>CP125976.1:425569460-430369460 GCA_030063025.1 Avena longiglumis | reverse complement strand
AGACTATGTTTGTCTCTGGATTGATATGTAATAATGACCTTTGTTTCTGTGTACTTCATCTTAAACTGTGGATGCTAGCATTGATCCAGGGACTAGCATTGCAATCACAGGGATATTTTCCTTTATAAAGGAGGGATCTTACAATTCCCTCTGGAAATGGCCTAGAATTCCACAATTATTACAAATAACATTCCTTCTCAGATCGGATTGATTTCCACCACTGCCCTTGTTATCGTTATTGTTGTTGTTGCCATAATTCCTATTCCAAGGTTTGAACTCCAGGTTAGGTTTAGGTTTGCTTGCCTGAATTCTCTTGGTTTCCTTCTTGGCTCTCTTCCTCCTAACCTCTTGGACATTCTTATAATCATCTTCAAAAGTAATGGTTACATCCAACAACTGCTGATAGGTTTGCTTATTGGCTAACCTTAGCTGCATCTTCACAAATGGATTTAATCCATGCAGGAAACGCTTCTTCCGCTTCTCTTCAGTGTTGACATCCTCCTCAGCATAATGAGACAGTTGACTAAACTCCCGGATGTACTTCATGACACTAGTATATCCTTGCTGAAGCTCCTCAAATTCTCTCCGCTTCAACTCCATAACACTTTCCGGAACATGATATTCACGGAATCTCTGCTTGAAATCTTCCTAGGTAAACTCTCTTCCTGGTTGTTGCATGGCCAACTGATTTTCCCACCATGATGCTGCAGGTCCAGTCAGAAGATGAGTTGCATACCTCAATTTCTCCTCATCATTGCAACCTACAGTTTTCAACTTCCTTTAAGTATCCGCTAGCCAGTCCTCTACATCCATTGGTTCAGGAGCTGATGCAAAAGGTAACGGTCTTGCATTCTAGAAATTAGATAGACTCACTCCTCCACCTTCAGGTGCCCTCTGATTTGCTCGTCCCAGCAGCTCTTCCATGAACTTATTCTGGGTTTCTTGCATCATTTGCATGCATTGCATAAAATTCTATTCCATTAACGACCTCATTGGTGGTGGTGGTAATGCTTCTTGGTTTGCTGCATCTGCATCGGCCTTTTCTTTGGCCTCTCGCTCCATCCGCTGCTGCTTAGTTTCCAGTCCTACCCCCATATCCATGACCCTCTAGTCCTGCAACATAAAGTGAATACTCATAATTACATCATGCACATGTGTTTTGAGCTCGACTTTACGTACAAAACTAGTCACACAATGAATATCCAAAGAAAAGCCAAATATGCATTTCACAACCTTTTCATAATATCATAATGATACAAAGTCATTACAACATATACCATATAGGTATAATCACAAAACTACCTTTTTACTTGGGGTACAAAACACGGTACTTGATACTACTAACTAATTGTCTCCTTCTAGTAGTAACTACGCTCAACGGACATGCCTGATGTCAAACCGTGATGACGTGTGGTTCGTCGCATAGTTTGTGGAACATATGGCCTTCCAGAAGGAATATACTCTATATCTGAAGTGTCAGGACTTGAGTCATTACTCAACCTGAGCACATTGACTCCCTCCAGCTCAGCTAAAAAGTCTTCAGAAACATATTCAACATTATCTCCAGCCTGCATCTCCTGAGCTTCATTTCTTGAGTTGTCAACGGGATACACAGATCCTGCTGCTTCCCAGGTGCTCTCGTGGGCAAGATAATTAAACATTGGATAATGTATATTCCAAGTATTCTGAGAAGATGTTGATGATTCAAACACTTTATCCTCAGGATCTTCTTCTTCATCCTGATTATCTATTGACATGGTATTTCTACTACTATTATTAGGGTTCATTCTTGCACCCATCTAACTAGATTATCCAACATTTCTGTCGGAACCATCTGTTGACATCTCATGTTCATGAGACACATCATATGATCCCATTCTCCAACCATCCAAATTCTCAATAGGAAGTTCTGAGTTAGAACCATCCTCTGAGCCCTGTGGTACTGCATACCGCATATCCATAGTAGGATCATGTATAGGTTCAGGTCTTGGTGAATAAGGATATGGTATAAAAGATTCAGGATCTATAGGTATATCCTTAAAGATAGGTGTTGTACTACTGCTTGCTTCTTCTCTAGCTGGAATGCTCACTGCTTCCTCCTTTCCGGATCAGTTAGATCCTCTAACATGTCATTTTGGTCTTCAACAATCACTTGATGGGTCTTATAAAAAGACGCAATGAGTGTTCGGTATCTATCCATAAACTTGGAAGCTAACTTAGGATGCTTCTTAACCAAAGTAAGATGATCTGGTATAGGCTCCGAGTCTATAGAATCATGAGGTATCACAGAGAATGTGCTACCTTCTAGCTCCTTGGCTTTCTGCTCCCGGATATTAGCTATCGCCTCCACAACAACAACATGATATGCTGCTAAATGACTCCTACCTTCTCCTATAGGCAGATCATGATATAATCCAAGCTTCTCTAGGAGTTGGATACTCAAACGATACTTGGATAACATCCGACCATCAAGGTAAGTGATAGTGTTCACTGGAATTCTAGTTGGACAACTAAAGAGCTTTAAAAGTTGACGAAGTTGGTCTGTGAATGATCCTTGATAATCATCAAGAGTCTCCTCTTCCCTTACCAAAGTCTGTTTTGGAAACTTTGGTGCCATATCTCTGTATATCAGAAAAATAATTTTGATTAGTATCCAATGACATATTGCATCATAACAAATAATTATCGCACTAAAATGTATAATGGAATATTCTCATTTGAATACCCATTATATTGATTTTAGAGAATTCTTTATCGTTGCTAACTTTCCTACAGGTAATACCCTTCACTAGGGTTCCAACCTATGGTCAAATCAATTTGCTCTGATACCAACTGTGGTGACCCAGCATACCATTGCATGTGTAGTACACTATAGTCGTTGACATGACATCCACAGAACACCGTTCCGTAAATATCACATCCCTCAGAGTGGTACAACAGAAACATTGCGGGTCCATATTACAAAAGTACACACATTATTATTATTACAATACCGGAAGTTCAAGACTTCCAAAAGATTCAACTTACAAACCAACATATAAATAGTTCAGTGGAATTTAAAAGTAAGAACTCTGACTAGGAGTTGAGCTCCATAGCTTATTCTATAGAGTTCATGCTGCTCGGCTCTGTTGGTTACTATTAACTAGGGATACTTAGTTGGACTCGTTATCATCGACACCATAGCAGATTTCATAATCCATTCCTTCAACTCCTCCGGACAGATCAGGTTCCTCGTAGAACACATCTTCTTGGAATTCGGCTGCATACATTGGCACGTCTTCAGGATCCTCGGAGTCTAAGCAAGGGATCAAAGGAAAGAATGAGTAACAACGTTACCCAACAAGTTCATTATATGCAAGGTGGGAAGTTTGATGCTCTAACTACCACCTCGGATTATAAATCCTTGACACTATGCAATTTTTGTAAATCTTTCTTCAAAGATTGATTTTATTCTGAAAAACTATGACAATCAGCCTTCATAGGTTGACCAGAACTTTCATGGAGTTCCTTTCCTTCCGCGTTCGTAGCTCCTTCCCGGAACAGGGAGTAACAAGTTATAGTTCTTACACTCTGCAGAGGTGCATTACTTTACCCATGAGAGATCAAATCCTTGTTGCACAACCGAGCATACTTTCCCGTCCACAATTCCATGATGTGGGGACTAGTAGTTGGTCCAAGCCAATCACTGCCCCCTTCGCGACCCCGCATGCCTCCTTGGTGTACACCATGCCCACATAATGAATTACGACAATGGTTTGTATAAACCGTTAGATGCCAGAACTATCGTGGGACGATGAGGGTTCCCACCCATATTCTGCATTTCCTCTACGAATTACCAATTAATATGCACGCTTCGAGGATAACATCCATGACCTGCGAGAGGAAGAAGATACAGCTGACTTCTCTGTCCCACTCCAAATCTCATGGCTAACGCGTAATATACGGCGCTAGAATCACTGATGTTAGGGTTTATTAAGTCCCTACTTGATCATCATTATTGCAATTAGAACTCTAAGTTATATTGCTCCATCATATCACCACTTAGGATGATATCTATAATTTCTTTATTTGTGAAAATAATATTTTCTTTCTTTTATAGCATATATGATAACACACAATTTGCAAATACTTTGAGAAAGACTCTTCAAAGGACATGAGAAAGTGATGAACTTGCCTTGTGATGGCAAGGTAGTGAAATCTGATGCTTGCACTGGACCTTGAGCTTCTATGTCTACAAAAACATCATTATTGCCCGATAAGGACAATATTTAAAGAAGCAAAAATGATTATGCAATAATGTCATGCATCATTTAACTTGATATGCATTCACCCCATTATTATAAAAAGTTCTTTTTAATAATAAAGGATTTATAAATATTACTTTTTAATATTTATAACATATATTGAATTATTTTATTTTATTTCCTTTTTATTTGGCTTTTATTGATTTAATAATTCTTTTAGGAATTATCAATTATACATTAAATTTTTTATTAAATATTTATTTAGTATTTTTCAAAAATACTATAATATTAATAAATAATGAAAATGATTTTTATTTATTTTTATCATCTTTCAAAGATTTTGTAAAATTCTATAAGTAATATATAATTTACAAAATTCTTATAAAATTTTTAAATGTCTAAAATTTTATATTTTATTTTATTTGAATAGTATGGATTATTGTGAATCCAAAATTATTTTATTTATAATTTTTGGACATTTATTTTATTTTCTAACATTTAATTAAGTCTAGGGGTATTTTGGTCTTTTCCTTTTTTATTACAACGGGCCTGGAAAGGTTTCTGGGCTAGCTATACTTATTCGGCCCTAGTGGCCCATTAGTCCTAGACAAAAGGACCACCCCGAAGGGTCTGGTCCAGCTCAGCCCACTCCTCACTACCTCTCTCTCTCTCCCTCGAGTTCATCCTCTCCTCCTCTGACCCCGACCCTGTGGCCAGCGATGCCGCCACCAGCGATTCCCACCGCCGTAGGCCGTTCTGGTCGCCGCCGTGGTGCAAAAGGGGGTTGTCGATGATGCCCGTTCATTCCATCCAATTGGATTCGAGCCCGAGGCTCTCCTGCAATGGATCGATGCCGTCCCGAACCCTAGGGTTTGGGGGTTGGCATGGATCCAGGTGCTGTCATGGTCGTCGTGCGTCGAGGTGATGCTCTGCACCTCAGTCGTGATCAGGGTCGCTGCCGTGGCGCCGTGCGGGTTGCAGCGCCCCCTCTAGGGTGCTTCCCGTGCCGCCATGGTCGTTGGCCCCTCTACTTCCCCTTATATTCTTCAGCGAGGACCTATAGTGAGTTTGATTTCTCTCCCCTGGTGCTCTCTGTGCTTGCTGATTCGATGCTAGATGCTGGCAGTGTCCTCTCTGGCTACTGTCTAATTCATATTAAGATGCTCATCCTTTTAGGTTTCCTGTTATGTGATTGGTCATGTATTGGATGAATTGATTCAAGTTTGGATGGTCTGTACAAATGCTAAATGATTATTGGTCTGAGGCTTGTTGCTTAAGATTATCTATGATGTTTCTGGTGGCTTACTAGATGATTTGATGCTTGGATTGCATCTGATTCAGATGATATAGTTACTTGGGAATCATGCTTGATTAAGTCAGTGACTTGATAAGTTTTCAATGTCATCTCTAGGTTTATGATCATGGTTATGACATAATAAAATCACTGTCCTAGTGATGTTGGCTTAGAACAAGTGTGTGGTTTGATAACATCATGATCTCAAACAGTGAAGTTTAATATAGGAATTTCCTAGTTATGATTCCTATGTTAACAGGAAAATGATTAGTGAGTTGACTATATGAATTTATGATGATTTAATGTCTATCCTGATTCATAATGGATTGTTCTTGTGACACCATCATGGTATGGCACACAAGTTTGATTCTAACCCATTGATTGGGTTATTTTAGGCTTAAGACAAACTTGGATTTATAAGATAAATAGAGATGCTCTTCTCTGAATTCCCTAAGACCAATGATGTTGGTATGAGGCTTAGGGATTCAGATATTATCTAATTGGTTCATCTAGATAGTCCTGGTAGTGGTACCAGCTATTGTTTTTGAATCAAAGCTTGGAAAAAATGATAGTGAGCTTGATCATTCTATGGATCCCTAAGATTTGTTTCTAAGGTGCTACCCTTCCTTTAGGGATGTGCCTAGAAATAGATCATTGATATATTTAGGCTTCAATTATAATATATAGCCTAATCTAGAGCAATGATATTGCTCTGAGCTCTGGCTAGATCCAGGTACTTTGTTGTTTGCTTTTAGAGTTTCAAAAAATCCCTATGATGGATTCACCCCACTTGGGTGCTTTCTGAGGGTTTGTTTTATAAAACAACACATGCTTCTCTCTAAATAAGATGATTAGATCATGTGAAGGTTTTATGAAACTCACCACAAAATCTGATGATGGTGGAGTAAAGTGGTCATGATCTTGATCTGGTGTTGCTGGACTCCTATGCTTTACCTTGAGCTAGCCTGCTCCTCCTAGATCCTGGACTTGGCCTTGATGTTCACCTGATCCTTCCCCCTCCTTATGTCACCATCTTGGTGATGAGATCTGGGATTTGGTTGGTTTGGTTGCTGGCTGTTGTGCTTGGTTTAGCTGCTATCTAGACTGGCTATTCTTGGGTGTGTGTAGTGGAGAGATGCACTAATGTGCCACTCCACGTCAGTGCTTGTGGTTTTCTGAGTTTGGGCTGTTCTGTGGGGTTGACAACACACCACATGCATGTTGGTGTGTGTCCCGCATGTGTGATTGCTGTGCACTTGTGGATATGTTCAGAATTTTGAAACTTACTATCACCTAGTTACTTTCACCTGGCTGGTGATTTTTCCCCTCTTGGCTGTCATTTGACTTCTGGCTTTGAATTTATGAAAGATGGATTCTTTCATATTGGTGAAACTTGCCCCTTTTTTATGAATTTCTCAATGATGAATTTGTCTAGTGCACTTCACTGACATGTCTGAGAGAAATAATACTAACACTAACCTTCTTTTGTTTTTATTTAGTCTTTGTTTTGCAGGTACAGATATACAGATGAAGATTTAGTTTAGGTTTAGTTCTAGAATAGTTATAGAATGTTCCAATGTAATTTTATTATTCTTTTGTAATTTTTCATTTTATTATTTTGTAATTTTCATTTTATTCAATCGTAATTAATATTATATTATTATGAATAAATAATATTCTTATTCTTTATTATTTTGTAAATTGTGAAGTTTGAAAATGGTTTCAGTAAGTTACATTCTTTGTAACTTGTTTATATATTGATAATATGAAATAAGTTTTCATATTCATAATTGTTTTATTTAGATAATGTTTGGAGTTAAAATAATTAACCCATAATTAAATCAAGATTCAAACCTTTTTTCTAATTCATTTGAATTATAATTCAAACACTTAAGTTTAAAATTCAAATTCATTTTAAAACACATAATTCCTTAAAGATCATATCAAAGTTTATGACAATCATCCTTTAAGACTAAACCTAATCTCAAAGTATGAAAGAAACATTGATCACTTAAGGTTTAAATTTGGCAAAAATTTTACCCACATTTTCACAAATGAATGCATGTAACATTCCATATTTCTAAATCTACCATTCGTTATTTCCTAAATGCTAGGATGTTACAGTACCAAAGATACATGCAAAAATGTCTGCACGACCAAATAGGAAAAAATGTACAAGTATATGTTGATGATGTGGTTATAAAAACCAAATAGAGCAAAATGCTCCTACAAGATATTCGACAGACATTCGCGAACCTGAGAAGGTTCTGAATGAAACTTAACCCGGAAAAATGTACCTTTGGTGTGCTGGCTGGAAAATTACTCGGTTTCCTCGTGTCCAGCCGAGGTATAGAGGAAAATCCAACTAAGATCCGAGCAGTTGAAAGAATGGAATTTCCGAGGTGCCTGAACGATGTACAAAAATTACAGGGTGCCTTGCCTCTCTAAGTCGATTCGTATGTCGGCTAGGGGAAAAAGAATTACCTCTATATCAACTGATGAAAAAATCCGACAAGGTCATCTGGACACCGCAGGATGATAGTGCATTTCATGAGTTAAAAAAGATGCTGGTCACGGCGCTGATTTGTGAGGCACCCATAGCCGAGATATTAAGTAACAAAGATGCGAGTGGCCGGGTAGCAAAATGGGCAATCGAGTTATGGCCTTATGCTCCGCAATTTGATAGGCGAGACACGATTAAGTCTCAGGCAGTGGCCGACTTCTTGGTGGACTGGGCCGAAGTACAGTATGAGCCCCCATTTCCAGATCCGAACTATTGGACAATGCATTTTGACGGGTCCAAGTTAAGAAATGGGCTAGGAGCAGGAATAGTACTGACCTCACCGAAAATAGATCAGCTGAAATACATGCCGCAGATACATTTCGCTGCATCAAACAATGTGGCCGAGTATGAAGCACTCGTCCATGGCCTAAAAATGGCGAAAGAGATTGGCATACATCGGATTCTGTATTACGGGGATTCAGACCTCGTAGTACAGCAAGTATCAGGGAATTGGGACGCACTAGATGCGAATATGGCCCTATATAGGTTTCATGTGCAAAAAATCAGTGGTTATTTTGATGGGTGTGAATTCCATCACATACCTCGGGCTGAAAATGATGTTGCGGATACACTCTCAAAACTCGGATCAACTAGGCAGTCAATTACCCCTGGCATAGCTCTAGAACACCTAAGAAAACCATCGATTACGCCTTCGCCAGAATCTGAGTCAATTCGTATCTCGGTAGAACAGATGGAAGGAAGTGTCCCAATGGAAATTGACAAAGAATATGACCCGAACTATCAGAGGGTTAATTCGGCTGACCCACGGATGAACGGGGAAAAACCCAAAAATGTTATGACGGCGGAAATTATGGAAATTGACAACATAATTTTCCCAGAAAAAGTCACACCAACATGGGCACAACCCATATTCTCATTCCTTAAAGAAGAAATCTTGCCGGATGATGAGGTCATGGCCAAACAGATAGTGAGAAGAGCAAAAGCCTACATAATCATAAACAATGAGCTTTATAAGAGAAGTGTCACGAATGTCCTGCAACGATGCGTTGCCTCGGCAGAAGGGCAGAAAATCCTTTTGGATATACATCAAGGAGAATGTGGGAATCACGCCTCGTCCAGAGCCCTAGTGGCCAAAGCATGTAGGCATGGATTTTATTGGCCAACTGCACTGAAGGAAGCAAAGCAATTGGTAGCAAGGTGTAATGGCTGCCAGAGATACGCCAGCAAGATACATCTGCCTTCGTCCGAGTTAAAAACAACAGAAATCACTTGGCCCTTTTCTGTGTGGTGTTTGGATATGGTAGGGCCATTCAAGCCTTCTCGCGGCGGAATGACTCATATTCTGGTCATGGTGGACAAATTCACAAAGTGGATAGAAGTAAAACCAATAAGAAAATGTGACGGGCCCACAACAGTGAAATTCCTCAAAGATATATTATCTTGAGATATGGATACCCACACAGTATCATCACGGATAATGGAACGAACTTTGTCGAAGGAGCCTTCGCTAGATTCTGCCAAGAGAAACACATAAGACTCGATGTTGCCTCGGTAGCTCACCCGACATCGAATGGGCAATTAGAAATATCAAATTGACTAGTATTGTCAGGAATAAAACCTCGGCTAATTGAACCACTTCAGAGGTAGGCAGGATGCTGGATTGAGGAACTTCCAGCAGTGTTGTGGAGCCTCAGGACTACCCCAAATAGATCGACGGGGTATACCCCGTTCTTTCTTGTATATGGGGCAGAAGCTGTACTTCCAGCCGCCATAATGCATGATTCGCCAAGAGTGGCTCAATACACAAGCACCGAAGTAAACTAAATATAACGGCAAGATGATGTGGAATTGTTAGAGGAAGCAAGGGAATTGACATTATCAAGATCAGCTATTTATCAGCAAGAGCTCAGACGATATCATAGCAAAAAAGTCAATTCGAGAGTTTTTAAAGAAGGAGATCTAGTTCTTCAGTTAGTGCAACGCACAGCCAGCATGCATAAGCTCTCACCCCCATGGGAAGGACCATTTATCATGAACAAAGCATTACACAATGATGCATACTACCTGATCGACACTCGAACACCAGAAAGGAACAAGGCAAGCAACACCGGAGATGAATCAAAAAGACCATGGAATGTAGTATTACTTCGTCCGTTCTACACTTAGGAGTCCTGTATTGCATATTATGACGTGATGCACCAGATCAGTGTATCAAACATGTATCAAAAGTGACTCGGGGACTTCCCCGTGTTGTCCATCATTTTTTGGCTATGTATCAAACTTCGGCAACCCCAAGCAGTGACTCGGGGACTGCCTCATGTGATTCGTCATTTTTAATTATGTATGAAGTATCGCCGACTCGAGCAGTAGCTCGGGGACTGCATTATATTTTTTGTTATTTTTTGCGCATGTATGAAACTTCGGCAACCCGAGCAATAACTCGGGGACTGCCTCATATTGACTGATTGTTTTTTGGCGTATGTATGAAAGTTTTGCAACTCTAGCAGTAACTCGGGGACTACACCGTACTGTTTTTTCATTTGGGTATAGATGGGACCTCAAGAGCCCAAGTGATAACTCGGGGACTGCCCCGACTAATCTGTCATCAATCACAAATGCAATATAAACTTGCCTTGGCAACAGGAGAAATAACGCGGAGGAAACAACCAACGATTTCTAATATCATAGTAACACGAATGACAATGTCAGCAATTCGAGGTATAACGAGGGAAGTACCCTATCTATATCATTTTACCAATAGATACCTCGGGAAAGATAGTAAGTCAATCAGTTTAAAAAGATCTATGGGCTTAGAACATAGTCCTTCAAGGAGAAATTGCGAAAACGACAATTCTACAACCAAGATTAGATAAGAAACACAAGATGGCTGCCGAACGAAAATCAGTAATATGAAAAATATGATCCGGATTTACGAAGTTAAAGTTTGGCAAAGCAAAGATACGATTCATATAAACTCCATTAGATAAAGTAACAACAATTACTAGGGTATCAGAGGCCAAAAGCAAAACGGTTCACATTATACCAAAAGGCGGATAACTGTTTCAAAGACAGCATACACCCGGCATACCAGGGACTTAAACGAGCAAGAGTTTGTGAACCGAAACATCGGCAGTGGCCGAATCACCCGTGGGAGGAACAGTTGTAGCACCAGGGGTTTCTGACGTGGGTGTCTCGGAAGCTGTCAGGACGATTTCGGTTTCCTTCAAATATGTATCCTTAGGAACTGGGCGCTCCGAGGTTGTTTGGGCCTCTACAGAGGTTACCTCGGCATCAACGGAGGCCGTAGTAACGCCTGGGGCAAGCTCTGGCTGATGGGAGACACCACCTTGGGCTCGAGAAGCTTTAGTTCCCTTAGATGACGATCGAGAGTCGCCATCCCCATCCGATCTATCATTGGAATCTTCGGCATTATCAGTGTCTTCCTCTGATTCATCTTGATCGGCTGAATCACCACCAGATCCATCCTCAGCCTCGGCATCATCGGCCGGGTTAGGAAGAAAACTCGGCCCCTCGATCCAATGATGCACGTCAGCATACTCGATAAGCTGGTAGGCACGGGCCTGACAGCGAGGAACGAAATCCGGATTCTCAACCCAAGGAGAGCCAGTGCGCAAGTTCATCAGAATATCGAGGGAGATATCCTCATACCATGACAAAACAACTGTAAGCGCCATATCAGCACCAGCCCTTCCAGCAGATTCCCTCCAGAGATTAAGTTGAGTCTGAGATTCCTTCATCCTCGCCACAAGCACTTCTACTTCATCAATATCCGGCGCATTCGGCCAGAGAACATGGTAGGCTCGAATAGCTGCTTGCACCAGATATCTTCCCATAATTTTCATTGGTCCAATAGCAGCGCCAATGACAATCAGGAAATCTTCCATGGAATATTCTTGACTCGGAGCAACGGTAACACCTCGGCGCTCAAGAGCAGAAATCACAGCCTTGGAGCTCACAGGTTTAGCTTCTGGAAAATGATCTATACGAAAGGACGTCATATAAGTTAAGATAAGAAAGGGAAGAGAATAACTAGACGAGAGACATAAACTTACGATGGATGTAACTCAACATTTTCTCGAAATCCAGGGACCAGTTGGTCCTAGTCTTCTCAAAATGAGTGATTTCCTCGCTCATCGCCCGGTTCTTTAGTTCGGCAGCGTCAAGAAGTTCTTTGCCCTTCTGAAGCTGCAGACTTAGTCGGTTCTTTTCCTCAGAAAACTCCTGGTCAATCTTCTCCAACTCAGACTTTTGGTAGAGCTTAAGAGATTCAACCTCGGCACGTAACCGGGTTATCTCGTCATCATTTTCCTTGAGTTGGGCCGAGTGAATGGCAGCTTGTTCTAAAAAATGTAGCATCATGTCAGGCATAGATGTGCATTCTTGATGCAACGCTGCAAGTGTTTGTAACTCGGCTATACCAAAGCCGGGAAATCGTAAGATACCCAAGATTTACCTCAAACAAAGAGTCGACAAATTGAATGGCAAAACGGAGTAACTAACCTTCAGAAACAAGTTAGTAATACGAGTATTCAGATTGTTGACACTAGATGCATACAAGCAAGATACAAGTTAGCACAAAAACTAAATCTTTTACAAGGGTAAGATAAACTAAATAGACTAGATAGTTTACCAGTTGTCTTCACAACAGGGACAATTTGCTCATATTTATCTTGAAGTTTCTTGCGTGCAAAGAGCAACATTTGAAATTCGGCTGTCCGCCGATCATGGGCAACCTGAATACAACAAGTTACAGAAGATAAAACAGATCTGAATCAAGTAAAACCTGACTCGGATCTAGGTGGCTGGATATTCAAAAGTAAAACAGATCCGAATCAAGCAAGATTTGACTCGGATCTAGGTGGCTGGATATTCAAAAGTAAAACAGATCCGAATCAAGCAAAATTTGACTCGGATCTAGGTGGATGGATATTCGAAAGTAAAACAGATCCAAATCAAATAAAACTTGACTCAAATCTAGGTGGCTGGATATTCAAAAGATAAACAAATCCGAATCAAGCAAAACTTGACTCGGATCTAGGTGGTTGGATATTCGAAAGTAAAACAGATCCGAATCAAATAAAACATGATTTGGATCTAGATAGCTGGATGTCCAAAAATAAGACAGACCCGACTCAAATAACACTTTACTCGGAGATGGACGGTTGGATATTCTAGACCACGATTAATCCGATTCACAAAGAAAATTAACTTAGCAACTAATGTATTTGAAAACAGGTTGAAGCTTCCAAACGAATAACAAATCATCCGCTTGCAAGCTTCGGGGACTAGTATGTGTATAGTATCATATGAATAATAGAAAAAGGATCAACGAAGGCGCTTACCTCGTTCATCTTATCACTTTCAAGGACAATCTTAGCAGCCATATGAAAGCGACTGCTGATGTCAGAAAGCTGAAAATGATTGTCTACTTGGATTGCCTTCAAGTTGATCAGAGGCATTCCAGTTATTGTCATACTCCACCAGTGAGCCAAGGCTTTTCCCGCTCTCAGTACGGGTCAACACTTTACCTCGGGCCTGTTGAGTAACTGTCGCCGCTCCCGGACTCTTATGAAGGATAAGCTGAGTGTCGGCAGCAACGGCGACACCGGGTTTAGCGGTGGAAGCTCCCTTACAAAGTATATCGGCAATGCTAGGTTGAGAAGAGCTTGTTGGCCCCTTCTGAGAGGGCAAGGATTTAGTGACAACAACTTTCTTGCTCTTCGTAGATACTTCGGCAGGAGGAACAACGTCAGTCTTGGGGGCCACATCCTTGGCGGGAGGAGGAACAACAGTCTCCGAAGCGGCCGAGGTAGTGGTATCTTCGGTGGGAATTGGAGCAGGATCTGAAACTGCGATGGTCACAGGATCGTTGACAGAAACCTCGAGAGCTTTAAGGGGGACATTAGACTCGGCCGGGTGATCCGGCGTAGGGGTATCATCGGCAACAACGGGGGGAGCAATGGGATCATCTTGTCGAGGTGATACATTAGTCGGCTTGGGAGAAGAATCATCACGGGGAGGACTGGGAACGCGAACATCCTCCGGAGGAGAGGGTGAAGGCGGCCGAATAGTATGAGATGTCATACTCGGACCGCTCGGCTTTGCAGAAAGTGGAGCTCTGCAAAGAACGAAGAAATTAGTTTAGAAATAGAAAGAGAGAAACAAGGAATACAAATGAAAACATAAAGGGAAACTTACCTAGCAACCCCAGGCATAGTCTTATGCCTCGGGATGTGCTGAGAAGATTTCTTGGTTTGCTTCTTGGGGGAAGCATAGAAAGGGTCCGTCGAAGCAGTGCGCTTCTTCGAAGCGACAGGAGCCTCAGAAGCAAGAGGCTCGACGTCGTGCACCTGGCCAGCTCGATTAGCTGGGAAAGAAGGAGCCAGAAATGCGTAAGATATATGCACTACGACAACTACCTCAAGAATTTGGACGTCGTCCGAATCACCTTCGTATGCACGGGACGAGGTATTGCTCCGAGGACGAACAAGAGCGGCATCCAACTTGAGGACAAACTCCTCCGGATCAGGATCTCCATTATTCGGGGTGTTGCGGTAAGCAGTCCAAGGAAGAGCCAAAACTTCGTCATCTTCTGTCTTCTGCTCCGCAAACCTCTGCATGAAAAATGGATGAGGGTTAGCGAAAGAACAATGGAAGAACAACTCGGAAGAAAACACCAGTGTTTAATTTACTTGAGGGGTAGGATTCCCGCGAGAAAATGGCCTTAGTCCCCAAGTCCATTCCTCGGGCATCTCAGTCTTAAAAGTAGCCCGAAAACGTTTATAGATTTGATAATTATCAAACTCAACCGTAGAAACACGGTTGGGATCCAAAGGACCACTCATATAGCAGAGCTTGTGGGAATGGAGCTAGAAGGGGCAGATTCGGCTGCTAACAAACGCAGTCATCAAGTCTTCACCTCGGAGCCCAGCACGAGTCAGTTCCTTAAGCCGGAGCTCGAATGCCTCGGCAAGAGCATGGGTCTTCCTTGGATTATAGATCCAGTTATTCTTTGAGGGAGGAACGATAAAATAAGCGGGGAGGCGAATCTTGTCTTCTTTCCCAGTGTTCTTGACATAGAAAATGATCTATGCCACTTCTTACAAGATTCGAGGTTTGCAATGCGGGGAACACGGAGTTTTTTGGAGGTGTAATAGAGGCAGCCCCGCATTGGGTGAGAGATTTCTCAGAAGGATGAAGAGATTTATCTGGCACCACATTAGCTCGGATCTGAAAGAATTTGGACCAAACATCTACAGAAGGCCAGAGGCCGAAGTACCCCTCCGAAGCCGAGATAAAGGCCGACAAAGAAGCTACAACGTTAGCCGGCAGGTGATGCGGCTGAAGGCCGAAGTAATCTAAGAAGCTCCTAGCGAAGTCACTAAGAGGGAGGCCGAATCCACGAGCAAAGTGGGACATAAACACGACGAACTCACCCTCATTAAGTACTGGGGATGATTCATTGCCGGGTAAGCGACAACTTACCTCGGCAGGGATTCGGCGAGTCTTGATTATCCACTAGACCTCCCGACGAGTAACAGTGGAACCTTGCCAGGAACCACGTTCCGGACCCTCCGCAAAGTCTTCTACCCCGGCGAGAGCGCCGCTGGCGGAGCTAGACATGGGCTCGTCGGAGGAATCGAATGAAGAGTAACTGGCGGAAGGGAGAGGCCTGGAGGTGCAGGGCCCTGTCGCGATGATGGAAGAAGCAGTGGCGGAACAAAGAAAGAACTACCGCAGGAAAACTAGGAAAACTATAAGAACGCCTGACGCAGGAACCCAGCGGCGGCGCAGTAGAGAAACTCACCGACGAGAACGCAAAAGCGGAGGCGCTGCGGCGAGGTCGCAGGAGCCAGAAAACGGTAGCGTGTCTATCGAGGGGTAGCGGCGGTGGCGCGGCCACTGGAACACGAAAGGTGGCGGCGGTGCGAGGAAGAAGACGAAGGGAGTAGGAAGGGGAAAAGTGATTCAGTCTACCCCCGTTCCCCTCTTTATAACCGCATAGGGTAAGCCATAGCGGGATCGTGGCTGTGCCACGCTAATAGCATAATCGCATGTATCGCATAACCGCGCACAGGTAGTGGAGCCACAACGAAGGCCACATGGTGCGGGAGGAGATCGGGCCATTTGACTGTTGCGGTACTCGAGGCGTCACTGCGCCGACGCGACGGGCGTAGTAATCCGTAGAGGAACAAAAAACTAGGGAACAATGATGATTGGTACACGTAGGATGAGGCTTACTCAGGAAGCTAAGCAAATACCCCGAACAAGAGAAAACAACTCGGAATGTAGTTCATGGCGGGAAAAGGAGGAGATGAGGAAGAGGATAACATAAAAAGAACGTCAACTAAGAAATACCTCGGACGGAAAGTGAGAAAGAATAAATATCTGGAAACTGATATGGCCCGGCCGAGGTTTCCGGCAGGACCGCACCAGCTTCGGGGACTAATGTTGGGGGGATGACCCCGGGTAGGGTCAAGAAAGGGGAAAGAAGAAAGCAGTCTCCCTTTCCTTTAGCCGAATTACAAGCTGAGTCGGCCGAATCATGCAAGATCCGGCCGAGGTAAGCTGAGGCTTGGCAAGTATAGAGTGGTTAACACATTACTCAGCCGACGTGTAAGTTAAGTCGTCCGAATAAGGTTGATTGACTTGTATGCAGGTGAAGGATGGGCCGAATTATGCGAGATGAGGCCGAGTAACGTGAAAATTGAAGGAGAAGGAGGAGCCTAAAGTCAAACCCTAATTGCTGGCTAGGAGGAATCTACACAGAGCCAAGCGCTAAGGACAAAGAGCAGAGATGCAGAGGGGCAGACAAGCGTCACGGAGGTGACAGTGAGGAAGCCCGAGGCACACATGTGAGGGCCTATGGGACTTTGCCACCGATAGAAGGGGGGCACGGAAAGGAGTCCGCCGAGTTACCACTTTGGGATAAGCATATTCCAAGAATATGCTTGCCATGTCAGCCCTAGAAGGAACCAAGGAACCCCTTTATAAGGAGGGGCACGGGCTCCTGAGAGGAAGATGGATTCATTTGACACCAAAGGCCTCGTGTAGCAATCTTCTTCTTCTCCATGATACAGCTCTAGGAGCACTTGTAACTCTTTAGAGGAGAAATAAAGATCTACTTATTAGTCATCTGTGTGTACAAATCACTACATCTTCCCTCCTCAGATCCCTCTAGCATCCATTGGCCCCATACATTAGCCTACCCATGGCATCTGCCGTGCCACCACCACGACACTTTAGTAAAGCCCCCTTGATTGCTTCCAAAAAGAGACTTGCTTATTTTCGTCTGAATATTTTGTTTTTGCTATTAAATCCCTCAATTGATGTTCAGAACTTGAAACACATATTAAAAACCTAGTTTTCTTTGCTACCGAAGTATTAGCGTTAGGTAAATCTAGAAAGCCATCAAATCCAAATGAAAACCATCGATAGAAACCATCAAAATGTGTCTAATCTCATAGCTATCAGGGTGATGTAACAAAACATACTCTTGTAGATCAAACTAGCGGAAGTTTATCAATGACGAGGTTGATCGTGCATCGGTACCTTCAACAAGCCTTAGTGAGGCACGAGGAGATGTATTATCCCACGGATGGCTCCGAAGAAATAGTGCTCGAAGTGTCGCACCTCCATCAATATCCACACATGCAACAAGGACGGCACCGCGTTGAGGTGAGATCAAGAACTCGCGGATGAAGAAGGAACATGTCAATGAAGATTGGGCAACACTCTACCGTCTGTCAAGATTATATATAGATGGGGTAGAAGAGGAGCTACTGCAGGTGATGGTGAAGATCTCCTCCATGTGACGAATAAGATGACTGAGGAAGAGGAAGAGGATCAGGCCGACAACGAGAAGATGCAGTGGCGACGATGATGACGTCTTGGGGATAGGGCATGGATTTAGTGTGTATTTCCCTCGGTCCTTTCCCCTCAATATATAGGAGGATTCCCTCCTCCATAGAGGATAGTAGGACTATGATTCGTATCCTACAAGGACTCCTCCTTTTACTTTCTTCTACCAATATGAGAGAGAGATAGGAAGTATGTATCCAATATGGAGTCCACATAAAATTCATAGTTCTCCCCAAAACCAACTTGGGGGCAAGTTTGATACCGGGGAGGACTCCTCCCCCCACATGGTCTCTCCCCACCCCCCCTCCTCCACTCTTCGGCCTTGGGGAGGCCCTAGATGAAAGAGCATGTGGGCTCCCATGTGTGGTTTTGGTAATTAATGAAAATATTTATGGACTAATGTGTGTATTAAGTTGCACTTGTAGGAATTGTCCATTGACATCGCTTGAAGCATGTGTTGGATTCAAGGTAGATGATATGAAGAAGAAGATGTGTGGTGCAAGCTCAATTTGTGCCATCTCTAGAAGATCTCATGTTTGATGCATGCCATCCTCGGTGGTCGTGGATCGATGAAGGGGAATCAAGAAATGTTTTCCATCTTGAGAAGGTCAAGATTGTGTACATTGCGCTCAAGTGGAATTATCAAGGCAAAGGTATAATCTTGATAGGTTGTCCCTTTTGTCGGTATCATGTTGTTAGTTGTGAGACCGGTTTTAGGACAGATAGTCGTACTATCAAGAGGGTCTCTCGAATGAGTAACTCGATCATATTGTTCGGAGAGAGGTCAAACCTTTGAATACTTGCATCATCGTATTTGGTTGTTATTTGGTCTTATCCATGTGAGGATATAGAGCTTGTGGTAATCTTCATAACAAGTTCTTGTTCATCAAAATCGGATCTCCCATTTATATCTTGTTGCGAATTTGATCTTTGAGGTTTTCCGTTTCTCACCAGGGGAGGTATCTCACTTTAAAATACATGAAATATTCTCACTTGGTGATAACCAATATTGACATGGTTATACCCTACGGGTACATGATCTCAGCATACCTGGTCCAACCCAAGGAAGGCCCACGGAAAATGTACGCCGGCCCATGAAGATTTTCGGGTGGCCAAGGCCCATGACGCCTTTCAGATCCTTGGAGAGCAAGACTAGAGTAGATAGGAAATTCAAAGGGGTAAAACCCTAGAGCTCAGAATCGACTAGGTCGTGCCGGGACACACGAGTCTATATAAAGGCTAGGAGGGAACGACCTAGATCTCTCTCTCATGCTTTCGCATACACACCTCCACGCCAGATCGAATCTGCGTACCCCTGTAATCTTCGGTTCCGCCGTAATCAAGAGCAGACAAGAAGGAGTAGGGTTTTCCCTCCGAGGGCCTGAACCTGGGTAAACCTCATGTCCCGTGTTGCTTGTTTGCTAACCGTTCCGCGATCTCCAGCATCCCCATATTCTCCAAAACCCAAGTCCATAACAATGGGCATTGACGAGATCAAACCTCGTCAATTGGCGCCGTCTGTGGGAACTGGGGACGCTGATTGTGCGATCGTGACGGTCCCAACCTAAACGATCTACAACTCTGCCGCGACGGAGAGTCATCTCCTCGTCGGCGCTTTCGACTTCACCGCCCACTCACCAGCCACCATGAAGGACTTCGAGCCCGTAGGCGACGGACTCGAGATCCTATTCGGGAGCTTCTGCTTCCAGGTGGGGCAGACTGGCACCCTCCGCCTCCCCGAGCGGGTGCCCCTACCATCAATCAGGCCTGCCTCGTGGGCCCCACACCCTGTGCTACGCACATCATCATCAACAGATGAGTCCTACGACAGCAGCAACTGCAACTCCGATCTGTGCGATCCGCCATCGGATGAAGGGACCTACGGTTTCGGATCCGAAAGCTGCGGCAGCAGCAGACCAATCTACGAGCGCTACCAATGCGCCGTAGTCATCCAGAGTGACGTGGATCAGAAACCGCCCAACCCGCCGCCTAACTCGAACCCTAACCCGTAGGACAGAAACGACGGGAACAGAAGAAGCCAGTCCCCCCTACCCGAAGGGGAGAACAACGGCCACGTCATCCGCCTCAACAAGGAAGGATGGGCCCAAGCACGCGCCGCCGTGGCGGGCAGCACGGTCCTGCCTGCAGACGCCTCACGGGACCTGCTGATGGCATACCACTTACTCCTCATCGAGGAGCACAAGAAACAGGTCAAGATGCAAGAGGTGCTTGATAAATGCAAGCAAGCAGCCTCAGAGTCCAGTGCGCGACGATCTGCGCTCTCCGCCATGGGCATCGGCTCCAGAACAAACGGCAACCAAGGCAACAAGCACCGCTCTCCGGTGGAGAATATGGATCCCAAAGAGCGCCGTGAGGTGACCTGAACCCTCCACACATCCTTCATGGAGATGGACGCCAACGACAACGTCATCCCGAAAACGCCGCAGGCTGCGATCATGGCAGCCACTGCGTACCTAGCAGCCCACCCACCTCCGGAGGGGGACTCGAAAAGAGCCATGCATAAGTCCGCACTTACTGGAGTCGGACTCGTCGGAGCCGCGCTCCACCAGGAAGCTCCTACGGAGCCGAAGAAGAAAGCTCCGGTCAGGTTTGACCGCAGCCCCACCCCTTCATCCAAAGAAGAGGAACATGACCTTCCTCGAAGGAAGAAGAGTTCGCTCCATCACAACCGCGACTACGACGCTAGGGACGCGCTCACACATCGCAAAATAGACAAAGCGCGAGCCAAGCGCGCATGCTCGTCTGAATCCGAGATGGACGAAGACGAAGGAGAACTCTGCGGGGCCTGATGCTTCAGCAGATCTGTTCGACGAATAAAGATGCTGCGTAATTTCAAACTTCCTTCGGATACTCCGAAGTTCGACGGCACACAAGACCCAAAGGCGTGGCTCAGCGACCACCTGTCATCCTTCAAATTGCACGACGGCAACAAAGAAACTGCCATGCAATGCCTTTAGCTGCAGCTGACAGGCACAGCCCGGATCTGGCTTAGCAGCCTATCTTCAGGGTCCATCCGAAGCTGGGAGGAGCTAGCTTACAGCTTCATCCGAAACTTTAAAGGTACTAACAAGAGGCCCGCCTCAATCGAAGAGTTGCGGGCCTGCACTCAACGAATGGGCGAATCCATTCGCTCGTACATACTACGCTAGTCCAACACCAAGAACTCCGCAGCACACATCTCCGAAGAGAGGGCCATCGACGCCTTCAAGGACGGCATCAAGCGCCAGGACTTCAAGGAGGAACTTGGGCGCGTCAAGCCCAAGACACTCGACCAGCTCATGGACATCGCCAATAGGTGGGCCGACGGCGAAGATTCCATCCACCGGGCACACTCGGAGGAAGAGGACGACTACGACCGACGACGAGAGCGCTGTAGCAAGAGGAGATCTCGCGCCTACGACGATCGCGATGGACCCGACATGGTCGTTGCCGGCTACGCCGACCGCTGCAACGACGCCAATCGCAACAGCGGAGGATACCGCGGAGGAAAATTCCGTGATGGAGGACGCCCAGCACAGTCGTAGCAGCGCCGCGATCGTGACAACGGACCCTCAACATACGAAAAACTTTCGGGTCCATGCACCATCCACTTTTACATCGACAAGAAGGATGGCAAGAAGAAGGCAAGCCACATGCTCAAGGACCGCCGCAAGTTCCAGAAGCTCAGCGAAAGCATGGTTCAGATGAGGCAGCAAGCTCCACTTCCTGGATTCGGGAATGCACCCGCGCCAGGTGAGATAGCGCATGGAGCTCCTCCACCACCACCTGTTGGAGGTCCAAACCAACGAGTCGCACCAGCACAGAACAACGCTGGGAACGGGAATCCCCCGCCGAAAGGAGCACTGATGATCCAGAAGGGGTGCCCCACGAAGAGGGTGCAGAAGAAAATCACTCGTCAGATCAACTTGGCCGTGGCAACTCCACCAGCCATCCCTGAGTACCTCAGCGGATCGGAGTCCTGCATCACGTTCAGCCGTTCGGATCACCCTTGCCAGATCCCTCGCCCAGGTCATGCTGCCCTGGTGCTGGAGGCGCGGATCGGAGGTTTTGAGATGAGCCGCATCTTCATGGACGGCGGCAGTGGCATCAACCTGATGTTTGCAAGTACTCTAGCAGGAATGCGGATCCCGCAGTGCAGTCTGGAACAGTCAGACACAACGTTCCACGACATCGTTCCAGGAAAGGGAATATTCCCCCTAGGCAAAATATGGCTCGACGTCATCTTCGGCAAGCCGGATAACTTCCGACTCAAGCGGCTCGAATTCGAAATGGTGGACTGGCCATCGCAATACCACGCCATCCTCGGGCGTGTAGCATTCGCAAGGTACTTGGCTGTCCCACATTACGCATACCTGCTACTCAAGATGCCAGGACCCAGGGGCGTCATCACAGTCCACGGGAGCTTCACCCGTTCGGACCAATGCGACAGGGACTTCAACAGAATCTCCCAGTCCTTCGGCATGCAGGACGAGCTCGTAAGGCTCCGCGAGGTGACAGACAATGGGGCACCCCCAGTCGCACGACAAACCGCACCCGACATGTCCTTCGACTCCACCGTCAACACAAAGAAGGTGCATATCCACCCGACGGATGCCTCCAAGACGGCGCTGATCGCCAACGACCTCAGCCCCGCATAGGAAAGCGCGCTCGTCGAATTCCTCCGTGAGCTGGAAATTACCGGTGTCCTGCGGACATTCCAGAGTTCGTGGAATTCGGAAAGCACGCACTCAATGTCTTTCCAGACACCAAGGCCCGTCAAGCAGTCCATCCGAAGACTGTCCGAGCCACGGGCCGAAGCCATCGGGAAGGAAATCAACAGACTACTCGCTGCAGACTTCATCAGGGAAATCAAAGAAAGCGAGTGGCTCGCAAATACAGTGATGGTACCAAAGAAGGACACGGACATCCTACGGATGTGCGTGGACTTCACATCGCTGAACAAGCACTGCCCAAAGGACCACTTCCCTCTTCCTCGGATCGACCAGATCATCGATTCGACTGCAGGATGCGAGAAACTCTCCTTCCTCGACGCCTACTCAGGCTACAACCAGATTCGACTCAAGGTCGAAGATCAAGAGAAAACGGCGTTTATCACACTGTTCGGAGTGTTCTGCTACAACAAAATGCCCTTTGGGCTAAAGAACGCAAGTGCCACGTACCAGCGATGCATGCAGGCATGCCTGAAGGACCATATCGGTCGCAACGTCCAAGTCTATGTCGACGACATAGTCATCAAAACCAGAGAGGCGAATACGCTTATCGACGATCTCCGCGAGACGTTCGATAACCTCGACCGCTACAGGATCAATCTCAATCCCGAAAAGTGCGCCTTCAGTGTCCCATCAGGACAACTCCTTGGCTACTTCATCTCCCAACAAGGGATCGAGGCGAACCCAAAGAAAATCCGGGCCATCATGGAGATGGAGAAGCCAAAAATCTCAAGGGTGTCCAGCAGCTCGCATGGCAAATAGCGGCACTGAGCAGGTTCATCAGCCGCATGGGCGAGAAGGCCCTGCCATTCTACCAGCTGCTACGCAAGGCAGATAAATTCGAGTGGACGCCCAAAGCCGACGACGCATTCGAAAGTCTTAAGCGACTGCTCTCCACCTCGCCCGTTTTGGTCACGCCAAAGGAGCGCGAGCCTCGGCTACTGTAGATAGCAGCCACACACCAGGTGGTCAGCACCGTGCTAGTGGTCGAACGACCCGAAGAAGGCAAGACCCATGGGGTCCAACTCCCAATTTATTATCTCAGCGAGGTATTGACGCCAACAAAATAGAGGTACCCTCACTACCAAAAACTCGCCTACGGCGTGTTCATGACGGCTCGTCGGTTGAGCCATTACTTCCAGGAGCACCAGGTGATGGTCGTCAATGAGGCACCCCTGAACAGCATCCTGAATAACCCAGAGGCCACAGGACGTGTGGCCCTGTGGGGTATCGAGCTGTCACCCCTAGACATCGTCTACGAGAAACGACTCGCAATCAAGTCTCAGGTCCTACCGGACTTCCTTGTACACTGGATGGAGCTGCAGCTGCCAGACACCCCAGACATGTCGCAGTCATGGACGATGCACTTCGACGGCTCCAAGAGTGAAGCTGGAGCAGGAGCCGGAGTCATACTGACCTCCCCGCAAGGCGACAAGATGAGGTACGTCCTTTGAATGAAATTCCGAGCTTCCAACAATGAGGCCGAATACGAAGCCCTCATCCACGGCATGAGGATGGCAAAGATCTACGGCGCAACGCGCCTGGTCATCTACGGTGACTCCAACCTCGTCGTCCAACAGACGATGAATGAGTGCGACGCACACGCCGAAAACATGATCGCGTACCGAGCGCTCTACAACGCACTCGAAGGAGAATTCGACGGCTGCGAGCTTCGGCACGTTGGAAGAGAAAGCAATGAGGAGGCCGATAGACTCGCCAACATCGGCTCCACCTGCGCCAAGGTACCACCAGGTGTGTTCCTCGAACAGATCTGCGTGCCATCCATCAAGCGTAAATTCCCCAAGGGATCACCCGAAGAAGCAGAACACTCGGGAGCTACGCTACCCAAAGGTCAGGAAGGACCCGAGAAACTAGACACAGAGGTCGCTATGGTCAACCTGATGCAGGTCATGGCAGTCGAAGAAACCTGGACGCGACCGTACCTCTAGTTCTTGATAAACGGAGAACTGCCTGACAGCCCGACAGATGCCCGATGCATATATCGCCGGTCAAAAGCTTTCACCATCATCAATGGCGAGCTATACAAGCAAAGTATTACGGGTGTACTACAAAGGTGCGTCACCATCAGTGACGGGAAAACCATTCTCTAAGACATCCACGAGGGAATCTGCGGCCATCACGCAGGCAACCGCTCCCTTGTAGCCAAAGCTCTATGAGCTGGATTCTATTGGCCAACGGCCATGAGCGATGCAAAGGACATCGTTCGAAGAAGTAAGGGGTGCCAAAGGTTCGTCGACAAACCACACGCACCCGGGTCAGAACTCAGGCCCATACCTATAGCCTAGCCCTTTGCTCAATGGGGTCTCGACATGATCGGCAAACTGCCAAAGTCCTCAAAAGGGGGGCAAGTCTACCTCCTGGTCGCAGTCGACAAATTCACCAAATGGGTCGAAGCCATGCCGGTCACTAACCAAAAGGGCAAGACCGCCGTCAAGTTCTTTGAATCCATTGTCTACAGGTTTGGAGTACCGCATAGCATCATCACCGACAATGGATCGAACTTCATCTCCAAAGAATTCCAAGACTTCTACGAAGGCCTCGGGATCAACATCACATACGCCTCAGTGGCTCACCCGCAAACGAATGGGCAGGTGGAAAAGGCTAATGGCCTAATCGGCCCTGGCATCAAGAAGCACCTCATGATCCCACTCGAGCGAAAGGCCGGAGCCTGGATGGAATAGCTACCATCCATCCTATGGAGCTTGCGCACCACGCCAAACAACTCCACCGGCTACACGCCGTTCTTCATGGTGCATGGAGCCAAAGCCGTGCTACCAGCGAAGTACGCCACCAGGCCCCCCGGGTCGTCGCTTACAGCGAAGACGAATCCACCGCTGCACTCGAAGACGCCTTCGACACACTCGACGAGTCAAGAGACATAGCAGCAGCTCAATCAGCGGTGTACCAGCAGAGTCTCCGCAACTACCACAGCCGCCGGCTGCGCCCAAGGTCCTTCGTCGAAGGAGACCTCGTCTTGCGACTCAAGCAAGAGCGACCGAAGAAATTCGAGTCACCATGGGAAGGACCCTACATCATCACCGAAGTCATCCCAGGTGGTGCCTATCGCCTCAAGCACGTGGAGTCTGGAGTCGCATACTCCAACCCATGGAACATCGCACACTTGCGACGATTCTACCCCTATCTACCTACCCCTTTACTTTTAATAAGGCTATTCAGCCAAGGCTACTCAGCCGAACAATGTACTTCCTCCATTACGATATAAATAAAGCTAAGTGTCTCGCACCAAAATTTCGTTTCGCTATCCGCACCTTTACTTCATGCTACAAACGCACTCAGGGGCTCCTCCCACCTCACGATCTCATCGACTGAGGATAACACGTGTATACCTGAGTAGCTGACCACGTCAGGCTAAGAAAAAGGACACGTATGCAAACAAAGCACTACGTGCTCAAACAACAACTACATCTTTATAACAAAAGGGCAAAACACGCCTAGACAAATACATACAAATTTTACATATATCTCTTTTACAGGTACTACCTATTCTGAAGAATAACTTGAGCACGCTGCTCAAACAAATCTACGACCTGTTCAGCATACTACCTTACAGCCGCATAATGCGGACGCATATCCCACTCACCACCATCCGGCCGAAGAGGTGGCCCAGCCGCTACAGCAGACAAATCTACATCAGGGCGGTGCAGCCTCACAAGGGACAAAGCAGCCTTCACTCCTGCGACGAGCTGGTGCCGCACCAACTCCTTGACATTATTCACGTTCTGAAACTTCGACAGAAGACCAGCAAGGTTTGTTGGCGCGACATCCAGCAGAAACATAACATGCAGCACCAACGCAAGCGACGTCTGCACCTAACGAAGCACCCGCGAAACTTGGTGAACACGATCTTGCACCGTCGCAAGGACCATAGCACGGTCGCGATCCATCCAGAAGAACTCGCCGGTTTCCATGTCCTTCTGAGTTAAACAATTGACCCGAACAGCAACACGCTCTTTCTCCTCCCTTGGAGCAAGGTTAGCACCTGCGATACTCGCACAAAAGTAAGACGCGAGGCCAGCAGGTGCATCCGAAGAAATGAGCAGCAACTCGGAAAAAAAAACTTACATTGAAGCTGCTCAGACAGTCGAAGCAATTCCGCCATCAAGCACTCCTCTCTGGTCGCACCGCGATCCGCCTTGGACTTACAAACGTCGGCATGGCCACGCACCCCAAGCAACTCCTTCTCGAGACTACGAACACGGTCTCGAAGAAAAGCAAGCTGCAATGAATCATCCAAAGATGGCCGCAGCCGCGCGGCAGGCGAGGTGTCAACGGGATCAGCACCCGAAGGACCCTAGAGCAGCAGAAAGGCAAAAGACATGAACACTCAGACGGAGAAGAACACAACTCAACAAATTCATTAAGTGAATAAAAAGCCACTACGTGGCACAGGGATTTGTTCATCAACATAATTACAACAAAAGAAGACTACAACTATCCTACAGCTACAACGCCTAAGATGCGGCACCCTGAGTAGCCTTGGAGCCGGATTGCCTCGCCTTGGCTTCCCCCTGCTGCCGTAGCGCGTACTCGGCCAACAGATCAATCAGCTTTGGCCCATATTTCTTACAACGAGCAAAATAGGTAGCGAAGGCTACCTCGGATCCATCCGCAGTCGTCGGCATCCGGGAGGTGATCTGGGGAAGGTCTAGCTCCGCTCCAGCCGCTAAAGCCATCGCCAGCCCGACAGATGCGCCGATGCCCTTCTGCTTGCGCTTGTACGCCGCAGGCGCTTCGGCTGACAATGCCTCCGCCAGGGCGTCAACATCAGCAAGGGCCGCGCCCTTGGGGACAAGCTCCTTGTAGAAGCGGCCAAGGACCTCCTTGGCCTTGGCGAGTGAGCTGATGACGGTGCTGCAGCGATCTTCGACTGCTGCAGTAGCATCATCTAGAGCACTCACGTGCTCTAGAGCACCGCGGTCAAACTCGATGCCTGCAGTATCTGAGACAATAAAGAAAAGGAATGAACAAAGAACCGTAGAAGAAAGACAAGAAAACCAAAAAAGATGCAAGTGAAGATACTCACCCGAGACAGCCTTGGCAGCCGCCATGAGCTTGCCAGCCACCTCTCTTTCACGCGCAGTCGCAGCAGTGGCAAGCTGCTCCTCGCGGTCCGTGGCCTCCTGCTGCAGGCGCTCCTTAGCCTCATCCACAGTGGCTAGCTCCAGCTCGAGGCGCTCTTTCGCACCAGTGGCGACCTCGGCCTTCTTCTCCGCTTGACCGAGGCTCTTTTTGAGAGCATCAATCTCACGGAGGGAGGTGTTATGCTCCTCTGCATTCAAATAATACAAGCGTCAGATAACAAGACAAGAATACAAGAAGAAAGAAGCATCAAGGCATAAAAGTACCTCGAAGCTGGAGGCGGCCTCCGGCACTGTGTGCTCTGCACCAATCGCTTGCCCCGCACAAAAGGTCAGAGGAAGAATACCTACCAACAGAAAAGGACCTGGCCACGCCCAACAGAAAAGAAGCAAAAATACACACGAAACGCCGGGCTACCCCGAGACTCAAGAAAGAACAAGACAAGAAAACTCTTTACAGATGCTGGGGCTCCCTGCGTGAGATGAACTACTTACATGATCCGATGGTGACTCCGAAGGCCCGCTCGCAGCCTTCTGAGGCGCAACCACCTGAATCTTCTGCGGAGAAGGGACCGGCGCAGCACCCTTAGAGGTAGCCACCATCTGAGGAGGAGACACAACTTTCGACTCTCCCATCATCTCCCGAGCACCATCGCTGGTGGAGTCGTCGGAAAAGTGCTTGCGCAAGGACAAATTAGCACAAGTACAAAGTCAACAGCAAAGAAAAAGCAGTACAAAGGAAACTTACGAGTCTAGCGAGCTCAGGTTGAAGACAGGAGGGGTCCTTCGGACTCTCTTCTCCTCTTTCTTCTCTTCCTTCTTCTCTTCCTTCTTTTCTTCCTTCTTCCGCTTCGCTGGCGGGTGCGGCGCTACAGCTCGCACGGGAAGAGCAGGAATGGGAGAGGAAGAACCTCCATGCCCGTCACTATGACGCTCAAGGAACAGAGGGTTCCTAGGAGTCGGAGGAGTCGAGGCATCCGAAGACTCGCTGGAGCTCCGTGATCGTTTGCGAGTGTGGTCCTCGCTCGACTCGTTGGCCTCTTCAGCCGGAGATCATGCCGACGGCACCTCAGACATGAAATCCACCACATCATTATCCGGAGCATCCGGAAATATTTTGGGTAATGGCAGCGCCATACCCAGCACTTTGAAGCTCTGCACAAAATAAGAAACTTTGTTAGCAAACAAAGGGAAATACAAATGCAGTCAAAAATAGCGCTATGCGCATGAATCTACACCTGTGGAACAGCAAGCGTAGAAGAAAACGGAGGAGTCAGCGACTTCCCCGGGATATCCTCTCCAGCCTGGTACTTCAGCAGCGCACGAAGGGCCCTGTCGAGATCTCCCTAGAAGAGCTTCTCGGCCGAAACCCTCGTCGGATCACGGCGCCCAGCATAAAGAAACATCGGGTGCGCCCTAGCCTAGAGGGGCTGCACCCGACGCTCAAGAAACATGCGGATAATATCCACACCATTCACTTCCTTCTCCGGAATCAACTAGAGATCCTCCACTCGATGGTAGAGAGTCTCTATCTCCGCTACCTCTCCATCCAAGATCTGGTTTTTCCAGGACCTCTTCGGCTCGATTATTTGGGAGGAGTCAAAAGGAGCAAGGCCAAAATGCTGCCCAGCCACTGTGGAGTCGCGAATGTAAAACCATCGCCTCCGCCAGTACTGGACAGATTCGGACATGGAAAAAGAAAAGAAAAGCAGATTGGGCTTGAGGGAGATGATGCAACCCCCAATGGGATACACACCATCTAAACCAGATTGCCTCTTCACGGAATAGAGTTTCCGGAAGATGCCAAAGTGCGGCTCGATACCAAGCCAGCACTCGCAGAAAGTGATAAAACAAGCAATGTGAAGAAGACAATTCGGGGAAAGATGATGCAGTTGGATACCGTAGAGAAAGAGCCGCCCGCGAAGGAAGTTGTGGAGTGGGAAGGAAAATCCGCGAATAACGAAGGCGAGGAACATAACCCGATACCCAGCAGGGGGACGGGGGATTACCTCATTGCCTGGGAGTTTGACGGCCTCCCTATCCTGCGGGATCAAGCCCCGCTTGCGAAGCTTGCAGAGATCACTCTCCCGCGTCTCCGATCGCCGCCAGCCACCGTCGGTGACACATGTAGAGGTGGCACCTTTCTTCCCTCCAGCAGCGCTGGTACCAGCCGCAGATGAAGAATTCTTCGGTTTCCCCATCGTGGTACGGAGGTGCCGGCGGTGAGAGCGCAGGATGGAAGAAGGAAATGTGAAGGGATATTCCAGCACGCAGCAAGAACTCTCAGAGCACAAGGAAGAAGTGAAAACGGGAATAGATGCGGTGAAAACAAACTAAAGTTTTCCCCAATGATTATAACGACGAAGACAACGCACGGCAACCGTCCATCGAGAAGACCTAACGCCAACGGCAGGATCTGGCCATACACATGTCAACATCGCAACGAACCGTCGCTAGCACGCCGTACATTACACGCGGAAATCGAGGCGACGCCGTAATTATCTCCACGCCACGCGTGACCGGTCAATTCAAGGTCAGAAAGTGGGACCCACATTCGTCCAGTCAAGTCATCTCTGGCGTAGCAGATGCTTGAGGTCATCGATCGTCAGCACTGACGTCATCAAAATCTATACTAGCAATAGCTATAATTTCTTTGGGTTCAAAGCTAAGAGTACTCATTCGAATCTACGATTCGACTAATTACTCGGGGGCTACTCCTATCAGGAGCGCTAGCCGCAAACCCAAAAAATGAATAGAAGCAAAATATTTCTTCGAGTCCTACATCGAGTCTACGACTCCACTACGGACTCGGGGGCTACTCCCATAGGGAGGATGGATTTAAGCATCCGAATTTTTTTTGTGTCCTACGGACTTAACACTGAACAACGCCTGAATAAAAGTCTCCGCTCGAGTCTACGACTCGAACAGACACTCGGGGGCTACTCCCATAGGGAGCGCTGGTCGCGCACCCTATGAGTTCTTCGACTGCGATCTTTCGGATCAGCATGCAAAAACTTTTCGGCAACTCTGCCCCAACTAAACACTAAGTGAGCAACGTTCTCCTTGGCCACCCGAAACACCTCCGCGGTGATAAATATTCGGATGCGGTGTCTGCGACACGAAGATAAGACCTACCTATATCATCTGATGGCCTGGCAATGCACACGACTGCGCTCTTCTAGTAAAAACCCGTGCCAACAGGCGCGATGAAAAATCCCGACGGACGCGTTGGGTACATCAATTAAATTTACTGGAATTCCACTCCTGTAAGTCCTCCGCGGCCTGAGTCGAATTACGCCAGCATATGTTCCAGGTCCGAGTTGAGGGACTCGAACCTGAAGAAGATCGTGTTGTTTCGTCCTAAGACAGTTAACTGACCCTGATCCGTCGGGTGAGTCAGGCACACGCATCAACAATCCCTACACATGAACTATTGAAATACATAGTTGCACCCGAAAGATTGAAGAGTCCTGAGTCGAATCTACGATTCGAATGAACACTAGGGGATACTGACATGGTTATACCCTACGGGTACATGATCTCAGCATACCTGGTCCAGCCCAAGGAAGGCCCACGGAAAATGTACGCCGGCCCATGAAGATTTTCGGGTGGCTAAGGCCCATGACGCCTTTCGGATCCTTGGAGAGCAAGACTAGAGTAGATAGGAAATTCAAAGGGGTAAAACCCTAGAACCTGTAACCGACTAAGTCTCTGCCCGGGACCTTCCTGAGTCTATATAAAGTCTAGGAGGGCATGACCTAGATATCTCTCTCATACTTTCACATACACACCTCCACGCCAGATCGAATCTGCGTACCCCTGTAATCTTCGGTTCCGCCGTAATCAAGAGCAGACAAGCAGGAGTAGGATTTTCCCTCCGGGGCCCTGAACCTGGGTAAACCTCGTGTCCCGTGTTGCTTGTTTGCTAACCGTTCAGCGATCTCCAGCATCCCCATCTTCTCCAAAACCCAAGTCCATAACAATGGGCATTGATGAGATCAAACCTCGTCAAATATTTTTACTAGGTAGCTCTTGTCGTCCTATTTCAAACGCAATTGGATTCGGGTCAATCGGAGTCACTACAAGAAATCTGGTGACTAGTGACCTTTTTTAAACGACCATGGATTTTTTGGTCATAGATCTATGACCATTCTGAACCAGTTGGTCGTGGGGAATTTGGGATGGTCCAAACCTTTAAAAATAGTGACCAATTTTATCAAAAAGGTCATAGTGTCCTAACACGAAAAGGTCATAGATGGATAGGACTGGTTTGGAGCCTTTATATGGTAGACTACGACCAATTTAACTGGTCCTTATGGTTAAATTTTGAGGCAAAAAATTTACAGGATTGCCAACTCAGCAATATCACCTTCATGTCATGTCCATGTGTAATTTTTTACTTACTTGTCATGTCTACGTGGCATCTGGGACCAGCTGGCGTTTGAAAATTATTTTCAAAAAAAGAACCGAGGTGGGGTTTCGAACTCAAGACCTGGCCGACTCCCGCAGGATCCTAACCACTACACCCCTAGCCTTATTCATGCTAGTAATGGAGATCGGCCCAAGTAATATAATTCCAGGTAGCACGCTCAAAATAATAATGAAAAAATGAGGAGGGCTGCATAGGAAGTCGAACCAGCGACCTCTCACTCCCACTGAAGGAACAGAACCATCCCACCACAGGAATCTTGTTGTTGCAACTTTGCGCTTCACCCTTTTTATTCAATTTAAGCCGCTGTTGGGCCTGGGCCTCAAGCGATCGAGCCATGTCCTACTCGGCCGGCTGGGCCAATAGCCCATTAGACCTTTAGCATGTCCATTTTATTAGAAATTGTAGGGTTTTTACAAACTTAGAGTCCAGACAAATGGATGGAGTTTATTTTTTTGGTAAGTATACAAGTGTAATTTTTCTATAATTTTTGCATATCACGTTGGATTGAGATGATATAAAAATAAAATTGGTTCATCTTTATGAGGTTAAGATAAAAATGATTTTTTCGAAAAATCATGAGCAACAGATCATGTACATGTAGTTCAAATCGGACCCACTTCCTACCGATTGAGCAGTCATTTGTCTTTTTTGCGAGGGGTGAACCGAAAGGTTTGAGATACACTGGTTGGGACATTGTCCATGTAACATGGTCTAGTATTTTTAAAAAATGGGATGGTAGCATTTTAAAACTTTCATTTGGTGGTTGCTTCACAAATAGCCCCGTTTTTTGCACTCGGAAAATGGAAAATGCATTTTTTGTGCGGCGAAAAGGAAAACTTCCCCATTCAACATTGTTTGCCATCCAAAGATGCACATGCATGCACAATATGGGCACATTATCACAAACTATTCCACGATTCTGCCCATAACATTGGTCATTTGACCAAAAAGCCATGAAACCTTGAACAAGATAGGTCATTTATGTGAAGGTTTTTCCGAGATGCATGCAATATAACAAGCTGGTATTTTTCCTCGCAACTATGTCACATAATATGACATCATGCGAAGGATTTACCTTGTTTGGACCGTTTCTGAAATTTTTATGCCCGTTTCAAACTATGGCCAAAACGGCTGGCTTGAAGGTTCTTAGCTCGGGGATGATCTTCGCTAAAATTTCGGTAGATCTCTGATAAAATAGCATGTTGCGAGTCTAAAAATGAATTTTGCAAAAAATTACGAGCATTAGGTCATGTACCTATAGTTCAAATTGGACCCGCTTCCTACCGATTCGGCAGGAATTTGTCTTTTTCGCAAGGGATAGACGGAAAGGTTTGAGATACCCAGGTTGGTACATTGTCAATGTAATATGGCATATGATGTATACGCACTTCTATTCTTGTAGACAGTTGTTGGGCCTCCAAGTGCAGAGGTTTGTAGAACAAAAGCAAGTTTCCCTTAAGTGGATCACCCAAGGTTTATCGAACTCAGGGAGGAAGTGGTCAAAGGTATTCCCTCTCAAGCAACCCTGCAATCAAGATACAATAAGTATCTTGTGTCCCCAACACACCCAATACACTTGTCAGGTGTATAGGTGCACTAGTTCGGCGAAGAGATAGTGAAATACAAGTGGTAACGGTGCCATAAAAGAGCTTGACGGTGTGGTAAAGACTAAAGCAAGCAAACATGCAATAGATCTAGATGCAAACGATGTTTCAATGCTTAGAAACAAGGCCTAGGGATCATACTTTCTGTGGCACCCCGGATTTACGGTACGAGAATACCCGTTATGCATACAATTCACGTTCCCATGATCAGTGAGCCGTGAGCATAACCGACAAGTATCATTACATCATCCTTATTTTAACGAATACAAAAACTTACATGAGGCCTTTATGGCGATTACAACACAAATAGCGGAAGTCTTCAGTGCCGAGCCCGTGCCTTAACCTACATGCAACTGACTGGGAAGACGGCCTAGCTCGCATAGACGTCAACACCTTCGTCGCTTCTTATCATCTGCAATCTGGCCAAGTAAATGACCAGGGACAATGCCGGTGAGTACTTTGAATGTACTCGCAAACCACCGAGACAAGGGTAAAATGATAATGCATATTTTGGCAGTGGCGAGAAAGCTCTACACTACATCTGTTTTTGAAAGAAAAGCCTAACCTTGGCATCTCTATATCTTTGTTGAAAAAGAGATTTTGGAAAACATGTCTCCTTTTGGAAAACCCGGACATCTCCACATCCTTGTTAAAAAGATTTAGAAAACATTTTGTTGAAAAACCCTTTTTAAAACCTTATCAACCATCTTTGGTCAAAACCAACTTATTCTTTATATTTCCTCGTGACCAAGTCACATCCTTTATTTTATCACAACTTAATCGAAGGGTACTCCTAGCTCTTCCCATTCCAACCGTCCTTGTCCGTGGACACGGCTATTCGAATAGATCACACTCTGCAGAGGTTGTGCACTTTACCCACAAGAATCAATACATCTGCCGGGATAAAACCACGGCCTGCTACACACGGTAGACAGGGGTTTGGATAATCAAACTTGAACCTTTCATTTGTCGATCCCTAGCAACGACGGCTTTTCCTTTTGGGTTTATCTCTCTAGTACATGTATGGGGTACTATGACCCTGGTCCTTCCATCCGTACTGACCCTACCTCCAGATCGAAGCCTGGCCGGTAGCAATAGTGACAATCTTCCATCCATACTTCCTCAAAGCATACCGTCCGCGAGAGAACCAATTTTTGCACCGGTACCTTTCCCCCGACAGCCCGGATTTCAGGTGATTTCTCCCCTTTAGCGAGTAAGAGCATCCCCGGCTAATGACCACAAACTATGAGCTAAGCCCCCAACGACTGGGTTAATGTAGTTGCACGGATATAATTGTTTCAGACATTGGCTTAGAACATCCCTTCCTTTATCTTGCTTGATTTTCTCTTCATTCACCTCGTATCTTCTTTTTGGTAAAACTTCCACTTGGAAATGATGCCTCTTTCCAAGGGTTTTATTTTGAAAACTTTATAGTAGGGCAAAAACCCAAAATAGTTTTATCATTGAAAATCTGTGGGTTCCAAGAGGAAATATGCTAATCATCTTAACCTCGTCCTAAGGGTAAAAATAGGTGTAAATAGGGTAGGTGTCCAATGGACACTCATTCATAACATGGAGGAGCCATGTTACTCACGTCTTTTTATTTGAAACAAACCATGTCTGTTTTCATGCAATTTACAAACGAGATATAAAACCGTTGATAAACAGAAGTAAGGCAATATAGGAGTTCAGGGATGGTGGCTTGCCTGTGACTAGTGAGAAGTCCCTTGACGGTGTTAGATAACCCGAATACCAATACTATCAATAATTAAGATAACCCCGATGCTTCCTTCTTTTCGGTGTCACAAAATCGCAACTATCACCGTTATCGAGCATACATGCAAACAAACAATACACCAATCATTTCAAAGCATACAAGCATAACCATACAGGAAACAAAGGATAAATACATGATATGAGGTAGTAGGATGTGAGATGATGGTTTGATGAGATTAGCAAAAGACTTGGAGGTATTGGGGAGAAGGATCCCTTGGGAATTAAAGTCTAGGAACTACCTAAGAAAGGGTTTTCGATCAAGGACTTGATCTGTATGATACCATTATGTAAAAATGATACCATCAGATAGGTATAGATAAAATGAAGCCAACAAAAGTGGTTTCACTATTTTATCAATTTCCCTTGATTTATAATGGATTTTATAGTGATTAAAGCTCTAGTTTTAGGAAATAATTCACCAGAACTTCTCTGGAGTTCCAAAAATCATTTCCTTGAGCTAAAAGGTAGGATTTGATGGACTGGTCACAGAGGAGTTGGAATCACCTCAAAACAATTAACAAAATGCCCTTGAGAATTTCCCAAAGGCAGTACTGGACAAGATTTGTCTTTTTCATCAGATTTATTTTGCAGAAGCTTTTTAGTTGATTCCAAGGACACATGCTAGGTACTGAGAGTACATTTCTGTTTAAATTGGAATCAACCTGGTTGGAGTTACATAGCTACTGTAAGGATTTAACTAGTGAATTAACCATGCTAGAATAGTTTAATTACCCAAAATTTAACAGAGGCTCATAAAATTCTGAGGTACTGGATTAAGAAGGGTGTGATTGGGTGTGACAAAGGGGAATTGGAATTAGGTCCAAACCTCATTTGGTTTGACCTAGAGAAACTCCTAAAGGCAGAAAGTATCTGTTTTTGTCATTTTTACCAGGGGTAAACTAGGAAACCAAATGGGATGGGGCCAGTGGTGTATGAAGTGTATGGGTGATACCCTTCTGTAAAAATTGTATTCACTCCATTTGGATTTGTGAAACTTTCTGGAAAATTATTTAATGTTCGGGATAGATCTGGGTAGATTATTTATCATATTTAATCTATACATTATTTTAGTACAGAACTTGGTCTGCATGTTAGGGAAAACATGTTTGCATCCAAGAAAAATTAGATCTGGGCAAATGGAAGAGCTTTCCATTTTTGTTTGTATTTAAAACTAATTGCTGAAGTTCAGATCTAAATTCTAAAAGAAAAGGAGATGGGGGCTTGGGGCTTATGGGCCAGATCTGGGGGAAATACTGGGCCAGAAGAGCCGGATCGGCCCAGGCACAACGCTTGCATCGTTAGGCGCAGCGCGTGTCAGCCGGCCTGCCCAAGGGGAGCCGTCTTGAAAGCGCCCCGTCGGATCGGGTTAAATCTGACGGTTGCGGGGCGTCATCCTCGTGGGGCTAGTCAGACAACGGCGAAACCCTAGTTGGCGACGGGGAAGGAGCGGGGAGGCTCACCGAGGGCTCGGGGGAGGTCGAGGAGGCAACGGGGTGACGCGGTTGACAGCAGCGACTCCGGAGATGGTCGACACGAGGGGTTTGGTCGTCGGGAGGGAGCTCGCGCGAAGACATCTGAGAGGGAGCTCACCGGAGCTCGTCCTAGGCGACGCTGCAGGGGGTCCTGAGCAAAAAGAAGGGCGTCGTTAGATAGAGGAGGAGAAGGGGGTCACTGCAGGGTGACATGCAGGGAGAGAGAAACTCGAGGGAGGGAGCGGTGCTTGCGGGAGAGAAAATGGCCGAGCTCCTTTCTTCTCCTTCCTTGAGCAGAACAGAGATGGGGGAAGAAAGTAGGAGCTCTGGGGAGTGAATGAGGGTGGAGAGGGGGCAAATTAGGCAGAGAGGGGAGTGCTGGGTGGCCTTGGACCTTATAAACCCAAGTGGGGAGGTCCATGGAGGGTGTGGCTCATGGGGGAGCATGGAACTAGTCCATGGCTTCCGCATTGGATGCTGAGGGCGGTGAGGAGTGTGTGGGGTGAGTTTTTGGTCGTGGGTCTAGAAGGGAGGGAGTTGGAGGCTGCAAGGAGTAACGAAATGGGTTTGGATAAGACAACTCCTTTGTCTCCCTCTTAAAGATCCATGTGGGAAAGGGGTGTGGGGACAAGATATAGTGCACACGACCAGGAGGGAGTGGGTTCTGCTAAGGTGAAGTGCTTGACCAGTTTGGGGCTAGTGTGGTGGTGGTTTGAACCAAACTTTGCAAGGTTTAGCAAAATTGATCACATAGGTGATTGTGAAGGAAGTTGCAAAACTAGCATTGGACAAGGTATGAATATGGTACTGGTAGATAAATGGGGTCAAACAATCTCTCCATTATTTAAATGGGATTTTTCTGGAGATTATAATCCCATTTAAATACACTTCTTCAAAAATTGTGAAGTAGATTATGGAAGTAAAGATGATATTTTTACATTGGGAAAGCTTAGTTTTTTGATGTGGTATTGTCCTACATACCATAACACATACTGGAGAATTTTATTGGGATTTATTGAAGTGTAAAAGTATTTTGGGGGAATTATTTCTTGTTTTTGCCAACTACGAGAAATGGAAAAAAGAAATAATTAAGAAACTCAAAAAATATTTATTTTTGTTTTGGGAAGGTAGGATATGATAAGTAGGCATCAAAGGTGCCTTGAGTTGGCAAGGTGATTTGGAGAAAAGCAAACTTTTCTTTAAAGACAAGGATTTTGAGTAATTTGCAAGAGAAGGAAATAAAATAGTTTAATAATTCAAATAATTGAGGGAATTATTTGGGGATGCTTATATACAAGGTAGATGATGTAAACTTGGTTTAGTCATCAATGTTAACCTTGTTTTTGAAGAAAGTGGTGAAAAGGGTGGAAACTAGATTCTTGGAGGATCTAGGGTTTACTTATTCTAATGCCGTCTAAACATGGTTGGACTAGGGAGCTCATCGCTCACCTTGGTACAAGGGATATATGGGTGGATATACTATGTCATGTAGATGATCATGGAAGCAATAGTTGAGCTTGGTTGCATTTGAGGTGATCTAGGAGAGATGGCAAACTTTGTTGAAAATAAGGCTGCCATAACAGATACTTCAAGTAGCCTCCTAAACCAGGTGGGTTTAAGAAGCATAGAGCTCCAATGGAAACAAGTGAAGTGGGGGGTTGATAGTCCATGATTATTAGGTCCTAACCATGCAAAGAGTTGGGAAAGGGGAGGTGACATATAGATGTGAGATTCTGCCAAAGTAGGCAAGATGATAAGATTTGTAGAAAAGATTATTATTTTGACTATAAAACCATCATGGATGAGTGGGAAATAAAATGGATTAGCCAAGGGCAAGAGTGGGCCTTGGTATTAATAAATATGTACTACAAGGTGGTTACAATACATTCTCAAGAATGCACATAGGTTGGAAAAGGTAGAGCTCCAAAAATGGTATCCAGATAAGAAATCCAGACTTAGCCATTTTGACAGATTTAGGATTTTAGACTAGAGTGCAAGTGTAGATGGTTTTGGGAGGAAGCTTGTGTTCCAAAATCATGATCAAGGAGATGGTGTTGAGTTAATAACTAGGTAGATATGATTCATGCTTAGATTGGGTATCCACTAGGTTGGAAACCATCCAGAGGGATTATCCTTGGGTTGAGATAAGCATGAGATGAGATGGTTGCTGTAGGGGTTTAGGATAGATCCAGATTTGGATGCTTGCTTTGAGATTGATGATCCCAAGCAAGGATTGGGTCCTAAAGGATGAGCTACTATATTAGCTCAATCTAGTTCCTAAGCAAACAAGGCAAACAGCAGATCAAGGCAATTCATTAACCGGCAGATCAAGGCAATTCATCTTATCCTTATACTTACCTAACTACTACTAGGGTTACCATCAAGCATAGCTTGAGGTAAGGATGGGTATGTTGAAAGGGGTTTAGTTTTGAAGCAAGATAAGTACCATCTTGGTATCTCTACCAAGATTGAGATGAAAAGGTTTTAATAAGGTTTTGGAAAACCTAGGGATAAGAGTACTTGAAGGTTCTGTCTTGAAAACATAAGGAGATAAAATATATATATATAGGTATCCATAGTTTTGTTAATATAAACTAGTAAAGTATTTGGTTGTGTCAAAGTCATCTTCGCTCAGGTTTTTGAAATGCTAGAACATTTGAGAATATGAAGATGAGCCAAGACATCTCTTTTGTAAAATAGTTTTTGTAAACTAGTGTTAAGATGAGGAGCACACAACTAATACACAAATAGTTGCTTGAGTATAAGCAAGTAAACACATAATACAAGAATTTTTTTTTGTTCCCCCTAATTTTTGCCTTTTTTACATTAAATCAGGGTTGCTGAAATTGGGATGTTACAGACCTTTCCCCCTTAAAATAATATCTTCCCGAGATTAGGGAGGAGTAGGGTAGGGGGTAATAACATCCGCTTAACAATTTCAGGGGAGGAAGGTATGAAATGTTAGCAGGCCTTCTAATGAGTGGTTAAGGTCAGCTATGGCTCAGAGCGGAGTGGCTTCGAGTTTGGGCGTTTAGAGTAAGCGAGTGGAAAAGATGCCGTCTTTTCCCCTTAGGACAAATCTAGGTAGGTTTAGCGTCGACGGGGTAATTCCTTCTTGAGGCGAGTGGCGAGTTGAGTCTTCTGTATTTCTTCGTATTGCAGTCGACCTGATACACTGGGATGCTGGCTAGACAGCCAACCTTTGGAGTGGAGGACCTTCTTGAAGTATCTTCCGATTATGGAGACGCGCCGATGGTCATTCTTCTTGCAGGGTTGACAATTCGGGTTTTGGAGGGCTGGTCCTTGCTTAGTGTTACTAGGAGTCAATTTCTAGGGTCTATCGGATTTTGGACGGGAAAGACGTAGTCTTTCCCCCTTAGAGCAAAACTACGGGGGTTTTGGTCTGATGCAACATCGTGGGTAAAACATGCAAAGAAGAATATCATATTTCTACAATATCCATAGATTTAACAGGTTCAACCGGTCGGTGGCGGAGGTACTTAAGGTTACAAAAGAGGTTCCGGGGCGATACATAGGTACTACGATATATCGGTACCACACTAGACTAGTTGTCGATTGCGGATGGTCTAGGGGAATCCTCTTTGGCTTCATCTTCGTCTTCAAGGAGGTGGGTGGAGGATCCTTGGAGGTCTTGAATTGGCTTGAACCTTTTGAGATATTGCCGAGCGGTGACACACTTCTTTCTTCCTTGGAGGATGCGGCTTCCAGAGGCTTCTTCCGGGTCCTTTATTAAGGCTTGATTCTTCTGCTGGACTTCCAGAGCTTCTTTGCGATCCACGATAGCTTGCACATGATGAAGTTCCATCTGGGTGTGGCGGTATTCATTAGAAACTGCGGTGAGGAGCTCATTTCCAGCATAGCTATAACGGGCTTGGAGCTACAAGGCCAGGTAGGTCAAGCGGGATTTTTGGGATTGTAAGGGTGAGATAAAGCAGATGGGGGTAGATCTAATAGGGTTTACAGTTTGTCATTTAAACAATGATAATGAGGGTAGAAAAATGGGTTATGGGAGTTGAGTGGAAAGACGCAGTCTTTCCTCCTTAAGGATTTTACTTGGGGTTGTCGAGGTTTTCTTAGGTGGCCATCCTGCTAAGGAGAAGTTTTCCGGCTAGGAGGTTTCTAGGGTTAGCATCGGGACACGTCAGCAAGGTGGTCAGAGTTTTAGGATCAGCTGATCCTAGGCAGACAAACAATCACATTCCAAGCATCAAACATGCACATGACAAGCAAACAAGGCATACCACAATACTAAGGGGGTGACTACATGACATAAGGGGAATCCTATCTTAGTGAGGCTAGTCCTAGGTACGGGTGTTACGAAGGTCTTGACTTTTGTCTTGTCGTCTTTTGTTGTCGATGCCATACTTGGTTGGGGGTGATGAAGGACTCCGTTGATAGGGCGATCTTGTAGTGTCGGTCGACGTTGGTAGCTTCTTTGCTTTGCTTGTCTCGATGCCTCTTTGTTTCGGGGCCTCTATCTTCATAGTTTCTAAGTCGGACTTTGTTTTGTGAAAATGGAACATTTGAAGTAGACAAGATATAGAGTAATTCATTTTCAAATTGTTTAATCAGAGAAGATGAGATACGCAATCTTTCAAAAAGCTTTTGAGGAAAATAGTTTTCGAAAACTTGTGTTTTCATAAATAGGGGTAGTCCTGTCTAATGTACATGCTAACTAAGGTCTCCTACAGTCAGGATGGGTCTGATACCAAGTCTGTGGCACCCCGGATTTACGGTCCGAGAATACCCGTTATGCATACAATTCACGTTCCCATGATTAGTGAGCCGTGAGCATAACCGACAAGTATCATTACATCATCCTTATTTTAACGAATACAACAACTTACAAGGAGGCATTTATGGCGATTACAACACAAATAGAGGAAGTCTTCAGTGCCGAGCCCGTGCCTTAACCTACAGGCAACTGACTGGGAAGACGGCCTAGCTCTCATAGACGTCAACACCTTCGTCGCTTCTTATCATCTGCAATCTGGCCAAGTAAATGACCAGGGTCAATGTCGCTGAGTACTTTGAATGTACTCGCAAACCAGCAAGACAAGGGTAAAATGATAATGCATATTTTGGCTGTGGCGAGAAAGCTCTACACTATAGCTGTTTTTAAAAGAAAAGCCTAACCTTGGCATTTCTATATCTTTGTTGAAAAAGAGATTTTGGAAAACATGTCTCCTTTTGGAAAACCCAGACATCTCCACATCCTTGTTAAAAAGATTTAGAAAACATTTTGTTGTAAAACCCTTTTTAAAACCTTATCGTCCATCTCTGGTCAAAACCAACTTATTCTTTATCTTTCCTCATGACCAAGTCACATCCTTTATTTTATCACAACTTAACCGAAGGGACTCCTAGATCTTGCCATTCCAACCGTCCTTGTCCATGGACACAACTATTCGAATAGATCACACTCTGTAGAGGTTGTGCACTTTACCCATAAGAATCAATACATCCGCCGGGATAAAACCACGGCCTGCTACACACGGTAGACAGGGGTTCGGATAATCAAACTTGAACATTTCGTTTGTCGATCCCTAGCAACATTGGCTTTTCCTTTTGGGTTTATCTCTCCTATACGTGTATGGGGTACTATGACCCTGGTCCTTCCATCCGTACTAACCCCTACCTCCAGACCGAAGCCTGACCGGTAGCAATAGTGACAATCTTCCATCCATACTTCCTCAAAGCATATCCTCCACGAGAAAACCAATTGTTGCACCGGTACCTTGCCCCTGGCAGCCCGGATTTCAGGGGATTTCTCCCCTTTAGCAAGTAAGAGCAGCCCCGGCTAATGACCACAAACTACGAGATAAGCCCTAACGACTAGGGTAATGTGGTTGCACGGATATAATTGTTTCGGACATTGGCTTAGAACATTCCTTCCTTTATCTTGCTTGATTTTCTCTTCATTCACCTCATATCTTCTTTTTGGTAAAACTTCCACTAGGAAATGATGCCTCTTTCCAAGGGTTTTATTTTGAAAACTTTATAGTAGGGCAAAAACCCAAAATAGTTTTATCATTGAAAATACGTGGGTTTCAACAGGGAAGATGCTAATCATCTTAACCTCGTCCTAATGGTAAAGATAGGTGTAAATAGGGTAGGTGTCCAATGGACACTCATTCATAACTTGGAGGAGCCAAGTTACTCACGTCTTTTATTTAAAACAAACCATGTATGTTTTCATGCAATTTACAAACGAGATATAAAACCGTTGATAAACATAAGTAGGGCAATATAGGAGTTCAGGGATGGTGGCTTGCCTGTGACCAGCGAGAAGTCCCTTGACGGTGTTAGATAACCCGAATACCAATACTATCAATAATTAAGATAACTCCGATGCTTCCTTCTTCTCGGTGTCACACAATCGCAACTATCGCGGTTATCGAGCATACATGCAAACAAACAATACACCAATCATTTCAAAGCATACAAGCATAACCATACAGCAAACAAAGGATAGATACATGATATGAGGCAGTAGGATGTGAGATGATGGTTTGATGAGATTAGCAAAAGACTTGGAGGTATTGGGGAGAAGGATCCCTTGGGAATTAAAGTCTAGGAACTACCTATGAAAGGGTTTTCGATCAAGGACTTGATCTATATGATACAATTATGTAAAAATGATACCATCAGATAGGTATGGATAAAGTGAAGCCAACAAAAGTGGTTTCACTATTTTATCAATTTCGCTTGATTTATAATGGATTTTATAGTGATTAAAGCTCTAGTTTTAGGAAATAATTAACCAGAACTTCTCTGGAGTTCAAAAAATTATTTCCTTGTGCGAAAAGGTAGGATTTGATGGACTGATCATAGAGGAGTTGGAATCACCTCAAAATAATTAACAGAATGCCCTTGAGAATTTCCCAAAGGCAGTACTGGACAAGATCTGTCTTTTTCATCAGATTTATTTTACAGAAGATTTTTAGTTTATTCCAAGGACACATGCTAGGTACTGAGAGTACCTATATGTAGAAATTGTAATCAACCTATTTGGAGTTACATAGCTACGGTAAGGATTTAACTAGTGAATTAACCATGCCCAGAATAGTTTAATTCGCCAAAATTTAACACGGACTCATAAAATTATGAGCTGATGGATTAAGAAGTGTGTGATTGGGTGTGACCAAGGGGAGTTGGAATTAGGTCCAAACCACATTTGGTTTGACCTAGAGAAATTCCTAAAGGCAGAAAGTATCTGTTTTTGTTATTTTTACCAGGGGTAAACTAGGAAACCAAATGGGATGGGCCAGTGGTTTATGAAGTGTATGGGTGATACCCTTCTGTAAAAATTGGATTCACTCCATTTTTATTTGTGAAACTTTCTAGAGAAATTATTTAATGTTCTGGATAGATCTTGGTAGATTATTTATCATATTTAATCTATACATTATTTTAGTACATAACTTGGTCTGCATGTTAGGGAAAACATGTGTGCATCCAACAACAATTAGATCTGGGCAAATGGAAGAGCTTTCCTTTTTTTGTTTGTATTTAAAACAAACTGCTGAAGTTTAGATATAAATTCTAGAAGAAAAGGAGAAGGGGGATCGGGGCTTATGGGCCAGATCTAGGGGGATACTGGGCTAGAAGAGCCAGATCGGCCCAGGCGCAACGCCTTGAGACGCAGCGTGAGCTGGCCATGACCAGAATGCCCGCCCGTGGGGAGCCGTGTGAAGGGGTACCAAGCGCTACCGCTGGCTTGATCTGGTTGATCTCGACGGCCGCGCCTCATGAGGGCTAGTTAGATGACGGTGAAACCCTAGCTGGCGACAGGGGAGGAGCGGGGAGGCTCACCGAGGGCCCAGGGGAGGTCGGGAGGCGACAGGGCGACGTGGTTGACGGTGGCGACTCCGGAGATGGACGGCACGAGGGGTTTGGTCGTCGGGAGGGAGCTCGCACGAAGCCGTCCGAGAGGGTGCTCGTCCTAGGCGACGCTGTAGGGGGTCCTAAGCAAAAAATAAGGGCGTGGTTAGATAGAGGATGAGAAGGGGGTCACTGTAGGGTGACATGCAGGGAGAGAGAAACTCGAGGGAGGGAGCGGTGCTTGCGGGAGAGAAAATGGCCGAGCTCCTTTCTTCTCCTTCCTTGAGCAAAACAGAGCGTGGGGGAAGAGAGTGGGAGCTCTGGGGAGTGACTAAGGGTGGAGAGGGGGCAAATGTGGCAGAAAGGGGAGTGCTGGGTGGCCTTGGTCCTTATAAACCCAAGTGGGGAGGTCCATGGTGGGTGTGGCTCATGGGGGAGCATGGAACTAGTCCATGGCTTCCCCATTGGATGCTGAGGGTGGTGGGGAGTGTGTGGGGTGAGTTTTTGGTCGTGGGTCTAGCAGGGAGGGAGTTGGAGGCTGCAAGGAGTAAAGAAATGGGTTTGGACAAGACAACTCCTTTGTCTCCCTCTTAAAGATCCATGTGGGCAAGGGGTGTGGGGCCAAGCTATAGTGCACACAACCAGGAGGGAGTGGGTTCTGATAAGGTGAAGTGCTTTACTAGTTTGGAGCTGGTGTGGTTGTGGTTTGAACCAAACTTTACAAGGTTTAGCAAAATTGATCACATAGGTGCTTGTGAAGGAAGTTGCAAAACTGGCATTGTACAAGGTATGAAGATGGTACTGGTAGATAGATGGGGTCAAACAATCTCTCCATAATTTAAATGGGATTTTTCTGGAGATTATAATCCCATTTAAATACACTTCTTCAAAAAGTGCTGAAGTAGATTATGGAAGCAAAGATGATATTTTTACATTGGGCAAGCTTATTTTTTGATGTGGTATGGTCCTACATACCATAACACATACTGGAGAATTTTATTGGGATTTATTGAAGTGTAAAAGTATTTTTAGGGAATTATTTCTTGTTTCTGCCAATTATGAGAAATGGCAAAAAGAAATAATTAAGAAACTAAAAAAATATTTATTTTTGTTTTGGGAAGGTAGGATATGATAAGTAGGCATCAAAGGTGCCTTTATTTGGCAAGGTGATTTGGAGAAAAGCCAACTTGTCTTTAAAGACAAGGATTTTGAGGAATTTACAAGAGAAGGAAATAAAATAGTTTAATAATCCAAATAATTGTGGGGATTATTTGGGGATGCTTATATAAAAGGTAGATGATTTCAACTTAGTGTAGGAATCAAGGTTCACCTTGGTTTTGAAAAAAGTGGTGAAAAGGGTGGAAACTAGATTCTTGGAGGATCTAGGGTTTAGTTATTCTCATGCCATATAAACATGGTCGGACTAGGGAGCTCAGATCTCACCTTGGTACAAGGTATATATGGGTGGATATACTATGTCATGTATATGATCATGGAAGCAAGAGTTGAGCTTGGTTGCATTTGAGGTGATCTAGGAGAGATGGCAAACTTTGTTGAAAATAAGGCTCTCATAACAGATACTTCAGGTAGCCTCCTAAACCAGGTGGGTTTAAGAAGCACAGGGCTCCAATGGAAACAAGTGAAGTGGGGGTTGATAGTAATTGATTAGTAGGTCCTAACCATGCAAAGATTTGGGCAAGGGGAGGTGGCATATAGACGTGAGATTCTGCCAAAGTAGGCAAGATGATAAGATTTGCAGAAAAGATTATTATTTTGACTATAAAACCATCATGGATGAGTGGGAAATAAAATGGCTTAGCCAAGGGCAAGAGTGGGCCTTGGTAGTACTAAAGATGTACTATAAGGTGGTTCAATTACATTCTCAATAATTCACATAGGTTGGAAAAGGTAGAGCTCCAAAAATGGTATCCAGATAAGAAATCCAGACAGCCATTTTGACAGATTTAGGATTTTAGACTAGAGTGCAAGTGTAGATGGTTTTGGGAGGAAGCTTGTGATCCAAACTCATGATCAAGGATATGGTGTTTAGGTAATAACTAGGTATATAGGAGTCATGCTTAGATTGGGTCTCCACTTGGTTGGAAACCATCCAGAGGGATTATCCTTGGGTTGAGATAAGCATGAGATGAGATGGTTGCTGTAGGGGCTTAGGATAGATCCAGATTTGAATGCTTTCTTTGAGATTTATGATCCCAAGAAAGGATTGGGTCCTAAAGGATGAGCTACTATATTAGCTCAATCTAGTTCCTAAGCAAACAAGGCAAACATCAGATCAAGGAAATTCATTAATCAGTAGATCAAGGCAATTCATCTTATCCTTATACTTATCTAACTACTACTAGGGTTACCATCAAGCATAGCTTGAGGTAAGGATGGGTATGTTGAAAGGGGTTTAGTTTTGAAGCAAGATAAGTACCATATTGGTATCTCTACCAAGATTGAGATGAAAAGGTTTTAATAAGGTTTTGGAAAACCTAGGGATAAGAGTAGTTGAAGGTTCTATCTTGAAAACATAAGGAGATAATATATCTATAGATCTCCATAGTTTTGTTAATAGAAACTAGTAAAGTATTTGGTTGTGTCAAAGTCATCTTGGCTCAGGTTTTGGAAATGCCAAAACATTTGAGAATATGAAAGATGAACCAAGACAACTCTTTTGTAAAATAGTTATTGTAAACTAGTGTTGAGATGAGGAGCACACAACTAATACACAAATAGTTGCTTGACCATAAGCAAGTAAACACATAATACAAGAAAAAGTTTTTGTTCCCCTAATTTTGGCCTTTTTGACATTAAATCAGGGTTTCTGAAATTGGGATGTTACACTTTCACTAGTGAACACTCTCTCATATAAATATCCTCTCTTTATGATACTACTCTTAACTACTCTCCGGTTGGACACTCTAATCCATGGTAGGGCTATAGCAACACACCTCAAAGTCTGCCTTCCCCAATCTAGATAACCCCACACTATCACCTTGAGCGCTGGATGGTTCCAACAAACACCACAATTTCATAGAGACATCCAGCTCCAAATATAACTCATAACAAATATTCAATCTAGCCAAAGTGCCACACACGGTATGCCCGCTGTCACTTTCACACACGTGGGGAAAAGCATAGATCTATTAAAGCACAAAGAGTATTTATGTAGACTCAAGCCTAAGTGCCACCACGGCATGCACGCTGTCACTTTCACACACATGGGAAGAGCAGAGATCTAATGAAGCACTTGAGTAGCAAGGTAGATCTACTTGATTACAAAGCTCATGACCACAAGATCATGCATAGAGAGAGAGACGAACACATAGCTACCGGTAGAGCCCTTAGCCTCGAGGAAGAACTACTCCCTCCTCATCATGGGAATCAGCAATGATGATGGAGATAGTGGTGGAGATCGATGGAGATGGATCCAGGGACACTTCCCCGTACCGGCAGGGTGCCGGAACAGATACTTTTTGTCCCCCGAATCTCCCCTTCGGGGGCGGCGGCGCAGCAGAGGTTTTCGTGGATTTCTTCTGGAAGATTTAGGGTTTTATCCCTGGGGGCTCCTTATAGGTGAAGGGGGAGGGTGAGGAGGATGCCAGAGGGCCCACACCCTCCCCAGGCGCGGACCAGGCTTGGCCGCGCCCAGGGGGGTCTGGACACCCTCTGGTGCCTCTCCGTCCCTCCGTCTGGATTCGTGTCCCTCACGGAAAGTTATTGACTTTGGTTTTTGTCCCGTCCAATTCCGAAAATATTGTTTTTCTGCCTTTCTGGAACCAAAAACAGAAGAAAACAGGCAACTGGCACTGTGGCAACTTGTTAATAGGTTAGTTCCATAAAAGATATAAAAACACCTCAAAGAAAGACAACGCAAAGCAAGTAGATACTAAACAACCATGGAACATCAAAAAATATAGATATGTTTCTGACGTATCAAGCATCCCCGAGCTTAACTCCTGCTCGTCCTCGAGTAGGTAAGTGATAAAAAGAATAATTTTTGAGGTGACATGCACCATCAAAAGCAAGATCGAACCATTTGCGAGCATTGAAATCTGGGATCAAAGAACTCGAAACATGTGCATGAAAGATGGAGTTCTAACAATAGGACAAGGTAACTAAGCATGCAACATGAAAGGCTACAAACAAAGATCATGAATAAAATGCATTGAAAAATGTTTGTTTGTTTCACATACAGAAAACATGGCATAGTGGCATTCAGCTTGTCCCTCATAGAGTAGCAAATAGATGCATAGGACACCTTCAAAGTTCACAAGGGTGACTAGAAACAAGTAGCACAAGAACAAGTAATATCACAATATGCATTAATCAGTAAGTTTTGGGACACTGCACACAGAATAACAACTATGCTCTCTTAAAGGTGCCTAAAGGTAGAAGGTGGAGACTCAATAATAGTGGAAGAAAGGCCTTTTTGTAAAGGAAGCAGGGATTACAAGTTTCAAAAAAGCTTCCAAAAATTATGGTACTTGTTAGCTTTTAGCCCTTATTGCCCCTAACATAAGCATCTTGAAGTGATTAAGTTTAAAGTGACAAATATGGAGTATATGCTTGATGAAGTATAAGTTGGCAATCTCAAGTCCCTTGAATATGAGGGCCACACCTCATGCATACTCAACTTTGGGCACATGTAAGTTCTTGTCATTGTAAGTATTTGCATATCATTGAGAACCGCCAACGAGGTACCCCTTGCAAATGGTACCGGAGCTTCCCATAACCAAAATGACAAGGCAAGCAGACAATGATCATCTCAGCAATCTTTTTATTTACCATATGCATAGCTTTTTATTGAGGATGATTCATAGATAGCTCATTATGGTGATGCTGCAAGTTTCTACCATGATTAGGCATGGATTAGGCTAGCGGCCTAGGCATTTATCTAACACAGAATATAAACTCCATGGACTTACAAGTTCCCTCTTTTTTTCACATCGGTGACATCCATAGACAAAAGAGCATGATATCAACTGAGTACAAAGTACAAGTGCAATGTTGAAAGCGTTCCCCGTGACAGCACGGTTCTGCTAATTCCAACTTATAAGTGCAAGCATATACAACAAAGTTGTCACAATGGTTCAAGTTTATTAGGGGCAAAGAATATAAAGTGTGCCATCAAGTTCGTGAGGGCTTTAATCACTAAGTTTTCACATAACAAAATAGTTTTTAATTGGAAGATAGATGAAAACAAGGATATATTTGGAATGGTGTAACACACCATGCATAGGAGTTTATAGTGCACACTTTGGAAAAACTTTTTTCTTAGGGGTTGGAAGCATGAGTATATCTTACTCATACAAGTGGAGGCTAGCAAAAGACTGGGAGCAACCAACTAAGAGAGAAATAATGGCCATAATCATGCATAGCAACAAAACATTACTAATCAAATCATAAAGTGGTACCACAAGTCAAGGACTAAATGATCATAGAGGCTATGGTGACTTGTTCATAGTCATAACATGGTGTGAGCATGTGCCAACCCAAACAAAGCATCAAAGGAGAATACCACAATACTATGCTTTTGTATGCTAAAACAACGCATGATTCCTTCAAGGCACACTAAGAAATCCTAATTGTTTGTAACAAATCATGATACAATAATAATCACTAAGCATAAGGTCAAAACAAGATGTAGCATGGCTTGATAAAGTCTAAGCCACAGTCAGAACAATCTCCCTTTTGTACCACTTAAGCATGAAGCTTCCTACTCTTTTCCAACACCATCAACTTATTTAAAACAACTCGCAAAAATAATATTCAATAAAGATCAGTGAGATTGTCTCATAAATCCACAAAGAAGAACTAAAAAGTCCTAAGCTGGACCACAAGAAAACTAAGGCTGAACACAGTGCTAGCAAAAGTGAACACTCACAAAACAATAAGAGTGAAAATAGAGTGTGTCTCTCTCCAAAAGAAGTGTTGTGTAACCAACCAACTTAATCAAGCAAACTAAAAAAACAAAAACGAAAACTAAGACGCTCCAAGAACAACACAACAATGCATGAAACAATAAAAATGAAGTGTCTAGAAAGACCTGAGATTTTTATTGATGAAGAAGGGGATGACTTGGGCATCCCCAAGCTTTGACGCTTGTACCTCTTGAATATTTATCGGGGTGACACCAGGGTGGTATCCCCAAGCTTGATCTTTTCTCCATTCTTCATCTCATTACATCATTTCTCTACACCTGAAATTTTTTCCTTCATACAAAACTTCACACAATCTTCATTAGCAACATTAGTGTATTCAAAAGATATTAGACCTCTGGCAAAGCTTTGGAATAGCAAATCTTTTCACTAGAAACACAAGATACTGTAGTAACTCCTTCAAAAATCTCAATTCACCTAACGGGAACTCAAAAAGGAATCAATAAAAAGCAAATGCAAATAATAGCAGAAATCTGTCAAAACAGACCAGCAGGTAGAAATCGATTTTTTTCAAAAATCTTTTGTTGCTCAAATAAAAAAAAAATTGAACTAACGAAAGTTATCTAACATACCGGGGGATTTATTCGTAAATTTTGAGCTCAATTCGAGTGTAACATCCCAAAAATCATGATTTGTTAAAGTTTGCATATCATTCATGCATTCATAGCATTTGGTCTTCCAAACAAAATTTCAAATAAGAAACCATGTTATGACTATTATTTTATGCAAATAAGGCAATGGTTTTATTTTTATTTTTCAAGGTATGAAAGTGCTTTGGATTGATCAGTAATGTTTTAAAGTTGAATGCAAGGCTTGCACAAAAATTCTCAAAACAAAATTCAAATAAAACCATTTATATGCCTAATATATATATATATCAATAAAGGCATGGTTTATTTTATTTTTCAAAATGTTAAAGTGAATTTGACAATACAACAAGGTTTTATACTCAATTAAGTGCAAAGGTTTCACTGCAAAAATCCAAAAGTGACTGGAATTCAAAATCATTTGAATTTGTTTTGATTTGGTTTCCTGAAAATCGAATTAGAAAAAGAATAAAGAAATGGAAAAGGCCGGCGCCACCGTTTCAGCCCAACAGCAGAAACAGCCCGCGAAGCCCACCGGTCCACCTCCCCCTCTCCATTTCTTTCTCACGCACAAGAAAACCCCCACCTCGTTGATGGGCAGGCCCCACTGCCACGTCGACCTCGTCGTCAATCTCGTGCCGGAGGATTCACGCCCCTCTCTGCCATTTCCTCCCCGTTTCAATTCATGTAATTGTGATTGCTTTCCGGCGTGATTGCGCCTCTCGACCCCTCTACTTAAACCTCCACTGCACCTCGCCATTTCCCCTCACTCGGCACATCTTCTCTGCCACCAGGCTGCTAGGATTTTGAGCTGCGACGCCACTTCCCCGACGCTCTCCGGCGATCGATTCCGGTGAGGACTCCCTGCCCCTTTCCCTCTCGATCTTACAGTCGTGTTCGCCACACTCCCGCGCATCTAACGCTGCTCACGGATTTCCTTTTGGTGTCTTACAGCCTCGTCTTCGTCAACAACCGCAAGTGCCCGACGACGTGCTCTACTCCGGCGAGCGACTACGGTAAACCTAGCCCTCCGCCTCCTCTCTGGTTCACGCACGCACAATCACCATCCCAGTACGCGTCTAACGCTGCCTTTTATTCGCCCTCTCCTGCCTTGTAGCGCCACCAACGTCGATGCCCGAGCACACCCGAAGCCGTCCTCACCTCCGGCGAGGAATTCCCGACGGTCCCGCACGCCCGCGTCTCCACCTCGTCGACCATCGTCATCTCCGTGTCTCCACGCTTCGGTAATGACCCACCCCATCCCCACTTTCCCCCTAGCGCCGCCAGTTCACCGCCGGCAGAAGCGTCGCCGCCACTCTGGCCATTCGCGCCGCCACTCGATGGTCAAAGCATCGTGTACCGTTAGATCTAGATCCAGGGGTTATGATTAGAAGTTTAGGCGAAAGGGTACGGGCAGATCTGGACCGCAGGATCTCACTTAGATCCAGCGGCTCGCGAGTGTGATCCGCAGGAAGCGGTACGGGCCAATCAGATGGTGTCGCGTGTCTGGGTTTTATTTTAAAATCAAGATTTGAATCTATTAGATGAATTAACTAGTAAAATTCATAACTTTCGATCTGTTTATCCAAAAATGCAAATAATATATCAATGGATTCACAAAAATAAGTCCTACAATCATATGGGCTTAGTTTTGTATTTTTCTTCTGTTAAAATGGCATTTTATAAAGATACAAATATAGGCTTATTTTGACTATATAAATTATTTTGAAAATGTTTATAAGGCCAAATTAAGTTTATTTAGACTATATTTAATTGGTTTTGTGTTCAGTACTATTTGACTTGTCTTGTTTAGATTAGGAAAATCATCACATGACATTTGCATGCAGTCATATATTTTTTCTTGATTATTTGAATGTAAATTTGGTGCTATCATTTTATGTGTAGATTTAGCTGCTAGTGGTGATTGTGATTGTGAGGATTGTTGCTACTCCCCCAACTACCAAGGCAAGTAGTGCTTCATGTATTTGTCCCATTATTTTGACTATGCGCTAGTGATATTTTGTATAGGGCTTGCACGAAATTTTTACTAAGTATCTAAATGCTATGCTATGGGAAATCCTAGTAGATGTAGCCTTGGTAGAATTATACTCTAAGTTAAGATACTTGTTGATATCATGCTTAGACGAGCTAGTAGCAAACAAGGGTGGTTTATATACACATGCTATGGAAATTTTACTAAGTCTTTTGACTTATGTTTTTTCTTAATAAAACAACTAAGTGAATGAAACACCTATGTGGAATGGTAATTGCTTGGATGGATTTTTGTTGAGTGGTTACCAGGGCCCCATTTTCATGGCCTACCCTGTGTATCTCACTTGTGGAATGCCACCAAGGAATAAAGGTATTTAAGATGACAAATGTTAAGAAGCTTCTAGTGCAGCCACATGGCAATATGGGCTCTTCCTGGATCATATAGGTTGCAATAACTTAGCCAGATGGACAGAAGGTGGTACGGGGTGATAGGATGGAGCGCGTCCATTTGGTCTAAGGGAAGGATTCTGAAATATCTCGTCTCGATGCATGTCGAGTCTTTTGGGGAAAGTGCACCACCTCTCGAGAAGGAAAAATCTAAGTACTTAGTCGTGTCCCCGGCAACGGACAATTTGAGCATCAAGACATTGAAGCTATCAAGGATCCCCTCATCCCAATTTATAAGTTAAAAACTTGTGTTTCAACAAGGGTGAAGGTTCACCAATGTTCATTGGTTGTTCCTTGGGAGTTTTGACAAACAAAAAACTTAGTGATTTCAACTAATAGGAAAAACCTATTTTGAGCAAAGCAAGCCTAAGCTACACTTAGCCAAATTCATATAGAAGTTAGAAACTACTATTCTACTATGGTATCATTTGCCAATACTATTCCAATGTATTGACCCACTATGGCTGTAACTTATGATGTTGTAGGTTACTTTGATGAGGATTAGGGTTATGAGTCTACACTCAACATGCTTGCCTGTGGCACATGAAGATGATGACTTTAATTTATTTACTTATGCTATGAACTCTTGTACAAGCCTTTGTCTATGGAGTTTTAAAATACTATGTTTATCTCTGGAATGATGATGTAATAATGACCTTTTTATCTGTGTACTTCATCTTAAACTGTGGATGCTAGCATTTGATCCAGGAACTAGCATTGCAATCATAGGGACCTTTAACTTTATAAAGGTAGGGTCTTACAAATGGTATCAGAGCACTGTGTTGCCTATAGTATTATGACCCTAGGTTGGATTAGACTAGGAAAACCTCTAAGGAAAAATGCAACTCTTTGCAAAAATTCCACACTTGTCTTTTTCTTGTGGTAAACTTTTCTAATCTCCTTTCTCATCTTCATTGTAGATGAATCTCCTGTCTAAACTTTGTAGACAGAGTTTCCCAAAGAACTCAAGAACCTCATGGTTACCATGGGGATACATGGAGAAGCAGTGTACAAGGGATTTCCCGTGATGGATGAAGGAGAAGAATATTGGTGGGTGCAACTTCACTTCTACAAAAACAAGGAAGACAAGCACAAGGAGTCAGGATTCTGCATGATCACCAACTCAGAAATGCACAAGTCATTCTTTGACTCTACAAGGAATGCAGCTTGGAATGCCATCAAGGAACTTGGTGACAGACTCAAGTGTAGAATGCTCAACACTCAAAATGACCTTAGAGAAGAGAAGAAGCATACCCAAGACTTAGAGGCTGCTAACCAACATTTAAGAGAAGACATCATAGACTTAGCAATGGAATCATGTGATCAAGATCGACAGATTGCCTCTAGGGATGCCCTGATAGCTAATTTGGCAAGTGAGTGGGAATTATAATGTACTCCGTTAGTTGGACCACCACACTTGTCGTTTTCTCACCAAAAAATTGCCTAAGTTATGTTTGGACCTTAAAGTTTGTATTGGATCTTGTATGCCATGACTTGTGTGTTTATTGTTAAAAAAATGTGCTTGTGTTTTATTTTCCTTGTGAATTTTTCTCTACTTGTATTGATTCTAACCTTTCTATATATTATACAATAGATGCCTAACGTTATTATCAGCACTGCCGAGGAGTTCAAGGGAACTCGTTTCGGTTCTCGTCTTGTGGAGCTCACTAGTGTGCTCAACCTTCCACTTCCTAGTATTACGACACTCCAGCTCACCAAGTTTGAGAGGAAGGACCTTTGGGGCTTCAGAGTCACACAGCCTGGACGCTAGACAGAGCCACCCACGGAGGACATCACCTTCAAGCTGATGCATGATGACAAAGAGAAAGGCTTAGATGTAGTCATGCAGGAGTTACTTGGACGCCTGGTTGGAAGGCACTCCACCGAGCTTAGAGGCCTCTACTTTCACCCGTTCGGGAGACGCGACGAGGAGGGTGAGGCTGTAGAGTATGATGATGCTACTAGAGAGACGGTTGAGCCAGTTCGTCTGTACCTCTAGGACCTAGAGAGCCTTATTAGACACCTCGACACGGAGAGGACCAACGTCATGCTTAGAAATGATGAGCTCCAGGTTCAGTTGAGGGAGAAGGATAAGCTCTTCGCGGAGCAAGATGAGATCGTCAAGGAAATGGAGGCCAGATTCGAGAGCCGGGACAGAAAGTTCAAGAGCCAGGAGAAAAGAGTCCAAGACAGAAACAAGAAGATCAGAGAGATGAAGGCTGAGTTAGAGGCTAAGGACTTCGAGCTCGAGCACCAACATGGAGTGATCGAGAGACTGCGCTCATAGAAGAGAGCTCTCCACACAAAGATCGAAGCCTTGACCACCAATGAAGATGAATACAAGACCGCCATGGAGAATGCAGGTCTTACCCTTGTTGACATGGAGGTCGACATGGAGGAGTAGTATAGACTACTCGACTATCATTTATCTATCATACTTTGATTATTGAGTCGCAATGACCATCTAACATGTGGATGGCTTGCTATTATGTGTTTGCATATCCAAAACCTATTGTTTGTGTCGTTCAAACTTTATGTTATTTTTGATCTTGGTTATTGTGATTGTTTCTATGTGATGTATTGTGCATGTTAAGCATCTATGGGTATCTCATTCTTATCCTTATTGAAACCACATATGCCTCCTCGTCGTGCCAATCCCAACCAAAACAAGAACAATAACGTCACTCCCGAGATGCAGCAGTTGATGTCAGCTCAAGCTCAACTGATGCAGATGATGACGCAATTCATGAAAAATCAGAATCATAACAACAACAACAATAACAATAACAACAACAATCAGAACAATCCTCCAACATTTGACATGCTCACCAGATATCTGAGACTAAGGCCTGTTATGTTCTTGGGAACCACTGATCCAATGGTAGCCAATGATTGGTTACGTTCAGTGAACAAGGACTTAGTCACTGTTTGCTGCACCGACGAGGAAAAGGTTAGATTTGCACCACATCTGCTTGAAGGACCAGCAGCAACCTGGTGGGATAACTTTCAGATCACCACTCCCCTTGAGGATGTGACTTGGGATATTTTTGAGGATGGTTTCCGTACAACTCACATCTCATACGGAGTGATGAACTTGAAGAAGGAGTTCCACAATCTAAAGCAGCGTCACTGCAGTGTGGCAGAGTACATTGTGGAGTTCAACAATCTGGCGCGCTATGCACCAGATGAAGTTGATACTGATGCTAAGAGGAAAGAGAAATTCCTCGAAGGACTTAATGATGAGTTGAACCTGCAGCTGTCTGTTGCCTATGTCCCAACCTATCAATCACTTTGTGACAAGGCTACCATCTTGGAAAACAAGATCAAACAGGTTGAGGGCAGGAAGAGGAAACATAACTTTGACAAGCACAACTCGGGATCGTCTCACAAGCGTTCCCATCATGATGATAGTGGAATTTCTGGATTCCACAAACATGGGAAGTACAACAACCACCACAACCACAACCGTCATTATGACAACAAACACCATCACAGTCATGATAATGACAAGTATAAGAGCCACAAGAGTGGACACAAGAGCCACCACAATGGAAGTGGTAATGGGAGTCAGCTTGCAAAAAGAGATATCAGTCAGGTTGGTGTAAGAAGATGGGGCACTATGCCAATGAGTGCCCAGAAAAGAAAGTTGAAGGATCCAACAAGCCCAACCCTTTCCAGAAGGGATAAGTGAACCACATTAGTGTGAAATATATATGAGGAGTCTGATGCTATGGCTGGTAAGTTCAAGCTCAATTCTTTTCCAGCACTTGTTCTTTTTTATACTAGCGCATCGCATTCATTCATATCAAGAGCAATTGTTGATAAAAATGGACTTCCAACTGAAAATATTGGGTGTCCTACAAAAGTATGCTCTCCCGATGGAGAGATGATAGTGAGCCTTGGATGTCATGGTCTAGTGGTAGAATTTGGGAAGTATAAGTTTCCAGTTAGTTTAATAATCCTAGATTCCCAAGGATTGGATGTTATTCTGGGCATGGATTGGATGACTAAGTATGAAGGAGTACTAGATTGTACCAATCGTACTATCACACTCACAACCCCGGATAAGAAACGGATTAGGTTCAAGTCCAACTTTGAATCTAAAGGGAGTAAGCTAAATTCTCTTAAGGGGGTTAGAATAGACAGTGTGCTAATTATGAGGGAATATTCGGATGTGTTTCCATAGGAATTGCCTGGAATGCCACAAGATAGAGATGTTGAGTTCCTAATTGACTTACTGCCAGGATCAGGACCAATAGCAAATAGACCCTATAACATGTCAGTTGATGAGTTGAAAGAACTCAAGGAACAGCTTGGAGAACAGTTGCAGAAAGGATTTATTCAACCAAGTTCTTCATCCTGGGGTGCACCAGTTCTATTTGTTGAGAAGAAATATAGAAGTCAAAGGTTATGCATAGATTACCGTTCACTCAATGAGGTTACTATCAAGAATAAATTTCCTTTGCCTAGAATCAACGATCTGTTTAACCAGCTAGAACGAGCCCGTGTGTTCTAAAAGATTGATCTCCGATCAGGCTATTTTCAGCTTAAGATTAGAGAGCAAGACATACCGAAGACTGCTTTCACCACTAGGTATGGTTTGTATGAGTACACCATGATGACATTTGGTTTGACAAATGCACTAGCCTATTTCATGAATATGATGAACAAAGTGTTCATGGAGTTTCTTGACAAGTTTGTTGTCGTATTCATCGATGACATTTTGATCTACTCCAAGAGCAAAGAGGAGCATGAAGAGCATCTGCGTTTTATATTCAAGAAACTCAGGGAAAACAAACTGTATGCCAAATTCAGCAAGTATGAGTTCTGGTTGAATGAAGTGGGATTTCTCGGACATATTGTGTCAGGAGATGGTGTAGCTATCGATCCCGCAAAAGTGTCAGCGGTGACTGAGTGGGAATCTCCTAAGTCAGTAAAAGAAGTAGTTTCCTCGGCTTGGCAGGATACTATAGAAGATTCATTGAGAATTTCTCAAAGGTAGCTAAACCGATGATAGAGTTACTTAAGAAAGACAAGAAGTTTGACTGGACAAAAAGATGTGAACTCAGTGTCCAGGAATTGAAGAAGAGACTAGTGACAGCACCAGTCTTATGTCCGCCATATTTGGAAAAGGATTTCCAAGTATATTGTGATGCATCTCACCAAGGATTGGGTGGAGTTTTGATGCAAGAAGGAAAATTTGTAGCCTATGCCTCGAGACAAATCAAAACTCATGAGGTGAATTATCCTACCCATGACTTAGAGTTAGCCTCTATTATCCATGCACTCAAAACATGGAGGCATTATATTTTGGGAAAACGTTGTGAAGTGTTCACATATCACAAAAGTTTGAAGACAGAAAGAAATTAATATGATACAAATAAGAAGGCTTGAACTCATCAAGGACTATGACTTGAGTTTGCAATACCATCCGGGTAAAGCAAATGTTGCAGCGGATTCTTTAAGCCGTAAGGTTTATGTAAATGGCCTTACTAAGGGAGAATTGCCAGATGATCTGTGTGCCCAATTCAAAGATCTCAGATTGGAGATCATGCCTGAGGGACATCTCATGTCATTAGATGTTCAACCCACCTTGTTGGACAAAATCAGGGAAGCCAAAAAGGTGGACAAAGAAATTTAAGTGATTAAGGAAAAATTAGCAAAGGGAAAGCTAAAGGATTCCATGAAGACGAACATGGTACTTTATGGTATGGAAAATGTATCTGCATTCCGCAAGATTCGGAGCTTCGGAAACTGATTTTACAAGAAGCACAGAACTCACCATATTCCATTCACCCGGGTAATACCAAAATGTACATGGATGTGAAGGAAATATTTTGGTGGAATAATCTCAAGAATGACATCGCAGAACATATCGCTTTGTGTGATGTGTGTAGTAGAGTGAAAGCAGAACATCAGAAACCAGCAGGATTGTTACAACCACTACCTATTCCTGATTGGAAGTGGGACAAGATTGGCACGGATTTCATCACTGGACTGTCAAGAACTAGATCAGGGTACGATTCTATTTGGGTCGTGGTAGATCGCCTAACTAAAGTGGCTCATTTCATACCCGTGAAGACAACCTATACAAGTGCTAAGTTAGCCAAGATTTATATGAATAGGATCGTGTGTCTACATGGAGTACCCAAGAATATTGTGTCTGATAGAGGAACCCAATTCACTTCGCATTTCTGGCGAAAACTACATGAGTCATTGGGAACGAGATTAGAATTTAGCACTGCTTTTCATCCTCAAACTAATGGACAGATAGAAAGGACCAACTAGATTCTGGAGGATATGTTGAGATCTTGTGCCCTAGACTATGGTGCTAGTTGGGATGAAAGTCTGCCTTATGCAAAATTCTCTTACAACAACAGCTATCAAGCCAGTATTGAGATGGCACCGTTTGAATTTATCTATGGAAGGAAGTGTACTACACCATTGTTATGGAGTGGTGTTGGAGAAAGAAATTTGGTCGGACCAGAGTTAATCAAAGAGGCTGAAGAGAAAGTCAAATTGGTAAAGGACAAATTGAAGATAGCACAATCCCGACAAAAGAGCTACGCAGACCCAAAGCATAGAGAAGTCACCTATGAGGTAGGTGATAGATCCTATCTTAGAGTCTCACCACTCCGTGGTGTGAAGAGGTTTGTAACCAAAGGTAAATTGGTGCCAAGATATATTAGACCATTCAAAGTCTTAAGTCGCAAAGGAGAAGTGGCTTATGAGATTGAATTGCCTGAATCACTGTCTGCCATTCACAATGTGTTTCATGTAAGTCAGTTAAAGAAATGCCACCCAGAGATGGAAGAAACTTATTTGAAGGATACTATAAATTTGGAAGAGGTTCAGTTGAGAGTGATCTTACCTATGAAGACAAACCTATCAAGATCCTTGAGACTGCAGAAAGGGTTACTCATACTAAGACTATCAAATTCTGCAAAGTTTAGTGGAATCATCATTTCAATGAGGAAGCAACTTGGGAAAGAGAATATGACCTTCGGAAAGATCACCCACACCTATTTGCAAGCCAATCCGAATCTCGAGGGCGAGATTCATCTTAAGGGGGTTAGATTTGTAGCATCCCAAAAATCATGATTTGTTAAAGTTTGCATATCATTCATGCATTCATAGCATTTGGTCTTCCAAACAAAATTTCAAATAAGAACCATGTTATTCCTATTATTTTATGCAAATAAGGCAATGGTTTTATTTTTATTTTTCAAGGTATGAAAGTGCTTTGGATTGATCAGTAATGTTTTAAAGTTGAATGCAACGCTTGCACAAAAATTCTCAAAACAAAATTCAAATAAAACCATTTTTATGCCTAATATATATATCAATAAAGGCATGATTATTTTATTTTTCAAAATATCAAAGTGAATTTGACCATACAGCAAGGTTTTATACTCAATTAACTGCAAAGGTTTCACTACAAAAATCCAAAAGTTATTGGAATTCAAAATCATTTGAATTTGTTTCCTGAAAATCGAATTAGAAAAAGAAAAATAATAAAGAAATGGAAAAAGGTCGGCGCCACCGTTTCAGCCCAACAACAGAAACAGCCCGCGAATCCCACCCGGCCACCTCCCCCTCTCCACTCTTTCTCACACGCAAGAAAACCCCCACCTCGCTGATGGGCAGGCCCCACTGCCACGTCGACCTCGTCGTCAATCTCGCGCCGGAGGACCAGCGCCCCTCTCTGTCATTTCCTCCCCGTTTCAGTTCATGTAATTTCTCTTGATTTCTGGCGTGATTGCCCCTCTCGACCCTGCTACTTAAACCCCCACTACCCCTCGCCATTTCCCTCACTCGGCACATCTTATCCGCCACCAGGTTGCTAGGATTTTGAGCTGCGACGCCACTGCCCCGATGCTCTCCGGCGAACGATTCCGGTGAGGACTCCCCGCCCATTGCCCTCTCAATCTTACAGTCGTGTTCGCCACACTCCTGCACATCTAACACTGCTCATGGATTTCCTTTTGGTGGCTTATAGCCTCGTCTTCGTCAACAACCTAAAGTGCCCGACGACGTGCTCTACTCCGGCGAGTGACTACGGTAAACCTAGCCCTCCCCCTCCTCTCTAGTTCACGCACGCACAATCACCGTTCCAGTACGCGTCTAACACTACCTTTTATTCACCCTCTCGTGCCTTGTAGCGCCACAAACATCGACGCCCGAGCACACCCGAAGCCGTCCTCACCTCCGGCGAGGAATTCCCGACGGTCCCGCACGACCGCATCTCCACCTCATCGACCATCGTCATCGCCGAGTCTCCACGCTTCGGTAATGACCCACCCCATTCCCACTTACCACCTAGCGCCGCCAGTTCACAGCCGGCAGAAGCGTCGCCACCGCTCTGGCCATTCGCGCCGCCACTCGATGGTGAAAGCATCATAGACCATTAGATCTAGATCTAGGGGTTATGATGAGAAGTTTAGGCGAAAGGGTACGAGCTGATCTGGACCACATGATCTCACTTAGATCCAGCGGATCACGAGTGTGATCCGCACGAAGCGGTACGGGCCAATCAGATGGCGTCGCGTGTCTGGGCTTTTATTTTAAAATCCAGATTTGAATCTATTAGATGAATTAACTTGTAAAATTCATAACTTTTGATTTGTTTATCCAAAAAATGCAAATAATATATCAATGGATTCAAAAAAAATAAATCCTACAATTCTATGAGCTTAGTTTTGTATTTTGATTCTGTTAAAATGGCATTTTATGCAGAGACAAATATAGGCTTATTTTGACTATATAAATTATTTTGAAAATGTTTATAAGGCCAAATTAAGTTTATTTAGACTATATTTAATTGGTTTTGTGTTCAGTACTGTTTGACTTGTCTTGTTTAGCTTAGAAAAATCATCACATGACATTTTCATGCATTCATATATTTTTGCTTGATTATTTGAATGTAAATTTGGTGCTATCATTTTATGTGTAGATTTTGGTGCTAGTAGTGATTGTGATTGTGAGGATTGTTTCTACTCCACCAACTACCAAGGCAAGTGGTGCTTCATGTATTTGTCCCATTATTTTGACTATGCACTAGTGATATTTTGTATAGGGCTTGCATGAAATTTTTACTAAGTATCTATATGCCATGCTATGGGAAATCCTAGTAGATGTAGCCTTGGTAGAATTATACTCTAAGTTAAGATACTTGTTAATATCATGCTTAGCCTAGCTACTATAAAACAAGGGTGGTTTATATACACATGCTATGGAAATTTTACTAAGTCTTTTGACTTATGTTTTTGCTTAATAAAACGACTAAGTGAATGAAATACCTGGGTGGAATGGTAATTGCTTGGATGGATTTTTGTTGAGTGGTTACCAGGGCCCCATTTTCATGGCCTACCCTATGTATCTCACTTGTGGAATGCCACCCATGAACAAAGGGATTTAAAATGCCAAATGTTAAGAATCTTCTAGTGCAACCACGTGGCAATATGGGCTCTGCCGGGATCATATAGGTTGCAATAACTTAGCCTGATGGATAGAAGGTGGTAGGGGGTGATAGGATGGTGCGCGTGAATTTGGTCTAAGCGAAGGCTTCTGAAAGATCTCGTATCAATGCATGTCGAGTCTTGTGGGGAAAGTTCACCACCTCTCGAGAAGGAAAAATCTAAGTAGTTAGTCGTGTCCCCGGCAACAGACAATTTGAGAATCAAGACATTGAATCAATCAAGGATCTCCTCATCCCAATTTCTAGGTTAAAAACTTGTGTTTCAACAAGGGTGAAGGTTCACCAATGTTCATTGGTGGTTCCTTGGGAGTTTTCACAAACAGAAAACTTAGTGATTTCAACTGATAGGAAAAACCTATTTTGAGCAAAGCAAGCCTAAGCTACACTTAGACAAATTCATATAGAAGTTAGAAACTACTATTCTACTATGGTATCACTTGCCAATACTATTCTAGTGTATTGAACCACGGTGGCTGTAACTTATGATGTTGTAGGTTAGTCTGATGAGGATTAGGGTTATGAGTCTACACTCAACATGCTTGCCTGTGGCACATGAAGATGAAGACTTTAATTTATTTACTTATGCTATGAACTCTTGTACTAGCCTTTGTCTATGGAGTTGTAAAAGACTATGTTTATCTCTACAATGACGATGTAATAAATACCTTTATATCTGTGTACTTCATCTTAAACTATGGATGCTAGCATTTGATCCTGGGACTAGCATTGCAATCATAGGGACCTTTAACTTTATAAAGGTGGGGTCTTACACCGAGTTACAGAGACTCCTCACGAATTTTTATGGTGGAGGACAGAAATCTGTTTCGGACAACAACTGCCCAAATCTTACTTCCCTTTTATTAGAGGACATTCTTGGCACAAAAAGCAAACAAAAAGGATAAGAAGAGGTCATTACAGATGTAATAACTTCCAAGACTCAAGAAAACTCTTGGGCTATCTCCCAACAAGTACTTTTCTTTAACGCCTTTAAGTTAGGCTTGATAGTTTGAGAAGATGCTCACATAAGAAATATGAATTGAAGTAAAAGAGAGCATCAAGAAGAAAATTCAAAAAACATTTAAGTCTAACCCACCTCCTATGCATAGGAATCTTGTAAAGAAACAAGTCATGAAAGAACAAAACAACAAGCATAGGAAAGTAAAACAAGTGCAACTTCAAGTCTTTCAACATAAACAGGGGAAACTTGATATTGTTGAGATACATAAAACCATGTTTCCCTCTCTCATAATAACTTTTAGTAGCATCATGAATAAAATTAACAATATAACTACCACATAAAACATTCTTATCATGATCCACATGCTTAAAATAATTATTACTCTCCACATAAGAACAGTCATTCTTATTAATTGTAGTAGGAGCAAATTCAACAACATAGCTATCACTATTATTCTCATCACCATAATCATAAAATATAGGAGGCATATTATAATCAGAATAAATTTTCTCCTTAATAGTAGGTGGACTGAAAATATCATAATCATCATATATTGGAGGTTTGGTATCATCATAAGGAATAGAATAGCTATCTTCCAAAGCTGGGGAACTAAAAAGATCATTTTCATCAAAACTATCTTCCCCAAACTTAGAATTTTCTGTAGCATTAGCAATAATGGTATCCAAATAATTCATACTAATAACATTGCTATTAGCATGCAAATAAAGTTCCATAGGTTTTTTAATTTTCTCTTCAAACACTTCATGTCCTAACTCAAGATAAATACTATAGAGCTCTATAATTTTGTTATTGTTTTCCATTAAGCTTAACTAGTGAAAACAAGAAACAAAAATACAAAATTGCAGAATCTAAAGGAAATAACTTCGAGCACTCACACCAGAGGATGTGAGTACCTTTTACCTTACCTCCTTGGCAACGGCGCTAGAAAAGAGCTCGATGTCAATGCACTTCTATTCTTGTAGACAATTGTTGGGCCTCCAAGTGCATAGGTTTGTAGAACAGAAGCAAGTTTCCCTTAAGTGGATCACCCAAGGTTTATCGAACTAAAGGAGGAAGTGGTCAAAGGTATTCCCTCTCAAGCAACCCTGCAACCAAGATACAAGAAGTCTCTTGTGTCCCGAACACACCCAATACACTTGTCATGTGTATAGGTGCACTAGTTCGGCGAAGAGATAGTGAAATACAAGTGGTAACGATGCCAGAAAAGAGCTTGACGATGAGGTAAAGACTAAAGCAAGAAAACATGCAATAGATCTAGATGCAAACAGTTTTTCAATGGATAGAAACAAGGCCTAGGGATCATACTTTCACTAGTGAACACTCTCTCATATAAATATCCTCTCTTCATGATACTACTCTTAACTACTTTCCGGTTGGACACTCTAATCCATGGTAGGGCTATAACAGCACACCTCAAAGTCCGCCTGTAGGGGTTCGTATCATGGGAAACAAAAAAATTCTACCGCATGCAAACAAACAAGCCAAGATCTATCTACTAGATTGTAGCAACGAGTCGATAGAAGAACTCACCCTCGAAGATTCCAAAGCGGTTAACGAGAGCGGATTCTCGTGGGTGATGTAGTCGTACTCTTGCCGATCTCAAGATCATGTAGACAATCCTTCCCAAGGCTGCGTTAAATGGCGCTTCATGGTCATCGGTCTGCGTACTCGATGAAGACCTTCCTCTCTCTTCTTCCAAAGAGGCAAGGTTGTAGAACTCTCCTCGCGATTCCTAAAGACGGCGTGGTACCGGAAGTAGAGGGGAGATCTCGCAGGGCTTCGCCTTAAGCCGGAGCGAGTATGGTGGACTATGAGAGAGGCCTTGGCGATCTAGGGTTTAGAGGCACCAAGGAGAGAGAGATAGGACGGTGGCTAGGGCAAGGGTAAGCCCCAACTCGGCGCTTGGCAAACCCTAGGGGCGGCGGTGACTTGGTGGAGGCCGGCGGCTAGGGCTAGGGTTTAGTGGAGAGAGGTGTAGGCTAGAGGGGGCACCCCTGCCCCTTGTTTTATAGGTGGGAGGGCGCCGGCCAGGGGAGGAGAGTCCTCCCCCAAGTCGGCCTCCTTGGCCGGCCGGTGGAGGGAGAGGAACTCCTCCCCAAGTAGGTTTCCTACTCTTCCTCCACCAAGCAAAACTGCCGTTTGACTTTTCAAATTGGCGTTTGACTTTTCAAACTAGGATTTGATTTATTCCTTTATTTTGACCAGCCATGATACCTTGTACGTGATGCAATCATTCCACATTGTTATGATACATTCATGTACCCTTCCCCTCCGAAGTGCCGGACCTTCCGGACCCTTCTAGAACATTCCCGATGAAAACACCGGAATCATTCTCCAACTCCGAAACAGGACTTTCCTTATATGAATCTTATTCTCCGGACCATTCCGGATCTCCTCGTGATATCCCGGATCCCATCCGAGACTCCGAACAACATTCGGTCTCTTACTCATCATTTCATAACTACTCAAACAACATCGAATCCTTAAGTGTGTCTCCCTACGGTTTGTGAATTATGCGGACATGATCGAGACACTTCTCCGAACAATAACCAATAGAGGAATCTAGAAATTCATATGGCTCCCACATATTTCTATGATTTCTTTGCGATTGAATGAACCACTTACATACGATACCAATTTCCCTTTGTCTCACGATAGTTTACTTATCCGAGGTTTTGATCGTCGGTATCTCTGCATACCTAGTTCAACCTCGTTACCAGAGAGTACTCTTTTCTCGTTCCCGTGATATGTGATCCCTTGTGAGCCAGTCACATGCTTGCAAGATAATTGGATGACATTCCACCGAGAGGGCCCAGAGTTTATCTATCCGTCATATGGATGGACAAATCCCACTCTTGGTTCATGTGTCTCAACCCATACTTTCCGAACACTCAATGCCACCTTTATAGCCACCCAGTTACGGTGTGGTGTTTGATGTCATCAAAGCATCCTTCCGGTGATGGTGAGAAGCATGATCTGATGGTCGAAGGAATTAGGTTACTATGTATCAGAAAGCATATAGCAATTGAACTATTAAAATGACTTGATCTTTATGCTACGCTTATCTATAGGAGTATGTCCATCATACCATTCTCCTAATGATATGATCTTGTTGTTAATAACATCTCAATGTTCATGATAGGGAAACCACAATCATATATTAACCAACAAGCTAGTTATTATGAAGAGGCTTTACTAGGGACTCTAATTTAGTTTACAAATCACACAAGTATTAATGTTTCCTGGTTAATACTGTTATAGCATGAATGCAAACATTTATCATAAACACAAAGATATAATAATAACTACATTTATTATTGCCTCTAGGGCATATCTCCAACAATCTCCCACTTGCACTAGAGTCAACTAATTTAGATTACATGGTAATATACCGAACACCCATGGCAGTTTGGTGTTGGTCATGTTTTGCCCTCGGGAGAGGTTTACTCAACGGATCCGCCACATTCAGATCTGTGTGTACTTTGCAAATCTTTATGTCACCATCTTGGACATGTTGTCGAATAGCGTGAAAACGTAGCTTGATGTGCTTCAGTTTCTTGTGTGACCTTGGTTCTTGCGCATTGGCTATGGCGCCCATGTTATCACAGTAGATAGACATTCGGTCCAGCGCACTTGGAACCACACCGAGCTCTGTAATGAACTCCTTCATCCATATCGCTTCTTGTGAAGCCTCCGAAGTAGCTATGTATTCCGATTCAGTTGAAGATCTCGCCACAACGCTTTGCTTTGTACTCCTCCAGCTAACTACTTCACCATTCAAAATAAATATGTATCCATATTGAGATTTAGAATCGTCTGGATCGGTGTTCCAACTAGCATCGGTGTAACCATTAACAACAAGCTGTTCATCACCTCCATAAGAAAGAACCATATCCTGTTCATCTTCTCAAGTACTTAAGGATGTTTTTGACCGCTGTCCAATGATCCACTCCTGGATCACTTTGATATCTGCTAGTTAAACTAATAGCATATGCAATGTCGGGTCTAGTACATAGCATGGCATACATTAGAGATCCTATGGCTGAGGCATAGGGAGTCTTACTCATCCTTTCTCTATCTTCTGTCGTTGCTGGACTTTGAGTTTTACTCAAGGTCGTATTGGGCAACATGGGCAAGAACCCTTTCTTGTTATCTTCCATTCCAAACCTCTTTAGAACTTTGTCCAAATATGTACTTAGTGACAATGATATTAGGCGTCTCGATCTATCTCTATAAATCTTTATGCCTAATATGTAAGCTGCTTCGCCAAGATCTTTCATTGAAAAACTATTATTCAAATATTGCTTGACACTATTAAGAAGGTCTACATCATTCCCAATCAACAATATGTCATCTACATATAGTATTAAGAATGCTACAGAGCTCCCACTCACTTTCTTGTAAATACAAGCTTCTCCATAAGTTTGTATAAAACCAAAACTTTTGATTACTTTATCAGAACGTTGATTCCAACTTCGGGATGCTTGCTTCAATCCATATATGGACCGTTGAAGTTTGTATACCTTTTTAGCATCTTTAGGATCGACAAAACCTTTGGGTTGTATCATATACAACTCTTCATGAATGTCTGCATTGAGGAACGCTATTTTGACATCCATCTGCCATATTTCATAATCGTAATATGCAGCGATTGCTAACATAATCCTCACAGATTTTAGCTTCGACTGGTGAGAAAGTCTCATCGTAGTCAACTCCTTGAATTTGTCGAAACCCTTTTGCGACAAGTCGAGCTTTATAGACAGTAACATTACCATCAAAGATCTGCTTTTCTTCTTGAAAATCCATTTGTTCTCGACAGCCTTCTACCATCAAGCAAGTCCACCAAAGTCCATACTTGGTTTTCGTACATGGATCCAGTCTCGGATTTCATGGCTTCTTGCCATTTATTGGAATCTGGGCTCATCATTGCTTCCTCATATGTCTCAGGGTCATCGGTGTTATCCACCAACATGACACTCATAACGGGATCATACCAATTAGGAGTGGTACGATTTCTCGTTGAACTGCGAGGCTCTGTAGTAACTTCAACCGAAGTTTCATGATCATCATCATTAGCTTCCTCTCTTATTGGTGTAGGCGCCACAGGAACTATTTCCGATGATGTGCTACTCGCAAGTTCGAGAGAAGGTTCAACAACCTCGTCGATTTCTACTTTCCTTCTAGTCACTTCTTTCGAGAGAAATTCTTTCTCTAGAAAGGATCCATTCTTGGCAACGAAGATTTTGCCCTCGGATCTATGATAGAAGGTATAACCGATAGTTTCCTTCGGGTATCCTATGAAGACGCATTTTTCCGCTTTGGGTTCAAGCTTGTCCGGCTGTAACTTCTTTACATAGGCTTCGCAACCCCAAACTTTAAGGAACGACAATTTAGGTTTCTTCCCAAATCATAGTTCATATGGTGTAGTTTCAATGGATTTAGATGGTGCCCTATTTAAAGTGAATGCGGTTGTTTCTAATGCATAACCCCAAAACGATAGCGGTAAATCTGTAAGTGACATCATAGAACGAACCATATCTAAGAGAGTTCGATTACGACGTTCGGACACACCATTATGCTGTGGTGTTCCCGGTAGTGTCAATTGTGAAAGTATTCCGCATTTCTTCAAATGCTCGCCAAACTCGTAATTTAGATATTCACCTCCATGATCAGAACGTAGAAATTTAATCTTCTTGTTACGTTGATTATCTACCTCACTTTGAAATTCCTTAAACTTCCCGAAAGTTTCGGACTTATGTTTCATGAAATAGATATACCCATATCTACTCAAGTCATCCGTGAAGGTAAGAACATAACGATAACCACCGCGCGATGCTACACTCATTGGTCCACACACATCGGTATGTATGATTTCCAATAAGTCTGTAGCTCGCTCCATCATACCAGAAAATGGAGTCTTAGTCATTTTACCCATCAGACATGCTTCGCATCTTTCAAGTGATTCGAAATCAAGTGATTCAAGAAGTCCATCAGAATGGAGTTTCTTCATACGCTTCACTCCGATATGACCAAGACGACAGTGCCACATATAGGTCGAGTTATCGCTCAATTTCAAACGTTTAGCCTCAATGTTATATATGTGTGTATTACTACAATCGAGATTCAATAAGAATAGACCATCTATCAAAAGTGCATGTGCATAAAACATATTACTCATATAAATCGAACAACCATTATTCTCGGACTTAAATAAGTAATCGTCTCGCAATAAATAAGATCCCGATATAATATTCATGCTCAACGCAGGCACCAAATAACAATTATTTAAGTATAAAACTAATCCCGATGGTAGATGAAGAGGTAGCGTGCCGACCGCGATCACATCAACCTTTGATCCATTTCCAACGCGCATCGTCACCTCGTTCTTCGCTAGCTTCCGTTTATTCTGCAAAGACCTGTTTCAAGTTACAAATATGAGCAACCGGTATCAAGATTAATACCCGGGCACTAGTACGAGTACTAGTGAGATACACATCAATAACATGTATATCGGATATACCTTTCTTCTTGATGTTGCCGTTCTTCAAATCCGCCAAGTACTTTGGGCAATTCCGCTTCAGTGACCATTGCTTTGCGAATAAGACTCGAGATCGTGCTTAGGTCCAAATATTGGTCTTCTTCGCCCGGCGCAACTTTATTACCGCCCTTCTTGAAGTTTCCCTTTTTCTTAGACTTGCCTTTCTTCAATTTGGTGGTCTTATTGACCAACAACACTTGGTGCTCTTTCTTGATCTCCACTTCTGCAGATTTCAACATGGAGAAGAGTTCTGGAAACGTCTTGTCCATGTTTTGCATATTGTAGTTCATCACAAAGTTCTTGTAACTTGGTGGTAGTGATTGGAGGACACAGTGTATCCCCAAAGAATTAGGAATCACTATACCCAAACTTTGGAGTTTGTTTGCGTGCCCAGACATCTTAAGCACATGCTCACTGACGGAGTTGCCCTCTTCCATCTTGTAGTTAAAGAACTTTTCAGAAGCCTCCTAACTCTCAACTGCCGCGTGAGCCTCAAATATCATTTTGAGTTCACGGACAATATCATGTGGGTCATGCTTCTCAAACCTTTTCTGAAGCTCCGATTCCAAACCATACAAGATAGCACATTGAACTGTGGAGTACTGATTCTTCCGAGCGAGGAAAACATTCTTTATGTAGGGTTCGCAACATAGAAAACAAAATTTTTCCTACGATGTGAACTAAGTACCAAGATCTATCTATTAGATACAAACAACGGGCGGATGTATATCCGTAGAGAACATACCCTTGAAGACCGACAAAGCTTAACGAGTTCAACTCGTGGTTGATGTAAACGATCTCTTGCCGATCTCAAGATCGAGAGGAAGTCCTAGCGCCGCAAATAAGCAGCGCATCCGTGCTCGCACACACGTTCGAGGCACCGAGCAACCTCTGCCTCCTCGCTCCAGCGATGCAGCGGAAGCACAACTCTTTCTTGCCGAATAGCCACCGGGAACATGTATCTCTCTAGTCCGAGACCATGGGGGATAAATTCTAGAGGGGGAGAGAGATCCTTCACGAGGAGGTGTGAGAGACAAGTGAGGAGGGGGGCTCCTTTTATAGGAGGAGGGGGGCACCCAAGGGGGCTGCCCCCGCCCCTCCTTCATTCATGTGGGTGGACACTCCACTCACAAAATGCCCTTTAAATTCCCTCCACTCAAAAGTCCACTCAAATTCCCATTAAATTTCCACCAAATTTAATGCAAACTCTCATTAAATAAAACTCTTTTATTTTATTCAGAATTTTGTCAATTACTTTAATGACAAACATTCACAAATAACCCCTTGCTAGAATTCTATTTCACATGCATAACCACTTTATGCAATTTCACCAAAAACCTATTTGGTATCTAGTGAAATAAATTCCGCTTGTTCATTCTTTTCGGCATGAAACTTTTGCTCCAATTGGATGTCGGTGTCTCTTAAGTGTGTCACCCTACGGTTCGTGAATAATGTGGACATGATCGAGATCCCTCTCGGATCAATAATCGAGCGGGATATGGAGACCCATCGACTCCCACACATTCAACGATGACTTTCTTGTGATCGTCAACCTTTTATGCTAGTATCTTAATCCCTTTGTTTCACGATATATTACATGTCCGAGATTCTATCATCGGTATCTCCATACCTAGTTTGATCTCGTACCAACATGCACCCTTTTCGTTCCGTGATATAACATTCTAGTGATCAAATCACTTGCTTGCAAGCTAATCAATGTGATATCACCGAGAGGCCCAGTATATCTATCGTCATCGGGATGAACAAATTCCACTCTCGATCCATGAGCCTCAACATAACACTTTATTAGTTACGAATCCATCTTTATAATCACCACATTACGGTGTGACGTTTGATGTTATCAAGAAACTCTTCGGTGTTAGTGATTGACATGATCTCATGGTCTAAGGATTAGGATCACTTCGTAAGTTGTTATAGCAATATAAACTCAATGACTTTGATCGTAATGCTATACTTCGGATGAATGTTCATCACACCATTACACTAATGTTGTGATCCCGTTATTAACAACATACAATGTCCATGATCAGGAAACCTTGATCATCTTGTTAATCAACGAGCTAGTTTATGAGAGAGGCATAACTAGGAACTTTCTGTTTGTTTATTAAACACACATGTATTAATGTTTGCGTATTAATACAATTATAGCATGCAGAATAAACATCTATCGTATACTTGGAATACACATAATAAACACTTTATTATTGCCTCTCAGGGCATATTCCCTTCAGTCTCCCACTTGCACTAGAGACAATAATCTAGTTACATAGTGATAAATCTAACACCCATTGAGTTCTGGTGTTGATCATGTTTTGCTCTAGGGAGAGTTTTAGTCAACGGATCTGCTACATTGAGATCCGTATGTACTTTACAAATCTTTATATCTCCATCCTTGACATGCTCGTGGATGGAGTGAAACAGGCGCTTAATATGCTTGGAATGCTTGTGAGACCTTGGCTCTTTGGCATTGGCAATGGCACCATTGTTGTCACAATAGATCACCATTGGGTCCAACGCGTTTGCCACCACTCCTAGTTTGGATATGAAATTCGGCCTCCGTTGTTGATCCCGCTACCACGGGTTGTTTGGAGCTCCTCCAACTAACCGCTCCGCCATTCATGAGAAATACGTATCCGGATTGAGACTTAGAGTCATCCGGATCGGTGTCAAAGCTAGCGTCGACATAACACTTAGCGACGAGCTCTTCTTCACCTCCGTATACAAGAAACATATCCTTAGTTCTTCGTAAGTACTTAAGGATATTCTTGACCGCTATCCAAAGGTTCGAACACGGATCCGATTTGTACCTACGAGTCAAACTAATAGCATGTGCCACATCCGGTCTTGTACATAGCATGGCGTACATTATAGAGCCTATGGCTGAAGCATAGGGGACTTTGTCCATTATCTCTCTTTCTTTCGAAATGGGACTTTGAGTCTTACTCAATGTCTTGCCTTGCAACATAGGTAAGAAACCCTTCTTACTTCCGTCCATTTTAAACTTCTTTAAAATCTTATCAAGGTATGTACTTTGTGATAGCCCTATTAGGCGCCTAGATCTATCTCTATAGATCTTTATGCCTAATATGTATGACGCTTCACCTAGGTCCTTCATTGAAAATTTGTCGTTAGATAACTTTTAACACGCTTTAAAGATCTATATCATTTCCGATCAATAATATGTCATCCACATATAATATCAGAAATTCCACATTGCTCCCACTCACTTTCTTGTAAATACAAGCTTCTCCATAAGTTTGGACAAATCCAAACTCTTTGATCACCTCATCAAAGCGGAGATTCCAACTTCGTGATGCTTGCTTCAATCCATAGATGGATCGCTGAAGCTTGCACACCTTGTTAGCATCCTTAGGATCGGCAAAACCCTTTGGTTGTATCATATACAACTCTTCTTCAATATTACCATTGAGAAACGCGGTTTTGACATCCATCTGCCATATCTCATAATCAAAATATGCAGCAATTGCTAACAAAATCCTAACTGACTTTAGCATCGCTACGGGAGAGAATGTCTCATCGTAGTCAACTCCTTGAATTTGTCGAAATCCCTTTGCGACAAGTCGAGCTTTATAGACGGTCACATTACTATCAGCATCAGTTTTCCTTTTGAAAATCCATTTGTTCTCCACGGCCTTTCGGTCGTGAGGTAATTCCACCAAGTTCCAAACTTGATTTTCATACATGGATTCCATCTCGGATTTCATGGCTTCTAACCATTTGTTGGAATCCAGGCTCATCATCGCTTCTTCATATGTCGCAGGGTCATCATTTTCATCAACCATGAAATTCATGACAGGATTTCCGTACAGCTCGGGAGCTACACGCGTCCTACTTGACCTGCGAGGTTCGGTAGTACTCTCTTTCGGAGTTTCATGATCATTATCATTAGTTCCCTCTTCAATAGGTGGAGCCAACTCCGGAACAACTTCCGGCGCTGCGCTACTCGCCATACTTTAAAGAGAAGGTTCCATAACCTCTTCGAGTTCTACCTCCCGACTACTCACACCTTTCGCGAGAAAATCTTTCTCTAGAAACGATCCATTCTTGGCAACAAAAACCTTGCCCTCGGATCTGTGATAGAAGGAATACCCAATAGTTTCCTTAGGGTATCCTATGAAGACGCATTTTTCCGCTTTGGGTTCGAGTTTATCCGGTTGAAGTTTCTTCACATAAACATCGCATCCCCAAACTTTAAGAAATGACAACTTAGGTTTGTTTCCAAACCACAATTCATACGGTGTCTTTTCAACGGATTTAGATGGTGCCCGATTTAAAGTGAATGCAGCAGTTTCTAGTGCATAACCCCAAAATGACAACGGCAAGTCCGTCAGAGACATCATAGATCGAACCATATCTAATAAAGTACGATTCTGACGTTTCGACACACCATTTCGCTGTGGTGTTCCGGCAGGTGTGAGTTGTGAAACAATTCCACACTCTTTCATGTGAGTGCTAAACTCGTAACTTAGATACTCACCTCCACGGTCGGACCATAGAAATTTGATCTTTCTATTACGATGATTTTCCACTTCATTCTAAAATTCCTTGAACTTTTCAAAGGTTTCAGACTTGTGTTTCATCAAGTAGATATAACCGTATCTAATCAAATCATCCGTGAAAGTAACAAAATAACGATATCCACCTCGCGCCGACACACTCATTGGACCACATACATCAGAATGTATGATTTCCAATAAATTTGTCGCCCGTTCCATTGAACAGGAAAACGACGTTCTAGTCATCTTGCCCATAAGGCATGGCTCACATGTATCAAATGATTCATAATCAAGTGATTCCAAAAGTCCACCCGAATGGAGATTCTTCATGCGTTTAACGCCAATATGACCTAGACGGCAGTGCCACATATATGTGGATATATCATCATTAAGTTTAATCCTTTTAGCATCAACATTATGAATATGTGTAACATTATCATCGAGATCTAATAGAAATAAACCATTCATCATCGGTGCATGACCATAAAAGATTTCATTCATATAAATGGAACAACCATTGTTCTCGGATTTAAATGAATAACCACTTTGCATCAAACACGATCCAGATACAATGTTCATGCTCAGTGCAGGCACCAGATAACATTTATTCAAGTTTATAACTAATCCCGACGGTAAGTGGAGAGGCAGCGTTCCGACGGCGATCACATCAACGCTTGATCCATTGCCAACACGCATCTTGACCTCACCCCTTGCTAGCGGTCGCTTGTTCCGATTCGAGTTACAAATATTAGCAATGAACCGGTATCAAATACCCGGTGCTCTGAGCACTAGTCAAGTACACATCAATAACATGTATATCATATATACCTTTGTTTGCCTTGCCGGCTTTCTTGTTCCGCCAAATACTTGGGGCGCTTCGATGGCCAGTCCCTTATAATAGTAGCACTTCGATCGACTTAGGTCCAACTCGGGTTTCTTTTCAGCACGGGAACAGGCTTGCCACCCTTAATTCCTTCCGCTTTTCCTTCTTGTCTTTCTTGAAACCAGTGTTCCTATTGATCATCAACACTTGATGTTCCTTTTGATCTCCACTTCGCAGCTTTTAAGCATTGATGAAGCTCGGGAGAGACTTCTTCATGCCTTGCATATTATAGTTCATCACGAAGCTCTTATAGCTAGGTGGCGTAGACTGCAGAACACGATGGATGCCTAAGTCAATGGGAATCGATATTCCCAAGGACACAAGCTTATCGGCGAATCCGACATCTTGAGTACATGCTCACTAACGAGCTGTGCTCTTCCATCATGCAGCTAAAGAACTTTTCAAGCGTTGTAGCTCTCTGACAGCATGTGTGTCGAAAATCATTTTCAACTCACCCATTGTATCAAATGCATTGCCGCTTTTGAAACGCTTTCAAGTTCCTCTAGCCCATACAATATGCCGCAATGAACTAAGTTGTGGTCCTCTGACGAGTCGATAGACATTCTTCTCCTCGTCAGGCATCATCAAAGGTGGGGGCTGACGCTTCTAGCACATATTGCTTTTGTGCAGAGAGGAGAATCCTCAAATTCATGGCCCATTCGGTAAAGTTGCTACCGCTTGCTAGTTTCTCTTTCTCCATGAACACATTGAAATTAAAAGGTGGTGCCATCTACAACAGAATTTGTAAAGTTTAGACTAAGTGTATGATAGATTGAGTTCAACTAATCTATATTATGAATGAACTCCCACTCAAAAACGACATCCCTCGTGCCTTTTTGGTGATTACATGAACCAAATCCAATACACCAAGTCCGATCATCACGTGAGTCGGCATAGCTTCAAAGGCGAGCATCAAATGGGCATCATATCAACTATATGACTCATGCTTAACCTTTCGGTCCGTGTTTCGAGGCCATGTCTGTACATGCTAGGCTCGCCAAGTTAGAACCTTAGTATTCGCGTGTGTAACTGTTTTACACCCAAAATATGGTCGTGGATCCAAGAACACCCGATCATCACGTGATGTCTTGGAGCGACGAAAACATAATCGGTGCATACTAAAGGAAGAACACATTCTTATCTTGATATTTAAATGAGGGATCATCTTATTATGCTAACAAAGTGCTAAACAAGCAATATAAGATGCTATCAAAACATCATATGTTTATTAGTGAAATGATATGGTTCCCGCAGATGATCTCTATCATGTGCATCGTGGTATGATCACTATCATACCTATATGTGTAAATCCAAGGTCTATGGATTTTACACGCTATGTGTGTTGTAAGAGTATCATCTCATACTTCTACTTACAACACTACCATATCATAACAATAGCTCAGCAACAATCTAAACTAGACGCCTCTAATTTATCCATTGCAAGTTTTACGTGGCTTAGGGCTTTCGAGATAGAACCGTTCTTACCTACGAACATGAACCACAACGAGGATAATCAAATTGTTGACAACTCGCTTGCAAAATAGATATTGACTATAGTAGGAGAGACAGACACCATGACCACTTATGCAAACTAGTTGCATGTCAAGCGTGGAACAGGTCTCATGTGCGAGGACATGTAAAGTTTGTCCGGGCCGCTTCATCCCACTATGCCACCAATATCCAAAATTACAACAAAGGAGCAACAACATGATCATCATCGCCCACATACTCATATGTGTACTACCCGTGTAAAGTATCTACGCATAGATCCAGCTCTGATACCACTCTAGGGTTCGCAGCATAGAAAACAAAAATTTTCCTACGATGTGAACTAAGTACCAAGATCTATCTATTAGATACAAACAACGGGCGGATGTATATCCGTAGAGAACATACCCTTGAAGACCGACAAAGCTTAACGAGTTCAACTCGTGGTTGATGTAGACGATCTCTTGCCGATCTCAAGATCGAGAGGAAGTCCTAGCGCCGCAAATCAGCAGAGCATCCGTACTCGCACACACGTTCAAGGCACCGAGCAACCTCCGCCTCCTCGCTCCAGCGATGCAGCGGAAGCACAACTCTTTCTTGCCGAATAGCCACCGGGAACATGTATCTCGCTAGTCCGAGACCATGGGGGATAAATTCTAGAGGGGGAGAGAGATCCTTCACGAGGAGGTGTGTGATACAAGTGAGGAGGGGGGCTCCTTTTATAGGAGGAGGGGGTGGGCACCCAAGGGGTGGCCACCAGCCATAGGGGCAGCCCCCTCCCCTCCTTCATTCATGTGGGTGGACACTCCACTCACAAAATGCCCTTTAAATTCCCTCCACTCAAAAGTCCACTCAAATTCCCATTAAATTTCCACCAAATTTAATGCAAACTCTCATTAAATAAAAATCTTTTATTTTATTCAGAATTTTGTCAATTATTTTAATGACAAACATTCACAAATAACCCCTTGCTAGAATTCCATTTCACATGCATAACCACTTTAGGCAATTTCACCCGAAAACCTGTTTCGGTATCTAGTGAAATAAATTCCTATGCTTGTTCATTCTTTCGGCATGAAACTTTTGCTCCAATTGGATGTCGGTGTCTCTTAAGTGTGTCACCCTACGGTTCGTGAATAATGTGGACATGATCGAGACCCCTCTCGGATCAATAATCAGAAGCGGGATATGGAGACCCATACTGACTCCCACACATTCAACGATGACTTTCTTGTGATCGTCGGAACCTTTTACGCTAGTATCTTAATCCCTTTGTTTCACGATATATTACATGTCCGAGATTCTATCATCGGTATCTCCATACCTAGTTTGATCTCGTTACCAACATGCACCCTTTTCTCGTTCCCGTGATATAACATTCTAGTGATCAAATCACTTGCTTGCAAGCTAATCAATGTGATATCACCGAGAGGGCCCAGAGTATATCTATCCGTCATCGGGATGAACAAATTCCACTCTCGATCCATGAGCCTCAACATAACACTTTATTAGTTCTGAATCCATCTTTATAATCACCCTGTTACGGTGTGACGTTTGATGTTATCAAGAAACTCTTCCGGTGTTAGTGATTGACATGATCTCATGGTCTAAGGATTAGGATCACTTCGTAAGTTGTTATAGCAATATAAACTCAATGACTTTGATCGTAATGCTATACTTCGGATGAATGTTCATCACACCATTACACTAATGTTGTGATCCCGTTATTAACAACATCCAATGTCCATGATCAGGAAACCTTGATCATCTTGTTAATCAACGAGCTAGTTTATGAGAGAGGCATAACTAGGAACTTTCTGTTTGTTTATTAAACACACATGTATTAATGTTTCCGTATTAATACAATTATAGCATGCAGAATAAACATCTATCATATACTTGGAATACACATAATAAACACTTTATTATTGCCTCTCAGGGCATATTCCCTTTACTTTACCTCATCGGTAGCATCAGCTGCAGGCGGGTCACCCAGCGGTGCATCCAGCACATAGGTCAAATTACCAGCATTGAGGACAATCCTCAAATTGCGGAACCAATCCGTGAAGTTGCTTCCATTGTTTTTCAACTTTTCTTTCTCTAGGAACGCATTAAAATTGATGGTAGGGGCCGCCATTGATCTACAACATATTTGCAATAGTTTAGACTAAGTTTATGACAAATTGAGTTCTAATTAATAGTTAAATTAATCTAGGTGAACTCCCACTCAAAACAATATCCCTCACATTGTTTTAGTGATCACACGAACCAAATCCACCACATCAAAACCGATCATCACGATAGTTGATGTAGCTTCAATGGAGAACAATCAACATGTTCATCATATCTACTATATGACTTATGCTTTACCTTTCGGTGATCCTTGTTTCGAGACCATGTCTGTACATGCTAGGCTCGTCAAGATCAAACCTTAGTTTCTGCATGAGCAAATCTGGCTTGCTCACGTCGTATACACTTGCAGAATCTAACACACCCGATCATCACGTGGTGCTTCGAAACAACAAGCTTTAGCAACGGTGCTAACTAAGGATGAACACTTTAAAACTTGAAATTTCTGTGCTTGAGGGATCATCTTATAATGCTACCATCGTTAACTAAGCAATACAAGATGCATAAAGGATTAACATCACATGCAATTCATAATATGTGATATGATATGGCCTATCTTCTTTGTGCTTCCGATCTCCATCTTCAAGCACGAACATGATCTCCATCATCACCGGCATTGCATCAAGGTCAATGACGTCGTTCCATGGTTGTCGTCCACCAGCTTCAACTATTACAACTACTTTGAATAGACACGCGGGTCTTAACAGAATTTAAAAACAACCATATGGCTCCTGCCGGTTGTCAACTTACAATAAGGAACATTGCATACATCAAATATAATCACAATCATGGCCATACCACATCACATCACACCCCTGCAAAACAAAGTTAGACGCCTCTAATTTTCTTTTTCATATTTTACGTGGTTTGGGACTTTCAATAAGTGTCGGTCTAACTTACGAACAAGAACCACAACGTTGATGTTTAAACTATCAAGTGCCCTTTGTAAATTGAATCTATACTATGATGGGATAGACAGACACCCGCAAAGCCACTTATGCAATACTAGTTGCATGTTGAGCGTGGAGCAAGTCTCATGAACGATGTCATGTAAGGTTAGCCTGGGCCGCTTCATCCCATCATACCGCAAGATGCAAAGTACACAAGAAGCAATTGATAATAAAAGCACCACCGCCCACAATGACCATTGTGTTCTACTCGTGCAACAGATCTACATATAGACACGGCTCTGATACCACTATAGGGGTTCGTAGCATGGAAAACAAAAAATTTCTACCGCATGCAAACAAACAAGCCAAGATCTATCTACTAGATTGTAGCAACGAGTCGATAGAAGAACTCACCCTCGAAGATTCCAAAGCGGTTAACGAGAGAGGATTCTCGTGGGTGATGTAGTCATACTCTTGCCGATCTCAAGATCGTGTAGACGATCCTTCCGGCCATTGTTCAAGCAGCGCTTCATGATCGGTCACACGTTTGGTACTGACGAAGACCTTCCTCTCCTTGTTCCAAAGAAAGCGGAGGTTGTAGAACTCTCCTCGCGATTCCGGCAGCACGACGGCGTGGTACCGGAAGTAGAGGGGAGATCTCGCAGGGCTTCGCCTTAAGCCGGAGCAAGTATGGTGGACTATGAGAGAGGCCTTGGCGATCTAGGGTTTAGAGGAACCAAGGAGAGAGATCTAGGCCGGTATCTAGGGCAAGGGGAATCCCCAACTCCGCGGCTAGGCAAACCCTAGGGGCGGCGGCGACTTGGTGGAGGCCGGTGGCTAGGGCTAGGGTTTAGTGGAGAGAGGTGTAGGCTAGAGGGGGACACCCCTGCCCCTTCTTTTATAGGTGGGAGGGCGCCGGCCAGGGGAGGAGAGTCCTCCCCCAAGTCGGCCTCCTTGGCCGGCCGGTGGAGGGAGAGGAACTCCTCCCCAAGTAGGTTTCCTACTCTTCCTCCACCAAGCAAAACTGCCGTTTGACTTTTCAAATTGGCGTTTGACTTTTCAAACTAGGATTTGATTTATTCCTTTATTTTGACCAGCCATGATACCTTGTACGTGATGAAATCATTCCACATTGTTATGACACATTCATGTACCTTTCCCCTCCGAAGTGCCGGACCTTCCGGACCCTTCTAGAACATTCCCGATGAAAACACCGGAATCATTCTCCAACTCCGAAACAGGACTTTCCTTATATGAATCTTATTCTCCGGACCATTCCGGATCTCCTCGTGATATCCCGGATCCCATCCGAGACTCTGAACAACATTCGGTCTGTTACTCATCATTTCATAACTACTCAAACAACATCGAATCCTTAAGTGTGTCTCCCTATGGTTCGTGAATTATGCGGACATGATCGAGACACTTCTCCGAACAATAACCAATAGAGGAATCTGGAAATTCATATGGCTCCCACATATTTCTATGATTACTTTGCGATCGAATGAACCACTTACATACGATACCAATTTCCCTTTGTCTCACAATAGTTTACTTATTTGAGGTTTTGATTGTCGGTATCTCTGCATACCTAGTTCAACCTCGTTACCGATAAGTACTATTTTCTTGTTCCCGTGATATGTGATCCCTTGTGAGCCAGTCACATGCTTGCAAGCTAATTGGATGACATTCCACCGAGAGGGCCTAGAGTTTATCTATCCGTCATATGGATGGACAAATCCCACTCTTGATTCATCTGTCTCAACCCATACTTTTCGAACACTCAATGCCACCTTTATAGCCACCCAGTTACGGTGTGGTGTTTGATGTCATCAAAGCATCCTTCCGGTGATGGTGATAAGCATGATCCCATGGTCGAAGGAATTAGGTTACTATGTATCAGAAAGCATATAGCAATTTAACTATTAAAATGACTTGATATTTATGCTACGCTTATCTATAGGAGTATGTCCATCATACCATTCTCCTAATGATATGATCTTGTTGTTAATAACATCTCAATGTTCATGATAGGGAAACCACAATCATATATTAACCAACAAGCTAGTTATTATGAAGAGGCTTTACTAGGGACTCTAATTTAGTTTACAAATCACACAAGTATTAATGTTTCCTGGTTAATACTGTTATAGCATGAATGCAAAAATTTATCATAAACATAAAGATATAATAATAACTACATTTATTATTGCCTCTAGGGCATATCTCCAACACCGCTTTCCCCAATCTAGATAACCCCACACTGTCACCTTGAGCGCTAGATGGTTCCAACAAACACCACAATTTCATAGATACATCCAACCCCAAATATTACTCATAACAAATATTCAATCTATCCAAAGTGGCACACACGGTATGCCCGCTATCACTTCCACACACGTGGGGAAAAGCATAGATCTCTTAAAGCACAAAGAGTATTTATGTAGACTCAAGCCTAAGTGCCACCATGGCGTGCATGCTGTCACTTTCGCACACATGGGGAGAGCAGAGATCTAATGAATCACTTAAGTAGCAAGATAGATCTACTTTATTACAAAGCTCATGACCACAAGATCATGCATAGAGAGAGAGAGAGAGAAAGAGAGAGAGAGAGAGAGAGAGAGAGAGAGAGAGAGAGAGAGATGAACACATAGCTACCGGTAGAGCCCTTAGACTCGAGGAAGAACTACTCCCTCCTCATCATGGGAATCAGCAACAATGATGGAGATGGTGGTGGAGATCGATGGAGAAGGCTCCAGGGGCATTTCCCCATCCCGGCAGGGTGCCAGAACAGAGTCTTTATGTCCCCCGAATCTCCCCTTCGGTGGCGGCGGCGCAGAAGAGGTTTTTGTGGATTTCTTCTGGACGATTTAGGGTTTTCTCCCTGGGGGCTACTTATAGGCGAAGGGGGAGGACAAGGAGGAGGTCAGAGGGCCCACACCCTCCCCAGGCGTGGGCCAGGCTTGGCTGCGCCCAGGGGGGTCTGGCCACCCTCTGGTGCCTCTCCGTCCCTCCTTCTGGATTCATGTCCCTCACGAAAAGTTATTAACTTTGGCTTTTGTCCCGTCCAATTCCGATAATATTGATTTTCTGCCTTTCTGGAACCAAAAACAAAATAAAACAGGCAACTGGCACTGTGGCAACTTGTTAATAGGTTAGTTCCAGAAAAGATATAAAAACACCTCAAAGAAAGACAGCAAAGCAAAGTAGATACGAAACAAGCATGGAACATAAAAAATTATAGATACGTTTCCGACGTATCAGTATACTATTTTTGAAAAATATGGTGGTAGTATTTTGAATTAGCCCTTTGGTGGTTGCTTACCAAAGCACCTCGTTTTTGACACTCGAAAAATGGAAAGTGTCTTTTCTATGCGACGAAAAGGAAAACTTCCTTCTGCAACATTGTTCGCTATTCTAATATTCACATGTGTGCATAACAGATTGGTACAATTTTGCAACACATTCTTGATAAATGCTTTAAAAAGGCCCCTTTTATATTTAAAATAGTATCAACCAATCAGAAAAGAGAATGAGAGCACCCATGGATCGCCCAACGAAGCAAATCTTAGCCATCCATCTAGCCTCATCTAACGACCTAAATTTCATGCAAATTTCTCCCGCCTCCCCATCCTCCCACCCAATTTGTACCTGAAATGACTAAAATGCACTGCGGTTTCTAGTAAAGTACCCCGAGTGTCCATGGGTAGTTTTGTCAAATCAGACTACCCATCCAGATCACGGTCAAGACGGACACCGAACTGTTGATGCCTGAGAGCACTTCGTTGGGAACCCCAAGAGCAAGGTGTGAAGCAACACGGTAGCAAGTTTTCCTTCAGTAAGAAACCGAGGTTATCGAACCAGTAGGAGGAAGGAAACATCACACAGGTGTTGCAAGCAACGCGTAGACCTACACAACACAAACTCAAGACTTTGCCCCAACTAATGAGTGAGGTTGTCAAGATCACCGGTTTGCTGTAACAAAGCATTAACGTATGGTGTGGAAGGTAATGGTGGTTTGCAGCAAGTAAACAGGTAATAGTGGAGGATGTATCAATGGTAAAGATTGGACCGGGGTCCATAGTTCACTAGAGGTGCTCTCCTTAGATAAACAACATGGCATGAAGGGTATACAAATTACAGCAGGGCAATTGACATGAACTGAGCAAGGCAATCAATACAATACTAGACAAAAAGATCCTATGAGGTTTGATTGGGAAATACAACAAGATACATACACCGCCATCCAACTGCATCTATGACTAGAAGTCCACCTTGAGGTTATCATCTGAACCCCCTCCAGTATTAAGTTGCAAGCAACAGACAAATGCTTTAAGAAAAGTGTGTAAGGTAAAAAATCCACCTATTCCATGAACAAGAGACCGTTGTTTTCTCCGTAGTAGCAACAACACATCTACAACCCAAGAGATTTCTATCACTTCCCTTGGAAACTAGAGGCATGAACCCACTATCGAACATAAATACCCCCTTTTGGAGTCACTAACAACTACTCGGCCATTATAGCTACTAACAACGAAGAGCATACAAGATCACAAACAACATAGACATGATAGAATCATAAGACAAAACCATTAATCAATCTGACATAGTAATCTCAATATCCATCGGATCCCCGCAAACACAACATGCATGATTACAAATAGATTAGGTCTTGATCATGAATGGAGCTCACAAAATCTATAAATGAAAGCACAAGGAGGAGATATAACCATCTAGGTACTACATGGACCCATAGTACAAGGTGGAACTACTCAAGCATCATACCAGAGAAGAAGGCCTCCGGGATTATCTCCCCTCCGACAGGGTGCCGGGTAGAACTTCAGATCTAGGGACGATGGTGGCGGCGGCTACAGATGGTTTCGTGGAGTTTTGATCGGGTGTCCAGGGTTTCTTCATCGGGGGCTTCTTATATGCGAAGAGGCGAGGCTGGGACGTGAACAGGAGGGGCCACACCCTGCCCAGGCGCGGTCCCACCCTTGGATGTGCCTAGGGGGGGTTTGGCCGCCCTGGCTCGCCTCTCCGTCTCAACTTCTGGATTTGTGTCGCCCACGGTAAAATATTGACTTTGGCTTTTGTCTCGTCCAATTCCAAGAATATTGATTTTCTGCCTTTCTGGAACCAAAAACAGAAGAAAACAGGCAACTGGCACTGTGGCAACTTGTTAATAGGTTAGTTCCAAAAAAGATATAAAAACACCTCAAAGTGTAGACAAAGCAAAGCAAAGTAGATACTAAACAAGCATGGAACATCAAAAATTATAGATACGTTTTCGACGTATCAAGCATCCCCAAGCTTAACTCCTGCTCGTCCTCGAGTAGGTAAGTGATAAAAGAATAATTTTTGAGGTGACATGCACTATCAAAACCAAGATCAAACCATTTGCAAGCAATGAAAGCTGGGATCAAAGAACTCTAAACATGTGCATGAAAGATGGAGTTCTAACAATAAGACAAAGTAACTATCCATACAACATGAAAGGCTACAAACAAATATCATGAATAGCATTCATTAAAAACTTTTGTTTGTTTCACATACAGAAAACATGTCATAGTGGCAATTAGCTTGTCCCTCATGGAGTAGCAAATAGATGCATATGACACCTTCAAAGTTCACAAGGGTGACTAGAAACAAGTAGCATAAGAAGAAGTAATATCACAATATGCATCAATCAATAATCTTTGGAACACTGCACACAGAATGGCAACTATGCTCTCTTAATGGTGCCTAAAAGGTAGAAGGTGAAGACTCAATAGTAGTGGAAGAAAGGCCCTTCACAAAGGGAAGCAGGGATTTCAAGTTTCAAAAAGAGCTTCCAAAAATTATGGTACTTGTTAGCTTTCAGCCCTCGTTGCCCCTATCATAAGCATCTTGAAGTGATTAAGGTTAAAGTGAACAAACTATGGAGTATATGCTTGACAAAGTATAAGTTGGCAATCTCAAGTCCCTTGAATACGAGGGCCACACCTCATGCTACTCAACTTTAGTCACTTATTCTCATTGTAAGTAAATGCGTATCATAGAGAACCATCAACGGGGTACCCCTTGCACATGGTACAGGAGCTATCCCATAACCAAAATGACAAGGCAAGCAGATAATGAGCATCTCAGCAATCTTTTTATTTACTATGTGCATAGCTTTTTATTGAGGATGCTTCATAGATAGCTCACTATGGTGATGCTGCAAGTTTCCACCATGATTAGGCATGGCTTAGGCTAGCGGCCCAGACATTCTCTAACACAAAACACGAACTCCATGGACTTACAAGTTCCCTCTTTATTACACACCGGTGACATCCATAGACAAAAGAGCATGATATCAACTGAGTACAAATTACACGCGCAAAGTTGAAAACGTTCCCCATGGCAGCATGGTTCTTCAAATTCCAACGTATAAGTGCAAGAATATACAACATAGACGACACAATGGTTCAAGTCTATAATGGGCAAATAATATAAAGTGTACCATCAAGTTCGTGAGGGCTTTAATGACTAAGTTTTCATATAACAAAATAGTTTTTAATTGGAAGATAGCTGAAAACAAGAATATACTTGGAATGGTGTAACACACCATGCATAGGAGTTTATAGTGGACACTTTGGAATAACTTGATTTCTTTGGAGGTGGAAGCATGAGTATAGCTTACTCATACAAGTGGAGGCTAGCAAAAGACTGGGAGCAACCAACTAAGAGAGCAATAATGGCCATAATCATGCAAAGCGACAAAACATTACTAATGAAAGCATAGAGTGGTACTACAATTCAAGGATTAAATGATCATAGATGCTATGGTGACTTGTCATAGTCATAACATGGTGTGAGCATGTGCCAAGTCAACCCAAACAAAGCTTGAAAGGAGAATACCACAATACTATGCTTTTGCATGCTAAAACAACACACAATTTCTTCAAGGCACACTAAGCAATCCCAATTGTTTGGAACAAAACATGCTACAACAATAATCACTAAGCATAAGGTCAAAACAACACCTAGCATGTCATGCTAAGGTCTAAGTCACAGTCAATGCAAGCTCCTCTTGCACTTTCAAGCAGGAACTTTCTACTCCTGTCCAACACCAAGCAACTTATTTGAAACAACACAGCGAGAATGGGGGTCCAAACTACTTTATTCAAGCAAACTAAAAAACTAAGCAAAGCAAACAAAAACTAAGACGCTCCAAGAACAACACAACTATGCATGAAATAATAAAAACGAAGTGTCGAGACAGACCTGAGTTTTTTATTGATGAAGAAGGGGATGCCTTGGGCATCCCCAAGCTTTGACGCAAGGCATCCCCAAGCTTTGACGCTTGTACCTCTTGGATATTTCTTGGGGTTACACCGAGGTGGCATCCCCAATCTTGAGCTTTTAACCATTCTTCATCTCATTGCATCATTCTCTCTCTACACCTGAAATTTTTTCCTTCATACAAAACTTCACACAATCTTCATTAGCAACATTACTTTATTCAAAATATATTAGACCTTAGGCAAAGCTTTGGAATAGCAAAAAATTTCACTAAAAACCCAAGCTACTATAGCAACTCCTTCAAAAATCTCAATTCTCCAAAAGAGAACTCAAAAAGGAATCAATAAGAAGCAAATGCAAATAATGGCAAAAATTTGTCAAAACAGACCAGCAGGTAGAAACCGATTTTTTCGAAAATCTTCTATGCTCAAATCAAAAAGTGTTGAACTAATGAAAGTTAGATAACATACTGGGGGATTTATTCATAAATTGTCAGCTCAATTCTAGCTACATAGACTCCTCATTAATTTTTATGGTGGAGGACAGAAATCTGTTTCGGGACAGCAACTCCCCAAATTTTACTTTCCTCTCATTAGAGGTCATTCTTGGCACAAAAAGCAAACAAAAAGGATAATGAGAGGTCATTACTTAAGTAATAACTTCCAAGACTCAAGTAAACTCTTGGGTTATCTCCCAACAAGTACTTTTCTTTAACGCCTTTAAGTTAGGCACAAGAAGAAAGAAGAATCAAGTATTTTCAAATGATGAAGCACTAACATCAAACCTTGCTTTCGAAGGAGGAGCGAAAAGAAACTTCTCTCTCCTCGTAGGGAAGTGTTCAGTACCTTTATTTTATGGAAAATGATATTTAATGGTGCCTTATTTCATATCAATGATGGCAACGGCTGTTCTAAGAAAAGGTCTTCCCAAAGTAATAGGACAAGAAACATTGTATTCATGTAGAGGGAGTGACCCAACCTTTAATTAATATAAGGTGGAGTCCCCTGTGTTTACAATGCTAGTCCCTGGATCAATAGCTAGCATCCACAGTTAAGATGTAATATCAAGAAACAAAGGTCATAATATAACTTTATAACCAGGAATAACATAATTTTATTACATCTTACATAGCTCATTTGGCTATTACATTACATTGGAGCGGAATAACTATAAGCATGGGTCCTTCATCTTCAAAGTGCCACAGGCAGACATGTTGGTTGTAGACTTTGCAATCCTAATCAATCAATCTTCACTAAAATCAATCAAACCTGCAACATTACAAGTTACAGCCACAAGGGTCAATACATTTGAATTGTATTGGCAAGTTTCACTACTATGTGGAATATAAGTGGATTCTATCATTACATGCATATTTGGCTAAGTGGAGTTTTAGGCTCAATTGCAGAAAGCAAAATTTATCCTATCTTTTCAAAATGGTTTTGGTCCTTTGTCAAATCTCCTTTTCAAAATTCCTTGAACTCCTTGGTAAAATTCCCAAGTGTTCAAGTCCTTGTCAAAAATCCCTTGAGCTCCTTGGTAACCCCAAGTGCAACAAGTTTTATCAAAATCTCTTGAGCTCCTTGGTAACCCCCAAGTCCATCAAGTCTTTAAAAGTTTTCTTTTAGAAATTAGAATGTCGAGATTTCCCATAGCTTCAAACTTTAGTTGCTCAGTATTGTCCATAACCGGGGACACGACTAAGTACTTAGATTTATTATCTTCTGCAGAAGTTGCACACTTTACCCACATGTCACAATCCCATCTTGTTGCCAACAGTGGCCACTGGATTAGTGCTCACCAAGATGGAGTACCGGCAGATTGAGAATGTGACGAAGTCTTTTCAGAGGGTCCTCCCATACACCATTGCTAGCTTGTCTACAGTACCCATGTAGGATTCCAGGTCCTCATGTCCAGTAAACTGAAGACAATGCATGGGTCTTCCCAATGTAGTTGACTAAGCCAGAGCCATAAATAGCATGTGGTTGCACACGAAAGCCACAATTGGAGAAACATGTTCAATCTCTAAGTTTCCTGGGTGGTTTCCTTTGGAGCACAACACAAATAGATTGCCATAGACATGGTTCCTTTTGTTGCCACCTTCTCCAAAACTCAAAGGATCCTTGGACACCCAGGTGGTTCATTGAGTCCTTGTTTTATTATATAAAACACAAGTCCTTTTCTCAACTTCATAAAATCTCAGCATGTATCTCTTTTCAAAATAGCATGGCTAAGCATGTAACAACTACATTGTTTTCACTAAGGAATGTATAGGGAATCCTATTAGGATTTAGCATAGCATAAGTATAAAAATTCTTTTCATGCATGTTTCAAAATCCACTAAGTATAATGAAAATAGTAGGACTTTAGATGATAGTGTAACTTGCCTTTTTGGTAGGGAATGTTGGTTCACTCCTTGATCTTGCTAGTCTCACACTTTTCTAACATCATTACAATCAATCAAGCAAACACAATATCAACTAGCATTCCAAACCAATGATCAATCAAACAATTTCACACACATAAAACAATGAAATTCTAATTCATGCATGTAAGCATGCAAGAGATAGGTTTATTTGCAAAGATGGTCTCCACTAGGTTTATAAACTTTGTAAGGTTCAAAGTGGTCATTTTCCAAAGTGGCAAAGTCATTTGCAAAAGGGTTTTGTCCATAAACAATTTTATGTGGTGGAAAATATTTTTATCAAAGCAACAACTTTAAGTTGTTCACCAAATAAGTTGTTGTTTCTCAAAACTTGGTGTTTTAGGGTCAGTAGGTTTGGTCCAAATCACTTTTCCAAAGTTTTTACTCCAAAGACATTTTCATAACAAAAACCATTATTTTTATTTGGCAAGAAATGGGCTAATCCAATTAATCCATCCTAAACTTCACCAAATCCATTTTCAAAACCATGGGTTGGTTCCTAGGGTCAGTAATTTCACCACAAATCAATTTGCCAAGATTTCAACCTCAAAAACATTTTTAAACAATTTTTCTAATCTAAACTAACATAAAAATGTTTCTGCAAAAACAAACAATCTAACAGATACTATTTGCTAAACAAATTGCAGGGTTGGCTAGGGCTTGTTCCACTGATTCCAACGATATAAAGTTTGTAATTTTTGGACGCGTGGATCAAAAGTTATAGGGTTTTCAAATCTGTATCTAAATCTGTTTTTCAAATTCTGTTTTAAACAAAACTGGCCACGCGTCGCTTTCCTATTCGCTGGTACCGGTTCGGGTGGATCGACTGATGCAGACCGTAGGATATAACTTAGATCTAGCAGCGCAGAGGCATACGATACCTCTTCGATTAAGTTCTATCATAGCCATACGATTTTGATCCAACGGACACAAACAACAGGCCACTAACTAGCGGCGCTCGACGGCTGCGCGCGGCGGCGACGGTCAGGCGGTGGCGCTACGGCGGCTACAGGAAGCAAAGGGTGAAGTGGGGATGCTCACCGTGATCGCGAGGTCAAGGTGGTGCTCGTCGTGTGGTCGGCATGACAAGGGGCGCTCAGGGTCTGCAACAATTCCTCGCCGGAGTGAGGAACGGTGTCGGGCGGCTCTGGTCATGGTCGGAGTCGACGCTACAGATCACGAGAAGGCAAACAGAGGGCATGGTTAGGTGCAGGAGAGTGAGGCAAGTGTGGGAGCGTGAACGAGACAGCGTGGGGCGGTCTGTGCTTACCAGGGGACTTCGCCGGAGAAGTTGCAGACGCGGCGGCGCTCGGAGCTTGTCGGAGACGACGTTCTGGGGCGCCCGCAGTTGAACGAGAGGCACGGACAGATGCGCCAGGAGGTGGGGAGTATGTGTGCGTGGTCAATGAGACAAGGGGCGGTGCTGAGTCGCCGGAATTGGCATCGGACCTCGTCGGAGCAGAGGGTGGTGTTGGGCGAAATTCGGCAGCCTGGGGGCGTGTCGAGGTGGGGCGACAGAGTGGAAATGGAGAGGAGGAGTGGGCGCTTAAGAGGGCGGAATTGCTGAGCGGAATCACTGCGGCATTACTACGAATTTACGCGCGGATTGAATGACAGAACGGCAGCGAGGTTTGGGGAGAAGTGGTCGTGGCGGGCGGAAACGATGACCGTGCTGTGGGGTCTGGCTGTCAGCGAGGGAGTGAGAGGGATAAGAGGGGCCACTCGTCAGCGTTTATGTGGGTTCAAAATTGAGTGGGAACTGTTTTCTTTCGGGGAGAGGGAAGCTGGGCTGGTACTGGGCTTAGTGGGCTTTGTCGACTGGGCTGTTGCTTGTTTCTAATTTTTTCCTTCCTGAATGTTTTTCTTTTTCCAATTCTAATTTCTGTTTTGAAATTTAAATAACACTCAAGCATTCAAATTGATTCAAACAATGACCAAACAATGCAATTGAATCTGGTTCTGTTTAGCAACATAAACCAAAGTCCAAAATAAAATAATAATTTTATTTTAGGGTCCATAATTAAGTAAATAAATAGACCTTGTTTAATAAACAAAATAGAAATTGATTTATTTAAAATCTCCATTTGAAAACTAAATATTTTCAAAACCAAATCAGTAGGTTTTATTTTGAAATTTAAGATACTTGGAAAACTTATTTAAAATAATTTAATAAGTTTTGATGTTTTAATTAAAATGGTAAAACCTTTTATTTAAAAAAATTGGATATTAAATCCTTATTATTTTATTTAAACAAACCTTTACTATTTTTATTCAAAACAAAATGTTTTAATTCAAAAGCTTGGCCAAGGTTTAATTTCGCCTTATAAAATAATTCCTTATTTATAAATCTACCTTTTCTTTTGAAAACCAAATCTTTTATTTAAAAGATCCAAAATAGTAATTCCACTTATTCAAAATATTTTTTTATTAATTGTTTAACTTTTCACATCCCTTTAGGATTTGTTTGACCAAAAAGGTTTGAAGGTTTCCAATTGGAATCAAAAAGTTTCTTCTCACCCTGAAAATCAACAAAGTTTTATTTTATTCATTTATTTTTTTCACATTACAAGATGTGGAAAATCTTGGGATGTGACAATTCAACATCCAAAACATAGAAATCAACAGGGACATAAGCATTGTTAACCATAATGAGAACATCATTGATACTCCCCATGAGTTTCTTTTTAGCATTATCATTGAGTGGGACATCCAAATAACAATCTTCCAACGGTGGCAAATCAAGCATTTCAAAAATCTTCCTAGGAATAATAGAGACACTAGAACCAAGATCACATGAAGATTTGAGATCAAAGTCATTCACTTGCACATTAATAATGGGTTACCAACTATCTTCTACTTTCCTAGGAATAGAAGCTTTGTGTTTTAACTTCTCTTCCTTAATCTTAACAAGAGCATCTGTAATGTGTTTGGTGAAAGCAACATGCATATCACTAGCATCAGGACTTCTAGCAAGCTTTTACAAGAACATAATAACTTCATAAATATTGCAACCATCAATATCAAAATCAAACTTAGCATCACTAGTAGTAGGCTCATTAGGCTTAGGCATAGTAGGAGGAGGAACATGGAATACTTGTGGTTTAGTGGTGATAGTGCACACGCTATTGTTTCTATCAATTTCAGCTTCCCTTTCCCACTTAGCATGAAGTTGGGCTAACATTCTAACATTTTCATCAATAGTAACTTGTATGGCATGAGTGGCAGCAAAGGTACCTTCCATGGTTTCAGGTTTAGCAGCCATTTTATTAATCAAGGAGGACTGAGCTTCAGACAAAGAGGATATATTTTTCTCAACATTTAAAAGATTTTCCTCTATAGCCTTATTGAAAGTGGTTTGTTTAGTAATAAAGTCTTTGAGCATGACTTCAAGTTCAGAGGGGGCACTTCTAGCATTGTTGTAAGAGTTTCCATAGGAATTGCCATTATTAGGAGGATAAGGCCTATAGTTGTTACCACCAAAATTACTCCTATAAGAATTGTTGTTTCTAATGAAGTTCACATCAACTTGCTCTTCTTGAGCAACCAAATAGGCTAAGGGAACACTATTAGGATCTAGAGGAGCTTTCCCATTAACAAGCATAGCCATAATGACATCAATCTTATCACTCAAAGAGGAGGTTTATTCAACAGAATTTACCTTCTTACCATGTGGAGCTCTCTTAGTGTGCCATTCAGATTAGTTAACCATCATATTATCAAGGAGCTTTGTTGCAGGACCCAAAGTGAGGACCATAAAGCTACCTCCAGCAGTTGAATCCAACAGGTTTCTTGAGGAGAAGTTCAAACCTGCATAAAAAGTCCGGATAATCATCCAAGCAGTGATTCCATGAGTGGGGCAATTCTTAGCCAAAGATTTCATTATATCCCAAGCTTGAGCAACATGTTCATTATCAAGTTGTTTAAATTTCATAATTTCACTTCTCATAGATATAATCTTAGCAGGAGGGTGGTACTTTCCAATAAAAGCATCTTTGCACTTAGTCCAAGAATCAATACTATTTCTAGGCAAGGATAGCAACCATTCTTTAGCTTTTCCTCTCAAGGAGAAAGGAAAAAAGCTTGAGCTTAATAATATCTCCATCTCCATCCTTATACTTTTGCATCTCACAAAGTACAACAAAGTTATTTAGATGGGCAGCAGCATCATCAGAACTAGCACCAGAAAATTGCTCTCTCATCACAAGATTCAACAAAGCAGGCTTAATTTCATAAAAGGTAGCATCAGGAGCAGGTGGAGCAATAGGCATGCTAAGGAAATCATTTTTGTTGGTGCTAATGAAGTCACACAACTTGGTGTTCTTAGCACAGTTCATTTTGACAAAGGTGGGCAAGCCAAAAACAGCAGCAGCAACTAGAGTAGGAACTAATTTTTTTGTGTTTTTGAATAGAGAAAGCAAACCAAACTAGACTAATTGTTTTGGAGTTTTTGAAGAGAGGCAAGCAAAACCAAGAAAAGAAACTAAGCAAACTAAAAACAAAGTAAAGAGAAAGGAAGTGGAGGACTCCCCTTGTGAAGACGTCCTTAGCCTCCCTAGCAACGACGCCAGAAAATCTTGTTGATGCTTGAGAGCACTTCGTTGGGAACCCCAAGATCAAGGTGTGAAGCAGCACAACAGAAATTTTTCCCTCAGTAAGAAACCGAGTTTATCGAACCAGTAGGAGGAAGGAAACGTCACACAGGTGTTGCAAGCAACGCGGAGACCTGCACAACACAAACTCAAGACTTTGCTCCAACTAATCAGTGAGGTTGTCAAGCTCACCAGTTTGTTGTAACAAAGGATTAAACGTATGGTGTGGAAGGTAATGGTGGTTTGCAGCAAGTAAACAGGTAACAGTGGAGGATGTATCAATGGTAAAGATTGGACCAGGGTCCATAGTTCACTAGAGGTGCTCTCCATAGATAAACAACATGGCATGAAGGGTAAACAAATTACAGCAGGGCAATTGACAGGAAATGAGCAAGGCAATCATTGATATACTAGACAAAAAGATCCTATGAGATTCGATTGGGCAATACAACAAGATACATAGACCGCCATCCAACTGCATTTATGACTAGAAGTCCACCTTCAGGTTATCATCTGAACCCCCTCCAGTATTAAGTTGCAAGCAACAGACAACTACTTTAAGCAAAGTGTGTAAGGTAAACAATCCACTTGTTCCATAAACAAGAGACCATTGTTTTCTCCCTAGTAGCAACAACACATCTACAACCGAAGAGATTTCTGTCACTTCCCTTGGAAACTAGAGGCATGAACGCACTATTGAGCATAAATACCCCCTCTTGGAGTCACTAGCAACTACTCGGCCATGATAGCTAGTAACAACGAAGAGCATGCAAGATCACAAACAACATAGACATGATAGAATCATAATACAAAACCATTAATCAATTTGGCATAGTAATCTAATTTTCCATCGGATCCCCGCAAACACAACATGCATGATTACAAATATATTAGATCTTGATCATGAACGGAGCTCACAAGATATATACATGAAAACACAAGGAGGAGATACAACCAGCTAGCTACTACATGGACCCATAGTCCAAGGTGGAACTACTCACACATCATACCAGAGAAGAAGGCCTCCGGGATGATCTCCCCTCCGGCAGGGTGCCGGGAAGAACTTCTGATCCCCTCGATCTAGGGACGATGGTGGCGGCGGCTACAGACAGTTTCTTGGAGTTTTGATTGGGTTCCCAGGGTTTCTGCATCGGGGGATTCTTATAGGCAAAGAGGCAAGACTGGGAGGCGACCAGGGGGCCACACCCTGCCTAGGCGTGGGCCCACCCCTGGCCGCGCCTAGGGGGGTTTGGCCGTCCTGGCTCACATCTCTGTCTTGTCTTCTGGATTCGTGTCACCCACGGTAAAATATTGACTTTGGCTTTTGTCCTGTCCAATTCCCATAATATTGATTTTCTGCCTTTCTGCAACCAAAAACAGAAGAAAACAGGCAACTGGCATTGTGGCAACTTTTTAATAGGTTAGTTCCAGAAAAGATATAAAAACACCTCAAAGTGTAGACAAAGCAAAGCAAAGTAGATACTAAACAAGCATGGAACATCAAAAATTATAGATACGTTTCTAACGTATCACGAACCCTAATCCCCTCATACCTCTCGCTTAGACCCGCTGCCACCTCCCTCGCTCGACAGCACCACCTCCCTTCCCTATCCTGAGATCTCTTCTCTCCCGTCGGCTCCTCCCTCCTCCACTGTCGACCACACGCGCCGCCGCTTATGGTAAGCCCCAGATTGCGTCTTTCCCTGAGCTCTATGCCTCCCGAGCCGCTCGTCCCCTTTCTCCTGTCGTGCTGCGCATGCCTAGCCGCAGCATGCCTACGAGTTCACCAGGGCTTCTTGTCCTGGACACTGCGGCAGCCCTGTTCAGCGGCGTGCGTAGCGGAAGCGCGCGTGTGTCACGGCCATGCCCCCCCTCTCCTTCACTTTTTCGGCAGCCGCGATGGCGGAGGAGGAGGAAGCGGCCAAAAAGCAGAAGATGAGGGCAGCACCATCCCTCGATGCGCTCCCCGACGAGTGCCTCTTCAAGATCCTGCGCCGCGTGCAGGGCGCCCACAACCGGGGCGCATCCTCGTGCCTCTCCGGCCGCTGGCTCCCGCTGCTCGGCGACATCCGCACCTCAGAAATCAATCGGGCCACCATGTCCACGGCCATACTAGACCTCAACCATGTGCTACTAAATAGACGAATCTACTTGTAAGATTTACTTCTCAAGACTATTGTAAGATGCATGATCATTCATATCATGATGTCGTGCTGTAGGAATGGGGATTTCAGGAGATTGCAGAAGAATCAATGCAGCACAGATGGTTCCTCCAGTAGCATTTCCAATTCAGGTTACTCCAATGCATTCAGGGTGGATCTGTCCCCTGATAACGTGGTTGCTTCCACTATTTATTTTGTGCAAGGAGTTTTAGGTTACTCCAAAGACTAATCATGATATCTATTGTGTATTATTGGTTGTGATTACAATTGTCTTTGGATGTTCTGAAATGAACTATTATGCTTGTATGTTGGATATTGTAGAGATTTGGTTGTTAGTTGCCTCAGTAGATTATGTTCCATAGAAGAACATTGTTTTAATTGAATGTTGTTCCTGCCATTCTTTGTTTGTATTTAAGGATTACTTTTATTTTGTTATCGAACGGAATGTACACTTTCTGTCCCTTGGGAGATTCTAAAATTCCCACTCATTGTGCTGATGTAACTAAACTTAGATATAGGAAGTGTTCAGGTACTCTTATTTTGCTTGCAACCTACACATTCAGGCGATGTTTATCGGTGCCAAGTGTTATAAAACTGAATGGCGACATGACTAATACTAGACAATGGTAGTACTATTAGTGAAACTTTGTACCATATAAACAATTACAATGCCATGCATGCTCTTATATACTTAAAATTTCATCCTTATATTCCAAGCACCGGACATAACTAATACTAGACAATGGTAGTACTAGTAGTGAAATTGTGTACCAGAAATACAGTTACAATGCCATGCATGCTCTTATATACTTGAAATATCATCCTTATATTCGCAGCACCCAGATATGCAAGTGTAGCTAATAAATGTCATTATAACTTGTGTCCTTTTTAACTGAACCCAGGGATTTATTCACCATGGCTCATCTGTATGTTGGTGATACGTTGGAAACGTATCTATAATTTTTGATGATCCATGCTTGTTTTGTATCTACTTTGCTTTACTTGACCACACTTTGAGGTTCTTTTTACATGTTTTCTGGTACTAACCTATTAGCAAGTTGCAACAGTGCCAGATGCCTGTTTTCTGCTGTTTTTGGTTTCAGAAAAGTTAGTAAAGAAATATTCTCGGAATTGGACGGGACGAAGGACAAATTCAATTACTTTCCAGGAGGAACAAGAAGTCCAGAGAAGAGCCGGAGGGGCCAGCTAGAGGGGCCAAACCCCCCAGGCGTGGCCATAGGTGGGCCCGCACCTGGCTAGGGTTTGGTGGCCCTGGCCGCCGCCTCGGTATCCCCCTTCGCTTATAAGAAGCCCCCGATGTAGAAACCCTGAGTACCCGATCAGAAATCCACGAAACCGTATGTATCCGCCGCCACTATCGTCCCTAGATCGAGGGGATCTGAAGCTCTTCCCGGCACCCTGCCAGAGGGGAGATCATCCCGGAGGACTTCTCTCCGGTATGATGTGTGATAGTTCCACCTTGGACTATGGGTCCAAGTAGTAGCTAGATGGTCGTATCTCCTCCTTTGTGCTTTCATGTATAGATCTTGTGAGCTCCGTTCATGATCAAGATCTAATCTATTTGTAATCATGCATATTGTGTTTGCGGGGATCCGATGGATATTGAGGTTATTATGTTGGTTTGATTAATGGTTTTGTCTTTATGATTCTATCATGTCTGTGTTGTTTGTGATCTTGCATGCTCTCCATTGCTAGTGGTTATCTTGGCCAAGTAGTTGCTATTGACTCCAAGAGGGGGTATTTATGCTCGATAGTGGGTTCATGCCTCTAGTTTCCAAGAGAAGTGACAATAATCTCTTCGGTTGCAGATGTGTTGTTGCTACTAGGGAGAAAACAACAGTATCTTGTTCATGGAACATGTGGACTGTTTACCTTACACACTTTTCTTAAAGCAGATGTCTGTTGCTTGCAACTTAATACTGGAGGGGTTTCAGATGTTAAACTGAAGGTGGACTTCTAGTCATAGATGCAGTTGGATGGAGGTCTATGTATATTGTTGTATTGCCCAATCAACCTCATGGGATCTTTCTGACTAGTAATTGCATTGTTATGCCTTGCTCAGTTCCTGTTAATTGCCCCGCTGTAATTTGTTTACCTTTCATGCCATGTTGAGAGCACCTCTAGTGAACTATGGACCCCGGTCCAATCGTTAGCATTGATACATCTTCCACAGTTACTGTTTACTTGCTGCAAACCACCATTACCTTCCACACCATACGTTTAATACTTTGTTACAATAAACCGGTGAGCTTGACAACCTCACTGATTCGTTGGGGCAAAGTCTTGAGTTTGTGTTGTACAGGTCTCCGTGTTGCTTGCAACACCTGTGTGACGTTTCCTTCCTCCTGCTGGTTCGATAACCTCGGTTTCTTCGAGGAAACTTGTCAGTGCTTCATACCTTGCTCTTGGGGTTTCCAACGAAGCGTCCCACGACAAGTGTTGGGCGCCATCAAGATTTTTCTGGCGCCGTTACCGGGGAGGCCAAGGACGTCTTCACTAGGGGAGTCCTCCAATTCCTTTCTCTTTACTTTGTTTTTAGTTTGCTTTGTTTCTTTTGCTTGGTTTTGTTTGCCTCTTTCAAAAAACCCAAAAAATTAGTCTATTTTGGTTTTCTTGCTTTATCCAAAAACACAAAAAGAAATTTAGTTCTTGCTCTAGTTGTTGCCATGTCGGGGTCTGCCTTTATTTCCCCTATGGTAGAAATCTCCACTTTTAAGCAAAAAGGTGAAGAAAGTTTTAAGGAAGCTCGGTAGAATCTCTGCTTTCCAGAGGGAAGCTGAGCCTGAGGTAAGCCTCAGCTTGGTAATTGATAGTTTCTACCGCGGTTTTGCTCTTCGTTATAGATATGCCTTGGATGCTGTGGATGAGAAATATTTTTTGGTTTGTACTAAGTATGAATCTTATGATGCCATAAGGAAATTAATCATGATCTATGGTACACCTTGCAAGTCTGATTCCTCTTTCACAAGTATTTTTGCTAGGTTGAACCATCTTGAGACCAGTATTGCTGCCATGAATAGTTGTTATCACACTCTTAGGGCTTACCATGATTATGTTCCCATAAATTCTGAGCCTTCAAAATGGTTTCCCACAATCAAAGTCTCAATAAATACTACACCTTTTGATGCTCGTGTGATATCATGTCTGAATTTTGTCTCATGCCTAAAGATATTTTTGATTCCTTGAGTCTTTGGGGCCTTATTGAAGGAGGAGAGGAAATCTCTTTTACCAACAATACCACTATATCCCCCATTGTAATAGCTGAAGGTGTGTTTACAAAAATCTCAAGAAAAATGGTGACTACTGATTATCTTGTTATTGAATGTGTAGGCAAGGGACATATCACACTTGGAAGGTCTCTACTTAAACACCTTGGGGCAGTAATAGATGTTGGGAAAGGTACCATGCACTTTGCTCCTCCGGTAAGCAATCATATCTTCCCTAAAGAGAAAAATAAAGGTAAGAAAGGAAGGAACAAGAGGGGAAATTCTCCATTTGAAAATACTTGATTCTTCTTGCTTCTTGTGCCTAACTTAAAGGCGTTAAAGAAAAGTACTTGTTGGGAGATAAAACAAGAGTTTCCTTGAGTCTTGAAAGTTATTACTACTATAATGACCTCTCCTTATCCTTTTTGTTTGCTTTTTGTGCCAAGAATGACCTCTAATGAGAGGGAAGTAATATTTGGGGAGTTGCTGTCCCAAAACAGATTTCTGTCCTCCACCAAACAAATTTGTGAGGAGGCTCTATATCTCGGACTGAGCTCACAATTTACGAATAAATCCCCCAGTATGTTAGCTAACTTTCGTTAGTTCAGCACTTTTTGATTTGAGCAATAGAAGATGTTCGAAAAATAGGTTTCTATCTGTTTGTCTGTTTTGACAGATTTCTGCCATTATTTGCATTTCCTTCTTATTGATTCCTTTTTGAGATCTCTTTAGGTAAATTGAGTTTTTTAAAGAAGTTACTACAGTAGCTTGTGTTTTTAGTGAAAATCCTTGCTATTCCAAAGCTTTGCCAGTGGTCTAATATCTTTTGAATAAACTAATGTTGCTAATGAAGATTGTGTGAAGTTTTGTATGAAGGAAAAATTTCAGGTGTAGAGAGAGAATGATGCAATGAGATGAAGAATGGACAAAAGGTCACTCTTGGGGATGCCACCATGGTGTCACCCCAATAAATATCCAAGAATTACAAGCGTCAAAGCTTGGGGATGCCCAAGGCATCCCCTTCTTCATTAATAAAAAGCTCTGGTCTGTCTAGACACTTCATTTTTATTGTTTCATGCATAGTTGTGTTGTTCTTGGAGCGTCTTAGTTTTCATTTGCTTTGATTAGTTTGTTTAGTTTGCTTTAGTAGTTTGGACCCCTGTTCTCTCTGTGTTCTTTTGCAAATAAGTTTGCTTGGTTTTTGGAAAGGAGTAGTAAGTTCTTGCTTGAAGTGCAAGAGGATCTTGCATTGACTGTGACTTAGACTTTAGCATGACATGCTAGGTGTTGTTTTTGCATTATGCTTGGTGATTATTGTTGTAGCATGTCTTGTTACAAACAATTGAGATTGCTTAGTGTGCCTTGAAGAAATTATGCGTTGTTTTAGCATGCAAAAGCATAGTATTGTGGTATTCTCCTTTGATGTTTTTCTTGGGTTGACTTGGCAGATGCTTACACCATGGTATGACTCTCACAAGTCACCATTAGCCTCTATGATCATTTAGTCCTTGACTTGTAGTAGCACTCTTTGCTTTGATTAGTATGCTTTGTTGCACTGCATGATTTTGGCCATTATTGCTCTCTTAATTTGTTGCTCCCAGTCTTTTGCTAGCCTCCACTTGTATGAGTAAGTTCTACTCATGCTTCCAACTCCCAAGAAACCAAGTTATTCCAAAGTGTCCACTATAAACTCCTATGCATGGTGTGTTACACCATTCCAAGTATATTCTTGTTTTCAACTATCTTCCAATTAAAAACTATTTTGTTATGTGAAAACTTAGTGATTAAAGCCCTCACGAACTTGATGGCACACTTTATATTCTTTTCCCCTAATAAACTTGAACCATTGTGACAATTTTTTTGTATATGCTTGCACTTATAAGTTGGAATTATCAGAACCGTGATATCACGGGGAACATTTTCAACATTGCACTTGTACCTTGTTGTACTTAGTTGAGATCATGTTCTTTTGTCTATGGATGTCACCGGTGTGAAATAAAGAGGGGACTTGTAAGTCCATGGATTTTGTATTCTGTGTTAGAGAAACGCCTGGGCCGCTAGCCTCAGCCATGCCTAATCATGGTGGAAACTTGCAGCATCACCATAATGAGTTATCTATGAAGCATCCTCAATAAAAATCTATGCATATGGTAAATAAAAATATTGTTGAGATGCTCATTGTCTGCTTGCCTTGTCATTTTGGTTATGGGAAAGCTCCTATACCATGGCAAGGGGTACCCCATTGGTGGTTCTCAATCATATGCAAATACTTACAATGACAAGAACTTACCTGGACCCAAAGTTGAGTATGCATGAGGTGTGGCCCTCGTATTCAAGGGGCATGAGATTGCCAACTTATACTTCGTCAAGCATATACTCCAGCTTTGCCACTTTAACCTTAACCACTTCAAGATGCTTATGATAGGGGCAATGAGGGCTGAAAGCTAACAAGCACCATAATTTTTGGAAGCTCTTTTTGAAACTTGTAATCCCTACTTCCTTTACAAAAAGGACTTTCTTCCACCACTATTGAGTCTCCACCTTGTACCTTTAGGCACCATGAAAAGAGCATAGTTGCCATTCTGTGTGCCGTGTTCCAAAGCTTATTAATTGATGCATATTATGTTATTACTTGCTCTTGTGCTATTTGTTTCTAGTCACCCTTTTGAACTTTGCAGGTGTCCTATGCATTATATTGCTACTCTATGAGGGACAAGCTAATTGCCACTATGCTATGTTTTCTGGATGTGAAACAAACAAACGTTTTTCAATGCATGTTATTCATGATCTTTGTTTGTAGCTTGTCATGTTGCATGCATAGTTACTATGTCCTATTATTATAACTCCATATTTCATGCACATGTTTAGAGTTCTTTGATCCTAGCTTTCAATGCTTGCAAATAGTTGGATCTTTATTGTGAGGGTGCATGTCACCTCAAAAATTATTCTGGTTATCACTTACCTACTCGAGGACGAGCAGGAGTTAAGCTTGGGGATGCTGATACGTTGGAAACGTATCTATAATTTTTGATGCTCCATGATTGTTTTGTATCTAATTTTCTTTACTTGTCCACACTTTGAGGTGCCGCCACCATCGTCCCTAGATCGGGGGGATCTGAAGCTCTTCTCGGCACCCTGCCAGAGGGGAGATCATCCCGGAGGCCTTCTCGCCCATATGATGTGTGAGTAGTTCCACCTTGGACTATGGGGCCATGTAGTAGCTAGATTGTCACATCCCAAATTTTAGATTTGGTACTGCATAGCATACATGTCATTGCATCATGATCATCTTTTAAAAAATTCATTTTGAAAAAGTTTTGGCAAAACAAATCACTTGCAATTGCGTTTTGACACCTACACTTGAACGCTCGGATTTACCATGATTCTGTTAAAAACAATATATTTTGTTTGTTTGGAAGGTACATGTGCGTAGAGGGTTCCGCCACGAACCTGTAGCACTTTGAATCGCCCAAATCGGAGTTTCGTAGCAAAAGTTATGGCAATCTGAATTTTGATCTTAGAGTAGACAGTTTTCTGTCAAAAATTCAGTTAAGGAAATACACCAGGAAAAGGGAAAAAAAAGGAAACTGGCAAGCTACCAGCCCAGCCTGTGGCCTACCAGGCTCATGATAGTCAAGGCTTCGCGCCAGCCGCAAGCAAAGAAGCTACAGTAGCGCTACAAGATAGTAACCACTGTCTCCGCCACTTCACCGATGAGCGGGCCCAGCTATCGGCTACGCCATCGACGCGTGGGCCCCACGCGTCAGCACGTTCTTCTCCAACCCGTGTGCTGCACCGATTCCTCCGGAATCGGGCCGTTTTCAAACCAAATTCTTCGGGATTTTTCATCTATATCAATCTACTTGTTCCCCTCTTCGAAAGCCCCCAACTTTCGTCATCTATCGCGCTGCCATCATCGCGGAATTGTTCGCCGGAGTTCACCGCCGCCGTGCCATTGACGCGGTAAGCTCCCGCCCTCGCCGCGCGCGTCTCCCCCCTCGCCTCGCTCACCCGCGAGGGTCACCGCCGCCGCCTGCTCACCGCCTCCCTCTCCTCCCCCCGCAGGACCACGCCCCGACGATGCCACCCACGCCACCGATGCCGCCGCCACTCCATGGCCGCCGCCGCAAGACCGCCGCCACCTCGAGGACCGCCGCCGCCGCCCCGACCATCGCCGCCGCCGCCGCTGCCTACTGCTCCGGTGAGCTCCCCTTCGCGCCCTTCCTCGGCCGTTCGATCGGCATCCAATGGTCTAGATGGACCGTTGAATAGTCAGCCCAGGGCGCTGGTCAGCGCCACGTCAGGGCCACGTAGGCGTAGTCAAATGGTCAGAGTTGACTGTTTATTTTTAATTCGAATTAGTTGGCAGATTTCAGTTAGAACTTGTAAAATTCATAGAAATTAATCTACTAGGCCAAAAAATTTAAATAAAATATGTATGGAATCAGTGTCTCACGTAGAATAGTTCTGTACAGTTGTTTTATACTTTTACAACAAGGTTTTGTCTTGGTTAATTAATTGAGTTAATGCTCTTTTTAGAGTATTAAATTCATAGAAAAAGTTCTGTAACTCCAAAATTGCAACTAAGAAGTCCCTGGAATCAGTAGAATAAGAGGAATCTCACGGTGAATTAAAAAGGTAGACTTACAGTATTGGAATTTACAGAACCTATACAAAGGCCAACTGGAGTATTTTAATTACTCAGGTAATTATATAAAACCTTTTTGAGTAATTCCAATTAGTACTGGTTCTATTTTAGGTTTCCTACACAGTGGATATTTTTCCAAGATTTTACAAACAGTTTATTAGCAGTGGCTAAATATTTGGGTTCTAGCTCTATTGTTTGGGCATTTAAAATTGCATTCTTTGCTTTCTATGCACTTAAAATGTTTTCCATGCATGCATAGAGTAGATATACTGAATAACAATATGTGATGCTACTGTAGCAATGTTCAACTTGTCATGCATGCATCTTGCATTGTCATAGTTTGTATATGATTGTGTATGGTTTGTGTATGTGATTGCAATTGTATCGTGTAGATTGTGACGAGTGCAACGCTTGCTCGTGTGTGGATTGTTCGTTCGACGGCTACAGCCAAGGCAAGTAGATGCTACCTTGTTCATGATGTTATCCTACTATTTTCAATGCATTGTCGTGTATTTTGTAGATGCATGTGTAGGATATTACTATCGCTATGCTATGTCCCATTATGTGGTAGAGTTTCCTGTAGATGAACCACCGTTGGTAGATGTGCTTAGCCATGCTATGATGAACGAGGGATGGGTTACATCACTGAAGTTGTTTCTAAATGTGTTGGTTTGCGAAAACTAAAAACAACTTAATCAATGAATCTCCTGGGTGTGATGGGATTGATAATTTTTGGTGGTATCATTGCGGAAAGGCACCCAGGTATCAAGAGAAAATGATTGGCTTCTTTATTTTGTAGCTTACGTGTACAACCATGTGCCAATAATGGAATGGGCGGTTGGTTGGACTCGAGGGTCAGGTAACTCGAACCCACGTATCTAGAGATGTAGAATTTTGGTAGGTTGGACCGGTGCGTGTCGGGTTTGGGGAGCTACTTCCCGAACGGTTCCTTCTTGGACTTCTCCCTATCATCACCCAATATGAGTGTGATGGTACGAGCTGGGCTGGCCGAGTCACATGGGTAAAGTGTACTAACCCCTGCAGGGTGTATAAACTAATCGATTAGCCGTGTCCCCGGTTATGGACGTATGAGTTTCTTGATATTGATTTCATGACATGTTTCTCGCTCATTCTAATTTCCTAATTGCTTTAATGTTGATGGGTTAACTTAATTGTGATCTTTTCAAAGAAAATAAAAAACTGTTTATGAAAGTAGGACAAAGATATTTGCAAATGCAAGCTAGCCACAGCTCCACTTGCCAAGTATGCATGTATATGTTAGCCCTATTGTCTCCATTAATAGCTCTACTTGCCATACATTCCATGTATTGACCCTTCGAGGCTGCTACGTTTCATGTTGTAGGATATTCCGATTCTGAGTGATCGATTTAGGCCACGGTACTCCACTCGACACTTGTTCACTTGTGGGCAATTTGAAGAATGGAGGATTTATTTTATTTATGTTGCTACTTGAATAAGTTGATCTAGCCTTGAGATAAGCCTTTATTGTAATAATGATACTCTAGATTTTCGTTATTTATGATACACGGATATTTTATTGTGTTATTCATCTTATTATATTGTGAGCCAATGAACCGATCCAGGGATTGGCATGTCACATAGAAGCTACAGTCTTTTCAGAACCGTAGTGTTACAAGATGGTATCAGAGCTCCTGTGTCGACTGTAGGATCATGACCTAGGTTCGGATTAGGAAGCCATAGAATTATTAAAGCTTATATTAACTCTGTCTTTCATCTTATGCCTTTCATTCTCGTAAATCCTTACCATATGCTATTCTCACACTTTGCTCCTTTGATTGATAGATGGGAGAATTCAGGACTGAGTATGCAACGATGGAATCACCAAGGCCCTTTGCAAGATAGTTGGCACAACTCTCGCAGTCATTGGGATTGCCACTGCCCATGTTCAAGGGAAGAAGGTTGTACACCTATGGATATGGCGAGGATGCATGGGAGATCACCACTTTCATCTTCAGGGATGCCGCCTTGCCAAACCCTGTACATCTGATCTACACCAAGACATACTGCAACTGGGGACTTGGAATAAACTTGGCCCTGCATGAAGCCCTGTCACGCCAATGCCATATTGTCCGACACCTGCTGCCAGAAGACTCACCCTACCGTGACTACGGAAGGCGTGATGAGAATGCCTCCCCATCGAAGGCACATAGAGGATATGGAAAGGGAGAATGAAGCTCTAGCTGAGAAAGTGATGATGGTAAAAGAGATAGTAGATTTTGCCAGTAATGGTATGGTGGTCCAGGGATAGGAGATAGAGACCTTGCATGAAGCTGTGGCTTAATGGGACCGTGCAGGAAAACAATCAGGCCATACAACAGCTGCAAGGTACCGTCCAGGAAAGGAACCAGACTATTGAAGATATGGCGGCCCAGATTGCCGCTCTCCAAGCACAGCTGAATCCACCCTCTGATGATAACAATGGAGATGATGGAAACAATGATGATGATGACATTAAGACCGATGATAATGATGAGGACGAGGATGATGATGATGGAGACGATGATGGTGGAGGAGATGAAGCTGTTGCAGCTGCAGCAGAAGAAGAAGAAGAGGAGGACCCAGAAGAGGTGGAATTTGAAGTTTCAAGTGATGACTCAGGAGAGGTGTATACTCTATCGCCATGGTTGGTTCGTGGACAGAAGCGCCAACGCATGAGTGCGAGGACCTACTGCAACCTCTTCATGAAGTAGATAGATGCCCACCAACTAGTCTTCGTTAGGTAAAATCATTAGGTTAAGTCTCGATCAATGTAAAACTTAATTACTGTTAGTTTAAGAGTGTTTAGTTGCTCCTATGTGTACTCCAATGTCCCAGGATTATTTGTGCGAATTTTATAGAAAAGTTATGGCAAGTTTTGGTTGATATCTGAGTTTTTCCTGATGCAGTTTTCTGCTGACACATCTGTACTGCACGAATTTTCATATTTTATTGGTAACTTAGAAAACTCTGAAAAAAATAGGTATTGTTCACAACTCTCTTTACTATATGCACAAAAATCAGTAAAAAATCCTGACGAGTTTAAGTTAGGTAGAAAAATTCGTTAACACTGCTGGACTGTTCTGGCAGATTCCTATTTTTAATGCTTTGTTGGCCTTTTGTGTTGATAACTGTTGCTAACTCTTCTAAAAACTATTTCAGTAGATATATACTTCTAGGATAACCCCTGGGACGTTGCTGGATCGTTTGTTTGCTGATGTGTTGCTTGCTTGAGATTGTCTGTGATTGCCTTGTTGTTGTTTGATCATAATGCATGGGTAGAATCCTGTTTTCGTAATCGATTCTTTCTAAGCTTACCTGTGCTGAACCGCAGATGTCTCCCCGCCGTCAACCTACTGAGTTGGAGCATATCATGGCGGCTCAGGCACAGCTGACCCAAGTTATGACCCAGTTCATGGAAGCTCAGAACAACAACAACAACAACAACAACAACAATGGGAACAACCAGCCTCAGGGAGATGCACTTACTAGGTTCCTTAGGCTAAGGCCAGCGAAGTTCTCAACTGCAGAGGAGCCGATGGTTGCTCTCGATTGGTTGCATTTAGTCAATAAGGATCTGGTAACCGTTGGGTGCACGGATGCTGAGAAGGTGAGATTTGCCGCTCACCTACTGGAGGGACCAGCCACTTCTTGGTGGGACACTTTTTAGATCACCCACTCTCTGGACACTATGACTTGGGCAATGTTTGAGGTAGGTTTCAGGACCAACCATGTTTCTTCAGGAGTTCTGAGCCTGAAGAGGAAGGGATTTCGCAACTTGCGCCAAACCAACCGCACCGTGGCTGAGTATATTGAGGAGTTCAAAACCTGTCTCGTTATGCACCTGAGGATGTTGACATTGATGGCAAAAGGAGAGAGATGTTCCTGGATGGCCTCAGTGATGAACTTTCAGTGCAGCTGCTGGTGGTTTACTGTCCCACTTTCCAGGAGCTTATGGACAAGGCCAGAATTTTGGAGGGGAAGCACAAACAGGTGGAAAACCGCAAGAGAAAGGGCAACAATCAGCATTCTGGCTCTCACCATAAGACACGCACTTCTTATGATGGATACTCCAAGCATGGAGGGAGTGACCATGGGCACCATGGAAGCCACGACCGTCACAACCATGGAGGCGATGGACATCGCCATGATAGCCACAAGAGCAACCGCCACAGCCACAAGGGAGGGTACACTCACCATTTTGGAGGACACAGCGGACATGACTGCAACCGTGATCGCAACTTTGTGAAGAAGGACCTGAGTGAGGTGACATGCTTCAAGTGTGGCCAGAAGGGACATTGTGCAGACAACTGTCCGGATAAGAAGGGACTATAGCCAAGCAACAACCATAAGGCCACAATGAACCACATGAATGTGGAGGATATCCCAGATGAGCCTGAGTTTATGGTTGGTAAGTTTCTAATCAACACGCACCCTGCACTTATACTTTTAGATACTGGTGCATCGCATTCATTTATATCAAGGGCATTTGTGGATAAGTATAAGTTACCTACAGAGTCTCTAAAAGGGTCTATTAGAGTGAGCTCACCTGGAGGGGATATGATAGCTAGCGTGGGATGCCGCGACTTAACTGTGAGGATTGGAGCACACATTTTCATTGCACATCTGGTAGTATTGGAATCACAAGGTTTAGATGTAATATTTGGCATGAATTGGATGTCTATGCATGGGGGACACATAGATTGTGCACAGCGAGCGGTTTCGCTCAAAACCCCAGATGGTAAGAGGATTAGGTTCAAGTCGTATGTGCGACCGTGAATGTGTAAGCTGAGTTCTCTTAAGGGGGTTAGCATGGATACTGTGCCTATGATAAAGGATTACCCCGACGTGTTTCCGGAAGAGCTGCCAGGGATGCCACCTGACAGGGATGTGGAGTTTCTCATCGATCTGATGCCGGGAACAAGACCTATAGCAAAGAGACCTTATAAGATGGATGTGGATGAGCTGAAGGAATTAAAGAAACAGCTAAAGGAGCAGTTGGATAAGGGATTCATTCAGCCTAGTTCGTCGTCATGGGGTGCACCTATTCTGTTTGTGGAGAAGGACAGAAGCAAGAGGTTAGTGGTGGACTATCGCTCGCTGAACGAAGTGACCATCAAGAAAAAATACCCCCTGCCGAACATAAATGATTTGTTTGATCAACTGGAAGGAGCAAAAGTGTTTAGCAAAATTGATCTGCGATCGGGCTATTTCCAATTGAAGATCCGGGAGGAGGACATACCAAAAACTGCTTTCACTACTAGGTATGGTTTATATGAGTATACAATTTTGTCTTTTAGACTAACGAATGCTCTGGCATATTTCATGACCATGATGAACAAGGTGTTTATGGAGTACTTGGACAAGTTTGTGGTTGTGTTCGTCGATGACATACCGATATATTCCAAGGACGATGCTGAGCATGAGAAACATCTTCGACTAATTATGGAGAAGCTGAGGGAACACAAGCTGTATGCCAAATTAAGCAAGTGTGAATTATGGCTTAACACTGTTGGGTTTCTTGGACACGTGGTGTCAGGAGAAGGAGTCGCCATTGATCCAAGAAAAGTGACTGCAGTAATTGAGTGGGAAGCGCCCAAGAATGTGGGCGATATTCGGAGCTTTTTGGGACTTGCTGGATATTACAGGAGGTTCATTGATAATTTCTCCAAGATTGCTAAGCCGATGATGGAACTTCTGAAGAAGAGAGGAAGTTTGAGTGGACAGATGCGTGTGAAGCCAACTTTCAGGAACTGAAGCGTCGACTAGTGACCGCACCTGTTATGTGTTTACCTGATCTTCAGAAGGATTTCCAAGTGTACTGTGATGCTTCTCGACAGGGACTTGGAAGTGTGCTGATGCAAGATGGGAGAGTGGTGTCATATGCCTCGTGGCAACTTAGACACCATGAGAGGAATTACCCCACGCATGACTTGTAATTGGCATCGGTTGTGCATGCGCTCAAGGTATGGAGGCACTACCTAATGGGAAAACACTGCGATGTGTACACCGACCACAAGAGCCTGAAGTACATATTTACACAGAAGGAACTGGACATGAGGCAAAGGAGATGGTTGGAGCTTATTAAGGATTATGATATAAACTTGCAATACCACCCGGGAAAGGCCAATGTAGTAGCGGATGCTCTAAGGCGGAAGGTCTATGCCAATGGATTGACTGTTGGGGAATTGCCCGAGGATTTGTGCAAGCAATTCAAGGAGCTTAGACTGGAGGTAGTGTCAGAAGGATATTTGGCAGCAATGGAAGTCCAACCAACGCTACAGGACATGATCAGGAAGGCTCAGGTAGGAGACAAGGAGATAGAGGAGATAAAGTAAAAGATGAAGGAGAATCGAGAAAAAGAAATTTGCGAGGATGAGCAAGGAACCTTGTGGTATGGAGATCGTTTGTGTGTGCCCAGCGACCCGGAGGTAAGGAAGCTGATTCTGCAGGAAGCTCATGACTCGCCATACTCCATACATCCGGGCAATAAAAAGATGTATATGGATCTGAAGGATAGATTTTGGTGGAACAACATGAAGGGAGACATCGCCAAGCATATTGCCCTATGTGATGTATGTAGCCGAGTGAAGGCGGAACACCAGAAGCCAGCAGGACTGCTACAGCCATTGCCCGTGCCGGATTGGAAGTGGGATAGAGTGGGATTGCCCAGGACCAGGTCGGGATACGACTCTATTTGGGTAGTGGTCGACCATTTGACCAAGGTAGACCACTTCATACTAGTGAAGACAATCTACACGAGTGCAAGGTTGGCCAAGATTTATATGGACAGAATTGTGTTCCTACATGGAGTTCCCAAGAGCATTGTATCAGATAGAGGCACCCAATTTACATCGCACTTTTGGCACCAGCTGCACGAGTCATTGGGAACTAGGTTGGAGTTTAGCACAGCGTTCCACCCACAAACTGATGGACAGACCGAGAGGGTAAATCAGATTTTGGAGGATATGTTGAGAGCTTGCGTTTTGGCTCATGGTTCTAGTTGGGATGAGAATTTGCCTTATGCTGAGTTTTCCTACAACAACAGCTACCAAACCAGCATCAAGACGTCGCTGTTCGATGTGCTAGATGGGAAAATATGCCGGACACCATTGTTATGGGATGGAGTAGGAGAACGTCAGCTATTTGGACCTGATTTGATCAAGGACACCGAGGAGAAGGTCGCTTTGATTAGGGACAGGCTGAAGGTAGCACAATCGAGGCAGAAGAGCTACGCTGACGCCAAGCGCAAGGAAGTGGTGTATGAGATAGGTGATAGAGCATACCTTAGAGTATCGCCACTGCGTGGAATTAAGAGATTTGGAATCAAGGGTAAGCTGGCACCTCGGTTTATTGGACCATATCGGGTCTTAGCACACAAGGGAGAGGTTGCTTATCAGTTGGAGTTGCCAGAGGCTCTGTCTGCCGTCCACAATGTGTTCCACGTGTCCCAGCTGAAGAAGTGCCATCCGGAGATGGTGGATACACCATTGAGAGACACGATGCCACTAGAGGAGGTTGAGCTTGAAAATGACTTGACCTATGAGGAGAAGCCGGTCAAGATACTGGAGACAGCGGAGAGGATTACCCATACCAAGACGATCAGGTTTTGCAAGGTGCAATGGAGCCACCACACCGAAGAGGAAGCCACTTGGGAGCGTGAGGATGACATCCGAGAGGACCACCCGCACCTATTTGCTAGCCACGCCGAATCTCGGGGACAAGATTCAACTTAAGAGGGTTAGTATTGTCACATCCCAAATTTTAGATTTGGTACTGCATATCATACATGTCATTGCATCATGATCATCTTTGCAAAAATTCAGTTTGAAAAAGTTTTGGCAAAACAAATCACTTGCAATTGCGTTTTGACACCTACACTTGAACGCTAGGTTTTACCATGCTTATGTTAAAAACAATATATTTTGGTTGTTTGCAAGGCCCAGGTGCGTAGAGGGTTCCGCCACGAACATGTAGCACTTTGAATTGCCCAAATCGGAGCTTCGTAGCAAAAGTTATGGCAATCTGAATTTTGATCTTAGAGTAGACAGTTTTCTGTCCAAAATTCAGTTAAGAAAATACACCGGGAAAAGGGAAAAGAAAATAAAAAAAAGGAAACCGCAGCCGGCGCAGCCAGCTGGCCAGCCGGGGCCTCCTAGGCCTCGCGACAGCCGCGGCCCACGCCAAAGCACCGCAAGAAGGCAGCCAGCGCGATAGTAACCACCGTCGCGCGCCAGCCCGCTGATGAGTGGGCCCGGGCTGTCAGCCGCCGTGCCTCACTGACGCTTGTGCCCCACGCGTCAGCACGTTCTTCTCAAACCCGTGTGCTGCACCGATTCCTCCAGAATCGAGCCATTTTCGAATCAAATTCTTCGGGATTTTTCGTCTATATCAATCTACTGGTTCCCCTCTTCGAAAGCCCCCAACTTTCGTCATCTATCGCGCCGCCATCGTCGCGGAATTGTTCGACGGAGTTCACCGCCGCCGCGCCATTGACGCGATTAGCTCCCGCCACCGCCGCGCGCGCCTCCCTTCCCTCGCCTCGCTCCCCCGCGAGGGTCACCGCCGCCGCCTTCTCACCGCCTCCCTTTCCTCCCCCCCGCAGGACCATGCCCCGACGCCGCCACCCATGCCACTGACGCCGCCGCCACTCCATCCGGCCGCCGCCATCGCCCCCGAACTCGCCGACCCGCGCCGCCGCCTCGAGGGACACCGCCACCTCGCCCCCGACACCGTCCCACTCTCTGCCGCCGCAGAGGACCGCCGACGCCGCCGCCCCGACCGTTGCCGCCGTCGCTGCCTACTGCTCCGGTGAGCTCCCCTTCGCGCCCTTCCTTGGCCGTTCGATCGGCATCCAACGGTCCAGATGGACCGTTGAATAGTCAGCCCAGTCAGCGCCACGTCAGCGCCACGTAGGTGTAGTCAAACGGTCAGAGTTGACTGTTTATTTTTAATTCGAATTAGTTGGCAGATTTTAGTTAGAACTTGTAAAATTCATAGAAATTAATCTACTGGGCCAAAAGTTTCAAATAAAATATGTATGGAATCAGTGTCTCACGTACAGTTGTTTTGTACCTTTACAGCAAGGTTTTGTCTTGGTTAATTAATTGAATTAATGCTCTTTTTAGAGTATTAAATTCATAGAAAAAGTTCTGTAACTCCAAAAATTGCAAATAAGATGTCCCTGGAATCAGTAGAACAAGAGGAATCTTACGGTGAATTAAAAAGGTAGACTTATAGTATTGGAATTTGCAGAACCTATACAAAGGCCTACTGGAGTATTTTAATTACTCAGGGAATTATATAGAACCTTTTTGAGTAATTCCAATTGGTACTTGTTCTATTTAGGTTGCCTACGCAATGGATATTTTTCCAAGATTTTACAAACAGTTTATTAATAGTGGCTAAATATTTGGGTTCTAGCTCTATTGTTTGGGCATTTAAAATTGCATTCTTTGCTTTCTATGCACTTAAAATGTTTCCCATGCATGCATACAGTAGATATACTGAATAAGAATATGTGATGCTACTGTAGCAATATTCAATTTGTCATGCATGCATCTTGCATTGTCATTGTTTTGTATATGATTGTGTATGGTTTGTTTATGTTATTGCAATTGTATCGTGTAGATTGTGACGAGTGCAACGCTTGCTCGTGTGTGGATTGTTCGTTCGACCGCTACAGCCATGGCAAGTAGATGCGACCTTGTTCATGATGTTATCCTACTATTTTCAATGCATTGTCATGTATTTTGTAGATGCATGTGTAAGATATTACTATCGCTATGCTATGTCCTATTATGTGGTAGGGTTTCCTGTAGATGAACCACCGTTGGTAGATGTGCTTAGCCATGCTATGATGAACGAGGGCTAGGTTACATCACTGAAGTTGTTTCTAAATGTGTTGGTTTGCGAAAACTAAAAACAACTTAATCAATGAATCTCCTGGGTGTGATGGGATTGATAATTTTTGGTGGTATCATTGCGAAAAGGCACCCAGGTATCAAGAGAAAATGATTGGCTTATTTATTTTGTAGCTTACGTGTACAACCATGTGCCAATAATGGAATGGGTGGTTGGTTGGACTCGGTAGATTGTGGTAACTCGAACCCACGTATCCATAGATGTAGAATTATGGTAGGTTGGACCAGTGCGTGTCGGGTTTGGGGAGCTACTTCCTGAACGGTTCCTTCTTGGACTTCTCCCTATCATCACCCAATATGAGAGTGATGGTACGAGCTGGGCTGGCTGAGTCACATGGGTAAAGTGTACTAACCCCTGCAGGGTGTATAAACTAGTCGATTAGCCGTGTCCCCGGTTATGGACGTCTGAGTTTCTTGATATTGATTTCATGACATGTTTCTCGCTCATTTAATTTCCTAATTGCTTTAATGTTGATGGGTTAACTTAATTGGGATATTTTCAAAGAAAATCAAAAAATGTTTATGAAAGTAGGACAAAGGTATTTGCAAATGCAAGCTAGCCAGAGCTCCACTTGAAAAATATGCATGTAGATATTAGCCCTATTGTCTCCATTAATAGCTCTACTTGCCATACATTCCATGTATTGACCCTTCAGGGCTGCTACGTTTCATGCCACGGTACTCCACTCGGCACTTGTTCACTTGTGGGCAATTTGAAGAATGGAGGATTTATTTTATTTATGTTACTATTTGAATAAGTTGAGCTAGCCTTGAGCTAAGCCTTTATTGTAATAATGATACTTTGGATCTTCATTATTTATGATACACAGATATTTTGCTGTGTTATTCATCTTATTTTATTGTGAGCCAATGAACCGATCCAGGGATTGGCATGTCATATAGAAGCTACGGTCTTTTGAGAACCGTAGTGTTACATAGATGGTTGTATCTCCTCCTTTGTGCTTTCATGTATAGATCTTGTGAGCTCCGTTCATGATCAAGATCTAATCTATTTGTAATCATGCATGTTGTGTTTGCGGGGATCTGATGGATATTGAGGTTATTATGTTGGTTTGATTAATGATTTTGTCTTTATGATTCTATCATGGCTGTGTTGTTTGTGATCTGGCATGCTATCCGTTGCTAGTGGTTTTCTTGGCCAAGTAGTTGCTAGTGACTCCAAGAGGGGGTATTTGTGCTCGATAGTGGGTTCATGCCTCTAGTTTCCAAGGGAAGTGACAATAATCTCTTCGGTTGTAGATGTGCTATTGCTACTAGGGAGAAAACAACGGTCTCTTGTTCATGGAACATGTGGACTGTTTACCTTACACACTTTTCTTAAAGCAGATGTCTGTTGCTTGCAACTTAATACTGGAGGGGGTTCGGATGATAACCTGAAGGTGGACTTCTAGTCATAGATGCAGTTGGAAGGCGGTCTATGTATATTGTTGTATTTCCCAATCAACCACATGGGATCTTTCTGACTAGTAATTGCATTGTTATGCCTTGCTTAGTTCCTGTCAATTGCCCGCTGTGATTTGTTTACCCTTCATGACATGTTGTTTATTTAAGGAGATCACCTCTAGTGAACTATGGACCCCGGTCTAATCTTTGCCATTGATACATCTTCCACTGTTACTTTTTACTTGCTGCAAACCACCATTACCTTCCACACCATACGTTTAATCCTTTGTTACAGCAAACTGGTGAGCCTGAGAACCTCACTGATTCATTGGGGCAAAGTCTTGAGTTTGTGTTGTACAGGTCGCTGCGTTGCTTGCAACACCTGTGTGACGTTTCCTTCCTCCTACTGGTTCGATAACCTCAGTTTCTTACTGAGGGAAACTTGCTGCTATGCTGCTTCATACCTTGCTCTTGGGGTTTCCAACGAAGCGTCCCACGACAAGTGCTGGGAGCCATTAGTTGGCAACCTGGATGCCCGGGTGACCGCTTGGGAACTTGAATATGAGTTTCGTGTATTTGAAGTTTTGGGAAGGTTAGTTTCTGTCTAAACCATTCACCATTTAAAGATGAGATATTCAAGAGAGTTTATTCTATGAATGTTCTCACTTGTATGTCCTTAAGACTACCCTTGTTGCTTCTATGTATACTGCTTGCTTTTTATGTTAATGTTATACTAAATGGGTACACTATAGATAGCATACAACTGATTTCTTACATTGCTAATGGTAGAGTTATAACATGAACTACTGCAGCAAGTTTAGTATTTACCATTCCTCATCTTCTTCTCCCGTCTGTCGATAGCCGAGATAGGTGTAACAACCCAAAAATATTAAACTTAGATCATCAAACTCTAATCATCAAAATTATGGTTAACAAAAAAACTTTTCCCATTAAAAATATGAAAGCATGCATAGGTGTAAGCATTACAATTTGGATTCTTTTGAATTGCCATGCTTGTGTGTTTCTTTGCTTGTAAAAGGATTCTTAGGTGAAATAAACATCATCTAAAAAATCCCCACACTTTTCCCAAAGACAAACAAATCAAAACAAACAAAATGAGTGAATCGTCACTTTGGCCAAATTAACTCCCATGCCTACTTTAGCTATCTCTAACTTTCAAAACTTAACAGAAAATTGTTTGGATATTTACACCCCTTGATAGTACTCATAACAAAGTACCAAGGCCCACCTTGTGATCATCCAAAAACATTTGAATGCATAGTTTAAAGGACAGTTTAAAATTGAATCTATATCATATGGGAAGATCCCACTTTTTCAAAAACCACTCAAAAAAGCTCAACTTTCAAAACCCAAGCACCCACAGACTCACCAGCACATGCCTAGCACACCCACCAAAAATCTTTTCAAAATTCAATACTTGAATTCATGCGGCCATTTCATCAAACACTTGGCAGGCAAATTTAAACCAAATCAAACTTACTGTTTTTAATAGTGTTTTGGGCCTAACTTGTTCCCTCTCTAGCTCACAACATCCTTAGTGGATCATCTAGCAACCTTCACCAAGCCCTAGCACCACTGTAAGCTGGCCAATGTCATCAATGGTGAACAGGCCGAGAGCACCATGTCACCCTAGAGTGGACAGCAAGCTAGGGGAAGAACTAGCCGTGCCAACCTTGTCTGGGAGGTAGCCCATGCCTCACCGCCCCCTCTCAACCAGCCCTGCCTCGCGGATAGCAACCAGAACCGCCAGGAACACCGCGCCCGTGCTACTGTCGGCCAAGTCGACGCGCACCGCAGAGAACGCGCTGTTCCCATGCAACCCGACCACCTTGAACCCTCGTCGCCCGCCAGCATGCTCCCCACCGTCCCAGGAGACCGCTAGACATGCCAATTTCACTGCCCGTACCCCGTAGCCACCGCTCGCCGTCGAAGACGCCGCCTCTGCCGCGCAGAGCACCGTGCGTTCCCGACCGTTTGCCACCGCCCCTACACGCGCATTAAGCCCTAGAGCATCGCCAGGAGACCACCGATCGATCGCCACCATCGGCCATGCCTCTAGCCACCCGTAGACATGTCGCCACCATCGCCTGCCCATCCCGTTCGGTCTCACCGTCGAGCCTATAAAAGGAGGCCTCCCCCGCTCGAATTCTTCACACCATTACACTCCTCTCTCACACAGAACCTCCCCACCTCAGTCCCGGAGCAAGGCGAGCAGCGCATCGTCGGAATTGCGCCGGAGCTCGCCGCTGCAGAGAAGAAGGGCGTCGTCGATTTCGTCCACCCAGGAGCTGCCGCGACCACCCCTGAGTTCGCCGTCGTCGACTTCGTCGTTCGCCCGCATCGCCGACCTTCGACTAAGCCCCGGTGAGACTCGCACGACCCCCACTAAGATGCTAGGGTTCGAGCTTGCCAATGACTAGTTCATTATCGACGACGGCCCTCAGCCGTTGATCTTACTTCTAATCCAACACACCACATTGACCCGTACCGCTTTGCGTTTAATGAGTCGCTGACCAGTAGACCCGCCCTATCAGTTGCGCCCCACGCTGCGAAGTGACACTGGGCCGGCCCATTAACCCTTCCCGCGCAGCCCACTCGTTAGAATTTAGATTTTTCTATTTAGATTCAAACTCAGTTATGTACCTAGTTTCAAAAATCAACCCAGCTCAATTCAGAGAAACAAATTGAATGAAACCAATTTTGTTAGAAAGGTCTTGAAATTCTTAATCCAAGACCGTTAGATTCAAATCATTTGGATCTATAGATCACCCTTGGTAAAAATAACAAGGCAGAAGCCTTTCTGCATTCAAACATTTTTCAAATTTAAACCATAATAGCTTTTGAGTTGATTCCAACTCTCAAAAATCACATTTGGTCATACCTTTCAGAATATATAAAAACATATGGGTTTCCTTACAGAAATAATGTTCAAGTAATAAAAGAATGCCACATAGGCATTTCTAGTCACTTTATTGATTTAAAATAAAAGGGGTAAACCTTATTAAATGGTGACACCACTTTAAATCACATTCCCTTGTACTATAATATGTGGGGATGACATGTGTCAACATGATCCCATGTTTGGTTTGGAGAATATTAAATCTTAAGTAGTTTTTCAATGAGTAGAAATTACTTTTCTAAAAATAAAATCATTAAGTCAAATGCTTTAGTCTTCTAATGTTAGGTATGATGCTAGATCATCTATAGAACCCCTTTGTGTGATGATTGAAAGTAGTTAAGTATTGATTGATGATTGTGTACCTCATATTTATTTATAGACGCTAGTACCGACCAAGGATACGAGGAGGAAGGAGGATACTACGAAGAAGAAGCCGAGGAGAACTTCAAACATTGCTCTGCACAAGGCAAGCCTAATACTACTAGTTGATTGAGCAAGCTAACACTTGCAAGATGTTCCACTTTAGCAAGCCTTACTATGCCAACTATATGCCTTAAGCATATGTGGTTATACTCACTTGATCACCCAATCCTAGTTTTACTTACAAGCTTTATACCTTATTTTCTTTATCAAAGCTCTTACTTAGAGTTTACTTGAGTAACTTGTAGATTCTAGGAAGATAACTGAAGGTTGCATAAAGAGCATAAAATTTGTCCTAAGCTAGATAATATTGATGTCATCCTAAGGCATGAGATTGAACTTAGTTAGAACCCCACTAGTTTACCACCCTTCATTAGTACTCACCCCTAGTTGTAGATGCTAGTGCTAAGCATAACACTTGATCAACTTTAGATGGGAATACTTGGTGGAAAATGGTTATGAAAACCTTAGAATGATGAGTCATTCTACTGAGATGTTTTGACAGGTGTTTCTGAACACCAGATGATTTTGGTGATGAAAATGTTAAGGCATGATCCTTAGCCCTTTATAAAACTAATGGTTGTCTGGATGCGATACCATTCCAATTTTACCGTACAACCACAATACCCGAAGTTTCGGTAGGGCTTGACTGGAAACTTATATACCTTAGTATTGGTTCCCTCACGGCCAAGGTCTGAGCGGAGGCTACCTTGTGAAGATTGTCCACCTGTGCAGTACCCAAGATGACAGTTGGTCATGGTTGGGAGGCCAAACTCACAGGAGAGGTGCCAATACTAGGGCGTGTAATTGAAAGGTTAGGATTGATTATCCGCATACTGAGTATGGTGAATTCAGGATTTGTTCCTGACGGATGTATCGAATGTTGTGGTGAAAGTCTACATTCTCTGTAGAGTGTCAAACTTTCGAATAGCCGCGTCCGCGGTTATGGATAGTTGGAGTGGCCATACTGTTCCCCCGTCAGATGATTTCAAAATGACTTGTGAAATGAATTGAGATTTTGACTTGACCACAATAGAGTTGTGACATGAGATACAAGTTCCCACTTAGGTGTTATAAAATTTCAACTAGCTTTCTTTTCTTTTGAACTTTGTAGAGGTAAATCTGGCTTTTGCAAAACAACCCTAGAGCTTAGTGTCCTACTACAAAAACCCCCTTCACTTGTTAGTATTAGTTTGCGAGTACTTAAAGAGTACTCATGGCTTTGTCCCTGGCTATTCCCGTGGCTAGACCATGAAGAGGAGTACCAGGATGATGGACCCCAGGAAGGTTACGGCAACTAGGATCATCTCCCATTGTCAGCATTGCCTGTGACCCCGAAGATGGAGCTTCGCCTACGCGACCTTTATTATTACGTATTTCCGCTGCTTGAGTTGTATTAAGAACTGGATCATGAGATCCTTATTTGTGTAGGACCTTATGTATGTTTTGTAATGGATGATGTACTGTGGTATCCAATTCTGTTATGTCTCGCAAAAATGGTAATCCTGGGATTGCGATGTATGGCATAACAGGAATTTGGGATTAAAAATCCGGGTGTTGACAATAGCGTAGAACTGACATTTTTTGTTGTCCTCATGTTTTTTAGGGCACATGTCCCCATCTGTGTTGCCAGCGCCCGGTGGACCTTCGATGCTCGACATAAACATAGGAAGCAGTGACCGACGTTGGTGTAGCACAGGCAACGTTGTTGCCCGTCATGCCATTGATGGCACTGAGTGTGCAACCCTCCTTTGGCTCGCCGACTCGACGATGTCAATGTGGGCAGCGCTGCTTGTCCGCGGTGTCTAGCACGGTCCCCGAGCATAGGAATCTGCCATGGAGGGCTTGTATAGGGAGATCAACACCAATGATGGGTCAAGCCTCGGTCAGTTAGCCCCTTTGAATCTTTGATAATCAGTATACTGTCATTCTTTTCCAGTACTCTGTTCTTTGTTACTAGCATTTTTCTGTGAAAGTACTAGTACTTGATGTATTGCCATTGCTGTGATGGAAGAGTTATGACTCCTAGGTTGATTGGTCTATAAATTGATAGATGGAATGCTTGGACCCATAGCTTATGGAATTAGGAAATTTCTGTTCCTTATGTATACAAAGATTTTCTACTACATTATTACTCCATAGACAACATAACCTGATGAGGTTAAACATGCATTGGGCATTAGCATTGTTGTGATGGAAGTGAGTTGGACATGTCAATACCAAGCTTTTATGTTTTTCCTTTGGGTTTAGGAAACTCCCAACCCTTTGTACATAATGTAACTCTTTTCTGTTTTGTACATAATGAGACTCTCCTGCTGTAGTTCGTAAAAAAAACTTGGATTACTTGTTATTTAAACTAAATGCTTGATGATGTTAAATATGATTTTAAGACATTCTTGTTAAAACTTGTGTTGTTGTATTCTGTTGTTAAGCATGCCATATGGAGATGTTTTGCATGCGTGCATGCCGGAGTGTAACAAGCTAAAGGGGAAGTATTTGGAAGAATCTCAGATCTACACCAAGCAAAGATTTCTAAATAGCTAGTCATAGTTTGACATTCTGCTATATTTTGGTAGCTGGACGATTGTAATGAACCAAGCAAAAATGTGTACTGTTGATTAATTGTAATGCATCACTGTTATCTGATATGTTGTTCTTTAATTGACTCCTTGAAATCAAAAAGTGGTGCATTGTATTCTTTCAGTTCTGATTACAAACCTGACTACCGGGAGCTATATGAAAATAAAAAAATTGACAAGTGGGACCTAGTGAATTTGAGTGACCTGAAAATTTGGACCCGTCTGACTAGTGGGACCAACTCAAATTAGGAAGGCCGAAAATTAAACTGATTTTGACTATAAAAAGTGGAGCATTGTATTCTTTCAGTTCTGATTACAAACCTTACTACTGGGAGCTATATGAAAATAAAAAACTGACAAGTGGGACCAAGTGAATTTGAGTGACCTAACAATTTGGACCCATCTGACTAGTGGGACCAATTCAAATTAGGAAGGCCGAAAATTAAACTGAATTTGACTATAAAAAGGCCGAGGCCCAAAAATAAAAGGCTACAGTTTTGGGTTTGGCCCATGTAGTTGTCTGAATTTGATAAAAAGGAGGCGTAAATAAGCTGAATTATTGGGCTTGCCCATGTAAATCACCAAAGTGGGTCGGGCTAAATCTGATCAGAGACCATTTGATTTGGTCATGGATTTTCCATGAAGGATCGGCCAGGTAGGCTCTGACGTCGACAGGGAAGATAATCCATGACCAAAATAAATGGTCATAGATTCTATGACCATCTATTTTGGTCGTATATATCTATGAACAATTTAGAAAAAAGATCGTTGTGTTTAGCTAGTGACGCTCAGCTTTTGACCAACTGTATTTGGTGATAGAAAGGTCATAGATCAAAAACTATGACCTTTCAGTGACCAATATGGAGGGTCATGTATCACCAAATTTCTTGTAGTGAGTTACCAATCTTAAGTTATCGTCGTTTGAATATTTGCCTATTTGATTTTAAAAGAGAAAGGAAAATCTGGTTTTCTGGGCCAGGTGGTAGTATCGCCTGGTACTACCGGCCGCCCTGTGCGCACGCCTGCCTTCTGGCCTGCCCGGTAGTGGTAGCCGGCACTACCGCCCAACGCGGTACAACCACCTGGGCGGGACAGTAGTACCGGGCCGACCCAGCGCCGCCCATCTCCTTCTCCCAACCTGGTTGCCAGCTCAGCTGCCCTGCTCTACGAGTTGCCTCGCCTCGATCCCGCGTGCGCGCCGCCTCTCGCTCTCCAGGCTCCCGCATGTCCCACGCACCGCCCCCAGTCCCCTTCACGCGTGCGCTGCTGGATTCACTCGCTCGCTCTTCCGCCCATGCTTGTTGCTCGCCAGCCTGGCCTGCTTCCCTAGCGCACTTGGGCCCTAGGCGGTAGTATCGGCCCAGGCCGAAAAATGCCCCCAGCGGGCAGATTTGTACGCTACTTTAAATAGCCCCTCTCTCTCTTTTATTTGTTTGCCTCTTCTTCCCCATTTTCTCAAGCCTTTTGACGCATTATTCTTACCCCCTTTGAGCTTGATTATCTTATTCCCCTCCAATGATTCTTGCCAATATTTGAGAGGAATATAGAGGATATCTAGATCTAAAATTTGACCAAACCAAATCATATCTTTGTGAGTGATTCTTTGGGATCTAGATCTTGGAAGATTTTGTGTTCCTCTTTGATTCCTCCTCTCTTGTTCCCCCAATAGCTTTAGTAGCTTTGTTGGAACTTGAGAGTGAAGTATTGGAGCATCTTTGTGGTGTTCTTGCCTTTTGCATTAGGTGCATCGGTTTGAGTTCTGCTCGGAGGATTTGGTTCGTGATATTCAAAGAAGCTTGTCCCTCTTGGGTTCTTGGAACCCTAGATGGTTGTATATCCTTGGTGGTGTGTTATTGGGGCCTCCAATTAAGTTCTGGAGCCTTCCTCAAGTTTGTGGTATTGGTGACGTTTATTGGGAGCCTCCAATTAAGTTGTGGAGATCGCCCCAATCTTTGTACAGGTTTGGTAACCGCCCTCAAGCGTCCCATAGTGGATCGGGTGCTTGCCATGTGGCGGGTGCTCGGTAGAATAGGGTGAGGCCTCTTGTGGCTTTGATGATCTTAGTACCTTCCACCCCTCCAATGAGACGTGCTTCCATTGTGGAAGGAACTCGGTAAAATATCGTCGTACCCACGTGCCTCGGTTATCTCTATACCGAGCTTTTTACTTATGCACTTTACATTGTGATAGCCTTCATGCTTGAAGTATTCTTTATGGCTATCACATTGTTGCTTGTATTGCTTAGGATAAGTTGTTGGAGCACATAGGATTTGTGCTTAACAAAAGAAAACGATAGTTTTATTCCGCCATTGCTAAGCCCATCTCATAGAAGTTTTTAACCGCCTATTCACCCCCTCTAGGCGACATCCATGATCTTTCAATAGCCGATTCAGCTAGGGTTCCCTCCCCACTCCCACATGTGTGTGGCCCAGTGGGCCCATGCGGCTCTTCGGCCCTTGGGACCCACTAGGATATTAATAAATAATAACTTATTATTTATTATTAATATAAATATTTATTCCAAAGATTTCTGAAATAACTTCCAGACACCTATGAATTAATTCAAAACCTTCCAAAAATATTCCCAGCGTCCTCTTTTAATGTCCAAAACCATTCCGTCCAATTACGGTGATATCTCAGACTCCTCTGGAATATTCCAAGATGCTCCGAAACATCCTTTTGGAATTAATTCATCCAACTATCTCATTCGTACTCACATTATAAAATGTCGTAAACGTCTTAAGTTTCTGACCCGGTAGGTTTAGATATTTGCGGACATGTTCGGAACTCATTCCGTTGACAATGATTACTATCAGTTTCTTGATATAAGTAGCAACCCTCTATAAATAACACGAAGTTCTTTATTGTGTGAACCGTAGTACTGAGTCTGATACATATCATATTGATTTGTCGATACTTTACATTGCCCGAGATGAAACACTAGGTTATTCTCATTTCCTTGAATGTACCATTTACACATCCCATACTATCGATGTTCCTATGTTCAAAAATTTGATCACATGTCCAGCCAGATGATGACGAACATCATAGTAGATGTGCAGGCCCAGAGTGTATCTCTCCATCGCCAGGAGTATTAATTCCCATGCATCATGTGAATGATTGGCGAACCATCCAGTACGAGCAAGCATCAACTCTATAATTACTTTGTTAAGAGCAACGTTTGGAGAATCTTGACATGTCCATCACTACAAGAAATGTTTCCTTCTGCAATGACTGGGCCCGTCGGTTGTCGTAGAAGGTGCCTCTTCCGTGAAGAAAATCTCGGTTCAACCGTGGCTGATGCAAAACTTTTTTTCCGATTTCGCGCCCCTCTATGGTACGTCCAATTTGCATCACCATTCTATATCATACTTTGCCTCTTTTCATTGATATGTGTCTTATTATGAGGTGTTACTTATGTCTTTTCCTCTATTTTTGCATGTTGGATGATTCTTGGAGGATGAACTACCGGAGTCAGGTTTCTGATGGAAAAAGAGGTGTTTTGATGCAATTTCACGAAGATCGGGAAAATAACAGAAAAATATTGGAAAATTATATTTTCCCAGAAGATGAAGGAAGCCAGAAGGGGAGGCGTAGCTGGGCCACAGGGGGCCCACACCCCCTAGGCGCGGCCCACCCTAGGCCGCGCCTAGGGCAGGTGTGGCCCACCTGGATGGACTCCGACTCCGCCCTCTCGCCTATATCTTACTCTCGGAACCCTAATACCGAGGGAGCGACCACAAAAAGATTTATGCCGCCTCTGCGGGGTGGAAAACACTAAGAGATAAAGAGCTCTCTGACCGACATATTTCTGTGAGGGAAATTCCTTTCTAGAGAGGGGAGATCGTCGCCATCAACACTATCGTCAATCTAGACTTCATCGGGATCATCATCATCCACACCATCATCTCCACCAGCACCATCATCACCACTCCATCCCGCTATAACAGTTGTGTTGAATCTTGCAAAGTTCTTTGGGGAAACTTTCCCGGTGTTAATTACTATTGTAGTTGATGCTTATGAGTAGAACCATTGGATTATTGTTTATGTTTAGATTCTTATCCATCAACATATCATCTTTGATCTTGATCCATATGATGTATTGTGAGTAGTTCATTTATTTCTTAAGGACATGGGAGAAGTCATGTTGTTAGTAGTGGATTTGTGTTGAGATAATATTCAACGGTTTAGTATTTAAGTTGTGGTGCTATTCTTCTAGTGGTGTCATGTTAACGTCGACTACATGATACTTCACCATTTATGGGCCTAGGGGAATGCATTGTGTATCTGGATACTAATTGTGGGGTTGCCGGAGTGACAGAAACCTGAACCTCTATTAGGACACCTTTGCACAAGGGAGCATAGGATCTCAAAGTTTAAGGTTGTGGTTAGGTTTATATCTTAATTACTTTCCTGTAGTTGTGGATGCTTGCAGGGGGTTTAATCACAAGTATGTATTAGTCCAAGTAAGGTCGGTACATTAGCAAAAGTTCACCCACACAACACTTACAACACCAAAGAAGGGTACTCAGCTATTTGAAGCGAAAGCACCCGATAGAATTCCCATGTGTCCTCTAGAACATTTGGTCCTTATAAGTATTTCCACTGGCTTGGCCTTTGCTAAGAAAGGATTGGGCCACTTGCTATAGTTGTTCATTGTATTTATTACTTGCACTTTGTTTTGTTACTTTATCAGAAAACCCCTAAAAATCCATTTGCTAAGTATTTACAGAGATTTCCTGCTCCATACCACTAGTCAACACCTTCTGCTCCTCGTTGGGATCGACACTCCTATTTATCGAAAGTACTACGATACACCCCTATACTTGTGGGTCATCAAGACTATTTTCTGGCGCCGTTGCCGTGGAGAGAAGCGCTAGTGACGAGTGGAACTGGTAAAGGAAACTTCTACTATGAGTATTGCTTTTTTTCTGTTTGTTACTTTGTTTCCAATATGGATAACCCACTTGGTTTTTTGTTTGGGAAAACTGCAACCACTGATAGGGTAGTAGATGAACCACCACCTGTTGAGATAGTTCCTTTTAAGATACCTACAAGTATTGTTGATCATGTTATGGATAATTATTATTTAGGGGATGGAACTGTCCACCCTGGTGATCACTTGCTTTTTATCCATGAATTATGCAGGTTGTTTAAGTGTGCAGCTATCACAACTAAACATGTGAAGAAGAAGTTACTCTCTATATCCTTGAAAGGGGGAGCTGAAGAATGGTATAAGCTGCTGAAGAATGGGCAATCCATGGAATGGGAGAAAATAGCATATCTCTTTTATTCTAAATTATATCCTCCAAGTGAGATTCATAAGGATAGAAATATGATATATAAATTTTGTCCTCGTGACAGAGAGAGTATAGCTCAAGCTTGGGGGAGATTGAAGTTACTAATGCTTAAATGTCCTATTCATGAACTCCCTAACAATATTATTATCAATAACTTTTATGCTAGGCTTTATCTTCATGATAAAGATTTGCTAGATGCTTCTTGTGCTAGATCATTCACACGTATGAAGGAAGAAGCTAAATGGGATCTCCTAGACCATATTGAAGAGAACACTGAAGCTTGGGAGAATGATAAAGGAAGAAAGTCAGGTATATACTATGATTATGAATGCATAAGATCTTTTATGGGAACTGATGACTTACGTGATATTAGCAATGAGTATGGTCTTGATCCTCAAGTTCTTGCGAATTTTTTAAGGCCATTTCCTCTTACATTGAAATTCCCAAGAAAGAGTGGGACAAGTACCATGCTCCTTATAAATACATTGTTACCCATGTTCCTGTTAGCATAGAAGTTTGTACTGTTGATCCTATTTTGCCTGAACCTTATGTTGAGAAAATCCCTGTTCCTGCTAAGGTAAAGGAACATTCTATCACAGCTAATGTGGTTAGAAAAAGTACCAAGAAAACTGTGGAACATGATGAGCAAATAAATGTTGAACCTATGGTAGCTATTTTGAAAGATCTTGTCACTAAAAATATAGAGGATGAGCACATTGTATTCTATGAAGACGCTTCTAATATTGTCTCCTATCCTAGAAAAGCTAGAAAAGCTAGTGTCCCTGTGCTTTCTGTTAGAATTGGTGATCATTACTATTATGGTTTATGTGATATTGGTGCTAGTTCTAGTGTTATTCCTTATGAGATTTACAGGGAAATTATGCATGAAATTGGTCCTTGTGAGCTTGAGGACATTGATGTGGTTATTCACCTTGCTAATAGAGAGACAATATGTCGCATTGGCGTTGTAAGAGATGTAGAGGTTCTTTGTGGTGAGATTAAATATCCTGCTGATTTTCTAGTACTTGGTTCTGAAGCTAGTAAAACCTATCCTATTATCTTTGGTAGACCCTTCTTGAATACATGTGGGGCTATCATAGATTGTAGGAAGGAAAAAGTTTTGACTAAGTTTGATGGAGAGTCTTATGAGTTTAATTTTTCCAAATTTGCTAAAACTCCTTATGAAAACGAACTGTCTAATGAGGATTGCAGAGTTGAACAACTTTCTTCTATTTCTCTTGATCCTAACAATGCCTTGCAGCAGTTCATGGAAGATCATGAAAGTGATGTCTTCATGAAGGAAAGAAATGAGATTGACGAGGTTTTCCTTCGTCAGCCTGAGTTACTTAAGCATAACCTACATGTGGAAGATTTGGGTACCACACTACCACCTAAAGGGGACCCTGTTTTTGAATTAAAACCTTTACCTGATGATCTTAAATATGCTTATCTTGATGATAAGAAAGTATATCCTGTTATTATTAGTTCTAAACTTTCAGGAAAGGAAGAAGAAAGGTTATTGGAAATACTGAAGAAACACCGAGGAGCTATGGGCTATACTCTTGATGATATAAAAGGAATTTATCCCACTATATGTCGGCATGCAATTAATATAGAAGCTGATGCAAAACCAGTTGTTGAGCACTAACGGCGTCTTAATCCTAAGATGAAGGATGTGGTAAGAAATGAGGTATTGAAACTCCTTGATGCTGGTATTATTTACCCTATTGCTGATAGCCAGTGGGTTAGTCCTGTTCATTGTGTTCCCAAGAAAGGGGGAATAACTGTTGTGCCAAATAAAAATAATGAGCTTATAGCCCAAAGAGTAGTGGTTGGGTATAGGATGTGCATTGATTTTAGGAAGGTTAATAAAGTTACTAAGAAAGATCATTATCCTTTGCCCTTTATTGATCAAATGCTTGAGAGTTTGTCTAAAAAGACTCACTTATGTTTTCTTGATGGTTATTTTGGGTTCTCTCAAATTGCTGTGAAAGCGCACGATCAAGAGAAAACCACTTTCACTTGTCCTTATGTCACTTATGCTTATAGGCGTATGCCTTTTGGTTTATGTAATGCTCCTGCTACCTTTCAGAGATGTATGTCTGCTATTTTTCATGGTTTTTGTGAAGAAATTGTGGAGGTTTTCATGGACGATTTCTCCGTCTATGGAACTTCTTTTGATAATTGTTTGCAGAACCTTAATAAAGTTTTGCAGAGATCTAAAGAAACCAACCTTGTTCTTAATTGAGAGAAATGCCATTTCATGGTTAATGAAGGGATTGTTGTTGGACACAAGATCTCTGAAAGAGGCATTGAAGTTGAGAGACCCAAAATTGAAGCAATTGAGAAGATGCCTTATCCTAGGGATATTAAAGGTATTCATAGTATCCTTGGTCTTGCTGGTTTCTATAGGAGGTTTATTAAACATTTCTCCAAAATTTCAAAGCCCCTTACTAATATTCTTCAAAAAGATGTACCTTTTGTTTTTGATGATGATTGTAAGGGAGCTTTTGAAACTTTGAAGAAAGCTTTGACTACTGCTCCTATTGTTCAACCACCTGATTGGTGTTTACCTTTTGAAATTATGTGTGATGCTAGTAATTTTGCTGTGGGTGCTGTCCTTGGACAACGTGTTTATAAGAAGTTGAATGTTATTAATTATGCTAGCAAGACTCTAGATGCTGCTCAAAAGAATTATGCTACTACTAAAAAAGAGTTCTTGGCTGTAATCTTTGCCTGTGATAAGTTTATACCCTATATTGTTGATTCAAAGGTCACTATTCATACTGATCATGCTCCTATTGTTCAACCCTAGGCTTATTATATGGGTGTTGCTTTTACAAGAGTTTGATCTGCATATTGTAGATAGGAAAGGTGCTGGAAATCCCGTTGCTGACAATTTATCTCATTTGGAAAACATTTCTTTTGACCCTTTGCTTGTTAATGATAGTTTTCCAAATGAGAAGTTGGCTGCAATAAGGGTAAGTCCGCATGAGAGTCCTTGGTATGCTGATTAAGCTAACTTTATTGTTTCCAAGTATTTGCCTCCAACCTTTACATCCCAACAAAGAAGAAAAATCTTTTATGATCTAAGGCATTACTTTTGGGACGACCCACACTTATATAAAGAAGGAATAGATGGTACTATGCGAAGATGTGTTCCACAATTTGAACAACAAGAGATATTGAGAAAATGTCATGGCAGCGCTTATGGAGGACATCATGCTGGGATAGGACTGCACAAAAGGTTTTACAATCCGGATTTTATTGGCCTACCCTTTTCAAGGATGCAAGGAAGTTTGTCTTATCAAGTGATGAATGTCAAAGAGTTGGTACCATTTCTAGACACAATGAAATGCCTATGAATTATTCTCTTGTTATTGAACCTTTTGATTGTTGGGGATTTGACTTTATGGGTCCTTTCCTCCTTCAAAAGGGTATACTCATATTATTGTTGTTGTTGACTATGTTACAAAGTGGGTAGAGGCCATACCTACAAACAGCACTGATGGTAAGACCTCTTTGAAAATGCATAAGGATGTTATTTTTCCTAGGTTATGTGTGCCTAGATATCTCATGACTGATGGAGGCTCTCATTTTATTCATGGTGGTTTTAGGAAAACTCTCGCTAAATATGATGTTAACCATAGAATTGCTTTAGCCTATCACCCCCAAACCATTGGGCAAGTAGAACTTTCCAAGAGGGAAATTAAATCTATCTTGAAGAAGACTGTTAATAGATCTAGGAAAAAATGGGCAAAGAAGTTGAATGACGCTTTATGGGCTTATAGAACTGCTTATAAAAATCCTACGGGGATGTCTCCTTACAAAATGGTCTATGGGAAAGCTTGTCACTTACCTTTACAATTAGAACACAAAGCTTATTGGGCAGTGAAAGATTTGAATAGAGATTTTAAACTTGCTGGTGAGAAAAGATTGCTTGACTTGAGTACCTTAGATGAGTGGAGAAGTGAAGCGTATGAAAATGCTAGAATCTTTAAGGAAAAAGTGAAAAGATGGCATGATAGGAGAATTCTCTAAAGGGAGTTCCATGTTGGTGAGAAAGTTCTTTTGTATAGGTCTCATCTCAGATTTTTTGCAGGGAAACTACTTTCAAAATGGGAAGGACCTTTTGTTATCAAGGAAGTATATCGTTCAGGTGCTATCAAAATATCTTCTTTGAAGGATGACATAACACAGGTGGTGAATTGTCAAAGAATAAAACATTATATTTCTAGAGATTATTATAATGAATATGTTGATATTATTCAAATGGTGACTCCAGAACAATTCATCAGAAACCAAACACAAGAATCTGCAGAGTCCGACTTTGAATAGGTAAAAGTGGTGAAAACAGAAGGTTCGTGAAAACCCTATCTTTTTATATTTTTGATGTTTTTATTACACACGGAAGGCTAGGAAACGAAACAGAGGGGGAAACGGAGGCCGAGGTGGCCACACCCACCCCAGGCGCGGGCCCCAGCTGGCCGCGCCTAGAGGGGGTGTGAGCCCCCCGAGCTCCGTATCCGCCTTGTTTTCATACCAGTACCTTCCTTATGGATTGAAACTTAATAATATATAACCCCTGGGTTCCCCGAGGTTCTTGTATCATGTTCTCGTCGTGTTTTTGTTTCGATCTGTTTCTGTCAGGCAAATTCTCAGCTTTGGAGCCACAATGTCTTCCTCTGGATCACCCATGGAGGATTCCTTCGCGGATGTCATCAACCCGTACATGTATGACTTGAGGATTCATCCCAAGGAGTTGATTCTCAAGGACGGGAAGGTGCAAATGAAAGAAGTTCGAGGCCCTAAAGGAAAAGGGAATCTAGAAGACAGGATGGAAGCATTGGAACAGGAAGTTTTCAGGTACAAGAAGATGGCGGAATGCGAGGTGGATACTGTAACATCCCAAAACTATGAAACAAGGATCATCAAACTCTAATCACTAAAATTAGGGTTAACAAAAACTTTGATTAATTTAAACTCATATGAATGCATGTGTGTATGTGATGATTTGATAAATGCATGAATGGACTTGTGTGATTAACCTAAATAGTAAGGAATGGTTTAAAGAGGAAAATAACATCATCTAAAACATTTCCAAGAAGAAACAAATAAAGGGAAAATAAAAAAAATCAATTAAAGCAAATGGTCATTTTTGCCAATCTTGTTCACTAGGTCACTTTGAGTGTTTCTAGTCCAAGATTTCAAACAAAAACTTTTCCAATTCTTTTCACCCCTTGCTAGACCAAGTAAAAGTAAAGAAAATCCCACCTTTCAAACTTGCAGAAACATTTAGCAACCTCATTCAAATGACAATTTGAAATTAAATCTTTATCATATGTGAAGATCACACATTCTCAAAACCCCACCAAACATGTGCCCCTTGACTAATCCAACTAACCAGATACCCCCTATTATGTGCCTAGCAAACCCACCAAGTTTGAATCGAAAATTCAAATTTGAATTTCTTTCGGCCATTTAATGAAACACCTTGTTAGCAACAAAAAAAACATCAAACACTATAGTGAGCAGTGAATTTGGCCAACCTTGTTCCCTCTCTGGTTGCAACAAGCTCTTAGTAGATCATCTAGCCTCTTTCACAATCTTTAGCACCACTGTGAGAAAGCCTAGCCATCAATGGTGAGCATGCCGAGAGAAAACTTGAAACCCCCATGTCGCCAGCGAGCTAGAGGAAGAACTAGCCTCGCCAACCTTGTCCAGCAGGCACTACACCGTCCACTGCCACCCACTGTCCCAACCCCGAGCACAGCCAGCCACTGGACCACCCAGAACGCACGCGCCCATTCTCTCTGTGTGCGAGACGAGAGCGCGCCAGTGCGCCACGCTCGACCAACGCCCACAGACCGCGCGTCGCCCTCGCTGCTTGCAACGATGATCATCAGCACCCCAGCACCCTGCCAGACATGCTCGTTCGCCGCCGCGCAGACCATGCACGTTGTGCGCCATTAAAATTCCCGCCGGCCTGCCCAGAGCATCGACGTGTTCCGACCGTTCAACACCGCCCCACGCCGCAAGACCACACCGTTGAGCTTCGCCAGGGAGCACCACACCTCCCCTTACCGTCGCCCATGCCATTAGCCCTCTATGCCATCGACCACGACGAGCTCAGCCCGCGCCCGTCGATCCCCTTCAGCCACTATAAATAGAGGCCTCCACCGCTTGTTTTCTTCACACAAGTTCACTCCCCACCTAACACTGACCACCCGCACTCACCCTGTGGCATCCCGCAAAACCACTACTAGAAAATCGCATTGTTTTTGTGCATTGCATCATCATGACCGCATGCTCATGTCATCATGCCACATTGCATTTGAGCATCGTCATGTCATCTTGCGTTTGTTTGCATAAAACTATTTTGAAAAGCCTGGTTCTGTTTTCAAAACGCCCCGTCTTTAATTCAAAACCAAAACCCGGGTCTCCGGAATATTTTGTTTTGTCTACCCACGGTTTGCAAAAGCCCGGTTTTAATTGAATAAAAATATTTAATTATTTTAGGGGGCAGCCAACCGGGCCGATCCGACCCAGTCGACCACCCCCAGTATCTAAACCAGTCCCCCCTAAACCCTTTTCTATCCAATCCTATTCTACCCACCCTCCAGCCACATCACCCCGGCCAACCACGACTCGCCACCTCATCTCTCATCTTCCCCCATCCAATCCTAGCATTCCACCTCACCCGCTGGCCCCACCCCACCTAACCAAACCCTCCTACCCACTCTGCTACCCAACACACATACACACCACCCACGCACGCCACTCCCTGGAACCGACCCCATCCGCCTGGCCCCACTCTCCCTGGCCCCACCCCGCTCCTCTCTCTCTCCCCGCTCTCTCCTTCCTCTCTCTCTTCCCCAACCCCGACACCTCCCTCTCCCCATCGCCCTCCTCTGCTGCCGCCTCCCTCCTCGCCCCTCTCGCCTCTCTTCCGACCACGCGCCGCCGCCGGGTTCCTCTCTCCCGCCCGCTGCCTCTGCTTGCCTCCCCACTCATCCTCGCCCTCCTCTTCCCCACCGCCGAGCTTGGCCCGGCCGCCACCGGAGCGTCACGCCGCCAGCGGGCCTGCGCCCTGTGCCCTCTCCCTGGGCGCGTCCACCCACCACGCCTTCTCCTCTCTCCCCCCCGAGCCCGCGTCCCCGAGCTCTTCACCCCGCCGCCATCCTCCTCTCCCCGACCACCACCGCCGCTCGCCCACAGCCCGCTGCCCGGCCTCCGTCCTCGATCACCGGCCGCCGCCCGGCGTCGCCCTGCGGACCCCGCCGCTCGCCATCGAGCCGCTCCGCCGGCCACCTCCTCCAAGCTCCGGCCGGCCTCGCCCGCCTCGCCTTCGGCCGCCTCCAGCGAGCATCTCCTCCTGCCGCCGACCCACTCCCCCCGACCCCGCGTCCCCCGGGCTCACCTCCATCGGTCTCGCCCCTCGAGCCGAAGCCGCCCTCACTGCCGGCCTCCCGTCCGCCCGGTGCCCTCTTCGCTGCCGTCTCAAGCCTGGCGCCGTCCTGCGTCCGGCCGCCATCGTCGCCAATCCTCCGGCCGCAACCGCTGTCGTCGCGGCGTCGGCCTCGCCCTCTGGCCAGCGCCGTCGGCCCTCATCCTTGTTGCCACCGCTGCGACTCCTCTGTTTGAGCCGCGTTGACGGATTCTCTTCGGACCAGGTCCCCTGACTCATGATGCGAAGATATGGAGTGGTGCTACTGTCTGTGGTTTGGTGGTGTATAGGAGACGGTGATACTCCGAAGTCGATTCGAAGAGCCATGATTTGCTACACGAGTTCAAGATCTCCGGAGCACGAACCCTCAGAACGCCAAGTCCTCCTACCCGAATCAGATGAACCCCGGTGCCCATCTGAGTCCGACATCGACCACCCTGACACCGAGGACGCCTACACGGAATGGCAAGATCGCCACACGGACGCGAATCCCAAGACCCTGAGACCCCGAACCGAAGACCGATCCGAAGCGCCAAGGCCTTCGACAGGGAATCGACAAGATCATCGCGGAACTCCAAGGTCTACTTCGTAGGTTGCCGAACGCCAAGGTCGCCGACACGGAACGCCAAGTACTTCACCCCGAAGGCCAAGTCCGACTAGATGGCGCGGACCCGACAAGATTGTCGCTACGACAAGAACGACATCGACCAGGGCGAATCCGACGCGCCCCTGACGCCAAACCCAGTCCTTCTTCCCAGAACGCCAAGCTCTTCATCTTGTATCCGGCCTTCGAAGACCGAACCCCAGATCCGGACCCTGTCGAACCCCGAACCCCCGGAACCCAAGATCTGCCGAACCTAGATGTGTGACCCTAAGCCCCTATTTTTATAAATGATATAAATTGTTGCATATTAAATGGTTCAAGCATGCATACTTGTCATGTGGGTTGGGGGCCTTATGCCGATTCACCATATAATTAAATATGGGGCCCATATGCGGGCAAATCTAGTCTCATATTGGCCTCATTTAAATTTGAGTAGCGAACCGGTGATATAATTTTTCCTTGTTAAGACAACATTTAAATTGTGGGGTAGCTAAACAACTTGAACCATATAATCATTTGTCGGGACCGCGGTTCCGCTTAATATGGCCTAATTGCATCGCACCTTTGCCATGTCATACATCATACATGCATCATGCCCGATCTTTTGCCGTAGTATTAAATAGTGCATCCGGTGTTTCTTCTAGTGTTTTGCTTCTTCGCGGACTAGGCCGACGAGTTGATGCGAGTGTCGACCCGACCTTCGGTTGAACCTTCGGCAATGTTTTCAGGCGAGCATCTCCCCCTTTCTACCTATCTCACTTTTATAGTATTTATTCCCTCCTGTTGATCTATTGCTATCTGTATTACGATGCTCTAGTTTTCGTACCCGTGATATCCCTTGCAGCCTTATATTGCCTTGGACACCTCCTATTACCTGTTGTTTCGTAGATAGTTGGACCTGCGCGTCGTAGTCGCTTGCTCAAGTGCTGTTGCGTGTCTTCAAGTACCACAGTTGTTGGAGTGTTGCCGCATGTTTAATGTTGGAGATGATCTTGGTTTTAAATTTTCATAACTTTAATTACTGTTTAATAACTAAAATTGAAGTAGGTAAATGCAGAGGCACAGGTGGGCAATAGATGTTATTTGGTTGTTAACCGTCCACTTGTGTCCCGTAGGACCCCGAGTACTTGATACCTGTTCCTTGAATATTCGCGCTATCCACATCCGGGAGGATTATGGGACCCCCCCTGAGCCAGAGCTTGATTCATTCTTATTTCTTGGGGCCACAAACTAGTTTGAGGTTTTATTTACTATCCTGTACTTATGCCATGCTTTACTGCTTTATTTAAATTGTGCGATGGATAGCACCTGTACTGTTTAGGATCGTGACCCGTTTTCGCTGTATCGACAAGCTCGAGTTTTCGGGTTCCCAGTCGTTTACAGCCGGCCCCACAAACCTTAAGTCCGTCTTGAAGTCAGCTAGCTTCGTTGCGGGTATACTTAATGGGGTGGCCCCCTGAAATATTTCTGAATCTGGTGATTGCTTTGTCGTGAAAGCCTCGTTGGGTTTTGATTTGGTTTTTCCGAGGTTGATCGAGTGTGTGTTGCTATTTGTGCACCCCTGCAGGGTAAAACTTTCTGAAAGCCGTGTCCGCGGTTATGGACGACTTGGAGCACAGTATCTCGATCATAGACAACTATAACTAAAGTAGTGCTATAAATTTGACTTTATAATGACTAGTAAACAGCTTCTCCATACTGGAATGGCTAAATAAAATTGCCAACAATGGCTTGTTTGGGTTGTCGCTTGCTACCATTGCACCTGACTAGTAAGTATTGCAACTACAATGGAATGGCTAAATAAAAGTACCAACAACTGCTGGGTTTTTGGGATATCTCATGCTTATTGTATCTGACTAGTAAGTGTTGCAACTACAACAGAATGGTTAACTAAAATTGCCCACTGCTTATTATATCAGGATGACTATCTATACCTGACTAGTAATTGCTGCAACGAGAACTGAATAAATAAAACTGCCAACTGTGTGAGTTCCTCGGTTGACTTCCTCATTTGGTCTCGAGGGGGAAACACTAGGATGGGTTTGTTTGGTGTTAGCTTCAGGTTGGATCCGAATAGGTCTTTCTTACCCCTCTCTGATAGCCGCCAGTTGTATCGAGTCTCTATATATTGTTTAGTGCATGTTGCCACTGCCGCTTCAGTCCACCATACCTATGTAGGCGAGGACCGCCGAATTCTAGCCTCGCCGTGTACTGGCCTCAGTACTGACCGCTCTCTCTTTTCCCTTTGCCCTTTGTCGGCACCCCTTTTGTTTAAGCAGGTTTTGCGATCGACGCCGTTAGCAGGGTTACCCTTCCGGCTTGGCCTGGGCAGGGTTGTGGACGCCATTGGTTATTCTTCAGGGCTCTTAGCCCCATTTGCATCTTGTCCGTAGCTGGACGCTCTATCGTTTTCAAGGTGATTTGGATCTTTGTTATGTATATCTGTATTCTTGACTCATGGAGTCGTGTTGTATATATATCTGTTCTGTGGGTCCCATCGAGGACTGTTGTGTAATGTTATTACTTCGTTTTCCACCCGCACGAAAGTGCCTGGTGGGCACCTTTGAATCGTTTCTATGCGGGTTTGGCGGGAAGCGCTGAAACTTGCATAGGGTCGATTCTGAGGGTGTTACAGAGTGGTATCAGAGCCCAGCAGTTGCGATACCCCACAAGTCCAGCCTGTAGGTTAACCTAGCTAACGGCCGAAGTAGAGTGTCAAAACTATTTTGATAAATCGGTTGGATAGTTCTGATTAGGTCTAATTTTTCTCCTTACCCCTCTGCTATTCTCTTCTTACCTCTGCGTGTTTTGAATCTACTCTCTTATCTTTCTTCGAGTCCAGGATTTCTCGTGGTTGGGTTCCATCGTACCTTCAGGGTTTCACTTCCTCCTTTGGTAACAGTGTTGCTACATCTGGTCTTCATGCTATCCGAGGAACCCTTCGTCTGGTGGACTTCTTCTTTGTTCCTTGTTTGTGCCTTCCGGTGTTTTCCGACGCGACGACATCATCTACGCCAGATCCGATGCATCGCCTGCATCACTCCTTTGTTCCGAACCTCGATTGTCGAGATCTTGAGTCTAATTCCGAGAGTTGGTTGCATAATCCGCCTATTCGTGTGCAGAGTAATGGTTTGGGTGCGCGATGGACTGATCACCATCCGACTACTCTTATCATTCGCTCTTGTACATCGAGTCAGTGGATCCAGCAATTTTACTCCGTCCTCGGAAGCTAGAGGTGGCTTTATTTGTTGATACCTCTACCTTCGACCTTTTGTTCCCGGAGTGTTCCCTCGACGATCACGGACAACGACCTCTTGTTAGTGGTGTCGCGAGGATCTACACGATGCGAGAAGATTCAGATCGCCGCCCTTCTTCCCGGTACCATAAGGCGGATCTCGAGGGCGAGATCCATTGTTAGTGGTGTCGAATTGTGGCATCCCGCAAAACCACTACTAGAAAATCGCGTTGTTTTTGTGCATTGCATCATCATGACCGCATGCTCATGTCATCATGCCACATTGCATTTGAGCATCGTCATGTCATCTTGCGTTTGTTTGCATAAAACTATTTTGAAAAGCCTGGTTTTGTTTTCAAAACGCCCTGTCTTTAATTCAAAACCAAAACCCGGGTCTCCGGAATATTTTGTTTTGTCTACCCACGGTTTGCAAAAGCCCGTTTTTAATTGAATAAAAATATTTAATTATTTTAGGGGGCAGCCAACCGGGACGATCCGACCCAGTCGACCACCCCCAGTAACTAAACCAGTCCCCCCTAAACCCTTTTCTATCCAATCCTATTCTACCCACCCTCCAGCCACATCACCCCGGCCAACCACGGCTCGCCACCTCATCTCTTATCTTCCCCCATCCAATCCTAGCAGTCCACCTCACCCGCTGGCCCCACCCCACCTAACCAAACCCTCCTACCCACTCTGCTACCCAACACACATACACACCACCCACGCACGCCACTCCCTGGAACCGACCCCATCCGCCTGGCCCCACTCTCCCTGGCCCCACCCCGCTCCTCTCTCTCTCCCCGCTCTCTCCTTCCTCTCTCTCTTCCTCAACCCCGACACCTCCCTCTCCCCATCGCCCTCCTCTGCCGCCGCCTCCCTCCTTGCCCCTCTCGCCTCTCTTTTGACCACGCGCCGCCGCCGGGTTCCTCTCTCCGCCCGCTGCCTCTGCTTGCCTCCCCACTCATCCTCGCCCTCCTCTTCCCCACCGCCGAGCTTGGCCCGGCCGCCGCCGGAGCGTCACGCCGCCAGCGGGCCTGCGCCCTGTACCCTCTCCCTGGGCGCGTCCACCCACCACCCCTTCTCCACTTCCCCCCCCCCTCGAGCCCGCGTCCCCGAGCTCTTCACCCCGCCGCCATCCTCCTCTCCCCGACCACCACCGCGCCGCCCCCAGCCCGCATGCCCCGCCTGCCCTCCGTCCTCGACCGCGTCTGCCGCCCGCCCGGCGTCGCCTGCGACCCCGCTGCTGCCGTCCGCTCCGCCGGCCACCTCCTCCAAGCTCCGGCCGGCCTCGCCCGCCTCTCCTTCGGCCGCCGCCAGCGAGCATCTCCTCCTGTCGCCGACCCACTTCCCCCCCGACACCGCGTCCCCCGGGCTCACCTCCATCGGCCTTGCCCCTCGAGCCCGAGCTCGCCGCCCTCCTGTCGGCCTCCCCGTCCGCCACTAGTGCCCTCTTCGCCGTCTCCGGCACAGCGCCGTCCTGCGTCCGGCCGCCATCGTCGCCAATCCTCCGGCCGCAACCGCTGTCGTCGTCGCCGGCTCGGCCCGCCAGCGCCACGCCTCATCCTTGTTGCCACCGCTGCGACTCCTCTGTTTGAGCCGCGTTGACGGATTCTCTTCGGACCAGGTCCCCTGACTCATGATGCGAAGATATGGAGTGGTGCTACTGTCTGTGGTTTGGTGGTGTTTAGGAGACGGTGATACTCCGAAGTCGATTCGAAGAGCCATGATTTGCTACACGAGTTCAAGATCTCCGGAGCACGAACCCTCAGAACGCCAAGTCCTCCTACCCGAATCAGATGAACCCCGGTGCCCATCTGAGTCCGACATCGACCACCCTGACACCGAGGACGCCTGCACGGAATGGCAAGATCGCACAAGGACGCGAATCCCAAGACCCTGAGACCCCGAACCGAAGACCGATCCGAAGCGCCAAGGCCTTCGACAGGGAATCGACAAGATCATTGCGGAACTCCAAGGTCTACTTTGTAGGTTGCCGAACGCCAAGGTCGCCGACACGGAATGCCAAGTACTTCACCCCGAAGGCCAAGTCCGACTAGATGGCGCGGACCCGACAAGATTGTCGCAACGACAAGAACGACATCGACCAGGGAGAATCCGACGCGCCCCTGACGCCAAACCCAGTCCTTCTTCCCGGAACGCCAAGCTCTTCATCTTGTATCCGGCCTTCGAAGACCGAACCCCAGATCCGGACCCTGTCGAACCCCGAACCCCCGGAACCCAAGATCTGCCGAACCCAGATGTGTGACCCTAAGCCCCTATTTTTATAAATGATATAAATTGTTGCATATTAATTGGTTCAAGCATGCATACTTGTCATGTGGGTTGGGGGCCTTATGCCGATTCACCATATAATTAAATATGGGGCCCATATGCGGGCAAATCTAGTCTCATATTGGCCTCATTTAAATTTGAGTAGCGAACCGGTGATATAATTTTGCCTTGTTAAGACAACATTTAAATTGTGGGGTAGCTAAACAACTTGAACCATATAATCATTTGTCGGGACCCCGGTTCCGCTTAATATGGCCTAATTGCATCGCACCTTTGCCATGTCATACATCATACATGCATCATGCCCGATCTTTTGCCGTAGTATTAAATAGTGCATCCGGTGTTTCTTCTAGTGTTTTGCTTCTTCGCGGACTAGGCCGACGAGTTGATGCGAGTGTCGACCTGACCTTCGGTTGAACCTTCGGCAAATGTTTTCAGGCGAGCATCTCCCCCTTTCTACCTATCTTACTTTTATAGTATTTATTCCCTCCTGTTGATCTACTGCTATCTGTGTTGCGATGCTCTAGTTTTCGTACCCGTGATATCCCTTGCAGCCTTATATTGCCTTGGACACCCCCTATTACCTGTTGTTTGGTAGATAGTTGGACCTGCGCGTCGTAGTCGCTTGCTCAAGTGCTGTTGCGTGTCGTCAAGTACCACAGTTGTTGCAGTGTTGCCGCATGTTTAATGTTGGAGATGATCTTGGTTTTAAATTTTCATAACTTTAATTACTGTTTAATAACTAAAATTGAAGTAGGTAAATGCAGAGGCACAGGTGGGCAATAGATGTTATTTGGTTGTTAACCGTCCACTTGTGTCCCGTAGGACCCCGAGTACTTGATACCTGTTCCTTGAATATTCGCGCTATCCACATCCGGGAGGATTATGGGACCCCCCTGAGCCAGAGCTTGATTCATTATTATTTCTTGGGGCCACAAACTAGTTTGAGGTTTTATTTACTATCATGTACTTATGCCATGCTTTAATGCTTTATTTAAATTGTGCGATGGATAGCACCTGTACTGTTTAGGATCGTGACCCGTTTTCGCTGTATCGACAAGCTCGAGTTTTCGGGTTCCCAGTCGTTTACAGCCGGCCCCACAATCCTTAAGTCCGTCTCGAAGTCAACTAGCTTCGTTGCGGGTATACTTAATGGGGTGGCCCCCTGAAATATTTCTGAATCTGGTGATTGCTTTATCGTGAAAGCCTCGTTGGGTTTTGATTTGGTTTTTCCGAGGTTGATCGAGTGTGTGTTGCTATTTGTGCACCCCTGCAGGGTAAAACTTTCTGAAAGCCGTGTCCGCGGTTATGGACGACTTGGAGCACAGTATCTCGATCATAGACAACTATAACTAAAGTAGTGCTATAAATTTGACTTTATAATGACTAGTAAACAGCTTCACCATAATGGAATGGCTAAATAAAATTGCCAACAATGGCTTGTTTGGGTTGTCGCTTGCTACCATTGCACCTGACTAGTAAGTATTGCAACTACAACGGAATGGCTAAATAAAAGTACCAACAACTGCTGGGTTTTTGGGATATCTCATGCTTATTGTATCTGACTAGTAAGTGTTGCAACTACAACGGAATGGTTAACTAAAATTGCCCACTGCTTATTATATCAGGATGACTATCTATACCTGACTAGTAATTGCTGCAACGAGAACTGAATAAATAAAACTGCCAACTGTGTGAGTTCCTCGGTTGACTTCCTCGTTTGGTCTCGAGGGGGAAACACCAGGATGGGTTTGTTTGGTTTTAGCTTCAGGTTGGATCCGAATAGGTCTTTCTTACCCCTCTCTGATAGCCGCCAGTTGTATCGAGTCTCTATAGATTGTTTAGGGCATGCTGCCGCTGCCGCTTCAGTCCACCATACCTATGTAGGCGAGGACCGCCGAATTCTAGCCTCGCCGTGTACTGGCCTCGATCGACCGCTCTTTTCCCTTTGCCCTTTGTCGGCACCCCTTTTGTTTAAGCAGGTTTTGCGATCGACGCCGTTAGCAGGGTTACCCTTCTGGCTTGGCCTGGGCAGGGTTCTGGACGACATTGGTTATTCTTCAGGGCTCTTAGCCCCATTTGCATCTTGTTCGTAGCTGGACGCTCTATCGTTTTCAAGGTGATTTGGATCTTTGTTCTGTATATCTGTATTCTTGACTCATGGAGTCGTGTTGTATATATATATGTTCTGTGGGTCCCATCGAGGACCGTTGTGTAATGTTATTACTTCGTTTTCCACCCGCACGAAAGTGCCTGGTGGGCACCTTTGAATCATTTCTATGCGGGTTTGGCGGGAAGCGCTGAAACTTGCATAGGGTCGATTCTGAGGGTGTTACACACCCCCGGAGCAAGGCGAGCAGCGCATCTCCAGAATTTGGCCGGAGTCTGTCACGAAGGAGGAAGAAGGGCGTCGTTGATTGGAGCCACTCCAGGAGGAGCTGCCGGTACCAGGAGAACCGCCTTCGTCGAGTTCGTCATTCGCCCCCGTCGCCGACCATCACCTGAGCCCTAGTGAGCCTGCCATGCCCTCCACCCGCTGCACAGGGTTCTGTCTCACCGGCGTTGCCCGACGTGGACGATGAACCGTAGACATTCGATTAGAGTTACATCGTGGGGTCCAGAGCCCCCATACCGCTTCACCACTCGCTGTCTCACTGACGCATGGCGACAGCCACTTAACCAGCCAGCGTGTGCGCTATGTGTAGTCGGCCGGCCCAGTTAGACATTCCGCACGACCCAACAATTCAAACTTAAGTTTATTCATTTAATTTCAAACACATTTCTGTACCTAGATTCAAAAATCAACCCAGATCGATTCACTAAACCAAAATGCATGAAACCAATTTTTTTAGAAAGGTATTAGAATGCTTAATCCAAGCCCGTTGGATTCAAACCATTTAGAATTGTAGATCACCCATGGTAAAAATAACAAGGCAAAATCTTTTCTGCATTCAAACATTTTTCAAAATTCAACCATAAGAGATTTTGAGCTGATTCCAACTCTCAAAAATCACATTTGACCACACCTTTCAGAATATATAAAAATATATAGGTTTACTTATAGAAATAATGTTCAAGTAATAAAAGGATGCCCCATAGGCATTTCTAGTCACTTAATTAATTAAAATAAAAAGGTTTAACCTTATTAAATTGTGACACCACTTTAAATCACATTCCCATGTACTGAAATATGTGGTGATGACATGTGTCAACATGATCCCATATTTTAGTTGGAGAATATTAAATCTTAAGTAATTTTTCAATGAGTAGAAATTACTTTTCTAAAATAAAATAAATGAGACAAGTGCTTTAATCTTGTAATGTTAGTGATGATAATCGATCATCTAGTGTGAACCTTTGTGTGATGATTAGCAATAGTTAAGTATTGTTTGGTGATTGTGTACCTCGTATTTATTTATAGACGCTAGTATCGACCAAAGATACGAGGAGGAGGGAGGATACTACGAGGAAGAGGCCGAGGAGAACTTCAACCACTGCTCTGCACAAGGCAAGATTATACCAACATCCTAGCAAGCTAACACTTGCAAGATACCCTACTTATGCAAGCCTAATACTACTAGTTGAATTAGCAAGCTATTAACTGAGCAAGCTAACACTTGCAACTTAGCAAGCTTACACCACTTGACACACCATCCTAGTTTCACTTGCAAGCTTAGTATTTTATTTTCTTTACTCAAATCTTTCTCTTAGATTTTACTTAATGACTTGTAGATTCTAGAAAGATAAGGTAGCATAAAGAGCATAAAACTTGGCCTAAGTTAGATATTCTTGATGTCATCCTGAGGCATGAGATCTTACTTAGATAAGATACACTTGTTTACCACCCCTCATTAGTATTTATCCCCCCACTTGTAGATTCTAGTGCTAAGCATAAAACTTGATCAACTTTAGATGGGAATACTCGGTGAAAATGGTTATGAAAACCTTAGAGTCATTCTACTGAAATATTTTGACATGTGTTCTTGAACACCAGATGATTTTGATGATGAAAATGTTAAGGCATGACCCTTATCCCTTTATAAAACCGATGGTTCTCTGTATGCGATACCATTCCAATTTTACCGTATAACCACAATACCCGAAAATTGGGTAGGGCTTGACTAGAAATTTATATACCTTAGTATGGGTTCCCTTGCGGCCAAGGTCTGAGCTGAGGCTACCTTGTGAAGATTGTCCACCTGTGCAGTACCCAAGTTGATAGTTGGTCATGGTTGGGAGGCCAAACTCACAGGAGAGGTGCCTATACTAGGGCCTATGATGGAAAGGTTAGGATTGATTATCCGCATACTGAGTATGGTGAATTCAGGATTTGTTCCTGACGGATGTATCGAATGTTGTGGTGAAAGTGTACAATCTCTACAGAGTGTCAAACTATTCGAATATCCGCGTCCACTATTATGGACAGTTGGAGTGGCCATATTGTTCCCCCGTCAGATGTTTTCAAAATGACTTATGAAATGATTTATGACTTTGACTTGACCACACCAGAGTTGTGACATGAAATGCAAGTTCCCACCTAGGTGTTATAAAACTTTCACTAGTTTTCTTGCTTTTGAACTTAGTTAAGGTAAACCTGGAGTTTTGCAAAACAACCCTAGAGCTTAGTATCCTACTCAAAAACCACTTCACTTGTTAGTACTAGTTTGCGAGTACTTAAAGAGTACTCATGGATTTGTCCCTGGCTATTCCCGTGGCCAGACTATGAAGAGGAGTATCAGGATGACGTACCGCAGGAAGGTTACGACAACTAGGATCATCTCCCATCGTCATCATTGTTTGTGACCATGAAGATAGAGCTTCGCCCACGCTATCGTTACTATTACGTTATTCCGCTGCTTGAATTGTATTAAGAACTGGATCATGAGATCCTCATTTGTGTAAGACCTTATGTATGGTTTGTAATGGATGATGTACTGTGATATCCAATCTGTTATGTCTCGCAAAAATGGTAATCCTGGGATTGCGATGTATGGCATAACAGGCATCTGTGATTAAAAATCCGGGTGTTGACAAGTTGGTATCAGAGCCATCCTGACCATAGGAGACCCTAGTTAGAATGGACGTTTGAATCAAAAACTTTGTTTCAAAACCAAAGGAAGTGAGTATTTACAAAAAAAAACTTATTCTCATTCTTATCACTTGGATTCTTTCATAAAAATTCATGTTCGTCAAAAAATCTTGCAAAGTACATAAAATCTGACACAGTTGATCACTCTACTAACTTACTCATCCAATATTCTTATAGATGGACGTGAAGTACAACAAGTTTTATCAGTTGGGGAATGGAGGAGACCTCATCTTTGAGCGTGACTTGGACTAGCTTTTAGAGATGCTGGAGCGTCCACACCCCGAGTTCTTCGGAGCTCAGCTCAATGATCAAGAAGGATAAGATCTATAGTGGATAGTTGTTGCAAGTCTTCGAGGAAAGATTGAACCCCCACTGCAGAAGGAATTCAGTTCACCTTAAGAGAGAACAACTGGTTTGATGGACTTGCCAGGGCAATGCAGGAAGCTCTTTCCCGTCTATGTGGGCAGAGTATCAACCAGATCAAGGGTACCCGCTTTATGTTCTACCATAGGCGTGATGTTATGGGTCAGCCACTGGAGGCCCCATACCACCACGAGCTGAATAGTCAATTGGACCACCACAGCTTCATGATGTATGACCGTCAGAAGGATTTGGACAATGCATGTTCCTACGCCAACCACAACTATGCCCTCGCTGTCAAGAAGGATCGAACCATCGCCATGATTGTGAGGGATCGCAAGACTCGTCGCCGTCAGCTCGAGAAGAAGGAGCGCATCATTGCCCGTCTTTGTCACCGGATCTCGGATTTGGAGGAGACCATTCACGAGAGAGACATGCAGCTGGAGGAGAGGGAGAATGCAGGGGAGGACATTCGTGGAGACCCCCACTCCTATCTCAGCGATGATGATGACTTTCTGGAGGATCAGGCCATGGACTTCTTCACCAATGAGGACGACTTCACCTTCATCGATGATGATAATGATGAGGATGATAAGGACGCTGACTCCGAGGAGTAGTAGCACTTGAGAACTAGCGTTAGTGAGTTGAATTCAGTCCCACTGTATCGTAGTTTCCCAGAATGTTTCTAAAAACCATCTGTTTTCCTTTGTTGTGGTGTGTGTTTGTATCGTGTGCTATGAATGAATGAATGAAAAGAAAGTTGCTAGAAAACTCTGAGTCAAACTTTAAAAACTTCACAAAAACCTGAACCTTAGAAATTTCCCTCTTTTCTCATGATCTATCTCAATCCGTAGATGCCTCACGGAGGAAGCAACTCAGCCCCGGACCCGATGTTGCAAATGTTGGTTTCTGACCGCAAAGCCGAAAGAGCTGAACGTCAAGCCAACTTAGCCACCCTTCAACAGATAGCTCAGATGGCCAACAACAATCAAGGCCATGGAAATCAGGACAACCATGGATCTAAGCTCAAGAATTTCTAGAACACCAATCCACCCGTTTTCACTAAGTCAGAAGAGCCCCTAGATGCAGATGATTGGCTCCAAACCACGGAGAACAACCTAGAAGTTGCAGGAGTGGAAGCGAACGAGAAAGTGTTGTTTGCTACCCACTATCTGGCCGGAGATCCAAGAGAATGGTGGAACAACGTTCGCACAATGATAGGAGGTTAACTGATGATTTGGGAGGAGGTCAAAGTCAAGTTCAGCAGAACCCATGTGCCACCGGGTTTGATCAAGAGGATGAGAGATGAAATCAGGTAACTGAAGCAAGTAAGGATGGTAGTAGTGGAATACCGTGACAAATTCTTGTCATTGGCTAGGTATGCCCCGGATGAGATAGATACTGAAGCCAAGAAGAAGGAGATATTCCTGAATGGTCTACACGATGAGATGCTGACAGTGTTAGTCAATATCCGATTTGCTGATATTGAAGCTTTAGTGGACTCTGCCATTCAAATGGAAGGAAAGATCAACCAAGCTAATGAGAACCGCAAGCGTCACATGATGCATCAACCAGGAACCCATCATACCCCAAAGTATTGTCCCAACCCATCTTCAGGATTTGCACCAAGAAACAACAGACCCCTGATGAACCGTCCGACCTATCCCAGCCGTGGAAACCTCTAACATCCCAAGACTTTATAAATTGGGACTAGAAAATAAAATTGCATTCGCATTGCATTGACATGTCATTTTGCATTCATGGAAAAAAATCAAATGCAAAACACTACATTCAAACCCCAAATGGAATTACTAAAGTGCTCCTACAAAAATAATTACATGGATTTATGAAACCACTATTTTTAAATTGGGCAAAATATGCCAAAAAGAATCTTATAATGATTTGATGATTTTTAGAAAATTTTAGGAACAAAAATCATCTCATTTGGACTATCTAATAAAAATATATTAAAGAAAACAACAAATGGAAAAGAATTAAAAAAAGACTAAACCTACCCTTGCGACCACAGCGTGCGCGGCCCATCCCACATGTGCCTACCGCCCGCGTTCCCTTTTCTCTCTCTCTCTCTCAGTGCGGGACCCGCCCGTCAGCATCCACCCGCCACCGCCATGTGGACCCTGTCGGGTCATCTCCATCCTCCACCCTGGTCTCCAGTACGAACACGCCTTCGACCTGAACGCGATTTCGCCGCCGAATCCGCGAGATTCGTTAGAAGTTCCCCCCCCCCCCCGTGCACGCCATCCATCCCTATAAATCCCACGGCATCCTTCCACATTGCTTTTTCGCTGATTTGAAACACTAGAGCCTCCCGAATCTCGCCTGATTCCGTCGCTGCCGTCTGCCATTTTGCGAGTTTCGGAGCTCGAGGTCGCGGACGAGGCAGTCTCCCCCTGACCCTCCTTTTCACCTCTTTATCTTCCGCTTGTTCGACCACTTCGTCTCACCTCGCCTTCCCCTTCTGCAGATACCCAGAGACACAGCACCGCCTCGCCGGAGTTCTACCGGCACGGAACACCTCCATCCGTCACTCACAGCCGCCCCAGGAAGCAAAGCACGACGCCGTGGCCACCGTCTAGATCGCCGTCGTCACGCGCTTCTCGTCCGCCACCTCCCCTCGCCGGAGCAACACCGGAACTGCCGCCCGCATCACAATCCGAAGTTGCGCCGCCTTCCGCCGCCGTCGGCCGCCGCCCAGCACAAGGTGAGGGGAGACTCACTCCCGGCCGTACGATCTTCTTTGAACGATAGGGATTAGGTCCCGTACCGAACAGATACGAGCGAATAGCGTCACACCGTGTGGCACCGCGTCAGTGCTGACCGGCTAGTCAGCGTTGACCGCATATTAGATATTTCTAATGATTATTTAATTTGCAGAAAATAGATGAATCTTGTAAAATTCATAGAAATTAATCTACTGGGCGAAAAATTTCAAATAATATACCAATGAATTCAAAAAAATGTGTAGAACAATAATATGAGATCATATCCAATATTTGCTGTACATAATTACTGTAATGATTTAATTAGTATTAATAGCTTTTTGATCAATAAATCTATAGTAAATTATTTATAAATCACAAAAATATAAATGTTATGTTCCTGGAATCACAATCCCGTGTAGATTAAAGATCTGATTTTAGTTTGATTTATAGACAACAGAAACTATTTAAATATTTTAAAACCCATTAAACACTATTTAAATCATAAGAAAAGATCTATAACTCCGATTTGGGTGAATCCAATGCCTACTAGATCGTATTAACATCCCCTATCCAGTACATCACAGAACCAAATTTAATTCTACAACTAGAGCATAAGTTTCAATAGAACTATTAAAACCTCTATATTTCCAATCAAGAATTAATAATAAATAACCTATTGCATTAAATGATCTCCTGCATGCATCATATGATCTAGTAATGTTTAGAGAACTAATTACAACCTTTGTGACATATTAAATCGTCATGCATGCATTTGTTCATCATTGTTTTGTTGTATTGTGCATAATTGCATTGTTTTGAATGGTGTGTTTGTTGTGCACTTGTTTTCATCGATAGATTGCGAGGAGTGCAACGTTTGTGATTGTGATGAGTGCAATCTTCTCTATTGTGAGGATTATCTGAATGACTACATCATCTACAATAAAGGCAAGTCGAGCTACCATAAATGTCGTACTATTTTTTTCTATGCATGTAGTATGATTTTTAGTAGTGATGCATGTGTAGGTGTTTTTACTACTATGCTATGCTATGACACCCAGCCATGATTGCCATATCTCCATGACTTCATTTCTTTAGAGACATCGTATTGTAGTTGCTTAGCCATGCTTATTAGATACGCAAAAGGGAATTCATGATTGACTATGTTATGGAAAGTTATGTTTTGTTATAATGAAAACAACTGGAATTCAATGAATCTCCTGGGTGTGATGGATTGATGTTTTTGGATGGTTTATTGCGGAAAGCACACCTAGGTTTCAGAGATTGGACAGGTTTCTTGTGTAGTAGCTTCCAGTACAACCGCATGTCATTATTTGTCTTGACTAAGTAAGTTGTGGGAACCTGACCCGACGTGACTAGCAGATGTAGTGGATGTAGGTTGGTATGGGTCCGTCCTGAGGGGTCAGGGTTCTACTTCTGAAAGGTTTCGTCTTGGTTTTCTCCCTACCATGGCACAAAATGAGTGTAATGGTAAGAGCGGGTTGACTGAGTCGTGCGGATAAAGTGTAAACCCCTGTAGGGTATCTAAACTAAGTACTTAGCAATGTACCCGGTTATGGATAAATATGAGCAAGTGGGCCTGGAACTGTTTGGAAGATCTCATTCATCCCAATTTCTTAATTACTAAAACTTGATGGGTGAACATGGGTTTAGGAGCATACGAAAGCTAAACTGTCTTGTTTATACATGAGTTTATGATGGTATGTCCTTAGAAGATTGTTTTGAAGAAAGAAAAGTATTTTGAAAGTAGGGAAAGTTAAATTGCTTTTAGAAAATGAGCCTGAACTCCACCTAGCCAAATATGCATCTAGTTGCTAGATCCTTTGTAATCATTAGTTCTACTTGCCAATGCATTAAAAGTATTGACCATTCATGGCTGCAACATTTCATGTTGCAAGTTGTCCTGTTCTGAGTGATCGTTCATAGGTCGCGAGACTCCACTCAACGATTGTGCGACTGTGGCACATTTGAAGAATGGAGATCTACCTTGTTATTGTTTCCGCTGTGTACTTGGATGATATAATGTAAATTCTGGATCATATTCGTTGTATTTATGATGCACAGTTATATTTGGTATTCATATTGCATTGTGTGTGCCAGTGAACCGATCCAGGGATTGGCACTATACACATGAACTCAGTCTTACCAGGCGAGGGTGTTACAAGATGTTATCAGAGCTGTACGTTGACTGTAGGATCGTGATCTAGGAATGGAATAGGAGAACCATAGAAATCATAAACAATATTTCATTCTATCTTCTTACCTTCATATACTTCACTCTAGTATCTTCTTGTCACTTCAATTCTAATATAGAGAACCATATCATGCAATTCATGAGAATATTCAGAATTATGCCTACCATCTAGTTCTTCATTAGGATGTCGATATCACTTTACTATTGATCATATCAAAACTGATGGTATATCAATATTATTGATTAGGATTGTTTGTTTGTTTGTTTGTGATGTTTGTTGTTTGACTTTTTTGTGTATGGGTAGGAAAATATTTCCCTTTTTCCTCTTCTATCTATACTCATATATGCTATCCCAAACAGATGCCGCCTCGACGCCAACCCAATGAGATGGAGCAGCTGATAGTAGTACAGGCACAGTTGCTCAGGTGATGACACAATTCATGGCTTCCCAGAACAATAGTAACAATGGGAACAACCAGCCCTAGGAGGATGCTCTCACCAGGTTTCTGAAACTAAGGCCTGCAAAATTTTCAAGCGCACCTGAACCTATGATAGCACTTGATTGGCCGCGCTCAGTGAATAATGACTTAGTAATAGTTGGATGCACTGATGAAGAGAAAGTGAGATTTGCTGCTCACTTACTTGAAGGACAAGAAGCTACATGGTGGGATATTTTTCAGATAACCCATCCCATTGATACAATCACCTGGGAGATGTTTGGGGAAGGATTCAAGACAAATCATGTCTCATATGGAGTTATGAGCCTGAAGAGAAAGGAATTCCCTGACCTGCGCCAGCATAGTCACACAGTGTTGGAGTATATAGAAGAATTCACCAATTTGTCTCGCTATGCCCCGAAGGATGTTGACACTGATGATAAAAGGAAAGAGAGATTTCTAGATGGAATGAGTGATGAGATTTCCATTCAGCTGTCTGTAGTTTACACTCCCACTTTCCAGGATCTAATGGACAAAGCTAGAATTCTTGAAGAGAAACATAGTGAAGTTGAGAAGCGCAATAGAAAGCACCAGAACAACAAGGATAACTCAAAACCGCATCGGAAGTTTTGTACTCTCCATGAAGAGAATAGATGTTCTGAACATCACATGCATGAAGGCAATGGATACGACGACCATTATGGTAATGGACATCAGCACCGCGAAGGAAATGGACGCCACCATAATGTCCACATGAGTCACAACCACAATTCTGAAGGAGGTAATGATCACAACCATGAAGACAACAATGTTGTGGCGCACAACACCAATCTCTTTAGGAAGGACATAAGCAAGGTTGGATGTTTCAAATGCAAGCAGAATGGACACTATTCAAGAGGCTGCCCGAGAAGAAGAAAAACAAGGTTGAAGGGTACAAGCCAAACCCATTTCAGAAGGGACATGTCAACCATGTCAATGTGGAGGAAGTTCTAAGGGAACCTGATGCCATGATTGGTACGTTCCGGCTCAATACCTTTCCAGCACACATTCTATTTGATGATGGAGCATCACATTCGTTCATATCAAGGGAATTTGTGGATGAAAATAGTATTCCAACTGAAACCATTAACAAGCCCATCAAAATAAGCTCTCCTAGTGGAGAAGAGGTAGCAGCTTTTGGATGTCATCAACTGAACCTAAGGATTGGAGTACACAACTTTCCCACAAGCTTGAATGTGTTGCAATCACAAGGCTTGGACGTCACTCTAGGCAAGGATTGGATGTCTAAGTATGAAGGCCACATAGATCATGCACGACGAGCAATTTCACTTACAACCCTAGAGGGAAGAAGAATCAGATATAACACAATAACTAAAGTTGGAGAGGCCGACTTGAATTCTCATAAGGGGGTTAGCTCGGAAAGCTTACCCATGGTGAAGAAGAGCTACACCGGACAAGGGGATATCCTACGCCTATTTTCTAGCCATTCCGAATCTCGAGGACGAGATTAATCTTAAGGGGGTTAGTCTGTCACATCCCAAGACTTTAGAAATTGGGACTAGAAAACAAAATTGCATTCGCATTGCATTGACATGTCATTTTGCATTCATGGAAAAAAATCAAATGCAAAACACTACATTCAAACCCCAAATGGAATTACTAAAATGCTCCTACAAAAATAATTACATGGATTTATGAAACCACTATTTTTAAATTGGGCAAAGTATGCCAAAAAGAATCTTATAATTATTTGATGATTTTTAGAAAATTTTAGGAACAAAAATCATCTCATTTGGACTATATAATAAAAATATATTAAAGAAAACAACAAATGGAAAATAATAAAAAAAAGACTAAACCTACCCTGGTGACCACAGCGTGCGCGGCCCATCCCACATGTGCCTACCGCCCGTGTTCCCTTTTCTCTCTCTCTCAGTGCAGGACCCGCCCGTCAGCATCCACCCACCACCGCCATGTGGACCCCGCCGGGTCATCTCCTGTTAGACCCCTCCTTTGTAAAGGAAAAGGATCCCTGTGATTGCAATGCTAGTCCCTGGATCAATGCTAGCATCCACAGTTTAAGATGAAGTACACAGAAACAAAGGTCATTTATTACAGTCATTCCAGAGATAAAACATAGTCTTTTACAACTCATGGCCATAGGTCTAATACAAGAGTTTTTAAGGAATAAGTAAATAACACAAGTCTTCATCTTCATGTGCCACAAGCAAGCATGTTGAGTGTAGACTCATGACTCCTACTCATCATCGGAATAACCTGCAACATCACAAGTTACAGCCACAGAGGGTCAATACTTTGGAATAGTATTGGCAAGTGATACCTTAGTATAATTTTAAGTGGACTATATTACTATATGCATTTGGCTAAGTGTAGCTTGGCTTGCTTTGCTTGAAAATAGTTTTACCTATTAGTTGAAATTGCTAAGTTTTTCTTTGTCAAAACTTTCCCAAGAATCCACCAATAGACATTGGGGTTCTTCACCCTTGTTCACCCATCAAATTTTTACTTAGAAGTTGGAGTGATGAGATTCTTGTGGCTTCCATATCTTGATGCTCAAATTGTCCATTGCCTTGGACAAGGCTAAGTACTTAGGTTTTCCATCTGCAGAGGTTGTGCACTTTCCCCACCAGACTTGGTTTCCCAAGACAGGACCCTTCAGAAGCCTTTCCTTAGTCAAATGGACGCGCTCCAACCTATCAACCCAACTACCACCAACTGTCCAAGTGACTAAGTTCTAGCTACCTTTATGATCATGGCAGAGCCCATATTGCCAAGTGGTTGCACTGTAAGCTTTCTCAACACTTGGCCTCCAAATCCCTTTGTGCCCGGGTGGCTTACCACAAGTGAGATACACAACCCAAGTCCATGGCCTTGTGTAACCACTCAACATAACCCATACTTTCCATTCCACCCAGGAGGTTCATTTGACTTAGTGGTTTTATTAGAAAAGTATAGTCTCTTGACTTAGAAATATTTTCTTTATAGTAAGTGTAGTTTTTCACCAACCCTTGTTTTGCTATAAGCTAGGCTAAGCAAAGTATGGCAACATATCTTAGGGATAATTCCTTAGCAAATCTACTAGACTACATAGGATTTCCCCATCTTTTACATTAAACAAAAATAGCATGCAACACTATAACAAAATATCTAATGCTAGTTCAAAATATAGGACAAATTTATTCATGTAAATATCACTTGCCTTGGTAGTGGGGAGAGTAGCACTCTTCACAATCACAATCACTAGCAAAATCTACACAAGAAACAATAGCATACATTTACACACAAATATATACAACCAAAAATAATATGAATGCATGCATGCAAGAATTTACTAGGTGATGATTTTTGAAAATTCTACCAAGTATGTTCATGTCTATAGAAACTTAACATGTCACAAGTTTGCCAACTAAACTTATTTGGCCCCCAATATAATTTACCAAATTAAATCTATATCTAAAATAGCCTCAAACTTGTTCTACAAATAAAATCATTTTAACTGTTACTATATGCTAAATAAATTGGATATTCAGAGAGGCCTTGTTTCACTGAATCCAATGGTATAAAATTTGCAAAAATCTAACGTGGCATTCAAAAGTTATAAGCATTTAAAATTTGAATCTAAATCTGGTTTTAAATTCTGTTTTTAGATCTAACCTAGCCACGCGTCGTGTTTTTATTCGCCCGTACCGCTTCGCACCGGATCGAGCTCCACAGCCATAGGATTTAAATGAAATCTGGCGGCTCAGATCGCGTACCGCTTCAGAGTAAGTGAATCTATCCTAGCGCTACGATAAAGATCTGACGGCTGCTATTGTACTGACCAAGATCTGGCGGCGGAGCGGCGGCTACCGGCGGCGGAACTGTCAGTCGTCGACGGAGGCGGCGTTACAGGGGGTAGGTGAGATCGAGGAGTAGCTCACCGTGCTCAGGATATCTTGGCGAAGCTCGTCGTGGTACTGGCTTGCGGAGGGGCGCTCGGACACGGTCGCAATTGCTCGCCGGAGTGGTAGGACGGCGTCGGTGCATCAGGTGGTCGTCGTGAACGTCGCTGTGAATCACCCCAAGGCATGACGAGGACACAGTTAGATTCACGAGGTCAAGGCAGGGTCGTGTGTTTGAACTAGAAGTCACGGGGTGGTCGGGGCTTACCACTAGAGCTCGCCGGAGTTCGTACTGAAGACGGTGGCGGTCCAGTCGTCGATGTTGCCGACGCTGTGGGTCATGCGAAGGCAAACGGAAAGTGTCAGACGATGCACAGAGGTTCGCTGATCAAGATAGCGTGAACGCGAGGCCGAGGGGAACTCGAGACTCACCGGAATTCGCCGGCGCAGTCGTCGGAGACGGCGGGGTTTGGGGGCGTTCTGTGCTTGGGGTTTGAGGGAAACGAGAGAGGGGACAGAGGGGGTTTATATAGCCTGGTCAAGCACGAGAATCACTCGGCCATTGATTCGAATTGACGCCGCGATTAACACACAGGAAACGGCCGCGTTGATTGGGACGAACAGGTCGTGCGGGTGGAGACGACGCTGGCGTGGAGATGGCCCGCTTGTCAGCGAGGTGTGCGGAGTGCAGGTGGGGTCTGCTTGTCAGCGGCTCAGTGTGTGCGCTCGCGCGTGAGAGGAGAGAAGGAAATCCCCGGGTGGGCTTGCTGGGCTTGATTGGCTGCTGGGCCAAATTCTGGCCGCGCGGCCTTTTCCTTTTGTTTAAGTCTTTTCTTTTTCTATTTCTATTTTCTGGAATGATTTTGTTATGAATTCAAATCCTTTTGAATCCAAACTGTTTTGGGAATTTTTACAGGGTTTTGTGGATTCAAAAACAGTCATTTTAACCAAGTGATTACTTTTGCAAGGCTTGGTCAAGCTTGGGTTTCAAAATAAACAGAGATTTGCTCCAGTTTGCAAATATTTCAAGAAAAGGATTTTGAAACTATTTCTAAATTTTGGAATCCTGGTTTAAAAGTTTCACCTAATCTTCCCATCAATGTGGCAAGCAAACAAGTACTTAAACATTCAAATCTCAAAGGGTGATGGTCACTTGGAACAAATTGCCCACATGAAATCATAGCTCCAACTTCTGTCTCTAAATGATTTTTAAGGAAACCCTAAATGGATGAATGATGCAAAGATGATATGAATAAGTTTTGAAACTATGATTTTTGGGATGTTACAATCTAACCCCCTTAAGATGAATCTCGCCCTCGAGATTCGGTTTGGCTAGCAAATAGGTGAGGGTGGTCTTTCCGAAGATCATCTTCTCTTTCCCATGTTGCTTCCTCTTCGGAGTGATGGTTCCATTGTACTTTACAAAACTTGATAGTCTTGGTCCTGGTAACTCTTTCTGCGGTCTCTAAAATCTTGACAGGCTTTTCCTCATAAGTGAGATCACTTTCTAGCTGAACTTCTTCCAAAGGTATGGTATCCCTCAAAGAAGACTCTTCCATTTCTGGGTGACATTTCTTAAGCTGACTCACATGAAATACGTTATGGACTGCTGATAGAGATTCTGGCAATTCAACTTCATATGCAACTTCTCCCTTGCGACTTAGGATCTTGAATGGCCCAACATATCTTGGTGCCAACTTTCCTTTGACTCCAAATCTCTTTACTCCACGAAGTGGTGATACTCTAAGATAAGCTCTATCCCCAACTTCGTAGGTGACTTCTCTACGCTTAGAATCCGCGTAGCTTTTCTGTCGAGACTGTGCTATCTTCAATCTGTCCTTAACCAATTTAACCTTCTCTTCGGCGTCTTTGATAAGATCAGGTCCAAATAAGCTTCTTTCTCCCACACCATTCCATAACAATGGGGTGGTACATTTCCTTCCGTAGAGTAACTCAAACGGTGCCATTCCTATACTAGATTGATGGCTGTTATTGTAAGAGAACTCTGCGTAGGGCAAACTTTCATCCCAACTTTCTCCATAATCTAGAGCACAGTCCCTCAACATGTCTTCAAGAATTTGGTTGGTCCTTTCTGTTTGTCCATCCGTTTGAGGATGAAAAGCAGTGCTAAATTCCAATCTCGTTCCTAAGGATTCATGAAGTTGTCTCCAAAAGTGAGATGTGAACTGGGTTCCTCTATCTGACACAATACTCTTTGGCACACCGTGAAGGCATACAATCCTGCTCATGTAAATTTTTGCTAATTTGGCACTTGTATAAGTGGTCTTCACTGGTATAAAATGAGCCACTTTAGTTAAGCGATCCACTACTACCCATATGAAATCATATCCTGACCTGGTCCTTGGTAATCCGGTAATGAAATCCATACCAATATTTTCCCACTTCCATTCAGGAATAGGCAGTGGTTGAAGCAAACCTGCTGGTTTCTGGTGCTCTGCTTTGACTCTGCTGCACACATCACACAAAGCAATATGTTCGGCGATGTCCCTTTTGAGATTGTTCCACCAAAACCTTTCCTTCATGTCCATGTACATTTTGGTATTTCCCGGATGAATAGAATATGGAGAGTTGTGACCTTCTTGTAAGATCAGTTTCCGTAACTCCGGGTCTTGTGGAACACATATACGTTTCCCGTGCCATAAAGTACCTTGTTCATCTATATGGAAACTCTTAGCCTTCCCTAGACTAATATTTACCTTAATATTTTCAATTTCCTCATCGGTCTTCTGGACTTCTCGGATCTTGTCCAATAGAGTGGGTTGAACATCTAGGGACATGAGATGCCCTTCTGGTACAATTTCTAGTCTGAGTTCTTTGAATTGCTTACACAAGTCATCTGGTAATTCCCCTTTTGTAAGGCCATTTACAAATGTCTTACGACTTAGAGCATCGGCTACTACATTTGCTTTACCGGGGTGGTATTGCAAACTTAAGTCGTAATCTTTGATAAGCTCTAGCCATCTTCTTTGTCTCATGTTGATTTCTTTCTGGGTGAAGATGTACTTCAAACTTTTATGATCGTTGAACACTTCACAACGCTTTCCCAAAAGGTAATGTCTCCATGTTTTGAGTGCATGGACGACAGAGGCTAACTCCAAATCATGAGTAGGATAGTTTACTTCATGAGTTTTGAGTTGTCTCGAAGCATAGGCTACGACCTTACCATCTTGCATAAGTACGGCACCCAAACCTTGATGAGAAGCATCACAGTAAACTTGGAAATCCTTTTCCAAATCTGGTAGACATAAAACTGGTGCGGTTACAAGTCTCTTCTTCAATTCTTGAAAACTGACCTCGCAACCTTCAGACCAAGCAAACTTCTTGTCCTTCTTTAGCAATTCTGTCATAGGCTTAGCAACTTTTGAGAAATTTTCAATGAACCTTCTGTAGTAACCTGCTAAGCCGAGGAAACTACGAACTTCTTTCACATTCTTGGGTGATTCCCATTCTGTCACAGCTGAAACCTTAGCAGGATCAACTGCCACACCATATTTTGTCATCACATGACCAAGAAAACCAACTTTCTCTAACCAGAACTCACACTTGCTGAATTTGGCATAAAGCTTATGTTCCCTCAGTTTCTCAAGTATCAAGCGTAAGTGTCTTTCATGCTCTTCCTTGCTCTTGGAGTAGACCAAGATGTCATCGATGAAAACGACAACGAACTTGTCAAGGAATTCCATGAACACCTTGTTCATCATATTCATGAAGTATGCTGGAGCGTTGGTTAATCCAAAAGGCATCACAGTATACTCATACAATCCATACCTTGTGGTGAATGCTGTCTTAGGTATGTCTTGCTCTCTTATTTTGAGTTGAAAATAACCTGACCGAAGGTCAATCTTCGAGAATACACATGCTCCTTCTAGCTGATCAAACAAGTCGTTGATTCTTGGCAAAGGATACTTGTTCTTGATAGTTACTTCGTTGAGAGAACGGTAGTCAATACATAATCTTTGTGTTCTATCCTTCTTCTCCACGAACAATACCGGGGCTCCCCAAGATGAAGAACTTGGTTGAATAAACCCTTTCTGTAACTGTTCTCCTGGCTGCTTCTTGAGCTCCTTTAGTTCATCAACAGAAATTTTGTACGGTCTTTTTGCTATTGGTCCGGAACCCGGTACCAAATCTATCAGAAACTCCACATCTCTATCTGGTGGCATTCCTGGCAACTCTTCCGGAAACACATCCGGATACTCACACACTATTGGTACACTATCCATGCTAATCCCCTTAAGAGAATTCAGCTTACTTCCTTTGGACTCAAAGTTTGACTTAAATTTTATTCTTTTTCCTTCGGGGGTTGTAAGTGTAACAGTACGATTGGCACAATCTAATACTCCTTCATACTTAGCCATCCAGTCCATTCCCAAAATTACGTCTAGTCCTTGGGAATCTAGGATTATCAGGCTTACTGGAAATTTATGTTTACCAAACTCTATGGTGAGATCCCGGCATCCAAGGCTTACTATCATGTCTCCCCCCGGAGAACTAACCTTTATTGGACACCCAATGTTTTCTGATGCGAACCCATTTCTATCCACAAATGCCTTTGATATGAATGAATGAGATGCACCGGTATCAAAGAGTACAAATGCTGAAATTGAATTGAGTCTGAACTTACCAGCCACGGCATCAGGTTCCTCATAGACCTCCTCCACATTGATGTGGTTAACCTGTCCTTTTTGAAAAGGATTTGGCTTGTTAGGTCCTTCAACTTTATTCTCAGGGCACTCATTTGCGTAGTGTCCCATCTTCTTGCATTTGAAGCATTCAACCTGACTGATGTCCTTTTTAGGAGGTTGGCCTCCACTTCCACTACCATTTCCACCATAGTGGCTCTTATGTCCACCCTTGTGGTTCTTGTACTTGTCCTTGTCATGACTGCGATGATGCTTGTTGTCATGACGGTTGTGGTTGTGGTGCTTGTTGAATTTCCCATGCTTATGGGATCCTGAGCTGCCACTGTCATCATAGTGAGATCGTTTGTGAGACGATCCCGAGCTGTGTTTGTCGGAGTTTTTCCTCTTCCTACTCTCGACTTGCTTCATTTTATTTTCCAAAATAGCAGCCTTGTCACACAGAGACTGATAAGTTGGAACATATGCCACAGACAGCTGCAGATTCAGTTCATCATTCAAGCCTTCCAGAAACTTTTCCTTTCTTTTGGCATCCGTGTCAACCTCATCCGGTGCATAGCGCGCCAGATTGTTGAACTCTTCTATGTATTCTGCCACGCTGCGGTGGCGTTGTTTCAAGTTGTGAAACTCCTTCTTTTTCAGGTTCATAATTCCTGATGAGATGTGAGCAGTGCGAAAGCCATCTTCAAAGATAGCCCAAGTCACCTCATCAATCGGAGTGGTGATTTGGAAGTTGTCCCACCATGTGGCGGCTGGTCCTTCCAACAGATGAGCTGCGAACCTGACTTTTTCAGCATCCGTGCAGCCCACGGTCACTAGGTCTTTGTTCACATAACGTAGCCAATCATTGGCCACCATGGGATCAGTTGTCCCCGAAAACTTTGCTGGCCTCAAACGCAGAAATCTGGTGAGCATATCAAAACCCGGAGGGTTGTTGTTGTTGTTGTTATTGGGGTTGTTGTTATTGGGATTGTTGTTGTTGTTCTGGTTTTGAATGAATGTCGTCATCATTTGCATAAGCTGTGTTTGCGCATTCATCATTTGTTGCATTTCAGGAGTGATGTTGTTGGGGTTGGGGTTTGTGCGACGGGGAGGCATCTGTGGTTTGTTCAAATAGACAAGAATGAGATACCCATAGATGTTTTATGCACAATACATCATAAGCAAATCACAAAGCATGCAACTCAAAAAGTTCAACAACCTGATAACAAGCTCATGAAATAAAACACACAAGTGACAAGCCATCCACATGTCGGATGGTCCAATAACAAGTTCGCAAATAATAAGTACGAATATGAGAGGTAAACAAGTAGTCAAAGTCTACTCATCAGCATCAATCTCCTCCTCAACGAAGGTAAGACCTGCGTTCTCCATCGCGGTCTTGTTCTCCTCGATAGTAGTGGTCAAGGAATCAACTTTGGCTTTGAGAGCCCTCTTCTGGGAGCGGAGCCTCTCAATAACCATCTGTTGCTGCTCTAGCTCAAAATCCTTGGACTTCAGTTCCTCGGTCATGTCCCGGATCTTCTTGTTCCTATCCTGGACGCGTTTCTCTTGACTCTTGAACTTGCGGTCCTGGGCCTCGAACTTTGTCTCCATTTCCTTGATCATCTCATCATGCTGCGCAAAAAGCTTATCCTTCTCGCGAAGCTGCACCTGAAGCTCGTCATTGCCTAGCATGACGTTCGTCCTGTCCGTATCTACGTGCCTGAGAAGAGTCTCTAAATCCTGGAGGTAGAGACGTATCGGCTCTGCTGCGGCCCTCGAGTCGTCCTCAAAGTCAATGAACTCTCCATCCACATCACGCCTCCCGAAGACGTGGAAGTGAGTGCCTCTAACCTGTCGAGAGTGACGGCCTAACAGACGTCCTATGAGGTCCTGCATGACTACCTCCATGCCTCTCTCCCTGTCGTCATGCATCAACTTGAAGACGATGGCCTCCGAAGTGGGCTCTGTCTGGCGTCCAGGCTGATTCACCTTGAAGCCCCAGAGGTCCTTCCTCTCGAACTTGGTGAGTTGATACACCGTGATGGTGGGAAGAGGGAGATCGAGCAAAGTGGTAAGCTCAATGATACGGGGACCAAAACGGGTAACCTGAAGCTCCTCAACGGTGCTGATGGAAATAGCCATCTATTTATAAGAGTGAAAAGTTAGTACAACACACTTTAAGGTAAAACAAGTCATACATTCATACACGTCCATGGATCACAAACATAACATAAATCATGTATATATATAAATCCATTACATCAATCAAGGTCCACACTTATTTAGGGTTTCATTTTTGGAAAATAAGGTGATAGATGGTGGTCCATCTAACGAAGTGTGCTCACAATCCTATCTCACTGGATCTGGTGGCTATCACAATGTTCCTAGAGGTAATCCACCTATCTTGTTCACATGATTCCATCACTAAGTCTATTATATCTCCCCTTAACTCTTGGTTGGTGGCTTCCAACTCTTGGGTAAGTTCCTTCTCTTTCTCTAAGTCCCTTTGGAGGTTGAGCATCCTACACTTGACTCTAGCACTTAGTTCTTTGATAGTCCTCCAAGCTGCATCTCTGGCTGACTCAAAGAATGTGGTGTGCATAACAGTGTTGGTGTACATGCAGAATCCTCTTTCTTTGTGGTTGTTTTCCTTGTTTTTGTACAAGTGAAGTTGCACCCACCAATACTCCACTCCTTCATCCATCACTGGAAAGCCTTTGTAAATAGCTGCTCCATGTGCTTCCATTGCCACCATGAGGTCTTTGAGGATCTTGGGAAACTCAGTTTCACACTCCAAGGTCATGGTCATGAGTGGTCCCTTCTTCACGGCTTCGTTGATGGAGTTAATCTACAAAGGAGGTTGAAAGAGATTAGAAAAGTTTTACGAGAAGAATAGACAAGTGTAGAAGTAGTTGAAAAACTTTTTCCTTAGTGGTTTTCCAATCCTAGGGTCATAATCCTACAGGCAACACAGTGCTCTGATACCATCTGTTAGACCCCTCCTTTGTAAAGGAAAAGGATCCCTGTGATTGCAATGCTAGTCCCTGGATCAATGCTAGCATCCACAGTTTAAGATGAAGTACACAGAAACAAAGGTCATTTATTACAGTCATTCCAGAGATAAAACATAGTCTTTTACAACTCATGTCCATAGGCCTAATACAAGAGTTTTTAAGGAATAAGTAAATAACACAAGTCTTCATCTTCATGTGCCACAGGCAAGCATGTTGAGTGTAGACTCATGACTCCTACTCATCATCGGAATAACCTGCAACATCACAAGTTACAGCCACAGAGGGTCAATACTTTGGAATAGTATTGGCAAGTGATACCTTAGTATAATTTTAAGTGGACTATATTACTATATGCATTTGGATAAGTGTATCTTGGCTTGCTTTGCTTGAAAATAGTTTTACCTATTAGTTGAAATTGCTAAGTTTTTCTTTGTCAAAACTTTCCCAAGAATCCACCAATAGACATTGGGTTTCTTCACCCTTGTTCACCCATCAAATTTTTACTTAGAAGTTGGAGTGATGAGATTCTTGTGGCTTCCATATCTTGATGCTCAAATTGTCCATTGCCTTGGACAAGGCTAAGTACTTAGGTTTTCCATCTGCAGAGGTTGTGCACTTTCCCCACCAGACTTGGTTTCCCAAGACAGGACCCTTCAGAAGCCTTTCCTTAGTCAAATGGACGCGCTCCAACCTATCAACCCAACTACCACCAACTGTCCAAGTGACTAAGTTCTAGCTACCTTTATGATCATGGCAGAGCCCATATTGCCAAGTGGTTGCTTGTACCGTAGCTTTCTCAACACTTGGCCTCCAAATCCCTTTGTGCCTGGGTGGCTTACCACAAGTGAGATACACAACCCAAGTCCATGGCCTTGTGTAACCACTCAACATAACCCATACTTTCCATTCCACCCAGGAGATTCATTTGACTTAGTGGTTTTATTAGAAAAGTATAGTCTCTTGACTTAGAAATATTTTCTTTATAGTAAGTGTAGTTTTTCACCAACCCTTGTTTTGCTATAAGCTAGGCTAAGCAAAGTATGGCAACATATCTTAGGGATAATTCCTTAGCAAATCTACTAGACTACATAGGATTTCCCCATCTTTTACATTAAACAAAAATAGCATGCAACACTATAACAAAATATCTAATGCTAGTTCAAAATATAGGACAAATTTATTCATGTAAATATCACTTGCCTTGGTAGTGGGGAGAGTAGCACTCTTCACAATCACAATCACTAGCAAAATCTACACAAGAAACAATAGCATACATTTACACACAAATATATACAACCAAAAATAATATGAATGCATGCATGCAAGAATTTACTAGGTGATGATTTTTGAAAATTCTACCAAGTATGTTCATGTCTATAGAAACTTAACATGTCACAAGTTTGCCAACTAAACTTATTTGGCCCCCAATATAATTTACCAAATTAAATCTATATCTAAAATAGCCTCAAACTTGTTCTACAAATAAAATCATTTTAACTGTTACTATATGCTAAATAAATTGGATATTCAGAGAGGCCTTGTTTCACTGAATCCAATGGTATAAAATTTGCAAAAATCTAACGTGGCATTCAAAAGTTATAAGCATTTGAAATTTGAATCTAAATCTGGTTTTAAATTCTGTTTTTAGATCTAACCTAGCCACGCGTCGTGTTTTTATTCGCCCGTACCGCTTCGCACCGGATCGAGCTCCACAGCCATAGGATTTAAATGAAATCTGGCGGCTCAGATCGCGTACCGCTTCAGAGTAAGTGAATCTATCCTAGCGCTACGATAAAGATCTGACGGCTGCTATTGTACTGACCAAGATCTGGCGGCGGAGCGGCGAAGGCTGTCAGTCGTCGACGGAGGCGGCGTTACAGGGGGTAGGTGAGATCGAGGAGTAGCTCACCGTGCTCAGGAGATCTTGGCGAAGCTCGTCGTGGTACTGGCTTGCGGAGGGGCGCTCGGACGCGGTCGCAATTGCTCGCCGGAGTGGTAGGACGGCGTCGGTGCGTCAGGTGGTCGTCGTGAACGTCGCTGTGAATCACCCCAAGGCATGACGAGGACACGGTTAGATTCACGAGGTCAAGGCAGGGTCGTGTGTTTGAACTAGAAGTCACGGGGTGGTCGGGGCTTACCACTAGACCTCGCCGGAGTTCGTACTGAAGACGGTGGCGGTCCAGTCGTCGACGTTGCCGACGCTGGGGGTCATGCGAAGGCAAACGGAAAGTGTCAGACGATGCACAGAGGTTCGCTGATCAAGATAGCGTGAACGCGAGGCCGAGGGGAACTCGAGACTCACCGGAATTCGCCGGCGCAGTCATCGGAGACGGCGGGGTTGCAGAGAGAAATGCGCGCAGCCTGGGGGCGTTCTGTGCTTGGGGTTTGGGGGAAACGAGAGAGGGGACAGAGGGGGTTTATATAGCCTGGTCAAGCGCGAGAATCACTCGGCCATTGATTCGAATTGACGCCGCGATTAACACACAGGAAACGGCCGCGTTGATTGGGGACGAACAGGTCGTGCGGGTGGAGACGACGCTGGCGTGGAGATGGCTTTGTCGAGGTGTGCGAGTGCAGTGGGGTCTGCTTGTCGGTGCTCGATGTGCGCTCAAGGCGTGAGAGAGAAGGAAATCCCCGGGTGGGCTTGCTGGGCTTGATTGGCTGCTGGGCCAAATTCTGGCCGCGCGGCCTTTTCCTTTTGTTTAAGTCTTTTCTTTTTCTATTTCTATTTCTATTTTCTGGAATGATTTTGTTATGAATTCAAATCCTTTTGAATCCAAACTGTTTTGGGAATTTTTACAGGGTTTTGTGGATTCAAAAACAGTCATTTTAACCAAGTGATTACTTTTGCAAGGCTTGGTCAAGCTTGGGTTTCAAAATAAACAGAGATTTGCTCCAGTTTGCAAATATTTCAAGAAAAGGATTTTGAAACTATTTCTAAATTTTGGAATCCTGGTTTAAAAGTTTCACCTAATCTTCCCATCAATGTGGCAAGCAAACAAGTACTTAAACATTCAAATCTCAAAGGGTGATGGTCACTTGGAACAAATTGCCCACATGAAATCATAGCTCCAACTTCTGTCTCTAAATGATTTTTAGGGAAACCCTAAATGGATGAATGATGCAAAGATGATATGAATAAGTTTTGAAACTATGATTTTTGGGATGTTACATCTCCTTCCTCCTTCCTGGTCTCGAGTACGAACACGCCTTCGACCCGAACGCGATTTCGCCGCCGAATCCGCGAGATTTGTTAGGAGTTCCCCCTGTGTATGCCATCCATCCCTATAAATCCCACCGCATCCTTCCCATTTTTTCGCTGATTTGAAACCCTAGAGCCTCCCGAAGCTCGCCCGATTCCGTCGCTGCCGTCTGCCGTTCTGCGAGTTTCGGAGCTCGAGGTCGCCGACGAGGCAGTCTCCCCTTGACCCTCCTTTTCACCTTTTTCTCTTCCGCTTGTTTGACCACTTCGTCTCACCTCGCCTTCCCCTTCTGCAGATACCCAGAGACACAGCACCGCCTCGCCGGAGTTCTACCGCCGCGGAACACCTCCATCCATCGCTCACAGCCGCCCCAGGAAGCAAAGCACGACGTCGTAGCCACCGTCTAGATCGCCGTCGTCACGCGCTTCTCGTCCGCCACCTCCCCTCACCGGAGCAACACCGGAACTGCCGCCCGCATCACCATCTGAAGTCACGCCGCCTTCCGCCGCCGTCGGCCACCGCCCAGCACAAGGTGAGAGGAGACTCACTCCCGGCCGTACGATCTTCTTTGAACGATAGGGATTAGGTCCGCATCGAGAAATCTGACGAATAGCGTCACACTGCAGGTGGCATCGACCGGCTAGTCAGCGTTGACCGCATATTAGATATTTCTAATGATTATTTAATTTGCAGAAAATAGATGAATCTTGTAAAATTCATAGAAATTAATCTACTGGGCCAAAAATTTCAAATAATATACCAATGAATTCAAAAAATGTGTATAATAATAATATGAGATCATATCCAATATTTGCAGTACATAATTACTTTAATGATTTAATTAGTATTAATGGCTTTTTGATCAATAAATCTATAATAAATTATTTATAAATCACAAAAATATAAATGTTATGTCCCTGGAATCACAATCCCGTGTAGATTAAAGATCTGATTTTAGTTTGATTTATAGACAACAGAAACTATTTAAATATTTTAAAACCCATTAAACACTATTTAAATCATAGGAAAAGATCTATAACTCTGATTTGGGTGAATCAAACGCCTACTGGTTCGTATTAACATCCCCTACCCAGTACATCACAGAAACAAATTTAATTCTACAACAAGAGCATAAGTTTAAATAGAACTATTAAAACCTCTATATTGCCAATCAAGAATTAATAATAAATAACCTATTGCATTAAATGATCTCCTGCATGCATCATATGATCTAGTAATGTTTAGAGAACTAATTATAACCTTTGTGACATATTAAATCGTCATGCATGCATTTGTTCATCATTGTTTTGTTGTATTGTGCATAATTGCATTGTTTTGAATGGTGTGTTTGTTGTGCACTTTTTTTCATCGATAGATTGCAAGGAGTGCAACGTTTGTGATTGTGATGAGTGCAATCTTCTCTATTGTGAGGATTATCTGAACCACTACATCATCTACAATAAAGGCAAGTCGAGCTATTATAAATGTCGTACTATTTTTTCCTATGCATGTAGTATGATTTTAGTAGTGATGCATGTGTAGGTGTTTTTACTACTATGCTATGCTATGACACCTAGGCATGATTGCCATATCTCCATGACTTGATTTCTTTAGAGACATCGTATGGTAGTTGCTTAGCCATGCTTATTAGATATGCAAAACGGAATTCATGATTGACTATGTTATGGAAAGTTATGTTTTGTTATAATGAAAACAACTAGAATTCAATGAATCTCCTGGGTGTGATGGATTGATGTTTTTGGATGGTTTATTGCGGAAAGCATACCTAGGTTTCAGAGATTGGACATGTTTCTTGTGTAGTAGCTTCCAGTACAACCGCATGTCATTATTTGTCTTGACTAAGTAAGTTGTGGGAACCTGACCCGACGTGACTAGCAGATGTAGTGGATGTAGGTTGGTATGGGTCCGTCCTGAGGGGTCAGGGTTCTACTTCTGAAAGGTTTCGTCTTGGTTTTCTCCCTACCATGGCACAAAATGAGTGTAATGGTAAGAGCGGGTTGACTGAGTCGTGCGGGTAAAGTGTACAACCCCTGCAGGGTGTCTAAACTAAGTACTTAGCCATGTACCCGGTTATGGATAAATATGAGCAACTAGGCCTGGAACTGTTTGGAAGATCTCATTCATCTCAATTTATTAATTAATAAAACTTGATGGGTGAACATGGGTTTAGGAGCATACGAAAGCTAAACTGTCTTGTTTATACATGAGTTTATGCTGGTATGTCCTTAGAAGATTGTTTTGAAGAAAGAAAAGTATTTTGAAAGTAGGGAGAGTTAAATTGCTTTTAGAAAATGAGCCTGAACTCCACCTAGCCAAATATGCATCTAGTTGCTAGATCCTTTGTAATCATTAGTTCTACTTGCCAATGCATTAAAAGTATTGACCATTCATGGCTGCAACATTTCATGTTGCAGGTTGTCCCATTCTGAGTGATCGTTCATAGGTCGCGAGACTCCACTCAACGATTGTGCGACTGTGGCACATTTGAAGAATGGAGATCTACCTTGTTATTGTTTCCGCCGTGTACTTGGATGATATAATTTAAATTATGGATCTTATTCGTTGTATTTATGATGCATAGTTATATTTGGTATTCATTTTGTACTGTGTGTGCCAGTGAACTGATCCAGGGATTGGCACTATACACATGAACTCAGCCTTATCAGGCGAGGGTGTTACAAGATGGTATCAGAGCTGTGCGTTGACTGTAGGATCGTGATCTAGGAATGGAATAGGAGAGCCATAGAAATTATAAACAATATTTCATTCTATTTTCTTACCTTCATATACTTCACTCTAGTATCTTCTTATCACTTCAATTCTAATATAGAGAACCATATCATGCAATTCATGAGAATAGTCAGAATTATGCCTACCATCTAGTTCTTCATTAGGATGTCGATATCACTTTGCTATTGATCATATCAAAACAGATGGTATATCAATATTATTGATTAGCATTGTTTGTTTGTTTGTGATGTTTGTTGTTTGACTTTGTTGTGTATGGGTATGAAAATATTTCCCTTTTTCCTCTTCTATCTATACTCATCTATGCTATCCCAAAAAGATGCCGCCTCGACGCCAACCCAATGAGATGGAGCAGCTGATAGTAGTACATGCACAACTAGCTCAGGTGATGACACAATTCATGGCTGCCCCGAACAACAACAATAACAATGGGAACAACCAGCCCTAGGAGGATGCTCTCACCAGGTTTCCAAAACTGAGGCCTGCAAAATTTTCAAGCGCACCTGAACCTATGATAGCACTTGATTGGCTACGCTCGGTGAATAAGGACTTAGTAACAGTTGGATGCACTGATGAAGAGAAAGTGAGATTTGCTGCTCACTTACTTGAAGGACAAGCAGCTACATGGTGGGATATTTTTCAGATCACCCATCCCATTGATTCAATCACCTGGGAGATGTTTGGGGAAGGATTCAAGACAAATCATGTCTCATATGGAGTTATGAGCCTGAAGAGAAAGGAATTCCCTGACCTGCGCCAGCATAGTCACACAGTGTCGGAGTATATAGAAGAATTCACCAATTTGTCTCGCTATGCCCCGAAGGATGTTGACACTGATGATAAAAGGAAAGATAGATTTCTAGATGGAATGAGTGATGGGATTTCCGTTCAGCTGTCTGTAGTTTACACTCCCACTTTCCATGATCTAATGGACAAAGCTAGAATTCTTGAAGAGAAACATAGTCAAGTTGAGAAGCACAAGAGAAAGCACCAGAACAGCAAGGACAACTCAAGACCACATCGGAAGTTTTGTACTCTCCATGAAGAGAATAGATGTTCTGAACATCACATGCATGAAGGCAATGGATACGACGACCATGATGGTAATGGACATCAGCACCACGAAGGAAATGGACACCACCATAATGTCCACATGAGTCACAACCACAATTCTGAAGGAGGTAATGATCACAACCATGAAGACAACAATGTTGTGGCGCACAACACCAATCTCTTTAGGAAGGACATAAGCAAGGTTGGATGTTTCAAATGCAAGCAGAATGGACACTATTCAAGAGACTGCCCGAGTAGAAGAAAAACAAGGTTGAAGGGTACAAGCCAAACCCATTTCAGAAGGGACATGTCAACCATGTCAATGTGGAGGAAGTTCTAAGGGAACCTGATGCCGTGATTGGTGCGTTCCGGCTCAATACCTTTCCAGCACACGTTCTATTTGATGATGGATCATCACATTCGTTCATATCAAGGGAATTTGTGGATGAAAATAGTATTCCAACTGAAACCATTACCAAGCCCATCAAAATAAGCTCTCCTAGTGGAGAAGAGGTAGCAGCTTTTGGATGTCATCAACTGAACCTAAGGATTGGAGTACACAACTTTCCCACAAGCTTGAATGTGTTGCAATCACAAGGCTTGGATGTCACTCTAGGCAAGGATTGGATGTCTAAGTATGAAGGCCACATAGATCATGCATGACGAGCAATTTCACTTACAACCCCAGAGGGAAGAAGAATCAGATACAACACAATAACTGAAGTTGGAGAGGCCAACTTGAATTCTCTTAAGGGGGTTAGCTCGGAAAGCTTACCCATGGTGAAGAAGAGCTACACCGGACAAGGGGATATCCTACGCCTATTTGCTAGCCATTCTGAATCTCGAGGATGAGATAAATCTTAAGGGGGTTAGTCTGTCACATCCCAAGACTTTAGAAATTGGGACTAGAAAACAAAATTGCATTCGCATTGCATTGACATGTCATTTTGCATTCATGGAAAAAAATCAAATGCAAAACACTACATTCAAACCCCAAATGGAATTACTAAAATGCTCCTACAAAAATAATTACATGGATTTATGAAACCACTATTTTTAAATTGGGCAAAGTATGCCAAAAAGAATCTTATATTGATCTGATGATTTTTAGAAAATTTTAGGAACAAAAATCATCTCATTTGGACTATCTAATAAAAAGATATTAAAAAAAACAAAAAATGGAAAAGAATAAAAAAAATACTAAACCTACCCTGGCGACCACAACATGCGCGACCCAGCCCACCTGTGCCTACCGCCCGCGTTCCCCAGCGTGATTCACGCAGCACGCAGCACAGCTGGCCGGCCCAGAGAAACAGCCCAGCGCAGCCCGCTTTCCATTTCTCTCTCTCTTAGTGCGGGACCCGCCGTCAGCATCCACCCGCCATCGCCATGTGGACCCCGCCAGCTCATCTCCTTCCTCCGGCCTGGTCTCTAGTATGAACACGCCTTCAACCCGAACACGATTTCGCCGTTGAATCCGTGAGATTCGTTAGGAGTCCTCCCCCCCCCCCGTGCACGTCATCCATCCCTCTAAATCCCACCACATCCTTCCCCATTGTTTTTTCACTATTTTGAAACCCTAGAGCCGCCCGGAGCTCGCCCGATTTCGTCGCTTCCGTCTACCGTTCTGCGAGCTTCGGAGCTCGAGGTTGCGGACGAGGCAGTCTCCCTCTGACCCTCCTTTTCCCCTCTTTCTCTTCAGCTTGTTCGACCACTTCGTCTCACCCCGCCTTCCCCTTCTGCAGATACCCAGAGACACAGCACCGCCTCGCCGGAGTTCTACCGCCGCGAAACACCTCCAACCGTTGCTCACAACCGTCCCAGGAAGCAAAGCACGATGCCGTGGCCACTGTCTAGATCGTCGTCGTCACGCGCTTCTCGTCCGCCACCTCCCCTCACCGGAGCAACACCGGAACCGCTGCCCGCATCACCATCCGAAGTCGTGCCGCCTTTCGCCGCCGTCGGCCGCCGCCCAGCACAAGGTGTGAGGAGACTCTCACTACCGGTCGTACGATCTGATTTAAACGACAAGGATTAGATCCCTTATCGAACAGGTATGGGTGAATCGTGTCACACCGCGTGACACCGCGTTAGTGCTGACCGGCTAGTCAGAGTTGACCGCGTATTAGATATTTCTAATGATTATTAAATTTGCAAAAAATAGATGATCTTGTAAAATTTGTAGAAATTAATATACTAGGCCAAAAAATTCAAATAATATATCCATGAATTCACAAAAATGTGTAGAATAATAATATGAGATCATATCCAATATTTGAAGTACATAATTACTGTAATGATTTAATTAGTATTAATGGATTTTTAGATCAATCAATCTATAGTAAATTATTTATAAATCACAAAAATATAAATATTATGTCCCTGGAATCACAATACCGTGTAGATTACATATCTGATTTTAGTTTGATTTATAGACAACAGAAACTATTTAAATATTTTAAAACCCATTAAACACTATTTAAATCATAACAAAAGATCTATAACTCTGATTGGGTTGAATCCAACGCCTACTGGTTCGTATTAACATCCCCTATCCAGTATAGCGCAGAACCAAATTTAATTCGACAACTAGAGTAGAAGTTTCAATAGAACTATTAAAACCTTTATATTGTTAATCAAGAATTAATAATAAATAACCTATTGCATTAAATGATCTCCTGCATGCATCATATGATCTAGTAATGTTCAGAGAACTAATTACAGCCTTTGTGACATATTAAATCGTCATGCATGCATTTGTTCATTATTGTTTTGTTGTATTGTGCATAATTGCATTGTTTTGAATGGTGTGTTTGTTGTGCACTTGTTTTGATTGATAGATTGAGAGGAGTGCAACGTTTGTGATTGTGACGAGTGCAATCTTCTCTATTGTGATGATTATCTGAACGACTACATCATCTACAACAAAGGCAAAGTAGAGCTATCATAAATGTCATATTATTTTTCCTATGCATGTAGTATGATTATTAGTAGTGATGCATGTGTAGGTGTTTTTACTGCTATGCTATGCTATGACACCCATGCATGATTTCCATATCTCCATTATTTGATTTCCTTTGAGCCATCATATTGTAGTTGCTTAGCCATGCTTATTAGATACGCAAAAGGGAATTCATGATTGACTATGTTATGGAAAGTTATGTTTTGTTATAATGAAAACAACTGGAATTCAATGAATCTCCTGGGTGTTATGGATTGATGTTTTTGGATGGTTTATTGCGGAAAGCACACCTAGGCTTCAGAGATTGGACAGGTTTCTTGTGTAGTAGCTTCCAGTACAGCCGCATGTCATTATTTGTCTTGACTAAGTAAGTTATGGGAACCTGACCCGACATGACTAGCAGATGTAGGGGATGTAGGTTGGTATGGGTACGTCCTGAGGGTTCAGGGTTCTACTTCTGAAAGGTTTCGTCTTGGTTTTCTCCCTACCATGGCACAAAATGAGTGTAATGGTAAGAGCGGGTTGACTGAGTCGTCCTGGTAAAGTGTACAACCCCTGCAGGGTGTCTAAACTAAGTACTTAGCCATGTCCCCGGTTATGGACAACTATGAGCAACTGGGCCTGGAACTGTTTGGAAGATCTCATTCATCCCAATTTCTTAATTACTAAAACTTGATGGGTGAACATGGGTTTGGGAGCATACGAAAGCTGAACTGTCTTGTTTCTACATGAGTTTATGCTGGTATGTCCTTAGAAGATTGTTTTGAAGAAAGAAAAATATTATGAAAGTAGGGAAAAGTTAAATTGATTTTAGCAAATGAGCCTGAACTCCACCTAGCCAAATATGCATCTAGTTGCTAGATCCTTTGTACTCATTAGTTCTATTTGCCAATACATTCAAAGTATTGACCATTCGTGGCTGCAAAATTTCATGTTGCAGGTTGTTATGTTCTGAGTGATCATTCATAGGTCGCGAGACTCCACTCAATGATTGCTCTCCTGTGGCACATTTGAAGAATGGAGATCTACCTTATTATTGTTTCCGCTGTGTACTTGGATGATATAATGTAAATTCTAGATAATATTAGCTGTATTTATGATGTACAATTATATTTGGTATTCATTTTGTATTGTGTGTGCCAGTGAACCGATCCAGGGATTGGCACTATACACATGAACTCAGCCTTATTAGGCGATGGTGTTACAAAACCCAAGGCCTAGAGGAAATCACAACAACACCGACAACAACAATGTCGCCACCAACACCAACACCAACACTACCCCAAGGACTGGAAGCAATATTGTGCCTGTTGCAGCAAAGGAAAAGTCGCAAGTGACTTGTTATGAATGTGGAACCAAGGGTCACTATTCCAATGAGTGACCCAAGAAGATTGCCGCAGCCCCCAATGCAAATGCCCCAGCTCAGCAGCAGCATCGTGTTCAGCCTGGAAGAAGGTTTGCCCCAGGGAATTTGCTCAACCGCAACGGCCGTCTCTTTCTCATGCATGCTGAAGAAGCCCAGGAAGCGCCAGATGTCATGCTCGGTATGTTTTCTGTTAACTCAGTATTTGCAAGAGTGTTGTTTGATTCTAGAGCATCGCACTCATTTGTTACTGAAGAATTTGCATGCACTAGTAAGATTCAACCAACCAAATTGAAGCATGTTATGATTGTTCAAATACCTGGTTCAACCACCAAAGCTACGCAAATTTGCAAAGCCGTCCCTATCCGCATCCATGGCATAGATTTTTATTCTAATCTAATAGTACTCGGAACAAAAGGTTTGGAAGTAGTACTAGGAATGGATTGGATGTCTAAAAACAAAGGATTAATTGATTGTGCCAAGAAAGCCATAACCATGACCAGTACAGCCGGAATATCAGTCGAACATGTATCTAAAACCTTGCCCCGACAATTCAAGTGCAACAAGAGTATAGCCTAGCCCACCATTGACCAAGTCCGGATAGTCTGTGAATACCTTGATGTATTTCCAGATGTTTTGCCCGATATGCCCCCTGATCGGAATATCGAGTTTATCATTGAACTAATAGTTGGAACCGTACCCATAGCCCAAATACCATATAGTATGAACCCGTCTGAACTAGTAGAACTGAATAAGCAACTAGATGCCATGCTGGAAATTGGACTGATTCAACCAAGTGCATAACCATGGAGATCACCTGTTTTGTTAATGGTCAAGAAAGATGGAGGTAACCGTTTGTGTACGGATTATCGGAAGTTGAATGATGTTACCATCAAGAACAAGTACCCGTTTCCAAAAATAGAAGATCTGTTTGACCAGTTGACTGGGGCCAAAGTGTTTTCTAAGATTGATCTTAGGACTGGCTATCATCAACTCAAGATTCACGCAGAGGATATTCCAAATGAAGGGAATATGCCTGAGAGGCAATAATAAAGTGGTTATTATCGTATTCCTTGTTTATGATAAATGTTTATTTTACATGCTATAATTGTATTAATACGGAAACGTTAATACGTGTGTGTTTAATAAACAAAAATGAAGTTCCTAGTTATGCCTCTCTTATAAACTAGCTCGTTGATTAACAAGATGATCAAAGGTTTCCTGATCATGGACATTGGATGTGGTTAATAACAAGGTCACTACATTAGTGTAAGGATGTGATGAACATTCATCCGAAGTATAGCATTGCGATCAAAGTCATTGAGTTTATATTGCTATAACAACTTACGAAGTGATCCTAATCCTTAGACCATGAGATCATGTCAATCACTAACACCGGAAGAGTTTCTTGATAACATCAAACGTCACACCGTAACAGGGTGATTATAAAGATAGATTTAGAACTAATAAAGTGTTATGTTGAGGCCCATGGATCGAGAGTGGAATTTGTTCATCCCGATGACGGATAGATATACTCTGGGCCCTCTCGGTGATATCACATTGGTTATCTTGCAAGCAAGTGATTTGATCACTAGAATGTTATACCACGGGAACGAGAAAAGAGTGCATGTCAGTAATGAGATCAAACTAGGTATGGAGATACCGATGATCGAATCTCGGACATGTAATATATCGTGAAACAAAGGGATTAAGATACTAGCGTAAAAGGTTCCGATGATCACAAGAAAGTCATCGTTGAATGTGTGGGAGTCAGTGTGGGTCTCTAGATCCCGCTTCTGATTATTGATCCGAGAGGGGTCTCGATCATGTCCGCATTATTCACGAACCGTAGGGTGACACACTTAAGAGACACCGACATCCAATTGGAGCAAAAGTTTCATGCCGAAAGAATGAACAAGCGCAGGAATTTATTTCACTAGATACCGAAACAGGTTTTCGGGTGAAATTGCATAAAGTGGTTATGCATGTGAAATAGAATTCTAGAAAGGTGTTATTTGTGAATGTTTGTCATTAAATTAATTGACAAAATTCTGAATAAAATAAAAGAGTTTTATTTAATGAGAGTTCGCATTAAATTTGGTGGAAATTTAATGGGAATTTGAGTGGGTTTTTGAGTGGAGAAAATTGAAGGGCCATTTTGTGAGTGGAGTGTCCACCCACATGAATGAGGGAGAGGTGGGGGCACCCTCCATGGCCGGCAGCCATGCCCCCTTGGGCTGCCACCCCTCCCCTATATAAGGAGCCCCTCCTCTCACTTCTCACTCACACCTCCTCGTGAAGGATCTCTCTCCCCCTCTAGAATTTATTCCCCATGGTCTCGGACTAGCGAGATACATGTTCCCGGTGGCTATTCGGCAAGAAAGAGTTGTGCTTCCGCTGCATCGCTGGAGCGAGGAGGCGGAGGTTGCTCGGTGCCTCGAACGTGTGTGCGAGCACAGATGTGCTACTGTTTTTCGGCGCTAGGACTTCCTCTCGATCTTGAGATCGGCAAGAGATCGTCTACATCAACCACGAGTTTGGACTCATTAAGCTTTGTCGGTCTTCAAGGGTATGTTATCTACGGATATACATCCGCCCGTTCTTTGTATCTAGTAGATAAATTTTGGTACATAGTTGTTCCCATCGTAGGAAATTTTTTGTTTTCTATGCTGCGAACCCTACAGTGGTATCAGAGCCGGATCTATGCGTAGATACTTTGCACGGGTAGTACACATATGAGTATGTGGGCGATGATCATCATTTTATTGCTTCTTAGTTGTACTTTGGATATTGGTGGCATAGTGGGATGAAGCGGCCCGGACAAACTTTACATGTCCTCGCACATGAGACCTGTTCCACGCTTGACATGCAACTAGTTTTGCATAAGTGGCTAGCGGGTGTCTGTCTCTCCTACTCTAGTCAATATCTAATTTGAAACGAGTTGTCAACAATTTGGTTATCCTATTTGTGGTTCATGTTCATAGGTAAGAACGGTTCTATCTTCGAAAGCCCTAAGCCACGTAAAACTTGCAATGGATAAATTAGAGGCGTCTAGTTTAGATTGTTGCTGGGCTAGTGTTATGATATGGTGATGTTGTAAGTAGAAGTATGATATGATACTCCTACAACACACATAGCGTGTAAGATCCATAGACCTTGGCCTTACACATAAAGGTATGATAGAGATCATACCACGGTGCACATGATGGAGATCATATGCGGGAACCATATCATTTCACTTATAAACATGTGATGTTTTGATTGCATCTTATATTGCTTGTTTGGCATTTTATTAGCATAATAAGATGATCCCTCATTTAGATATCAAGATAAGAATGTGTTCTTACTTAAGTATGCACCGACAATGTTTCGTCGCTTCAAGACATCACGTGATGATCGGGTGTACTTGAATCCATGAGCATATCTCGGGTGTAAGATAGTTACACACGCGAATACTAAGGTTCTTACTTGGCGAGCCTAGCATGTACAGACATGGCCTCAGAACACGGACCGAAAGGTTAAGCATGATTCATATGTTTTGATATGATGACCATATGGATGCTCGCCTTTGAAGCTACACCGACTCAAGTGATGATCGGACTTGGTGTAGTGGATTTGGTTCATTTAGTCACCAAAAAGACACGATGGATGTCGTTTTTGAGTGGGAGTTCATTTCTAATCTGGATTAGTAGAACTCAATTTATCATAAATTAAATCAAAGTGAATTTGCATAATTTGTTGTAGTCATTGGCATTCGTTCACTACCTTATGCATAGTTGTAATTGAGATAATAGAACTATAGAATTCTGGATATTTACTTTATGAACTGGTATCGTATTGTGTTGAGTGTCAATCAAAGTTTAAAGTCCTATTGCAAACTTTCAGCAAACTCTATTTACTCCATGAAATTTAATAGTTGGTATTAAATCGAGAGTAACAATTCCAGTGTTAGTATCTTAAGTATCATATTTGCCTCCATGATTCTTGATTTAAATATCAAGATTATCTAGGAGCTGAAAGAATTGTTTCAGAAACCATCGTGTGTGGCAGATATAATGATATCTGAAACATTGTTTTGGTTGCAATATGATAGAGTATAATATATGTTCTCATATTGGATGAGAATTTACAAAGGTTGGAGATGCTAGACATCCTAATCATCCAAAAGGGTTTTGGAAAGTAATGTTATACTCACGATTAGCCTTTATAAGCTACAATAGCTTGATCATGGAAGTCATCATGATAAGAATGAATAGAAGATGTATGTAAAGTGTTTACTACACTAAAAGATTACTAAAGAATGGATTTTGAAAGAATACCGATCATTTTGATGATGGTGATCTACTTCAGAGTGCAAGTACAAAGGTATTATTATTTGAATATACACGCTTTGGACTATGTGTCATGTATATGGCGCCACTTTTGATGTTGATAGATTCTTTTAAAAAGGAAAAGGAAATGATGAAAGAGAATCTATAAAATATATTTGGCAGAAATGTAATGATTGGAAATATCCAACTTTGGTATATGGATGATATACATGTTATGGTTGTATTCTTTGCTTGTTAAACAATGTGGTTCTTGGGTATTGGATACCGAATTGGTTGGTATGAAATTTCATACGGAACAACCCAATTCATGAACCACAATGGTCTAAGTAACTAGCAAGAGAATATGTGATGATGTTCATCGAAAACAAACAAACCGTTGTTTGTATTTCTCGTTGACATCAAAGCTTGACTTCAAGATTTGTTTTAATAATTGTTAATTGAATCAAGTATTATGAGAACAAAGGTTGTTCAAATAATTACCATATTCCATATAATATGGATGATTTACAAATCTAGTTGGAGAAATCACATCCATAAAACCTAATGCTAAAATGTCGCAATACAAATGATTGGAATATCACTTACGAAGTGACATCGCCGTTTAAATTATATTGGAAAGAAAACATGAAGAATCTCCATTTTCATGGATTTTTGGAGTCTTTGATTTGATCAAGTGACGCTTGTGAGACTTTCCACATGATAATTAAAACTTCGTTCAAAGGCCAAATAAGAATGAACGACTAAAATATTGGAATTTATACATATCGATGTATGTAGTCCATTATGTGTAGTCGTAAGCGATGGGTTTCAACTTCATATACTTTCTCCGGAAATTTGAGTGAATATTCACTTAATGAGAAAGAAGTGTGAAATATTTGAAAATGTTCAAAGACTTTCAAGATGAAGTGAAAATCATTGTGACAAGAAAATAAATGGTTTATGCTTTTATCATAAGGGATTTATTTGAGTTACAAGTGTAACAAGAAAAATAAATGAATTATGATTTATCATAAAGGGATTTATTTGAGTTGCAAGTTTAGCAAAACACCTAGATTTACATTTCCCGAAACACCATAGGAGTATGGAGTGTTTGAGATTTGTAATGAAACCTTGTTTGACATGGTTAGATCAAATGTGTTATTTCCGCTTTTACACTGAAAAGAGCTCCATCTTGATCCGTTGAAATGACACAATGGAAGTTATGGTTTGGGGTAAAACCCAAGTTGTCATTTCTTAAATTTTGGTATGCTAAACATAAGTAAGATTTTTACAACCGAAGTCGGATGAGCATGTATTTGTAGGTTATTTCGAATAACAATTGGTTATTCCTCCATAACACCAAGGACAAAAAGGGTTTGTCGCTTGAAACATGAAGTTTCTTGAAGAAGGAATTTTTAATAAAAGTTAAGTGGGAGGACAATAGAACTTTGGTAAGGTTAACGAACCTTAGCTAAATGTGCTGAGTTGCGCAGCACCGGAAATTGTTCCGGAGGCTGCCATAATGCTCATAGCTTATGTGCCTCAAAGGTTGTGGTCACGAAGATCTAAGTTCCTATTGAACCAAGTAGGTCGGATAAACAATCAAATACTAAGATTTGAGAGTAAATCATTATTGTTTGACAGTGATGAACCGACTATATGCAAAGAAGCGATGATGGGCCCTGGCTCCGTCAAATGGCTTGAAGCCATAAAATCCATGATAGTTCCATACACGAGAAATCAAGTTTTGAACTTGGAAGACCCTCCGGAAAGGTGTAAAAACCTATCGGTCGTATTTGGATCTATAAAGAAACAGACATGGATGTTTCACATCTATGAAATAGTCGACATGTCTTAAATTATTTTATGACAATGTTCAAGGAGTTGACTATGACAAGATTTGATCTTTCATAGCGATATTTAGTCTGAACGGATTAAAGTAGCAACCACTACATATAATTTGGTATATGGTAGATGAATAAACAAAACAAAATTCTTCTAATAGAATGGTTACCTAGGACGTGTACATGACACGATCCAAAGGGTTTTGTTAATTCAAAGGATGCTAAAAGGGGATGGAAACTTCAATGGTTGAAGTAAGCATCGCGGAGTTGGAATCTTCACCATGATGAAAAAGGAGTTTTTCATCAGGAGACGATGAAGATGCTTGCATTTGCAACAAATTAAGTGGGAGCGCTGAGACATATTTCTAATACATTATGTGGAGGACATCTTGTAGATTAGAAATGATGTATCTTTTATTGACAAAGGTTAAGAATTTCATTTCGATGAAAGACTTAGGCAAAACCCGAATATTTATCATGAAAGTCTATAGTGGATACACCGTGACGCTAATATGGTTATGCCAAACGTACATATATGAGATATTGAAGGAGTTCAATATAGAAACAACAAGAAACGGTTCTTGTCGCATGGAAAGGAATTGAATCAAGATTCAAGTGTATCGACACTTGATAAGTGAAACAAGATTCAAGTGCTTTGACACTTGATGAGTGAAATCACGAGAATGTTTTGATCAATCATACCATGATATGTACACATCCATATATGTCCTATGCTCTAAGTGTTATGAGCATATACCAGAATGAATTATAAAATGATCATTGGGCAATAGTAAGGAAATTCTTATGATCTTGTTGAAGAACTAAGAATATATTTGTGTAGAGGTGACAAACAATTACAAATAGTTCATTGTAAAGCGTTACATTGATACTAGTTTTGTCACAAGATACAAATTAAGTTTATCTCAATTTAAACTATGGGTGGTGCAATGTAATGGAAAGGAGTTTCCATGATGGATTTGGAAGATTCCAAAGTTAAGACATTGTGACGAATACTACAACAAAAAGGCTAAGTATATGACTGCTATAGTAGCAGCAAAGGAGGGAATTTGTGTCAAGTAGTTTGTTATCAAACTAAGGTGTGGTTCACAACGGGCTAACACTAAATATATATTGTATGACAATAGTATCGACATGTTTTAACCCCAAGGAACTAAAGGTCTCACCAAAATACCAAATTTATACAATGCCATCTCATTGGAGAATGAGTGATGCGTGAAGACGCAAAGACATGCAAATACACACGGACCTGAAAGTGTCAGATCCGTAGATTACGTTAACCACTCGCAGTTGCGTATATGGAACACCAGAAAGCCATAGGTGTTCAAAACGCAAAGTTTTCAAACTAGATTATTGTCTCTAGTGCAAGTGCGAGACTGAAGGGAATATGCCCGAGAGGCAATAATAAAGTGGTTATTATCGTATTCCTCGTTTATGATAAATGTTTATTTTACATGCTATAATAGTATTAATACGGAAACGTTAATACGTGTGTGTTTAATAAACAGAAAGGAAGTTCCTAGTTATGCCTCTCTTAAAAACTAGCTCGTTGATTAACAAGATGATCAAAGGTTTCCTGATCATGGACATTGGATGTGGTTAATAACGAGGTCACAACATTAGTGTAATGATGTGATGAACATTCATTCGAAGTATAGCATTACGATCAAAGTCATTGAGTTTATATTGCTATAACAACTTACGAAGTGATCCTAATCCTTAGACCATGAGATCATGTCAATTACTAACACCGGAAGAGTTTCTTGATAACATCAAACGTCACACCATAACAGGGTGATTATAAAGATGGATTTAGAACTAATAAAGTGTTATATTGAGGCCCATGGATCGAGAGTGGAATTTTTTCATCCCGATGACGGATAGATATACTCTGGGCCCTCTCGGTGATATCACATTGGTTATCTTGCAAGCAAGTGATTTGATCACTAGAATGTTATATCACGGGAACGAGAAAAGAGTGCATGTCAGTAATGATATAAAACTAGGTATGGAGATACCGATGATCGAATCTCGGACATGTAATATATCGTGAAACAAAGGGATTAAGATACTAGCGTGAAAGGTTCCGACGATCGCAAGAAAGTCATCGTTGAATGTGTGGGAGTCAGTGTGGGTCTCCAGATCCCGCTTCTGATTATTGATCCGAGAGGGGTCTCGATCATGTCCGCATTATTCACGAACCGTAGGGTGACACACTTAAGAGACACCGACATCCAATTGGAGCAAAAGTTTCATGCTGAAAGAATGAACAAGCGTAGGAATTTATTTCACTAGATACCGAAATAGGTTTTCGGGTGAAATTGCATAAAGTGGTTATGCATGTGAAATAGAATTCTAGCAAGGGGTTATTTGTGAATGTTTGTCATTAAAGTAATTGACAAAATTATGAATAAAATAAAAGAGTTTTATTTAATGAGAGTTTGCATTAAATTTGGTGGAAATTTAATGGGAATTTGAGTGGGTTTTTGAGTGAAGAAAATTGAAGGGCCATTTTGTGAGTGGAGTGTCCACCCATATGAATGAGGGAGAGGTGGGGGAACCCTCCATGGCCGGAGTCCATGCCCCCTTGGGCTGCTCCCCTCCCCTATATAAGGAGCCCCTCCTCTCACTTCTCACTCACACCTCCTCGTGAAGGATCTCTCTCCCCCTCTAGAATTTATTCCCCATGGTCTCGGACTAGCGAGATACATGTTCCCAGTGGCTATTCGGCAAAAAAGAGTTGTGCTTCCGCTGCATCGCTGGATCGAGGAGGCGGAGGTTGCTCGGTGCCTCGAATGTGTGTGCGAGCACGGATGCGCTGCTGTTTTGCATCGCTAGGACTTCCTCTCGATCTTGAGATCGGCAAGAGATCGTCTACATCAACCACGAGTTTGGACTCGTTAAGCTTTGTCTGTCTTCAAGGGTATGTTCTCTAAGGATATACATCCGCCCGTTTTTTGTATCTAGTAGATAGATTTTGGTACATAGTTGTTCCCATCGTAGGAAATTTTTTGTTTTCTATGTTGCGAACCCTACACCAAAGACTGCCTTTACCACCAGATATGGATTATACGAGTATATTGTCATGTCTTGTGGATTAACCAATGCCCCCGCATATTTCATGAACCTCATGAATAAGATTTTTATGGACTACCTGGATAATTTTGTCGTTGTTTTCATCAATGACATTCTGATCTATTCCAAATCAGAAGAAGAACATGAGATACACCTAAGGACCATTCTTGGAACCCTTAGAGAGCATCAGCTATATGCCAAGTTTAGCAAATGTGAATTCTGGTTACAGGAGGTAGGATTCCTCGGACATATCGTATCAGCTGAAGGAATTTCCGTTGACCCTGCGAAGGTGAAAGATGTGGAAGATTGGCAATCCCCAACCACTCAAACCCAAGTTCGTGCATTTCTCGGATTAGCGGGATACTACCGCAAGTTTGTAGAAGGATTCTCGAGCATTGCAAGACCCATGACCCAATTGTTAAAGAAGGATAAGAAGTTTGAATGGACGAACAAATGTGAAGCGAGTTTTTAGGAACTCAAGAGGAGATTGATTTCAACCCCAATCTTGATCATGCCGGATATCACGAAGCCCGTCGATGTGTATTGCGACGCATCCAAGATCGTTCTCGGATGTGTGATAATGCAAGAAGGCAAAGTTATGTCTTATCTATCCCAACAACTGAAGCAGCATGAACAGAATTATCCAACCCATGACCTTGCACTCGCATCCATAGTTCTAGCCCTGAAGACATGAAGGCATTATCTAATGGGAAACCGTTGTGAGATTTATTCGGATCACAAGATCCTGAAGTATATATTCACTTAGAAGGAGCCGAATATGCGGCAGAGAAGATGGATTGAGCTAATCAAGGATTATGACCTGGACATTCACTATCACCCAGGTAAAGCCAATTTGGTACCAGATGCCCTTAGCAAATTGCCGTATCGCTTGAACTCCATGATTTTGAAGGAGCAACCAGGTTTGCACAAAGAGATGGAAGATTTTAGAATGGAATTAGTGAGTGAAGGATTTTTGGCTAGCATAGAACTTCAACCCAGTTTGATCAGTCAGATCAAGGAGGCGCAGAAAGGAAATGCTAGTATCGACGGAATCAAACGTCGTATCGGTACAGGAAAAGTACCCGGATTCACTTAAGATGAAGAAGGAGTTTTGTGGTACAAAGGACGCCTTTGTGTACCAGCAGATTCGGAGTTGAAAGAAGTTATTTTGAAAGAGGCCCATGATACTCTTTATTCTATCCACCCCGGAGGAACGAAGATGTATAAGGATTTGAAGGAGCAGTTTTGGTGGCATAAAATGAAGAGATAACTCGGAAGCTATATCGCCAAGTGTGATATATGTGAGAGAGTCAAGGCAGGACATCAAAGACCCGCAGGACTGTTGCAACCCTTACAGATTCTGGAATGGAAATGGGATTCAGTTGGAACGGACTTTATCACCAGATTACCTACTTCTAGTAGGGGAAATGACTCTATCTGGGTCATAGTTGACAGATTGTCGAAAGTAGCACATTTCTTACCAGTCAAGACCACTTACAAGAGTTCTAAGCATGCCGAGTTGTACATTGCTAGAATCGTCAGTTTGCACGGAGTCCCAAAGAACATCATATTTGATTGAGGAACTCAGTTTACCTCGAGATTCTGGAAGAAAGTCCAAGAAGGTTTAAGAACCCGACTGGATTTGTAGAGGTCCCAATCTTTAATAAGGTAGAGATCCCTGTGTTTACAATGCTAGTCCCTGGATCAATAGCTAGAATCCACAGTTAAGATGTAATATCAAGAAACAAAGGTCATATTACAACTTTATAACCAGGAATAAAATAATTCATTACATCTTACATAGCTCATGTGGCTTTCTCATTACAATGCAGCAGAATATAACAATAGCATGGGGTCCTTCATCAACACATCTCACTAACAACAAACAAATCCTGCAACATAATAAGTTACAACCACAAGGGTCAATACATTTGAATTGTATTGGCAAGTGATACTATGATAATATAGTGGAGTCTATCATCTATATGCATTTGGCTAGGTGGAGCTTAGGCTTGCTTTGCTCAAAATAGATTTTCCTTATCTTTTGAAAATACTAAGTTTTTGCTTGTCAAAATCACCCAAGGCATCTCCCAATAGAAATTGGTGATCCTTCAACCCTTGTTCAACCACAAAAATTTAACTTAGAATTTGGGATGAGGAGATTCTTGATAGCTTCCATGTCTTGATGCTCCAATTGTCCTTTACCTAGGACATGTCTAAGTACTTAGATTTTACACTCTGCAGAGGTGGTGCACTTTCCCCACAAGACTTGGTTTCACCAAGACAAGATCATTAAGAAGCCTTCCCTTAGACCAGAATGGACGCATTCCAACCTATCATCCCCTACCACCAACTGTCCATTTGGCTAAGTTATTGCAACCTATATGATCCAGGAAGAGCCCATAATGCCAAGTGGCTGCACTTGAAGCTTCTCAACATTTGACATCTCAAATCTCTTTGTTCCTAGGTGGCATTCCACAAGTGTGATACACGAGGGTAGTCCATTGAAATGGGCCCTGAGTAACCACTCAACACAAACCAATCCTTCCATTCCACCCAGGTGTTTCATTCACTTAGTTGTTTTATTAAACAAAACACAAGTCCTTGACTTAGAAATATTCCATAGCATGAATATAAACCACCCTTGTTTTCTACTAGATAAGCTAAGCAATGATAGTAGTAGGAATCTTAACTTAGGAAATTTCTACTAAGGTTCCATCTACTAGGATTTCCCATGGCATAGTTTATACCTAGCAAAAATTTCATGCAAATCCTACTTAGAAATATCACTAATGCATAGTGAAAATAATGGGACAAAAGTATGAAGCATCACTTGCCTTTTTGGAAGATAATATTAGTTCACTCGTTGTCCTTGCAATATTCACACTCTTCAAATCACTACAATTCAATCAAGAAAGGCACAATTTCAATCTACCATTCAAGCAACATCACATAAAATGATAGAAACAATGTAATGCATGCAAGCATGCCAAAGATTGTTTTATTTGGAAAAATTATAAACATCCTAAAACACCTATTGGTGATTTTATAAAAGTGGCAAAACTATTTGTAAAAGGTTTTACTTATAAATCATTTTTAAACCAAATCAATATTTTATGTGGTTAAAAATGCCTTTAGCAAAGCAACAATCTTTATAGGTTCACCAAATACATTTTTAAAACATAAAACTTGGTGTTTGGGGTTAGAGAGTTTAAATCAAAACATTTCCCAAAGGTTTTCCTCCAAAAAGTGTTTTCAAAAAATAAACAATATTTTTATTTGACTAGAAATGTATTAAATCAAAGATTTTCTCTTTTTCTTATCAAAATATGTTTTTGAATCCACAAGTTGGTTTCTATGGTCAGTAGGTTCAAAAGAATCCATTGGCCAAAGGTTTTATCACAAAAATAATTTTAGAATGAATTTTATATTCAAAATATGCCTACACAAGTTTCTGCAAAAACAATAAATTTAACAGAAGCAATTTACTAAACAAAGTGCATGGTTAGAAAGTAATTGTTTTGCTGAATCCATTGATATAAAATTTGCAAAATTTGGACGTGTGGATCAAAAGTTATGAAATTTACAAAATCAAATATCTAATAGATTAGTTTCTGTTTTTAAAACAAAAGGCTGGCCACGTGGAGCGATTCTATTGGCCAATAACGATTCGCGTGGATGGATCTCTCTGGTGCGTTGTATCTAAGCTGCAACGCATGGTTCAGATAAGCTTGTACCCCTTTGTTTATGTTCTATCGTCTGCATTGGTTCTAAATCCTACGACTGATGATCAAACAACCATCAAGTGGCGGTGCTGGCGGCGGCGAGTGGAGGTGCGCGCTCTGGCTACATCGTCGCAGTGACTACAGGAAGCGAGTGAATAAGGGGAGGGGTTTACCAGAACCGCAAGAGCTTGCTGATGCTCAACGTGGTAGTAGCTCGTCGAGGGGCGCACGGTGGTGACGTGGATTGCTCACCGGAGGTCTGCCTGGCGTCGGGCTCGTCTGCTCGACGACGGAGGCGAGTTTACGGTTCACGCCAAACCAAACAAACAATGCTATTAGGTTCGCACGAGAAAGGGGAATACAGGAGTATCACTCAGAGGGGATGGGGTGGTTAGGAGTTACCAGGGGGTCTCGTCGGAGAGGTAGCAGACAACGGCGGTGTTCGGATGTGGTCGTTGTCGACAATACGGTGCTCGCGCGGATGAACGGAAAGCACAGGGAGATGCGCCAGAGGCTGGGTGTCACATCCCAAGATTTTTCAAATCTCGTAATGTGAAAAATAAAATAAACAAAATAAATTATTGTAGAAAATCAGGGTGAAAAGAAACTTTTGTTTCTAAATGGAAACTTAAAATCCCATATTGAACAAACTTTAACTAAAGTTTGAAATTCAACAAAATTCAAATCAAGAGAAATACATTCCTCAATGAATGTATCTTGAAACTTAAACCCTTGGAAAATAAATCCAAACCCTAAACCCTAATGGAGTAAAAATCATTTTCAAGTTATCTCCAAGACTATGGATTTGATCCATATAAAAATTTGTCAACAAACATTTCAAAATAATCAAGAGACAAATAAAAATATTATAAAAACCATATAAATTGGTTTCACTAAATTTGGAGCCATATTTAAAATCTTATGAATTTATTAAGACAAGGAATTAAATTTCCAAAGCTAATAAAGCCTTTATCTAAAATCCATACCAAATGGTGAGCAAATAATCCTAGAGATATTTAAAAGGATAAATAAATATCAAATAAAATTTTACAAATTGGAATCACCCAGTTTGGATCTCTAAATAAAAAGATATGGATTTTATAAGATGAAGAAAGAAATATTAAATAAAGAATATTTAAAGACCAAATTAAATATTGGCCTAATCTATTAAGAAAATGGAATGAATAGAATCCAAATCAAAATAAAATAAAAAGATAAAGAATTTCCATATAAAATAAAATGGCATGAACCAAATTCTATTAGAATAAAGACAAATCTCTAATAAGTATAATTATATAATGCATGAGAAATTAGTATTCTGGAATTTACCCAAATGAAATAAAAGTGGTTTAATCCAACTTAAACAAGATTAAAGAAATCTTCCAAATAAACTTTAGGGAGTTAAAACCATATTTAATTCCATTGGAATTAAAACAAATATCCAATTCAAATGATTTATGAATCATATTAAAAAAATTACAAATAATTCAAAGATGAATTATTTGACACCCTATTAAACAAATAAAAACTTACTGAAAGGTTTTGGAAGGTTTTGCAAAATCAAATGGTGTTTGAAAATATTATTAAATACCATTTGATTTAAAACTAGAGCCTATTTTTGAACAATTAAAAGGCCTTAAAAAGAATAAATAAATTATTCTTAAATGATTCCAGAATGTTTTATTAATAGGTATTTAAAGCTACACAAAATTTGACAAAGTTTTGAATTCAAATGAGTGTTTGAATTAATTAAACAAAACCAAAACAGAATAAAGGAAAAGGAAAAAGAAAAACAGAAACAGAACAAAAAAAAGGAATCAAGCCGACCCAGCCCAACTAGCCCAATAAGGCCCAGTTAGCCTACCTCCCCCTCTCACCGAGCGAAATGTTTTCCCACTGCAGACTTAACCCACGCCCTCACTGATGCGCGGACCCCACCTCCCCTGTCTCTCCTCACTGACGAGACGACCCCACAGCCACATCACCTTCTTCCTCCCCGCGGTGACCACGCCCCTCACCTCGCCGGCCGTTGCAGGCGATTAAAGCCGGGCTTAATTCGCGTTAACCGCACCATTAAAAGACCCCCCGACCATGCCCTATTACTCGCCTGCGTTTCCCCTCCATTTCCCCTCCATCGTCTTACCCAAGCGCGCCCCCAGGCCGCCCAATTTCTCTCTGTACTGCCGCTGTCTCCGACGAGCTCGCAAGCAAATTCCGGCCAGTCTCCTCCGCCCCTTGCCTCCTCGAGCACAGAGACATGATCCCCATCTCCTGGCGAACCACCTCGTAGCATCAGCTCGCCCCCGCGCGCCCTAGAACGTCGGCAACGTCTCCACCAGTACGCCACCGACGACCCCCGCAACTCTGGTGAGCTCTAGAACTCAACCCCGTGCGCGCCTTGACCAGTGAATCATGCCGTTTGGTTCGTATGTGTCTTTTGCATCTCCAGGTGCTCGCCAATCACTCGCGCATGGCTTGCAACGTCGCCTCCGACGACTCCCGACCGTGCTGACGCCAGGAGCATCTCCGACGAGCAATCCTGACAACGCCCGTGCGCCCCTTGACTGAAGAAAGCCACGTTGAGCATCAGTGCATCAAGGCGATTCTGGTGAGCCACTCTCCTTGACCCCTTGCTTCCTATTTCGCTTCGCCCGCCCGCCCGATGCCACCACCGCCATGCCCATTCTTGACCAGCTGTTGTGCATCGTCGGATTTAGATCGTAGGGCATAGATAGAATCACTTAAAGCAAAAGGGTACGCAATCTGTGCCGCACGTTTTCAGTTAGATCCAACACCTCACGTTGCTGATCCGACCGAAGCGGTACCGACGAATAGAAATGCGCCGCGTGTCACAGAGTCAGATTTAAAAACATGATTTGATCTATTTGTGATTCAATTTTGTAAAATCTATAACTTTTAATCTACACGTCCAATTTTTGCAAACTTTATATCAATGGATTCAGAAAATCAAGCCCTAGCCAACCATACACTTTTTTTAGTGAAAAGATTCTGTTAAATTGTTTGTTTTTGCAGAAACTTGTGTATGCATGTTTAGGATATAAAATTTGTTCTAAAATGATTTTGGGGATAAAATCTTTGGAAAATGGTTTGTTTTGAACCTACTGACCATAGGAAACACTTTGTAGTTTCAAAAATGTATTTGGTGAAATAAAAGAATAAACTCTTGATTTAAACCATTTCTAGTTAAATAAAAATATGGTTTAATTATTAAAAATGGTTTTGGAAGAAAACCTTTGAGAAATGTTTTGGAAATAAACTATGTGACCCTAAACACAAAGTTATATGGTTTGAAAACATATTTTGTGAAACCTATAGAATTTTGCCTTAGTAAAAGCATTTCTTCACCACATAAAATAATGACTTGATCTAAAAATGGTTTATGAAGTAAAATCTTATACAAATGATTTTGCCACTTCATAAATGACCATTAGGTGTTTTCAAATGTTTATGAACCATTAGAAACCACTTTTACAAATAAAACAATCTTTAGCATGCTTACATGCATTGCTTTGTTGTTATCATTTTATGTGATGAATTGCTTGAATGGTAGATTGAAATATTGTTTGCTTGATTGAATTGTAGTGATTTGAAGTGAGTGAACATTGCAAAGAACAAGGAAGTAAACTTATACTCTCTACCAAAAAGGCAAGTGATGCTTCATACTTTTTGTCCCATTATTTTCACTATGCATTAGTGATATTTGTAAGTAAGACTTGCATGGAATTTTTTCTAAGTATAAACTATTCTATGGGAAATCCTAGTAGATGAAACCTTAGTAAAATTTTCCTAAGTTAGGATTCCTACTACTATCATGCTTAGCTTAGCTAGTAGAAAACAAGGGTGGAATATATATTCATACTATGGAAAAATTTCTAAGTCTGAGGACTTGTGTTTTGTTTAATAAAACAACTAAGTGAATGAATCACCTGGGTGGAATGGAAGGAATGGTTTGTTTTGAGTGGTCATGCAAGTCCAGTATGCTGGGGAAAACTTGGGCATCACCAAGTCCAGTATGCTGGGAAAAACTTGGTGTCTCACTTGTGGATGGCCACCCAGGAACAAAGAGATTTGAGATGTCAAATGTTGAGAAGCTTCAAGTGCAGCCACTTGGCATTATGGGCTCTGCCTGGATCATATAGGTTGCAAGAACTTAGCCAAATGGACAGTTGGTGGTAGGGGAATGATAGGTTGGAACGCGTCCATTTTGGTCTAAGGGAAGGCTTCTGAAAGATCTTGTCTTGGTGAAACCAAGTCTTGTGGGGAAAGTGCACCACCTCTGCAGAGTGTAAAATCTAAGTACTTAGCCAGGTCCCTGATAAAGGACAATTTGAGCATCAAGACATGGAAACTATCAAGAATCTCATCATACAAATTTCTAAGTTAAAAGCTTGTGGTTGAACAAGGGTTTAAGGTTCACCAATTTCTATTGGTGGTTCCTTGGGTGATATTTTTGTCAAGCAAAAACTTAGTGTTTTCAAATGATAAGGAAAATCTATTTTGAGCAAAGCAAGCCTAAGCTCCACTTAGCCAAATGCATACAGATGATAGACTCCACTAAACTACCATAGTATCACTTGCCAATACAATTCAAATGTATTGACCCTTGTGGTTGTAACTTGTTATGTTGCAGGTTTGTTTGATATTAGTGAAGTTATTGATTAGGATTACAAGTCTACAACCAACATGTCTGCCTGTGGCACTTTGAAGATGAAGGACCCCATGCTATTGTTATAATCTTCTGCATTGTAATGAGATAGCCAAATGAGCTATGTAAGATGTAATAAATTATGTTATTCCTGGTTATAAAGTTGTATTATGACCTTTGTTTCTTGATATTACATCTTAACTGTGGATGCTAGCTATTGATCCAGGGACTAGCATTGTAAACACAGGGATCTCTACCTGATTAAAGGTTGGGAACCTTACACAGGGGATCACGCTCGCGTGAAGCAGGGCTTGCGGGGGTGAGGGTGCTGGCCGAAATTGCTCGGAGAGCTCGTCGGAGTAGAGGGCGGTGCAGCGCAAAATGGGAACAACCCAGTGGCAGAGAAGGAATGGGGTCTGGGGGGAAATGGAGAGGAGGTACAGACACTTAAGGGAGCGTGGCCGCAAGGGGTAAAGGCTGCGTCAATGCCGCAAATTTAATCGGGCTTTAATTGGCTGAAACGGCCGGCGAGGTAACGGACGAGGTCGTCACGGGGCTGAAGACGCTGACGGGGCAGGTGGGGTCTAGCGGCAGCGAGAGATAGAGAGGGGAGGTGGGGTCCGGACGTCAGCGGCTTTGCGGGTGAGAGCAGCGGTGTGAAACGTTTCCCGCGGGGTGAGAGGGAGTGGGTTGCTAGGCTTAGTGGGCTAGCTGGGTTAGGCTGGCTTCTGTTATTTTTTTTTGTTCTGATCATTTTTCTTTTTCCATTTCTATTATTTTGTTTTGATTTTGTTTAATCTTTTCAAACACCTATTTGAATTCAAACTTCAATCAAACTTTGTGTGTATTCAAAATCTGTTTATTAACATATTCTGGAGTCAATTTAGAATAATAATTTTATTCTTTTTAAGATATAATAATTATTTAAAATAGGTCCTTGCGTTAAATCAAATAAGATATATTTTCAAACCTTATTTAAAATCCAATATTTTTACAAAACCTTTTCAGTAGGTTTATTTATTTAATGGAATGCTAAATAATTCACTTTGAATTATTTCAAGTATTTGAATGTGATTATCAAACATTTTAATTTGGGTAATTATTTTTATTCCAAATGAAATCAATTATGGTTTTAACTCCATAAATTTTTATTTGATTTCTTTGATCCCATTTAAGTTAATTAAATGACTTTTAGTTCACTTGTGTAAATTCCAGAACTATTTTCCCATGATTTAAATAATCATTCTTATTAGAGATTTGTCTTTATTCAAATATAAATAGAATTTGGTTAATGCCATTTTATTTTATTTGGAAAATTCTTTATTCTTTTATTTTGTTTGGATTTGGATTATATTCCTTCCATTTGCTTATGGATTAGGCCAAGATTTAATTTGGTCTTTTAAATATTCTTTATTTAATATTTCTTTCTTTATCTTATAAAATCCATATATTTTTATTTATAGATCCAAACTTGGTGGTTCCAATTTGTAAAATCTTATTTAATATTTGTTTATCCTTTTAAATCTCCTTAGGATGATTTGCTCACCATTTGGTATGGATTTTTAGATATGTTCTTTATTAGATTTGGAAATTAAATTTCCTTATCTTATTAAATTCATAAGACTTTATTCATGGCTCCAATTTAGGTGAAACCAATTCATATGGTTTTATAATGTTTCTATTTGTCATTATTGATCATTTACTAATGTTTATTTGACCTATTTTTATATGGATCAAATCCATAGGCTTAGAGATATCTTGGAAATGATTTTATTCCATTAGGGTTTAGGGTTTTGGTTTAACTTTTCCAAGTGTTTAAATTTCAGGATACATTCATTGAGGAATGCATTACACTTGATTTGGATTTTGTTGGATTCAAACTTTAACCAAAGTTTGTTCAAGATGGGATTTTAAGTTTCCATTTAGAAACAAAAAGTTTCTTTTCACCCTAATTTTCAACAATTATTTATTTTGTTTATTTATTTTTCACATTACAAGATTTGAAAAATCTTGGGATGTGACAGGCTACCACCCTTAAAATAAATCTTGTCCCGAGATTTGGGAGAGACAGGGGTTACAAGTTGGCTCAAAGCAACTAGGGTACTACCACCCTTAAAAATTTTCCAACTAGATTACTTCTTGGCTTGCTTGGGGTTTTGATGAAGCTTCTCTAGACACTTGTCTGCATAATGGCCTAGCTCTTTGCATTTGAAACACATCACTTGGCTGATATCTTTCTTTTCCTTTTGTATCATTGCCTCTGGTTTGTTTCCTTGGTTCTTCTTCTTTTTTGGGCAATCACTGGCATAGTGTCCCATCTCTTTGCAATTGCAACATTGCAACTGGCTTATGTCCTTCCTCTTCTTTTTGGGTCTCTCCAAAGCTAGGAGTTCTTCAAGTTCATGCTCTTCACATCTTATCTCAAAGGTGGGAAAGTTTCCTGGTCTCCTTGATCTTTTCCTTGGGTAATACATATGTCTCCTCTTTGGTCCTTCAAATTGAGTCATATTGCATGGAGGTGCAAGCTGAGATTTTCCTTTGTCTTCATCCTTCTTGGTAGAAGTTGTTCCTTCATGAGGGTTTACAAACTATTGTTGCACTCCAACTTGTTTCCTTTGTTGAACTATGTAATAGATGGGGCATTGGATAGGGACATGATTATTTCCTTCACATAGGAAACAAGTAGCTTGAGATGTGGGGCATTGGTCAGTTGGATGTTTCTCTTCACAATTGGGGCATTGATCTTCATGCTCCTTGGAAGTGTGATCCTTGTCTCCACAAACATTGCAAGCTTGAGTTCCTTCTAAAATATCATCCTTGACATCCTTGTTGTCATAATCTCCTTGGGAAGAGTTGTCTCCCATGTTGATAATTTGATTTGTCACCTTATGCAACAATTGGGTTTGGGTTTCCAAAAACCTTTGCATGGTTGGATCTAACTCACTTGTGTTGGCTAAAAACTGAGTTGTCACTTGGTTCAACTGGGTTTGGGTTACTATGAGTTCTCTCGTGTTGATCCCTTGGTTATTGTTGTTGTCACCATCCTTGATGTTGGAGTTTCTTGGAGTAGTCATCTGTTTGGGTTGGATTGGGATTATAATAGGCAAAAGCTTTCTAAGGGAATAGTTCTAATCACACGCAACAATTTCACACAAGCAATGTGCAAGCAATCAAAAACACACATTCCAATCAAACAACAAGTTTCAAGCACATTTTTAGGCAACAAAATATTTTTGCTACACCACATAAGTTGGTGGGTTTGATCTAAACTAAATATGGTGGTCCAACTATATGGTTCACTTGAGATCATTCCATCCTTATTAGTTGATTTTCATGAACAAGATCCTTGTATCCTTGGAGAATTCCTTGCATCTTGGTCACAAAACTTCAAAGGTGATGATGGTTCCTTCTAAGTTGTGTTTCCTTAGTCTTCAAGTCTTGAGTAATATTTCTTCTCTCACTTGTAATCCTTAGTGATATCCAAGTTGAAATCCTTGGTGTAACTAAAGTTGAAGTCCTTGGCCATGGGGAAAGCTTTGTCCATCAAGTTGAAAATAGACAAGATGTAGAATCAAAACAAAAAATGGTTGAGGAAAGAGTTTACAAGATTGTTTGTAAATATAATTTGGAACCATACAACTCCTATTTTTCTAAGGGGTTTTGTCCAATCCTAGGTTTACAAATCCTACAGAAAACACAGTGCTCTGATACCATCTGTAAGAGGTCCCAACCTTTAATAAGGTAGATATCCTTGTGTTTACAATGCTAGTCCCTGGATCAATAGCTAGCATCCACAGTTAAGATGTAATATCAAGAAACAAAGGTCATATTACAACTTTATAACCAGGAATAAAATAATTCATTACATCTTACATAGCTCATGTGGATTTTTCATTACAATGCAGCAGAAATAACTATAGCATGGGGTCCTTCATCTTCAAAGTGCCACATGCAATCATATTGGTTGTAGACTTGTAATCCTAATCAACACATCTCACTAACAACAAACAAATCCTGCAACATAATAAGTTACAACCACAAGGGTCAATACATTTGAATTGTATTGGCAAGTGATACTATGATAGTATAGTGGAGTCTATCATCTATATGCATTTGGCTAGGTGGAGCTTAGGCTTGCTTTGCTCAAAATAGATATTCCTTATCTTTTGAAAATACTAAGTTTTTGCTTGTCAAAATCACCCAAGGCATCTCCCAATAGAAATTGGTGATCCTTCAACCCTTGTTCAACCACAAAATTTTAACTTAGAAATTGGGATGAGGAGATTCTTGATAGCTTCCATGTCTTGATGCTCAAATTGTCCTTTACCAGGGACATGGCTAAGTACTTAGATTTTACACTCTGTAGAGGTGGTGCACTTTCCCCACAAGACTTGGTTTCACCAAGACAAGATCTTTAAGAAGTCTTCCCTTAGACCAGAATGGACGCATTCCAACCTATCATCCCCTACCACGAACTGTCCATTTGGCTAAGTTATTGCAACCTATATGATCCAGGCAGAGCCCATAATGCCAAGTGGCTTCACTTGAAGCTTCTCAACATTTGACATCTCAAATCTCTTTGTTCCTAGGTGGCATTCCACAAGTGCGATACACCAGGGTAGTCCATTGAAATGGGCCCGGAGTAACCACTCAACACAAACCAATCCTTCCATTCCACCCAGGTGTTTCATTCACTTAGTTGTTTTATTAAACAAAACACAAGTCCTTGACTTAGAAATATTCCATAGCATGAATATAAACCACCCTTGTTTTCTACTAGCTAAGCTAAGCAATGATAGTAGTAGGAATCTTAACTTAGGAAATTTCTACTAAGGTTTCATCTACTAGGATTTCCCATGGCATAGTTTATACCTAGCAAACATTTCATGCAAATCCTACTTAGAAATATCACTAATGCATAGTGAAAATAATGGGACAAAAGTATGAATCATCACTTGCCTTTTTGGTAGATAATATTAGTTCACTCCTTTTCCTTGTAATATTCACACTCTTCAAATCACTACAATTCAATCAAGCAAGGCACAATTTCAATCTACCATTCAAGCAACATCACAAAAATGATAGAAACAAAGTAATGCATGCAAGCATGCCAAAGATTGTTTTATTTGGAAAAAGTGGTTTCTAATAGGTTATAAACATCCTAAAACACCTATTGGTCATTTTATAAAAGTAGCAAAACTATTTGTAAAAGGTTTTACTTATAAATCATTTTTAAACCAAATCAATATTTTATGTGCTTAAAAATGCCTTTAGCAAAGCAACAATCTTTATAGGGTTCACCAAATACATTTTTAAAACATAAAACTTGGTGTTAGGGGTCAGAGAGTTTAAATCAAAACATTTCCCAAAGGTTTCCTCCAAAAAGTGTTTTCAAAAAATAAACAATATTTTTATTTGACTAGAAATATATCAAATCAAAGAATTTCTCTTTTTCTTCTCAAAATATGTTTTTGAATCCACAAGTTGGTTTCTATATTCAGTAGGTTCAAAACAATCCATTGGCCAAAGGTTTTATCACAAAAATAATTTTAGAATGAATTTTATATTCAAAATATGCCTACACAAGTTTCTGCAAAAAAAAATCAATTTAACAGAAGAAATTTACTAAACAAAGTGCATGGTTAGAAAGTACTTGTTTTTCTGAATCCATTGATATAAAATTTGCAAACTTTGGACCTGTGTATCAAAAGTTATGCAATTTACAAAATCAAATATCTAATAGATTAGTTTCTGTTTTTAAAACAAAAGGCTGGCCACGTGGAGCGATTCTATTGGCCAATAACGGTTCGCGTGGATCGATCTCTCTGGTGCGTTGGATCTAAGCTTCAACGCACGGTTCAGATAAGCTCGTACCCCTTCGTCTATGTTATATAGTGTGCATTGGATCTAAATCCTACGGCTGACGATCAAACAACCATCAAGTGGCGGCGCTGGCGGTGGCGAGTGGCGGCGCGCGCTCTAGCTACGGCGTCGCGGCGACTGCAGGAAGCGAGTGAAGAAGGGGATGGGTTTACCAGAACCGCACGAGCTTGCTGATGCTCAACGTGGTAGTAGCTCATCGAGGGGCGCACGGTGGTGACGTGGATTGCTCACCGGAGGTCTGCCTGGCGCCGGGCTCGTTTGCTCAACGACGGAGGTGAGTGTACGGTTCACACCAAACCAAACAAACAATGCAATTAGGTTCGCGCGAGAAAGGCGAATACGGGAGTATCAGTCAGAGGGGATGGGTTGGTCAGGAGTTACCAAGGGGTCTCGCCGGAGAGGTAGCAGAGGACGGCGGTGTTCGGGTGTGGTCGTTGTCGATGATACGTTGCTCGCGTGGATGAACGGAAAGCACGGGTAGATGTGCCAGGGGCTGGAGATCACGCTCGCGTGAAGCAGGGCTCGCGGGGGTGAGGGTGCTGGCCGGAATTGCTCGGAGAGCTCGTCGGAGAAGAGGGCAGTGCAGCGCAAAATGGGAACAGCCCGGGGGCAGAGAAGGAATGGGGTCTGGGGGGAAATGGAGAGGAGGTACAGACGCTTAAGGGAGCGTGGTCGCAGGGGGTAAAGGCTGCGTCAATGCCGCGAATTTAATCGGGCGTTAATCGGCTGAAACGGCCGGCGAGGTAAGGGGCAAGGTCGTCGCGGGGTTAAAGACGCTCACGGTGTAGGTAGGGTCTGGCGGCAGCGAGAGATAGATAGGGGAGGTGGGGTCCGGACGTCAGCGTCTTTGCGGGTGAGAGCAGCGGTGTGAAACGTTTCCCACGGGGAGAGAGGGAGTGGGTTGCTAGGCTTAGTGGGCTAGCTGGGTTGGGCTGGCTTCTGTTATTTTTTTTTGTTCTGATCATTTTTCTTTTTCCATTTCTATTATTCTGTTTTGATTTTGTTTAATCTTTTCAAACAACTATTTGAATTCAAACTTCAATCAAACTTTGTGTGTATTCAAAATCTGTTTATTAACATATTCGGAAGTCAATTTAGAATAATAATTTTATTCTTTTTAAGATATAATAATTTTTTAAAATAGGTCCTTGGGTTAAATCAATTAAGATATATTTTCAAACCTTATTTAAAATCCAATCTTTTTACAAAATATTTTCAGTAGGTTTATTTATTTAATGGAATGCTAAATATTTCACTTTGAATTATTTCAAGTATTTGAATGTGATTATCAATCATTTTAATTTCGGCAAAATTTTTTATTCCAAATGAAATCAATTATGGTTTTAATTCCATAATTTTTTATTTGATTTCTTTGATCCCATTTAAGTTAATTAAATGACTTTTAGTTCACTTGGGTAAATTCCAGATACTATTTTCCCATGATTTAAATAATCATTCTTATTAGAGTTTTGTCTTTATTCAAATAGAAATAGAATTTGGTTAATGCCATTATATTTTATTTGGAAAATTCTTTATCCTTTTATTTTGTTTGGATTTGGATTATATTCCTTCCATTTGCTTATGGATTAGGCCAAGATTTAATTTGGTCTTTTAAATATTCTTTATTTAATATTTCTTTCTTTATCTTATAAAATCCATATCTTTTTATTTATAGATCCAAACTTGGTGATTCCAATTTGTAAATTCTTATTTAATATTTGTTTATCCTTTTAAATATCCTTGGGATTATTTGCTCACCATTTGGTATGGATTTTTAGATAGGTGCTTTATTAGCTTTGGAAATTAAATTTCCTTATCTTATTAAATTCATAAGACTTTATTCATGGCTCCAATTTAGGTGAAACCAATTCATATGGTTTTATAATTTTTCTATTTGTCATTCTTGATCATTTACTAATGTTTGTTTGACCAATTTTTATATGGATAAAATCCATAGGCTTAGAGATATCTTGGAAATGATTTTATTCCATTAGGGTTTAGGGTTTTGGTTTAACTTTTCCAAGTTTTTAAATTTCAAGATACATTCATTGAGGAATGCATTACACTTGATTTGGATTTTGTTGGATTCAAACTTTAACCAAAGTTTGTTCAAGATGGGATTTTAAGTTTCCATTTAGAAACAAGAAGTTTCTTTTCACCCTAATTTTCAACAATTATTTATTTTGTTTATTTATTTTTCACATTACAACATTTGGAAAATCTTGGGATGTGACAGGATTTCAGCACAACGTATCACCCTCAGACTGTTGGAAAAACGGAGCGAGTAAATCAAATACTCGAAGATATGTTGAGAGCATGTGTGCTAGAGTTTGGATCGAAATGGGAAGACTGTCTGCCTTTCGCAGAATTTTCATACAACAAAAATTATCAAGCTAGTCTGCAAATGGACCCATTTGAGTTCATGTATGGAAGGAAGTGTCGTACCCCTTTGAATTGGTCGGAAGTAGGAGAGAGTCAGATTTTCAGACCCGACATCCTACGAGAAGCAGAAGAGAAAGTTCACAAGATTCATGAGCACCTCAAGACCGCCCAGTCAAGACAAAAGAGTTACACCGACAAGAGATGTCGAGACCTCGCTTTCAATATCGGAGATTTTGTGTATCTCAAAGTGTCGCCTTTGAAGAGAATGTAGTGTTTCCAGCTCAAAGGAAAGTTAGCCCCCAGATATAACGGACCTTTCAAGATTCTGAATCGTCTAGGAGAAGTATCATATCAATTGGAACTTCTAGAGGAGATGTCAGCAGTACATAATGTGTTCCATATATTGTTACTTCGCAAATGCCTTGAAGTTCCGGAGAAGACTGAAGTTTTCAAGAACATTGATCACCGGACCATAGAGATCAACGATGACCTGACGTATCCCGAAGTGCCCATACGTATTTTGGAAGAAGCTTTCAGAACTACCAGAACCCGAAGCATCTAGTTTCTCAAGATTCAGTGGAGCAACCACACTGAAGAACAAGCTACCTGGGAGCGAGAAGATCACATAAGGACGGAGTTTCCCGATCTCTTTAAATCCTAGGTAATTTTTTTTCTTCTTTCTCAAATCTCGGGACGAGATTTTGTTTAAGGAGGGAAGATTTATAACATCCCAAAAATATGAAACAAGGATCATCAAACTATAATCACTAAAATTAGGGTTAACAAAAACTTTGATTAATTTAAACTCATATGAATGCATGTGTGTATGTGATGATTTGATAAATGCATGAATGGACTTGTGTGATTAACCTAAATAGTAAGGAATGGTTTAAAGAGGAAAATAACATCATCTAAAACATTTCCAAGCAGAAACAAATAAAGGGAAAATCAAAAACAAATCAATTAAAGCAAATGGTCATTTTTCCCAATCTTGTTCACTAGGTCACTTTGAGTGTTTCTACTCCAAGATTTCAAACAAAAACTTCTCCAATTATTTTCACCCCTTGCTAGACCAAGTAAAACTAAAGCAAAGCCCACCTTTCAAACTTGCAGAAACATTTAGCAACCTCATTCAAATGACAATTCAAAATTGAATCTTTATCATATGTGAAGATCACACATTCTCAAAACCCAACCAAACCAGTGCCCCTTGACTAATCCAAATAACCAGATACCCCCTAGTATGTTCCTAGAAAACCCACCAAGTTTGAATCCAAAATTCAAATTTGAATTTCTTTCGGCCATTTCATCAAACACCTTGTTAGCAAGAAACAACAAAACATCAAACACTATAGTGAGCAGTGAATTTGGCCAACCTTGTTCCCTCTCTGGTTGCAACAAGCTCTTAGTAGATCATATAGCCTCTTTAACAATCTTTAGCACCACTATGAGCAAGCCTATCCATCAATGGTGAACATGCCGAGAGAAAACTTGCCACCCCCATGTCGCCAGCGAGCTAGAGGAAGAACTAGCCTCGCCAACCTTGTCTAGAAGGCACTCCACCGTCCACCACCACCCACTGTCCCAGCCCCGAGCACAGCCAGCTACTGGACCACCCAGAACGCATGCGCCCATTCTCTCTACGTGCGAGAAGAGAGCGCGCCAGTGCGCCATGCTCGACCAGCGTCCACAGACCGCGCGCTGCCCTCGCCGCTTGCAGCGATGATCACCAGCACCCCAGCACCCCGCTAGACATGATCGTTCGCCGCCGCGCGGACCACGCACGTTGTGCGCCATTAAAATTCCCGTCGGCCCGCCCAGAGCATTGACGTGTTCCGACCGTTCAACACCGCCCCACGCTGCAAGACCACGCCGTTGAGCTTCGCCAGGGAGCACCACACTGCCCATACCGTCTCCCATGCCATTAGACCTCTGTGCCATCGACCACGACGAGCTCAGCCCACGCCCGTCGATCCCCTTCAGCCACTATAAATAGAGGCCTCCACCGCTTGTTTTCTTCACACCAGTTCACTCCCCACCTATCACTTACCACCCCCACTCACCCCTAGAGCAAGGCGAGCAGCGCATCACTGGAATTTGGCCGGAGTCTGCCGCGGAGGAGGAAGAAGGGCGCTGTTGATTGGAGCCGCCCCAGGAGGAGCTGTCGATACCAGGATAACCGCTGTTGTCGACTTCATCGTTCACCCTGATCGTCGACCCTCGCCTGAGTCCCGATGAGCCACCCACGATCCCCACCTGCCGTGTTAGGGTTCTGTCTCAACGGCGTTGCCCGACGTGGACGATGAACCGTTGAGATTCGATTAGAGTTAGATCGTGCGGTCCACAGTCCCCCCATACCGCTTCGCCACTCGCTGTCTCACTGACGCGTGGGGATAGCCACTTAACCATCCCGCGCATGCGCTGTGCGTAGTGGGCCGCCCTAGTTAGACATCCCGCGCGACCCAACAATTCAAACTTAAGTTTATTCATTTAATTTCAAACACAGTTCTGTACCTAGATTCAAAAATCAACCCAGCTCGATTCACTGAACCAAAATGCATGAAACCAATTTTGTTAGAAAGGTACTGGAATTCTTAATCCAAGCCCATTGGATTCAAACCATTTAGAATTGTAGATCACCCATGGTAAAAATAACAAGGCAGAAGCTTTTCTGCATTCAAACATGTTTCAAAATTCAACCATAAGAGGTTTTGAGTTGATTCCAACTCTCAAAAATCACATTTGACCATACCTTTCAGAATATATAAAGATATATAGGTTTACTTGCAGAAATAATGTTCAAGTAATAAAAGGATGCCCCATAGGCATTTCTAGTCACTTAATTAATTAAAATAAAAAGGTTAAACCTTATTAAATTGTGACACCACTTTAAATCACATTCCCATGTACTGAAATATGTGTTGATGACATGTGTCAACATGTCCCTTTTTTAGTTGGAGAATATTAAATCTTAAGTAATTTTTCAATGAGTAGAAATTACTTTTTCTAAAATAAAATAAATGAGAGAAGTGCTTTAATCTTGTAATGTTAGTGATGATAATAGATCATCAAGTGTGAACCTTTATGTGATGATTAGCAATAGTTAAGTATTGTTTGGTGATTATGTACCTCGTATTTATTTATAGACGCTAGTATCGACCAAGGATTCGAGGAGGAAGGAGGATACTACGAGGAAAAAGCCAAGGAGAAATTCAACCACTGCTCTGCACAAGGAAAGCTTATACCAACATCATAGCAAGCTAACACTTGCAAGATACCCTACTTATGCAAGCCTAATACTACTAGTTGAATTAGCAAGCTATTAACTGAGCAAGCTAACACTTGCAACTTAGTAAGCTTACACCACTTGACACACCATCCTAGTTTCACTTGCAAGCTTAGTATTTTATTTTCTTTACTCAAAGATTTTTCTTAGAGCTCACTTAGTGACTTGTAGATTCTAGAAAGATAATTGAAGGTAACATAAAGAGCATAAAACTTGGCCTAAGTTAGATAATCTTGATGTCATCCTGAGGCATGAGATCTTACTTAGATAAGATACACTTGTTTACCACCCCTTATTAGTATTTATCCCCCCACTTGTAGATGCTAGTGCTAAGCATAAAACTTGATCAACTTTAGATGGGAATACTTGGTGAAAATGGTTATGAAAACCTTAGAATGATGAGTCATTCTACTGAAATATTTTGACATGTGTTCTTCAACACCAGATGATTTTGATGATGAAAATGTCAAGGCATGAGCCTTAGACCTTTATAAAACTGATGGTTGTCTGGATGCGATACCATTCCAATTTTACCGTACAACCACAATACCCGAAAATTGGGTAGGGCTTGGCTGGAAATTTATATACCTTAGTATGGGTTCCCTTGCAGCCAAGGTCTGAGCTGAGGCTACCTTGTGAAGATTGTCCACCTGTGAAGTACCCAAGATGACAGTTGGTCATGGTTGGGAGGCCAAACTCACAGGAGAGGTGCCTATACTAGGGCGTGTAATGGAAAGGTTAGGATTGATTATCCGCATACTGAGTATGGTGAATTCAGGATTTGTACCTTACGGATGTATCGAATGTTGTGGTGAAAGTGTACAATATCTGCAGAGTGTCAAACTATTCGAATAGCCGCGTCCGCGGTTATGGACAGTTGGAGTGGCCATATTGTTCCCCCGTCAGATGTTTTTAAAATTACTTGTGAAATGAATTGACCACGACAGAGTTGTGACATGAAATGCAAGTTCCCACCTAGGTGTTATAAAACTTTCACTAGTTTTCTTGCTTCTGAACTTAGTTAAGGTAAACCTGGCTTTTTGCAAAACAACCCTAGAGCTAAGTATCCTACTCAAAAACCACTTCACTTGTTAGTACTAGTTTGCAAGTACTTAAAGAGTACTCATGGCTTTGTCCCAGGCTATTCCCGTGGCCAGACTATGAAGAGGAGTATCAGGATGACGTACCGCAGGAAGGTTATGACAGCTAGGATCATCTCCCAACGTCAGCATTGCCTGTGACCATGAAGATAGAGCTTCGCCCACGCTATCGTTACTATTATGTTATTCTACTGCTAGTTTTAGGATTGTGGAAACCGGACGCCCTTTTTGGATGTGGAACCTTTGCCTTGGATGTTTTATGATGACAAGAGAACACCACCACCAAAGGAGTAGTTCGTCATCAGGTTTGGCATCCCCTTGGCTTGTTCCAAGCTTGGGGGAGTGCCGCGGTATCACAATCATTATCTTTTATCTTATACCTTTTTAGTGGATTCATGTCTTTGGTAGAGAAGTTATCTTATAGGTTGGTTTGCATGTGGAAGTATCTCTCCTTTAGTTTATTATCTATGTATCCCTTGGTGTGAGTGCCTTTATGAAATATTAATGAGAAGTTTCATCTTTTACTTTTTGCACTTCTTATTTTAGTATGCAATCACTATTATATGATTGATCTTGTTGATCAGTATTGGCATCACTTTGGGAGCATCAAGTAAATCTAAATTGGTTTTGGCAAACCAAGCTCTGGTCAGTAGCAACACTTTTGAGGTTTGAAAGGAAAAGAGAAAAGGCTTACAGGTATTTTGTATCATTTATTTTCTTTCTTAATTGTCTCATAAGCTTGGTATTATTTATTTAAGATCTTTTGTGTCTTCAAGGAAGATTTCATGTTTGTCTTTATCACTTGTAGGTTTGCTTGTTTCCTTCAAATATTTTGCTTTCTACCCAGCTTTGCTAGCCAAAAACCTGTTTTGAGAAGGCATACTTCTCATGTTTCCAACCTCTTTGAACCAAACCTATGCCATTTGTGTCCACCATATCTACCTATTAGCATTTTTGCTATTCCAAGCAAATTCTCAAGCTTCATCTATCTTTCAAATTAAAAAAAAAATTGTTATGTGAAAACTAGTTAGTAAAGCTCTCACGAACTTGATGGCACACCTTATTTTCTTGCCCCTAATAGACTTGAACCATTACGTCATCGAAGTTGTATATGCTTGCATATATACGTTGGGATAAGCAGAACCGTGTTGTCATAGGGAACGCTTTCAACACTTATGGATACATGTACAGTTTATATCATGCTCTTTTGTTTGCGGATGTCATCGGTGTGAAATAAAAGGGGATCTTGTAAGTCCATGGAGTTATGTATGTGTGTTAGAGAAACAACTGGGCCGCTAGACTAAGCCATGCCTAATCATGGTGGAAACTTGCAGCATCACCATAATGAGCAATCCGTGAAGCATCCTCAATAAAAATCTATGCAAATAGTAAATAAAAAGAACACTGAGATGCACATTGTCTGCTTGCCTTGTCATTTTGGTTATGTGATAGATCCTGTACCATGTGCAAGGGGTACCCCATTGGCGGTTTTTTATGATACACATGTACTTACAATGACAATAACTTACCGGTAACTAAAGTTGAGTAGCATGAGGAGTGGCCCTCGTACTTAAGGGACATGAGATTGCCAACTTATATTTCGTCAAGCATATACTCCATTCTTGTTCACTTTAACCTTAGTCATCTCAAGATGCATATGATAGGGGCAATGAGGTGCTAGTAAGTACCATAATCTTTTGAAATCTTTTTATGACTTGAAATCCCCGCTTCCCTCTATGAAGGGACCTTTCTTCTATTTCTAAGTTGAGTCAGTAAACCCACTTCCTCTCTATTTATAGCAAGCATTTCATTTGTTATGTTGCAAGCATTCATATGGAGATTTATTCACTCATGTTATTTATCTTCCTTGTTTGCACAAAACTCTTACCTATTGAGTATTACTTTGAAATCCATCTTTGTAAAAAAACCTTTTTTGAGCAAAAAGTGCTCCTATTATCGAAGACTTCTACAAAGGCTTTATTTGTGAAACTGTTTGCCAGCTGTTCTCTGACCAAGAATGAAGTTTGCCAGTTCCAATTATGATTTATCTTTATGTATCTCTGTTGTGACTCCTGTACTTGTTGCAAGCTAAGTTATATAATGGTGAGTTGATTTCTTCTATGAGTTGTGTAATGGTAAGTGTGATGCTTCTTGTCCATAATCTTTTATCGACACTTCACTTCATAAACCTGTGGACATGTTTACTGAGCTCAGTTTTTGCTTGGGGGAAAGCGAAGGTCTAAGCTTGGGGGGAGTTGATACGTCCAATTTACATCACCATTCTATATCATAATTTGCCTCTATTCATTGATATGTGTCTTATTATGAGGTGTTACTTACGTCTTTTCCTCTGTTTTTGCATGTTGGATGATTCTTGGAGGATGAACTGTCGGAGTCAGGTTTCTGATGGAAAAAGAGGTGTTTTGATGCAATTTCGCGAAGATCAGAAAAATACCAGAAAAATATTGGAAAATTATATTTCCCTAAAGACGAGGGAAGCCAGAACGGGAGGCGTAGCTGGGCCACAGGGGGCCCACACCCTCCTATTCGTGGGCCCACCCTGGGCCATGCCTAGGGCAGGTGTGGCCCACCTAGCCGGACTCTGACTCCTCCCTCTCGCCTATATCTTCCTCTCGGAACCCTAATACCAAGGGAGCAACCACAGAAATATTTCTGCCGCCTCTGCGGGGCGGAAAACACCAAGAGAGAAGGAGCTCTCCGGCAGATAGATTTCTGCCGGAGAAATTCCTTCCTATAGAGGCAGATCGTCACCATCAACACCGTAGTCAAGCTATAATTCATTGGGATCATCATCATCATCATCCACACCATCATCTCCACCAGCACCATCATCACCACCCCAACCCGCTGTAACAATTGTGTTGAATCTTGCATAGTTCTTAGGGGAAACTTTCCTGGTGTTAATTACTATTGTAGTTGATGCTTGTGAGTGGAACGATTGGATTATTGTTTATGTTCAGATTGTTATCCATCACCATATCATCTTTGATCTTGATCCATATAATGTCTTGTGAGTAGTTTGTTTATTTCTTGAGGACATGGGAGAAGTCATGTTGTTAGTAGTGGATTTATGTTGAGATAATATTCAATGGTTTAGTATTTATGTTGTGGTGCTATTATTCTAGTGATGTCATGTGAACGTCGACTACATGATACTTCACCATTTATGGGCCTAGGGGAATGCATTGTGTATTTGGATACTAATTGTGGGGTTGCCAGAGTGACAGAAACCTGAACCCCCGTTAGGACACCTTTGCACAAGGGAGCGTAGGATCTCGGAGTTTATGGTTGTGGTTAGGTTTATATCTTAATTACTTTCCTGTAGTTACGGATGCTTGCAGGGGGTTTAATCACAAGTATGTATTAGTCCAAGTAAGGTCGGTACATTAGCACAGATTCACCCACACAACACTTAAAATCAAAGAAGGGTACTCAGCTATTTGAAGCGAAAGCACTTGACAGAATTCCCTTGTGTCCTCGAGAACGTTTGGTCCTTATAAGTATTTCCACCGACTTGTCCTTTGCTAAGAAAGGATTGGGCCACTTACTGGAGTTGTTCGTTGTCTTTATTATTATACTTTGTTTTGTTGCTTTATCAGAAAACTCCTAAAAATCCGTTTGCTAAGTATTTACAGAGATTTCCTGCTCCATACCACTAGTCAACACCTTATGCTCCTCATTGGCATCGACACTCCTATTTATGGAAAGTACTACGATACACCCCCTATACTTGTGGATCATCACTCTACTATGATGAAACCGCTAAAAACATGGAGGAAGCTCATCGGGCGCGTGGCAGAAGTAAGATTTGCGCTTCCTCGCGAGATGTTGACTCGCCGAAGTATTTTTTGTAGGGTTCGCAGCATAGAAAACAAAAAATTTCCTACGATGTGAACTATATACCAAGATCTATCTACTAGATACAAACAACGGGCGGATGTATATCCGTAGAGAACATACCCTTGAAGACCGACAAAGCTTAACGAGTTCAACTCGTGGTTGATGTAGACGATCTCTTGCCGATCTCAAGATCGAGAGGAAGTCCTAGCGCCGCAAATCAGCAGCGCATCCGTGCTCTCACACACGTTCGAGGCACCGAGCAACCTCCGCCTCCTCGCTCCAGCGATGCAGCGGAAGCACAACTCTTTCTAGCCGAATAGCCACCGGGAACATGTATCTCGCTAGTCCGAGACCATTGGGGATAAATTCTAGAGGGGGAGAGAGATCCTTCACGAGGAGGTGTGAGAGACAAGTGAGGAGGGGGGCTCCTTTTATAGGAGGAGGGGGGAAACCCAAGGGGGTGGCGGCGATGGGGGCTGACCCCTTGCCCTCCCTCTTCATGTGGGTGGACACTCCACTCACAAATCTCCTTTAAATTCCCTCCACTCAAAAGTCCACTCAAATTCCCATTAAATTTCCACCAAATTTAATGCAAACTCTCATTAAATAAAACTCTTTTATTTTATTCAGAATTTTGTCAATTACTTTAATGACAAACATTCACAAATAACCCCTTGCTAGAATTCTATTTCACATGCATAACCACTTTATGCAATTTCACCCGAAAACCTGTTTCGGTATCTAGTGAAATAAATTCCTGCGCTTGTTCATTCTTTCGGAATGAAACATTTGCTCCAATTGGATTTCGGTGTCTCTTAAGTGTGTCACCCTACGGTTCGTGAATAATGCGGACATGATCGAGACCCCTCTCGGATCAATAATCAGAAGCGGGATCTGGAGACCCATACTGACTCCCACACATTCAACGATGACTTTCTTGTGATCGTCGGAAACTTTTACGCTAGTATCTTAATCCCTTTGTTTCACGATATATTACATGTCCGAGATTCGATCATCGGTATCTCCATACCTAGTTTGATCTCGTTACCGACATGCACTCTTTTCTCGTTCCTGTGATATAACATTCTAGTGATCAAATCACTTGCTTGCAAGCTAATCAATGTGATATCACCGAGAAGGCCCAGAGTATATCTATCCGTCATCAGGATGAACAAATTCCACTCTCGGTCCATGAGCCTCAACATAACACTTTATTAGTTCTGAATCCATCTTTATAATCACCCTGTTACGGTGTGACGTTTTATGTTATCAAGAAACTCTTCTGGTGTTAGTGATTGACATGATCTCATGGTCTAAGGATTAGGATCACTTCGTAAGTTGTTATAGCAATATAAACTCAATGACTTTGATCGTAATGCTATACTTCGGATGAATGTTCATCACACCATTACACTAATGTTGTGATCACGTTATTAACAACATCCAATGTCCATGATCAGGAAACCTTGATCATCTTGTTAATCAACGAGCTAGTTTATGAGAGAGGCATAACTAGGAACTTTCTGTTTGTTTATTAAACACAAATGTATTAACGTTTCCGTATTAGTACAATTATAGCATGCAAAATAAACATCTATCATATACTTGGAATACACATAATAAACACTTTATTATTGCCTCTCAGGGCATATTCCCTTCATTTTTTGTGTGTGGGTCCCGGACGTTAGTCACGATAGCGGAACAAACTTTTCGGTCGCGCCTCCCTGATTTGAACTCGATAATGTTGTTCGATGCCTCTTTCGTTTAGTCAGTCTGCTGGGTCCCACATATCTGCCTCACATTAGAGGAATCGTGTGTATGATGGAATTTTTTTCCTTCCCAGTTCTGAACTTGATAGCATCGCTCGATGCATCTGCTGTTTAATCAGGCTGCTGGGTCCCACGTGTCATCCTCACACTAGAAGAAATGTGTTCATGATGGATTTTTTCCTTGGCTAATTCCTCCCTGATATGAACTCGATAACGTTAGTCGATCTATCTGCCGTTAATCACGATGTTGGGTCCCACATGCCAGCCTCTCATTACAAGAATCGTGTGTATGATGGAATTTTTTCCTTCGCTCCCGCTACCATGTTCTGTACTTCATAGCACTGCTAGATGCATCTACAGTTTAGTCACGCAGTTGGGTCCCACATGTCATCCTCTCATTAGAAGAAACGTGTGCATGATAAAAAAAATTTGGCTCATTCCTCCCTGATTTGAACTCGATAACGTTGCTCGAACTATCTGTTGGGGATATGCTATATGGGTATCCTCATAGCATGTATCTTATCCGACTAACCCGGGTGGCCCATAGTCGGTAGCATGGCCTATAGCCTACTGGGCAGCCTAGTTAGGTGGATCCAGAAGGGAGGCCCATGCCGGATAAAGGAAGGCTACGGTGGAGTCACCAGCGTACCCGGATCCTTGGAGTGCAAGATACACAAGACTAGTGATAGACGGTGTAGGACTCTGTAACCTGTCCGGCTAGTACTTTTCCCTGTAACCCTAGGATCTGACGACTATATAAGTCGGGCCTATGGGAGCCTTTAGGGCACAACTTAGTATCGATTCATACAACCTCGCACAACGAACCTATCTCTGTAACTCGGCGTATCTGCCCTTATAGTGATTTATAGCAGGAGTAGGATTCCGCCACCGTCGTGGGATATGAACCTGGGTAAGCTGTGTTACCTCGTACCCATCAACCGTCCACCTTACCCCACGTCTCTAAACACGCACTGTGAGGAACCCTCCATGGCGTACTCGTCGGCAATACCACGACAGTTGGCGCCCACCGCGGGGGAAGAGGCGCTTCAGGCTCTTCAGCGGGCGAGGACCAAGATCTTCGCGGGAATCGGCAAAACCGTAGCGATCGGCCGTGTTCTCTTCTCCGGCAACGTTCCGATCGTCCCCCTGACGAGTTCTGGATCCCGGCGAAGACAAACCCTACGCGATGTTCGATCGTTCCTATCGGAGACATCCACCTCTTCATCGGCGAAACCGACTCGGGCACTAGTTCCCTGTGAGTCGGAGCAGCATCAAGACCCACTCGGACCGCCTACGGGCAGGATACGTTCGCGGAAGGATCGATGTCGGATCTCTCTTCGGAGTTTGTCGGCAAAGATCGGAAAGCATCAAGACCCGCACGGACCGCCTACGGGCAGGATACATTCGCGGAAGGATCGATGTCGGATCTCTCCTTGGAGTTTGCCAGCAAAGATCGGAAAAATTCAAGGCCCACCCAAACCGCCCTTGTGCAGGATATAAAGGTGGAAGATCACTGCAAATCTGCCGGCTTTGTCCGCGCGTCTGGACAGCAGAGATCCAAGTTCTTCGGCGTGGTTACCATCTTCGATCTAGCACACTGCGTTCAGAGAGAGGGCGAAAACCCCCGTGACTACCTCGCCAGGTGGCTCCGTATACGGGCCGACCTGGCCAACTACCCCAATGATGATGCTATCTATCACTTTGTGGAAGGACTGTACCATGGCACGCTTCTCCGACATTCTCTAAGACGGTAGCAGGCGTCAGGACGCCTTACCTTTTGTAACATCCTTAAAATCATGTTTCAAACTCATGCGTATCATCCATGCATCCATGATCATGTAAGTTTCCATTTTCAAAAATCATTTCAAAACAGGAGCATATATGCTCATTATTTTATGTATGAATGTTCTAGCCTTGGTGCTACACACTATTGAGAAAGGCACTTATATTCAATCAGTATTGTTTTGAATCCTAACTTAAGTGATTCCAAAGGTTTGAGCCAAGTTTCAAAACAAGTATGAAATAAAACCAAAGTTTATGCCTTTTATTATATCTCCAAAAGGCTTGTTTTTATTTTATTTTTTCAATTGACTCAAGTAGGTTTGAGTGAACAGATGTGTTTGACACTTAAGATTTGTTGTACAAAAGTCCAGAAAAGTTTTGAAATCAAACAGATTTGGGAGTTTGAAAATCCTTTTTAGAAAAGCAAACAGAAAAAGAAAAAGTTTAAAAGAGAAAAAAATAAGCAAACAGTTGAATCTGGCCCAACCAGTCCAACTATCCCAGCAACCTCCACCCCGCGAAGCGTTTTCTTTAATCACACCCACACCCACAGAGTCGCTGACGCAAGGGCCCCACCTTCTCTCTGTTTCTCTCGCTGACAACCGCGGCCCACACGGCGTCATCGTCTCCACCCCGCTAACAACTCAATCCCCAAATTATGCCGGCCGTTCTCTGTATTGATTCGCGGCGTTAATTCACGTTGAATGTGCGAGTGAATCACGCTCGCGATCATGCTACTTAAACCCCCTCTTCCCCCTCTCCATTTTCCCCCAGACCCCGAGCACAGAGCGCCCCTAGGCTGCCCGTAATCGCCCTTGCGCCGCCGCAGACAGAGCCCACTCCGGCGACTAATCCCGGTGAGTTCCGTGCGCCCCTTCCTCTCTGGTTCATGCGAACAGCTTCACAACCTCCTTGCGCTCCTCCTGATGTCTTTGGTTCATCCTATACTGCCCCAGGTCATCGACTTCACCAAGCACTGCAAGCTCCCGACGACGTCTCCAACTCCGGCGACTATTTCGGTGAGCCCCGTGTTCCCCTTCGTTTCTGATTCACACGAGCGTGTTCGCCGTAGCCTTGTGCACCCCCTGATACTGTTGATTCGTGCTAGGGTGACCAGGAACGTCGCCAATGTCGCCGTCCACCCGAGCCCGACGCTGTCAGCAACTCCGACGAGCCCGTGCAGCCGTGTCCGTGCGCCCCTTGCCAAGCCGTCGCCACGTTGAGCATCAGTGCATCGCCACGAATCTGGTAAGCGTCTCCGACGACCCTAGAACCCCCTGTAGCGCCACTCCACCGAAGACAGAGCTCGCCGCCGCCAGATGCCACCGCCAGCGCCGCCCATCCGTAGTCGCTTGATCGATGACCGTTGGATCTAGATCTAGCGCATAGGAATAGATCACTTAACGAAACGGTACGAGTAGATCTGGGCCGTGCAGATTAAGTTAGATCTAACGGCCTGTGTGTGTGATCCTGAGCTAACCGGTACGCGCCAATCAGAACATGACGCGTGGCCAGGAATTAGATTTAAAATCAGAATTTGAATCTATTAGTTGTTTGATTTTGTTTTAGCCATAACTTTTGATTCCCACGTTCAAATTTGACAAATTTTATATCAATGGAATCAGGAGAGCAAGCCCTTTCTAAATATGCAATGTGTTTAATGTTTTTCTTCTGTTAAAATGGTTTTATTTACAGAAACATGTGTAGGCCTATTGGTGTATATAAATTATTTGAGAAATGTTTTAGTATTCAAATAAATGTTGTTTGGCAAGTTTTGAACTTGATTATGAACCAGTACTGTGCACTTGTCTTGTTGAGTTTAGAAAATCATCACATATCATATTGCATGCACCCATATATTTTTGCTTGTATTTATTTGGTATGTGATTTGTGGCTATGATTTTATGTAGATTTTGGTGCCAATAGTGATTGTGATTGTGAGGAGTGTAGCTACTCTCCAAACTACCAAGGCAAGTGGTGCTTCATTATATTTTTATCCCTATGTTTTCTACTATGCATTAGAAATATTTTTCTAAGTCTCGCATGGTTATATTTTGCTTATATGCTATGCTTGGGAAATCCTAGTAGTTGTAGAATTGCTAGAAATTTCTAAGTTAAGATGCTTATCTATGCCATGCTTAGCCTAGCTAGTAGCAACCAAGGGTGGTGAAATATTCATGCTATGTTAAAATATTTCTAAGTCTATGGACTTGTGTTTTGCTTAATAAAACAACTAAGTGAATGAAACACCTGGGTGGAATGGAAGGAATGGTTTATGTTGAGTGGTTACACAAGGCCCATTTCTATGGTTTACCTTGTGTATCTCACTTGTGGAAAGCCACCCAGGAACAAAGGGATTTGAGAGGCCAAATGTTAAGAAGCTTCTAGTGCAGCCACTTGGCAATATGGGCTCTGCCAGGATCATATAGGTTGCAATAACTTAGCCATTTGGACAGTTGGTGGTAGTGGGATGATAGGTTGGAGCACGTCCATTTGGTCTAAGGGAAGGCTTCTGAAAGGCCCTGTCTCGGTGAAAATCAAGGCTTGTGGGGAAAGTGCACAACCTCTGCAGATGGAAGAATCTAAGTACTTAGCCATGTTCCTGGTAAAGGACAATTTGAGCATCAAGACATGGAAGCTATCAAGAATCTCCTCATCCCAATTTCTAAGTAAAACTTGTGGTTGAACAAGGGTGAAGAACCCCAATGTCTATTGGTGGTTCCTTGGGAAAAGTTTTTGACAAAGAAAAACTTAGTGTTTTCAACTAATAGGCAAAACCTATTTTGAGCAAAGCAAGCCTAAGCTACACTTAGCCAAATTGCATATATTGTCTAGTCCACCAAAATTATACTAAGGTATCACTTGCCAATACTATTCCAATGTATTGACCCACTGTGGTTGTAACTTGTGATGTTGAAGGTTATTCTGATGAGGATTAGGAGTCATGAGTCTACAATCAACATGTTTGCCTGTGGCACATGAACATGAAGACTTTTATCTATTTACTTATTTAAACTCTTGTACTAGGCCTGTGGCCATGGAGTTGTAAAGACTATGTCTGTCTCTGGAATGACTGTAATGATGACCTTTGTTTCTGTGTACTTCATCTTAAACTGTGGATGCTAGCATTGATCCAGGGACTAGCATTGCAATCACAGGGATCCTTTTCCCTTATAAAGGAGGGATCTTACACCTTCGAAGGCATGGTGAACACCGTAAACAACTACACGGAGGCCGAAGCGGCAGCTCAGACAGCGCTTGCGCTCATTGACGGAGCCCCTCCGATTCAGCCACCACCACCACCTCCGGCCGCCATCGTCGTAGCAGCACCACCACCTCCAGTCATCGTCGAGGCCATTGCACCTCCACCGCCCGTCATCGAGGAAGTCCTGGCACCCTCCGAATCTGTCATTGACGCGCCTTATGCTGACTTCAGTGCAGATTTAGAGGAGATAGATTTCAGTCTAGAAGAGCTAGACACCGCTATGCAGGAGATGGAGGAGGAATACTCGCGCGACGAGCAAGCTAACAACACCGTCATGTCTCGAGGGATATCGTCACCATTGGGACGCGATGGAAGAAGATCAACCCGGGCAAGCTCCGCCTACGGCGCTGGAAAAAGGGAAGGGGACACTTATTGCTGCTGACGATGATCGCGCAAAGGTCATGCCTCCTCCGCCTAACCCAGCGCAGCAGCCCCAGGAACTTGGCATCGGCCCGAGCAACAACAACACCGCAAACTTGCCACCTCCAGCATCCATGTCGGCAGCAGCCCATGTTACTCCAGCTGATAGAGTAATGTACGGCAACCTCCTCGTCGAGCCACTAACCGATGCTCATATCCGGAACGTGACTCATCTTGACGAGAAGCGCCAGCAGCTGCTGGAGGAGGCGCAAGCCATCGCGGAGCAAGGAGATAAACTAGATCGAGATCTGGTCAACGCGCAGAAGTCCATAGAGAAAGCTAGAGCAATGGAGGCCGAGTACAAGACTCTGCTACAGCAGCAGAAGGCTAAGAAAGCTCCGGCTCGCGTCATCAACGATCCTGGTGTACGGCGCAACCTAGGATGGGCTCCCTCGAAGCCGGCGCAGGCCAAGCCATATATTGACAGTGAAGGCAAGCAGGTGATGCCCACCCCACTCCTTAACCTCGTCATCGCCAAGACCCTTCTAGAGCAGGATAGATCGCCTGAAGCATTAGAACAGGTCTATGACCTAGTGGCCAAGGCGGTGAAGCAGCAGGAAAAGGCCACCTCTCAGAAGCTTGAGTCTGATCCAGCGCTCTGCCGATCTAGCCAGTACAAACCGCCAAGGGACAGATCTCCTCAGGATGTCGGATCACGGACGGGTTCATCAGAACGAATACGGATTGATGCGCGCAACAGGAAGGATGCTATCCCCATATCCTCCGACCACGGAGAAAAAGTCCGACCACGTCGCCCATCGCCACCGCCCCGATCGCCCCGATGTCAGGAAAATTACAAGGCTCACCATCGTATGGATATGCCCCACCAAAGCAGTGCGGCATCATCATCCGCGACAACGCGGCACAAACCCGTCATGATGAAGAGCGCCACCAAGGACACAAGAGCAGGTCGCACCACGACCCTCCACGTCCGACAAGCAACCGCGACAGGCGTGAGGCGTCGCAGGAGGGTAACAGCAAGAAGGCTAACCCACCGCCACCTCCACCTCCATCGCCGCCAAGTAGTCACCATGGCGGAAGGGGCCCGCGTCGTTCACGCTGCCCATCCCCTGTTGACAACAAGAAGAAGAACCCGGAGCCGTACTATGCACGTTCACGGATCGATAAGATCCACGAGGCCCGAGAAGGACCATACGTGGGACCACGTTGCTTTGGACCTGCAATACGATCCACAACTTACCCCAAAGGTTTCCAGATTGACAAGACTATCAAGCCCTATGACGGCACCGCCAAGCCTGCCACATGGTTGCAGGACTAAGGCAACGCGGTGGAGATTGCCGGAGGCAACCCCAACATCGCGGTCAAGTACCTCCCGTTAATGTTGGCGGGCATGGCCCGTCAATGGATCGACGACTTGCCGGAAAGATCTATCTACAACTGGCTGGATATGCAAGAAGCATTTACCAAGAATTTTGAGGGTACATACAAGCGTCCCTGCACTGTGGGCGATCTACAGCGGTGCGTGCAAGAAAAAGACGAGACATCTCGCGCCTATCTCTCCCACTGGCCGGATATGAAGAATTCCTGCGCAGGAGTGCACGCTCAGACCGCCATGGTCGCCTTCATCGATGGGTTGGAAAGGGGCACGTTGCTCCGACATAAGATGAAGGTCTTGCAGGACAATCATCAGCTTGACTTGAATCAGATGATTCAGCTAGCTAGTGAGTTCGCAGCTGCCGACGACGATGCTCGTGGCTCTTTGCCGGCAACGGTCGTTCCAACCCAAGCTCGAAGGAACAACAGTACAAAGCGGAAAACTGCTCTAGAAGAAAAGAAATCTACCGACATGGTCGCTATGACTTTTGCAGTATGAGGAGAAGGCGGACAGCGTGGCCGAGGAAGGGGAGCGGGCCACGGGCAGCAACGAGGAAGTGAAACCAACTCGGCGCCGCTCCGCGTTCCCCAAACCTACGAGGAGTACCGCAATATGCCGTGCCTCGTACACCTCGACGCCAACGGCAAGGCCAGCCATACCAATCGACACTGCAAGTTCGTCAACGACCTCAAGGAAGACCCAGAGTCCGGCTACAAGCAAAGTCGGAAGAACAAACCGCGAGGCAAGGGCAAGGGGAAGAAGAAGGAGGAGGAGTCCAAGGATTCAAGTGACATGGATGAGGACGTTGACCCCAAGCACGCTGCCAAGAGCGACGACAAGGGCAAGAACCCCTTCGCAAAGAAGGCCCCAGTCCACCACACTTTCCTTGGCACCCCCACCGTCCGACAACAGAAGACCTCTCTAAGGATCCTGATGGCCACTATCCCCCCAGTTCCCCAGTACCTACGCTGGTCGAAGGTTCCAATAACTTGGGACAGGACGGACCACCCAGACCTTGTGCCCACGAAGAACCAGTACGCCATGGTCATCAACCCATTGATTGACGGCGTGGAGTTCACCAAGTGTATGGTGGACAGTGGAAGCAGCATCAACATCATGTACCTGGATACACTGCAGAAGATGAACTTGACGGAGGCAAACCTAAGGCGGACCAACACCGTTTTCCACGGCGTAGTTCCTAGTCGGGAGGCTCGGTCCCTTGGGTGCATTACGCTTCAGTTAGCCTTTGGCGACGTTAATAATTACCGCCAAGAGCGCATGACCTTTGAGGTGGTCCCCTTCAAGAGCGTGTACCACGTCATATTCGGCCGCGACATATTCCACACGTTCATGGCCAAGCCATGCTTCGTCTACAACAAGCTCAATATACCCGGACCAAACAGTGTCACCACCGTATCCGGAAGCTTTACCAAGGCAAGGGACTGCGAGATCAATGAAGCAGCCGTTGCACAAGCTATCCTCTACAGCGAAGAATTCAAGGAGATCCAGAGCAAGGTCAATGACTCAGAGATGCCCGCGTCGAAGAAGCAAATCTCCGACTCCGCTCCTGCATTCAAGGCCGCCATCGAAACCAAGCCAGTGGAACTTGTGGTAGGCGATGCCTCCAAGACCGTTGCCATTGGGACGAACCTGGATCCCAAATAGGAAAGCACGCTTGTCGAGTTCCTCCGTGAGAATTGGGACATCTTTGCCTGACAACCTGCCGACATGAAAGGTGTACCTAGGGAACTTGCCGAGCACAGCTTAAACATAGATCCAGAATGTAAACCAGTGAAACAACCTCTACGATGCTTCGGAGATGAGAAGAGACGCGCCATTGGCAAAGAGATAGCTAGGTTACTTAAGGCTGAGTTTATCCGAGAAGTCCTTCACACCCGATGGGTGGCCAATCCTGTACTTGTCCCCAAAAAGGGAACCAATGAATTAAGAATGTGCGTTGATTACACCGGCTTGAACAAAGCATGTCCCAAAGATCTGTTTGCTTTGCCTCGCATTGACCAAGTCATTGACTCGACGGCTGGCTCGGAACTTTTGTGTTTTCTCGATGCATACTCAGGATACCACCAGATCAAGATGAGGAAGTCGAACCAATTGGCCACTTCGTTTACTACCCCATACGACACGTTTTGCTATGTCACGATGCCCTTTGGGCTGAAAAACGCACGTGCTACCTACCAGCGGACAATGCAACGTTGCCTTCACGAACAAATTGGTCGGAATGTTCACGCCTATGTGGACGATATCGCGGTGATGTCTAAAAGGTCAAACCACTTAATATCCGACTTAAAAGAAACCTTTGATAATCTCCGGAAATACAAAATGATGCTCAACCCTAAGAAGTGCGTCTTCGGGGTGCCAGCCGGCAAATTGTTGGGTTTCATCGTTTCCCAGCGCGGAATCGAGGTCAACCCGGAGAAAATCAAGGCCATCTTAAACATAAACCATCCGACATGCCTAAAGGACATTCAATGACTAACAGGTTGGGCTTCCAGCAGTTAGTCGGTTCGTCAGCCGACTTGGAGAGAAGGATTTGCCGCTGTACAAGTTGCTGAAGAAGACGGACAAATTCACGTGGATGGACGAGGCAGATGCAGCATTGAAGAAGCTCAAGGAGATTCTTTCCTCAGCGCCCATCCTTGCAGCACCCGAGCCTGGAGAGCCCCTGTTAATATACATGGCGGCAACCAACCAGGTTATCAGCATCATCGTCGTGGTAGAGCGGAAGGAACCAGGCCACGAGCACGGAGTTCAACGACCAGTTTACTATGTGAGCGAGGTCTTGACGGAGTCCAAGCAGTGTTACCCGCACTACCAAAAGATAGCTTATGGAGTATTCCTCGCTTCTCGGAAGCTGAGGCATTACTTTCAGGAGCACCCAATCACAGTAGTGAGCAAGACTCCACTGTCCGAGATTATCAATAACAGCGATGCTACAGGAAGGGTCGCAAAGTGGGGCATTGAACTTGCCGCCTTCGAGATCACCTACAAGAGACGCAACGCTATCAAGTCACAAGCCTTGGCGGATTTTATTGCAGATTGGATGGAGATGCCAGATGCTACTCCGTTGCCAGAACTAGAGTATTGGGTGATGCACTTTGATGGATCAAAGCTGCTCAACGGCTCGGGGACTGGTGTACTTCTACAGTCACCAAAAGGAGACAAGCTACACTACGTTCTGCAGATCCACTTCGAGGCTACAAACAACATGGCGGAGTATGAAGCACTCATTCACGGACTACGTGTAGCCAAAGATATTGGCATCAAGCGCATAGTTTGCTGTGGAGATTCTGACTTAGTTGCCCAGCAGGTGGCTGGCACCTGGAATGCGTGGAACCCTATGATGGCGGCATATCGCGACGAAGTGTACGAGATAGCCAAGAACTTCTTGTGCTACGAAGTCAAGTATGTACCTAGGGAACAAAATGAGGCGGTTGATCTGCTATCTAAACTTGGATCAGGGCACAAGCGAATTCCGCCAGGAGTTTTCCTAGAGCATCTACGCACACCATCCGTGAAGGGCGCCGACATCGACAACCCGGATAGAGCTGACTCTTTCGTCAACATGGTGACAAAGATCCCTCCGGCTTGGACAAAACCGTTCATGATGTATCTCGAACACGGAACTTTGCCCGATGACGAAGTCGCAAGACGACAAATAGTACGAGGAGCAAAGGGTTATACCATAATCAATGGGCAACTCTATAAAAGGAGCATTACTGGTGTATACTTAAAGTGTGTTTCCTAGCTAGAAGGTATGGAAATCCTACGCGAGATCCATCTCGGAGATTGCGAGCATCATGCCGCTCCTCAATCATTGGTCACGAAAGCCTTCCGGCAAGGATTCTACTGGCTGACCGCGAAGGCGGACGCCGCCAAGCTGGTTGAGACATGCACAAGATGCCAGTATTATGCGCGACAGCCACATATTCCTGCTGAAGAATTGCGAACAATACCAATAACTTGGCTATTTGCAGTCTGGGGGCTAGACATGGTGGGGCCGTTATAGACGGCACCGTGTGGATTTACGCATCTTCTTGTAGCAGTTGACAAATTTACCAAATGGATAGAAGCTAAACCCATTAGAAAGCTTGATGGGGCAACTACCCTCAGGTTTGTCCGGGATCTAGTGGTGAGATTTGGTCACCCACATAGCATCATCACCGACAACGGAAGCAACTTGTCACTCGGAGAAGTAGAGGCCTATTGTTGGGACAAAGGCATCCAACTTGACCTTGCATCTGTGGCACACCCACAATCCAATGGTCAGGTGGAGCGAGCCAATGGATTAATTCTGCAGGGAATCAAGCCACGTCTTGAGGCACCGCTACATAGAGCAGCTAGAGCCTGGGCGAAAGAATTGCCATCTGTGTTGTGGAGTTTACGAACTACACCCAACAGATCCACCGGCTACACCCCTTACTTCATGGTATATGGAGCAGAAGCCATCCTACCTTCCGACATCCTCCACGATGCCCCAAGAGTTGCCGCCTACGACGAAGATGACGCTGAAGAATCCAGACGCCTAGATGTGGACCTTCTCGAGGAGGAGCACGTTTTGGCATGCCAAAGATCCACCATCTACCAGCAGAAGCTACGCAACTACCATAGTCGCGGCGTTCGGCATCGCTCGTTTAAAGAGGGGGATTTGGTGCTCCGACTTAAGCAGAATAAGTCGCACAAATTATCCCCGCCATGGGAAGGACCGTTCATCATAAGCAAGGCACTGCTCAATGGGTCTTACTACCTTGTTGACAATCGTGAACTTAGGGATAGACCCAACGAGGATCATAAGCGTAAGCGACGTGACCTAGATGATGACTACTCGGAGCTTGATCGGCCATGGAACATAGCACATCTACATCCTTTTTACACTTAGCATTTTTATCTAATTGTGTACCTCTTATATGATCAATGAAATAAAGCTCTTTGGTTCACTCATATTGCTGAGTCTTTTACCTCCTTTAGTGTTCATTTTAGGATCATGTAAAACCTTTATGCACAAGTCTTGCGATTGCACTTGTGAAAATTCCGCCTACGGGCGTTAGCTTAAGTTTTCTGGTCTACACGTTCTTTGTTGTTTTTATGTGGATTCTAGAGTAGTGACTTTCGGCACTTATTGTCGGCGATTTTGTGCTCAGGTTATAGACGGTGCCATTGGGCATCATCACCTAAGCGCATGGTTCCGACAATGAGTCTTCCGACTCACGAAAATTCAAGCATAAGAACCAGAGTAATGGATAAGCTAGCACTTTCTTAAAAAATATATACATACTGGGAATTAGTTCTTAAGTAGCAGGATATAACAACCATTGTTTTCTGCCTTAAAGGTGAAAAAAAAATTACAAAGTGTTTTTCATTCTTTGGGCGCAGGAGACTTGGAGGCCACATCATCACCAGCCGGAGAATCACCCTCGATGTCGGCGCTGTGATGAGACTCGGAGGAATCTTGGTTGACGCTGTCGATGATGTTCCTGGGCACGAAGACGTCAACGTCCACCAACTCGACAACTCTGGTGTCATAACCCGCGAGTGATGACAGGATGGCTTCGTGATCAATCTCTTTGCCGTCATCATCTACGTAGAGGATGCCAGAGGTCACCATGTAGATGTTGGCATCTTCGTAGTGCAACTTCACCATAGACAGTGCCATCCTTGCGCCAGCCCGTGCACATGAAGCTTTCCAGCTCGTGACACGCTCGGGAGCTCGATGCAGAATCTCCGAGTAGCTTGTCACAGAGTCCGATGCCTTGATATATATCTGGAGGGGCTTGGCAATCTCCTTGGCTTGGGCGATGGTGGTGTTGATGAAGTTGCCGGCAAGAACCATGGATTCCTTGTCCGAAGGAGGCGAGCGGGTTAAACCCATAGGAGCTGCAAATTCCGACAAGGAGCGTATGAGTTCAATAAACTCTAAGTATCCAGACTTACAGAAATACAAGGCGGAGGAAACTTACTGAAGATGCTGGCCTTGGCCCGCCAAAGGGTGTCCGCCAAGGATTCCTTCTCTTGTTGGAGGAGCTTAAACGCCTCGCTATGGCGATGGTTTTGCTCATCAGCAGCTTGCTTCTGATCCTTTAGGATCGCAAGCTCCTCCTTCAAGCGATTGATCTCTGCGGAGGCGGAATCCTCGTGCATCTTCAGCATTTCCTTTCTCTCCTCCTTCAGGATCTTGTTCTCATTGTCCAGCTGCTGGATGTGCTTGGACTGCTCGACAATGTCCTTGGCCTTGGCGACATGTTCTGCAAGTCGGAGAAAACAAAGTACACAGTGAGTAGTCGGAGATTATGGGCACAAAAGTAAGACGGAAATGCACAATAAGAAAACAGACTCTTGTTTTTGATGATCTGTTCCTTCAAGATGGCAGTTTTACCCTTTTCAGCTTCAAGATCTGCGCGCATCTTCTGGTACTTTTCGTTGGCCATGCCCCTCCGAGCATTCTCGTTCTGTGGAAACACATACAAAGTTAATCGTTGTTTGGTCTGCTTGGAGCTTCTAGTCAGAGATTTTCCACCTAGATGCTCGGGGGCTACAACGAGAGTTTTTAACTTATCAATATGCTTAGCTTTTCTTTAAAGCATCTAGTCGGAGCGAATTCAGTTTTAGATTAGAAGATTGGGGGCTACAGTATAAAGTTTTTAACTCAGAAGCTGCTTAGATTTTTTTTAAAGCATCTAGCCGGAACTAAATTCAGTTACAACTAGAGGCTTGGGGGCTACAGCATTGAAAATTATGAACACTGTGTATGCTACTCTTAAAGCATCTAGTCGGAATAGTATGTTCCATCTAAATGCTTGGGGGCTACAGTGAGAGTTTTTTCTAACTTAGTCACTCTTAGAGCATATAGATACAAAACCTATGGTTTTCCGTCTACATCCTCGGGGGCTACAGTGGGATACTCATATGAAATGCAAAAGGCAAAGTAAAAAACTTACAAGTGCAATAATCTTGAGGTTTGTAGCACTCTCGGCTAGCAGCTTGCCGAAGGAAATGCTATTTCCTTGCAAGATATCCGCTTGTCGGAGTAGCTCCTTAAGGCCGCACGTCAGAGATGACGGCACTCCTCCAGCAACCATAGTAGTGTTACTCGGCAGAAGCGTCGGGTATACTATCTTTGGGAACTCGAAGGGTTTCTGGGGAGTAGTGGCGCCGCCTTAGGCAGAGGTAGCAGCTCTGACCACCGCCTTGCCGCTACCGATGGCATCCTTAGCCGGAGCTTTAGCCATTTGAAGAGCAGCGCTCTCCTGCGTCGCCTGCTCGCCGACAACAGCGAGCTCGGTAGAGGCGCCAGAATCCACTTCCATGGCGGAAGGGCTTGGTGCCTCTTGGACTTGAGAGCTTGTCAGAGCAGAGGAGGGCTTGACGGCAGGAGTAGCAGGGGAGATGGCAGGGGAGGAGTCGCGATGCAGCATGTCCTTGATATTTCTAGAAGCCCCCAAAGTTTTGGAGGACTTCTTGAGGCTGGTCGTGGCTTTCTTCCTGAAACGTGCAAAGTGCATAATTACAGGAACAAGACAGATAAATAGACAATGTCGGAGAATGAGAGGCTTACACTAGGGGGGCGCTTTTGCAAAAATCCCGGTGGCTTTTATCTTTTCCGCCTCCAGGGCGGCGGTAGTCTTCTTGGAGGCTCCACCCTCCGTCTTCTTCTTCTTGCCTCCATCGGCAGCGTCAGAGGTGGAGCTCTTCCACTTTCGCGCCAACGGGACATCGTCGTCGGACACGACCGTGACTTGCTTCATCTTTGGATCGTAGATTTGGGCAGCCAAGTTGTCCTCATCTAGATCGCTAAGCTGTTAAGTGAGAAATCACCGTGTTAGATAAGATGGTATTGGCAAGACGGAAAAACTAGAGCAATGTCATACACGGAAAATAAATACCTACCATTGGGCACTTGCCATCTACATACATGTCACAGGTGATGGTGAAGCCACGCTTCTTATCCTTCACCTTGACGATGTCCTTAAGGCGGAGCTTGACGGAGTCGCTCGAGAAGTTATCCACGGAGATCCAGAGGGTATCCCTTCGATCACTGGTGTACTCGTGCATGAACTTCACGCGGTGCTGCAGAGGTTGGATTTGCCTGATGAACCAGCACATGGCTAGGTCCAAGCCGATCAAACCCGTCTCTACGAACCACTCGATCCGCCTTATTGCGCGAGAAGCGTCGAGGTCGGAGGGAAGGGAGGCATGGGATCTCCATGTGGACACTTCAGCGGCGGCTCCATCCACGAAGTCCGGGTACGTCACTTCTCGGCCCGCCAAAGGAATGTTGGGGCCATAGAAGTACGTCCACTGCTAGTTTTTGCACGACTCGTGGCCGACGATGTCAGGGAACCGCCGGCCAGATCGGATCTTGAAGCTTATGGTGCCGCAGTTCCTAAGCTCCTCCCTACTGTGTCCGACTTCACGTTTGACGGTGAAGAAGTACACGAACAATTCAAACCTTGGCCTAATCCCTAGGTAACCCTCACAAAGTTCCGCGAAGTTGCTAAGCACTAAGATGCTATTGGGGAGAGGTTATGGGGTTGGACCTTGTAGTGGTTCAAGACGGACAGAAAGAAGCGGGAGATGGGCAGAGAAACGCCGCGTACCAGTTGAGCCTTGAGGTACACCTTTTCTCCGGCTTGGGGAGAAGGTGTCACCTCGCCGCCCGCCGCCATGAGCCCTCCGTCGCGGGGAGGTAGCCTTCGGCGACCATCTCTTGGATGTCGCGTCCGGTGATGTCTGAGCCGTGCCAGTCGCCCTTGTGCGAGTCTGGATCTTCTTCCAGAGGCTCTAGTGATGCCAGATTGTGGTCACTGCCGGTGGTTTCAATCACCGCCGACGCGGGGATGACCAGGCCCTCTAGGGGCACGACGACGGAGCTCGCCGGCTTCGCCATGGCTTCGCTCGACGCCGCCATCGACGGCGAGGAGCTTCTGCTGGCCATGGAGAGCTGGAAGGGTGTGACTGACGCCGAGGGAGGCTAGGGTTTTCTAGGTTTTACGTGGAAAGCTCGAGGAGGCGTGCGGCTGGAGGAAGAAGACGATGACGCAAGAGAATGGGGTAAAAAGTGGCAAGTGTCCCACGCTACAATTTATCTTGCTCTACGTCAAGATTCGTGTAGCTAATCAGACGGTTGCTGCATAGACGACGTGTTCGTGAACGTGCACGGTAATTTCGCCACCTCTCCAACCGTCGCCGCCAACGGTTCGTATCGCTCGCGCAGGAAAATCGGATATGATTGCGTTCTCTGCATGTGTGAGTTACGAGGTGTCGCTGACCTAAGCCTACGTCGTCATAACTGACATGGTAGATGAGCCATTGCGTCGAAGATTTCGGCATGGACGGATTTAATCCGACTACGGAAGAGTACGATGGAAGATTCAGCATTTCTCCGTCTTACAAATCGAAGACGGAGAAAAACCTTGCAGGGTTCTTTGGGAGGACTACAAGATGTTGCTTGACGATTTGCCGACATCCATCTAGACGGAGCATTCGACGTGAAGAGGCAGGACGGCGCAATATCTCGGAGTTCTCCGGGGGCTACTGTTGGGGATATGCTATATGGGTATCCTCATAGCATGTATCTTATCCGACTAACCCGAGTGTCCCATAGTCGGTAGCATGGCCTATAGCCTGCTGGGCGGCCCAGTTAGGTGGATCCATAAGGGAGGCCTATGCCGGATAAAGGAAGGCTACGGTGGAGTCACCAGTGTACCCGGAGCCTTGGAGTGCAAGATACACAAGACTAGTGATAGACGGTGTAGGACTCTGTAACCTGTCCGGCTAGTACTTTTCCCTGTAACCCTAGGATCTGACGACTATATAAGTCGGGCCTATGAGAGCCTTTAGGGCACAACTTAGTATCGATTCATACAACCTCGCACAGCGAACCTATCTCTGTAACTCGGCGTATCTGCCCTTATAGTGATTTATAGCAGGAGTACGATTCCGCCACCATCGTGGGATCTGAACCTGGGTAAGCTGTGCTACCTCGTACCCGTCAACCGTCCGCCTTACCCCACGTCTCTAAACACGCACTATGAGGACCCCTCCATGGCGTACTCGTTGGCAATACCACGGCACTATCTGCCATTAATCACGATGCTGGGTCCCACATGCCAGCCTCTCATTAGATGAATCGTGTATATGATCGAATTTTTCCTTCGCTCCCGCTACCCTGTTTGGAACTTGATTGCGCTGCCGTTTAATCACGCATTTGGACCCACATGTCATCCTCTCATTAAAAGAAACGTTTGTATGATGGATTTTTTGCCCTCGGTCGCGCTACCCTATTCCGAACTTGATAACGCTGCCAGATGCATAATCATGGAGCTGGGCCCAACGTGTCATACTCTCATTAGAAGAAACGTGTGTCTGATGGAATTTTTGCCCTCAGTCGCACCTCCGTGTTAACTTGATAATGTTGCCCGCTGCATTAGCCGGTTATTTAGGCTGGTGGATCCCATATACCAATGGCATATTATAAGAATCATGCCTTCTCTAGTGCTACCCTGTTCTAACTAGATAGCGTTGTTCGACGAATCTGCCGTTTGGTTACGCTACGTGGTCCCACATGTCTGCATTTCATTTGAAGGACGTGTGCATGTTGGGATTTTTTTCTCGTTCGCACCTCTGTGTTTCAAACTTGGAAATGTTGCTTGATGCATCATCCATTTATATAGGCTGGTGGGTCCCCGTGTTAGCCTCTCATTAGAAGAAATGTGCACTTGCTGGACTTTTTTCACGCTCGCGCCTCCGTGTTTCAAACTTGGCGACGTTGCTCAATGCATCAACCGTTTATACAGGCTGGTGGATTGATGTTGGATCGATTGACGTAGAGTCTGTTGGGACACCCCAAGAGAAAGGTGTGATGAGCACAACAACAAGTTTTCCCTCAGTTATGAAACCAAGGTTATCGAACCAGTAGGAGAAAGGAAATAGCTCCCAAGGTGTTGCTAGGAACATGGAATCTGCACAACACAACCACAATACTTTGCCCCAACTTATAGTGAGGTTTCAAGCTCACCGGTTTGCTGAAAACAAAGGATTAAACGTATAGTGTGGAAGAAAGTAATTGCAGAAAGTAACAATAGACAATAGATTGAATATTAGTGGGAAGGAATGTACCGGGATCCATAGTTCACTAGGGGTGTTTCTCCATAAGATAAATAGCATGTTGGATGAACAAATTACAGTTGGGAAATTGACAGATTGAGAATGCATAATAATGCATGTACTTGTCATGATGATTTCTATGAGATTCGTTTGGGCATTACAACATAATACATAGACCATAATCCAATTGCATCTATGACTAATAATCCACCTTCAGGTTATCATCCGAACCCCTTCCAGTATTAAGTTGCAAGCAACAGATAATCGTATTAAGCAAAGTGTGTAAAGTAAACAATACAATTGCCCTTGGACAAAGGATTGTTGTTTTCTCCCTAGTGGCAACAACACATCTACAACCTTAGAGATTTCTGTCATTTCTCCAGATTACTGTCACGACCCGGGATCTGGGCTAGACAAATATCAGATCCTTATCTGATATAAGCCTAACCTAAATTCTGAAGCGCGTAGGGAAAGATTGGTATAATTACAGAATATACAAACCATACATTAATAAGATAAACTCTTAAGAGAGTTACAACCCAGTCATACAAGCCAAGGGTCACAGACCCATCATTACATCAAACAACGTAAGCAAACAAGTTGTTCTAAACAACAAACTTATCAAAGGGCCTAAGAGGCCATAATCAAACATAGCGACCCTTCCATAGATCCTAGGCTGCTGCCCGGGAACCCCGACTACTCATCGACTTCGACGTAGAAACCACCTTTAGTTGTAGTAGCTTCATCTGTAAAAAAACATCAACAAAGCAAGGCTGAGTACAGGGTGTACTCTGCAAGACTTATGGCTAGTGTAGTTGTTTTGCATTAAGCCATCTTTTGTTTTCAAAACAAGAGGGCGAAGAAACTCGTCTAGTCAGATCATTTTCAAAAGGGGATAAGAAGACTACAACTCTAGCTCTTATAACCATCTTTGATATCCACCAAGTACCATCATCAACTAAACCTCTCTTCCCAGACTATCCCCTCAAACAACCCCGAGGATGTACTCCGGATCTCACGTTAGTTGACAAGTTTTATCATTCAGTTTAATTCTCTATGATCTTCACGTCAGTTACCAAGTCGTCCATAACTGTGGACACGGCTTTTCGAAAAGATTAATGACCCTGCAGGGGTGCACAACATTACCTAGACATACCAACCAATTCTTAATGCCAAATTATTAGCCCTCTTCCTTGGAAGGACGACACAGAGTGGTTGACCACGACCTTTACCTTGCTTTCGCCGAGACCATGAGTCACGCACTAGGGAGATGCCGCAGTAACGGGTCAAGTCCCGAAGCCGGTCCCTAATGATGTGCACATGGTTCAAGATTATATACGTCGGGCATCTCTTGTTCCCGGCCACGCTTACCTACCTGTTATGAATGCACCTCCTTCACCTCCATTCAAGAACAACCAAGATGCGTATGTCGAATGGAAATCCTGAACTATGTGACTCATGGAATCTACTAGGAAAGTTAGTTGGTCGAGGGGGTTTCTAGGCCCTTGTGTGGTTGTACGCTCGTCTTGGTTAAGGAGGCAAGAACATCGGGTCCTAGGGGTGGAAAGTATGGGACTACAAAAACCACAACCCACGTGGCCTCCCATACAAGCCTTAGCATGTTATCATCCATCTCTGATCATTGATATTTATCATTCTTCTTTGCCGGTTTATCATTGTGACCGACAGACCTTTGAGAACACTCCCTTGAGTAGTTACCAGGCTGACCACATGAGTAAAAGGTAACTCCAGTGTGAGAACCAGCAGGAGGACGATATTTTGCTCCACTAGTGTTTGACTCTGGCTAACGAGAATCATTGCTAGAAGACTTGGGTGCATAAGGAGCACGACGCACAGCACTGTATGGAACAAAGACATGACGCTTCTTGTTACCAGAGGAAGAAGCACGAGAATTTCCTTCTTCACTCTTCTGAGAAACTTCCATATCCTTCCTTCCATGCTCCAGGGTAAGAGCCTGATTGTGCAGTTCCTGGAAAGACTGGAACTTGAAGGGCAGCAACTCATAGCGAAGTGCAGGGTTAAGTACCTTACGGAACATCTCTTGCTTATCTTCATCACTGGTCACATCCCTAGTTGCATAACGAGCCAGGCGAGTAAACTCACGCCCGTAGGTTTCAATATCCCTACGCCCCTGAGTCATATCCAGAAACTCCCTTCTTTTGAGATCCATGATGGGCTTAGGGATATAAGAGGCACGGAATGCTGCAACAAACTCTTCCCAAGTAACAACATGTCATTAGGCTTGCAGATTCAGAAAACCTTCCCACCAAACACCAGCCTCACCTTCTAGTTGATAGGTGGTGAAGTTGACACGATCAGCTGGACGGACACAAAGAGCACTGAACTTGCGCTCTATGGTGCGAAACCAATCATCAGCTTCAAGGGGCTCCTTGGGGTGGGTGAAGATTGGAGGAAAAGAGTGAATTAAATATCCAAGTGTGACACAGTCGTCAGGACGATGTTTAGTGTTCTGCCACTACTAGGAAATAGGTCGTTTGTGGTGCACCTGTAATCAGCATATGTGGCGCACTAGGAGTGCGCCACGGGCCTCGCGCTACGGCTATCTCCTAGTCGTGGCACACTTCCTGGTGCGCCACGGTTGTGTCGAGATAGGCGTGGCGCACATGCCAGTGTGTATGAAACTATAACCGTGGCTCACTACGTGCTGTGCGCCACGGATACAATTTTCAAAATTCAAAAAAAAAAGCGGCAGATCTGTATCTTCTTTGTCGGTCTTTGTTGGTCGTCGGTGCAGGTCATAAATCGCCGCGTAAATGCCGCCAATCATCGTCATCGTCGTCGTCGTCGTCTCCTCGTCGTTGTCGCCTCGTGGTTGTCGCCTTGTCGTCGCCGTCGCCTCATCGTCATCGTCGCCTCGTCATTGTTGCCTCGTCATCTTCACCTTGTCGGAGAGGCCTCGTCGTTGTCGGATCTGCAAGGAGGAGGAGGAGAAGAAGAGGATGAAGAGGAGGAGGAGGAGGAGGAGGAGGAGAAGAAGAAGAAGGAGCCCGCCATCATCGTCGTCACTACAAGGAGGAGGCCGCCATCACCATCTTCACTTCAAGGAGGAGGAAGAGGAGGACAAGGAGAAGGAGAAGGAGAAAGAGAAGGAGGAGGAAAATGAGAAGGAGAAGGAGGAGGAGGAGGAGGAGGACAAGAATAAGAAGAAGAAGAAGAAGAAGAAGAAGAAGAAAAGGAGAAGGGAGGAAAAGGTTGGAAAAGGAAAAGGAGAGAAGGGGAGGGGAAAGAAAAGGGGTAGGTGGGCGGGGCAGTGGGGATTCAAATTTTGAATCCTGCCCAACTTACTCGTAGAGCACTAGGTGGTGGTGCGCTACAGGTAAGTTTCCCTTTTTTTTCAGGAAAAAACGGTCATTGGACCGTAACTTTTTACTCTTTTCTAATTTTGAAAATCTAAAAAATCTCTAAACGACCGGAGGTTGTTTCGAGCGGATGCGAAATCTCGTTCTCGTCATTTTTGGTATATTACACGATTTGTTTCGACATCGTATGCAAAAGTTAGTGCCATTTTATCGTGGCATGACTTTTTTTGCAGATACAGTCAAAATTATTGTTTGTTAATTTCCATACAAACTATACCACATTACCTACCTAAATATCAAAGGATTATATTTTTGGAAGTGTCTATCATTTTCTTTTATTTTTTGCAAAACCTAAAAAGGCGATCCACGGGGTGGGGGGTGGGGGTGGAGTTGGTGCAGGCCACTTAGCCGTAGGGCACTAGGGCAGAGTGCCCTACGGCTAAGTTGACCCAGCTGCTGCTGCACACATGCCCGTAACGCACTAGGTCAAGGTGCCCTACGGCTAAGTGACACATCCGTGGCGCACCTTGACCTAGTGCCCTACGGGTACGTGTGTTGTGGCCACCTGTGCCCTAGCTCACACATAGCCGTGGCGCATCGCCCCCATGTGTGCCACGCTTATGGCAGTTAGCCGTAGGACACCTATGGGCAGTGCGCCATGCCTATTTTACTCGTGGGGCACCACTAGCAAGTGCGCCACAGAAGTGTGGATTACCTATAGCCGTTTTCCTAGTAGTGTGAGCCACACGCTCCAGAAGGCGTTCATTCCTCAGGCGGTTGGTCTAAATGTTGTTGAGAACCTCGGCCATTATGGGAGGTGGTGGAAGTTCCTGATCAGCATTGTTGTTTCCTCGACGACCAACAAAACCAGGAGTACCAGACGACATCCTAAGGAGGAAACAGAAACCATGAGAACGGTTTCACCAAAAAGGGTATATCAAAGGATGACGAAAACCATATCAAAAGATCATGGTAGAGGTGAACATGTGGAGGAATATTATATCAATGCATTAAGTATGGCAGTAGAACAAGCATACGAAACGTATACGCTACCAACTTAGATACAAACCATAACAATGTAATGCAAGCATGATATGATACCAACAAGTCACAAAAATATTACAGAGCGGGATTAGAGACATCCTTAGCAAAGTTGAAAAACAAATAGATATATTTTGGAAACTCTGAGCCTTGCAACCAAGTAAAGAGTACTAGGAAAAACAACCCAACCCCGTATTTCCTAAGAGTTTGAAATGATAGACGAGAAGTGAAAACCTTGCAAACCAAACGGGATAAGATAACTCAGCAATATAACAACCTTGGATAAGGAGTAAAAAGAGTCGAATTCAGAGTTTTGCAAATAGTTTTTTAGCTTTCAAGTAGTTTTCTCAAACTCTAGACTCAACATCTACCAGCTAGAAGGGTTTCCTACAGGCAGTACTGCTCTGATACCAAAATCTGTCACGACCCAGGATCAGGGCTAGACAAATAGCAGATCCTTATCTGATATATGCCTAACCTAAATTCCGAAGCGCGCAGGGAAAGATCGGTAACATTACAGAACATACAAACCATACATTAATAAGATAAACTCTTAAGAGAGTTACAACCCAAGGGTCATAGACCCATCATTACATCAAACAACGGAAGCAAACAAGTTGTTCTAAACAACAAACTTAGCAAAGGGCCTAAGAGGACATAAACAAACGTAGCGACCCTTCCATAGATCCTAGGCTGCTGACCGGGAACCCCGACTACTCGTCGACTTCGATGTAGAAACCACCTTCAGTTGGAGTAGCTTCATCTGTAGAAAAACATCAACGAAGCAAGGCTGAGTACAGGTTGTACTCCGCAAGACTTATGGCTAGTGGAGTTGTTTTTCATTAAGCCATCTTTTCTTTTCAAAACAAGATGGAGAAGAAACTCGTCTAGTCAGATCATTTTCAAAAGGGGATAAGAAGATTAAATCATCTTTGATATCCACCAAGTACCATCATCAACTAAACCTCTCTTCCCAGAATACCCCCTCAAACAACCCCGAGGAAGTACTCCGGATCTCATGTTAGCTGACAAGTTTTATCATTCGGTTATAGTTCTCTATGATCTTCATGTCCGTTCCCAAGTCATCCATACCCGTGGACACGGATTTTCGAACATATTAATAACCCTGCAGGGGTGCACAACTTTACCCACATGTACCAACCGATTCTTAATGCCAAATTATTATCCCTCTTCCTTGGAAGGCTGACAGAGAGTGGTTGACCACGACCTTTACCTTGATTTCGCCGAGACCATGAGTCACGCACTAGGGAGATGCCGCCGTAACGGGTCAAGTCCCGAAGCCGGTCCCTAATGATGTGCATAGGTTCAAGATTACGGATGGCGGACATCTCTTGTTCCTGGCCACACTTACCTACCTGTTATGAATGCACCTCCTTCACCTCCATTCAAGAACAACCAAGATGTGTATGTCGAATGGAAAGCCCGAACTATGTGACTCATGGAATCTAGTAGGCAAGTTAGTTGGTCGAGGGGGTTTCTAGGCCCCGTTGTGGTTGCACGCTCGTATTGGTTCAAGAGGCAAGAACATCGGGTCCTAGGGGTGGCAAATATGGGACTACAAAAACCAGAAACCACGTGCCCTCCCATACAAGACTTAGCATGTATCCATCTCTGATCACATCACCACATCCTACCATAGAAGATTCATTCGCATCTCTGGTGCATCACCTGAATGATCAGCATCGGACCCTAAGCATGGCTAAGCTTGATTGAACTATGGCACTAGCGATGCTCATAAGCCAACCCCTAGTTATGATAAGATCAGTGGAACAGGTAATATAGTTCACAAAGGGAAACATGCATCTGATAGGATTAATCTATCTACTGATAAAAGACTGTTGAACCGAATGCATATGGTGAGAATGAAATACTTTGTAAACATAGGATTCATATGTATGAGTGGGCTTCACTTGCCTTGTCCGTTGTTGGAATGGTACTGCTCTTCGGTGGCGTTGACTTCAGCCTCGGGTTTGGTTCCTATTCGCGAAGAAACAATCACCGGAAAAGAGAAAGCAACATTCAACACATGGCATGTGAAATTCTCATACAATAGGGATGATATTACAAGTTAAATTGTGTTGACATGAACCCTAGAACATGCTTAGTCATTTTAAACGAGGTCCGAGAGGTACAAAACCTAGAACAGGGGGATCCTCGAAATCACCTGTGGGGTTCAATTGGTTCTTCTAATTAAACTTGCCATGAAAGTTGATTAACAATGTATGATTATGCTTAGTTAGATAGAGATCATTTTTCTGATCATTTTGGTATATTATTTGTATTTTTGTGATTTAAAATGAATTATTTATGAGTTTCTCCATTTTTAATTCATTTTAAATCATTTTTGGAATATTTAATTTAATTTCCAACTTGGGACCACATGTCAGACTTTTATTAATTTTAGAAAACATTTACAGAAAATATTAAAACCCTGACAGACAGGGCCCACCTGTCATATATTTCTTATTTACAGAAAAGATTTAATGAAATTATTAAAGAAAAAGAAAAAGGCTTAAGGACATCATGATGATGTCATGCTGACATCATCCATGGCTTTGCTTGCAGGTCGATGATGGAACCGGAGATTGAGCACGCGCGAGAGGCTATGGTTGGGGCCGTTGGAAAGAGGCAGCAGAGGGGAGTCTATTGGTGGTGGCGCCGCCTGGAAATGATCACCGGAGACGGTGGCGCGACAACGGCAAGCGGCGGCGGCGTCAGGGCTCACACGAGGAAGACAACACAGGGGGAGAGGGAGGAAACGGAGAGGTGCTTGAGCACCATAAGCTCACCAGGAGCACGACGGTGGAGTCGGTGAGGCAAGGCGAGCATGGGCGACGCCGGAATCAATGAAGAACGCGGTGGCCGGAGCTCAGAAAGGAAAGGTTGATGGAGACGTTCCTTAGCACCCGCGGCCGATTCCTTCGGCGGGGAGGCTCAGCTCGACGAGGCGCAGCTCCTAGGGGCAATGGCGAGGCTCGGGGCGGCCGGAGATGGCGAGGACAAGCGGCTAGGGTTTCGGCCAGAGGAGAGGAACACGAGAGGGAGGTCATGAGAGATGGGGAAAGAGATAAGGCCGAGGCCGGAGCATCTTGGCGTTCTTATCCTCACCCGGAGCTCGTCGGAAGGCCAGCAGAAGGCAGCGGGGATCGACCACGGCGGCGCTGCCACCCAGCTGCTCCCTCTCGGTGAGGAAGATGACGAACAGAAGCGACGAAGGGGTATGAGGCTGGGTGGGCCGCGGCTGGGCCGGGGTGGCTGGCTGGGGAGCGTGTGAGCGATGAGGAGAGAGAGGAAGAGATGGGCTGCGGCCCATTAGAGCTACGTCACTATTGTTTTTCTTCTGAAAACCTTTTTCTTTTCTGTTTTTCAATTTCTGTTTGTATTTTGAAATTCAACTCGGTTTTGAATATTTCCAAATTACAGAAACTTCTATAAAATATCTGAAAACACTAAGGGGTCCTTAACACAATTTGGGCTCCATTTGTTTTGATAGTTTTCAAAATATGTAAACCATTTGAATGGTTTTGAGAGGAAGAAAATTAGGATTTTATTTGTGTTTGTTTATTTAAACTAAAGTGCAAGTATAATGCATGCATGCTATTCTCAAACATGTCGTTATTAATATTACACAGAAGGGTTGTATGTTAAAATTACTAGAGGCATGAACCTACTATCAAGCATAAATACTCCCTCTTGGAGTCACAAGCAACTACTTGGCTAGAAACCAGTAGCAACGGAGAGCATGCAAGATCACGAATAACATAGACATGGTAGAATCAATAATCAATCTTGAACATAGTACTCAATATCCATCGGATCCCAACAAACACAACATGTAGGATTACAAATAGATGATCTTTATCAAGAACGGAGCTCACAAGATCTAATCATGATAGCACAAAGGAGAAACACCCATCTAGATACTGCTACAGACCCATAGTCCAAGGATGAACTACTCACGTATCACTCCGGAGGCTGGCATGGTGATGAAGAAGGCCTCCGGGATGATCTTCCCCTCCGGCAGGGTGCCGAGAAGAGCTTCAGATCCCTCCTGATCTAGGGACGATGGTGGCGGCGTCTATGGAATGTTTTGTGGATTTCTGATCGGGTACTTAGGATTTTCTCCTCGGGGTGTTTATATAGGCGAAGGGGCAAGGTCGGTTGAGGGCCACGGGCCCCACACCATGCCCTGTCGTGGCCTAGGGTGGACCCGTGACAGAGGGTGGTGTGGCCACCCTGTGGCGCCTCTTTGTCCCCCCTCTGGACTCCGTCTTTGCTACGATAAAATATTGACTTCGGATTTTGTTTCGTCCAATTCTGAGAATATTTCCTTACTAGCTTTTCTGAAACCAAAAACAGCAGAAAATAGGAACTGGCACTCTGGCATCTTGTTAATAGGTTAGTTCTAGAAAATGTATAAAAATGGCATAAAGTGTAAACAAAACATAAAGCAATTGGTATAAAACAAGCATGGATCGTCAAAAATTATAGATACGTGTCGGGGGGATGGTCCCCAGGTACCCCCAAAGACGCCCTAAAAGCGCCCCAAGACAGTGAAAAAAGGCAAGCTTGACAGATTCGACCTGGGCCGGCTAGAGGCTTCCAGCCGGCCTGCTCGCGCCCTGACGGCCCATCCGGCCACTCCCGCCGCTTACCTGTGGCCGACAGGGCAGCCAGCAGTGGGTGCAGCCGCCCTTGCTACTGCCCTCCAACCCAGCCAGATCGATCCGGACCCACCAGGAAACATACGAGAAGAAGGACAAGCACCAAACATCGACAAGACTGAGAAGACACGGGCCATGCTGCCACTATAAAAGACACTCTGCACTATGCATGACACTACTAGATGACATAGCAAATAGCAAATACTATGCATTGTACTTATATTACCTCATGCATGACACCATGTATAGTAAAGTTAGGCCTTGTGGGCTCATGTTGTCCCTTGGGCACACTTTATTAGTGCACGAAGGGTGCTCATGGTGAGGGATCACTCTTACTTGGAGCTATCTCTCTCATCCTCATTCCCTGCTAGCACACATGTGTAAGACCGCACCATTTAAGGTAAAGGCCCTTGTGATTGCAATGCTAGTCCCTGGATCGAATTGCTAGCATCCACAGTTTAAGATGAAGTACACAGGTACAAAGGTCATTATTACATCGTAATATCCAGAGATATAATAGTTCTTACAACTCATTACCAAGTCTAATACATAGAGTTCACAATACTTAACAAAATAAATAAAGTCTTCATCTTCATGTGCCACATGCAAACATGTTGAGTGTAGACTCATAACCCTAGTATCCATTAGAGTAACCTGCGACATCATAAGTTACAGCCACAGAGGGTCAATACATTTGGAATTGTATTGGCAAGTGATACCATAGTAGTATAGTAGCATCTAATACCTATATGAATTTGGCTAAGTGTAGTTCAGGCTGTCTTTGATCAAAATAAGGTTTTTCTTATTAGTTGAAAACACTAATTTTTTGTTTGACAAAACACCCAAGGAACCACCAATAGACATTGGTGAACCTTTACCCTTGTTCAACCACAAGTTTTAACTTAGAGAAATTGGGATGAGGAGCTCCTTGATCACTTCAATCTCTTTGAGGCTCAAAATGTCCGTTACCGGGGACACGGCTAAGTTCTTAGGTTTTACCCTCTCGAGAGGTGGTGCACTTTCCCCCACAAGACTCGACATGCCTCGAGACGAGACTTTTCAAAAGCATTCCCTTAGATCACCATGGACACGTTCCATCCTATCAACCCTACCACCAACTGTCCATCTGGCTAAGTTCTTGCAACCTAGTTGGTCAAGGCAGAACCCATATTCAATGTGGTTGCACTAGAAGCTTCTCAATACTAAACATCTCAAATATCTTTGTTCCTAGGTGGCCATCCCCAAGTGTGATACACAAGGTAAACCATATACATGGGCCTTGTGTAACCACTCAACACAAACCAATCTTTCCATTCCACCCAGGTGATTCATTCACATGTTGTTTTACTAATCGAAAACATAGTCATAGACTTTGCATAATATCATATCATGAATAATCCACCCTTGTTTTCTACTAGAAAGGCTAAGTATACTAGTATAACCAGTTTCTTAACTTAGGGAAAAACTGCTAAGACAATATCTATAGTATTTACCCAAGCGTAGCATATACATAGAAAATAACTATGCAAATCCTACTCAACATATCACTAGTGCATATATAAAATAATGAGACAAAAGATGAAGCATCACTTGCCTTGGTAGTTGGGGGAATAGGAACAATCCTCACAATCACAATCTCCACAATCACCAAAATCTACACACAATTTCATACAACAAAATCCACATTCAATATACAAAAAAAAATATATGAATGCATGCAAAATGCAATGGAATTATTTGCCACACTAAACAAGTCAAACTAAATAGTATTGAATACAAAGAAAACTTTCTATAGTCCAAATAAACTAAAATTAACTTTAAAACAATTTTCTAAATAATTTTTATAGTCAAAACAAGCCTACAAATGTTTCTACAGAAAATCCTAATTTTACCGACGCAAATGGCCAAACCAAGGCCATAGATGCAAATAGTTTATTTTTCTGAATGCATTGATATAAAATTTGTAATTTTTGGACAAACAGATCAAAAGTTATTGAATTTACAAGTTTGAATAACTAATAGATCTAAATTCAGATTTTAAATCGAAAACAGTGACACGCGGCATGTTCTTATTGGCGCGTACCGGTTCACGCTGGATCATGTTTCTGCGCCGTTAGATCTAAAGTGAATCCTGCGGCTCAGATCAAAACTTACCCCTTCGTGTTAAAATCTAATCGTAACCGCTAGCTAGATATCCAACGGATCAGATCTATCTGACAATACGCGGGCGGCGCAAATGGCTCTGGAGGCAGCGACGCTACTGCCGGTGACATGCCGGCGAGGCTATGGGGTTAGGAGGGACGTGCTGATGCCTACCAAGCTCGCGAGAAGATGGTGAATCTCAACGTGGTCTTGGCTTGGAAAGGGGTGCACGGACACGGGCTCATGAGCTCGTCGGAGTTGGTACTGGCGTTGGGCGTTTGCGAACGGTGACGGGGAGACAACCTAGGACGCGAAAGGACAAACGAAGGGAATTAGCAAGTGCACAAGGTCACGGTGAACACAGTAGCGTGAACTAGAGGTCAAGGGGCGCGCGGACTTTACCGAAATTACTCGCCGGAGTTGATCGACGCCTCGGATGCTCGTACAGGTTGACGGGGACGACGACTTGGGGCAAGATTGGACAAACCAGAGGCATGAGGATATGCGTAAGGGGAAGATAAACACACTTGCGTGAACGAGAGGCAGAGGCGAACACGGGGCTCACCGGAATGTGTCGCCAGAGTTCGTCGGTACCGCGGCGGTATAGAGTGAAATTCGTGGAGCCTGGCGACTCTTGGGGCTTGCTGTGTGAGGGGAAATGGTCACGGGGAGGTGGGGGGTAAGTAGCCGGAGCAGGGGCGAGAATCATGCATGCATTCATCGCCAATTAATCGAAATCAAAACGCGGTAGTGAAGGGGTAAGAAACGGGCGGCAAGCTGGTCGTGGGCGCGGGGTTTGGGGACGGAGGAGAGGTGGCAGTGGGGCCTGGTTGCCAGTGAGAGAGAGGGTGCACACGTGGGTGAGAAAGAGAGAGGGAGAGGGGAAACCCGGGTGGGCTTAGTGGGCCACGAGGGGGGTTTGGTCCAGATAGGTTGCGCTTGTTATTTTTTTCCCTTTTCCCTTTTTCATTTTCTATTTTTCTATTTTGATTTTCTAAATTGAATTCGAATGGCTATTTCAAATCTGTTTGAATTCAAATATTCACCAGAATTTTGTACTAAGGTCATAGTGTTCAAATGTGTGTCAAACACATCAAACCATTCAAAAACCATTTTGAGGTCATAAAATAAAATAAAAGCATGCCCCATATATATATAATGAAAGGGGTTTAAATATGGTTCTATTAGCATTTTTGTTTTGAACTTTTTTGTGCAAGATCAATATGCCATGATGAAATGAATGCAATAACATGATTTTGCATTTGATGAAATTTGGGATGTTACAAATCTAACCCCCTTAATATGAATCTCCACCTCGAGATTTGGATTGGCTAGCAAATAGTTGAGGGTGATCTTTCCCAAGGTCATCTTCACTTTCCCAAGTTGCTTCTTCCTCGGTATGATGATTCCACTGTACTTTGCCAGAATTTGATAGTCTTAGTATGAGTGACTCTTTCTGCTGTCTCAAGAATCTTGATAGGTTTCTCTTCAAAAGTGAGATCATTCTCCAACTGTACCTCCTCCAATGGTATAGTGTCCTTCAATGAAATTTCTTTCATCTCCAGATGACACTTCTTCAACTGACTCACATGAAACACATTGCGAACTGCAGACAGTGATTAAGGTAATTCAATCTCATAAGCCACTTCTCCTTTGTGTCTCAAAATCTTGAATGGTCCAACATATCGAGGTGCCAACTTTCCTTTGACTCCAAATCTATTCACACCACGAAGTGGTGAAACTCTAAGGTAAGCTCTATCACCTACCTCATAGGTGACTTCTCTACGCTTTGGATCTGCGTAGCTCTATTGTCGGGACTAGGCTATCTTCAATCTGTCCTTTACCAATCTGACTTTCTCTTCCGCTTCCTTGATTAGTTCTGGTCCGAACAAATTTCTTTCTCCTACTCCACTCCATAGTAATGGCGTAGTACACTTCCTTCCATAAAGGGATTCAAACGGAGCCATATATATGCTTGCTTGATAGCTGTTATCGTGAGAGAATTCTGGGCAGACTTTCATCCCAACTAGATCCATAGTCTAGTGCACATTCTCTCAACATATCTTCCAAAATCTGATTGGTCCTTTCTGTCTGTCCATCAGTCTGAGGGTGAAAATCTGTGCTGAATTCTAGTCTTGTTCCCAATGATTCATGCAATTGTCGCCAAAAATGCGAAGTGAACTGAGTTCCTCTATTAGACACAATACTCTTAGGTACTCCATGCAGACATACAATCCTATTCATATATATCTTAGCCAATTTAGCACTTGTATAAGTAGTCTTCACGGGTAAGAAATGAGCCACTTTAGTTAGGCGATCCACAATAACCCATATCGAATCATATCCAGATCTGGTCCTTGGCAGTCCGGTGATAAAATCCATACCAATCTTATCCCACTTCCAATCAGGTCTAGGTAGTGGTCGCAATAACCCTGTCGGTTTCTGATGTTCCGCCTTCACTCTACTACACACATCACATAAAGCATTGTGTTCCACGATATCTTTTTTGAGATTATTCCACCAAAACCTTTCCTTCACATCCATGTACATCTTGGTGTTACTCGGATGAATAGAATATGGTGAATTGTGTGCTTCTTGCAGAATTAATTTCTAAAGTTCCAGATCTTGTGGAATGCAGATACGCTTTCCATACCATAAAGTTCCTTATTCATATTCATGGAATCCTTTCCTTTACTAATTTTACCTTTAATCTCTTCAATTTCCTTGTCTAACTTTTGGCTTCTTTGATCTTATCCAACAGTGTTGGTTGAACTTCCAATGACATGAGATATCCTTCAGGCACTATCTCCAATCTTAGCTCTTTGAATTGAGAACACAAATCATCTGGAAATTTCTTTTAGTGAGGCCATTCACATAAACTTTATGGCTTAAAGCATCGGCTACAACATTTGCTTTACCGGGATGGTACTACAAACTCAAGTCATAATCCTTGATAAGTTCAAGCCACCTCCTTTGTCTCATGTTGACATCTTTCTGGGTGAAAATATATTTCAAACTCTTGTGATCAGTGAACACTTCGCAACCTTTTCCCAAAAGATAATGTCTCCATGTTTTGAGTGCATGGACAACAAAGGCTAAATCTAAGTCATGAGTAGGATAATTTAGTTCATGAGTTTTGAGTTGTCTCGAGGCATACGCCACAACTTTTCCTTCTTGCATTAAAACTCCACCCAATCCTTGGTGAGATGCATCACAATGAACTTGGAAGCCTTTTTCCAAATTTGGCAAACATAAGACTGGTGCTGACACTAGTCTCTTCTTCAACTCTTGAAAACTGGTTTCACACCCTTCAGTACAATCAAACTTCTTCTCTTTATTGAGCAATCCTGTCATTGTCTTAGCCACCTTTGAGAAATTCTCGATGAACCTTCTATAGTATCCTGCCAAGCCTAGGAAACTATGAACTTCTTTAACCGACTTGGGATATTCCCACTTAGTTACAGCTGACACCTTTGCAGGATCGACAGCTATACCATCACCAGACATAATGGGTCCAAGAAATCCAACTTCATTCAACCAAAATTCACACTTACTTAACTTGGCATACAACTTGTTCTCCCTGAGTTTCTTAAGAATCAAACTCAAATGTTCTTCATGATCTTCATTGCTCTTGGAATAGATCAATATGTCATTGATGAATACGACAACAAACTTGTCAAGAAACTCCATGAACACCTTGTTCATCATGTTCATGAAATAAGCTGGTGCATTTGGTAGTCCAAATGGCATCACAGTATACTCATACAATCCATACCTAGTGGTTAAAGAAGTCTTAGGTATGTCTTGTTCTCGAATCTTTAGTTGAAAGTAGCCTGATGGAGATAAATTTTTTAGAACACCCGGGCTCCTTCTAGCTGATCAAATACATCGTTGATTCTAGGTAAAGGGTACTTGTTCTTTATAGTCACCTCATTGAGTGAACGCTAATCTATGCATATCCTTTGGCTTCTGTCCTTCTTTTCAACAAACAGAAATGGTGCACCCCAAGATGAAGAACTTGGTTGGATAAATCCTTTCTGTAACTGTTCTCCAAGCTGTTTGTTGAGTTCTTTCTGAAGGGAGACGGGTAGTCTACACTAGCGCAAATCAAAATTTTCTACCGTGTAAACCAGGATTACTGTTGTCATAGGTCACGGGATTACCACTAGACGTGCAGTTGCAGAACTTGATGAAGCGCGTCGAGGCAGTGCAGACGTTCTATGTCTCCTCCTTGTCCTCGTCCCACGATCAACTCCCCTTGCGTGGCTCGTCCAAGTACCACATATGCAGCACCTCCGAGGTATCCACACGTACAGGGTGGAAGCATCAGACACCAGACTGTTAGGTCCACGCGTGCAACACATGCGTGAGGAGTGGCGGCTGGGGAGAATGGTCTAACCCTGGTCAGCACACCCCACCCTCTCTTATATAGGCGTCCCTAGTGGGATTCTACATTAGCAACCCATTAGTATCCTAAGTCTGGTCTAATTCGGATCCAATCCTCATTAGGCTTCAGCCCCTTAAGTGTGTGACCCTATAGGTTCATATACGTATATACATGACACGAATACACCTATTGTGTCAATAGTTGGTAACGGCCTCTACCAAGACATGCCAACTCCAAAACGCATACAAAGATCATATCGGACGAACCATCACAAGGTTTAGTACATGTCTTTCCCTTTGCCTCACGATATTTGGTCTAGCTCCAAGATGACCTCCCTTTCTCGATATTGTGATACATAATCCCTTTACTAGGTTAACTCTTAACCATATGTAGAATGACCATGCATTTTTGGATCCGATCACTCGACGGCCCCAGAGATATCTCTCTCAAGTAGAGAGGGGCAAATCCCATCTTGATTGACCATACCTTGCAGCATGCTTCAGGACAAATCCGAAAGCTACCTTTATAACTACCCAGTTACAGAGTAGCGTCTGATAGCACAAAAGTAGGTTGATCCACATCTCATGAACATGTGACAATCTCAGGTCTAAGTACAAAACATACACGATGTGTAGAGAGAGCTGCAAGTCTAATTGCCAGCCTCAAGTTGGGTCAGTCCAACCCCATGTTCATAACATGTGTCCACATCATTGGTTTGACTGTTGGAATTATGCCCTAGAGGCAATAATAAAGCTGTTATTATTATAATTCTTGTTCATGATAATGTTTATATTCCATGCTAGAATTGTATTAAGCGGAAACTTTAATACTTGTGTGGTTTGTGAACAACACCGTGTCCCTAGTACGCCTCTATGGACTAGCTCATTGATCAATGATGGTTAAGGTTTCCTAACCATAGACATGAGTTGTCAATTGATAATGAGATCATATCATTGGGAGAATGATGTGATGGACAGACCCAAACTAAGTGAAGCAATTAGATCGTGTCATCGTGTTCGTCTTTGCGAAGCTTTTCTTATGTCAAATATTGTATTCCTTAGACCATGAGATAATACAACTCCCTGGTATCGGAAGAAAGCTTTGAGGTCATCAAACGTCATCCTATGAGAGGGTGATCATAAAGGTGTCTCTTAGGTGATCGGAAAGTATCTGTTGGGTTGTATGTATCGAGATGGGATTCGTCCCTCCCAAGTCGGAGAGATATACTTCGGGCCCACTCGGTAATCGATATCAACACCGCTTGCAAGCATGTGGTTAAGGAGTTAATCACAAAGTGATATCGGATTACGGAACGAGTAAAGTACTTGCCATGAACGAGATTGAACTAGGTATGGCCAGTGCACGATCGAATCTCGGGCAAGTAAAATATCGTGAGACGAAGGGAATATATATATGGGATTGTTTGAATCCTGACATCGTGGTTCATCCAATATGATCATCGATGAATGTGTGGAAATCAATATGGGTGCCCAGACCCCGCTGTCGATTATTGATAGAAGATCATGTCTGCATATTCTCGAACCCGCAGGGTCACACACTTAACGTGTCTCGACGCTAGGATAGATTGGATAATTGGTTTATGAATTTTTGTTCGGAGTCTTGGATGGGATTCGGGATATCACGAGAGGTTCCGGAATGGTCCGGAGAATAAGATTCATATAAGGCAATGCAGTTTTTGGAGTTCGGAATTGTTCCGGGTTAATCGGTATTGTACCGGAAGCTTCTAGAACCTTCCGGAAGGGGACCAACGTGGCCCCACCTTCCGGGAGGGGGCATGGGCCTATGAGGGAGTGTCCTGGCCGCATTGGGCCAGGGGCACAAGGCCCCATAGGGCCCAGCCAATCCTAGAGAGTTTAAATCGTTTAAACTAGAGATAGGGTTTCTAGAAGAGGGGAGAGTCCATGCCCCCCACTCCTTATCCTTTGGGCTTGGGGGAGGGGCTAGGTCTGTGACCCCCCTCTATATAAAGAGGGGTGGGGGCGCACCAACCCCCCACACCTTCCCCTCAAACCCTAGCCGCCCTCCTGCCCTCCTCTCTCCCTCCCGACTGCTTGTAGGCGAAGCCCTGCTACAGAAATTCTCCACCATATACACCACGCCGTCGTGTTGTAGATCCAATCCATCTCTCCACCATACTTGATGGTCCGAGGAAGGAGGAGACGTCGAGGTGCCGCACGTGTGCATCTCACGGAGGCACCGCCACTTGTGGTGCTAGATCGGATTGGATCGCGAGGAGGAGAAGCGAGTACGACTACATCACTCACGTTCCGACGAACGTTCCGCTGTGCGAATCTTCAAGGGTATGAAGATCTAATCCAATCTCTCTCGTTGTTTGCATCTCCTAGATTAGATCTTGGCTTTCCCTCTATTCACATCCGTAGAAAATTTTGATTTACTATGCCGCGAAACCCTTCAGTGGTATCAGAGCTAGATCTATGCGTAGATGTGATTCACGAGTAGAACGCAACATGGTTGTTGCGGGCGTTGATGTTTTCTGTTGCAAGCCTCTTGTTTGTGTTCTTCTTATGACGCGGGATAGTGAGATTGAAGCGGTCCAGGCCAACCTTACGCGACGTCGTTCGCGAGACCGGCTCCGCACTTGACGTGTGGCTTGTTCCACACATGCGGCTGGTGGATGTCAGTTTCTCTCACTATAGTTGTCATGGGATTAACACCGGATTTGGCAACCATAATATCACCGTTGTGGCTTTCCGTAGGTAAGAATCGTTCTTAGCATCTACTCCCATAAGCCACGTAAAACATGCAACAACAAAGTAGAGGCGTCTAACTTGTTTTTGCAGGGAGTGTTTTCTGTGATATGGTATGGCCCAAGATGTGATGTGTATAATGTATGCGATGATCATGTTTTGTAATGTTTCACGACTTGCATGTCGATGAGTACACAACCGACAGGAGCCATATGGTTGTCTTTATAATTGTGTATGACCTGTGTGTCAACTTCTTATACGCCATGTAATAGTTTCACTTTATCGCTAAGTAGTTAGCAATAGTTGTAGTTGCTATTCGTGGTGGAGGCAATCATGGTGGAGTGATGGAGATCATGCCGGAATGCACAAGATGGAGATCATTGCGCGAAGATTGGCTATACCATGTCACATAAAGTTATATGCATGTGATGTTTATCCTTTTATGTATCTTATCATGCTTAGATCGCGACAGTAGCATTATAAGATGATTCCTCACTTAAAGATCAAGATAAAAACTGTGTTCTCCCCAAGTATGCGCCGTTGCGAAAGTTCGTCGTGTCCAAGCATCACGTGATGATCGGGTGCTATAGACTCTACGCTCACATACAACGGGTGCAAGCCAGTTTTGCACACGCGGAAATACTTGGGTCTAACTTGACGAGCGTAGCATGTACAGACATGGCCTCGGAACACAAGAACCGAAAGGTTAAGCATGAGTCATATGAATGATATGATCGACACTTTGTTGTTCACCATTGAAACCACATCTCTTCTCGTGATGATCGGATTAGGTGTGGTGAATTTGGATCGTGTTCACTAAACAACTTGAGGGATGTTGAATTTAGTGGGAGTTCATCTAGTAATTTGATTAAGTTGAACTAATTATCATGAACATAGTCTAAATTGTACTTGCCAATACTGTAGATCACATGGCCAAGTCCAACTTCAACTTCAACGTTTTTGCTGAGAAGGAAAAGCTTAGAAACAATGGGTCTAACTTCACCAATTGGTTCCGCGATCTAAGAATCATTTTGTCTGGCGGTCAAAAGGACTATGTCCTTGGGAAAGCGTTAGGTGACCCCTAATCAAGCGCCGGTGATGAGAAAGTCATCTATCGATCAAGCAAGATGATTATGGTGTGATTAAGAGCACCATGTTGTTTGCTATGGAACCGGAGCTTCAAAATCGTTTTGAAGAGTATCCCGGGCCCTTCGAGATTCTCGAGGAGCTGAAAACCATGTTTCAGACTCAGGCCCGTTCTGAGAGATATGAGATCTCTGAGAAGTTCTTTAACTGCAAGATGGAGGAAGGGAGTTCCGTTAGTGAGCACGCCATTAAGATGACCTGCTACACTCAACGCCTTGAGCAACTGGAATGCACGATTCCAGAGGAGCTCAAGATTGACAGGGTTCTGCAATCACTCCCTCCCAGCTACAAAAGTTTTGTAGTGACTCATAATCAGATTGGTTCCATCGACACGATCACCGAGCTCTTCGCAAAGTGAAGGCATGAATCGACATCAAAAGGATAACCATGTGTTGATGGTCAACAAGCCCTCCTTTAAGAAAGGTAAGGTGCAAAGAAGCCCTTCAAGAAAGGCGGCAAGCGCGTTGCCCTGGAGAAGAAGCTCAAGTCCGGTCCTAAGCGGACCGAGTGCTTCTATTGCAAGGACAAGGGTCACTTTGGGCGCAATCGTCAAGTACTTAGCGGACAAGAAGGCTGGAACCATCAAAGGTATATTTGATATACATGTTATTGATGTTTTCGTTACTAGCCCTCGTTGTAGTGCCCGGGTATTTGATACGGTTCGATTGCTAATATTTGTAACTCGAAGCAGAGCTACGGAATAGACGGCGGCTTGCGAGGGATGAGGTGACGATGCGCGTTGGCAACGGATCAAGAGTTGATGTGATGGCCGTCGGCACGCTCTCCTTAGTTTTACCTTCGGGATTAGTTTTAAACCTTAATAAGTGTTATTATGTGCCTGCGTTGAGCATGAACATTATTTTCGGATCATGTTTGTTGCAAGACGGTTATTCATTTAAATCGGAGAATAATGGTTGTTCTATTTATATGAGTAATATCTTTTATGGTCATGCACCTTTAGTGAATGGTTTATTTGTTCTAAATCTCGAAAGGGATGAAACACACATCCATAACATTGAGGCTAAGAGATGCAAAGTAGATAGTGATAATACTACTTATTTGTGGCACTGTCGTCTAGGTCATATTGGTGTAAGGCGCACGAAGAAACTCCATTCTGATGGACTTTTGGAGTCTCTTGATTTTGAATCATTTGACACATGCGAACCATGCCTCATGGGCAAGATGATCAAAACCCCGTTCTCCGGTATGATGGAGCGAGCAACGGACTTGTTGGAAATCATACATACCGATGTATGCGGACCGATGAGTGTTTCGACGCGCGGTGGATATCGCTATTTTCTCACTTTTACCGATGACTTAAGTAGATATGGGTATATCTATTTAATGAAACATAAATCTGAAACATTTGAAAAGTTCAAAGAATTTTAGAATGAAGTGGAGAACCATCGTAGCAGAAAGATTAACTTTCTGCGATCCGATCGTGGAGGTGAATATTTGAGTTATGATTTTCTCACACATCTTAAAGCAAGTGGAATCTTTTCGCAACTCACGCCACCCGGAACACTACAGCGCAATGGTGTGTCTGAACGCCGGAATCGAACCCTATTAGATATGGTCCGATCAATGATGTCTCTTACTGATTTGCCGTTATCATTTTGGGGTTATGCATTAGAAACCGCTGCATTCACTTTAAATAGGGCTCCATCTAAATCCGTTGAGACGACACCGTATGAACTGTGGTTTGGTGCGAAACCTAAGTTGTCGTTTCTTAAAGTTTGGGGATGTGAAGCTTACGTCAAGAAGTTGATGCCGGACAAGCTCGAACCCAAAGCGGATAAATGCGTCTTCATAGGATACCCTAAGGAAACTATTGGGTATACCTTCTATCACAGAACCGAAGGCAAAGTGTTTGTCGCAAAGAACGGTTCCTTTCTTGAGAAGGAGTTTCTCTCGAAAGAAGTGAGTGGGAGGAAAGTAGAGCTAGACGAGGTTATTGAACCTTCTCTTGAATTGGAGAGTAGCGCAGCACCTGAGATTGTTCCAGTGCCGCCTGCACCAATAATAGAGGAAGCTGATGATAAGGATCATGAGGCTTCGGACGATGCTACTACTGAACGTCGCAGGTCGACAAGGTCGCGTGCCCCTCCTGAGTGGTACGGCAACCCTGTTCTAACTGTCTTGTTAGTAGATGACAGTGAACCTGCGAACTATGAGGAAGCGATGATGAGCCCAGACTCTGAGAAATGGCTAGAAGCCATGAAATCTGAATTGGGATCCATGAGCGAAAACCAAGTATGGACTTTGGTGGACCCTCCTAGCGACCGAAAGGCCGTTGAGTGCAAATGGATTTTCAAGAAGAAAACGGACGCGGATGGTAATGTTACCGTCTATAAAGCACGGCTTGTCGCGAAAGGTTTTCAACAAGTTCAAGGTGTTGACTACGATGAGACTTTCTCTCCCGTAGCGATGTTTAAGTCCATTCGGATTTTATTAGCAATTGCTGCGTTTCATGATTATGAAATATGGCAGATGGATGTCAAGACTGCGTTCCTCAATGGCAACATTGATGAAGAGTTGTATATGATGCTACCCGAAGGTTTTGTTGATCCTAAGGATGCTGATAAAGTATGCAAGCTTGAGCGTTCCATTTATGGACTGAAGCAAGCATCTCGGAGTTGGAACCTTCGTTTTGATCAAGTGATTTGGATTTGTTCCAAATTGCTACGAAGCTTGTATCTACAAGAAAGTGAGTGGGAGCTCGGTGACATTTCTGGTACTATATGTGGATGACATATTGATTATTGGAAATGACATTAACATGCTTAACGATGTGAAGAGTTATTTGAACAAGTGTTTTTCAATGAAAGACCTAGGTGAAGCTGCTTATATATTGGGCATCAAGATCTATAGAGATAGACAAAGACGCCTGATAGCTTTAAGCCAGAGTACATACCTAGACAAAGTTCTGAAAAGGTTCAGAATGGATAAGGAAAAGAAAGGTTCAGTGCCTATGTTGTCAGGTAAGACATTGAGCAAGGCTCAGTGTCCAGCTACGGTAAATGATAGGGAAGCTATGAGCAAAGTGCCTTATGCCTCGGCCATAGGTTCTATCATGTATGCCATGCTATGTACTAGACCATATGTGTCCAATGCTCTTAGTTTGACGAGCAGATATCAGAGTGATCCAGGAGTGGAACACTAGACAGCCGTGAAGAACATCCTAAAGTACCTAAATAGGACTAAAGAAATGTTCTTAGTCTATGGGGGTGATGAACAGCTCGTCGTAAAAGGTTACGTCGACGCTAGTTTTGACACCGACAAGGATGATTCTAAATCTCAGACAGGATACGTTTATATTTTGAATGGAGGAGCTGTGAGCTGGAGAAGCTGCAAGCAAAGCGTGATCGCGGGATCTACAGTAGAAGCGGAATATATGGCTGCTGCAGAAGCGTCAAGTGAAGGAGTTTGGCTGCATTGGACCCACTGGAGATATTGTGTGACAACACTGGCGCCATAGCACTCGCTAAGGAACCAAGATATCATCCAAAGACCAAGCATATCAACCGCAAGTTTCATATAATCCGAGATTATATAGCAGATGGAGATCTGAAGATTAGCAAAGTACATAGAGATCTGAATGTCGCAGATCCATTGACTAAACCTCTTCCACGTGTAAAACATGATCAACACCTCAGTGCCATGGGTGTGAGATTGTTGCCAAATGTAAACTAGATTATTGACTCTAGTGCAAGTGGGATGGAATTATGCCCTAGAGGCAATAATAAAGCTGTTATTATTATAATTCTTGTTCATGATAATGTTTATATTCCATGCTAGAATTGTATTAAGCGGAAACTTTAATACTTGTGTGGTTTGTGAACAACACCGTGTCCCTAGTACGCCTCTATGGACTAGCTCATTGATCAGTGATGGTTAAGGTTTCCTAACCATAGACATGAGTTGTCAATTGATAATGAGATCATATCATTGGGAGAATGATGTGATGGACAGACCCAAACTAAGCGAAGCAATTAGATTGTGTCATCGTGTTCGTCTTTGCGAAGCTTTTCTTATGTCAAATATTGTATTCCTTAGACCATGATATAATACAACTCCCTGGTATCAGAAGAAAGCTTTGAGGTCATCAAACGTCATCCTATGAGAGGGTGATCATAAAGGTGTCTCTCAGGTGATCGGAAAGTATCTGTTGGGTTGTATGTATCGAGATGGGATTCGTCCCTCCCAAGTCGGAGAGATATACTTCGGGCCCACTCGGTAATCGATATCAACACCACTTGCAAGCATGTGGTTAAGGAGTTAATCACAAAGTGATATCGTATTACGGAACGAGTAAAGTACTTGCCATGAACGAGATTGAACTAGGTATGACGGTACCGACGATCGAATCTCGGGCAAGTAAAATATCGTGAGACGAAGGGAATATATATATGGGATTGTTTGAATCCTGACATCGTGGTTCATCCGATATGATCATCGATGAATGTGTGGGAATCAATATGGGTGCCTGCACCCAGCTGATTATTGATAGAAGATCATGTGCAGATATTCTCGAACCCACAGGGTCACACACTTAACGTGTCTCAACGCTAGGATAGATTGGATAATTGGTTTATGAATTTTTGTTCGGAGTCTCGGATGGGATCCGGGATATCACGAGAGGTTCCGGAATGGTCCGGAGAATAAGATTCATATAAGGCAATGCAGTTTTTGGAGTTCGGAATTGTTCCGGGTTAATCGGTATTGTACCGGAAGCTTCTAGAACCTTCCGGAAGGGGACCAACGTGGCCCCACCTTCCGGGAGGGGGCATGGGCCTATGAGGGAGTGTCCTGGCCGCATTGGGCCAGGGGCACAAGGCCCCATAGGGCCCAGCCGATCCTAGAGAGTATAAATCGTTTAAACTAGAGATAGGGTTTCTAGAAGAGGGGAGAGTCCATGCCCCCCACTCCTTATCCTTTGGGCTTGGGGGACGGGCTAGGGCTGCCCCCCCCTATATAAAGAGGGGTGGGGGCGCACCAACCCCCACACCTTCCCCTCAAACCCTAGCCGCCCTGCTGCCCTCCTCTCTCCCTCCCAACTGCTTGTAGGCGAAGCCCTGCTGCAGAAATTCTCCACCATATACACCACGCCGTCGTGTTGTAGATCCAATCCATCTCTCCACCATACTTGATGGTCCGAGGAAGGAGGAGACGTCGAGGTGCCGCACGTGTGCATCTCACGGAGGCACCGCCACTTGTGGTGCTAGATCGGATCGGATCGCGAGGAGGAGAAGCGAGTACGACTACATCACTCACGTTCCGACGAACGTTCATTGTCTTAATCTTCAAGGGTATGAAGATCTAATCCAATCTCTCTCGTTGTTTGCATCTCCTAGATTAGATCTTGGCTTTCCCTCTGTTCGCATCCGTAGAAAATTTTGATTTACTATGCCGCGAAACCCTTCATTGACATCTCCATGTCTATGGCTTGCGAAACATAGTCATCAACCAATTGATGTGCTAGTCTAATATTCACGTGTGTCCTCAAATGAACTTCGACTAGGGACAACTTTTAAATAACAATACAAGTAAAGAGTTTCACAAACAATTCACATAATTTCCAATCAATATAAGTTGCCTGATATGGATATTCAAGGAACATTACAATAACTGATGGATACATAAGAAATATAATCATCTCTATGATTTCCTCTAGGGCATATTTCCTTCATTCTCCCACTTGCAATAGAGTCAATCTAGATAGTATCTAATACCTATTGCTCTTGTGTGCGCCTCGTGCGCAGGCTGCGGAAGTGGCTTTGTAAAAGGATCAGCAACATTCGAGTTCATATGTATTTTGCATGTCATGACACTACCATCCTCAACGAACTCTCGAATCTAATGGTAACGCATGTGAATATGTTTGTTCTTCTGGTGCTTTCTAGGTTCCTTGGCTTGTGCAATAGCACCATTTTTGTCAAAATAAATGTCCATGGGATTGGACGCGCCCTGAACCACACCAAGAGCGATCATGAAATTCCTAATGCAAACAGCTTCCTTTGCAGCCTCCGAGGCGGCAACATATTTAGCTTCTGTTGAAGAGTAGGCCACCGTGTCTTGCTTAGAAGTTTTACAACTCACAGCACCACCATTCATGACAAACACATAACCAGATTGCGATCTGGAGTCATCTGAGTCGTTAAGGTAACTCGCATCTGTGTAACCCCTTACACTGAGTTCATCCTCACCTCCATAAACTAGGAACACATCCTTAGTCCTTCTTAAGTACTTAAGGATATTCTTTACCGTTGTCCAGTGACCTTCACCTGGATCAGCCTGGTATCTGCTCGTAACACTTAGAGCATAGGAAATATCTGGGCGAGTACATATCATTGCATACATGATGGATCCAATAGACGAAGCATATGGAATCCTGCGCATGCGCTCACGCTCATCACTAGTCGAAGGACACCGAGTCTTGCTGAGTTTTATGTCGTGAGACATGGGAAAGAACCCCTTCTTATCCTCTTCCATGCTGAAACGTTTCAACACTTTTTCAATGTATGTACTCTGGCTTAATCCAATTAGCCTCCTTGATCTATCTCTATAGATCTTGATGCCCAGAATATATGCCGCTTCTCCTAAGTCCTTCATCGAAAAACTATTTTTCAACTAGGTCTTAACATACTCGAGCATAGGAATGTCATTTCCAATCAGCAATATGTCATCTACATATAAGATTAGAAATACCAGTGCTCTCCCACTTTCCTTCTTGTAAACACAAGGTTCTTGTTCGTTTTTGATAAAGCCAAACTCCTTTACAACTTCATCACATCGAATGTTCCAACTCCGAGATGCTTGCTTCAACCCATAAATAGACTTTAGAAGTTTGCATACCTTTCTAGCATTGTTTGGATCGACAAAACCTTCGGGTTGCATCATATACACGTCCTCAGTTAGGATTCCATTTAGGAAAGCCGTCTTGACATCCATCTACCATATTTCATAGTCAAAATGTGCAGCAATGGCTAGAATCATCCGTTTAGATTTAAGCATCGCTATGGGCGAGAAAGTCTCGTCGTAGTCAACTCCTTGAACTTGTCGAAAAACTTTTGCAACAAGTCAAGCTTTATGGATGTGAACATTTCCATCCATATCAATCTTCTCCTTATAGATCCATTTGCACTCGATGGCTTTAAACCCATCAGGCAGGTCAACCAAGTTCCAAACTTGATTGTATCCCATGGAATCTATCTCGGATCTCATGGCGATCAGTCATTTCTCAGAGTCTGGGTCCACCATCGCTTCTGCATATGTCGTAGGCTCATCATTGTCTAACAATAATAATTCCCACGTTTTGTGGAGCCTCGCCGACCTTCCTGGTTGTGGTGCTTATATTGCCACGGGTTCCTCAACTTGTTTTTGTAAGGTTCCCAACCTTTAATAAGGTAGAGATCCCTGTGTTTACAATGCTAGTCCTTGGATCAATAGCTAGCATCCATAGTTAAGATGTAATATCAAGAAACAAAGGTCATAATACAACTTTATAACCAGGAATAAAATAATTCATTACATCTTACATAGCTCATTTGGCTATCTCATTACAATGCAGCAGAATATAACAATAGCATGGGGTCCTTCATCTTCAAAGTGCCACAGGCAATCATGTTGGTTGTAGACTTGTAATCCTATTCAACACACTTCACTAACATCAAACACACCTGCAACCTAATAAGTTGCAGCCACAAGGGTCAATACATTTGAATTGTATTGGCAAGTTTCATTACTATGTAGAAATATGTGGATCCTAGTGGCAGAGGGGACGCGCTGTTTGGGGGGAAACAGAGAAGAGGCATGGGCGTTTATCTACGCGTGATCACTGCAGGGAATAACTCCGGCATTAACGTGAATTCATCGCCGCAATCAAGAGCAAAGAACGGCGGGGAACGGTGGCAGTGAAGATGACGATGACGTCTTTGGGCGGGGGCCGTCTGCTGAGAGAGGGAGAGGGAAGGATGGGGCCACTTGTCTGCCTCTCTGCGGGTCCTTTTCCGAGTGAAAAACATTTCACTGAGGGGGGGAAGAGTTGGGCTGCGAGTTGGGCTGCTGGGCCTGTTGGGTTGGGTTGAGTCTGTTTCATTTTTTTATACAGATTGCTTTTTCTTTTTCTATTTGATTTTCTGTTTTGATTTTCAAACAAACAATTCAAACAACAAATCAAATCAAACCACCACCAAACTTTGTATTTATTTTAATTCTAATTAACAACAAAATCCAATGTCCAAAATAAAATAATACTTTTTATTCTTTTAGGATCCATTAATAATTAAATAAATAGACCTTAGTTATTAATTCAGATAGGATTTTATTTATAAAAAAACTCCACTTGAAATCTAAATAATACCAAAATCATTTCAGTAGGTTTTATTTGAATATATAAAACACTTGGTAATCTTATTTAAAATAAAATAACAAGTTTTAGTGTTTATTTAAAATTGAAAACCTTTACTTTAATAAAATTGGATATTAATAAATCCTCATTATTTTATTTAAATAAACCTTTACTCTTTTGATCAAATAGAAATATTTTACTTCAAAAGCATGGCCAATATTTGATTTGGCTCTATAAAATAATCTTTATTTATAATTCTACCTTTTCTTTTGAAAACCAAATCTTTTTATTAAAAGATCCAAAAATAGTGATTCCAACTATTATAACTTTATTTATTATTTGTTTATCTTTTTAACTCCCTTTAGGATTTATTTGATCAAAATAGGTTTTGATATTGCCAATTGGAATCAAAAAGTTTCTTCTCACCCCAAATTTCAACAAAATTTTATTTTGTTTATTTATTTTTCACATTTCAAAATTTGGAAAATTTTGGGTTGTGACAGTTTTGCTTCAATAGCATCACTCGTAGAAGCATCCCGAACTGGCTCATCTTGAACTTCTTAAAGTCGCACCGACCTTCCACTCGTTCCTTTTGTGAGAACCTCTTTCTCTAGGAAAACTCCACTACGAGCGACAAACACTTTGCCCTCTTCTCGGTTATACAAGTAATACCCTAAGGTTTCCCTCGGATATCCCACTAAAATGCACTTATCCGATTTGGGTGTTAGCTTGTCCGACTGAAGTCGCTTGACAAATGCATCACAACCCCAAATCTTTAGAAAAGACAAACTAGGATACTTCAAGTCCACATCTCATATGGTGTCTTAACTATGGACTTAGATGGTACCCTGTTAAGTGTGAAAGCTGCCGTTTCTTGAGCGTAACCCCAAAATGATAAATGGCAAATCCGACTGGCTCATCATCGACCGAACCATGTCCAACAAAGTTCGATTGCACCGTTCGGAGACCCCATTTCTTTGAGTCATTCCGGGCGGCGTGAGCTGTGGAACAATTCTGCAACACTTAAGATGATTCGTAAATTCGTGACTCAAATATTCACCTCCACAATCAGATCGCAAGGCCTTTATTTTCTTGCCACGTTGATTCTCTACCTCACTCTAAAACTCCTTGAATCTTTCAAAAGTTTCAGACTTATGCTTCATTAAGTAGACATAAACATATCTACTGAAATCATCAGTGAAAGTAATGAAGTAGTGATATCCTCCTCTGGCTGTCGTGCTCATTGGTCCACATATATCAGTATGTATGAGTTACAACAAGTCTGTCGCTCTCTCGGGTAAATCCGAAAAAGGTGACTTGGTCATCTTTCCAAGTAAACAAGCCTGACATGTATCGTATGATTCAAAATCAAACAAAGTTAGAAGACCATCACCATGGATCTTCTTCATACGATTTTCACTTATATGCCCCAAACAACAATGCCATAAATAGGTAGGACTCAAATCATTAGGCCGAAGCCTTTTGGAACTAACATTGTAAACAGATGCATCATCAAGATTTAAAATAAATAACCCATTCACAATGGGAGCATTAGCCATAAACATAGCATTCTTAGAGATTACACAACCATTGTTTGCACTCGCAAATGAATAACCATCCCTCATCAAACATGAAGGTGATAAAATGTTTCGACCCATACTAGGAATGTAATAACAATTATTCAACTCCATAATAAATCCTGATGAAAGGTGAAGTTGCATGACGCCGGTGAACAATGCAGTAATCCTTGCTTTATTTCCGACGCAAAAATCCACTTCGCCTTTCTACACTTCACTAGTCCTTATTAGCCCCTGCATCGAATTGCAAATATGAGCAACCGATCCGGTATCAAATACCCAAGAGTTAACATAGGAATCATCGAGAAGAATGTCCACAACATTTACAGCAAGCGTACCGAGTGGGAAGTACTCTTACTTCCACTCTTCTTCAAAGAAGCCTGGTACTTGCTGCAGCTTCTCTTCTAGTGGCCATGTTCATGACAAAAGAAGCACTCAGTGTCTTCTACAGGTCCAGCCTTTTTCTTGGGTGCAGGCTTAGGGATCGTATCCTTAGCCTTTCCCTTCTTCTTCCAAGAAGTACCCTTTTTCTTAAAGCTAGGCTTGTTCTACACAGCCATCACATGGCTATGCCCTGCACACTTCTTCATGTCACTTTCTGTTGTTTTTAGCAACCCGCATAACTCATTAAGGCCCTCCTCCACCCCATGCATATGGTAGTTTGAAATTAACTGCCCATAGCTAGACGGAAGAGACGCCAAAATGAAATCAGTAGCCAAATCTTGGCCTAGTGGAAAGCCAAGCTTTTCCAAAGTCTGACTGTAACCAACCATTTTGATCACGTGGGACCTACACCTGCTCCCTCTGCCAGCTTGCATTCCACAAAGGACTCGGCGACATTGTACCTCTCAGTCCTTGCCTGAGTTTGGAACATGTCCCTAAGCGTGACGATCATATCGTACGCTTCCTGATCCTCAAACTTCTTTTGGGTTTCAGTTTTCATGCATGCAAGCATAAGACATTTAACCTCAAGAGAATCATCACATTCTCTCTTGTAGGCATTCTTGAGGGCAGCAGATGCATTTTCAGCACGTTCATCGGGGATTGGGGTATCCAGAACTGTTTCCTTTTTATCAGAACTGAGAACAATTCTCAGGTTACGGACCCAATACGAATAGTTTGTTCCATTTAGTTTATCTTTGTCAAGAATCAAACGCAAAGAAAAAGGTGATGTAGTGTTTGGTGCCATTGATCTACAACAGAAAACATGCAAAATACTAATCCATGTAGCCACGAAAGAGTAAAACATATTAAACAATTTAATAGCATATACTCCCACTTAAATCAATATCCCTCTATTGATACTAAGTGATTCAAGATCCACAATTAACAAGTCGACTAGTGAGCTTTAGAATCACTGCTAGAAGACAAGGTAAATTAGTAAGCAACACTCGCTAATCATATCACATATGACTCTTGTTGTTGGGTGACATCTCTATGTCAAAACTAGGCGCCGAAGCTTTATGACCCAAGGTCCTTAACTGTTAAGATGACCTTGTCAAGCTCACCAACCCTTATGCGTGTAGGTATCCGATACAAACCCATCCAGCCAAGGAAAACTGTGGCACCTTAATTTCATAGGCCCACCAACGATTGTACAGGGCATAGGATGGTGCAAGGTTTGGTTGGGAGGGAATGGTTTAACTTAAACTTGGTGAGGGATCATTCTACTTCTATCATCTAAGCATGCATAGTAGTAAAACGCAAAAGAATAGCATTCACATAGTTGTGACATAGTATGGCCCATTTTCTCATGGTGATCTCTATCGCCATAGAACCTGTCCACCATGATGATCTCCATCTTCATGTTCCATGCGAGCCATCATCCAAGTGATGAGTCCTCCAAGAACTAATACAAGCTATTACTCCTAACAGCTAGTAATCAAAATTACATAGTATTGGGATCATCACAAGTTGGCACGCATGCCATTACAATAAATCACAACACACATGGCTCCAGCCGTGTTGCCCTACTCACGACACACATGTCATGATAAATTTCGTACATGCATCACATACACATATGGGCCATACTGATCACATACATCCTGCAAAAACAAGTTATGCACAAAATCGCATTCTGCCGGATCATGTGATATCGCAGCACCTAGTTACCTTCACGAGAGACATAAGGGCTACGACTAAGGGGGCTCTAGGTGGTCTTCCCCTGTAGGGTTCAAAGGGGCAGCGGCCCTCGCGGTGAAAAATGAGAGATCAAATCTACACAATTTTCTTTAAGGAATTTTGATCGGCAAATCAAATTTACCATAAATCGACTCTTGTTCGGATTCAATCAAACTCCTTTGATCACGGTACATCGATTTTAGATATAGGTTCCAATTCGATCAATCATATTGATTTTCGCTTGATTCAATAGGATTTATGTGTTATTGTCTACCCCGATGGCGGAAACCGACTGGTAGGGGTAAGTCGTTGGACAACCTCAGAATCACGATCACGGAAAGCAAGATCACAAATCAATCCAGAACCATCGCAACACAAACGATCATATCATTCATATCGATATGCACATCACCATATGCAAACATCCCGAACCTATAACTGAATAGCATCGGCTCTGATACCACCGAAGGGATACGGGTAGGCTACACTAGTGCAAATCAAAATTTTCTACCCCGTAAACCAAGATTACTGTTGTCATAAATCACGGGATTACCACTAGACGCGCAGTTGCGGAACTTGATGAACGCGTCGAGGCAGTGCAGACGTTCTATGTCTCCTCCTTGTCCTCGTCCCACGAGCAGCTCCCCTTGCGCGGCTCGTCCAAGTGCCACAGATGCAGCACCTCCGAGGTATCCACACGTACATGGTCGAAGTGTTAGACGCCGGATTGCTAGGTCCGCGCGTGCAACACAGGCATGAGGAGTGGCGGCTGGGGAGAATGGTCTAACCCTGGTCAGCACGCCCCACCCTCTATTATATAGGCATCCCTAGTGGGCTTCTACATTAGCAGCCCGTTATTAGCCTAAGCCTGGTCTAATTCGGATCCAATCCTCATTAGGCTCCCAGCCCCTTAAGTGTGTGACCCTATAGGTTCATATACGTATAGACATGACACGAATACACTTATTCTGTCAATAGTTGGTAGCGGCCTCTAGCAAGACGTTCCATCTCCTAAACGCCTACAAAGATCATATCAGACGAACCATCACAAGGTTTAGTACATGTCTTTCCCTTTGCCTCACGATATTTGGTCTAGCTCCAAGTTAACCTCCCTTTCTCGATACTGTGATTTGGTATCCCTTTACTAGGTTAACTCTTAACCATATGTAGCACGGCCATGCATTTCTGGATCCGATCACTCGAGGGGCCCAGAGATATCTCTCTCAAGTAGAGAGGGGCAAATCCCATCTTGATTGACCATGCCTTGCAGCATGCTTCAGGACAAACGTGAAAGCTACCTTTATAACTACCCAATTACGGAGTAGCATCTGATAGCCCCAAAGTAGGTCGATCCACATCTCAAGAACATGCGACAATCTCATGTCTAAGGACAAAACGTACACGATGTGTAGAGAGAGATGCAAGTCTAATTGCCAGCCTCAAGTTGGGTCAGTCCAACCCCATGTTCATAACATGTGTCCACATCATTGTTTTGACATCTCCATGTCTATGACTTGCGAAACATAGTCATCAACCAATCGATGTGCTAGTCTAATATTCACCTGTGTCCTCACATGAACTCCGACTAGGGACAACTATTAAATAACCATACAAGTAAAGAGTTTCACAAACAATTCACATAATTGCCAACAAAAACAAGTTGCCTGATATGGGTATTAATTCAAGGAACATTACAATAACTCATCGATATATAAGAAATATAATCATCTATATGATTGCCTCTAGGGCATATTTCCTTCACTTTCAACTCATCAACTGACATCTTGTAGGGTCTCTTTGCTATGGGTCCATATCCTGGCAGTAAGTCAATCAAAAACTCCACATCTCTATCTGGTGGCATTCCTAGTAATTCCTCCAGAAACACATCCGGGTACTATTTCACCACGGGTACACTGTCTATGCTAACCCCCTTAAGAGAATTTAGCTTACTCCCTTTGGATTCAAAGCTAGACTTGAACCTAATCCGTTTCTTATCCGGGGTTGTGAGTGTAATAGTACGATTGGTACAATCTATTACTCCCTCATACTTAGTCATCCAATCCATGCCCAAAATTACATCCAACCCTTGGGAATCTAGGATTATTAGACTAACTGGAAACTTATACTTACCAAACACTATTACTAGATCATTACATCCAAAATTCATTATCATCTCTCCACCTGGAGAGCTTACTTTAATAGGAAATCCAATAGTTTCAGTTGGAAGTCTATTTTTGTCTACAAATGATCTTGATATGAATAAATGCGATGCGCCGGTATCAAAAAGAACAAGTGATGGAAAGGAATTAAGCTTGAACTTACCAGCCACAATATCAGACTCCTCATAGATTTCTTCCACATTGATGTGGTTCACTTGACCCTTCTGAAAAGGGTTTGTGGTTGCATCAGTCTTCTTTTCTGGGCATTCATTTGCATAGTGCCCACTTTTCTTGCACTTAAATCATTCAACCAGACTGATGTCCCTCTTAGCCGGCTGACTTCCATTGCCATTTCCACTATGATGGCTCTTGTGTCCACTCTTGTGGTTCTTATATCCACCATTGTCATGACTACGGTGATTCTTGTTATCATGGTGACGGTTGCTGTTGTGGTGGTTGTTATACTTCCCGTGTTTGTGGGATCCAGAGCCTCCACTATCTTCACCATGGAAACGCTTGTGAGATGATCCTGATCCATGCTTATCAAAGTGGTGCTTCCTCTTCCTACTCTCCACCTGCTTCATCTTGCTTTCCAAGATGGTGGCTTTATCACACAGTGATTGATAAGTTGGAACATATGCAATAGATAGTTGCATGCACATCTCATCATTCAATCCTTCAAGGAATTTTTCCTTCCTCTTAGCATCGGTGTCAACATCATCCGATGCATAGCGTGCCAGATTGTTGAACTCCGCAACATATTCTGCAACACTACGGTGGCGTTGCTTAAGGTAGTGGAATTCCTTCTTCTTCAAACTCATCACTCCTGAAGAGATATGAGCAGTGCGGAAACCATCCTCAAATATTTCCCAAGTCACATCTTCAATAGGAGTGGTGATTTGGAAGTTGTCCCACCATGTAGTTGCTGGTCCTTCTAGCAGATGTGCTGCAAATCTGACTTTTTCCTCATCAGCGCAGCCCATAGTGACTATGTCCTTGTTCACAGAACGTATCCAATCATTTGCTACCATAGGATCAGTGGTTCCTGGAAACTTAGCAGGCCTCAACCTCAAAAACCTTGTAAGCATATCAAAGGCTGGTGGGTTGTTTTGATTGTTGTTATTGTTATTGTTGTTATTGTTGTTATCGTTGTTGTTGTTATTGTTGTTGTTGTTGTTGTTGTTGTTTTTGTTGTTGTTTTGGTTCTGATTCTGATTCGCCATGAACTGGGTCATTATTTGCATCAACTGAGTCTGGTCTGTCATCAGCTGCTGCATCTCATTTCCATTGTTGTTAGTGTTGGGATTGGCACGACGGGGAGGGCATCTGTGGTTTCAATAAGGATAAGTAATGAGATATAACCCATAGATACTAACATGCACATCCCAGCACATAGAAACACTCACAATAATAAAGCACAATAAACTTAGAGTTTAAACAACGTGATCAACAAGTTTTGGAAAAGTAAACACACTAGCATAGTCATCCACATTTTGGATGATCAACGCGACTCGATAAATAAATAGATGATAGATAGATAGGTAGCCAAGTAGTCAACACTACTCCACCATGTCGACCTCCTCGTCCACTAGAGCAAGTCCTGCTGTCTCCATTGCTGACTTGTACTCCTCCATGCTGGTGGTCAAAGCATCGACCTTCCCCTAGAGGGCTCTCTTCTGCGAGCGCAGCCTCTCTATCACTCCCTCCTGTGTCTCTAGCTCAAGATCTTTGAGATATATCTCAGCCTTCATCTCATTGGTCTTCTTGTTCCTATCCTGCACTCTCTTTTCTTGGTTCTTGAACCTCTTGTCTTGCTTCTCGAACCTAGTCTCCATCTACTTGATGCTATCATCCTTCTTCACGAAGTCCTTGTCCTTCTCCCTCAACTGAACCTGAAGCTCGTCATTTCTAAGCATGACATTGGTCCTATCAGTATCGAGGTGTCTAAGAAGGCTCTCTAGGTACTGAAGATAGAGACGCACTGGCTCAATAGTCTCTCTAGTGGCATCGTCAAACTCTATCGCCTCTCCCTCCTCATCACGTCTCCCAAATGGGTGGAAGTAGAGGCCCGTGAGCTCGGCGGAGTAGTGTCCACAAAGGCGTCCAAGTAGCTCCTTCATGGCGACGTCGAGTCCCTTCTCCTTGTCATCATGCATTATCTTGAAGGCAATATCCTCGGTAGGGGGCTCTGACATGCGTCCTGGTCGGGAGACTTTAAATCCCCATAAGTCCTTCCTCTCAAACTTCCGGAGCTGAAGTCTCTTAATACTAGGGAGGGGAAGACCAAGGATACTGACAAGCTGCACGATACGGGCTCCAAAATGAGTTCCGTTGAACTCCTCGACGGTGGTGAGAACAAAGCTAGACATCTATTGCATAGGATAGAGAAAAATTAGAAACAACACAAGTAAGAGAAAAACATAAGGTAGTGAAAAAAAGCCAAAAGCATACATTCAACAATAAAACACACAAGTCATAGATACAATAATCTATCACAATCACTAAGGTTCAAACATATCTTAGACAAATTTTTGTCATACCACATAAATTGGTATGATCAATTTTTTTAACGCGAGAAAACGACAAGTGTGGTGGTCCAACTATTGGAATAGGTCACCATTCTCACTCATATGCTAAGTCTATGATATCTTCCCTTAGACGATTTATGGCGGTCTCTAAGTCCTGGGTATACTTTTTCTCCTCTCTAAGGTCATTTTGGGTGTTGAGCATTCTACACTTGAGTCTTTCACCAAGTTCCTTGATGGCATTCCAAGCTGCATTCCTTGCAGAGTCAAAGAATGACATGTGCATTTCAGAGTTGGTGACCATGCAGAATCCCGACTCTTTGTGGTTGTCCTCCTTGTTTTTATACAAGTGGAGTTGTACCCACCAATATTCTTCTCCTTCATCCATCACTGGAAATCCTTTGTACACGTCTTCACCATTTATTCCCAAGCTAACCATGAGGTTTTTGAGTGCCTTGGGAAACTCCATCTCACATTCTAAGATCATGGTCATGAGTGGTCCCTTCTAGATGGCTTCATTGATGGCGGACATCTAAAAATAGAGATGAGAAAGAAGATTAGGAGAGGTTTTACGAGAAGAAAAGACACAAGTGTGGAATTTGCAAAGAGTTGCATTTTCCTAGTGGTTTCCTTAGTCTAATCCATCTTTGGGTCGTAATACTACAGGCAACACAGTGCTCTGATACCATCTGTAATACCCCACCATTTAAGGTAAAGGCCCCTATGATTGCATTGCTAGTCCCTAGATCGAATTGCTAGTATCCACAGTTTAAGATGAAGTACATAGATACAAAGGTCATTATTACATCGTAATATCCAGAGATACAATAGTTCTGACAACTCATTATCCCAAGGCTAATACATAGAGTTCACAATACTTAACAAAATAAATAAAGTCTTCATCTTCATGTGCCATAGGCAAACATGTTGAGTGTAGACTCATAACCCTAGTCTCCATCAGAGTAACCTGCAACATCATAGGTTATAGCCACATAGGGTCAATACATTTGGAATTGTATTGGCAAGTGATACCATAGTATATAGTAGCATCTAATAATTATATGAATTTGGCTAAGTGTAGTTGAGGCTGGCTTTGCTCAAAATAAGGTTTTTCTTATTAGTTGAAAACACTAAGTTTTTGTTTGACAAAAACACCCAAGGAACCACCAATAGACATTGGTGAACCTTTACCCTTGTTCAACCACAAGTTTTAACTTAGAGAAATTGGGATGAGGAGCTCCTTGATCACTTCAATGTCTTTGAGGCTCAAAATGTCCGTTACCGGGGACATGGCTAAGTTCTTAGGTTTTACCCTCTCGAGAGGTGGTGCAATCTTCCCACAAGACTCGAAATGCCTCGAGACGAGACTTTTCAGAATTATTCCCTTAGACCAGCATGGACGCGTTCCATCCTATCAACCCTACCACCAACTGTCCATCTGGCTAAGTTCTTGCAACCTAGTTGGTCAAGGCAGAGCCCATATGCCATGTGGTTGCACTAGAAGCTTCTCAACACTAAAAACCTCAAATCTCTTTGTTCCTGGGTGGACATCCACAAGTGTGATACACAAGGTAAACCATATACATGGGCCTTGTGTAACCACTCAACACAAACCAATCTTTCCATTCCACCTAGGTGACTCATTCACATGTTGTTTTATTAATCAAAAACATAGTCATAGACTTTGCATAATATCATAGCATGAATAATCCACCCTTGTTTTCTACTAGCTAGGCTAAGCATACTAGTATAAATAGTTTATTAACTTAGGGAAAAACTGCTAAGAAAATATCTATAGGATTTACCCAAGCATAGCATATACTTAGAAAATAACCATGCAAATCCTACTCAAAATATCACTAGTGCATAGATGAAATAATGGGACAAAATATGAAGCATCACTTGCCTTGGTAGTTGGGGGAATATGCACAATCCTCACAATCACAATCTCCACAATCACCAAAATCTACACACAATTTCATACAACAAAATCCACATTCAATATACAAACAAAAATATATGAATGCATGCAAAATGAAATGGAATGCTTTTCCACACTAAACAAGTCAAACTAAACAGTAATGAATAGAAAGCAAACTTTCTATAGACCAAATAAACTAAAATTTACTTTAAAACAATTTTCTAAATATTTTTTATAGTCAAAATAAGCCTACAAATGTTTCTGCATAAAATCCTAATTTTACAGAAGTAAATGGCAAAACCTAGGCCATAGATGCAAATAGTTTATTTTTTATGAATCCATTGATATAAAGTTTGTGATTTTTGGATAAAAAGATCAAATTTTTGAATAACTAATAGATCTAAATTCAAATTTTAAATTGAAATCAGTGACACGCGGCGCGTTCTGATTGGCGCGTACCAGTTCGCACTGGATCACGTTTCTGCGCCATTAGATCTAAAGTGAATCATTTGGCTCAGATCAAAACTTACCCCTTAGCATTAAAATCTAATCTCAACCGCTAGCTACAGATCCAATGGATCAGATCTATCTGACCATACGCGGGCGGCGCAAATGGCTCTGGCGACGGCGATGCTACTGCCGGTGACACGCCGGCAAGGCTAGGGGGTTAGGAGGGACGTGATGATGCTTACCGAGCTCGCGAGAAAATGGTGAAGCTCAACATGGTCTTGGCTTGGACAGGGGCGCACAGACACGGGCTCAGGAGCTCGTCTGAGTTGGTACTAGCGTCGGGCGTTTGCGAACAATGACGGGGGCGAAAACCTAGGAAGCAAAAGGACAAACGAAGGGCATTAGCAATTGCGCAAGGTCACGATGAACATAGTAGCGTGAACTAGAGGTCAAGGGGCGCGTGGGGTTGACGGGGACGGCGACCTATGGCAAGATTGGACAAACCAGAGGCATGAGGAGATGCGCATGGGAAAGAGGAACATGCTCGCATGAACGAGAGGCAGATGCGAACACGGGGCTCACCGGAGTGTGTCGCCGGAGTTCGTCGGTACCGCGACGCTGTAGAGTGAAATTCGTGGAGCCTGGCGATGCTTGGGGCTTGCGGTGTGAGGGGAAATGGTTGCGGGGAGGTGGGGGTTAAGTAGCCGGAGAAGGGGCGAGAATCATGCACACATTTATCGCTAATTAATCGAAATCAAAACGCGGCAGTGAACGGGGAAGAAACGGGCAGCGAGCTGATCGCGGGCGCGGGGTTTGGGGAAGGAGGTGAGGTGGCAGTGGGGCCTGGTTGCTAGTGAGAGAGAGGGTGCGTGCGTGGGTGAGAAAGAGAGAGGGAGAGGGGAAACTCGGGTGGGCTTAGTGGTCTGTGAGGGGGGTTTGGGCCAGATAGGTTGCGCCTCTTATTTTTTTCCCCTTTTCATTTTCTTTTTTTGTTTTGATTTTATAAATTGAATTTGAATGGCTATTTCAAATCTGTTTGGATTCAAATATTCATCAGACTTTTGTACTATGGTCCTAGTGTTCAAATGTGTGTCAAACACATCAAAGCATTCAAAAACCATTTTGAGGTCATAAAATAAAATAAAACCATGCCCCATATATATAATAAAAGGGGTTTAAATATGGTTCTTTTACGGGTTTTGTTTTGAATTTTTTTTGTGCAATTTCAATATGCCATGATGAAATGAATGCAATAACATGATTTTGCATTTGATGAAATTTGGGATGTTACAACACGCCATGCACTAGCTGATCGATCATTCACTCCCTGCTATCTAGCTTGCTCTCATACGAGCACACATACACTTTGAGATACAGCTCCAGGAGCAACTTTGTAGCTTGAATATATCCACGTATACTTTCAGACATGCAGGAGTAGGATTTTTACCTCACCACGAGGGCTCCGAACCTAGGTACTTACTGCGTCTCACCGCACTCGCTTGTACTAAATCCCGCCTGCGGACACCGGCGCAGTCGCCCTGCTCGCTCCCACACCTCTATCTAGCCTCTTTAGGCAATGCTGTTTCCATACCGATGACAATACGTTTACAACGTATCAACATCTCCAATCTTAACTCCTGCTCGTCCTTGAGTAGGTAAGTGATAAAAAGAATAATTTTTTAGGTGACATGCACCATCACAATCTTGATCAAGGTATTTATAAAAGTATTGATAGCTGGGATCAAAGTACTCTAACATAAGCATGATAGATATATTTCTAACAATAAGACAAAGCAACTATGTTGCAACAAGAAAAGAAATGTAAAAAAAAGATCATGAATAACAATGCATTGAAAGATATTTATTTGTTTCACATATAGAAAACATAGCAAGAGTGGTATTTAGCTTGTCCTTCATGCAATAGAAAAACATAAATGCATAGGACACCTTCAAAGTTCATAAGGGTGACTAGATATAATAATTTAAGAAGAAGAAATACCATAATTATGAATCAATCAACAAGTTTTGGGACAATGCACATTGAACTCAGAATGATAACTATGCTCTCCTAATTGGTGCATAAAGATAGAAGGTGGAGACTCAAAAAAAAGTAAAAAGAAAGGACCTTTGCAGAGGGAAGTAGGGATTTCAAGTTTCATAAAGAGCTTCCAAAAATTATGGTACTTACTAGCTTTGAGCTCTGATTGCCCCTATCATAAGAATCTTGAATTGGTTAAGGTTAAAGTGAGACAAAATGAGTTATATGCTTGAAAAATCATAAGTTGAAAATCTCATGTCCCTTGAGTACGAGGGTCGTTCCTCATGCCACTCAACTTTAGTCACAAGCAAGTTCTTGTCATTGTAAGTATATGTGTATCATAGAGAACCACCAACGGGGTACCCCTTGCCCCATGACACAGGATCTATCCCATATCAAAATGAAAAGGCAACAGACAATGAGCATCTCAGCGATCTTTTTATTTACCATGAGAATGGTGCTTTTTTTCTCTTTTTTCTTCTTTTTCTATTTTTTTCTGACGATGCTTCATAGATTGCTCACTATGGTTATGCTGCAAGTCTCCACCATGATTAGGCATGGCTTAGGATAGCCGCCTAGTCGTTTCTCTAACAGATATACAATACTCCATGGACTTACAAGCTCCCCTTTTATTTCACACCACCTACATCCATAAACAAAAGAACATGATATCAACTGAATATATATGTACAAGTGTTGAAAGCGTTTCCCATGATAGCATGGTTCTGCGAACTCCCAACTTAAAACTTGCAAGCATATAAGCACATAGATGGGCACAATGGTTCAAGTTTATTAAATGTAAGGAAATAAAGTGTGCCATCAAGTTCGTGAGAGCTTTAATCACTAATTTTCCCATAACAAAAGTTTAATTTGGAAGATAGATAAAAACATGAATATACTTGGAATGGTGTAACACACCATGCATAGGAATTTATAGTGGACTATTTGGAATAACTTGGTTTCTTGGGAGTTGGATGCACGAGTAGAGCTCATACTCTGTACAAGTGGAGGCTAGCAAAAGACTGGGAGCGACCAACTAAGAGAGCAATAATGGCCATAATCATGCAGAGCGACAAAACATTATTAATTAAAGACTAAAGTGATATCACAAGTAAAAAAATAAATGATCATAGATGCTAGGGTGACTGGTTCATATTCTTAACATGGTGTAAGCATGTGCCAAGTCAACCCAAATAAATGATCAAAGGAGAATACCACAATATTATGCTTTTGTATGCTAAAACAACGCATGATTCTTTCAAGGCACATTAAGCAATCTCAATTGTTTGAAACAAGTCATGCTACAACAATAATTACTAAGCATATGGTCAAAGAAACATCTAACATGACATGATAAAGTCTAAGTCACAATCAAAACAAGCTTCCTTTTGTACCACTATAAACATGAAACTTTCTACTCTTTTCCAACGCCAATCGACTTATTTGAAACAACTCAAAAAGATAATAACCAATAAAGATAAGAGAGATTGTCTCCCCTAACTACAAATAAGAACTAAAAAGTTCTAAGCAAAAAGCATAAGTAAACTAAGGCTAAACGTAGTGCTAGCAAAAGGGAACACTAACAAAACAATAAGAGTGAAAACTAGAGTGTTCTAGATAATGAAGAACTAGGTATGACTTCTACAAAATTGGTGTGTTGGGGTCCGACCAACTTATTACAGCAAACAAAGCAAAAGCAAAAGAAAACTAAAAACAAAAACAAAGAAGCTCCAAGAACGACATATAGTGCATGAAGCAATAAAAATGGAGTGTTTTTATTGATGAAGAAGGGGATGCCTTGGGCATCCCCAAGATTTGACGCTTGTACCTCATGAATATTTCTTGGGGTGACACGGGTGGAATCCCCAAGCTTGAGATTTTGTCCATACTTCATCTCATCAATCATTCTCTTCCCACACTTAAAAATTTTCTTCATACAAAACTTCACAGAATCTTCATTAGCAACATTAGTATATTCAAGATAATAAGCCTTTGGGTTCAGTTTCAACTCAAGTAAAACTTTCATTAAAACATAGGCTACTGTAGCAACTCCTTTTAAAAGATCAAGTGTTCAAAGATAACTCAAAAAGAAACTAATAAGAGGCAAATGCAAATAATGGCAGAAATCTGTCAAAACAGACCAGTAGGTAAAGACCCATTTTTCAAATATCTTGTGTTGCTCAAATCGAAAAGTGAAAAACTAACGGAAGTTGGGTGAATAACAGGAGCATGCACACAAAAAATTTCAGCTCAATCCGACGTACTGGGATTTTTCACAATTTTTTACAATGAAGCATAGAAATCTATTTTAGGACAACAACTTCCCCGAATCTTACCTCCCTCTCATTAGAGGTTATTCTTGGCACAAAAACCAAACAAAAAGGATAAGGAGAGTTTATTACAGAAGCAATAACTTTCCAGACTCAACAAAACAAAAACTTACTGAAATAAAAATTGGGTTATCTCCCAAGAGTTCTTTTCTTTAACGCCTTTTAGCTAGGCATAGAAAGCAAGAATCAAGTATTTTCAAATGAAGAAGCATTAACATCAAATTTCTTATGTCGGTCTCTCTTACCTTTAGGGAACATATGATTTTTTGGTGGATAAGTGAAACGGATGGTGCCTTTTCCCACATCTATTGTTGCACCAAGGAGCTTTAGCAGTGATCTTCCAAGTGTAATTTGTCCTTCTCCTACACATTCAATAACAAGATAATCAGTAGATAACATTTTCCCTACGATTTTTGTAAACACTCTTTCAACTATTTCAATGGGTAATATAGTGGCATTATTGGTAAGAGATATTTCTTCTCCACCCTCAGAAAGTTCCCAAAGATTCAGAGATTCATAAATATCTTTAGGCATAAGATAGAACTCAGACATAATATCACAACGAGCATGAAAAGTTTCATCATTTATAGCAATTTTTACTATAGGGAACCATTTTGATGGTTCAGAATTTATTGAAACATAAGCATGATGCTCGCTAAGCATATTGTAGCATTCTTTTAAACTAGATGTACTTGTCTCAAGAGTGTTTAACCTAGCATAAATGCTTATTAAGGATGGATCAAGTTTACTAGGAAAGTTATATGATGCAATCAACTTTTTTATAGCATTAAAACTTCATCCCCATCACAATGAAGGAAATATCCTCCTACTATAGCATCCAAAGCATATCTATAACAAAGAGCAAGACCAAAGTAGAAACTGCTAAGAAGCAAACCTAGAGTCATTTTAGGTTCAGCTTTTTCATAAGAATCAGAAATTCTAGACCAAGCTTCTTTGAAACTCTCTTCACTTTCTTGTTTGAAAGTGAAGATCATTTTCTCAGGTGACATAGTTATTGGGGCAACACTAGACATAAAAGGAACTTGAAGTAGGAACTAATTTTTGTGCGTTTTTTGATAAAAAGAAGTAAACCAATAGAAATAGCAACTAAAGTAGGGACTAATTATTTTGTGTTTTTGATAAAAAGAAACAAAGCAAAACAAAAACAAAGTAAAGATATTGGTTGTGAGAGACTCCCCTTGCAAGAACTGTCATGTGTCTCCCCGGCAATGGCGCCAGAAAATCTTGATGTTGGCTCAGTTGACGTAGAGACTGTTGGGAGACCCCCAAGATCAAGGTGTGATAAGCACAACAACAATTTTCCTCATTTATGAAACCAAGATTATCGAACCAGTAGGAGAAAGGAGACAGCTTCCAAGGTGTTGCTAGCAAAACAAAGGATTAAATATATAGTGTGGAAGAAAGTAATTGCTTGTAGTAATTGCAGAAAGTAAACAGTAGGCAATAGATTGAATATCGGTGGGAAGGAATGGACCGGGATCTAGAGTTCACTAGAGGTGTTTCTCCATAAGATAAATAGCATGTTGGGTGAACAAATTATAGTTGGGCAATTGATAGATTGACAATGTATAATAATGCATGTACATGTCATGATGATTTCTATGAGATTCGTTTGGGAATTACAACATAATACATAGACCGCAATCCAACTGCATCTATGAATAATAATCCACCTTCAGTTTATCATCTGCACCCCTTCCAGTATTAAGTTGCAAGCAACCGATAATTGCATTAAGCAAAGTGTGTAAACTAAACAATACAATTGACCTTGGACAAAAGATTGTTGTTTTCTCCCTAGTAGAAACAACCTTAGAGATTTCTGTCACTTCCCCAGATTACTAGAGGCATGAACCTACTATCGAGCATAAATAGTCCATCTTGGAGTCACAAGCAACTACTTGGACAGAGTAACCACTAGCAACGGAGAGCATGCAAGATCACAAATAACATAGGCATGATAGAATCAATAATCAATCTTGAACATAGTACTCGATATCCATCGGATCCCAACAAACACAACATGTAGGATTACAAACAGATCATCTTTATCATGAACGGAGCTCACAAGATCTAAACATGATAGCAAAAAGGATAAACAACCATCTAGCTACTGCTATAGACCCATAGTCCATTAAGGAACTACTCACGCATCACTCCAGAGGCTGGCATTGTGATAAAGAAGGCCTCTGCGATGATCTTCCCCTCCGGCAGGGTGCCGAGAAGAGCTTCAGATCCCTCCCAATCTAGGGACAATGGCGGCGGCTACAGACTGTTTCGTGGATTTCTAATTGGGTACTTAGGGTTTTCTCCTCGGGGTGTTTATATATGCGAAGGATCAAGGTCAGTTGAGGGTCAGGGGACCACACCATGCCCTGGCATGGCCTAGGGTGGACCTGCGCCAGTGGGTCGTGTGCCCGCCCTATGGCGCCTTTTCGTCCCCCCTCTGGACTCCGTCTTTGCTACGGTAAAATATTAACTTCGGCTTTTGTTTCATCTAATTCCGATAATATTTCCTTGCTAGATTTTGTGAAACCAAAAACAGTAGAAAAAAGGAACTGGCACTGTGGCATCTTGTTAATAGGTTAGTTCCAGAAAATGTATAAAAATTCCATAGTGTAAACAAAACATAAAGCAATTGGTATAAAACAAGAATGGAGTATCAAAAATTATAGATACGTTTACAACATATCATGGGTCCCCCATGTCAGCCTCTCATTGGAAGATACATGTGCATGTTGGAGTTTTTTCTTGCTCGCGCCTCCCTCTTTGGAACATGGCAACGTTGCTTGATGTGGAACCACGTGTATATGGTCTCGCTAGTGGGTCCCACATGTCAATATATTTTCTTTTAATGACATGTCAATATCTCTGTAAATGAAACGTGTGCATGACGAACTTTTTTTTGGCTGCGTCTGCTGTTTTGTCCTTTGCAACGTAGCTAGATGTGGAAGTCCTGAATGGTCTTGCTGCTGGACCCCACATGTCAGCCTCTCTAGAATGTTCTGGTTAGTGGGTCCATGATGCCAGCCTCTCTGTACAAGTACTTAACTTCTTTTTTTCAAACCCGTGCATTAAGAGGGACGCTGCACTGCAGGCTGGTGGGTCCGCCATGCCAGCCTATCCGTAAAGAAATACTTGCTAGAAGAAAATTAAAAGGGACGTTGTAGGCTGGTGAGTCCGCCATGTCAGTGTCTCCATAAAGCAATATTGCTGGAAGAAAATTAAGAGGGACGCTGCAGGCTGGTGGGTCCGCCATGTCAGCCTCTTCGCAAAGAAATATTGCTAGAAGAAAATTAAGAGGGGCGCTGCAGGCTGGTGGGTCTGCCATGTTAGCCTCTCCGTCAAGCAATATTTGTTTGAAAGACATAAAGAAATATTGCTAGAAAAAAATTAAGAGGGACGCTGCAGGCTGGTGGGTCCGCCATGTCAGCCTCTCCACACAGAAATTTTATTAGAAGAAAATTTAAGAGGGACGCTGCATGCTGGTGGGTCCGACTAGTCAACCTCTCCGTAAAAACAATATTGCTAGAACAAAATTAAGAGCGACGCCGTAGGCTGGTGGGTCCGTCGTGTCCGCCTCTCTGAAAGCACTATTGCTAGAAGAAAATAATGTAAACCCAAAAAACTATTTTTCAAGCATAGAGGATTCAAACTCAAGACATCAAACATATAATCGTGTGCGTTTCCACTACAACAAAGAAATCAAAAGATACTAGCTTTCATCTCGCCGTTAGTAAACTCTGTATTCTGTTGTGGATCCGCCGGATTCAGAACAAAGACCTCATCGATGGAGGGGTAAAAGGTGATAATTCTTTTGACAGATATATTCACATAAAAATATCAAAAGAACCAGAGTCACACACCGCGTGCGCCAGAACTGGTATGCAATAACTTCACTTGGTGAAATCACACTCATTAGTGTCCAAAACACAACCAACGGTTCCAACAAAACATAGACAAAAGATCTAGCGCAAATAGTCCAACACAGCAACGGAACTTTTCACAAATTCAGTAGCATTTGAATGATTCAGCAGTATAGAATAAGATAGAGAAAATAGATAGATTCCTAGTTTATACTCAACAACACTTGACCAATTCAGCAGTATTTCAAAATGATTGATTCAGCAATACAGACACTAAAATTCAATAGCAGTACAAAGGGAACCAGACCTCACCGCGGAGTGCGAAAAGGAGATAATTGTTTTGTTTTGACAGATATATTCATGTAAAAATATCTAAAGAACCAGAGACACACACCGCGTGCGCCAAAACTGCACCGGTATCCAATGACTTCACTTGGTGAAATCACGTTGTATCTTTACCCTATGTGCCTCTCATCACTGTACAAAACACAACCAACGGTTCTGATGAAACACATGAAAAAGCTCTAGTGCAAGCAGCCCAACAGCAGCGACAGAACTTTTCACAAATTGAGTAGCATTTGAATGATTCAGTAGTACAAAACTAGATACAGAAAATATCAACAGATTCCTAGTTCATATTCAGCATCACTTGACCAATTTAGCAGCATTTTAAAATGACTGATTCAGCAATACAAACACTGAAATTCAATAGCAGTACAAAGGGAACCGGTCAGTTCTTGCTTCATCTCTAAAAACCATGCCAACAATCAGTTTGCCCTTTTCTCCAAACACGGTGAAATCACTGGAGTAAGCAAAACTGACAATCAATTCTGCCTTTGTGTGCAACCTCCTCCTACTCACAAATTAAGATGGAACACAATCATTTTCATAATAGTTGGTCTTGGTCATATAGGGAATAGTCATATAGATACAAATATACCATACTAGTACATACTAGTCATAGCTCCAATCCAGCAAAAGGTTATCACAGTTTTACCACCCATATATGATTAGTGGAGATAAGAAAACCACATAATTAATTACAATATCATGCGACTAAAGAGCTAAACAGCTAGGAACTGCATGACCAGACTGCTGCAATTAGGGAACCGAGATACTTCGACCTTGACCTTCCAATGGTAAGTTTGGCAGCTTTCCGGAACTTGGTCAACATAGAAGTAGCTGCCAAGTGCCCATCAGTCCAGTTAATGCCGTAACATCACTCGACTAGCACTCCTTCGCTCTGCATCATGACGAATATTGTTCCCTTTTGTCTGCCCTCGAGTTGCTTTGTGGCACTCTTAGGCAATTTCTGAGTCAAAGCAAGAGATAGCTGCATAATTAATAAGAGAAATGAACCGAATCATGTGAAACTTGAGAAGACATTGAGAGCAGTTTATCTGCCGCCACTCACAAACATAATCCGGTACGACCTTGAGATGACACATGTGTAGGATACGATCTGACAAGGAGCTTGCGCTGGTGCATGTGCTGGTGCAGGAACAGGGACTAGTGTAGGAGATGGTGTCGCTGCCTGTGTTGGGGATGGTGCTGGTGCAGGAGTTGGTGCCGATGCAGTTAATTTAAGAGGGGCTGGTGCAAGATCTAGAACCGGTGCCGGCGCCAGCATCTTGATGCTAGATTTCTTCTGACGGGTAGGTAAGATGACTACAAGGATAGTATAGGCATGTGAGATGTGTGCAAGAAAAATGGCTCTTATACTCCAACAATTACTCACAAGACAGTGATCAGAGGATGTGATGAGTATATAAGCAAATTAAAATTTTCTCCTTCGGTCAACAGGTGTCGGAGCAGGAACTAGGTCCTGTGCCAGTGCGGGTGCCAGTGCCAGCGGCTTGATGTTGGTTACCTTCTGGAGGGGAGGTAAGGGGACTGTAGGAGTGGTCAGAGAGGCATATGAGATGTGTACAAGCAAAATGGGTTCTTACACTCCTAGATAGTGATCAGAGTATACCAGCAAATTAATTTACTACCTGTATTCTTTCTCCTACTTAGGTCAACAGGTGTCGTTGCAGGAACTGGAGACGCTACCGGTGCCAGCAGCTTGATGCTGCACCCTTTTGGAAGCGGACTGCACAAGTGGTAAAAGTGATACGATTAGAAGACAATGGTGTAGAACAATTAGTCGCATGAAAGTATCAGAGGTTGTGATGAGTACAGAAGAAAAGTAATTAGTACTACCTCTGTTCTTGGCCCTTTGGTCTATAGGTGTACGATGGCTTGCAAGTATCTGCCCAGGCTTGCTAAAATCGATTGCTACCTTGTCCCCCTACTTCAGACCATTCTCACGGACATACTTGGACCAACCCCGACCACCCAAATAGGTGGTGTCCATTGTCAGTGAGACATCCACATCATATAGTTGCCACAAGCCTTTTGGGTCCTCGGTATATAGAGTTAGAAACTTGTCATTTCCGAACAACTTGTTTATAATGGGGCGAGCGACACAAGGGACAACCTTAATGAGAAAGTTGATAGACAAGTAAGACGACAACAAGAAAAGTGAGATACAAGATATTACATCAAGTTGTTTGAAACCTCTTGGAATCCATATCTGATACCATGGTACCCTTCACGAAGGGTGGCCATGCACCATTTTTCTTCCATCTGCCATTGGAAGGGCATACAGGCCCCCCTTTCAATCCACCAGCTTGACAAGAGGACGGTAGAAGAACAGTCTGACCAGCTGGTGCGTGGTACTGAATGAAATTAAGTGGAAATGTTAAATTATGTAAATATCATGTAAATCTAATAATATCAAATCATTGCCTGAAAATCAAACAACTTTGATGTTTGTGAACTTCTGATAAGCGTAAAGATAAGTATAGCTAATAACAATAGCATGGAAAATTATAACATGTGAAATTGTGGATTTCTAAATTATACCCACTTCTTAGAGAGGTCAGTGCCAACCTAGGTACTATGTTTGCACTTCCTCATTGTGTAGACAATGTCCGCTTTTGGTGGGGGCATGAGCAATTTACTAGCCTCTGTAGCAGCCTCAGCCTTCGCAGCAACACCTTCAATCTGAGTAAATAGCAATAGAGCTCAACAGTTCAATGCAGTACATAGTAGTCATATATATATATATGACTGTGTATAAGACAGTCAGACAGATCTATATCTGGATTCACATAAACACAATGCCTGACTTAATAAAATCACATATGTTTCTAAACATCTGATAAGCATGCATGACACCAAGCGAATAATAATTAAATCAGACCGCACCATGGTAAGTGGATTAAGAAAAAATAACCTTTGCTTTAAGATGGGCCCTCCTAGCTGGGCAGTGGACTTGCGCTTGTTTGGCGAGTAGTGGTACTGGCCGGATCCTCCGGCATGTGGGGGTATCGTGTTGTTTGCCACACCTGGAGCACCGCAAGTTCGCAGGTATGTACCACCATGCTACAAGAAATAAAGAACAAGATGGCGTTACGGAGGCTTCCACAAAAACAGGATGTAGAAAGAGACAATTTTGAGCACAAAGATACATCCAGGCTGTAGACAACCACTTTCAGTATGAGAAAGAATGGAAGAACATAACGAATATGATGCTCCATTACCTTTTTAGGAAACTTTTAAGGGAACTGACGGGACCATCACTGTCCGTAGTGTCCGTGCGCGCCACTAGACCATAGTTCTCCATACGGAATCTAACACAAAATCGATTGCACATTAGTATAAATTAAAGGTTACAAAGTGAATAACACCGACTTGGAACCCGACCAAATGCCCCAATCAGAATAGAGGTGACCATGCCCCAATCCCGCATCCAAAGGAAATCAGTCACCCCTCCCCCCACCCCACCTACCCCACCTCCACCCCCACCCCAATGGCCCAATCGATCAGAGAAGAGGAGGGAAAATACCCTAATTAGGTGAGCAGATCCCGATTAGGTGACACTTGCTTTCCTTGCGTGATGATGGGAGGTAGGGATTGCAAGTTTCTGGTCGGAAGAGAGGATGGGCAGCCGGAATAGTAGTAGTACTAATACTAGTAGTAGGGGCAGAAGTACTACAATTTTTTCTACAGTGTTAGGCAGCGGTAGGAATATATTCCCGGGTTTTTTGCAAAAAATTCAACACGTCGTGGCGTGGGATAATAAATTGTGCGGGGCCTACATACAACCTACTCCTCTTTCCCTTTTTGTCCCATGTTCCTCTCCCAGGACCGATAAAATCATCCCGTGTTCCTCTCCCAAGACCGAGAAAATCTCCCAGTATCGAATCAAACAGATTCGGCTCAAGGAGAATTTTTTTTGAATGGAAGACCTAATATATTAATATCAGAAACAAAGTACATTATAACTCAGACAACATATACTCTAAAGATCAACATTTGAGGGAGGGGAAGGGTTGGTAGAGGAAAATATGGCGTTTGTTCTAGCATAGGGCACCAGCTTGATGCCTTGAAAGCCGCTTGGGAAGCCTCAAAAGAAGGAAACACAGACAGACACACATATAATAATATACTACTCTGCTAATGTACGGAATAATTTTCAGTTACAGATCTGCTAACAAAGGCCTAAAAATCATAAGATAGCTCCATATTACACTACTACGATAGTAGCAGACCAATCGTGGGATAGCTCTACATATATTTAGAGCAATCTTAGCACCCCAAGAGTTTTGCAGCTAGGCTAGTGGCCATGAGACTGCACATACGGCACCAAAAGTACACCCCTTATTATGATCAGCAGCCCTGCATCGACTCCATCTAGAAGCAGAATAGGTCATCGTCATTACCATCAATGTCCTCTTTAGTTGTCCCTTTCTGCGATTAGTAGATTAACAGATACATTTAATGAGAAACATCAAAGACACACAACCTGAAAACTTGTAGTTCTATAGATATAGTACCTTGTCATCGGGCATAGCGCAAGTACCTAAAATGAAAACCGTTTCATGCACCTTGCGCCTCTCCTCCCCCTTATACAAGTTGATCTAGATACTCAGGAGCTGCCTCTGTCAGTTGATCTAGATGATCAACATATGCTTCCCCTACTTGATCTGGATGATAAAGATGTTCTTCCCTAGGTTCATATGCTTGACCATGAAATAACCATCTAACATATGTGCTTAGCATTCCAAACATAAAAATATGGTCTTTCACTATACTGAATGGTATCACCCTCTAATTCACACACAAGCGACACAGGAAATGTACTTCTCAGTTTTCACAATGAGCTCTAACAAACTCAATAAATCATACAACACCCATGATATGTTTAGGTCTGCCTAATGGAGCAACCAGCATCCCAAATATCTCCATCTATTTAATTATGACATACAAGATTGGTTCTGAATTAGTAAAAGAAAAGCAGGAAACAAATAGATGGATTACATAAACTATATATACCCATGCATTTCATCAAACATATTGACAACAATAATGGGCGAATGTACTTAAGAACATAGATCAAGCATAGAATCAACTATGACCATGTAGACTGAGGACAAATTAAATTATGTATTTGAGGAGGCAGATCTGGTGAAATGGAAATAAATTTCCAACCGGATCGAGCTAGAGATAGAAGGACTAACATGGGATCCACGTGACCACCGGTGTGTCTCAAGAACACCGAAGGGTTGGGAAAGCTTCTTCGGGCACACGATGGTGATATGACGAGCGGCGATGAGCGCGACTGTTTTGTGGGCTTCCAAGGGGGTGAGGGTCTAGGCGGCGGAGGGTGGATGTTAACACAACATGAAGGGGTGGGGAGGGATAACTTTAAAAATTCTAACCTACCTTGCTTTGGGCACCACCATATACGTGGCCCCCTGTCAGTGACCATAGATCAAAATTGACCAATTTTGGATAAACCGAGATGATCTAGTTAAAGTGGCGAAATCAGCACGGAAACTTGAAAATTCATGAAACTCGTGATTTTTTGTTAAATCAGTAATTTGTGTGAAATTATGGAAGGTGACATTTTGGGCCATATCTTATCTCATCTTACCACTTTAAATATTGACCGTTGGATCAAGACTCGTGAGTCCCAACATTGCTAGCCGTCAGATCTTCTTTTTCATTCTATTAGCATATAATGCTAGAAGATACTATTCATAGTCTTTAACACAATAAACATTATGCATAAACCTCAAAACACACTTCTCCATCATTCTAGAGTCTTATCCATCGTTTCTCCAAACCATGTTACCAAAATTGACATGTTTTTAGTAAATTGCCATATTGTCAATTTATTGCAAAAATCTAGCCAGTAAGATTTATATGGTTTATCCATTAAACAGGGTACTTTGTGTGAAAATTGGCACGATGTCATACTGAGCCATAATCTCTGAAGTTGCTTCACAACCAAAAACAATGTTGTCACTTGGAAAAATAAAATTGGATTTTCCCTTTGTAAGAAAAGCTTGATTGGCCAAGATGCATCCAATGTACGGAGTACAGAAATGGACACGGTACCATATATATTTGATACGTCCAATTTGCATCACCATTCTATATCATAATATTCCTCTATTAATTGATATATTTCTTATTAAGAGGTGTTACTTATGTCTTTTCATCTGTTTTTACATGTTGGATGATTCTTGGAGGATGGACTTCCGGAGTCAGGATTCTGATGGAAAAAGAGGTGTTTTGATGCAATTTCGCGAAGATCAGAAAATACTAGAAAAATTATGGAAAATCATATTTTCCCAGCGAAGAAACCCGAAGAAGAGGGAGATGGCCCAGGCCCCCTAGGCCCACATCCCCAGCGAAGGTGTGTCCCACCTAGCCTACCTCTAGCTCCGCCCTCTAGCCTATATCATCTCCTCGAAACCCTAAAACATAGGGGCGGCCATAAAAAGATCATTGCCTCTAGCGTGAAAACACCGAGAGAAAGAGCCTCCCACATTTCGCGAGGAAAATTCCTTCCCGAAGAGGGGAGATCGTCGCCATCAACACCATCATCAAGCTAGGCTTCATCGGGAAGATCATCATCCACACCATCATCTCCACCAAAACCATCATCACCACTCCATTCCGCTGTAACAATTCTGTTGAATACTTGCATAGATCTTAGGGGAAACTTTCTCGGTGTTGATTACTATTGTAGTTGATGCTTGTGAGTGGAACCATTGGATTATTGTTTATGTTCACATTGTTATCCATCACCATATTATCTTTGATCTTGATCCATATGATGTCTTATGAGTAGTTCATTTAGTTCTTGATTACATGGCAGAAGTCATGTTGTTAGTAGTGGATTTGTGTTGAGTTATTATTCAATGGTTTAGTATTTAAGTTGTGGTTCTATTCTTTTAGTGGTGTCATGTGAACATCGACTACATGATACTTTGACCATTTATGGGCCTAGCGGAATGCATTGTGTATTTGGCTACTAATTGTGGGGTTGCCGGAGTGACAGAAACCTGAACCCCCGTTAGGACACCATTGCACAAGGGAGCGTAGGATCTCAGAGTTTAAGGTTGTGGTTAGGTTTATATCTTAATTACTTTCCTTTAGTTTGAGGATGCTTGTAGGGGGTTTAATGACAAGTATGTATTAGTCCAAGTAAGGTCGGTACATTAGCATAGGTTCACCCACACAACACTTACAACACCAAAGAAGGGTACTCAGCTATTTGAAGTGAAAGCACTTGACAGAATTCCCATGTGTCCTCGAGAATGTTTGGTCCATATAAGTATTTCCACCGTCTTTTCCTTTGCTAAGAAAGGATTGGGCCACTTTCTGCAGTTGTTCGTTGTCTTTATTACTTGCACTTTATTTTGTTGCTTTATTGGAAAACCCCTAAAAATCTGTTTGCTAAGTATTTACAGAGATTTCCTGCTCCATACCACTAGTCAACACCTTCTGCTCCTCGTTGGGATCGACACTCCTATTTATAAAAAGTACTATGAGACACCCCCTATAGTTGTGGGTCATCATTAGTATTTGAACCGTAAAATTGGTGCGGTGATAAAATTAGTTATGCCATTGTATTCCACAAATATAACCATAAAGTTTGAACATTATTGAAAGTTCCCAAAACACTAAACCCCTGAACCCTATAACCCTAAACACTAATAAACCCCTATACCCTGACCAAGCAGGTATCATGCACTTGTATATCAAATTTGAGATACTTTCATTAAATTGGGCAAAACCATTCTATTCGACGAATATATGCATAAAGCGAACATTACTGAAAATTCCTGAAACCCTAAACAACCCCTAAAACCTAAACCCTTAGGCCCTAGATACTAAAACCCTACACCCCTCAACCCAGAATTAAACCCTAACCAAGTAGGTATCATGCACTTATAGATCAAAATCTGAGATACTTCCATTAAATTGCGGTAACGCCATTCCTTTCCACAAATATAAGCATAAATCTTGAACATTGTTGAAAATTCCCTAAACCCCTAAACGACCCCGACCAAGAAGGTTGTAACATCCCTAAAATCATGTTTTGAAAGCTTTGCATATCATCCATGCATTCATGATAATTTGGGGTTCAATTTCCAAGTCATTACAAAATCAGAAGCATTTGAGTGCTTGTTATTTTATGTAAACAAGCATTGATTCAATGCCACTCTCTAGTGAGGGAATATTTGTTTTAAAACCATTGTTGTGAGTTCATAGAATTGGTTGGTTGAGTTCCAAGATTGGACAAAAATTTTCCAAAACAAAATTTGGTATTAAAACCATTGTCAAATCTTTATCAAAGCATGTGCTAAGGCATTGTTTATTTTGAATTTTCAAAAGGACCAAGCAAGTCTAATGAGACAACATGGTTTTATATTCAAAAGTATACAGGTTTCACTTTGTAATAGTCCAGAAAGTTTTTGAATTCAAATGCTTTTGAATTTGTTTGAAAAGGATTCCTGAAAATCGATTTAGAAAAAGAAAAGAGAATAGAAAATAGCACTGGGCTTGGCGCCACTTATTCGGACCAGTAGCAGATGCATCCCACCCGGGTTTTCCCCTCTCTCTCTGTTTCTCACCGCGCTCGCGCACACCCCCTCGCTGACCATTGGGCTCTGCAGCCACGTCAGCTCATTGTCCCCAAATCACGCCTGCGACTAGCGCCGCCGCGGCTGTTTCCTCCCCGACGCAAATGCACTTAAATCCCATTGATTCGCCATGTGTATGCCGCCCCTTCTCCGGCTACTTAATACTCACCCCTCTGCGATCATTTCCCCTCACACAGCACCCCCACTCCGCCACCAGGCTGCCCATATTTCGCAGAACCCCGCCGTAGTACCTACGACCTCCGGTGGTGAATTCCGGTGAGCACTCCCCGCCCCTTGCCTTGTAGTCTTGCCAGTATGATCACTGCAACCTTGCGCATCTTCTAACACCACTGCTGCGTGCTAGGACCATCCAGAGCCTCGCCAACTTCAACGACTGCACGTGCCCGACGAAGCCCGCAACTCCGACGAGCTCCCCTGGTTAGTACTGATCACGCCCTTCCCTCTTGTTGACACTCGCGTGACCAGCATCATCTCGCGCATCTGACGCACTTCTCCTCTTGCCTTGGCATGACCTGTATCCTCGCCAGTGACGACGAACAGAAGCGACCGTCGCCAGAAGGAACTACGGCGAGCAATCCCCGTCGACCTCGAGCGCCCCTTCGCCAACCAAGCATACCTTGAGCATCAGCAATGCACGGCGAACTCGGTGAGCTATTTCTCCCCCTCCCGCGCTTCCTGTATCGTCGGCACCGTCCTCGTCTAACCGCGCCGCCGCTAGCCGCCGTCGCGCGCCGCCCATCTTTGGCCAAACGCTTATGCGCCGTTGGATCTTGATCTGATGCGTAGAATTAGATCACTTAAGAGAAGCGGTAAGTTTAGATCTGAGCCGTGCGATGCAATTTTAATCTAATGATCCAGAAAGCCCGATCCACGCGAAACGGTATCGACCAATCAGATAATGCCACGTGGCCTGTAGTTTGATTTAAAATCTAGATCTAGATCTATTATATGTTCAAACTTGCAAAATTCATAAATTTTGATCCACACGTTCAAATTTTGGAAATTTTATATCATTGGAATCAGGAGAGAAAATCCTATCTGTTTATGTAATGTGTTTAATGTTTTGCCTATGTAAAAATGGTTGTTTTTGAAGAAAATTTTGTAGGCATATTTTGGTTATAGCAATAATTTGAAAAATGTTTTAAAGATCAAATAAAGTCTATTTTGTGTATCTTGGACTTGTTTATGTTTTAGTACTGTTTACTTGTCTTGTTTGGTGTAGATAAATCATCACATGGCATTTGCATGCATTCATATATTTTTGTTTGTATATTTTGATATGTGATTTTGGTGCCATTATTTTATGTGTAGATTTTGGTCCAAATAGTGATTGTGGTTGTGAAGATTGTTGCTACTCCCCAAACTACCAAGGCAAGTGGTGCTTCATGATTTTATTCCTATATTTTTCAACTATGCACTAGAAATATTTTGTATAGGACTTGCATGAATATTTTGATCTATATACTATGCTTGGGAAATCCTAGTAGTTGTAGAATTGTTAGAAATTTCTCTAAGTTAAGATGCTTATCATTGCCATGCTTAGCCTAGCTAGTAGCAACCAAGGGTGGTATTATATTCATGCTATGAGAAATATTGCTAAATCTATGACTTGTGTTTTTGCTTAATAAAACAACTAAGTGAATGAAACACCTGGGTGGAATCAAAAGAATGGTTTGTGTTGATTGGTTACACAAGGCCCATTTATATGGTTTACCTTGTGTATCTCACTTGTGGATGGCCACCCAGGAACAAAGGGATTTGAGATGCCATATGTTAAGAAGCTTCTAGTGCAGCCACATGGCATTATGGGCTCTGCCTGGATCATATAGGTTGCAATAACTTAGCCATTTGGACAGTTGGTGGTAGTGGGATGATAGGTTTGTGGCGTGTCCATTTGGTCTAAGGGAAGGCTTCTGAAAGGTCCTGTCTTGGTGAAAATCAAGTCTTGTGGGGAAAGTGCACAACCTCTGCAGATGGAAGAATCTAAGTAGTTAGCCATGTCCCTGGTATTGGTCAACTTGAGCATCAAGACATGGAAGCTATCAAGAATCTCCTCATCCCAATTTCTAAGTTAAAACTTGTGGTTGAACAAGGGTGAAGGTTCACCAATGTCTATTGGTGATTCCTTGGGAAAGTTTTGTCAAAGAAAAACCTAGTGTTTTCAACTGATAGGTAAAACCTATTTTGAGCAAAGCAAGCCTAAGCTACACTTAGCCAAATGCATGTAGTATCTAGATGCTAATATTTTACTAAGGTATCACTTGCCAATACTATTCCAATGTATTGACCCAGTGTGGCTGTAACTTGTGATGTTGCAGGTTATTCTGATAATGAATAGGGGTTATGAGTCTACACTCAACATGCTTGCCTGTGGCACATGAAGATGAAGACTTATTATCTTATTTATATTTTGAACTCTTGAATTAGGCATGTGGCCATGGAGTTGTAAAAGACTATTTTGTCTCTGGAATGATATGTAATAATGACCTTTATATCTGTGTACTTCATCTTAAACTGTGGATGCTAGCATTGATAAAGGGACTAGCATTGCAATCACAGGGATCTTTACCTTTATAAAGGTGGGATCTTACACAGGTATATCATCCACTTATAGATCAACATTTGAGATATATTTTCATTGAATTATGCTAACGCCATTCCATTCCACGAATCTAAGCATAAATCTTGAACATTATTGAAAATGCCCTAAAACATAAACCTTAAACCCCTAAATGACCATGACCAAGAAGGTATATCATCCAATTTTAGATCAACATTTGAGATATACTTTCATTAAATTATGCTAAAGACATTACATTCCACGAATCTAAGCATCAAGCCATTAAAAAGCCCTAAAACCTAAACCTTAAACCCCTAAACCTAAACCCTTTGACCCTAAACCCGAGCCAAGCAGGCATTAGGCACTTATATATATCAAAATTTGAGATACTTCCAATTAAATTGTGCTAACGCCTTTCTACTTCACGAATATAGGCATATAACTCAAACATTATTGAAAATTCACTAAACCCTAAGACCCCCTAAAACCTAAATCCAAAGCCCTATCCTCCTAAACCCTAAAACCCCTAAAACCTCAGCAACTAACCCTGACCAAGCAGGTATCATGCACTTATAGATTAAAAATTGAGATGCTTTCATTGTTAAATTATTGCCAAGTCAATCTATTCCACAAATATAAGCATAAAGCTCGAACTTATAGATCAAAATTTGAAACACTAAACCTAAACCCCTAAACCCTAAAGACACCTAGCTAAACCCTAAAACCTGAAACACTAAACCCCTAAACCCTAAAGACTAAACCTCTAAACCCTGACCAAGCAGCTATCATATAAACACTTATAGATCAAAATTTCACATACTTTTATTAATTTGGGTAACACCATTCTATTCGACGAACATAAGCATAAATCTTGAACATTATTGAAAATTACTCACACCCTCAACCATAAACAACCCCTAAAGCTTAAACCCTCAACCCACATACACACCCTAACCAAGGAAGTATCATGCACTTATAGATCCAAATTTGAGATACTTTCATTAATTTCGGTAGCGCTATTATATTCCCTTAATATAAGCATAAAAGCTTGAACATTTTTGAAAATTCCCTAAACCCTAAACCCTTAAAACCTAAACCATAATCCCCTATCTTATCTTATCTTATCTTATCTTATCTTAGCTTAGCTTACGAATAACTTTGAATATTGACCGTTGGATCAAGACTCGTGAGTCCCAACATTGCTAGCCATCGGATCTTATTTTCCATTCTATTAGCATCTAATGCTAGAAGATACTATTGATAGTATTTAGCACAATAAACACTATGCATAAACCTCAAAACACACGTATCCATCGTTCTAGAGTCTTATCCATCATTTCTCTAGACCATGTTACTAAAATTTACATGTTTTTAGTAAACTGCCATATTGTTAAACAGGGTACTTTGTGTGAAAATTGGCACGATGTCATACTGAGCCATAATCTTTGAAGTTTCTTCACAACCAAAAACAATGTTGTCACTTGGAAAAATAAAATTGGATTTTCCTTTTGTAAGCAAAGCTTGATTGGCCAAGATGCATCCAATGTACGGAGTACAAGACATGGACATGGTACCGGCAACTATGGTTGTGCAGGTCAAAACTAGCAACTATGGTTGTGACCTTGGTCATCTTGTTTGAAAGGCGGCACATGTCTATCAACTCATTAAATGCTCGAAAGCGTATAGGCGTCCGAGTCTATCTGACGGGGATAACATCCCCCAAGTGGGAGTGGGAGTAGCGTACCTTAGAAGCTTCAGCTTCAAAATTTTGAGAGATCACCGAAATATCTCGCCCATCCATTGAAACATCCAGCCCCAAACATACTTTACCTTTTTTTAGAATGAAAATTCCTCTTCTATCCCTACTCCGGAAACAAAAACCCGAGGAGAAATACAATAATAGAGGGATATATGTGATAATTTTGCGTTCTCCCACGTGCATCACCCCATCGACCTGGTTCCCTACCCTTCTGCAATAAGTGTATTTACATGCCCGCCTCCTCCGGCCCTACACTGACTTGGTGGACCGACAATGGAAGTGACCCGCTTGTTAGTGACCCAGAATTACGGGAATTAGAGAATCCCATCGTTTGTAGTTCAAAATTCGAACATTTTTCGCTAAACCGAGATAAACTTGCTAAACTCGGCGAAACTGGATCGTGAACTTGAAAATTTTAAGAAACTTGGGCATTATTCGTCAAATAATTCATACTATGTGATAAAATTGGTGCGGTGAGACTTTGAACCATATATACTCTTTGAACCTTAAAATTGGTGCGATGATAAAATTAGTTACTAAACCCTACCCTCCCAAAAACGTGAACACTAAGCCATATACACCTAAACATTAAAACCCTAAACTCTCAACCTCTAACCCTGACTAAGTAGGTATCATGCACTTATATAGTTAAAATTTGAGATACTTCCATTATTAAATTATCGCTGAGTCATTCTATTCCACGAATATACAAACTTCATTGAAAATTCCCAAAACCCTTAAACAACCCCGAAAACCTAAACCCTCAACTCCTAAATTCTGTAAACCCCACACAACCCCCAACCTAAACCCTCGAACCCTAAAAACTAAAACCCTAAACCCTCAACCCATAATTAAAACTTAACCAAGTAGGTATCATGCACTTATAGATCCAAATTCGAGATACTTTCATTAAATTGCGATAAAAACATTATGTTCCACAAAAATAACCATAAATCTTGAACATTATTAAAAATTCCCTAAACTCTGCACCCCTAAACCCCTACTTAAGCAACCTAGACTAATTAAGCAGGTATATCATGCACTTATATATATATCAGCATATGAGATATACTTTCATGAAATTACGCTAACGTGCGCCATTCCATTCCACGAATCTAAGCATAATGCTTGAACATTATTGTTGAAAATGCCCTAAAACCTAACCCTAAACCCCTAGATGACCCTGACCAAGCTAGTATATATCTTATCCACTTATAGATCAACATTTGAGATATACTTTTATTAAATTATGATAAAGCCATTCATTTCCACGAATCTAAGCATAAAGCCTAAATATTATTGAAAATGCCATTAAACCTAAACCTTAAACCCCTAAACCCTGACAAAGCAGGGTAGGTATTATGCATTTAGAGATCAAAATTTGAGATACTTTCATTAAATTGTCCAAAGGCCTTTCTATTTCACGAATATCGACATATAGCTAGATCATTATTGAAATTTCACTAAATCCTACCCTCCCAAAAACATGAACACCAAGCCATATACCCCTAAACACTAAAACCCTAAACCCTCAACCCCTAACCCTGACTAAGCATGTGTCATGCACTTATATAGATAAAATTCAAGATACTTTCATTATCAAATTGTCGCCAAGTCATTCTATTCCATGAATATACAAACTTCATTGAAAATTCCCGAAACCCTAAAACAACCCCGACAACCTAATCCCTCAACTCCTAAATTTTCTAAACCCCACACAACCCCCCAACATAAACCCTCGACCCTAAATACTAAAACCCTAAACCCCTCAACCCATAATTAAACCATAATGTAAGACCCCACCTTTATAAGGTAAAGGTCCCTGTGATTGCAATGCTAGTCCTTGGATCAAATGCTAGCATCCACACTTTAAGATGAAGTACACAGATACAAAGGTTGTTTATTACATCGTCATTCCAAAGATACCATAGACTTTTACAACTCAATAGCCAAAGGCTAGAACAAGATTTCATAACATAAAGTAAATAACTATAACTCTTCATCTTCATGTGCCACAGGCAAGAATGTTGAGTGTAGACTCACAACCCAAATCTCCATCAGAGTAACCTGCAACATCATAAGTTACATCCACAGTGGGTCAATACATTTGGAATAGTATTGGCAAGTGATACATAATAGAATAGTGGTTTCTATCATCTATATGAATTTGGCTAAGTGTAGCTTAGGCTTGATTTGCTCAAAATAGGTTTTCCTTATCAGTTGAAAACACTAAGTTTTTGTTTGTGAAATCACCCAAGGAACCACCAATAGACATTGGTGAATCTTTAACGCTTGTTCAACCACAAGTTTTTAACTTAGAAATTGGGATGAGAAGATCCTTGATAGCTTCAATGTCTTGATGCTCAAATTGTCCGTTGCCGGCGACACGGCTAAGTACTTAGGTTTTACCCTCTCGAGAGGTGGTGCACTTTGCCCACATGACTCGACATGCATCGAGACATGGAGATTAGGGTTGTGAGTCTACACTCAACATTCTTGCCTGTGGCACATGAAGATGAAGACTTATAGTTATTTACTTTATGTTATGAACTCTTGTACTATCCTATGGCTATTGAGTTATAAATTACTATGTTCTCTGGAATGTGATGTAATAAACGACCTTTGTATCTGTGTACTTCATCTTAAACCGTGGATGCTAGCATTTGATCTAGGGACTAGCATTGCAATCACAGGGACCGTTACCTTATAAAGGTGGGGTCTTACAGATGGTATCAGAGCACTGTGTTGCCTATAGGATTATGACCCTAAGTTGGATTTAGACTAAGGAAACCACTAAGGAAAAATGCAACTCTTTGCAAATTCCACACTTGTCTTTTTATTCTCGTAAAACTCTTCTAATCTTCTTTCTCATCTCAATTTGTAGATGGCCACCATCAACGAAGATGTCAAGAAGGGACCACTCATGACCATGACTTTAGAATGTGAAACGGAGTTTCCCAAAGCACTTAAAACCCTTATGGTTAGCTTGGGGATATATGGTGATGCCGTGTACATGGGATTCCCCGTGATGGATGAAGGAGAAGAATATTGGTGGGTGCAACTTCACTTGTATAAAAACAAGGGAGACAACCACAAAGAGTTAGGATTCTACATGGGCACCAACTTAGAAATGTATATGACATTCTTTGACTCTGCAAGAAATGCATCTTGGAATGCTATCAAGGAGCTTGGTCAAATACTCAAGTGTAGACTGCTCAACACTAAAAATGACCTTGAGGAGGAGAAGAAGTATACCCAAGACTTAGCATATGAGTGAGAATTGTAACGTACTCCGCTAGATGGACCACCACACTTGTCGTTTTCTCACAAAAATTTGTCTAAGTTATGTTTGAACCTTAGTGTTTGTATTGAATTTTTGTATGACATGACTTGTATGTTTTATTGTTGGAAATGTGCTTTTGTGTTTTTGTTATCTTGTGAATTTTCTCTACTCATATTGATTCTAATATTTCTCTATCTTATACAAGAGATGTATAACATCGTTATCAGCACTGCCGAGGAGTTCAAGGGAACTCATTTCGGTTCTCGTCTTGTGGAGATCACTAGTGTGCTCAACCTTCCACTTCCTAGTATCAAGGCACTCCAACTTACCAAGTTTGAGAGGAAGGATCTTTGGGGATTTAAAGTCACATAGTCGGGACGCCAGACGGAGCCACCCACGAAGGAGATCACCTTCAAGCTGATGCATGATGACAAGAAGAAGGGATTAGAAGTAGTCATGCAGGAGTTACTTGCACGCCTTGTTGGACGAGACTCCACTGAGCTCAGGGGCCTCTACTTTCACCCGTTCGGGAGATGTGACGAGCAGGGTGAGGCTGTAGTGTACGATGACGCTACTAGAGAGACAGTTGAGCTAGTTCGTCTGTACCTTCAGGACCTAGAGGGTCTTATTAGACACCTCAACACGGATAGGACCAACGTCATGCTTAGCAATGAAGATCTTCAGGTTCAGTTGAGGGAGAAGGTCAAGCTATTCGCGGATCAAGACGAGATCGTCAAGGAGATGGAGGCCAGATTCGAGAGCCAGGATAAGAAGTTCAAGAATCAGGAGAAAAGAGTCCAAGACAGAAACAAGAAGATCAGGGACATGAGGGCCGAGATAGAGGCTAAGGACTTCGAGCTAGAGACTTGGCAGGGAGTGATAGAGAGGCTGCGATCGCAGAAGAGAGCTCTCCGTGCGAAGGTCGAGGCCTTGACCACTAGTGTCGAGGAGTACAAGACAACCATGGAGTTAGCCGGACTCACTCTTGTGGACTTGGAGGTCGACATGGATGAGTAGTGTAGACTACTAGACTATCTTTTATCTATCATACTTTGATTATTGAGTCGCAATGACCATCCAACATGTGGCTGGCTTGCTATTGTGTGTTTACTTTCCAAAACCTGTTGTTTATGTTGTTCAAACTCTATGCTATCTTATGCTTGGTTATTACGTGTTTGTTGCTATATGATGTATTGTGCATTGCATCTATGGGTTATATCTCATTACTTATCCTTATTGGAACCACAGATGACTCCCCGTCGTGCCAATCCCAACCAAAAAAACAACAATAACGTCAATCCTGAGATGCAACAGCAAATGACAGCTCAAACACAGTTGATGCAGATGATGACCCATTTCATGGAAAATCAAAATAGAATAACAACAGCAACAATAACCACAACAACAATCAGAACAATCCACTAGAATTTGACATACTTACAAGGTTCTTGAGGTTGAGGACAGCCAAGTTCTCGGGAAACACTGATCCAATGGTAGCCAATGACTGGCTACGCTTTGTGAATAAGCACTTGGTCACTATGAGCTGCACCGATGAAGAAAAAGTCAGGTTCGCAGCACATCTGCTTGAAGGACCACTAGCAACATGGTGGGACAACTTTCAGATCACCACTCCCCTTGAGGATGTGACTTGGGCTATGTTTGAGGATGGATTCCGTACAGCACACATCTCATTAGGAGTGATGAACTTGAAGAAGAAGGAGTTCCACAATCTGAAACAGTGTCACCGCAGTGTGGACGAATACATTGAGGATTTCAACAATCTGGCGTGTTATGCACCAGATGAGGTTGATACTGATGCCAAGAGGAAGGAGAAGTTCCTTGAAGGACTTAATGATGAGTTGAACCTGCTACTATATGTTTCCTATGTCCCAACATATCAATAACTTTGTGACAAGGCCACCATCTTGGAAAGCAACATGAAGCAGGTTGAGAGCAGGAAGAGAAAGCATAACTTTGATAAGCACAGCTCGGGATCGTCTCACAAGCGTTCCCATGGTGATGATAGTGGAGGTTCTGGATCCCACAAGCATGGGAAATATAACAGCCACCACAATAGTAACTGTCACCATGACAATAAGCATCACCGCAGCCATGACAATGATAAGTATAAGAACCACAAGAGTGGACACAGGAGCCACCATAGTGGGAATGGTAATGGGAGTCAGCCAGCTAAAAGAGACATCAGTCAGGTTGAGTGCTTCAAATGCAAGAAGACAGGGCACTATGCAAATGAATGCCTAGAAAAGAAAGTTGAAGGAGCCAACAAGCCAAACCCTTTCCAGAAGGGACAAGTGAACCACATCAATGTGGAAGAAATATATGAAGAGTCTGATGCCGTGGCTGGTAAGTTCAAGCTCAATGCTTTTCGAGCACTTGTTCTTTTTTATACCGGCACATCGCATTCATTCATATCAAGAGCATTTGTTGATAAAAATGGACTTCCAACTGAAACTATTGGGTGTCCTATAAAAGTAAGCTCTCCCGGTGGAGAGATGATAGTGAACTATGGATGTCATGATCTAGTAATAGAGTTTGGAAAGTATAAGTTTCCACTTAGTTTGATAATCCTAGATTCCCAAGGATTGGATGTTATTCTGGGCATGGAGTGGATGACTAAGTTTGAAGGAGTACTAGATTGTGCCAATCGTACTGTCACACTTACAACCCCAGATAAGAAACATATTAGGTTCAAGTCTCTTTAGGGGGTTAGCATAGACAGTGTGCCAATTGTGAAGGAATATCTAGATGTGTTTCTAGAAGAATTGCCTGGGATGCCACCAGATAGAGATGTAGAGTTTCTAATTGACTTGCTGCCAGGATCTGGGCTAATAGCAAAGAGACCCTACAAGATGTCAGTTGACGAGTTGAAAGAACTCAAGAAACAACTTGGCGAACTGTTGAAGAAAGGATTTATTCAACCAAGTTATTTGTCTTGGGGTGCACCAGTTCCGTTTGTCGAGAAGAAAGATAGTGTAACATCCCAAAAATATTAAACTTGGATCATCAAACTCTAACATCAAAATTAGGGTTAACAAAAACATTCCCAACTAAAAATATGAAAGCATTCATATGTGTGTGTATTCAAAATTTGGATTCTTTTGAATTGCCATGGTTATGTGTTTCTTTGCTTGTGAAATGATTCTTAGGTGAAATAAACATCATCTAAACAATACCAAAACTTTTCCCAAAGACAAACAACTCAAAATGAATAAATTAAGTGAATGGTCACTTTGGCCAAATTAACTCCCATGCCTACTTTGGCTATCCCTAGTTTTCAGAACTCAACAGAAACATGTATGGATCTTTGCACCCATTGTTAGTACTCATAATAAAGTACCAAGGCCCACTTTGTGAGCATCCAAAAACATTCAAATGTTAAGTTTAAATGACAGCTTAAAATTGAATCTATCTCATATGGGAAGATCCCACTATTTCAAAAACCACTGAAACAAGCTCAATTTTCAAAACGCAAGCACCCACAGAATCCTCAACACATGCCTAGCACACCCACCAAAACTCTTTTCAAAATTCAAAAATATATTTTCTTGTGGCCATTTCATCAAACACTTGGAGACAGAAAATCAAACTGGCCAAACTTCACTGTTTTGAGCAGTAATTTGGCTAAGCATTGTTCACCGTTGATCACACTTGTCTCCCCTAGTGCCAACCAGTGCCTTAACCACCCCTAGCCCCTACCCATTGCACCATGCCATGCCAACCCGAAGGAACCCTTGCTAGCCGACCATGGCTAGCTAGCCAGAGCAAGCACCAAGCCTAAACACCATATCTAGGACGCACGCCACCGTCCACCACCACCCCCTGTCCAGCGCTTGAGTCCTGCCAGCCCCAGGACCATACACCCAAGTCATGCCAAGCTTCTCTGAGAGCATGCCGAGAGCGCTCCAGAGCGCCACCCTCGACACACGCCCATAGACCGCGCGCCGCCCTCGCCGCGTGCACGCGTGATCACCACCACCCAGGAACCCCGCAGACACGCCCGTTCGCCGCCGCGCGGACCATGCGCGCTATGCGCCATAAAAACCTCTGTTGGACCCGCTCAGAGCGTCAAAGCGTTCCGACCGATCAGCGCCGCCCCACGCCTCGCCACCACGCCGTTACGCTTCGCCAGGGAGCCCAGCACCTCCCCCTACCGTCTCCCATGCCAGTAGCCCTCTGTACCCTCGACCACGGCAAGCTTAGCCCGTGCCCGTCGGTCCCCTCTCGCCACTATAAATAGAGGCCTCCCCCGCTTGATTTCTTCACACCAGTGCATTCCCCTCTCTCTCAAAAACATCCCACACCCTTCCTCGGAGCAAGGCGAGCAACAGGTCACCGGAATTTTGCCAGAGCCCACCGCTGCTAGAGAAGAAGGGAGCCATCAATTGGAGCCGCCCCAGGAGGAGCCGCCGGTACCAGGAGAATCGTCGTCGTCGACTTCGTCGTTCGCCCCCATCACCGACCCTCGCCTGAGCCCCGATGAGGTTCCCACGACCCCTACTGAGCCGCTAGGGTTCGAGCTCGCCGGTGACATGTTCATCATCGACGACGACCCTCAGCTGTTGATCGCCCTTCTAATCCAACAAACCACACAACCCCGTACCGCTTCACGTGTTATGAGCCACTGACGGGTGGAACCCCCCTGCCAGCTGAGCCCCGCGCTGCGGAGTGACACTGGGCCGGCCCATTAGCATCTCCCGCGTAGCCCAACCGTTTGATTTAGATTTTTCTATTTTCATTCAAACTCAGTTTTGTACGTAGTTTCAAAAATCAACCCAGCTCGATTCAGTGAACCAAATTGCATGAAACCAATTTTGTTAGAAAGGTAGTAAAATGCTTAATCCAAGCCCGTTGGATTCAAATCATTTGGATCTGTAGATCAACCTTGGTAAAAATATCAAGTTAGAAGCTTTTCTGCATTCAAACATTTTTCAAATTTCAACCATAATAGCTTTTGAGTTGATTCCAACTCTCAAAAATCACATTTTATCATAACTTTCAGATTATATAAAAACATTTGGGTTTACTTACACACATAATGTTCAAGCAACAAAAGAATGCCACATAGACATTTCTAGTCACTTTCTTTAATTATAATAAAAAGGTTAAACCTTATTAAATTGTGAAACCACTTTAAATCACATTCCCATATATTTAAATATGTGGTGATGACATGTGTTAACATGATCTCATGTTTGAGTTGGAGAATATTAAATCTTAAGTAGTTTTTAAATGAGTAGAAATTACTTTTCTAAAAATAAAATAAATAAGACAAAGGCTTTAATCTTGAAATGTTAGTGATGATACTAGATCATCTATAGTACCCTTTTGTGTGATGATTGAAAATAGTTAAGTATTGTTTGGTGATTGTGTACCTCGTACTTATTTATAGACGCTAGTACCGACCAAGGATACGAGGAGGAAGGAGGATACTACGAAGAAGAAGCCGAGGAGAACTTCAACTACTGCTCTGCACAAGGCAAGCCTTACTAACCAAGTTGACCTATGCAAGCTAACACTTGCAACTTAACAAGCTTATTCCACTTGATAACCAAAGCCTAGTTTTACTTGCAAGCTTTATACTTTATTTCTTTATCAAAGCTTTCTCTTAGAGTTTACTTAAGTAACTTGTAGATTCTATGAAGATAATTGAAGGTTGCATAAAGAGCATTAAATTTGGCCGAAGCTAGATAATATTGATGTCATCCTAAGGCATGAGATTGAACTTAGTTAAACCCCACTTGTTTATCACCCCTCATTAGTACTTATCACCACCTGTAGATGCTAGTGCTAAGCATAAAACTTGATCAACTTTAGATGGGAGCACTTGGTGCAAATGGTTATGAAAACCTTGGAATGATGAGTCATTCTACTGAAATGTTTTGACATGTGTTTCCGAACACCAGATGATTTTGATGATGAAAATGTTGAGGCATGAGCCTTATCCCTTTTTAAAACTGATGGTTGTCTGGATGCGATACCATTCCAATTTTACCGTACAACCACAATAGCCGAAAATTGGCTAGGGCTTGACTAGAAACTTATATACCTTGACTGGAAACTTATATACCTTAGTCTGAGCTGAGGCTACCTTGTGAAGATTGTCCACCTGTGCAGTACCCAAGATGACAGTTGGTCATGGTTGGGAGGCAAAAATCACAGGAGAGGTGCCTATACTAGGGCGCGTAATTGAAAGGTTAGGATTGATTATCCGCATACTGAGTATGGTGAATTTAGGATTTGTTCCTGACGGATGTATCGAATATTGTGGTGAAAGTGTACAATCTCTGCAGAGTGTTAAACTATTCGAATAGCTGCCTCCGCGGTTATGGACAGTTCGAGTGGCCATACTGTTCCCCCATCAGATGTTTTGAAAATACTTGTGAAATGATTTGTTTGACTTGACCGCAACAGAGTTGTGACATGAAATTCAAGTCCCCACTTAGGTGTTACAAAACTTTCAACTAGCTTTGTTTGCTTCTGAACTTAGTAGAGGTAAACCTGGCTTTTTGCAAAACAACCCAAGAGCTTAGTATAGCCTATTCAAAACCACTTCACTTGTTAGTACTAGTTTGCGAGTACTTAAAGAGTACTCATGTCTTTATCCCTGGCTATTCCCATGGCCAGACTATGGATAGGAGTATGAGGAAGAAGGACAACAGGAAGGTTACGACAACTAGGATCATCTCCCATCGTCAGCATTGCATGTGACCATGAAGATGGAGCTTTGCCTATGCTATCGTTACTATTACGTTATTCCGCTGCTTGAATTGTATTAAGAACTGGATCATGAGATCCTTATTTGTGTAAGACCTTATGTATGGTTTGTAATGGATGATGTGTTGTGATATCCAAATCTGTTATGTCTCGCAAAAATGGTAATCTTGGGATTGTGATGTATGGCATAACATGCATCTGGGATTAAAAATCCGGGTGTTGACAAGTTGGTATCAGAGCCATCCTGACCATAGGAGACCCTAGTTAGACTGGGCGTTTGAATCAAAAACTTAGTTTCAAAACCAAAGGAAGCAAATATTTACAAAAACTTATTCCCATTCTTATCACTTTGTTTCTTTCATAAAAATTCATGTTCCTCAAAAAATCTTGCAAAATACATAAAATTTGACACACTTGATCACTCTACTAACTTACTCATCCTATATTCTTATAGATGGACGTGAAGTACAGCAAGTTTTATCAGTTGGGGAATGGAGGAGACCTCATCTTTGAGCGGGATTTGGACCAGCTTTCGGAACTTCTGGAGCGTCCACACCCCGAGTTCTTCAAAGCTCAGCTCAATGATCAAGGAGGAGAAGATTGAACCGTCCACTGCCGAGGGAATTCCGTTGACCTTAAGAGAAAACAACTGGCTAGATGGACTTTCCAGGGTCATGCAGGAAGATCTTGCCTGTCTGTGTGGGCAGAGTATCAACTAGATCAAGGGTACCCTCTTTGAGTTCTTTCCAAGGCGTGATGCTATGGGACAGCCACTAGAAGCCCCATACCACCATGAGCTGAAGACTCAGTTGGACCACCTTAGATTCATGATGTATGATCGTCAGCAGGAGTTGGTCAACGCCCGTGACTACTCCAACCACAAGTCCGCCATCATCAAGACGAAGGATCAGACCATCGACATGCTAGCGAAGGACCGCAAGTCTCGCCGCTATCAGCTCGACAAGAAGGAGAGCATCATTGCCCGTCTTCGCCACCGTATCTCGTATTTGGAGGAGACCATCCACGAGAGAGACATGCAGTTGGAGGAAAGGGAGAATGCTAGAGAAGATCTTCGTGGAGACCCCTACTCCTATCTCAGCGATGATGATGATTTTCTGGAGGATCAGGCCATGGACTTCTTCACCGATGAGGATGACTTCGCCTTCATCGATGACGATGATGAGGATGACGACTACACCGACTCCGAGGAGTAGTAGCACTTGAGCACTAGCGTTAGTGAGCTTTATTCAGTCCCACTGTATCATAGTTTCCAGAATGGTTCTTAAAACCATCTGTTTACCTTTGTTGTGGTGTGTGTTGTATCGTGTGCTATGGATGAATGAATGAAAATCAAGTTGCTAGAAAATCTGAGTCAAACTTTAAAAGCTTTTCAAAGTCCCTGAACCTTAGAAATTTCCCTCTTTTCTCATGATCTATCTCAATATTCAGATGCGACGTGGAGGAAGTGGTTCATCCCCGGACCCGATGTTGCAGATCCTGCAAATGTTGGTTTCTAACCGCAAAGCTGAAAGAGCAGAACGTCAAGCCAACCTAGCCACCCTTCAGCAGATAGCTCAGCTGTCCCACAACAATCAAGGCCAAGGAAATCAGGACAATCATGGATCTAAGCTCAAGAATTTCCAGAACACCAACCCACCTGTTTTCACTAAGTCGGAAGAGCCCTTAGACGCAGATGATTAGCTGCAAACCATGGAAAACAATCTGGAAGTCGCCAAAGTGGAAGCTAACGAGAAAGTTCTGTTCGCCACCCACTATCTTGCCGGAGATGCAAGAGCATGGTGGAACAGCATTCGTGCAATGACCGGAGGACAGATGATGACCTGGGAGGAATTCAAGGTCAAGTTCAGCAGAACCCATGTGCCACCGGGTTTGATTAAGAGAATGAGAGATGAGTTCAGAGAACTAAAGCAAGGAAGGATGACCGTAGTGGAATACCGTGACAAATTATTGTCATTAGCTAGGTATGCCCTGGATGAGATAGACACTGAATCCAAGAATAAAGAAAGATTCTTGAATGGTCTGCACGATGAGATGCAGACGATGTTGGTCAATATCCCCTTTGCTGATATTGCAGCCCTCGTCGACTCTGCCATTCAGATGGAAGGAAAGATCAACCAAGCCAATGAGAACCGCAAGCGCCGCATGATGCATCAGCCAGGAACCCACCATACCCCAAAGTATCGCCCCAACCCATCTCCAGGATTTGCCCCGAGAACCAACAGACCCCCGATGAACCGTCCGACCTATCCCAACCATGGAAACCCGAGGCCCAGAGGAAATCACAACAACCCTGGCAACTCTGGAAAATTTCAATCATGCACCACCCAAGTTCAACAACAACAATGTTGTTGCCAACACCAACACTGCCCCGAGGACTGGAAGTAATGTTGTGCTTGTTGCAGCAAAGGACATGTCGCAAGTGACTTGTTATGACTATGGAAATAAGGGACACTACTCCAATGAGTGCCCCAAGAAGAATGCCGCAGCCCCCAATGCAAATGCCCCAACTCAGCAGCAGCGTCGTGTTCATCCCGGAAGAAGGTTTTCCCCAGGGAACTCTCTCAACAACAACGGCCATCTTTTTCTCATGCATGCTGAAGAAGCCCAGGAAGCACCAGACATCGTAGTGGGTATGTTTTCTGTTAATTCAGTACTTGCTAGAGTGTTGTTTGATTCTGGTGCATCGCACTCATTTGTCACTGAAGAATTTGCATGCACTAGTATGATTCAACCAACCAAACTGAAGCATGTTATGATTGTTCAAATCCCCGGTTCAACCACCAAAGCTAGGCAAATTTGCAAAGCCGTCTATCTGTATCCATGGCATAGATTTTTATGCTAATCTGATAGTACTCGGAACTAAAGGTTTGGAAGTAGTACTAGGAATGGATTGGATGTCCAAACATAAAGGATTAATTGAATGTGCCAAGAAAGGCATAACCATGACAAGTACAGCCGGAATATCAGTCGAGCATGTATCTGAAACCTTACCTCGTCAATTCAAGTGCAACAAGAGTATATCCCAACCTACCATTGACCAAGTTCGGATAGTCTGTGAATACCCCGATGTATTTCCAGATGTTTTGCCCGGTATGCCCCCAGATCGGGACATCGAGTTTATCATTGAACTAATCCCCGGAACAGGACCCATAGCCCAGAGACCATATAGTATGAACCCGTCTAAACTAGCAGAACTGAAGAAACAACTAGATGCCATGTTGGAAATTGGATTGATTCAACCAAGTGCATCACCATGGAGATCACCTGTTTTGTTCGTGGACAAGAAAGATGCAGGTAACCGTTTGTGTACGAATTATCGGAAGTTGAATGATGTCACTATCAAGAACAAGTACCCATTTCCCAAGATAGAAGATTTGTTTGATCAGTTGACCAGTGTCAAAGTGTTTTCTAAGATTGATCTTAGAACAGGCTATCATCAACTCAAGATTCGCGTAGAGGATATTCCAAAGACTGCCTTTACCACCAGATATGGATTATACGAGTATATTGTCATGTCTTTTGGATTAACCAATGCCCCCGCTTATTTCATGAATCTCATGAATAAGATTTTTATGGACTTCCTGGATAAGTTTGTCGTTGTTTTCATCGATGATATTCTGATTTATTCCAAATCAGAAGAAGAACATGAGCTACACCTAAGGACCATTCTTGGAAACCTTAGAGAGCATCAGTTGTATGCCAAGTTTAGCAAATGTGAATTCTGGTTACAGGAGGTAGGATTTCTCGGCCACATTGTATCAGCCGGAGGAATTTCCGTTGACCCTGCAAAGGTAAAAGATGTCAAAGATTGGCAAGCCCCAACCACACAAACCCAAGTTCGTGCATTTCTCGGATTGGCGGGATACTACTGCAAGTTCGTAGAAGGATTCTCGAGTATTGCCAGACCCATGAACCAATTGCTGAAGAAGGAAAAGAAGTTTGAATGGACGGACAAATGTGAAGCGAGTTTTCAAGAAGTCAAGAGAAGATTGATTTCAGCCCCAATCTTAATCATGCCGGATATCACGAAGCCCTTTGACGTGTATTGTGACGCATCCAAGATCGGTCTCGGATGTGTGCTAATGCAAGAAGGCAAAGTTATATCTTGCCTATCTCGAAAACTGAAACAACATGAGAAGAACTATCCAACCCATGACCTCGAACTCGCAGCCGTAGTTCTATCCCTGAAGACATGGAGGTATTACCTGATGGGAAACCGTTGTAAGATTTATTCAGATCACAAGAGCCTGAAGTATATATTCACTCAGAAGGAGCTGAATATGAGACAGAGAATATGGATTGAGTTAATCAAGGATTATGACCTGGACATTCACTATCACCCCGGTAAATCCAATGTGGTAGACGATGCCCTTAGCAGATTGCCGTGCCGCTTGAACTCCATGATTCTGAAGGAGCAACCAAGTCTGCACAAAGAGATGGAATATTTCCGCACAAAATTAGTGAGTGAAGGATTTTTGGATAGCATAGAACTTCAACCCACTTTGATCAGCCAGATCAAGGAGGCGCAGAAAGGAAATGCTAGTATCGAAGGAATCAAGCGTCGTACCGGTATAGGCAAAGTACCCGGATTCACGGAAGACGAAGAAGGAGTTCTGTGGTATAAAGGACGCCTTTGTGTACCAATAGATTCTGAGTTGAAAGAAGTTATTCTGAAGGAAGCTCATGATACTCTTTATTCTATCCACCCCGGAGGAACGAAGATGTATCAAGATTTGAAACAACAATTTTGGTGGCATAAGATGAAGAGAGAAATCGGAAGCTATATCTCCAAGTGTGATATTTTCCAGAGAGTCAAGGTGGGACACCAAAGACCCGCGGGACTGTTACAACCATTACAGATTCCGGAATGGAAATGGGATTCGGTTGGAATGGACTTTATCACCGGATTGCCTACTTATATTAGGGGAAATGACTCTATCTGGGTCATAGTTGACAGATTGTCCAAAGTCGCCCATTTCTTACCAGTCAAGACCACATATCAGATTTTAGAGCTAGCGGAGTTATACATTGCTAGAATCGTCAGTTTGCACGGAGTCCCCAAGAACATCGTATCTGATCGAGGAACACATTTTACCTCGAGATTCTGGAAGAAAGTCCAAGAAGGTTTAGGAACCCGACTAGATTTCAGCACAGCTTATCACCCTCAGACCGACGGACAAACGGAGCGAGTAAATCAGATACTCGAAGACATGTTGAGAGCATGTGTGTTAGAATATGGATCTAAATGGGAAGATTGTCTGCCGTTTGCAGAATTTTCATACAACAACAGTTATCAGGCTAGTTTGCAAATGGCCCCATTTGAATTCATGTATGGAAGGAAGTGTCGCACCCCTTTGAACTGGTCGGAAGTAGGAGAGAGTCAAATTTTCGGACCCGACATCCTACGAGAAGCAGAAGAGAAGGTTCACAAGATTTGTGAGCACCTTAAGACAGCCCAGTCAAGACAGAAGAGTTATGCCGACAAGAGACGTAGAGACCTCGCTTTTAACATCAGAGAGTTTGTGTATCTGAAAGTTTCGCCATTGAAAGGAATGCATCATTTCTAGCTAAAAGGAAAGTTAGCCCCCAGATATATCGGCCCCTTCAAGATTCTGAACCGTCGAGGAGAAGTGTCGTATCAATTGGAACTACCCGAAGAGATGTCAGCCGTGCACAATGTGTTCCATATCTCATTACTTCGCAAGTGCATCGAAGTTCCGGAGAAGACTGAAGTGTTCAAGAACATTGATCACCAGACCATAGAGATCAACAATGACCTGACCTATCCTGAAGTACCCATCCGTATTTTGGAAGAAGCTTTCTAAATTACCAGAACCCGAAGCATCAAGTTTCTCAAGATTCAGTGGAGCAACCACACAGAAGAGGAAGCTACATGGGAGCGCAAAGATCACATCAGGACGAAGTTTCCCGATCTCTTCAAATCTTTGGTAATCTTTTTCGTCCTTTTTCAAATCTCTGGACGAGATTTTGTTTAAGGGGGGAAGGTTCTTAACATCCCAAAAATATTAAACTTGGATCATCACACTCTAATCATCAAAATTAGGGTTAACAAAAACTTTCCCAACTAAAAATATGAAAGCATTCATATGTGTGTGTATTCAAAATTTGGATTCTTTTGAATTGCCATGGTTATGTGTTTCTTTGCTTGTGAAATGATTCTTAGGTGAAATAAACATCATCTAAACAATCCCCAAACTTTTCCCAAAGACAAACAACTCAAAATGAATAAATTAAGTGAATGGTCACTTTGGCCAAATTAACTCCCATGCCTACTTTGGCTATCCCTAGTTTTCAAAACTCAACAGAAACATGTATGGATCTTTGCACCCCTTGTTAGTACTCATAATAAGGTACCAAGGACCACTTTCTGACCATCCAAAAACATTCAAATGCTAAGTTTAAATGACAGTTTAAAATTGAATCTATCTCATATGGGAAGATCCCACTATTTCAAAAACCACTCAAACAAGCTCAATTTTCAAAACCCAAGCACGCACAGAATCCTCAACACATTCCTAGAACAACCACCAAAAATCTTTTCAAAATTCAAAAATATATTTCTTGCGGCCATTTCATCAAACACTTGGAGACAGAAAATCAAACTAGCCAAACTTCATTGTTTTGAGCAGTAATTTGGCTAAGAATTGTTCACCATTGATCACACTTGTCTCCCCTAGTGCCAACCAGTGCCTTGACCACCCCTATCCCCTACCCATTGCACCATGCCATGCCAACCCGAAGGAACCCTTGCTAGCCGACCATGGCTAGCTAGCCAGAGCAAGCACCAAGCCTAAACACCATGTCTAGGACGCACGCCACCGTCCATCGCCACCCCCTGTCCAGCGCTTGAGACCTGCCAGCCCCTGGACCACACGCCCAAGCCATGCCAAGCTTCTCTGAGAGCATGGAGAGAGCGCGCCAGAGCGCCACCCTCGACACACGCCCACAGACCGCGCGCCGCCCTTGCCGTGTGCACGCGTGATCACCACCACCCCATCAACCCCGCATACACGCCCGTTCGCCGCCGCGCGGAACACGCGCGCTGTGCGCCATCAAAACCTCCGGCGGACCCGCTCAGAGCGTTGAAGCGTTCCGACCGATCAGCACCGCCCCACGCCTTGCCACCACGCCGTTATGCTTTGCCAGGGAGCACAGCACCGCCCCCTACCGTCGCCCATGCCAGTAGCCCTCTTTACCGTCGACCACGACGAGCTCAGCCCGCGCCTATTTTTCCCCTCTCGCCACTATAAATAGAGGCCTCCCCCACTTGATTTCTTCACACCAGTCTGTTCCCCTCTCTCGCAAAAACATCCCACACCCTTCCCCGGAGCAAGGCGAGCACCAGGTCGCCGGAATTTGGCCGGAGCCCGCCGCTGCAGGAGAAGAAGGGAGCCATCGATTGGAGCCGCCCTAGGAGGAGCCGCCGGTACCAGGAGAATCGCCGTCATCGACTTCGTCGTTTGCCCCCATCGCCGACCCTCGCCTGAGCCTCGGTGAGCCTCCCACGACCCCCACTGAGCCGCTAGGGTTCGAGCTCGCCGGTGACATGTTCATCGTCGACGACGACCCTCAGCCGTTGATCTCCCTTCTAATCCAACGAACCATACAGCCCCGTACCGCCTCGCGTGTTATGAGCCACTGACGGGTGGACCCCCTATTAGCTGAGCCCCGTGCTGTGGAGTGACACCAGGCCGGCCCATTAGCATCTCCCGCATAGCCCAACCGTCTGAATTTAGATTTTTCTATTTTCATTCAAACTCGGTTCTATACCTAGTTTCAAAAATCAACCCAGCTCGATTCAGTGAACCAAATTGCATGAAACCAATTTTGTTAGAAAGGTACCGAAATGCGTAATCCAAGCCCGTTGGATTCAAATCATTTGGATTTGTAGATCAACCTTGGTAAAAATATCAAGTCAGAAGCTTTTCTGCGTTCAAACATTTTTCCAATTTCAACCATAATAGCTTTTGAGTTGATTACAACTCTCAAAAACCACATTTGATCATACCTTTTAGAATATATAAAAACACTTGGGTTTACTTATAGACATAATGTTCAAGCAACAAAAGAATGCCACATAGACATTTCTAGCAACTTTATTTAATTACAATAAAAAGGTTAAACCATATTAAATTGTGACACCACTTTAAATCACATTCCCATATACTGAAATATGTGGTGATGACATGTGTCAACATGATCCCATGTTTGAGTTGAAGAATATTAAATCATAAGTAGTTTTTCAATGAGTAGAAATTACTTTTCTAAAAATAAAATAAATAAGACAAAGGCTTTAATCTTGTAATGTTAGTGATGATACTAGATCATCTATAGTACCCTTTTGTGTGATGATTGAAAATAGTTAAGTATTGTTTGGTGATTGTGTACCTAATACTTATTTATAGACGCTAGTACCGACCAAGGATACGAGGAGGAAGGAGGATACTACGAATAAGAAGCCGAGGAGAACTTCAACCACTGCTCTGCACAAGGCAAGCCTTACTAACCAAGTTGACCTATGCAAGCTAACACTTGCAACTTAACAAGCTTATTCCACTTGATAACCAAATCCTTGTTTTACTTGCAAGCTTTATACTTTATTTCTTTACCAAAGCTTTCTCTTAGAGTTTACTTAAGTAACTTGTAGATTCCAGGAAGATAATTGAAGGTTGCATAAAGAGCATTAAATTTGGCCTAAGCTAGATAATCTTGATGTCATCCTAAGGCATGAGATTGAACTTAGTTAAACCCCACTTGTTTACCACCTGTAGATGCTAGTGCTAAGCATAAAACTTGATGCTAGTGCTAAGCATAGAACTTGATCAACTTTATCACCACCTGTAGATGCTAGTGCTAAGCATAAAACTTGATCAACTTTAGATGGGAACACTTGGTGCAAATGGTTATGAAAACCTTGGAATGATGAGTCATTCTACTGAATTGTTTTGACATGTGTTTCTAAACACCAGATGATTTTTATGATGAAAATGTTGAGGCATGAGCCTTAGCCCTTTTTAAAACTGATGGTTGTCTGGATGCGATACCATTCCAATTTTACCGTACAACCACAATACCCGAAAATTGGGTAGGGCTTGACTGGAAACTTATATACCTTAGTATGGGTTCCCTCACGGCCAAGCTACGGTGAGGCTACCTTGTGAAGATTGTCCACTGCGGTACCCAAGATGACGATTGGTCATGGTTGGGAGGCGAACTCACGGAGAGGTGCCTATACTAGGCGTGTAATTGAAAGGTTAGGATTGATTATCCGCATCTGAGTATGGTGAATTCAGGATTTGTTCTGACGGATGTATCGAATATTGTGGTGAAAGTGTACAATCTCTGCAGTGTCAAACTATTCGAATAGCTGTCATGATTATGGACAGTTGGAGTGGCCATACTGTTCCCCCGTCAGATGTTTTCAAAATGACTTGTGAAATGAATTGAGACTTTGACTTGACCACAACAAAGTTGTGATATAAAATTCAAGTTCCTACTTAGGTGTTATAAAACTTCAACTAGTTTCTTTCTTCTGAACTTAGTAGAGGTAAATCTGGATTTTTGCAAAACAACCCTAGAGCTTAGTGTCCTACTACAAAAACCCCCTTAACTTGTTAGTATTAGTTTGCGAGTACTTAAAGAGTACTCATGCTTTGTCCCTAGCTATTCCCGTGGCCAGACTATGAAGAGGAGTACCAGGATGATGGACCACAGGAAGGTTACGACAACTAGGATCATCTCCCATTGGCAGAATTGCCTGTGACCCCGAAGATGGAGCTTCGCCTACGCTACCTTTATTATTACGTATTTCCGCTGCTTGAATTGTATTAAGAACTGGATCATGAGATCCTTATTTGTGTAATACCTTATGTATGGTTTGTAATGGATGATGAACTGTGATATCCAAATCTGTTATGTCTCGCAAAAATGGTAATCCTGGGATTGCGATGTATGGCATAACATGCATCTGGGATTAAAAATCCGGGTGTTGACAGATAGAAGTCAAAGGCTGTGCATAGACTATCGATCACCCAATTAGGTGACTATCAAGAACAAATACCCTTTGCCTAGAATCAACGATCTGTTTGATCAGCTAGAAGGATCCTGTGTGTTCTCAAAGATTGATCTCCGACCAGGCTATTTTCAGCTTAAGATTAGAGGACAAGACATACCTAAGACTGCTTTCACCACTAGGTATGGATTGTATGAGTACACTGTGATGCCATTTGGTTTGACGAATGCACCAGCCTATTTCACGAATATGATGAACAAAGTGTTCATGGAGTTTCTTGACAAGTTTGTTGTCGTATTCATCGACGTAATTTTGATATATTCCAAGAGCAAAGAAGAGCATTAAGAGCATTTGCGTTTGATACTTGAGAAACTCAGGGAGCACAATATGTATGCTAAATTCAGCAAGCGTGAATTCTAGTTGAATGAAGTTGGATTTCTCAGACATATTGTGTCCGGAGATGGTATGTCAACACCCAGATTTTTAATCACAGATGCCTGTTATGCCATACATCGCAATCCCAGGCTTACTATTTTTGCGAGACATAATAGATTGGATATCACAGTACATCATCCATTACAAACCATACAGAAGGTCTTACACAAATAAGGATCTCATGATCCAGTTCTTACTACAATTCAAGCAGCGAAAAAACGTAATAGTAATGATAGAGTAGGCGAAGCTCCATCTTCAAGGTCACAGGCAATGCTGACGATGGGAGATGATCCTAGTTGTCGTAACCTTCCAGTTGTCCTTCTTCTTGATACTCCTCTTCATAGTCTGGCCACGGGAATAGCCAGGGACAAAGCCATGAGTACTTTTTAAGTACTCGCAAAATAATACTAACAAGTGAAGGGGTTCTTGTAGTAGGATACTAAGCTCTAGGGTTGTTTTGCAAAAAGCAAGATTTACCACTACTAAGTTCAAAAGCAAGGAAAGCTAGTTGAACATTTTGTAACACCTAAGTGGGAACTTGAATTTCATATCAAAACTCTGTTTTGATCAAGTCAAGTCATAAATCATTTCATAAGTCATTTTGAAAACATCTGACGACGGAAAAGTATGGCCACTCCAACTGTCCATAATCGCGGACGCGGCTATTCAAATAGTTTGACACTCTGCAGAGATTGTACACTTTCACCACAACATTCGATACATCCGTCAGGAACAATCCTGAATTCACCATACTCAGTATGCGGATAATCAATCCTAACCTTTCAATTACTCGCCCTAGTATAGGCACCTCTCCTGTGAGTTTGGCCTCCCAACCATGACCAACTGTCATCTTGGGTACTGCACAGGTGGACAATCTTCACAAGGTAGCCTCAGATCAGACCTTGGACACAAGGGAACCACAACTAAGGTATATAAATTTCCAGACAAGCCCTAACCAAATTTCGGGTATTGTGGTTGTACGGTAAAATTGGAATGGTATCGCATCCAGACAACCATCAGTTTTATAAAGGGCTAAGGCTCATGCCTTAACATTTTCATCATAAGAATCCTCTGGTGTTCAAGAACACATGTCAAAACATTTCAATAGAATGACTCATCATTCTAAGGTTTTCATAACCATTTCACCAAGTATTCCCATCTAAAGTTGCTCAAGTTTTAAGCTTAGCACTAACATCTACAGGTGGGAGTAAATACTAGTGAAGGGTGGTAAACAAGTGTATCTTATCTATGTTCAATATCATGCCTTAGGATGACATCAAGCTTATCTATCTTAGGCCAAATTTTATGCTCTTTATGCTACCTTCAATTATCTTTCTAGAATCTACAAGTCACTAAGTAAACTTTTAATAAAAAGCTTTAATAAAGAGAATAAAATACTAAGCTTGCAAGTAAAACTAGGATGGTGTGTCAAGTGGGTATAATCACATATTCTTAAGGCATATAGTTGGCACAGTAACAAGCAAGTAGTAGCTTGCTAAGCTGCAAGTGTTAGCTTGCCTTGTGCAGAGCAGTGATTGAAGTTCTCCTCGGCTTCTTCCTCGTAGTATCCTTCTTCCTCCTCGTATCATTGGTCGGTACTAGAGTCTATAAATAAATACAAGGTACACAATCACCAAACAATACTTAACAATTTCTAATCATCACACAAAGTTTCACACTAGATGATCTAGCATCATCACTAACATTACAAGATTAAAGCACTTGTCTCATTTATTTTATTTTAGAAGAGTAATTTCTACTCATTGAAAAATTACTTAAGATTTAATATTCTCCAAATAAAACATGGGATCATGTTGACACATGTCACCACAAATTTCAGTACATGGGAATGTGATTTAAAGTGGTGTCACGATTTAATAAGGTTAAACCTTTTTTTAATTAATTAAAGTGACTAGAAATGCCTATGTGGCATTATTTTATTACTTGATCATTATTTCTGTAAGTAAACCTATATATTTTTACATATTCTAAAAGCTATGGTTAAATGTGATTTTTGAGAGTTAGAATCAACTCAAAAGCTCTTATGGTTGAATTTATAAAAATGTTTGAATGCAGAAAAGCTTCTGCCTTGTTATTTTTACCATGGGTGATCTACAAATCTAAATGGTTTGAATCCAACGGGCTTGGATTAAGCATTCCAATACATTTCTAAAAAAATTGGTTTCATGCATTTTGGTTCAGTTAATTGAGATGGGTTGATTTTTGAATCTAGGTACAGAACTAGGTTTGAAATTAAATGAATAAATCTAAATTTGAATTAGTGGGTCACGCGGGATGTTTAACTGGGTCGGACCACTACGCAGAGCGCACGCGGGCTGGTTAAGTGAGCGACCCCACTCGTTAGTGAGACAACGAGAGGCGAAGCGGTATGGAGCGATTAGGATTGTAGGATCTAATTCTAATCGAACGGCTCTGGTTCATCGTCCACGTCGGGCAACACCGGTGAGAAAGAACCCTAGCGTGGCCAGTGGGGGTCGTGGGAGGTCACCGGGGATCAGGCGATGGTCGGCGACGGGGGGGGACGACGAAGTCGACGACGGTGATCCTCCTGGTACCGGCAGCTTCTCCTGGGGCGGCTCCAATCGACGGCGCCTCTCCTCCTCTATAGCGGCCATCTCCGTGGAAATTCCAGCCACATGGTGCTCGCCTTGCTCCGGGAGCGAGTGGGTGTGATCAGTGAGAGATGGGGAGTGAACTAGTGTGAAGAAAACGAGCAGGGGATGCCTCCTATTATAGTGGCCGAAGGGGACCGAATGGCGCGGGTGGAGCTTATCGGTGTCGACGGCATAGAGTGCTACTGGCATGGGCGACGATAGGGGGCCGTGCTGTGCTCCCTGGCGAAGCTCAACGGCGTGGTATTGCAGTGTGGGGCGGTGCTGAACGGTCAGAATGTCACAGCACTCTAGGTGGGTCTGACAACAATTTTAATGGCGCACATCGTGCATGGTCTGCACGGCGACGAACAGGATTGTATGGCAGGGTGCTGGGATGCTGGCGAGAACGTCTGCAAGAGGCGAGGGCAGAACGCGGTCTGTGGGCTGATGTCGCTGACGGTGCACTGGTGCGCTCTCGGATCTCACGCAGAGAGACTAGGCGCGTGCTTGGTGGGTGGTCCAGTGGCTGGCTGCGCTCGGGGCTTGGACAGGGAGTGGCGATGGACGGTGCTGCGTGTCCGAGACAAGGTTGGCGAGGCTAGTGATGCCTCTAGCTCGCTGGCGACATGGGGGTGACAATGGTGCTCTCGGCATGGTCACCATTAATGGCTAGGCTTGCTCACAGTGGTGCTAAAGCTAGTTAGATTACTTTGATCATCTACTGAGAGTGTAGAGTGAACTATAGAGGGAAGTTAGGCACTGATCACTGCTCACTATAGTGTTTTGTGTTTGTTTGTTTGCTGATTACAAGGTGTTTGATGAAATGGCCGAAAGAAATTCAAACTTGGTGGGTTTGCTAGGCACATACTAGGGAGTATCTACTTAGTTGGATTGGTCAAGGGGCACTGGTTTGGTTGGGTTTTGAAAAGGTGCGATCTTCACATATGTTAAATATTAAATTTTGAATTGTCCTTTGAATGGGGTTGCCAAATGTTTCTGCAAGTTTGAAAGGTGGGATTTGATTCACTTTTAGTTGGTCTAGGAAGGGGTGAAAAGAATTGGAAAAGTTTCGGTTTGAAATCTTGGACTAGAAACACCCAAAGTGGCCTAGTGAGCAAGATTGGCAAAAATGACCATTTGCCTTATTTGATTTGTTTTTGATTTTTTTCTTCTTGGAAATGTTTTAGATGATGTTATATTCATCGTTGACTATTACTTACTATTTAGTTGAATCACACAAGTCCATTCATGCATTCATCAAATCATCACATACACACATGCATTCATTTGGTTTTTATTTAATCAAAGTTTTTGTTAACCCTAATTTTAGTGATTAGAGTTTGATGATCATTGTTTCATATTTTTGGGATGTTACAAACCTTCCCTCCTTAAACGAGATCTCATCCTGAGATTTGAAAATCAAGAAAAAAGATTACCAAGGATTTAAATAGATCGGGAAACTCCGTCCTGATGTGATCTTCTTGCTCCCAGGTAGCTTCTTCTTCAGTGTGGTTGCTCCACTGAATCTTGAAAAACTTGATGCTTCGGGTTCTGGTGGTTCTGAAAGCTTCTTCCAAAATACGGATGGGTACTTCAGGATACGTCAGGTCATTGTTGATCTCTATGGTGCGGTGATCAATGTTCTTGAAAACTTCAGTCTTCTCCAGAACTTCAAGGCATTTGCGAAGTAACGATATATGGAACACATTATGCACTGCTGACATCTCTTCTAGCAATTCCAGTTGATACGATACTTCTCCTCGACGGTTCAGAATCTTGAAGGGTCCGATATATCTGGGGGATAACTTTCCTTTGAGCTGGAAACGCTGCATTCCCTTTAAAGGTGACACTTTGAGATACACAAAATCTCCGATATTGAAAGCGAGGTCTCGACGTCTCTTGTCGGCGTAACTCTTCTGTTTGTATTGGGTGGTCTTAAGGTGCTCACGAATATTGTGAACTTTCTCTTCTTCTTCTCATAGGATGTGGGGTCCAAAAATCTGACTCTCTCCTACTTCCGACCAATTCAAAGGGGTGTGACACTTCCTTCCATACATGAATTCAAATGGGGCCATTTGCAAACTAGCTTGATAACTGTTGTTGTATGAAAATTCTGCGAAAGGCAGATAGTCTTCCCATTTAGATCCATACTCTAGCAGACATGCTCTCAACATATCTTCGAGTATTTGATTGACTCGCTCTGTTTTTCCATCGGTCTGAGGGTGATATGCTGTGCTGAAATCTAGTCGGGTTCCTAAACCTTCTTGGACTTTCTTCCAGAATCTTGAAGTAAACTGAGTTCCTTGATCCGATACAATGTTCTTGGGGACTCCGTGCAATCTAACAATTCTAGCGATGTACAACTCCGCTAGCTTCGAACTTTGGTATGTGGTCTTGACTGGTAAGAAATGGGAGACTTTGGACAATCTGTCAACTATGACCCAGATAGAGTCATTTCCCCTAATATAAGTATGCAATCCGGTGATAAATTCCATTCCAACAGAATCGCATTTCCATTCTGGAATCTGTAATGGTTGTAACAGTCCTGAGGGTCTTTGGTGTCCCACCTTGACTCTCTGGCAAATATCACACTTGGCAATATAGCTTATGATTTCTCTCTTCATCTTATGCCACCAAAATTGCGCCTTCAAATCCTAATACATCTTCGTTCCTTCGGGGTGGAGACAATAAAGAGTATCATGGGCCTCTTCAAAATAACTTCTTTCAACTCTGAATCTGCTGGTACACATGGACGTCCTTTGTACCACAGAACTCCTTCTTTGTCCTCGGTGAATCCGGTTACTTTGCTGGTACCGATACGACGTTTGATTCCGTCGATACTAGCATTTCCTTTCCGTCCCTCCTTGATCTGACTAATCAAAGTGGGTTGAAGTTCTATGCTAGCCAAAAATCCTTCCCTCACTAATTCCATTCGGAAATCTTCCATCTGTTTGTGCAAACTTGGTTGCTCCTTCAAAATCATGGTGTTCAAGCGACACGGCAATCTGCTAAGGGCATCTGCTACCACATTGGCTTTACCGGGGTGATAGTGAATGTCCAGATCATAGTCCTTGACTAGCTCAATCCATCTTCTCTGCCTCATATTCAGCTCCTTTTGAGTGCATATATACTTCAGGTTCTTGTGATCCGAATAAATCTCACAACGGTTTCCCATGAGATAATGCCTTCATGTCTTCAGGGATAGAACTACGACTACTAGTTCAAGGTCATGGGTAGGGTAATTCTGTTCATGTTGCTTCAATTCTTGGGATACGTAAGATATAACTTTTCCTTCTTGCATCAACACACATCCGAGTCCGATCTTGGAAAACAAAAAATTTCTACCGCATACAAACAAACAAGCCAAGATCTATCTACTAGATTGTAGCAACGAGTCAATGGAATAACTCACCCTCGAAGATTCCAAAGTGTTTAACGAGAGCGGATTCTCGTGGGTGATGTAGTCGTACTCTTCCGATCTCAAGATCGTGAGCGATCCTTCCACTGCGTTAAAGCGCTCCCAATGATCACACGCGTTAAATTTTCGACGAAGATCTTCCTCTCCTTGTTCCAGCAGCGGTGGAGGTTGTAGCACTCTCCTCGCGATTCCAAAGACAACGGCGTGGTACGGAAGTAGAGGGAGATCTCATGAGCTTTAAGCGGGCGAGTATGGTGGAGTATGAGAGAGTCCTCGGTGTTCTAGGGTTTAGACACACCAAGGAGGGGACAAGCCGGCGGCTAGGGTTTAGTTAGGCGGCGGCTGGGTTTTCCCTAGGGCCGGCGGCGACTATGGAGGCGGCGGCGGCTTGGGGCTAGGGTTAGAGGAGTAGGAGTTGTGTGTCTATAGGAGGGAGCCCTGCCCCTCCTTATATAGGTGGAGGGGCCGGCCGGCCAAGGGGAGGGAGAGGAGTCCCTCCCCAACTCGGCTTGGGTAGTGCGCCGGCGGTGGGAGGAAGAACTCCTCCCCCAAGTCGGTTTCCCACTCCTCCTCCTCTTTCCAAAACTTGCCGTTTGACTTTCAAACTAGCCGTTTGACTTTTCAAACTAGGATTTGAATAAACCCTTTATTTTGGACAGCAAAGACACTTAGTACATGATGCAATCATTCCAACTTGTAATGACACATTCATATACCCTTTCCCCCCGGAGTGCCGGACATTCCGGAACCTTCTAGAACATTCCCGATGAAAACACCGGAATCATTCTCCAATTCCGAAACGGGACTTTCCTTATATGAATCTTATTCTCCGGACCATTCCGGATCTCCTCGTGATATCCCGGATCCTATCCGAGACTCCGAACAACATTCGGTCTCTTTCTCATCATTCCATAACTACTCAAACAACGTCGAATCCTTAAGTGTGTCTCCCTACGGTTCGTGAATTATGCAGACATGATCGAGACACTTCTCCGAACAATAACCAATAGAGGAATCTGGAAATTCATATGGCTCCCACATATTTCAACGATTACTTTGCAATCGAATGAACCACTTACATACGATACCAATTTCCCTTTGTCTCATGATAGTTTACTTATCCGGGGTTATGATCGTCGGTATCTCTGCATACCTAGTTCAACCTCGTTACCGATAAGTACTCTTTTCTCGTTCCCGTGATATGTGATCCCTTGTGAGCCAGTCACATGCTTGCAAGCTAATTGGATGACATTTCACCGAGAGGACCCCGATTATATCTATCCGTCATATGGATGGACAAATCCCACTCTTGATCCATGTGTCTCAACCAATACTTTCCGAACACTCAATGCCACCTTTATAGCCACCCAGTTACGGTGTGGTGTTTGATGTCATCAAAGCATCCATCCGGTAAAGGTGATATGCATGATCTCATGGTCGAAGGAATTAGGTTACTATGTATCAGAAAGCATATAGCAATTGAACTATTGAAATGACTTGATCTTTATGCTACGCTTATCTATAGGAGTATGTCCATCATATCATTCTCCTAACGATATGATCTTGTTGTTAATAACATCTCAATGTTCATGATAGGGAAACCACAATCATTTATTAACCAACAAGCTAGTGATGTATAGAGGCTTTACTAGGGACTTCAAATTAAGTTTACAAATCACACAAGTATTAATGTTTCCTTGTTAATACTATTATAGCATGAATGTAAACATTTATCATAAACACAAAGATATAATAATAACTACATTTATTATTGCCTCTAGGGCATATCTCCAACAGTCTCCCACTTGCACTTGAGTCATCTAATCTAGATTACATGGTAATATACCGAACACCCATGGCAGTTTGGTGTTGGTCATGTTTTGCCCTCGGGAGAGGTTTAGTCAACGGATCCGACATATTCAGATCTGTGTGTACTTTGCAAATCTTTATATCCCCATCTTGGATATGTTCTCGAATAGCGTGAAAACGTAGCTTGATGTGCTTCAGCTTCTTGTGTGACCTTGGTTCTTGCGCATTGGCTATGGCGCCCATGTTATCACAAGAGATAGACATTGGGTCCAGCGACTAGGAACCACACCCAGCTATGTAATGAACTCTTTCATCCATATCTTCTTGTGAAGCCTCAAGCAGCCATGTATTCGATTCAGTTGAAGATCTCGCCACAACGCTTTGCTTTGCACTCCTCCATTAAGCTTCTGCACCATTCAAAATAAATACGTATCCAGATTGTGATTTAGAATCATCCGGATCGGTGTTCCAACTAGCATCGGTGTAACCATTAACAACGAGTTGTTCATCACCTCCATAAGAAAGAACCATATCCTTAGTTCTTCTCAAGTACTTAAGGATGTTTTTGACCGCTGTCCAATGATCCACTCCTGGATCACTTTGATATCTGCTAGTTAGACTAACAGCATATGCAATGTCGGGTCTAGTACATAGCATGGCATACATTAGAGATCCTATGGCTGAGGCATAGGGAGTCTTACTCATCCTTTCTCTATCTTATGCCGATGTCGGACTCTGAGTTTTACTCAAGATCGTATTGGGCAACATGGGCAAGAACCCTTTCTTGCTATCTTCCATTCCAAACCTCTTTAGAACTTTGTCCAAATATGTACTCTATGACAATGATATTTGGCGTCTCGATCTATCTCTATAAATCTTTATGCCTAATATGTAAGTTGCTTCGCCAAGATCCTTCATTGAAAAACTATTATTCAAATATTCCTTGACACTATTAAGAAGGTCTACATCATTCCCAATCAACAATATGTCATCTACATATAGTATTAAGAATGCTACAGAGCTCCCACTCACTTTTTTGTAAATACAAGCTTCTCCATAAGTTTGTATAAAACCAAAACTTTTGATTACTTTATCAAAACGTTGATTCCAACTTCGGGATGCTTGCTTCAATCCATAAATGGACCGTTGAAGTTTGCATACCTTGTTAGCATCTTTAGGATCGACAAAACCTTTGGGTTGCATCATATACAACTCTTCATCAATGTCTCCATTGAGGAATGCTGTTTTGACATCCATCTGCCATATCTCATAATCATAATATGCAGCGATCGCTAACATAATCCTCACAGACTTTAGCTTCGCTACTGGTGAGAAAGTCTCATCGTAGTCAACTCCTTGAATTTGTCGAAACCCTTTTGCGACAAGTCAAGCTTTATAGACAGTAACATTACCATCAGCATCTGTTTTCTTCTTGAAAATCCATTTGTTCTCGACAGCCTTCCGGCCATCCGGGTAAGTCCACCAAAGTTCATACTTGGTTTTCGTACATGGATCCAATCTCGGATTTCATGGCTTCTTGCCATTTGTTGGAATCTGGGCTCATCATCGCTTCCTCATATGTCTCAGGGTCATCGGTGTTATCCACCAACATGACACTCATAACGGGATCATACCAATCTGGAGTGGTAAGAGTTCTCGTTGACCTGCGAGGCTCTGTAGCAACTTCAACCAAAGTTTCATGATCATCATCATTAGCTTCCTCTCTAATTGGTGCAGGCACCACTGGAACTTCTTCCGGTGATGTGCTACTCGCAATTTTGAGAGAAGGTTCGACAACCTCGTCAAGTTCTACTTTCCTTCCAGTCACTTCTTTCGAGAGAAATTCCTTCTCTAGAAAGGATCCATTCTTGGCAATGAAGACTTTGCCTTCGGATCTGTGATAGAAGGTATACCCAATAGTTTCCTTCGGGTATCCTATGAAGACGCATTTTTCCGCTTTGGGTTCAAGCTTGTCCAGCTGTAACTTCTTTACATAGGCTTCGCAACCCCAAATTTTAAGGAACGACAATTTAGGTTTCTTCCCAAACCATAATTCATATGGTGTCGTTTCAACGGATTTAGATGGTGCCCTATTTAAAGTGAATGCGGCTGTTTCTAATGCATAACCCCAAAATGATAGCGGTAAATCTGTAAGTGACATCATAGAACGAACCATATTTAAGAGAGTTCGATTACGACGTTCGGACACACCATTACGCTGTAGTGTTCCCGGCGGTGTCAATTGTGAAAGTATTCCGCATTTCTTCAAATGCTCGCCAAACTCGTAACTAAGATATTCACCTCCACGATCAGAACGTAGAAATTTAATCTTCTTGTTACGTTGATTCTCTACCTCACTTTGAAATTCCTTAAACTTCTCGAAAGTTTCGGACTTATGTTTCATGAAATAGATATACCCATATCTACTCAAGTCATCCGTGAAGGTAAGAACATAACGATAACCACCGCGTGATGCTACACTCATTGGACCACATACATCGGTATGTATAATTTCCAATAAGTCCGTAGCTCGCTCCATCATACCAGAAAACGGAGTCTTAGTCATTTTACCCATCAGACATGCTTCGCATCTATCAAGTGATTCGAAATCAAGTGATTCAAGAAGTCCATCGGAATGGAGTTTCTTCATACGCTTCACTCCAATGTGACCAAGGCAGCGATGCCACATATAGGTCGAGTTATCGCTCGATTTCAAACGTTTAGCCTCAATGTTGTTGATATGTGTATTTCCACTATCGAGATTCAATAAGAATAGACCATCTATCAAAGGTGCATGTGCATAAAACATATTACTCATATAAATCGAACAACCATTATTCTCGGACTTAAACAAGTAACCGTCTCGCAATAAACAAGATCCCGATATAATGTTCATGCTCAGCGCAGGCACCAAATAACAATTATTTAAGTATAAAACTAATCCCGATGGTAGATGAAGGGGTAGCGTGCCGCGATCACATCAACCTTTGATCCGCTTCCTACGCCGCATCGTCACCTCGTTCTTCGCTAGCTTCCGTTTATTCTGCAAAGACTGTTTCGATTTACAAATATGAGCAACGAACCAAGATTCAAATACCTGTGCACTACTACGAGTACTAGTGAGATACACATCAATAACATGTATATCGGATATACCTTTCTTCTTGATGTTGCCGTTCTTCAAATCCGCCAAGTACTTTGGGCAATTCCGCTTCCAGTGACCTTCTCCCTTGCAGTAAAAGCACTCAGTATCAGGCTTGGGTGCAGCCTTGGTCTTCTTCGTCGGCGCGGTAACTTTCCTACCAGCCTTCTTGAAGTGTCCCTTTTGCTTAGACTTGCCTTTCTTGAATTTGGTGGTCTTATTGACCAACAACACTTGATGCTATTTCTTGATCTCCACTTCTGCAGACTTTAACATAGCAAACAGTTCTGGCAACTGCTTGTTCATGTTCTGCATGTTGTAGTTCATCACAAAGTTCTTGTAACTTGGTGGTAGTGATTGGAGGACACGGTAAATCCCCAAAGCATTAGGAATCACTATACCCAAGCTCTGAAGTTTGCTTGTGTGCCCAGACATCTTAAGCACATGCTCACTGACGGAGCTGCCCTCTTCCATCTTGCAGTTAAAGAACTTTTTAGAAGCCTCATAGCTCTCAATTGTCGCGTGAGTCTCAAAGATCAATTTGAGTTCACGGACAATATCATGTGGGTCTGAATTCTCAAACCTTTTCTGAAGCTCCGATTCTAAACCATACAAGATAGCACACTGAACTGTGGAGTACTGAGTCTTCCGAGCGAGGTAAACATTCTTTACTTCATCGGTAGCAGTAGCTGCAGGTGGGTCACCCAGCGGTGCATCCAACACATAGGTCAAATTACCAGCTGTGAGGACAATCCTCAAATTGCGGAACCAATCCGCGAAGTTGCTTCCATTGTTTTTCAACTTTTCTTTCTCTAGGAACGCATTAAAATTGATGGTAGGGGCTGCCATTGATCTACAACATATTTGCAATAGTTTAGACTAAGTTTATGACAAATTGAGTTCAAATTAATAATAAAATTAATCTAGGTGAACTCCCACTCAAAACAATATCCCTCACATTGTTTTAGTGATCACACGAACCAAATCCACCATATCAACACCGATCATCACGAGAGTTGATATAGTTTCAATGGCGAACAATCGACATGTTCATCATATCTACTATATGATTCATGCTTTACCTTTCGGTGATCCTTGTTCCGAGATCATGTCTGTACATGCTAGGATCGTCAAGATCAAACCTTAGTTTCCGCATGAGCAAATCTGGCTTGCTCACGTTGTATGCACTTGCAGAATCTAACACACCCGATCATCACGTGGTGCTTCGAAACAACAAGCTTTAGCAACGGTGCTAACTGAGGGTGAACACTTTATGACTTGAAATTCATGTGCATGAGGGATCATCTTATAATGCTACCGTCGTCTACTAAGCAATACAAGATGCATAAAGGATTAACATCACATGCAATTCATAATATGTGATATGGTATGGCCTTTCTTCTCGTGCTTCCGATCTCCATCTTCAAGCACGAACATGATCTCCATCATCACCGGGATTGCATCAAGGTCCATGCCGCTCCTCCATGGTTGTCGTTCACCGGCTTCAACTATTACAACTACTTTGAATAGACACGCGGGTCTTAACAGAAATTAAAGACAACCATATGGCTCCTGCCGGTTGCCAACTTACAATAAGGAACATTGCATACATCAAATATAATCACAATCATGGCCATATCACATCACTGCACACCCCTGCAAAACAAAGTTAGACGCCTCTACTTTCTTTGCATGTTTTACGTGGTTTGGGGCTTTCAATAAGTGTTGTTCTAACTTACGAACAAGAACCACAACATTGATACTAGTATTGTCAATCACCCGTTGTAAATTGGATCTTAACTATGCTAGGATAAACAGGCACCCGCAAAGCCACTTATGCAATACAAGTTGCATGTCAAGCGTGGAGCAAGTCTCATGAACGATGTCATGTAAGGTTAGCCCGGGCCGCTTCATCCCAACATACCGCAAGATGAAAAGTACACAAGAAGCAATCGACAATAAAAGCATCAACGCCCACAATGACCATTGTGTTCTACTCGTGCAACAGATCTACATATAGACACGGCTCTGATACCACTGTAGGGTTTCGTAGCATGGAAAACAAAAAATTTCTACCGCATACAAACAAACAAGCCAAGATCTATCTACTAGATTGTAGCAATGAGTCGATGGAATAACTCGCCCTCGAAGATTCCAAAGTGTTTAACGAGAGCGGATTCTCGTGGGTGATGTAGTCGTACTCTTCCCGATCTCAAGATCGCGTAGACGATCCTTCCGGCGCTACGTTCCGGCGCTCCTTGATCGGTCACACGTTCGGTACTCGACGAAGACCTTCCTCTCCTTGTTCCAAAAGGAGGTGAGGCTGTAGCACTCTCCTCGCGATTCCGGCAGCACAACGGCGTGGTACCGGAAGTAGAGGGGAGATCTCGCAGGGCTTCGCCTTAAGCCGGAGCGAGTATGGTGGATTATGAGAGTGTCCTCGGTGTTCTAGGGTTTAGACACACCAAGGAGGGGACAAGCCGGCGGCTAGGGTTTAGCTAGGCGGCGGCTAGGGTTTGCCCTAGGGCCGGCGGCGACTATGGAGGCGGCGGCGGCTTGGGGCTAGGGTTAGAGGAGTAGGAGTTGTGTGTCTATAGGAGGGAGCCCTGCCCCTCCTTATATAGGTGGAGGGGCTAGCCGGCCAAGGGGAGGGAGAGGAGTCCCTCCCCAACTCGGCTTGGGTGGTGCGCTGGCGGTGGGTGGAAGAACTCCTCCCCCAAGTCGGTTTCCCACTCCTCCTCCTCCTCTTTCCAAAACTTGCCGTTTGACTTTCAAACTAGCCGTTTGACTTTTCAAACTAGGATTTGAATAAACCCTTTATTTTGGACAGCAAAGACACTTAGTACATGATGCAATCATTCCAACTTGTAATGACACATTCATGTACCCTTTCCCCCCGGAGTGCCGGACATTCCGGAACCTTCTAGAACATTCCCGATGAAAACACCGGAATCATTCTCCAATTCCGAAACGGGACTTTCCTTACATGAATCTTATTCTCCGGACCATTCCGGATCTCCTCGTGATATCCCGGATCCTATCCGAGACTCCGAACAACATTCGGTCTCTTTCTCATCATTCCATAACTACTCAAACAACGTCGAAACCTTAAGTGTGTCTCCCTACGGTTCGTGAATTATGCAGACATGATCGAGACACTTCTCCGAACAATAACCAATAGAGGAATCTGGAAATTCATATGTCTCCCACATATTTCAACGATTACTTTGCGATCGAATGAACCACTTACATACGGTACCAATTTCCCTTTGTCTCACGATAGTTTACTTATCCGAGGTTATGATCGTCGGTATCTCTGCATACCTAGTTCAACCTCGTTACCGATAAGTACTCTTTTCTCGTTCCCGTGATATGTGATCCCTTGTGAGCCAGTCACATGCTTGCAAGCTAATTGGATGACATTTCACCGAGAGGGCCCAGGGTATATCTATCCGTCATATGGATGGACAAATCCCACTCTTGATCCATGTGTCTCAACCAATACTTTCCGAACACTCAATGCCACCTTTATAGCCACCCAGTTACGGTGTGGTGTTTGATGTCATCAAAGCATCCATCCGGTAAAGGTTATATGCATGATCTCATGGTCGAAGGAATTAGGTTACTATGTATCAGAAAGCATATAGCAATTGAACTATTGAAATGACTTGATCTTTATGCTACGCTTATCTATAGGAGTATGTCCATCATATCATTCTCCTAACGATATGATCTTGTTGTTAATAACATCTCAATGTTCATGATAGGGAAACCACAATCATTTATTAACCAACAAGCTAGTGATGTATAGAGGCTTTACTAGGGACTTCAAATTAAGTTTACAAATCACACAAGTATTAATGTTTCCTTGTTAATACTATTATAGCATGAATGTAAACATTTATCATAAACACAAAGATATAATAATAACTACATTTATTATTGACTCTAGGGCATATCTCTAACAGCTTCACAATACACATCAAAGGTCTTCGTGATATCCGGTATGATCTAGATTGGGGCTGAAATCAATCTCCTCTTGTGTTCTTGAAAACTCACTTCACATTTGTCCGTCCATTCAAACTTCTTGTCCTTCTTCAGCAATTGGGTCATGGGTCTGGCGATACTTGAGAATCCTTCTACGAACTTGCAGTAGTATCCCGCTAATCCGAGAAGTGCACGAACTTGGGTTTGGGTGGTTGGGGCTTGCCAATCTTCCACATCCTTCACCTTTGCAGGGTCAACGGCAATTCCTCCGGCTGATACAATATGTCCGAGGAATCCTACCTACTGTAACCAGAATTCACATTTGCTAAACTTGGCATATAGCTGATGCTATCTAAGGGTTCCAAGAATGGTCCTTAGGTGTAGCTCATGTTCGTCTTCTGATTTGGAATAAATCAGAATGTCATCGATAAAAACAACGACAAACTTATCCAAGATGTCCATAAAAATCTTATTCATGAGGTTCATGAAATAAGCGGGGGCATTGGAATCCAAAAGACATGACAGTATACTCGTATAATCCAAATCCGGTGGCAAAGGCAATCTTTGGAATATCCTCTGTGCGAATTTTGAGTTGATGATAGCCAGGTCTAAGATCAATCTTAGAAAACACTTTGGCACCAGTCAACTGGTCAAAAAGGTCTTCTATTTTTGGCAACGCGTACTTGTTCTTAATGGTGACATCATTCAACTTCCGATAATCCGTACACAAACGGTTACCCCCATATTTCTTGTCCACAAACAAAACAGGTGATCTCCATGGTGACGCACTTGGTTGAATCAATCCAATTTCCAGCATGACATCCAGTTGCTTCTTTAGTTCCACTAGTTCAGATGGGTTCATACTATATGGTCTCTGGGCTATGGGTCCGGTTCCAGGTATTAGTTTAATGATAAACTCGATATCTCGATCTAGGGGCATATCGGGCAAAACATCTAGAAATACATCGGGGTATTCACAGACTATCCGGACTTGGTCAATGGTTGGCTGGGGTATACTCTTGTTGAATTTAAATTGATAGGGCAAGGTTTCAGATATATGCTCGACTGATATTCCGGCTGTACTAGTCATGGTTATGGCTTTCTTGGCATAGTCAATTATTCCTTTGTGTTTGGACATCCAATCCATTCCTAGTACTACTTCCAAACCTTTAGTTCCGAGTAATATTAGATTAGCATAAAAATCTAGGCCATGGACTAGGATAGGGACAGCTTTGCAAATTTGCCTATCTTTGGTGGTTGAACCAGGTATTTGATCAATCATAACATGCTTCAATTTGGTTGGTTGAATCTTACAAGTGCATACAAATTCTTCAGTAACAAATGAGTGCGATGCTCCAGAATAAAACAACACTCTTGCAAGTACTGAGTTAACAGAAAACATACCCAGCACGACATCTGGCGCTTCCTGGGCTTCTTCAGCATGCATGAGAAAGAGATGGTCATTGCGGTTAAGCGAGTTCCCTGGGGCAGACCTTCTTCTAGGCTGAACACGATGTTGCTGCTGAGTTGCGGCATTTGCATTAGGGGCTGCGGAAATCTTCTTGGGGCACTCATTGGAATAGTGAGTCTTGGTTCCACATTCATAACAAGTCACTTGGGACTTGTCCTTTGCTGCAACAGGCACAACATTGCTTCCAGTCCTTCAGGCAGTGTTGGTGTTGGTGGCATATTGTTGTTCTTGAACTTGGGTGGGGCACGGTTGAAATTGCTGGGGTTGCCGGGGTTGTTGTGCTTTCCTCCGGGCCTTGGGTTTCCACGGTTGGGATAGGTCGGATGGTTCATCAGGGGTCTGTTGGTTCTTGGGGAAAATCCTAGAGATGGGTTGGGGCGATACTTTGGTGTATGATGGGTTCCTGGTTGATGCATCATGCGACGCTTGCGATTCTCATTAGCTTGGTTGATCTTTCCTTCAATCTAAATGGCAGAGTCAACTAAGGCTTCAATATCAGCAAAGGGGATATTGACTAACACTGTCTGCATCTCATCGTGCAGACCATTCAGGAATCTCTCCTTCTTCTTGGCTTCAGTGCATATGTAGCCAATGACAAGAATTTTTCACGGTATTCCACTACTGTCATCCTCCCTTTCTTCAGTTCCCTGAATTCATCTCTCATCCTCTTGATCAAACCCAGTGGCACATGAGTTCTGTCGAACTTGACTTTGAACTCTTCCCAAGTCATCAGCTGACCTCATGTGTAAGATCCCTCCTTTGTAAAGGAAAAGGATCCCTGTGATTGCAATGCTAGTCCTTGGATCAATGCTAGCATCCACAGTTTAAGATGAAGTACACAGAAACAAAGGTCATTTATTACATCCATTCCAGAGATAAAAACATAGTCTTTTACAACTCATGGCCACAGGCCTAATACAAGAGTTTTGGAATAAGTAAATAAACATAAGTCTTCATCTTCATGTGCCACAGGCAAGCATGTTGAGTGTAGACTCATTACACCTAATCATCATCGGAGTAACCTGCAACATCACAAGTTACAGCCACAGTGGGTCAATACTTTGGAATAGTATTGGCAAGTGATACCTTAGTAAATTTTAAGTGGACTATATTACTATATGCATTTTGGCTAAGTGTAGCTTGGCTTGCTTTGCTCAAAAAAGGTTTTTCCTATTAGTTGAAATCACTAAGTTTTTCTTTGTCAAAAACTTTCCCAAGAAACCACCAATAGACATTGGGGTCCTTTACCCTTGTTCACCCACAAGTTTTACTTAGAAGTTGGAGTGATGAGATTCTTGTAGCTTCCATGTCTTGATGCTCAAATTGTCCATTGCCATGGACTTGGCTAAGTACTTAGATTTTCCATCTGCAGAGGTTGTGCACTTTCCCCACCAGACTTGGTTTCCCAAGACAGGACCTTTCAGAAGCCTTCTCTTAGTCAAATGGACGCGTTCCAACCTATCATCCCACTACCACCAACTGTCCAAATGACTAAGTTCTAGCAACCTATATGATCAAGGCAGAGCCCATATTGCCAAGTGGTTGCACTATAAGCTTCTCAACACTTGGCCTCCAAATCCCTTTGTGCCTGGGTGGCATACCACAAGTGTGATACACAAGGTAAACCATGTCCATGGGCCTTGTGTAACCACTCAACCAAAAACCACCATTCAAGACCCATTCCACCTAGGAGGTTCATTGACTTAGTTGTTTTATTAAGAAAAACATAAGTCCAAAAGACTTAGAAATATTTTCATCATAGCATGTATATACTTTACCAACCCTTGTTTGCTACTAGCTAGGCTAAGCATGGCATAGTATCTTAGGAAATTCCCTAGCAATTCTACAATTCTAGAACTACTTAGGATTTCCCAACATAGCATTTAGCAAAATAGTAACAACATGCAAGACTTAGCAAAATATTTCTAATGCTTGAAAAATATAGGGATTGAAATATTCATGAAGTACCACTTTCCTTGGTAATGGGGAGAGTAGAACTCTTCACTATCACAGTCACTAGCAAAATCTACACAAAAATTTGTAGCACAAAATTACACATAATTCATATACAAACAAAAAATATGAATGCATGCATGCAAGAAAATGCTAAGTGGTGATTTTTGAAAACTCCACCAAGCAAGTGCATGATACAGAAACATAACCAAGTCAAAAACTTGCTAACCAAACTTATTTAGCACTAAAACAATTTACTAAACAAAATCTATACTCAAAAAGGTCCTAAACAAGTTTCTGCCTAAAAAGTCATTTTAACAGAAACTTTTTATTAAACACATTACAGATTCAGAAAGGGCTTGTCTCACTGATTCCAAGGGTATAAAATTTGCAAAAATCTAATGTGGGAATCAAAAGTTATAGCCATTTGAAATTTGGATCTAAATCTGTTTTCAAATTCTGTTTTAATTCAAACTCTCGCCACGCGTCATGTTTCTATTGGCGCGTACCGGTTCGCTCCGGATCACGCTCGCGAGCCGTAGGATCTATTTAAAATGCGCGGCCCAGATCTACCAAAAATGATTCGCTAAGTGATCTAAATCTACGCGTTGGATCAATATCTGACGGCTCTGGATCAAACGACCAAACTCGAGCGGCGCTAGCGGCGGCGGCTGGTGGCGGCGCGTCGGTCAGTGGCGGTGCCGGCGTTCTAGGTCGCCCGGGGAAGGAAGGAGATGCTTACCAGAACCGCAGGAGGCTGCTGATGCTCAAGGTGGCGATGGCTTGGGAAGGGGCGCACGGGTTCGTCGGAGATTTCTCGCCGGAGTTTGCGAATGCGTCGGCCACGGTCAGTCGTCGACGTTGGCGAGGTTCCTCGTCGCGCTAAGCCAAAATAGGGGTACTGTCAGATGCGCAAGACGATGAGGATTCTAGGCGTATCAGTCAGAGGGCAAGGGGCGGTGGCTACTTACGGAGGGAGGTCGCCGGAGTTCGTGCAGAGAACGGTGGCGGCCAGTCGTCGACGTTGCTGGAGCTACAGTTCATGCAAGGGCAAATGGGAAGTGTCAGTAGGTGCGCAAAGACTCGCTGAACTTGATAGCATGAACTAGAGACAGAGGGGAACACGGGGCTCACCGGAATTCATCGGCGCAGTCGTCGGAACAGCGACGGCGTCGTGCGTGTTGTGGGCAGCCTGGTGGCGTGAAGGCGAAATTGTTTGAGGGTAAATGGTCGCGAGGATGTGGGGATTTTTTAGCCAGAGGCTCGACAAGAAACGCTTGCTGCATCAATGCCAATTAACCTCGCGAAATCAGTGCAGCAACGGGCATCGGCGGAGTTCGTGCGCGAAATCTGGGGAAGACGAAGCTGACGTGGAGAGGGCCCGCTTCGGTCAAACGCTGTAAGGGAGGTGGGGTCTGTTGTCGGGTCAGAAGAGCTGCTGCACAGGCGAGAGGGAAAGGAATGGCCCGGGTGGGCTAGCTGGGCCTGTTCAGATGCTGGGCCAGATTCGTGGCGCCTGGCCCTTTTCTTTTGTTTACTCCTTTTTCTTTTTCTGTTTCGATTTTCTAAATTGATTTTCAAATGAATTCAAGTTTCATTTGAATTCAAATCTTCTTGGGATTTTTGCAGTGAGCAGTAGTCTCAAATATAGGCATAAGATCATGTGGTTGCTTTGCAAAGGCTTGGTCAAGCTTGGAGAACAAAATATTAGAGACTTGGCACTTGGTTTGCAAAATTTGAAAAATGGTTTTTGAAACCATTTACAATTTTTAAATCTTGGTTTAAATTCTACACTCAAACCTTTCCTCAAAGAAGGCACCCAACTTGGTTCACAGAGAATCAAAACTTTCAAATGGGGATGGCCATTTGATTTAAGTTTGTTCACATAAAATCATAGCACAATGTGCTTCTGTTTTTCTGAAATGAGTTTGAAATTGATCTCAAATCTATATGCATGCATGAATGATATGCAAACTTTGAAATCATGATTTTAGGGATGTTACATCCTGTCATTGCACGAACGTTGTTCCACCATGCTCTTGCATCTCCGGCCAGATAGTGGGTAGCAAACAACACTTTCTCGTTAGCTTCCACTTCTGCAACTTCCAGATTGTTCTCCATGGTTTGCAACCAATCATCTGCATCTAGGGGCTCTTCTGACTTAGTGAAAACGGGTGGATTGGTGTTCTGGAAATTCTTGATCTTAGATCCATGGTTGTCCTGATTTCCATGGCCGTGATTGTTGTTGGCCATCTGAGCTATCTGTTGAAGGGTTGGTAAGTTGGCTTGACATTCGGCTCTTTCAGCTTCGCGGTTAGAAACCAACATTTGCAAGAGTTGCAACATCGAGTGTGAGGCTGAGTTGCTTCCTCCGCGAGGCATCTGAAGATTGATATAGATCATGAGAAAAGAGGGAAATTTCTAAGGTTTAGGGGTTTTGAAAAGTTTTCAAAGTTTGACTCAGATTTTTCTAACAACTTGCTTTTCATTCATTCATTCATAGCACACGATACAAACACACACCACAACAAAGGAAGACAGATGGTTTTATGAACCATTTTGTAAAGCTACGATACAATGGGACCGAATACAGCTCACTAACGCTAGTGCTCAAGTGCTACTACTCCTTGGAGTCAGTGTCCTCATCATCCTCATCATCATCGATGAAGGCAAAGTCATCCTCATCGGTGAAGAAGTCCATGGCCTAATCCTCCAGAAAGTCATCATCATCTCCTGAGATAGGAGTAGGGGTCTCCACGAAGGTCTACCCCTGCATTATCCCTCTCCTCCAAATGCATGTCTCTCTCGTAGATGGTCTCCTCCTAATCCGTGATCCGGTGGCGAAGACGGGCAATGATTCCCTCCTTATTGTCGAGCTGACGGTGACCAGACTTGCGATCCTTCACTAGCATGGCAATGGTCTGATCCTTCTTGGCGGCGATGGAACGGGCATTGTCCAACTCCTTCTGACGGTCATACATCATGAAGATGAGGTGGTCCAGTTGACTCTTCGTCTCATGGTGATATGGGCCTCCAGTGGCTGTCCCATAACATCACGCCTTGGGTAGAACTCAAAGCAGGTACCCTTGATTTGATTGATACTCTTCCCACACAGACGGGCAAGAGCTTCCTGCATGGCCCTAGCAAGTCCATCGAGCAAGTTGTTCTCTCTCAAGGTGAACTGAATTCCCTCTGCGGTGGGGGGTTCAATCTTTCCTCGGAGACTTGCAACAACTAACCACTGTAGATATTCTCCTTCTTGATCATTGAGCTGAGCTCCGAAGAACTCGGGGTACAGACGCTCCAGCATCTCCGACAGCTGGTCCAAGTCATGCTCAAAGATGAGGTCTCCTCTATTCCCCAACTGATAAAACTTGTTGTACTTCACGTCCCTCTATAATAATATAGGATGAGTAAGTTAGTAGAGGGATCAAGTGTGTCAAATTTTACATAGGTTTGTAAGAATTTTTGAGGAACATGAATTTTCATGAAAGAATCCAAGTGATAAGATTGAGAATATTTTTTTGTAAATACTCACTTCCTTTGGTTTTGAAACTAAGTTTTTGATTCAAACATCCATTCTAGCTAGGGTCTCCAATGATCAGGATGGCTCTGATACCAACTTGTCAACACCCGGATTTTTAATCACAGATGCCTGTTATGCCATACATCGCAATCCCAGGATTACCATTTTTGCAAGATATAACAGATCGGATATCATAGTACGTCATCCATTACAAACCATACATAAGGTCTTACACAAATAATGATCTTATGATCCAGTTCTTACTACAATTCAAGCAGCGGAAAAACGTAATAGTAATGATAGCGTAGGCGAAGCTCCATCTTCAGGGTCACAGGCAATGCTGACGATGGGAGATGATCCTAGTTGTCGTAACCTTCCTGTTGTCCTTCTTCCTGATACTCCTCTTCATAGTCTGGTCAGAGGAATAGCCAGGGACAAAGCCATGAGTACTTTTTAAGTACTCGCAAACTAATAATAAAAAGTGAAGGGCTTCTTGTAGTAGGATACTAAGCTCTAGGTTTGTTTTGCAAAAAGCCAGATTTCCCACTACTAAGTTCAAAAGAAAGGAAAGCTAGTTGAACATTTTGTAACACCTAAGTGGGAACTTGAATTTCAAATCACAACTCTGTTGTGGTCAAGTCAAGTCATAAATCATTTCATAAGTCATTTTGAAAACATCCGACGACAGAAAAGTATGGCCACTCCAACTTTCCATAACCGCGGACGCGGCTATTCGAATAGTTTTTACACTCTATAGATATTGTACACTTTCACCACAACATTCGATACATCCGCCAGGACCAATCCTGAATTCACCATACTCAGTATGCGGATAATCAATCCTAACCTTTCAATTACACGCCCTAGTATAGGCTCCTCTCCTATGAGTTTGCTTCCCAACCATGACCAACTGTCATCTTGGGTACTACATAGGTGGACAATCTTCACAATTTAGCCTCAGCTCAGACCTTGGCTTCAAGGGAATCCATACTAAGGTATATAAATTTCTAGTCAAGCCCTACCCAAATTTCGGGTATTGTGGTTGTACGGTAAAATTGGAATGGTATCGCATCCAGATAACCATCAGTTTTATAAAGGGCTAAGGCTCATTCCTTAACATTTTCATCATCAAAATCATCTGGTGTTCAAGAACACATGTCAAAACATTTCAATAGAATGACTCATCATTCTAAGGTTTTCATAACCATTTTCACCAAGTATTCCCATCTAAAGTTGCTCAAGGTTTAAGCTTAGCACTAGCATCTACAGGTGGGGGTAAATACTAGTGACGTGTGGTAAACAAGTGTATCGTATCTACGTTCAATCTCATGCCTTAGGATGACATCAAGCTTATCTAACTTAGGCCAAATTTTATGCTCTTTATGCTACCTTCAATTATCTTTCTAGAATCTACAAGTCACTAAGTAAACTTTTGATAGAAAGCTTTAATAAAGAGAATAAAATAATAAGCTTGCAAGTAAAACTAGGATGGTGTATCAATTGGGTATTATCACATATGCTTAAGGCACATAGTTGGCATAGTAACAAGCAAGTAGTAGCTTGCTAAGCTGCAAGTGTTAGCTTGCCTTGTGAAGAGCAGTGGTTGAAGTTCTCCTCGGCTTCTTCCTCAAAGTATCCTCCTTCCTCCTCATATCCTTGGTCGGTATTAGCGTCTATAAATAAATACAAGGTACACAATCACCAAACAATACTTAACTATTTATAATCATCACACAAAGGTTCACACTAGATGATCTAGCATCATCACTAACATTACAAGATTAAAGCACTTGTCTCATTTATTTTATTTTAGAAGAGTAATTTCTACTCATTGAAAAACTACTTAAGATTTAATATTCTCCAACTCAAACATGGGATCATGTTGACACATGTCATCACCACATATTTCAGTACATGGGAATGTGATTTAAAGTGGTGTCACAATTTAATAAGGTTTAACCTTTTTATTTTAATTAATTAAAGTGACTAGAAATGCCTATGTGGCATTCTTTTATTACTTGATCATTATTTCTATCAGTAAACCTATATATTTTTATATATTATGAAAGATATGGTTAAATGTGATTTTTGAGAGTTGGAAACATCTCAAAAGCTCTTATGGTTGAATTTTGAAAAATGTTTGAATGCAGAAAAGCTTATGCCTTGTTATTTTTACCATGTGTGATCTACATATCTAAATATTTTGAATCCAACGGGCTTCGATTAAGCATTTCAGTACCTTTCTAACAAAATTGGTTTCATGCATTTTGGTTCAGTGAATCGAGCTGGGTTGATTTTTGAATCTAGGTACTGAACTGGGTTTGAAATTAAATGAATAAATCTAAATTTGAATTAGTGGGTCATGTGGGATGTTTGACTGGGCCATCCCACTATGCACAGTGCACTTGGGTTGGTTAAGTGAGAGACCCAACTCGTCAGTGAGACAACGAGGGGCGAAGTGGTATGGGGCGATTAGGATCGTAGGATCTAACTCTAATCGAACGGCTCTGGTTCATCGTCCATGTCGGGCAACGCTGGCGAGATAGAACCCTAGCGCGGCTAGTGGGTGTCGTGGGATGCTGACCGGGGCTCAGGCGATGGTCGGTGACGGGGGCGAACGACCAAGTCAAAGACGGCGATCCTCCTGGTACTGGCAGCTTCTCCTGGGGCGGATCCAATTGACGGCGCCTCTCCTCCTCTACAGCGGCGAACTCTGGTGAAATTCTGGCCACCTGGTGCTCGCCTTGCTCCGCGAGCGGGTGGGTGTGATATTTTAGAGGTGGGGAGTGAACTGGTGTGAAGAAAACGAGCGGTGTGAAGGGGACCGAATGGCGCGAGTGGAGCTCGTCGGTGTAGACGGCACAGAGTGCTACTGGCATGGGTGAAGATAGGGGCGGTGTTGTGCTCCCTGGCGAAGCTTAACGGCGTGGTCTTGCGGCATGGGGCGGTGCTCAACGGTCGGAACGTCGCAACGCTCTTGGTGGGTCCAACGGGAATTTTATTGGTGCACAGTTTGCGTGGTCCACGCGGCGACGAATGGGATTGTCTGGCGGGGTGCTGGGATGCTGGCGAGCACGTCTGCAAGCAACGAGGGAGGCGCGCGGTCTGTGGGTTGATGTCGCTGACGGCGCACTGGCGCGCTCTCGGCTCGCACGCAGAGAGACTAGGCGCGTGCTTGGCGGGTAGTCCAATGGCTGGCTGCGCTTGGGGCTTGGATAGGGAGTGGCGATGGACAGTGATGCGTGTCCCAAACAAGGTTGGCGAGGCTAGTGCTGCCTCTAGCTCACTAGCGACATGGGGGTGACAATGGTGCTCTCGGCATGGTCACCATTAATGGCTAGGCTTGCTCACAGTGGTGCTAAAGCTTGTTAGATTACTTTGATCCTGTAATGAGAGTGTAGAGTGAGCTATAGAGGGAGAAAGTTAGGCACTGATCACTTCTCACTATAGTGTTTTGTGTTTGTTTGTTTGCTGATTACAAGGTGTTTGATGAAATGGCCGAAAGAAATTCAAATTTGAATTTTGGATTCAAACTTGGTGGGTTTGTTAGGCACATACTAGGGAGTATATGGTTAGTTGGATTGGTCAAGGGGCACTGGTTTGGTTGGGTTTTGAAAAGGTGTGATCTTCACATATGTTAAAGCTTAAATTTTGAATTGTCCTTTGAATGGGGTTGCCAAATGTTTCTGCAAGTTTGAAAGGTGGGCTTTGATTCACTTTTAGTTGGTCTAGCAAGGGGAGAAAAGAATTGGAAAAGTTTCTGTTTGAAATCTTGGACTAGAAACACCCAAAGTGGCATAGTGAGCAAGATTGGCAAAAATGACCATTTTCCTTATTTGATTTGTTTTTGATTTTTTCTTGATTTGATTCTGCTTGGAAATGTTTTAGATGATGTTATATTCATTATTGACCATTCTTTACTATTTAGTTGAATCACACAAGTCCATTCATGCATTCATCAAATCATCACATACATACATGCATTCATTTGGTTTTTATTTAATCAAAGTTTTTGTTAACGCTAATTTTAGTGATTAGAGTTTGATGATCATTGTTTAATATTTTTGGGATGTTACATGGTATAGCTGTCAATCCCGCAAAAGTGTTAGATGTAACACTTTAGAATGGGAATATCCCAAGTTAGTGAAAGAAGATCATAGTTTCCTTGGCTTGGCAGGATACTATAGAAGATTCATTGAGAATTTATCAAAGGTGTCTAAGCCAATGACAAAATTACTCAAGAAAGAAAAGAAGTTTGATTGCACTGAAGGATGTGAACTCAGTTTCCAAGAATTGAAGAAGATACTAGTGACAACACCAGTCTTATGTCTGCCAGATTTGGAGAAGGATTTCCAAGTATATTGTGATGCATCCCACCAAGGATTGGGTGGAGTTTTGATATAAGAAGGGAAAATTGTGGCTTATGCCTCGAGACAACTCAAAACTCTTGAAGTGAATAATCGTACTCATGATTTGGAGTTAGCCTCTGTTGTCCATGCACTCAAAACATGGAGACATTATATTTTGGGAAAACATTGTGAAGTGTTCACGGATCACAAGAGTTTGAAGTATATCTTCACTCATAAAGAAATCAATATGAGACAAAGAAGATGGCTAGAGCTCATCAAGGACTATGACTTGAGTTTGCAATACCATCTAGGTAGAGCAAATGTTGTAGTGGATGCTTTAAGACGTAAGGTTTATGTGAATGGCCTTACTAAGGGAGAATTGCAAGATGAACTGTGTGCCCAATTCGAAGATCTCATATTGGAGATAGTGCCTGAAGGACATCTCATGTCATTGGATGTTCAACCCACATTGTTGGACAAGATCAAGGAAGCCCAAAAGATGGACAAGGAAATTGAAGAGATAAAAGGTAAAATTAGCAAAGGGAAAGCTAAAGGTTTCCATGAAGACGAACAGGGTACTTTATGGTATGGAAAACATATCTGTATTTCGCAAGATCCAAAACTTCAGAAACTGATTCTATAAGAAGCACACACTCACTATATTCCATTCATCCAGGTAACACCAAAATGTAAATGGATGTGAAGGAAAGATTTTGGTGGAATAATCTCAAGAAGGACATCGCAGAACATATTGCTTTATGTGATGTGTGTAGTCGAGTGAAAGTAGAACATCAGAAACCGGCAGGGTTATTACAACAACTACCTATTCCTGATTGGAAATGGGACAAGATTGGTATGGACTTTATCACCGTACTGCCAAGGACTAGATCCAGATATGATTCTATTTGGGTGGTTGTAGATCCCCTAACTAAAGTGGCTCATTTCATACCCATGAAGACTACATATACAAGTGTTAAGTTAGCCAAGATCTATATGAACATGATTGTATGTCTGCATGGAGTACCCAAGAGCATTGTGTTTGATAGAGGGACACAGTTCACTTTGCACTTTTGGCAACAACTTCATGAATCATTGGGAACAAGATTGGTATTCAGCACAGCTTTTCACCCCCAGACTGATGGACAGACAGAAAGGACCAATCAGATTTTGGAGGATATGTTAAGGGCATGTGCCCTAGACTATGGTGATAGTTGGGATGAAAGTCTGCCTTACGCAGAATTCTCTTACAATAACAGCTATCAAGCCAGCATTGAGATGGCACCGTTTGAATTTCTCTATGGAAGGAAGTGTACTACACCATTGCTATGGAGTGGTGTTGGAGAAACAAATTTGTTCGGACCAGAACTGATTAAGGAAGCTGAAGAGAAAGTAAAATTGATAAAGGATGGGTTGAAGATAGCTCAGTCCCGACAAAAGAGCTACGTAGATCCAAAGCGTAGAGAAGTCACCTATGAGGTAGGTGATAGAGCTTATCTTAGAGTCTCACCACTTTGTGGTGTGAAGATATTTGGACTCAAAGAAAATTGGCACCAAGGTTCAGTTGGAGAGTGATCTCACCTATGAGGAGAAACCTATCAAGATTATTGAGACTACAGAAAGGGTTACTCGTACCAAGACTATCAAATTCTACAAATTTCATTGGAACCATCATTCCGAAGAGGAAGCAATTTGGGAAAGAGAAGATGACATTCGGAAGGTTCACCCTCACCTATTTTCTAGCCAACGCGAATCTCGAGGGTGAGATTCATCTTAAGGGGGTTAGATTTGTAACATCCCAAAATTCATGAATTACAAAAGCATGCATTTCATTCAGGCATTCATGGAATTCTTGGCTTGCACAAAAAAATTCAAATCAAAACTCCAAATAAAACCATTTTTATGCCTATTATCTATATATCATTAAGGCTTGGTTTTATTTTATTTTCAAAGGATCAAAGTGTAGTGGACTAAACAGTGGTGTTTGACACACATTTAAGTGAAAGGTTCACACTACAAAAATCTAGAGAAGTTTTGAAATCAAACTCATTTGAATTGGGTTTGAAAATTATTTCTAAAAAATCGAATTGAAAAAGAAAAAGAGAAAAGAAAAAGAAAAACTATGCGCTACCTATTCGGCCCAGTGCCAGAAATGGCCCAGCAGCCCACCCGGGGCATCCCCCTCCCCTTCTCTCTCTCATGCACGCTAGCCCTACCCCACTGTCACTGCCTAGTGGCCCCACGCCAGCTCGGCATCTTCTTCCCTAAATCCCGCGCCAGACATCGTCGTCGCTTCCATTCAGTGCCGTTGATGGCATGGCTTAAATGCCATTGATACGGCGAGTAATTCTCGTTGTGACTCTGCCTACTTAAACCCCTCCCCATGTTGTGGTATTGCCAACGAGTACGCCATGGAGGGGTCCTCACAGTGCGTGTTTAGAGACGTGGGGTAAGGCGGACGGTTGACGGGTACGAGGTAACACAGCTTACCCAGGTTCAGATCCCACGACGGCGGCGGAATCCTACTCCTACTATAAATCACTATAATGGCAATACGCCGAGTTACAGAGATAGGTTCGCGGTGCGAGGTGTATGTAAAACGATATTAGGTTGTGCCCTAAAGGCTCCCATAGGTCCGACTTATATAGTCGTCAGATCCTAGGGTTACAGGGAAAAGTCCTAGCCGGACAGGTTACAGAGTCCTACACCGTCTATCACTAGTCTTGTGTATCTTGTACTCCAAGGCTCTGCACGTGGTGACTCCATCGTAGCCTTCCTTTATCTGCATGGGCCTCCTTCGATCCACCTAATGGCCGCCCAGGCCATAGGCCATGCTACCGACTATGGGCCACCCGGGTTAGTCGGATAAGAGACATGCTATGAGGATACCCATATAGCATATCCCCAACAGTAGCCCCTGGAGAACTCCGAGATCTTGCGCCGTCTTGCCTCTTCACGTGGAGTGCTCCGTCTAGATGGATGTCGGCAAATCGTCAAGCAATATCTTGTAGTCCTCCCAAATAACCCTGCAAAGTTTTCTACGTCTTCTGTTAGTAAGTCGGAAAATGTTCAATCTTCCATCGTACGTTTCCGTTAGTCGGATTAAATCTGTCCATGCCGGAATCTTCGATGCGACGGCTCATCTACCATGTCAGTTATGACGACGTAGGCCTAGGTCAGCGACGCCTCGTAACTCACACATGCAGAGAACGTAATCATAGCCGTTTTTACCGCGCAAGCAATACGAACCGTTGGCGGCAACCGTTTGGAGACATGCCAAAATTACCGCACACGTTCTCGACCACGTCGTCTACGCGGCAACCGTCCGATTAGCTGCATGAATCTCGACGCAGAATAAGATAAATAGTAACCGAGGGACACTTGTTACTTTTTCATCTCATTCTCTCGCGTCAGCTTCTTCTTCCTCCAGACGCACGCCTCCTCGAGCTCTCCGTAGAAAAACCTCGAGAAACCCTAGCTTCTCCTCGCACCAGTCACTCCCTTCCACTTCTTCCATGGCTAGCAGCAGCTCTTCCCCGTCGATGGCGGCGTCGAGCGAAGGCACGGCGAAGCCGGCGAGCTCCGTCATCGTGCCCCCAGAGGGCCTGGTCATCCCTGCATCGGCGGTGATTGAAACCACCGGCGGCGACCATAATCTGGCGGCATTAGAGCCCCTGGAAGAGGAGCCAAACTCGCACAAAGGCGACTGGCGTGGGTCGGACATCACGCGCGACATCCAAGAGATGGTCGCCGAAGGCTACGTCCCCACGACGGAGGGGCTCGCCTAGCGGGCGGCGCCGGCCGGCGAGGTGAATCCTTCTCCCCAAGCCAGAGAGAAGGTCTACCTCAAGGCGCAATTGGTACGCGGCGTTTCTCTGCCCATCTCCCACTTCTTTTTGTCCGTCTTGAATCAATTCAAGGTCCAACCCCACAACCTCTCCCCCAATAGCATCTTAGTGCTTCGCAACTTCGCGGCACTCTGCGAGGGTTACCTAGGGATCAGACCTAGGTTAGATTTGTTTGTGTACTTTTTCACCGTCAAACATGAAGCCGGACACAGTAGGGAGGAGCTTAGGAACTGCGGCACCATAAGCTTCAAGATCCGACCTGGCCGGCGGTTCCCCAACATCGTCGGCCACGAGTCGTGGAAAAACTGGCAGCGGGCGTACTTCTACGGTCCCGTCATTCCTTTGTCGGGCCGAGAAGTGACGTACCCGGACTTCATGGATGGAGCCGCCGCTGAAGTTTCCACGTGGAGGTCCCATGCCTCCCTTCCCTCCGACCTCGACGCTTCCCGCGCAATAAGGCAGATCGAGTGGTTCGTAGAGACGGGTCTGACCAGCTTGGACCTAGCCATGTGTTGGTTCATCAGGCGGATCCAACCTCTGCAGCACCGCACAAAGTTCATGCACGAGTACACCGGCGACCGAAGGGATACCCTCCGGATCTCCGAGGACAACTTCTCGAGCGACTCCGTGAAGTTCCACCTTAAGGACATCGTCAAGGTGAAGAATAAGAAGCGCGGCTTCACCCTCACCTATGACATGTTCGTAGACGGCAAGTTCCCAAAGGTAGAAATTTATTCTCCGTGTATGATATTGCTCCAGTTTTTCCGTCTTGCCAATACCATCTTGTCTAACACAATGACTTCTTACTTTAATAGCTTAGCAATCTAGATGAGGGCAACCTGGCTGCCCAAATCTACGATCCGAAGATGAAGGATGTCACGGTCGTGTCCGACGACGATGTCCCGTTGGTGCGTAAGCGGAAGAGCTCCACCTCTGACGCTGCCGACGGAGGCAAGAAAAAGAAGATGGAGGGTGGAGCCTCCAAGAAGACTACCGCCGCCATGGAGGTGGAAAAGAGAAAAGCTACCGGGATGTTTGCCAAAGCGCCACCCCTTGTGTAAGCCTCTCATTCTCTGACTTTGTCTATTGTCTTGCTCCTGTACTTATGCATTTTGCATGTTTCAGGAAGAAAACCACAACCAGCCTCAAGAAGTCCTCCAAGACTCTTGGGGCTTCTAGAAATATTAAAGAGATGAGGCATCGCGACTCTTCCCCCGCCATCGCCCCTGCCACTCCTGCCGTCAAGCCCTCCTCCGCTCCGACAAGCTCTCAAGACCCGGAGGCACCAGGCCCTTCCACCATGGAAGTGGATTCTGGCGCCTCTACCGAGCTTGTTGTCGGCGAGCAGGCGACGCAGGAGAGCGCTGCTCTTCAAATGGCTGAAGCTCCGGCTAAGGATGCCATCGGTAGCGGCAAGGCGGTGGTGGGAGCTGGTACCTCTGCCAAAGGCGGCGCCTCTACTCCCCAAAAACCCTTCGAGTTCCCCAAGATAGTTTACCCGGCGCTTCTGCCGAGTAACACTACTAAGGTTGCTGGAGGAGTGCCGTCATCTCCGACGTGCGGTCTTGAGGAGCTCCTCCGACAAGCAGATATCTTGCAGGGAAATAGCATTTCCTTCGGCAAGATGCTAGCCGAAAGTGCTACAAACCTCAAGATCATCGCACTTGTAAGTTTTTACTTTGCCTTCTATATTTCATATGAGTATCCCACTGTAGCCCCCGAGGATGTAGACGGAAAACCATAGGTTTTGCATCTATATGCTCTAAGAGTGACTAAGTTAGAAAAAACTCTCACTGCAGCCCCCAAGCCTTTAGATGGAATGAAATATCCCGACTAGATGCTTTAAGAGTAGCACAACAGTGTTCATAATTTACAATGTTGTAGCCCCCAAGCCTCTAGTTATAACTGAATTAGTTCTGACTAGATGCTTTAAAGAAAAGCTAAGCTTTTTCTGAGTTAAAAACTTTATACTGTATCCCCCAAGCCTCGAATCGAGAACTGAATTAGCTCCGACTAGATGCTTAAAGAAAAGCTAAGCATATTGCTAAGTTAAAAAACTCTTGCTGTAGCCCCCGAGCATCTAGATGCAAAATCTCCGACTAGACGCTCCAAGCAGACCAAACAACGATTTAATTTTGTATTTGTTTCCACAGAACGAGAATGCTCGGAGGGGCATGGCCAACGACAAGTACCAAAAGATGCGAGCAGATCTCGAAGCCGAAAAGGGTAAAACCGCCATCTTGAAGGAACAAATCATCAAAAATAAGAGTCTGTTTTCTTATTACGCATTTCCGTCTTCATGTTGTATCCACAATCTCCGAGTACTTACTCTGTACTGTGTTTTCTCCGACTTGTAGAACATGTCGCCAAGGCCAAGGACATTGTCGAGCAGTCCAAGCATATCCAGCAGCCGGACAGCGAGAACAAGATCCTGAAGGAGGAGAGGAAGGAGATGCTGAAGATGCACGAGGACTCCATGAAAACCTTGCAGGACTCCGCCTCCGCTGAGATCAATCGCTTGAAGGAGGAGCTTGCGATCCTAAAGGATCAGAAGCAATATGCCGATGAGCAAAACCTTCACCATAGCAAGGCGTTTAAGCTCATCCAGCAAGAGAAGGAATCCTTGGCGGAGATCGTTTGGCAAGCCAAGGCTAGCATCTTCAGTAATTTTCCTCCGCCTTGAACCTCTGTAAGTCTGGATATTTAGCATTTATCGAACTCATATGCTCCTTGTCAGAATTTGCAGCTCCTATGGGTTTAACCCGCTCGCCTCCTTCGGACAAGGAATGCATGGTTCTTTCTGGAAATTTCATCAACACCGCCATTACCCAAGCCAAGGACATCGCCAAGCCCCTCCAAATATATCTCAAGGCATTGGACTCTGTGACGAAGTACTCGGAGATCCTGCGCCGAGCCCCCGAGCGTGTCACGAGCTGGATGGCTTCATGTGCACGGGCTAGTGCAAGGATGACGCTGTCTATGGTGAAGGCACATTATGAAGATGCCGACATCGACACGGTAACCTCAGGTATCCCCGACGTGGATGATGACGGCAAGGAGATCGACCATGAAGCCATCCTGTCATCGCTTGCGGGGTATGATACCAGGGCTGCCGAGTTGGTGGACGTTGACGTCTTCGTGCCCAGGAACCTCATCGACAGCGTCAACCAAGATTCCTCCGAGTCTCATCACAGCGCCGACGCCGAGGGTGATTCTCCGGCTGGTGATGATGCGGCGTCCAAGTCTCCTGCGCCCAAAGAGTGAAAGACACTTTGTAATTCTTGTTTCACCTTTGATGTGTGCATGGAAAAAAAACTTGGTGATGTAATCCTTAAGGCGGAAAACAGTGGTCATCGTATCCTGCTACTTAAGAACTAATTGCCAGTATGTATATATTTTTAAGCAAGTGCTGGATTATCCATTAGTTTGGTTTTTATGCTTGACTTTTCGTGAGTCGGAAGACTCATTGTCGGAACCATGCGCTTAGGTGATGATGCCCAATGGCACCGTCAATAACCTGAGCACAAAATCACCGACAGTGAGTGACGAAAGTCACTACTCCAGAATCCACATAAAAACAACAAAGAACGTGTAGACCAGAAAACTTAAGCTAACGCCCGTAGGTGGAATTTTCACAAGTACAAACGCAAGACTTGTGCATAAAAGTTTTATATGATCCAAAAATGAACACTAAAGGAGGTAAAAGACTCAGAAATATGAGTGAACCAAAGAGCTTTATTTCATTGATCATATAAGAGTACACAATTAGATAAAAAGTGCTAAGTGTAGAAAGGATGTAGCTGTGCTATGTTCCATGGCCGATCAAGCTCCGGGTAGTCATCATCCGGGTCATGTCGCTTACGCTTATGATCCTCGTTGGGTCTATCCTTGAGCTCATGATTGTCAACAAGGTAGTAAGACCCATTGAGCAGCGCCTTGCTTATGATGAACGGTCCTTACCATGGCGGGGATAACTTGTGCGACTTCTTCTGCTTAAGTCGGAGCACTAAATCCCCCTCTTTAAACGAGCGATGCCGGACGCGGTGACTATGGTAGCTGCGTAGCTTCTGCTGGTAGATGGCAGATCTTTGGCATGCCAAAACGCGATCCTCCTCGAGAAGGTCCACATCTAGGCATCTGGATTCTTCAGCGTCAACTTCGCCGTAGTCGGCAACTCTTGGTGCATCGTGGAGGATGTCGGAAGGTAGGATGGCTTCTGCTCCATATACCATGAAGTAAGGGGTGTAGCCGGTGGATCTGTTAGGTGTAGTTCGTAAACTCCACAGCACAGACGGCAATTCTTCCGCCCAGGCTCCAGCTGCTCTATGCAGCGGTGCCTCAAGACGTGGCTTGATCCCTTGCAGAATTAATCTGTTGGCTTGCTCAACCTGACCATTGGATTGTGGGTGTGCCACAGATGCCAGGTCAAGTCGGATGCCTTTGTCCCAACAATAGGCCTCCACTTCTCCAAGTGACAAGTTGCTTCCGTTGTCGGTAATGATGCTATGTGGGAGACCAAATGTCACCACTAAATCCCGGACAAACCTGAGGGCAGTTGCCCCATCAAGCTTTCTAATGGGTTTAGCTTCTATCCATTTGGTGAATTTGTCAACTGCTACGAGCAGATGCGTAAATCTACATGGTGCCGTTTGTAACGGCCCCACCATGTCTAGCCCCCAGACTGCAAACGGCCAAGTTATTGGTATTGTTCGCAATTCTTCAGCAGGAACATGTGGTTGTCCGGCATAATACTGGCATCATGTGCATGTCTCAACCAGCTTGTCAGCGTCCGCCTTCGCGGTCAGCCAGTAGAATCCTTGCCGGAAGGCTTTCGCGACCAAAGATCGAGGAGCGGCGTGATGCCCACAATCTCCGAGATGGATTTCGCGTAGGATTTCCATACCTTCTAACTGGGAAACGCACTTTAGGTATACACCAGTAGTGCTCCTCTTGTAGAGTTGTCCATTGATTATGGTATAACCATTTGCTTGTCGTACTATTTTCCTTCTTTCGACTTCGTCGTCGGGCAAAGTTCCGTGTTCGAGATACTCCATGAACGGTTTTGTCCAAGCCGGAGGGATCTTTGTTACCATGTTGACGAAAGAGTCAGCTCGATCTGGGTTGTCGATGTCGGCCCTTCACGGATGGTGTGCATAGATGCTCTAGGAAAACTCCTGGAGGAATTCACTTTCGGCCTGATCCCAATTTAGACAACAGATCAGCCGCCTCGTTTTGCTCCCTAGGAACATACTTGACTTCGTAGCCCAAGAAGCTCTTGGCTATCTCGTCCACTTCGTCTCGATATGCCGCCATCATAGGGTTCCACATTCTGTGTGCCCACCGCTGGCAACCAAGTCGGAATCTCCATAGCAAACTATGCGCTTGATGCCAATATCCTTGGCTACACGTAGTCCGTGAATGAGTGCTTCATATTCCGCCATGATGTTTGTAGCCTCGAAGTGGATCTGTAGAACATAGTGTAGCTTGTCTCCTTTTGGTGACTGTAGTAGTACACCAGCCCCCGAGCCGTTGAGAAACTTTGATCCGTCAAGTGCATCACCCAGTACTCTGGCTCTGGCAACGGAGTAGCATCTGGCATCTCCGTCCAATCTGCAATGAAATCCGCCAAGGCTTGTGACTTAATAGCGTCGCATCTCTTGTAGGTGATTTCGAAGGCGGCAAGTTCAATGCCCCACTTCACGACCTTTCCTGTGGTGTCACTGTTATTAATAATGTCGGACAGTGGAGTCTTGCCCACCACTGTGATTGGGTGATCCTGAAAGTAATGCCTTAGCTTCCGTGAAGCAAGGAATACTCCATAAGCTATCTTTTGGTAATGCGGGTAACGCTGCTTGGACTCCGTCAAGACCTCGCTTACGTAGTAAACTGGTCGTTGAACTCCATACTCATAGCCTGGTTCCTTCCACTCTACGACAACAACGATGCTGATAACCCGGTTGGTTGCCGCCATGTAAATTAACAGGGGCTCACCAGGCTCGGGTGCTGCAAGGATGGGCGCTGAGGAAAGAATCTCCTTGAGCTTCTTCAATGCTGTTCTGCCTCGTCCGTCCAAGTGAATTTGTCCGCCTTCTTCAGCAACTTGTACAGCGGCAAAGCCTTCTCTCCAAGTCGGCTGACGAACCGCCTAACTGCTGCAACACAACCTGTTAGTCGTTGAATGTCCTTTAGGCATGTCAGACGGTTTATGTTTAAGATGGCCTTGATTTTCTCCGGGTTGACCTCGATTCCGCGCTGGGAAACGATGAAACCCAACAATTTGCCGGCTGGAACCCCGAAGACGCACTTCCTAGGGTTGAGCATCATGTTGTATTTTCGGAGATTATCAAAGGTTTCTTTTAATTCGGAGATTAAATCATTTGATTTTTTAGACATCACCGCGATATCTTCCACATAGGCATGCACGTTCCGACCAATTTGGTCATGAAGGCAACGTTGCATTGTCCGCTGGTAGGTATCACCTGCGTTTTTTAGCCCAAAGGGCATTGTGACGTAGCAGAACGTGCCGTAAGGGGTAGTGAACGAAGTGGCCAATTGGTCCGACTTCCTCATCTTGATCTGGTGGTATCCTGAGTATGCATCGAGAAAACACAAAAGTTCTTGTCACATCCCAAGATTTTCCAAATCTTGTAATGTGAAAATAAATTAATAAAAATAAAACTTTGTTTGATTTTCAGAGCCAGAAGAAACCTTTTGAATCCAAATTGGAACCTAAACACATTTGAATTAAATAAATCCTAAAGGGATTTAAAAAGATAAAACATTTTAAATAAAAGAAAACAAAGCATTTTGGAAATACTATTTTTTATCAAATGATTTAAATAAAAAGATTTGTTATCAAATGAAATAGAAGTTTATAAATAAAGAATATTTTATAAAGCCAAATTAAACCTTGGCCAAACTTTTGAATTAAAACATATTGTTTTAAGTAGAAATAGTAAAGTCTTAATTAAATAAAATAATAAGGATTTGGTATCCAAGTCTTATTTAAATAAAGGCCTTTTTCAATTCAAATAAACACCAAAATTTATTTATTTATTTTAAATAAGGTTCCCAAACATTTTGTATTCTCAACTAAAACCTATGGAAGTGTTTTGGTAAATTTATATTTCAAAATAAATATTCTAATTAAACAAACCTTATTTGAAAAATGAATAAAGCCACTTTATTTAAATATTAATGAACCTAAAATAAAATGTTATTTTATTTTAAACAAGTTTTCCAAAATACTTTTAATAAAACCTACTGATTTGGTTTTGAAAATATTTGGATTAAAAATGGAGATTTTATTAATAAAATCCAACCCTATTTTGGGTTAATAAACCATGGTTCATTTTTTTTTTAAATTATAAATGCAACCAAAAAAGATTTAAAAATAGATATTTTTATGTGAATTATGATGATAAACAGAACCAAAAGCACAATGCAAAGTTTAATGATTGTTTGAATTGTTTGAAATATTTGAATGCTTGAATAATTGTTTGAAATAACAAAACAGAAATAGAAATGGAAAAGGAAAAAGATTTAAACAGGAAAAAAATGGGGCAGCCCAAACCATCTAGCCCAATCTGGCCCAACAGTCCAACTCGCAGCCCACCTCCTCTTTTCCCCGAACCGTTTTCTTTTCCACTCAACCCCACACCCACCCAGCAACTGACCGGTGGCCCCTCTTCTCCCTCTTCTTTTCTCACTGACGCTGGACCCCACTCTACCCTGTTCGTCGTTCTCACCCGCGCGACCCCTTCTTCCCCAAACCACGCTGCCGTTCCCAGTCATCAATCCGCGCGCTTAATTCCTCTTAATGGCCGCGTCAATCTCGCCTCTGACCCTGTGTACTTAAGCGCCAGCACTTTCCCCTCCTTTTCCCTCAGTCGCCACACCCTCTCTGCCCCTAGGCTGTCGCCAATCTCCTCTGCACCACCGCTGTCTCCGACGACCTCCTTCATCAATTCCGGCCACACACTGCCTCCCCTTGCCCCACTGACCAAACACGCAACTTTCCCACACCCAGACGATTCTCCCCGTGGCCTCCGTTCAACCGCGGGCGCCCCATCGCCTACGTCAAAGCTTCCGACGCCGCCGCGTCTGTCTTCAACTCCGGCGACGACTCTCAGGTTAACTCCGACCACCCCGTACTCACTGGATCACGCACGCATATTTGCCATGGTTCTACGCAACTAACCCCGCCCTCCGTTTGTCTTCTCGTGAACCACAGAGCCGTCTTTGACCTCGACCGAGCACGTCCGTCGCCAGAACCAACTCCGGCGAGAAATTCTGCACGACCCTGAGCGCCCCGCGACCAACTGACCACGCCCCGAGCATCCCCGTACCTCGACGATCATTGTAAGCCACTCCTCCCTCTGCTTCGCTTCCTGTATTAGCCGGAACTCCGCCGCCAGAGAGCCGCCGTCGTCTGCCGCCGCGCAGCGCCGCCCATCTGTGACCAGGCAGTGATAGCCGTTAGATCTAGATCGTACGCATCAGATAGAATCACTTAAGCGCGAATGGGTACGCTCTCTGCACCGTGCGATCCCACTTAGATCCAACGATCCAGAAAGGTCGATCCACCCGAACCGGTACCAGCCAGTTAAAATACGACGCGTGTCTTCTAATTTGTTTAAAAACAGATTTGAAAACAGATTTAGATATGATTTTCAAACCTTTATAACTTTCAAACCACACGTCCAAATTTGACAAATTTTATTTCAATGGATTCAGGAGAACAAGCCCTAGCCAACCATGGCCTTAGTTTAGCAAATAGTATCTGTTAGCTTGTTTGAATTTGCAGAAACTTTTGTGAGCTTGTTTAGAGTATAAAAATTGTTTAAAAATGATTTTTGGATTAAAACCTTTGCAAAATGGTTTGTTGTGACCTTACTGACCCTAGTGACCAACCCTTGGTATTAAAAATGATTTTTGAAGGATTTAGGTTAGATTAATTGACTTAGCCAATTTCTAGCCAAATAAAAAGAAATGGTTTTGTTATAAAAATGTTTATGAAAAGAAAACTTCAAGAAAATGTTTTGGACCAAACCTACTGACCCAAAAACACCAAGTTTTGCAATAGCAACTCATTTGGTGAACACTATAGGCTAATGCCTTAATAAAAATATCTCTATACCACATAAAATAACACTTTGTTTTGAAAATGGTTTTAAAGTGAAACCTTTTGCAAATGACTTGGCCACTTTAAGAAATGACCATTAGATGTACCCAAATACTATGACCCACTGGGAACCACTTTTTCAAACAAAACAAAGCTTGGCATGCTTGCATGCATTTCTTTGACTTTGTTATTTATGTGTGTTGTTTTGCTTGATTGGTAGATTGAGTTTGTGCCTTGCTTGATTGATTTGTAGTGACTTGAAGAGTGTGATTGTTGCAAAGATCAAGAAGTGAACCTATACTCTACCAAAAAGGCAAGTGATGCTTCATACTTTCTATCCTATTACTTTCACTATGCATTAGTGATTTTGCTAAATAAAACATGCATGGATTTTTGCTAAGTGTAAACCTTGCTATAGGAAAAACTAGTAGATGAATCCTTAGTAGGATTTTCCTAAGTTAAGATTCCTACTACTACCAAGCTTAGCCTAGCTAATAGAAAACATGGGTGGAATATATATTCACACTATGGGAAAATATTCTAAGTCTAAGGACTTGAGATTTTGTTTAATAAAACAACTAAGTTAATGAATCACCTGGGTGGAATGGAAGGATTGGGTTATGTTGAGTGGTTCACAATGCCATGGACTTGGATTGTGTATCTCACTTGTGGATGGCCACCCAGGAAACAAAGAGATTTGAGATGTCAAATGTTGAGAAGCTTCAAGTGCAACCACTTGGCAATATGGGCTCTGCCATGATCATATAGGTTGCAAGAACTTAGCCACATGGACGTGGTGGTAGTGTTTTGATAGGTTGGAGCGCGTCCATTTTGGTCTAAGGGAAGGCTTCTGAAAGATCTTGTCTTGGGAAACCAAGTCTTGTGGGGAAAGTGCACCACCTCTGCAGAGTGTAAAACCTAAGTACTTAGCCATGTCCCTGGTAAAGGACAATTTGAGCATCAAGACATGGAAGAAATCAAGAATCTCATCATTCAAATTTCTAAGTTAAAACTCGTGGATTGAACAAGGGATTGTTTGAATTCTTCAATCATTGATGGAGAGATGGCTTGGTACAAGGATCTTGATGGAGAGATGGTTTGGTACAAGGATCTTGAAATCTTTGATTGAGAAAAGTGATTTTGTCAAAGCAAAACTTAGTATTTGCAAAATGATAAGGAAAAATCTATTTTGAGCAATGCAAGCCTCAACTCCACTTAGCCAAATGCATATAGATGATAGACTCCACTATATTACCATAGTATCACTTGCCAATACAATTCAAAATGTATTGACCCTCTGTGGCTGTAACTTGTATGTTGCAGGTTTGATTATTTTTAGTGAAGATTGACTGATTAGGATTACAAAGCCTACAACCAGCATTTGCCTGTGGCACTTTGAAGATGAAGGACCCATGACTATAGTTATTCCGCTGCAATGTAATGTAATAGCCATATGAGCTATGTATGATGTAATAAAATTATGTTATTCCTGGTTATAAGCTTTATTATGACCTTTGTTTCTTGATATTACATCTTAACTGTGGATGCTAGCTATTGATCCAGGGACTAGCATTGTAAAACACAGGAGGAATCTACCTTAATAGGTTGAGACCCTCTACAGATGGTATCAGAGCATTGTGTTGCCTGTAGGATTTCTAAACCCTAGGATTGGACAAAAACCCTTAGAAAAATAGGAGTGTATTTGTTCCAAAAACTTATTTACAAAAACACTTGTGAACTCTTTCCTCAATCATTTTGATTTCAACTCTACTTCTCTTCTACTTTCAACTTGATGGAAAAACCAACCCCATGACCAAAAACAACATCATGTGCAAAGGACTACTTCAACTTCTTCAACTCTAATGACTTCAACTTCTTCAGCATATACCCCAAGGACTTCCAACATGGACATCACTAAGGACTACAAGTGAAACAAGGAAATCCTACTCCTGATTTAGAGACTGAGGAAATGCAAAAGTTAGAAGAAATCTACATCACTAGAAGTTATTGCAACCAAGAGTTTTTCTCAAGGAAACCATGATCTCAAGTAATATGGAGCAACCAAGAAGGATGGAAGGAATCACAAGTAAACCATATAGATGGACCCCCATACTTTAGATAAGTTAAAACACACATTTACGTGGTATAACAAAAATATTTTGTTGACTAAGTATGTGCTTGAACTTTGTTGTTTGAGTGCAAAGTTGATGGTGAATGTGTGGTTTGTGATTGCATGCACATTTGCTTGTGTGAAATATGATGAGTGTGACTAGAATTGAGTCCTTAGAAATATTTTGCCAACTCTAATCTCCCTTCAACCCAAAACAGATGACTACTCCAAAAGACTCCAAGGTTGATGACATCAACACCAACCAAGCTGACAGCATGAAGGAACTCATAGCCACCCAACACCAATTGAATCAACTAACAGCTCAGTTCATAATCAACAATAGTGATAAAGATCCAGCACTACAAAAGTTTTTGGAAGAGCAATCCCAACTGATGCTCAAGGTGACTAACCAAATGATCAGCTTGGAAGAAAGCTATCCCAAGACAGTGTATGATAACAAGGATGACAAGAATGTAGTTCTAGATGGAGCCCCAGCTTGCATTATTTGTGGAGACAAAGACCATACTTCCGAGGAGCATGAAGGACAATGCCCCAATTGTGATGAAGAACATCCTGTTGGGAAATGTCCTACCACTCAAGCTACTTGTTACCTTTGTGAAGGGAATGACCATGTTCCTAACCAGTGTCCTATTTACTCCATGGTGGAAGAAAGGAAACAAGAAGGATCCAAGTCTACCAAAGGAAAAGGACCACTTATACCTCCAAACAAAACAACCCAATTCAAAGGACAAAAGAAACTTAAGAAGCAAAAGCAAGACATGAGCCTTGCACAATGTCGTAAATGTAAGAAAATGGGACACTACTCCAGTGGATGCCCAGAGAACAAGAAGAATAAAGAGATTGAACAAGTGTGGTGCAACAACTGCAATGAGTTTGGCCACTATGTAGCAACTTGTCCACAAGAGCCACGTAAAGAACTCAAGGACATTCATTGTTTCAACTGCAAGAATCCAGGACACTATGCAAGCAACTGTCCAGAAAGGATGAAGAACAAGTTGAATAAGCCTATGGAGAAACTCAACCTTGGCCCATGAGTCAAGTGTAGTAATAAAGCAAAAGTTGACTTAGAGAAGTTTTCCAGGACCCAAGAAGGCCAAATATGTAATTTTTGTTTGAAAATTTTTAAGGGTGGTAGTACCCTAGTCGATTGAACTTGCTTGTAACCCTACCATCCCAAATCTCGGGACGAGATTTATTTTAAGGGTGGTAGCCTGTCACATCCCAAGATTTTCCAAATCTTGTAATGTGAAAATAAATTAATAAAAATAAAACTTTGTTTGATTTTCAGAGCCAGAAGAAACCTTTTGAATCCAAATTGGAACCTAAACACATTTGAATTAAATAAATCCTAAAGGGATTTAAAAAGATAAAACATTTTAAATAAAAGAAAACAAAGCATTTTGGAAATACTATTTTTTATCAAATGATTTAAATAAAAAGATTTGTTATCAAATGAAATAGAAGTTTATAAATAAAGAATATTTTATAAAGCCAAATTAAACCTTGGCCAAACTTTTGAATTAAAACATATTGTTTTAAGTAGAAATAGTAAAGTCTTAATTAAATAAAATAATAAGGATTTGGTATCCAAGTCTTATTTAAATAAAGGCCTTTTTCAATTCAAATAAACACCAAAATTTATTTATTTATTTTAAATAAGGTTCCCAAACATTTTGTATTCTCAACTAAAACCTATGGAAGTGTTTTGGTAAATTTATATTTCAAAATAAATATTCTAATTAAACAAACCTTATTTGAAAAATGAATAAAGCCACTTTATTTAAATATTAATGAACCTAAAATAAAATGTTATTTTATTTTAAACAAGTTTTCCAAAATACTTTTAATAAAACCTACTGATTTGGTTTTGAAAATATTTGGATTAAAAATGGAGATTTTATTAATAAAATCCAACCCTATTTTGGGTTAATAAACCATGGTTCATTTTTTTTTTAAATTATAAATGCAACCAAAAAAGATTTAAAAATAGATATTTTTATGTGAATTATGATGATAAACAGAACCAAAAGCACAATGCAAAGTTTAATGATTGTTTGAATTGTTTGAAATATTTGAATGCTTGAATAATTGTTTGAAATAACAAAACAGAAATAGAAATGGAAAAGGAAAAAGATTTAAACAGGAAAAAAATGGGGCAGCCCAAACCATCTAGCCCAATCTGGCCCAACAGTCCAACTCGCAGCCCACCTCCTCTTTTCCCCGAACCGTTTTCTTTTCCACTCAACCCCACACCCACCCAGCAACTGACCGGTGGCCCCTCTTCTCCCTCTTCTTTTCTCACTGACGCTGGACCCCACTCTACCCTGTTCGTCGTTCTCACCCGCGCGACCCCTTCTTCCCCAAACCACGCTGCCGTTCCCAGTCATCAATCCGCGCGCTTAATTCCTCTTAATGGCCGCGTCAATCTCGCCTCTGACCCTGTGTACTTAAGCGCCAGCACTTTCCCCTCCTTTTCCCTCAGTCGCCACACCCTCTCTGCCCCTAGGCTGTCGCCAATCTCCTCTGCACCACCGCTGTCTCCGACGACCTCCTTCATCAATTCCGGCCACACACTGCCTCCCCTTGCCCCACTGACCAAACACGCAACTTTCCCACACCCAGACGATTCTCCCCGTGGCCTCCGTTCAACCGCGGGCGCCCCAGAACGTCGCCTACGTCAAAGCTTCCGACGCCGCCGCGTCTGTCTTCAACTCCGGCGACGACTCTCAGGTTAACTCCGACCACCCCGTACTCACTGGATCACGCACGCATATTTGCCATGGTTCTACGCAACTAACCCCGCCCTCCGTTTGTCTTCTCGTGAACCACAGAGCCGTCTTCGACCTCGACCGAGCACGTCCGTCGCCAGAACCAACTCCGGCGAGAAATTCTGCACGACCCTGAGCACCCCGCGACCAACTGACCACGCCCCGAGCATCCCCGCATCGACGGCGATCATTGTAAGCCACTCCTCCCTCTCGCTTCCTCAGATAGCTTGAACTCCGCCGCCGCTGCTGCCTCGCCGCCGCGCAGCGCCGCCCATCTGTGACCAGGCAGTGATAGCCGTTAGATCTAGATCGTACGCATCAGATAGAATCACTTAAGCGCGAATGGGTACGCTCTCTGCACCGTGCGATCCCACTTAGATCCAACGATCCAGAAAGGTCGATCCACCCGAACCGGTACCAGCAAGTTAAACTACGACGCGTGTCTTCTAATTTGTTTAAAAACAGATTTGAAAACAGATTTAGATATGATTTTCAAACCTTTATAACTTTCAAACCACATGTCCAAATTTGACAAATTTTATATCAATGGATTCAGGAGAACAAGCCCTAGCCAACCATGGCCTTAGTTTAGCAAATAGTATCTGTTAGCTTGTTTGAATTTGCAGAAACTTTTGTGAGCTTGTTTAGAGTATAAAAATTGTTTAAAAATGATTTTTGGATTAAAACCTTTGCAAAATGGTTTGTTGTGACCTTACTGACCCTAGGGACCAACCCTTGGTATTAAAAATGATTTTTGAAGGATTTAGGTTAGATTAATTGACTTAGCCAATTTCTAGCCAAATAAAAAGAAATGGTTTTGTTATAAAAATGTTTATGAAAAGAAAACTTCAAGAAAATGTTTTGGACCAAACCTACTGACCCAAAAACACCAAGTTTTGCAATAGCAACTCATTTGGTGAACACTATAGGCTAATGCCTTAATAAAAATATCTCTACACCACATAAAATAACACTTTGTTTTGAAAATGGTTTTAAAGTGAAACCTTTTGCAAATGACTTGGCCACTTTAAGAAATGACCATTAGATGTACCCAAATACTATGACCCACTGGGAACCACTTTTTCAAACAAAACAAAGCTTGGCATGCTTGCATGCATTTCTTTGACTTTGTTATTTATGTGTGTTGTTTTGCTTGATTGGTAGATTGAGTTTGTGCCTTGCTTGATTGATTTGTAGTGACTTGAAGAGTGTGATTGTTGCAAAGATCAAGAAGTGAACCTATACTCTACCAAAAAGGCAAGTGATGCTTCATACTTTCTATCCTATTACTTTCACTATGCATTAGTGATTTTGCTAAATAAAACATGCATGGATTTTTGCTAAGTGTAAACCTTGCTATAGGAAAAACTAGTAGATGAATCCTTAGTAGGATTTTCCTAAGTTAAGATTCCTAATACTACCAAGCTTAGCCTAGCTAATAGAAAACATGGGTGGAATATATATTCACACTATGGGAAAATATTCTAAGTCTAAGGACTTGAGATTTTGTTTAATAAAACAACTAAGTTAATGAATCACCTGGGTGGAATGGAAGGATTGGGTTATGTTGAGTGGTTCACAATGCCATGGACTTGGATTGTGTATCTCACTTGTGGATGGCCACCCAGGAAACAAAGAGATTTGAGATGTCAAATGTTGAGAAGCTTCAAGTGCAACCACTTGGCAATATGGGCTCTGCCATGATCATATAGGTTGCAAGAACTTAGCCACATGGACAGTGGGTGGTAGTGTTTTGATAGGTTGGAGCGCGTCCATTTTGGTCTAAGGGAAGGCTTCTGAAAGATCTTGTCTTGGGAAACCAAGTCTTGTGGGGAAAGTGCACCACCTCTGCAGAGTGTAAAACCTAAGTACTTAGCCATGTCCCTGGTAAAGGACAATTTGAGCATCAAGACATGGAAGAAATCAAGAATCTCATCATTCAAATTTCTAAGTTAAAACTCGTGGATTGAACAAGGGATTGTTTGAATTCTTCAATCATTGATGGAGAGATGGCTTGGTACAAGGATCTTGATGGAGAGATGGTTTGGTACAAGGATCTTGAAATCTTTGATTGAGAAAAGTGATTTTGTCAAAGCAAAACTTAGTATTTGCAAAATGATAAGGAAAAATCTATTTTGAGCAATGCAAGCCTCAACTCCACTTAGCCAAATGCATATAGATGATAGACTCCACTATATTACCATAGTATCACTTGCCAATACAATTCAAAATGTATTGACCCTCCGTGGTCAGTAACTTGTATGTTGCAGTTTGATTATTTTAGTGAAGATTGGTGATTAGGATTACAAAGCCTACAACCAGCATTTGCCTGTGGCACTTTGAAGATGAAGGACCCATGACTATAGTTATTCCGCTGCAATGTAATGTAATAGCCATATGAGCTATGTATGATGTAATAAAATTATGTTATTCCTGGTTATAAGCTTTATTATGACCTTTGTTTCTTGATATTACATCTTAACTGTGGATGCTAGCTATTGATCCAGGGACTAGCATTGTAAAACACAGGAGGAATCTACCTTAATAGGTTGAGACCCTCTACAGTTCTGAGCCAGCCGTTGAGTCAATGACTTGGTCAATGCGAGGCAAAGCAAACGGATCTTTGGGACATGCTTTGTTCAAGCCGGTGTAATCAACGCACATTCTTAATTCATTGGTTCCCTTTTTGGGGACAAGTACAGGATTGGCCACCCATTGGGTGTGAAGGACTTCTCGGATAAACACAGCCTTAAGTAACCTAGCTATCTCTTTGCCAATGGCGCATCTCTTCTCATCTCCGAAGCGTCGTAGAGGTTGTTTCACTGGTTTGCATTTTGTATCTATGTTTAAGCTGTGCTCGGCAAGCTCCCTAGGTACACCTTTCATGTCGGCAGGTTGCCAGGCAAAGATGTTCCTATTCTCATGGAGGAACTCGACAAGCGCGCTTTCCTATTTGGGATCCAGGCTTGTCCCAATGGCGACGGTCTTGGAGGCATCGCCTACAACAAGTTCCACCGGCTTGGTCTCAATAGCGGCCTTGAACGCAGGAGCGGAGTCGGAGATTTGCTTCTTCGACGCGGGAATCTCTGAGTCATCGACCTTGCTCTAGATCTCCTTGAATTCTTCGCTGTAGAGGACAGCTTCTACAACGGCTGCTTCGTTGATCTCACAGTCCCTTGCCTTGGTAAAGCTTCCGGATACGGTGATGACACCGTTTGGTCCGGGTATCTTGAGCTTGTTGTAGACGAAGCATGGCTTGGCCATGAACGTGTGGAATATGTCGCAGCCAAATATGACGTGGTACATGCACTTGAAGGTGACCACCTCGAAGGTCATGCGCTCTTGGCGGTAATTATTAACGTCGCCAAAGGCTACCTGAAGTGTGATGCACCCAAGGGACCGAGCCTCCCGACCAGGAACTACGCCATGGAATACGGTGTTGGTCCGCCTTAGGTTTGCCTCCATCAAGTTCATCTTCTGCAGTGTATCCAGGTACATGATGTTGATGCTGCTTCCACTATCCACCATGCACTTGGTGAACTCTACGCCGTCAATCAATGGGTTGATGACCATGGCGTATTGGTTCTCCGTGGGCCCAAGGTCTGGGTGGTCCGTCCTGTCCCAAGTTATTTGAACCTCCGACCAGCGTAAGTACTGGGGAACTGGGGGGGAGAGTGGCCATCAGGATCCTTAGAGAAGTCTTCTGTTGTCGGACGGTGGGGGTGCCAAGGAAAGTGTGGTGGACTGGGGCCTTCTTCGCGAAGGGGTTCTTGCCCTTGTCGTCGCTCTTTGCGGCGTGCTTTGGGTCAACGTCCTCGTCCATGTCACTTGAATCCTTGGACTCCTCCTCCTTCTTCTTCCCCTTTCCCTTGCCTCGCGGTCTGTTCTTCCGACTTCGCTTGTAGCCGGACTCCGGGTCTTCCTTGAGGTCGTTGACGAACTTGAAGTGTCGATTGGTATGGGTGGCCTTGCCGTTGGCATCGAGGTGTACGAGGCACGGCATATCGCGGTACTCTTTGTAGGTTTGGGGAACGCGGAGCGGCGCCGAGTTGGTTTCACTTCCTCGTTGCTGCCCGCGGCCTGCTCCCCTTCCTCGGCCACGTTGTCCGCCCTCTCCTCGTCCTGCAAAAGTCATAGCGACCATGTCGGTAGATTGCTTTTCTTCTAGAGCGGTTTTCCGCTTTGTACTGCTGTTCCTCCGAGCTTGAGTTGGAACGGCCGTTTCCGGCAAAGAGACTCGAGCATCGTCGTCGGCAGCTGCGAACTCACTAGCTAACTGAATCATCTGATTGAAGTCAAGCTGATGATTGTCCTGCAAGCGCTTCAGCTTATGTCGGAGCAACGTGCCCCTTTCCAACCCATCGATGAAGGCGGCCATGGGGGTTTGTGCATGCACTCCTGCGCAGTAATTCTTCATGTCCAGCCAGCGGGAGAGGTAGGCGCGAGATGTCTCGTCTTTCTCTTGCACGCACCGCTGTAGATCTCCCATAGTGCAGGGACGCTTGTATGTACCCTCAAAGTTTTTGGTGAATGCTTCTTGCATGTCCAGCCAGTTGTAGATAGATTTCTCCGGCAAGTCATCGATCCATTGACGGGTCGTGCCCGCCAACATTAATGGGAGGTACTTAACGGCAACGTTGGGGTTGCCTCCGGCAATCTCCACCGCGTTGCCGTAGTCCTGCAACCATGTGGCAGGTTTGGCTGTGCCGTCATAGGGCTTGATGGTCTTGTCAATCCAGAAACCTTTGGGGTAAGTTGCAGACCGTATTGCAGGTCCAAAACAACGTGGTCCCAGGTATGGTCCTTCCCGGGCCTCGTGGATCTTATCGATCCACGAACGTGCGTCGTATGGCTCCGGGTTCTTCTTCTTGTTGTCAACAGGTGACGGGCTGCGTGAATGACGCGGACCTCTTCCGCCATGGTGACTTCTTGGTGGCGACGGAGGCGGAGGTGGCGGTGGGTTATCCTTCCTGCTGTTACCCTCCTGCGACGCCTCACTCCTGTCGCGGTTGCTTGTCGGACGCGGAGGATCATGGTGTGACCTGCTCTTGTGTCCTTGGCGATGCTCTTCATCACGACGGGTCTGCGCCGCATTGTCGCGAATGACGATGCCACACTGCTTTGGAGGGGCATATCCGTACGATGGTGAGCCTTGTAATCTTCCTGACGTCGGGGGGATCGGGGCGGTGGCGATGGGCGGCGAGGTCGGGCTTTTTCTCTGTTGTCGGAGGATATGGGTATAGCATCCTTCCTGTTGCGCGCATCCCTCCGTCTTTGTTCTGATGAACCCGTCTGTGATCCGACGTCCTGAGGAGATCTGTCCCTTGGCGGTTTATACTGGCTAGATCGGCAGAGCACTCGGTCAGACTCAAGCCTCTGAGAGGTGGCCTTTTCCTGCTGCTTTACCGCCTTGGCCACTAGGTCGTAGACCTATTCTACTGCCTCAGGCGATCTATCCTGCTCCAGAAGGGTCTTGGCGACGGCGAGGTTAAGGAGCGGGGTGGGCATCACCTGCTTTCCTTCACTATCAATGTATGGCTTGTCCTGTGCTGGCTTCAAGGGAGCCCATCCTAGGTTGCACCGCACACTAGGATCGTTGATGACGCGAGCCGGAGCTTTCTTAGCCTTTTGCTGCTGTAGCAGGGTCTTGTACTCGGCCTCCATTGCTCTAGCTTTCTCTATGGACTTCTGCGCATTGACCAGATCGTGATCTAGTTTAGCGCCTTGCTCCGCGATGGCTTGCGCTACCTCCAGCAGCTGCTGGAGCTTCTCGTCAAGCTGAGTCACGTTCCGGATATGAGCGACGGTTAGTGGCTCGACGAGGAGATTGTCGTACATTACTCTATCAGCTGGAGTAACATGGGCTGTTGCCGACATGGATGTTGGAGGCGGCAAGTTTGTGGTGTTGTTGTTGCTCGCGCCGGTGCCGAGTTCCTGCGGCTGCTGCATGGGGTTAGGCGGAGGAGGCATGACCATTGCGCGGTCATCGTCAGCAGCAATAAGTGGCCCCTTCCCCTTTTCCAGCGTGGTAGGCGGAGCTTGCCCAGGTTGATCTTCATCCATATCCGTCCCAATGGTGACGAACACCCCTCGAGATGTGACAGTGTTGTTAGCTTGCTCGTCGCGCGAGTACTCCTCCATATCCTGCATAGCGGAGTCTAGCTCTTCTGGACTGAAGTCTATCTCCTCTGAATCTGCACTGAAATCAGCATAAAGTGTGTCAATGACAGAGTCGGAGGGTGCTAGGATTTCCTCGATGACGGGTGGTGGAGGTGCAACGGCCTCGACGATGACTGGAGGTGGCGGTGCTGCTGTGACGATGGAGGCCGGAGGCGGTGGTGGTGGCTGAATCGGAGGGGCTCCGTCGATGAGCGCAAGCGCTATCTGAGCTGCCGCTTCGGCCTCCGCGTAGTTGTTGACGGTGTTCACCATACCTTCGAAGGTAAGTCGGCATGACGCCTGCTGCCGCCTTAGAGAATGTCGGAGAAGCGTGCCATGGTCCAGTCCTTCCACAAAGTGATACATGGCATCATCATGGGGTAGTTGGCCAGGTCGCTCCGTATATGGAGCCATCTGGCGAGGTAGTCGCGGGGGTTTTCGCCTTCTCTCTGAACGCAGCGTGCCAGATCGAAGATGGTAACCATGCCGACGAACTTGGATCTCTGATGTCCAGACGCGCGGACGAAGCCGAAGGATTTGTAGTGATATTCCACCTTTATATCCTGCACAAGGGCGGTTTGGGTGGGCCTTGGATTTTTCCGATCTTTGTCGGCAAACTCCGAAGAGAGATCCAGCATCGATCCTTCCGCGAACGTATCCTGCTCGTAGGCGGTGCGTGCGGGCCTTGATGTTTTCCGATCTTTGCCGGCAAACTCCGAAGAGAGATCCGACATCAATCCTTCCACGAACGTATCCTGCCCGTAGGCGGTCCGTGCGGGTCTTGATGCTCCTTCGACTCCCAGGGAACTAGTGCCCGAGTCGGTTTCGCCAATGAAGAGGTGGATGTCTCCGATAGGAACGATCGAACACCGCGTAGGGTTAGTTTTCGCCGGGATCCAGAACTCGTCAGGTGGGACGATCGGAACGTTGCCGGAGAAGAGAACGCGGCCGATGGCTACGGTTTCTCCGATTCCCGCGAAGATCTTGGTCCTCGCCCGCTGAAGAGCCTGAAGCGCCTTTTGCCCCACGGTGGGCGCCAACTGTCGTGGTATTACCGACGAGTACGCCATGGAGCGGTCCTCATAGTGTGTGTTTAGAGACGTGGGGTAAGGCGGACGGTTGACAGGTACGAGGTAACACAGCTTACCCAGGTTCAGATCCCACGACGGTGGTGGAATCCTACTCCTGCTATAAATCACTATAATGGCAATACGCCGAGTTACAGAGATAAGTTCGCTGTGCGAGGTGTATGTAAAACGATACTAGGTTGTGCCCTAAAGGCTCCCATAGGTCCGACTTATATATTCGTCAGATCCTAGGGTTACAGGGAAAATTCCTAGCCAGACAGGTTACAGAGTCCTACACCGTCTATCACTAGTCTTGTGTATCTTGTACTCCAAGGCTCCGGGTACGCTGGTGACTCCACCGTAGCCTTCCTTCATCCGGCATGGGCCTCCCTTCTGGATCCACCTAACTGGGCCGCCCAGCAGGCCATAGGCCATGCTACCGACTATGGGCCACCCAGGTTAGTCGGATAAGAGACATGCTATGAGGATACCCATATAGCATATCCCCAACACCCCACCGTGAGCATTTCCCCTCACTCGCCACCCCCTTTCCACCACCAGGCAGCTCATATGTCAACTCGAAAACTCTCTGCCCGACGAACTCCGACGAGGTAATCCGATGAACCCCGTCCATCCCGTGCCCTCTGCTCCTTACTGTCGTGCTCCTCTTGCTCGTGTGCTTCTTCTCATACCTTTTATTTGTCTGCTCGTGACCAAGATCGTCGACTACGTCCAGCACCATGAGCACCCGACGCCGCCCTCATCTCCGACGAGCAATTCTGGTATGACGCAACCACCCCTTGGCTTCTAGTTCACACCATCTTGTTCGCCTGACCCTTGTGCACACACTTATGCCTCTAGTTTGTGCTAGGGTGACCCTAGTCATTGCCTTAGTCGCTACCCGCACAAACCCGACACTGCCCGCAACTATGACAAGCTCTAGCCACCGCAGCAGCATGCCCCTATCCAAGTCGAAGCCATGTTGAGCTTCCTCGCGACTTTGCGACGCTGGTAAGCCATCGCACAACCCCTAGCCCTCACCGTATTTGCCGGAACATCGCCGTCTGTCGCGTCATCACCGCGGAGGCCATTTTTGCCACCTGCATTTGGACAAAGCAATAGGATCCACTGGATCTAGATCCAGCGGTCGAGATTAGAGCTAGACGCGAAAGGGTACGTTTAGATATGAGCCGTAGGATTTAGATCTGGCGGTTTAGGTTAGATCGTCAGCGAAGGGGTAAGTTAGGATCTGGCGCGTTGGCTCTGACCTGATCCAATGGCACGGAAGCGCGATCCACCCGAAGCGGTATCATCCAATCAGACGCTGTCGCGTGGCTCGGTTTTTGATTTAAAAACCAGATTTTTATCTATTAGAGATTCAAGCTTGTAAAAAGCATATCTTGAGTTCTGTTTATCCAAAAAAAATGCAAATAAGAGGTCATTGGATTCATAAAAATGAGCCCTACACTACTGTGGGATTGAATTTGTATTTTGCTTCTTTAAAATTTGGTTTATTTGTAGAATCAAATATAGACTTATTTTGGCTATATAAATTATTTAGAAAATGATTTTAAAGCAAATTTCAGATTATTTATAATATAAATAGTTGGTTTTGTGTTCAGTACTGTTCGACTTGACTTTTTTAGTATGGAGAAGTTATTTCATTGCATTTCCATGCATTCATAATATTTTTGCTTGAATATTGGAATGTGAATTTGGTACTATTATTTTATGTGTAGATTTTGGTGTTAGTGGTTATTAAGATTGTGAAGATTGTTTCTACTCCCCCAACTAACAAGGAAAGTGGTGCTTCATATATTTGTCCTATTATTTTGACTATGCATTAGTGATATTTTGAGTAGGACTTGCATGGAATTTTTGCTCAGTATAAACTATGCTATGCCTTGGGAAATCCTAGTAGTTGTAGTCTTGGTAGAAATTCCTCTAAGTTAAGATACTTGTTATGTTATCATGCTTAGCCTAGCTAGTAGAAAAACAAGGGTGGAATATATACATGCTATGGAAATTTTGCTAACTCTTTGACTTGTGTTTTTGATTAATAAAACAACTAAGTGAATGAAACACCTGGGTGGAATGGTAATTTCTTGGATGGATTTGTGTTGAGTGGTTACATAAGGCCCATTTCTATGGTTCAACTTGTGTATCTCACTTGTGGAAAGCCACCCAGGAACAAAGAGATTTGAGATGTTAAGTGTGGAGAAGATTCTAGTACAGCCACATGGCATATGGGCTCTGCCTTGATCATATAGGTTGCAATAACTTAGCCAGATGGACATATGGTGGTAGGGGTGATAGGTTGGAACGCGTCCATTTGATCTAAGGGAAGGCTTCTGAAAGATATCGTCTAGATGCATGTCGAGTCTTCTGGGGATAGTGCACCACCTCTCGAGAGAGTAAAACCTAAGTACTTAGCCGTGTCCCCGGCAACGGACAATTTGAGCATCAAGACATTGAATCTATCAAGGATCTCATCACCCCAATTTATAGGTTAAAAACTTGTGGTTGAACAAGGGTTAAAGTTTCACCAATGTCTATTGGTGGTTCCTTGGGTGATTTGTCAAACAAAAACTTAGTGTTTTCAACTGATAGGAAAAACCTATTTTGAGCAAAGCAAGCCTAAGCTACACTTAGCGAAATTCATATAGATGATAGAATCCACTATTCTACTATGCTATCACTTGCCAATACTATTCCAAATGTATTAACCCACTATGGATGTAACTTATGATGTTGCAGGTTACTCTGATGGAGATTAGGGTTGTGAGTCTACACTCAACATGCTTTCCTGTGGCACATGAAGATGAAGACTTACAATTATTTACTTTAAGTTATGAACTCTTGTACTAGCCTATGGCTATTGAGTTGTAAATGACTATGTTATCTCTGCAATGACGATGTAATAAACGACCTTTGTATCTGTGTACTTCATCTTAAACTATGGATGCTAGCATTTGATCCAGAGACTAGCATTGCAATCACAGGGACCTTTACCTTATAAAGGTGGGGTCTTACATGCATCGAGACAAGATCTTTCAGAAGCCTTCCCTTAGACCACCATGGACGCTTTCTAACCTATCACCCTACCACCATCTGTCCATCTGGCTAAGTTATTGCAACCTATATGATAAAGGCAGAGCCCATATGCCATGTGGTTGCACTAGAAGCTTCTAAAAACTAAGTATCTCAAATCCCTTTGTTCCTGGGTGGCTTTCCACAAGTGTGATACACAAGGTAGAACATATACATGGGACTTGTGTAACCACTCAACAAAAACCATCATACCATTCCACCTAGGTGATTCATTCACTTAGTTATTTTATTAAGCAAAAACACAAGTCAAAGCCTTAGCAAAATTTCCATAGCATGTATATAATCCACCCTTGTTTGCTACTAGATAGGCTAAGCATGATAACATAACAAGTATCTTAACTTAGAGAAATTTCTTCCAAGACTACATCTACTAGAATTTCCCAAGGCATAGCATAGTTTATACTTAGCAAAAAGTCCATGCAAGCCCTATTCAAAATATCACTAGTGCATAGTCAAAATAATAGGGCAAAATACATGAATCACCACTTGCCTTGGTAGTTGGGGGAGTAGAAACAATCCTCACACTCACAATCACCACTAGCACCAAAATCTACACATAAAATGATAGCACCAAATTTACATTCAAATAATCAAGCAAAAATATATGAATGCATGCAAATGCAATGAAATGAATTTATACACTAAAATAATCAAAACAAACAATATGAACACAAAACCATCTATTTATAGTCTAAATAAACTTAAATTTGCTTTAAAATCATTTTCTAAATAATTTATATCGCCAAAATAAGCCTATATTTCATTATGCAAATAAACCTAATTTTACAGAATAAAAATACAAATTCAATCCCGCAGTAGTGTAGGATTTATTTTTCTGAATCCATTGATATATTGTTTGCAAAATTTGGCCCAACAGAACTAAAGATATGAATTTTACAAGTTTAAATCTCTAATAGATTCAAGAAACGGATTTTAAATCTAAAATCCAGACACGTGGGCTCTCCTGATTCGTCAGTACAGCTACGCGCGGATCAAGCGCCTGGTTTGTTGGATCTAAGTTAGATCCAGTGGCTCAGATCTAACGATGCCTCTTCAGCCTACGATCTAATCTCAACCCTAGGATCTCGATCTGACGACGCTAACACATGTAACCATAGATGGGCGGCAAGAATGGGGCTGGCGGCGGTGGCTCTTCTGCTGGCGTTGCTCCACCGATTCCGGAGGGGGTAGGGGCTGTGCGGTGGCTTACCAGCGTTGCAAGGTCACGAGGAAGCTTAACGTGGCTTTGGCTTGGACAGGGGCAAGCTGCTGTAGTCGTTGGGGCTCGTTGGAGTTACGGACAGCGTCGGGCTCGTGCGGACGGCGACGAAGGCGACGACCAGGGTCACCCTAGCACAAACCACAGGCATCAGGGCGTGTGCAAGGTTCAAGCAAACAAGCTAGTTTGGTTCATAGATTAAGGGGCGGTCGCAACTTACCAGAATTGCTCGCCGGAGACGAGGGCTGCGTCGGGTGCTCATGGTGTTTGACGAAGCCGACGACCTAGGCCAGTACAGGACGAACCAGTGGTGTCAGAAGATGCACAAGGGGCAGAGGAACAACACTGAATGAACGAGGGGAAAGGGGGCGCTCGAGGCTCACTGGAATACCTCGTCGTAGTTTGTCGGGCAGCGGCAGTGTAGGTCGAATTGCGAGCAACCTAGTGGCGATTGAGTGCGATTGTTTGGGGGGGGGAATGACCGCGGCAGTGTGGAGCTTAAGTAGCCAGCGGGGGGAGAGAGATTTACGCAAAGCATCAATGTCAATTACGCCCGAAATCAACGCGGTGGTGATGGGGGAAACGGCGGTGGCGACGAGGTCTGTGCGCAACGTTTGGGGGAAGAGGGAGCTGAGCTGGCGCGGGGCCACTGGCAGTGTCAGCGGGGTAGAGCTAGTGCGCATGAGAGAGAGAGGGGGAGGAGGAATGCCCCGGGTGGGCTGCTGGTCCGTTTCAGGCTCTGGCCGAATAGGTAGCGAGTTGTTTTATTTTTTCTTTTAACTTTTTCTTTTTCTGTTTGATTTTCCAGGAATGAATTTGAATCCTTATTCAAACTTGATTGAATTAAAATCACTTCTGGATTTTTGAATTGAGGTCCTTGCACTCAAAAGTGTGTCAAACACCACTGTCCACTCAAATTCACTTTTGCCCTTATAAAATAAAAATAAAACCAGGCCATATAGGTTATATAAATAATAAGCATAATAGTGGTTTTATTTGGAGTTTTGGTTTGAATTTTTTTGTGAAAGTCAAATATGCCATGAAAATATGGAGGTAATGCATGCTTTTACAATTCATGAAATTTAGGATGTTACAAATCTAACCCCCTTAAGGTGAATCTCGCCCTCGAGATTCGGATTGGCTAGCAAATAGGTGAGGGTGATCTTTCTGAAGGTCATCTTCTCCTTCCTAAGTAGCTTATTCTTCGGAATGATCGTTCCACTGAACGTTGCAGAATTTGATAGTCTTGGTATGAGTAACTCTTTCTGCAGTATCTAGGATTTTGATAGGTTTCTCCTCATAGGTGAGATCACTCTCTAACTGAACCTCTTCCAAAGGTATAGTATCCTTCAAACAAGTTTCTTCCATATCCGGATGGCATTTATTCAACTGACTCACATGAAACACATTGTGAACTGCTGATAGTGATTCGGTCAATTAAATCTCATAAGCCACTTCTCATTTGCGGCTCAAGATCTTGAATGGTCCAACATACCTTGGTGCCAATTTTCCTTTGACTCCAAATCTTTTCACACCACGGACTGGTGAGACTCTAAGATAGGCCCTATCACCTACCTCATAGGTGACCTCTCTATGCTTTTGATCCGTGTAGCTCTTCTGTCGGGACTGTTCTATCTTCAATTTGTCCCTTACTAATGTGACTTTCTCTTTCACTTCCTTAATCAGTTCTGGTCCGAACAAATTTCTTTCTCCTACTCCACTCCATAACAATGGTGTAGTACACTTCCTTCCATAAATAAATTCAAATGGTGCCATCTAAATACTTGCTTGATAGCTATTATTGTAAGAGAATTCGGCGTAAGGCAGACTTTCATCCCAACTAGCACCATAGTCTAGGGCACATGCCCTCAACATATCCTCCAGAATCTGATTGGTCCTTTCAGTCTGTCCATCAGTCTGGGGGTGGAAAGTTGTGCTGAACTCTAATCTCGTTCCCAATGATTCATGCAGTTGTCGCCAGAAATGCGAAGTGAACTGAGTTCCTCTATCAGACACAATACTCTTAGGTACTCCGTGTAGACATACAATCCGGTTCATATAGATCTTAGCTAACTTAGCACTTGTATAGGTAGTCTTCATGGGTATGAAATGAGCCACTTTAGTTAGGCGATCTACGATAACCCAAATAGAATCATTTCCCGATCTAGTCATTGGCAGTACGGTGACGAAATCCATACCAATCTTGTCCCACTTCCAATCAGGAATAGGTAGTGGTTGCAATAGCCCTGCCGATTTCTGATGTTCCTCTTTCACTCGACTACACACATCACACAAAGCAATATGTTCCGTGATGTCCTTCTTGAGATTATTCCACCAAAATCTTTCCTTCACATCCATGTACATTTTAGTGTTACCTAGATGAATGGAATATAGTGAGTTGTGTGCTTCTTGCAGAATCAGTTTCTGAACCTCCGGATCTTGCGGAATGCAAATACGTTTTCCATACCATGAAGTACCATGTTCATCTTCATAGAAACCTTTCTCTTTCCCTTTATTGATTTTACCTTTGATCTCTTCAATTTCCTTGTCCATCTTTTGGGCTTCCTTGATCTTGTCCAACAATGTGGGTTGAACCTCCAATGACATGAGATATCCTTCATGCACTATTTCCAATCTGATATCTTTTAATTGGGCACACAGATCATCTGGAAATTCCCCTTTAGTAAGGCCATTCACATAAGTCTTATGGCTTAAAGAATCCGCTAAAACATTTGCTTTACTGAGATGGTATTGCAAACTCAAGTCATAGTCCTTGATGAGCTGAATCCATGTTCTTTGTCTCATATTGATTTCCTTCTGAGTGAAGATATACTTCAAACTCTTGTGATCCGTGAACACTTCACAACGTTTTCCCAAAAGATAATGTCTCCATGTTTTGAGTGCATGGACAATAGAGGCTAACTATAAATCATGAGTAGGATAATTTACTTCATGAGTTTTGAGTTGTCTCGAGGCATAAGCCACAACTTTCCCTTCTTGCATCAAAACTCCACCTAATCCTTGGTGAGATGTATCACAATAGACTTGGAAATCCTTCTCCAAATCTGGCAGACATAAGACTGGTGATGACACTAGTCTCTTCTTCAATTCTTGGAAACTGACTTCACATCCCTCAGTCCAATCAAACTTCTTTTCTTTCTTGAGTAACTTCGTCATTGGCTTAGCTACCTTTGAGAAATTCTTAATGAATCTTCTATAGTACCCTGCCAAACCAAGGAAACTATGAACTTCTTTCACTGACTTGGAGATTCCCACCCAGTTACAGCTATACCATCTCCGGACACAATATGTCCAAGAAATCCAACTTCATTCAACAAGAATTCACACTTTCTAAATTTAGCATACAGCTTGTGCTCCCTGAGTTTCTCAATTATCAAACGCAAATGCTCTTCATGGTCTTTTTGCTCTTAGAATATATCAAAATGTCTTCGATTAATACAACAACAAACTTTTCAAGAAACTCCATGAACACTTTGTTCATCATGTTCATGAAATAGGTTGGTGCATTCGTCAAACCAAATGGCATCACGATGTACTCATACAATCCATACCTAGTGGTGAAAGCAGTATTAGGTATGTCTTGCTCTCTAATCTTTAGCTAAAGATATCATGATCGGAGATCAATCTTTGAGAACACACGGGCTCCTTCTAGCTGATCAAACATATCGTTCATTCTAGCAAAGGATATTTGTTCTTGATAGTCAACTCATTGATTTATATATAGTCTATGCACAACCTTTGACTTCTATCTTTCTTCTCAACAAACAGAACTGGTGCACCCCAAGACAAAGAACTTGGTTGAATAAATCCTTTCTTCAACTGTTCCCCAAGCTGCACCTTGAGTTCTTTCAACTCATCAACTGACATCTTATAGGGTATCTTTGCTATTGGTCCAGATCCTGGCAGCAAGTCAACTAGAAACTCTACATCTCTATCTAGTGGCATTCCAGGCAATTCTTCCGGAAACACATCCAGATACTCCTTCAGCATTAGCACACTATCTATGCTAACCCCCTTAAGAGAATTTAACTTACTACCTTTAGATTCGAAGTTAGACTTGAACCTAATTCGTTTCTTATCCAGGGTTGTGAGTGTAACAGTACGATTGGCACAATCTATTACTGTCACATCCCAAAATTTTCCAAATTTTGAAATGTGAAAAATAAATAAACAAAAGAATTAATTGTTGAAATTTAGGGTGAAAAGAAACTTTTTGCTTCTAAATGGAAACATCAAACCCTTCTTGAACAAAATTTGAATGAAAAGGGCATCAAACAGAAATTTCAATCAAGTGAAATGCATTCATCAATGAATGTATCTTGAAATTTAAACACGTGGAAAAGTTAAACCAAAACCCCAAATCTTAATGAAATAAATCATTTCCAAAGATCAAATGCATTTTATGCATGGAAAAAATCTTGAATTTAAACACTTGGAAAAAGTTAAACCTTAATCCCTTATAGAATAAATCATTTCCAAGAATCTCTTCAAGACTATGGATTTGATCCATATAAAAATTCAGCAACAAACATTTATAAATGATCAAGAATGATAAACAAAAATATTATAAAACCATAGAAATTGGTTTTATTTAATTTGGAGCCATCGATAAAAACTTATGAATTTAATAAGATAAAAAGGAATTAATTTTCAAAGCTAATAAAGCTACTAACTAAAAATCCATGCTAAATTGTGAGCAAAGTAATCCTAAAAGGGATTAAAAAACAAATATTAAATAAAGTTATACAAATTGGAATCACCAATTTTGGATCCATAAATAAAAAGATATGGATTTTATAAGATAAAGAAAGAAATAAATAAATAAATAAATGAATAAGGAATATTTAAAGGTCAAATTAAATCTTGGCCAAACCCATAAAAAATGAAAGTTTACTGAATAAAAAAAGGAATAAAATATTATTTAAATAAAATCATATGAATTGAACCATATTAAATTTTATTTAAATAAAGACAAATTGCCTAAACTAAATAATAAATCCCAAGATAATTATTTAGACGACAATTTAAAACATGAATTAAATTCATAAGCAAATGGAATAAAGATAATCCAAATAAAACTAAGGAATAAAGATTATTTGAATAATATTTATATGGACTTGAACCATATTCAATTTGAATAGAGACAAAATTTCTAATGTAAATTATTAATTAAATCATGAGAAAATAAATAATTGAAATAGCCAAAGTGAATTATTTAAACACACTAATCAATAGTATAAACCTACTGAAAAGGTTTGGTGAAATTTGAATTCAAATGGAAGCTTGAATCAATGGTTTGAATAAAGACACAAACCTCATTTAAATAAATATTAAACCATAAAAGAATATTTGAATATTCTAAAAAGAATTTTAAACACATTACTAAACAGTACAAACTTACTAAAAATGTTTGAGAAACATTTGAATTTAAACAGATAATTTGAATAAAATAATATGGATTGGAACCATATTTAAATCCTATTTAAATAAAGAAAAATGTCTAATTTAATTAAATAATAAATCATAAGAGAAATAAAGAAATTATTCTAAAATGGACTTTAAAATACATTGTTAAATAGTATAAAAACTTACTGAAAGTTTGGACAAGTTGTGAAATAAAATAATGCTTGAAACATTTGAATAAAATCAAAATAGAAAATAGAAACAGAAAAAGAAAAAAACAGAGAGAAAAAAATAAGAAAACAAACCAGCCCAACTAACCTAACCCATTCCCTGGCCCAACTACAGCCCAGCGCAGCCGACCTCTCTCTCCCCGCGAGCCCCCTTTCTCACTCGCACACTTACACCTCACCTCACTGACAAACGGACCCACATCGCGAGCTCATCATCGTTCTCACCCATCCTCGCTAGACCCATTCTTTCCCCTCACCTCGTCGTTTCTGCCTTTGATTCCATGGAGTAAATTCGTGTTAATGGCTCAGTAGTTCTTGCCCACGCTCTTTCCCTCTTAAGCGCCTCCTCCCCCTCTCTCTATCCCCTCGCTCGCTCGTACCCGAACGCCACCAGACTGTGCAAATTGCTCACTCAAACCCACTGTTCTGACGACCCTCTGGCGACAATTCCGACCAACGCAGCCACCCCCACTGCCCCTAATCAAATGATCTTGACCCCCATCGCCGTGTGCACCTTCTAGAACCCTCAGCTTCCCCGCGCGTGCCCCAGAGCATCGGCAACAACGACGACAGAGCGCTGCCGCTGTCTGCCTTGACTCCGACAACCTCTCTAGGCGAACCCTAACCTCCCCTCTCCCTTGAGATGATGCTCATATACTCTCCTCTCTCGCGCGCTTCTAACGCCCCCTTCGATTTGTCTTCTCGTGGCCTGTAGCTTCACCTCCGATGACGCCAGTACAAGCCCAACGACGACACCATCGCCAGCGAGCAATCGCCAACAACTGCGTGCGCCCCTCGACCAACGACGACCATGTCGAGTATCAGTGTGACCCTACGAGTCTGGTGAGCATCTCCTCTTCCTCCCTCGCTTCCTGGTTTAGCAGGAACACCTATGCCTGATCGCCGCTATGGCGCAGCCCACGCCAGCGCCGCCAGTAGCTATAGGCCATTAGATGCAGATCCTGTGGTCGCGATAAATCATTTAACCGAAGGGGTATCACTCGATCTGAGCCGCACAGATCTAATTAGATCCAACAATCCACGTAGCTCGATCCACACGAACTGGTACCAGCCAATGAGAATGTAACACGTAGCCAGACTCAGATTTTAAAACAGAAAATAGATCTATTAGATGTTTGATTTTGCAAAAATCATAAATTTTGTTTTACACGTCCAAAAATTACAAATTTTATATCACTGGAATCAAGAAAATGAAACATTTGCAAACATGCCCTTAGTTTAGTATTTTGATTCTGGAAAATTAGGTGTTTTTGCAGAAACATTTCTAGGCCTATTTTGAGTAAAAAAATTATTCTAAAAATGGTTTTTGAGTAAAAACTTTTGCAAATGGTTTGTTTTGAACTCTCTAACCCTAAATACTAACATTTAGATTTAGAAATGAATTTATTAAACACTAGAAAATTATTCCTTTGAATAAAGGAATTTCTAGTAAAACAAAAATGTTGCTAGTATTTAAAAATGATTTTTTGAGTGAAACCTTTTGTAAATGGATTTGTTTTAACACTCCATAAAAACTAACATTTGTGTTTAAAAACATATTTGTCAAACACTACAAAATTATTCCTTTGATTAAAATCATTTCTAGCAAAACAAAAATGATTTAAATGACCCCTTTTCACTAACTTGATTTTAAATGGTTTTCCCCTTTTATAAATGACCAATAGGTGTTTTAAAATGTTTATAGCCTATTAGAAACCACCTTTCCAAATAAAACAATCTTTTGCATGCTTGCATGCATTTTTTTGTTTTCTTTATTTTATGTGGTGAATTGTTTGAATGCTAGTTTTAAATTTTTGCCTTGCTTGACTGAATTGTAGTGAACTTTGAAGAATGTGACAATTGCAAGATCAAGGAGTGAACCTATACTCTCTACTAAAATGAAAATGGTGCTTCATATATTTTGTCCTATTATTTTCACTATGCATTAGTGATATTTGAGTAGGACTTGCATGGAATTTTTTTACTAAGTATGCTATGCCTTGGGAAATCCTAGTAGATGATGCCTTAGTAGAATTTTCCCTAAGTTAAGATTCATGTTACTATCATGCTTAACCTATCTAGTATCAAACAAGGTTGGTTTATACACATGGTATGGAAATTTTGCTAAGTCTTTTGACCTATGTTTTTGCTTAATAAACCAACTAAGTGAATGAATCACCTGGGTGGAATGGAAAGAATGGATTATGTTGAGTGGTTACCCAAAGGTCATACATGGTGTATCTCACTTGTGGAAAGCCACCCAGGAACAAAGATATTTGAGATGTTAAGTGTTGAGAAGCTTCTAGTGTAGCCACATAGCATATGGGCTCTGCCTAGATCATATATGTTGCAGTAACTTAGCCAGATGAACAGAAGGTGGTAGGGGTGATATGTTGGAACGCGTCCATTTGGTCTAAGGGAAGGCTTCTGAAAGATCTTGTCTCAATGCATGTCGAGTCTTGTGGGGAAAGTGCACCACCTCTCGAGAAGGAAAAATCTAAGTACTTAGCCGTGTCCCCGGCAATGGACAATTTGACAATCAAGACATTGAAGCTATCAAGGATCTCCTCAGCCCAATTTCTAAGTTAAAAACTTGTGGTTGAACAAGGGTTAAAGGATTCCAATTTTATTGGTAGATTCTTTGGGTGATTTTGACAAACAAAAACTTAGTGTTTTCAACTAATAAGGAAAACCTTATTTTGAGCAAAGAAAGCCTCAGCTACACTTAGCCAAATGCATATAGATGCTAGATACCACTGTTCTACCATAGTATCGCTTGCCAATACTATTCAAATGTATTAACCCTTGTGGCTGTAACTTATTATGTTGCAGGTTTGTTTGATGTTAGTGAAGTGTGTTAAATAGGATTACAAGTCTACAACCAACATGATTTCCTATGGCAAATGAAGATGAAGGACTCCATGCTACATAGATATTTCTGCTGCATTGTAATGAGATAGCCAAATGAGCTATGTAAGATGTAATGTATTATTTTATTCCTGGTTATAGTTGTAATATGACCTTTGTTTCTTGATATTACATCTTAAACTGTGGATGCTAGCTATTCGATCCAGGGACTAGCATTGTAAACACAGGGATCTCTACCTTATCAGGTTGGGACCTCTACAAGTACTCCTTCATACTTAGTCATCCAATCCATGCCCAGAATAACATCCAATCCTTGGGAATCTAGGATTATCAAACTAACTGGAAACTTATACTTTCCAAATTCTATCACTAGATCATAACATCCAAAATTCACTATCATCTCTCCACCGGGAGAGCTTACTTTAATAGGACACCCAATATTTTTAGTTGGAAGTCCATTTTTATGAACAAATGCTCTTGATATGAATGAATGCGATGTGCCGGTATAAAAAAGAACAAATTCTGGAAAAGAATTAAGCTTGAACTTACCAGCCATAGCATCAGATTCCTCATAGATATCTTCCACATTCATGTGGTTCACTTGTCCCTTATGGAAATGGTTGGGCTTCTTGGTTCCTTCAACTTTCTTTTCTGGGCATTCATTTGCATAGTGCCCAGTTTTCTTTCATTTGAAGCATTCAACCTGACTGATATCTCTTTTAGCAGGCTGACTCCCATTGCCATTCCCACTGTGGTGGCTCTTGTGTCCACTCTTGTGGTTCTTATACTTATCATTATCATGACCGTGGTGGTGCTTGTTATCGTGGTGACGGTTGATGTTGTGGTGGCTGTTATACTTCCCATACTTGTGGGATCCAGAACCTCCACTATCATCACCATGGGAACGTTTGTGAGACGATCCCGAGCTATGCTATCAAATTTATGCTTTCTCTTTCTGCTCTCAACCTGCTTCATCTTGCTTTACAAGATGGTGGCCTTGTCACAAAGTGATTGATATGTTGGTACATAGGCAACAGATAGCTGCAGGTTCATCTCATCATTAAGTCCCTCAAGGAACTTCTCCTTCCTCTTGCCATCGGTATCAACCTCATCCGGTGCGTAGCGTGCCAGATAGTTGAACTCCTCAATGTATTCAGCCACACTGCCGTGACGCTATTTCAGTTTTTGGAACTCTTTCTTTTTCAAGTTCATCACTCTTGATGATATGTGAGCTGTACGGAATCCATCCTCAAAAATATCCCAAGTCACATCCTCAAGGGGAGTGGTGATCTGAAAGTTGTCCCACCATGTTGCTGCTGGTCCTTCAAGCAGATGTGCTGCGAACCTGACTTTTTCCTCATCGATGCAGCAAACAGTGACCAAGTCCTTATTCAAAGAGTGTATCCAAACATTGGCTACCATTGGATCAGTGGTTCCTAGGAGAACTTAGTTGTCCTCAACCTCAAGAACCTTGTAAGCATGTCAAATGCTGGTGGGTTGTTTTGGTGGTAGTAGTAGTTGTTGTTGTTATTGTTATTATTCTGGTTCTGATTTTAATTTGCCATGAACTGCTTCATCATCTGCATCAGTTGGGTTTGAGCTGTCATCAACTGCTCCATCTCGGGGTTGACATTATTGTTGTTTTTTTGGTTGGGATTGGCACGAAGGGCAGGCATCTGTGGTTCCAATAAGGATAAGTAATGAGATATAACCCATAGATGCAATGCACAATACATCATATAGCAACGAACACAATAACAATCACAAGATAAAACATAGAGTTTGAACAATGTAAACAACAAGTTTTGGGAAAAGTAAACACAATAGCAAGCCATCCACATGTTGGATCATCATTGTGACTCAGTAATCAAAGTATGATAAATAAAAGATAGTCGAGTAGTCTACACTACCCCTCCATGTCGACCTCCACGTCCACAAGAGTGAGTCCGGCTAACTCCATGGTTGCCTTGTACTCCGCAACACTAGTGGTCAAGGCCTCGACCTTCGCACGAAGAGCTCTCTTCTTCGAGCGCAGCCTTTCTATCACTCCCTACTGAGTCTCTAGCTCGAAGTCCTTGGCCTCTATCTCGGCCCTCATGTCCTTGATCTTCTTGTTTCTATCTTGGTCTCTTTTCTCCTCATTCTTGAACTTCTTGTCCTAGCTCCCGAATCTGGCCTCCATCTCCTTGATGATCTGGTCTTGCTCCACGAAGAGCTTGTCCTTCTCCCTCAACTAAACCTGGAGCTCGTCATTGCTAAGCATGACTTTGGTCCTATCTATGTCGAGGTGTCTAATAAGACCCTCTAGGTCCTAGAGGTACAAACGAACTGGATCTATCGTCTCTCTAGAAGCACCCTCATACACCAATGCCTCTCCCTCCTAGTCATGTCTCCCGAATGGGTGGAAGTAGAGGCCCCTGATCTCGGTGGCGTGGCGTCCCAAGAGGCGTCCGAGTAGCTCCTGCATGACTACCTCTAGTCCCTTCTCCGTGTTGTCGTGCATCAGCTTGAAGATAATCTCCTCCGTGGGTGGCTCCGTCTGGTGTCCTAGTTGTGTGACTCTAAATATGCAAAGATCCTTCCTCTCAAACTTGTTAAGCTGGAGTGCGGGAGTGCCTTGATACTAGGAAGTGGGAGGTTGAGCACACTAGTGAACTACACGATACGTGAACCAAAACGAGTTCCATTGAACTCCTCGGTAGTGCTGATCACAAAGCTAGGCATCTAATGTATAAGATAAAAAATATTAGAAGAACACAAGTAAGAGAAAGACAACAAGATAGTAAAATGAAAGCAAAAAGAATACAATCATCCATAAAACATAAAAGTCATGGCATACAAAATTTCTACCACAAGCACTAAGGTTCAAACATAACTTAGACAAATTTTTGCGAGAAAACAACAAGTGTGGTGATCCAACTAGCGGAGTACATTACAATTCTCTCATATGCTAAGTCTATGATATCTTCCCTTAGACGTTTTATGGCGGTCTCTAAGTCTTGGGTATACTTCTTCTCCTCCTTAAGGTCATTTTGGGTATTGAGCATGCTATACTTGAGTCTTTCACCAAGCTCCTTGATAGCATTCCAAGTTGCATTTCTTGCAGAGTCAAAGAATGTCGTATACATTTGTCAGTTGGTGCCCATGTAGAATCCCGACTCTTTGTGGTTATCTCCCTTGTTGTTGTAAAAGTGAAGTTTCACCCACCAATACTCTTCTCCTTCATCCATAACTAGAAATCCCTTGTATACGGCCTCACCATGTATCCCCAAGCTAACCATAAGGGTTTTGAGTGCTTTGGGAAACTCCGTCTCACATTCTAAAGTCATGGTCATGAGTGGTACCTTATTGACGGCTTTGTTGATGGTGGCCATTTACAAATTGAGATGAGAAAGAAGATTATAAGATTTTTAGGAGAAGAAAAAGACAAGTGCGGAATTTGCAAAGGTTGCATTTTTTCTTAGTGCTTTTTTTAGTCTATTCCAACTTAGGGTCATAATCCTACAGACAACACAGTGCTCAGATACCATCTGTAATACCCCACCTTTATAAGGTGAAGGTCCATGTGATTGCAATGCTAGTCCCTCGATCAAATGCTAGCATCCACAATTTAAGATGAAGTACACAGATACAAAGGTCGTTTATTACATCGTCATTCTAGAGATAACATAGTCTTTTACAACTCAATATCCAAAGGCTAGTACAAGAGTTCATAACATAAATTAAATAACTATAAGTCTTCATCTTCATGTGCCACAGGCAAGCATGTTGAGTGTAGACTCACAACTCTAATATCCATCAGAGTAACCTACAACATCATAAGTTACAGCCATAGTGGGTCAATACATTTGGAATAGTATTGGCAAGTGATAGCATAGTAGAATAGTGGTTTCAATCATCTATATGAATTTGGCTAAGTGTAGCTTAGGCTTGCTTTGCTCAAAATAGGTTTTCCTTATTAGTTGAAAACACTAAGTTTTTGTTTGTCAAATCACCCAAGGAACCACCAATAGACATTGGTGAACCTTTAACCCTTGTTCAACCACAAGTTTTTAACTTAGAAATTGGGATGAGGAGATCCTTGATAGCTTCAATGTCTTGATGCTCAAATTGTCTGTTGCCGAGGACACGGCAAAGTACTTAGGTTCTACCCTCTCGAGAGGTGGTGCACTTTCCCCACAATACTTGACATGCATCGAGACGAGATCTTTCAGAAGCCTTCCCTTAGACCTCCATGGACGCGTTCCATCCTATAACCCTACCACCATCTGTCCATCTGGCTTAGTTATTGCAACCTATATGATCAAGGCAGAGCCCATATGCCATGTGGTCGCACTAGAAGCTTCTAAACACTAAGTATCTCAAATCCCTTTGTTCCTGCATAGCTTTCCACAAGTGTGATACACAAGGTAGACCATAGACATGGGCCTTGTGTAACCACTCAACAAAAACCATCATTACGATTCCACCCAGGTGATTCATTCACTTAGTTGTTTTATTAAGCAAAAACACAAGTCAAAGACTTAGCAAAATTTCCATAACATGTATCTAATCCACCCTTGTTTGCTACTATCTAGGCTAAGCATGATAACATAACAAGTATCTTAACTTAGAGAAATTTTTACCAAGACTACAAGTACTAGGATTTCCCAAGGCATAGCATAGTTTATACTTAGCAAAATTCCATGCAAGCCCTATTCAAAATATCACTAGTGCATAGTCAACATAATAGGACAAAATACATGAAGCACCACTTGCCTTGGTAGTTGGGAGAGTAGCAACAATCCTTACACTCACAATCATCACTAGCACCAAAATCTACACATAAAATGATAGCACCAAATTTACATTCAAATAATCAAGAAAAAATATATGAATGCATGCAAATGAAATGAAATTAATTTCTACACTAAACTAGTCAAACATAACAATACTGAACACAAAACCATCTATTTATAGTCTAAATAAACTTAAAATTGCTTTAAAATCATTTTCTAAATAATTTATATAGCCAAAATAAGCCTATATTTGATTCTTAAAATAAACCTAATTTTACAGAAGAAAAATACAAATTCAAGCTCACAGTAGTGTAGGATTTATTTTTATGCATCCATTGATATATTATTTGCAAAATTTGGCCAAACAGAACTAAAGATATGAATTTTACAAGTTTAAATATCTAATAGATTCAAAACAGATTTTAAATCTAAAATCCAGACACCTGCGCGCTCTTGATTGGTCAGCACCTCTTCGCGCGGATCAAGCGCATGGTCGGTTGGATCTAAGTTAGATCCAGTGTCTCAGATCTAACGATACCGCTTCGGCCTAAGATCTAATCCCAACCCTAGGATCTCGATCTGACGGCGCTAACACATGCAACCATAGATGGGTGGCGCCAATGGGCCTGGCGGCGGCGGCTCTTCTGTCGGCCATTCCATAGGGGGCTAGGGGTTGTGCGATGGCTTACCAGCGTCGCAAGGTTGTGACGAAGCTAAATGTGGCTTAGGCTTGGACGGGGGCGGCTGCTGCGGTTGCTGGGGCTCGTCGGAGTTGCGGACAGCGTCGGGCTCGTGCGGAGGGTGACGAAGGTGATGACTAGGGTCACCCAAGCACAAACCAGAGGCATCAAGGCTTGCGCAAGGTTCAAGAGAACAAGCTAGTTTGGTTCATAGATCCAGGGGCGGTCGCAACTTACCAGAATTGCTCGCCGGAGACGAGGGCTGCGTCGGGTGCTCCCGGTGTTTAACGAAGTCGACGACCTAGGCCAGTACAGGACGAACTAGTGGTGTCAGAAGATGCGCAAGGGGCAGTGGAACAACACCTAATGGACGAGGGGCAAGGGGGAAGCTCGAGGCTCACCGGAATACTTCATCGTAGTTCATCGGGAAGCGGCGGTGTAGGTCGAGTTGCGAGCAGCCTGGCAGAGATTGAGTGCCATTGTTTGGGGGGGATGATCGCGGCGGTGTGGAGCTTAAGTAGCCAGCAGGGGAGAGATATTTATGCAGAGCATCAATGCCAATTACGCCCGAAATCAACACGGCGGTGATGCGGGAAACGGTGGTGGCGACGAGGTTTGTGCGCGAGGTTTGGGGGAAGAAGGAGCTGAGCTGGCGTGGGTCCACTGGAAGTGTCAGCGGGGTAGAGCTAGTGCGCGTGAGAGAGAGGGGGGAGGGGGAATGGCCCGAGTGGGCTGCTGTGCCGTCTTTGGCTCTGGGCTGAATAGGTAGCGAGTTGTGTTTATTTTTTTCTTTTAACTTTTTATTTTTCTATTTGATTTTCCAGGAATGAATTTGAATCCTTATTCAAACTTGATTAAACTCAAATCACTTCTGTATTTTTGAAGTGAGGTCCTTGCACTCAAAAGTATGTCAAACACCACTGTCCACTCAAATTCACTTTGGCCCTTAGAAAATAAAAATAAAACCAAGCCATATAGGTTATATAAATAATAGGCATAATAGTTTGAAATTTTTTGTGCAAGTCAAATATGCCATGAAAATTTGGATGCAATGCATGCTTTTACAATTCATGAAATTTGGGATGTTACACCTAACCAAGTAGGTATCATGCACTTATAGATCCAAATTCGAGATACTTTTATTAAATTGTTGTAAAAACATTATGTTCCACAAATATAAGCATAAAGCTTGAACATTATTAAAAATTCCCTAAACCCTACACCCCTAAACCCCTAATTAAATGACCCTAACTAATTAAGAAGGTATATCATACACTTATATATATCAACAGATGAGATATACTTTCATTAAATTACGCTAACGCACGCCATTCCATTCCACGAATCTAAGCGTAAAGCTTGAACATTATTATTGAAAAATCCCTAAAACCGAACCCTAAACCCCTAAATGATCCTGACCAAGCCGGTATATATATCATCCACTTATAGATCAACAATTGAAATACACTTTTATTAAATTATGATAAAGCCATTCATTTCCAAGCATAAAGCCTAAACATAATTGAAATGCCATAAAACCTAAACCTTGAACCCGTAAACCCTTTAACCCTAAACCCTGACAAAGCATGCTAATTATTATGCATTTATAGATCAAAATTTAAGATACTTTCATTAAATTTCCCTAACGCCTTTCTATTTCATGAATATCGGCATTTAGCTCGAACATTATTGAAAATTCACTAAACCCTGCACTCCCAAAAAACGTAAACACTAAGCCATATACCCCTATACACTAAAAACCCTAAACCCTCAACCCCTAATCCTGACTAAGCAGGTATCATGCACTATGTATAGATAAAATTCGAGATACTTTCGTTATTAAATTGTAGCTAAGTCATTCTATTCCACGAATATAAGAATAAAGCTCGAACTTCATTGAAAATTCCCGAAACCCTAAAACAACCCCAAAAACCTAAACCCTCAGCTCCTAAATTCCTTAAACCCCAAACAACCCCCAAACCTAAACCCTTGACCAACAAATACTAAAACCCTAAACCCCTCAACCCATAATTAATTAAACCCTAACCAAGTAGGTATATCATGCACTTATAGATCCAAATTCGGGGTACTTTCATTAAATTGCGGTAAAAACATTATGTTCCACAAATATAAGCATAAAGCTTGAACATAATTCAAAATTCCTTAAACCCTAAACCCCTAATTAACACAAACCCTGACTAATTAAGCAGGTATATCATCCACTTATATATATCAACATTTGAGATATACTTTCATTAAATTACGCTAACACCATTTCATTCCACGAATTTAAGCATAACGTTGAACATTATTATTGAAAATGCCCTAAAACCTAAACCTTAAACCCTACTAACCCTAATGAACGCAGACCAAGCAGGCATCATGCACTATAAGATCAAAATTTGAGATACCTTCATCAAATTGCGCTAACATCATTCTAATTCATGACATGTCGAACATTATAGAAAATTCCCTAAACCCTAGACCCCTAAATCCTAAACCCTAAGCCTTATATACCTTTAAAAACTCTAAACCCTAACCCGTAACCCTAAGCTCAGACATAACCCTAAACACAAAACTACCCCTAAAAAATGAGAACCCTAAACCCGCAATACTAAAAACCTAAACCATCAACCCATAAACCCTAACCATCCATGTATCATGCACTTATAGATCAAAATTTTAGATACTTTCATTATTAAATTGTTTCTAAGTCATTCTATTCCATGCATATATGCATAAAGCTTGAAATGTATTGAAAATTCCTGAACCCCTAAACCCTAAACCCATAAATACTTAAAACCCTTAAACCCGAAATACTAAACCCCTAAACCCTAAAACCCGAAACCCTATACAATCATGACCAGGCAGGTATCATCATAAGCATAAATATTGAACAATATTGAAAATTCCCTAAACCTTAAACCCTAAACCCCTAAATGACCTTGACCACGCATGGGTATCATCCACTTGTAGATCAACATTTGAGACATACTTTCATTAAATTATGATAACACCATTCTATTCCTTGAATATAAGCCTAAAGCCTGAACATTATTGAAAATGCCCCAAAACCTAAACCCTAAACCCCTAAACCTTAGAACCGTAAACCCTAAATCCTCAACCCCTTAACACGGACCAAGTAGGTATCGTGCAGTTATAGACACGTTATAATAAACTCTGGCAGAGATATGTGTCGTGGTATTGCCGACGAGTACGCCATGGAGGGGTCCTCAGAGTTCATGTTTAGAGACGTGGGGGAAGGAGGACAGTTGACGGGTACGAGGTTACACAGCATACCCAGGTTCAGAGCCCACAATGGTGGCGGAATCCTACTCCTATGATAAATCACTATAAGGGCGATACGCCGAGTTACAGGGATTGGTTCGATGTGCGTGAATACGAGTTGTATGTATAAAGTTCTATCTGACTTGTTGCCCTAAAGGCTCCCATAGGCCTGACTTATATAGTCACCAGGTCCTAGGGTTACAGGGAAAAGTCCTAGCCGGACAGGTTACATAGTCCTACACGGTATACAACTAGTCTAACGTGTCTTGTAATCCAAGGCTCCGGGTATGAAAATGACTCCTCCGTAGCCTTCCTTTATACGGCATGGGCCTCCCTTATGGATCCATCTAACTGGGCCGCCCAGCAGGCCATGGGCCATGCTACCAACCGTGGGCCACCTGGGTTATCCGGATAGGAGACATGCTATGAGGATACCCATATAGCATATCCCCAACAGTAGGCCCCGGAGAACTCCGAGATCTTGCGCTGTCTTGCCTCTTCAGGTTGAATGATCCGTCTAGATGGATGTCGGCAAATCGTCAAGCAATATCTTGCAGTCCTCCCAAGAACCCTGGAAGGTTTCTCCGTCTTCAACTTGTAAGTCAGAGAAATGCCGAATCTTCCATCATACTCTTCCGTATCCGGACTGGATCCGTCCATGCCGGAATATTCTGATGTGATGGTTCACCTGCTAGTGACAGTTAGGACGACGTAGACATAGGTCAGTGACGCCTCGTAACTCACACATGTAGAGAACACAATCATGTCTATTTTTCCCATGCAAGAGATACAAACTGTTGGCGGCGACGGTTGGGAACATGGCGAAATTTCCGTGCACGCGCCCGCACACGTCGTCCACGTGCCGACCATTCGATCACTTTGCACGAATCTTGACGCCAGGGGTTATAAATTACAACTGTGGTGGATTTTTACTTTTCACCTCATTCTTCCCCTATGCCTTCGTCTTCCTCCAGCGAGCACCTCCTCGAGCCCTCTACGCGCACGCGAAAAACCCTAGCATCCCAATCTTTCCAGTCACGCCTCTCCCTCTCCAATGGCGAGCAGAAGCTCCACTCCCTCCATGGCGGCATCGGGTGATGCCACGGCGAAGCCGGAGAGCACCGTCCATGTGCCCCCAGAGGCCTGGTGCTACCTAAGTCCGCGGTGGTTGAATCCACCGGCGGCGACCATAATCCATAGGCGCTAGAGCTGCTGGAAGAAGAGAATGATTCCCACAAGGGGGACTGGCGTGGCTCAGACATCACAGACAACGACATCAAGGAGCTGCTCGTCGAGGGTTACCTCCCTATGACGGAGGGGCACGTCTGGCGGGTGGCGCCGGCCGACGAGGTCACCCCTTCTCCCCAACCCAGAGAGAAGGTGTACCTCAAAGCACAATTGGTACGCGGCGTTTCCCTGCCCATCTCCAATTTCTTCCTAGCTGTCCTCAACCATTACCGGGTTCAACCTCAGAACCTTTCCCCCAATAGCATCCTCGTGCTTAGCAACTACGCGGCGCTTTGTGAGGGTTACCTAGGGATTAGGCCTAGGTTAGATCTCCTTATTTACTTCTTTACCGTCAAGAGGGAAGCCGGAGCTGGCAAGGATAAGCTCAGGAACTGTGGGACAATTAGTTTTAAGATCCGGCCTGGCCGGCGGTTCCCCGACATCGTCGGCCATGAGTCCTGCAAGAACTGGCAACTGACGTACTTCTACGGCCCAGATATCCCTCTGGCCGGCTGAGAAGAAATGTATCTGGATTTCGTCGATGGAGCCGCCCCCGAAGCCCCGACATGGAGATCCCAGGCCACCCTTCCCTCTGACAACGATGCTTCCCGCACCATAAGGCGGACAGAGTGGTTCGTAGACACGGGTCTGACTGGGTTGGACCTAGCCATGTGCTGGTTCGTCAGGCGGATCTAGCCTCTACAGCACCGCCCGAAGCTGATGCATGTGTACACTAAGGAAAGGAAGGATAGCCTCCGCATCTCCGAGGAAAATTTCTCGAGTGACTCCATCAAGCTCCGCCTCAAGGACATCGTCAAGGTGAAGGATAGGAAGCATGGATTCACCATCACCTACGATATGTTCATTGATGGCACATTCCCAGAGGTAGGATATTTATTTTCCGTGTATGACATATACTCCAGTTCTTCCGTTTAGCCATTACCATCTCATCTAACACTTTGGGATTCCACTTAACAACTTAGCAGTCTAGAGGAGGATAGCATGGCTGTCCAAATCTACGACCCCAAGATGAAGGAAGTCACTTTCGTGTCCGATGATGATGTCGCGCTGGCGTGAAAGCGGAAGAGCTCCACTTCTGACGCTTCCGACGGAGGCAAGAAGAAGAAGACGGAGGGTGGAGCCTCCAAGAAGTCCACTGCCGCCCTAGAGGCGGAGAAAAGAAAAGTTACCGGGATTACTTTTACCAAAGCACCCCTTGTTGTGTAAGCCTCTTTTCCTCCGACATTGTCCATTGCTTGTCTTATTCCTATACTTATACTTTTTGCACGTTTCAGGAAGAAGGCCACTATCAGTTTGAAGAAGATCTCCAAAACTTTGGGGGCTTCTAGAAACATTAAAGATATGCTGCATCGTGATGTGTCCCACCACGCATCTCCCGCCATGTCCCCCGTTACTCCCAGCGTCCAGCTTACATCTTCTCCGACAAGCTCTCCGGCAAAGGATGCATTTGGCCCTTCCACCATGGAAGTGGACTCAGGTGCCTCCGCGGATCTTGTCGTTGCCGGCGAACAGACGACGCAAGAAAGTACCGCAACCAAGATGGCTGAAGCTCCGGCTAAGGATGCCATCGGTAGCGGCAAGGCGGTGGTGGTGGGTGGAATGTCTGATGAAGGCGGAGCCTCTGCACCCAGGATAACCACAGAGCTCCTGAAGATAGTCTACCCGGCGCTTACGCCGAGTAGATCCACTCTGTCTCCTGGTGCAGTGCCGATATCTCCAACCTGCGGTCTTGAGGATCTTCTCTGACAAGCAAATTTCTTGCGAGGAAATAGCCTTTCCTTCAGCAAGTTGTTTGCTGAGAGCGCTGCCAACCTCAAGATCATCACACTTGTAAGTTCATTTGCCTTCTACATTTCATATGAGTATCCCACTGTAGCCCCCGAGGATTTAGACGGAAAACCATAGGTCTTTGCATCTGAATGCTCTAAGAGTGACTAAGCTAGAAAACTTCTCATTGTAGCCCCCAAGTATTTAGTTTGAATGAATTATTCCGACTAGATACTTTCAGAGTAGCATACGCAGTGTTTGTAAATTTCAATATTGTAACCCCCAAGCCTCTAGTTGTAACTGAATTAGTTCCGACTAGATGATTAAAGAAAGACTAAGCATATGACTGAGTTAAAAAAACTTTATACTGTAGCCCCCAAGATTCTAGTTGAAAACTGAATGAGTTCCGACTAGATGCTTAAAGAAAGACTAAAGCATACTGCCAAGTTTAAAACTTTCATTGTATCCCCAAGCCTCTAGGTGGATAGTTACCCGGCTAGATTCTCCAATTAGACTAAACAGCTTTAAATCTTCTTTCCATAGAATGAGAATGCTCGGAGAGCTGTCGCCAATGAGAAGTTCTAGAAGATGCGTGCGGAGATGGAAGCTGAAAACGGTAAAACTTCCTTCTTGAAGGATCAAATCACCAAGAGCAAGAGTCTGTTTTTCCTTTCGTTTTCGTACTCCGGCTTGGTCCTGTGCCACCATTCCCCGACTAATCATTGTGTATCGATCTTTCTCCGACTTGCAGAAGCCATCGCCAAGGCCAAGGACACTGTTGAGCAGTCCAAGAACATTGAGTTGCTGGATAGCGAGAACAAAATCCTTAAGCAAGAGAGGACTGATACCTTGAAGATGCACGAGGACTCCATGAAGTCCCTGCAGGAGTCCGCCAACACCGAAATCAACCGCTTGAAGGAGGAGATTGCAATGCTGAAGGAGCAGAAGAGAGCTACTGATGAGCAAAATTAGCGCAATCTTGAAGCATACAAGATCCTCTGACAAGAGCGGGATTCCATGGAGGATACACTCCAGCAGGCTGAGACTAGCATCTTTGGTAAGTGATTCTCCGTCTTGTACTTCTATAAGTTAGATACTTTGAACTTTTTCTATTGAAGCCATGTGCTCCCTTGTCGGAATTGCAGCTCCTATTGGATTAATCTAGTCGCCTCCTCCGCCAAAGGAATGCATGGTTCTTGCCAGCAACTTTATCAGCACCACCATCAAGCAGGCCAAGGAGATAGCCAAGCCCCTCCACATTAACATCAAAGCGGTGGACTCCATGATGAAGTAGTCGGAGATCTTGCGCCAAGCCCCTGAGCGTATCACAAGATGGAAAGCTTCATGTACACGGGCTGGTGCAAGGATGTCGCTGGCGATGGTCAAGGTACACTATGAAGATGTCGACAACAACGTGGTGTCCTCTGGTCTCCCCGACATAGACGATGAAGGGCAGAAGATTGACTTCAAGGCTATCTGGACATCTCTCATGGGGTATGACACAAGAGTTACCGAGTTGGTCGACCAAGAGGTCTTCGTGCCGCTCGAGATCATTGATGGTGATGACAAAGGCTCCTCCGAGTCCCTCAAGACCATTGAATTCCAAGAGGATGGCTCTCCTGCCGCCGCCGACGCTGCTTCCAAGTCTCCTGCGCTAGAGGAATGAAAAAACAATATGTAATATTTGTTTCCTCTGGAATTTGTATGCAGAAAAAACTACTTGTCAACTTAAGGCGGAAAAACAATGGTTGTTATTTCCTCCTACTCAAGAACTGGTTCCAGCATGTATATACTTTTAAGCAAATGCTGGCTTATCCATTACTCTGGTTTCTATGCTTGACTTTTCGTGAGTCAGAAGACTCGTTGTCGGAACCATGCGCTCAGGAGATGATACCCAATGGCACCATCAAAAAACTAAGCACAAAATCGCCGACTTCAAGTGCCAAAAGTCACTACTCCAGAATCCACATAAAAACAACAAAGAACGTGTAGACCAGAAAACTTAAGCTAACGCCCATAGGCGGAATTTTTACAAGTGCAAATGCAAAGCTTGTGCATAAAGGTTTTATACGATCCAAAAATGAACACTAAAGGAGGTAAAAGACTCAGAAATATGAGTGAACCAAAGAGCTTTATTTCATTGATCATATAAGAGGTACACAATAGATAAAAAAATGCTAAGTGTAGAAAGGACGTAGCTGTGTGTCACGACCCGGGATCAGGGCTAGACAAATACCAGATCCTCATCTGATATAAGCCTAACCTAAATTCTAAAGCGTGTAGTGAAAGATCGGTAACATTATAGAACATACAAACCATACATTAATAAGGTAAACTCTTAAAAGAGTTACAAACCAGTCATACAAGCCAGGGGTCACAAACCCATCATTACATCAAACAACGGAAGCAAACAAGTTGTTCTAAACAACAAACTTATCAAAGGGCCTAAGAGGCCTTAAACAAAAGTAGCGACCCTTCCATAGATCCTAGGCTGCTGCCCGGGAACCCCGACTACTCGTCGACTTCGACGTAGAAACCACCTTCAGTTGGAGTAGCTTCATCTGTAGAAAACATCAACGAAGCAAGGTTGAGTACAGGTTGTACTCCGCACGACTTATGGCTAGTGGATTTATTTTGCATAAATCCATCTTTTGTTTTCAAAACAAGAGGAAGAAGAAACTTGTACAGTCAGATCATTTTCAAAAGGGGATAAGAAGACTACAACTCTAGCTCTTAGAATCATCTTTGATATTCACCAAGTACCATCATCAACTGAACCTCTGTTCCCAGACTACCCCCTCAAACAACCCCGAGGAAGTACTCCGGATCTCACATTAGTTGGCCAAGTTTTATCATTCTGTCATAGTTCTCTATGATCACAGAATCCATTCCCAAGTCATCCATAACCATGGACACGGCTTTTCTAAAAGATTAATAACCCTGTAGGGGTGCACAACTTTACCCACACGTACCAACCGATTCTTAATGCCAAAATATTAGCCCTCTTCCTTGGAAAGTTGGCAGAGAGTGGTTGACCACGACCTTTACCTTACTTTTGCCGAGACCATGAGTCACGCACTAAGGAGATGCCGTCGTAACGGTTCGAGTCCCGAAGTTGGTCCCTAGCGATGTGAATAGGGTTTGAGATTACGGATGTCGGGCATCTCTCATTCTCTGCCATTCTTACCTACCTGTATTAATGCATCTCCTTCACCTCCATTCAAGAACAACCAAGATGCGTATGTCTAATGGAAAGCCCGAACTATGTGACTCATGGAATCTACTAGGAAAGTTAGTTGGTCGAGGGGGTTTCCAGGCCCCCGTGTGGTTGTACGCTCGTCTTGGTTCAAGAGGCGAGAACATCAGGTCCTAAGGGTGGCAAGTATGGGACTACAAAAGCCACAACCCACGTGGCCTCCCATACAAGCCTTAGCATGATTATTATCCATCTCTGATCTTATCACCACATCCTACCATACTAGATTTATTCACATCCCCGGTGCATCACCTAAATGATCAGCATCGGACACTAAGCATAGCCAAGCTTGACTGAACTGTGGCACTAGCGAATGCTCATAAGCCAAACCCTAGTTATGCTAGGAGCAGTGGATCAGGTAATATAGTTCACAAAGGGAAACATGCATCAGATAGGTTTACTCTTTCTACTAATAAAAGACTGGTGAACCGAATGCATATGACGAGAATGAAATACTTTGTAAAAATAGGATTCATATGTATGAGTGGGGCTTCGCTTGCCTTGTCCGTTGTTGGACTAATACTGCTCTTTAGTGGCATGTGCAATGCTCATACAATATGGATGATATGACAAGTTAAATAGTGTTGTAATGAACCCTAGAACATGCTTGCTCATTTTAAACGGGGTCCGAAAGGTCCAAACCCAAGAGCAGGGGGATCCTCGGAATCACCTACGGGGTTAAATTGGTTCTTCTAATTATACTTGCAATCAAACTTGATTAACCATGTATGATTATAGCTTAGTTATATAGGTTTCATTTTTATGATCGTTTTGGTATATTATTTGTATTTTTCGGATTTAAAATGAATTAGTTATGAATATCTCTAATTTTAATTGATTTTAAATCATTTTTAGAATATTTAATTTAATTTCCTACTTGGGCCCACATGTCAGACTTTTATTAATTTCAGAAAACATTTACAGAAAATATTAAACCTCTTACAGGTATGGCCCACCTGTCATACATTTTCATTTACAGAAATAATTAAAAAAAGGAAATATGACATCATGATGATGTCATGCTAATGTCATCAATGGATTTGCTCTTAGATTGATGCTTGATATGTTGATCAAGCGCGTGTGGGGATGCGACGCTAGCTGCGCTGGACTCAGCGCATCGCACTGAGCCAGAAAGTGGCGGCGTGGCGTGCAGGGGGTCGCCGGAGCGGCGAGAGCGACGGCGGCGGTGGCAGGTGCACACGGGGGAGATGATACAGAGGGAAAGGGGGCAAGAGAGGTGGTGCTTGAGCACCGGTGGCTCACCAGGAGCACGACGGTGGTGTCGGTGAGGCGAGGCGAGCATGGGAGACACCGGAATCGAGGAAAAACGCGACGGCCAGAGCGCGGGAGGGGCGAGGTCGATGGCGAAAATTCCGAGCTCCCGCGGCCGATTCTATCGGCGGAGAGGTGAAGCTCGACGAGGCGCAGCTCCTGGACACCTTGGCTGGGCAAGGGGTGGCCGGAGACGGCGGCGACAAGCGGTGGCCGACGAACTAGGGTTCGGCCTGATTGGGGAAAATGATAGAGGGGGCGAGAAGAAGAGAAACTGGTACTGGGAGGAAGAGGGGGTCGAGGCGGGTCTTATCCACGGCTCGAGTGGCGTGCATCAACGTGGCGAGATCGGCAATGGCGCTGCATGCATCTTTGCTCGGCGAGGAAGATGACGAGGACTCGCGACTGAAGGGGTACGGGCCAGAGGAGGGCCGGCTTGTGTCCCGGGTGGGCTGGCTACTGGCTGCACTAGCGGCATAGAGAGAGGGAGAGAAGTGGTATGCGGCCCAGTAGATCTAGGGAGACTGTTTTTTATTTGTAGATTGTTTTTCTATTTCTGTTTTCTGATTTCTTTTGTATAATTCAAATTCAACTCTATTTTGAAATTTTCAAATTACAAAAACTTTTATATAATATCTGAAAACACTAAGGGTCCCTTAACACAATTTGGGCTCCATTTGTTTTGATAGTTTTAAAAATATAAAACCATTTGAATTCATTTCAAGTAGAGAGGCAAATTGTTAGGGTTTTATTTGTTCTTACTTGATTAAACCAAAGTGCAAGTATTATGCATGCATGCAATGCTCAAACATGTCTTTATTTTATATTACACAAAAGGTGGTATGTTACAGTTGTACCTCGCTTACAAGAATCTCGACCCGAGATTCCTAGGTTTTAGAAAAGAAGGCAGGGTACTCAGATCTAAGACGATCTTCGTGTTCCCAGGTTGCTTCTGACTCAGAGTGATGAGACCATTGAACTTTCAGGAATTTGATGGTTTGACAACGAGTCTTGCGCTCGGTTTCATCAAGAATACGAACAGGGTATTCTCGGTAGGTTAGATCATCTTGGAGATCCAAAGTTTCATGGTCCACAACACGAATGGGATCTTTGAAGCAACGCTTGAGTTGAGACACATGAAAGACATCATGTACCTCTGGAAAAGTTGATGGTAGATCCAATTGGTAGGAAAGCTCACCCCGCTTGGATAGAATGCGACAGGGACCAACATAGCGAGGAGCCAATTTGCCTTTGATACCGAATCGATGGACACCCTTCAGAGGAGTGACTCGAAGGTAAACTTGATCACCAACTTCATAATGAACATCAAGATGATGACGATCGTAGTTGGTCTTTTGACGAGATTGAGCGGCCTTTAGACGCTCTCGAATTATGCGAACTTGATCTTCTTCTTCTTGGATCATGTCCGGACCAAAGAATTTTCTTTCGCCGATTTTTGTCTAGTTCAACGGTGTTCGACATGTTCTCCCATACAGGAATTGGAAAGGTGCCATGCCCAAACTGGATTGAAAACTGTTGTTGTAAGAGAACTCCGCAAAAGGAAGACATTTCTCCCAGTTCTTTCCAAAGGATATGACACACACTCTGAGCACGTCTTCAAGAATTTGATTTACTCTTTCAGTTTGACCATCGGTTTTAGGATGATAAGATGTACTGAAGGATACTTGAGTTCCCATTGCTTGTTGGATACTCGCCCAGAATTTGGAAGTGTACAAGCTTCCACGATCAGATATGATCTTCTTGGGAACACCATGGAGAATGACTATCCGGGATACATATAGCTTTGCCTGCTGGCTTGCAGTAATGCTTTCCCGAACAGCAAGGAAGTTAGCAACTTTGGATAGTCGATCAATAACTACCCATATGGCATCATGTCCGGATTGTGTCTTTGGGAGTCCAGTGATAAAATCAACACCAATTTCATCCCATTTCCACTCTGGAATTTTTAATGGCTGTCGAAGTCTAGTAGGCCTTTGGTGTTCAGCCTTCACACGACGGCAAACGTCGCACTCTGCAACAAAGCGAGCGATTTCTGGTTTCATTCCACTCCACCAGAATCTTTGACGGAGATCTCGGTACATCTTGGTACCACCAGGATGGATAGACAGAGGGGATTCATGAGCTTCCAATAGGATAAGATCTTTGATTTTCCGACTATTTGGGACCACTAGCCGGTTACCGAAATATAGGATACCTTGATCATTGACGGAGAAACATTTAGCTTCACCGCTTGCAACACGTTCTTTGATCTTGGTAACTTCATCATATTTCTTTTGAGCTTCCTTGATTTGGTCCTCAAGAGAAGATTTTATTTCAAGTTTAGCAAGGAATCCACAAGGAACCACTTCAAGGTTGAGACGCTTGATTTCCTCGTAGAGAGCAGGTTGGGCTTGTGAAATCATCAGATTGTTGCAATAAGACTTCCGACTTAGCGCATCAGCAATGACGTTGGCTTTGCCGGGTTGATAGTTGAGACCCAAATCATAATCTTTGATGAGTTCCAACCATCGTCTTTGCTTGAGATTGAGATCTGGCTGGGTAAAGAGGTACGTTAGACTTTGATGATCCGAATAAAGTTCACAACGGTTACCGATGAGGTAATTTCACCATTGCTTAAGAGCATGAACAACAGAGAGCTCGAGATCATGGGTTGGATAATTGTTCTCATGTGGCTTCAACTGCTAAGAAGCATAGGCCACTACATGACCATCTTGCATCAACACACAACCGAGCCCTTGGAGAGAAGCGTCACAATAGATGACGAAATACTTGCTTGTATCCGGAAGGACAAGCACATGGGCAGTGGTTAGCTTAGTTTTCAAAGCTTGGAAGCTTTCTTCTGCCTTTTCTGACCATTCAAACTTCTTATCTTTCTTAAGAATATCAGTCATAGGCTTGGCTATCTTGGAAAAGTTCTCGATGAATCAGCGGTAATATCCAGCCATTCCAAGAAAACTTCGGACTTCCTTGACTGAAGTAGGTGACTTCCATTCCAGGATGGTCTGAACCTTATCTAGTATGACAGTGACACCACTTGCAGACACAACATGACCAAGGAAGATGAGCTCTTGTAACCAGAACCCACATTTGGAGAATTTGGCATAAAGACGATGTTCACAAAGTTTAGTCAACACCAAACGTAAATGTTCGACATGCTCTTCTTCGGTCTTGGAATAGATTAGAATGTCATAAATGTATACCACGACGAACTTATCGAGATAATCCATGAAGACGGAGTTCATGAGACTCATAAATGTGGCAGGGGCATTGGTTAACCCGGAGGACATCACTGTATACTCGTAAATACCATAACGAGTTGTGAATGCTATCATTGGGATGTCCTCCTTTCTGATCTTGATCTGATGATACCCTGATCTTAAGTCCATTTTGGAGAAGACAGTGGCACCACTTAATTGATCAAAAAGGTCATTTATCTGAGGAAGTGGGTACTTATTCTTGATTGTCACCGCGTTGAGTGGACGGTAATCAACCACCAATCTTGGAATATTTGTATCCTGCTTCTTGACAAAAGATGGTAGGGCAACCCCAAGAGGATGTGCTAGGTTGGACGTAGCCTAGGCCTTCCAGCTCTTCAAGTTGCTTCTTCAACTCAACCAACTCATGCAGAGGCATGCGGTAAGGTCTTTTGGAGATAGGAGCAGTTCCAGGAACTAGCTCTATGACAAACTCCACACTTCGATCAGGTGGCATGCCAGGCAACTCTTCAGGAAAGACATCCGCGAAATCACAGACTACATGGACATCTTGGACCTCGAGATTAGGTAGGACATCCATGGCATACAACTCCGAGAAAGGTTTAAGGACTATTGACGGAGACTTTGAACCATCAGTCCAATACTTGACAGTTATGCCAGCAGGAGAGGTCACAAAAATATTCTAAGTGCACAGTCAATGACGGCTTGATACTTGGTTAACCAGTCCATGCCCAAAATGACATCAATGTCACATGACTTGAGTGCAATGAAACAAGTGGGAAACTTATGGTAGGCTATGTCAATCTCATTTCCATGACTAACCATAGTGGTGAACCAGCTGGAACCCGGGGAATGGATGGTCAAAGGGGTGTACAGGGGTTCAAAATCTATCCCATGCTTTTGAGCAAACGGTTGTGACATGAATGTATGCGATGCTCTAGAATCAAACAAGACTGTTGCGAGAATTGAATTAACACGGAGCATACCCAGAATGACGCGTGGATCTTCCTGAGCTTCCTCAACAGTGACATGGTTCAGACGACCACGTCCAGCACCTTGAGCCTTATCATTATTCTTTGCCTACTGATCATTGTGTCCGACAGCCCTTTGAGAACACTCCCTTGAGTAGTGACCAGGCTGACCACAGGAGTAACAGGTAACTCTAGTGTGAGAACCAGCAGGAGGATGATAGTTTGCTCCACTAGTATTTGACTGTGGCTGACGAGAAGCATTGCCAGAATACTTGGGTGCATAAGAAGCACGAGGTATAGCACGGTATGGAACAAAGACACGGTGCTTCTTGTTACCAGAGGAAGAAGCACGAGAATTTCCTTCTTCACGCTTCTGAGAGAGTTCCATATCCTTCCTTCCATGATCCAAGGTAAGCGCCTGATTGTGCAAGTCCTGGAAAGACTGGAACTTGAAGGGTAGCAACTCATAGAGAAGTGCAGGGTTAAGTCCCTTACAGAACAGCTCTTGCTTATCTTAATCATTGGTCACATCCCTGGTTGCATAGGAAGCCAGGCGAGTAAACTCATGCCCATATGTTTCAATATCCTTGTGCCCCTGAGTCAGATCAAGAAACTCCCTCCTTTTGAGATCCATGACGGGCTTAGGGATATAAGAGGCACGAAATGCTGCAACAAACTCTTCCCAAGTAACAACATGTCCCTGAGCTTGCAGATTCAGAAAACCTTCCCACCAAACACAAGCCTCACCTTCCAGTTGATAGGTGGCGAAGTTGACACGGTCAGCATGACGGACATGAAGAGAACTGAACTGGCGCTCTATGGTGCGGAGCCAATCATCAGCTTCAAGGGGCTCCTTGGGGTGGGTGAATATTGGAGGAAAAGAGCGGATAAAATCTCCAAGTGTGACACAGTCGTCAGGACAACATTCAGTGTTCTGCGCCACACGCTCCAGCAGGCATTCATTCCTTAGACGGTTGGTCTCAATGTTGTTGAGAACCTCGGCCATTGTGGGAGGTGGCGGAAGTTCCTGATCAACATTGTTGTTTCCTCGATGGCCAATAGAACCACGAGTACCAGACGACATCCTGAGGTGAAAACAGAAACCATGAGAATGGATTCACCAAAAAAGATACATCAAAGGATGGCAAAACCATATCAAAAGATCATGGTGGAGGTGAACATGTTGATAAAGATTATATCAATGCATTAAGTATGGCTGTAGAACAAGCATACGAAACGTATACGCTACCAACTTAGATACAAATCATAACAATGGAATGCAAGCATGATATGATACCGACAATTCACAAAAGAGTAGAGAGCGGAATTAGAGACATCCTTAGCAAAGTTCAAAAACAATGCTTCAGTTGCACAGATTTATTTTGGAAACTCGGAGCCTTTCAACCGAGTAGGGAGTACTATGAAAAACAAGCCACACCCATATATCCTAAAAGTTTGAAATAGTAGACGAGAAGTGAAAACCTTTCAAAGCAAATGAGATAAGATAACTCAACAATAGAAACAACCTTGGATAATAAGTAAAAAGAGTCCTATTCATAGTTTTGCAAATAATTTTTAGCTTTCAAGTAGTTTTATCAAACTCTAGACTCAACATCGACCAGCTAGAAGGTTTTCATACATGCAGTCTTGCTCTGATACCAAAATATGTCACGACCCCAGATCAGGGCTAGAAAAATACCAGATCCTCATCTGATATAAGCCTAACCTAAATTCCGAAGCGCGCAGGGAAAGATCGGTAACATTACAGAACATACAAACCATACATTAATAAGGTAAACTCTTAAAAGAGTTACAAACCAGTCATACAAGACAGGGGTCACAGACCCATCATTACATCAAACAATGGAAGCAAACAAGTTGTTCTAAACAACAAACTTAGCAAAGGGCCTAAGAGGCCTTAAACAGAAGTAGCGACCCTTCCATAGATCCTAGGCTGCTGCCCGGGAACCCCGAATACTCGTCGACTTCGACGTAGAAACCACCTTCAGTTGGAGTAGCTTCATCTGCAGAAAACATCAACGAAGCAAGGCTGAGTACAGGGTGTACTCCGCAAGACTTATGGCTCGTGGAGTTATTTTGCATAAAGCCATCTTTTGTTTTCAAAACAAGAGGGAGAAGAAACTCGTCCAGTCAGATCATTTTCAAAAGGGGATAAGAAGACTACAACTCTAGCTCTTAGAATCATCTTTGATATTCACCAAGTACCATCATCAACTGAACCTCTCTTCCCGGACTACCCACTCAAACAACCCCGAGGAAGTACTCCGGATCTCACATTAGTTGGCCAAGTTTTATCATTCCGTTATAGTTATTTATAATCACATAATCTGTTCCCAAGTCGTCCATAACCGTGGACACGGCTTTTCGAAAAGATTAATAACCCTGCAGGGGTGCACAACTTTACCCACACGTACCAACTGATTCTTAACGCTAAAATATTAGCCCTCTTCCTTGGAAGGCCGGCAGAGAGTGGTTAACCATGACCTTTACCTTACTTTCGCCGAGACCATGAGTCATGCACTAAGGAGATGTCGCCGTAACGGGTCGAGTCCCGAAGTCAGTCCCTAGCGATGTGAACAGGGTTTGAGATTACGGATGACGGGCATCTCCCATTCTCTTCCACGCTTACCTACCTGTATTAATGTACCTCCTTCACATCCACTCAAGAACAACCAAGATGCGTATCTCGAATGGAAAGCCGAACTATGTGACTCATGGAATCTACTAGGCAAGTTAGTTGGTCGAGGGGGTTTCCAGGCCCCCGTGTGGCTGTACGCTCGTCTTGGTTCAAGAGGCGAGAACATCAGGTCCTAAGGGTGGCAAGTATGGGACTACAAAAACCACAACCCACATGGCCTCCCATACAAGCTTTAGCATGATTATTATACATCTTTGATCTTATCACCACATCCTACCATACTAGATTTATTCGCATCCCCGGTGCATCACCTAAATGATCAGCATCGGACACTAAGCATGGCTAAGCTTGACTGAATGGTGGCACTAGCGAATGCTCATAGGACAAACCCTAGTTATGCTAGGAGCAATGGATCAGGTAATATAGTTCACAAAGGGAAACATGCATCAGATAGGTTTACTCTGTCTACTAATAAAAGATTGTTGAACCGAATGCATATGACGAGAATGAAATACTTTGTAAACATAGGATTCATATGTATGAGTGGGGCTTCGCTTTCCTTGTCCGTTGTTGGACTGATACTACTCTTTAGTGGCGTTGACTTTAGCCTCGGTTTCGGTTCCTATTCGCAAGAACCAATCACCGGAAAAGAGAAAGCAACACTCAACACATGTCATGTGCAATTCTCATACAATATGGATGATATTACAAGTTGAATAGTGTTGGAATGAACCCTAGAACATGCTTTCTCATTTTAAACGGGGTCCGAAAGGTCCAAACCTTAGAGCAGGATGATCCTCAGAATCACCTACGGGGTTCAATTGGTTCTTATAATTAAACTTGCCATCAAAGTTTATTAACTATGTATGATTATATCTTAGTTAGATAGGTTTCATTTTTCTGATCATTTTGGTATATTATTTGTATTTTTATGAATTAAGATGAATTAGTTATGAATTTCTCCAATTTTAATTCATTTTAAATCATTTTTGGAATATTTAATTTAATTTCCAACTTGGGCCCACATGTCACTTTTATTAATTTCAGAAAACATTTACAAAAAAGATTAAAATTCTTACAGGTATGGCCCACCTGTCATATATTTTTGTTTACAGAAATAATTAAAAAATAAAAAGGAAATATGACATCATGATGATGTCATGCTGACATCATCAATGGATTTGCTCTCAGATTGATGCTTGATCTGTTGATCGAGCGCGCGCGGGGATGCGAGGCAAGCTGCGCTGGACTCAGCGCATCACGCTGAGCCAGAAAGTGTCGGCGCGGCGTGTAGGGGGTCGCCGGAGCGGCGAGAGTGACGGTGGCGGATGGCGGCGGTGGCAGGTGCACACGGGGGAGATGATACAGATGGAAAGGGGGCAAGCGGGGTGGTGCTTGAGCACTGGTGGCTCACTAGGAGCACGATGGTGGTGTCGGTGAGGCGAGGCGAGCACGGGAGACACCAGAAACCAGGAAGAATGCGGCGGCCGGAGACCGGGAGGGGCGAGGTCGATGGAAACGATTCCGAGTGCCCGCAGCCGATTCCTTCGGCGGGGAGGTGCAACTCGACAAGGCGCAGCCCCTAGACACCTCGGCTAGGCAAGGGGTGGCCGGAGACGGCGGCGACAAGCGGTGGCCGACGAACTAGGGTTCGGCCAGAGAGGGGAAAATGATAGAGGGGGCAAGAAGAAGAGAAACTGGTACTGGGAGGAAGAGGGGGTCGAGGCGGGTCTTATCCACGGCTCCGGGGGCGGTGGCGTGCATCGCAACGTCGGTGAGGATCGACGGTGGGCGCTGCTGCATGCAGCTGCTTCGCTCGGGAGGAAGACGACGAGGACTCGCGGCCATAGGGGTACGGGCCAGAGGTGGGCCGGCTTGGGCCCTGGGTGGGCTGGCTGCACTAGCGGCATAGAGAGAGGGAGAGAAGTGGTATGCGGCCCAGTAGAGCTAGGGAGACTATTTTTTATTTGTAGATTGTTTTTCTATTTCTGTTTTATGATTTCTTTTGTATAATTCAAATTCAACTCTATTTTGAAAAATTTCAAATTACAAAAACTTTTATATAATATCTGAAAACACTAAGGGGCCCTTAACACAATTTGGGCTCCATTTGTTTTGATAGTTTTAAAAATATAAAACCATTTGAATTCATTTCAAGTAGAGAGGGAAACTATTAGGGCTTTATTTGTTCTTACTTGATTAAACCAAAGTGCAAGTATTATGCATGCATGCAATGCTCAATGTCTTTATTTTATATTACACAAAAGGTGGTATCTTACACTGTGCTATGTTCGATGGCCGATCAAGCTCCGGGTAGTCATCATCCGGGTCACGTCGCTTACGCTTATGATCCTTGTTAGGCCTATCCTCAAGTTCACGATTGTCAACGAGGTAGTAAGGCCCATTGAGTAGCGCCTTGCTTATCATGAATGGTCCTTCCCATGGAGGGGATAATTTGTGTGACTTCTTGTGCTTAAGTCAGAGCACCAGACCCCCCCTATTTAAACGAGTGATGCCGAACGCGGCGACTATGGTAGCTATGTAGCTTCTGCTGGTAGATGGCGGATCTTTGGCATGCCAAAACGCACTCCTCCTCGAGAAGGTCCACATCTAGGTGTCTGGATTCTTTAGCGTCATCTTCGTCGTAGGCGGCAACTCTTGGTGAATCATGAACGATGTCGGAAGGTAGGATGGCTTCTTCTCCATATACCATGAAGTAAGGGGTGTAGCCTGTGGATATTTTGGGTGTAGTTCATAAACTCCACAACACATATGTTAATTCCTCCGCTCAGGCTCTAGTTGCTCTATGCAACGATGCTTCCAGACGTGGCTTGATCCCCTGCAGAATTAACCCATTGGCTCGCTCAACATGACCATTGGATTGTGGATGTGCCACAGATGCAAGGTCAAGTCGGATACCTTCTCCCAACAATAAGCCTCCATTTCTCCGAGTGACAAGTTGCTGCCGTTTTCGGTGATGATGCTATGTGGGAGACCAAATCTCACCACCAGATCCCGAACAAACCTAAGGGCAGTTGCCCCATCAAGATTTCTAATGGGTTTAACTTCTATCCATTTGGTGAATTTATCAACTGCTACTAGCAGATGCGTAAACCCACATGGTGCCGTCTGCAACGGACCAACCATGTATAGCCCCCAGACTACAAACGGCCAAGTTATTGGTATTGTTCGCAATTCTTCGGCTGGAATATGTGGTTGTCGGGTGTAGAACTGGGATCCTAAGCACATCTCTACCAACTTGTCGGCGTCCGCCTTCACGGTCGGGCAGTAGAATCCTTGCCGAAAGGATTTGGAGACCAATGATCGAGGAGCGACATGATGCCCGCAATCTCCGAGATGGATCTCATGCAGGATGTCAATACCATCTTTCTAGGAAACACACTTAAGGTAAACACCGGTGGTGCTTCTTTTGTAGAGCTGTCGATTGATTATGGTATAGCCCTTTGCTCGACGTACAATTTTCTGTCTTTCGACTGCGTCGACAGGCAAAGTTTCGTGTACGAGATATTCCATGAACAGTTTTGTCCAAGCCGGAGGGACCTTTGTCACTGTGTGAACGAAAGAGTCACCTCTGTCCTGGTTGTCCATGTCCGCTCCCTTCACGGATGGTGTCCGTAGATGCTTCAGGAAAACGCCAGGCAGAATTTGTTTGTGCCCTGATCCAAGCATTGACAGCAGATCTGCCGCCTCATTTTGCTCCCTAGGTACATACTTGACGTTGTAGCCCAAGAAGCTCTTGGCTATCTCGTCCACTTCGTCACGATATGCCACCATCATAGGGTTCCGCGCGGTCCAGGTGCCAGCCACCTGTTGGGCAACCAAGTCGGAATCTCCACAACAAACTATGTGCTTGATGCCAATATCCTTGGCTACACGCAGTCCGTGAATGAGTGCTTCATACTCCGCCATGTTGTTCGTAGCCTCAAAGTGGATCTGCAGAATGTAGTGTAGCTTTTCCCCGGTTGGTGACTGTAATAGTACACTAGCCCCCGAGCCATTGAGTAGCTTTGATCCATCAAAGTGCATCACCCAGTATTCTAGCTCTGGTATAGGGGTAGCATCTGGCATGTCCGTCCAATCTACGATAAAATCCGCCAAGGCCTGTGACTTGATAGCGCCGTGTCTTTTGTATGCGATCTCAAAGGCGGCAAGTTCAATGCCCCACTTCGCGACCCTTCCTGTAGCGTCGTTGTTGTTTATGATGTCGGACAGTGGAGATTTGCTCACAACTGTGATGGGTTGATCCTGGAAGTAGTGCCTCAGCTTCCGAGAAGCGAGGAACACTCCATAAGCTAGCTTCTAGTAGTGCGGGTAACGCTGCTTGGACTCCATCAAGACCTCGCTTACATAGTAAAATGGTCGTTGAACTCCATACTCATGCCCTGGTTCCTTCCGCTCTACCATGATGATGATGCTAATTATCCGGTTGCTGGCCGCCATGTAAACTGACATGGGCTCCATAGGCTCGGGAGCTGCAAGGATAAGCGCCGAGGAAAGTATCTCCTTTAGCTGCTTCAATTCTGCATCTGCTTCATTCTTCCACGTAAATTTTTCCACCTTCTTCAGCAACTTGTACAACGGCAGAGCCTTCTCTCGAAGTCGGCTGCCGAACCGACTAACTGCTGCAATGCAGCCTGTTAGCCGTTGTATGTACTTTAGGCATGTCGGACAATTTATGTTTAGGATGGCCTTGATTTTCTTCGGGTTGACCTTGATTCCATGCTGGGAAACGATAAAGCCCAACAATTTGCCGGCTGGAATCCCAAAGACGCACTTCTTAGGGTTCAACATCATGTTGTATTTCCAGAGATTAGCAAAGGTTTGTTTTAAGTCAGAGATTAAATCGTTTGACTTTTTAGACATCACCGCTATATCGTCCACATAGGCATGAACGTTCCGACCAATTTGATCGTGCAGGCAACATTGCATTGTCCGCTGGTACGTAGCACCTGCGTTTTTCAGCCCAAAGGGCATCGTGACATAGCAAAACGTGCCATAGGGTGTAGTGAACAAAGTGGCCAATTGGTCCGACTTCCTCATCTTTATCTGGTGGTATCCTGAGTATGCATCGAGAAAACACAAAAGCTCCAAGACATCCGTCGAGTCAATGACTTGGTCAATGCGAGGCAAAGAAAACAGATCTTTGGGACATGCTTTGTTCAAGCCGGTGTAATCAACGCACATTCTTAATTCTTTGGTTCCCTTTTTGGTGACAAGTACAGGATTGGACACCCATCGGGTGTGAAGGACTTCTCGGATAAAACTAGCCTTAAGTAACCTAGCTATCTCTTGGCCAATGGCGCATCTCTTCTCGTCTCCGAAGTGTCGTAGAGGTTATTTCAATGGTTTACATTGTGGATCAATATTCAAACTATGCTCGGCAAGTTCCCTAGGTACACCTTTCATGTCGGCAGGTTGACAAGAAAAGATGTCCCTATTCTCACGGAGGAACTCGACGAGCGTGCTTTCCTATTTAGGGTCCAGGTTCGTCCCAATGGCGGTGGTCTTGGAGGGATCGCCTACCACAAGTTCCACTGGCTTGATCTCGATGGCAGCCTTGAATGCTGGGGAGAAGTCAGAAATCTGCTTTTTCGATGCCGGCATCTCCGAGGCATCGACCTTGCTCTGGATCTCCTTGAATTCTTCGTTGTAGAGGACAACTTCCACAAAGGCTGCTTCTCCAATCTCGCAGTCCCTTGCCTTGGTAAAGCTTTCAGATACGATGATGACACCGTTTGGTCCGGGTATCTTGAGCTTGTTGTAGACGAAGCATGGCTTGGCCATGAAGGTGTGGAAGATGTCGCGTCCGAATATGACGTGGTACACGCTTTTGAAGGGGATCACCTCGAAGATCATGCGTTCTTGGCGGTAGTTATTGACATCGCCAAAAGCGACTTGAAGTGTGATGCACCCAAGGGACCGAGCTTCCCGACCAGGAACTACGCCGTGGAAGGTGGTGCTGGTAAGCCTTAGGTTTTCCTCCGTCAAGTTCATCTTGTGAAGTGTATCCAAGTACATGATGTTGATACTGCTTCCACTATCCACCATACATTTGGTGAACTCATTGGCGTCAATCATGGGGTTGATGACCATGGCATACTGGTTCTCCGTAGGGATGAGGTCTGGGTGATCCTTCTGTCCCAAGTAATTGGAATCTCCGACCAGTGCAGGTACTAGGGAACTGGGGGTAGAGTAGCGTCAGTATCCTCATAGAGGTTTTCTGTTGTCGTACAGTGGGGGTTCCAAGGAAAGTGTGGAAGATGGCCGCCTTCTTCTCGAAGGGGTTCTTGCCCTTGCCATCGCTCTTGGCGGCGTGCTTGGGGTCAACATCCTCGTCCATATCACTTGAATCCTTGGACTCCTCGTCCTTCTTCTTTCCCTTGCCCTTGCCTCGCGGTCTGTTCTTCCGACTTTGCTTGTAGCCAGACTCCGGGTCTTCCTTGAGGTCGTTGACGAACATGCAATGGCGATTGGTGTGAGTGTCTTTGCCATTGGCGTCGAGGTGTACGAGGCATGGCATATCGCGGTACTCCTCATAGGTTTGGGGAATGCGGAGCGCTGCCGAGTTAGTTTCACTAGCTCGCTGTTGCCCACGACTAGCCCCCTGTCCTTGGCCGCGTTGTCCACCATCACCTCGTCCTGCAAATATCATGGCGACCATGTTGGAATTTTGCTTTTCTTTTGGCGGGTTCTTCCGCTTGGTGCTGCTGTTCCTCCGAGCATGAGTTCGAACAGCAGCACGTGGAACTGTTGTGGTATTGCCGACGAGTACGCCATAGAGGGGTCCTCACAATGCGTGTTTAGAGACGTGGGGGGAAGATGGACGGTTGACGGGTATGAGGTTACACAGCTTACACAGGTTCAAATCCCACAACTGTGGCGGAGTCCTACTCCTGCTATAAATCACTATAAGGGCGATACGCCGAGTTACATGGATTGGTTCGATGTGCATGAGTACGAGTTGTACGTCTAAAGTTATATCTGACTTGTTGCCCTAGAGGCTCCCATAGGCCCAACTTATATAGTCGCTAGGTCCTAGGGTTACAGGGAAAAGTCCTAGCCGGACAGGTTACAAAGTCCTACACGTTATACAACTAGTCTAACGTGTCTTGTAATCCAAGGCTCCGGGTACGTCGATGACTCCTCCGTAGCCTTCCTTTATCCGGCATGGGCCTCCCTTCTGGATCCATCTAATTGGGCCGCCTAGCAGGCCATGGGCTATGTTACCAACTGTGGGCCACCCGGGTTATTCGGATAGGAGACATGCTATGAGGATACCCATATAGCATATCCCTAACAATATGGCCATGACCTTGGCCATCTTGTTTGAAAGCTTTTAAAATATAATGCTTATCAATTTTGGCAAATTTGTGGAAACTCATTTAAATGCTTGTAAGCATGCTTTCGCTGCCATGTGGGCCAGCACGTGAGGAGCGGATGCGTCGGAGTAGCGTACGTCGGAAGCTTCAACCTCAAAATTTCTGCATAGCGCCGAAACATCCCGCGCATCTATTCAAAAATCCCGCCCCGTTTTTCACGATGCAAAATTCGTCTGCTATCCCTAGCCCAGAAACAAGGACCAGAGGAGCACTATAATAATAGAGGGGTATAGGTGGTAAATTTGTGCCATCCCACCTATATTCCCCCATTGCCTCTTCACCGCGCACCCCCCTTCGACATCCACCTCCCTCCAGCCACTTCACCGCTAGCCCTCTCTTCCACACCGGAGCTCCTTCACCGTCGGCGCTCTCTTCCGCATCGGAGCTCCTTCCCCGCCGGAGCTCTCTTCCACTTAGGAATATCTTCACCGCCCAATGCATCGGATCCACCTCGAAATGCCCACCCGACGCCCCCGCCGCTGTCATGCGCGTCCCACCCGCCCTCGCCGCACGACGGTAATTTCTCTTGCCCATTTGCTATTTCTTTGGTACTCATCAACTACGAAAGGGTTAAAATTTTGATCAATATCCTGGATGCTATTGCCATTTCGTTTGCACCCACATATGGTAGTTCGTATACACATAATAAGCTTGTCGCTATTATTTCCTTTGTTACATTCTCACACTATCGGTGTTCCTACAACACAAACTCGTAGATGGTATTCTTTCCGAGCGCTCGAATGGGTCATGGGAACATCTCATAAAGGATCCAACACTGACAATCTGACGCCAATCAAGGATGAAGTGCGAGGTTTCTATGTGTTACTTAGGCCAGTTTCTTGTCATGTTAATAAGTTATATTCCATGTATGCATATTATGTTAATAAGTCATTCTACCTGAAAACCTGCCATGACATTTCCATTCATGTTTTGTTGTGTTTCTATCTGCGAATTCTTAATTCACGAAATGTCCATCTTGACATTTTTAATAGTATCTTTTTGGTTTTTTCAACTGCTTTTATCCATCCAAACCAGCTAGCTAGTTTGAATCATACATCTGGTCATTTTTAATGCTATCTTTTTGGTGTTTTCCAAGTGCTTTCGTCCTTCCAAACTAGCTAACTCGGTTTTAAATGTTATGACTTAATGCAGAGAAAGGAAAATGGAGTACAAGGACTAGAGTTCTAGCTGCTGGACTCAAATACTACTGGCAGATTGACCAGGAGTCGAACCCGCTTGAGTAGGAGCAACTATCAGTCTGAACGAGCTACTGTAAGTTCATACTTACTTAAAGTATACGCGTCACCCTTAAGCTTTTTGTCTTGTGGAAAAGGTCCACTATGTATATATATAGTAGCTCTTAAGTTTCACTTTTTGGCTTATGGGGTGGTTTATCATACATAGTGGATGTCCAGCATGTGCAGCATTGGAGATTTCTGGTATCTATAGTCTTTTTCACTCATGAGGGTGAGTCTAGCAAGTTTTTATGGACCCTGGGTCTAGTACAAGACCTATGCCTTTATTGTTTCTTTCTACTCGGATGAGTGGGTCCCCTATCTGGTGTAACTGGTGGAGCAGATTTTATTTTCTTAGACGCGAGCCTAGTAAATTTCATACCCACGTCTAATATGATTACTCTTAAATGATCTCTAATTTATATAATACTACTTTTTCCGGTTGTTCTTTGTGTTAACCCCTTTCATCTTATTGTATAGGCTGCATTTAAAATGAAGCAAGAGTCCATGAAAGGCAAGACCGAAAGTTGTGATCCATCTTCTCATTCATCCTCCCATTGTATTTTTTAAGCAAACAACTTATTTACCACTCCGACTAGTACAACTCCTACAGGATATATATATATATATATATATATATATATATATATATATATATATATATATATAGTGGCGCTATTTGACACCCAGGGTGTAGAATAATATTCTACACCCACCCTCTATCTTTAGAACCGTATTTTATTTTTACGTCACGTAAATTTTTAAATTTTGTATTACTTCGTAAGTTGAGAAGAACATAATAAAATTTAAAAATGACATAATTTTTTTTATTTACATGCTGTAAAAAAATTCGACGTAAAAGACATATTTTTGGTGTTTTTTACACTACAATGACTCAAAAAAATTATTTTTGTGTCAATTTTTTTGGTTGTGATGATTATATGAACATAATTATTCGTATACAAAACATAATTTTTTAGTCTAACAGCGTAAAAATATGTTGGGTTGCAAAATAACTTTTACGCACCACAGGTCTTTGAATAGGGTTTCTATATATATATATATATATATATATATATATATATATATATATATATATATATATATATATATATTATATATATATATATATATATGACTGAACTAAAGAGGAACCCATTTAAGATAGTTCCTATATAACTACTCCCTCCGTTTCAGGACTTAAGGCGTCCTTATTTTGCGTGTTTTTTCTTTAACTAAGAATTACTTTAAATATGTAAAGAGTTTTCGTATAACTAGTACCACTGAAAAGTATTTTTTAATACGAATCTAATGGTACTAATTATATAAATTTATATCAAACTTTACTTTGAAAAACGTGTGCGTCTTAAGCTGAAACGGATGTAGTATAGGTGAACTTACCCCGCGTACCCCCCATCCGAACTTTCCTCGCGAAACCCTCCCCGCCAGGACCTGCTCCCCCCCGGCCCCACCACCCTCTCTCCCTTCCCCCGGTTTTTTCCCTCGTCCTCACTAACCCGCAATCCCCGCTGCCAACGCTCCTCGTCACCAGTCCCGTCGACCACGTGACCCATCCACCTCGTCTTCCTCCCGATGCCCACCTACCCCGCGTCCCACCCGACCTGTGCCTCCCCCGGTTCCCTGGCGGCCCACGCCTCCTCCCTCCCTAGCGCGCCGCCGCGGTCGCCTTCCCCAGCCTCCATCTCGTCGCCTCCATCTCCGGCGCCGTGCTGCCTAGCCCCGCCTCCATCCCCGGCGACCTGCGCCGCACTACCTAGCCTCCACATTGCCGGCGGGTGTCCCTCTTGTCCTTTGCGTGGGCACGAGGTAGCGGGGTTGCTGGTGCCCCATACCCCGAGCGCCGTTGGCCGACCCTATCCCTGCAAGCCACCGGTCCGTCCGATCCCCCTAGCGGCCTCGCCCGATTCCTAGCCTCCTGCAGCTCCTCCCTCACCTTGCGCGCCTCCCAGATTCCCTGCAGAGTGGTAATGTGCAGCTGGAAGTGTGGTGTTGTGCACGTGGAGTTTCAGTGGTGATGTGCAGGTGAAAAGGTCGCCTTCAGGCAGCGCGTGGCAGAGTCGATATTTACTCATGTAATCTCAGTAGAGCGCTACTAGCATAGCTCAAGTCTTTTTATTAATTTTTATCGTAGTTCACCTATTTTATCTGGTTAGCACATGGATGTATTTGTATCATATAAAAATCAGTTCACCTATTTTCACACATAAAAGTATGCTCGGATTTGTTTGAAAGTTCGATCATCTACTGGGTTAACAAAATAAAAAGTTCACTCTGCTCAAAATAAAAGTTCTCTCTGTCCCAAATAACAGTTCACTATGATCGAAAAAAAAGTTCACAAGTGTTAAAAATATATAGTTCACTCAGTTGTTCCCCCAAAAAAGTTTACAAGCATTAAAAATAAAGTTTAGTCCGTGAGAAAACATAGTTCACTCCGAACGCGAAAAAAAGACAATTAACAAGCATTGAAAAAATACAGTTCACTCAGTTGTCCAAAAAAAAAGTTCACGAAAATAACGTTCACTCTAATGAAAAAGAAAGTTCACTCAATTGTCCAGAAAAAGAAAGTTCACAAGCGTTGGCAAAAGACAGTTCACTTTGTTGTCCAAAAAATCACGAAAATAAAGTTTACAAGTGTTGAAAAAAGACAGTTCACTCAGTTGTTCGAAAGAAGAAAGTTCATGAAAAAGAAAGTCCACAAGCATTGAAAAGATACAGTTCATTCCAGAAAAAACAAAGTTCACATGCATAAAAAGGAAGTTAACTCAACGGGAAAACATAGTTTATTTCAAACGTGAAAGGGATTCTCCTTTATTTTGTAGTTCACTTCAGAAAAAGGATAAAAAAATTAGAAGGTTTTTCGATAAAGACAAAGTTCACATGCGATAAAAAAAGTTCACTCTGCATGAAAAAAAAGTTCACTTCAAACGTGACAAGGATTCTCGTTTATTTGATAGTTCAGTTCAGACAAATGATAAAAAAATTCAGAAGGGTGTTCGCGAAAAAGAAAGTTCAGAAGCGTTAAAAAGGAAGTTAACTTTACTATCTAAAAAAGTTCGCCTTATATTTGAAAGTTCACTTCGGACATGGCTAAAAATTTAAAAAAAGTTCACTTCGAACATGGTGATTTCCCGAGAAAAATAAAGTTCACTCGCGTTGAAACAAGGTTCACTTGCCCTATAAAATCAAGGTTCACTTTATTTTCTGTCAAGGTTCATATGGGTTTCTGTATAGTTATACAGAAACTAGTTCCTGTTTAGCTCTCGTATATATTTCAACACGGATTTGCTATCTAGGATGCTACCAATGCACGCAAACGTTGACGTTGGATACAGGGAGTACGTGAACTAGATGCCAAGATAAGAGAGAGCCAAGATCTTGTATGTAGTTAACGGTGTTATTGCCGTTTGTAGAATAGCATGACCAGACTTTATTATAGCATATCAAACATCCCGTATTGTTGCAAAAATTCTACAAACTAGGATGCATGCGTATGCTAGTTGTACTTGCTGCACTAGACCCTGACTAGTTGTACTACTTGATGAGATGTGTGCATGCTAAGCATCAAACCGAGGATGGAAACATAGACAAATTTTGACAATAAATCTAACTATGACAGTAGACCAAGATAGCAAGTAGGTTATCATACGTTCTGGGCTGCACGAATTTTGGTCAAAATTTCCGCGTGTGACTTTCATTTAGCGCGGGAGTGCTTCTCGTGTCCGCTTCCGCTAGATTTTTTCAGTACAAAACGCAAAACTCGTTCATCCGCTAAACTAGTCCTTTGGTGTGCTTCGTCTTCACCAATCCCTAGTAGCTCTCCTATTTTGGTTTCGGTCTACATGTAGTGCTAGCTTGCATGCTCGAAAATTGATCTGTTCAATGGTCTACATGTAGTGCTAGAAATCATGCTGAAATTTTGATCGATTCAATGGTCTAAATGTATTGCTAACTTGCATGCTTAAATTTTGCCGGTTCAATGGTCTACATGTATTGCTAACTTGCATGTGATACCTGAGTTGTTAGTAGTTTGTATGCATATGCTAGCTTGTATGTGGTACTTGCACGTACTAGCAAGTGCATGCAAATTATGTTCTTGATATAACAAAGGTGGTGTTTTCCGTTAAATATTTTATGCTTCGGCTGCTCAGATTCATGCTCTCTATAGAATATCCAATGGTTGGATTAGTATGCATATGTACCAGCCTAGATAGCCCACTATTTCCCATATATATACGCGGATTTGCTATCTAGGATGCTACCAATGCACTCAAGCGAGTACATGAACTAGCTGCCAAGATGAGAGAGAGCCAAAATCTTGCATACAGTTAACAATTTTATTTACCGTTTGTAGAATGTGAAGACCAGACTGTATTGTAATATACCAACCAGCCTATATTGTTGCAAAAATTTCTACAAACTACACCCGGTTGCTAGTTATACTTGCATGCACTAGACCTGACTAGCTGTACTAGTTGATGGAATGTGTGCATGTTAGCATGAATCCTAGCATGAAAACATACAAAACATTTTGCAATAAAATCAACCGTGAGAGTAGACCAACATATCCAGCAAGTTATCATACGTTCTAGGTTGCACGAATTTCTGCCAATATTTCCGCGCGTGGCTTTCGTTTTAGCGGGGTGCTTCCCGCGTCCATTCCCGCTAGATAGTATTGTTAGAATGCGTGCTAAAATTTAGCCAGCTCAGTGGTCTACTAGTATTGCTAACTCGTATGCATGCGTGAGCTGTTACTAGTTTGCATGTATGTGCTAGCTTGCATGTTCTAGCAATGCATCCAAAAAATGCTCTTGATATAACGGGGTTGATGTTTTCCGTTAGATATTTTGTGCTTCTGCTGCTCAACTTCATGCTCTCTATAGAATATCTAATGGTTGGATTAGTATGCATATGTAGCATCCTAGATAGCCTACTATTTCTCATATATATATATATACATGTATATATATATGAAGGCTATGTTGCTTGCAGAAAGAAAAGGTGTAGCTGCCCTTAGATTTATAGCTAAAATGTTGAAGAAGAGGATAGATGATACATTCAAGCGAATTGCAATGTACCGATCTCTTATTAAGGATACCAACACTCTGTAATTTTTAGAATGCAGATCTTGTTTAATAATGTGTTGTAATAAACTTTTATTGTTGTAATAAGTAGTTTAAATTTTTGCATGTGTATTAATTGGCGTCTTGAAATTCTTGTGTTGTTATGCAAAATAAGTCGGCGGTTCCAAAAAAATGCCAAAACAGTAACAAGTTAGAATAGAATGATCTATAAAACAACGCATGGACGTGAACATGAACAGTAATGGAAATAACAGTTAATGGCCTGAATACTAATAGTACCAAACAATAATAGGCTAGAATTTCAGCAGGCCTGAACAGTAAAGGCCAGAAACACAGCGGGCTAGAACAGTAACATGCTAGATTTCTAGCGGACCAGAACAGTAGAATGGCAGATTTACAGCTGACCAGAAAAGTTAATGGCCAGATACATAGCAGGCCAGAACAATAAAAGGCTAGATTGTGAGCAGGCCGGAACAGTAAAATGCTAGATTTCTACCAGGCCAGAATAGTAAATGGCCAGATTTATAGTAGGCCGGAATAGTGAATGGCCAGAAACACAGCAGTCCAGAACAGTGAAAGGCTTGATTATCAGCAGGCCGGAACAGTAAATTGACAGATTCACAGCAGTCCAGAACAGTAATGAACCAGATTCACAACACGCCAGAACAGTAGATGGCTAGATTCTCAGCAGGCCAGAACAATAAATTGCCAGATATACAGCAGGGAGTAGCAATAAAAGGCCAGATGCATATCAGGACATAATAGTGGAAGGCTGAAATAACAGCGGGCCGAAATAGTATGGGGCCTGAATATATGATGGGCTGATACTTCCAAAACGTATCTACTTTCCCGAACACTTCTGTTATTGTTTCTCCTCTACTTTGTGTGATTTGGATACAACTAACGCGGATTGACGCTGTTTTCTGCAGAATTACTTTGGTGTCTTGTTTTCGTGCAGGAAATCAACCTTTAGGAAAAATACCAGAAAATATGCCGAAAATCCTATTTTCCTAGAAGACTCACGGAGCCAGAAGACGGAGAGGAGAAGAGGCCAGAGGGACCCACACCACCACTAGGCGCGGGCCAGACCTAGCCGCGCTAGGGCATGGTGTGGCCGCCTCGGACTCCGCCTTGACCTATCCTTTCGCCTATATACACCCTCTGACCTAAAAACACTAGGGGGTTCGAAAATTTCCAGAGAAGAGTTCCAATGCGTCGCCACCACCAGAAACAGCGGTTCGGAACCAGAAACTCCGTTCTGGCACCCTGCTGGGACGGGGAATTGGAGGAGTTCATCGCCACCATAATCACCGACGCCTCTCCATCAACCATCCATTATTCCCCCATACATGAGTGAGTAATCCCCCGCTGTAGGCTATGGGGATGGTAGGGATTGGATGAGATCACTCATGTAATTGCATAATATTGTTAGGGCATGGTGCCTAGTATCTATTGTTAGTGCCTTTTGACATTGTTGCAACTTGTTGTGCTTAATGCTTTTCACTAGGGCCCGAGTGCCATGATATCAGATCTGATCATGTTATTTATTCATGATGATATTATTGTTTGTGATCTTACCTGCAAGTTGTGTACAAATATCGTTGTCCGGAATCCGAGGCCCCGAAGTGACAGAAATTGGGATAACCGGAGGGGATGGCTGTGATGTGAGGATCATGTGTGTTCATGGAGTCTTAATGCTTTGCTCCGGTGCTCTATTAAAAGGAGCACCATAATTGCCAGTAGATTCCCTAGAGGTCCCGCTGCAAATGGGCCGGCAGGACAAAAGATGTTATGCAAGTTCTCATTGCGAGCATGCATGACTATATACGGAAAACATGCCTATGATTACTTAGTACCTAGATGTTTTATCTTCATTATCTGCAAATGCCTTTGTCTTGATTATTAAATGAATGGTCTTGTCCATGCAACGCCCATCCATCCATCCCTATGCCTACCGCACTTTAATCCCGTTGTTTATTACAATTGTTACTACTATCTTTATTTTACTATTTCTGTTATTTTGCTATTTCTACTACAAAACTATTGCTATTGATAAACTATTGCGAACAAGAATGTTTCTAGGTGCAGCTGAATTGACAACTCATCTGTTAAGGCTTATAAATATTCTTTGGCTCCCCTTGTGTCGAATCAATAAATTTGGGTTTTACTTCCCTCGAATACTATTGCGGTCCCCTAAACTTGTGGGTCATCAAGACTATTTTCTGGCACCGTTGCCGGGGAGCATATCTTTATTTATAAGTTCACTTGGAACTATTATTGTTCACTGCTATCCATTCATCATGGGTAAAACTCATGATGGAAAAGTTCCCATATTACCATCCATTACAAGAAGAGGTACAATTCTAAACACCTCTCTTGCTCTTGATTCACCATCTGTGATGAGTAAACTTGTAAGACCCCACCTTTATAAGGTAAATGTCCCTATGATCGCAATGCTAGTCCCTGGATCAAATGCTAGAAGCCACAGTTTAAGATGAAGTACACAGATACAAAGGTCTTTATTACATCGTCATTCCAGAGATAAACATAGTCTTTTACAACTTAATAGCCAAAGGCTAGTACAAGAGTTCATAACATATAGTAAATAACTATAAGTCTTCATCTTCATGTGCCACAGGCAAGCATGTTGAGTGTAGACTCACAACCCTAATCTCCATCAAAGTAACCTGCAACATCATAAGTTACAGCCATAGTGGGTCAATACATTTGGAATTGTATTGGAAAGTGATACCTTAGTAGAATAGTAGTAACTAACATCTATATGAATTTGGCTAAGTGTAGCTTAGGCTTGCTTTGCTCAAAATAGGTTTTTCTTATTAGTTGAGAACACTAAGTTTTTGTTTGTCGAAAACTCCCAAGGAACCACCAATAGACATTGGTGAACCTTTACCCTTGTTTAACCACAAGATTTTAACTTAGAAATTGGGATGAGGAGATCCTTGATAGGTTCAATGTCTTGATGCTCAAATTGTTCGTTGCCGGGGACACGGCTAAGTACTTAGGTTTTACCCTCTCGAGAGGTGTGCACTTTCCCCATAAGACTCGACACGCATCAAGATGAGATCTTTCAGAAGCCTTACCTTAGACCACTATGGACGCGTTCCATCCTATCACCCTACCACCAACTGTCCATCTGGCTAAGTTATTGTAACCTATATGATCAAGGTAGAGCCTATATGCCATGTGGTTGCACTAGAAGCTTCTAAACACTAAACATCTCAAATCCATTTGTTCCTGGGTGGCTTTCCACAAGTGAGATACACAAGGTAAACCATAGACATGGGCCTTGTGTAACCACTCAACATAAACCATCATACCATTCCACCCAGGTGATTCATTCACTTAGTTGTTTTATTAGTCAAAACACAAGTCAAAAGACTTAGCAAAATTTCCATAGCATGAATATAATCCATCCTTTTTTTCTACTAGCTAGTCTTAGCATGACAACATAACAAGTATATTAACTTATATAAAATTCTACTAAGACTACAACTACTAGTATTTCCCAAGGCATAGCATATATATATATATACTTAGCAAAAATTTCATGCAAGCCCTATTCAAAATATCACTAGTGCATAGTCAAAATAATAGGACAATATACATGAAGAACCACTTTCTTTGGTAGTTGGGGGAGTAGCAACAATCCTCACACTCACAATCACCACCAGCACCAAAACCTACACATAAAATGATAGCACCAAATTCATATTCAAATATTCAAGAAAAATACATATGAATTCATGCAAATGCAATGGAATGATTTTATACACTAAACTAATCCAACCAAACAGTAATGAACACAAAACCATCTATTTAAAGTCTAAACAAACTCAAATTTGCTTTAAAAACATTTTCTAAATAATTTATATAGACAAAATAAGCCTATATTTGATTCTGCAAATAAATATAATTTTCCAGAAACAAAATACAAATTCAGTCCCAGAGTAGTGTAGGATTTAATTTTCTGAATCCATTGATATGTTATTTGCATTTTTTGGATAAATAGAACTCAAGATATGAATTTTACAAGTTTAAATCTCTAATAGATATAAAATGAGATTTTAAAACAAAGTCACAGACACGTGAGCGCATCTGATTGGTCAGTACCGCTTCACACGGATCAAGCGCGTGAGCCGTTGGATCTAAGTCAGATCCTGTGGCTCAGATCTAATGATACTGCTCAGCCTACGATCTAATCTAAACCCTAGGATCCGGCGCTGACGAGTGCGACCAACGGCTGGCGGTGCCAATGGGTGCTGGTGGCGGCGGCGCTTCTGCCGGATATTATTCGGAAGTTCCAGAGGGGGATATGGCTCGTGTAGTAGCTTACCAACATCGCACGGTCGTGAGGAAGCTCAAGGTGGCTTCGGCTTGGACGAGGGCGAGCTGATACGGTCGCTAGGACACGTCGGAGTTGCGGACAGCGTCGGGCTCGTGCAGACGGCGATGGAGGCGACCTTTTGGTTCACCCTAGCACAAGCCAAGGACATCAGCGTGTGCACAAGGACCACGCGAACATCATCGTTTGAACTAGAGGTCGGGGGCGGTCGCATCTTACCGAGATTGCTCGTCGGAGATGAGGGTGGCGTCGGGTGCTCATGGTGCTGGACAAAGCCGACGTTCTGGGTCATGAGCAGATAAACAAAAGGCATGAGAATAAGTGCAAGATCAAGGGTAGCACAACCGTAAGAAGTAGAGGGCACGGGGCGGACGGTGCTCACCGTAATACCTCACCGGAGTTCGTCGGGAAGTGGGGTTTCGAGCTGAAATAGGAGCAGTCTGGCGGCGAATAGGGGGTGGCGAGTGAGGGGAATTGCTCGCGGAGGGGTGGAGCTTAAGTATCCAGCGGGGGCGAGGTAATCACGCTGCAATTCAATGACAATCAAGCCCAAAATCAATGCAGCGTTGATGGAGTAAACGGCGGTGGCGATGGGATCTGCGTGAGGTTTGGGGGAAGAAGGAGGTGAGTTGGCGCGGGGCCACTGGTAGTGTCAGCGGGTTAGAGGTTGCGCGCGTGAGAGAGAGGCAAAGGGGGAACTGGCCCGGATGGGCTTGCTGGGCCGTTTCTGGCACTAGGCCGAATAGGTTTCACAGCTGTTTATTTTTTCTTTTAACCTTTTCTTTTTCTGTTTGATTTTCTAGGAATGAATTTGAAACCTTATTCAAACTTGATTGAATTCAAATCACTTCTAGATTTTTGCAATGAGGTCCTTACACTCAAGAGTGTGTCAAACACAACTGTTTAATCAACTACACTTTGATCCTTTGAAAATAAAATAAAACCATGGCTTAATGATATATAAATAGTAGGCATAAAAATGGTTTTATTTGGAGTTTTGATTTGAAAATTTTTGTGTAAGACAAAAATGCTAGTCCCTGGATATATTAATAAGGTAGAGTCCCGTGTGTTTGCAATGCTAGTCCCTGGATCAATAGCTAGCATCCACAGTTAAGATGTAATATCAAGAAACAAAGGTCATAATACAACTTTATAACCAGGAATAACATAATTTTATTACATCTTACATAGCTCATTTGGCTATTACATTACATTGCAGCAGAATAACTATAAGCATGGGGTCGTTCATCTTCAAAGTGCCACAGGCAGACATGTTGGTTGTAGACTTATAATCCTAATCAATCAACTTCACTAATATCAAACAAACCTGCAACATAACAAGTTACAGCCACAAGGGTCAATACATTTGAATTATATTGGCAAGTGATACTATGGTAGTATAGTGGAGTCTATCATCTATATGCATTTGGCTAAGTGGAGTTGAGGCTTGCATTGCTTAAAATAGATTTTTCCTTAACATTTGAAAACACTAAGTTTTTGCTTGACAAAAATCATTTCTCCCAATCAAAAGATTGAAAACTCCTTAACCCTTGTTCAAACCACAAGTTTTTAACTTAGAAATTTGAACGATGAGATTCTTGATTGCTTCCATGTCTTGATGCTCAAATTTTCCTTTACCAGGGACATTGCTAAGTACTTAGATTTTACACTCTGCAGAGGTTGTGCACTTTCCCAACAAGACTTGGTTTCACCAAGACAAGATCTTTCAGAAGCCTTCCCTTAGACCAAAATGGACGCGTTCCAACCTATCAAACTCTACCACCAACTGTCCATATGGCTAAGTTCTTGCAACCTATATGATCCAGGCAGAGCCCAGAATGCCAAGTGGCTGCACTTGAAGCTTCTCAACATTTGACATCTCAATCTCTTTGTTCCTGGGTGGCAATCCACAAGTGAGATACACAAGGTAAACCATAGACATGGGCCTTGTGAACCACTCAACCAAAAACCACCAAATCAAGTCCCATTCCACCCAGGTGATTCATTAACTTAGTTGTTTTATTAAACACAAACACAAGTCCTCCGACTTAGAAATTGTTTCATAGTATGGATATATATTCCACCCTTGTTTTCTATTAGCTAGGCTAAGCTTGGTAGTAGTAGGAATCTTAACTTAGGAAAATTTCTACTAAGGTTTCATCTACTAGGTTTTCCTATAGCAAGGTTTATACTTAGCAAAATTCCATGCAAGTTTTACTTAGAAAAATCACTAATGCATAGTGAAAGTAATGGGACAAAAAGTATGAAGCATCACTTGCCTTTTTGGTAGAGGGTATAAGTTCACTCCTTGTCCTTGCAACAATCACACTCTTCAAGTCACTACAATTCAATCAAGCAAGGCACAAACTCAATCTACCAATCAAGCAAAACATCACATAAAATCATAGAAGCAAGATAATGCATGCAAGCATGCCAAGGATTGTTTTATTTGGACAAGTGGTTCCTAATGGGACATAAACATTTGAAAACACCTAATGGTCATTTTTGTAAAGTGGCAAAGTCATTTTTAAAAGGTTTCACTTCATAAACCATTTTCAAAACATGGTATCATTTTATGTGGTGTAAAAATGTTTTTACTAAGGCATTAATCTATAGGTTTCACCAAATATGTTTTCAAACCATAAAACTTGGTTTTTAGGGTCAGAGAGTTTAAAACAAAACATTTCCCAAAATTTTTCTTCCAATACCATTTTTAATAAATAAACCATATTTTTATTTGACTAGAAATGGTTTTAAATCAAAGAATCATTCTTTTGTTTCACCAAATACATTTTTGAATCCACAAAGTGTTTCCTATGGTCAGTAGGTTCAAACCACACCATTTGCCAAAGATTTTATCCCCAAAATCATTTTTGAACAATTTTTATAATCTAAACAAGCATACAAATGTTTCTGCAAAAACAAACATTTAAACAGAAACTTTTTACTAAACAAATGGCAGGATTGGCTAGGGCTTGTTCCACTGATTCCATTGATATAAAGTTTGCAAAATTTGGACGTGTAGAACTAAAGTTATGCAATTTACAAAATTGGAAATCTAATAGATCAATTCTGTCTTTTAAATCAACTTCAGGCCACGTGTCGAGTTCTTACTCGCTGATACCGCTTCGTCTAGATCACGTGCTGTAGGCCGTTGGATCTAACTGATATCGCACGGCTCAGATGCTCCCATACCTGTTCGCTTAAGTCGTTCTGTCTACGCCACAAGATGGGGATCTAACAGCTCACGCGTGTTTGACCAAAAGCTGGCGGTGCAGCGACGGTGGTTGGCGGCGGCGCGGTCAGAGGGTGGCGGTTCTGGTGAAGCAGGAAGAGAGAGAGAGGGAGGGAGTAGGCTCACCGTGTTCGCAGAAGCCTGGGGAAGCTCAAGGTGTCGCTGGTTCGACGAGGGGCGCACAGGGTAGTCCTAAATCGCTCGCCGGAGTTGTACTTCTCCTCGGGTGCGGTCAGAGGTTGTCGGAGGTGAGCGTCTGGGGCGCAAGCGAGAGAAACAACGCATCAGTAACATGCACACGAGTTCAAGGTTCACGAAAACACTCACCAGTGAGCAATGGGCGCACGAGGTCGTCGGCTATGGCTCACCGGAGTTGGGCTTATCGTCGGTGGCGCTCAGACATGGTCAGAGTCGAGGTTGCAAGGCATGTGTGGGCAAGCTGGCGCTATGGGGAGGTTCGCCTGGAGGTGGGGAGGGTGTCTGTGTGCTTGAGGAGGCAAGTGGTGGCGTGGGCTGCCGGAATCCTCGCCGGAGCGTCATCGGAGCAGTGGCAGTGTAGGGCAAAATTCTGCGGCCTGGGGGCGTGTTGAGATGGGGCGACAGAGGGAAAGTGGAGAGGAGGGGCAGGCGCTTTAACGTGCGTGGTTAAGGGGCCGATTAATGGCGTGGTTAACGCGTATTACGCCGGACTTAATTCGCCTGCAACGGCTGGCGAGGGGGAGGGCGTAGTCCGCGGGTGGGGAAGAAGGGAGCGTGGCTGTGGGGCCTAGTGTCAGCGAGAAAGGGAGTGAGGGGGAGGGTCCATTCGTCAGTGTCCTCGCGGGTTTCTTTCGCAGTGAAAACGATTCGCTCGCTGAGAGGGAGAGGTGGGCTAGGTTGGGCTGGAATGGGCTTAGCTGGGCTGGATTAGTTGGGTCGAGTCTGACTCTATTTTTTTTCTTTCAAATGCTTTTTCTTTTTCTATTTCTATTTTCTGTTTTGATTTTCAAACAACAATTCAAACATTCAATTCAATTCAAACAATCACCATACTTTGTGTTGTGCTTTGGTTCTGTTTAACAACATAAACCAAAGTCCCAAAATAAAATATTTTTTATTATTTTTAGGATCTATTTAATAATTAAATAAAATAGACCTTAATTATTAATTCAAATAGGTTTTGATTTATTTAATAAAATCTCCATTTTAAAACTAAATATTATCAAAACCAAATCAGTAGGTTTTATTTGAAAATATAAGATACTTGGAAAACTTGTTTAAAATAAAATAACATTTTTATTTTAGGGTCCATTAATAATTAAATAAAATGGACCTTAGTCATTAAATCAAATAGGATTTGTTTTATTAAAATCTTTATTTTGAAATCTAAAATAGCACCAAATCACTTCAGTAGTTTTATTTGAGAATATAAAATACTTGGAAAACTTATTTAAAATAAATAAATAAGTTTTAGTGTTTATTTAAAATGGGAAAAGCCTTTACTTTAATAAAGTTGGATATTAAATCCTTATTATTTTATTTAAACAAACCTTTACTATTTTTATCAAAACAAAATGTTTTAATTCAAAATCTTGGCCAATGTTTAATTTGGCTTTATAAATAATCTTTATTTATAAATCTACCTTTTCTTTTGAAAACCAAATCTTTTATTAAAAGATCCAAAATAGTAATTCCAAATATTTTTTTAACTTTATTGTTTATTTAACTTTTTATATCCCTTTAGGATTTATCTTAATCAAAATAGGTTTGAAAGTTCCCATTGGAATTCAAAAAGTTTCTTCTCACCCTGAAAGTCAACAAAGTTTTATTTTATTCATTTATTTTTCACATTACAAGATTTGGAAAATCTTGGGATGTGACATACAATTGCTAGAACTATAATTGGAAACACCAAAACTCCTAATGAAGATATTACTACACTTGTTAGTTCACCTAAGTCTAGAGAGTATCCTAGCTATGATCTTGATGACGGTTATATTGAAATGACTAATGAATTTATTGAAGAATGTCAAAACACTCATGGTGCAAGTTCTATTAAGAGTCTTCTTGAGAGACATACTATTAGAAATAAATTATCTCCTAATGCAAAGTTTTCCACATCCCCCATAAACATTAAATATAAGGATTATGATTTCAATCTTTATTTATCTTATATAACCATTGTTGAGAAAGAACCTTTGTAAGATCCCTCCTTTGTAAAGGAAAGGATCCCTGTGATTGCAATGCTAGTCCCTGGATCAATGCTAGCATCCACAGTTTAAGATGAAGTACACAGAAACAAAGGTCATTATTACATGTCATTCCAGAGACAAACATAGTCTTTTACAACTCCATGGCCACAGGACTAATACAAGAGTTTAAATATGTAATAAGATAAATAAGTCTTCATCCTCATGTGCCACAGGCAAGCATGTTGAGTGTAGACTCATAACCCCTAATCACCATCAGAATAACCTGCAACATCACAAGTTACAGCCACAGTGGGTTAATACATTGGAATAGTATTGGCAAGTGATACCTTAGAATAATATAGGCAACTAGATACTATATGCATTTGGCTAAGTGTAGCTTAGGATTGCTTTGCTCAAAATAGGTTTTACCTATTAGTTGAAAACACTAAGTTTTTCTTTGGCAAAAACTTTCCCAAGGAACTACCAATAGAAATTGGGGAACCTTTACCCTTGTTCAACCACAAGTTTTTACTTAGAAATTGGGATGAGGAGATTCTTGATAGCTTCCATGTCTTGATGCTCAAATTGTCCTTTACCAGGGACATGGCTAAGTACTTAGATTCTTCCATCTGCAGAGGTTGTGCACTTTCCCCACAAGACTTGATTTTCACCAAGACAGGACCTTTCAGAAGCCTTCCCTTAGACCAAATGGACGCGTTCCAACCTATCACCCCACTACCACCAACTGTCCAAATGGCTAAGTTATTGCAACTTATGTGATCCAGGTAGAGCCCATATTGCCAAGTGGCTGCACTAGAAGCTTCTTAACATATGGCATCTCAAATCCCTTTATTCCTGGGTGGCTTTCCACAAGTGAGATACACAAGGTAAACCATAAAAATGGGCCTTGTGTAACCACTCAACACAAACCATTCTTTCCATTCCACCCAAGTATTTCATTCACTTAGTTGTTTTATTAACAAAACACAAGTCCAATGACTTAGAAATATTTTCTCATAGCATGATTATATAACCACCCTTGGTTGCTACTAGCTAGGCTAAGCATGACATTGATAAGAATCTTAACTTAGAAATTTCTAGCAATTCTACAACTACTAGGATTTCCCAAGCATAGCGTATAGATCAAAATATTCATGTAAGTCAAGCAAAATATTTCTAGTGCAAAGTTAAAAACATAGGAATAAAATCATGAAGCACCACTTGCCTTTGTAGCTTGGGGAGTAGCAACAATCCTCACAATCACAATCACTATTTGCACCAAAATCTACACATAAAATGATGGCACAAAATCACATACACAATTAATACAAGCAAAAATACATGAATGTATGCAATATGCCATGTGATGATTTTCTACACCAAACAAGACAAGTGAACAGTACTGAACCATAAACAAGACCAAAACTTACCAAAACAACATTATTTGAATACTAAAACATTTTCCAAATAATTACTATACTCAAATTAGGCCTACACATGTTTCTATAAAAACAACCATTTTAACAGAGGCAAAACTTTAAACACATTGCATAAATGTAAAGGATTTTCTCTCCTGATTCCATTGATATAAAAATTTGTGAAATTTGGACGTGGGAAACAAAAGTTATGAATTAAACAAGTTTAAACATCTAATAGATCTAATTCAAACTTTTAAAACAAAACACATGCCACACGGCAGCATCTGGTTGGCTGGTACCGCTTTGCGCTGGATCATGCTCGCGCACCGTCAGATCTACTTAACATCTGCGGCTCAGATCTACCATACCCCTTTGCCTGGATTCTAATCTAAACCACTGGATATAGATCCAGTGGATCTAATCGTTTTGACCACAACCCGGCGACGCAAATGGCCAGAACGGTGGCGACGGCTCTGCCGGCGATGGATCGGCGAATCTAGCGAGGGCTGGGGGCAGTGGTGATGCTTACCAGACTCGTATGTTCACAAGGAAGCTCAACGTGGTCGTCGTGGGAACGGGGGCGTGCTGTTGTGGCCGTGGAAGCTCGCCGGAGTCAGGGACAGCGTCGGGCGTAGGCGGACGACGACATTGGCGACGTTCTGATCTGCCCTAGCACAAACGGAGGGCACCAGCATGTGCACATCGTTTAGGCGAACATGATACGGTCAAGGGGAAGGCACGAGGCAGTCGAATCTCACCGAAATTTCTTGCCGGAGTTGGAGACGGTGTCGGGAGTTTGCGGTGCTCGACGGTGTCGACGACCTGGGGCAGTAGAAGACGAACCAAAAGTGTCAGAACAAGTGCAAGATCATTGTGAGGCAGCTCGCGTGAACCAGAAAGCAAGGCGTGCCCAGAGCTCACCGTGATGGCTCGCCAGAGTGGTTCGGGACAGCGGCAGCGCGAGCTCGATTGTGGACAGCCTAGAGGTGCTCTGTGGTTGGTGAGTGAGGGGAAACGAGCGGAGAGAGGAGGGGATCTTATAGCCAGAGCGGGACGAGGAATTACTCGGCGAATCAACGGCATTTACTCGCGCAATCAACGGCAGTGACGCGGGGAGGAAACGGCGGAGGGCTCGGTCGTGGGAGGGGTTTGGGGACGACGATGATGGGGCAGGTGGGTCCGGGGCGTCAGTGAGAGGGGGGTGCTCGTGCGGGTGAGAAACAGAGGGAGAGGGGGAAACAGCCCGGGTGGGCTGTTAGTGGTGCTGGACCAAAAGGATGGCGCCAGGTTTTTTTTTTCCTTTTGCTTTTCTTTTTCCATTTGATTTTCTAGAAATGATTTTCAAACCCCAATTCAAATAAGTTTGATTTAAAATCTTCTCTAGATTTTTATATAGTGAACTTTGTACTCAAATATGTGTCAAACACTTCTGTTTACTCAAACACACTTGGAACACTTGAAATAAAATAAAATAAAACCAAGCCTTTATGAGATATAAATAATAGGCATAAATTTGGTTTTATATACATACTTTGTTTTGAAAACTTTGCCCAAGCTTTGGAATCACTTAAGTTTGAACTCAAAACATTACTGGATAAAATAAGTACCTTTCTCATTAGAAAGTAGCACTAAGGCTAGAGCATACTTACATAAAATAATGAGCATCATATGCTCCTGTTTTTGAAATGGTTTAGAAATGGAACCCTAAATGATCATGGATGCATGGATGATATGCATGAGATTTGAAACATGATTTTAGGGATGTTACAAATCTAACCCCCTTAAGGTGAATCTCGCCCTCGAGATTCGGGTTGGCTAGCAAATAGGTGAGGGTGGTCTTTCCGAAGATCATCTTCTCTTTCCCATGTTGATTCTTCTTCAGAATGATGGTTCCATTGAACTTTGCAGAATTTGATAGTCTTAGTCCGAGTAACTCTTTCTGCAGTCTCAAGAATCTTGATAGGTTTCTCCTCATAGGTGAGATCACTCTCCAATTGAACCTCTTCCAAAGGTATAATATCCTTCAAAGAAGTCTCTTCCATTTCTGGATGACATTTCTTAAGCTGACTCACATGAAACACATTATGAACAGCAGACAATGATTCTAGCAATTCAATCTCATAAGCGACTTCTCCTTTACGACTCAGAATCTTGAATGGTCCAACATATCTTGGGGCCAATTTTCCTTTGACTCCAAACCTCTTCACTCCACGAAGTGGTGACACTCTAAGATAAGCTCTATCACCTACTTCATAGGTGACTTCTCTACGCTTAGGATCTGCGTAACTCTTCTGTCGGGACAGAGCTATCTTTAATCTGTCCTTAACTAGCTTGACTTTCTCTTCAGCCTCCTTGATTAGTTCTGGTCCGAACAAACTTCTTTCTCCCACACCATTCCATAACAATGGGGTGGTACACTTTCTCCCATAGAGAAACTCAAATGGTGCCATCTCAATACTGGCTTGATAGCTGTCGTTGTAAGAGAATTATGTGTAAGGCAGACTTTCATCCCAACTGGCTAATAGTCTAGGGCACATTCCCTCAACATATCTTCAAGTATCTGGTTGGTCCTTTCTGTTTGTCCATCAGTCTGAGGATGAAAAGCAGTGCTGAATTCCAACCTCGTTCCCAATCACTCATGTAGTTGCCTCCAAAAATGAGAAGTGAATTGAGTTCCCCTATCAGACACAATACTTTTGGGTACACCATGTAGACACACAATTCTACTCATATAGATCTTGGCTAACTTGGCACTTGTATAGGTTGTCTTCACGGGTATGAAATGAGCCACTTTAGTTAGGCGGTCCACTACTACCTAAATAGAATCATATCCTGACCGGGTTCTTGGCAATCTGGTAATGAAATCCATACCAATCTTGTCCCACTTCCAATCAGGAATAGGTAGTGGTTGTAACAATACTGCTGGCTTCTGATGTTCCGCTTTCACTCTACTACACACATCACACAAAGCAATATGTTCGGCGATGTCTTTCTTGAGATTATTCCACCAAAACCTTTCTTTCATATCCATGTACATTTTGGTGTTACCCGAATGAATGGAATATGGTGAGTTGTGGGCTTCTTGTAAAATCAGTTTCCGAAGCTCCATATCTTGTGGAACACAGATACGTTTCCCATACCATAAAGTACCCTGTTCATCTTCATGGAATCCTTTGGCTTTTCCCTTGCCAATCTTTTCCTTAATCTCTTCAATTTCCTTATCAGTCTTTTGGGCTTCTTTGATCTTGTCCAACAAAGTGGATTGAACATCCAAAGACATGAGATGTCCCTCAGGCATAATCTCCAATCTGAGATCTCTGAATTGGGCACACAGATCGTCTGGCAATTCTCCCTTAGTAAAGCCATTCACAAAAACTTTACGGCTTAGAGCATCCGCTACAACATTTGCTTTACCGGGGTGGTATTGCAAACTCAAGTCATAGTCCTTGATGAGTTCTAGCCATCTTCTTTGTCTCATGTTAATTTATTTCTGGGTGAAAATATACTTCAAACTCTTGTGATCTATGAACACTTCACATCGATTTCCCAAAACATAATGTCTCCATGTTTTGAGTGCATGGACAACAGAGGCTAACTCTAAATAATGAGTAGGGTAGTTTACCTCATGAGTTTTGAGTTGTCTCGAGGCAGATGCTACGACTTTCCGTTCTTGCATAAGTACTGCACCTAATCCATGATGAGATGCATCACAATACACTTGGAAATCTTTTTCCAAATCTGGCAAACATAAGACTGGTGCTGTCACTAGTCTCTTCTTCAATTCTTGGAAACTAAGTTCACAGCCTTCAGACCAAGCAAATTTCTTGTCTTTCTTTAGCAACTCTGTCATTGGCTTAGATACCTTGGAGAAATTATCAATAAATCTTCTGTAGTATCCTGCCAAGCCAAGGAAACTGCGAACCTCTTTCACTGACTTGGGAGATTCCCATTCAGTTACAGCTGAAACTTTAGCAGGATCAACTGCTACACCATCTCCTGACACAACGTGTCCAAGAAATCCAACTTCATTCAACCAAAATTCACACTTGCTGAACTTGGCATACAGCTTATGCTCTCTAAGCTTCTCAAGTATCAAACGTAGGTGTTCTTCATGCTCTTGTTTGCTCTTGGAGTAGATCAAAATTTCATCGATGAAAACGACAACAAAATTATCAAGGAACTCCATGAACACCTTGTTCATCATATTCATGAAGTATGCTGGTGCATTGGTCAAACCAAAAGGCATCACGGAATACTCATACAATCCATACCTTGTGGTGAAAGCTATCTTGGGTATGTCTTGTTCCCTTATCTTGAGCTGGAAATAACCTGACCGGAGATCAATCTTTGAGAACACACAGGCTCCTTCTAACTGATCAAACAAGTCATTGATTCTAGGCAAAGGCTATTTGTTCTTGATAGTCACCTCATTGAGGGAACGGTAATCTATGCATAGCCTTTGACTTCTATCTTTATTTTCCACAAACAAAACTGGTGCTCCCCAAGATGAAGAACTTGGTTGGATAAATCCTTTCTGCAACTGTTCTCCAAGTTGTTTCTTGAGCTCTTTCAGTTCATCAACTGACATCTTGTATGGTCTCTTTGCCAGCGGTCCAGATCCTGGTAGCAAATCAATAAGAAATTCCACATCTCTATCTGGTGGCATTCCCGACAATTCTTCCGGAAACACATCCAGATATTCACTCACAATTGGCACACTGTCCATGCTAACCCCCTTAAGAAAATTTAGCTTACTCCTTTTTGATTCAAAGTTGGTCTTGAATATGATGCTTTTGTTTTCTGGAGTTGTGAGTGAGACAGTATGGTTGGCATAATCTATCACTCCCTTGTGCTTAGTCATCTAGTCCATTCCCAAAATAACATCCAATCCTTGGGAGTTTAGGATTATCAGGTTAACGGGAAACTTATACTTCCCAAACTCTATGACTAGATCATGACATCCTGAATTCACTATCATTTCTCCGCCAGGAGAACTTACTTTTATAGGACACCCAATAGTTTCTACCAGTAGTTCATTTCTTTCAACAAATGCTCTTGATATGAATGAATGATATGCACCATCAAAGAGAACAAATGCTGGAACATAATTGAGTTTGAACTTACCAGCAACAGCATCAGGTTCCTCATAGATTTCCTCCACATTGATGTGGTTCACTTGTCCCTTCTGAAAAGGGTTGGGCTTGTTGGGTCCTTCAACTTTCTTTTCTGGGCATTCATATAGCATAATGCCCCATCTTCTTGCACTTGAAACATTCAACCTGACTAATATCCTTCTTGACAAGCTGGCTTCCACTGCCACTTCCACTTACACTGTGGTGGATCTTATATCCACTCTTGTGATTTATATACTTGTCATTGTCATGACTACGGTGATGCTTGTTGTCATGATAACGGTTGTGGTTGTGGTGCTTGTTGAACTTCCCATGCTTGTGGGATCCAAAACTCCCACTATCATCATAATGGGAACACTTGTGAGACGATCCTGAGCTGTGCTTGTCAGAGTGCTTTCTTTTCCTGCTTTCAACTTGCTTCATCTTGCTTTCCAAGATGGCAGCCTTGTCACAAAGTGATTGGTATGTGGGAACATAAGACACAGATAGATGCAGGTTCAATTCATCGTTCAATCCTTCAAGGAACTTTTCTTTCCTCTTAGCATCAGTGTCAACTTCATCCAGTGCATAACGCGCCAGATTGTTGAACTCCTCAATATACTCTGCCACGTTGCGGTGGCGCTACTTCAGATTGTGAAACTGTTTCTTCTTTTAAACTCATCACTCCGAATGAGATGTGAGCAGTACGGAAACCATTTTCGAAGATAGCCCATGTCACATCTGCAATGGGATTGGTGATCTAGAAGTTATCCCACCAAGTGGCTGCTGGTCCTTCCAACAAGTGTGCTGCAAATCTGACCTTCTCTTCATCAGTACAACCAATGGTTACCAAGTCCTTGTTCACAGAGCGTAGCCAATCATTGGCCACCATAGGATCAGTAGTTCCTGAGAACTTTGCTGGCCTCAGTCTTAAGAACCTGGTAAGCATATCAAAACCTGGTGGGTTGTTCTGATTGTTGTTGTTGTTGTTGTTGTTGTTGTTGTTGTTGTTGTTGTTGTTGTTGTTGTTGTTGTTGTTGTTGTTGTTGTTGTTGTTGTTGTTGTTGTTGTTGTTGTTGTTGTTGTTGTTGTTGTTGTTGTTGTTGTTGTTGCTGTTGCTGTTGGTAACCGCTGCCGCTTTATTGTTGTTGTTGTTGTTGTTGTTGTTGTTGTTGTTGTTGTTGTTGTTGTTGTTGTTGTTGTTGTTGTTGTTCTGGTTCTGTATGAAAGTAGTCATCATTTGCATCAGCTGGGTCTGAGCTGTCATCATTTGCTGCATCTCAGGAGTGATGTTGTTGTTGTTGTTGTTGTTGGGGTTGGGATTGGCACGTCGGGGATGCATCTGTGGTTTTCAGTAAGGATAAGAATGAGATACCCATAGATGCTAACATGCACAATACAACACATAACAATCACCAACAAACATGCATCAAAGTAGTAAAAGTTCAACAACACAGACAACAAGTTTTAGAAAAGTAAACACACAAATAGCAAGCCATCCACATGTTGGATGGTCATTGCGACTCAATAATCAAAAGCATGGTAAATGAGTAGTCATCACTACTCCTCTACATTAACCTCCCATCAACAAGTGTAATACCTGCATTCTCCATCGTGGTCTTGTACTCCTCGACATTGGTGGTCAAGGCCTCTACTTTGGCTTTGAGAGCCCTCTTCTGTGCACAAAGTCTCTCAATCACACCTTGTTGATGCTCGAGCTCTAAGTCCTTGGCCTCTAGTTCTGCAGTCATGTCTCGAATCCTATTGTTCCTATCTTGGACTCTCTTCTCTTGACTCTTGAACTTTTTATCTTGACTCTCAAACTTGGTCTCCATCTCCTTGACTATCTCATCTTGCTCCGCGAAGAGCTTGTCCTTCTCACGAAGCTGCACCTGGAGTTCGTCATTGCTAAGCATGACGTTGGTCCTATCAGTGTCTAGGTGCCTAAGAAGAACCTCTAAGTCCTAGAGGTACAGACGAATTGGCTCTGCTATCTCTCTAGCGGTATCCTCGAAGTCAATGGCCTCACCATCCTCGTCACGTCTGCCGAAAGCGTGGAAGTGAGTACCTCTAACCTCTCGAGAGTGCCTCCCTACCAAGCGTCCAAGCAAATCCTGCATGACTACCTCTAGGCCTCTCTCCTTGTCATCATGCATGAGCTTGAAGGTAATGGCCTCCGTGGCTGGCTCAGTCTGGCGTCCTGGCTGAATAACCTTGAAGCCCCAAAGGTCCTTCCTCTTAAACTTGGTGAGGGGAAGCATCATGATGGAAGGAAGTGGGAGATTGAGCAAACTAGTAAGCTCAATAAGACGAGTGCCAAATCGAGTTCCCTCGAACTCTTCAGCCGTGCTGATAATGACATTAGGCATCTATTTTATAAGATAGAAAAAGTTAGAATCAACATACATAGAGATGAATCACAAGACAAAGCATCACATGAATAACTTTAGAAATCAGAACACATAGTCATGGCATACATAAAACCATTACAAACATCCAAGGTTCAACTTATTTCAAACAACATTTGGAAAATAAAATGATAAGTGGTGGTCCATCTAACGAAGTACGTTATAACCCCATCTCACTTGCCAAGTTGGCTAACAGGGCATCCCTAGAGGCAATCTGTCTATCTAGATCACATGACTCCATTGCTAAGTCTATGATGTCCTCCCTTAAACTTTGGTTGGTAGCCTCTAACTCTTGGGTATGCTTCTTTTCTTCCTTAAGGTCATTCTGGGTGTTGAGCATTCTGCACTTGATTCTATCACCAAGTTCTTTGATGGCCTTCCAAGCTGCATCCCTTGCTGAATCAAAGAATGTAGTGTGCATCACTGAATTGGTGACCATGCAGAATGCTGATTCCTTGTGGTTGTCTTCCTTGTTTTTATACAAGTGAAGTTGCACCCACCAGTATTCAACTCCTTCATCCATCACAGGAAAACCTTTGTACACAGCTGCACCATGTATTCCCATGGCAACCATGAGGTCCTTGAGAGCCTTGGGGAATTCTGTCTCACATTCCAAAGTCATAGTCATGAGTGGTACCTTCTTCACGGCTTCGTTGATGGAGTTCATCTACAAATAGAGATGAGAAAGAAGATTAGAAAAGTTTACGAGAAGAAAAGACAAGTGTGGAAGTTGTTAAAAAATTTCCTGAGTGGTTTCCAATCCTAGGGTCATAATCCTACAGGCAACAAAGTGATCTGATAGCATCTGTAAGATCCCTCCTTTGTAAAGGAAAGGATCCCTGTGATTGCAATGCTAGTCCCTGGATTAATGCTAGCATCCACAGTTTAAGATGAAGTACACAGAAACAAAGGTCACTATTACATGTCATTCCAGAGATAAACATAGTCGTTTACAACTCCATGGCCACAGGCCTAATACAAGAGTTTAAATATGTAATAAGATAAATAAGTCTTCATCCTCATGTGCCACAGACAAGCATGTTGAGTGTAGACTCATAACCCCTAATCACCATCAGAATAACCTGCAACATCACAAGTTACAGCCACAGTGGGTCAATACATTGGAATAGTATTGGCAAGTGATACCTTAGTAGAATATTAGCATCTAGATACTAAATGCATTTGGCTAAGTGTAGCTTAGGCTTGCTTTGCTCAAAATAGGTTTTACCTATTAGTTGAAAACACTAAGTTTTTCTTTGGCAAAAACTTTCCCAAGGAACCACCAATAGAAATTGGGGAACCTTCACCCTTGTTCAACCACAAGTTTTTACTTAGAAATAGGGATGAAGAGATTATTGATAGCTTCCATGTCTTGATGCTCAAATTGTCCTTTACTAGGGACATGGCTAAGTACTTAGATTCTTCCATCTGCAGAGGTTGTGCACTTTCCCCACAAGACTTGATTTTCACCAAGACAGGACCTGTAAGGTTCCCAACCTTTAATAAGGTAGAGTCCCCTGTGTTTACAATGCTAGTCCCTGTATCAATAGCTAGCATCCACAGTTAAGATGTAATATCAAGAAACAAAGGTCATAATACAACTTTATAACTAGGAATAACATAATTTTATTACATATTACATAGCTCATTTGGCTATTACATTACATTGCAACAGAATATCTATAAGCATGGGGTCCTTCATCTTCAAAGTGCCACAGGTAGACATGTTGGTTGTAGACTTGTAATCCTAATCATTAAACTTCACTAATATCAATCAAACCTGCAACATAACAAGTTACAGCCACAAGGGTCAATACATTTGAATTGTATTGGCAAGTGATACTATGGTAGTATAGTGGAGTCTATCATCTATATGCTTTTGGCTAAGTGGAGTTGAAGCTTGCATTGCTCAAAATAGATTTTTCCTTATCATTTGAAAACACTAAGTTTTTGCTTGACAAAAAAAATCACCCAAGGCATCTACCAATCAAAGATTGAAGATCCTTTAACCCTTGTTCAACCACAAGTTTTTAACTTAGAAATTTGGATGATGAGATTCTTGATAGCTTCCATGTCTTGATGCTCAAATTGTCCTTTACCAGGGACATGGCTAAGTACTTAGATTTTACACTCTGTAGAGGTGGTGCACTTTCCCCACAAGACTTGGTTTCACCAAGACAAGATCTTTCAGAAGCCTTTCCTTAGATCAAATGGACGCATTCCAACCTATCATCCCACTACCACCAACTGTCCAAATGGCTAAGTTCTAGCAACCTATATGATCCAGGCAGAGCCCATAATGCCAAGTGGCTGCACTTGAAGCTTCTCAACATTTGACATCTCAAATCACTTTGTTCCTGGGTGGCAATCCACAAGTGTGATACACAAGGTAAACCATATCCCTGGGCCTTGTGTAACCACTCAACCAAAAACCACCAAGCAATTACCATTCCACCCAGGTGATTCATTAACTTAGTTGTTTTATTAAACAAAAACACAAGTCCTCAGACTTAGAAATTTTCCATAGTATGAATGTATATATTCCACCCTTGTTTTCTATTAGCTAAGCTAAGCTTGATAGTAGTAGGAATATTAAATTAGGTGTAGAGGGTCCCAACCTTTAAACAAGGTAGAGTCCCCTGTGTTTACAATGCTAGTCCCTAGATCAATAGCTAGTATCCACAGTTAAGATGTAATATCAAGAAACAAAGGTCATAATATAACTTTATAACCAGGAATAACATAATTTTATTACATCTTACATAGCTCATTTGGCTATTACATTACATTGCAGCGGAATAACTATAAGCATGGGGTCCTTCATCTTCAAAGTGCCATAGGAAGACATGTTGGTTGTAGACTTTGTAATCCTAATTAATCAATCTTCTCTAAAATAAATCAAACCTGCAACATTACAAGTTACAGCCACAAGGGTCAATACATTTGAATTGTATTGGTAAGTTTCACTACTATGTAGAATATAAGTGGATCCTATCATTACATGCATATTTGGCTAAGTAGGGTTTTAGGCTCATTTGCAGAAAGCAATAACTTATCCTATCTTTTCAAAAAGGTTTTGATCTTTTGTCGCCTCTTTCTGAACTCCTTGGAATCCACCAAGTGTCTTTGTCAAAATCTCTTGAGCTCCTTGGTAACCCCAAGTGTTCAAGTTTTCATCAAAAATCTCTTGAGCTCCTTGGTATCCCCAAGTGTTCAAGTTTTCATCAAAAAACTCTTGAGCTCCTTGGTAACCCCATGTGCATCAAGTTTTTATCCAAATCTCTTGAGCTCCTTGGTAACCCCAAATGCATCAAGTCTTTTGTTGTCACTTAAAAGTTTTTCTTTTAGAAACTGGAATGTCAAGATTTCCCATAGCTTCAAACTTTAGTTGCTCAGTATTGTCCATAACCGGGGACACGGCTAAGTACTTAGATTTTTATTATCTTCTGCAGAAGTAGTACACTTTACCCACATGTCACACTCTCATCTTGTTGCCACGAGTGGCCATTGGATTAGTGCTCACCAAGATGGATTACTGGCAGATTGAGAATGTGACGAAGTCTTTCCAGAGGGTCCTCCCATACACCATTGCTAGTTTGTCTTCAGTACCCATGTAGGATTCCAGGTCCTCATTTTCAGTAACCTGAAGACAATGCATGGGTCTTCCCAATGTAGTTGACCAAGCCAGAGCCATAAGTAGCATGTGGTTGTACACGTAAGCCACAATTGGAGAAACATGTTCAATCTCTAAGTTTCCTGGGTGGTTTTCTTTTGGAGCACAACACAAAGAGATTGCCATAGACATGGTTCCTTTTGTTGCCACCTTCTCCAAAACTCAAAGTATCCTTGTCCACCCAGGTGGTTCATTGAGTCCTTGTTTTATTATATAAAACACAAGTCTTTTTTTTCAACTTCATAAAATCTCAACATGTATCTCTTCTCAAAAATATCTAGCTTGGCTAAGCATTTTGCAACTACATTATTTTCACTAAGGAATATATATAAGGGTATCCTATTAGGATTTAGCATAGCATAAGTATAGAAATTCTTTTCATGCATGTTTCAAAATCCACTAAGTATAATGAAAATAGTAGGACTTTTAGATGATAGTGTAACTTGCCTTTTTGGTAGGGAATGATGGTTCACTTCTTGATATTGCTAGTTTCACACTTTTCTAACTTCACTACAATCAATCAAGCAAACACAATATCAACTATCATTCCAACCAAAATCAAACAAACAAAACACACATAAAATAATAGGAACTAAGTCATGCATGCAAGCATGCAAAAGGTGGTTTTATTTGCAAAGATGGTCTCCACTAGGCTTCTAAACTTTGTAGGGTTCAAGGTGGTCATTTTCTATAGTGGCAAAGTCATTTGCAAAGGGTTTTATTCATAAACCATTTTTAAATCCATTCATCATTTTATGTGGTGGAAATGTTTTTATCAAATCAAAACTTTATGTATTTCACCAAATAAGTTGCTATTTCTCAAAACTTGGTGTTTAGGGTTAGTAGGTTTGATTCAAATCATTTTCCCAAAGTTTTTACTCCAAATTTTTTTCATAATAAAACCATTATTTTTTATTTGGCTAGAAATGGGCTAAATTAATTAATCCATCCTAAACTTCACCAAATCCATTTTCGAAACCATGGGTTGGTTCCTAGGGTCAGTAAGTTCAACATAAACCAATTTGCAAAGATTTTATCCTTGAAAATATTTTGGAATAATTTTTCTAATCTAAACAAGCATACAGATGTTTCTACAAAAACAAACATTTTACCAGAGGCTTTTTACTAAACAAACTGCATGGTTGGCTAGGGCTTGCTCCACTGATTCCAATGGTATAAAGTTTGAAATTTTTGGACGTGTGGATAAAAAGTTACAAGGGTTTCAATTTGCAAATCAACTCTGATTTCAAATCTGTTTTTAAAACGAAACTGGCCACGCGTCGCGTTTCTACTGGTCGATACCGGTTCGGGTGGATCGGCCTCTACGGGGCGTTGGATCTGAACAGATCGCACGGCGCAGGATGCTACTTACCGCTTCGCCTAGTTTCTATCGTGTGCGTCCGATCTAGATCCTACGGACACCACTACTTGGTCAACAACGGGCGGCGGCAGACGGCGGCGACGTTCAGGCGGTGGCGCTACGACGGTTCTAGGAAGCAAGGAGGGAAGGGGAGGTGCTCACCGTGTTCGCGAGGTCAAGGTGGTGCTCGACGTGTGGTCGGCGTGGCAAGGGGTGCTCAGGGCAGCAGCAATTCCTCGCCGGAGTCGTCGTCGGCGTCAGATGGTCCTGTTCGTGCTCGGGGTCGACGCTACATATCACAAGTGGGCTAACCGAGAGCATGGTTAGATGCGCATGGTCGAGGCGATGACGCGTGCGTGAAGGAGAAGGAGAGGGGCGGTCGGATACTACCTGGGGAACTCGCCGGAGTGGAAGACAGACGCGGCGGCGCTCAGAGCTTGTCGAAGACGATGTTCTGGGGCGCCCGCGGTTGAACAGAGGGCACGGACAGGTGCACCTGGGAATGAGGAATGTTCCCGTGTGCTTGGAAAGGTAAGGGGTGGCGAGGCTCGGCCGGAATTGGCTGGGAACGGTGGTCGGAGCAGTGAGAGTGCGAGCTCGATTCAGGGCAGCCTGGAGGCAGAGAGAGGGTGGCGCTCGAGGGGAAATGGAGAGGAGGAGCAGGCGGTTAAATGGGTGCAGTCACGTCGAGTAACGGTCACGGAATCAAAGCATATTGATCACCGGAGTGATGGCTGCAACGGCAGGGAGTAATCGGCGCGAAGAAGAAGAGAAGGAACAGTGCTGTGGGGCCTTGCTGTCAGCGAGAAGGTTAGAGGGAAGAAGGGGCCACTGGTCAGTTGCAGAGTGGGTGAGTAAGTGGGTGTGAAACGTTTTCTGCGGGAGGGAGAGAGTGGGCTGGTACTGGGCTTAGTGGGCTGGCCGGCTGGGCTGCTGCCTGTTTCTATTTTTTTCCTTCCTGAATGCTTTTTCTTTTTCTATTTCTAATTTCTGTTTTGAAATTCAAACAACAAATCAAGTATTCGAATTAATTCAAACATTCACCACACTTTGTAATTGAGTTTGGTTCTGTTTTAACAACATAAACCAATTCCCAAAAATAAAATAATATTTTTATCATAGGGTCCATTATTAATTAAATAAATAGACCATGTTTATTAATCAAATAGATTTTGTTTTATTTAAAACCTCCATTTGAATTTTAATTATTTTCAAAACCAAATCAGTAGGTTTTACTTGAAAATAAGGAATACTTGGAAAACTTGTTTAAAAGAAATAAATATGTTTTGATGTTTTTAATTAAAATAGTAAAACCTTTATTTTTAATAAACTTGGATATTAAACCCTTATTATTTTATTTTCAAATAACCTTTACTATTTTTCTCAAATAGAAATAGTTTGGTTCTTAAAATAATCTTTATTTAATTTCCTTCCTTTTCATTTGAAAGCCAAATCTTTTTATAAAGATTCAAAATAGTAATTCCAATTATTTTTATTTTTATTTATTAAATGTTTATCTTTTTAAACCCCTTTAGGATTTATCTTGATCAAAATAGGTTTGAAGGTTCCCATTGGAATTCAAAAAGTTTCTTCTCACCCTGAAATTCAACAAAGTTTTATTTTATTCATTTATTTTTCACATTACAAGATTTGGAAAATCTTGGGGTGTGACAGGCTACCACCCTTAAAATAAATCTCGTCCCGAGATTTGGGAAGGCTAGGGTTACAAGTAGGCTCAAAACATCTAGGGTACTACCACCCTTAAAATTTTTCAAACTAAATTACATGTTGGCTTGCTTGGGATCTTGGGGAGACTTCTCTGGGCAAACATTTGCATTGTGTCCTTGGTTTCCATGCTGGACTCATGGGCCAAGGTTGAGATTATCCATAGGCTTATTCAACTTGTTCTTCATCTTTTCTGGATAGTTGCTTGCATAATGTCCTGGGTTCTTGCAATTGAAACAGTTGATATCTTTGAGTTCTTTACGTGTCTCTTGTGGACAAGTTTCTACATAATGGCCTAGCTCTTTGCAGTTGTTGCACCTCACTTGGCCAATTTACTTATTCTTCTGGTTCTCTGGACATTCACTGGAATAGTGTCCCATTTCTTTACATTTATGACATTGCACATGGCTTTTGTCCTTCTTTTGCTTTTTGGGCTTCTCCAAATCTAGGAGTGCATCCAGTTCATGTTGTTCATATGTTATCTGGTAAGTAGGAATGTCTATATGTTTCTTGGACCTTCTATTGCTCTTTGGATAATTCATATTCCCTTTCTTTGGTCCTTTGAATTGGGTTGTTTTGCTTGGAGGTATAAGTGGTCCTTTTCCTTTGTCATCAACCTTCTTGGTAGATTTGGATCCTTCTGGATTGTTTGCAATTATTTGTTGCACTCCACCTTGTTTCCTTTGTTCAACAATGGAATAGATGGGGCATTCGATAGGGACATGATTGTTTCCTTCACATAGGTAGCAAGTAGCTTGAGAGGTGGGACATTGTCCAACAGGATGTTTCTCTTCACAGTTGGGGCATTGATCTCCATGCTCCTTGGAAGTATGATCCTTGTCTCCACAAATAATGCAAGCTGGGGCTCCATCAAGAATAACATTTCTGTCATCCTTGTTGTCACAAGCTCTTTTGGAATAGTTTTCTTCCATATTGATCATTTGATCAGTCACCTTAAGCATCAATTGGGCTTGAGATTCCAAAAATCCTTGCAGTATTGGATCTTCTCCACTGGTGTTGGCTATGAATTGAGCTGTCATTTGGTTCAACTGGTGTTGGGTTGCTATGAGTTCTTTCATGCTGTCCTTTTGGTTGGTGTTGGTGTCATCAACCTTGATGTTGGAGTCTCTTGGAGTAGTCATCTGTTTGGGTTGAATGGAGATTAGAATAGGCAAGATATTTCTAAGTAATCAATTCTAATCACACACATCACAATTTACACAAGCAATGTGCAAGCATTCACAACCAACTTCTCACTCAAACAAAAAATTTCAAGCACATACTTGGGCAACAAAATATTTTTGTTACACCACATAAGTTGGTGTGGTTGACTTAACTAAAATATGGTGGTCCATCTATATGGTTCACTTGTGATCTTTCCATCCTTCTTTGGTTGATTCTTCTTGCATGAGATCATGGTTTCCTTGAGAAAAATTCTTGGTTACAATAACTTCTAGTGAAATGATCTCCTTCTAATTTTTGCATTCCCTTAGTCTCCATATCTTGAGCAAAATTTCCTTGTATCTCTTGTAGTCCTTAGTGGCATCCAAGGTGGAGGTCCTTGGTGAACATGCTGAAGATGTTGAAGCCATTAGAGTTGAAGAAGTTGAAGTCATTAGAGTTGATGGAGTTCTTTGCACATGGTGAAGTCTTTGGCCATGGGGTAGGTTTTTCCATCTAGTTGAAGTAGAAGAGATGTAGAGTTAAAGCCAAAATGGTTGGGGAAAGAGTTTACAAGATTTTTTTGTAAATAAGTTTTTGGAACAAATACAACTCCTATTTTTCTAAGGGTTTTTGTCCAATCCTAGGTTTACAAATCCTACAGGCAACACAATGCTCTGATACCATCTGTAGAGGGTCCCAACCTTTAAATAAGGTAGAGTCCCCTGTGTTTACAATGCTAGTCCCTGGATCAATAGCTAGCATCCACAGTTAAGATGTAATATCAAGAAACAAAGGTCATAATATAACTTTATAACCAGGAATAACATAATTTTATTACATCTTACATAGCTCATTTGGCTATTACATTACATTGCAGCGAAATAACTATAAGCATAGGGTCCTTCATCTTCAAAGTGCCACAGGCAGACATGTTGGTTGTAGACTTTGTAATCCTAATCAATCAATCTTATCTAAAATAAATCAAACATTTCCCAAAGGTTTTCAAGCCACAAATATTTGTGTTTAGGTCAGAGAGTTTAAACAAAACATTTCCCAAAGGTTTTCCTTCAAAACCATTTTTAGTAAATAAACCATATTTTTATTTGACTAGAATTGGTTTAAATCAAGGATTCATTCTTTTGTTTCTCCAAATACCTTTTTGAAACCACAAAGTGATTCCCATGGTCAGTATGTTCAAAACAATCCATTTGGCAAAGATTTTATCCCCAAAATCATTTTTGAACAATTTTTATATCCTATACAAGAATACATATGTTTCTGCAAAAACAAACCATTCAACAGAAACATTTTACTAAACAAATGGCATGGTTGGCTAGGGCTTGCTTTTCTGAATCCATTGATATAAAATTTGCAAATTTTGGACGTGTGGAACTAAAGTTATGGAATTTACAAAATTGAATCTCTAATAGATTCAAATCTTCTTTAAAACGAAGCCTGAGCCACGTGGCGCCTTTCTATTTGCTGATACCGTTTCGTCTGGATCACTCACTGAGGATTGTTGGATCTAATGTGAATCGCACGACTCAGATGCTCCCATACCCATTCGCTTAAGTCGTTCTGTCTACGCCACAGGATGAGGATCCAACGGCCCACGTGTGTTTGACCAAAGGCTGGCGGCGGCGCGGTCAGATGGTGGCGGTGCTGGTGAAGCAGGAAGCGAGAGAGGCTGGGGATATGCTCACTGTGTTTGCAACATCGTGGGGAAGCTCAAGGAGGTTGTCGTTGCTGAAGGGGCGCACGGAGGTGAGGGTAATGGCTCGCCGGAGTTGCTCCTGGCGTCGGGTTCGTCTGCTTGATGACGGAGGCGACGACTGAGGGCGCGCTAAGACAAATGGAGAGCAGCGTTAGATGCGTGTGAGAGAGGAGAGTGTGAGAGTATCCATTAGAGGGTCCGGGGTGGTCTGGGCTCACCAGGAGATGTCGCCGGAGTCGAGGCAGGAGGCGGCGATGCTCTGATGTTGAGGTTGCCGAGGCTACTGTGCTCGCGCGGGAGTGGCGTTGTCGGGAGATGCAAGAAGAGGGGTAGGCTGTGCCTGCTCGGGAGGCGAGGGGCGGTTGGACGGCACCGGAATCGGCTGAAGAAGCTCGTCGGAGCAGTGGTGCTCGAGCTCGAAATTGGGGCAGCCTGGAGGCAGAGGGGAGGCGGTGTCTGGGGAAAACGGAAGAGGGGAGGCAGGCGCTTTTACCTTGCGTGATGGCTGGGCGAATTAACACGGCAGTTAACTGGGATTGAAGGAGCTATCAACGGGCAGAAACGGCAGCGAGGTGGGGAGTGGTCACCGCGGGTGAAGACGATGAACAGGAGGGGTGGGGTCGGTTGGTCAGCGAGAGAGAGGAGAGGGGAGTTGGGTCCACCGTCGTCTCTGGAGTGCATGGTGCGAAAACGCTTTTCTTCGGGAGAGGGAGGAGCTGGGCTTAGTGGGCCAGGTTGGGCCGTCCTTGCTCTATTTTTTTCTGTTCTGAATCTTTTTCTTTTTCCATTTCTTTTTCTGTTTTTGAAATTCAATCAACCAATTCAAACATTCAAATCAATAAAATTTCTACCACACTTTGTATTGAGTTTTAGTTCTGTTTAACAACACAAAACTAAAGTCCAAAATAAAATAATAATTTTATTCTTTTTAGGATCTATTTAATAATTAAATAAAATAGACCTTAATTATTAATTCAAATAGGTTTTGATTTATTTAATAAAATCTCCATTTGAAATCTAAATATTATCAAAACCAAATCAGTAGGTTTTATTTGAAAATATAAAATACTTGGAAAACTTGTTTAAAATAAAATAACATGTTTTGATGTTTAATTAAAATGGTAAAACCTTTATTTTAATAAAATTGGTTTAATAATAAACTCTCCTTATTTTTATTTAAATAAACCTTTACTCTTTTAATAAAAACAAAACATTTTATTTCCAAATCTTGGCCAAGGTTTAATTTGGCTCTATAAAATAATCCTTATTTATATTTCTACCTTTTCATTTGAAAACTAAATCTTTTTATTAAAAGATCCAAAAATAGTAATTCCAAATATTTTTATCTTTATTGTTTATTTAACTTTTTTTAAATCCCTTTAGGATTTTATTTGATCCAAATAGGTTTTGAAAGTTTCCAATTGGATTCAAAAAGTTTCTTCTCACCCTGAAAATCAACAAAGTTTTATTTTATTCATTTATTTTTCACATTACAAGATTTGGAAAATCTTGGGATGTGACAGGGTACCACCCTTAAAATAAATCTCGTCCCGAGATTTGGGAAGGCTAGGGTTACAAGTAGGCTCAAGCATCTAGGGTACTACCACCCTTAAAAATTTTCCAACTAGATTACATCTTGTCTTACTTGGGATCTTGGTGTAACCTTCCTGGACAGAGGTTTGCATAGTGGCCTAGCTCCTTGCATTTGAAACAGGTGACAAGGCTGAGATCCCTGATAGGCTTGTTTAGCTTGTGTTTCATCTTTTCTGGATAGTTGCTTGCATAATGTCCTAGCTCTTTGCAGTTGTTGCACCACACTTGGCTAATATCTTTCTTTTTCCTTTGGTATCATTTCCTCTTGTTTGTTTCCTTGGTTCTTCTTCTTTTCTAGGCATCCATTGGCATAGTGCCCCATCTCTTTGCAATTTTAACATTGCAACTGGCTTTTGTCCTTCTTTTTCTTTTTGGGACTCTCCAAAGCTAGGAGTTCTTCTAGTTCATGTTCTTCATACCTCACCTCAGAGGTGGGAAATCTTTCTCTCTTCTTGGGGCAGTTACTAGAGATATGACATTCTTCTTCACAATTAGGGCATTGATATTCATGCTCCTTGGATGTATTATCCTTGCCTCCACAAATATTGCAAGCTTTGGTTCCTTCTAAAATAACATCTTTGTCATCCTTGTTGTCATTAGCTCTTTGGGAAAAGTTTTCTCCCATGTTGATCATTTGAGTAACCAATCCTTGCAACAATTGGGATTGAAGTTTCAAAATCCTTTGTATGGCTAGGTCTAGTCCATTGTTGTTGGCTAAAAGCTGAGTTGTCTCTTGGCTCAACTGGTTTTGGGTTGCTATAAGTTCTCTCATGTTGTCCTCTTGGTTGTTGTTGGTGTCATCAACCTTGATGTTGGAGTCTCTTGGAGAAGTCATCTGTTTGGGTTGAATTGGGATTAGAATAGGCAAAGTATTTCTAAGGAAATAATTCTAATCACACACATCACAATTCACACAAGCAATGTGCAAGCAATCACAAACAATCATTTCACTCAAACAACAAGTTTCAAGCATATTTTTAGGCATCCAAAAATATTTTTATTACAACACATAAGTTGGTAGGCTTGACTTAAACTAAATATGGTGGTCCATCTATATGGTTCACTTGTGATCTTTCCATCTTTCTTGGTTGATTCTTCTTGCATGAGATCATGGTTTCCTTGGGAAAATTCTTGGTCACAAAACATCAAAGGGGATGATGGTTCCTTCTAAGTTGTGTTTCCTTAGTCCTCAAGTCTTGATTAACATTTCTTGTCTCACCTGTAGTCCTTAGTGATATCCAAGGTTGGAGTCCTTGGTGAAAATGCTGAAGATGTTGAAGTCATTAGAGTTGAAGAAGTTGAAGTCATTAGAGTTGATGAAGTCCTTTGCACATGGTGAAGTCTTTGGCCATGGGGTAGGTTTTTCCATCAAGTTGAAATAGATGAGATGTAGAATCAAAACCAAAATGGTTGAGGAAAGAGTTTAGAAGATTGTTTGTAAATAAGTTTTGGAACAAATACAACTCCTATTTTTCTAAGGGGTTTTGTCCAATCCTAGGTTTACAAATCCTACAGGCAACACAATGCTTTGATACCATATGTAAGGTTCCCAACCTTTAATAAGGTAGAGTCCCCTGTTTTTACAATGCTAGTCCCTGGATCAATAGCTAGCATCCACAGTTAAGATGTAATATCAAGAAACAAAGGTCATAATACAACTTTATAACCAGGAATAACATAATTTTATTACATCTTACATAGCTCATTTGGCTATTACATTACATTGCAGCAGAATATCTATAAGCATGGGGTCCTTCATCTTCAAAGTGCCACAGGCAGATATGTTGGTTATAGACTTGTAATCCTAATCATTAAACTTCACTAATATCAATCAAACCTGCAACATAACAAGTTACAGCCACAAGGGTCAATACATTTGAATTGTATTGGCAAGTGATACTATGGTAGTATAGTGGAGTCTATCATCTATATGCTTTTGGCTAAGTGGAGTTGAAGCTTGCATTGCTCAAAATAGATTTTTCCTTATCATTTGAAAACACTAAGTTTTTGCTTGAAAAAAAATCACCCAAGGAATCTACCAATCAAAGATTGAAGATCCTTTAACCCTTGTTCAACCACAAGTTTTTAACTTAGAAATTTGGATGATGAGATTCTTGATTGCTTCCATGTCTTGATGCTCAAATTGTCCTTTACCAGGGACATGGCTAAGTACTTAGATTTTACACTCTATAGAGGTGGTGCACTTTCCCCACAAGACTTGGTTTCACCAAGACAAGATCTTTCAGAAGCCTTTCCTTAGACCAAATGGACGCGTTCCAACCTATCATCCCACTACCACCAACTGTCCAAATGGCTAAGTTCTAGCAACCTATATGATCTAGGCAGAGCCCATAATGCCAAGTGGCTGCACTTGAAGCTTCTCAACATTTGACATCTCAAATCTCTTTGTTCATGGGTGGCAATCCACAAGTGTGATACAGAAGGTAAACCATAGCCATGGGCCTTGTGTAACCACTCAACCAAAAACCACCAAGCAATTACCATTCCACCCAGGTGATTCATTAACTTAGTTGTTTTATTAAACAAAAACACAAGTCCTCAGACTTAGAAATTTTCCATAGTATGAATGTATATATTCCACCCTTGTTTTCTATTAGCTAAGCTAAGATTGATAGTAGTAGGAATCTTAACTTAGGAAATTTTCTACTAAGGTTTCATCTACTAGGATTTCCCATAGCATGGTTTATACTTAGCAAAAATTCCATGCAAGTTTTACTTAGAAAAATCACTAATGCATAGTGAAAGTAATGGGACAAAAGTATGAAGCATCACTTGCCTTTTTGGTAGAGTATAGGTTCACTCCTTGTCCTTGCAACAATCACACTCTTCAAGTCACTACAATTCAATCAAGCAAGGCACAATCTTAATCTATCAATCAAGCAAAACATCACATAAAATGATAAAGTCATGGTAATGCATGCAAGCATGCCAAGCTTTGTTTTATTTGAAAAAGTGGTTCCTAATGGGTCATAAAAATTTGAAAACACCTAATGGTCATTTTATAAAGTGGCAAAGTCATTTGTAAAATATTTCACTTTAATAAACCATTTTCAAAACAAGGTATCATTTTATGTGGTGTAGAAATGTTTTTACTAAGGCATTAATCTGTAGGATTCACAAGATAAGTTTTCAAGCCACAAATCTTTGTGTTTAGGTCAGAGAGTTTAAAACAAAACATTTCCCAAAGGTTTTCCTTCAAAACCATTTTTAATAAATAAACCATATTTTTATTTGACTAGAATTGGTTTAAATCAAGGATTCATTCTTTTGTTTCTCCAAATACCTTTTTGAAACCACAAAGTGATTCCCATGGTCAGTAGGTTCAAAACAATCCATTTTCCAAAGATTTTAGCCCCAAAATCATTTTTGAACAATTTTTATATCCTATACAAGCATACATATGTTTCTGCAAAAACAAACCATTCAACAGAAACTTTTTACTAAAAAAATGGCATGGTTGGCTAGGGCTTGCTTTTCTGAATCCATTGATATAAAATTTGCAAATTTTGGACGTGTGGAACTAAAGTTATGGAATTTACAAAATTGAATCTCTAATAGATTCAAATCTGTTTTAAAACGAAGCCTGAGCCACGTGGCGCCTTTCTATTTGCTGATACCGTTTCGTCTGGATCACTCACTAAGGATCGTTGGATTTAATGCGAATCGCACGGCTCAGATGCTCCCATACCCATTCGCTTAAGTCGTTCTGTCTACGCCACAGGATGAGGATCCAACGGCCCACGTGTGTTTGACCAAAGGCTGGCGGCGCAGCGACGGTGGCTGGCGGCGGCGCGGTCAGATGGTGGCGGTGCTGGTGAAGCAGGAAGCGAGAGAGGCTGGGGATATGCTCACCGTGTTCGCAATGTCGTGGGGAAGCTCAAGGAGGTTGTCGTTGCTGAAGGGGCGCACAGAGGTGAGGGTAATGGCTCGCCAGAGTTGCTCCTGGCGTCGGGTTCGTCTGCTTGATGACGGAGGCGACAACTGAGGGCGCGCTAAGACAAATGGAGAGAAGCGTTAGATGCGTCTGAGAGAGCAGAGTGTGAGAGTATCCATTAGAGGGTCCGGGGTGGTCTGGGCTCACCAGGAGATGTCGCCGGAGTCGAGGCAGGAGGCGGCGATGCTCTGATGTTGAGGTTGCCGAGGCTACGGTGCTCGCGCGGGTGTGGGGTTGGTGCTGGGAGATGCGCAAGAAGAGGGGTAGCAGGCTCGTGTGCTTTGGGAGGCGAGGGGCGGTTGGACGGCGCCAGAATCGGCTGAAGAAGCTCGTCGGAGCAGTGGTGCTCGAGCTCGAAATTGGGGCAGCCTGGAGGCAGAGGGGAGGCAGTGTCTAGGGAAAACGGAAGAGGGGAGGCAGGCGCTTTTACCTTGCGTGATGGCTGGGCGAATTAACGCGGCAGTTAACGGGGATTGAAGGAGCTATCAACGGGCAAAAACGGCAGAGAGGTGGGGAGTGGTCACCACGGGTGAAGACGATGAACAGGAGGGGTGGGGTCGGTTGGTCAGCGAGAGAGAGGAGAGGGGAGTTGGGTCCACCGGTCGGCGTCTCTGCGGGTTTGTAAGCAGGTGCAAAACGTTTTTCTTCGGGAGAGGGAGGAGCTGGGCTGCTGGGCTTAGTGGGCCAGGTTGGGTTGGGCCGTCCTTGCTCTATTTTTTTTCTGTTCTGAATCTTTTTCTTTTTCCATTTCTTTTTCTGTTTTTGAAATTCAATCAACCAATTCAAACATTCAAATCAATCAAATTTCTACCACACTTTGTATTGAATTTTAGTTTTGTTTAACAACACAAAACTAAAGTCCAAAATAAAATAATAATTTTATTCTTTTTAGGATCTATTTAATAATTAAATAGAAAGACCTTAATTATTAATTCAAATAGGTTTTGATTTATTTAATAAAATCTCCATTTGAAATCTAAATATTATCAAAACCAAATTAGTAGGTTTTATTTGAAAATATAAAATACTTGGAAAACTTGTTTAAAATAAAATAACATGTTTTGATGTTTAATTAAAATGGTAAAACCTTTATTTTAATAAAATTGGTTTAATAATAAACTCTCCTTATTTTTATTTAAATAAACCTTTACTCTTTTAATCAAAACAAAACATTTTATTTCCAAATCTTGGCCAAGGTTTAATTTGGCTCTATAAAATAATCCTTATTTATATTTGTACCTTTTCATTTGAAAATTAAATCTTTTTATTAAAAGATCAAAAAATAGTAATTCCAAATATTTTTATCTTTATTGTTTATTTAACTTTTTTTAAATCCCTTTAGGATTTTATTTGATCCAAATAGGTTTTGAAAGTTTCCAATTGGATTCAAAAAGTTTCTTCTCACCCTGAAAATCAACAAAGTTTTATTTTATTCATTTATTTTTCACATTACAAGATTTGGAAAATCTTGGGATGTGACAGGACCTTTCAGAAGCCTTCCTTTAGACCAAATGGACGCGTTCCAACCTATCATCCCACTACCACCAACTGTCCAAATGGCTAAGTTATTGCAACTTATATGATCCAGGCAGAGCCTATTTTGCCAAGTGGCTGCACTAGAAGCTTCTTAACATATGGCCTCTCAAATCCCTTTGTTCCTGGGTGGCTTTCCACAAGTGATATACACAAGGTAAACCATAGAAATGGGCCTTGTGTAACCACTCAACACAAACCATTCTTTCCATTCCACCCAGGTGTTTCATTCACTTAGTTGTTTTATTAACAAAACACAAGTCCAATGACTTAGAAATATTTTCTCATAGCATGATTATATAACCACACTTGGTTGCTACTAGCTAGGCTAAGCATGGCATTGATAAGAATCTTAACTTAGAAATTTCTAGCAATTCTACAACTACTAGGATTTCCCAAGCATAGCATATAGATCAAAATATTCATGTAAGTCTAGCAAAATATTTCTAGTGCAAAGTTAAAAACATAGGAATAAAATCATGAAGAACCACTTGCCTTGGTAGCTTGGGGAGTAGCAACAATCCTCACAATCACAATCACTATTTGCACCAAAATCTACACATAAAATGATGGCACAAAATCACATACACAATTAATACAAGCAAAAATACATGAATGTATGCAATATGCCATGTGATGATTTTCTACACCAAACAAGACAAGTGCACAGTATTGAACCATAAACAATACCAAAACTTACCAAAACAACATTATTTGAATACTAAAACATTTTCCAAATATTTACTATACTCAAATTAGGCCTACACATGTGTCTATAAAAACAACCATTTTAACAGAGGCAAAACTTTAAACACATTGCATAAATGGAAAGGATTTTCTCTCCTGATTCCATTGATATAAAAATTTGTCAAATTTGGACGTTGGAAACAAAAGTTATGAATTAAACAAGTTTAAACATCTAATAGATCTAATTCAAACTTTTAAAACAAAACACATGCCACGCGGCAAAGATCCGGTTATTGGTACCGTCATACTGGATCGTGCTTCACACCGCCGTCAGATCTACTTAACATCTGCGGCTCAGATCTACCCATACCCCTTCACCTGACTTCTAATCTAAACCACTAGATCTAGATCAAGTGGATCTAATCGTTTTGACCACAACCCGACGGCGCAAATGGCCAGAACGGCGGCGACGGCTCTGCCGACGATGGATCGGCGAATCTAGAGAGGGCTGGGGGCAGTGGTGATGCTTACCAGACTCGTACGTGCACGAGGAAGCTCAACGTGGTCGTCGTGGGAACGGGGGCGTGCTGCTGTGGCCGTGAAAGCTCGTCAGAGTCGGGGACAGCGTCGGGCTTAGGCGGACAGCAACATTGGCGACGTTCTGATCCTCCCTAGCACAAAAAGAGGGCATCAGCGTGTGCACATCGTTGAGGCGAACATGATAGGGTCAAGGGGAAGGCACGGGGCGGTCGAATCTCACCGAAATTTCTTGTCGGAGTTAGAGACAGCGTCGGGAGTTTCCGGTGCTCGACGGTGTCGACGACCTGGGGCAGTACAAGACGAACCAAAAGTGTCAGAAGAAGCGCAAGATGGTTGCGAAGCAGCTCGCGTGAATCAGAAAACAAGGCGTGCCCGGAGCTCACCGTGATGGCTCGCCGAAGTGGTTCGGGATAGCGGCGGCACGAGCTCGATTGTGGACAGCCTAGCGGCGCTCGATTGTGGACAAGCTTCCATGTACTAAGTAATGGCTAAAATAAGTAAGAATTATGATGATTGGACTACACCTGAGCCAACTACACTTGAGCCAACTACACCTGAACCAATTGTGCCTGAGCCCACCCCAACAACAACACCAAAGAAGAGGGGAATGATTGAATTAAATGAAGTGATGAAGGAGGCTAAGAAATGTCTTAAGGAGAAGGGTATTAAATCTGAAGAGGTGAAGAATTTACCTCCTATAGAAGAATTATGTAAGCCAATCTCTCAATCATCCACTATTGAGGTACACTCTCTCCAACATTTTGATAATGGTGATATTCCTTACTCTAAACCTCCTGGTCAATGCTTAGAAGAATTTGATATTTATGTTGTTAAGAAAGATAATTTTAATATGAGAGTGCAGAATAATCTAATGGAAAATTCTAGAGCTATTAATAAGTTGCAAGATATTGTGGAAAGAACCTCCAATGATGTTAAAATGCTTGTTAAACATTTCCAAATGGTTCAAACTCAAATTGATCAGCTTACTAAGGTACAAAAATATTTGCTAGTTAATACTTCTAGATAAAAACAAGTGGTGCTTCTATTCAGGATCCTATATATCCTGAGGGACACCCTAAAAGAATTGAGCAAGATTATCAATAAGCAAAAAATAGTGGTACTTCTTCTAAGAGAAAGAGAAAGAAAAAGAGACATAAAGCAGTTGTAGAATCTTCTGAACCTGCTAAAGATCCTAATAGTATATCTGTCTCTGATGTTGAAACTAAAAGTGGTAATGATAATGATGATGCTCCTGATAAATAAGAAATTGAAGAAGAACCTGAAAGGCACACTAAGAATACTAAGTACTCTAAGGAAGATTTTGTTGCTAATAAACATGGACTTCTGATTCAATAGGCCCCTGAAGGAAAGAAAGAAAAGTTTAGGCGCGATCGAGGGCTGGGATGGGCGGATACCCTTTCGCGCCTGGGGGTAGGATTGGCATACAGAAAGGTTAGATCACGCGTGTAGACCCCTCCAAAGCCCGTACAAGCCCGAAGCGGATCAGTACGCGCATATTTTGCGATGCGACGTGGATTCCCGTCGTCCAACTCAGTTGTCTGACGTGGCAACACCTCTACGTGGTTTGTTGGGCCGCATTTCTGTTCCTGCCGGTGGGCTGTTTGTGTTGCACGCGCGGATAAGAGCGGGGGCTCGAGATACATCGGGAAGGCGCACCCCCGTCACCTCTGACGCGGTGCACGTCTGACACCACCCGCAGGACTCTGTCATCATGACGCATGCAGGGACGCGTGCACCGTTGTATCAGCGCCGAAGTGAATTGTCAATCGACTTAATGGAGCATCCAATCGGTCTCATCGTTGCAGTTCTTTACCTGCCACGTGTTCACAAAACTTCTTTGAGAAGGCAGATCACACAGTAGGGGAGAGTACGGTTGGATGCATAAGACTGGTCTGCCTAGCCTTTTTGACTATCTACCTCCACTAGTCACTAGCGCCCTCCTCCCTTTCTTTTTCCTCCTGCTCATCCCGCTCCTGCTCCCTCTCTCTGCGCAGGCATGGCTCCCTCTCGGAAGCGTTCCATGGCGACAATGCACGAGGAGAGAAAAGAGAGAGCTCGATGTGCCGCTTTACGCACTGAAGAGTCACAACATATGCTCATGGCTATGCCTGCAGGCGAGGGATCCTCCAGGTAGGTCATGTACTTCTTCTCTTAATAGTGTTATCCAACATTCTTCTTCTCCTTAATCATCACCTACTTCTCTTTCTTCAGAGCCGTCGGTTCACCGGCAGACATGTCCCCCTAGATCCCCGGATCAGCGAGGTAAACAATATACCCTGGGGTTATTGCGAGTAGGATTTGGGGTTTTTGCGACTAGGATTTGGGGTTTTTGCTCCTGGATCTTTTCCACACGGCCCATTTCTACATAAAGCTCGTGTGCTATAATAAAACATTACTGTTGTTCCCGTTCCGTGATAGGACTGAGACCACGTATTCTTTGTCTCAGGAAAAGAAGCCAAAACTCATCAATAAGGTGGATGCTTGGCTTAATGCACGAATAAGCAGCCACAGGGAGAAAATGCAAACACAAGAACTGGAATTAGAACAGCTCAAATTAGTTGTGAATACCCTTACTAAGGAGCGCGACGAGCTGAAAATGGACAATGCTGCCTGGAATAAACTGCATAAGAAGATCCAAGCCTCGAACCGACTGAATACATCCATCAACGACGGGCTCTTGAAGGATAATGCGAGGCTAAAAGATGATAATGTCAATCTCCGTGTCGAGAACATGAACCTGCTTCGGAAGCTCAAGGCTTCGCTCAGTGAGCAGGTCAAGATCAGGCAGGACATGCTTGTACGTCGCATACGACTTGAAGAGATTGAGGACGAAAACCAGCAGCTCCTCGCCAGGCTACGACTGTAATGTAGGAAACTTTCCTCGGTGATGCTCTGCTGAATTGAACTATGTGTTTCTATTTTGCAATTGTAAAATGAACTATCCGAACAATGAGTTGCAACAGGACACACCTTTTGTGCAGTCCGAAAACTATCTTCTTTACTGTTGTTTCTATCTACTGGGTGGGACCATGTTGGACAAGTGTCAATTTTGTTGTAAGAAAAACTTAAACTTAGATATTACACACACTCAACCGTGCATTAAAATTCAAATTAGGTATTCCAAACTCAACTTCAAATAGTTGCAAAAGGAGGTAGCCACGATCGGAAAAGAGTGGGTGGGCCACTGGCGGGGGTCCGCAGAGAGAGAGAGAGAGAGTGAGTTTCGTAAAAAAAGAGAGAGAGAGATTTTTTAACACAGAAGAGAGAGAGAGATTGTTGGCGAATGGGGCCACCGAGCGCGTGAGAATCGTGCATGTACCATAGGCATGTCCAAGGCGCACCGTGCGCGTGTGAACTGTGTAGTACCGTACTACCGCATGTCCGTGGTGCACGTGCGAGTAGGTGCGCATGCGTATGCTGCTGAACCGTACACGTGTGAACTGCGGGAGCACGAAACATTGGCGTCTCACCATATAGAGCCCATCCCTCTGTCTCTCTCCGCCTCCCCTCATTCACTCCATCACGCCACCCCTTCCCAACTCCCCCTAGGCCCCTACCCACTACCCTTTCCTACTCCTCTCTCTCTGCCGACTAGGAAAAAACTCTCTCCCCTTCCGCTTCCTCTCCACTTCCCATTCCGGCGATGGAGCACCCATCCGACGTTGTCGCCACAGCGAAGGAGAAGGCCGCAACGCTGGCGTTAGCCGCGGAGGAGGCGGCCAGAGCCGCGACGGAGGCACAAAATGTCGCAAGGGCGGCAATCACAGCCGCAACGGATGCAAAAGATGAAGCAGAGGCCATTGCCGAAGGCCGGCCGATTGGTCCCTCATCAGCTCCCACCGCTATCAGTACTTGTGCGTACAATCTTGGGAAACAGCCGCAGGATGACGGCGAGGAGGTCGAGCTCATCATCATGCCGTCGCCAGCCTTTGACGAGAACATCATCGACGACGAGGAGGAGGTAAGTTCCAATTAATGGATTATCTCCTTAGGGCCTAGGGTTTTTGCTTAGCATCAGATTCGTTTGTTATCTGTTAAGATTGGGGCCTAGGGTTTTCACTTAGCGTCAGATTCGTTTGTTATCTATTAAGATTGGGGCCTAGGGTTTTCACTTAGCGTTAGATTCGTTTGTTATCTGTTATGATTGATGCGTAATTAATGGATCTATGGATTATTGCTAGCTAGGCTTCGATTATGGACAGAATCGATTAATATTTGTGGATATGTGGATTATTGCTAGCTAGGGTTCGATTTGGACAGAATCGATTAATATTTGTGGATCTATGGATTGTTGTTTTCATTTCTATGGATTAATGCTAGCTTATTGACCGACGGAAGTGGTTTATCTGCTTGATCCCTTGATTACTTTCTGTTATTGCTAGCTAGAGACTGTTATCTGTTGCTTCCTTTGTTAAGCATTCAATTTTAGTTGCAGTTTCTACATATTTGCTTCACACGTGTATTTTGTATATTTCAGCAGGCTACTGATGATCTTGACAGCGATGTCGACTCGTGTCAAAGGAAGACCAGGGCCACTCTCAAAAATCTTAAAGCGGGGAGGTTACCGGTTCTGGAGTGAACCCTGGACTGATGACATGAACAGCTGCCCCTTCTACAAAAGGAGCATAAAGATGGACTTCCAAATCATCCTACAGCATGCTAAAGGCTGTGGATCTGGTCGTGTCAAAGTTGGGGAAACTGTCAATGTCCACGGCTTCACGGCCAATCACATGGCCTATGGCATCTTCCTCAGGAACAAACTGAAGCGAGCTATCGAGGCCGGTCGTGTGCCTGCTCCCAAGCGCAAGGCACCGAAGGTTCCGGGTATGGGCAGTAGGAAGCAGAGGAAGCGGGACAGGGAGGAGCGGGACCGGGAGGAGTCGGCGAGGAGGCAGTGATGTAATGATGTGCCTGTTTGTGTGTGCTGCTGCTACTGGTTTAAGCAGCATGCTTTTGTTTGAACTGTGTTTATGTTGGTTGCTTAGCAGCGTTTGTGTTGAACCTATGCCTTATCAAGTTTGTGTTGAACCTTGCTTAATTAGTTGCTTGTTATGTTTCTACATTTTAGATGCTTAATTAGTTTGTGTTGAACCTTGCTTAATTAGTTGCTCGTTATGTTTCTACATTCTAGATGCTTACTATCTACATTTGTTTTTGTACATGCTGGTGTGTGGTGGGATTTCCTATTTCGGAAAGGTTCAAAGGAAATAGTTAAGGAGTTGAGAAATAGATGTTGGTATAGATTTGCTACCAAATTGGGAAAAAAGGAATGAATGAGGTGAGCCTGGCAGAGGTAGACAAAGAAAGAAAGGGGGGAGGGGGAGAGGGAGGGTTTTTTGATTTGTTGCCAAATTGGGCTGGCTGGAGGCATTGCCCTATTGTAGCCTTATTTTGCTCTTCTTTCCTTTTTCATATAGTTTTTGATTTACAAACAAGCCTGTTTTGTCTCACCTGAACCGCTTTTTCCAAAAAATGACAAATCTACAAAAAGCCTGTTTTGTCTCACTTGACCCTCTTTCCTTCACGAAATAACCTCAATATTTTTTACACATTCTAAAATACGCAGACTTAGCCCGACCTAGCTCCTGTTCCTCTGCCTGTGTTATCGCTGCATTGGCTGCTTTCTTATTTGGGCCGGCCCAACCACGCCCAGCAGACGCGAGCGGGTTTAACGGTGTAGACGTGTTAGGTATTTACTATTTAATCACTCCACGGTCGCCTCCGCCCACGACTCGCCTCCTATCCCTCCTCACACGAGCGCCTCCACACGACAACAACCTAAAACTTCCATCGAGGACCGCCTCCAGTATTCAACGCTTGCGACGACACAGGTTCATGGATCAGAGATTCAAGGATCAGGTATGTTTTCTCCAACTCCTATATGAAAATATAGAACGAGTGATCTACAGAAATTTCATCAGATCTAGAGGAAATACGATCAAATTTTAAAAATGCATGACGATCATAATTGTGTAGATCGGATCTACATATGAACTAGTACAATAACACTATATTATATGTTATCACTAAAAGCATGTCGTGTCAGATCTATATGTATTATTAAGAAAATTGTACTTCCTCTGTTTCAAAATATAAGATGTTTTAGTTTTGTGAACAAAATGTATCTAGATTTAATTTAGTGTGTAGATTCACTTTAAACTTGAGTGAACCTACATACTAAAAGAAGTCTAGAAATATTTGCTTTACAAAACTAAATCATCTTATATTTTAAAACTGAGGGAGTATTATCTAATGGACACTACTCGGTGCTTTGGAATATCATGCGTGTTTATGAACATGCAAACCGTGTTCAAGTATCTAAAATAAGAGGTGGTAGAATATAGATTACTTTATTCTAAAAAGTTTGTGTACATGGCACTTTCTGGTTAGGTGGAGGAGTATGCTCACACTCGTCATGTTCGTGCCGCTCTTAAGTTTCATAAACCTCTGCATATAAGAGGTATGTTATGTAAAATAAAAAAAATCAATGCAGTTATAATACTGCTGCTTATGTATGTATTTGTTACATGCAGGTCCCGGAATAAAGTTCGAGAAAGAATTTGAATGTTTCTTCCATTATGGCAACCGTGTAGCGATGGATGATGCCGAAATTAATGTACTGAAGTATGGAGTTGATAAGAACCTCCCAAAAAGACCATTTTATGTATGCACCATAAATAAATCAAATACCTTGAAAGGCAAAGCAAAAATGGTAAAACTTTTGAACTAGTAACAATTTTTCAAAATGTTACATTACTACTATTAGGTACTGACATTTGTATGTATATATTGGTGTAATCTATATGCAGTACTTTTCGAGGAGCTTCACCATGGAGAATATTGTTCCATATATTGAACTACCAGCAAACATTCAAGTATTTTGGAACAATATGGAAGTTGCAAAAGTTAAAATGGTGATGACCAAGTCAAACACTAGAGGCAAACTGAAATGTGGAGGTGCCATGATAACATCAAAGTGGATGGAGGTTGTGAACAAGTTTGATATGAGAGTTGGTGACATCTTTGTGTTTTAGTTCCGTGGTAGCTCGGCTGGCCTCAAGCTCCTTATTAATCGTCTGTGAAATCAACATGCAGACCATCCAAAGTTGGCATGTGTCCACAATTGCCACAAAGTGTTTCTAGCCAACTTAGTAATCACTAAGTTGATGAATTCAAAGTCCTTCGAAGGAGTTTCTAGCCAAGTCTATAGATCTCTATAGGTTGGCTAGAAAGTCCTTTATCAACTTAGTGCTTATGTGTTGATAGAGTAGTACTGTAATTTATAAGTTAGAATAGTACTAAATCAACCAACTAAAACGGCGAAGTGCACGACAAACTGAAACTGGCGTCTAGCCTCTGTGGTGGCGTCTCTAGTGGCTAGGTGCACTGATCCGAGAGTGGCTTGTGCAGCGAGACGCTTAGCGTGGCCGCCAGACCCAGACCCGGCGGCGGCGAGCGCCAGCGGAGCCGTGCGACTCACCAGCAGAGCCAGCCAAAGGCGCCGCGACGTTGATGCCCCTGCCGCTTCACATATCCCTTTGGCGACGAGCGGCGGGTGTTCGGATGCGATGCACGATGCCGCCCATGGTGCACGCCGTGGTCATCGGGTGAGTGCGCGGGCGCAGGCAGATGATGGCGGCGGGCTTTTTTTGGGTGGGAGAGGCTAGCTCGGGGCGAGGATGACGCTGCCGCGACGTGTGCTCTACGGGAGCCGGGTGTCGGCGGAGAGCCGATGCTGGTGAGTCTCGCACCGCCACCGTGGCGTAGCGTACAGTGGAGTCGAGTTGAGTGCACGTAGCAGTCCACCGTGAACGCCGTGCTCATAGGGTTGTCCTGGCCTGCACAAAGTTCTCTATGTTGTGCGTGTGGTGCACTCTGTCTTTGGTATGAGCAAAGTTTATGAATTAAGGACAACGTCTAGTTTTCTGCTACCTCCACATACCTGCATGCATAACAGTAAGGTGCAGTTAGCTATTGACAATTTCAAAGAAAGTTTTGATAATGATTTTTAGTTGTACTCAAGGAATGACTTAATGTGGATGTAGTTTGCATAATTTAGGGTTTCGTCTGTTATAACCAGCAGTATTGCATGCGCTTCACAGGTGGTTCCCCTTCTTCTTCTTCTTCTTCTTCTTCTTCTTCTTCTTTTGTTCACCGTATGATAGCGGTCTGCCATTTTTACTCATGGGTGGATTAGCACCGTCAGCTCCACCTCATTTGTTTTTCTTAGGCACGCCTTTGGATTCATCTTTTAGTGGATGGCCAACTTGAGGTGCTTTCCGTTGCTTCTCTGTGCATCTGCACCAAAGTAGCTTGTTTGAATATTGCTGAGCCCCTTTGTCCTTTGCATTAGTCGATTGATGAATTCCTCGTATTCATGACAAGACTGTTCATCATGGCATAACACTGCAATAACTGAAGGGAATATGCCCTGAGAGGCAATAATAAAGTGTTTAATATTTGATGTTTATTTTGCATGCTATAATTGTATTAGTACGGAAACGTTAATACATGTGACAAACAGAAAGTTCCTAGTTATGCCTCTCTCATAAACTAGCTCGTTGATTAACAAGATGATCAAGGTTTCCTGATCATGGACATTGGATGTTGTTAATAACGGGATCACAACATTAGTGTAATGGTGTGATGAACATTCATCCGAAGTATAGAATTACGATCAAAGTCATTGAGTTTATATTACTATAACAACTTACGAAGTGATCCTAATCCTTAGACCATGAGATCATGTCAATCACTAACACCGGAAGAGTTTCTTGATAACATCAAACGTCACACCGCAACAGGGTGATTATAAAGATGGATTCAGAACTAATAAAGTGTTATGTTGAGGCTCATGGATCGAGAGTGGAATTTGTTCATCCCTATGACGGATATATATACTCTGGGCCCTCTCGGTGATATCACATTGATTAGCTTGCAAGCAAGTGATTTGATTTCTAGAATGTTATATCATGGGAACGAGAAAAGAGTGCATGTCGGTAACGAGATCAAACTAGGTATGGAGATACCGATGATCGAATCTCAGACATGTAATATATCGTGAAACAAAGGGATTAAGATACTAGCGTAAAAGGTTCCGACGATCACAAGAAAGTCATCGTTGAATGTGTGGGAGTCAGTATGGGTCTCCAGATCCCGCTTCTGATTATTGATCCGAGAGGGGTCTCGATCATGTCCGCATTATTCACGAACCGTAGGGTGACACACTTAAGAGACACCGACATCCAACTGGAGCAAAAGTTTCATGCCGAAAGAATAAACAAGCGCAGGAATTTATTTCACTAGATACCGAAACAGGATTTTGGGTGAAGTTGCATAAAGTGGTTATGCATGTGAAATGGAATTCTAGCAAGGGGTTATTTGTGAATGTTTGTCATTAAAGTAATTGAAAAAATTCTGAATAAAATAAAAGATATTTATTTAATGAGAGTTTGCATTAAATTTGGTAGAAATTTAATGGGAATTTGAGTGGAATTTTGAGTGGAGGAAATTTAAAGGGCATTTTGTGAGTGGAGTGTCCACCCACATGAATGAAGGAGGGGAGGGGGCAGCCCCCATGGCCGGAGGCCACCCCCTTGGGTGCCCCCCCTCCTCCTATGAAAGGAGCCCCCCTCCTCACTTGTCTCTCACACCTCCTCGTGAAGGATCTCTCTCCCCCTCTAGAATTTATCCCCCATGGTCTCGGAGTAGCGAGATACATGTTCCCGGTGGCTATTCGGCAAGAAAGAGTTGTGCTTCCGCTGCATCGCTGGAGCGAGGAGGCGGAGGTTGCTCGGTGTCGCTAACGTGTGTAAGAGCACGGATGCGCCGATTTATGGGCGCTAGGACTTCCTCTCGATCTTGAGATCGCCAAGAGATCGTCTACATAAACCACGAGTTGAACTCGTTAAGCTTTGTCGGTCTTCAAGGGTATATTCTCTACGGATATACATTCTCCCGTTGTTTGTATCTAGTAGATAGATTTTGGTACGTAGTTCCCATCGTAGGAATTTTTTTTCTATGCTGCGAACCCAACAGTGGTATCAGAGCCGGATCTATGCGTAGATACTTTACACGGGTAGTACACATATGAGTATGTGTGTGATGATGATCATGTTGTTGCTCCTTTGTTGTAATTTTGGATATTGGTGGCATAGTGGGATGAAGCGGCCCGGACAAACTTTACATGTCCTCGCACATGAGACCTGTTCCACGCTTGACATGTAACTAGTTTGCATAAGTGGCTAGCGGGTGTCTGTCTCTCCTACTATAGTCAATATCTATTTTGCAAGTGAGTTGTCAACAATTTGATTATCCTCGTTGTGGTTCATGTTCATAGGTAAGAACGGTTCTATCTCGAAAGCCCTAAGCCACGTAAAACTTGCAATGGATAAATTAGAGGCGTCTAGTTTAGATTGTTGCTGGGCTAGTGTTATGATATGGTAGTGTTGTAAGTAGAAGTATGAGATGATACTCTTACAACACACATTGCGTGTAAACTCCATAGACCTTGGATTTACACATATAGGTATGATAGTGATCATACCACGATGCACATGATAAAGATCATATGCGGGAACCATATCATTTCACTAATAAACATATGATGTTTGATAGCATCTTATATTGCTTGTTTAGCGCTTTGTTAGCATAATAAGATGATCCCTCATTTCAATATCAAGATAAGAATGTGTTCTTCCTTTAGTATGCACCGATTATGTTTCGTCGCTCCAAGACATCATGTGATGATCGGGTGTTCTTGGATCCACGACCATATTTCGGGTGTAAAACAGTTACACACGCGAATACTAAGGTCCTAACTTGGCGAGCCTAGCATGTACAGACATGGCCGCGGAACACGGACCGAAAGGTTAAGCATGAGTCATATAGTTGATATGATGCCCATTTGATGCTCGCCTTTGAAGCTATACCGACTCACGTGATGATCGGACTTGGTATAGTGGATTTGGTTCATGTAATCACCAAAAAGGCACGAGGGATGTCGTTTTTGAGTGGGAGTTCATTCGTAATATGGATTAGTTGAACTCAATCTATCATACACTTAGTCTAAACTTTACAAATTCTGTAGATGGCACCACCGCTTTTAATTTCAATGTGTTCATGGAGAAAGAGAAACTAGCAACGAACGGTAGCAACTTTACCGAATGGGCCATGAATTTGAGGATTCTCCTCTCGCACAAAAGCAATACGTAGAAGCGCGTTTGGCCCCCACCTTTTGATGATGCCCCGACGAGGAGAAGAATGTCTATCGACTCACGGGAGGACCACAACTTAGTTCATTGCGGCATATTGTATGGGCTAGAGCCGAAACTTCGAAAGCGTTTCGAAAATGGCAATGCATTTGATACAATGGGTGAGTTGAAAATGATTTTCGACACACATGCTACTGTAGAGATCTACAACGCTTCAGAAAAGTTCTATAGCTGCATGATGGAAGAGCACAGCTCCGTTAGTGAGCATGTACTCAAGATGTCGGGTTACGCCGATAAGCTTGTGTCCTTGGGAATAATGATTCCCATTGACTTAGGCATCCATCGTGTTCTAAAGTGTCTGCCACCTAGCTATAAGAGCTTCGTGATGAACTATAACATGCAAGGCATCAAGAAGTCTCTCCCCGAGCTTCTGTCAATGCTTAAAACTGCAGAAGTGGAGATCAAAAAGGAACATCAAGTGTTGATGATCAATAGGAACACTGGTTTCAAGAAAGACAAGAAGGAAAATGAAGGAAGTAAGGGCAAGCCTGCTGTCGCTGAAAAAGAAACCCCGAGTTGGACCTAAGTCCGATACCGAAAAGTGCTACTATTGTAAGGGATCGCCATCGAAGCGCAATCGCCCCAAGTATCCGCGCATAAGAAGGCCGCAAGGCAAACAAAGGTATATATGATATACATGTTATTGATGTGTACTTGACTAGTGCTCACAAGAGCACCGGGTATATTATACCGGTTCAGGTTGCTAATATTTGTAACTCAAATCAGGGTCATGAACAAGCGACCGCTAGCAAGGGGTGAGGTCAAGATGCGTGTCGGCAATGGATCAAGCGTTGATGTGATCGCCATTGAACGCCTCTCCACTTACCGTCGGATTAGTTATAAACTTGAATAAATGTTATCCGGTGCTCGCACCGAGCATGAACATTGTATCCGGATCGTGTTTGATGCGGCGTGGTTATTCATTTAAATCCGAGAACAATGGTTGTTCCATTTATATGAATGAAATCTTTTATGGTCATGCACCGATGATGAATGGTTTATTTCTATTAGATCTCGATGATAATGTTACACATATTCATAATGTTGATGCTAAAAGGATTAAACTGAATGATGATATATCCGCATATATGTGGCACTGCCGTCTAGGTCATATTGGCGTTAAACGCATGAAGAAGCTCCATTCGGATGGACTTTTGGAATCACTTGATTACGAATCATTGATACATGTGAGCCATGCCTTATGGGCAAGATGACTAGAATGCCGTTTTCCGGTTCAATGGAACGGGCGACAAATTTATTGGAAATCATACATTCTGATGTATGTGGTCCAATGAGTGTGTCGGCGCGAGGTGGATATCATTATTTTGTTACTTTCACGGATGATTTGAGTAGATACGGTTATATCTACTTGATGAAACACAAGTCTGAAACCTTTGAAAAGTTCAAGGAATTTCAGAATGAAGTGGAAAATCATCGTAATAGAAAGATCAAATTTCCACGGTCCGACCGTGGAGGTGAGTATCTAAGTTACGAGTTTAGCACTCACATGAAAGAGTGTGGAATTTTTCACAACTCACACCTGCCAGAACACCACAGAGAAATGGTGTGTCGGAACGTCGTAATCGTACTTTATTAGATATGGTTCGATCTATGATGTCTCTGACGGACTTTCCGTTGTCATTTTGGGGTTATGCACTAGAAACTGCTGCATTCATTTTAAATCGGGCACCATCTAAATCCGTTGAAAAGACACCGTATGAATTGTGGTTTGGAAACAAACCTAAGCTGTCATTTCTTAAAGTTTGGGGATGCGATGTTTATGTGAAGAAAATTCAATCGGATAAACTCGAACCCAAAGCGGAAAAATGCTTCTTCATAGGATACCCTAAGGAAACTATTGGGTATTCCTTCTATCACAGATCCGAGGGCAAGGTTTTTGTTGCCAAGAATGGATCCTTTATAGAGAAAGAGTTTCTCGCGAAAGGTGTGAGTAGTCGGAAGGTAGAACTCGAAGAGGTTATTGAACCTTCCCTTCAATGTATGGCGAGTAGCGCAGCGCCGGAAGTTGTTCCGGAGTTGGCTCCACCTGTTGAAGAGGGAACTAATGATAATGATCATGAAACTCCGAAAGAGAGTACTACCGAACCTCGCAGGTCAAGCAGGACGCGTGAGCCCTCCAGCAGACGGAATCTGTCATGAATTTCATGGTTGATGAAAATGATGACCCTGCGACGTATGAAGAAGCGATGATGAGCCCGGATTCCAACAAATTGTTAGAAGCCATGAAATCCGAGATGGAATACATGTATGAAAATCAAGTTTGCAACTTGGTGGAATTACCTCACGACCGAAAGGCCGTGGAGAACAAATGGATTTTCAAAAGGAAAACTGATGCTGATGGTAATGTGACCGTCTATAAAGCTCGACTTGTCGCAAAGGGGTTTCGACAAATTCAAGGAGTTGACTACGATGAGACATTCTCTCCCGTAACGATGCTAAAGTCAGTTAGGATTATGTTAGCAATTGCTGCATATTTCGATTATGAGATATGGCAGATGGATGTAAAAACCGCGTTTCTCAATGGAAATATTGAGGAAGAGTTGTATATGATACAACCAAAGGGTTTTGTCGATCCTTAGGATGCTAACAAGGTGTGCAAGCTTCAGCGATCCATCTATGGATTGAAGCAAGCATCACGAAGTTGGAATCTCCGCTTTGATGAGGTGATCAAAGAGTTTGGATTTGTCCAAACTTATGGAGAAGCTTGTATTTACAAGAAAGTGAGTGGGAGCAATGTGGCATTTCGATATATTATATGGATGACATATTATTGATCGAATGATATAGATCTTTTAAACAGTGTTAAAAGTTATCTAAACAGCAAATTTTCAATGAAGGACCTAGGTGAAGCGTCATACATATTAGGCATAAAGATCTATAGAGATAGATCTAGGCGCCTAATAGGGCTATCGCAAAGTACATACCTTGATAAGATTTTGAAGAAGTTTAAAATGGACGGAAGTAAGAAGGGGTTCTTACCTATGTTGCAAGGCAAGACATTGAGTAAGACTCAAAGTCCGGCTTCGGCGGAAGAAAGAGAGATAATGGACAAGGTCCCCTATGCTTCAGCCATAGGCTCTATAATGTATGTCATGCTATGTACAAGACCGGATGTGGCACATGCTATTAGTTTGACTGGATAGCGGTCAAGAATATCCTTAAGTACTTACGAAGAACTAAGGATATGTTTCTTGTATACGGAGGTGAAGAAGAGCTCGTCGCTAAGTGTTATGTCGACGCTAGCTTTGACACCGATCCGGATGACTCTAAGTCTCAATCCGGATACGTATTTCTCATGAATGGCGGAGCGGTTAGTTGGAGGAGCTCCAAACAACCTGTGGTAGCGGGATCAACAACGGAGGCAGAATATGTTGTCGCCTGAAGCTCAGGAAGTAGTTTGGATGAAGGAGTTCATATCCGAACTAGGAGTGGTGGCAAACGCGTTGGACCCAATGGTGATCTATTGTGACAACAATGGTGCCATTGCCAATGCCAAAGAGCCAAGGTCTCACAAGCATGCCAAGCATATTAAGCGCCGGTTTCACTCCATCCGCGAGCATGTCAAGGATGGAGATATAAAGATTTGTAAAGTACATACGAATCTCAATGTAGCAGATCCGTTGACTAAAACTCTTCCTAGAGCAAAACATGATCAACACCAGAACTCAATGGGCGTTAGATTTATCACTATGTACCTAGATTATTATCTCTAGTGCAAGTGGGAGACTGAAGGGAATATGCCCTGAGAGGCAATAATAAAGTGTTTATTATGTGTATTCCAAGTATATGATAGATGCTTATTTTTCATGCTATAATTGTATTAATACGGAAACGTTAATACATGTGTGTTTAATAAACAAACAGAAAGTTCCTAGTTATGCCTCTCTCATAAACTAGCTCGTTGATTAACAAGATGATCAAGGTTTCCTGATCATGGACATTGGATGTTGTTAATAACGGGATCACAACATTAGTGTAATGGTGTGATGAACATTCATCCGAAGTATAGCATTACGATCAAAGTCATTGAGTTTATATTGCTATAACAACTTACGAAGTGATCCTAATCCTTAGACCATGAGATCATGTCAATCACTAACACCGGAAGAGTTTCTTGATAACATCAAACGTCACACCGTAACAGGGTGATTATAAAGATGGATTCAGAACTAATAAAGTGTTATGTTGAGGCTCATGGATCAAGAGTGAAATTTGTTCATCCTGATGACGGATATATATACTCTGGGCCCTCTCGGTGATATCACATTGATTAACTTGCAAGCAAGTGATTTGATCACTAGAATGGTATATCACGGGAACGAGAAAAGAGTGCATGTCGGTAACGAGATCAAACTAGGTATGGAGATACCGATGATCGAATCTCGGACATGTAATATATCATGAAACAAAGGGATTAAGATACTAGCGTAAAAGGTTCCGACGATCACAAGAAAGTCATCGTTGAATGTGTGGGAGTCAGTATGGGTCTCCAGATCCTGCTTCTGATTATTGATCCGAGAGGGGTCTCGATCATGTCCGCATTATTCACGAACCATAGGGTGACACACTTAAGAGACACCGACATCCAACTGGAGCAAAAGTTTCATGCTGAAAGAATAAACAAGTGCAGGAATTTATTTCACTAGATACCGAAATAAGTTTTCGGGTGAAGTTGCATAAAGTGGTTATACATGTGAAATGGAATTCTAGCAAGGGGTTATTTGTGAATGTTTGTCATTAAAGTAATTGACAAAATTCTGAATAAAATAAAAGAGTTTTATTTAATGAGAGTTTGCATTAAATTTGGTGGAAATTTAATTGGAATTTGAGTGGACTTTTGAGTGGAGGAAATTTAAAGGGCATTTTGTGAGTGGAGTGTCCACCCACATGAATGAAGGAGGGGAGGGGGCAGCCCCCATGGCCGGCGGCCACCCCCTTGGGTGCCTCCCCTCCTCCTATGAAAGGAGCCCCCCTCCTCACTTGTCTCTCACACCTCCTCGTGAAGGATCTCTCTCCCCCTCTAGAATTTATCCCCCATGGTCTCGGAGTAGCGAGATACATGTTCCCGGTGGCTATTCGGCAAGAAAGAGTTGTGCTTCCGCTGCATCGCTGGAGCAAGGAGGCGGAGGTTGCTCGGTGCCGCGAACGTGTGTGCGAGCACGGATGCGCTGCTGATTTGCGGCACTAGGACTTCCTCTCGATCTTGAGATCAGCAAGAGATCGTCTACATCAACCACGAGTTGATCTCGTTAAGCTTTGTCGGTCTTCAAGGGTATGTTCTCTACGGATATACATCCGCCCGTTGTTTGTATCTAGTAGATAGATCTTGGTACGTAGTTCCCATCGTAGGAAATTTTTTTCTATGCTGCGAACCCAACAATAACTTCTTGACATCGTACATTCAAGTCAGAAAAAATTGTCCTCTCGGTTGCACTTGACCATCCATATCCGAACATATCGCTCTCGCGCTTCGCAGACAATATAAATCTTGCGTTCACAACAAGTTGGTATTTTTTCTAGTCGTAGGTGATCCAATATGTAGAGGATGTGCTTGCAAGGTAGCCCCTTCCTAGCCATTCTTCTGCAGGAGCACTTTATAGTTTCCTCACTGTCAGGCGTGTAGGTCACGTCAAACTGCCTAAAAGGTTTATCTGTCCATATCAGAGAGTACTTATTATCACTGGAATCACCTTGCGCACATTCAACAATCTTGAGTCCATCAAATCTTTTCAGCTCTGATTGCAAGATATAGAAGTTTGCTGCAGTGAATACTTTCGCAGCAGCAGACTCACTATGTTTGTATTTAGTAACAGGCAAAGGTAATGTCTGTGAGTCCTCACAGTCCTGTCGCGCATTTTCCTGATGAATACGGTTAATGGCGTTCTCGTAGTGCATGATCAAATCCACCAGTGTCATTTTAGAGTCAAGATGAAGGTGTAGGCACGAGTTCAAACTCTCGCTCCTCCGATTGCTTTTTATTCTGAGAAAAATCCATTGGCTAGATACGCGGCGGCCCACCATCTCTTCTTATTGTACATTCTACTCAGCCACTCTTTGGTTCCCTTCGTCTGTCATTTCTTAATATAGGCGCTCCATCTCTACTCAAAGACCTCTTCTGAGGTGCTGTAGTATATCAATGACCTGAATTCATTCAGAGAATCGTGATTGAGGTGTTTTTTCATATTCTTTTGAACGTGCCACGTACATACACGGTGCCACACATCCTTGAAGACAATGTCAATGGCTTTCATCATTGAACCGTCTGCATCAGTGATAACTCCTTTTGGCTTGTTTTGACACATAGATTTCAAAAAGGTTTGAAGCAGCCATACATATGTTTCTGTTTTCTCGTTGGAGACGATTGCGCATGCAAAAATAGAAGTTCTGCGGTGATAGTTCAACCCCACGAAAGGAATGAATGGCATTCCATACCGATTCATTTTGTACTTAGTGTCGAACACCAGCACATCACCGAAATCCTCATAGTCCTGACGTGACTGAGAGTCACACCAAAACATGCTTTTCAAATTTCCTCCATGATCTAGCTGGTAATCAAAAAAGAATTTAGGATCACGGGCCTGCCTATTCTGCATAATTCGGATGGCTGTGTTAGCATCACCTGATGCAATGAGCTTCCTCTTCTCCCGGGAACACATGTGTTAAAGATCCTTCGAGACGAACCCAACCTTGCTCCACCTTCCACTTTTGCTGATAAAGGTTTTCATAATCTCGAACTTGCGCATCCCAGTTGCTACTGGTGACATGATTTCAGCTTTCTGGTAAGACTTGATCTTCCGATGGGACCGAAGAAACGAGACTTCATCGGGTATAGCTAGCACATGGTTGTGCTCGTCCTTAAATTGCAGAACTTTCCAATTCCCCTTGGATTTGTTATACGACACGCTGAGATAGGCTCGACAGTCGCATCAAGATAGAGCTCGTGGCCTCTTCTTGCGGTTCTCCATGTGCACATACCTTTCCTCGCGTTCCCATGCCCTAGAACAGAGAAACCGCCTGTATATAATATCTACATTAGAAGCTCGCTTCACCCTCTGTTTCCTTATGATGAAGCCACATTCTCTGGCGTATGCGTTGTAGTAAGGGAATGCTGCCGCTTCGTTAGTGAAGGTCATCTCCTTTAAAATCCGATGTCTTTCACGCTCATCCTGAGCATGCTGAAAATCCTTCTCTGGCATCACTAGATGCTGCCTGTGCTCATGTTGTGAACTGTCTGTAACCTACACAATTAGAAGCAAAGAAATGTAAGTGGTGGTCATATGGTTGATCCTATATATGCCTTGTCATACAACAATAAGAAACTTACATCACTCTTGATAGATTTTGAACTGTCTGTAACCTACATAATTAGAAGCAAAGAAATGTAAGTGGTGGTCATATGGTTGATCCTATATATGCCTTGTCACACAACAATAAGCAACTTACATCACTCTTGAATTCAGATTTTGATCCTTTAGGTTCTTGTGATTCTTCCGCCGTCTCTTCATCCCAGTTTTCTAAGTCTGAAACCCCAAAATAATCATGGTCACTATGAGAGAATAGTACAACCTGCAGCATTGTAGCACAAAGTCATATAACATGGCTATTCAATTCTTATAAAAATAATGTGGCACTAGACATACATCACTAGTGCTTTACGAGATAGATTCTTTCTGATGGCGATCCTTGTTTCCACAATCGATGTCCATATTCACAATTTTAAAAGTATGTGTATAAATTTGCATGCTCTAGGTGTGCAAATTAAAAAATAAAAAATAAACTTCACTTGACCTTATCATCCTCGGATTCGTTTTCTTCAAAGAGGTCGTTCTCAGTAAGCTCATCATCAAAGAAAAACATATCTCCATCATCCGAACTTGAATCACCATTGTGCGTAGGGATGCTCTCATTGTCACTCCTAGTTGGCATAGAGTCCTCCATCTGTTCAAGCAAAGAAAACCAAAAACTCTAATCTAATCAGTGATGTATATGTGGAGGACTCGTAGATGCAAAGATGAACCCGAAGCCGCTATGCTAAAGGTGATGGAAAGAATGTGGGTTAGAGAGGCAGCTACTCACATCTTCCGGGCACCGGTGGCGAGATGGGACACAAGACTGGTTGATGCAGCCTGAGGATGAGAAGATCTGGCTGGCCTTTAATCTGGAGATGTAGGATTGGAACGGTTATCGTCGGTGTAGACGGACACGTCGCCACCGAAGCCGAGCAGATTCGAAGGTGGAGGATTAGATCTCGGTCAATGGCCGGAGCCGGGAAGGCTCGTGTGGTTGGAGGATTAGAAGGCTGGCTGCCGGATTCATGTCGCCAATCCGGATCCTTCGCCGGCGCACGTCAGCGCCGGAGCTAGGTAGGATGATCGAAAATTTAGGGTTAGAGCGGTGTCTGGGGAAATGGCGGCCGCGATAGTTTTTGTGATCAAACCTAAAGACCTAATACTGTAGTGGCGACATGGCAATGGTTGACAACGTGGCAATGAATGGTCAAATCTAATGGCATGGCGACGTGGCAATGGTTGACATCGTGGTAGGCAGTAGTACGTATGCGAATACCCTCGCGCGCCCTCACCCGACCTCCTCTGAAAACACACGTGGACAATTCTACCCTTACAAACTTTGCAACTTTCGAGAGCCAGGGGGCCTATGGGATCAAGCCTCATAAACATGATAGTGAAAGCGAGCCTTGGGTGCAAAAACCAATGCCTTTTCCTGATAAGAAACACAAGTCAAAGGAAGAAGAATACTATAACAAGTTTTGTGAGTGGATGAAACCTTTGTTTTTGCAAATTCCTTTGACTAATGCTATTAAATTGCCTCCTTATTCAAAATATATGAAGGATATTGTTTCTAATAAAAGGAAGATTCCTAATGAGGAAATTTCCACTTTGCTTGCTAATTATTCCTTCAATGATAAGGTTCCAAAGAAACATGGATATCCAGGTATCCCAACTATTCCTTGCTCTATCAAAATAATTATGTTAGAACTACTTTGTGTGATTTGGGAGCAGGATTTAGTGTTATGCCTTTTTCTCTCTACAAGAGACTTTAAGTGGGAAAATCAATACCAACTGATATATCTTTGCAAATGGCTGATAATTCTACTACTATTAATGTTGGTATATGTGAGGATGTTCCTGTTCCAGTGGCTCATAATTGTTTGATATTAACTGACTTTGTTGTGCTTGAAATGCCTGAAGATGATAATATGTCTATTATTCTTGGGATACCTTTTCTTAATACTACAAGTGCTGTCATTAATTATAATCAAGGAAAAGTAACTTTTAATGTTAATGACAAGGAGCATACTATTTATTTCCCCAAGAAGATTCATAAGAAATCTAGCCTTAATACAATTGAAAATATTGAGAGAATCAAAGTTGGGGAAATATATTGTCCCATAACACAAGAAGATTATGAAACTATTATGATTGGAACTATTGCTATCAAGGTTGTTGTAACATAATCATCTAGTGAAATGCAAAGTTTTGCTTCATATAATTTTTTTTTGGTAACAAGACCTCATCAACCTTGTTAACAAAGGGATTTTGGATGAGCAAAACGATGTTTTCACCATGATTATCGTAGCTCACTTTTACTTTATCTATTCCAATCTTTGCTTGTCACCTTGTTCATCTTTGTATTGCTAGTTGCTTGCATATTAGAGTGTCTTAGAACTTCTGAAGTTTTAGTTTTGATTTGTTTTTCCATCTTTCAAAAATCATTTTTCTATGAGAAAATCATTTATCAAGTCCTGAAAATTGCTAAAAAATAAAGTTTCTCGAAAAATTCCAAAAAATCATATTAATTTTTTACGTCAAAAAGGGTCAGAGAGGCCCCTGGAGTGACCCTGGGGGCCCACCAGGCAGGCACACCACCTGGTGGCGTGTCCAACCTAGGGGCGCGCCCAGCCATGGTGTGGGCCACCCTTGGACCTCCACCTACTCAGCCACCTTCCACTCCACTCTCTCTCCTGAAAAAACACCGAAAAATTTCTAAAGCTCGTGTTCTTGTTGTTCTTCACCGCAATTTTCGATCTCCTTACTCAGCCACCCTTTGTTGCTGATTTTTGGAGCATTTGTTCTCCGGTATGTGACTCTTCCGCTTGTCCAAGTAGATTTTTGATTAGTGGATTATATCTTGAGTATTTTGCTACTGTAGGTGATGGGTTATGTGAGCTTGCATGCTTGTTCTTTGCTTAGGTAAATTTTTTTGATGCATTTTTATCCCTCTTGCAAGTCCTTATAGTAGTTCCTTTGATTATGTAGTCTCTTTGCAATTTCTTATTGTGATGCATATCTAAAAATGTTAGAAAGGAGAGGAAAGAACACCAAATCAACCAACATGAATTGAGGGTGCCTGATATCATGAAAGTACACCGTGAGGAGGGAGTTTTCCCTTCTATTTATCCATGCCCCAAATTCATGAGGGCTGTAGGGATTTTTCAAGATTTCCAGACTCTAATTTCTAATGCAGGATTGGAGCATTTTGTTGGAGATGAACCTTACCAGTATGTGAAACTGACTATGTCTATGGTGCAGGATATTTGATTTAGTTGGTCTTTGCCTAACCCCACGGTTCATTAAATTTTTTACAATATAACTGTCAATCTCCCTTTTAATGATTTTTGTGCAGCTATTAAAGTGCCACAGTGGGGTTCGCGCGAGAAGATTAGGGAGCGGCCTACACCAATTGTGGACTTATATGCAGAGATTTGCCAACGGAGTAGCTTCTCAAAGGAGAGTGGTAAAATTCAAAATATTCATCTCCCATCTATTCGATATTTTGCCTATTTTATTGCCAAGTGAGTTCTTTCTAGGAAGACTGCTAGTAAATTATCTTCATATGATCTAGCTTTTATCTCAGCTGCTTTGTAATGGGATACGACTTATAACTTGGCTACTTTGATATCTTTCCGTCTTGCTGCTAACTACGAGAAAGGTGGAATTTATGGAGGCCTGATTGCCTCTTGTTTATTAGCTTTGCATGGTTTAGCGCCTCATCATTCAGACTTACAGTTCCCCATAGAGAGGCTTGATCTTAATTCAATGATACAACATAAATTTGTTTCTTCTTGGGCTAATTTGAGCGATTTATCTTATGAAATAACCTTTCTCAAGAGTGTATGGAGAGGATGTAGGTATGAGCGAATAGTCCTTTTGCCTGCACCTGCTTTGTTTAACCTTGATACCAGGGAAGGATGGTCACTCACGGAGGAAGAGCTCGATACATACATGGAGGACTCTCTCAACAAGAGGAGAATGTTGGAAGGGAGGCCGAGGATAATTCGGTCCAGCCCTCCAACACGGGGGAGTCTTCATACCAGCAGCCTTCTTATGATTGGGGCGCTTATTCTTCACGAGGGACTGATTATGATCATTCTTATGATGACCCGCCGGCTTGGAGTTCCTACCCACGTTGGAGTTGATCTCCACTTCGGCCAAAAGCCTAAGCTTGGGGAAGGTATACCGACATCACACTCATCTACATATCATATTCTGTCGGTACTTTGCACATCCATGTTTCTCTTTATTTCTTTTTAGTTTTGTTCTTGTTTTGTTTCTACTTTCCAAAACACAAAAAGACCAAAAATATTTTTGTTACTTCTCTTTGTTTTCTTATTTTAGCTTTAGTTTGCTTCTCCCTCTTTAGCTTTGGTTTGTTAATCAAAAAACACAAAAAGATTTTGCTTTGTTTACTCTTCCCTTCATTTCTTGTCTAAGAAAATCTAAAACCCAATAATATTTGTTGTTCTTCTCTGGTTTTGTAAAGTACGTTGAAGGGTTCAGTAGTCCTCAGTGACTCCTTGGAGTTTGGTTTTCATATTATTATACAAGCCACACAAGTGAAAGGCAATGATGATTTATAACAATTCAAGGTGTGGTAAGAGGCTAGTATGAACTCTATTTGTTTTCATTTTTGTACATATACTCATCATTGTGGGCATGCTTAGTCTATTCATGTAAGGTGTATGTTATTTAATGGATTCCTAGTAGATCTCGCTCCCTTATGATTAGTTATAATCTACTAATAATTTGTAGCATGTCATATAAATGTTTGCTTGCATTGTTCTATTCATGACATGGTATGACATTGTGGTTGATGGGGGAATACCAATCGGGGTATACCCACGAAGCGGATTCGCCAGCTGGATCGAGCCGACTGAAGCCAAGCCCAGAGCGGGTCGACTCGCCCAATACGGCGAGTGGCGCGTGCTGGACCCAGACGACTGGCGCCGACTGGAGGCCCAAGGCGGCGACTCCAATAGAAAGCCCACTAAAGCACTTGTAAACCCTAACTGGCTGCATATATAAAGCCACCAAGGGCACCCCCAAGGGGTACGTCATATTAGATCTAGTCTCTCCCCCCGCCTACGGCGGCTCCCATGTAAATCAATCTATACTCATACTGGATTGATAGCAGGACGTAGCGATCCTCCATCGAGGGGACGTGAACCTGGGTACATCGTGTGCCAATCTCGCTCCCGGATTCTCCTACGTCGCCTTGCTCCCTCTACGTAAGCTACCCCCAGTAGCATCTGCCGTGCAATACCACGACAGTTGGCGCCCACCGTGGGACAAGCGGTGCTTGGAGGGTGATGATCCGGGCGGGATCCATCGTCATCAACAACAAGGACAGGCTCATCCGTGTCGGCGTGCTAGATTTCTTCATCAGGCGTGCTGGATTTCGCCATCAGCAGCAACGACCAGGCGTTCATGTGCTGAACAGTTTGATCCAGCTGCCAAGCACATACACGTGCGTGTGTTGATCTGGAAAATCGCATGCGTGAGCATGAGCTAAAACCCGATCGGTCCAATCTCTATTGAGTTTTTTATTCAATATATGTTCTATACATCTATCGATCGATTGCATGTTGATTATTTACTCAGATTTAACCCTTGTATGTAATTTTCTGTGCATGGGAAGCGAACGATTGATTCCAATGCCGCCGGCGGCCTCGGCGACGGGCCTAGAACTAGGAAGCCTTGGCTCGCGCTGCGGAAAATTGATCCTATTGAATTGCTGGAAGAATTCAGTCAATCTTGCTAAACCTGATCGGAACTTGTACCGATGAAAATCATAAAATTGCACGAGTGTTTTTCCTGGACACCGACTTCTCCTAATTACTACTTTGTACCAGGTTCTACTATTCTAATCATTTATCATATTATGTAAATCTCAATCGACAAATATTTTCTCTCTCCTGTTTGCACTATTTCATGTGTGCAGAATCTTAAATCTAAGCCATCGCCAAGATCAGTACAGAAGCTGAATAACCGCAGCCAGATCGTGTGGATTGGAGTCAGCCTGTGGACGATTGAATCAACAATACCGTGGAGAATTAATCCATGGGACGAGCCAACCTGATGGTTTACGTTTGCCATGGACTCGCCCCTCGCGACTTCCCTCGTCCTCTGCGGACTCTCCACACTCAGGACTCGCCCTCACGTGTTCGCTGTGCTCGAGGATTCGCCCGCCGCGGACTCATCGCGCTCGGGGACTCGCCCGTCGCGGACTCGTCGATCGTGGATTTGCGACGGTCGTGAACTCGCCACGTTCGGCCACTCGCCCATCTCATACTCGCCATGCTGCCGGCTAAACGCCGCACGACTTCGCCATAGCGCGACCTCCGTCCGCCGCGTCGACCTTGTGTCCGCCGCGTCGACCCCATGTCCGCCGTGTGGACATCGCCATAGCGCGACCTCCGTCCGCCGTGTCGACCCCGTGTCCGCCGCGTCGACATCTCCACAGCGCGACCTCCGTCCGCCGCGTCGACCCCGTGTCCGCCGCGTCGACATCGCCATAGCGCGACCTCCGTCCGCCGTGTCGACCCCGTGTCCGCCGCGTCGACATCTCCACAGCGCGACCTCCGTCCGCCGCGTCGACTTCGCCATAGCGCGACACCCATCCGCCGCGTCGACCCCGTGTCCGCCGCGTCGACTCCTTCCGGCTACGTCGAATGCGTACGCCGCGCCTGCTAAGGGACTTTCATCGTCCGAGTCGCCAGAGAGGGTCGCATGCCACGCTGCATGGACTCACCACTGGGTGTCTCTTCCCCCCGGGAAAAATCTATTCGCCTTTGTCAACCTTTGAAAGAGCGACTCGCAACGGCCAAGTAGTGCGGACGAGGACTCGCAAACCGAGCCTCGGATCGTCCACGAAAAACGCTAACCGAGAGCCATCATTGGAGTCGCCTTGCTCGACTGGCCTTCCGGGCCAAGACGAATGGCTGTGCTACACAAACAGTACCATGTCCTCCTCAACCTTAGATAGTGCGACTCGCGGCCAAATCGCGACGAGGACTGCGAAAGCGAGCCTCGGATCGTCGAAGAACGCCAAGTCGAGAGCCATCTTTGAGTCGCCATCGCCCCGGCCAAGACGAGAGACTCGCTAAAAAACAGCGCAATCAACATCATCGGAGACTCTCCCCTCACGGACTCGCAATCATCGCGGACTCGCCACACTCGGGGACTCTCCCCTCGCGGACTCGCAATCATCGCGGACTCGCCACGCCGAGACTCTCCTCGCGGACTCGCAATCATCGCGGACTCGCAATCATCGCGGACTCGCCACGCTCGGGGACTCTCCCCTCGCGGACTCGCAATCATCGCGGACTCGCCACACTCGGGGATTCTCCCCTCGCGGACTCGCCACGCTCGGGGACTCTCCCCTCGCGGACTCGCAATCATCGCGGACTCGCCGCGCTCGGGGACTCTCCCCTCGCGGACTCGCAGTCATCGTGGACTCGCCACGCTCGGGGACTCTCCCCTCGCGGACTCGCCTTCGGGACTTCGGCGCCCGCCGGTCGATGGTCCTCGCCGCTCGCCGCACTCGGGGACTCGGCGCATAATCGGTCGCTCGGCCTCGACGCTCACCGGTCGCTCGATCTCGCCACTCGCCGCGCTCGGGGACTCAGCGCTCGCCGGTCGCTCGACCTCTCCACTCGCCACGCTCGGCAACAACCACTACTATTTTCAAAATATGAGCCTCGAGTCGCCTCTACAAGCCAACTCGAGCCTCGGGGACTACTCCTAGGCATGCTGCATGTACGCGTGGTTGCACGACCGCGGCTCTCCCTCTTCGATTCGTCACCACGGACTATCCCTCGCATACTCAACACGCTCGGGGACTCGCCCTCGCGTACTCGACGCGCTCGGGGACTCGGCGCGCTGAACCGCGGCTTTCGCGGTCGTTCGACCTCGCTTCGCCCGCGCTGGAGACTCGCGCTGGACTCGCCCTCACGTACTCGGACGCTCGGGACTCGGCGCTTCGAACGGCACTCGCCGGTCGTTCGACCTCGCTGCTCTCCGCGCTCGGAGACTCGCCGCCGCGGACTTGCCCTCGCGTACTCGACGCGCTCGGGGACTCGGCGCGCTACATACAGCGGCACTCGCCGGTCGATCAACCTCGCCGCTCTCCGTGCTCGGGGACTCGGCGCCCGTCGGTTGTTCGTCCTCGATGCTCGCCGGTCGCTCGACCTAGTCGCTCTCCGTGCTCGGGGTCTCGACGCTTGCCGGTCGCTCGACCTCGCCCCTCGCCGCGCTCGGGGACTCGGCGCCCGCCGGTCGCTCGACCTCGCCGCTCGTCGCGCTTGGGAACTCGGCACTCTACGGTCACTCGACCTCGCCCCTCGCCGCGCTCGGGGACTCTACATGCTCCATTTTCGGAGAATCGCCGCAACTGGCACCCTACGTCTTTCGCCAACTGGTCATCACAGACTGGCTCACACCGACTGCCTCCCGCTTCATGATTCTTTTCTATGTTCAGGAGCTCGTCGCTGATTCGCCACGACCCATCGTCAAGACTCTCCGCGCCCTGCCTCAAGCCCGCGTCGAATCGACAACGCGCTCGGGGACTACTGATGGGGGAATACCAATCGGGGTATACCCACGAAGCGGATTCGCCAGCTGGATCGAGCCGACTGAAGCCAAGCCCAGAGCGGGTCGACTCGCCCAATACGGCGAGTGGCGCGTGCTGGACCCAGACGACTGGCGCCGACTGGAGGCCCAAGGCGGCGACTCCAATAGAAAGCCCACTAAAGCACTTGTAAACCCTAACTGGCTGCATATATAAAGCCACCAAGGGCACCCCCAAGGGGTACGTCATATTAGATCTAGTCTCTCCCCCCGCCTACGGCGGCTCCCATGTAAATCAATCTATACTCATACTGGATTGATAGCAGGACGTAGCGATCCTCCATCGAGGGGACGTGAACCTGGGTACATCGTGTGCCAATCTCGCTCCCGGATTCTCCTACGTCGCCTTGCTCCCTCTACGTAAGCTACCCCCAGTAGCATCTGCCGTGCAATACCACGACAGTGGTATCCTCCTCTAAATGTTTTATTTGAATCGACTTGCACATGCTCACGCATGCATATGACTAAATAAAAAGTAAGTTAAGCCTCGATGATTTATTTTGCCTCAGAGTTCTTGTGTCACTTTTATGCCACTATTAATTTTGTTTTGTCGCAAGCATGATTATGACAGTTACTGCTCTCTTGATTGTCGCTCCCTTTCTATTGCTAGCCTTCACTCGCACTGAGTATGAGCTATACTTGTGCATCCAACTCCCCCAAAACCAAAATTGTCAAAAAGTGTCCACCATATCCACCTATTGGCATCACTGCTATTCCTTGCATACTATAGATTCTTTGTTTTCTTCCGAATAAAAATGTTTGCATGATATGCGAAAATTAATTATTAAAGCTCTCACGAACTTCATGGCACATTTTATTTATTGCATTTAACAAATCTGAACCATTGTGACTATCTATCTAGTTATATTCTTGCAAATTATATGTTGGAAGTTAGTAGAAACATGTTGTCATGGGGAACACTTTTGACATTGCACTTATTCTATTTAGTTGATATCATGTTCTTTTGTTTATGGATCTCGGAGGTGTGAAATAAAAGGGGAACTTGTAAGTCCATGAAGTTCGTATATGTGTTAGATAAACACCTGGGCTGCTAGCCTAAGCCATGCCTAATCATGGTGGAAACTTGCAGCATAACCATAGTGGCATTCTATGAAGTATCCTAAATAAAAACCTATGAAAATAGAAAATAGAAAGATCGCTCAGATGCTCACTGTCTATTGCATTGTCATTGTGATATGGGATAGCTCTTGTGTCATGGGGCAAGGGGTACCCCGTTGTCGGTTCTCTATGATACACATACACTTACAATGACAAGAACTTGCTTGTGACCAAAGTTGAGTAGCATGAGGTCCGGTACTCGTATATAAGGGGCATGATATTTTGAACTTATGATCTGTCAAGAATATAACTCATACTTGACCTCACGTTAACCTTAACCATTTAAAATATGCTCATGATAGGGGCAATGATAGCTCAAAACCAATGAGTACCATACTTTCAACATTTGGAAGCCTTTCAAACCTTTTAATCTTTTCTTTCACTTTTATATCGAGTCACCATTCATTCTATGAGCACCTTCCCGAGAGCATAGCTGTCATTCTTAGTGTAATGTGCTTGTCCTAGAACACAGTTAATTGCGACGTAACTTTGATGCTTGTACCTTTGATATTTTTACTTCTAGTCTTCACTTGAACTTCAAGGGTGCCTTGGAATTTATGTTTTGCTCCAAAAATAAAGGCAAGCGAGATACCACTTTATCATATCTTCTTATGAGCATTATAATCTTGCATATGCTTATGTTTCATGTTGCTTATTATTATTGTGTTGGAATCTCTTCATAGCTTGCATGACTATTGGGTAGACTAATTAGCATATTCCTTATTATGAATTGCCTAAGTATTTGATCATATGCTGAGAATATATACATATTATGATTCAAATGTGTTCGTGAAAGTTTCTTTTATCGCACTCAGTTTTCAACTGAATTGCTTGAGGACAAGCAATAAGCTAATCTTGGGGGGAGTTGATACGTCCAAAACGTATCTACTTTCCTGAAAACAAATTCTATTGTTTCTCCTCTAATTTGTGTGATTTGGATACTACTAAAAGCGGACTGACGCAGTTTTCAGCAGAATTGCTTTGATGTCTTGTCTTTGTGCAGGAAATCAACTATCATGAAAAATCCCAGAAAATATGCCGAAAATCCTATTTTCCCAGAAGACTCAGGGAGCCATAAGACAGAGGGGAAAAGAGGCCAGAGGGGCCCACACAACCCCCAGGCGTGGGCAAGGCCTGACCACTCCAGGGCATGGTGTGCCCCCCTTGGACTCCACCTCGACCTCTCCTTTCGCATACATATACCCTCTAACCTAAAAACACCGGGGGTTCAACAATTTCTAGAGAAGAGTTCTCTTGCGCCGCCACCACCAGAAACCGCGATTCGGAACCAGAAACTCCGTTCTGGCACCCTGCCAGGACGGGGAATTGGAGGAGATCATCGCCACCATCATCACCGACGCCTCTCCATCAACCATCCATGCTTCCCCCATCCATGAGTGAGTAATCCCCCGCTATAGGCTATGGGGATGGTAGGGATTGGAGGAGATCACTCATGTAATTGCATAAGATTGTTAGGGCATGGTGCCTAGTATCTATTGTTATTGCTTTTTGACATTGTTGCAACTTGTTGTGCTTAATGCTTGTAAATAGGGCCCGAGTGCCATGATCTCAGATCTGAACATGTTATTGATTCATGATGATATTATTGTTTGTGATCTTACCTACAAGTTGTGTACACATATCATTGTCCGGAACCCGAGGCCCCGAAGTGACAGAAATTGGGATAACCTAAGGGGGTGGCTGTGTTGTGAGGATCATGTGTGTTCATAGAGTGTTAATGTTTTGCTCTGTTGCTCTATTAAAAGGAGCACCTTAATTGCCAGTAAATTCCCTAGAGGCCCGCTGCAAACGGGTTGGCAGGACAAAATATGTTGTGCAAGTTCTCATTGTGAGCACGCATGACTATATACGGAACACATGCCTATGATTACTTAGTACATGGAAGCTTTATCTTCATTATCTACAAATGCCTTTGTCTTGATTATTACATGAATTGTCTTGTCCATGCAACGCCCATCCATCCATCCCTATGCCCACCGCACTTTAATCCTGTTGTTTATCACAATTGTTACTACTATCTTTATTTTACTACTGCTATTATTTTGCTATTGCTACTACAAAACTGTTGCTATTGATAAACTATTGCGAGCAAGACTGTTTCTAGGTGCAGCTGAATTGACAACTCGTCATTTAAGGCTTATAAATATTCTTTGGCTCCCCTTATGTCGAATCAATAAATTTGGGCTTTACTTCCCTCGAAGACTGTTGCGATCCCCTATACTTGTGGGTCATCATGGACCAACTTGTGGGCCCATTTCAAACAATGCTGCTCTAAACAGTAACGTGCCGAATTACTATTGGGCTTTTATAATGGGCCATCCCACTTAATAATTGTCAGGCCTTGGATGGGCCAGGATTTCTACCACGGTTTCCATGATAGTTAACGACGTTAACCGGCAATTAACGGCATTCACCCCATGGTAGTTTGCATGACGTCGGCAGTCAACGCGGCTGGCGAACATATCTACGACGGAATGACTTTTTGTGGCTGAAAGGTGCGATCCGCCACGGTCGAAAAAAACGTGGTAGATTTATTTGTGACGGGACTTTTAACACGAAGGGCATCCGTCAAAGAAGACTCTTTTGCCACGAAAAATGGGCCTTCAACCACAAAATCGTCTGTTGTAAAAGGACATTTTTCTTGTAGTGCATATTGTACCCAAGTTCACATGTGCCTCATGGTCAAACGATTTCTAGTAAAGACAATACAATGTCTTATGAGATTATACACGATATATCATGTTTGGGTCTATCCATCATCATTGTTATCCAATAACTCTACTGACATATGTCACTGGCATTATCAAAATCATATTATCACTATGCTCATAGTTAGGAAACCGAAACTATCGTTGACATACATACTAGTCATAGAGGCTTGACTAGTGATATCTTTATATGATGTTTATCATCCCACACATGTATTAGGGTTTTCCTCCAAATACACATTATTAGGAACTACTACAATTATAACACAGTATGATAAACTTAATTATGAAACATAAATATGAATAATAACACATTTATTATTGCCTCCAGGGCATATTTCCATCAGTCTCCCACTTGCACTAGAGTCAATAAGCTAGTTCACATTTAGCATTCTAAGACCTATGGAATCCCGGTGTTGTTCATGCTTTGCAAGCGTGAGTAACTTTATCAACGTATCTGCCATATTCAGATCTGTATGAATTTTGCACATCTTGATATCACCATCATGCACGAACTGGCGTATGAGATGAAATCGATGTTGTACATGCTTTTTCTTCTGGTGGGACCTTGGTTCCTTGGCTTGAGCAATGGAACCATTGTTGTCAAAATGAATCATCATTGGCTCTAGGTAGTTGGAACTACACCATGCTCTAAGATGAAGTTCTTCATCTAGACACCCTCCTTTGCAGCATACGACTCTGCTATGTACTTCGCCTCTATTGTAGATTTTGCAACAGTATCTTGCTTAGAACTTTTCTAGCTCATCGTTCCTCCATTCAAGGTGAACACATAACCGGAATGAGATCTAAAATCATCAGGATCATTGACAAAGTTGGCATCGGTGTAAGCTCTTGCAACGATCTCTTTGTCACCTGCATATAAGAGAAACATATCCTTAGTCCTTCTCAAGTATCTAAGTATATTTTTCACTTCTATCTAGTGATTCGCACCTAGATCACTTTGGTATCTGCTCATCACACTTAGAGCATATGATACATCTAGTCTTATACGTATGATGGCATACATGATTGAACCAATTGCTAATGCATATGGGATTTCACTCATGTCATTCCTCTCAGATTATGTCATAGGACATTGCTTCTTGCTTAGTGGTTTGACATGTACCATTGGAAGTGATCCCTTCTTGGATTCTTCCATTTTGAACCTCTTCAAAACTTTGTCTAGATATGTATCTTGAGTGAGCCCTATCAGGCGCCGCATTCTATCTCTATAGATCCGTATGCCCAATATGTAAGCTGCTTCACCCAAATCTTTCATCGAAAAACTTTTCTTCAATGATTCCTTTATATTGTTAAGAATTTTTTATTATTTACAATCAATAATATGTCATCCACATATAGCATTAGAAATTCTATTGCGTTCCCACTTTCCTTCTTGTATCCACAAGACTCTTGTCCGTTCTTGATGAACCCAAAACTCTTTACTACTTCATCATAACAAAGATTCCAACTCCGTAATGCTTGCTTCAGTCCATTGATAAATCTCTGAAGTTTGCACACCTTTCCAGCATGTAGAGGTCCCAACCTGATAAGGTAGAGATCCCTGTGTTTACAATGCTAGTCCCTGGATCGAATAGCTAGCATCCACAGTTTAAGATGTAATATCAAGAAACAAAGGTCATATTACAACTTATAACCAGGAATAAAATAATTCTTTACTTCTTACATAGCTCATATGTCTATATCATTACAATGCAACAGATATAACTATATAGCATGGAGTCCTTCATCTTCATATGCCACAGGAAATCATGTTGGTTGTAGACTTGAAATCCCTACTCAACAAACTTCACTAACATCAAACAAACCTGCAACATAATAAGTTACAGCCACAAGGGTCAATACATTTTAATTGTATTGGCAAGTGATTCTATATTGAAATGGAGAATCTATCATCTACATGAATATTTGGATAAGTGGAGTTTTGGCTTGCCTTTGCATAAAACAAGTTTTCCCTATCGTTTGAAAATAGTTTTTCTCTTTGATAAAACTTTTCATCACACAATGGCACACTGGTACCCTCCAGGAGCTTCCCTTGTTTACCCAACAAGTTTGAAGTTAGAGAAATTGGGATGAGGAGATCCTTGATTGCTTCACTGCCTTTGATGCTCAAATTGTCCATTGCCGGGGACACGACTAAGTACTTAGGTTTTACCCTCTCGAGAGGTGGTGCACTTTCCCCACAAGACTCGACATGCATCGATACGAGATCTTTCAGAAGCCTTCCCTTAGACCAAATGGACGCGTTCCATCCTATCATCACTAGCACCTTCTGTCCATCTAGCAAAGTTATTGCAACCTATATGATCAAGGCAGATCCCATATTCCATGTGGCTGCACTGGAAGCTTCTCAACACAAAACATCTCAAATCTCTTTGTTCCTGGGTGGCCATCCAGAAGTGTGATACACAAGGTGAACCATAGAAATGGGCCTTGTGTAACCACTCAACACAAATCCATCCAAGCAATTACCATTCCACCCAGGTGATTCATTCACTTAAATTTTTTATTAATCAAAACTTAGTCATAGACTTTGCATAATACCATAGCATGAATATTCCACCCTTGAAATCTTTTAGCTAGGATAAGCATACTAGAAAAACTTGTCTCTTGTCTTAGGGAGAATACTACCAAGATATATTCTATAGGATCTACTATAGCATAGCAATATATATAATAGTCCTATCATGCATACTACAAAGTATCACTAATGCATTATTGAAAAGATGGGACTTTTGATGAACAAAGTATCACTTGACTTTTTGGTAGAGAAACTAGGTACACACCCTGATCTTGCAATTGTCAGACTCCTCAAAGATTACTACAATCAATCAAGCAAGGCACATATTCAAAACTAGCATTCAAACAATTCACCACAAAAAATAATGAAAACAAAGCAATGCATGCAAGCATGCAAAAGATTATTTTATTGAAAAAGTGGTTTCTAACCAGGAACTAAACATTTCAAAACACCTACTGGTCATTTATAAAAGTGGCAAAACATTTGAAACCAACTTAGTAAAAATGGCCCTATTAAATCATTTTTTTACTAGAAATGCTTTTATTCAAAGTAACAAATTTCTAGTGTTAATAAATTATATTTTTAAATCCAAAAGTTAGTGTTTATGGTCAGTAGGTTCAAAACAAACCATTTGCAAAAGGTTTTACTCAAAAAGCATTTTTAGAATAATTTTTATATCCAAATTAGTCCTACAAATGTTTTTTCCAAAAACACCTAATTTTCCAGAAGAAAAATACTAAATAAGGCCATAGTTGCAAATTTTACATTTTCTGAATCCATTTATATAAAATTTGCAATTTTTGGACATATAGATCAAAAGTTATAGATTTTACAAATTCAAAGATCCAATAGAACAAATTCTGTTTTTAAATGAAATGTTAGGCCACATGTCTATTTCCTATTGGATGGTACCGCTTCGGCAGGATCGTGCAACGTGGGGCGTTGTATCTAACTTGAATCGCACAGTGTAGATGGAGTCATACCCCTTCGATTAGATCTAATTCTATCCACCGGATCCGCATCCAACGATTCATAGTGCTTTAACCATGGATGGGTGGCGCTAGCGACAGTGAGCGGCGGCGGCGCGTGCTGTCTACAGCGGTCCGGCGTTCCAGGAAGCAAGAGGAGGAAAGGAGGGCGTTACCATTCTCGCGGGGTCGCTGCGGTGCTCAAGGTGGTTGTAGCTAGCAAAGGGGTGCACGGGGTCAACGCTGATTGCTCGCTGGAGATGCTCCTGTCGTCGGGCACATACTATCGTCATCGGGGGCGAGGCTATGAGGCACACGAAAGAAAACATAAGGTGTTGTTAGACGCACAAGAGAGAGGTGAGTGCGAGAGAGTCATCAAGAGGAAGAGGGGCGGTCAGGACTTACAGGGAGAGTTCGTCGGAGTTGAAGCAGACAACAGCGACACTTAGACGAGGAAAAAGTTGACGCTCTGCAGCGCGCGCAAGCAAGTGGAGGGTGCTGGCAGGTGCACACAACAAAGGAGAGTGAGCTCGTGTGATCCAGGAGGTAGGAGGCGGTCGGGGCTCGCCGGAATTGACATTGGAGCTTGTCGGTGACAGTGGTGGTTTGAGCACGAATTGGAGCAGCCTGGAGGCTCCTGGGATGTGGCGTCTGAGGGGAAAGAGAGAGGAGGGCAAGGCGTTTAAGAGAGAATAGTCAAAGGCGGGATTAACTCACGGATTCAAGTGAATTTACTCGATTGAATTAGAGCAGAAACGGTAGCGAGGGAAGAGGGGAACGGGTCTCGCGCGGGGACGATGATGAGTTGGCAGTGGTGGTGTCGCGAAGTCAGCGAGGTTGACGGGGTTCTGCATGGTGAGAAGAAACGGGTGAGTGCCGGGTGGGCTTCTGCTGGGCCTAGCTGGGCTGGACTGGCTGGATTGGGTTGGATCATTTTCATTTTTTTTCCTTGCGATTCTTTTTTTCTTTTTCTATTTCTATTTCTGTTTTAATTCAAACATTTGATTCAAGCTTTCATTTGAATTCAAACTTTTCCAAACCTTTTCAGTAGGTTTATACTATTTAATAGTGTGTTAAATAATCCACTTTGATTTATTTCAAATATTTTCTTATGATTTAATGTTTATTTAAATTAGGCATTTTTTCTTTATTTAAATAAAATTGAATATGGTTAAAATCCCATATAATTTTATGTAAATAATCTTTAATCCTTTAGTTTATTTGATTTACTTTTATTCCATTTTTTTACGGATTTGGCCAAGATTTAAATTGTCCTTTAAATATTTCTTATTCATTTACTTCTTTCTTTCTCTTATAAAATCCATATCTTTTTATTTATAACTCCAAAATTGGTGATTACAATTGTTTATCTTTTTAATCCTTTTAAGATTACTTTTCTCACAATTTGGTGTTGATTTTGGCTAGGAGATTTATTAGCTTTGGAACTATTTTCTTTTATCTTATGAAATTCATAAGATTTTATCCATGGCTCCAAATTGAGTGAAATCAATTTCCATGGTTTTATAATATTTTTTTTTACCATTTTTGATCATTTATAAATGTTTGTTGCTGAATTTTTATATGGATCAAAGTCATAGTCTTGGCGTTATCTTGGAAATGATTTCTTCCATTAAGATTTGGGGTTTTGGTTTAATTTTTCCCAAGTGCTTTAAAATTCAAGATACATCCATTTATGAATGCATTTGTTTCTTTGAATATTTGTTTGCTATCTTTTCATTCAAATTTTGTTCAAGTAGGGTTTCGATGTTTCCCTTTAGAAGCAAAAAGTTTCTTTTCACCCTAAATTTCAACATTTGGATCTTTTGTTTATTTATTTTTCATATTTCAAAACTTGGAAAATTTTGGGATGTGACATAGCATCTTTAGGATCGACAAAAACCTCAGGTTGTACCAGTAGGGTTCGTTGCATGGAAAACAAAAAATTTCAAAATCGCAAGAACACATAAAACCAAGATCCAATCTATGGCAAAGCCAAGACCTAATCTACGAGATCGGTGCAACGAGATAGAAGAGAACTAACCCTCATAGATCCAAAGCGTTTAACGAGATTGGATTCTCGTGGTTGATGTATTCGATCACTTGTCAATCTCAAGATCATGTAGATGATTCTTTCGGCTCTGCGTTCCGGCAGTGCTTCCGCACGCGGTCACACGTACGAAGTCGATGAAGACCTTCCTCTCCCCGTTCCAATGGGCAGCAGTGGTAGTAGATCCCCTCGGAATTCCAACAGCATGACGACGTGGTGGTGGATAAATCCCCATAGAGCTTCTCCTAAGCCGCATTAGGAAGATGGAGGAGGGAGGAGGTGGTGGATTGGGTTGGTGGCGCCTGGGACAAGGGACAAGAGTGGGGTGCGCCCCCAACCCTCCTTATATAGAGAGGGGAGGTAGCCAAGGGTTCCCAGCCCTAGCCAAGTCCTCCCAATTCTGCCAAGGAGGGAGAGGTGGGGACTTGCCCTCCAAGTTTCCATTTCTTTCCAAACTAGGGTTTAACACCTTTTCCTCTAGTGGCCGGATTTTCCCCCTTGGGATTTTGGTGCGGCTGGACCTAGGTCTCTCCCGCGGCGTGCCTCAGCCCAAGTGGTGTTAGAGATATGCCCAAGAGGCAATAATAAAGTGGTTATTATCATATCTTTTTACTTATGATAAATGTTTACATACCATGCTATAATTGTATTAACCAGAAACATTAATACTTGTGTGGTTTGTAAACATAAAAGAGTCCCTAGTAAAGCCTCTTGTTAAACTAGCTTGTTGGTTAATATATGATCATGGTTCCCTGATCATGAACATTGATATGTTATTAACAACAAGGTCATATCATTAGGATAATGATGTGATGGACATACTCCTATAGTTAAGCGTAGCATACGATCAAGTCATTTAAATAGTTCACTTGCTATAAGATTTCAAATACATAGTAACCTAAATTCTTCGGCCATGAGATCATGTTAATCACCATCATCACATGGATGCTTTGACGACATCAAACACCACTTCATAACTGGGTGGTTACAAAGGTGGCATTGAGTGTTCGGAAAGTATGTGTTGAGGCACATGGATCAAGAGTGGGATTTGTCCATCCATATGACAGATAGATATACTCTGGGCCCTCTCGGTGGAATGTCATCCAATTGGCTTGCAAGCATGTGACTGGCTCACAAGGGATCACATATCACAGGAACGAGTAAAGAGTACTTATCGGTAACGAGGTTGAACTAGGTATGCAGAGATACCGACGATCAAACCTCTGATAAGTAAAGTATCATGAGACAAAGGGAAATTGGTATCGTATGTAAATGGTTCATTCGATCATGAAGTAATCGTAGAAATATGTGGAGCCATATGAATATCCAGATTCCTCTATTGGTTATTGATCGGAGAAGAGTCTCAGTCATGTCTGCATAATTCACGAACCATAGGGAGACACACTTAAGGATTTGATGTTGTTTAGTAGATATGGAATGTGAGTAAGAAAACCGAATATTGTTTGGAGTCTCGGATGAGATCTGGGATATCACGAGGAGGTCTGTAATGGTCTGGAGAATAATATTCATATTAGGAAAGTCCAATTCCGGAGTTCGGGAATGGTTTCGGTGTTTTCACTAGAATGTTCTAGAAGGGTCTAGAAGGTCCACCGAACCGGAAGGGGAATGGTACATGGATGTGTCATGACAAAGTGTAATGGTTGCATCATGTACTAGGTCACTTGTATGGACACTTGGAAGAGAGAAATCAAACTCTAATTTGAAAGTCAAAAAGCCAGTTTGAAAAAGTCAAATCCCAACATGGTTTCCGAGTTAGGGAGGGTTTCTGAGTTAGGGAGGGTTTCCACCTGGGCTAGGAACACCCTTGGACGCCCCCCACCTATATAAGGATGGGTGGGGGCGCACCCCAAGGTACCCCCTTGCCCTAGGCGCCCATGACCCAATCCCTAGGTCGCCGCTGCCCCTCCAAGCCGCCGGGGCCCTAGATCCCGTTTAAATCGCCGCTGCCATCTAGACTAAACCCTAGACGCCGGCTTCCCTCTTCCCTCGGCGTCTAAACCCTAGCCCCAAGGATCCCTCTACTCCACCATACTCTCTCCATATTAGGCGAAGAGCTGCGGGATCTCCCCTCTACTTCCGACACCACGCCGTTGTGCTGCCCGAATCGCGAGGAGAGAGCTACAACCTCCGCTTCTAGCTGGAACAAGGGAGAGGAAGGTCTTCATCGAGTACCGTACGTGTGAGCGACCGCAGGAGCGCTGCTGGAGCGCGACGCCGAAAGGATCGTCTACGCGATCTTGAGATTGGCAAGTGAACGACTACATCACCCACGAGAATCTACTCTCGTCAACTGCTTTGGATCTTCGAGGGTTAGTGCTCTATCGACTCATTGCTACAATATAGTAGATAGATCTTAGCTTATGTGTGTTCATGCGATAGAAATGTTTTGTTTTCCATGCTACGAACCCCTACAGTTGTATCAGAGCCGTGTGTATGAGTATATCTGTTGCACAAGTAGAACACAATGGTCATTATGGGCGGTGATTCTTTTTTTATCAATTGCTTCTTGTGTACTTTGCATCTTGCGAGATGGTGGGATGAAGCGGCCTGGGCTAACCTTACATGACATCATTCATGAGACTTGCTCCACGCTCGACATGCAACTTGTATTGCATAAATGGCTTTGCGGGTGTCTGTCTCTCTCATCATAGTGAAGATTCAATTTACAACAGGCACTTGATAGTTCATGCATCAACGTTGTGGTTCTTTTTTTTAAGTTAGAACGGTACTTATTGAAAGCCCCAAACCACGTAAAATATGCAAAGAAAATTAGAGGCGTCTAACTTTGTTTTGCAGGGGTGTGTTGTGATGTGATATGGCCATGATTGTGATTATATATGATGTAGGCAATGATCCTTATTGTATGTCGGCAACCGGCAAGAGCCTTATGGTTGTAGTTTAATTACGTTAAGACCGGCGTGTCTATTATTCAAAGTAGTTGTAATAGTTGATGCTGGTGGACGACAACCATGTAGCGGTGCCATTGACCTTGACGCCATGCTGTGATGATGGAAACCATGTTCGTGCTTGAAGATGGAGATCGAAAGAACAAGAAGAAAGGCCATATCACATCACATATTTTGAATTGCATGTGATGATAATCCTTTTATGCATCTTGTATTTCTTAGATCGTGAAGGTAGCATTATAAGATGATCCCTCTCACAAAATATCAAGTTATAAAGTGTTCGTCCTTAGTAGGCACCGTTGCCAAGACTCGTTGTTTTGAAGCACCACGTGATGATCGGGTGTATTAGATTCTACGAGTGTATACAATGGGAGAAAGCCAGATTTGCTTATGCGGAAACTAAGGTTAAATCTTGACGTGCCTAGCATGTACAGACATGGTCTCGGAACACGGAATACCAAAAGGTAAATCATGAGTCATATAGATGATATGATGAACATGATGAGTGTTCGCCTTTGAAACTACATCATGTCACATGATGATCGGACTTGGTGTAGTGGATTTGGTTCGTGTAATCACTAAAATATGTGAGGGATATTGTTTTGAGTGGGAGTTCAACAGTAATATGATTAAAAGTTGAACACTATTTATCATAAACTAAATCAAAGGTAATTTGGATAGTTGTTGTAGTCATTGGCATCCGTTTACCACCTTGTGCATAGTTATAATTTAGATAATAGAACTATAGAATTCCGGTTAGTTAATTTACGAACTGGTATCGCATTGTTTTGAAGTGTTAATCTAAAGTTTAAAAGTCCTATTGCAAACTTTCAGTAAGTTCCGGTTACTCTGTGAAGTTTAATAATTGGTATTAAATCAAGAGTGACAATTCCAGTGTTAGTATATATGTATCATGTTTGTCTCCATGATTCATAATATTCAAAAGATTGTTTTAATATCAAGGTTATCTAGGATCTGAAAGAGTTGTTTCAGAAACCATGATGTGTGGAAGATATTGCGATATCTGAAACGATGTTTTGTTTGCAACATGAGAGAGTATAATATGGTAAAGTTTATGTTCTCATATTTGATGATAATTTGCTAAAGGTTGGAGACGCTTGTCGTCCTAATCCTCCAGGTTTTGGAGAGGAACATTATACTCGCGATTCATCGTTATAAGCTAAAGTAGCTTGATCATGAATAGTTCCATGATAAGGGTGAATATTTTATGCAGGTAAAATGTTTACTACACTAAAAGATTACTAAAGAATGGAATTTGAAAGAACACCAAGTATTTTATGATGGTGATCTACTTCAAAGTGCAAGTCCAAAGACATTGGTATTTAAATATACATGCTTTGGACTATGTGTCATGTGTATGGCTCCACTATTGAAGTGGATAGATTCTTTCAAACAGAAAAGGAAATACTGAAAGAGAATCTTAGAAATATATGGCAGAAAAGAAAAGACTAGAATTGTTCAGCTTAGGTATATATAGGATATATGTGTTATGGTTGTATTCTTTGCTTGTTAAACAATGTGGTTCTTAAGTATTGGATACTGAATTTGTTGGTGTGAGTCATCATACGAAACAACACAATTCATGAACTGCAACGACCTAAGTAACTAGCAAGAGAATATGTGATGATGTTCATCGAGAACAAAAAAGTGTTGATGTGTTTCTTGTTGACATAAAAGCTTGCCTTCAAGATTTTTTTTATCAGGTATTATGAGAACAAAAGGGTTATTCAAATAATTCCTGTAATCTATAAAAGATGGATGATTTACAAATGCCGTTGGATAAATCACATCCATAAAAGAAATGCTAAAAATGTCGAAAGACAATTGATTGAAAGATCCCTTAGGACATGAAATCGCCGTTTAAATTATATTGGAAAGAAAACATGAAGAAACTCCATATGGATGGAATTTTGGAGTCTATTGATATTCTTCAAATGACGCTTGTGAAACTTTCCTAGATATAATTAAAACTTCGTTCATAGGCCAAAAGTGAATGAATGACTAGCTTATTGGAACTTGTACATATAAATGTATGAATCCCATTATGTGTAGTCAAGAGCGATGAATTTTAACTTCATATGCTTTCTCCGAAAATTTGAGTGAATATATGAATATTTACTTATTGAGGATGAAGTGTGAAACATTTGAAAAATTTCGAAGACTTTCAAGATGAAGTGCAAAATCAATGTAACAAGAAAATAAAGAATTTATGATAAGATCATAAAGGAAGATATTTGAGTTACAAGTTTAGCATAACACATAAGATTTGAGGAGTCGTTCCATGAATTTGTGTTTCCCGAAACACCATACGAGTATGGTGTGTTCGAGATATGTAATAAAACCTTGTTTGACATGGTAAGATCAAAGGTGTCATTTATTAAATTATGATTATATTTTAAAGATAAAGCTTTAGAGACTATCGCTTTTACACTAAAAAGATCTTCGTCATGATCCATTGAAACGACACCATATAAAGTTATGGTTTGGGATAAAACCCAAGTTGACCTTTCTTAAACATTGGTATGCTATGCATAAATAAGATGTTTAAAACCAAAGTCGGATGAATATTTTTTGTATGTTATTTTGAATAACCGCTGAGTATTCCTCCATAACACCGAAAACAAAAATGTTTGTCGCTTAGAACGTCAAGTTTCTTTGAGAAAATTTAAGTGGGAGGACAATAAAACTTTGATAAGGTTAAACGAACCTTAGATATATGTGCAAAGTTGCGCAACGTCGAAAAGTGTTCCAGAGGCAGCAACAATGCTCATGGCTCACATGCCTCAAAGGTTGTGGTCATGGTGGTCTAAGTTCCTATTAAACCAAGTAGGTTGGGTAAATAATCAAATACCAAGATTTGAGGGTTGAATCATTTTTTGACAATAATGAACCGACTACATGCAAAGAAGTGATGATGGGCCCTGACTTCTTCAAATGGTTTGAAGCCATAAAATCCGTGATAGTTTCATACACGAAAGATCAAGCTTTGAACTTGAAAGACCCTCTAAAAAGGTGCAAGACCTTACAGTCGTATTTGGATCTATAAAGAAATAGGCATGGATGTTTCACATCTATGAAATTGGCGACATGTCGGGAAAGAGTTCAGGACAATGTGCAAAGAGTTTATTATGACAAGATCTGATCTTTCTTTAAGCGATATTTAGTCTAGACAGATTAATGTAGCAACCACTACATATAATTTTGTTATGTGGTAGTTGAATAAACCAAACAAGTTCTTCTAATAGAATGGTTACCTAGAACGTGCGCATGACACTGTAAGGTTCCCAACCTTTAATAAGGTAGAGTCCCCTGTGTTTACAATGCTAGTCCCTGGATCAATAGCTAGCATCCACAGTTAAGATGTAATATCAAGAAACAAAGGTCATAATACAACTTTATAACCAGGAATAACATAATTTATTACATCTTAAATAGCTCATTTGGCAATTACATTACATTGCAGCAGAATATCTATAAGCATGGGGTCCTTGATCTTCAAAGTGCCACAGGCAAACATGTTGGTTGTAGACTTTGTAATCCTAATTATCAAACTTTTCTAACATCAATCGAACCTGCAACATACAAGTTAACATTTGAATTGTATTGGAAAGTGATACTATGGTAGTATAGTGGAGTCTATCATCTATATGCATTTGGCTAAGTGGAGCTTTAGGCCTGCATTGCTCAAAAATAGATTTTCCTTGTCATTTGAAATCACTAAGTTTTTGCTTGACAAAATAACCTTTCCCAAGGCATCTCCCAATCAAAGATTGAAGATCCTTTAACCCTTGTTCAACCACAAGTTTTTAACTTAGAAATTTGGATGATGAGATTCTTGATTGCTTCCATGTCTTGATGCTCAAATTGTCCTTTACCAGGGACATGGCTAAGTACTTAGATTTTACACTCTGCAGAGGTGGTGCACTTTCCGCACAAGACTTGGTTTCACCAAGACAAGATCTTTCAGAAGCCTTCCCTTAGACCAAAATGGACGCGCTCCAACCTATCAAACCCTACCACCAACTGTCCATATGTCTAAGTTCTTGCAACCTATATGATCCAGGCAGAGCCCATAATGCCAAGTGGTTGCACTTGAAGCTTCTCAACATTTGACATCTCAAATCCCTGTGTTCCTAGGTGGCAATCCACAAGTGAGATACACAAGGTTCACCAGTCCCCTGGCCTTGTGTAACCACTCAACCAAAAACCACCAAGCAATTACCATTCCATCCAGGTGATTCATTAACTTAGTTGTTTTATTAAACAAAAACACAAGTCCTCAGACTTAGAAATTTTCCATAGTGTGAATATATTTCCACCCTTGTTCTCTATTAGCTAATCTAAGCTTGATAGTAGTAGGAATCTTAACTTAGGAAATTTTACTAAGGTTTAATCTACTAGGTTTTCCCATAGCAAGGTTTATACTTAGCAAAAATTCCATGCAAGTTTTACTTAGAAAAATCACTAATGCATAGTGAAAGTAATGGGACAAAAGTATGAAGCATCACTTGCCTTTTTGGTAGAGGGTATAAGTTCACTCCTTGTCCTTGCAACAATCACACTCTTCAAGTCACTACAATTCAATCAAGCAAGGCACAAACTCAATCTACTAATCAGGCAAACATCACATAAAATGATAAAGTCAAAGTAATGCATGCAAGCATGCCAAGCTTTGTTTTATTTGAAAAAGTGGTTTCTAATGGGTCATAAACATTTCAAAACACCTAATGGTCATTTTTTAGAAAGTGGCAAAGTCATTTGCAAAAGATTTCACTTCATAAACCATTTTCAAAACAAGGTATCATTTTATGTGGTGTAAAAATGTTTTTACTAAGGCATTAATCTATAGGGTTCACAAAATATGTTTTCAAACCATAAAACTTGGTGTTTGGGGTCAGAGAGTTTAAAACAAAACATTTCCCAAAAGTTTTCTTTCAAAACCATCTTTAATAAATAAACTATATTTTTATTTGTCTAGAAATGGTTTTAAATCAAATAATCATTCTTTTCCTTCACCAAATACATTTTTGAAACCACAATTTGTTTCCTAGGGTCAGTAGGTTCAAAACAAACCATTTTCCAAAGATTTTATCCCCAAAATCATTTTTGAATAATTTTTATAACCTAAACAAGCATACAAATGTTTCTACAAACACAAACATTTTACCAGAAGCTTTTTACTAAACAAACTGCATAGTTGGATAGGGCTTGTTCCACTGATTCCATTGATATAAAGTTTGTAATTTTTGGACGTGTGGATCAAAAGATACAAGAGTTTCAAATCTGCATCTAAATCAGATTCAAAATTTCTTTTAAACAAAACTAGTGACACGTGGCGCTCAACTACTGGTCGATACCGGTTCGGGTGGATCGACTAACATAGACCGTAGGATTTAAGTGGAATCATACGGCTCAGAAGCGTGCGTACCCATTCGCTTACTTTCTATCCTAATCGTCAGATCCAAATCGAACGGTCCTAACTACTCTGACCAATACTCAGCGGCGCTCTGGCGGCAGCGCTCAGACGAGGTCATCGCCGGTGATACTGGACGCAAGGGAGAGAAGGAGAAGTCTCACCGTGATCGCAATGTCGTGGGGAAGCTCAAGGTGTTGTTGGTTTGATGAGGGGCGCACATGGTAGTCATGAATCGCTCGCCGGAGTTCGCACGGCGTCGGGCACGCTCTGGTCGTCGTTGTGGGCGAGGCTACAGGGCATGCCGAAGCAGAGTAGAGGGTGTGTTAGACACGCATGGTTCCAGGGATCATGTGAGTATCACTGAATAACTTCGGGGCGGTCCGAGCTTACCGGGAATCCTCGTCGGCGTGAATGGCAGGCGGTGGCGCTATGGGTCGTCGTCGTAGTCGACGCTGCAAGGCACGCGCGGTTGTGGGGTTGGTGCTAGGAGATGCAGGAGACGATGGGGATCACACCCGTGTGCTCTGGGGGAAGTGGGCGGTTTGTGCTCGCCGGAATTTGCACGGTGGCTCGTCGTAGCAGAGGGTGGTGTGGAGAGGAATTGGGCGGCCTGGGGGCGTGTTGAGGTGGGGCGACTGAGGGGAAGTGGAGAGGAGGGGCAGACGCTTTAACGTGCGTGGTCAAGGGGCCGATTAATGGCGTGGTTAACACGTATTACGCCGGACTTTATTCGCCTGCAACGGCCGGTGAGGGGAGGGGCGTAGTCCGCGGGTGGGGAAGAAGGGGACGTGGCTGTGGGGCCTAGTGTCAACGAGATAGAGAGGGGTTTGGTGGGGGCCTACTCATCAGTGACTGCGCGGGTTCTGTTTCTGGTGAAAAACGTTTCGCGCGTGGGAAAAAGGAGTTGGGCTGGAATGGGCTGCTGGGCCTCGTGAGTTGGGTCAGTCCATTTTCATATTTTTTTCTATCTGATTGTTTTATCTTTTTCTATTTCTATTTTCTGTTTTGAAATTCAAACAACCAAATCAAATCAAAACATTCACCAAACTTTGTATTGTGTTAGTTCTGTTTAACAACACAAAACCAAAGTCCAAAAATAAAATAAAATAATTTTATTCTTTTTAGGATCTATTTAATAATTAAATAAAATAGACCTTGATTATTAATTCAAATAGGTTTTGATTTATTTAATAAAATCTCCATTTGAAAACTAAATATTATCAAAACCAAATCAGTAGGTTTTATTTGAAAATATAAGATACTTGGAAAACTTGTTTAAAATAACATTTTTATTTTAGGGTCCATTAATAATGAAATAAAATGGACCTTAGTTATTAAATAAAATAGGATTTGTTTTATTAAAATCTTTATTTTGAAATCTGAAATAAAACCAAAAACACTTCAGTAGGTTTTATTTGAGAATATAAAATACTTGGAAAACTTATTTAAAATAATTTAATAAGTTTTAGTGTTTATTTAAAATGGAAAAGCCTTTACTTTAATAAAATTGGAATTAAATCCTTATTATTTTATTAAAACAAACCTTTATTCTTTTAATCAAAGCAAAAAGTTTTATTTCAAAAGTTTGGCCAAGGTTTAATTTGGCTCTATAAAATAATCCTTATTTATAAATCTACCGTTTCTTTTGAAAACCAAATGTTTTATTAAAAGATCCAAAATAATAATTCCAAATATTTTAATTTTATTGTTTATTTATCTTTTTAAAACCCTTTAGGATTTCTTTTTATCCAAATAGGTTTTGAAGGTTTCCAATTGGATTCAAAAAGTTTCTTCTCACCCTGAAAATCAACAAAGTTTTATTTTATTCATTTATTTTTCACATTACAAGATTTGGAAAATCTTGGGATGTGACAGGCTACCACCCTTAAAATAAATCTCGTCCCGAGATTTGGGAAGGCTAGGGTTACAAGTAGGTTCAAAGCATCTAGGGTACTACCACCCTTAAAATTTTTCCAACTAGATTACATATTGGCTTGCTTGGGATCTTGGCGTAACTTTCCTGGACAGAAGTTTGCATAGTGGCCTAGCTCCTTGCATTTGAAACATGTGACAAGGCTGAGGTCTTGAGGTGGCTTCTCTGGACAATATGATGCATAATTTCCCAACTCTTTGAAGTGGTTGCACCTCACTTGGCTAAAACCCTTCCTCATCTTGGGTTTCACTAGCTTTTGTTTGTCTTCTTGTCTCTTCTTCTTTTTCTGGGAATTCACTGGCATAGTGTCCCATCTCTTTGCAATTGTAACATTGCACTTGAGTAATATCCTTCTTCTTCTTTTTGGGTCTCTCCAAATCTAGGAGTTCTTCTGGTTCATGCTCTTCATATCTCACCTCAAAGGTGGAAAATCTTTCTCTCTTCTTGGGGCATTGGTCTTCATGCTCCTTGGATGCATGATCCTTGTCTCCACAATTATTGCTAGCTTGGGTTCCTTCTAAAATAACATCTTTGTCATCCTTGTTGTCATTAGCTCTTTGGGAAAAGTTTTCTCTCATGTTGATCATTTGAGTAACCAATCCTTGCAACAATTGGGATTGAAGTTTCAAAATCCTTTGTATGGCTGGGTCTAGTCCATTATTGTTGGCTAAAAGCTGAGTTGTCTCTTGGCTCAACTGGTTTTGGGTTGCTATGAGTTCTTTCATGTTGTCCTCTTGGTTGTTGTTGGTGTCACCATCCTTGATGTTGGAGTCTCTTGGAGAAGTCATTTGTTTGGGTTGAGTTGAGATTATAATAGGCAAAAGATTTCTAAGTAAGGGTTCTAAACACACACATCACAATTCACACAAGCAATGTGCAAGCAATTACAAACAAACATTTCACTCAAACAACAAAGTTCAAGCACATTTTTAGGCAACAAAATATTTTTGTTACACCACATAAGTTGGTGTGTTTGACTTAACTAAAATATGGTGGTCCATCTATATGGTTCACTTGTGATCTTTCCATCTTTATTGGTTGATTCTTCTTGCATGAGATCATGGTTCCTTGAGGAAAACTCTTGGTTACAATACCTCAAGTGAGGTGAACTCCTTCTAATTTTGCATTTCCTTAGTCTCCATATCTTGAGCAAGATTTCCTTATCTCACTTGTCCTTAGTGATATCCAAGATTGAATGTAACATCCCTAAATTCATATTCCAAAACTCATTCATATCATCCTTGCATCCATCATCATTTAGGAGTTTTCTCAAATCAATTCAGAAAACAGAATCATAAGGTACCATGATTTTATGTGGACAGACTTATTTTAAAATGGCCAACACCACTTATAAGTTTGATTGTTGTGAACCAGAAGGTTGCCTTCTATGAACATAGGATTTAAGTGTGGATTGAAGACCAAGTTTTCAAATGGGAAATGGGTTCCAAAAACCATTTTTCAAATTTCAAACCAAGTGCCTAGCCTCTGATATTTTTGATCTCCAAGCTTGACAAATCCTTTGCAAAGCAACCCCATGGTTTTATGACCATTTTTGAGACTACTGCTCACTGCAAAAATCCCAGGAATATTTGAATTCAAATTGAACTAGATTTCATTTGAAAATCTACCCAGAAAATCAGAATAAAAAAAGAAAAGAAATAAACAAAGGAAAAAGGCCACACGCCAGATATCTTGCCCAGAAAAGAATTGAGCCCAACTAGCCCACCCGGGGGTTTCCTTTTATTCTCTCACGTGTGAGCACACGCAAACAGTCGCTGACAGACAGACCCCACCTACACCTCGCGCACTTCACTGACGAGCGGGCCTCCTCCATGTCAGCATCGTCTTCCCCTCTGATTCCGCGCACGACTCCGCCGCTGGCCGTTGCAGCGCTGATCTCGCGAGCGTAATTAGCATTGATGCGACGAGCGTTTCCTGTCGAGGCTCCGGCTATAAGATCCCCACCTCTCCGCGACCATTACCCCCCAGTCAATTCTGCCTGCACGCCACCAGGCTGCCCACGACTCACACAACACCGCCGCAGACAGAGCTCACTCCGGCGATCGATTCCGGTAAGTTCCGTGCGCCTCTTCCTCTCTGATTCGTTCGAGCCACTTCGCAATCTCCTTGCGCACCTCCTGACCCCACCGGTTCATCCTGTACTGCCCCAGGTCGCCGTTCCCGCTCGACGCCGCAAGCATCTGACGACCACCTCGACTCCAGCGACCAAATTCCGTAAGTCCCGTGCGCCCCTTCACTTCTGACTCACACGAGATTGTTCGCAATCCTCTTGCGCATCTCCTAAACCCCCTGGCTTGTGTTAGGGCGACGCGGAACCTCGGCAACGACGCCGACAACAACCACCCGACGCCATGCACGACTCCGACGAGCTCTCTCAGCCACATCCGAGTGACCCTCCAGAAACCAGTACCACGTCGAGCTTTAGCACGCCTTTGCGGATCCGGTGAGTACCTTCTTGCATCCTGGAACGATCTGGAACGCTAGCGCCGCCGTAGACCGAGCGCTCCGCCGCTCGCTGACGCCGCGCGCCGCCAGGACATGGTCGCTTGCTCGCGCGCCGTTGGATCTTGATCCAAGCGTTAGGATAGATTCATTAATCGGCGAAGAGGTACGCGATCTGGAGCGTGCGATCTATTTAGATCCTGCGGCTACAGAGCTCGATCCGGTGTGCGGTACGCACAAATCACAACACGACGAGTGGCAAGTGTTAGAACAAAAAACAGATTTAAAACCAGAATTTGATCCAAATTTCAAATGCTTATAACTTTTGATTTCCACGTTGGAATTTTGCAAACTTTATACCGTTGGATTCAGTAAATCAAGGCCTTTCTGACTATGCAAAGTGTTTAACAAATAGTAACCATTAGAATGACTTTATTTGTAGAAACATGTTTAAGGCTATTTAGAGAATGGATTTAGTTTAGTGATTTGTTTTAGGGATAAATAAGTTTAATTGGCAAACTTGTGACTTGTTAGGTTTCTGTAAACATGCACATGCTTGATGGAGTTTTCAAAATCACCACTTAGTAGATTCTTGCATGCATGCATTCATAGTATTTTTGGTTGTATATATTTTTGTGTGTAATTGTGTGCAACAAATTTTGTGTAGATTTTGCTAGTGACTGTGATTGTGAGGAGTGCTACTCTCCACATTACCAAGGCAAGTGATATTTCCATGAATATTTCCATCCTATGTTTTGTACTAGCATTAGATATTTTGCTAAGTCTTGCATGCTACTCTTTCCAAATAAAAGATTGGGAAATCCTATGTAGTTTGAATGGTAGAATTTCTAGGAAATTTCCTAAGATAAGTTACCATGCCATGCTTAGCCTAGATACTAGCAAACAAGGGTTGGTATAATCTATTCATGTTATAATGACTATATTTCTATGTCATGAGACTTATGTTTTCTTAATAAAACCACTAAATCAACAAACCTCCTGGGTGGAATGGAAAGATTGGGTTATGTTGAGTGGTTACACAAGGCCATGGACTTGGCTTGTGTATCACACTTGTGGTATGCCACCCAGGCACAAAGGGATTTGGAGGCCAAGTGTTGAGAAAGCTTACAGTGCAACCACTTGGCAATATGGGCTCTGCCATGATCATATAGGTTGCTAGAACTTAGTCACTTGGACAGTAGGAGGTAGTGGGAATGATAGGTTGGAGCGCGTCCAATTGACTAAGGAAAGGCTTCTGAAAGGTCCTGTCTTGGGAAACCAAGTCTGGTGGGGAAAGTGCACAACCTCTGTAGATGGAAAACCTAAGTACTTAGCCTAGTCCAAGGAAATGGACAACTTGAGCATCAAGACATGGAAGCTACAAGAATCTCATCACTCCAACTTCTAAGTAAAACTTGTGGGTGAACAAGGGTGAAGGACCCCAATGTCTATTGGTGGTTTCTTGGGAAAGATTTTGACAAATAAAACTTAGCAACTTCAACTAATAGGAAAAACCTATTTTCAAGCAAAGCAAGCCAAGCTACACTTAGCCAAAATGCATATAGTAAGATAGTCCACTTAAAATTTACTAAGGTATCACTTGCCAATACTATTCCAAAGTATTGACCCTCTGTGGCTGTAACTTGTGATGTTGCAGGTTACTCCGATGATGAGTAGGAGTCATGAGTCTACACTCAACATGCTTGCCTGTGGCACATGAAGATGAAGACTTATGTTTATTTACTTATTCCTTAAACTCTTGTATTAGGCCTATGGCCCTGAGTTGTAAAAGACTATGTTTTATCTCTGGAACAAATGTAATAAACGACCTTTGTATCTGTGTACTTCATCTTAAACTGTGGATGCTAGCATTGATCCAGGGACTAGCATTGCAATCACAGGGATCCTTTCCTTTACAAAGGAGGGGTCTAACATTGAAGTCCTTGGTGAATATGTTGAAGATGTTGAAGTCATTAGAGTTGAAGAAGTTGAAGTCATTAGAGTTGATGAAGTCCTTTGCACATGGTGTAGTCCTTGGCCATGGGGTAGGTTTTTTCATCAAGTTGAAATAGAAGAGATGTAGAGTTGAAACCAAAATGGTTGAGCTAAGAGTTTACAAGATTGTTTGTAAATAAGTTTTGGAACAAATACAACTCCTATTTTTCTAAGGGGTTTTGTCCAATCCTAGGGTTACAAATCCTACAGGCAACACAATGCTCTGATACCATCTATAAGGTTCCCAACCTTTAATAAGGTAGAGTCCCCTGTGTTTACAATGCTAGTCCCTGGATCAATAGCTAGCATCCACAGTTAAGATGTAATATCAAGAAACAAAGGTCATAATACAACTTTATAACCAGGAATAACATAATTTATTACATCTTACATAGCTCATTTGGCTATTACATTACATTGCAGCAGGATATCTATAAGCATGGGGTCCTTGATCTTCAAAGTGCCACAGGCAAACATGTTGGTTGCAGACTTTGTAATCCTAATTATCAAACTTTTCTAACATCAATCGAACCTGCAACATACAAGTTACAACCACAAGGGTCAATACATTTGAATTGTATTGGCAAGTGATACTATGGTAGTATAGTGGAGTCTATCATCTATATGCATTTGGCTAAGTGGAGCTTTAGGATTGCATTGCTCAAAAATAGACTTTCCTTGTCATTTGAAATCACTAAGTTTTTGCTTGACAAAATAACCTTTCCCAAGGCATCTCCCAATCAAAGATTGAAGATCCTTTAACCCTTGTTCAACCACAAGTTTTTAACTTAGAAATTTGGATGATGAGATGTCTTGATGCTCAAATTGTCCTTTACCAGGGACATGGCTAAGTACTTAGATTTTACACTCTGCAGAGGTGGTGCACTTTCCCCACAAGACTTGGTTTCACCAAGACAAGATCTTTCAGAAGCCTTCCCTTAGACCAAAATGGACGTGCTCCAACCTATCAAACCCTACCACCAACTGTCCATATGGCTAAGTTCTTGCAACCTATATGATCCAGGCAGAGCCCATAATGCCAAGTGGTTGCAATTGAAGCTTCTCAACATTTGACATCTCAAATCTCTGTGTTCCTGGGTGGCAATCCACAAGTGAGATACACAAGGTTCACAAGTCCCCTAGCCTTGTGTAACCACTCAACCAAAAACCACCAAGAAATTACCATTCCACCCAGGTGATTCATTAACTTAGTTGTTTTATTAAACAAAAACACAAGTCCTCAGACTTAGAAATTTTCCATAGTGTGTATATAGTAGTAGGAATCACACTCAACCAAAAAGTATGAAGCATCACTTGCCTTTTTGGTAGAGGGTATAAGTTCACTCCTTGTCTTAGCAACAATCACACTCTTCAAGTCACTACAATTCAATCAAGCAAGGCACAAACTAAATCTACCAATCAAGCAAACATCACATAAAATGATAAAGTCAAAGTAATGCATGCAAGCATGCCAAGCTTTGTTTTATTTGAAAAAGTGGTTTCTAATGGGTCATAAACATTTGAAAACACCTAATGGTCATTTTTTAGAAAGTGGCAAAGTCATTTGCAAAAGATTTCACTTCATAAACCATTTTCAAAACAAGGTATCATTTTATGTGGTGTAAAAATGTTTTTACTAATGCATTATTCTATAGGGTTCACAAAATATGTTTTCAAACCATAAAACTTGGTGTTTGGGGTTAGAGAGTTTAAAACAAAACATTTCCCAAAAGTTTTCTTCCAAAACCATCTTTAATAAATAAACTATATTTTTATTTGTCTAGAAATGGTTTTAAATCAAAGAATCATTCTTTTCTTTCACCAAATACATTTTTGAAACCACAATTTGTTTCCTAGGGTCAGTAGGTTCAAAACAAACCATTTGCCAAAGATTTTGTCCCCAAAATCATTTTTGAATAATTTTTATAACCTAAACATGCATACAAATGTTTCTACAAAAACAAACATTTTACCAGAAGCTTTTTACTAAACAAATTGCCTGGTTGGCTAGGGCTTGTTCCACTGATTCCATTGATATAAAGTTTGTAAATTTTGGACATGTGGATCAAAAGTTACAAGAGTTTCAAATCTGCATCTAAATCAGATTCAAAATTTCTTTTAAACAGAACTAGTGACACGCGGCGCTCAACTACTGGTCGATACCGGTTCGGGTGGATCGACTAACACAGACTGTAGGATTTAAGTGAAATCATACGGCTCAGAAGCGTGCGTACCCATTCGCTTACTTTCTATCCTAATCGTCAGATCCAAATCCAACGGTCCTAACTACTCTGACCAATACTCAGCGGCGCTGGTGGCGGCGCTCTGGCGGCAGCGCTCAGACGAGGTCGTCGCTGGTGATACTGGACGCAAGGGAGAGAAGGAGAAGTCTCACCGTGATTGCAATGTCGTGGGGAAGATCAAGGTGTTGTTGGTTCGACGAGGGGCGCACAGGGTAGTCCTAAATCGCTCGCTGGAGTTCGCTCGGCGTCGGGCACGCTCTGGTCGTCGTTGTGGGCGAGGCTACAGGGCATGCCAAAGCAAAGTAGAGGGTGCGTTAGACGCGCATGGTTCCAGGGAGCATGTGAGTATCACTGAATAACTTCGGGGCGGTCCGAGCTTACCAGGAATCCTCGTGGGCGTGAATGGCAGGCGGTGGCGCTATGGCTCGTCATCGTAGTCGACGCTGCAAGGCACGCGCGGGTGTGGGGTTGGTGCTAGGAGATGCAGGAGACGATGGGGATCACACCCGTGTGCTCTGGGGGCAGTGGGGCGGTTTGTGCTCGCCGGAATTTGCACGGTGGCTCGTCGGAGCAGAGGGTGGTGTGGAGAGGAATTGGGCGGCCTGAGGGCGTGTTGAGGTGGGGCGACTGAGGGGAAGTGGAGAGGAGGGGCAGACGCTTTAACGTGCGTGGTCAAGGGGCCGATTAATGGCGTGGTTAATGCGTATTACGCCGGACTTTATTCGCCTGCAACGTCCAGCGAGGGGAGGGGCGTAGTCCGCGGGTGGGGAAGAAGGGGACGTGGCTGTGGGGCCTAGTGTCAGCGAGATAGAGAGGGGTTTGGTGGGGGCCTACTCATCGCTGATCGCTGGGTTCTGCATTTACGGTGAAAAACGTTTCGCGCGTGGGAAAAAGGAGTTGGGCTGGAATGGGCTGCTGGGCCTGGTGAGTTGGGTCAGTCCATTTTCATATTTTTTTTCCTGTCTGATTGTTTTATCTTTTTCTATTTCTATTTTCTGTTTTGAAATTCAAACAATCAATTCAAACAACCAAATCAAATCAAAACATTCACCAAACTTTTTATTGTGTTAGTTCTGTTTAACAACACAAAACCAAAGTCCAAAAATAAAATAAAATAATTTTATTCTTTTTAGGATATATTTAATAATTAAATAAAATAAACCATGATTATTAATTCAAATAGGTTTTGATTTATTTAATAAAATCTCCATTTGAAAACTAAATATTATCAAAACCAAATCAGTAGGTTTTATTTGAAAATATAAGATACTTGGAAAACTTGTTTAAAATAACATTTTTATTTTAGGGTCCATTAATAATTAAATAAAATGGACCTTAGTTATTAAATCAAATAGGATTTGTTTTATTAAAATCTTTATTTTGAAATCTGAAATAAAACCAAAAACACTTCAGTATGTTTTATTTGAGAATATAAAATACTTGGAAAACTTATTTAAAATAATTTAATAAGTTTTAGTGTTTATTTAAAATGGGAAAAGCCTTTACTTTAATAAAATTGGATATTAAATCCTTATTATTTTATTAAAACAAACCTTTATTCTTTTAATCAAAGCAAAAAGTTTTATTTCAAAAGTTTGGCCAAGGTTTAATTATGCTCTATAAAATAATCCTTATTTATAAATCTACCTTTTCTTTTGAAAACCAAATATTTTATTAAAAGATCCAAAATAATAATTCCAAATATTTTAATTTTATTGTTTATTTATCTTTTTAAAACCCTTTAGGATTTCTTTTGATCCAAATAGGTTTTGAAGGTTTCCAATTGGATTCAAAAAGTTTCTTCTCACCCTGAAAATCAACAAAGTTTTATTTTATTCATTTATTTTTCACATTACAAGATTTGGAAAATCTTGGGATGTGACAGACACGGTCCAAAGGGTTTTGTTAATGCAAAGGATTCTAAAAGCATATGCAAACTTCAATGGTTGATGTAACCAAAGCGGAGTTGGAATATTCACCATGATGAAACTGTTAAAAGAGTTTAATTTCATCGGAGACGATGAAGATTCTTGCATTTGCAAGAAATTAAGTGGGAGCGCTAAGAAATATTTCTAATACATTATGTGTAAGACATATTGTTGATTGGAAATGATGTATTTTATTAACACAAGTTAAGAATTTCAATTTTGATGAAAGACTTAGGCAAAACCCAAATATTTGGTATCAATATCTATATGGATAGATTGAGACGGTAATATGGTTGTGCCAAATGTACATAGATGAGATATTGAATTGAAGGGAATATGCCCTAAGAGGCAATAATAAAGTGTTTATTATGTGTATTCCAAGTATATGATAGATGTTTATTTTGCATGCTATAATTGTATTAATACGGAAACGTTAATACATGTGTGTTTAATAAACAAACAGAAAGTTCCTAGTTATGCCTCTCTCATAAACTAGCTCATTGATTAACAAGATGATCAAGGTTTCCTAATCATGGACATTGGATGTTGTTAATAACGGGATCACAACATTAGTGTAATGGTGTGATGAACATTCATCCGAAGTATAGCATTACGATCAAAGTCATTGAGTTTGTGTTGCTATAACAACTTAGGAAGTGATCCTAATCCTTAGACCATGAGATCATGTCAATCACTAACACCGGAAGAGTTTCTTGATAACATCAAACGTCACACCGTAACAGGGTGATTATAAAGATGGATTCAGAACTAATAAAGTGTTATGTTGAGGCTCATGGATCGAGAGTGGAATTTGTTCATCCCGATGACGGATAGATATACTCTGGGCCCTCTCGGTGATATCACATTGATTAGCTTGCAAGCAAGTGATTTGATCACTAGAATGTTATATCACAGGAACGAGAAAAGAGTGCATGTCGGTAACGAGATCAAACTAGGTATGGAGATACCGATGATCGAATCTCGGACATGTAATATATCGTGAAACAAAGGGATTAAGATACTAGCGTAAAAGGTTCCGACGATCACAAGAAAGTCATCGTTGAATGTGTGGGAGTCAGTATGGGTCTCCAGATCCCGCTTCTGATTATTGATCCGAGAGGGGTCTCGATCATGTCCGCATTATTCACGAACCGTAGGGTGACACACTTAAGAGACACCGACATCCAATTGGAGCAAATGTTTCATGCCGAAAGAATGAACAAGCGCAGGAATTTATTTCACTAGATACCGAAACAGGTTTTCGGGTGAAATTGCATAAAGTGGTTATGCATGTGAAATATAATTCTAGCAAGGGGTTATTTGTGAATGTTTGTCATTAAAGTAATTGACAAAATTCTGAATAAAATAAAAGAGTTTTATTTAATGAGAGTTTGCATTAAATTTGGTGGAAATTTAATGGGAATTTGAGTGGACTTTTGAGTGGAGGGAATTTAAAGGAGATTTGTGAGTGGAGTGTCCACCCACATGAAGAGGGGAGGGCAAGGGGGCAGCCCCATGCGCCGGCCACCCGCTTGGGGTTCCCCCCCTCCTCCTATAAAAGGAGCCCCCCTCCTCACTTGTCTCTCTCACCTCCTCGTGAAGGATCTCTCTCCCCCTCTAGAATTTATCCCCCATGGTCTCGGACTAGCGAGATACATGTTCCCGGTGGCTATTCGGCAAGAAAGAGTTGTGCTTCCACTGCATCGCTGGAGCGAGGAGGCGGAGGTTGCTCGGTGCCTCGAACGTGTGTGCGAGCACGGATGCGCTGCTGATTTGCGGCGCTAGGACTTCCTCTCGATCTTGAGATCGGCAAGGGATCGTCTACATCAACCACGAGTTGAACTCGTTAAGCTTTTTCGGTCTTCAAGGGTATGTTCTCTACGGATATACATCCGCCCTTGTTTGTATCTAGTAGATAGATCTTGGTATATAGTTCACATCGTAGGAAAATTTTTGTTTTCTATGCTGCGAACCCTACAGTGGTATCAGAGCCGGATCTATGCGTAGATACTTTACACGGGTAGTACACATATGAGTATGTGGGTGATGATGATCATGTTGTTGCTCCTTTGTTGTAATTTTGGATATTGGTGGCATAGTGGGATGAAGCGGCCCGGACAAACTTTACATGTCCTCGCACATGAGACCTGTTCCACGCTTGACATGCAACTAGTTTGCATAAGTGGCTAGCGGGTGTCTGTCTCTCCTACTATAGTCAATATCTATTTTGCAAGCGAGTTGTGAACAATTTGATTATCCTCGTTGTGGTTCATGTTCGTAGGTAAGAACGGTTCTATCTCGAAAGCCCTAAGCCACGTAAAACTTGCAATGGATAAATTAGAGGCGTCTAGTTTAGATTGTTGCTGGGCTAGTGTTATGATATGGTAGTGTTGTAAGTAGAAGTATGAGATGATACTCTTACAACACACATTGCGTGTAAACTCCATAGACCTTGGATTTACACATATAGGTATGATAGTGATCATACCACGATGCACATGATAGAGATCATATGCGGGAACCATATAATTTCACTAATAAACATATGATGTTTGATAGCATCTTATATTGCTTGTTTAGCGCTTTGTTAGCATAATAAGATGATCCCTCATTTAAATATCAAGATAAGAATGTGTTCTTCCTTTAGTATGCACCGATTATGTTTTCGTCGCTCCAAGACATCATGTGATGATCGGGTGTTTTTCGATCCACGACCATATTTTGGGTGTAAAACAGTTACACACGCGAATACTAAGGTTCTAACTTGGCGAGCCTAGCATGTACAGACATGGCCTCGGAACACGGACCGAAAGGTTAAGCATGAGTCATATAGTTGATATGATGCCCATTTGATGCTCGCCTTTGAAGCTATACCGACTCACGTGATGATCGGACTTAGTATAGTGGATTTGGTTCATGTAATCACCAAAAAGGCACGAGGGATGTCGTTTTTGAGTGGGAGTTCATTCGTAACATGGCTTAGTTGAACTCAATCTATCATACACTTAGTCTAAACTTTACAAATTCTGTTGTAGATGGCACCACCTGCTTTTAATTTCAATGTGTTCATGGAGAAAGAGAAACTAGCAACGAACGGTAGCAACTTTACCGAATGGGCCATGAATTTGAGGATTCTCCTCTCTGCTGCACAAAAGCAATACGTGCTAGAAGCGCCGTTTGGCCCCCACCTTTTGATGAAGCCCCTGACGAGGAGAAGAATGTCTATCAGACTCTTCAGGAGGACCACAACTTAGTTCATTGCGGCATATTGTATGGGCTAGAGCCGAAACTTCGAAAGCGTTTCGAAAATGGCAATGCATTTGATACAATGGGTGAGTTGAAAATGATTTTCGACACACATGCTGCTGTAGAGAGCTACAACGCTTCAGAAAAGTTCTATAGCTGCATGATGGAAGAGCACATCTCCGTTAGTGAGCATGTACTCAAGATGTCGGGTTACGCCGATAAGCTTGTGTCCTTGGGAATAACGATTCCCATTGACTTAGGCATCCATCGTGTTCTACAGTCTCTGCCACCTAGCTATAAGAGCTTCGTGATGAACTATAACATGCAAGGCATCAAAAAGTCTCTCCCTGAGCTTCTGTCAATGCTTAAAACTACAGAAGTGGAGATCAAAAAGGAACATCAAGTGTTGATGATCAATAGGAACACTGGTTTCAAGAAAGACAAGAAGGGAAAATGGAAGGGAAGTAAGGGCGGCAAGCCTGTTGCCGCGCCTGAAAAGAAACCCCGAGTTGGACCTAAGTCTGATTCCGAGTGCTACTATTGTAAGGGGACTGGCCACTTGAAGCGCAACTGCCCCAAGTGTCTGGCAGACAAGAAGGCCGGCAAGGCAAACAAAGGTATATATGATATACATGTTATTGATGTGTACTTGACTAGTGCTCGCAGTAGCACCTGGGTATTTGATACCGGTTCAGTTGCTAATATTTGTAATTTGAATCAGGGGTTGCGGAACAAGCGACCGCTAGCAAGGGGTGAGGTCAAGATGCTTGTCGGCAATGGATCAAGCGTTGATGTGATCGCCATCGGAACCCTGCCTCTCCACTTGCCGTCGGGATTAGTTATAAACTTGAATAAATGTTATCTGGTGCCTGCACTGAGCATGAACATTGTATCTGGATCGTGTTTGATGCGAAGTGGTTATTCATTTAAATCCGAGAACAATGGTTGTTCCATTTATATGAATGAAATCTTTTATGGTCATGCACCGATGATGAATGGTTTATTTCTATTAGATCTCGATGATAATGTTACACATATTCATAATGTTGATGCTAAAAGGATTAAACTAAATGATGATATATCCGCATATATGTGGCATTGCCGTCTAGGTCATATTGGCGTTAAACGCATGAAGAAGCTCCATTCGGATGGACTTTTGGAATCACTTGATTATGAATCATTTGATACATGTGAGCCATGCCTTATGGGCAAGATGACTAGAACGCCGTTTTCGGTTCAATGGAGCGGGTGATGATTTATTGGAAATCATACATTCGATGTATGTGGTCCAATGAGTGTGTCGCGAGGTGGATATCGTTATTTTGTTACTTTCACGGATGATTTGAGTAGATACGGTTATATCTACTTGATGAAACACAAGTCTGAAACCTTTGAAAAGTTCAAGGAATTTCAGAATGAAGTGGAAAATCATCGTAATAGAAAGATCAAATTTCTGATCCGACCGTGGAGGTGAGTATCTAAGTTACAATTTAGCACTCACATGAAAGAGTGTGGAATTGTTTCACAACTCACACCTGCCGGAACACCATAGAGAAATGGTGTGTCGGAACGTCGTAATCGTACTTTATTAGATATGGTTCGATCTATGATGTCTCTGACGGACTTGCCGTTGTCATTTTGGGGTTATGCACTAGAAACTGCTGCATTCATTTTAAATCGGGCACCATCTAAATCCGTTGAAAAGACACCGTATGAATTGTGGTTTGGAAACAAACCTAAGCTGTCATTTCTTAAAGTTTGGGGATGCGATGTTTATGTGAAGAAACTTCAACCGGATAAACTCGAACCCAAAGCGGAAAAATGCGTCTTCATAGGATACCCTAAGGAAACTATTGGGTATTCCTTCTATCACAGATCCGAGGGCAAGGTTTTTGTTGCCAAGAATGGATCCTTTATAGAGAAAGAGTTTCTCGAAGGTGTGAGTAGTCGGAAGGTAGAACTCAAGAGGTTATTGAACCTTCCTTCAATGTATGGCGAGTAGCCTTGGCCGAAGTTGTTCGGAGTTGGTTCCACCTGTGAAGAGGGAACTAATGATAATGATCATGAAACTCCAAAAGAGAGTACTCCGAACCTCGCAGGTCAAGCAGACGCGTCCCGAGCTCCGTGTACGGAAATCTGTCATGAATTTCATGGTTGATGAAAATGATGACCCTGCGACGTATGAAGAAGCGATGATGAGCCCGGATTCCAACAAATGGTTAGAAGCCATGAAATCCGAGATGGAATCCATGTATGAAAATCAAGTTTGGAACTTGGTGGAATTACCTCACGACCGAAAGGCCGTGGAGAACAAATGGATTTTCAAAAGGAAAACTGATGCTGATGGTAATGTGACCATCTATAAAGCTCGACTTGTCGCAAAGGGGTTTCGACAAATTCAAGGATTTGACTACGATGAGACTTTCTCTCCCGTAGCGATGCTAAAGTCAGTTAAGATTATGTTAGCAATTGCTGCATATTTCGATTATGAGATATGGCAGATGGATGTCAAAATCGCGTTTCTCAATGGTAATATTGAAGAAGAGTTGTATATGATACAACCAAAGGGTTTTGTCGATCCTAAGGATGCTAACAAGGTGTTCAAGCTTCAGCGATCCATCTATGGATTGAAGCAAGCATCACGAAGTTGGAATCTCCGCTTTGATGAGGTGATCAAAGAGTTTGGATTTGTCCAAACTTATGGAGAAGCTTGTATTTACAAGAAAGTGAGTGGGAGCAATGTGGCATTTCTGATATTATATGTGGATGACATATTATTGATCGGAAATGATATAGATATTTTAAACAGTGTTAAAAGTTATCTAAACAAAGAAATTTTCAATGAAGGACCTAGGTGAAGCGTCATACATATTAGGCATAAAGATCTATAGAGATAGATCTAGGCGCCTAATAGGGCTATCACAAAGTACATACCTTGATAAGATTTTAAAGAAGTTTAAAATGGACGGAAGTAAGAAGGGGTTCTTACCTATGTTGCAAGGCAAGACATTGAGTAAGACTCAAAGTCCGGCTTCGGCGGAAGAAAGAGAGATAATGGACAAAGTCCCCTATGCTTCAGCCATAGGCTCTATAATGTACGCCATGCTATGTACAAGACCGGATGTGGCACATGCTATTAGTTTGACTAGTAGGTACCAATCGGATCCTTAAGTACTTACGAAGAACTAAGGATATGTTTCTTGTATACGGAGGTGAAGAAGAGCTCGTCGCTAAGTGATATGTTGACGCTAGCTTTGACACCAATCCGGATGACTCTAAGTCTCAATCCGGACATGTATTTGTCATGAATGGCGGAGCGGTTAGTTGGAGGAGCTCCAAACAACCTGTGGTAGCGGGATCAACAACGGAGGCCGAATATGTTGCTGCTTCAGAAGCGGCTCAGGAAGCAGTTTGGATGAAGGAGTTCATATCCGAACTAGGAGTGGTGGCAAACGCGTTGGACCCAATGGTGATCTATTGTGACAACAATGGTGCCATTGCCAATGCCAAAGAGCCAAGGTCTCACAAGCATTCCAAGCATATTAAGCGCCGGTTTCACTCCATCCGCGAGCATGTCAAGGATGGAGATATAAAGATTTGTAAAGTACATACGGATCTCAATGTAGCAGATCCGTTGACTAAAACTCTCCCTAGAGCAAAACATGATCAACACCAGAACTCAATGGGTGTTAGATTTATCACTATGTAATTAGATTATTGTCTCTAGTGCAAGTGGGAGACTGAAGGGAATATGCCCTGAGAGGCAATAATAAAGTGTTTATTATGTGTATTCCAAGTATATGATAGATGTTTATTTTGTATGCTACAATTGTATTAATACGGAAACGTTAATACATATGTGTTTAATAAACAAACAGAAAGTTCCTAGTTATGCCTCTCTCATAAACTAGCTCGTTGATTAACAAGATGATCAAGGTTTCATGATCATGGACATTGGATGTTGTTAATAACGGGATCACAACATTAGTGTAATGGTGTGATGAACATTCATCTGAAGTATAGCATTACGATCAAAGTCACTGAGTTTATATTGCTATAACAACTTACGAAGTGATCCTAATCCTTAGACCATGAGATCATGTCAATCACTAACACCGGAAGAGTTTCTTGATAACATCAAACGTCACACTGTAACAGGGTGATTATAAAGATGGATTCAGAACTAATAAAGTGTTATGTTGAGGCTCATGGACCGAGAGTGGAATTTGTTCATCCCGATGACAGATAGATATACTCTGGGCCCTCTCGGTGATATCACATTGATTAGCTTGCAAGCAAGTGATTTGATCACTAGAATGTTATATCACAGGAACGAGAAAAGAGTGCATGTCGGTAAAGAGATCAAACTAGGTATGGAGATACCGATGATCGAATCTCGGACATGTAATATATCGTCAAACAAAGGGATTAAGATACTAGCGTAAAAGGTTCTGACAATCACAAGAAAGTCATCGTTGAATGTGTGGGAGTCAGTATGGGTCTCCAGATCCCGCTTCTGATTATTGATCCGAGAGGGGTCTCGATCATGTCCGCATTATTCACGAACCGTAGGGTGACACACTTAAGAGACACCGACATCCAATTGGAGCAAATGTTTCATGCCGAAAGAATGAACAAGCACAGGAATTTATTTCACTAGATACCGAAACAGGTTTTCGGGTGAAATTGCATAAAGTGGTTATGCATGTGAAATAGAATTCTAGCAAGGGGTTATTTGTGAATGTTTGTCATTAAAGTAATTGACAAAATTCTGAATAAAATAAAACAGTTTTATTTAATGAGAGTTTGCATTAAATTTGGTGGAAATTTAATGGGAATTTGAGTGGACTTTTGAGTGGAGGGAATTTAAAGGAGATTTGTGAGTGGAGTGTCCACCCACATGAAGAGGGGAGGTCAAGGGGGCAGCCCCATGCGCCGGCCACCCCCTTGGGGTCCCCCCCCTCATCCTATAAAAGGAGCCCCCCTCCTCACTTGTCTCTCTCACCTCCTCGTGAAGGATCTCTCTGCCCCTCTATAATTTATCCCCCATGGTCTCGGACTAGCGAGATACATGTTCCCGGTGGCTATTCGGCAAGAAAGAGTTGTGCTTCCGCTGCATCGCTGGAGCGAGGAGGCAGAGGTTGCTCGGTGCATCGAACGTGTGTGCGAGCACGGATGCGGTGCTGATTTGCGGCGCTAGGACTTCCTCTCGATCTTGAGATCGGCAAGAGATCATCTACATCAACCACGAGTTGAACTCATTAAGCTTTGTCGGTCTTCAAGGGTATGTTCTCTACGGATATACATCCGCCCGTTGTTTGTATCTAGTAGATAGATCTTTGTATATAGTTCACATCGTAGGAAATTTTTTGTTTTCTATGCTGCGAACCCTACATGAATAATATCAATATGGAAATGTCAAGAAAGTTTCTTGCCACACAGAAAGTATTAAATCGAAATTCAAGTGTATTGACACTTGGTAAGTGAAACAAAGATTCATGTATTGATTGATACTTGATGAATGAAATCACAAAGAGTAGTTTTCAATCATATTGTGATATGTACACATCCAGATATGTCCTATGCTCTAAATGTTATGATCATATACCAGAATGATTCATAAGATGATTATTGGACGTTTTTAAAGATATTCTTATGGTCTTTTGGAAGAACTAAGAATATATTATTTTTGTAGAAGTGACAAATGGATGGTTAGTTCATTGTAAATTATTACATTGATACTAGTTTTTTCACAAAGTACAAATTAAGTTTATCTCAATCTAAACTAAGGATGGCACAATATAATGAAAAGTAAGTTCCATAATGGATTTGGATGATTTCCAAAGTTAAGACATTGTGACAGATACTACAATAAAAGGCTAAGTATATGACTGCTATTATAGCATCAAAAGAGGGCATTTGTGTTAAGTAGTTTTTTATCAAACTAGGTGTGGTTCACAGCTGGATAGTACTATGAAAATATATTGTACAACAATATTATCAACATGTTTTAACCCCAAGGAACTAAAGGTCTCACCAAAGGACCAAATTTATACAAAGTCATCTCATTAGAGAATGATTGATGCGTAGTGACGCAAAGACATGAATTACACATGGACCTAAAAGAGTCAGATCCGAAGATTAGTTGACCACTAGAAATCGTGTAAATACAACACCAAAAAGCCATAGGTGTTGAATACACAAATTTTTGAAACTAGATTATTGTCTCTAGTGCAAGTGGGGACTATTGGAGATATGCCAAAGAGGCAATAATAAAGTGGTTATTATCATATCTTCGTACTTAAGATAAATGTTTACATACCATGCTATAATTTTATTAATCGGAAACATTAATACTTGTGTGGTTTGGAAATATAAAAGAGTCCCTAGTAAAGCCTATTGTTAAACTAGCTTGTTGGTTAATATATAATCATGGTTTCCTGATCATGAACATTGAGATGTTATTAACAACAAGGTCATATCATTAGGAGAATGATGTGACGGACATACTCCTATAGTTAAGCGTAGAAAAAGATCAAGTCATTTAAATAGTTCACTTGCTATAAGCTTTAAAAAACATAGTAACCTAAATCCTTTGACCATGAGATCATGTTAATCACCATCACCGGATGGAGTCTTTGATGACATTAAACACCACTTCATAACTAGGTGGTTATAAAGGTGGCATTGAGTATTTAGAAAGTATATGTTGAGGCACATGGATCAAGAGTGTTATTTGTCCATCCATATGACAGATAGATATACTATGGGCCCTCTCGGTGGAATGTCATCCAATTGGATTGCAAGCATGTGACTGGCTCACAAGGGATCACATATCACAGGAATGAGTAAAGAGTACTTATCGGTAACAAGGTTAAACTAGGTAAGCAGAGATACCGACGATCAAACCTCAGATAAGTAAAGTATCACGAAACAAAGGGCAAGTGGTATCGTATGTAAATGGTTTATTCGATCATGAAGTAATGGTAGAAATATGTGGAAGCCATATGAATTTCCAGATTCCTCTATTCGTTATTGATCGGAGAAGAGTCTCTGCCAATTGGATGACATTCCACAAAGAGGGCCCATAGTATATCTATCCGTCATATGGATGGACAAATACCACTCTTAATCCATGCGCTTTAATACATACTTTTAGAATACCCAATGCCACCTTTATAACCACCCAGTTATGGAAGTAGCGTTTGATGCCATCAAAGTACTCATCAGGTGACGGTGATTAACATGATCTCATGGTCGAAGGATTAGGTTACTATGTATCTAAAAGCTTGTAGCAAACGAACTTAATGACTTGATCTTATGCTACGCTTATTTTGGGTGTGTGTCCATCACATCATTCTCCTAATGATATTACCTTGTTTTTAAAAACATCCAATGTCCATGATCAGGAAACCATGATCATCTATTAATCAACAAGCTAGCTTAACAAGAGGCTTACTAGGGACTCTTTTATGTTTACAAAAAACACAAGTATTAATGTTTCCTGTTAATACAATTATAGCATGGGATGTAAACATTTATCATAAACACAAAGATATAATAATAACCACTTTATTATTGCCTCTTGGGCATATCTCCAATAGTCCCCCACTTGCACTAGAGTTAATAATCTAGTTCGAAAAATTATGTGCATTCAACACCTATGGCTTTCTATTGTTGTATATACACGTTCGCTAGTGGTAAACATAATCTTCCGATCTGACACTTCCAGGTCCGTGTGTATTTACATGTCTTTGCGCTCTACGCATCACTCATTCTACAATGAGATGGCATTGTATAAATTTGGTCCTGTGGTGAGACCTTTAGTTCCTTGGAGTTAAACCATGTCAATACAATTTTCGTACAATATATCTTCATAGTACTAGCCCGCTGTGAACCACACCTAGTTTGATAAAAAACTTTTTGACACAAATGCCCTCTTTTGCTGCTACAATAGTAGTCATATACTTGGCCTTTTGTTATAGTATCTGTCATAGTGTCTTAACTTTGGGACTCATTGATGAGTGCATATTTGCATCAGGTTTTAGATTATTATTTTGTATTGTAGATGTAGGATTTTGGTATTTTACGGCATTCGCACGCACTTTTTATGTTTATTTTCACCAGGATCAGATCAAATGATGGATCCAAAGGACACAATTCTTGGAGCAGTTGTACTGGAGAGAGAAGGAGCCAAAAACTACGTAAATTTCTTATTTGGAAAATATTAATAATACCAGAAGAAAACCTAAAGCAAGCAAAGGAGCAAGAAGACTTAATGACCAACTATACATGCCGTCGTCGTATAGTTACCATTGTATAGTTGGCGCCGCCTCCGCCTCCTCAAATAGTTTCACCCCATGCAACTAGTTTGGAGAGACGACATACAAAACACCCAGAAATCGCTGAAACCTCACCTCCGGAAGGCATCCAGAGGGGGAACTTGACCTAGGGATCCATTTTCGCCCTAAGCAGATCTGGGAGGCAAGGGCATCAATCTGAATCTTCATCAACCGCTATATCTTCATCACCACCATCATCTCCATCCATCCCATCTAGATCTTATTGTAATTCTTGCACTAGTCGTGGATTTATACAAGTACTATTCATCGATGATCGTTTCCATTACTATTGCCATGATGTTGTTTGCCTCCATGTCTAAGTAGATCATTAGTTATTGGGGAGATGGATAAACCCTAGCATGAGATTGAAATAAGATAAAGATTATTATGATATTCATCGAATTTAATAGAAGAATAAAGCCTGAAATAAAGAAGTGGTAAGAAAGGAAATAGTACGCCTACTTGATGCAGATATACTTTATCCTGTAAAAGAAAGTGAATGGGTAAGTCTTGTTCATTGTTTTCCTAAGAAAGGCGGATTTACTGTTGTTCCTAATGAAAACTATTGTTGGACATAGGATGTGCATAGATTTTAGGAAATTAAATAAGGAGACTAGGAAAGATCACTGTCCTTTACTGTTCATAAATCAAACTTTAGAGAGGTTAGCAAACCACACTCATTTTTGCTATTTGGACAGATATTCTATTTTTTTCAAATATTTGTTCATCCTGATGACCAACTTAAAACAATTTTCATTAGTCCTTATGGTTTACATGCTTACCGACGCATGCCTTTTGGGTTATGTAATGCTCCAGCTACTTTTTATAGAAGCATGACTGCTATTTTCGCAGATTTTATAGAACTGATAATGTAAGTATTTATGGATGACTTTTCTATCTATGTAAATTCTTATACTAGTTGCTTGGATAATCTCAATAGAATCTTGCAGCGTTGTGAAGCAACCAATCTTGTTCTAAACTGGGAGAAGTGTCACTTTATGGTCAAAGAAGGCATAGTCCTTAGACACAAAGTATCACGTAAGGGTATTGAAGTAGATAGAGCTAAAGTTGAAGGAATAGAATGAATTCCACTACCAAGGGACGTGAAAGGTATAAGAAGTTTTCTTGGTCATAAGATTTTATAGAAGGTTCATTAGGATTTTTTCTGGAATTTCTAACCCTTTGACTAATCTATTGCAAAAGGGTGTGAGATTCAATTTTGATGATAAGTGCATTATTGCCTTTGATAAACCTAAATATGCTTTATCTCGTGCTCCCATCATTAAACCACCTATATGGGATATGACTTTTGATTTAATATGTCAAACTAGTGATGATGTTGTAGGAGTAACTTTGGGACAACACATAGGTCGTAGATTTAATATTATACATCATGCTAGTAAAACTCTCAATAGTGCTCAAAAGAATTATCCTAAGGAAGAAACATAACTCTTAGCTGTATTTTTCTCTTGTGATAAGTTTCGTTCTTATATTGTTGATGCAAAAGTAAGAGTTCATATGGATCATGATGGTTTAAAAGAACTCCTCGAGAGGAAGTTTCATAAGCCAAGACTGATCCGTTAGATCATTTTACTTCAAGAATTTAACTTGCAGATTATTCAGAGACAAGAAGCAAAGATAGTGGATGTAGCATCTCTATGTGCCCAGCAAGATACTGATCTTATCGAGAGGAACTTTAGTCTTAATGATTTTTGTTTTTAAGAATTATTATATGAGATAAGGTCAAATCCTCCCAAGAAAAAAAGTCCTTGCTGTTGGATGAGCTTGTCACTCCCGACTAAGTAAATGGTAAGTGGAAGGTAAGTTTTCTCACTCTAACAAGTGCTTTATTTTCATAGTTTCTACTTCTAATTTTTTTCCTTTGTTTTCCTCTTGTTTTTCTAAAAAAAAATTAGGGGTTTCTACAACTATACGGCCGCAACTATACAACCGGAGAAAAATCTCCCGCCATATAGTTGGTCGTTAAACATTCTTTATCCCCCTCGCAAAATAATTTTCAGGTGTTGTAACTATACAAGCGCAACTATACGGCCGGAAAAAAATCTCCCGCCGTATAGTTGGTCGTTAAATGTTCGGCATCCCCTTTGAGAAAATTTTCGGGGTACCGTATCTATACGGACGCAACTATACGGCCGAAGAAAACTCTCCCGCCGTATAGTTGGTCATCAAAGCTTCAGTATCTTTGACCCGTTTTTGTTTTTATTATGACAAAAAACGTTTTTGTTGGTTCTTAGCCGGTAATCTAACCGACATGGGCTTGAAATATTTGGAATTACCTGCCCGGAACCAACTATACGGCCGGAACTATACGGGTCGCGACCGTATAGTTGGACGTTACAGCACAGGATTCCTCCAAATCCGCGATTTTTGATTCTAGTCATTTTGGATTGTTTTCTTGGACGACAATTTGTCGTTTCTTGCGAGTTTTACCGACCTGTGAGCCCTCTTATATACTGCCCTATTGTGCCTATTTCTAATCACAAATCACCAGGAACAAATCCAGCTATGCGTTATCTAGTCCTAGGCCGTGGAAAACCTATGTGGCTCATTGCTCCTAGGGACCTTTCTAGAAGCCCGTCGATGGAGGACGGTGATGAGGAGGTGGACAAGTTTAGCTTGGGGTACAAAGAGTGTGTCGAACCAAGCTTCTACAACAGTGACCCCGATGAAGGCTGGGGCGACGCTTACATCTGCCGCGACGTCTATGATCCCTCGGGGGTCGACTGTCGGTGATGAAAAGAACCCAAGAAGAGAGAGAAGGTGTAACATCCCTAAAATCATGATTTGTGAAGTTTGCATATCATTCAAGCATCCATAAGCATTTGGTTATTTCCAAACAAAGATTTCAAAATCAAAAACCATTTGTATGCAAATTATTTGATGTAAGAAAGGCAATGGTTTTATTTCTACTCTCAAAGTATGAGAACATCTTGATTTAACCATAAATGTTTAAAAGTTGATTTCGAAGCTTGCACAAAGTTTCCAAAACAATAATCTAAAATAAAACCATTTATATGCCTATTATATATATTTAAATAAGGCATGGTTTTATTTTATTTTCAATGAGCCACAGTACTTTGGAATAAATAGTAGTGTTTTATATACACAAATATGTGCTTGGTTCACCCTAAAAAATCCAAACAAATTTAGAATTCAAACTCAATTGAATTTGAATTGAAATTGCTTTTCTGAAAATCAAATTGGAAAAAGAAAAAGAGAAAAGAAAAGGAAACAGGCCAGCGCCACCATTCCAGGCCAACAGCAGATGCGGCCCAAACTCCAGCCCACCCGGGAGAACCACCCCCTCGCTCACTCTCTGTTTCTCATCGAAAACGCTCGCACCCACGGTCACTGACCTGCGGACCCCATTGCCACCTCAGCCTTCTTCCCCTAATCTCTCCCGCGGACTGTGTCGCCCCTGCCGGTGCTGCCGATAATGGCATGGCGTAATTAGCCATAAATTCACAGGCGTTTCCTGTCGCGCTGCTACCTACTTAAGCCCCTACACCCCACGGTCATTTCCCCCCACGCAGCACCCTCTCCGCCACCAGGCTGTCGACAATTCGATTTGCAAACGCCGCTGCTGACCGACTCTGGTGAGCTATTCCAGCCAACTCAAGCCGCCCCTTGCTCTCTACTACTCACTGTAGTACTCCCCTTGCTCGTGCTCTTCGCCAAATTCCTCTGGATTGCCTGCTCGTGACCTAGGTCGTCGTCTTCATCGAGCTCCGCAAATGGCAGACACACCGCTCAACTCCGGTGAAGAATCTAGGTAAAATCCGGGTGCCCCTTGCCTTCCGCCTTACCCTATCGTGTTCGGCTAGACCCTGCGCACCTCCTAATTCTCCTAGTTTGTGCTAGGGCGATCAAGAGCATCGTCAACGTCTCCGCCACCACGAACCCGACGCCGCCCGCAACTCCTTCGAGCCCTAGTAACCTCTACAGCATGCCCCCTCCCACACCTGTGACATGTTGAGCTTCCTCGTGCTCTCGCGAGTCTGGTAAGAAGCACCGCATCCCCCATCCCCCTCTGTATTCGCCGGACCGTTGCCGCCATTCGCGCCGCCTGTTTTTGGTCGAGTGGATCTGGTCCATCGGATATGGATCCAGTGGTTAAGATTAGAAATAGAACGAAGGGGTACGAGCAGATTTGAGCCGAATGATTTAGTTAGATCTAACGGCACAGATGCGTGATCCAGAGCGAACCGGTACGCACCAATCAGATGCGTCCGCGTGTCTGAGATTTTGTTTTAAAATCTGTTTTGAATCTATTATAGATTTAAACTTGTAAATTCAATAACTTTTGTTCTGTTTATCCAAAAAATACAAATACAAATATATCAATGGAATCACAAAATTAAATCTTACACATCTGTAGGCTTGGTTTTGTATTTTGCCTCTGTTAAAATAGAATTTTATATAGAGACATTTGTAGGCTTATTTTGTGTTTAAAAATTATTTAGAAAATGTTGTTAAAACCAAATTAGTTTTATTTACTATATAAATGTTTATTTTAATGTTTAGTACTGTTTACTTATCTTATTTGGTTTAAGAAAAATCATCACATAGCATTTGCATGCATTCATATATTTTTGCTTGAATTGTTTGGAATATAAATTTCGTGCTATCATTTTATGTGTAGATTTTGGTGCTAGTGGTGATTGTGATTGTGAGGATTGTTGATACTCCCCCAACTACCAAGGCAAGTGGTGCTTCATATTTTTGTCCAAATATTTTGACTGTCCATTAGTGATATTTTGTATAGGGCTTGCATGATGTTTTTGCTAAGTATATATATGCTATGCTTGGGAAATCCTAGTAGTTGTAGACTTGTTAGAATTGTCTCTAAGTTAAGATACTTGCTATATTTACATGCTTAGCCTACCTAGTAGCAAACAAGGGTGGATTATATACATGCTATAGAAAATGTTGCTAAGTCTTTGACTTAAGTTTTGCTTAATAAACCAACTAAGTGAATAAATCACCTGGGTGGAATGGTATGTTTGGGTTATTTTGAGTGGTTACACAAGGACCATATATATGGTCTACCTTGTGTATCACACTTGTGGAAAGCCACCCAGGATCAAAGGGATTTGAGATGCCATATGTTAAGAAGCTTCTAGTGCAGCTACATGGCAATATGGGCTCTGCCTGGATCATATAGGTTGCAATAACTTAGCCAAATGGACAGTTGGTGGTAGGGGGTGATAGGTTTGGAACGCGTCCATTTTGGTCTAAGGGAAGGCTTCTGAAAGATCTGGTCTTGATGCATGTCGAGTCTTGTGGGGAAAGTGCACCACCTCTCGAGAAGGAAGAATCTATGTACTTAGCCGTGTCCCCGACAATGGGCAATTTGAGCATCAAGACATGGAAACTATCAAGGATCTCCTCATCCCAATTTCTAAGTTAAAAAATGGTGGTTCAACAAGGGTAAAGGTTCACCAATGTCTATTGGTGGTTCCTTGGGAGTTTTTGTCAAACAAAAACTTTGTTTTTTCAACTAATAGGCAAAACCTATTTTGAGAAAAGCAAGCCTAAGTTACACTTAGCCAAATTCATGTAGAAGCTAAAAACATTATACTACTAAGGTATCACTTGCCAATACTATTCCAATGTATTGACCCACTATGGCTGTAACTTGTGATGTTGCAGGTTACTCTGATTAGGATTAGGGTTATGAGTCTACACTCAACATGTTTGGCTGTGGCACATGAAGATGAATACTTTACTTTATTTTGTTATGTTGAACTCTTGTACTAGCCCATGGCTATGAAGTTATAAAATACTATGTTATCTCTAGAATGCCGATGTAATAATGACCTTTGTTTCTGTGTACTTCATCTTAAACTGTGGATGCTAGCAATTGATCCAGGGACTAGCATTGCAATCATAGGGACCTTTACCTTTATAAATGTGGGGTCTTACAGAAGGACACAAACCGCACAGAAAAGGGCATGTGGAGACGGTCAAGTTCATCACAAGAGATCCGAGGCCACACAAGCGTAAGGAAAAACTTAACATTGATGCAGGTGCTAGCAAGGAACTGGTGTTGCCCCGCTCGAGGCCTACAACTGGCACTCATATGAGGGTGAAGACTCAAGAGGAGTGGAGGAGTAGCTTCTACTTCCCTAATCCATCAATAATGGATGAGGAAGAGGAAGTTTTCCCCATGACAAAGGATCACGTGCGGGCATTGGAAGTATATCAGAAGTAGGAGCTACTCCATCACATGGAAGTCCGTCACCGCCTCAAGGAGATAGAGGAGAAGGATGATCTTCTCCCAATGGTGACTAAGCTCGCAGATAGGGTGGACACTCTGCAATATGATTTGTGCAGGTGCTACAGCCGCATCACCGCTCTAGAGGATAGCAACAAGAAGCTATGCACCGCAGTTCTACATGCCATGGCACCACAATGACCTTCAATAAAATACGATATCAAATAATCGCGAGGGATTATTTGATCCTTCCTAGCTTGATTCCAAGCTCGGGGAGATCTTTAAGACCTTGTAATATATCATACAAGTTTTTATTTCTATCCTAGTTTTGCAATAGTTCGAGCTAATAAATAAAGTTTGCATCATTAGAATTCCCTTCAGGAATAGTTGATCCCTCTTATGAAATTCTGAGTTTAATATAATATATGGAGCATTATTGAGTTTGAGTTTGTCTTATTGGATATATGAATGGCTTGAGTATGATTTTACTTGCACTTGATGATACCATTTGTATTAACAGAACATTTAAAGATAATTTGATTAATATATTGCAGGTCAATGGTTTGATTTACAAAAAAGAGAGATTATCTATTTGATTAAGATGAAAAAGAAAAACCTTGAACAAAGCAGAAATTATAAGTGCTATCAAATAGAGTGAGAACAAGTTGAGGTAGAATACTCAAGTTATAAAGATGCTTCATATATATTTGGAATTTTATAATTGAGATCGTTAAACTTGGAAATTCCTACATGAAGTGGAATATTTGGCTAGCTTCTTTGTAAAGCACTTAAACTAAAGTGTGATCACAAATATATATAGAAAAAAGAAGAAAATGAAAGATGAAGAAAACAACGAATTTGCAAAGAGGAAGTAGGCATATACCACTATATTGTAGTAAGACAAAGAGACGTTTGATATTTTGAATCCCAATTGAATATGCCAATCCTAAAAACACTTGGGACTACCTCACTAACTCATTCGGTTGAACCGGATACTTTTACATCATGTTGAGAATAATCTTTTATGAACTATTAAATGCTAAGATGTGGAATCCTGCTAATATTATTCGGATGGTTCGAATAAGATACTATTCATGAACTTATTTATATGTATCCTTTATGGTCAAGACATGCTGCAACTGCCTCATTATTTTATTGACTCACCTTCATGAATATGAGGATCACATCCATGAAGCTAAACTTGCTCGGGACAAGCAAGAGTCTAAGCTTGGGGAAGTTGATGAGTGCATATTTGCTTCATGTTTTAGATTATTATTTTGCATTGTAGATGTAAGATTTTGGTATTTTACAGCGTTCGCACGCACCTTTAATGTTTATTTTCACTCGATCAGATTAAATGATGGATCCAAAGGACACAATTCTTGGAGCAGTTGTACTAGAGAGAAAAGGAACCAAAAACTTCATAAATTGCTTATTTGGGAAATATTAATAATACCAGAAGAAAACACGAAGCAAGCAAAGGAGGCAGAAGAGTTGACGACCAACTATATAGGCTACCGCCATATGCTTGCCGCCGTATAGTTGGGGCCGCCTCCGCCTCCTCAAATAGTTTCACGCCGTGCAACTGGTTCAGAAAGACGACATACAAAACACCCAGAAATCGCTGAAACCTCACCTCCAGAAGGTGTAGAGGTCCCATCCTGATAAGGTAGAGATCCCTGTGTTTATAGTGCTAGTCCCTGGATCGAATAGCTAGCACCTACAGTTTTAAGATGTAATATCAAGAAACAAGGTCATATTACAACTCATAACCAGGAATAAAATAATTCATTACATCTTACATAGCTCATATGGCTATCTTATTACAAAACAGCAGATATAACTATATAGCATGGAGTCCTTCATCTTCATGTCCCACAGGCAATCATGTTGGTTGTAGAATTATAATCCGTACTCAACAAACTTCACTAACATCAAACAAACCTGCAACATATTAAGCTACAGCCACAAGGGTCAATACATTTCAATTGTATTGGCAAGTGAAATCATATTGATATGGAGTATCTATCATCTAGATGAATATTTGGCTAAGTGGAGTTTTGTCTTTCCTTTGCATAAAATAAGTTTTCCCTATGGTTTGAAAATAGTTTTTCTCTTTTCAAAACATTTCATCACACAATGGCACACTGGTTACACACCAGGTGCTTCCCTTGTTCACCCAACAAGTTTTAACTTAGAGAAATTGGGATGAGGAGATTCTTGATCATTCCAATGTCTTTGAGGCTCAAAATGTCCATTACCTGGGACACGGCTAAGTACTTAGGTTTTACCCTCTCGAGAGGTGGTGCACTTTTCCCACAAGACTCGACATGCATCGAGATGAGACTTTTTAGAAGCAATCCCTCAGACCACCATGGACGCGTTCCATCCTATCATCACTACCAATAATTGTCCATCTGGCTGAGTTCTTGCAACCTAGTTGGTCAAGGCAGATCCCATATGCCATGTGGCTACACTAGAAGCTTCTCAACACAAAACATCTCAAATCTCTTTGTTCCTGGGTGGCCATCCACAAGTGAGATACACCAGGGTAAGCCATAGAAATGTGCCCTGGGTAACCACTCGACACAAAACATTCTTCCCATTCCACCAAGGTGATTCATTTACATAATTGGTTTATTAATCAAAAACATAGTCATAGACTTTGCATAATATCATAGTATGAATATTCCACCTTGTAGTTGGGCCAGGGTTGGACTAGCTCGCTGGGCTAGGTTTGTTTTCTTATTTTTTTTCTTTTTTCCATTTCTGATTTCTGTTTTAATTTGATTCAAATGTTTTAAACAATCTGTTTGAATTCAAATGTTTATCAAACCTTTTTAGTAGTTTAATACTGTTTATTAATGTGTTTAAAATTCCATTTTAGATTATTTGAAATATTCTTTTATGGTTTAATAATTCATTTAAATTAGGTCTTTTGTCTTTATTTAAATAATTTGAATATGGTTCCAAACCATATAATTTTATTTAATTGATCTTTTATTCCTTTTAAGTTAATTAGATAACTTTAATCCACTTTGGCAATTTCAATTATTTTTCTCATGATTTAATTAATCATTTATATTAGGAATTTTGTCTTCACTCAATTGAATATGGTTAAAAGCCCATATAATTTTATGTAAATAATCTTTATTCCTTTATTTTATTTGGATTATCTTTATTCCATTTGTTTATGGATTTGGCCAAGATTTAATTTGAACATTAAATATTTCTTATTTATTTATTTATTTATTTATTTATCTTATAAAATTCATATCTTTTTATTTATAGATCCAAATTTGGTGATTCCAATTTGTATAATTTTATTTAATATTTGTTTATATTTTAAAATCCTTTTAGGATTACTTTGCTCACAATTTGGTATTGGTTTTTGTTAGGAGCTTTATTAGCCTTGGAAATTAATTCCTTTTATCTTATTAAATTCATAAGTTTTTATCCATGGCTCCAAATTGAATGAAAACAATTTCTATGGATTTATAATATTTTTGTTTACCATTTTTTGATTATTTAGAAATGTTTGTTTCTAAATGTTTAAATGGAACAAATCCATACTATTAGAGAGATCTTGGAAATGATTTCTTTCATTAGAGTTTAGGGTTTTGGTTTATTTTTCCCAAGTGTTTTAAATTCAAGATTCCTTCCATGCATAAATGCATTTAATCTTTGAAGTATTTGTTTGTTGTTTTCTTATTAAAATTTTTGTTCAAGTGGGGTTTTGATGTTTCCATTTAGAGGCTAAAAGTTTCTTTTCACCCTAAATTTCAATAATTAATTCTTTTGTTTATTTATTTTTCACATTTCAAAATTTGGAGAATTTTGGGATGTGGCACATCACTACCACCAACTGGCCATCTGGATGAGTTGTTGCAACCTAGTTGGTGAAGGTAGAACCCATATGCCATGTGGCTGCACTGGAAGCTTCTCAACACAAAACATCTCAAATATCTTTGTTCCTGGGTGGCCGTCCACAACTGAGATACACTAGGGTAAGCCATAAAAATGGGCCCTGGTTAACCACTCAACACAAACCATTCTTCCCATTCCACCCAGGAGATTCATTCACATAGTTGTTTTATTAATCAAAAACATACTCATAGACTTTGCATAATATCATAGTATGAATATTCCACCCTTGTAATCTAATAGCTAGGCTAAGCATACTTGCATAACTTGTCTCTTGACTTAGGAAGATTCCTACCAAGATATATTCTATAGGATCTACTATAGCATAGCAATATATAAAAATAGTCCTATCATGCATACTACAAAAATATCACTAATGAAATATTGAAAAGATAGGACTTTAGATGACCAAGTATCACTTTCCTTTTTAGTGGAGAATATATGTACTCTCCTTGATCTTGCAATTGTCACACTTCTCAAGGTTCACTACAATTCAATCAAGCAAAGCACATATTCAAAACTAGCACTCAAACAATTCACAACTCGAAATAATAAAAACAAAGAAATGCATGCAATCATGACAAAATATTTATTGAAAAATTGGTTGCTAATAAGGTTCTAAACATTTCAAAACACCTACTGGTCATTTATAAAATTGGAAATTTCGTTTAAATTCAAGTTAGTGAAAATAGGCCTTTTAAATCATTTTTGCTTTGTTAGAAAAGCTTTTATTCAAAGGATTAATTCCCTAGTGTCACAAAATATATTTTTAAATTCAAATGTTAGTGTTTATGGTCAGAGGGTTCAAAATAAATCCATTTGCAAAAGGTTTCACTCAAAAATCATTTTTAGAACAATTTTTATACTCAAAATAGTCCTATTAATGTTTCTGCATAAAACACTAAATTTTCAGAAACAAATGACCAAAACAGGGTAATATTTGCAATGTACGCATTTTTTGGAATCCATTGATATAACATTTGTAATTTTTGGACATACAGATCAAAAGTTATGGATTTTACAAATTCAAACATCTAATAGATCAAAATCTGAATTTAAACAGAATAGTCTGGCCACGTGGCGTGTTTCTACTTGCCAGTACCATTTAGGGTGGATCGAGCAACGCATGCCGTTAGATCTAAATAGCATCGCACGGATCATATTACATGATACCATTTCGTTATAAGATCTAATCCTAACCTTTAGATCTAAATCCAACGGATCAGGATGCATTGGTCAAAGATGGGCGGTGCTGGCCCCGGCGTGTCTGGTGGCAGTGGTCCGGAGAAACTAGGAAGCAAGGAAGGGGTATAGAGCATTAACAGAGTCACCGTGGCGAGGGGGTTCTCGAGGTGGTCTCCGTTGGTCAAGGGGCGCACAGAGTCCTTGGCAATTGCTCACCAGAGTTCACGTCGGCGTCGGGTACGTACTGTCGTCATCAGAGGCGAGCTCCTGGGGCATAAGAAAGCAAGGAAACGTGTCAGGGATATGCTCAAGGTTGTAGGGGTTGCGAGGGAACCTACTAGAGGGCAAGGGGAACGCTGAATCATCGACAACTTCTTGCCAGAATTGAGGCAGACGACGGTGGTGCGCAGGCGAGGACGGAGCGGAGTTTCTGGTGCATGAGAAAACAAATGGCTAGTGTCAGTAGATGCGCACGATGGTGGCGAGCAGGATAGCGTGAACCAGAGGAAGAGGGGGTGTGGTGCTCACCGGAATTGGCATCATAGTTCGCCGGAGACAGCGGCCGTGCAAGTAAAATTTTGAACAGCCTAGGGGCTTACTAGGTGCGGCGTATGGGGGAAAATGGAGAGGAGGGGGAGATGGTTAAACGAGCGTGATCACGGGGGGATTTAATTCGCGGAATTACTCGTATTGATTCAAATTGAATCGGGGAGGAAATAGTCAGAGGGGGGCAAGTTCATCGCGGGTGAGGACGATGATGACAGCGTGGCGGTGGGGCCTGGGCGTCAGTGGGGGTGCGGGTACGGGTGCGGAAGAAAAAGAAATCTGCGGGGAGAGAAGGAGAGAGCCGGGTGGGCTTATGTTGGGCCAGATTGGGCTGGGGTGCTGGGTAGGTTTAGTTGGGTTGGGTTCTTTTCTATTTGTTTTCCTCTTATTCTTTTTCCTTTTTCCTTTTCTATTTTTGTTTTTATTTGAATCAATTGTTTTAAACAACAATTTGATTTCAAATCTTTCCAAATCTTTTCAGTAGATTTTATACCACTTATTAGTGTGTTATTTATTCCAACTCAATTATTTTTCTTGTGATTTAATATTTATTTAACTTAGGCAATTTGTCTTTATTTAAATAAAATTGAATATGGTTCAAACCCATATAATTTTATTCCAATAATATTTATTCTTTTATTTTATTTGATTATTTTTATTCCATTTTCTTATGGATTTGGCCAAGATTTAAATTGTCTTTGCAATAACTCTTATTTATCTAATTCTTTCTTTATCTTATAAAATCCATATCTTTTTATTTATAGTTCCAAAATTGCTGATTCCAATTTGTATAATTTTATTTAATAATTATTTATCTTTTTAACTTCTTTTTGGATTACTTTGCTCACAATTTAGTGTTGAGTTTAGTTAGGAGGTTTATTAGCCTTGGGAATTACTTTCTTTTATTTTGTTAAAATCATAAGTTTTTATCCATGGCTCCAAATTGAGTGAAACCAATTTCCATGGTTTTATAATATTTTTGATTACCATTTTTGATCATTTAGAAATGTTTGTTGCTGAATTTTTATATGGAACAAAGCCATAGTCTTAGAGAGGTCTTGGAGCTGATTTCTTTCAATAGGGTTTAGAGGTTTGGTTAAAATTTTCCAAGTGTTTAAATTCAAGATACTTTCCACGCATGAATGCATTTGATCTTTGGAATATTTTTTTGTTTATTTCTTATTCAAATTTTGTTCAAGTAGGGTTTTGATGTTTCCATTTAGGATCAAAAAGTTTATTTTCACCCTAAATTTCAACATTTATTTCTTTTGTTTGTTTATTTTTCACATTTCAAATTTTGGAAAATTTTGGGATGTGATGATCACTACCTTAAAAGGAATCTCGTCTAGTTTAGATTCGAAGGCTAGAGGTTACAAGTTGGCTTCAAGACAACTAGGGTACTACCACCCTTAAAAGATTTATAACCAGATTACATCTTGGCTTACATGGAGTCTTGATGTAACTTCTCTGGATAGTTGTTTGCATAGTGTCCTTTGTTACCACAATTGAAACATGTGATAAGGTTGATGTCTCTCATAGGTTTGCTTGTCTTGTTCTTCTCCTTTTCTGGGCAATGTGATGCATAATGGCCAAGCTCTTTGCATTTGTGGAACATCACTTGGCTAATATCCTTCTTTATCTTTGATATCATTACCTCTTGTTTGTTTTCTAGTTCCTTCTTCTTTTTGGGTCTCTCCAAATCTAGGAGTTCTCTTAGTTCATGTTCTTCATATTTCACCGCAAATGTGGGAAAACTTCCTCGATTCTTAGAACGGTTCCTAGGATAACGTCCATGTTTCCTCTTTTGTCCACCATAGTGGGTTACAATGTATGGAGGTGCATACTGAGATTTGACTTTGTCTTCATCCTTCTTGGTAGAAGTTGTGCCTTCATGGATGTTTCCAAAGACTTGATGCATTCCATCTCTAGCTTGATGTTTCATCTGTTGGACTATAGGATAGATGGGGCATTGGATAGGGACATGATCATTCCCTTCACAAAGGAAACAAGTAACTTGAGATGTGGGGCATTGTCTAGCTGGATGCTTCCCTTAACAATTTGGGCATTGGTCAATGTGCTCTTTATAAGTGTGTCCTATGACTCCATAGATTTTGCATACTTGAGTTCCTTCTATAATATCATCCTTGATATCATTGTTGTCACAATCTCTTTGGGAAGGGTTTCTTATCTTGTTGATCATCTGATTGGTCATCCTTTGCAACAATTGAGATTTGGTTTCCAAGAACTTTAGCATGGCTGGGTCTAACTCAATGTTGTTGGATAAAAACTGGGTTGTCACTTGATTCAACTTAGCTTGGTTTGCTAGCAGTTGTTCTATCATGTGCATCTCTTGGTTGTTGTTACCATCCTTCATGCTGGAGTTGTGGTCTCTTGGAGAACTCATCTGTTTGGGTTGGGTTGGGATTAGAATAGACAAAAGATTTTCTAGGGAAAGATTTCTACTCACACACAACCATTCACACAAAGCAATATGCAAGCAATATCAATCATGCATTCCACTCAAACAATAAGATTCAAGAATATTTTAGGCAACACAATATTTTTGCTACACCACATAAGTTGGTGTGATCAATGAATCGATTTAAGCTATACACTAGTGTGGTGTTCCAACTATGGGTACCACTTGATATCATTCCATTCTTCTTAGTTGTTACATCATTAACAAGATCATGGTATCCTTGTAAGAAATTCTTGCATCTTGGTCACAAAGCTTCAAAGGTGATGATGGTTACTTCTAAGTTGTGTTTCCTTAGTCTCCGAGTCTTGAGTATTATTCTTATCTCACTTGAAGTCCTTAGTGATGTCCAAGTTGAAGTCCTTAGTGAAACTGAAGCTGAAGTCATTGGTGATGGTGAAGTCCTTGCTCATGTTGACGTTTTGTCCATCAAGTAGAAAAGGGAGTGATGTAGAATCAAAAGAAAAAGGTTGAGGAAAGAGTTTACAAGATTGTTTGTAAATAAGTTTGAACAAATACAACTCTTATTTTTCTAAGGGGTTTTGTCCAATCCTAGGGTTACAATCCTACAGGCAACACAGTGCTCTGATACCATCTATAGAGGTCCCAACCTGATAAGGTAGAGATCCCTGTGTTTACAGTGCTAGTCCCTGGATCGAATAGCTAGCACCCATAGTTTTAAGATGTAATATCAAGAAACGAAGGTCATATTACAACTCATAACCAGGAATAAAATAATTCATTACATCTTACATAGCTCATATGGCTATCTTATTACAAAGTAGCAGATATAACTCTATAGCATGGAGTCCTTCATCTTCATGTGCCACAGGCAATCATGTTGGTTGTAGACTTGTAATCCCTACTCAACAAACTTTACTAACATCAAACAAACCTGCAACATAATAAGTTACATCCACAAGGGTCAATACATTTAATTTGTATTGGCAAGTGATAACATATTGATATGGAGTATCTATCATCTACATGAATATTTGGCTAAGTGGAGTTTTGGCTTGCCTTTGCATAAAATAAGTTTTCCCTATCCTTTGAAAATAGTTTTTCTCTTTTCAAAACATTTCATCACACAATGGCACACTGGTTACACACCAAGTGCTTCCCTTGTTGACCCAACAAGTTTTAACTTAGAGAAATTGGGATGAGGAGATTCTTGATCATTCCAATGTCTTTGAGGCTCAAAATGTCCATTACCGGGGACACGGCTAAGTACTTAGGTTTTACCCTCTCGAGAGATGGTGCACTTTTCCCACAAGACTCGACATGCATCGAGACAAGACTTTTCAGAAGCAATCCCTCGGACCACCATGGACGCGTTCCATCCTATCATCATGTAGAGGTCCCAACCTGATAAGGTAGAGATCCCTTTGTTTACAATGCTAGTCCCTGAATCGAATATATAGCATCCACAGTTTAAGATGTAATATCAAGAAACAAAGGTCATATTACAACTTATAACCAGGAATAAAATAATTTATTAAATCTTACATAGCTCATTTGGCTATATCATTACAATGCAGCAGAAATAACTATATAGCATGGAGTTCTTCATCTTCATATGCCACAGGCAATCATGTTGGTTGTAGACTTGTAATCCCTACTCAACAAATTTCACTAACATCAAACAAACCTGCAACATAATAAGTTATAGCCACAAGGGTCAATACATTTGAATTGTATTGGAAAGTGATACTATGGTATAATAGTGGTATCTAACATCTATATGCATTTGGTTAAGTGTAGCTGAGGCTTGCTTTCCTCAAAATAAGGTTTTCCTTATTAGTTGAAAAATACTAAATTTTTGTTTGTCAAATCACCCAAGGAACTACCAATAGACATTGGTGAACCTTTACCCTTGTTCAACCACAAGTTTTTAACTTAGAAACTGGGAGGAGGAGATCCTTGATAGCTTTAATGTCTTGATGCTCAAATTGTCCATTGCCGGGGACACGACTAAGTACTTAGATTTTACTCTCTCGAGAGGTGGTGCACTTTCCCCACAAGACTCGACATGCATCAAGACAAGATCTTTCAGAAGCATTCCCTTAGACCAATTGTGCGCGTTCCAACCTCTCACCCCTACCACCTTCTATCCATCTCGCTAAGTTATTGCAACCTATATGATCCAGACAGAGCTCATATTGCCATGTGGCTGCACTAGAAGCTTCTCTTTGTTCCTAGGTGGCTTTCCACAAGTGTGATACAAAAGGTAGTCATCCACTGTGCCTTGTGTAACCACTCAACATAACCCATTCATACCATTTGTCAACACCCGGATTTTTAATCCCAGATGCCTGTTATGCCATACATCGGAATCCCAGGATTACCATTTTTGTGAGACATAATAGATTTGGATACCATAGTACATCATCCATTACAAACCATAAATAAGGTCTTACACAAATAAGGATCTCATGATCCAGTTCTTAATACAATTCAAGCAGCGGAAATACGTAATAATAAAGGTAGCGTAGGCGAAGCTCCATCTTCGAGGTCACAGGCAATGCTGACGATGGGAGATGATCCTAGTTGTCGTAACCTTCTTGCGGTCCATCATCCTGATACTCCTATTCATAGTCTGGCCACGGGAATAGCCAGGGACAAAGCCATGAGTAATCTTTAAGTACTCGCAAACTAATACTAACAAGTTAAGGGGTTTTTTGTAGTAGGACACTAAGCTCTAGGGTTGTTTTGCAAAAAGCCAGATTTACCTCTACTAAGTTCAGAAGCAAAGACAGCTAGTTGAAGTTTTATAACACCTAAGTGGGAACTTGAATTTCATATCACAACTCTGTTGTGGTCAAGTCAAAGTCTCAATTCATTTCACAAGTAATTTTGAAAACATTTGACGGGGGAACAGTATGGCCACTCCAACTGTCCATAACCGCGGATGCGGCTATTCGAATAGTTTGACACTCTGCAGAAATTGTACACTTTCACCACAATATTCGATATATCCGTCAGGAACAAATCCTGAATTCACCATACTCAGTATGCGGATAATCAATCCTAACCTTTCCATTACACGCCCTAGTATAGGCACCTCTCCTGTGAGTTTGGCCTCCCAACCATGACCAATTGTCATCTTGGGTACTGCACAGGTGGAAAATCTTCACAAGGTAGCCTCAGCTCAGACCTTGGCCATGAGGGAACCCATACTAAGGTATATAAGTTTCTAGTCAAGCCCTACCCAATTTTCGGGTATTGTGGTTGTACGGTAAAATTGGAATGGTATCGCATCCAGACAACCATCAGTTTTATAAAGGGGTAAGGCTCATGCCTCAACATTTTCATCATCAAAATCATCTGGTGTTTGGAAACACATGTCAAAACATCTCAGTAGAATGACTCATCATTCTAAGGTTTTCATAACCATTTTCACCAAGTATTCCCATCTACAAGTGTGGTAAGTACTAATGAAGGGTGGTAAACAAGTGTAGTTTACTAAGTTCAATCTCATGCCTTGGGATGATATCGAGATTATCTAGCTTAGTCCAAATTTAATGCTCTTTATGCAACCTTCAAATATCCTCCTAGAATCCTACAAGTCACTTAAGTAAACTCTAAAAGAAAGCTTTGATAAAGAAATAAAGTAAAAAGCTTGCAAGTAAAACTAGGATTGGGTTATCAAGTGTGTATGATCACATATGCTTAAGGCATATAGTTGGCATGGTAACAAGAAAGTATTAGCTTGCATAGGTTAACTTGATTAGTAATGCTTGCTAAGTTAATATCTTGAAAGTATTGGCTTGCCTTGTGCAGAGCAGTGGTTGAAGTTCTCCTCGGCTTCTTCTTTGTAGCATCCTCCTTCCTCCTCGTATCATTGGTCGGTACTAGCGTCTATGAATAAATACGAGGTACACAATCACCAAACAATACTTAACTATTTTCAATTATCACACAATAGGGTACTATAGATGATCTACCATCATCACTAACATTACAAGATTAAAGCCTTTGTCTTATTTATTTTATTTTTAGAAAAGTAATTTCTACTCATTGAAAAACTACTTAAGATTTAATATTCTCCAAACCAAACATGGGATCATGTTGACACATGTCATCACCACATATTTCAGTACATGGTAATGTGATTTAAACTGGTGTCACAATTTAATAGGGTTTAACCTTTTATTTTAATTAAATAAAATGACTAGTGATGCCTATGTAGCATTCTTTTATTACTTGAACATTATTTCTGTAAGTAAACCCATATGTTTTTATATATTCAGAAAAGGTATGATCAAATGCGATTTTTGAGAGTTGGAATCAATTCAAAAGCTATTATGGTTGAAATTTGAAAAATGTTTGAATGCAGAAAAGCTTCTGACTTGTTATTTTTACCAAGGGTGATCTACAGATCCAAATGAATTGAATCCAACGGGTTTGGATTAAGCATATCAGTACCTTTCTAACAAAATTTGTTTCATGTAATTTGGTTAACTGAATCGAGCTGGGTTGATTTTTGAAACTAGGTACAGAACTGTGTTTGAATTAAAATAGAAAAATCAAAATTCAAACGCTTGGGCTGCGCGGGAAGGGTTAATGGGCCGGCCCAGTGTCACTCCGCAGTGCGGGGCTCAGCTGAGAGGAGGGTTCCACCCTTCAGTGGTTCATAACACGCAAAGCGTTACGGGGCGATGTGGTGCGTTGGATTAGAAGTGAGATCAACGGCTGAGGGTCATCATCGACGATGAACAGGTCACCGGCGAGCTCAAACCCTAGCGGCTCAGTGGGGGTCGTGGGAGGCTCACCGGGGCTCAGGCGAGGGTCAGCGATGCGGGAAAATGAACGAGTCAACGACGACGATCCTCCTAGTACCGACAACTCCTCCTGGGGCGGCTCCAATCGATGGCCCCCTTCTTCTCTAGCAGCGGCGGGCTCCAGCCAAATTCCGGTGACGTGCTGCTCGCCTTGCTCCGGGAAGAAGTAGGAAGTCTCAGTGCGAGGTGGGGAGTGAGATGGTGTGAAGAAATCGAGCGGGGGAGGCCTCTATTTATAGTGGAGAGAGGGGACCAACGGGCGCGGGCTGAGCTCGTCGTGGTCGACGACATAGAGGGCTATCGGCGTGGGCGACGGTAGGGGACGGTGTTGTGCTCCCAGGCGAAGCTCAACGACGTGGTGGCGCGGTGTGGGGCGGTGCTGATCGGTCGGAATGCTTCGACGCGCGTGGTCCGCGTGGCGGCGAACGGGCATGTCTACGGGGTTGCAGGGGTGGTGATGATCACGCGTGCACGTGGCGAGGGCGGTGCGTGGTCTGTGGGCGTGTGTCGAGGGTGGCGCTCTGGCGCGCTCTCGGCATGCTCTCAGAGAAGCTTGGCATTGCTTGGGCGTGTGGTCCAGTGGCTGGCAGGGTTCGAGCGCTGGACAGGGGGTGGCGGTGGACGGTGGCCTACGTCCTAGACATGGTGTTTAGGCTTGGTGCTTGCTCTGGCTAGCTAGCCATGGTCGGCTGGCAAGGGTTCCTTCGGGTTGGCATGGCATGGTGCAAAGGGTAGGGGCTAGGGGTGGTCAAGGCACTGGTTGGCACTGGGGTTTGATGAAATGGACGCAAGAACTTGAGTTTTGAATTTTGAAAAGATTTTTGGTGGGTGTGCTAGGCATGTGTTGAGGATTCTGGGGGTGCTTGGGTTTTGAAAATGGAGCTTGTTTGAGTGGTTTTTGAAATAGTGGGATCTTCCCATATGAAATAGATTCAATTTTAAACTGTCTTTTAAACTAAGAATTTAAATGTTTTTCGATGATCGCAAAGTGGGCCTTGGTACCTTAATATGAGTACTATCAAGGGGTGCAAAGTTCCATACATGTTTCTGTTAAGTTCTGAAAGTTAGGGATAGCCAAAGTAGGCATGGGAGTTAATTTGGCCAAAGTGACCATTCACTTAATTTATTTGTTTTGACTTGTTTGTCTTTAGGAAAAGTTTGGGGATTGTTTAGATGATGTTTATTTCACCTAAGAATCATTTAACAAGAAAAGAAACACAAAACCATGGCAATTCAAGAGAATCCAAATTTTGAATACACACACATATGAATGCTTTCATATCTTTAGTTGGAAAAGTTTTTGTTAACCCTAATTTTGATGATTAGAGTTTAATGATCCAAGTTTAATATTTTTGGGATGTTACAAACCTTCCCCCCTTAAACAAAATCTCGTCCCGAGATTTGAAAAAGGACGGAAAAGATTACCTAGGATTTAAAGAGATCGGGAAACTCTGTCCTGATGTGATCTTCGCGCTCCTAGGTAGCTTCTTCGTCTGTGTGGTTGCTCCACTGAATCTTGAGAAAATTGATGCTTCGGGTTCTGGTAGTTCTGAAAGATTCTTCCAAAATACGGATGGGCATTTCAGGATAGGTCAGATCATCGTTGATCTCTATGGTACGGTGATTAATGTTCTTGAACACTTCAGTCTTCTCCGGAACTTCGAGGCACTTGCGAATTAATGAGATATGGAACACATTGTGCAGGCTAACATGTCTTCGGGTAGTTCCAATTGATATGACAGTTCTCCTCGACGGTTCAGAATCTTGAAGGGGCCGATATAACTGGGGGCTAACTATCCTTTCAGTTGGAAACACTGCATTCCTTTCAATGGCGACACTTTCAGATACACAAAATCTCCGATGTTTAAAGCGAGGTCTCGACGTCTCTTGTCGGCGTAACTCTTCTGTCTTGACTGAGCTGTCTTGAGGTGATAACGAATCTTGTGAACCTTTGCTTCTGCTTCATGTAGGATGTCGTGTCCAAAAATCTGACTCTCTCCTACTTCCGACCAGTTCAAAGGGGTGTGACACTTCCTTCCATACATGAATTCAAATGGGGCCATTTGCAAACTAGCTTGATAACTATTGTTGTACGAAAATTCTGCAAACGGCAGACAGTCTTCCCATTTAGATCCATACTCTAACACACATGCTCTCAACATGTCTTCGAGTATTTGATTTACTCGCTCCGTTTGTCCATTGGTCTGAGGGTGATAAGCGGTGCTGAAATCTAGGCGGGTTCCTAAACCTTTTTGGACTTTCTTCCAGAATCTCGAGGTAAACTGTGTTCCTCGATCCGATACGATGTTCTTGGGGACTCCGTGCAAACTAATGATTCTAGCGATTTATAACTCCACTAGCTTCAAACTCTGATATGTGGTCTTGACTGGTAAGAAATTGGTGACTTTGGACAATCTGTCCACTATGACCCAGATAGAGTCATTCCCCTACTAGAAGTAGGCAATCTGGTGATAAAGTCCATTCCAACAGAATCCCATTTCCATTCCGGAATCTGCAATGGTTGCAACAATCCAGCGGGTCTTTGATGTCCCGCCTTGACTCGCTGACATATATCACACTTGGCGATATAGCTTCCGATTTCTCTCTTCATCTTATGCCACCAAAATTGCTCTTTCAAGTCTTGATACATCTTCGTTCCTCCGGGGTGGATAGAATAAATAGTATCATGAGCTTCCTTCAGAATAACTTCTTTCAACTCAGAATCTGCTGGTACACAAAGGCGTCCTTTGTACCACAGAACTCCTTCTTCGTCTTCCGTGAATCCGCATTACTTTGCATCTGATACGATGCTTGATTCCATCGATACTAGCATTTCCTTTCTGCGCCTCTTTGATCTGGCTGATCAAAGTGGGTTGAAGTTCTATGATAGCCAAAAATCCTTCACTCACTAATTCCATTTGAAAATCTTCCATCTCTTTGTGCAAGCTTGGTTGCTCCTTCAAAATCACGGAGTTCAAGCGGCACGACAATCTGCTAAGGGCATCTGCTATCACATTGGCTTTACCAGGGTGATAGTGAATGTCCATGTCGTAATCCTTGATTAGCTTAATCCATCTTCTCTGTCTCATATTCAGCTCCTTTTGAGCGAATATACTTCAGGCTCTTGTGATCCGAATAAATCTCACAACGGTTTCCCATCAGGTAATGCCTCCATGTCTTCAGGGCTAGAACTACGGCTGCGAGTTTGAGGTCATGGGTTGGGTAATTTTGCTCATGTTGTTTCAGTTGTCCATATAGATAAGATATGACTTTGCCTTCTTGCATTAGCACACATCTGAGACCGATCTTGGATGCATCACAATACACGTCGAAGGGCTTCGTGATATCTGGCATGATTAAGATTGGGGCTGAAATCAATCTTCTCTTGAGTTCTTGAAAACTCGCTTCACATTTGTCGGTCCATTCAAACTTCTTGTCCTTGTTTAGCAATTGGGTCATGGGTCTGGCGATACTCGAGAATCCTCTACAAACTTGCAGTAGTATCCCACCAATCCGAGAAATGCACGAACTTGGGTTTGAGTGGTTGGGTCTTGCCAATCTTCGACATCTTTCACCTTTGCAGGGTCAACGGCAATTCCTCCGGCTGATACAATGTGGCCGAGGAATCCTACCTCCTATAACCAGAATTCACATTTGATAAAATTCGTATACAATTGATGCTCTCTAAGGGTTCCAAGAATGGTCCTTAGGTGTAGCTCATGTTCTTCTTCCGATTTGCAATAAATCAGAATTTCATCGATGAAAACAACGAAAACTTACCCAGCAAGTCCATAAAAATCTTATTCATGAGATTCATGAAATAAGCGGGGACATTGGTTAATCCAAAAGACATGACAGTATACTCGTATAATCCATATCTGGTGGTAAAGGCAGTCTTTGGAATATCCTCTGCACGAATCTTGAGTTGGTGATAGCCAGTTCTAAGATCAATCTTAGAAAACACTTTGGCACCGGTCAACTAATCAAACAAATCTTCTATCTTGGGCAATGGATACTTGTTCTTGATGGTGACATCATTCAACTTCCGGTAATCCATACACAAACGGTTTCCTCCATCCTTATTGTCCACGAACAAGACAGGTGATCTCCATGGTGACGCACTTGGTTGAATCAATCCAATTTCCAACATGGCATCCAGTTGCTTCTTCAGTTCTTCTAGTTCAGATGGGTTCATACTATAGGGTCTCTGAGCTATGGGTCCTGTTCTGGGGATTAGTTCAATGATAAACTCGATATCCTGATCTGGGGGCATACCGGCAAAAATATCTTGAAATACATCGGGGTATTCACAGACTATCCAGACTTGGTTAATGGTAGGTTGGGCTATACTCTTGTTGCACTTGAATTGGCGAGGTAAGGTTTCAGATATATGCTCGACTGATATTCCGGCTGTACTGGTCATGGTTATGGCTTTCTTGGCACAGTCAATCAATCCTTTATGTTTAGACATCCAATCCATTCCTAGTACTACTTACAAACCTTCAGTTCCGAGTACTATCAGATTAGCATAAAAATCTATGCCATGGATTCGGATGTTGATGGTTGTGCAAATTTGCCTAGCTTTGGTGGTGAAACCGGGGATTTGAACAATCATAACATGCTTCAGTTTGGTTGGTTGAATCTTACTAGTGCATGCAAATTCTTCGGTGACAAATGAGTGCGACGCACCAGAATCAAACAACACTCTAGCAAGTACTGAATTAACAGAAAACATACCCAGCACGAGGTCTGGCACTTCCTGAGCTTCTTCAGCATGCATGAGAAAAACACGGCCGTTGCGGTTGAGCGAATTACCTGGGGCAAACCTTCTTCCGGGCTAGACACGACGCTGTTGTTGACCTGGGGCATTGGCTTTGGGGGCTGCGGTGTTCTTCTTGGGGCACTCATTGGAGTAGTGACCCTTATTTCCACAGTCATAACAAGTCACTTGCGACTTGTCCTTTGCTGCAACAGGCACAACATTGCTTCCAGTCCTCGGGGCAGTGTTGGTGTTGGCGGCAGCATTGTTGTTGTTGAACTTGGGTGGGGCACGATTGAAATTGCTAGAGTTGCCGGGGTTGTTGTGATTTCCTCCGGGCCTCTGGTTTCCACGGTTGGGATAGGTCGGACGGTTCATTGGGGGTCTGTTGGTTCTCGGGGCAAATCCTGGAGATGGGTTAGGGCGATACTTTGGGGTATGATGGTTTCCTGGCTGATGCATCATGCGACGCTTGCGGTTCTCAGTGGCTTGGTTGATCTTTCCTTCCATCTGAATGGCAGAGTCGACAAGGGCTTCAATATCTGCAAAGGGGATATTGACCAACACCGTCTGCATCTCATCGTGCAGTCCATTCAGGAATCTCTCTTTTTTCGTGGCTTCAGTGTCGATCTCATCCAGGGCATACCTAGCTAATGACAAGAATTTGTCACGGTATTCCACTATGGTCATCCGTCCTTGCTTCAGTTCTCTGAACTCATCTCTCATTCTCTTGATCAAACCCGGTGGCACATGGGTTCTGCTGAACATGACCTTGAATCAATCCAATTTCCAACATGGCATCTAGTAGCTTCTTCAGTTCTGCTAGTTCAGACGGGTTCATACTATATGGTCTCTAGGCTATGGGTCCTGTTCCGGGGATTAGTTCAATGATAAACTCGATATCCCGATCTGGGGGCATACCGGGAAAAACATCTAGAAATACATCGGGGTATTCACAGACTATCCGGACTTGGTCAATGGTAGGTTGGGCTATACTCGTGTTCCACTTGAATTGACGAGGTAAGGTTTCAGATATATGCTCGACTGATATTCTAGCTGTACTGGTCATGGTTATGGCTTTGTTGGCACAGTCAATCAAACCTTTATGTTTGGACATCCAATCCATTCCTAGTACTACTTCCAAACCTTTAGTTCCGAGTACTATCAGATTAGCATAAAAATCTATGCCATGGATTCGGATAGGGACGGCTTTGCAAATTTGTCTAACTTTGGTGGTTGAACCGGGGATTTGAACAATCATAACATGCTTTAGTTTGGTGGGTTGAATCTTACTAGTGCATGCAAATTCTTTGGTGACAAATGAGTGTGATGCACCAGAATCAAACAACACTCTAGCAAGTACTGAATTAACAGAAAACATACCCAGCATGACGTCTGGAACTTCCTGGGCTTCTTTAGCATGCATGAGAAAAAGACAGTCGTTGCGGATGAGCGAGTTCCCTGGGGCAAACCTTTTCCAGGCTGAACACGATGCTGCTGCTGAGCTGGGGCATTTGCATTGGAGGCTGCGGCATTCTTCTTGGGGCACTCGTTGGAGTAGTGAACCTTATTTCCACAGTCATAACAAGTCACTTGCGACTTGTCCTTTGCTGCAACAGGCACAACATTGCTTCCAGTCCTCGGGGCAGTGTTGGTGTTGGCGGCAGCATTGTTGTTGTTGAACTTGGGTGGTGCATGGTTGAAATTGCCAGAGTTGCCGGGGTTGTTGTGATTTCCTCCGGGCCTTGGGTTTCCACGGTTGGGATAGGTCGGACGGTTCATCAGGGGTCTGTTGGTTCTCGGGGCAAATCCTGGAGATGGGTTGGGGTGATACTTTGGGCTATGATGGGTTCCTGGCTGATGCATCATGCGGCTCTTGCGGTTCTCATTGGCTTGGTTGATCTTTCCTTCCATCTGAATGGCTGAGTTGACATGGGCTTAAATATCTGCAAAGGCGATATTGACCAACACAGTCTGCATCTCATCATGCAAACCATTCAGGAATCTCTCTTTCTTCTTGGCTTCAGGGTCGATCTCATCCGGGGCATACCTAGCTAATGACAAGAATTTGTCACGGTATTCCACTACGGTCATCCTTCCTTGCTTTAGTTCTCTCAACTCATCTCTCATTATCTTGATCAAACCAGGTGGCACATGGGTTCTGCTGAACTTGACCTTGAATTCTTCCCAGGTCATCATTTGTCCTCTGGTCATTGCACGAACGCTGTTCCACCATGCTCTGTTCGCCACGCACTATCTAGCCCAATCTAGACAGAAGAGTTACGCCGACAAGAGACGTCGAGATCTCAACTTCAACATAGGAGATTTTGTGTACCTGAAAGTGTCGCCACTGAAGGGAATGCAACGATTCCAACTGAAAGGAAAGTTAGCACCCAGATATATCAGACCCTTCAAGATTCTAAACCGTCGAGGAGAAGTGTTGTATCAATTGGAACTACCCGAAGAGATGTCAACTGTGCACAATGTGTTCCATATCTCATTACTTCGCAAGTGCCTCGAAGTTCCAGAGAAGACTGAAGTGTTCAAGAATATCGATCATCGGACCATAGAAATCAACCTCGATCTGACCTATCCCGAAGTACCCATCCGTATTTTGGAGGAAGCTTTCCGAACTTGTCACATCCCAAGATTTTCCAAATCTTGTAATGTGAAAAATAAATGAATAAAATAAAACTTTGTTGATTTTCAGGGTGAGAAGAAACTTTTTGATTCCAATTGGGAACCTTCAACCTTTTTGATCAAACAAATCCTAAAGGGATTTGAAAAAGAGTTAAACATTTAATAAAGGAACATAAAAAAAATATTTAAAATTACTATTTTTGGATCTTTTAATAAAAGGATTTGGTTTTCAAAAGAAAAGGTGGATTTATAAATAAAGGTTATTTTATAAAGCCAAATTAAACCTTGGCCAAACTTTTGGAAATAAAACATTTTGTTTTGATTAAAAAGAATAAAGATTTATTTAAATAAAATAATAAGGATTTAATATCCAAATTTATTTAAGTAAAGGCTTTTCCCATTTTAAATAAACACAAAAACTTATTTACTTATTTTAAATGAGTTTTCCAAGTATTATATATTCTCAAATAAAACCTACTGAAGTGTTTTGGTTTTAATTTAGATTTCAAAAGAAATATTTAAATAAAACAAATCCTATTTGATTTAATAACTAAGGCCCATTTTATTTAATTGTTAATGGACCATAAAATAAAAATGTTATTTTGTTTTAAACAAGTTTTCCAAATATTTTATATTTCCAAATAAAACCTACTGATTTGGTTTTGAAAATATTTGGATTTCAAATGGAGATTTTATTAAATAAATCAAACCCTATTTGTTTAAATAACTAAAGGTCCATTTTATTTAATTAATGAATGGATCCTAAAAAGAATAAAAATATTATTTTATTTTTGGATTTGGTTTATGTTGATAAACCGAACCAAAAACTCATTACAAGTGTGGTGATTGTTTGAATTGTTTGAAAGTTTGAATAGTTGATTGAAATTCAAAACAGATGAGATACTGCCATGTTCAGCTCCCCCAGGCGTCTACGAGCACGGTGAGCCACCCCACTCCTCCTCTAGCTCCCTGTATCACCGGAACCATCGCGATCAGCGCCGCGCCGCCAGTCGCCGCCGCGCAGCGCCGCCAGTTATTGGTCAAGCGGCTATGCGTCATTGGATTGTCATCCAGTGGCTGGGATTAGATTAGGTCGAAGGGGTATGCATTGATCAGAGCCGCACAGATCCCTTTTAATCCAACGGTCTGCAGCTCGTGATCCACACTGAACCGGTATGGACCAATAGAAACATTACACGTGGCCTCTGTTTGATTTAAAAGACAGATTTGATCTATTAGATTTCCAATTTTGTAAATTGCACAACTTTTGATCCACACGTCCAAAAATTGCAAACTTTATATCATTGGAATCAGTGGAACAAACCCTAGCCAACCATGCCTTTTGTTTAGTAAAAAGCCTCTGGAAAAATGGTTGTTTTTGCAGAAACATTTGTATGCTTGTTAAGGATGTAAAAATTGTTCAAAAATGATTTTGGGGATAAAACCTTTGGCAATTGGTGTGATTTGAACCTACTAACATTAGGAAACACTTTGTGGATTCAAAAATGAATTTGGTGAAGGAAAAGAATGATCCTTTGATTTAAAAACCATTCCTAGTCAAATAGAAATGTAGGTTATTTATTAAAAATGGTTTTGGAAGAAAACTTTTGGGAAATGTTTTGTTTTAAACTCTCTGACCCTGAACACCAAGTTTTATGGTTTGAAAACATGTTTGGTGAACCCTATAGATTAATGCCTTAGTAAAAAATATTTCCACACCACATAAAATGATACTTTGTTTTGAAAATGGTTTATAAAGTGAAACCTTTTGCAAATGACTTTGCCACTTTACAAAATGACCAATAGGTCATTTCAAATGTTTATGACCCATTAGGAACCACTTTTCCAAATAAAACAATCCTTGGCATGCTTGCATGCATTATCTTGGTTCTATGATTTCATGTGTTGTTTTGCTTGATTGGTAGATTGAGTTTGTGCCTTGCTTGATTCAATTGTAGTGACTTGAAGAGTGTGATTGTTGAAAGGACAAGGAGTGAACCTATACTCTACCAAAAAGGCACGTGATGCTTCATACTTTTTTTCCCATTACTTTCTCTATGCATTAGTGATTTCCTCTAAGTAAAACTTGCATGGAATTTTGCTAAGTATAAACCTTGCTATAGGAAAACCTAGTAGATGAAACCTTAGTGGAAATCTTCCTAAGTTAAGATTCCTATTACTATCAAGCTTAGCCTAGCTAATAGAAAACCTGGGTGGAATATATATTCACACTATGGAAAAATTCCTAAGTCTAAGGACTTGTGTTTTGTTTAATAAAACAACTAAGTTAATGAATCACCTGGGTGGAATGGTAATTGCTTGGTGGATTTTGGTTGAGTGGTTCACAAGGCCCATGTCTATGGTTAACCTTGTGTATCTCACTTGTGGATGGCCACCCAGGAACAAAGAGATTTGAGATGTCAAATGTTGAGAAGCTTCAAGTGCAGCCACTTGGCATTATGGGCTCTGCCTGGATCATATAGGTTGCACGAACTTAGCCATATGGACAGCTGGTGGTAGAGTTTGATAGGTTGGAACGCGTCCATTTTGGTCTAAGGGAAGGCTTCTGAAAGATCTTGTCTTGGGAAACCAAGTCTTGTGGGGAAAGTGCACCACCTCTGTAGAGTGTAAAATCTAAGTACTTAGCCATGTCCCTGGTAAAGGACAATTTGAGCATCAAGACATGGAAGCAATCAAGAATCTCATCATTCAAATTTCTAAGTTAAAAACTTGTGGTTGAACAAGGGATAAAGGATCTTCAATCTTTGATTGAGAAAAATGATTTTGTCAAGCAAAAACTTAGTGTTTTCAAATGTTAAGGAAAAATCTATTTTGAGCAATGCAAGCCTCAACTCCACTTAGCCGAATGCATATAGATGATAGACTCCACTATACTACCATAGTATCACTTGCCAATACAAATCAAATGTATTGACCCTTGTGGCTGTAACTTGTTATGTTGCAGGTTTGATTGATATTAGTGAAGTTGATTGATTAGGATTACAAAGTCTACAACCAACATGTCTGCCTGTGACACTTTGAAGATGAAGGACCCCATGCTTATAGATATTCTGCTGCAATGTAATGTAATAGCCAAATGAGTATGTAAGATGTAATAAAATTATGTTATTCCTGGTTATAAAGTTGTATTACGACCTTTGTTTCTTGATATTACATCTTAACTGTGGATGCTAGCTATTGATCCAGGGACTAGCATTGTAAACACAGGGGACTCCACCTTATGTTGTGTAAAGGTTGGGACACTCCCCCTACAGATGGTATCAGAGCATTGTGTTGCCTGTAGGATTTGTAACCCTAGGATTGGACAAAAACCCTTAGAAAAATAGGAGTTGTACTTGTTCCAAAAACTTATTTACAAAAACACTTGTAAAATATTTCCTCAACCATTTTGGTTTCAACTCTACTTCTCTTCTACTTCAACTTGATGGAAAAGCCTACCCCATGGCCAAAGACTACACCATGTGCAAAGGACTTCATCAACTCTAATGACTTCAACTCCATCAACTCTAATGACTTCAACTTCTTCAACTCTAATGACTTCAACATCTTCAGCATATTCACCAAGGACTTCCAACTTGGATACCACTAAGGACTACAAGTGAGACAAAGAAAGCTTGCTCAAGATTTGGAGACTAAGGAAATGCAAAAATTAGAAGGAGCCATCAACACCTTTGAAGTTTTGTGACCAAGAGTTTTTCCCAAGGAAACCATGATCTCATGCAAGAAGAATCAACCAAGAAGGATGGAAAGATCACAAGTGAACCATATAGATGGACCACCATATTTAGTTTAAGCCAAACCCACCAACTTATGTGGTATAACAAAAATATTTTTGGTTGCCTAAAAATATGCTTGAAACTTGTTGTTTGAATGGAATGTTTTTTTGTGATTGCTTGCACATTGCTTGTGTGAATTGTGATGTGTGTGATTAGAATTGATTCCTTAGAAATATTTTGCCTATTCTAATCCCTACCCAACCCAAACAGATGACTTCTTCAAGAAACACCAACATCAAGGTTGATGACAACAACAACAACCAAGAGGACAACATGAGAGAACTTATAGCAACCCAAAACCAGTTGAGCCAAGAGACAACTCAGCTTTTAGCCAACAACAATGGACTAGACCTAGCTATACAAAGGATTTTGAAACTTCAATCCCAATTGTTGCAAGGATTAATTACTCAAATGATCAACATGGGAGAAAACTTTTCCCAAAGAGCTAATGACAACAAGGATGACAAAGATGTTATTTTAGAAGGAACCAAGGCTTGCAATACTTGTGGATACAAGGATCATGCATCCAAGAAGCATGAAGATCAATGCCCCAAGAAAAGAGAAAGATCTCCCACCTATGAAGAACATGAACTAGAAGAACTCCTAGCTTTGGAGAGACCCAAAAAGAAGAATAAGAAGAAATGCCCCAACCCTAACCAGGAGGATATTACTCAAGTGCAATGTTACAATTGCAAAGAGATGGGACACTATGCCAATGAATGCCTAGAAAATAAGAAGAACCAAAGAAACAAACAAGAGGCAATGATACCAAAAGAAAAGAAAGATATCAGCCAAGTGATGTGTTTCAAATGTAAGGAACTAGGCCACTATGTAAACAATTGTCCAGAAAAGATGAAGAACAAGTTAAACAAGCCTATGAAGGATCTCAACTTGGACCATGAGTCAAGTGTGGAAACAAAGGACACTATGCAGATGTTTGCCCAGAGAAGTTTTCCCAGAAGGCCAATATGTAATTTAGTTGGAAAATTTTTAAGGGTGGTAGTACCCTAGTTGTTTTGAGCCTACTTGTAAACCCTAGCCTCCCCAAATCTCGGGACGAGATTTATTTTAAGGGTGGTAGCCTGTCACATCCCAAGATTTTCCAAATCTTGTAATGTGAAAAATAAATGAATAAAATAAAACTTTGTTGATTTTCAGGGTGAGAAGAAACTTTTTGATTCCAATTGGGAACCTTCAACCTTTTTTATCAAAAAAATCCTAAAGGGATTTGAAAAAAAGTTAAACATTTAATAAAGGAAAATAAAAAAATATTTAAAATTACTATTTTTGGATCTTTTAATAAAAGGATTTGGTTTTCAAAAGAAAAGGTGGATTTATAAATAAAGGTTATTTTATAAAGCCAAATTAAACCTTGGCCAAACTTTTGGAAATAAAACATTTTGTTTTGATTAAAAAGAATAAAGGTTTATTTAAATAAAATAATAAGGATTTAATATCCAAATTTATTTAAGTAAAGGCTTTTCCCATTTTAAATAAACACAAAAACTTATTTACTTATTTTAAATGAGTTTTCCAAGTATTTTATATTCTCAAATAAAACCTACTGAAGTGTTTTGTTTTTAATTTAGATTTCAAAATAAATATTTAAATAAAACAAATCCTATTTGATTTAATAACTAAGGCCCATTTTATTTAATTTTTAATGGACCATAAAATAAAAATGTTATTTTGTTTTAAACAAGTTTTCCAAATATTTTATATTTCTAAATAAAACCTACTGATTTGGTTTTGAAAATATTTGGATTTCAAATGGAGATTTTATTAAATAAATCAAACCCTATTTGTTTAAATAACTAAAGGTCCATTTTATTTAATTAATGAATGGATCCTAAAAAGAATAAAAATATTATTTTATTTTGGGATTTGGTTTATGTTGATAAACAGAACCAAAAACTCATTACAAGTGTGGTGATTGTTTGAATTGTTTGAAAGTTTGAATAGTTGATTGAAATTCAAAACAAAAATTGATTTGGAAAAAGAAAAAGGTTTCAGACAGAAAAAAAAAGATAGAGCAAAATGACCCAGCCCAGCTAAAGCCCATCCCAGCCCAGTAGCCCATTTCCCCCTCCCCTCTGCCGAAACATTTTTCTCACTCAGTCTCGCACCCGCACAGAAGCTGACCGGTGGACCCTCCCCCTCACTCTTTTTCTCACTGACGAAACGGCCCCACATCGCCAGCCATCGTCTTCACCGCGACTTGTTCTTCCTCAGACAACGCTGCCGTTCACTATCAATCAATTCCTGATTAAACTCGCTTAACTGTCGCGTTGATTCAGGCCAGCAACCACGCTGTGTTACACGCCATGCTTCTCTCTTCCTTTCCCCCAAACCAGAACCCCCAGAGAGCCACCAGGCTGCTTGAATCGTCCCCAAACCGTCACTGACTCCGACGATGCTCCGGTGCAAATTCCGGTGACCCATCACCGCCCCTTGCCTCATCAACCATGCACACCTACTCTCCACCTCCTGGTGCATCTGTCCGTGCTTTTAGTTCAAATGCGGGCGTCCCAGAACGTCGTCTCCGACAAGCTTCGAGCGCCGCCGTGTCTGGTTCTTCTTCGACGAGCCTCACAGGTAGTTTCCAACCACCCCGCGCCTCCTCCTTCACGCTCGCATCACCGCAATGACTTTGCACGTCTAACGCACCCTCTACCTTGCTTCGGCACGCTCTGCAGCCTCGCCCTCGGCCACGACCACGCGCAACCGACGCCAACAGGAACTCCGGCGAGCAATCTACCTCGCTCCCGTGCGCCCCTCGATGATATACTGCCACGTTGAGCTCCCCCAGGCGTCTGCGAGCACGGTGAGCCACCCCACTCCTCCTCTAGCTCCCTGTATCACCGGAACCATCGCGAGCAGAGCCGCGCCGCCAGTCGCCGCCGCGCAGCGCCGCCAGTTATTGGTTAAGCGGCTATGCGTCGTTGGATTGTCATCCAGTGGCTGGGATTAGATTAGGTCGAAGGGGTATGCATTGATCAGAGCCGCACAGATCCCTTTTAATCCAACGGTCTGCAGCTCGTGATCCACACTGAACCGGTATGGACCAATAGAAACATTACACGTGGCCTCTGTTTGATTTAAAAGACAGATTTGATCTATTAGATTTCCAATTTTGTAAATTGCACAACTTTTGATCCACACGTATAAAAATTGCAAACTTTATATCATTGGAATCAGTGGAACAAACCCTAGCCAACCATGCCTTTTTTTTTAGTAAAAAGCCTCTGGAAAAATGGTTGTTTTTGCAGAAACATTTGTATGCTTGTTAAGGATGTAAAAATTGTTCAAAAATGATTTTGGGGATAAAACCTTTGGCAATTGGTGTGATTTGAACCTACTAACATTAGGAAACACTTTGTGGGTTCAAAAATGAATTTGGTGAAGGAAATTAATGATTCTTTGATTTAAAAACCATTTCTAGTCAAATAGAAATGTAGTTTATTTATTAAAAATGGTTTTGGAAGAAAACTTTTGGGAAATGTTTTGTTTTAAACTCTCTGACCCTGAACACCAAGTTTTATGGTTTGAAAACATGTTTGGTGAACCCTATAGATTAATGCCTTAGTAAAAATATTTCCACACCACATAAAATGATACTTTGTTTTCAAAATGGTTTATAAAGTGAAACCTTTTGCAAATGACTTTGCCACTTTACAAAATGACCAATAGGTGATTTCAAATTTTTATGACCCATTAGGAACCACTTTTCCAAATAAAACAATCCTTGGCATGCTTGCATGCATTATCTTGGTTCTATGATTTTATGTGTTGTTTTGCTTGATTGGTAGATTGAGTTTGTGCCTTGCTTGATTGAATTGTAGTGACTTGAAGAGTGTGATTGTTGCAAGGACAAGGAGTGAAACTATACTCTACCAAAAAGGCAAGTGATGCTTCATACTTTTTTCCCATTACTTTCTCTATGCATTAGTGATTTCCTCTAAGTAAAACTTGCATGGAATTTTGCTAAGTATAAACCTTGCTATAGGAAAACCTAGTAGATGAAACCTTAGTGGAAATCTTCCTAAGTTAAGATTCCTATTACTATCAAGCTTAGCCTAGCTAATAGAAAACCTGGGTGGAATATATATTCACACTATGGAAAAATTCCTAAGTCTGAGGACTTGTGTTTTGTTTAATAAAACAACTAAGTTAATGAATCACCTGGGTGGAATGGTAATTGCTTGGTGGATTTTGGTTGAGTGGTTCACAAGGCCCATGTCTATGGTTGACCTTGTGTATCTCACTCGTGGATGGCCACCCAGGAATAAAGAGATTTGAGATGTCAAATGTTGAGAAGCTTCAAGTGCAGCCACTTGGCATTATGGGCTCTGCCTGGATCATATAGGTTGCACGAACTTAGCCATATGGACAGTTGGTGGTAGAGTTTGATAGGTTGGAACGCGTCCATTTTGGTCTAAGGGAAGGCTTCTGAAAGATCTTGTCTTGGGAAACCAAGTCTTGTGGGGAAAGTGCACCATCTCTGCAGAGTGTAAAATCTAAGTACTTAGCCATGTCCCTGGTAAAGGACAATTTGAGCATCAAGACATGGAAGCAATCAAGAATCTCATCATTCAAATTTCTAAGTTAAAAACTTGTGGTTGAACAAGGGATAAAGGATCTTCAATCTTTGATTGAGAAAAATGATTTTGTCAAGCAAAAACTTAGTGTTTTCAAATGTTAAGGAAAAATCTATTTTGAGCAATGCAAGCCTCAACTCCACTTAGCCAAATGCATATAGATGATATACTCCACTATACTACCATAGTATCACTTGCCAATACAAATAAAATGTATTGACCCTTGTGGCTGTAACTTGTTATGTTGCAGGTTTGATTGATATTAGTGAAGTTGATTGATTAGGATTACAAAGTCTACAACCACCATGTCTGCCTGTGACACTTTGAAGATGAAGGACCCCATGCTTATAGATATTCTGCTGCAATGTAATGTAATAGCCAAATGAGCTATGTAAGATGTAATAAAATTATGTTATTCCTGGTTATAAAGTTGTAATATGACCTTTGTTTCTTGATATTACATCTTAACTGTGGATGCTAGCTATTGATCCAGGGACTAGCATTGTAAACACAAGGGACTCCACCTTATGTTGTGTAAAGGTTGGGACACTCCCCCTACAGAACTACCAGAACCCGAAGCATCAAGTTTCTCAACATTCAGTGGAGCAACCACACGGAAGAGGAAGCTACCTGGGAGCGCGAAGATCACATCAGGACGGAGTTTCCCGATCTCTTCAAATCCTAGGTAATCTTTTTCGTCCTTTTTCAAATCTCGGGTCGAGATTTTGTTTAAGGGGGGAAGGTTTGTAACATCCAAAAAATATTGAACTTGGATCATCAAACTCTAATCATCAAAATTAGGGTTAACAAAAACTTTTCCAATTAAAAATATGAAAGCATTCATATGTGTGTGTATTCAAAATTTGGATTCTTTTGAATTGCATTGGTTCTGTATTTCTTTGCTTGTAAAATGATTCTTAGGTGAAATAAACATCATCTAAACAATCCACAAACTTTTCCCAAAGACAAACAATTCAAAACAAATAAGTTAAGTGAATGGTCACGTTGGCCAAATTAACTCCCATGCCTACTTTGGCTATCTCTAACTTTTAGAACTTAACAGAAACTTGTATGGATCTTTGCACCCCTTAAGAGTACTCATAACAAGGTAACAAGGCCCACCTGGTGATCATCCAAAAACATTTGAATGCATAGTTTAAATGACAGTTTAAAATTTCAATCTATTTCATATGGGAAGATCCCACTAATTCAAAAACCACTCAAACAAGCTCAATTTTCAAAACCCAAGCATCCACAGAATCCTCAACACATGCCTAGCACACCCACCAAAAATCTTTTCAAAATTCAAAACTAAAGTTCATGCGGCCATTTCATCAAACAGGTTGTAGATTCAAATCAACAAAATCACAAACACTATTTTGAGCAGTATTTTGAGCCAACCTTGTTCCCTCTCTGGTTACACTAGCCTTAGTAGATCATCTAGAAACCTTAACTAGCTCTAGCACCACTGTAAGCTTGCCAATGTCATCAATGGTGAACAGGCCAAGAGCACCCATGTCACCCCAGTGTGGACAGCAAGCTAGGAGAAGAACTAGCCGTGCCAACCTTCTCTGGAGGTAGCCCATGCCTCACCGCCCCCTCTCAACCAGCCCTAGCTCGAAGACAACGACCAGAACCGCTAGGAACGCCGCGCCCATGCCGCTGTCGACCATGCCGACGCGCTCCGCAGAGCACGCACCGTTCCCACGCAACCCGACCACCTCGAGCCCTCGCCGCCCGCCATCATGCACCCCATCATCCTAGGAGACCACCAGACATGCTCGTTTCACCGCCATACCCCGTAGCCACCGCTCGCCGCGTAGTTCGCCGCCTCTGCCGCGCAGAGCACCGCACGTTCCCGACCATTTGCCACCGCCCATACACGCGCATTAAAGCTCTAGAGCATCGCCAGGAGACCTCCCGTCGATCGCCAACCTTGGCCATGCCTCTAGCTGCCCGTAGCCGTGTCGCCACCGTCGCCTGCGCATCCCTCTCGGTCTCGCCGTCGAGCCTATAAATAGGGGCCACCCCTGCTCGAATTCTTCACACCATTCCACTCCCCTCTCACCCAGAACCACCCCACCTCACCCCCGGAGCAAGGCGAGCAGCGCACCGTCGGAATTTGGCCGGAGCTCGCCGCTGCAGAGGAGAAGAGGAGCCGTTGATTTCGACCACCCCCGGAGCTGCCGCGACCACCCCGGAGTTCACCGTCGTTGACTTCGTCATTTTCCCCCAGAGCTGCCACGACCACCCCGGAGTTCACCGTCGTTGACTTCGTCATTTGCCCCCATTGCCGACCCTCTCCTGAGCCCCGGTGAGTGTAACATCCTCAAAATCATGTTTCAAACTTATGCATATCATCCATGCATCCATGAACATATGAATTTCATCTCAAACAAATCAATTCAAAACAGAAGCATTTGTGCTTATTATTTTATGTAAGATTGCTCTAAGCCTTAGTGCTATCTTCCAATGAGAAGAATACTTGTTTTGTTTCTATAAAGGTTGAAGTTCAAACTTAGGCAACATCCAAAGTTTGAACAAAGTTTCATAACAAAATAAGAAATCAAAACCAAAACTATGCCTACTGAATATATATCATAAAGGCTTGGTTTTATTTTTATTTTTCATTTGATCAAAGTGTTTGGATTGGACAGTAGTGTTTAAACACACATTGGAATGCAAGGTTTGCAGTATAAAAACCTAGAGAAGTTTTGAATTCAAACTCAATTGATTTGGATTTGAAAATCATTCCAGAAAATCAAAACAGAAAAAGAAAAGGAGAAAAGAAATAGAAAAAGGCCAGCGCCAGCAATTGAGCCCAACTACTAATCCAGCCCACTAAGCCCACCCGGGGTCCTTCTCTCTCTCGCTCACCCACAGACACACCCCCAGAGTCACTGACCGCACGACCCCACCCCCTCGCTGTTTAAACCCGCTGACGAGTGGACCCTGCGACCACGTCGCCTTCGTCGTCAATCACGCGCGCCAGCGCCGCTCGCTCCGCCGTTACCTCGCCGCTGTTACTGCGCGCTTAATTGCCATTGATACGCCGCGCGATCCTCGCCCCTGCTCCGCTTACTTAACCCCCACCTCTCTGCAACCATTTCCCCTCACTCAGCGCTTCCACATCGCCACCAGGCTGCCCACAATCGCACTTGCGCCGCCGTAGACAGACGCGCTCCGACGACGAATCTCGGTAAGCACGGACCGCCCCTTTGCCTCTTGTTCAAACCACTGCGACCAGCATGATCTTACGCATCTGCTAATGCCCTCCGTTTGCTTTCCCATGACCCAGAGCGACGTCCTCGTTCCCACCGGCAAGCATCTGCGCCGCCGCTTGACTCCGACGTGCGATTCAGGTAAAGCCAGTGCGCCCCTTGCCTTCCCATTAGTACTGACTTGATCGCCAGATCCTTGTGCATCTCCTGAACCATTTGGTTTGTGTTGGGTCGACGCAGAGCCTCGGCAACGACCTCGACAGCAAGCAGCAGACGCCGCCTGCAACTCCGACGAGCTCCAGCGACTGCGTCCGTGCGCCCCTTGCCAAGCCGTCGCCAGGTTGAGCTTCAGCACGCCGTCACGTTTCTGGTAAGCCCCTCCGACGACCCTAGGACCACCTTTAGCGCCGCGCTGCCATAGGCAGAGCTCACCGCCGCTAGTATCCACCGCCAGCGCCGCCCAACTTTGGATGTTTGATCCAGAGCCGTCAGATCTGGATCCAGCGTGCAGGATTAGATCACTTAACAAATCGTTACGAGTAGATCTGAGCCGTGCGGTTTAAGTAGATCTAACGGCTCAGAAGCGTGATCCTACGCGAAGCGGTACTGGCCAATTAGAACAAGACGCGTGGCAGCAATTAGATTTAAAAGACAGAATTTGAATCTATTAGAAGTTTGATTTTGTTTTGGCTATAACTTTTGATCCCCATGTTAGAATTTGACAAATTTTATACCGTTGGAATCAGGAGAGCAAGATCTTTATAAATACGCAATATGTTTAATGTTTTGCTTCTGTTAAAATGGTTTTATTTGCAGAAACTTGTGTAGGGCTAATTTGAGTATATGAAATGTTTAGGAAATGATTTAGGGTTTAAATAAATGTTGTTTGGCAAGTTTTTAACTTTTTTATGAATCAGTACTGCATACTTGCTTTGTTGAGTTTTAAAAATCATCACATATCATTCTGCATGCATGCATATATTTTTGATTGTATATGTTTTGTATGTGATTGTGGCTATGATTCTTTGTGTAGATTTTGGTGCTAGTGATTGTGATTGTGAGGACTGTAGATACTCTCCAAAATACCAAGGCAGGTGGTACTTCATGAATATTTTTATCCCCATGTTTTATACTAAGCATTAGAAATATTTTGCTAAGTCTTGCATGTTATTATTTTGCTTATATGCCATGTTGGGAAATCCTAGTAGTTGTAGAATTGCTAGGAAATTTCTAAGTTAAGTTATTATCTATGCCATGCTTAGCCTGGCTAGTAGCAACCAAGGGTTGGTGAAATATACATGCTATGATGAAAATATTTCTAAGTCTTTGGACTTGTGTTTTTCCTAATAAAACAAATAAGTTAATGAAACACCTGGGTGGAATGGAAGGAATGGTTTGTGTTGAGTGGTTACACAAGGCCAGGGGACTGGTGAACCTTGTGTATCTCACTTGTGGAAAGCCACCCAGGAACAAAGATATTTTAGAGGCCAAGTGTTGAGAAGCTTCTAGTGCAACCACTTGACAATATGGGCTCTGCCTGGATCACATAGGTTGCTAGAACTTAAGCCATTTGGATAGTTGGTGGTAGTTAGATGATAGGTTGGAACGCGTCCATTTGGTCTAAGGGAAGGCTTCTGAAAGGTCCTGTCTTGGTGAAAATCAAGTCTGGTGGGGAAAGTGCACAACCTCTGCAGATGGAAAAATCTAAGTACTTAGCCATGTCCCTGGAAAAGGACAACTTGAGCATCAAGACATGGAAGCTATCAAGAATCTCCTCATCCAAATTTCTAAGTAAATACTTGAGGGTGAACAAGGGTGAAGGACCTCAATGTCTATTGGTGGTTCCTTGGGAAAAGTTTTGACAAAAGAAAAACTTAGTGATTTCAACAAATAGGCAAAACCTATTTTGAGCAAAGCAAGCCAAGCTACACTTAGCCAAATTGCATATAGTATCTAGTCCACTTAAATTATACTAAGGTATCACTTGCCAATACTATTCTGATGTATTGACCCACTGTGGCTGTAACTTGTGATGTTGTAGGTTACTCTGATGAGGATTAGGTGTCATGAGTCTACACTCAACATGTTTGCCTGTGGCACATGAAGATGAAGACTTTTATTTATTTAGTTATTCCAAAATCTTGTACTAGGCATGTGGCCTTGGAGTTGTAAAGACTATGTTTATCTCTGGAATGGCTGTAATAATGACCTTTGTATCTATGTACTTCATCTTAAACTGTGGATGCTAGCATTGATCCAGGGACTAGCGTTGCAATCATAGGGATCCTTTTCCTTTATAAAGGAGGGATCTTACAGTGAGCCTCCCACGACCCCCACCTGCCGCGTTAGGGTTCTGTCTCGCCGACGCTACCCGACATGGACGATGAGCCATAGCCGTTCGATTAGACTTAGATCGTGTGGCCGATATCGCCCCGTACCGCTTCGCGTGATAAGAGCCACTGAACAGTAGACCCCCCTGTCAGTTGCGCCCTGTGCTGCGGAGTGACACTAGGCCGGCCCATTAAACCTTCCCGCGCAGCCCACTCGTTTGAACTTAGCTTTTTCTATTTTCATTCAAACTCAGTTCTGTACCTAGTTTCAAAAATCAACCCAGCTTGATTCAGTGAACCAAATTGAATGAAACCATTTTTTTAGAAATATATTGAAATTCTTAATCCAAGCCCGTTGGATTCAAATCATTTGGATCTGTAGATCAACCTTGGTAAAAATAAGAAGGCAGAAGCTTTTCTGCATTCAAACATTTTTCAAATTTAAACCATAATAGCTTTTGAGTTGATCCCAACTCTCAAAAATCACATTTGACCATACCTTTCAGAATATATAAAAATATATGGGTTTACTTACAGAAATAATGTCCAAGTAATAAAAGAATTCCACATAGGCATTTCTAGTCACTTTGTTTATTTAAAATAAAAGGGCAAACCTTATTAAATTTTGACACCACTTTAAATCACATTCCCATGGACTAAAATATGAGGTGATGACATGTGTCAACATGATCCCATGTTTGAGTTGAAGAATATTAAATCTTAAGTAGTTTTTCAATGAGTAGAAATTACTTTTCTAAAAATAAAATAAATAAGACAAATGCTTTAATCTTGTAATGTTAGTGATGATGCTAGATCATCTATAGAACCCTTTGTGTGATTATTGAAAGTAGTTAAGTATTTTTTGGTGATTGTGTACCTCGTATTTATTTATAGACGCTAGTACCGACCAAGGATACGAGGAGGAAGGAGGATACTACGAAGAAGAAGCCGAGGAGAACTTCAACCACTGCTCTGCACAAGGCAAGCCTAATACTACTAGTTGATTGAGAAAGCTAACACTTGCAATTATGAAAGTAGATAACATATGCAATGCACTAAGAATGCTTGGTTGGACACATTTGATGATACCCAATCCTAGTTTTACTTGCAAGCTTTCTACTTTATTTCTTTATCAAAGCTATTTCCTTAGAGTTTATTTAAGTGACTTGTAGATTCTAGGAAGATAATTGAAGGTTGCATAAAGAGCATTAAATTTGGCCTAAGCTAGATAATCTTGATGTCATCCTAAGGCATGATATTGAACTTAGTTAAAACTCCACTTGTTTACCACCCATCATTAGTACTTACCCCCACTTGTAGATGATAGTGCTAAGCATAGAACTTGATCAATTTTAGATGGGAATACTTGGTGGAAAATGGTTATGAAAACCTTAAAATGATGAGTCATTCTACTGAGATGTTTTAAAATGTGTTTCCGAACACCAGATGATTTTGGTGATGAAAATGTTGAGGCATGAGCCTTATCCCTTTTTAAAACTGATGGTTGTCTGGATGCGATACCATTCCAATTTTACCGTACAACCACAGTGCCCGAAAATTGGGTAGGGCTTGACTGTAAACTTATATACCTTAGTATGGGTTCCCTCACGGCAAAGGTCTGAGCTGAGGCTACCTTGTGAAGATTGTCCACCTGTGCAGTACCCAAGATGACAGTTGGTCATGGTTGGGATGCCAAACTCATAGGAGAGGTGCTTATACTAGGGCGTGTAATTGAAAGGTTAGGATTGATTATCCACATACTGAGTATGGTGAATTCAGGATTTGTTCCTAACGGATGTATCGAATGTTGTGGTGAAAGTGTACAATATCTACAGAGTGTCAAACTATTCGAATAGCCGCATCCACGGTTATGGATAGTTGGAGTGGCCATACTGTTCCCCCGTCAGATGTTTTCAAAATGAATTGTGAAATGGATTGAGATTTTTACTTGACCCACAACAGAGTGGTGATATGAAATACAAGTTCCCTCTTAGGTGTTATAAAACGTCAACTAGCTTTTCTTTCTTCTGAACTTAGTAGAGGTAAATCTGGATTTTTGCAAAACAACCCTAAAGGTTAGTGTCCTACTACGAAAACCCCTTTATCTTGTTAGTATTAGTTTGTGAGTACTTAAAGAGTACTCATGGCTTTGTCCCTGGCTATTCCCGTGGCCAGACTATGAAGAGGAGTACCAGGATGATGGACCCCAGGAAGGTTACGACAACTAGGATCATCTCCCATTGTCAGCATTGCCTATGACCCCGAAGATGGAGCTTCGCCTACGCTACCGTTATTATTATGTATTTCCGATGCTTGAGTTGTATTAAGAACTGGATCATGATATCCCTATTTGTGTATGACCTTATGTATGGTTTGTAATGGATGATGTACTGTGGTATCCAATTCTGTTATGTCACGCAAAAATGGTAATCCTGGGATTGCGATGTATGGCATAACAGGCATCTAGGATTAAAAATCCGGGTGTTGACAAGGGGTGAGGGTTAAGTAGCCGGAGAAGGGGCGAGGATCACGCACTGCATCAATGGAATTTAATCCAAGTTTAATCGCGGTGTCACTGCGGGAGGTTACGGCGGAGCGGGTCGTCGCGCGGTGATTGAGGACGATGAGATGACGTGGTTGCGGGGCCCGTTGGTCAGTGAGGGGGTGAGCGCGGGCGAGGTGAGAAACAGGGGGAGAGGGAAAAACCCGGGTGGGTTGCATCTGTTACTGGGCCGAATAAGTGGCGCAAGCCCTTCTTCATTTTTTCCCTTTTTATTTTTCTAATTGATTTTCCAGGAATCTTTTTCAAATGATTTTAAATGTGTTTGAACTCAAATCCTTTCTGAATTTTTGTAAAGCGGTCCTTTCACATATATGACTATAAAACAATGTTGTTCACTCAAAAATACCTTGGCCCAATGGATTTTAGAAATAAATCATGCCTTAATCATTTATTTATATTAGGCTGATGAATGGTTTTAAAATCATATTTTGTTTTGAAATTTTTTGACCAAGCTTTCAAAAATATAAATCAAACCGATGTTCAATTCCTTTCTGGTTTAAACAAGTCTTCTCATATTAAAGAGTAGAAATAAAGCCACTGCCTTATCTACATAAAATAATAGACCTCAAATGCTTCTGTTTTTTGAAATCTTATATGAAAATGATCCAAAAATGATTATGAATGCATGAATGATATGCAAACTTTGAAATCATGATTTTTGGGATGTTACAATCTAACCCCCTTAAGGAAAATCTCGCCCTCGAGATTCTGATTGGCTAGCAAATAGGTGAGGGTGGTCTTTCCAAAGATCATCTTCTCTTTCCCATGTTGCTTCTTCTTCGGAATGATGGTTCCGCTGAACTTCGCAGAATTTGATGGTCTTTGTCCGTGTAACTCTTTCTGCAGTCTCAAGAATCTTGATAGGTTTTTTCTTCATAAGTGAGATCACTTTCCAATTGGACCTCCTCCAAAGGTATAGTATCTTTCAAAGAAGTCTCTTCCATCTCCGGATGGCATTTCTTTAGCTGACTCAGATGAAACACATTGTGAACGGCAGACAAAGATTCAGGCAATTCAATCTCATATGCCACTTCTCCTTTACGACTCAGAATCTTGAATGGTCCAACATATCTTGGGGCCAATTTTCCTTTGACTCCAAATCTCTTCACTCCACGAAGTGGTGATACTCTAAGATATGCTCTATCACCACCTCAAAGGTGACTTCTCTACGCTTGGGATCTGCGTAGCTCTTTTGTCGGGACTGTGCTATCTTCAATCTGTCCTTTACTAACTTGACTTTCTCTTCGGCCTCCTTGATTAGTTCTGGCCCGAACAAGTTCCTTTCTCCAACACCATTCCATAGCAATGGTGTAGTACACTTTCTCCCATAGAGAAACTCAAACGGTGCTATCTCAATACTGGCTTGATAGCTGTTGTTATAAGAGAATTCTGTGTAAGGCAGACTTTCATCACAACTAGCTCCATAGTCTAGGGCACATGCCCTCAACATATCCTCTAAAATCTGGTTGGTCCTTTCTGTCTGTCCATCAGTTTGGGGATGAAAAGCAGTACTGAATTCCAATCTCGTTCCCACTGACTCATGCGGTTGCCTCCAAAAATGGGAAGTGAATTGAGTTCCCCTATCAGACACAATACTCTTGGGTACTCCGTGCAGACACACAATCATATTCATATAGATTTTGGCTAACTTAGCACTTGTATTGGTTGTCTTCACGGGTATGAAATGAGCCACCTTAGTTAGGCGATCCACTACTACCCAAATAGAATCATATCCTGATCTGGTCCTTGGCAATCTGGTGATGAAATCCATGCAATCTTGTCCCACTTCCAATCAGAATAGGTAATGGTTGTAACAATCCTGTTGGCTTTTGATGTTCCGCTTTCACACTACTACATACATCACACAAAGCAATATGTTCGGCGATGTCCTTCTTGAGATTATTCCACCAAAATATTTCCTTCACATCCATGTACATCTTGGTGTTACCCGGATGAATGGAATATGGTGAGTTGTGTGCTTCTTTTAAAATCAGTTTCCGAAGCTCCGGATCTTCCAGAATGCAGATACGTTTTCCATACCATAAAGTACCATGTTCGTCTTTATGGAATCCTTTAGCTTTTCCCCTGCCAATCTTTTCTTTAATCTCTTCAATTTCCTTGTCCGTCTTTTGGGGTTCCTTGATTTTGTCCAACAAGTTGGTTTGAACATCCAATGACATGAGATGTCCTTCAAGCACTATCTCCAATCTGATATCTTTGAATTGGGCACATAGATCATCTGGCAACTCTCCCTTAGTAATGCCATTCACATATACATTACGGCTTAGTGCATCCGCTACAACATTTGCTTTACCGAGGTGGTATTGCAAACTCAAGTCATAGTCTTTGATGAGTTCTAGCCGTCTTCTTTGTCTCATGTTGATTTCTTTCTGAGTGAAGATATACTTCAAACTTTTGTGATCTGTGAACACTTCACATTGCTTTCCCAAAAGATAATGTTTCCATGTTTTGAGTTCATGGACAACAGAGGCTAACTATAAATCATGAGTAGGATAATTCACTTCATGAGTTTTGAGTTGTCTCGAGGCATAAGCCACAACTTTACCTTCTTGCATCAGAACTGCACCCAATCCTTGGAGAGATGCATCACAATACAATTGGAAATCTTTCTCCAAATCTCATAAACATAAGACTGGTGTTCTCACTAGTCTCTTCTTCAACTCTTGGAAACTGAGTTCACATCCTTCAGTCCAATCAAATTTCTTGTCTTTCTTTAGTAACTACGTCATTGTCTTAGCTAACTTTGAGAAATTCTCAATGAACCTTCTATAGTATCCTGCCAAGCCAAGGAAACTACGAACCTCCTTCACTGACCTAGGAGATTCCCACTCAGTTACAGCTGACACTTTTGCGGGATCAACTGCTACACCATCTCCCGACACAATGTGTCCAAGAAATCTAACTTCATTTAGCCAGAATTCACACTTGCTGATTTTGGCATACAGTTTATGCTCTCTAAGCTTCTCAAGTATCAAACGCAAATGTCCTTCATGCTCTTCATTACTCTTGGAGTAGATCAAAATGTCATCGATGAAAATGACAACAAACTTGTCAAGGAACTCCATGAATACCTTGTTCATCATATTCATGAAGTAGGCTGGTGCATTGGTCAAACCAAATGGCATTACGGTGTACTCATACAATCCATACCTAGTGGTGAAAGCAGTCTTAGGTATGTCTTGTTCCCTTATCTTTAGCTGAAAGTAGCCTGATCGGAGATCAATCTTTGAGAACATACGGGCTCCTTCTAACTGATCAAACAAGTCATTGATTCTGGGAAAAGGATATTTGTTCTTCATAGTCACCTCATTGAGTGAACGATAATCTATGCATAACCTTTGACTTCTATCTTTCTTTTCCACAAACAAAACTGGTGCTCCCCAAGATGAAGAACTTGGTTGAATAAATCCTTTCTGCAACTGTTCTCCAAGTTGTTTCTTGAGCTCTTTCAACTCATCAACTGACATCTTGTAAGGTCTCTTTGCTATTGGTCCAGATCCTGGCAGCAAGTCAATCAGAAATTCCACATCTCTATCTGGTGGCATTCCAGGCAATTCTTCCGGAAACACATCTGGATATTCTCTCACAATTAGCACACTGTCTATGCTAACCCCCTTAAGAGAATTTAGCTTACTCCCTTTTGATTCAAAGTTAGTCTTGAATCTAATCTGTTTCTTATCCGGGGTTGTGAGTGTGACAGTATGATTGGCACAATCTAGCACTCCCTTGTATTTGGTCGTCTAATCCATTCCCAAAATTACATCCAGTCCTTAGGAATCTAGGATTATCAGAATAACTGAAAACTTATGCTTTCCAAATTCTATCACTAGATCACGACATCCAAGACTTACTATCATATCTCCACCGGGAGAACTTACTTTTGTAGGAAACCCAATATTTTTAGTTGGAAATCCATTTCTATCAACAAATGCTCTTGATATGAATGAATGCGATGCACCAGTATCAAAAAGAACTGGAATAGAATTGAGTTTGAACTTACCAGTCAGAGCATCAGGTTCCTCATATATCTCTTCCACATTGATGTGGTTCACTTGTCCCTTTGGAAAGGGTTGGGCTTGTTGGCACCTTCAACTTTATATTCTGGACACTCATTAGCATGGTGTCCCATCTTCTTACACTTGAAGCATTCAACTTGACTAAGATCTTTCTTGACAGGCTGACTTCCATTACCACTTCCACCTCCATTGTGGTGGCTCTTGTATCCACTCTTGTGGTTCTTATCCTTGTCGTCATCATGACTGCGATGATGCTTGTTGTCATGATGAAGGTTGTGGCTGTGGTGGTTTTTGTACTTTCCATGTTTGTGGGATCCAGAACTCCCGCTGTCATCCTGATGAGAATGCTTGTGAGACGATCCCGAGCTGTGCTTATCAAAGCTGTGCTTCCTCTTCCTGCTCTCAACCTGTTTCATCTTGTTCTCCAAGATGGTAGCCTTGTCACAAAGTGATTGGTAGGTTGGGAAATAGGCAATAGACAGCTGCAGATTCATTTCATCATTTAGTCCTTCGAGGAATTTCTCTTTCCTCTTGGCATCAGTATCAACTTCATCCGGTGCATAACACGCCAGATTGTTGAACTCCTCAATATACTCGGCCACGCTGCGGTGACGTTGTTTCAGGTTGTGGAACTCCTTCTTCAAATTCATCACTCCTGAGGAGATGTGAGCTGTACGGAATCCATCCTCAAAGTTATCCCATGTCACATCCTCAATGGGGGTGGTGATCTGAAAGTTATCCCACCAAGTTGTTGTTGGTCCTTCCAACAGATGTGCTGCAAACCTGACCTTCTCGTCGGTGCAGCCGACAGTCACCAAATCCTTGTTCACCGAACGTAGCCAATCATTGGCCACCATTGGATCAGTGGTTCCTGAGAACTTTGCTGGCCTCAGTCTTAGAAATCTGGTGAGCATGTCAAATCCTGGCGGATTATTCCGGTTGTTGTTGTTGTTGTTGTTATTGTTGTTGTTGTTGTTGTTGTTGTTGTTGTTGTTGTTGTTGTTGTTGTTGTTGTTGTTGTTGTTGTTGTTGTTGTTGTTGTTGTTGTTGTTGTTGTTGTTGTTGTTATTCTGATTCAGGTTCTGCATCAAAGTGGTCATCATCTGCATCAGTTGTTCCTGTGCTGTCATCAACTGTTGCATCTCGGGAGTGACATTGTTGTTGTTGTTGTTGTTTGGGTTGGGGTTGGCACGTTGAGGAGGCATTTGTGGTTTTTATAAGGATAAGGATGAGATACCCATAGATTCTTAACATGCACAATACATCACACACTCAATCACAATAACCACGCATCAAAATAACATAGAGTTTCAACGACATAAACAACAAGTTTGGAAATGTAGCACACCATAGCAATCGACCCACATGTTGGATGGTCATTGTGACTCAATAATCAAAAGTACGGTAGATGAAAGATAAACGAGTAGTCTATGCTACTCCTCCGCATCAATCTCCACATCAATAAGGGTAAGACCTGCATTCTCCATAGCTGTCTTGTACTCCTCAACATTAGTAGTCAAGGACTCTATCTTGGCCCTAAGAGCCCTCTTCTGTGAGCGAAGCCTCTCGATCACTCCCTGCTGATGCTCAAGCTCGAAGTCCTTGGCCTCTAGCTCTTCCTTCATCTCCCGGATCTTCTTGTTCCTGTCTTGGAGTCTTTTCTCCTGGCTCTTGAATTTCTTGTCCAGGCTTTCAAACTTGGCCTCCATTTCCTTAACTATCTCGTCTTGCTCTGCAAAGAGCTTGTCCTTCTCTCGGAGCTGAACCTAGAGCTCATCATTGCTAAGCATGACGTTGGTCCTATCAGTATCTAGGTGCCTAATAAGACCCTCTAGGTCCTGGAGGTATAGACGAATCGGATCCATCGTCTCTCTAGCAGCATCCTCGTACTCTATGGCCTCACCCTCCTCGTTGCGTCTCCTGAAGGGGTGAAACTAAAGACCTCTAAGCTCGGTGGAGTGTCTCCCTACCAGGCGCCCGAGTAACTCCTGCATGACTACATCTAAGCCTTTCTCCTTGTCTTAATGCATCAGCTTAAAAGTGATGGTCTCCATGGTTGGCTCTGTCTGGAGTCCCGGCTGAGTGACTCTGAAGCCCCAAAGGTCCTTCCTCTCAAACTCGGTGAGTGGAAGTGTCATGATGCTAGGAAGTGGAAGGTTGAGCACAGTGGTGAGCTCAATGAGACGAGTACCAAAATTAGTTCCCTTGAACTCCTCGGCCGTGTTGATAATAACATTAGGCATCTATTTTTATAAGATAGAGAAAAGTTAGAATCAACATCAAATAGAGAAAAATCACAAGACAAAATATCACAAGCATATCTTTTGCAACAAACACACAAGTCATGGCATACAAAAATCCATTACAAGCATCAAAGGTTCAACATAACTTAGACAAATTTTTTTGTAAGTAAAAACGATAGGTGTGGTGGTCCAACTAACGGAGTACATTACAATCCTCACTCACTTGCCATGTTAGCTATCAGGGCATCCCTAGAGGCAATCTGTCGATCTTGATCACATGACTCCATTGCTAAGTCTATGATGTCTTCTCTTAAACGTTGGTTAGCAGCCTCTAAGCCCTGGGTTCGCTTCTTTTCTTCTCTAAGATCATTTTGGGTATTGAGCATTCTACACTTGAGTCTATCACCAAGCTCCTTGTTGGCATTCCAAGCTGCATTTCTTGCAGAGTCAAAGAATGTTGTGTGCATTTCTGAGTTGGTGACCATGCAGAATCCTGACTCCTTGTGGTTGTCTTCCTTGTTTTTGTACAAGTGAAGTTGCACCCACCAGTACTCTTCTCCTTCATCCATCACAGGGAATCCTTTGTACACAACTGCACCATGTATCCCCATGGTAACCATAAGGTTCTTGAGGGCCTTGGGAAATTCAGTCTCACATTCCAAAGTCATGGTCATGAGTGGTCCCTTCCTCACGGCTTCGTTGATGGAGTTCATCTACAAATAGAGATGAGAAAGAATGGAAAAGTTTACGAGAAGAAAAAGACAAGTGTGGAAAATGTTGAAATTTTTTCCTTAGTGGTTTCTAATCCAATCCTAGGGTCATAATCCTACAGGCAACACAGTGCTCTGATACCATCTATAAGACCCCACTTTTATAAAGGTGAAGGTCCATGTGATTGCAATGCTAGTCCCTGGATCAATTGCTAGCATCCACGGTTTAAGATGATGTACACAGAAACAAAGGTCATTATTACATCGTCATTCCAGAGATAACATAGTCTTTTACAACTCCATAGCCATAGGCTAGTACAAGATTTTAACTTAACAACTTAAATAAAAGTCTTCATCTTCATGTGCCACAGGCAAGCATGTTGAGTGTAGACTCATAACCCTAATCCTCATCACAGTAACCTGCAACATCACAAGTTATAGCCACAGTGGGTCAATACATTGGAATAGTATTGGCAAGTGATACCTTAGTAGAATAATAGTATCTAACTTTTACATGAATTTGGCTAAGTGTAGCTTAGGCTTGCTTTACCTATCAGTTGAAAACACTAAGTTTTTGATTGGCAAAAACTACCAAGGAACCACCAATAGAAATTGGTGAACCTTCACCCTTGTTCAACCATAAGTTTTAACTTAGAAAATTGGGATGAGGAGATTCTTGATAGCTTCCATGTCTTGATGCTCAAATTGTCCATTACCGGGGACATGACTAAGTACTTAGTTTCTTCCTTCTGCATAGGTGGTGCACTTTCCCTACAATACTTGATTTTCATCAAGACAGGACCTTTCAGAAGCCTTCCCTTAGACCAAAATGGATGCGCTCCCCTACCACCAACTGTCCATTTGGATAGGTTATTGCAACCTATATGATCCCGACAGAGCCCATAATGCCATGTGGCTGCACTAGAAGCTTCTTAACATATGGCATCTCAAATCCCTTTGTTCCTAGGTGGCATTCCACAAGTGAGATACACAAGGTTCACCAGTCCCCTGGCCTTGTGTAACCACTCAACATAAACCAAGCCACCATTCCACCCAGGTGTGTCATTCACTTAGTTGTTTTATTAAGAAAAACATAAGTCAAAGACTTAGAAATATTTTCCATAGCATGTGTATATAATCCACCCTTGGTTGCTACTAGCTAGGCTAAGCATGGCATTAGTAAGTATCTTAACTTAGATAAAATTCTAACAATTCTACAACTACTAGGATTTCCCAAGCATAGCATATAGATACTTAGTAAAAATTATCATGCAGCCCTATACAAAATATCTCTAATGCAAAGTCAAAATATTGGGACAAAAGTATGAAGTACCACTTGCCTTGGTAGTTGGGGGAGTAACAACAATCCGCACAGTCACAATCACCACTAGCACCAAAATCTACACATAAAATGATAGCACTAATTTCACACATCAAAATAAACAAGCAAAAATATATGAATGCATGCAAATGACATGTGATGATTTTCTAAACCCCACAAGACAAATAAAACAGTACTGATCAATAAACTAAACATTTACACATCAAACAAACTTTATTTGGCCATTAAAACATTTTTCAACAAATTTTTATACACAAAATAAGCTTACAAATGTCTCTGTAAAAACAACTAAGTTTACAGAAGCAATTCATTAAACAAAGTACATGTTTGGATAGAATTATTTTTCCTGATTCCATTGATATAAAATTTGCAAATTTTGGACGTGTGGATCAAAAGTTATGAATTTTGCAAGTTTGAACATCTAATAGATCTAATTTCAGATTTTAAATCTAAACCCAGCCACGCGGCAGCTCCTGATTGGATGGTACCGGTTCGCGCGGATCAGGCTGTCTGGATCGTTAGATTAAAAGTGCATCGCGTCTCAGATCTAAACATACCGCTTCGCTTAAGTAATCTATCAAATGCGTTGGATCTAGATCTAACGGCGCACAGACGTTTGGCCAAAGATGGGCGGCGCACGACGGTGGATGGTGGAGGCGCGGTCAGATGAGGACGGTGCTGACGATACAGGAAGCGCAGGAGAGAGAGAGAAATAGCTCACCGAGTTCGCCGTGCGTTGCTGATGCTCAAAGTGTGCTTGGTTGGCGAAGGGGCACTCGAGGTCGACGGGGATTGCTCGCCGTAGTTCCTTCTAGCGACGGCCGCTTCCGTTCATCGTTGCTGGCGAGGGTACAGGTCATGCCAAAGCAAGAGAAGAAGTGCGTCAGATGCGCAAGATGATGCTGGTCACGCGAGTGTCAACGAGAGGGAAAGGCGCGGTCAGTACTAACCATGGGAGCTCATCGGAGTTGATGGCTTCGTCGGACACACGTAGTCGTCGACGTTGTCGAGGTTCTGGGTGGTCCTAGCACACACCAGTGGTGTTAGAGGACGTGCAAGGTTGCAGTGATCCTACTGGCAAGACTACAAGGCAAGGGGCGGGGAGTGCTCACCGGAATTCACCGCCGGAGATTGTCGGTACTGCGGCGGAGTTTTGCGAAATATGGGCAGCCCGGTGGCGGAGTGGGGGTGCTGAGTGAGGGGAAATGGTCACAGAGGGGTGAGGGTTAAGTAGCCGTAGCAGGGGCGAGGATCATGCGCTGCATCAATGGAATTTAAGCCGAGTTTAATCGCGGTGTCACTGCGGGGAGGTAACGGCGGAGCGGGTCGTCGCACGGTGATTGAGGACGACGAGATGATGTGGTTGCGGGGCCCGTTGGTTAGCGAGGGGGTGAGCGTGGGCGAGGTGAGAAACAAGGGGAGAGGGAAAAACCCGGGTGGGCTGCATCTGTTACTGGGCCGAATAAGTGGCGCCAGCCCTTTTTCATTTCTTTTCCCTTTTTCTTTTTCTGATTGATTTTCCAGGAATCTTTTTCAAATGATTTTAAATGTGTTTAAACTCAAATCCTTTCTGAATTTTTGTAAAGTGGACTTTTCACATATTTGACTATAAAACAATGTTGTTCACTCAAAAATACCTTGGCCTAATGGATTTTAGAAATAAATCATGCCTTAATCATTTATTTATATTAGGCTTATGAATGGTTTTAAAATCATATTTTGTTTTGAAAATTTTTGGCCAAGAGTTGGAAACATAAATCAAACCTATGTTCAATTCCTTACTGGTTTAAACAAGTGTTCTCATATTAAAGAGTAGAAATAAAGCCACTGCCTTATCTACATAAAATAATAGACCTCAAATGCTTATGTTTTTGAAATCTTATATGAAAATGATCCTAAAGTGATTATGAATGCATGAATGATATGCAAACTTTGAAATCATGATTTTTGGGATGTTACAGTCAATGTTTGTATTGAATTCAAACTAGTGTGATGCTCCCATGTTTTTATGTTGGATAATCCCATAATGTATGTGTTATTGCAAGTTTCTATGGCCATGCACCTAGTTGCTTAGCACTGTCAGTTTTGCCCTCGACATGTGGTCAACACATGGGGTTTAGCTAGTTCATGGGTTAAACATTATCCAATTGATCGAAAATTTGGCACACTTGTGTATCTTGGATTGATTTAACATTTGAAATTGGAAATTTTGGATTAACTTGTATTCAGCCACATTTTCTTTTTCTAAGTGATTAAATTCAAAAAAAATTTAGGGATAGTTTAATTCAAAAAAAAAGACAAAACATAGTGCAACCTTCAAATGGAGTCTTTTTATGTTGCCTACAACCTAGCATGAATAATAAAGGAAATTGAAATAAAGAGAAATGGACTTATCCCCTAAACCACTTCTTAAACCCTTCTTGGAATGAGCTACTAGCTATGAATATGCATGGCTTTCTACCCCATCAACCTCCAAAATAACCCATCCCAAAACATACTTTGTCTAAATGACCCCAAAATTGGAACACTTATGTATCTTTGAGTTGCAAACAATATAATGTCGGCCAATATGAATTGTTTTGTTCAAATAATTTTTTTTTCATTTTTGATGCCAAAAGCTTGTATTTCCCTTACTCATTTTTTTATCTAAGTGCCCTTGTTTTCCTTAGCTCTACTCAATTTTCCCCTCCCTCTAAACTGTTCCTAACTTTTCCCCTCCCGCTAAAGTTTTCCTTACATTTCCCCTCTCTCCTTACTCAAACCCTCACAACAGCTCAACTTGCGCTCAGTTTGGCTGCTGCGCTCCGATTGGTCGAGATGTATGTCACACGGATCTTGGCCAACCACCATTGGATACATTATGATCTGACGGGTGGAGGTCTCTCTCTCCCGATGAGCACACCTACCTTGTATGGAGAGGGGATCCCGACAGGCTGGATGTCTCTCCCTCCCTTTTCTTGCCGCACGTATACCAGCCGCATCACTTTGGATGCGATCTGATTGGTAGAGATGTATGTGTAGGGGTTCGTAGCATGTAAACCAAAAATTGTCTACCGCATGCACACAAACAAGCCAAGATCTATCTACTAAATTGTAGCAATGAGTCGATAGAATTACTCACCCTCGAAGATTCCAAAGTAGTTAACGAGAGCAGATTCTCGTGGGTGATGTAGTCGTACACTTGCCGATCTCAAGATCGCGTAGACGATCCTTCCGGCGCTGCGTTTCGGCAGCGCTTCCGCAGTTGGTCACACGTTCGGTACTCGACGAAGACCTTCCTATCCCTTGTTCCAGCAGGCAGCAGAGGTTGTAGTTCTCCCCTCGTGATTCCGGCAGCATGATGGTGTGGTGTCGGAAGTAGAGGGAAGATCCAACCAGGGCTTCGCCTAAGACGGATGTGAGTTATGGTGGATTAGGGTTTCTTGGAAATCTAGGGTTTAGAAATCCGGGAGGAGGAGAAGATGTCGGCGGCGACGGACCGACGGGGGCGCTAGGCGGCGGCTCGTGGAGAGGGGCTAGGGCTTGTATTGTGTTGGGGCAGCCCTCCCCCTCTATTAATGAGAGGGGGCAGCCTTGGGAGGGGTGGGTTTGAATCCAAACCCAAACCCAAGTTGGATTGTGAGAAGGACTTGTTTCTTCTCCCACTAGGAAACCATTGTTCCAGTTTGACTTTTCAAACTTCCGGTTTGACTTTCAATTTAGAGCTTTATTTCTCTCTTGCATATGCCAACACCAAGTGACCTTGGATATGATCCAATCATTCCACATACCCATGACACATTCATGGACCATTCTCCATCCGGACCAGTGAACCTTCTAGACCCTTCTAGACCCTTCTAGAACCTCTCTGATGAAATCATCGGAAACTTTCCCGAACTCCGAAATAGGACTTTCCTTATATGAATCTTATTCTCCGAACCATTCCGGATCTCCACGTGATATCCCGGATCCCATCCGAGACTGCGAACAACATTCGGTATCCCTTCTAATATTCCATATCTACTAAACAACATCGAATCCTTAAGTGTGTCTCCCTACGGTTCGTGAATTACGCGGACATGACCGAGACACTTCTCCGATCAATAACCAATAGAGGAATCTGGAAATTCATATGGCTCCAACATATTTCTACGATTACTTTGCGATCGAATGAACCACTTACATACGATACCAATTTCCCTTTGTCTCACGGTAGTTTACTTATCCGAGGTTTTGATCGTCGGTATCTCTACATACCTAGTTCAACCTCGTTACCGATAAGTACTCTTTTCTCGTTCCCGTGATATGTGATCCCTTGTGAGACAGTCACATGCTTGCAAGCTAATTGGATGACATTCCACCGAGAGGGCCTAGAGTATATCTATCCATCATATGGATGGACAAATCCCACTCTTGATCTATGTGCCTCAACCCATACTTTCCGAACACTCAATGCCACCTTTATAGCCACCCAGTTACGGTGTGACGTTTGATATCATCAAATCATCCTTCCAGTGATGGTGATTAGCATGATCTCATGGTCGAAGGAATTAGGTTACTATGTATCAGAAAGCTTATAGCAAACGAACTATTAAAATGACTTGATCTTTATGCTATGCTTATCTATAGGAATATGTCCATCATACCATTCTCCTAATGATATGATCTTGTTATTAACAACATCTCAATGTTCATGATCGAGAAACCACGACCATCTATTAATCAACAAGCTAGTATTATAAAGAGGCTTTACCAGGGACTCTAATTTAGTTTACAAATCACACAAGTATTTATGTTTCCGGTTAATACTATTATAGCATGAATGTAAACATTTATCATAAACACAAAGATATGATAATAACTGCTTTTATTATTGCATCTAGGGCATATCTCCAACCGTCTCCCACTTGCACTAGAGTCAACTAATCTAGATTACATGGTAATATACCGATCACCCATAGCGGTTTGGTGCTGGTCATGTTTTGCCCTCAGGAGAGGTTTAGTCAACGGATCCACCACATTCAGATCAGTGAGTACTTTGCAAATCTTTATGTCACCATCTTGGACATGCTCTCGAATAGAGTGAAAACGTAGCTTGATGTGCTTCAGCTTCTTGTATGACCTTGGTTCTTGCGCATTGGCTATGGCGCCCATGTTATCATAGTAGATAGACATTGGGTCCAGCGCACTTGGAACCACACCGAGCTCTGTACTGAACTCCTTCATCCATATATCCTCTTGTGAAGCCTCTGAAGCAGCTATGTATTCCGATTCTGTTGAAGATCTCGCCACAACGCTTTGCTTTGCACTCCTCCAGCTAACTGCTGCACCATTCAAAGTAAATACGTATCCAGATTGAGATTTAGAATCATCTGGATCGGTGTTCCAACTAGCGTCGGTGTAACCATTAACAACGAGTTGTTCATCACCTCCATAAGAAAGAACCATATCCTTAGTTCTTCTCAAGTACTTAAGGATGTTTTTGACCGCTGTCCAATGATCTACTCCTGGATCACTTTGATATCTGCAATGTCGGGTCTAGTACATAGCATGGCATACATTAGAGATCCTATGGCTGAGGCACAGGGAGTCTTACTCATCCTTTCTCTATCTTATGTCGTTGCTGGACTTTGAGTTTTACTCAAGATCGTATTGGGCAACATGGGCAAGAACCCTTTATTGCTATCTTCCATTCCAAACCTCTTTAGAACTTTGTCCAAATATGTACTCTGTGACAATGATATTAGGCGCCTTGATCTATCTCTATAAATCTTTATGCCTAATATATAAGCTGCTTCGCCAAGATCTTTCATTGAAAAACTATTATTCAAATAATCCTTGACACTATTAAGAAGGTCTACATCATTCCCAATCAACAATATGTCATCTACATATAGTATTAAGAAAGCTATAGAGCTCCCACTCGCTTTCTTGTAAATACAAGCTTCTCCATAAGTTTATATAAAACCAAAGCTTTTGATTACCTTATCAAAATGTTGATTCCAACTTCGGGATGCTTGCTTCATATCCATATATGGACCATTGAAGTTTGCATACCTTGTTAGCATCTTTAGGATCGACAAAACCTTTGTGTTGCATCATATACAACTCTTCATCAATGTCTCCATTGAGGAAAGATGTTTTGACATCCATCTGCCATATCTCATAATCATAATATGCAGTGATTGCTAATATAATCCTTACAGACTTTAGCTTCGCTACTGGTGAGAAAGTCTAATCGTAGTCAACTCCTTGAGTCTGTCGAAACCCTTTTGCGACAAGTCGAGCTTTATAGATGGTAATATTACCATCAGCATCTGTTTTCTTCTTGAAAATCCATTTGTTCTCGACAGCCTTCCGGCCATCCGTTAAGTCCACCAAAGTCCATACTTGGTTTTCGTACATGGATCCAATCTCGGATTTCATGGCTTCTTGCCATTTATTGGAATCTAGGCTCATCATCGCTTCTTCATATGTCGCAGGGTCATCGGTGTTGTCCACCAACATGACACTCATAACGGGATCATACCAATCAGGAGTGGTACGAGTTCTCGTTGACCTGCGAGGTTCCGTAGTAACTTCAACCGAAGTTTCATGATCAACATCATTAGCTTCCTCTCTTATTGGTGTAGGCTCCACAGGAACTACTTACGGTCCTGCACTACTCGCAAGTTCGAGAGAAGGTTCATCAACCTCGTCGAGTTCTACTTTCCTTCCAGTCACTTCTTTCGAGAAAACTCCTTCTCTAGAAAGGATCCATTCTTGGCAACAAAGATTTTGCCCTCGGATCTATGATAGAAGGTATACCCAATGGTTTCCTTCGGGTATCCTATGAAGACGCATTTTTCCGCTCTGGGTTCAAGCTTGTCTGGTTGTAACTTCTTTACATAAGCTTCGCAACCCAAAACTTTAAGGAACGACAATTTAGGTTTCTTCCCAAACCATAATTCATATGGTGTTGTTTCAACGGATTTAGATGGTGCCCTATTTAAAGTGAATGCGGCTGTTTCTAATGCATAACCCCAAAAAGATAGCGGTAAATCTGTAAGTGACAACATAGAATGAACCATATCTAAGAGAGTTCGATTACAACGTTCGGACACACCATTACGTTGTGGTGTTCCCGGCGGTGTCAATTGTGAAAGTATTCCGCATTTCTTCAAATGCTTGCCAAACTCGTAACTTAGATATTCGCCTCCACGATTATATCGTAGAAATTTAATCTTCTTGTTACGTTGATTCTCTACCTCACTTTGAAATTCCTTAAACTTCTTGAAAGTTTCGGACTTATGTTTCATGAAATAGATATACCCATATCTACTCAAGTCATCCGTGAAGGTGAGAACATAACGATAACCACCGCGCGATGCTACACTCATTGGGCCACACACATCGGTATGTATGATTTCCAATATGTCTGTAGCTCGCTCCATCATACCAGAAAATGGAGTCTTAGTCATTTTACCCATAAGACATGCTTCGCATCTCTCAAGTGATTTGAAATCAAGTGATTCAAGAAGTCCATCGGAATGGAGTTTCTTCATACTCTTCACTATAATATGACCAAGACAACAGTGCCACATATAGGTTGAGTTATCGTTCAATTTCAAACGTTTAGCTTCAATGTTATTAATGTGTGTATTACTACAATCGAGATTCAATAAAAATATACCATCTATCAAAGTTGCATGTGCATAAAACATATTACTCATATAAATCGAACAACCATTATTCTCGGACATAAACAAGTAACCGTCTCGCAGTAAACAAGATCCAGATATAATGTTCATGCTCAATGCAGGCACCAAATAACAATTATTTAAGTATAAAACTAATCCCGATGGTAGATGAAGAGGTAGCGTGCCAACCGCAATCACATCAACCTTTGATCCATTTCCAACGCGCATCGTCACCTCGTTCTTCGCTAGCTTCCGTTTATTCTGCAGTACCTGTTTCGAGTGACCTTCTCCCTTGCAGTAAAAGCACTCAGTATCAGTCTTAGGCCCAGCCTTGGTCTTCTTCGCCGGTGCGGTAACTTTCTTACCACCCTTCTTGAAGTTTCCCTTTTTCTTAGACTTGCGTTGCTTCTTGAATTTGGTGGTATTATTGACCAACAACACTTGGTGCTTTTTCTTGATCTCCACTTCTATAGATTTCAACATGGAGAAGAGTTCTGGCAACGACTTGTCCATGTTTGCATATTGTAGTTCATCACAAAGTTCTTGTAACTTGGTGGCAGTGATTGGAGGACACGGTGAATCCCCAAAGAATTAGGAATCACTATACCCAAGCTTTGGATTTTACTTGCGTGCCCATACATCTTAAGCACGTGCTCACTGATGGAGCTGTCCTCTTCCATCTTGCAGTTAAAGAACTTTTCAGAAGCCTCATAACTCTCAACTGCCGCGTGAGCCTCAAATATCATTTTGAGTTCATGGACAATATCATGTGGTCATGGTTCTCAAACCTTTCCTGAAGCTCCGATTCCAAACCATACAAGATAGCACACTGAACTGTGGAGTACTGATTCTTCCGAATGAGGAAAACATTCTTTACCTCATCGGTAGCAGTAGCTACAAAGGGTCACCCAATGCATCCAAAGACATAGGTCAAATTACCAGCATTGAGGACAATCCTCAAATTGCGGAACCAATCCGCGAAGTTGCTTCCATTGTTTTTCAACTTTTCTTTCTCTAGGAACGCATTAAAATTGATGGTAGGGGCCGCCATTGATCTACAACATATTTGCAATAGTTTAGACTAAGTTTATGACAAATTGAGTTCTAATTAATAGTTAAATTAATCTAGGTGAACTCCCACTCAAAACAATATCCCTCACATTGTTTTAGTGATCACATGAACCAAATCAACCACATCAAAACCGATCATCACGAGAGTTGATGTAGCTTCAATGGCGAACAATCAACATGTTCATCATATCTACTATATGACTCATGCTTTACCTTTCGGTGATCCGTGTTCCGAGACCAAGTCTGTACATGCTAGGCTCGTCAAGATCAAACCTTAGCTTCCGCATGAGCAAATCTAGCTTGCTCACGTTGTATACACTCGCAGAATCTAACACACCCGATCATCACGTGGTTCTTCGAAAGAACGAGCTTTAGCAACGGTGCTTACTAAGGATGAACACTTTAAAACTTGAAATTGTGTGCTTGAGGGATCATCTTATAATGCTACCGTCGTGAACTAAGCAATACAAGATGCATAAAAGGATTAACATCATATGCAATTTATAATATGTGATATGATATGGCATTTCTTCTTGTGCTTCCGATCTCCATCTTCAAGCACGAACATGATCTCCATCATCTCCGGTATGGCGTCAAGGTCAATGGCGCTGCTTCATGGTTGTCGTCCACCAGCATCAACTATTACAACTACTTTGAATAGACACGCAGGTCTTAATGGAATTTAAAAGACAACCATATGGCCCCTGCCGGTTGCCAACTTACAATAAGGATCATTGCATACATCATATATAATCACAATCATGGCCATATCACATCACAGCACACCCCTGCAAAACAAAGTTAGACGCCTCTAATTTTCTTTGCATGTTTTACGTGGTTTGGGGCTTTCAATAAGTGTCGTTCTAACTTACGAACAAGAACCACAATGTTGATGCTTGAACTATCAAGTGCCCGTTGTAAATTGAATCTATACTATGATGGGAGACACAGACACCCGCAAAGCCACTTATGCAATACAAGTTGCATGTTAAGCGTGGAGCAAGTCTCATGAGCAATGTCATGTAAGGTTAGCCGGGCCGCTTCATCCCATCATACCGCAAGTTGCAAAGTACACAAAAAGCAATTGATAATAAAAGCACCACCGCCCACAATGACCATTGTGTTCTACTCGTGCAACAGATCTACATATAGACACGGCTCTGCTACCATTGTAGGGGTTTGTAGCATGGAAAACAAAAAATTTCTACCGCATGCACACAAACAAGCCAAGATCTATCTACTAGATTGTAGCAACGAGTCGATAGAAGTACTCACCCTCGAAGATTCCAAAGCGGATAACGAGAGCAGATTCTCGTGGGTGATGTAGTCGTACACTTGCCAATCTCAAGATCGCGTAGACGATCCTTCCGGCTCTGCATTCCGGTAGCGCTTCCGCAGTCGGTCACACGTTCGGTACTCGACGAAGACCTTCCTATCCCTTGTTCCGGCAGGCAGCGGAGGTTGTAGTTCTCCCCTCGTGATTCCAGCAGCACGATGGCATGGTGTCGAAAGTAGAGGGAAGATCCCACAGGGCTTCACCTAAGCCGGATGCGAGTTATGGTGGATTAGGGTTTCCCGGAAATCTAGGGTTTAGAAATCCGGGAGGAGGAGGAGATGTCGGCGGCGACGGACCGGCGGTGGCGTTGGCGGCGGCGCGGCGGCGGCTCTTGGAGAGGGGCTAGGGCTTGTATTGTGTTGGGGCAGCCCTCCCCCTCTATTTATGAGAGGGGGGCAGCCTTGGGAGGGGTGGGTTTGAATCCAAACCCAAACACAAGTTGGATTGAGAGAAGGACTTGTTTCTTCTCCCACTAGGAAACCATTGTTCCAGTTTGACTTTTCAAACTTCCCGTTTGACTTTCAATTTAGAGCTTTATTTCTCCCTTGTATATGCCAACACCAAGTGACCTTGGATATGATCCAATCATTCCACATACCCATGACACATTCATGGACCATTCTCCATCCGGACCGGTGAACCTTCTAGACCCTTCTAGAACCTCTCCGATGAAATCATCGGAAACTTTCCCGAACTCCGAAATAGGACTTTCCTTATATGAATCTTATTCTCCGAACCATTCCGGATCTCCTCGTGATATCCTGGATCCCATCCGGGACTCCAAACAACATTCGGTATCCCTACTAACATTCCATATCTACTAAACAACATTGAATCCTTAAGTGTGTCTCCCTACGGTTCGTGAATTACGCGGACATTACCGAGACACTTCTCCGATCAATAACCAATAGAGGAATCTGGAAATTCATATGGCTCCCACATATTTGTACGATTACTTTGCGATCGAATGAACCACTTACATATGATACCAATTTCCCTTTGTCTCACGATAGGTTACTTATCCGAGGTTTTGATCGTCGGTATCTCTGCATACCTAGTTCAACCTCGTTACCGATAAGTACTCTTTTCTCGTTCCCGTGATATGTGATCCCTTGTGAGCCAGTCACATGCTTGCAAGCTAATTGGATGACATTCCACCGAGAGGGCCTAGAGTATATCTATCCGTCATATGGAAGGACAAATCCCACTCTTGATTCATGTGCCTCAACCAATACTTTCCGAACACTCAATGCCACCTTTAATAGCCACCCAGTAATGGTGTGACTTTTGATATCATCAAAGCTTCCTTCCACTGATGGTGATTAGCATGATCTAATGGTTGAAGGAATTAGGTTACTATGTATCAGAAAGCTTATAGCAAACGAACTATTAAAATGACTTGATCTTTATGCTAAGCTTATCTATAGGAGTATGTCCATCATACCATTCTCCTAATGATATGATATTGTTATTAACAACATCTCAATGTTCATGATCGAGAAACCACGATCATCTATTAATTAACAAGCTAGTATTATAAAGAGGCTTTACCAGGGACTCTAATTTAGTTTAGAAATCACACAAGTATTAATGTTTCCGGTTAATACTATTATAGCATGAACGTAAACATTTATCATAAACACAAAGATATGATAATAACTGCTTTTATTATTGCCTCTAGGGCATATCTCCAACAGTATGTAACACGGATCTTGGCCAACCACCGTTGGATACATCATGATCCGACGGGCTGGAGGTCTCTCTCTCTCCTTATGGGCGCACCTACCCTATACACAGAGGAGAGCCTGACAGGCTAGATGTCTCTCCCTCCCTTTCCCTATCGCACATATACTAGCCGCATCTTCCTCCCCTCATATCGAAGTATGGCGGCGCGACAGTACAAACAGCATGCGGTGGCATGGTTCTAAGCGTGGCGGTACGAATGGCGTGCGGTGGCGTGGACCTAAGCCTGGCGGTCCGAATGGCGTGCGCCGGTGTGGACCTACGCATGGGGGTCGGGACGGCGTGTGGTAGCACGGATCTAAACCTGGTGGTCAGAATGGCGTTTGGTGGTGCGGACCTAAGCGTGGGATCGGAACGTCTTGCGGCGGCGCGGATCCAAGTGTGGTGGCTGGAACATCGTGTGGCGGTGAGGATCTAAGTGTCTGAAATTTCTGTCTCTGTCTGTCTCACTCATGTTCACCTCCTCAGATCCGTTGCTGGTGAAATACATCGATGCGGCGGTAGTGCCCGCAGTGGTCATCGATGCGATGACGATTGAAGTCATCATCCGCAACATCACCGCGACGTCGCAGATCAAACCCTCGTGAACCGATGCCGTGGGAGGCAGGCTGCGGCTGGCATGTCGAGATGCAGTTCGATGGTGAAGGCCTGATGTACGTCATGGTTGGATGGATGCGATAGGGAGGGCGGCTCACCGTCCACTTAATATTGGGACAAATTTGAGCCCATATTAGTTGACTTAGATTCATCTAGATATGAACGTATCTAGTCAAGTTTTAGTGCTAATATGGGTCGAAGGGAGTATGCTTTGACAATCTCCGGTGGGCTTGTATAAATTTGATCGAAATATGTATCATTTGAATCAAAATTTATACTCCCTCCGATTCATACTACTTGTCGTAAGTAGTAATATGGATCGGAGGTATATGCTCTAAAACTGATTCATAAGTAGTACGCTCTCTGACCCAAATTAGTTGATCTAGCTATTTCTAAATTCGATTGTATCTATACATGAATTAGTATTAGATTCATTCGTATCTTGACGAATTTGAGTCAACTAATTTGGATTGAAGGGAGTAGTACTTTCTTTCATAGATCGCCTCTCTGGAGAAGAAGAATGTGCAACTGATAGGGCCCCAAACTTGACCCTCTAGGCATTTGGCCTGCCAACTATGGACAGCTAGATTCAATGGCAAGCCACTCGGGCCCCGCAATGCATTCTCTTGACAACTTTGGGACCGCAAAGTGACTAAATTAGCAGGAACTCACAACCATCAATACACGTGCCACCTTCACCACAAGCCCATAGTGTAACTGTTAGGACGGGGATGACAACAATGAAAACTGCCCACATGAATCTACTATTCTCCTCCCCCTTCACTTGAAGTTCGTGTTTTAGATTTTCTACCAATTGATCGGATACGGCAATCTCAGCCTCAAGTGTCAACTTGTCTTTGCGAATAAGCTCTGAGTTCTTCTTTTCTTCCTCGACGGTACGCTTTAGCTCTAATATCAACAGGTTTTTACGGGCCAATTCATCACCTAAATTGGCAACCATCTCCTCCAAATCTATCCTCTGGCTATACCACTGGGTTGATTCATCTTGGTATGCAATGTACCATGGATCATCGGCCTGCATAGCACATTGTAACAATCCCAAAACAAACCCAATTAAAATCAATCTGACAGGCCATGGCAGCACTTCAAATTCAAGGGTAGTACAAAGAGAAGGAGCTACCTGCACTTCTGACGTGGTAGGAGGAGGATAATGTGGCCACGATATGAAAAATCCCCACCCTCGACGGTGTACCCACTACGACCAGACATTGAAGTCTAATTTACCCCTGCAATATCGAGGAAATTACGAGAACCGAATCGATTAGGGTGGGCAGAGCAGGAGTGAAGGTCTTACCAAGCACTACTAGCAATTGCTACGACCGTGCGTTGAGCTATGGAGGCGGAATAAAATCTCGGTCATCGTGGGCGGCGGACCTGCATGCGGTCGGTACTGCCTCAATGCACAATGCGTGCGAACAAAGAAGGTGCTGGAGCCGTGGTTGAGGTGAAGCGCGACAGTCCGTCCTACGCTGAGCCACCGACGCACCGATGATGGCTGCTCTGTCCGCCGGTGGGGTAGGAGCTGCTCGGGGCTGGGGGCTAGGAGAAGATGAGAGAGAGAGAGCCGACCTCAAGTGTGTCATACACGACCCCACCTGTCAATGTTTGCGGGAGTAGCTGCTCCGGGATTTTTTCATATTTACCAATTTTTCATATCAGCCAAACTTTTTTTTTGAAATTTGCATATTTGCCACATGAACACCACATGTCAGTGACACACAAAATAGCAAATATGCAAGTGGCAATCTAAAACATGGAAAATATGATAATACCCCCTCCAACCCCACCTCACGGCCCCATCAGTCATTGGCTTTGACGGCCCCACATGACGGCCACATCGTTCATTGGCTTCGATGGCCCCACAGAACGAACTTTTTCTTTGAAATTTGCATATTCGACACATGACCACCACATGTTAGTGACACACAAAATGGAAAATATGCAAGTTGCAATCTAAAACATGGAAAATATGCAAATCCCCCCTCTAGCCCCACATGACGGCCCCATCGGTCATTGGCTTCAATGGCCCCACATGACGGCCCCATCGTTCATTGGCTTCGATTGTCCCACAGAACAAACTTTTTCTTTGAAATTTGCATATTTTCCACATGACCACCACATGTCAGTGAAACACAAAATGGCGAATATGCAAGTTGCAATGTAAAACGTGGCAAATATGCAAATCCCCCTCCAGCCCCACATCACGGCCCCATCAGTCATTGACTTCGACGGCACCACATGATGGCCCCATCGTTCATTGGCTTCAATGGCCCTATAGAACGAACCTTTTCTTTGAAATTTGCATATTTGCTGTAACACCCTCCGAATCGGCCCTATGCAAGTTTCAGCGCTTCCCGCCAAACCCGCATAGAAACGATTCAAGGGTGCCCACCAGGCACTTGCGTGCGGGTGGAAAACGAAGTAATATCATTACACAATAGTCCTCGATGGAACCCACAAAACAGATATATACAACAGCGAATCAAAGAGTCAAGAATACAGATATACAATACAAAGATCCAAATCACTTTTAAAACGATACAGCGTCCGAGTACGGACAAGATGCAAATTGAGCTAAGAGCCCTGAAGAATAACCAATGGCGTCCATAACCCTGCCCAGGCCAAGCCGGAAGGGTAACCCTGCTAACGACGTCGATCTCAAAACCTGCTTAAACAAAAGGGGTGCCGGCAAAGGGCAAAGGAAAAAGAGAGAGCGGTCAGTACTGAGGCCAGTACACGGCGAGGCTAGAATTCGGCGGTCCTCGCCTACATAGGTATGGTGGACTGAAGCGGCAGCGCAACATGCACTAAACAACCTATAGTGACTCGAGATAACTGGCGGCTATCAGAGAGGGGTAAGAAAGACCTATTCGGAACCAACCTCATACTACCACCAAACAAACCCGTCCTGGTATTTCCCCCTCGAGACCAAACGAGGAAGTCGGACCAAGGAACTCACACCGTTGGCAATTTTACTCATTCCGTTATAGTGGCGGCAATTACTAGTCAAATATAGATGGTCATCCTGATATAATAAGCAGTGGGCCGTTTTAGTTAACCATTCCGTTGTAGCTGCAACACTTACTAGTCAGATACAATTAGCATGAGATATCCCAGAACCCAGCAGTTGTTGGTACTTTTATTTAGCCATTCCGTTGTAGTGGAGCTGATTACTAGTCATATCGGATACAAGTCAAATTATAGCAGTAAACTTTAGTTATAGTTGTCTATGATCGAGAACTGTGCTCCAAGTCGTCCATAACCGCGAACACGGCTTCTCGAAAAGATTTAACCCTGCAGGGGTGCACCAAAGTATCCACACGCACTTCGACCCTTTTTGCCAGATCCGTTAACATACACCCATCGGTATGTCGGCGGGGCCTAAGTCATGACGTTTCCCAGACCCAAAGCAAGCACGGGGGGCCACCCCACTAAGTATACCCACAACGAAGTCGGCCGGTCTCCGAGACGGACTCAGGGTTTGGGTGGACGGTCAGAACGACGGGAACCCGAAAACTCGGGCTTGTCGATACTGCCAAATCGTGTCCCGATCCTAAATAAAGACAGCAAGACATCGCACAATTTAAATAAAGCAAGAAGCATGGCATAAGTACGAATAGTAATAAAGCCCCAAACTAATTGTGGCCCCAAAGACAAGATTTTGAAATCAGGTACTAAATCGATGGGGTGCCCATACATCCCACATGTGGTTAGCGCTCGATCTCTAACAGTGTCAAGAACTCGGGGTCCTACGGGACACAAGTGGACGGTTAACAACCAAATAACATCTATTGCCCACCTGTGCCTCTGCATTTACCTACTTCAATTTTAGTTATTAAACAGTAGTTGAATTAAACGATAATTAAAGCCATGATCAACTCCAACATTAAACATGCGGCAACACTCCAACAACTGTGGTACTGGACGACACGCAACAGCACTTGAGCAAGCGACTACGACGCGCAAGTCCAACGATCTACCAATCAACAGGTAATAGGGTGTGTCCAAGGCAATATAAGGCTGCAAGGGATAGCACGGGTACGGAAACTAGAGCATCGCAACACAGATAGTAATAGATCAATAGGAGGGAGTAAATACTATAAAAGTAAGATAGGTAGAAAGGGGGAGATGCTCGCCTGAAAACATTGCCGAAGATTCATCCGAAGATCGGGTCGACACTCGCATCAACTCATCGGCCTAATCCGTGAAGAAGCAAAGCACTAGCAGAAACACCGGATGCAATATTTAATACTACGGCAGAAGATCGGGCATGATGCATGTATGATGAATGGCATGGCAAAGGATGCGATGCAATTAGATCATATTAAGCGGAACCGGGGTCCCGACAATTAATTAGGTGGTTGATGTTGTCTAGCTACCCCACAATTTAGATGTTGTCTTAACATGGCAAAATATATCACCGGTTTGCTACACAAATTTAAATGGGGCCAATATTTGACTAGATTTGTCCGCATATGGAGCCCATATTTAATTATAAGGTGAATCGGCATAATGCCCCCAAACCCACATGACAATATGTATGCAAGCATGGAAATTTTATATGCAACAAGGATATATCATTTGTAAAATAGGGGTTTCAGGAAAAAGGTCACACATAGAGGGGTCTCGACGATCTTGGGGTTCACCGAGGGTCCGACAGGTTCGGGATCGGTCTTCGGGGTCTCGGTCATCGGATCCGGCTCGGGGGTCTTCGGACGCCGGGAACAAGCTTCGGAATCCATGAGGCGATCCTGGCGCATCCGAGGGGGAACTTGAAGCCCGCAATGGAGATCTTATCATCGATGGAGAACATGGTTTCCAACTCGAGGGTCTTGTCCATCGAGAGGGTTCGAAGATCTTGCTGCAGCCTTGTTGACCTTCAATTCATTTCGCTGCAACATGGTAGCCTCACCACAACTCTAGTACGTAACACCATCTGGAAACATCGAAGACGAAACATTTTGATGAACAGGAGTAGAACACGCGCATGCAGAACATATACATGGTGTACGCGCGACACATACTGCCTGCTGACGACGAACGAGAGCGGCAGGAGGCCAGCGACAGGGGCCAGAGAGATGAAGCGGGGCGACATGCTCGAACGGATGCGCAGCAGTCGCCAGGGCATCGAGTGGAAGAGGCGGATGAGGGGCCCCAGGCCACGGTGAATTGAGATCGCGCAGGGCGTCGTGACCCGAGCAGAGGAGGAGGCGGATGGGGCACAGGCCGGCGGCAAGAGGTGCTCAGGAACCAGCACAGGTGGATAGAGTAGGGGTAGCAGTGCCTGGTCGCAGCGGCGCAGACGGTAGAGGCGGGCTCGACGGCCGGAGACGGGGCCAGCTCGGGAGTAGAGGAGGTCGGGCATGGAGGCCGCGCAAGCAGATAGTGTCGCAGCAAAGGTCGCGGGCAGGCTCGACGGAGAAGGGGCGGCGCTTGGTCGACACGGAGGAAGGCGGCGGCCATGGCGCAGCAGGCTCGCGGCTGTAGACGCGGGGCGAGGCGGTCCAGGATGGAGGCGGCCGGGGTCCTCTACGAGGCGGCCGGCGCTGCGGTGCCGATGGGCGAGAACTGCCGGCCAGGGAGGAAGCGAAGGCAGGACGACGAGCTTGCGAACGCGGCGGCGGCAGCGCGCGGTTACAGAGAAGGAAGGAGGCGGGGCTCCACGGGGCGGCTCGAGCGGCCGGAGGGGCGAGGAGACGGGCGGCGCTTGCCGTGCTGGCCAGAGGAGGCGATAGAGGAGGTCGAGGTGGACCGCGGCGCGGTGGCGGTCGTGCTCCAAGGAACGGGGACGGGAGGCGGCGGCGAGCTGCAGGATGTGGGTGGAGGCGAGGAGGCCGTGGGCCGGAGCTTGAGCGGGGAGGATGGCCGACGAAGCGGGGCCGCACGGCGCCGGGAGGGGACCCCGTGGCGGCGGTGGTTGTAGGATACGGGGCTCGGGCCCGGCCGGAGCAGAGGAGATCGGCGGCGGTTGGCGACGTTCGCGAGAGAGAGAGGAGAGGGAGGCGTAGGAGGCGGCGTGCGCTCGGGAAGGGAGGGGCCCTGGCGGAGGGAGGATCGGAGACCGGCGGCGCTCACGCGGGGATGGAGGCGAGCGGGGGAGAGAGAGGGTAGGTGGGGATGGGGGTTGGGGAGCGGTTCGATTGGGGTGGGCCAGGAGCACGCGGTGGGGCCCGGGTGGTCAGTCGGTGTGGAGTTGGTGGTGTGTGTGTGTGGCATGAGCTGAGTGGAGGGGTTGGAGGAAGTGGTGCGGTGGCGCGAGGTGAATGGTGGGGGTGATGTGGCTAGGGGCTGGGTAGGATAGGTTTAGGTAGAAAAGGGTTTGGGGGGATCTAGGTAGGACTAGATATTTTTAGACTAGGGTCTGGAGGTGGTCGGCCGGGCTTTCGGGCCTGGCTGGCTGCCTCCCAAAAATAAAAATAAATATTTTAACATTTAAGTTGATGAAGTTGCCGGATAGAACCATACATTCCTTGTCCGAAGGAAGCGAGCGGGTTAAACCCATAGGAGCTGCAAATTCCGACAAGGAGCGTATGAGTTCGATAAATTCTAAGTATCCGGACTACAGGAACATAAGGCGGAGGAAACTTACTGAAGATGCTGGCCTTGGCCTGCCAAAGGATGTCCGCCAAGGATTCCTTATCTTATTGGAGGAGCTTAAACGCCTCGCTATGGAGAAGGTTTTGCTCATCGGTAGCTTGCTTCTGATCCTTTAGGATCGCAAGCTCCTCCTTCAAACGATTGATCTCCGCGGAGGCGGAATCCTGCAGGGCTTTCATGGAATCCTCGTGCATCTTCAGCATCTCCTTCCTCTCCTCCTTCAGGATCTTGTTCTCACTGTCCAGCTGCTGGATATGCTTGGACTGCTCAACAATGTCCTTGGCCTTGGCAACATGTTCTGCAAGTCAGATAAAACAAAGTACACAGTGAGTACTTGGAGATTGTGGGCACAGAAGTAAGACGGAAATGCGTAATAAGAAAACAGACTCTTGTTTTTGATGATCCGTTCCTTCAAGATGGCGGTTTTACCCTTTTCAGCTTCAAGATCTGCACGCATCTTCTGGTACTTGTCATTGGCCATGCCCCTCCGAGCATTCTCATTCTATGGAAACAAATACAAAGTTAAATCGTTGTTTGGTCTGCTTGGAGCTTCCAGTCCGAGATTTTCCACCTAGACGCTCGGGGGCTACAGCGAGAATTTTTAAACTTAGCAATATGCTTAGCTTTTCTTTAAAGCATCTTGTCGGAGCTAATTCAGTTCTCGATTAGAGGCTTGGGGGCTATAGCATAAAGTTTTTAACTCAGAAAATGCTTAGCTTTTCTTTAAAGCATCTAGTCGGAACTAATTCAGTTACAACTAGAGGCTTGGGGGCTACAGCATTGAAAATCATGAACACTGCTTGTGCTACTCTTAAAGCATCTAGTCGGAATAATTCATTCCATCTAAATGCTTGGGGGCTACAGTGAGAGTTTTTTCTAACTTAGTCACTCTTAGAGCATATAGATGCAAAACCTATGGTGTTCCGTCTACATCCTCGGGGGCTACAGTGGGATACTCGTTTGAAATGCAAAAGGAAATGTAAACACTTACAAGTGCAATAATCTTGAGGTTTGTAGCACTCTCGGCTAGCAGCTTGCTGAAGGGAATGCTATTTCCTTGCAAGATATCCGCTTGCCGGAGTAGCTCCTCGAGACCGCACGTCGGAGATGACGGCACTCCTCCAGCAACCATAGTAGTGTTACTCGGCAGAAGCACCGGATAAACTATCTTTGGGAACTCGAAGGGTTTCTAGGGAGTAGGGGCGCCACCTTCGGCAGAGGTACCCGCTCCCACCACCGCCTTGCCGCTACCGATGGCATCCTTAGCCGGAGCTTCAGCCATTTGAAGAGCAGCGCTCTCCTGCGTCGCCTGCTCGCCGACAACAGTGAGCTCGGTAGAGGCGCTAGAATCCACTTCCATGGCGGAAGGGCCTGGTGCCTCCTGGACTTGAGAGCTTGTCGGAGCAGAGGAGGGCTTGACGGCAGGAGTGGCAGGGGAAATGGCGGGGGAGGAGTCGCGATGCAGCATATCTTTGATATTTCTAGAAGCCCCAAGAGTCTTGGAGGACTTCTTGAGGCTGGTTGTGGCTTTCTTCCTGAAACATGCAAAATGCATAAGTATAGGAACAAGACAGATAAATAGACAATGTCGGAGAGCGAAAGGCTTACACTAGGGGGGCGCTTTGGCTAACATCCCGGTGGCTTTTCTCTTTTCTGCCTCCAGGGCGGCAGTAGTCTTCTTGGAGGCTCCACCCTCCGTCTTCTTTTTCTTGCCTCCGTCGGCAGCATCAGAGGTGGAGCTCTTCCGCTTTCACGCCAATGGGACATCGTCGTCGGATACGACCGTGACGTCCTTCATCTTTGGATCATAGATTTGGGCAGCCAGGTTTCCCTCATCTAGATCGCTAAGCTGTTAAGTGATAAATCATCGTATTAGACAAGATGGTATTGGCAAGACGGAAAAACTGGAGCAATGTCATACACGGAGAATAAATATCTACCTTTGGGCACTTGCCGTCTACAAACATGTCGTAGGTGGGGGTGAAGCCACGCTTCTTATCATTCACCTTGACGATGTCCTTAAGGTGGAACTTGACGGAGTCGCTCGAGAAGTTATCCTCGGAGATCCGGAGGGTATCCCTTCGATCGCCGGTGTACTCGTGCATGAACTTCAGGCGGTGCTGCAGAGGTTGGATTCGCCTGATGAACCAGCACATGGCTAGGTCCAAGCCGGTAAAACCTGTCTCTACGAACCACTCGATCCGCCTTATTGCGCGAGAAGCGTCGAGGTCGGAGGGAAGGGAGGCATGGGATCTCCATGTGGAAACTTCAGCGGCGGCTCCATCCACGAAGTCCGGGTACGTCACTTCTCGGCCCGCCAAAGGAATGTCGGGGCCGTAGAAGTACGTCCGCTGCCAGTTTTTGCACGACTCGTGGCCGACGATGTCGGGGAACCGCCGGCCAGGTCGGATCTTGAAGCTTATGGTGCCGCAGTTCCTAAGCTCCTCCCTACTATGTCCGGCTTCACGTTTGACGGTGAAGAAGTACACGAACAAGTCTAACCTAGGCCTAATCCCTAGGTAACCCTCACAAAGTGCCGCGAAGTTGCTAAGCACTAAGATACTATTGGGGGAGAGGTTATGGGGTTGGACCTTGAAGTGGTTCAAGACGGACAGAAAGAAGTGGGAGATGGGCAGAGAAACGCCGCGTACCAGCTGAGCCTTGAGGTACACCTTTTCTCCGGCTTGGGGAGAAGGTGTCACCTCGCCGCCCGCCACGCGAGCCCCTCCGTCGCGGGGAGGTAGCCTTCGGCGACCATCTCTTGGATGTCACGGCCGCTGATGTCCGAGCCGCGCCAGTCTCCCTTGTGCGAGTCTGGCTCTTCTTCTAGAGGCTCTAGCGCCTCCAGATTGTGGTCACCGCCGATGGTTTCAATCACCTCCGACGCGGGGATGACCAGGCCCTCTGGGGGCACGACGACGGAGCTCGCCGTCTTCACCATGGCTTTGCTCGACGCCGCCATCCACGGGGAGGAGCTGCTGCTGGCCATGAAAGGTTGGAAGGGTGCGACTGGTGCAAGGAGAAGCTAGGGTTTCTTCGAGGTTTTCCGCGGAGAGCTCGAGGAGGCGTGCGGCTGGAGGAAGAAGACGATGACGCGAGAGAATGGGGTGAAAAGTGGCAAGTGTCCCACGGTTACTATTTATCTTACTCTGCGTCAAGATTCATGCAGATAATCGGACGGTTGTCGCGTAGACGACGTGTTCGTGAACGTGCGCGGTAATTTCGCCACGTATCCAACCGCCGCCGCCAACAGTTCGTATCGCTCGCGCGGGAAAATCGGATATGATTGTGTTCTCTGCATGTGTGAGTTACGAGGAGTCGCTGACCTAAGCCTACGTCGTCACAACTGACATGGTAGATGAGCCGTCGCATCGAAGATTCCGGCATGAACGGATTTAATCCGACTAGTGAAAGAGTACGATGGAAGATTCAGCATTTCTCCGACTTACTAATAAGAAGATGGAGAAAACTTTGCAGGGTTCTTTGGGAGGACTGCAAGATGTTGCTTGATGATTTGCCGACATCCATCTAGATGGAGCATTCCATGTGAAGAGGCAAGACGGTGCAAGATCTCGGAGTTCTCCGAGGGCTACTGTTAGGGATATGCTATATGGTTATCCTCATAGCATGTTTCTTATCCGACTAACCCGGGTGGACCATAGTCGGTAGCATGGCCTATGGCCTGCTGGGCGGCCCAGTTAGGTGGATCCTGAAGGGAGTCCCATGCCGGATAAAGGAAGGCTACGGTGGAGTCACCAGCGTACCCGGACCTTGGAGTGCCAGATACACAAGACTAGTGATAGACGGTGTATGACTCTCTAACCTGTCCGGCTAGGACTTTTCCCTATAACCCTAGGATCTGACGACTATATAAGTCGGACCTATGGGAGCCTTTAGGGCACAACTTCAGACAATCTCATACAACCTCGCACAGCGAACCTATCTCTGTAACTCGGCGTATTGCCATTATAGTGATTTATAGCAGGAGTAGGATTCCGCCACCTTCGTGGGATCTGAACCTAGGTAAGCTGTGTTACCTCGTACCCGTCAACCATCCGCCTTACCCCACGTCTCTAAACACGCACTGTGAGGACCCCTCCATGGCATACTCGTCAGCAATACCACGACACTAACCAAGCCTCCTTCCTCCATCCTGGAATCCAGAAGAGCTTGAGAGATCACATATCTTTCTGTTCGGGCTTGCTTCCCAAACATGCCCCTTAATTCCATGATTGTTTCATATGGACCCCATTTTTCAAACCTCATTTGAAGATCTGGTTCCATAGTTGCAAGTATATAACATTGGCGATGTAGTCATCACTACATTGTTGAAATACATCTTCTGTACCCTGAGTTGAGTTATCGCCAGGAGCATCACCAATAGTTTCTTCCAAGACAGTATTTCTTAGCACCTTTTAGTACTATTCTTATGTTGTGGAACCAGTCCACAACATTTGTACCAAATTCAGGCAGTTTCTCTTTCTCTAATATACCAGCTAAATGGATGTGGTTGTTGTGTGCCATTGATCTACAAACAATTGCAAATTCATTTAGACATTGTTTCATAATTAATGAACTTCATAAGATTAATATATTTTAATCTAGAGTGTAGCTTCCCACGAAAACCAATATCTATCATGATTGATACTTAGTGATTCAAGATCCATGAACTTATTTTCCCGGTACCAATGTTACATCGCGCACCGGTAAATAAGACCGATAAGTAATCATACCAATCATATCTCCATATAACTCTTATTAATCTTTCGATTCTTGTGTTCCATACTCTAGACGTTCTAGGTAGTATGTTGATGGTTGTGAAATATAGACATCCACACCCACATTTAAACTAGATATTATTCATACTTTTGATAAAATATCTCTCTAAACCCTGCCACTAATGCCTAATGATCAAAGGGTTATGCAATCCCTTCTTTCCATTTTTCCCTGCGCAGGAAATGATGTTTGATAATGGGAATCACAACATTAAATTCAATGATACGAGATTTCCAACAACTCAAAGAAACCAGGGTCATGAAGAGGAACCAGTACCTTTAACGACCAACTATACGGCGGGAATAAAATTCCGGCTGTATAGTTTCCACTGACACGGCTAGGTCAAATAGAAAAACTTTCATGAAGGGACCCCTATATAAAGAGACCTCTCGTGAAGAGAAAAGGGGGACCCAAGCCAGAAAACACAACACCGAGGAGCCGACGAAGGAATAGATCTAGATCCAATCTCACAACCCTTCTCCACCACCATAGCTATAGTCCAACACTTGTAATAGTAGATCTCATCTCCAATTAGCCACATTGTAAGATTATTACTACCAATCTCATGATTTCCAATACAGTGTTTGTGATTGTTGATCTCATCTCTATGTGTGAGTAATTGTCCTTGGGCTAAGGGCTTCGGCCTAGCCATGTAGTTTGTGCATGTTCTTTTATCATAGATGGGATCGTGTATTAGTTTGTATGACATGATGATTATTGCATCCTCTCTTGCCTCAATCTAAGGACTTGTCAGGTACCCAATACCCCGAGGATTGATCCAGGTATAGGGAGTGTGAGTAATGACTAATATGCAGGATGGGAACCCTAGTGACAGAAAGGGTAGTACGGCTGTATGTGAGGGATTTACTTGGGATTAACGGTGACGTTACTGTGCATAACATTAGTCCTCTTTCATCTATGGATGAGACTAATAGGTTATTTCTATAAGATGTTGCGGAGGCAATAGAAGTTATGGATGCACTTCCCACATATAATTATCTTGCTCTAACAATTACATGCATAATTTATTATTATCTTTTATTCCCTTCAGATGTTTTGCATAGCTACAGGTGAAACCGAATGCCCCAGGCCCTCTCTCTCCATCATCGACAACAACAAAAGATCGTAAACTCTTTGTTCGGTAAAACAATAAAAGAATTCTAAAACTCCCAAAGGTACATTAAAGTAACTTCACCATACTTTCTGCTTCCCGAGGATTCGATAACCTAGGTTTACTAGGGAAAAATAGCTATACTAAATCCGTAATCCAGATTGAAGGTATCAACCCTTTTTCTGGCATTGTTGCCGAGGAAGCAATAGCTGCCCTGGTAAGGTAATTAGGAACCTTGCTAGTTTTAATTCTTGTTAAGTTTGTTAGTTTGATTTTAGTCTTTATTTGAAAAACCAAAACAAATTAGTTAGTCTTCAAATTCTTGTTTTTACTATCATAAGTTTTTGTTTAAGAAAACCCAAAAACATAGGTAATATGGCCGAAAAGAAGCTTGGGGAGTTTGCAACTCCCAACAATGATTATTTGCGTACTCCTATTACCCAGCTAGCAATTACTGCTGAGGATTATGAAATTAAGCCCCACTATTTAAGTTTGGTTCAACAGAATCAATTTTGAGGTTCTGCTGTTGAGGACGCAGGTATGCACTTGAACAATTTCACTGAAATATGTGATATGATGCGCATTAAAGATGTTCACCCTGATGCAGTCAAGCTGCGTTTATTTCCTTTCTCTCTTAGAGGAAGAGCAAAAGAATGGTTGCTATCTTTGCCTAGAAAAACTATTGCATCATGGGTGGAATGTACTTCTTTATTTATGACTAAATTTTTCCCACCTGCAAAGACTATGCAACTAAGATCTAATATTACTGGTTTTAGACAGGAAGAGTGTGAGCCACTAGCGCTTGCATGGGAGAATGAAAGAATGCATAAGAAACTGTCCCAGCCATGGGATGGAAGATTGCTTAATTATCCATTTATTTTATAATGCTCTTAACCCTGTGTCAAAGTCTATGCTTGATACTGCAGCTTGAGTAACATTTATGGGCAAACAAATTCCCGAAGAAAAGCAGCTGCTAGAAAATATGCAAGACAAACATGCCTAGTGGCATGTGGAAAGATCAAACACAAAGAAGGTGAACTCCATCACACCGCAGGAAAATGAATAGCTCACTGCTAAGCAGGATGAGCTCATATTAGCCGTTAAGGGTAAGGAAACCTAGGTAAGAGCTATCCCAGAATAAAATATTGAAGAAATAGACTTCATAGCTCATAATTATTATAACCCTGCTTGGAAGAAGAACTATAATCCAAATTTCCAAAAACATTATCCTAACCCTGCAGGTAACTCTAATAATAATATTGGATCAAGTAATGGTAGTCTCAAAGAAACACATAAGTCATTTATGTACTCGCAAAATGAGCAAAACAATATCCCTATTATGATAATAGAGAACCATGATAATATGGTTTGGAAAATTGTCTAACTAAGCTATGAGTTTGAGGAATGATTTTCAGGCCGTCCAAGAAAGAACAAGGATTGTTGAGGCATAGCTAGGTAAAGCTGAGCCCAATCTGGTTGAAGATCTTAAAGTGATAAGAATCCAAAAGGAGGAGCCTGAAGAACTTGACTATATCAATGCCCCTTCACCAAATTACACGGTTGAAGATCTTGTGAAAAGGATCAATAGCAAATTCCAGTAAGTAAAGGAAATGAGGAAGCTATGTATCAACATTTCGTTAATCATGTAGCAATAAAGGTATGTGAGCTTGAGGAAGAATATAAGAAAATTTCTGAAAAACTACTTGTTAAACTTGATGATATATTTGAGCCTACTATTAAAATTAAAATTGGGACTAATGAGATAGCTACACTTTGTGATTTAGGTGCAAGTGTTTCAAAAATTCCAAAAAGTCTTTTTAATAAGTTAAGTCTTGGCTCTTTTGAAATCACTGAGTTAAAATTACATCTAGCGGATTCTACCTACAAACAAACTGTATGAATTAAAGAGAATACTTTAGTATACATTAAAGGTTGTCCTTCTCTTATTGATTTTGTTATTGTTGACATGTGTCAACACCCGGATTTTTAATCCCAGATGCCTGTTATGCCATCCATCGCAATCCCAGGATTACCATTTTTGCGAGACATAACAGATTGGATATCACAGTACATCATCCATTACAAATCATACATAAGGTCTTACACAGATAAGGATCTCATGATCCAATTCTAAATACAATTCAAGCAGCGGAATAACGTAATAGTAACAATAGCGTAGGCGAAGCTCCATCTTCATGGTCATAGGCAATGCTGACGATGGGAGATGATCCTAGTTGTCGTAAACTTCCTGTTGTCCTTCTTCATCATACTCCTCTCCATAGTCTGGCCATGGGAATAGCCAGGGACAAAGCCATGAGTACTCTTTAAGTACTCGCAAACTAGTACTAACAAGTGAAGTGGTTTTGAATAGGATATACTAAGATCTAGGGTTGTTTTGCAAACAGCCAGATTTACCTCTACTAAGTTCAGAAGCAAAGAAAGGTAGTTAATAGTTTTGTAACACCTAAGTGGGGACTTGAATTTCATGTCACAACTCTGTTGTGGTCAAGACAAGTATTTTTGAAAACATCTGACGGGGGAACAATATGGCCACTCCAACTATCCATAACCGCGGACGCGGCTATTCGAATAGTTTGACACTCTGAAGATGTTGTACACTTTCACCACAACATTCGATACATACGTCAGGAACAAATCCTGAATTCACCATACTTAGTATGGAGATAATCAATCCTAACCTTTCAATTACACGCCCTAGTATAGGCACCTCTCCTGTGAGTTTGCCCTCCCAACCATGACCAACTGTCATCTTGGGTACTGCACAGGTGGACAATCTTCACAAGGTAGCCTCAGCTCAGACCTTGGCCACAAGGGAACCCATACTAAGGTATATAAATTTCCAGTCAATCCCTACCCAAATTTCGGGTATTGTGGTTATACGGTAAAATTGGAATGGTATCGCATCCAGACAACCATTAGTTTTTTAAAGGGCTAACGCTCATGCATTAAAATTTTCATCATAAAAAACATCTGGTGTTCAAGAACACATGTCAAATCATTTCAGTAGAATGACTGTCACATCCCAAGATTTTCCAAATCTTGTAATGTGAAAAATAAATGAATAAAATAAAACTTTGTTGAATTTCAGGGTGAGAAGAAACTTTTTGAATCCAATTGGGAACTTTCAAAACCTATTTGGATCAAATAAAATCCTAAAGGGATTTGAAAAGTTAAATAAACAATAAACTTCAAAATATTTAAAATTACTATTTTGGATCTTTTTAATAAAAAGATTTGGTTTTCAAATGAAAAAGAATAGATTTATAAATAAAGATTATTTTATGAAGCCAAATTAAACCTTGGCCAATATTTTGAAATAAAATGTTTTGTTTTGATTAAAAATAGTAAAGGTTTATTTAAATAAAATAATAAGGATTTAATATCCAATTTTATTTAAGTAAAGGCTTTTCCCATTTTAAATAAACACAAAAACTTATTTAATTATTTTAAATAAGTTTTCCAAGTATTTTATATTCTCAAATAAAACCTACTGAAATTTTTTGGTTTTATTTTAGATTTCAAAATAAAGTTTTTAAATAAAATAAATCCTATTTGATTTAATAACTAAGGTCCATTTTATTTAATGATTAATGGACCCTAAAATAAAATGTTATTTTATTTTAAACAAGTTTTCCAAATATCTTCTATTTTCAAATAAAACCTACTGTTTTGGTTTGAAAATATTTAGATTTCAAATGGAGTTTTTAAATAAATTAAAAACCCATTTTATTTATTAACTAGTGTCCATTTTATTTAATTATAAATGGACTCTAAAATAAAAATATTATTTTTATTTTGGAAATTGGTTTATGTTGTTAAACAGAACCAAATTCAAATTACAAGTGTGGTGAATGCTTTGAATTGTTCGAATGTTTGAATAGTTGATTGAAATTCAAAACAGAAATTAATTTGGAAAAAGAAAAAGATTCAGACAGGAAAAAAATGTGAGAACGGACTGACCCAACCCAACTAGGCCCAACGGCCCGTTTCAGCCCAACTCCTTTTCCCCACGCACGAATCGTTTTACACCCATTCTCGCACCCGCGCAGACACCGACTGGTGGACCTAACCCTCCTCTCCTCTCTCACGCTGACAAAGGACCCCACCCCTCCTGTTTGTCGTTTCCACCCGCCGCTGACCACGCCGCGGCCGTTGCTACCATTGAAAGCTCGCGATCAATTCGCCATAATGTCGCGCCTTAACCTCGCTGCGACCACGCATGATAAATCGTCTCCCTCTCCTCTCTGGTTCCCCTCTGTCGCCCCACCTCGACACGCCCCCAGGCTGTCGAATTTTGCTCAAACACCGCCACTGTCCGACGATGCTCCGACGACGATTCCGGCAGCACCGCATCGCCCCTCGCCTCCTTGACCACACTCACACACTCTCCTAGCCCTGGCGCTTCTCCCGGCACTTTCCATTCACCCGCGGGCGCCCCAGAACGTCAGCAACGACAACAACCGCCGCCGCCACCGTCTGATTGAACTCTAGCGAGTGCCCGAGGTAGTTTCCGTCCGCTCTTTTCCCTCTCGTTCACGCACGCAAGTTCTACTCTCCCTCACATGTCTAACAGGCCCTTGTATCGTGCTCCTGTGCCTTGTAGCCCCGCCTCCGTCATCAACCAGAGCGTGCCCGACGCCGAGCGAACTCCGGTGAGCAATCACCACCACATGCGAGCGCCCCTTTGTCTTCAACCAGAACGTCGAGATTCCCCACGTTCTTGCGATCATGGTGAGCCTCTCCTCCCCTTCTCTCGCTTCCTGTTACACCAGCGCTACCGCCATCTGACCGTGCGCCACCGCCAGCCGCCGTCAGCGCCGCCCGAGTAAGGTCGACCAGATTATCACCGTTAGATTTTAATCTTGCATTTGTAATTAGAACAGAGCGAAGAGGTAAGGGCACGCCTGAGCCGTGCGATTTGTTTAAATCTAATGCCCCGCAGAGCACGATCCACCCGAACCGGTACTGCCCAATAGGAACTTGACGCGTGGCCAGTTTCTGTTTAAAACAAATTTTGAAATCAGAATTAGATGTAATTTTGAAAACCTTGTAACTTTATTTCTACACGTCCAAATTTTGCAAACTTTATATCAATGGAATCAGCAATACAATCCCTAGCCAACCATGCCATTTGTTTAGTAAAAAGCTTCTGGAAAAATGTTTGTTTTTGCAGAAACATTTGTATGCTTGTTTAGATTATAAAAATTGTTCAAAAATGAATTTGGGGATAAAATCTTTTTCAATTGGATTGCTTTGAACCTACTGACCATAGGAAACACTTTGTGAATTCAAAAATGTATTTGGTGAAACAAAAGAATGATTCTTTGATTTAAAACCATTTCTAGCCAAATAAAAATATTGCTTTTTGTTATAAAAATGACTTTGAAGTAAAAACTTTGGGAAATTGATTTAGATCAAACCTACTGACCCTAAACACCAAGTTTTATGGTTTTAAAACATATTTGGTGAACCCTATAGATTAATGCCTTAGCAAAAAATATTTCTACACCACATAAAATGATACTTTATTTTGAAAATGGTTTTGAAGTGAAACCATTTGAAAATGACTTTACCACTTTATAAAATGACCATTAGGTGTTTTCCAATGTTTATGACCCATTAGGAACCACTTTTACAATTAAAACAATCCTTGGCATGCTTGCATGCATTATCTTGGTTCTATGATTTTTTATGTGTTGTTTTGCTTGATTGGTAGATTGAGATTGTGCCTTGCTTGATTGATTTGTAGTGACTTGAAGAGTGTGATTGTTGCAAGGACAAGGAGTTAACTTATACCCTCTACCAAAAAGGCAAGTGATGCTTCATACTTTTGTCCCATTACTTTCACTGTGCATTAGTGATTTTCTCTAAGTAAAACTTGCATGGAATTTTGCTAAGTATAAACCTTGCTATAGGAAAACCTAGTGGATGAAACCTTAGTAGAAATTTTCATAAGTTAAGATTCCTACTACTATCAAGCTTAGCCTAGCTAATAGAAAACAAGGGTGGAATATATATATCCATACTATGAAAAATTTCTAAGTCTGAGGACTTATGTTTTCTTAATAAAACAACTAAGTCAATGAATCACCTGGGTGGAATGGGACTTGCTTGGTGGTTTTTGGTTGAGTGGTTCACAAGGCCCATGTCTATGGTTGACCTTGTGTATCTCACTTGTGGATGGCCACCCAGGAACAAAGAGATTTGAGATGTCAAATGTTGAGAAGCTTCAAGTGCAGCCACTTGGCATTATGGGCTCTGCCTGGATCATATAGGTTGCAAGAACTTAGCCATATGGACAGTTGGTGGTAGAGTTTGATAGGTTGGAACGCGTCCATTTTGGTCTAAGGGAAGGCTTCTGAAAGATCTTGTCTTGGTGAAACCAAGTCTTGTGGGGAAAGTGCACCACCTCTGCAGAGTGTAAAATCTAAGTACTTAGCCATGTCCCTGGTAAAGGACAATTTGAGCATCAAGACATGGAAGCAATCAAGAATCTCATCATTCAAATTTCTAAGTTAAAAACTTGTGGTTTGAACAAGGGTTAAAGAATCTTCAATCTTTGATTGGGAGAAATGATTTTTGTCAAGCAAAAACTTAGTGTTTTCAAAATTATAAGGAAAATCTATTTTGAGCAATGCAAGCCTCAACTCCACTTAGCCAAATGCATATAGATGATAGATTCCACTATACTACCAAAGTATCACTTTCCAATACAATTCAAATGTATTGACCCTTGTGGCTGTAACTTGTTATGTTGCAGGTTTGTTTGATATAGTGAAGTTGATTGATTAGGATTACAAAGTCTACAACCAACATGTCTGCCTGTGGCACTTTGAAGATGAAGGACCCATGCTTATAGAAATTCTGCTGCAATGTAATGTAATAGCCAAATGAGCTATTTAAGATGTAATAAATTATGTTATTCCTGGTTAAAAGTTATACTATGACCTTTGTTTCTTGATATTACATCTTAACTGTGGATGCTAGCTATTGATCCAGGGACTAGCATTGTAAACACAGGGGACTCTACCTTATTAAAGGTTGGGACCCTCTACAGATGGTATCAGAGCATTGTGTTGCCTATAGGATTTGTAAACCTAGGATTGGACAAAAACCCCTTAGAAAAATAGGAGTTGTTTTGTTCCAAAACTTATTTACAAACAATCTTGTAAACTCTTTCCTCAACCATTTTGGTTTTGATTCTACATCTCTTCTATTTCAACTTGATGGAAAAACCTACCCATGGCCAAAGACTACACCATGTGCAAAGGACTTCTTCAACTTCTTCAACTCTAATGACTTCAACTTCTTCCACTCTAATGACTTCAACATCTTCAACTCTAATGACTTCAACATCTTCAGCATTTTCACCAAGGACTTCCAACTTGGATAGCACTAAGGACTACAAGTGAGATAAGAAATATTTCCCAAGACTTGAAGACTAAGGAAACACAATTAGAAGGAACCATCATCACCTTTGAAGTTTGAGACCAAGAATTTTCCCAAGGAAACCATGATCTCATGCAAGAAGAATCAACCAAGAAGGATGGAAAGATCACAAGTGAACCATATAGATGGACCACCATATTCTAGTTAAGTCAAACACACCAACTTATGTGGTGTAACAAAAATATTTTGTTGCCTAAAAATGTGCTTGAACTTTGTTGTTTGAGTGAAATGTTTGTTTGTGATTGCTTGCACATTGCTTATGTGAATTGTGATGTGTGTGATTAGAATTATTCCCTTAGAAATATTCTTGCCTATTCCAATCCCTTCAACCCAAACAGATGATTTCTCCAAGAGACTCCAACATCAAGGATGATGACAACAACAACCAAGAGTACAACATGGAGAAGCTCATAGCAACCCAAAACCAATTGAGACAAGAGTCAACTCAGCTTTTAGCCAACCACAATGGACTAGACCCAGCCATACAAAGGATTTTGAAACTTCAATCCCAATTGTTGCAAGGATTGGTTACTCAAGTGATCAACATGAGAGAAAACTTTTCCCAAAGAGCTAATGACAACAAGGATGACAAAGATGTTATTCTAGAAGGAACCCAAGCTAGCAATATTTGTAGAGACAAGGATCATGCATCCAAGGAGCATGAAGATCAATGCCCCAAGAAGAGAGAAAGATTTCCCACCTTTGAGGTGAGACATGAAGAACATGAACTAGAAGAACTCCTAGCTTTGGAGAGACCCAAGAAGAAGAAGAAATGCCCCAACCCTAACAAGAGGGATATTACTCAAGTACAATGTTACAATTGCAAAGAGATGGGACACTATGCCAATGAATGCTCAGAAAATAAGAAGAACCAAAGAAACAAACAAGAGGCAATGATACCAAAGGAAAAGAAAGATCTCAGCCTTCTCACATGTTTCAAATGCAAGGAGCAAGGCCACTATGCAAACTTCTGTCCAGGAAAGTTACACCAAGATCCCAAGAAGGCCAATGTGTAATCTAGATGGAAAAATTTTAAGGGTGGTAGTACCCTAGATGTTTTGAGCCAACTTGTAACCCCTAGCCTTCCCAAATCTCGGGACGAGATTTATTTTAAGGGTTGTAGCCTGTCACATCCCAAGATTTTCCAAATCTTGTAATGTGAAAAATAAATGAATAAAATAAAACTTCGTTGAATTTCAGGGTGAGAAGAAACATTTTGAATCCAATTGGGAACTTTCAAAACCTATTTGGATCAAATAAAATCCTAAAGGGATTTGAAAAGTTAAATAAACAATAAACTTCAAAATATTTAAAATTACTATTTTGGATCTTTTTAATAAAAAGATTTGGTTTTCAAATGAAAAAGAATAGATTTATAAATAAAGATTATTTTATAAAGCCAAATTAAACCTTGGCCAATATTTTGAAATAAAATGTTTTGTTTTGATTAAAAATAGTAAAGGTTTATTTAAATAAAATAATAAGGATTTAATATCCAATTTTATTTAAGTAAAGGCTTTTCCCATTTTAAATAAACACTAAAACTTATTTATTTATTTTAAATAAGTTATCCAAGTATTTTATATTCTCAAATAAGACCTGCTGAAATGTTTTGGTTTTATTTTAGATTTAAAAATAATGTTTTTAAATAAAATAAACCCTATTTGATTTAATAAGTAAGGTCCATTTTATTTAATGATTAATGGACCCTAAAATAAAATGTTATTTTATTTTAAACAAGTTTTCCAAATATCTTCTATTTTCAAATAAAACCTACTGTTTTGGTTTGAAAATATTTAGATTTCAAATGGAGTTTTTAAATAAATTAAAAACCCATTTGATTTATTAACTAGTGTCCATTTTATTTAATTATAAATGGACTCTAAAATAAAAATATTATTTTAATTTTGGAAATTGGTTTATGTTGTTAAACAGAACCAAATTCAAATTACAAGTGTGGTGAATGTTTTGAATTGTTTGAATAGTTGATTGAAATTCAAAACAGAAATTAATTTGGAAAAAGAAAAAGATTCAGACAGGAAAAAATGTGAGAACAGACTGACCCAACCCAACTAGGCCCAACAGCCCATTCCAGCCCAACTCCTTTTCCCCACGCACGAATCGTTTTACACCCATTCTCGCACCCGCGCAGACACCGACTGGTGGACCCAACCCTCCTCTCCTCTCTCACGCTGACAAAGGACCCCACCCATCCTGTTCGTCGTTTCCACCCGCCGCTGACCACGCCGCGGCCGTTGCTACCATTCAAAGCTCGCGATCAATTCGCCATAATGCCACGCCTTAACCTCGCTGTGACCACGCACGATAAATCGTCTCCCTCTCCTCTCTGGTTTCCCTCTGTCGCCCCACCTCGACACGCCCCCAGGCTGTCGAATTTTGCTCAACCACCGCCACTGTCCGACGACGCTCCGACGACGATTCCGGCAGCACCGCATCACCCCTCGCCTCCTTGACCACACTCACACACTCTCCTAGCCCTGGTGCTTCTCCCGGCGCTTTCCATTCACCCGTGGGCGCCCCAGAACGTCAGCAACGACAACAACCGCCGCCGCCACCGTCTAATTGAACTCTGGCGAGTGCCCCAGGTAGTTTCCGTCCGTTCTTTTCCCTCTCGTTCACACACGCAAGTTCTACTCTCCCTCACGCGTCTAACAGGCCCTTGTCTCGTCCTCCTGTGCCTTGTAGCCCCGCCTCCGTCATCAACCGGAGCGTGCCCGACGCCGAGCGAACTCCGGTGAGCAATCACGACCACATGCGAGCGCCCCTTCGTCTTCAACCAACACGTCGAGCTTCCCCACGTCCTTGCGATCACGGTGAGCCTCTCCTCCCCTTCTCTCGCTTCCTGTTACACCAGCGCCGCCGCCATCTGACCGTGCGCCGCCGCCAGCCGCCGTCAGCGCCGCCCGAGTAAGGTCGACCAGATTGTCATCGTTAGATTTTAATCCTGCGGTTGTAATTAGAATAGAGCGAAGCGGTAAGAGCACGCCTGAGCCGTGCGATTTGTTTAAATCTAACGCCCCGCAGAGCACGATCCACCCGAACCGGTACCGCCCAATAGGAACTTGACGCGTGGCCAGTTTCTGTTTAAAACAGATTTTGAAATCAGAATTAGATGCAATTTTGAAAACCTTGTAACTTTAGTTCTACACGTCAAAATTTTGCAAACTTTATATCAATGTAATCAGCAAGACAAGCCGTAGCCAACCATGCCATTTGTTTAGTAAAAAGCTTCTGGAAAAATGTTTGTTTTTGCAGAAACATTTGTATGCTTGTTTAGATTATAAAAATTGTTCAAAAATGAATTTGGGGATAAAATCTTTTGAAATTGGATTACTTTGAACCTACTGACCATAGGAAACACTTTGTGAATTCAAAAATGTATTTGGTGAAACAAAAGAATGATTCTTTGATTTAAAACCATTTCTAGCCAAATAAAAATATTGCTTTTGTTATAAAAATTACTTTGAAGTAAAAACTTTGGGCAATTGATTTAGATCAAACCTACTGACCCTAAACACCAAGTTTTATGGTTTTAAAACATATTTGGTGAACCCTATAGATTAATGCCTTAGCAAAAAATATTTCTACACCACATAAAATGATACTTTATTTCGAAAATGGTTTTGAAGTGAAACCTTTTGCAAATGACTTTACCACTTTATAAAATGACCATTAGGTGTTTTCCAATGTTTATGACCCATTAGGAACCACTTTTCCAATTAAAATAATCCTTGGCATGCTTGCATGCATTATCTTGGTTCTATGATTTTTATGTGTTGTTTTGCTTGATTGGTAGATTGAGATTGTGCCTTGCTTGATTGATTTGTAGTGACTTGAAGAGTGTGATTGTTGCAAGGACAAGGAGTGAACTAATACCCTCTACCAAAAAGGCAAGTGATGCTTCATACTTTTGTCCCATTACTTTCACTATGCATTAGTGATTTTCTCTAAGTAAAACTTGCATGGAATTTTGCTAAGTATAAACCTTGCTATAGGAAAACCTAGTGGATGAAACCTTAGTAGAAATTTTCCTAAGTTAAGATTCCTACTACTATCAAGCTTAGCCTAGCTAATAGAAAACAAGGGTGGAATATATATATCCATACTATGAAAAATTTCTAAGTCTGAGGACTTATGTTTTCTTAATAAAACAACTAAGTCAATGAATCACCTGGGTGGAATGGGACTTGCTTGGTGGTTTTTGGTTGAGTGGTTCACAAGGCCCATGTCTATGGTTGACCTTGTGTATCTCACTTGTGGATGGCCACCCAGGAACAAAGAGATTTGAGATGTCAAATGTTGAGAAGCTTCAAGTGTAGCCACTTGGCATTATGGGCTCTGCCTGGATCATATAGGTTGCAAGAACTTAGCCATATGGAAAGTTGGTGGTAGAGTTTGATAGGTTGGAACGCGTCCATTTTGGTCTAAGGGAAGGCTTCTGAAAGATCTTGTCTTGGTGAAACCAAGTCTTGTGGGGAAAGTGCACCACCTCTGCAGAGTGTAAAATCTAAGTACTTAGCCATGTCCCTGGTAAAGGACAATTTGAGCATCAAGACATGGAAGCAATCAAGAATCTCATATTTCAAATTTCTAAGTTAAAAACTTGTGGTTTGAACAAGGGTTAAAGAATCTTCAATCTTTGATTGGGAGAAATGATTTTTGTCAAGCAAAAACTTAGTGTTTTCAAAATTATAAGGAAAATCTATTTTGAGCAATGCAAGCCTCAACTCCACTTAGCCAAATGCATATAGATGATAGATTCCACTATACTAACTTCAATTTCATGCCTTAGGATGTCATCAAGATTATCTAACTTTAGCCAAATTTTATGCTCTTTATGCTAACTTCAATTATCTTCCTGGAATCTACTAGTAACTAAGTAAACTCTAAGAGAAAGCTTTGAGTAAAGGAAATAAATTACTAAGCTTGCAAGTAAAACTAGGATGGGGTGTCAAGTGGGTGTAATCACATATGATTTAAAGCATATATTTGGCATAGTAATAAGCAGGTAGTAGCTTGCATAAGTAGGGTATCTCACAAGTGTTAGCTTGCTAGGATATTAGTATAAGCTTGCTAATTCAACTAGTAGAATTTAGGCTATCCTTGTGCAGTGTAGTGGTTGAAGTTCTCCTCGGCTTCTTCCTCGTAGTATCCTCCTTCCTCCTCGTATCCTTGGTCGGTACTATCATCTAAAAATAAATACGAGGTACACAATCAACAAACAATACTTAACTATTTCTGATCATCACACAAAGGTTCACACTAGATGATGTAGCATCATCACTAACATTACAAGATTAAACCACTTGTCCCATTTATTTTATTTTAGAAAATTAATTTATACTCATTGAAAAACTATTTAAGATTTAATATTCTCCAACTCAAACATGGGATCATGTTGACACATGTCATCACCACATATTTCAGTACATGGGAATGTGATTTAAAGTGGTGTCACAATTTAATAAGGTTTAACCTTTTTATTTTAATTAATTAAAATGGCTAGAAATGCCTATGGGGCATTCTTTTATTACTTGCTCATTATTTCTGTAAGTAAACCTATATGTTTTTATATATTCTGAAAGGTATGGTTAAGTGTGATTTTTGAGAGTTGGAATTAACTCAAAAGCTCTTATGGTTAAATTTAACGGCGCACGGGTGCTCCTGGTAGCGTGGCGGCGAATGAGGTTGTCTGGCGGGGTGCTGGAGTGTTGGCGATCACGTCTGCAAGCGGCGAGGGTGGCGCCCGGTCTATGGGTGCTGGTCGAGGGTGGTGCACTGGCGCGCTCTCGGCTCGCACGCAGAGAGACTTGGAAAGCTCGGGCAGTGTGGTCTAGTGGCTGGTTGTGCTCGGGGCTAGGACAGTGGGTGGCGGTGGATGGTGTAGTGCCTACTAGACAAGGTTGGTGAGGCTAGTTCCTCCTCTAGCTCGCTGGCGACATGGGGGTGGAAAGTTTGCTATCGGCATGCTCACCATTAATGGCTAGGCTTGCTCACAGTGGTTCTAAAGATTGTTAAAGAGGCTAGATGATCTACTAAGAGCTTGTTGCAACCAAAGAGGGAACAAGGTCGGCCAAATTCACTGCTGCAAATAGTGTTTGATGTTTTGTTGTTTGATGCCAGCAAGGTGTTTGATGAAATGGCCGAAAGAAATTTAAATTTGAATTTTGGATTCAAACTTGGTGGGTTTGCTAGGCACATACTAGGGAGTATCTGGTTAGTTGTATTAGTCAAAGGGCACTGGTTTGGTTGGGTTTTGAAAATGTGTGATCTTCACATATGATAAAGATTCAATTTTGAATTTTCATTTGAATGAGGTTGCCAAATGTTTCTGCAAGTTTGGAAGGTGGGATTTGATTCACTTTTACTTGGTCTACCAAGGGGTGAAAAGAAATGGAAAAGTTTCTGTTTGAAATCTTGGACTAGAAACACTCAAAGTGACCTAGTGAGCAAGAATGGCAAAAATGACCATTTGTTTTATTTGAATTGTTTTTGATTTTATGTTGATTTGTTTCTTCTTGCAAATGTTTTAGATGATCTTATTTTCATCTTTAAACCATTCCTTTCTATTTAGGTTAATCACACAAGTCCATTCATGCATTCATCAAATCATCACATACACACATGCATTCATATGATTTTAAATTAATCAAAGTTTTTGTTAACCCTAATTTTAGTTATTAGAGTTTGATGATCATTGTTTCATATTTTTTGGATGTTACAAACCCTCCCTCCTTAAACAAAATCTTGTCCCGAGATTTGAAAAAGAAGAAAAAGATTACCTAGGATTTAAAGAGATCGAGAAACTCCGTCCTGATGTGCTCTTCTCGCTCCCAGGTAGCTTCTTCTTCAGTGTGGTTGCTCTACTGAATATTGAGAAACTTGATGCTTCGGGTTCTGGTGGTTCTGAAAACTTCTTCCAAAATAAAGATGGGTACTTTGGGATATGTTAGGTCATCGTTGATCTCTATGGTCCGGTGATCAATGCTCTTGAAAACTTTAGTCTTCTCCGGAACTTCAAGGCATTTGCGAAGTAACGATATATGGAACACATTGTGCACTGCTGACATTTCCTCTAGCAGTTCCAATTGATACGATACTTCTCCTCGATGATTCAAAATCTTGAAGGGTCCGATATATCTGGGGGCTAACTTTCCTTTGAGCTGGAAACGCTGCATTCCTTTCAAAGGCCACACTTTGAGATACACAAAATCTCCGATATTAAAAGCGAGGTCTCGACGTCTCTTGTCGGCGTAACTCTTCTGTCTTGACTGGGCGGTCTTAAGGTGCTCACGAATATTGTGAACTTTCTCTTTTGCCTCCCGTAGGATGTCGGGTCCGAAAATCTGAATCTCTCCTACTTACGACCAATTCAAAGGGGTGCGACACTGTAACATCCCAGCATTTAGGAACTAACGAAGGGTAGATTTAGGATTATGGAATGTTGCATGCATTCATCAGTGAAATGTGGGTAAAATATTCGCCAAATTAAAACCTTAAGTGATCAATGTTTCTTTCGTACTTTGAGATTAGGTTTAGTCTTAAAGGATGGTTGTTATAAACTTTGATATGATCTTTAAGGAATTATGTGTTTTAAAATGAATTTGAATTTTAAACTTAAGTGTTTGAATTATAATTCAAATGAATTAGAAAAAAGATTTGAATCTTGATTTAATTATGAGTTAATTATTTTAACTCGGAACATTATCTAAATCAAACAATTATGAATATGAAAACTTATTTTATATTATCAATATATAAACAAGTTACAAAGAATGTAACTTAATGAAACCATTTCCAAACTTCACAATTACAAAAGGATAAAGAATAAGAATATTAAATAATAATATAATCTATATTACAATTGAATAAAATAAAAATTACAAATTAATAAAATGAAAAATTACAAAAGAATAAGAAAATTACATTGGAACATCTATAACTATTCTATAACTAAACCTAAACTAAATCTTCATCTGTATATCTGTACCTCCAAAACAAAGACTAAATAAAAACAAAAGTAGGTTAGTGTTAGTATTATTTCTGTCAGACATGTCAGTGAAGTGCACTAGACAAATTCATCATTGAGAAATTTATAAAAAAGGGGCAAGTTTCACCAATATGAAAGAATCCATCTTTCATAAATTCAAAGCCAGAAGTCAAATGATAGCCAAGAGGGACAAATTCACCAGCCAGGTGAAAGTAACTAGGTGATAGTAAGTTTCAAAATTCTGAACATATCCACAAGTGCACAGCAAGCACACAGGCAATACACACATCAACATGCATGTGATGTGTTGTAAACCCCACAGAACAGCCCAAACTCACAAAACCACAAGCATAGCCGTCGGAGGCACTAGTGCATCACTCCACAGTTTTCACACAAGAACAAACAGACTAGACAACATCTTACCAAGCACATCAGCCAAACCGAACCACCAAGGATCAACCAAACATCACATGATGGTGACATAAGGAGGGGGATGGATCAGGTGGACAGCAAGATCAAGCCCAGGAGCTAAGAGGAGCAGGCTAGCTCAAGGTCAAGCACAGGAGTTCAGCAACACCAGATCAAGATCATCACCACTTTACTCCACCATCATCAGATTTTGTGGTGAGTTTCATAAAACCTTCACATGATCTAATCATCTTATTCAAAGAGAAGCATGTGTTGTTTTATAAAACAAACCCTCAGAAAGCACCCAAGTGGGGTGAATCCATCATAGGGATTTCTTTTAAACTCTAAAAGCAAACAACAAAGTACCTGGATCCAGCCAGAGCTCAGAGCAACATCATTGCTCTTGATTAGGCTATATATTACAATTCAAGCCTAAATATATCAATGATCTATTTCTAGGCACATCCCTAAAGGAAGGGTAGCACCTTAGAAACAAATCTTAGGGATCCATAGAATGATCAAGATCACTATCATTTTTTTCAAGATTTGATTTAAAAACAATAGCTGGTACCACTACCAGGACTATCTAGATGAACAAATTAGATAAGATCTGAATCCCTAAGCCTCAGAACAACATCATTGGTCTTAGGGAATTCAGAGAAGATCATCTCTATTTATCTTATAAAGCCAAGTTTGTCTTAAGCCTAAAACAAACCAATCAATGGGTTAGAATCAAACTTGTGTGCCATACCATGATGGTGTCACAAGAACAATCCATTTTGAATCAGGATAGACATTAAATCATCATAAATTCAGACAATCAACTCACTAATCATTTTCCTATTAACACAGGAATCATAACTAGGATATTCCTATATTAAACTTCACTGTGATGATCTCAAACCACACACTTGTTCTAAGCCAACAACACTAGGACAGTGATTTTATTATGTCATAACCATGATCATAAACCCAGAGATGATAGTGAAAACTTATCAAGTCACTGACTTAATCAAGCATGATTCCCAAGCAACTATATCATCTGAATCAGATGCAATCCAAGCATCAAATCATCTAGTAATCCACCAGAAACATCATAGATCATTTTAAGTAACAAGCCTCAGGCCAATAATCATTTAGCATGTGTACAGACCATCCAAACATGAATCAATTCATCCAATACATGATCAATCACATAACAGGAACCCTAAATGGATGATCATCTTAATCTGAATTAGACAATAGCCAGAGAGGACACTGGCAGTATCTAGCATCGAATCAGCAAGCACAGAGAGCACCAGGGGAGGGGAATCAAACTCACCGTAGGTCCTCGCTGACGAATTGAAGAGGAAGTAGATTGGCTGACGAACCCGCGGCGGCACAGGGAGCTCCCAGAGGGCGCTGCAACCTGCACTAGCCACGGCGGCAGCCACAGCAGCACATGAACCCAGCACACCACCACAAGCGGTATCGCGGCGGCGGCGGCAGCACTTTCCCCTAACCCTAGGGTTCGTGAACGGGGTGAACCTGGCCACGGGGAAGCCCCGGAGTCAAATCGAGCTGGACTAGATGAACGAGCATAGTCGCAAACCTCGCCCTGCACCACGGCAGCAGCCAGGGGAAGCCACAACGGAGGCCATCGCCAGCGGCGGCGCCAGAGCCCGCGGGGTCGGGGTTAGAGGAGGAGAGGATGAACTCGAGGGGGAGAGAGAGAGGCACTGACGAGTGGGACGAGCTGGGCCAGACCCTTCGGGGTGGTCCTTTTGTCCAGGACTAATGGGCCACTAGGGCCCAATAAGTATAACTACCCAAAAACCATTTCAGGCATGTTTTAATAAAAAGGAAAAGACCATAATACCCCTAGACTTAATTAAATCTTGGAAAATAAAATAAAAGTCCAAAAATTATAAATAAAATAATTTTGGATTCACAATAATTCATACTATTCAAATAAAATAAAATATAAAGTTTTAGACATTTAAAAAATTTATAAGAATTTTGTAATTTATATATTCCTTATAGAATTTTACAAAATTATTGAAAGATGATAAAAATAAATAAAAATCATTTTCACTATATATTAATGTTATAGTATTTTTGAAAAATACTAAATAAATATTTAATAACAATTTTAATGTATAATTGATAATTCCTAAAATAATTATTAAATCAATAAAAGTCAAATAAAAAGGAAATAAAATAAAATAATTCAATATATGTTATAAATATTAAAAAGTAATATTTATAAATCCTTTATTATTAAAAATAACTTTTAATAATAATGGGGTGAATGCATATCAAGTTAAATGATGCATTACATTATTGCATAATCATTTTTTGCTTCTTTAAATACTGTCCTTACCGGGCAATAATGATGTTTTTGTAGACATAGAAGCTCAAGGTCCATTGCAAGCATCATACTTCACTACCTTGCCATCACAAGGCAAGTTCATCACTTGCTCATGTCCTTTGAAGAGTCTTTATCAAAGTATTTGCAAATTGTGTGTTAACATATATGCTATAAAAGAAAGAAAATATTATTTTCACAAATAAAGAAATTTTAGATATCATCCTAAGTGGTGATATGATGGAGCAATAGAACTTAGAGTTCTAATTGCAACAATGATGATCAAGTAGGGACTTAATAACCCCTGACATCAGAGATTCTAGCGCCGTATATTACACGTTAGCCACGAGATTTAGAATGGGACAGAGAAATCAGTTGTATCTTCTTCCTCGCATGAAGCCGGATGTGCAGGTCGTGGTTGTTAGCCTCGTAGCGTGCATACTAATTGGTAATTCGTAGAGGATATGCAGCATATGGGTGGGAACCCTCATCGTCCCACGATAGTTTTGGCATCTAACGGTTTGTATAAACCATTGCTGTAATTCATTATGTGGGCATGGTGTACACCAAGGAGGCATGTGGTGTAGGGTTCGCAGCATAGAAAACAAAAATTTTCCTATGATGTGAACTATATACCAAGATCTATCTATTAGATACAAACAACGGGCGGATGTATATCCGTAGAGAACATACCCTTGAAGACCGACAAAGCTTAACGAGTTAAACTCGTGGTTGATGTAGACGATCTCTTGCCGATCTCAAGATCGAGAGGAAGTCCTAGCGCCGCAAATCAGCAGCGCATCCGTGCTCGCACACATGTTCGAGGCACCGAGCAACCTCCGCCTCCTCGCTCCAGCGATGCAGAGGAAGCACAACTCTTTCTTGCCGAATAGCCACCGGGAACATGTATCTCGCTAGTCCGAGACCATGGGGGATAAATTCTAGAGGGGGAGAGAGATCCTTCACGAGGAGGTGTGAGTGAGAAGTGAGAGGGTGCCTTTTATAGGAGGAGGGGGAACCCCAAGGGGTGGCTGGCGCATGGGGCTGCCCTTGCCCTCCCTCTTCATGTGGGTGGACACTCCACTCACAAAATTCCTTTAAATTCCCTCCACTCAAAATCCCACTCAAACATGCCATTAAATTTCCACCAAATTTAATGCAAACTCTCATTAAATAAAACTCTTTTATTTTATTCAGAATTTTGTCAATTACTTTAATGACAAACATTCACAAATAACCCCTTGCTAGAATTCTGTTTCACATGCATAACCACTTTATGCAATTTCACCCGAAAACCTGTTTCGGTATCTAGTGAAATAAATTCCTGCGCTTGTTCATTCTTTCGGCATGAAACTTTTGCTCCAATTGGATGTCGGTGTATCTTAAGTGTGTCACCCTACGGTTCGTGAATAATGCGGACATGATCGAGACCCCTCTCGGATCAATAATCAGAAGAGGGATCTGGAGACCCATACTGACACATTCAACGATGACTTTCTTGTGATCGTCGGAACCTTTTACGCTAGTATCTTAATACCTTTGTTTCACGATATATTACATGTCCGAGATTCGATCATCGGTATCTCCATACCTAGTTTGATCTCATTACTGACATGCATTCTTTTATCGTTCCCGTGATATAACATTCTAGTGATCAAATCACTTGCTTGCAAGCTAATCAATGTGATATCACCGAGAGGGCCCAGAGTATATGAACAAATTACACTCTCGATCCATGAGACTCAACATAACACTTTGTTAGTTCTGAATCCATCTTTATAATCACCCTGTTACGGTGTGACGTTTGATGTTATCAAGAAACTCTTCCGGTGTTAGTGATTGACATGATCTCATGGTCTAAGGATTAGGATCACTTCGTAAGTTGTTATAGCAATATAAACTCAATGACTTTGATCGTAATGCTATACTTCGGATGAATGTTCATCACACCATTACACTAATGTTGTGATCCCGTTATTAACAACATCCAATGTCCATGATCAGGAAACCTTGATCATCTTGTTAATCAACGAGCTAGTTTATGAGAGAGGCATAACTAGGAACTTTCTGTTTGTTTATTAAACACACATGTATTAACGTTTCCATATTAACACAATTATAGCATGCAAAATAAACATCTATCATATACTTGGAATACACATAATAAACACTTTATCATTGCCTCTCAGGGCATATTCCCTTCAGTCTCCCACTTGCACTAGAGACAATAATCTAGTGACATTGTGATAAATCTAACACCCATTGAGTTCTGGTGTTGATCATGTTTTGCTCTAGGGAGAGTTTTAGTCAACGGATCTGCTACATTGAGATCCGTATGTACTTTACAAATCTTTATATCTCCATCCTTGACATGATCGCAGATGGAGTGAAACCGGCGCTTAATATGCTTGGAATGCTTGTGAGACCTTGGTTCTTTGGCATTGGCAATGGCACCATTGTTGTCACAATAGATCACCATTGGGTCCAACGCGTTTGCAACCACTCCTAGTTCGGATATGAACTCCTTCATCCAAACTGCTTCCTGAGCCGCTTCTGAAGCAGCAACATACTCGGCCTCCGTTGTTGATCCCGCTACCACAGGTTGTTTGGAGCTCCTCCAACTAACCGCTCCGCCATTCATGAGAAATACGTATCTGGATTGAGACTTAGAGTCATCTGGATCGGTGTCAAAGCTAGCGTCAACATAACACTTAGCGACGAGCTCTTCTTCACCTCCGTATACAAGAAACATATCCTTAGTTCTTCGTAAGTACTTAAGGATATTCTTGACCGCTATGCAGTGTTCCGAACCTGGATCCGATTGGTACCTACTAGTCAAACTAATAGCATGTGCCACATCCGGTCTTGTACATAGCATGGCGTACATTATAGAGCCTATGGCTGAAGCATAGGGGACTTTGTCCATTATCTCTCTTTCTTCCATGAGCCGGACTTTGAGTCTTACTCAATGTCTTGCCTTGCAACATAGGTAATAACCCCTTCTTACTTCCGTCCATTTTAAACTTCTTTAAAATCTTATCAAGGTATGTACTTTGCGATAGCCCTATTAGGCGCTTAGATCTATCTCTATAGATCTTTATGCCTAATATGTATGACGCTTCACTTAGGTCCTTCATTGAAAATTTGTTGTTTAGATAACTTTTAACACTGTTTAAAAGATCTATATCATTTCCAATCAATAATATGTCATCCACATATAATATCAGAAATGCCACATTGCTCCCTCTCACTTTCTTGTAAATACAAGCTTCTCCATAAGTTTGGACAAATCCAAACTCTTTGATCACCTCATCAAAGAGGAGATTCCAACTTTGTGATGCTTGCTTCAATCCATAGATGGATCGCTGAAGCTTGCACACCTTGTTAGCATCCTTAGGATCGACAAAACCCTTTGGTTGTATCATATACAACTCTTCTTCAATATTACCATTGAGAAACGCGGTTTTGACATCCATCTGCCATATCTCATAATCGAAATATGCAGCAATTGCTAACATAATCCTAACTGACTTTAGCATCGCTACGGGAGAGAATGTCTCATCGTAGTCAACTCCTTGAATTTGTCGAAACCCCTTTGCGACAAGTCGAGCTTTATAGACGGTCACATTACCATCAGCATCAGTTTTCTTTATGAAAATCCACTTGTTCTCCACGGCCTTTCGGTCGTGAGGTAATTCCACCAAGTTCCAAACTTGATTTTCATACATGGATTCCATCTCGGATTTCATGGCTTCTAACCATTTGTTGGAATCCGGGCTCATCATCGCTTCTTCATACGTCGCAGGGTCATCATTTTCATCAACCATGAAATTCATGACAGGATTTCCATACAGCTCGGGAGCTGCACGCATCCTGCTTGACCTGCGAGGTTCGGTAGTACTCTCTTTCGGAGTTTCATGATCATTATTATTAGTTCCCTCTTCAACAGGTGGAGCCAACTCCGGAACAACTTCCGGTGCTGCGCTACTCGCCATACTTTGAAGAGAAGGTTCAATAACCTCTCCGAGTTCTATCTTCCGACTACTCACACCTTTCGCGAGAAACTCTTTCTCTAGAAAGGATCCATTCTTGGCAACAAAAACCTTGCCCTCGGATCTGTGATAGAATGAATACCCAATAGTTTCCTTAGGGTATCCTATGAAGACGCATTTTTCCGCTTTGGGTTCGAGTTTATCCGGTTGAAGTTTCTTCACATAAACATCGCATCCCCAAACTTTAAGAAATGACAGCTTAGGTTTGTTTCCAAACCACAATTCATACGGTGTCTTTTCAACGGATTTAGATGGTGCCCGATTTAAAGTGAATGCAGCAGTTTCTAGTGCATAACCACAAAATGACAATGGCAAGTCCGTCAGAGACATCATAGATCGAACCATATCTAATAAAGTACGATTACGACGTTCCGACACACCATTTCATTTGTGGTGTTTGGCAGCGTGAGTTGTGAAACAATTCCACACTCTTTCATGTGAGTGCTAAACTCGTAACTTAGATACTCACCTCCACGGTCGGACCGTAGAAATTTGATCTTTCTATTACGATGATTTTCCACTTCATTCTGAAATTCCTTGAACTTTTCAAAGGTTTCAGACTTGTGTTTCATCAAGTAGATATAACCATATCTACTCAAATCATCCGTGAAAGTAACAAAATAACGATATCCACCTCATGACACACTCATTGGACCACATACATCGAATGTATGATTTCCAATAAATCATGCCTGCTCCATTGAACCGGAAAACGGCATTCTAGTCATCTTGCCCATAAGGCATGGCTCACATGTATCAAATGATTCAAAATCAAGTGATTCCAAAAGTCCATCCGAATGGAGCTTCTTCATGCGTTTAACGCCAATATGACCTAGACGGCAGTGCCACATATATGCGGATATATCATCATTACGTTTAATCCTTTTAGCGTCAACATTATGAATATGTGTAAAATTATCATCAAGATCTAATAGAAATAAACCATTCATCATCGGTGCATGACCATAAAAGATTTCATTCATATAAATGGAACAACCATTGTTCTCGGATTTAAATGAATAACCACTTTGCATCAAACACGATCCAGATACAATGTTCATGCTCAGTGTAGGCACCATATAATAATTATTCAAGTTTATAACTAATCCCGACGGCAAATGGAGAGGCAGCGTTCCGACGGCGATCACATCAACGCTTGATCCATTGCCGACATGCATCTTGACCTCACCCCTTTCTAGCGGTCGCTTGTTCCGCAGCCCCTGATTCGAGTTACAAATATTAGCAACTGAATCGGTATCAAATACCCAGGTGCTACTGCGAGCACTAGTCAAGTACACATCAATAACATGTATATCATATATACCTTTGTCTGCCTTGCCTTCTTGTGCGCCAAATACTTGGGGCGGTTTCTTCGATGGCGATCCCTTACAATAGTAGCACTCGGTATCGGACTTAGGTCCAACTCGAGGTTTCTTTTCAGCGCAACAGCAGCTTGCCGCCCTTACTTCCCTTCCGTTTTCCCTTCTTGTCTTTCTTGAAACCAGTGTTCCTATTGATCATCAACACTTGATTTTCCTTTTTGATCTCCACTTCTGCAGTTTTAAGCATTGATAGAAGCTCGGGGAGAGACTTCTTCATGCCTTGCATATTATAGTTCATCACAAAGCTCTTATAGCTATGTGGCAGAGACTGCAGAACACGATGGATGCCTATGTCAATGGGAATCGTTATTCCCAAGGACACAAGCTTATCGGCGTAACCCGACATCTTGAGTACATGCTCACTAACGGAGCTGTGCTCTTCCATCATGCAGCTAAAGAACTTTTCTGAAGCGTTGTAGCTCTCTACAACAGCGTGTGTCGAAAATCATTTTCAACTCACCCATTGTATCAAATGCATTATCGTTTTCGAAATGCTTTCGAAGTTCCGGCTCTATCCCATACAATATGCCGCAATGAACTAAGTTGTGGTCCTCCTGACGAGTCTGATAGACATTGTTCTCCTCGTCAGGGGCATCCTCAAAAGGTGGGGGGCCTAGTGGCGCTTCTAGCATGTATTGCTTTTGTGCAGCAGAGAGGAGAATCCTCAAATTCATGGCCCATTCGGTAAAGTTGCTACCGTTTGTTGCTAGTTTCTCTTTCTCCATGAACACATTGAAATTAAAAGTAGGTGGTGCCATCTACAACAAATTTTGTAAAGTTTAGACTAAGTGTATGATAGATTGAGTTCAACTAATCCATGTTACGAATGAACTCCCAGTCAAAAACGACATCCCTCGTGCCTTTTTGGTGATTACATGAACCAAATCCACTATACCAAGTCCGATCATCACGTGAGTCGGTATATCTTGAAAGGCGAGCATCAAATGGGCATCATATCAACTATATGACTCATGCTTAACTTTTCGGTCCGTGTTCCGAGGCCATGTCTGTACATGCTAGGCTCGCCAAGTTAGAACCTTAGTATTCGCGTGTGTAACTGTTTTACACCCGAAATATGGTCGTGGATCCAAGAACACCTGATCATCATGTGATGTCTTGGAGCGCCGAAACATAATCGGTGCATACTAAAGGAAGAACACATTCTTATCTTGATATTTAAATGAGGGATCATCTTATTATTCTAACAAAGCGCTAAACAAGCAATATAAGATGCTATCAAACATCACATGTTTATTAGTGAAATGTTATGGTTCCCGCAGATGATCTCTATCATGTGCAACGTGGTATGATCACTATCATACCTATATGTGTAAATCCAAGATCTATGGAGTTTACACGCTATGTGTGTTGTAAGAGTATCATCTCATACTTCTACTTACAACACTATCATATCATAACACTAGCCCAGCAACAATCTAAACTAGACGCCTCTAATTTATCCATTGCAAGTTTTACGTGGCTTAGGGCTTTCGAGATAGAACTGTTCTTACCTACGAACATGAACCACAACGAGGATAACCAACTTTTTGACAACTCGCTGCAAAATAGATATTGACTATAGTAGGAGAGACAGACACCCGCTAGCCACTTATGCAAACTAGTTGCATGTCAAGCGTGGAACAGGTCTCATGTGCGAGGACATGTAAAGTCCGGGCCGCTTCATCCCACTATGCCACCAATATCCAAAATTACAACAAAGGAGCAACAACATGATCATCATCGCCCACATACTCATATGTGTACTACCCGTGTAAAGCATCTACGCATAGATCCGGCTCTGATACCACTGTAGGGTTCACAGCATAGAAAACAAAAAAATTCCTACGATGTGAACTATGTACCAAGATCTATCTATTAGATACAAACAACGGGCGGATGTATATCCGTAGAGAACATACCCTTGAAGACCGACAAAGCTTAACGAGTTCAACTCGTGTTTGATGTCGACGATCTCTTGCCGATCTCAAGAACGAGAGGAAGTCCTAGCGCCGTAAATCAGCAGCGCATCCGTGCTCGCACACACGTTCGAGGCACCGAGCAACCTCTGCCTCCTCGCTCCAGCGATGCAGTGGAAGCACAACTCTTTCTTACCGAATAGCCACCGGGAACATGTATCTCGCTAGTCCGAGACCATGGGGGATAAATTCTAGAGGGGGAGAGAGATCCTTCACGAGGAGGTGTGAGTGAGAAGTGAGGAGAGGGGTGCCTTTTATAGGAGGAGGGGGAACCCCAAGGGGGTGGCCGGCGCATGGGGGCTGCCCCCTTGCCCTCCCCTCTTCATGTGGGTGGACACTCCACTCACAAAATTCCTTTAAATTCCCTCCACTCAAAATCCCACTCAAACATGCCATTAAATTTCCACCAAATTTAATGCAAACACTCATTAAATAAAACTCTTTTATTTTATTCAGAATTTTGTCAATTACTTTAATGACAAACATTCACAAATAACCTCTTGCTTGAATTCTATTTCACATGCATAACCACTTTATGCAATTTCACCCGAAAACCTGTTTCGGTATCTAGTGAAATAAATTCCTGTGCTTGTTCATTCTTTCACCATGAAACTTTTCCTCCAATTGGATGTCGGTGTCTCTTAAGTGTGTCACCCTACGGTTCGTGAATAATGCGGACATGATCGAGACCCCTCTCGGATCAATAATCAGAAGCGGGATCTGGAGACCCATACTGACTCCCACACATTCAACGATGACTTTATAACATTCTAGTGATCAAATCACTTGCTTGCAAGCTAATCAATGTGATATCACCGAGAGGGCCCAGAGTATATCTATCCGTCATCGGGATGAACAAATTCCACTCTCGATCCATGAGCCTCAACATAACACTTTGTTAGTTCTGAATCTATCTTTATAATCACCCTGTTACGGTGTGACGTTTGATGTTATCAAGAAACTCTTCCGGTGTTAGTGATTGACATGATCTCATGGTCTAAGGATTTGGATCACTTTGTAAGTTGTTATAGCAATATAAACTCAATGAATTTGATCGTAATGCTATACTTCGGATGAATGTTCATCACACCATTACACTAATGTTGTGATCCCGTTATTAACAACATCCAATGTCCATGATCAGGAAACCTTGATCATCTTGTTAATCAACGAGCTAGTTTATGAGAGAGGCATAACTAGGAACTTTCTGTTTGTTTATTAAACACACATGTATTAACGGTTCCGTATTAATACAATTATAGCATGCAAAATAAACATCTATCATATACTTGGAATACACATAATAAACACTTTATTATGGCCTCTTAGGGCATATTCCCTTCATGTCGGGCCGTGATGGGGGCAGTGATTGGCTTGGACCAACTACTGGGCCCCACATTATGGAATTGTGGATGGGAAAGTATGCCCGGTTGTGCAACAAAGAGTTGATCTCTCATGGGTAAAGTAATGCACCTCTGCAGAGTGTAAGAACTGTAACTTGTTACTCCCTGTTTCGGGAAGGAGCTACGAAAGCGATAGGAAAGGAACCCCATGAAAGTTCTGGTCAACATGTGAAGGCTGATTGTCATAGTTTTTCAGAATAAAATCAATCTTTGAAGAAAGATTTACAAAAATTGCATAGTACCAAGGATTTATAATCTGAGGTGGTAGTTAGAGAATCAAACTTCCCACCGTGCATATAATGAACTTGTTGGGTAACGTTGTTACTCATTCTTTCCTTTGATCCCTTGCTTAGACTCTGAGGATTCCGAAGACGTGCCAATGTATGCAGCCGAATGCCAAGAAGATGTGTTCTACGAGGAACCTGGTCTGTCCGGAGGAGTTGAAGGAGTGGATTATGAAACCGCTATGGTGTCTAAGATAACGAGTCCAACTAAGTATTTATAGTTAGAAGTAACCAACGGAGCCAAGAAGCATGAACTCTATAGAATAAGCTGTTGAGCTCAACTCGTAGTCGGAGTTGTTACTTTTAAATTCCGCTGAAACACTTTATATGTTGGTTTGTAAGTTGAAACTTTTGGAAGTATTGAACTTCCGGTATTGTAATAATAATAATATGTGTACTTTTGTAATATGGACCCGCAATGTTTCTGTTGTACCACTCTAAGGGATGTGATATTTATGGAACGGTGTTCTGTGGATGTCATGTTAATGACTATAGTGTACTACACATGCAGTGGTATGCTGAGTCACCGCAGACACTTCCTTCCATACATGAATTCAAATGGGGCCATTTGCAAACTATCTTGATAACTGTTGTTGTATGAAAATTCTGTGAAAGGCAGACAGTCTTCCCATTTATATTCATACTCTAGCACAAATGCTCTCAACATATCTTCGAGTATTTGATTTACTCGCTCTGTTTGTCCATTGGTCTGAGGGTGATACGTTGTTCTGAAATCCAGTCGGGTTCCTAAACCTTCTTGGACTTTCTTCCAGAATCTCGAGGTAAACTGAGTTCCTCGATCCGATACGATGTTCTTGGGGACTCCGTGCAAACTGATGAGTCTAGCGATGTACAACTCTGCTAGCTTCGAACTCTGACATGTGGTCTTAAATGGTAAGAAATGGGCTACTTTGGACAATCTGTCAACTATGACCCAGATAGAGTCATTTCCCCTACTAGAAGTAGGCAATCCGGTGATAAAGAACATTCCAACTGAATCCCATTTCCATTTCAGAATCTGCAATGGTTGCAACATTCATGCGGGTCTTTGATGTCCTGCCTAGACTCTTGACATATATCACACTTGGCGATATAGCTTCCGATTTCTCTCTTCATTTTGTGCCACCAAAATTGCTCCTTCAAATCCTGATACATCTTCGTTCCTCCGGGGTGGATAGAATAAAGGGTATCATGTACCTCTTTCAAAATAACTTCTTTCAACTTCGAATCTACTTGTACACAAAGGCGTACTTTGTACCACAGAACTCCTTCTTCGTCTTCGGTGAATCCGGGTACTTTGCCTGTACCGATACGATGTTTGATTCCGTCGATACTAGCATTTCCTTTATGTGCCTCCTTTATCTGACTGATCAAAGTGGGTTGAAGTTCTATGATAGCCAAAAATCCTTCACTCACTAATTCCATTCTAAAATCTTCCATATCTTTGTGCAAACTTGGTTGCTCCTTCAAAATCATGGAGTTCAAGCAACACGGTAATCTGCTAAGGGCATCTGCTACCACATTAGCTTTACCGGGGTGATAGTGAATGTCTAGATCATAATCCTTGACTAGCTCAATCCATCTTCTCTGCCGCATATTCAGATCCTTCTGAGTGAATATATACTTCAGGATCTTGTGATCCGAATAAATCTCACAACGGTTTCCCATCAGATAATGCCTCCATGTCTTTAGGGCTAGTACTACGGCTACGAGTTCAAGGTCATGGGTTGGATAATTTTCTTCATGCTGCTTCAATTGTCAGGATACATAAGATATAAATTTGCCTTCTTGCATTAGCACACATACGAGACCGATCTTGGATGCGTCACAATACACATAGAAGGGCTTCGTGATATCCTGCATGATCAAGATTGGGGCTAAAATCAATCTCCTCTTGAGTTCCTGAAAACTCGCTTCACATTTGTCCGTCCATTCGAACTTCTTATGCTTCTTCACCAATTGGGTCATGGGTCTGGCAATACTTAAGAATCCTTCTACAAACTTGCGGTAGTATCCCGCTAATCCGAGATATGCACGAACTTGGGTTTGAGTGGTTCGGGATTGCTAATCCTCAACATCCTTCACCTTCGCAAGGTCAACGGCAATTCCTCCGGCTGATACGATATGTCCGAGGAATCCTACCTCCTGTAACCAGAATTCACATTTTCTAAACTTGGCATATAGCTGATGCTATCTAAGGGTGCCAAGAATGGTCCTTAGGTGTAGATCATGTTCTTCTTCTGATTTGGAATAAATCAGAATGTCGCCGTTGAAAACAACGACAAACTTATCCAGGAAGTCCATAAAAATCTTATTCATGAGGTTTATGAAATAAGCGGGGAAATTGGTTAATCAAAAAGACATGACAGTATATTCGTATAATCCATATCTGGTGGTAAAGGAAGTCTTTGGAATATCCTCTGCGTGAATTTTGAGTTGATGATAGTCAGTTCTAAGATCAATCTTAGAGAACACTTTGGCACCAGTCAACTGGTCAAACAGGTCTTCTATCTTTGGCAATGGGTACTTCTTCTTGATGGTGACATCATTCAACTTTTGATAATCCATACACAAACAGTTACCTCCATCTTTCTTGTCCACAAACAAAACAGGTGATCTCCATGGTGACGCACTTGGTTGAATCATTCCAATTTCCATCATGGCATCTAGTTGCTTCTTCAGTTCCACTAGTTCAGACGGGTTCATACTATATGGTCTCTGGGCTATGGGTCCGGTTCCAGGTATTAGTTCAATGATAAACTCGATATCCCGATCTAGGGGCATACTGGGCAAAACATCTGGAAATACATCGGGGTATTCACAGACTATCCGGACTTGGTCAATGGTGGGTTGGGATAGACTCTTGTTGCACTTGAATTGACGCAGCAAGGTTTCCGATACATGCTCGACTGATATTCCGGCTGTACAGGTCATGGTTATGGCTTTCTTGGCACAGTCAATTAAGCCTTTGTGTTTGGACATCCAATCCATTCCTAGTACTACTTCCAAACCTTTAGTTCCGAGTACTATTAGATTGGCACAAAAATCTATGACATGGATGCGGATAGGGACGGCTTTGCAAATTTGCCTAGCTTTGGTGGTTGAACCAGGTATTTGAACAATCATAACATTCTTCTATTTTGTTGGTTGAATCTTACTAGTGCATGAAAATTCCTTAGTAACAAATGAGTGCGATGGTCCAGAATCAAACAACACTCTTGCAAGTACTGAGTTAACAGAAAACATACCCAGCACGACATCTGGCGCTTCCTGGGCTTCTTCAGCATGCATGAGAAAGAGACGTCCGTTGCGGTTGAGCAAGTTCCCTGGGGCAAACCTTCTTCTGGGATGAACACGACGCTGCTACTGAGCTAGGGAATTTTCATTGTGGGCTGCGGAAATCTTCTTGGGGCACTCATTGGAATAGTGACCCTTAGTTCCACATTCATAACAAGTCACTTGCGACTTGTCCTTTGCTGCAACAGGCACAACATTGCTTCCAGTCCTTGGGGCAGTGTTGGTGTTGGTGGCGACATTGTTGTTGTTGAACTTGGGTGGGGCACGGTTAAAATTGCTGGAGTTGCCAGGGTTATTGTGGTTTCCTCCGGGCCTTGGGTTTCCACGGTTGGGATAGGTTGGACGGTTCATCGGCGGGTCTGTTGTTTCTTGGGGAAAATCCTGGAGATGGTTTGGTACGATACTTTGGGGTATAGTGGGTTCCTGGTTGATGCATCATGCGACGCTTGCGGTTCTCATTGGCTTGGTTGATCTTTCCTTCCATTTGAATGGTGGAGTCAACTAAGGCTTCAATATCATCAAAGGGGATATTGACTAACACAGTCTGCATTTCATCATGTAAACCATTCAGGAATCTCTCTTTCTTCTTGGCTTCAGTGTTGATCTCATCCGGTGCATACCTAGCTAATGATAATAATTTGTCACGGTATTCCACTACTATCATCCTTCCTTGTTTCAGTTCCCTGAATTCATCTCTCATCCTCTTGATTAAACCCGGTGGCACATGGGTTCTGCTGAACTTGACTTTGAACTCTTCCCAAGTCATCAGCTAACCTCCTGTCATTGCGCGAACGTTGTTCCACCATGCTCTTGCATCTCCGGCCAGATAGTGGGTAGCAAACAACACTTTCTTGTTGGCTTCCACTCCTGCAACTTCTAGGTTGTTCTCCATGGTTTGCAGCCAATCATCTACATCTAAGGGCTCTTCTGACTTAGTGAAAACAGGTGGATTAGTGTTCTGGAAATTCTTGAGCTTAGATCCATGGTTGTCCTGATTTCCATGGTCTTGATTGCTGTTGGCCATTTGAGCTATCTGCTGAAGGCTGGCTAAGTTGGCTTGACGTTCGGCTCTTTTAGCTTCTCGGTCAAAAACCAACATTTGCAAGAGTTGCAACATCGGGTCCGGGGCTGAGTTGCTTCCTCCACGAGGCATCTGAAGATTGAGGTAGATCATGAGAAAAGAGGGAAATTTCTAAGGTTCAGGGTTTTTTGAAAAGTTTTAAGGTTTGATTCAGATTTTTCTAGCAACTTGCTTTTCATTCATTCATAGCACATGATACAAACACACACCACAACAAAGGAAAATATATGGTTTTAAGAACCATTCTGGGAAACTACGATATAGTGGGACCGAATACAACTCACTAACTCTAGTGCTCAAGTGCTACTATTCCTCGGAGTCAGTGTCCTCGTCATCCTCCTCCTCATCATCATCGATGAAGGCGAATTCATCCTCATCGGTGAAGAATTCCATGGCCTGGTCCTCCAGAAAGTCGTCATCATCACTGAGATAGGAGTGGGGGTCTCTGCGAATGTCCTCCCCTGCATTCTCCCTCTCCTCCAGCTGCATGTCTCTCTCGTGGATGGTCTCCTCCAAATCCGAGATCCGGTGGCGAAGACGGGCAATGATGCGCTCCTTCTTGTCGACCTGACGGTGACGAGACTTGCGATCCCTCACAGGCATGGCGATGGTTCGATCCTTCTAGACAGAGAGGGCATAGTTGTGGTTGGCATAGGAACGTGCATTGTCCAACTCCTTCTAACGGTCATACATCATGAAGCTGAGGTGGTCTAATTGACTCTTCAGCTCGTGGTGGTATGGGGCCTCGAGTGGCTGTCCCATAACATCACGCCTTGGGTAGAACTCAAAGTGGTTACCCTTGATCTGGTTGATACTCTGCCCACACAGACGGGCAAGAGCTTCCTGCATTGCCCTGGAAAGTCCATCGAGCCAGTTGTTCTCTCTTAAGGTGAACTGAATTCCTTCTGCAGTGGGAGGTCCAATCTTTCCTCGGAGACTTGCAACAACTATCCACTGCAGATCTTCTCCTTCTTGATCATTGGGCTGAGTTCCGAAGAACTCGGGGTGCAGACACTCCAGCATCTCTGAAAGTTGGTCCAAGTCACACTCAAAGATGAGGTCTCCTCCATTCTCCAACTGATAAAACTTGTTGTACTTCACGTCCATCTATAAGAATATAGGATGAGTAAGTTAGTAGAGTAATCAAGTGTGTCAATTTTTTATGTAAGTTTGCAAGAATTTTTGAGGAACATGAATTTTTATGAAAGAATCCAACTGATAAGGATAAGAATAAGTTTTTATAAATACTCACTTCCTTTGGTTTTGAAACTAAGTTTTTGATTCAAACATCCATTCTATCTAGGGTCTCCTATGGTCAGGATGGCTCTGATACCAACTTGTCAACACCCGGATTTTTAATCCCATATGCTTCTTATGCCATACATCGCAATCCTAGGATGACCATTTTTGTGAGACATAACAGATTGGATATCACAGTACATCATCCATTACAAAACATACATAAGGACTTACACAAATAAGGATCTCAAAATCCAGTTCTTAATACAATTCAAGCAGCGGAATAACGTAATAGTAACGATAGCGTAGGCGAAGCTCCATCTTCATGGTCACAGGCAATGCTGACGATGGGAGATGATCCTAGTTGTCGTAACCTTCCTGTTGTCCTTCTTCCTCATACTCCTCTCCATAGTCTGGCCATGGGAATAGCCAGGGATAAAGACATGAGTACTCTTTAAGTACTCGCAAACTAGTACTAACAAGTGAAGTGGTTTTGAATAGGCTATACTAAGCTCTTGGGTTGTTTTGCAAAAAGCCAGATTTACCTCTACTAAGTTTAGAAGCAAAGAAAGCTAGTTGAAAGTTTTGTAACACCTAAGTGGGGACTTGAATTTCATGTCACAACTCTGTTGCGGTCAAGTCAAACAAATCATTTCACAAGTATTTTTGAAAACATCTGATGGGGGAACAATATGGCCACTCGAACTGTCCATAACCGTGGAGGCGGCTATTCGAATAGTTTGACACGCTGCAGAGATTGTACACTTTCACCACAACATTTGATACATCCGTCAGGACCAAATCCTGAATTCACCATACTTAGTATGCGGATAATCAATCCTAACCTTTCAATTACACGCCCTAGTATAGGCACCTCTCCTGTGAGTTTGGCCTCCCAACCATGACCAGCTGTCATCTTGGGTACTACACAGGTGGACAATCTTCACAAGGTAGCCTCAGCTCAGACCTTGGCCGCAAGGGAAACCATACTTAGGTATATAAATTTCCAGTCAATCCCTACCCAAATTTCAGGTATTGTGGTTGTACGGTAAAATTGGAATGGTATCGCATCCAGACAACCATCAGTTTTATAAAGGGCTAAGGCTCATGCCTTAACATTTTCATCATCAAAAACATCTGGCGTTGAAGAACACATGTCAAATCATTTTAGTAGAATGACTCATCATTCTAAGGTTTTCATAAATATTTTCGCCAAGTATTCCCATCTAAAATTGAACAAGTTTTATGCTTAGAACTAGCATCTACAAGTGGGGGTAAATACTAATAGTGGGTACTAAACTAGTGGGGATTTACTAACTTCAATATCATGCCTTAGGATGACATCAAGATTATCTAACTTAGGCCAAATTTTATGCTCTTTATGCTACCTTCAATTATCTTTCTGGAATCTACTAGTCACTAAGTAAACTCTAAGAGAAAGCTTTGAGTAAAGGAAATAAATTACTAAGCTTACAAGTAAACTAGGATGGGGTGTCAAGTGGGTGTAATCACATATGCTTTAAGGCATATATTTGTGTCAACACCTGGATTTTTAATCCTAGATGCCTGTTATGTCATACATCGCAATCCCAGGATTACCATTTTTGTGAGACATAACAGAATTGGATACCACAGTACATCATCCATTACAAACCATACATAAGGTCTTACACAAATAAGGATCTCATGATCCAGTTCTTAATACAACTCAAGCAGCGGAATACGTAAAATAATGGTAGCGTAGACGAAGTTCCATCTTCGGGGTCACAGGCAATGCTGACGATGGGAGATGATCCTACTTGTCGTAACCTTCCTGGGGTCCATCCTCCAGGTACTCCTCTTCATAGTCTGGCACGGGGAATAGCCAGGGACAAAGCCATGAGTACTCTTTAAGTACTCGCAAACTAATACTAACAATTGAAGGGGGGTTTGGATAATAGGACACTAGGATCTAGGATTGTATTGCAAGAATCCAGATTTATCTCTACCAAGTTCAGAAGCAAGAGAAGCTAGTCACAAGTTTATAACTCCTAAGTGGTAACTTGTATTTCATATCACAACCCTGTTGTGGTCAAGTCAAAGTCTCAATTCATTTCACAAGTCATTTTGAAAACATCTGACGGGAGAACAGTATGGCCACTCAATGTCCATAATCATGACCTTGACTATTGAATAGTTTGACACTCTGCAGAGATTGTACACTTTCACCACAACATTGGATACATCCGCCAGGAACAAATCCTGAATTCACCATACTCAGTATGCGGATAATCAATCCTAGCCTTTCAATTACACGCCCTAGTATAAGAACCTCTCCTGTGAGTTTGGCCTCCCAACCATGACCAACTGTCATCTTGGGTACTGCACAAGTGGGCAATCTTCACAAGGTAGCCTCAGCTCAGACCTTGGCCGTGAGGGAACTAATACTAAGGTATATAAGTTTCCAGTCAGGCCCTACCCAATCTTCGGGTATTGTGGTTGTACGGTAAAATTGCAATGGTATCGCATCCAGACAACCATCAGTTTATAAAGGGCTAAGGCTCATGCCTCAACATTTTCATCACCAAAATCATCTGGTGTTCAGAAACACATGTCAAAACTTCTCAGTAGAATGATCCATCATTCTAAGGTTTTCATAACCATTTTCACCAAGTATTCCCATCTAAAGTTGATCAAGTTTTATGCTTAGCACTAGCATCTACAAGTGGGGGTAAGCACTAATGAGGGATGGTAAACAAGTGGAGTTTCAACTAAGTTCAATATCATGCCTTAGGGTGACATCAAGATTATCTAGCTTAGGCCAAATTTTATGCTGTTTATGCAACCTTCAAATATATTTTTCTAGAATCTACAAGTTACTTAAGCACATTCCAAGGAAGTAGCTTTGATAAATAAATAAAATAGAAAGCTTGCAATTAAAACTAGGAGGGGGTATCAAGTGGGTATAAACACATATGCTTAAGGCATATAGTTAGCATGGTAACAAGCAAGTATTAGCTTGCACAATTGCAAGTATAAGCTTGCATGGGTCAACTTGATTAGTAAGGCTTGCAGGTATGGGCTTGCACAGTCTCAGTATAAGCTTGCCTTATGCAGAGCAGTGGTTGAAGTTCTCCTCGGCTTCTTCTTCGTAGTATCCTCCTTCCTCCTCGTATGCTTGGTCGGTACTAGCGTCTATAAATAAATACGAGGTACACAATCACCAAACAATACTTAACTACTTTCAATCATCACACAAAAGGTCCTATAGATGATCTAGCATCATCACTAACATTACAAGATTAAAGCTTGGTTTAATTCCTTTTATTTTTAGAAAAGTAATTTCTACTCATTGAAAAACTACTTAAGATTTAATATTCTCCAAACCAAACATGGGATCATGTTGACACATGTCATCACCACATATTTTATTCCATGGGAATGTGATTTAAAGTGGTGTCATAATTTAATAAGGTTTTACCCTTTTATTTTAACTAAATAAAGTGACTAGAAATGCCTATGTGGCATTCTTTTAAGAAAACCTATATATTTTTATATATTCTGAAAGGTATGGTTAAATGTGATTTTTGAGAGTTGGAATCAACTCAAAAGCTATTATGGTTTTAATTTGAAAAATGTTTGAATGCAGAAAAGCTTCTGCCTTGTTATTTTTACTAAGGATGATCTACAGATCCAAATAACTTAAATCCAATGGGCTTGGATTCAGCATTTCAATACCTTTCTAACAAATTTGGTTTCATTCAATTTGGTTCACTGAATCGACCTGGGTTGATTTTTGAATCTAGGTGCAGAAGTGTGTTTGAAATAAAATGGAAAAATCCAAATTCAAACATCTGGGCTGCGCGGGAAGCGATACTGGGCCGGCCTGCTAAGCAAAGCGCTTACGCGGGCTGTTTCAGTCGATGTCCCCATGCGTCAGTGAGACGAGGGGGTGTGAAGCGGTATGGGGCGATGTGAGCCGTGGGATCTTGTTGTAATCTAACGGTTGAGGGTCATCGTCGATGTTGGGCAACGCCGGCGAGACAGAAACCTAACGCGATAGGTGGGGGTCATTGGGGGCTCACCGGGGCTCAGGCGAGGGTCGGCGAGGCGGGCGAACGAGGAAGTCGACGACGGCGAACCTCCTGGTACCGGCAGCTTCTTCTGGGGTGGCTCCAATCGCTAGCCCCCTTCTTCTCCAGCAGTAGCAGGCTCCGGTGAAATTCCGGCGAAGCACTGCTCACCTTGCTTCGGGACTGAGGCGATGTGGTTCTGGGTGAGAGGGGAGTGAGATGGTGTGCTCAATTCGGCTGGGGGTGGCCTCTATTTATAGTGGCAAGAGGGAACCGACGGGCGCAAGCTGAGCTTGTCGTGGTCGACGGCACAGAAGGCTAGTGGCGTGGGCGACGGTAGGGGGCGGTGCGGTGCTCCCTGGCGATGCTCAACTACATGGTGGCGAGGCATGGGGCGGTGCGGTTTGGTCGGAACGCGGCGGTGCTCTACGCGTGCCCGACGGAGGTTTTTAATGCGCACAGCGTGCGTGGTCCGCGCGGCGGCGAACGAGCATGTCTGCGGGGTTGCTGGGACGGTGTTGATCACATATGCACGCGGCAAGGGCGGCGCGCGGTCTGTGGGCGTCGATAGAGCGTGACGCACGGGGTGCGCTCTCGGCATGGTTGCTGGCGAGCTTGGCATGGTCCTTGCGTGTGGTCCAGGGGTTGGCAAGGTTCGAGCGTTGGACAGGGAGTGGCGGTGGGGTGTTGGCTTGCTCCCAGACATGTTGGCTAGGCTTGTTTCTTCTCCTAGCTCGCTGTCGACATGGGGGTGACAAGGGTGCACTCGGCCTGCTCACCATTGATGGCATTGCCAAGCTTACAGTGATGCTAGAGGTTTGCAATTGAGCTAGATGATCTACTAAAGCCTAGTTGCAACCAGAGAGGGAACAAGTTAGGCTTCAATCACTGCTCACAATAGTGTTTGGATTTTGTTTGATTTGAATCTGCAAGGTGTTTGATGAAATGGCCACAAGAACTCAAGTTTTGAATTTTGAAAAGATTTTTGGTGGGTGTGCTAGGTTGGTGCTGGTGAGTCTGCAGATGCTTGGGTTTTGAAAGTTGATCTTGTTTGAGTGGTTTTTGAAAAAGTGGGATCTTCCCATATGATAAAAATTCAATTTTGAACTTTCCTTTAAACCATGCATTTGAATGTTTCTGGATGATCACAAAGTGGGCCTTGATACTTTTTTAGGAGTACTATGAAAGGGTGTAAAGATCAAAACAAGTTTCTGTTAAGTTCTAAAAGTTCGGGACAGCCAAAGTAGGCATGGGAGTTAATTTGGCCAAAATGACCATTCCCTTATTTTGTTTGTTTTGATTTATTTGTCTTTGGTAAAAGTGTGGGGATTGTTTAGATGATGTTTATTTCACCTAAGAATCCATTTACAAGCAAAGAAACACACAAACAAGGTGGTTCAAAAGAATTCAAAATGAAATGCATACTCACATGCATGCTTCCATATTTTTATTTAGAAAAGTTTTTGTTAACCCTAATTTTGATGATTAGAGTTTGATGATCCAAGTTTAGTATTTTTGGGATGTTACAATTTGTCATAGTAACAAGAAGGTAGTAGCTTGCCTAAGTAGGGTATCTCGCAAGTGTTAGCTTGCTAGGTTATTAGTATAAGCTTGCTAATTCAACTAGTAGTATTTAGGATTGCCTTGTGCAGAGCAGTGGTTGAAGTTTTCCTCAGATTCTTCCTTGTAGTATCCTCCTTCCTCCTCGTATCCTTGGTCGGTACTATCGTCTAAAATAAATACGAGGTACAAAATCACCAAACAATATTTAACTATTTCTGGTCATCATACAAAGGTTCATACTAGATGATCTAGCATCATCACTAACATTACAAGATTAAAGCACTTGTCCCATTTATTTTATTTTATAAAAGTAATTTCTAATTATTGAAAAACTACTTAAGATTTAATATTCTCCAACTCAAACATGGTATCATGTTGACACATGTCATCACCACATATTTCAGTACATGGGAATGTGATTTATAGTGGTGTCACAATTTAATAAGGTTTAACCTTTTTATTTTAATTAATTAAAATGGCTAGAAATGCCTATGGGGCATTCTTTTATTACTTGCTCATTATTTCTTTAAGTAAACCTATATGTTTTTATGTATTCTAAAAGGTATGGTTAACTGTGATTTTTGAGAGTTGGAATTATCTCAAAAGCTCTTATGGTTAAATTTTGAAAAATGTTTGAATGTAGAAAAGCTTCTGCCTTTTGATTTTTACCATGGGTGATCTACAATTCTAAATGGTTTGAATCCAATGGGCTTGGATTAAGCATTCCAGCATCTTTCTAACAAAATTGGTTTCATGCATTTTGGTTTAGTGAATAGAGCTGGGTTGATTTTTGAATCTAGGTACAGAACTATGTTTGAAATTATATGAATAAACTTAAGTTTAACTGGGCCGGCCCACTACGCATAGCGTACACGCGGGCTGGTTAAGTGAGTGACCCCACTCGTCAGTGAGACAACGAGTGGCGAAGCTGTACGGGGTGATCTAGGCCGCACGATCTAACTCTAATGGAACGACTCTGCTTCATCGTCCACGTAGGGCAGCGTCGGCGAGACAGAACCCTAACGCGGCCGGTGGGGGTCGTGGGAGGTTCACCGGGGCTCAGGCGATGGTCGGCGACGGGGGCGAACAACGAGGTCGATGACGGCGGTTCTCCTAGTACCGGCAGCTTCTCCTGGGGCGGCTCCAATCGACGGCGCCTCTCCTCCTCTGCAGCGGCGAACTCCGGTGAAATTCCGGCCACCTGGTGCTTGCCTTCCTCTGGGAGTGAGTGGTTGTGATCAGTGGGAGGTGGGGAGTGAACTGGTGTGAAGAAAACAAGCGGTGGCTAAAGGGGACCGACGGGCGCGGGCTAAGCTCGTCATGGTCGACGGCACAGAGGGCTACTGGCATGGGCGACGATAGGGGACGGTGCTATGCTACCTGGCGAAGCTCAACGGCATGGTGGCGAGGCGTGGGGCGGTGCTGATCGGTCGGAACGCGTCGACGCTCTAGGCGGGTCCGACGGCAAATTTAATGGCGCACGGGTGCTCCTGGTCGCGCGGCGGCGAACAAGGTTGTCTGGCGGGGTGCTGGAGTGTTGGAGATCACGTCTGCAAGCGGCGAGGGTGGTGCGTGGTCTGTGGGCGCTGGTCGAGGATGGCGCACTGGCGCGCTCTCGGCTCGCATGCAGAGATACTTGGCAAGCTCGGGCAGTGTGGTCCAATGGCTGGCTGTGCTTGGGGCTAGGACAGTGGGTGGCGGTGGATGGTGGAGTTCCTGCTAGACAAGGTTGGCGAGGCTAGTTCCTCCTCTAGCTCGCTGGCGACATGGGGGTGGCAAGTTTGCTCTCGGCATGCTCACCATTAATGGCAAGGCTTTCTCACAGTGGTTCTAAAGATTGTTAAAGAGGCTAGATGATCTACTAAGAGCTTGTTGAAACCATAGAGGGTACAAGGTTGGCCAAATTCACTACTGCAAATAGTGTTTGATGTTTTGTTGTTTGACGCCAGCAAGGTGTTTGATGAAATGGACGAAAGAAATTTAAATCTGAATTTTGGATTCAAACTTGGTTGGTTTGCTAGGCACATACTAGGGAGTATCTGGTTAGTTGGATTAGTCAAGGGGCACTGGTTTGGTTGGGTTTTGAAAATGTGTGATCTTCACATATGATAAAGATTCAATTTTTAATTGTCATTTGAATGAGGTTGCCAAATGTTTCTGCAATTTTGAAAGGTGGGCTTTGATTAACTTTTACTTGGTCTAGCAAGGAGTGAAAAGAATTGGAAAAGTTTCTGTTTGAAATCTTGGACTAGAAACACTCAAAGTGACCTAGTGAGCAAGATTGGCAAAAATGACCATTTGCTTTATTTGAATTATTTTTGATTTTCTCTTAATTTGTTTCTGCTTGCAAATGTTTTAGATGATGTTATTTTTATCTTTAAACCATTACTTGCTATTTAGATTAATCACACAAGTCCATTCATGCATTCATCAAATCATCACATACACACATGCATTCATATGATTTTAAATTAATCAAACTTTTTGTTAACCCTAATTTAGTGATTAGAGTTTGATGATCATTGTTTCATATTTTCGGGATGTTACAACATGCCTGAAGATGCTACTGCTCCTATAAAATTAGGTCATCTATTCTTAATAACTATTAAGGCTTTGATTAATCTACATGAAGGGAACATGAAGCTTCAATTGCCTTCGCGGATCATTTTCCCAGGAAGAAGAAATCCAAGCATGATGAGAAGGAGGCCATCACTTTGAAGGCCAACTATTTTGGAGTGGGTTTTCCACTTATTTGGCCTAAGTGAGAAACATCATTGTCAATCTATTGCCATAAAAGAGTGCTTCATGGGAGGCAACCCATGTGAAATAATGGTTTGAGTAAAGTTTTTAAGTTTATTTTAAGTTTCATGATGAATAAAGAGTGCTAGAAAACTCCAGTTGAGGAGGAGAAGTTTGGTGGTACTAAAATACCTATCTTATACTTGTTGTTGTTGGTCTAAAATTTAATCTATCATTTTTCTTTCAAAACATGGTGTTTCACTAAGTTTCAGGTTAATAAAGAATTCTCGAAGAAACAGGTAAATTTTGATGACTCCAAAAGTTTTAACGACCAACTATATGGCGGGAATAAAAATTCTGGCCGTATAGTTTCGGTCGTATAGTTGTTTAGACATCACCCCTTCAGTTTTCAAAAGATATCGTAGGTTCAATGACCAACTATATGGCGGGAATAAAAAATCCGGCTGTATAGTTGTAGCTACATAGATCTCATTGCCTTCCCTGAATTTCTTTTCCAAGGTACAGTAAGTTTAATGACCAACTATACGGCGGGAGCAAAAATCCCGGCCGTATAGATTGCGCTGCCAGAAGGGAATCCTAAGAAACCCTAAAATATTGACGTCAGACTAACTATACGGCGGGAATAGATGTTCTGGCTATATAGTTTTGGCCGTATAGCTCGTGCTACCACAAAAACTCCACAGGAAGGTACCCCTAACACCAAAATTTCAATCCTTTTCTCTCTTCTACCTCCAAACTCTCTCAACACCTCAAGAGATCTTTATCACTATTCTATTTCGTTCAACTTCCATGCACACAAGTGATCTACGGTACGTTTCTCCTCCGATCCTCCATTTACTTTTTGCAAATTCATATCCGATTTGTTGTCATTATCAATCTATGGTGAGACCTACTATAAACTAATTTCCATGTTTTTATTCCCTAGATTATGATTTGAGGAGATTCTTTAGTGTGCTATGATGAGGAATATGTTATGCATATTACTATAGGATCAAAAAGTTTTATTTTCGTATTTTCTTATTATTTTAGATGATGAACACAAGGAGCCAAACGTGTGCTCGTGCTGCCGCGAGTTCTTCTCGGGATGACGCTGCAGCTCATGACCGCATGGGGATACGGTTTAGGGATGAGCTCCAATGTGATCACTTCAACAGGATCAAAAATCGAGAAGTGAAGACAACCAAGTGGGCTTGTCCCATTATATTGAATCACTCAGTATTTCTAATTACTTAAATTTACTTTGCAATAGAGTTGTCCTACAAAACTTTGTATTCCAAGATGCGCCTACTTATCATCGATTAACTCTTGAATTTTTACGTTCTTTAAAAAGCACCGTTAAAACATGGCACAAAGAGGACGTGATTTCTTTCCAACTTATGAAAAACAATTATACCTTATTACTTTAAGAATGGTGCAATTCTTTTAATTTACCAAACAATGATGTTAATTCTTTACGCGCATCTTTTGCTGACATGAGCCCTTCCCCGGATTATTATTATAATAGAATGAGGTTTACTTCTAGAGTCAACAAGGGGAAGAATATTCAGCATCCTGCTATTCACTATTTGTTCTATGTTATTTCTAACACCTTGCAGGCACTAAATGAGTTTACAAGACTCAATGAGGAGGACATCTTGGTCCTTGCAAAAGCTGCTTCCAACAACAACAAATTGTCACTCAACTTGGGCGTAATTCTTGTGCGCTACTTGGAACACCAATCTTCCCAAAGCCAAGGGCCAATCACATGTGGAGGCGTCATCGCCGTGCTTGCCATTGCCTTGGGCATCGACCTAGGTGAGTTGCAACCATTGCTAGGTGAGCGACGTGTTGCTTTCTCTACTTTAAAAGCTTGTGGAATGCTCACTAGGAGAGGTGGTAGTTATTACTTGCATATTGCTGGAGCTTGGCATCTTTACCCTTCTCCTTTGCCTAATGGTAATTTCTCTATCGAGGAAGGACGTTTGCTATATGATGTGAAGTTTAAACAACACCAACCCGAGGAGGATATTCCGGATGAGGATGAAGACCAAGAAGGGGAGCAAGAAATTCCTGAACAAGAGGAGCAGCCACCAAACCGGTTTGCTACATATCAAGATTTCCAAGAACTTGGATAAATCGTGGAGGGGATGCATAATATCGCCCTGAACCTTCGAGAAACCACTAGTAATTTATCAACTCAATTTGCGACCTTGATCCACAACTTTTTTCTGCCACCATAATGATTTGAAGGGCTTGCAAAAGCCTAAGCTTGGGGAAGTCTCCCCATTATCTTTATTTGGCGTTCGTTTGCTTTTTAATATTTCGAGGTTATGCTTTTAGTTTGAGTTTATAAGCACTCGTGTTGGTTTCCCCAACACTTTATATTTTGTCATTTTTATTTGTTTTCAAGATTTTCTAGCCGAGCTTTGTCGCCAATTTTCTATTCTTTAATTCGCTCTCTTAAAAACAACAAAAAATATTTTTCCTTTTATCTTTATTTTCCCTCTTCCTTTTTTCTATTCCCCTTGTGGTTCTCGCATATTTGCAGGAGAGTGATTGACTTCGTGTTTCCAAGAAACAAATCAAAGGGAAGAGAGAAGTGGAACCAATCATGAGAGGTATGCCTTATGACTCCCCACTTTTGAAGTTTGAGAAACCCATGCTAGTTAGTAGTAAATGTTAAGATATTATATTGGTGAAGTGAGTCTTTATATTCGAGTAAAATTTTGTTTGCATGGGTATTTTGTTGAGCATGTTTTGTTCCAGCTCTTATAGATAACCAAGTCTTGCCTAAAAATTTGCTAAATAATTGTAATAAGAAAAATTCTCACAATTGAAGGCTTGGGTGTTGTAGTGCTTAGTCTTGAAAGATTATTCCTAGAGACACTCAACACCATGAAATAATAATTGACTTAATAGCTCTATTTCAAAGGATTTGTTCAATTGAATTAATGTTTAGCGATTTTTGTGAGCATGCAAAAGTTTGACTTGTGAATAATAAGAATGATATAGCTTTATGCGTGTCAAACTTATGGGATACCAACAACTCCGCTAGCCTACAAACGATCTTCATGGGAGAAACTCCTAGATTTCAGCTATGAGTTGATTAAACATATGTAGCAGCAATGCCATAATGGGTAAGATTCTTAGCATCCTCGTGTAGCTGTGTTCATGATGGAATCACTCCTCTAGATGATATGAGTAATCATTATGCAAAAGGAACAAAAACATTGATAATGCCATGAGTGTCCATCATAGCCCAATAAACTAATTAATGTTTTTGGCATGCTCTCCATAACTTAAGAACTGAAATTCTTGAAGGACAATGAATAGAAAAGTAGTGCTTGAAAAGTCTTGACTTGTCAATGTGGGAGAATTGAGATACTTTAGTGTATATGCTTTTTCATGCCATCAGGCGATTTTCCTACTCCTCTCGGTCAGCATTTGAAAGAGCGCACTTATGCACCCAAAACAATCGGCCTGTCCAAAAGCATTTTAACGTATGGAGCAGCACGGTATACACCGACCGAAACCCTGAAGGTACGACGGAAACCCAACCACGAGAAATCCTGGACTCGAAGAAAGATAAGAGAGCAGATTCAAAACACGCAGAGGTAAGAGGAGAATAGCAGAGGGGTAAGGAGTAAAATCAGACCTAATCAGAACTATCCAACCGATTTTGCAAAAATAGTTTTGACACTCTACTTCGGCCGTTAGCTAGGTTATCCTACAGGCTGGACTTGTGGGGTATCGCAACTGCTGAGCTCTGATACCACTCTGTAACACCCTCAGAATCGACCCTATGCAAGTTTTAGCGAAACCCGCCAAACCCGCATAGAAACGATTCAAAGGTGCCCACCAGGCACTTTCGTGCGGGTGGAAAACGAAGTAATAACATTACACAACAGTCCTCGATGGGGCCCACAGAGCAGATATATACAACAGCGACTCAAAGAGTCAAGAATACAGATATGATGTACAAAGATCCAAATCACCTTGAAAATGACAGAGCGTCCGACTACGGACAAGATGCAAATGGGGCTAAGAGCCCTGAAGAATAACCAATGGCGTCCATAACCCTGCCCAAGCCGAAGGGTAACCCGCTAACGACGCCGATCTCAAAACCTTCTTAAACAAAAGGTGCCGACAAAGGGCAAAGGAAAAGAGGAGCGTCAAGATCTTGAGGCCAGTACACGGCGAGGCTAGAATTCGGCGGTCCTCGCCTACATAGGTATGGTGGACTGAAGCGGCAGCGGCAGCATGCACTAAACAACCTATAGAGACTCGATACAACTGGCGGCTATCAGAGGGGGATGAGAAAGACCTATTCGGATACAACCTGATGCTAACACCAAACAAACCATCCTGGCATTCCCCCTCGATACCCACCGAGGAAGTCAACCGAGGAACTCACACAGTTGGCAGTTTTACTTATTCGGTTATCGTGACAGAAATTACTAGTCATGTGTAGATAGTTGTCCTGATAAAATAAGCAGTGGGCACTTTTAGTTATTCATTCCGTTGTAGTTGCAACAATTACTAATCAGATACAGATAGCATGAGATAAACCCAAAACCCAGCAGTTGTTGTCACTTTTATTCAGCCATTCCGTTGTAGTTGCCATAATTACTAGTCAGGTACAATGGTCGCAAGAGACAATCCAAACAAGCAGTTGTGGGCAGTATTATTTAGCCATTCCATTATAGTGGAGCTGATTACTAGTCATTATAAAGTCAAATTTATAGCAATAAACTTTAGTTATGCTTGTCTATGGTCGAGATACTGTGCTCCAAGTCGTCCATAACCGCGGACACGGCTTTCAGAAAGTTTTACCCGGCCGGGGTGCACCAATAGCAACACACACTCGATCAACCTCGGAAAAACCAAATCAAAACCCAACGAGGCTTTCACGACAAAGCAATCACAAGATTCAGAAATATTTCAGGGGGCCACCCCTTAAGTAGATTCCGCAACGAAGCTAGCTGACTCCGAGACGGCCTCAAGGTTTGTGGGGCCGGCGGTAAACGACTGGGAACCCGAAAGTGTGGCTGGGCTTGTCGATGCCACGTAAACGGGTCACAATTCCTAAACAGTACAGTGTGCTCCTCGCACAATCGTAAATAAAGCAGTAAAGCATGGCATAAGTACAGGATCGTAAATAAAACCTCAAACTAGTTTGTGGCCCCAAGAAATAAGACGGAATCAAGCTCTGGCTAAGGGGGGTCCCATATACCTCCCGGATGTGGATAGCGCGATAAATCAAGGAACAGGTATCAAGTACTCGGGGTCCTACGGGACACAAGTGGGCGTTCGGAAACCAAATATTATCTATCACCCACCGATGCCTCTGCTTATTTCAATTTTAGTTGTTAAACAGGAATTAAAGTGAGCGGTAAGTAAAACCATGATTATCTCCAACATCAACAGGCGGCAACATTCCAACAACTGTGGTTCTCGACGACCATAACACTTGAGCAAGCGGCGCAAGGCCAACTATCTACCAAACAATGTAATAGGATGTGTCCAAGGCAATATAAGGCGGCAAGGGATAACTCGGGTACGAAACTAGAGCATCGCAACACAGGTAGCAATAGATCAACAGGAGGGAAATAAATACTATAAAAGTAAGATAGGTAGAAAGGGGAGATGCTCGCCTGAAAACATTGTCGGAGGTTCAACCGAAGATCGGGGCGAAGCTCACATCAACTCATCGGCCTTATCCGCGAAGGAGCAAAACGCTAGAATAAACACCGGATGCAATATTTAATACTACGGCAGAAGATCGGCATGATGCAGGTATGATGCATGACATGGCAAGGGTGCAATGCGATTAGGTCATGTTAAGCGGAACCGGGGTCCCGACAATTAATTAAATGGTTCATGTTATTTATCGACCCCGCAAATTAAATGTTGTTTTAGCATGGCAAAAGAAAGCACCGGGTTCGCTACACAAATTTAAATGAGGCCAATAAGAGACTAGATTTGCCCGCATATGGGCCCCATATTTAATTATTAGGTGAATCGGCATAAGGCCCCCAAACCCACAATTATGCATGCAAGATGAACAATTAATATGCGACAAGTTTGTTATATTTATAAAATAGGGCTCGAGGAAAGGGGTCACACATTAGGGTTCGGCAGATCTTGGTTAGGGTTCGACGGGGTTCGGGGTCGGTCTCAGGGTCCAGGGTTCGACGGGTCGTTCTCGGATATCGGAGGTAGGTCTTGTCGTTCCGGGAAGCCGGATTTGGTTCGGTGTCGGGGCGTATCGGATCTTCCGGGTCGGTGTCGTTCTTGCCGTCGGGCAGATCTTGACGGGTTCACGGGTCGGGTCGGACTTGCCGTTCCGGGATGGAGATCTTGTCGTCCGGGGGAGTACTTGGCGTTCCGGAGTGTGGTACTTGTGGTACAGGTGGCGATCTTGGCGTTCCGGGCATCTTCGGTCCTCGGATCCGAGAGGAAGTTCTTGTTTGCGGCCATGTTGACAAGCAACCATAGCAGTCCACGACACGGACAACAACACGCGGATAGAAGGAACTAGCCACCTGAACTGACTCTGCTTGCGTGCACACGTAGCAGGAACACGCCGGACCACAGGGGAAGAAGGCCGGGGAAGAACGTGCGGGCCCAGGGTTGAGGACGAGCCGGGAATGGGCCACGGCGGAGCAACTCCGGGGACGCCGGGGCGCCTTCGCTGGAGGGATGCGGCCGGAGGGAGGATGCGGGCGGAGGGCGGAGGGCCGGGCGAGGCGCGAGGTGAGGCTCGGAGGTGCGGGGCGGAGGGCGGAGAGGGTGAGGGCCAGGGCTGGCGAGTGGCGCGGCCTGAGGCTGGAGGCGCGCCCGGGCGGGCGTGGAGGAGGCAGGCCTGCGGGATCGTCGAGAGGCGGCGGAGAGAGAGCCAGGAGGAGGAGGGGAGCCATGGCTGCAGGCTGGGAGGATGGGGCTCATGGCGGAGGCCGCTGCCGCCGACGCGCCATGGCCGGGTCGGCGCCGGGGAGATGGAGGGGCCAGGCGGTGGGAGAGGATGTGGGGGAGGAGGTCTGCTGGGTGGCCGTGGCCGGGCGGGGGGATCTGGTGGCAGGGGCTGGTGGGTCTTGGGGCGTGCGTGTGTGCGTGAATGGGTTGTGTGTGGCCCTGTGTGTGTTGGGGAGAGAGAGGGGGGGAGAGGAGAGAGGGGTGAGCCAAGTGGCAGCCCACGGTTGGTGGGGGTTTTGGGGAGTGCTGATGTGGCAAGAGATGATAGGAGGAAGCGAGGTGGCCAGGGGGTGTGGGTAGGTTAGTTGGTAGGTTTAGAAAAAGGGGCGGACCGTTTAGTTGAACCGTTATTTCGGGGGTGGTCGTTCGGGTCGGTCGGCCCGTTCGACTGCCCCCACTAAAAATAATATAATTCTTTTATTTAATTTAAATGCAACTTTTGCAAACCGATAGCAACAAACAAAATATTCCGGAGACCCGGTGCTTTGCGTTTGAATAAAGATGGGGCGTTTTAGAAAACAAAACGGGCTTTGCGAAAATAGTTTTATGCAAACAATGCATGATGATGACGATGCAATGCACAAATTCAACGCGATTTTCTAGTAGTGGTTTTGCGGGATGCCACAATTCGACACCACTAACAATGGATCTCGCCCTCGAGATCCGCCTCATGGTACCGGAACGAAGGTCGGCGTTCTGATTCTTCGCGCTTCATGTAGGTCCTCGCGACACCACTAACAAGAGGTCGTTGTCCGTGATCGTCGGGAGAACTCTCCGGATCGAAAAGGTTGAAGGTAGAGGTATCAACAAATAAGACACCTCTAGCTCCGATGGATGGAGTAAAACTGCGGGATCCACTGATTCGATGCACAAGAGCGAATGATAAGAGTAGTCGGATGGTGATCAGTCCATCGCGCACCCAAACCATTACTCTACACACGAATAGGCGGATTATGCAACCAACTCTCGGAATTAGACTGAAGATCTCGACAAGCGAGGTTCGGAACAAGGAGTGATGCAGATTCTGCATCGGATCTGGCGTAGATGATGGCGTCGTGTCGGAAAACACCGGAAGGCACAAACAAGGAACAAAGAATGATACCACAGCAGACGGATTCCTCAAGCAGTATGAACTCCGGATGTAACAACACCGTGATCAAAGGAGGAAGCGAAACCCTGAAGGTACGACGGAAACCCAACCACGAGAAATCCTGGACTCGAAGAAAGATAAGAGAGCAGATTCAAAACACGCAGAGGTAAGAGGAGAATAGCAGAGGGGTAAGGAGTAAAATCAGACCTAATCAGAACTATCCAACCGATTTTGCAAAAATAGTTTTGACACTCTACTTCGGCCGTTAGCTAGGTTATCCTACAGGCTGGACTTGTGGGGTATCATAGCTGAGCTCTGATACCACTCTGTAACACCCTCAGAATCGACCCTATGCAAGTTTTAGCGAAACCCGCCAAACCCGCATAGAAACGATTCAAAGGTGCCCACCAGGCACTTTCGTGCGGGTGGAAAACGAAGTAATAACATTACACAACAGTCCTCGATGGGGCCCACAGAGCAGATATATACAACAGCGACTCAAAGAGTCAAGAATACAGATATGATGTACAAAGATCCAAATCACCTTGAAAATGACAGAGCGTCCGACTACGGACAAGATGCAAATGGGGCTAAGAGCCCTGAAGAATAACCAATGGCGTCCATAACCCTGCCCAGGCCAAGCCGGAAGGGTAACCCTGCTAACGACGTCGATCTCAAAACCTTCTTAAACAAAAGGGGTGCCGACAAAGGGCAAAGGAAAAAGAGGAGCGTCGATCGAGAGGCCGATTACGGCGAGGCTAGAATTCGGCGGTCCTCGCCTACATAGGTATGGTGGACTGAAGCGGCAGCGACAGCATGCACTAAACAACCTATAGAGACTCGATACAACTGGCGGCTATCAGAGGGGGATGAGAAAGACCTATTCGGATACAACCTGATGCTAACACCAAACAAACCATCCTGGCATTCCCCCTCGATACCCACCGAGGAAGTCAACCGAGGAACTCACACAGTTGGCAGTTTTACTTATTCGGTTATCGTGACAGAAATTACTAGTCATGTGTAGATAGTTGTCCTGATAAAATAAGCAGTGGGCACTTTTAGTTATTCATTCCGTTGAAGTTGCAACAATTACTAATCGAATCTGATAGCATGAGATAAACCCAAAACCCAAGTTGTTGTCACTTTTATTCAGCCATTCCGTTGTAGTTGCCATAATCACTAGTCAGGTACAATGGTCGCAAGAGACAATTCAAACAAGCAGTTGTTGGTAGTATTATTTAGCCATTCCATTATAGTGGAGCTGATTACTAGTCATTATAAAGTCAAATTTATAGCAATAAACTTTAGTTATGCTTGTCTATGGTCGAATCGTGCTCCAAGTCGTCCATAACCGCGGACACACGGCTTTAGAAAGTTTTACCCGGTGCACCAATAGCAACACACACTCGATCAACCTCGGAAAAACCAAATCAAAACCCAACGAGGCCTTCACGACAAAGCAATCACAGGATTCAGAAATATTTCAGGGGGCCACCCCTTAAGTAGATTCCGCAACGAAGCTAGCTGACTCCGAGACGGCCTCAAGGTTTGTGGGGCGTGATGGCAACGGGAACCCGAAAGTGTGGCTGTGCTTGTCGATGCCACGTAAACGGGTCACAATTCCTAAACAGTACAGTGTGCTCCTCGCACAATCGTAAATAAAGCAGTAAAGCATGGCATAAGTACAGGATCGTAAATAAAACCTCAAACTAGTTTGTGGCCCCAAGAAATAAGACGGAATCAAGCTCTGGCTAAGGGGGGTCCCATATACCTCCCGGATGTGGATAGCGCGATAAATCAAGGAACAGGTATCAAGTACTCGGGGTCCTACGGGACACAAGTGGGCGTTCGGAAACCAAATATTATCTATCACCCACCGATGCCTCTGCTTATTTCAATTTTAGTTGTTAAACAGGAATTAAAGTGAGCGGTAAGTAAAACCATGATTATCTCCAACATCAACAGGCGGCAACATTCCAACAACTGTGGTTCTCGACGACACGCAACAGCACTTGAGCAAGCGACGGCGACGCGCAAGGCCAACTATCTACCAAACAACAGGTAATAGGATGTGTCCAAGGCAATATAAGGCGGCAAGGGATAACTCGGGTACGAAACTAGAGCATCGCAACACAGGTAGCAATAGATCAACAGGAGGGAAATAAATACTATAAAAGTAAGATAGGTAGAAAGGGGAGATGCTCGCCTGAAAACATTGTCGGAGGTTCAACCGAAGATCGGGGCGAAGCTCACATCAACTCATCGGCCTTATCCGCGAAGAAGCAAAACGCTAGAATAAACACCGGATGCAATATTTAATACTACGGCAGAAGATCGGCATGATGCAGGTATGATGCATGACATGGCAAGGGTGCAATGCGATTAGGTCATGTTAAGCGGAACCGGGGTCCCGACAATTAATTAAATGGTTCATGTTATTTATCGACCCCGCAAATTAAATGTTGTTTTAGCATGGCAAAAGAAAGCACCGGGTTCGCTACACAAATTTAAATGAGGCCAATAAGAGACTAGATTTGCCCGCATATGGGCCCCATATTTAATTATTAGGTGAATCGGCATAAGGCCCCCAAACCCACAATTATGCATGCAAGATGAACAATTAATATGCGACAAGTTTGTTATATTTATAAAATAGGGCTCGAGGAAAGGGGTCACACATTAGGGTTCGGCAGATCTTGGTTAGGGTTCGACGGGTTCGGGTCGGTCTCAGGGTCCAGGGTTCGACGGGTCATTCTCGGATATCGGAGGTAGGTCTTGTCGTTCCGGGAAGCCGGATTTGGTTCGGTGTCGGGGCGTATCGGATCTTCCGGGTCGGTGTCGTTCTTGCCGTCGGGCAGATCTTGACGGGTTCACGGGTCGGGTCGGACTTGCCGTTCCGGGATGGAGATCTTGTCGTCCGGGGGAGTACTTGGCGTTCCGGAGTGTGGTACTTGTGGTACAGGTGGCGATCTTGGCGTTCCGGGCATCTTCGGTCCTCGGATCCGAGAGGAAGTTCTTGTTTGCGGCCATGTTGACAAGCAACCGTAGCAGTCCACGACACGGAAAACAACACGCGGATAGAAGGAACTAGCCACCTGAACTGACTCTGCTTGCGTGCACACGTAGCAGGAACACGCCGGACCACAGGGGAAGAAGGCCGGGGAAGAACGTGCGGGCCCAGGGTTGAGGACGAGCCGGGAACGGGCCACGGCGGAGCAACTCCGGGAGGACGCTCGCGGGGGCGACTCGCTGCAGCAGGGAGGGATGCGGGCCGGAGGCTGGAGAGAAGGAGGCGCCGGGCGCCAAGACGGGCAGGCGGCGCTGGGGCGGCCTCGCTGGTGGAGGTCGCCGGAGAGGGTGAGGCGGCTCCGTGAGGCGGGTGATGGCGAGCGGTGCGGGCGGAGGCAGCGGTGGCGCGAGGCTCGGGAGCTTCGCGCCGGTGGGCTCTGTGGGTCGGCCTGAGGCGCGGCAGGCGTGCAGCACCGGGCGGAGGAGGCAGGCCTGCAGGTGGCGGGGATCGTCGAGGCCAGCGAGGTCGACGGGCGGAGGAAGCGAGAGAGAGCCAGGAGGAGGAGGGAGGCCATGAGCAGCCAGGGAGGAACGCTGGAGGATGGGGCTCATGCGGCGGGCGAGCCGCTGGCCGACGCGCCATGGCCGGGGTCGGCGCCAGAGGGGAGATGGAGGACGCGGGGCGGGGTGGGGAGAGGATGTGGGGACGGGGAGGGTCTGGCTGGGTGGCCCACGTGGCCAGGCGGGGGATCTGGTGCGGCAGGGCTGGTGGGTGCTGAGCGTGCGTGTGTGCGTGAGTGGGTTGTGTGTGGCCCTGTGTGTGTTGGGGAGAGAGAGGGGGGGAGAGGAGAGAGGGGTGAGCCAAGTGGCAGCCCACGGTTGGTGGGGGTTTTGGGGAGTGCTGATGTGGCGAGAGATGATAGGAGGAAGCGAGGTGGCCAGGGGGTGTGGGTAGGTTAGTTGGTAGGTTTAGAAAAAGGGGCGGACCGTTTAGTTGAACCGTTATTTCGGGGGTGGTCGTTCGGGTCGGTCGGCCCGTTCGACTGCCCCCACTAAAAATAATATAATTCTTTTATTTAATTTAAATGCAACTTTTGCAGACCGATAGCAACAAACAAAATATTCCGGAGACCCGGTGCTTTGCGTTTGAATAAAGATGGGGCGTTTTAGAAAACAAAACGGGCTTTGCGAAAATAGTTTTATGCAAACAATGCATGATGATGACGATGCAATGCAAAAATTCAACGCGATTTTCTAGTAGTGGTTTTGCGGGATGCCACATCTTGTCATGGTGTGATCTGCACACCTAGGTTGTGTGCAGAATGGAGTATGAATAACACACAGGTTTTGTGCTTGCTGTGTGTGAACAGGTCGGTGGGAGGATATGGTGTGTCATAGTATCACTACGGGACAATTTTGTTCCACCTCGCCAACCCAAGCTATGCAACATTGGTTCATAACCATAGATACCAGCCGTAGGTTTAATCCGTTTGATCAATTCACTTGACGATAGTTTCCTTTATATAAAATAAATCTTTGATATTTTGTATGAAACAAAGCTTCATGATATTCAATGATTCTTGAAACATTATGTCTGTCAACCGCACCCAAGGGTGTAGAAAGGAGGATAGTTTCTATAATGCGAGATTTTTACTTAAGCACTTTACTTTGTAATAGCCTTCGTGCTTGATGTTATCTATCTTGCTATCATATAGTTTATTTTCTTGCTTAGCATGATATGTTGGTGCACTCAAGTGAACCTAGAATATTTAGTCTTTGTGCTTGATAAATTAAAAGCTAGTTTTTTATCATATTTATTATATCCAAAATTGTAATTGGTTTAAATCCCCTATTTACCCTCCTCAAAGCGACATCCGCGTCCTTTCAGATGTCAATACTTGTTGGAGTTTTCTGCAGATTCACTTGAGGGTAAAAGTCATGCACCATTCTTTTCTAGAGGCTTTGTTCTTAGAGCACCTCTTCTATTTCCATCAAGGTGCCATCATTAGTGGTTTATTGTGGTTGTTCTGTTGATTGATTTTTTTGCTATTTACATCGTGTGCATTCTCAATATCTTTGCTACCCTTTGGTATTGTGTTGTTGTAAATGTCGGGTGTGATTGGTATAAAATTAATACCCTCACACGCACAAATGGTAACGCCTTGTGTAATCGCCACATGTCCTTGACATCTTTTGAGTGGTTTAAAGGAAAAAATGGTTGTTTGAATCTTCCATATGTTGCAATGAAATTTTTTCCTAAATAAAGATAAATTTAATTCAATTTTCTCCAAGTGATCACAATATGTTGCTTGATTATGAAGTACTCAAGCATGGGACACTTGGTCTCTATTGATCAAACTGATTAATCAAGTCGTCTTCTAGAAGCTACGATGTCATGGTGTGCAACATACTAGTAGCATCAAGGATGTCTTGAGAGGGAGCAATCAGGAGAGATAGTGATGTACCCAGGTTCAGGGTCCTCGTGAGGAGGTAAACCCTACTCCTGCAAGAGCTCACTATATGGCACTAGTGAATACACAATACAAGGGATCCTTGTGTTGTATCTGGAAGAACTAGGGAAAATGGAAAACTGGAGAGAGATCAAGCTCGCTCTAGAGGCCCTCGCACCCGTTACATACTTCCTGGAGTGTGGAATACAAGGTAACGACCAGCTGGTGAGGCCCAGCTAGTGGACCCAGGAAGATAGTCAGCTATAGTGTCACGCCGGACACATAGCATGGGCAGAGTGTCCGGTAGGACGGACGTCATGTGCATAGTGCTATGTCGTCAACCACTATAGATGACGGGGTGCCTGAGTCTTTGGTATGCGCATCCTGTTTCTGTCTTGTCGATATGATCGGGATATACGTGGTACTGTAGAGTACGTCACGCCAATAGCAGGTCATCCGTTTACTTGATCTTGAGATACCAGCTGAGCGAGGTAGCCGATCGGATCCTAGAGCTCGATGTCTAACTGGTCCAATCTAATCGACCCTGGGCCCACGAAGAGCAGCCTGCCATCCTCTTGCATGATATTTTCTATGGATAGAACTACTGCGAGCGGTCTAAATTTTGACCCTTCTCGCTGCAATAGATCAGATCGACTAGGCCTACCCGTGGATAATCCCCCCACCAAACGACATGATAGAAAAGGATGTGATCCATTGATCACATTTGCGGTTTTTAAACGAGCGAAAGGAACTATTGTTAGAGGACCGTATAAATCAAAATGTAACTACATAAGAGTTTTCTTTAGTACAATAATCTCAGTAATATGAAATCATTGCCGTGAAAAAATAAGATAAACAAAATAGTGACGCCCATAAACAAGAAGGCATATCTCTAAAATAATGGAAACAGGTCGACCCTAGACAACAATATGGTTATACTAGTGCCCAGTTGCAGCCAAGGACCCATGAATTAGTTTCGCACCATATCTGCTGCCCCGCTTAGGCAACGGGCTCAAAGCATGAATGTGTAAAAAAACAGAGAGCCCGTAATCTATACAGAAAACTAGTTTTAGACTGGGCTCGAGATGTTTCGATTCTACCTAACCTATGAATATGTTTCCTATTCTTAAAAAACCATAACTATTTATGGGTAATATAGGCCATACTATCCTGCTCAAAAAGAAAAACCAAGATCTCTATCCCATCAGATCGCCTTTTTTCTAAAAAAAATAAGGAAGATTCAGATGGCCTTTGACATCATCATCAGATAGTCCGATACCGGGGCAGAAGCGCCTTCCATTCTATGCCTAGTCTGGGTCTCATATCAAAGACTCAAGGATGGTCAGTTTCAGAGGGAAGAAAACGATGGAGGGAAAGAAAATGATGGAAACTTGGTCTTAGTCTGTTGGTCTTGTAAGATAGGGGAAACCACACGTAAAGGTGCTTTGTATTATTCATTATATAGGAGGATTATAAGGAGAGTCTTAGTCTTATACAACACGGACACATACAAAAGGAATACACAATATGACCATATACCTATACAAACACGATACGGTCACATATTCTAACACCCTCCCTCAGTCGAAAATGGGCGCCCGACGAATATTAATACTGTCCCAAAAATCTAAGAAGAGGCGACGGTAATCCTTTAGTGAAGATGTCCACGAAATGAGATGAACTAGGGACATTTAGAACCCTGAACTCGCCAGTTGTCATGCATCTCCAACAAAGTGTAGATCAATCTCCACATGTTTGGTGCCCTGATGATGCACTAGATTCTATGTCATGTAAACTGAACTCACATTGTCACAGAAGACGACGAAAGCATCAGGCACCAGTTGATGAAGCTCCTAAAGTAGTTATCGTAGCCAACACAGTTCGGCCACCACATTTTCTACTGTCCGATACTCAGCCTCCACACTCGAGCATGAAATAGTGTGTTGCTGCTTGGCCAACCATGTCAACACCCGGATTTTAATACCAGATGCCTGTTATGCCATACCTCGCAATCCCAGGATTATCATTTTTGCGAGACATAACAGAATTGGTACCATAGTACATCATCCATTACAAACCATAATAAAGGTCTTACAAATAAAGGATCTCATGATCTGAGTCTTAATACAATCAACGCAGGGGAAATTAAACGTAGCAGGGCTTCATCTTCAGGGTCACAGGCAATACTAACGATGGGAGATGATCCTAGTTGTCATAGACTTCCTGATGTCCATCATCCTGGTAGTCCTCTTGATAGTCTGGCCATGGGAATAGCGAGGGAAAAAGCCACGAGTACTCTTTAAGTACTCGCAAACTATCACTAACAGGTAAAGTAGTTCGATTAGGAATCCTAAGCTCTAGGGTTATTTGCAAAAGGCAGGTTTATTTCATACCGAGTTCAGAAGTAAATAAAACTAGTTTAATGTTCTACAACACCTAAGTGGGAACTTAGTTTTCATGTTCACAACCCTGTTGTGGTCAAGTAAAAGTCATAGTTCATTTCACAAGTCATTTTGAAAACATCTGACAACGGAATAGTATGGCCACTCCAACTGTCCATGACTGCGGACCCGACTATTCGAATAGTTAGACACTCTGTAGAGGTGGTACACTTTCACCACAACGATACATCCTTCAGGGACAGCCCTGAATCATCATACTTAGTATGCGGATAATCAATCCTAACCTTTCAATTACACACCCTAGTATAGGCACCTCCCCTATGAGTTTGGCGTCCCAACCATGACCATCTGTCATCTTGAAAACTGCATAGGTGGACATTCACATTCACGAGGTAGCCTTAGCTCAACCTCTTTCCGCAAGGGAACCCATACTAAGACATATAAACTTCTAGTTAAGCCCTACCCAATTCGGGTATTGTGTTTCTAGGGTAAAATTGGAATGGTATCGCATCCAAACCCAACCATCAGTTTTTATAAAGGGCTAAGGCTCATGCCTCAACATTTTCATCATCAAATCATCTCGTGTTCAGAACACATGTCAAAACATTTCAATCGAATGAATCTTCATTCCAAGGTTTTCATAATCATTTTCACCAAGTATTCCCATCTAAAGTGATCAACTTTTATGCTTATCACAAGCCACTAAAATTGAGGGTATTCACTAATGAGGGGTGCTAAGCAGGTGTAACTATCCAACTCTAGTTTTATGCATTTTGATGACATCTAGTTCTAACTACTTAGGCCTAGTTTTATGCTCTTTATGCTGCCTATAGTATCTTTCCAAAACTCACAAGTAACTAAGTCAAGGTAAAGAACTTTGGTAAAGAAAAATAAAAGAATAAATATTGCAACTAAAACAGGGATTGGTGTAATCAAGGTTGCATAACCAAAGCATGCCTAATGCATCTTGCATAGGTTATGTTGCAAGAATGTCTTACATAGTTAACTTGTAGTGATAGGCTTGCATAGGTAGCATGCAAAGTTCTAGCTTGCATAGTTAAGAAACTTGCAAGTGTTAGCTTTCCTTGATTGGTGCAGTGGTTGAAGTTTTCTTCTTCTTTGTTGGACTCCTCCTCCTCGTAGCCTTGGTCGGTACTAGCGTCTATAAATGAATACGAGGTACACAATCACCAAACAATACTTAACTACCTCTATTTGGCACACAAAGGTTCACACTAGATGATCTAGCATCATCACATGAAATAAAGACCTAGTCCTTTTTATTTTATTTTGGAAAAGTAATTTCTATTCAATGAAAGTACTTAAGATTTAATATTCTCCAAGTAAAATATGGGATCATGTTGACACATGTCATCACCACATATTCTAATACTTGGGAATGTGATTTAAAGTGGTGGTCATATTTTATAAAGTTTAAAATTACTATTTTATACAATTAAAATGACTAGAAATTCCTACAGAGCATTCTTTTAGTACTAGTCCAAGATCACTACATGTAAACCTAAATATTTTTACATAATCAGATAGATCTTGTCAAATGTGATTTTTGAGAGCTGGAATCAACTCAAAAGCATTTATGGTTGATTTTTGAAAAATGCTTGAATGTGGAAAAGTCTCTGTCCTATTATTTTTTCTATAGGTGATCTATAATTTCAAATGGTTTGAATCCAATGAGCTTGGATAGATAATTTGAATATCTTTCTAAAAAAGTTGAAATCATGCAATTTGGTTTAGTAAATCTCCCTGAATTGATTTTTTAATCTACTAACAGAATCTAGGTTTAACTAAAATGGAAAATAACTATTCGAATCACTAGGCTACGCACGGGAGTCCGGCCAAGCTGCACTACACGCGCGGTGGGCTGCTGATAGGGGGGTCCTGCTAGTCAATGGCTCATTTAACCAGAAGCGGTATGTTTCAATCAAGGCCCTACGATTAGAACAAGATCTACGATGGTGGTTCGTCGTCTCCGTCGCACAGCTCCGACGAGACCGAACCCTAACAACGAAGATAGGGGTACGCGGTGGCTCACTTGGGCTCCAGCTAGGGTCGGCGATTGGGGCGAATGACATTGTTGATGAAGGAGGTTCAAATGGTTGTCGTGGCGGCTCCTAGGATGGATCCAATCAACGACTCCTCTTCTCCTCTACAACGGCGGACTCCGGCCAAATTCCGGCGGGCTGGTGCTTTGCTTGCTCCGGGGAAGGGTCCGGGGTTGTTCTGAGAGAGAGGGGAGTGAGATGGTGTGAAGAATGAGGGATGGGTGGCCTCTATTTATACACCGGAGAGAGGGGCTGAGTGGCATGGGCTGGCTCCTCTCGCGATGTTGTTGAAGTGAGATACGGGCATGGCTGAGGGCGTACGACGGTGCGGTGTTTCCTGGCGGTCGTCACTGCCTTAAAGGTGCGGCATGGGGCATTCGAGGATGGTAGGGAGCGGTTTGTGCTCTACGTGGAACCGGCGGCGTTCGAGACGACATACAAGGGCTACTGGTCGCGCGGCGGCGAATGGTCATGTCTGGGAGGTAGCTAGGGTCATGGTGAATGCAGTTACGTGCGGTGAGGGCAAGGCGTAGAATGGGCATGCGTGTCGGCTGCAGCGCTCTGGCGCGCTCTCGGCATGGTGACAGAGAAATGGGCGCGGTGGTTTTCTGGTGGTCCATGGCTGGGCTGCAGTCGAGGGGTGGACAGGGAGTGGCGGTGGACGGTGGCCTGTCTCCTAGACATCGTGGACGGGCGCGGGGCTGGCTCCTGCCAGCTGTCCATGGTCGAACGGCAAGGATGGCTCGGGTGGCGTGGCACTGGTGCAAACGGCAGAGGGGGTGCTGCTTCAATGCAGTGCAATGCACTGGGGGAGACCACACTACTAGGAAATACCCTACTAGTGAGGCACCGTTTTTGGTCATTAGTGGCGTACTAGAGGTGCCTCACTAGCAAGGCGGCACTAGTAAATTTTACTAGTCGCGCACCACGAGGTACGCCACTTATACTTCAAATAGTAGTGAGGCACCATCTAGGTGCGCCACTTATAACATACACTAGTGAGGCACTAACTAGGTGCGCCACCTATATAGTGCGTCACTAGTGCCAAAAAAAACTCTACTGTAGTTAGTGTTTATGTCAACACCCGAATTTTTAATCCCAGATGCACGTTATGCCATACATCGCAATCCCAGGATTACCATTTTTGCGAGACATAACAGATTTCGATACCACAGTACATCATCCATTACAAACCATACATAAGGTCTTACACAAATAAGGATCTCATGATCCAATTCTTAATACAACTCAAGCAACGGAATACGTAATAATAAAGGTAGCGTAGGCGAAGCTCCATCTTCGGGGTCACATGCAATGCTGACGATGGGAGATGATCCTAGTTGTTGTAACCTTCCTGCGGTCCTTCGTCCTGGTACTCCTCCTCATAGTCTGGCCACGGGAATAGCAAGGGACAAAGCCATGAGTACTCTTTAAGTACTCGCAAACTAATACTAACAAGTTAAGTGGGTTTTTGTAGTACGACACTAAGCTCTAGGGTTGTTTTGCAAAAATCCAGATTTACCTCTACTAAGTTCAGAAGCAAGAAAACTAGTTGAAGTTTTATATCACCTAAGTGGGAACTTGTATTTCATGTCACAACTCTGTTGTGGTCAAGTCAAAGTCTCAATTCATTTCACAAGTCATTTTTAAAACATCTGACGGGAACAAGATGGCCAATCTGTCCATAATCATGAAGCGCTATTCAATAGTTTGACACTCTGTTGAGATTATACACTTTCACCACAACATTCGATGCATCCATTAGGAACAAATCCTGAATTCACCATACTCAGTATGTGGATAATCAATCCTAACATTTCCATTAAACGCCCTAGTATAGGCACCTCTCCTGTGAGTTTGGCCTCCCAACCATGACCAACTGTCATCTTGCAATCTGCATGTGGACAATCTTCACAAGGTAGCCTCAGCTCAGACCTTGGCCGTGAGGGAACCCATACTAAGGTATATAAGTTTCCAGTCAAGCCCTACCCAAATTTTAGGTATTGTGGTTGTACCGTAAAATTGGAATGGTATCGAATCCAGACAACCATCAGTTTTATAAAAGGCTAAGGCTCATTCCTAAACATTTTCATCATCAAAATCATCTGGTGTTCGGAAACACATGTCAAAACATCTTAGTAGAATGACTCCACATTCTAAGGTTTTCAAAACCATTTTCCACCAAGTATTCCCATCTAGAGTTGATCAAGTTTTAAGCTTAGCACTATCATCTACAAGTGTGGTAAGAACTAATGAAGGGTGGTAAACAAGTGGAGTTTAACTAAGTTCAATCTCATGCCTTGGGATGACATCAAGATTTTCTAGCTTAGGACAATTTTAATGCTCTTTGTGCAACCTTCAATTATGTTCCTAGAATCTACAAGTCACTTAAGTAAACTCTAAAAGAAAGCTTTGATAAAGAAATAAAGTAAAAAAGCTTGCAAGTGAAACTAGGTTTGGGTTATCAAGTGGTATGATCACATATGCTTAAGGCATCTAGTTGGCATGGTAACAAGCAAGTATTAGCTTGCATAGGTCAACTTGATTAGTAAGGCTTGCCTTGTGTAGAGCAGTGGTTGAAGTTCTCCTCGGCTTCTTCCTCGTAGTATCCTCCTTCCTGCTCGTATACTTGGTCGGTACAAGTGTCTATGAATAAATACGAGGTACACAATCACCAAACAATACTTAACTATTTTCAATCATTACACAAAAGGGTACTATAGATGATCTAGTATCATCACTAACATTACAAGATTAAAGCCTTTGTCTTATTTATTTTATTTTTGAAAAGTAATTTCTACTCATTGAAAAATTACTTATGATTTAATATTGTCTAACTCAAACATGGGATCATGTTGACACATGTCATCACCACATATTTCAGTACATGGGAATGTGATTTAAAGTGGTTTCACAATTTAATAAGGTTTAACCTTTTATTTTAAATAAATAAAGTGACTAGAAATGCCTATGTGGCATTCTTTTATTACTTGATCACTATTTTTGTAAGTAAACCCATATGTTTTTATATATTCTTAAAGGTATGATCAAATGTGATTTTTGAGAGTTGGAATCAACTCAAAAGCTATTATGGTTGAAATTTAAAAAATGTTTGAATGTAGAAAAGCTTCTGACTTGTTATTTTTACCAAGGTTGATCTACAGATCCAAATGATTTGAATCCAACGGGATTGGATTAAGCATTGCAGTACCTTTCTTATATAATTGGTTTCATGAAATTTGGTTCAATGAATCAAGCTGGGTTGATTTTTGAAACTAGGTACAGAACTGTGTTTGAATTAAAATAGAAAAATCTAAATTCAAACGCTTGGGCTGCGCAGGAAGGGTTAATGGGACAGACCAGTGTCACTCCGTAGCATGGGGATCAGCTGATAGGGGGTTTCACCTGTTAGTAGCTCATAACACGCGAAGCGGTACGGGGCGATGTGGTGCGTTGTATTAGAAGTGAGATCAACGGCTGAGGGTCGTCGTCGACGATGAATGTCACCGGTAGCTCGAACCCCAGCGCCTGGGGTCGTGGGAGGCTCACCGGGGCTCAGGCGAGGGTCGGTGATGGGGGTGAACGACGAAGTCGATGACAGTGATTCTCGTGGCACCGGCAGCTCCTCCTGGGGCGGCTCCAATCGACGGCTCCTCTCCTCCTTTGAAGCGAAGAGCTCCGGCCAAATTCCGGCGATGCGCTGCTCGCCTTGCTCCGAGTAGAAGTGGGAAGTCTCAGTGAGAGGTGTGGAGTGAGATGGTGTGAAGAAATTGAGCGGGGTGCCTCCTTTTATAGGCTCGACGGCGAGACCGAGAGGGATGGGCAAAGCGACGGGTTACTAAGCGGCATGCATGGCTGAGGTTGGCGATCGACGGGCGGTCCCCTGGCGATGCTCTAGAGATAAATGCGCGTGTATGGGCGGTGGCAATAGGTCAGGAACATGTGGTGCTCTGCGAGGAAGAGACAGCGAACTACACGGCGAGCGGCGGCTACAGGGTACGGGCGATGAAACGAACATGTCTGGTAGTCTCCTGGGACGGTGGGGTGCATGCTGGCGGGCGGCGAGGGCTTGAGGTGGTCGGGTTGAGTGGGAACGGCGCATGCACTAGGGTGCGCGTCGGCATGGTCGACAGCGGCGCGGGCGCGGCGTTCCTGGCGGTTCTGGTCTCTGTTCTTGAACTAGGGCTGGTCGAGAAGGGGCGGTGAGGCATGGGCTGCATGCAAGACAGGGTGGGCATGACTAGTTCTTCTCCTAGCTTGCTGTCCATACTGGGATGACATGGTGAGGTCGTCCTGGTCACCATTGATGACAATGGCAAGCTCACAGTGGTACTAGAGGTTAGTCAAAGGTGCTAGATGATCTATTAAGGCTAGTTGCATCCAGAGAGGGAACAAGGTGGGCCCAAAACACTGCTCAACATAGTGTTTTTGATTTGGTTGATTTGAATCTGCAATCTGTTTGATGAAATGGCCGCAAGAACTTGAGTTTTTGATTTTGAAAAGATTTTTGGTGGGTGTGGTAGGCATGTGTTGAGGATTCTGTGGGTGCTTGGGTTTTGAAAATGGAGCTTGTTTGAGTAGTTTTTGAAATAGTGGGATCTTCCCATATGAAATAGATTCAATTTTAAACTCTCTTTTAAACTAAGCATTTAAATGTTTTTGGATGATCACAAAATGGGCCTTGGTACCTTATTATGAGTACTATCAAGGGGTGCAAAGATCCATACATGTTTCTGTTAAGTTCTGAAAGTTAGGGATAGCCAAAGTAGGCATGGGAGTTAATTTGGCCAAAGTGCCCATTCACTTAACTTATTTGTTTTGACTTGTTTGACTTTGGGAAAAGTTTGGGGATTGTTTAGATGATGTTTTATTTCACCTAAGAATCATTTTACAAGCAAAGAAACACAGAATCATGGCAATTCAACAGAATCCAAATTTTGAATACACACACATATGAATGCTTTCATAACTTTAGTTGGAAAAGTTTTTGTTAACCCTAATTTTGATGATTAGAGTTTGATTATCCAAGTTTAATATTTTTGGATGTTACAAACCTTCCCCCCTTAAACAAAATCTCTTCCCGAGATTTGAAAAAGGACGAAAAAGATTACCTAGGATTTGAAGAGATCGGGAAACTCCATCCTGATGTGATCTTCGCGCTCCCATGTGGCTTCCTCTTCTGTGTGGTTGCTCCACTGAATCATGAGAAAGTTGATGCTTCGGGTTCTGGTAGTTCTGAAAAGCTTATTCCAAAATACGAATGGGTACTTTGGGATAGGTCAGGTCATCGTTGATCTCTATGGTCCGATGATCAATGTTCTTGAACACTTCAGTCTTCTCCGGAACTTCGAGGCACTTGCGACGTAATGAGATATGGAACACGTTATGCACGGCTGACATCTCTTCGGGTAGTTCCAATTGATACGACACTTCTCCTCGACGGTTTAGAATCTTGAAGGGGCCGATATATCTGGGGGCTAACTTTCCTTTCAGTTGGAAACGCTACATTCCCTTCAATGGCGACACTTTCAGATACACAAAATCTCCGATGTTGAAGGAGAGGTCTCGACGTCTCTTGTCGGCGTAACTCTTCTTCCTTGACTGAGCGGTCTTGAGGTGATCACGAATCTTGTGAACCTTCTCTTCTGCTTCTCGTAGGATGTCGGGTCCGAAAATCTGACTCTCTCTTTCTTCCGACCAGTTCAAAGGGGTGAGACACTTTCTTCCGTACATGAATTAAAATGGGGCCATTTGCAAACTAGCTTGATAGCTGTTGTTGTATGAAAATTCTGTGAAAGGCAGACAGTCTTCCTATTTAGATCCATACTCTAACGCACATGCTCTCAACATGTCTTCGAGTATTTGATTTACTCGCTCCGTTTGTCCGTCGGTCTGAGGGTGATAAGCCGTGCTGAAATCTAGGCGGGTTCCTAAACCTTCTTGGACTTTCTTCCAGAATCTCTAGGTAAACTGAGTTCCTCGATCCGATACGATGTTCTTGGGGACTTCGTGCAAACTGACGATTCTAACGATGTATAACTCCGCTAGCTTCGAACCATGATATGTGGTCTTGACGGGTAAGAAATGGGCGACTTTGGAAAATCGGTCCACTATGACCCAGATAGAGTCATTTCCCCTACTAGAAGTAGGCAATCCAGTGATAAAGTCCATTCCAACAGAATCCCATTTCCATTCCGAAATCTGCAATGCTTGCAACAACCCAGCGGGTCTTTGATGTCCCGCCTTGACTCGCTGACATATATCACAATTGGCGATATAGCTTCCAATTTCTCTCTTCCTCTTATGCCACCAAAATTGCTCTTTCAAATCCTAATACATCTTCGTTCCTCCGGGGTGGATTGAATAAATTGTATCATGAGCTTCCTTCAGAATCACTTCTTTCAACTCAGAATCTGCTGGTACACAAAGGCGTCCTTTGTACCACAGAACACCTTCTTCGTCTTTGGTGAAGCCGAGTACTTTGCCTGTACCGATACGATGCTTGATTCTGTCGATACTAGCATTTCCATTCTGCGCCTCCTTGATCTGGTTGATCAAAGTGGTTTCAAGTTCTATGCTAGCCAAAAATCCTTCACTCACTAATTCCATTCGGAAATCTTCCATCTCTTTGTGCAGACTTGGTTGCTCCTTCAAAATCATGGAGTTCAAGCGGCACGACAATCTGCTAAGGGCATCTGCTACCACATTGGCTTTACCGGGGTGATAGTGAATGTCCATATCGTAATCCTTGATTAGCTCAATCCATCTTCTTTGTCTCATATTCAGATCCTTCTGAGTGAATATATATTTCAGGCTCTTGTGATCCGAATAGATCTCACAACTGTTTCCCATCAGGTAATGCCTCCATGTCTTCAGGGCTAGAACTACGTCTGCGAGTTCGAGGTCATGGGTTGGGTAATTTTGCTCATGTTGTTTCAGTTGTCGAGATAGATAAGATATAACTTTGCCTTCTTGCATTAGCACACATCCGAGACCGATCTTGGATGCATCACAATACACGTCAAAGGGCTTCGTGATATCCGACATGATTAAGATTGGGGCTAATATCAATCTTCTCTTGAGTTCTTGAAAACTCGCTTCACATATGTCCGTCCATTCAAACTTCTTGTCCTTCTTCAGAAATTGGGTCATGGGTCTGGCAATACTCGAGAATCCTTCTACGAACTTACGGAAGTATCCCGCCAATCTGAGAAATGCACGATCTTGGGTTTGAGTGGTTGGCGCTTGCCACTCTTCGACATCTTTCACCTTTGCAGGGTCAACGGCAATTCCTCCGGCTAATACAATGTGGCCGGGGAATCCTACCTCCTATAACCAGAATTCACATTTGCTAAGCTTGGCATACAACTGATGCTCTCTAAGTGTTCCAAGAATGGTCCTTAGGTGTAGCTCATGTTCTTCTTCTGATTTGGAATAAATCAGTATGTCATCGATGAAAACAACGACAAACTTATCCAGGAAGTCCATAAAAATCTTATTCAAGATATTCATGAAATAAGCGGGGGCATTGGTTAATCCAAAAGACATGACAGTATACTCGTATAATCCATATTGGGTGGTAAAGGCAGACTTTGGAATATCCTCTGCGCGAATCTTGAGTTGATGATAGCTAGTTCTAAGATCAATCTTAGAAAACACTTTGGCACCGGTCAACTGATCAAACAAATCTTCTATATTGGGCAATGGGTACTTGTTCTTGATAGTGACATCATTCAACTTCCGATAATCCGTACACAAACGGTTACCTCCATCTTTCTTGTCCACGAACAAAACAGGTGATCTCCATGGTGACGCACTTGGTTGAATCAATCCAATTTCCAACATGGCATCCAGTTGCTTCTTCAGTTCTGCTAGTTCAGACTAGTTCATACTATATGGTCTCTGGGCTATGGGTCCTGTTCCGGGGATTAGTTCAATGATAAACTCGATATCCCGATCTAGGGGCATACTGGGCAAAACATCTAGAAAAACATCGGGGTATTCACAGACTATCCGGACTTGGTCAATGGTAGGTTGGGCTATATTCTTGTTGCACTTGAATTGACGCGGTAAGGTTTCAGATATATGCTCGACTGATATTCCGGCTGTACTGGTCATGGTTATGGCTTTCTTGGAATAGTCAATCAACCCTTTATGTTTGGACATCCAATCCATTCCTAGTACTACTTCCAAACCTTTAGTTCTGAGTACTATCAGATTAGCATAAAAATCTATGCCATGGATTCGGATAGGGATGACTTTGCAAATTTGCCTAGCTTTGGTGGTTTAACCGGGGATTTGAACAATCATAACATGCTCCAGTTTGGTGGGTTGAGTCTTACTAGTGCATGCAAATTCTTCGGTGACAAATGAGTGCGATGCACCAGAATCAAACAACACTCTAGAAAGTACTGAATTAACAGAAAACATACCCAGGACGACGTCTGGTGCTTCCTGGGATTCTTCGGCATGCATGAGAAAAAAATGGTCGTTGCGGTTGAGCAAATTCCCTGGGGCAAACCTTCTTCCGGGATGAACACGACACTGCTACTGAGCTGGGGCATTTGCATTGGGGGCTGCGGCATTCTTCTTGGGGCACTCATTGGAGTAGTGACCCTTATTTCCACAGTCATAACAAGTCACTTGCGACTTGTCCTTCACTGCAACAGGCACACCATTGCTTCCAGTCCTCGGAGCAGTGTTGGTGTTGGTGGCAGCATTGTTGTTGTTGAACTTGGGTGGTGCATGGTTGAAATTGCCAGAGTTGCCGGGGTTGTTGTGATTTCCTCCGGGCATTGGGTTTCCACGGTTGGGATAGGTCGGACGGTTCATCGGGGGTCTGTTGGTTCTCGGGGCAAATCCTGGAGATGGGTTAGGGCGATACTTTGCGGTATGATGGGTTCCTGGCTGATGCATCATGCGACGCTTGTGGTTCTCATTGGCTAGGTTGATCTTTCCTTCCATTTGGATGGCAGAGTCGACAAGGGCTTCAATATCTGCAAAGGGGATATTGACCAACATAGTCTGCATCTCATCATGCAAACCATTTAGGAATCTCTCTTTCTTCTTGGCTTGAATGTCGATCTCATCCGGGGCATACCTAGCTAATGACAAGAATTTGTCACGGTATTCCACTACGGTCATCCTTCTTTGCTTCAGTTTTCTGAACTCATCTTTCATTCTCTTGATCAAACCTGGTGGCACATGGGTTCTTTTGAACTTGACTTTGAATTCCTCCCAGGTCATCATCTATCCCCCGGTCATTGCAGGAATGATGTTCCACCATGCTCTTGCATCTCCGCCTAGATAGTGGGTGGCGAACAGAACTTTCTCGTTAGCTTCTAGTCCGGCGACTTCTAGGTTGTTTTCCATGGTCTGCAGCCAATCATCTGCGTCTAAGGGCTCTTCCAACTTAGTGAAAACAGGTGGGTTGGTGTTCTGGAAATTCTTGAGCTTAGATCCATGGTTGTCCTGATTTCCTTGGCCTTGATTGTTGTGGGACAGCTGAGCTATCTGCTGAAGGGTGGCTAAGTTGGCTTGACGTTCGGCTCTCTCAGCTTCGCCGTCAGAAACCAACATTTTCAAGATTTGCAACATCGGGTCTGGGGATGAGTTGCTTCCTCCGCGAAGCATCTGAAGATTGAGATAGATCATGAGAAAAGAGGGAAATTTCTAAGGTTCAGGATTTTTAGAAAGTTTTTAAAGTTTGACTCAGATTTTCTAGCAACTTGCTTTTCATTCATTCATTCATAGCACACGATACAACATACACCACAACAAAGGTAAACAGATGGTTTTAAGAACCATTCTGGAAACTATGATATAGGGGGACCGAATACAATCACTACGCTAGTGCTCAAGTGCTACTACTCCTTGGAGTCGGTGTAATTGTCATCCTCATCATCATCTTCGATGAAGGCGAAATCCTCCTCATCGGTGAAGAAGTCCATGGCTTGATCCTCCAGAAAATCATCATCATCGCTGAGATAGGAGTAGGGGTCTCCATGAAGATCTTCTCCGGCATTCTCCCTTTCCTCCAACTGCATGTCTCTCTCGTGGATGGTCTCCTCCAAATCCGAGATACGGTGGCGAAGACGGGCAATGATGCGCTCGTTCTTGTCAAGTTGACGGCGACGATACTTGTGATCCTTCTCTAGCATGGCGATGGTCTGATCCTTTGTCCTGATGATGGCGGACTTGTGGTTGGAGTAGTCACGGCAATTGTCCAATTCATGCCGACGATCGTACATCATGAAGCTAAGGTGGTCCAACTGAGTCTTCAGCTCGTGGTGGTATGGGGCTTCCAGTGGTTGTCCCATAGCATGACGCCTTGTACAAAACTCAAAGCGGGTACCCTTGATCTGGTTGATACTCTGCCCACACAGACGGGCAAGAGCTTCCTGCATGGCTCTGGCAAGTCCATCGAGCCAGTTGTTCTCTCTTAAGGTGAACTGAATTCCCTCGGCAGTGGCAGGTTCAATCTTTCCTCGGAGACTTGCAACAACTAGCCATTGCCGATATTCTCCTTCCTGATCATTGAATTGAGCTCCGAAGTACTCGGGGTGCGGACGCTCCAGATGTTCCGAAAGCTGGTCCAAATCCAGCTCAAAGATGAGGTCTCCTTCATTCCCCAACTGATAAAACTTGCTGTACTTCACGTACATCTATAAGAATATAGGATGAGTAAGTTAGTAGAGTGATCAAGTGTGTCAAATTTTATGTATTTTGCAAGAGTTTTTGAGGAACATGAATTTTCATGAAAGAATCAAAGTGATAAGAATGGGAATAAGTTTTTGTAAATATTTGCTTCCTTTAGTTTTGAAACTAAATTTTTGATTCAACGTCCAGTCTAACTAGGGTCTCCTATGGTCAGGATGGCTCTGATAACAACTTGTCAACACCTGGATTTTTAATCCCAGATGCTTGTTATGCCATACATCGCAATCCCAGGATTACCATTTTTGCGAGACATAACAGATTTGGATACCACAGTATATCATCCATTACAAACCATACATAAGGTCTTACACAAATAAGGATCTCATGATCCAGTTCTTAATACAACTCAAGCATCGGAATACGTAATAATAAAGGAAGCGTAGGCAAATCTCTATCTTCGGGGTCACAGGCAATGCTGACGATGGGAGATGATCCTAGTTGTCGTAACCTTCCTGCGGTCCTTCGTCCTGGTACTCCTCCTCATAGTCTAGGCACGGGAATAGCCAGGGACAAAGCCATGAGTACTCTTTAAGTACTCGCAAACTAATACTAACAAGTTAAGGGGGGTTTTGTAGTACGACACTAAGCTCTAGGGTTGTTTTGCAAAAAGTCAGATTTACCTCTACTAAGTTCAGAAGCAAGAAAACTAGTTGAAGTTTTATATCACCTAAGTGGGAACTTGTATTTCATGTCATAACTCTGTTGTGGTCAAGTCAAGGTCTCAATTCATTTCACAAGTCATTTTGAAAACATCTGACGGGGGAACAGTATGGCCACTCCAACTGTCCATAACCGCGGACACGGCTATTCGAATAGTTTGACACTCTGCAGAGATTGTACACTTTCACCACAACATTCGATACATCCGTCAGGAACAAATCCTGAATTCACCATATTCAGTATGCAGATAATCAATCCTAACCTTTCCATTACACGCCCTAGTATAGGAACCTCTCATGTGAGTTTGGCCTCCCAACCATGACCAACTATCATCTTGGGTACTGCACAGGTGGACAATCTTCACAAGGTAGCCTCAGCTCAGACCATGGCCATGAGGGAACCCATACTAAGGTATATAAGTTTCCAGTCAAGCCCTACCCAAATTTCGGGTATTGTGGTTGTACGGTAAAATTGGAATGGTATCGTATCCAGACAACCATCAGTTTTATAAAGGGCTAAGGCTCATGCCTCAACATTTTCATCATCAAAATCATCTGGTGTTCGGAAACACATGTCAAAACATCTCAGTAGAATGACTCCTCATTCAAAGGTTTTCATAACCATTTTCCACCAAGTATTCCCATCTAGAGTTGATCAAGTTTTATGCTTAGCACTAGCATCTACTCCCTCCGTTTTAAAATATAAGATGTTTTAGGTTTGTAAAGAAAATGTATCTTGACTTGTTTTAGTGTGTAGATTCACTCTAAACATGAGTGAACCTATATACTAAAAGTAGTCTAAATACATTTGCTTCACAAAGCTAAAACATCTCATATTTTGAAACGGAGGGAGTACAAGTGTGGTAAGTACTAATGAAGGTTGGTAAACAAGTGGAGTTTAACTAACTTCAATCTCATGCCTTGATATGACATCAAGATTTTCTAGCTTAGGCCAATTTTAATGCTCTTTAGGCAAACTTCAATTATCTTCCTTGAATCTACAAGTCACTTAAGTAAACTCTAAAAGAAAGCTTTCATAAAGAAATAAAGTAAAAAGCTTGCAAGTAAAACTAGGTTTGGGTTATCAAGTGGGTATGATCACATATGCTTAAGGCATCTAGTTGGCATGGTAACAAGCAAGTATTAGCTTGCATAGGTCAACTTGATTAGTAAGGCTTGCCTTGTGCAGAGCAATGGTTGAAGTTCTCCTCGGCTTCTTCCTCGTAGTATCATCCTTCCTCCTCGTATCCTTGGTCGATACTAGCGTCTATGAATAAATACGAGGTACACAATCACTAAACAATATTTAACTATTTTCAATCATCACACAAAGGTGTTCTATAGATGATCTAGCATCATCATTAACCTTACAAGAATAAAGCATTTGCATTATTTATTTATTTTTAGAAAATTAATTTCTACTCATTGAAAAACTACTTAAGATTTAATATTCTCCAACTCAAACATGGGATCATGTTGACACATATCATCACCGCATATTTCAGTACATGGGAATGTGATTTAAAGTGGCGTCACAATTTAATAAGGTTTAACCTTTTATTTTAAATAAATAAAGTGACTAGAAATGCCTATGTGGCATTCTTTTATTACTTGATCACTATTTATGTAAGTAAACCCATATGTTTTTATATATTCTGAAAGGTATGATCAAATGTGATTTTTGAGAGTTGGAATCAACTCAAAAGCTATTATGGTTGAAATTTGAAAAATGTTTGAATGTAGAAAAGCTTCTGACTTGTTATTTTTACCAAGGTTGATCTACAGATCCAAATGATTTGAATCCAACGGGATTGGATTAAGAATTTCAGTACCTTTTTAACAAAATTGTTTTCACGAAATTTGGTTCATTGAATCGAGCTGGGTTGATTTTTGAAACTAGGTACAGAACTATGTTTGAATTATAATAGAAAAATCTAAATTCAAACGCTTGGGCTGCGCGGGAAGGGTTAATGGGTCGGCCCAGTGTCACTCCGCAGCACGGGGCTCAGCTGACAGGGGGGTTCCACCTCGTTGGCTCCTCAACACGATGCGAAGCGATGTGGTGCGTTGGATTAGAAGTGAGATCAATGGCTGAGGGTCATCGTCGACAATGAACAGGTCACTGGCGAGCTCGAACCCTAGCGGCTCAGTGGGGGTCGTGGGAGGCTCACCGGGGCTCAGGCGAGGGTCAGCGATGGGGGCGAACGACGAAGTCGACGACGGCGATTCTCCTGGCATCGGCAACTCTTCCTGGGGCGGTTCCAATCGACGGCTCCTCTCCTCCTCTACAGCGGCGAGCTCCGGCCAAATTCTGGCGATGCGCTGCTCGCCTTGCTCCGGGAAGAAGTGGGAAGTCTCAGTGAGAGGTGGGGACTGAGATGGTGTGAAGAAATCGAGCGGGGGTTGCCTCCTTTTATAGGCTCGATGGCAAGACCGAGAGGGATAGGCAGGTGACGGTGGCGACACGGCTACGGGCGGCTAGCGGCATGGCTGAGGTTGGCGATCGACGGGCGGTCTCCTGGCGATGCTCTAGAGCTTAAATGCGCGTGTAGGGGCGGTGGGAATCGGTCGGGAACGTGTGGTGCTCTGCGAGGCAGAGGCGGCGAACTCCGCGGCGAGTGGCGGCTACGGGGTATGGGCGATGAAACGAACATATCCGGTGGTCTCCTGGGACGGTGGGGGTGCATGCTGGCGGGCGGCAAGGGCTCGAGGTGGTCGGGTTGAGTGGGAACGGCGCGTGCACTGGGGTGCGCATCGGCATGGTCGACAGCGACGCGGGCACGACGTTCCTGGCAGTTCTGATCTCTGTTCTTGAGCCAGGGCTGGTCGAGAGGGGGCGGTGAGGCATGGGCTGCATGCTAGACAAGGTGGGCACGGCTAGTTCTTCTCCTAGCTTGCTGTCCACACTAGGGTGACATGGTGAGGCTCGGCCTGCTCACCATTGATGACAATGGTAAGCTCACAGTGGTGCTAGAGGTTAGTCAAAGGTCCTAGATGATCTATTAAGGCTAGTTGCATCCAGAGAAGGAACAAGGTTGGCCCAAAACACTGCTGAACATAGTGTTTTTGATTTGGTTGATTTAAATCTGCAATCTGTTTGATGAAATGGCCGTAAGAACTTGAGTTTTGAATTTTCAAAATATTTTTGGTGGGTGTGCTAGGCATGTGTTGAGGATTCTGTGGGTTCTTGGGTTTTAAAAATGAAGCTTGTTTGAGTGGTTTTTGAAATAGTGGGATCTTCCCATATGAAATAGATTCAATTTTAAACTGTCTTTTAAACTACGCATTTAAATGTTTTTGGATGATCAAAAAGTGGGCCTTGGTACCTTATTATGAGTATTATCAAGGGGTGCAAAGATCCATCCATGTTTATGTTAAGTTCTGAAAGTTAGGGATAGCCAAAGTAGGCATGGGAGTTAATTTGACGAAAGTGACCATTCACTTAACTTATTTGTTTTGACTTGTTTGTTTTTGTTAAAAGGTTGGGGATTGTTTAGATGATGTTTATTTCACCTAAGAATCATTTTACAAGCAAAGAAACACAGAATCATGGCAATTCAACACAATCCAAATTTTGAATACACACACATATGAATGCTTTCATATCTTTAGTTGGAAAAGTTTTTGTTAACCCTAATTTTAATGATTAGAGTTTGATGATCCAAGTTTAATATTTTTGGGATGTTACAGTTTACAGGTATGTGCAGCAATTATATAACACGACCTAAACTTCATCTACTAAATGAACGCAGATGCCAAAGACAACATATACATACTCGGCCACTCAGGCATTTCGTTGAGCCTCTAGTGTGCCTGCAGTAAACAACAACTAATAAGCTAAGTGAGTTGTACCATGGCAAGCGAGGGCGCGCATTGCCAGGAACGACAGCGGACTTGATGTCCTGCTGCCCTTTAGCATGGCGATGGCTGCACGGCTTTGGCAGCGGCCGAAGCCTTCGGTGCAAGATAAGATAGAGACCCTAAACCCTGTGTGGAGAGTGGTGTAGCTTTTTGGTTAGTTTTAATCCTGTAATAACTACCAGCAGCCGCTACCCAACAAGTTTGATCAGAGAAAACACACAAATCAAGATTGTCTAAGTAGCGGTAGTAGTGTGAAGAATATATACAGGAGCTATGTTTATCTCAGTCCATCACTACTAATTCAGAGAAGTAACTAGGCACACCAAAGATCAAGAACTAATACTGTACAGAAACAAGAAGTAGCAGCAGGGTTTGATAGGATCGGTTTGATGAAAACATCACTGGGGCTATGCATTTACAGATCTCAGGAACAAATACACATATTCCTCTCCCTTTTTAATGTTTAAGATAAGAACAAATATTAATGTTGTATTTTCAGTCAGTACTATGCATCGTAATAACTAGGGCAGCTGAATTTTCAAGTTCTACCGTGCTTGATAGGCCAGGTTGATTGATACTATTGAACTGCCATATAGCATCTCAAAATTAGACAAAACAATTGATACCTCTTTCTAATCAGCGCCAGCTTTAGACTGCAATTGATACAGCCAGCATCATTCGCTCCAACATTTGCAGGAGGTGCAGTTGTAGTTAATAAATCAAACAAAACTCTACTGTAGTTCTAAATTTCAAAGCATTTTTTTACTGTATTTACAAAAATAAACAGTAGCAGTTTTCATTTTGAGAATAGAGCACACATTGGTTTCCAAATTCACAGATATACTAGAGCATGATACGTACTGTTTATGATTCTACTTGGGTTGCTGCACATAATCACACTAACTAATCATTCGTTTGTATCCCCTCTCCACAACACTCATCACATATTTTAATTTCTAGAGTCTATCTCAGATTCTCACATGAATAAGGCACAATAATATAACCAATATTTTCACTCCTATATATATCTCAAGATTTCTCACACAAAGTAGGAGTTGTGATGTCCTACCGAAAAAAACAAATTTAAAAACACATTAAAATATACTGCTATTTACATATGGAGCTTCCAAATCATAAAGTACGTCTCAGTTCATCTCAGGAAGGGCTCACCTCTGAGGCGGCAGAGGGTGGAGGACGACACGGTCGCGGACAGCGGCTGCACGGGCGGCTCCTCCGGCGGACTCCTCCACAGGTGGTACCTCCACGGGGTGCTCCATGGGTGGCTCTGGATCCACAGGCGGCTTGAGGCTCCACGACACGCCAACGATGGCGGATCGAGGCGCGTGAGGGGAAGAGCATCCTGGTGGTCTTCGGGTGCGGCTGGATCGATCTAATAAAGAAGAAAGGGGTGGGGGACCTATGAGGACCCGAAACTTAACTTCCAGACCCCTCTGTGTTTATTCGTCAATCCCAAGATCAACGTTGACGACACAGCGAAATGTATATCATTGCAGACCTACAAAATAATAATTACTACAAAGTCTGAATAACAACATAGTGAAATGTCTAGTGACATTTATTACATCCAGAAACACAGCGGAAATATAAAATGCGTAGCGACTCCATCTCAGCCACAGGCAGTCGATGTAGTCCACGAGGCCTCACTCATCAGCGTCATAACGATGAACCACCGATCAATACACATTTCAAATAACCACAAATAAGATCCAAATATAAAGATCGAATACAAAGACCCAAATAGGCTTGCGAGGTTTGGACGGTTCGGTATAATAAGCGTCGGTCTACCGTTATTAATTAATAAAATAAGTTAAGAAAATAATATGTTTCTTTGCAATATTCACGACGCATAAATAAAAATATTTCATGCACAAATAGACTATAAGTTAGCTAGTCATACGGTAAGCACACAAGTGATAAAGGTATGCAAGAAGCTACTGATCATACACGCATAAAATACTAGATCATATGAGCTAAGCATATACATGCATGCATATGCATGCAGAATCTAAGATGAGAAAATCTGGTGCATGCAATGTTATAACATCTGTAATTTTATAGTCATGCAATTAGCATGTAGTACAGATAGTAGCATGGTATTTAAAAGCAACAATCAACGGTGTTATGCTCATCACAGAATTACTTGCTATTCTACTACTTCAACACGATGAAAAACATGCACTAAATAAATCTTAGCAAAATAACATGATATTATAAGAAGGATGAATATACTATACTAATTATGGTTTACAAACCAGCTGACATGCTCTACTGAATATATACTAGCTGAATAACAAATGGAACGATGCAACCCGTAGGACAATAATTCATCTAGCTAGACACGTATAGATAAGTGTGAGACTATATAGAGAACATGATTCTATTTCTGCTAAATACATCTACTACTAAGCATGTGTAAATAATTTGAAAAAGGTACTGACTTGACTAGTATATGTAACCTAACAGAACGCGATCCTACAAAGTTCATACCATGTAGTTATATGCACGCGAGAACAATAGCAGTAGTATCTTGGGTATATATATTCTACCGGAGCCAAACAACATGCATGACCTCATGAATATGTATCAAAATAATATGATTAACCGTACGTAGTATTCTCAATCTAAAGTCATTGCTGGATTCCTAGACGCATTTGTCAAATTTTCTAAGTTGGGACCAAGATCAACCGACGTGTACGTGGTGGCTAATTTGCTCATGCCATCGGACGGCATTCGGTTCACCGGCTTCGCCGTAAACTATAAAACTACGGTGGAAAAACATGTCTAGGAGGTAGGCATATGTGCCGATAGGAGGTGGGTGCAAGGATTTATGCCGAAGCTCACCGAGTACGACATGATCGTCGGACGAAGATGATGAACTGGGATGAACATAGGCAAAGTGCGTCTCCGGCGATCAGCGACTTGTCCTTCTAGTCCGACGAATCTGCCCTGCTCCTCCTCTCAGTTACGGTGCAGCAGCTCGTCCCACTCTCGCCCTCTTCTTGCCGGAGCTGCCGGAAGTGTGGCCGGCGTCCAGTGCGGCGATCAGCGAGCTTTCCAAAAAGAACTAGGATAGGAGACAAGGCTCTGGCGGTGGTGTGGAATGGCGGGAGGGAGATACCGGTAATGGTTTGTGACTTAATATTTGGGCGTATGAATAATGGCATCAGTTTCTAGTGAATTCTGGCATTGATTGATGGGCGTTTCCTGTTGACGTGTGCGGGAAGAAGATAAGCAGTGCGCGATTGTTTCAAGACTTGGCCGAAAGCTGGGGCATGGGCATGATGTGCTAGGCTCTGTCTTGTAATACGCTCATGTGAATCAATCGACCGTTCAGCTAACCTCTAGCTATCTTAGTTGCATGCATCGATTTGGTATTTAGAAGAAGAGAGAGAAAAAGAACGACAAGCAATAATTTGCATGCATAAAAGAGGAGAGAGAAGGGAATGCATATATACGTATATGGTATAGTACTATGTCTGATATGCATGCACATGCCTGTGCATGTAACACCCAAATAATTTTTTTTAAAGAACCAACAATTTGGCAAATTAAAAGAAGATTCAAATAAAAATACAAATTGTATTGTGAGGAAATATTCTCCTTCTTATACAAGTATAATTAATTTCAATATAGTCGGAATTAATTTAAGAATACAAAACAACATACTATTTTATGTCGCCGCAATATCCTTTGAAAAAAAAATCAACCATAAAAATCAGGATGTTACAGTTCTACCCACCTTATAAAGAATCTCGACCCCGAGATTCGGTCTAAGAGAAAAGAATTGGAAACTCCGCGCGAATGGCATCCTCTCGTTCTCAGGTCGCTTCCTCTTCGCTATGGTTACTCCATTGAACCTTGCAGAACTTGATCACGTTTCTTCTAGTGGTCCTTAACTGCTCATCGAGAATTTTAACAGGATATTCCTCATAATTCAAATCATCCTGAACTTCTATGGCATCCAAAGAAGTTTTCCGAGCCTCTTCCTCTGGCTTATCAAAGCATTTCTTTAGTTGATACACGTGAAACACGTTGTGTACCTTGAACAATTTCTCAGGTAACGCCAACTCATAAGCAACCTCTCCACGCCTGGCGATGATTTTAAAGGGTCTAATATATCGAGGTGCCAACTTCCCTTTTAATCCAAAACGTCGCATCCCGCAAAGTGGGGATACCTTTAGGTACACATCATCCACCTTCTTAAATGCTAAATCATGACGCCGTCTATCGGCATAGACTTTCTGTCTAGATTGAGCAGCCTGCAACCTTTCCTGAATCATCTTTACTTGCTTATCTGCCTCCTCAAGAGTGTCGGGCCCAAAAACTTGATTTTCTCCCACTTCATACAAGAATTGAGTACCTCGATCATCTTTACTTACTTATCTGCCTCCAATTTAGTAGGGTGCGACACTTTCGTCCATACAAGAATTCAAATGGAGACATTTGTAAGCTTGCCTGAAAGCTATTATTGTAAGAGAACTCTGCGTATGGCAGACTCTTGTCCCAAGTGCGCTTGCATGTCAAAGCACATGCTCGGAGAATGTCTTCCAATATTTGGTTCACTCACTCAGTCTGTCCATCAGTCTGTGGATGGTAAGCGGTACTAAAATTCAACTGTGTGGTTAAGACTTCATGGATTTCTTCCAGAACCTTGACGTGAATTGAGTACCTCGATCAGAGACAATCTTCTTTGGAACTCTATGTAGGCAAATAATTCTGGCCATATATAACTCAACCAATTTCTCCCTATTATAAGAAGTCTTCACTAGAATAAAGTGAGCTGACTTGGTCAATCGATCTATGATAAGCCAAATAGAGTCATATCCTGATGATGTCCTCGGAAGCCCTGTGATGAAATCCATCCCGATTTCTTCCCATTTCCACTCGGGAACTTTAAGTGGTTGAAGTAGTCCTGCATTCTTCTAATGCTCGGCCTTGACTCTTCGACATACATCACATCGAGATACATAATCTGCAATTTCATGTTTCATGCTAGACCACCAGAAACTGTCCCGAAGATCATGATACATCTTCGTACTTCCCGGGTGTATGGAGTATGATGACTCATGTGCCTCCTTCATGATTAAATCCTTGAGTTCTTTCTGGTCTAGCACCAATAAACGATCTCGGAACCAAATATTTCCCTTTTCATCCTCCTTATAGTCAGGTGCTTCTCCTAACTTGATCTTTGATCGAATCTCTTCAATTCCCTTGTCATTCTTCTGAGCTTCTCTTACTTTATCCTCTAGAGTAAACTTGAATTCTAACATATCTTCCTTCTCAGCAAGACTCATGTTCAAGTTTAATTTTCTGAATTCCTCGTGCAGAGCTTCCTGAATCATAAGATTATTGCAGTAAACCTTTCTGCTCAATGCATCAGCTACGACATTAGCTTTACCAGGGTGATAATTTACGCCAATGTTGTAGTCCTTAATCAATTCCATCAATCTTCTCTGTCTAAGATTCAAATCTGGTTGGGTGAAAATATACTTCAGGCTCTTATGATCTGTATATATCTCACATCGGTTACCAATAAGGTAGTGTCTCCAAATCTTCAAAGAATGTACTACAGCGGCCAATTCCAAATCATGTGTGGGATAGTTCACTTCATGTTGACGTAGTTGTCTCAACGCATAAGCTACGACCTTGCCTTGTTGCATGAGAACACAACCCAAACCCTGTTTGGAAGCATTACAATAAACTTCAGAATCCTTCCGAATATCTGGCAAAATTAGCACTGGAGCAGAAGTCAGTCTCCTCTTGAGTTCTTGAAAACTGGTCTCACACGCTGGTGTCCACTCAAATTTGTTCTCCTTCTTGATAAACTGTGTTATTGGTCTTGCGATTCTTGAGAAATCTTCTATAAAGTGGCGGTAATATCCCGCAAGTCCGAGGAAGCTGCGTATCTTTGACACATTCTTCGGTTGTTTCCAACTAAGTACTGCTTCCACTTTAGCTGGATCCACTGCTACCCCTTCGCCTGAAATGACATGACCAAGAAAATCAACTTGTTTCAACCAAAACTCGCACTTGCTAAACTTGGCATAGAGTTGATGTTCTCTAAGCCTTTTTAGAACAATCCGTAGGTGCTTCTCGTGCTCTTCCTCATTACGGGAGTAGATCAGCACATCATCAATGAATACCACTACGAATTTATCCAAGCAATCCATGAAAACTTTATTCATGAGATTCATATAGTAAGTTGGTGCATTCGTGATTCCAAATGACATCACTAGAAACTCATACAGGCCATAACGAGTGACAAAGGCTGTTTGGGTATATCTTCCGGTCGAATCTTTAACTGATGGTATCTTGACCTGAGATCTATTTTTGAGAAAATAGAAGCTCCTTTCAACTAATCAAACAAATCATCGATCCTGAACAAAGGGTATTTGTTTTTGATGGTTACTTCATTCCGAGCACGGTAGTCCACGCACATGCGCATGGAACCATCCTTCTTCTTTACAAACAACACCGGTGTTCCCCAAGGCGAGGTGCTCGGTCTAATGTATCCCTTCTCGATAAGTTCCTGGATTTGCTTCTTCATTTCAGCTAGCTCATTTGCTGGCATTCTATATGGTCTCTTTGCAATGGGGGCAGTGCCTAGCACTAACTCAATGGCAAACTCTATCTCACGATCTGGTGGAAGACCTGGCAACTCCTCTCGAAAAACACCTGGGTATTCCTTAACCACCCTAACATCTGACACAACCATCTCCTTCAAGCTATTCAACAAACTATTTACTGCGGTTTCTGATGTTATCTCAGGCTTGTAATTCACCACAATTCCTTACTAGTTAATGATACGGCCCTAAGGCCACAATCTATCATAGCTTTGTGTTTCCCTAACCAGTTCATGCCAAGAATGACATCTAACCCTTTAGAGTCTAACACTATGAGATTTGCTAGAAACTCTACTCCCTTGATCGTTATGATCACTTTAGGGCATTTCAAACCTGACATAAGGATTCCCCCAGGTGATTGTACTGCCATTGACTGACCCATACCCTCAGTTTTCAAATGGTGTTTTTCAGCAAATTGCTTGGAAACATATGAATGAGAAGCTCCAAAATCAAAAAGTACTAAACCATAACATGAGTTGATTGGGAACATACCAAGAACAACATCTGAAGCTTCATTGGCTTGTTCAGCTGTGATATAGTTGACTTGACCACGACCCGACTTTCTTGAGGCATTAGATGCGCCTCCTGGTGTAGGCAGTATGCCTCGCCCACGTCCCACTGTTGGTGTCTTGGCAGCAGAGCCCAAATTGAACTTCACTAGTGTCGGCCCTGTGTTCTTCCTGTTCGGGCATGCAGCAGAAAAGTGTCCCTCTACACCACAGTTGTAGCACGCCTTTCCAGCAGTGTTGCATGGTTTCCTCCAACTTCAGCTCTCGGAGTACGGTAGGAATTGTGTTGAAAGTTATGACTAGGCTTTGCTGACTTGGAAGCTACTCCACGATAACTAGAGTGGTTATTATTCTTCTAGCGTGAGCTTCCAGCTCCATGCTGACCCTGTGGTGCTTTGCGCTTTCGGTGTTCCTCTAACTCTCTCTTTGAGTTCTCTTGCAGAATAGCCTTGTTTACCAGGCTCTGGAATTTTGGAAAATCATGGGATACCAATCTATCCTTCAGAACTAGGTTCAAACCCCTCAGGAATCTAGCAGTCTTGTCTGCCTCAGTAGGAATATGTGCTTTCCCATAGCGTGATAACTGAGTAAACAGGTCCCAGTACTCAGAAACTGACATCTTTCCTTGGACAAGAGCTCGAAATTCATCCCTCTTCAACTCCATGAGACCAGCAGGAATGTGTGTAGTGCGAAAAGCTTCTGAAAATTCATTCCATGTGATTGCCTCAGCATCATCAGGTGAATCATAAAAACTCTCCCACCAATCTGCAGCTACACCCTGGAGTTGGTGCGTCGCAAACTTCACACGGTCTTGTGCATCAACATTGACCAAATTGAGCTTCCTGCGAATGTCCTTCAGCCAATCATCAGCTTCAATAGGGTCCGCTGATCCTACGAAAGTAGGTGGCTTTGTCCTCATGAACTCTGCTATCTTGGACTGTGGTGGAGGATGATGACCTTGATTCTGATTTGGGTTTTGGTTTTGGTTCTGATTCGCCATGTTGGCGGCCATCTGCTACAGTAACTATGTTTGCATCAACATTATTTGTTTCATGTTGAGTGGCGGCGGTGGTGGTGGTGGCTGCTGTCCCTCATCCTCAGTATCGGTATCAGTGTCATGGACTTCACCCTCAGCTAAGTTCTCCTCGAACTCCAGTCCGCGACCGCGTCCACGTCCGCGTCCACCGCGACCACGATCTCGTTTGGCGTTCATCCTGTTGTCGCTCAAGATTAGAATAGACAAGAGGGAAATAAACTACCCCAAAACCAAACTTGCACGGACAAACAATTAGAACATCAAAGAAATCCAAACGAGAACCAAATTTTTCTTAAAATCTCACACATAAAAAGGTTCAAGATAGAGTAGTAGCTATACCACATATAGATCGGTATAGTCTACTCGACACACATGCAATTATTTAAAATAACTAACGTCTCACATATTATTAAATAAAGTCTCTCTCATGGTTTAGAGTAGTCTAATCATCCAGATACCCATGCGATCCTGCATTCGGCTGATCAGGTGCCAAGCTAGACTCTGCTTCATACGATCTTGCTGGAATCCTTTCTTCGGGCTCTGTTTATTCCCCCTGAGACTGATCAACATTCTCCTACTATACTGGTGATGGCGCCGGTAGTGCGAGCATTGGTGCAATGGCCTGGAGAGAAAGACGTCGCCTTTCTGCACGCTGACATTTCTTCTTCCTTGTGACCCGTATACGTGCATGGTACCGGATGCCACGCGCATTGTCGTAAAATGTCATGCGATGCTGTCCATTGGGTGCAGTAGCTCCAGTCCCTGTCCTTCATCACCATCATTGACTGCTAGCACGGTCGCCGTAGCGACCTCGGACATATGCACCGTGGCGATGGCATCTGCAGTAGTAGCTTCGACAGCTTCACGTGCAGAATTGACGGCAGCTAAGGTTGTATTATCTTCCACCAATCTCTCCTCCAAAGTCTGTGCTCGATTCTGATAGTGATGGATAAGGTGGCGTGCATCCTCCAGCATACCGGTGACTGCGACCAAGCGATTCTCTAGTCTGAAGTTGAGTGATGCCATGCGAGTGAGTGTGGGATCATCCTCATTCTGGTACCTCATGTTCTGACGGAGCGCACCTCCCTCATCTCGGTAGGCAAAGTAACGGAACTGTGTGTTTCGTAACTCATCTTGGTATATATCGGGCATCCTCTGCATTACCTGGTGAATTGTATGGATGGTGGCATCCACAAAGTCCTCTCCATCAGCAGTGAATTGGTGTCCTCTTGTTCCTGCGTGTTTTCCACGCGGTGATAGGTTCGGAAATACCACCAAGGTAACTCTCATAGTCTCCTTGTCCCAGACATTTCGAAAGGTGTATCCAGTCACTTCAGGGTCAGGGTCATAACCCAACCCCGTTAGCATGTCGCGAAACTCTCGACCAAGGTTCCCAAACACCTCGATCCGGCGGGTCGCAGGTACGGCCATCTACGCACATTTGAATAAGAGGAGAATATCAGTAACAAAATTTTGTAAAATCTACATGAATAGACGAGCAACAATAAGAAATCCTATTATTTTGTAACATATGTTTTGTTAATATACGCATACTAAAGAATTTCCATTTTATCTAGGGCCACATGACTAGGTCGACGTCGGCTCTGATACCACTTCTGTGAGGACCCGAAACTTAACTTTTAGACCCCCCTGTGTTTATTCGTCAATCCCAAGATCAACGTTGACGACACAGCGAAATGTATATCATTGCAGATGTACAAAATAGTAATTATTACAAAGTCTGAATAACAACATAGTGAAATGTCTAGTGACATTTATTACATCCAGAAACACAGCGGAAATATAAAATGCGTAGCGACTCCATCTCAGCCACATGCAGTCGATGTAGTCCACGAGGCCTCACTCATCAGCGTCATAACGATGAACCACCGATCAATACACATTTCAAATAACCACAAATAAGATCCAAATTTAAAGATCCAATACAAAGATCCAAATAGGCTTGCGAGGTTTGGACGGTTCGGTATAATAAGCGTCGGTCTACCGTTATTAATTAATAAAATAAGTTAAGAAAATAATATGTTTCTTTGCAATATTCATGTCGCATAAATAAAAATATGTCATACACAAATAGACTATATGCTACCTAGTCATACGGTAAGCATACAAGTAATAAAGGTATGCAAGAAGCTACTGACCATACACGTATAAAATACTTGATCATATGAGCTAAGCATACACATGCATGCATATGCATGCAGAATCTAATATGAGAAAATCTGGTGCATGCGATGTTATAACATCTGTAATTTTATAGTCATGCAATTAGCAAGTAGTACAGACACTAGCATGCTATTTAAAAGCAACAATCAACAGTTTTATGCTCACAACAAAATTACTTGCTATTCTACTACTTCAACACGATGAAAAATATAGACTAAATAAATCTTAGCAAAATAACATGATATTATAAGCAGGATGAATATACTATACTAATTATGGTTTACAAACCATCTGACATGCTTTACTGAATATACACTAGCTGAATAACAAATGAAACGATGAGACCCGTAGAACAATAATTCATCTAGCTAGACACGTATAGCTAAGTGTGAGACTATATAGAGACCATGATTCTATTTCTGCTAAATACATCTACTACTAAGCATGTGTAAATAATTTGAAAAAGGTACTACCTGACTAGCATATGTAACCTAACAGAAGGCGATCCTACAAAGTTCAGACCATGTAGTCATATGCACGCGAGAACAATAGCAGCAGTACCTTGGGTATATATATTACCGGAGCCAAACAACATGCATGACCTCATGAATATGTATCAAAATAATTTGATTAACCGTACATAGTATTCTCAATCTAAAGTCATTGCTGGATTCCTAGACGCATTTGTCAAATTTTCTAAGTTGGAACCAAGATCAACCGACGTGTACGTGGTGGCCTAATTTGCTCATGCCATCGGACGGCATTCGGTTCGCCGGCATCGCCGTAAACTATAAAACTACGGCGGAAAAACATGTCTAGAAGGTAGGCATATGTGCCGATAGGAGGTGGGTGCAAGGATTTATGCCGAAGCTCACCGAGTACGACACGATCGTCGGACGAAGATGATGAACTGGGATGAACGTAGGCGAAGTGCTTCTCCGGCGATCAACGACTTGTCCTTCTAGTCCGACGAATCTTCCCTGCTCCTCTTCTCAGTCGCGGTGCAGCAGCTCGTCCCACTCTCTCCCTCTCCTTGTCGGAGCTGCCGGAAGTGTGGCCGGCCTCCAGTGCGGTTACCAGCGAGCTCTCCAAAAAGAACTAGGATAGGAGACAAGGCTCCGGCGGTGGTGTGGAATGGCAGGAGGGAGACACCGGTAATGGTAAGTGGCTTAATAGTTGGGCGTATGAATAATGGTATCAGTTTCTAGTGAATTATGACATTGATTGATGGGCGTTTCCTGTTTACGTGTGCGGGAAGAAGATGAGCAGTGCACGATTGTTTCAAGACTTTGCCGAAAGCTGGGGCATGGGTGTGATGTGCTAGGCTCTGTCTCGTAATACGCTCATGTGAATCAATCGACCGTTCAGCTAACCTCTAGCTATCTTAGTTGCATGCATCGATTTGGTATTTAGAAGAAGAGAGAGAGAAAAAGAACGACAAGCAATAATTTGCATGCATAAAAGAGGAGAGAGAAGGGAATGCATATATACGTATATGGTATAGTACTATGTCTGATATGCATGCACATGCCTGTGCATGCAACACCCAAATGATTTTTTTTTTAAAGAACCAACAATTTGGCAAATTAAAAGAAGATTCAAATAAAAATACAAAATGTATTGTGAGGAAATATTCTCCTTCTTATACAAGTATAATTAATTTCAATATAGTCGGAATTAATTTAAGAATACAAAACAACATATTATTTTATGTCGCCACAACATCCTTTGAGAAAAAAATCAATCATAAAAATCAGGATGTTACAGGACCGCAGCGCTATGAGATTAGGGAGAGGGGGATGGGGGGAGGGGAGTGGCGCTCACCTCGTCGGTGCTCACGACGGTAGGTAGGAGCGGCGGTGGCGGCTACTTTGAGCAGTGGACGAGTAGCAGTTGACCCGAGAAAAGAAAAAATCTGGCGTCGTGCTTAACTTTCGGGATATAACATATTAAGTAGGAGCACCAAGACAAAAACATCACAGGGATTTTCATTTACGTTTTCTACACATAGCCTAGTGGCTGGCCGTTTGTTCTAGCTACTCTGATGAAGCTAGCAACCCAGGTTCGATACCTGGTACCCTATTTTTTTAGATTCTTTTAAAGTATATTTTAAATGTAGAGATATTATCCAAATATAATATATATAAACTATAAAACATAGTTTTAATATTTTAGATGTTATAATATTTTAAAAATCATTAAAGGAAAAGTACAAAATAAGGACAAGTCGATTAATAATTTCATCCATCCATATATACTTTTTGGGGGAGGAGCAAGAGGAGGGGACATGCGATGAAAATTACAAGATAAGAACAAGTCGATTAATAATTTCATCCATATCTAATTTTTGTGGAGGAGCAAGAGGAGGGGAAAATGGGGTGGTAGGTGGATTCATACATGTGCTTAAAAGTGCTAGAAATACTAGTGAGGCACCAGTATGCGGTGCCCCACTACTAAACTGCCACCTAACACAAGTCGGATGCCCCTATTTATAAGTGGCACACCGCATACTAGCGCCTAGTATTGGACATACTAGTGAGGCACCCTAATGGGGTGCCTCACTTATAAGTGGGGACACCAATATAGGTCATACAACATATATAAGTGACGCACAGAATTATGTGTGGGCCACTAGTATTTGAATACTAGTGGGGCACCCTTAAGAGGTATGTTACTAGTATATATAAGTGACGCATCATTATAGCTGTGGGCCACTGATAGTTAGTTTACCTATAAGCGTTTTCCTAGTAGTGTCAGGGGAGTGAAATGGGGGCAATTGGTTGATCAATTACTGCTCACTATAGTATAAGTTAGACAAGGTTGATCTGTGTCTGCCAGGTGTTTGATGAAATGGCCGCATGAAATCAAAGTTTGAATTTTTGGATGAATTTTGGTGAGTGATCTTGTCATAGGCTTGGTAGTCTGTGGTTGATAGGGATTGCCAAGGGGAATTGGTTTGGTTTTTTTTTAGACATGGCCATCTTAGTACCTACACTTGATTCAATTTTAAATTATCCTTTAAATAGATTTGGAATTTGTTTTTGCTGGTTTGTAAGGTGGGCTTGGGGTCACTTTTACTTGGTCTAGCAAGGGTTGAAAAGAATTTGATTTTTTTCTGATAGAAATATTTTACTAGGAACACCCAAAGTGGTCTAGTGAACAAGTTTGGCCAAAATGAACATTTGCTTATATTTCTTATATTTGATTTTCTCTTCATTAGATTCTGCTTGGAAATGATCTAGATGATATTGTTTTCATCTTTAAACCAATCCTTAACATTCATAGCAATCAAACATGGCAATTGCACTCATTCATGCATTAATCACGCACACACGTGCATTCATATTAATTTTTATAATAATTTTTTTTGTTAACCCTAAACTTGGGTGATTAGAACTTGATAATCTTGTTTAAATTTTTTGAGGTGTTATAGACCAAGACACCAGATTTGCGCCATGGAACACACATAGCTAGAAGTAGACCATCGAGTGTCTAGACAATCTGTCCAGTCAGCGTCAGAGTAGGCCATCAGTTTGTTCGAGGTTCGTCGATACAAAGTGAGACCATAGTCGGTGGTGCCGCGGATGTAGCATAGAACACGCTTCACAAGGAGCAAGTGATTAGACCGTGGATCATGCATATGAAGACATATGTATTGTACTGCATAGGAGATATTAGGCCGAGTAAATGTGATGTACTGGAGACCTCCTGTTATACTCCGTAGGATCATCCACGGGATCACTACACTGAGCTTCAAGCTTAGAAGTTGTATCAATTGGTGTGGAGATAGACTTGCACTATAACATAACGGTGCGGTCAAGGAGCTCCATAGCATACTTCTCCTGCAAGAGAAAGAGATAGTCCTTGCTGCGCTTGACGGAGATGCCCAGAAAGTAATGTAAATTCCCCATGTCCATCATGGTGAACTCAGAACAGAGTGAGCAATCAAACTGTGTAGCAGTGTCGAGGAAGAAACGGTCAAAATTATGTCATCCACATAGAGAAGGAGATAAGCCATATCGGATCCACGAGGATAGAAGAACAATGAGCTGTCATTCTTGGCACTTAGAAACCCAAGAGATGCAATATAGGAGGCAAACCACTGAAACCATGCCCGTGGAGCCTGCTTTAAACCATACAAAGATTTGTTCAGGCGGCACACCTTCTCAGGAGAACTGGGATCAATGAAATATGAGGGTTGTCGAACATAAACCGTCTCATCAAGGTTGCCATTGAGGAAAGCATTCTTGATATCCAGCTGATGAATATGCCAATCACTAAAAGAGAAAGTGAAAGAACTGTCCGTATCGTGGCAGGTTTAACAACTGGACTGGAAGTTTCATTAAAATCAATACCTTCATGTTGCGTGAATCCTCGCAAGAGCCACCATGCCTTGTACCGATCAAGAGAACCATCAAACTTTAACTTGTGATGAAAGATCCACTTGCCTGTGACAATATTTGCATTGCGAGGTGGATCAACTAGGTCCCAAGTTTTGCTGGAGAGAAGAGCAATGTTGTAACATCCCAGCATTTAGGACTAGACGAAGTGTAGATTTAGAATTTTGTGCATCTGCATGCATGCATCTAAAAATCCGGGTAAACTTTTCGCCAAATTAAAATACTAGAGTGATCAGAATTCTCACTTTGATGAATTAGGTTTAGTGTCATCATAAGGGGAGTGAGATTAATTTTGACATGACCTCTATTGTTTTCTGGAGTTATGAGGGAAGAAATTTGATTTATGAATAATTATTCACAATAATAAAAATACAAGTATTATAAATAAAAGTATAAAGATTACTAAAATCCAACATTACAATGTTCTTTTACAATAAAAGAATAAAGGAATATTGCAATGAAAAAACTAAATAAAGAAAATGGAAAATGAATTACAATAATTAAACCAAACAAAAGAATTCTTTATTAAAAGAATATATACATAAATTAAATTATCCTTTTACAAGAATAATAAGAGATGGATACAGTTATAATAATATAAATTATTGTATTACAATGTCTTTGCATTATTGAAAGACAAAAAAGAAGATTACAAAAATGGGATAAAAGTAAAATCCTAGAACTAATCTTCATCTTCACATCTTCTCATTTCCTGATCTTGTTCCTGTAAAAGCATAAAGTAAACAAAATATAGATTAAAGGAGTTTGGGGGGTTAGAATTACTCTCAGTAATGCAATATGATGCATTTCTTGTCACATCCTTGAGCATATTAAAATGGGGGAAAGTTTCACCAAAGGAGTATCTGATATTATCAGTATATTATTTGCCTCAGTACAACCTCATAGGTAGAGGGGCAAGTTTCACCAATTTAGTAAAAGGTAAAAATAAAATAGTAAAACCATCAGCAAATATCAAGATATTTTAACTTGATCTGATCCATAACATCACAGCAAGCAACCACACAACTCACACACAGGTGCAACTATGTGTGCTGTCAACACCACAAGAGAGCAGCAAATGGAGAGACAGCACCAGCCGTAGCAGGGCTGCTAGTATATTCATTTCACACACACCACCAGACCATAGTTCCTCCACTAGCTCTAGAGCACCACAAAGAACATCACCTGTTCTTATTAGATTTTTCAATAACACACAAATCAAATCACATCATTAGCATCCTGGTTGCTCGATGAAGCCATCCAAGGACACCAAGAGGAGAGAAGGAGAATATCAAGAAGGAGGCCAGTAGCAGATAAGGGAGGAGAAGGTCAACAAGATCAAAACCACAACATCAGGAAGAGCTACTCAAGATCAATTTAAGACACACCAAGCATCAGCATATATTGCTCAACATCAAGTTGCTATTCCTCTCTAAGATAGCCAAAATATTTAATATCAATTGTTCTCCTATTTTTTCCCAAGATAGATTTTGGGTAAGAGGGAGCTCTCAGTATAGTGTAGAAGTGATACACTAGTTCATCCTAGAGATGTTAAAAGCCAACAGATTATCTATTCTTATCTCTCTAAGAGTTTGGCCTCACCCATGTGCATCATGGACCAAGATCAAATAGTAGGGTGCTGCATCTAGATCATATAAACTAGATGCTATCCTTTTTCCACACTCTGCTTGACAAATTTAAAATGATCCAGTAGGTGAAACCATCGTGTTCCATCCTAATGGAGGCATCACAGTGGCATCTCATTAGTGAATCCACACAACACAAGGGGATAACACCACATAATCATTTTTCTAGATAGATACATCTAGGAATCATAAGATATTGCCTTAATGACAGTAGTTAGATGTCACATCCCAAAATTTTCCAAATTTTGACATGTGAAAAATAAATAAACAAAAGAAATAATTGTTGAAATTTAGGGTGAAAAGAAACTTTTTGTTTCTAAATGGAAACATCAAAACCCTTCTTGAACAAATTTGAATAAAATGGAATCCAACAAATTTCAATCAAGTGAAATGCATTCATCAATGAATGTGTCTTGAAATTTAAACTTGGGAAGATAAACCAAAATCCTAAACCCTAATGGAATAAATCATTTCCAAGATCTCTCTAAGACTATGTATTTGATCCATATAAAAATTCAACAACAAACATTTATAAATAATAAAAAATGATAAACAAAAATATTATAAGATCATAGAAAGAGGTTTCATTTAATTTGGAAACATGGATGAAAACTTATGAATTTAATAAGTTAAAGGGAAATAATTTCCAAGGCTAATAAAGCTCCTATCTAAATCCATGCCAAATCTTGAGCAAAATAAACCTAAAAGGATTTAAAAAGATAAACAAATATTAAATAAAATTATACAAGTTGGAATCACCAATTTTGGATCTATAAATAAAATAATATGGATTGGAACCATATTTAAAATCCTATTTAATAAAGATAAAATGTGTATTTAAAATAAATAATAAACCCTAAGGGAATAAAAGGAATTATTCTAAAATGGACTTTATAATACATAAATAAACAGATTAAAAACCTACTAAATATTTCGAAAATATTTGAAAAAGAAATCTAAAATCAAAAGAGTGTTTAAATTTGAATACATAAAAACAGAAAATAAAAAGGAAAAAGAATCAGAAGAAAAAAATGAAAACAAAGCAGCCCAGTAACCTACCCAGTGAACAGGCCCATCTGACCCAACTAAGAGCCCACCACCATCTCCCCGTGAGCCCCTTTCTCACTCACGCGCACACCCTCTCTGTCACTGACAAAACGACCCCGCGCGTAACCTCTCACCTCGCTGACTGCTGGACGCCACCGAACACGTCGTCGTCATCAACCTCGCGCGACCGTTCCCCCTTCGCACCTCGTCGTTTCTGCCATTGATTGATTTGATCAATTCGCATTGATGCTGCAGCGATTACTGCCTGCGACCGTACCCGCTTAAACGCCCTTCTCCCCTCTCTCTTTCCCCCCACTCTCCACACTCTCTCTGCCCCAGGGCTGCTCTGATTTTGAACCACACCAACACTGCCCCGACGACCTTCTTTGGACGATTCCGGCGAAGGCAGACCCTCCCTGGCCCCCTAGAGCATGCTAGTTTGTTCGCCAGCATCACCCGCATCTGCCAGTACCTTCCACCTGGCCGCGCATACCCCAGAGCGTCGGCAATGCCGATGAAACGTCGCCGATGTCTGCCCCGACTCCGACGACCTCCCCCGATGAGTTCAGACCATCCCTTTCTCTCTCGACAACACACGCATACTCGTCTCTCTCTCGTGCATCTTCCTGACTAGTTATTTTGCGTTTCCGTGCATCATAGCTTCGCCACTGATGACACCAGAGCGTGCCCAACGCCGTCGTGAACTCCGGCGAGCAATCAACGACGCGTCCGTGCGCCCCTTTTCCAACAGAGACAATGCCGAGCGTCAGCAAGACCCTGCGAACACAGTGAGCCTCTCACCTTTCTCCCTCGCTTCCTGGAATAGCCGGAACGCCACAGCCCGAGCGCCGTCGCCGCTCACCGTTGCCAGCGTCGCCCATCTCTGGTCGAGTCGCTATGAGACGTTAGATTTTGATCCAGTGGATAGGATAGAATAACTAATCGAAGCGGTATCATGCGATCTGCACTGTACGATTCCCTTTAGATCTAACACAGAGTATCAGTCGATCCCAGCGAAGCGGTATCGTCCAATGAGGTTAAGACACGTGGCCTATATTTTGTTTTAAAAATAGAAACTTGTCTATTAGTAGTTTGATTTTGTAAAATTCATAACTTTAAATCTACACGTTCAAATTTGCAAATTTTATATCATTGGAATCAGGAAAACAAAACTTTTGCAACCATGCCCTTAGTTTAGCATTTTGCTTCTGGAAAATTAGTTGTTTTTGCAGAAACATTATTAGGACTATTTTGGTTATAAAATTATTCTAAAAATGTTTTTAGGATAAAATCTTTTGCAAATGGTTTGATTTGAACCTGCTGACCATAAAACCAATTTTTGTATTTACAAGTATATTTTATGACACTAGGGAATTATTCCTTTGAATAAAAAGCATTTCTAGTAAAATAAAAATGGTGCTTGATTTAAATGATTTTTGGGTGAAACCTTTTACAAATGTTTTTTTTAAAACACTTTGACCATAAACACTAACATTTGTGTTTAAAAATATATTTGGAAAACATTAGAAATTATTACTTTTATTCAAATCATTTCTAGCAAAACAAAAATGATTTAAATGGCCCATTTTCACTAACTTGGTTTCAAATGATTTCGCCACTTTTATAAATGACCAATAGGTGTTTTAAAATGTTTATAGACTATTAGAAACCACTTTTCCAAATAAAACAATCTTTTGCATGCTTGCATGCATTGCTTGTTTTTATTATTTTATGTGGTGAGTTGTTTGAATGCTAGTTTGAATATGTGCTTGCTTGATTGAATTGTAGTGAACTTTGAAGACTGTGAATATTGCAAGATCAAGGAGTGAATATAATTTCTCTACCAAAAAGGCAAATGGCACTATCATCCATGTCCTACTATTTTCATTACACTTAGTGGAATTTTTGTAGTATGCATGATAGGGCTACTATGTTACTATGCTATGCTATGTCTTATTAGGATATCCTTATATCTTCCTTAGTGGAAACCTCGTAGTTGTAGTATGCTTAGCCCTGTTATAGATTCGGGGTGGAATACCATGTTATGATTATATGAAGTGTTGGAAAAATATATGTTTTACATAATAAAAAAAGTACTCAGTGAATTACCTGGGTAGAATGTGGATCCTCAATTGTGGATAAGGTCGCAACGAAGGGAACCATATATAAATGGCTATCTTTTTCGTGTGTGCACTAGAAGAAAACCACTCAGGGACTTAGAGATTGAACATGTTTCTCGTACAGTGGCTTCCGTGTACAGCCACATGCTAAATGCGCTCTGGCTTAGTCAATTACATAGTGGAAGACCCTTGCATTGGTACCTATTCAGGTTAACTAGAATTATGTATTGGAAGTATATCCTTACTTGGTGCCTAGTAGACGTGCTAGCATAATGTATTGGGAGGACTTCTATGGAAAGACTTTGTCACATTCTCGATCTGCCGGTACTCCATTTGGTGTGTACTTATCCAGCGGCCACTGGTGGCGTCAAGATGAGATTGTGTCATGTGGGTAAAGTGTACAACTTCTGCAGAAGATCAAATTATAAGTACTTAGCTGTGTCCCCGGTTACGGACAACTCTGAGCAACTAAGGCCTGAAGCTATGGAAGATCTCGACATTCCAATTTCTCAAAGTAAAACTTGATGGTGTCAACAAGGGATTAGAAGAACTTGGAATTTTCCAAGGAGTTCAGAAAGATTGTTAAAAGATCAAATCTATTTTGAAAAGATAGGATAAAACCATATTGCTTTCTGCAAATGAGCCTAAACCCTACTTAGCCAAATATGCATATATTGATAGGTTTCAACTTATTTCCACATAGTAGTGTAACTTGCCAATACAATTCAAATGTATTGACCCTTGTGGCTGTAACTTAATATGTTGCAGGTTTGTTTGATGTTAGTGAAGTGTGTTTAATAGGATTACAAGTATACAACCAACATGATTGACTATGGTACTTTGAAGATGAAGGACTCCATACTACATGGTTATTTCTGTTGCTTTGTAATGAGATAGCCAAATGATCTATGTAAGATGTAATGAATTATTTTATTCCTGGTTATAAAGTTGTATTATGACCTTTGTTTCTTGATATTACATATTAAACTGTGGATGCTAGGTATTGATCCAGGGACTAACATTTTAAACACAAGGACCTTTACCTTTATAAAGGAGGGGTCTTACATTAGACATTAGCAAATCAGTTGCAAGGCAAAAATGATATATGATCATGTGCAACACAAGTAAAGCCTTAGACTTGGTATCATTGGCAAGGACATAGACCAACATTCTGTTAAATAAAAGTATAACAGAACATGTAAATGATCTATGATTTTATGCTCACTCTCAAGGAGGTTCCACAACAGCATAGCCATTTTACAGAAGTTTTCTCTCTAGCAACAATAGCAACTCAATTAACAATAATCATTTCCCTAGTAAAAGTTCTCGGAATCAGATCCATAAATTTCTTCACTATACAAATGACAACTAATCATGCTAGGAATGATCAGGCTATTGTGTACACTCCAAGGAGGCATCACAATAGCAGGACCATATTAGCAAAAGTCACCATTCACATTAACTAAATCATCCACTAGTTCACATGCAATTATACCTGTAAGCCAAATTATTTTCTTAGTGTTTGTCACTAGGAATCATATCAAATAAAAGAACAAATCATTTTTCTAATCAACACAACCAGGATTCAGCTAAGCCATTAGCTGAATATATTCTATACCAAGCACAGACACAAGTTGGGAATCTATAAAAAAACATAGCTTATCAGCTAGCCCAGATATTTAGTTAACACGTTAACTGAAATTGCACATTGTCAGGGAACTGGTTAGAGCATCTATGCAAGATTCAGAGATGTATTGCCATAGATCAAACACTAATAGATCCACTACTCCTAATTCAAGACAAAGCTACTAGCACATGATCAACCACAACAAACATCACATCTCAAGGCAAATTACTGCCAGTAACTCGAACTCACAACTACAAGGACCCCATATAGTAATCATAAAACAATCAGACTGAATAAAAATTCAAACAATTTACCATATCCAAAAATCTAGTTATACCAACTCATAAGAAAACTATCTAAGGTACAGGGTTGTATGCCTCAACAAGACAAAGCGTCTACTAATGCTTATCTGTGAGATCCATTAAGAGAAATATGTTCAACAATAATGTTGGACAACTTCTAGAGAGCCATTAATAGGACTACAGAGGGGAAACTCTAGTTAGGATTCATACAGAGCAATGAGGAAGAGATAAACAAAAAGAGGAATAGAGGGGAAGGAGAAACTCACTGGTGGTCCTCGCTTAAGCTCGAGAAGAGGAAGCAGACCGTTGACGGAGGGCGTAGTAAACGGCAGCACAAGAAGCACCGAGGGACTTAAACCATGTCGAGCCGCTTGAGAAGCCATCCATCGACGAAGCATCAAGGAGGCATCAGATCAACACCGAAACACCACCAAATCGCCATGGAAGCACCTCATGGTGGTAGGTACCAAAACCCTAGCCATAGGAGTGTAACGGGGACGAGCGAAAGAGGGTTTGAATCACAAATAGAATTGGATAGGAAGGAGTAGCAGAGGGGAGAGCGTCGAAGGCGACCAGTGGCGATAGCCAAGGTGGCCGGGGCCGGCCATGGTTGTGCGGCGACGGCGGCGACACCACGTCGCCAACGAGGGAGAAGGTGAGGAACGAGCTAGTGTGGGAGAGGAGAAGGGGTCGTATGGTTCGGTTGACCGACTCGGTCGATTGGGCTCTGTGGCTTAGTCCAACCAGGTGGACTGGGCTGGGTATTGGGCTAGATAGGCCCAAGAACTAGGCCCAATTTATATAAAAACAAAAATGGAAATTATTAAAAGACCCTCTACACATTTTAAGCCCTAGAAAAATGTAGAAAATTCCTAAAAATATATGTAATGCATTCAAATGTTTATTAACATAATATCCACCTAAGAAAAATATAATCATATTTATTTAAGTTTAATAAAACTGTAACCAAATATTAATACCCTTAAATATCTAAATGAAAATTTAATAAATTTAGAAAAATTCCTAAAAATAAATAAAAATCATTTTTATGCATAAAAAGAAATCTCTTACCTCACAAAAATACTAACTTAAAGTTTTACAAATAGAATTTAAAACAAATATTTGAAAACATTAAATAATTAAGAAATTTTATAAAAATAAAAATAATGCCTAAAAATAAGTAAAATTCATTTTTAAGATTTAAGTAAGAATATTTACTAGAAAAATACTAAGTATATTATTATAAAAACATTTTAAAGTTCCTAGATCATATAACTTCAATTATCTAAAATTTTAAAATAAAATAGCTATTTTGTTAATTATTTAATATTATTTCCTAAGTAAGAAATAATCATATTCAAAACACAATCCTTTAACTATTCTAAACCATAATTATAATTCAATATAAAATCTAGGCGTAAACAATTTACTTTATAATATTCTTTTAAAATCCTTAATTAACTATAAGTCAAGGAATTACAAAGTTATTCTTTGCAAATCATTAATAATTCATAAATAATCATATTTATCAAACTTGAATTTCACTAAATAAATTATAATAAAATCCACCTATTTTTCTTTATAAATAAAAATCTCATAGTATGACCTGTAAATATTACACAGGCTAAATTTAAATATTTAAAACAAAATTCCATAACTATAAGATTTCATCTTTGCTTATGCTCATGAAAGACCTTAAAAAAAATTGATAATGCTACAAATGCTATATCTCATGTCCAATTACATTTTTATAGTTTACTCTTGTCTAAGATATCTTAAGCTAGATATATAATAAATCAAATCAATTAAACCTTATTACAAAACCATAGCTTCAATCCTATTAATCTTTAGAGTTGAATAACTTAACATAAACAATATTTTCTTCAAATGTTATTCTTTTTGCCACTTTAAAAGAAACACTATACCATTTCTTTAAAGCCATAACAACTTAAAACATGAAGTTTGTAATAAGTACATAATATCATGGAACCTTAAAATTATATTTTGATTGTACTTTACTCTTCATATTTTATGTGTTTATCCTTTTTATGAAGTAAACTTAAAATAAAGCAAATCTTAAATAAATCATCTAAATATATCTCACTAGTAATGATTGAGGAATTACTTGGGGACTTTGCATTATGCATCTCACTACTTATGCATAATAGCATATTGCTTCTTTAAACATTGTCCTTACCGGGCAATGATGATATTTTTGTAGAACCCAAGGTCCAGGGTCAAGTCGAGACATTCGACTACAATACTTTGCTATATCAAGGAAAGTTCATGCTTGCTAATGTCCTTTGATTATTTTTTGTAAAGTATTTTGCAAATCCAGTGTTGTTATCACCTGCATTTCAAAAAGGGTCAGAAAACACTATTTTCATAATAATATGATTATAGGTTATTTACCATGAGGTAATAACCTTCTATTAAAGTTCCAGTGGTAAAGGAACATATTACCTAGGACTTATCAACCAATGTCGCCAGTGATTCTTGCGCCATATATTACGTGTTAACCATGAGATTTGGAATGGGACGGAGAAGTCAGCTGGATCGTCTCCCTTTCGCATGCCAACGGATGACCGGGCCATTGTTGCAACTCCTCTTGTAGAGGGTTAGCAGGTTATGGGTGGGATCCCTCAACGTCCCACGACTTTTGGTATCTATGAGGGTTGTACACCTTAGGCTGATAATGGAAACAAGTTTGATCCTAGGCCTGATGTGCAATCCATCGGGTATGCGGGGTCGTGGAGAAGCACAGTGATTGGCTTGAATCTTAGTCTGGGCCTCACACCAAGGAAGTGTGAACGAGCCTATAACTCAGATGTGCAACAAAGCTAAGATCTCTCATGGGTAAAGCAATGCACCTCTGCGGAGTGTACGAACTGTAACTTGTTACTCCCTGTTCCGGGAAGGAGCTGCGAGCGCTGCAGGAAAGGAATTCCATGAAAGTTCTGGTAAACCTGTGAAGGCTGATGGACATAGATTTTCAGAATAAAAGCAACCTTTGAAGAAATGTTTACGAAAACCTGCATTGCCTACGACCTATGGTCTGTGGCTGTATATATAGTGCATCAAACACTCCTTTTTAGTGAACTTGCTGAGTACGCTTATACTCAAAGTATCTTCTTAACCCTTGCTAGATTCTGAAGACGTTAACGGTCAGGAAGAGGAAATACTATATCCAATTGAATACCAATAAGAATTCCTCTATGAAGAACCAGAAGTATCCGGAAGCGTCAAAGGGAACAATTACGAAAACATCTATGGAATGGACACCGACATATCTGAAGTGTAGATGTAGCATATATAGTGATCTAGTACAATAGCATAGATCTCTATCCTCTATCTATATTAAATCTCGTATAAACCTTAATTGCTTCTTTATTCTGTCTCTGAGTTCTTATAGTTTAGCCTGAGTCATCGGGATACCTCTATGGACCTAGGAGGATCTCAAAGTCGGCATGTAATTTCTGGTTGTAATAATGATAATGTATGTTGTGGACCTGCTTTGTTTCTATTGTACCACTCTGAGGATGTAATATTTGCGGAATGGTACTCCGTGAGTGTTATGTCCACGACTATAGTGTACTACATCATGCAGTGGTATGCTGGGTCACCGCAGCTGGTATCAGAGCAAATGCTTTGACCTTAGGTTGGAAACCTATTAAATGGGTAGAACTTGTAGGAAGTATGTAGCAACAGTAAAGAGTTCTCTAGAAATATGATGAGTATTCACATGAGGATTACATTGTCATGTTTCTAGTGCGATAATTCTTTATTATGATGCAATTGGATAATAATAACAAGTTAATACCTAGTAGGACCAATTATAATCTCATATCTACAGCGAGGAATGATATCTCGGTACTCAAACAGAAATGCTCAAGTGATATATAGGACTATGTAGTGATTGGACAGATCTTTTGAGACAACTTCTATGGCATATGGAATTACAAATCTCGACTTTTCATCAAGGTTTATAGTTTCCATTACATGAAAGTATTAGTCAAGCATCGTGTAGTGATTATGTAACCAAAATAGTTGGGGATAAGAGAAGTAATGTCAGCTGGGAAGAGGAGATGTATTGCGGCGGTGTATCAAATTGAAGCTCTAGAAGCAATAATTAGGCTTCGGAAACAAGAATCCAAGGAAATTGGTAGGTAGTAATCTTACTACTATACCTCAAGATTCTATAAATTTGAAACTTAAGTTGGATCATGCTGCATTTTTGTAGACTGAATCTTCTTGAGCTGCCGAATACATAGGTCATAATACGACATTACTCAATACCTATCCTAACACACATTAGGTTCTAGTCCAGGAGCTGGATACAACCTTGAGGAGTATGTTGATCCTACTAAAGCAATTGAATAAAAAAGTCATATAGAGAAGCTAGGAATTTTAGAACAGTTTTTTTCCAAATAGGTGTATGAAGAGAATGAGTTTGAAGGACAATAGTCTGAAACCTGTGCCTATTATTAAAATGGGCCTTAGAAACATGTAGGCCTTGGACAAGTATAGAGTAATACAAGAAACTTAGGAAACATCCAATCCAAGTATTCCAGTTTGGAATCACGATGGATGGGGAGTAAAATCTTACACTCGAACCAAGGATAATCCTATACCCTGTGATCCTAATAAAGGAGAAAAAACCAGTTAGATTAGCATGGAATCTATGAACCATATGGGGGTAGTACCAATCCTATTAACCTGGAAGAAGGCACTGAAAGTTATTACATCTATATGTATGACCGAATCAAGGAAAAAGCAGAGAATACATCTTACTTTGAAAGTGCATTTGTGTAAGATCCCTCCTTTATAAAGGAAAAGGATCCCTGTCTTTACAATGCTAGTCCCTGGATCAATAGCTAGCATCCACAGTTAAGATGTAATATCAAGAAACAAAGGTCATAATACAACTTTCTAACCAGGAATAAAATAATTTATTACATCTTACATAGCTCATTTGGCTATCTCATTACAATGCAGCAGAATATAATAATAGCATGGGGTCCTTCATCTTCAAAGTGCCACAGTCAGACATGTTGGTTGTAGACTTGTAATCCTAATCAATAAACTTCACTAACATCAAACAAACCTGTAACATAACAAGTTACAGCCACAAGGGTCAATACATTTGAATTGTATTGGCAAGTGATACTAAGGTAGTATAGTGGAGTCTATCATCTATATGCATTTGGCTAAGTGGAGCATAGGCTTACTTTGCTCAAAATAGATTTTCCTTATCATTTGAAAACACTAAGTTTTTGCTTGACAAAAATCTTTCCCAAGGCATCTCCCAATAGAAATTGGTGATCCTTCAACCCTTGTTCACCCACAAGTTTTTAACTTAGAAATTGGGATGATGAGATTCTTGATAGATTCCATGTCTTGATGCTTAAATTGTCCTTTGCCAGGGACATGGCTAAGTACTTAGATTTTACACTCTGCAGAGGTGGTGCACTTTCCCCACAAGACTTGGTTTCACCAAGACAAGATCTTTCAGAAGCCTTCCCTTAGACCAAAATGGACGCGCTCCAACCTATCAATCCCCTACCACCAACTGTCCATTGGGCTAAGTTATTGCAACCTATATGATCTAGGCAGAGCCCATAATGCCAAGTGGCTGCACTTGAAGCTTCTCAACATTTGACATCTCAAATCTCTTTGTTCTTGGGTGGCATTCCACAAGTGTGATACACAAGGTTCACCAGTCCCCTGGCCTTGTGTAACCACTCAACACAAACCATTCCTTCCATTCCACCCAGGTGATTCATTCACTTAGTTGTTTTATTAAACAAAACACAAGTCCTTAGACTTAGAAATTTTTCCATAGCATGAATATATATTCCACCCTTGTTTTCTATTAGCTAAGCTAAGAATGATAGTAATAGGAATCTTAACTTAGGAAAATTCTACTAAGGTTTCATCTACTAGGATTTCCCATGGCATAGTTTACACTTAGCAAAATTCCATGCAAGTCCTACTTAGAAATATCACTAATGCATAGTGAAAATAATGGGACAGAAGTATGAAGCATCACTTGACTTTTTGGTAGAGAATATAAGCTCACTCCTTGATCTTTGCAATGTTCACTCACTTCAAATCACTACAATTCAATCAAGCAAGCAATATTTCAATCTACCATTCAAGCAACATCACATAAAATAATAGAAACAAAACAATGCATGCAAGCATGCCAAACTTTGTTTTATTTACAAAAGTGGTTTATAATAGGTTATAAACATTCTAAAACACTTTATTGGTCATTTTATAAAGTGGCAAAACCATTTGCAAAAGATTCTATTTCTAAACCATTTTTAAACCAAATCATTATTTCATGTGGTTGAAAATGCCTTTAGCAAAGTAATAATTTTTATAGGGTTTACCAAATACATTTTCAAATCATAAAACTTGGTGTTTGGGGTCAGAGAGTTTAAAACAAAACATTTCCCAAAGGTTTTCCTCCAAAATCATTTTTAACAGTTAAACCATATTTTTATTTGGCTAGAAATGTTTTAATTCAAGGTTTTATTCTTTTGATTCACCAAATAAAATTTTGAAACCACCAACTGATTTCTAGGGTCAGTAGGTTCAAAACAAACCATTTGCCAAAGATTTTATCCTCAAGATCATTTTAGAACAAATTTTATATTCTAAACATGCATACACAAGTTTCTGCAAAAACAATCAATTTAACAGAAGCAATTTACTAAACAAAGTTCATGGTCAGAAAGTACTTGTCTTTCTGATTCCATTGATATGAAATTTGCAAAATTTGGACGTGTGGTTTGAAAGTTATGAATTTTTCAAATTAGAACATCTAATAGATCAATTCTGTTTTTAATCAAACGAACAGGGCCACGTGGCGTGTTCTTATTCGCCGATACCGGTTCGCACGGATCGCGCAACAAGAGGCGTTGGATCTAATTTAGATCGAGCGGGAAAGATCTATCCATACCCTTTCGAGTTAGATTCTATCGTGGCCACTGGATCGTAATCGCACGGCGCATAGCGTGCCTGCCAGAGATGGGCGGCGCTGGTGGTGGCAGGTGGCGGCGGCGTCTCTGGTGGCGGTGGTTCGGTGAGTCTAGGAAGCGAGGGAGTGAAAGGAAGTGCTCACCGAGTTTGCCGGGACGTGCTGGAGCTCAACGTGCTCGTGGTTGGCAAAGGGGCGCACAGAGGTGATGGCGATTCCTCGCCGGAGTTGTCGTCTGCGTCTGGCACTTGCTGTCGACGTCGAAGGCGACGCTACGGGACACGAGGGAGAAAACGGAAGACACGGTTAGCTTCGTACGGGGTCACGGACATGCGTGCATCAAAAGGAGGGCAAGGGGGTCTGGTCTCACCGGTAGTGCTCGTCGGAGCGGAGGCAAACGGTGGCGACGTTCAGACGATGACGGAGTCGATGATACAGGGCTCGTGCGAGTGAGATGAGGATGCAGAGAGGTGCGCCAGAGCCTGGGGGTCACGTTCGTGTGCTCGAGGAGGCGAGGGGCGGAGGAGGCTGGCCGGAATCGGCCGGGAAAGCCGTCGGAGACAGTGGGGTTCGGGGGAGAAATTTGTGCAGCCTGGTGGCTCCTGTGGGGTGTGGTCTGGGAGAGAAGGGAGAGGATACCAGGGCGGTTAATAGTGCACAGTCGTGGCGAGTAATGGTCGTGGCATCAACGCGTATTGTAGCAAATTAAAACCTATAGAAACGGCCGGTGAGAGGGGGCGTGGTCGTCGCGTGGGTGAAGAAGATGACTAGGAAGGTGGGACCTGGCTGTCTACGAAAGAGAGAGAGTGGGGGTGGGGTCCACGCGTCAGTGTCGCTGCGGGTTCTTTCTTTGGTGCGAAACGTTTTTCTGCGGGAGAGAAGGAGAGGTGGGCTGTTGGGCCTTAGTGGGCTAGATGGGCTGGGTCGAGTCTGTTTATATTTTTTTTGTTCCTGTTTCTTTTCTTTTTCCATTTCTTTTATTCTGTTTTGGTTTTATTTAATCATTTCAAGCATCCATTTGAATTCAAACCTTTGTCAAATTTTGTGTAGCTTCAAACAATGATTAATAAAACATTCTGAAATCATTTTAGAATAATTTATTTATTCTTTTTATGGTCTTTTAATTATTCAAAATAGGCTCTAGTTTTAAATGAAATAAGATTTAATAATAATTTCAAACACCATTTAAATTTCTAAATCCTTCCAAAATTTTCAGTAGGTTATTATTCAATTATAAGGATGTCAAAATAGTTCACTTTGAATTATTTGGAATAATTTTAATATGATTTATTAATCATTTGAATTAGGCATTTGTTTTAATTCCAATGGAATTAAATATAGTTTTGATTCCCTAAATTTTATTTGGAAGATTTATTTTATTTAAGTTAATTAAAGAACTTTTATTCCACTTGGGTAAATTCCAAAATACTATTTTCTCATGAATTATATAGTTATTCTTATTAGAGATTTGTCTTTATTAAAATAGGAATAGAATGGTTTAATGCCATTTTATTTTATTTGGAAAATTCTTTATCCACTATTTTATTTGGATTTGGATTATATTCATTCCATTTGCTTAATGGATTAGGCCAAGATTTAATTTGGTCTTTAAATATTCCTTATTTAATATTTCTTTCTTTATCTTATAAAACCCATATCTTTTTATTTAAAGATCCAAACTTGGTGATTCCAATTTGTAAAATCTTATTTGATATTTATTTATCCTTTTAAATATCTTTAGGATTAGTTGCTCTCCATTTGTTATGGATTTTATATAGGTTCTTTATTAGCTTTGGAAATTTAATTTCCTTTTCTTATTAAATTCATAAGATTTTATTTATGGCTCCTAATTGAATGAAATCAATTTATATGGTTTTATAATATTTCCATTTGTTATTCTTGATCATTTTGAAATGTTTGTTTGACCAATTTTTATATGGATCAAATCCATAGGCTTGGGGATAACTTTGAAACGATTTTCTTCCATTAGGGTTTTAGGGTTTTGGATTTATTTTCCAAGTGTTTAAATTTCCAGATACATTCATTGAAGAATACATTTCTCTTGATTTGGATTTTGTTGGATTCAAACTCTAAAGTTTGTTCAAGGTGGGATTTTAAGTTTCCATTTAGAAACAAAAGTTTCTTTTCATCCTGATTTTCAACAATAATTTTATTTTGTTTATTTATTTTTCACATTACAAGATTTGGAAAATCTTGGGATGTGCAATTTGAGGGTGGACATGAGAATTCCACGGAAGATCATGAAGTTTCTAGTCATTTCTCAATGGCTAACCTCAATCTAAGTACTTTTAATCAAGAGTGCGCATCCTCTGGATGTTTATATACTCCAGAAGGTAGTCGTCGGACTTCACGTCATCATGGATATAATTCCAGGAAGCACTAGAAAGAGGGAGAAAAGCAAGAAGAGATAATCCATAGAAGTAAAGGGCTTAAATGATGTACATAACCAGTAATGTGCATTGTAGTGTTTGAGAGGCATGACGTAATACGTGAGAGCATGCTCATACGAGCAAGCAAGTCCTTGAAACATACAAGTAATGTACTAAGTGATAGTCAAACCGTAGTTGTGAGGATTGTTTGTTATAACTTATAAAAAACCATGTATAATACATGGTATATGTTTGGTTGTTATTTGGATTTGGTTCTTGATTTCCTTGTGTGACTAGCACTGTGCATAGAGTTGAGCTCAAAAAACATATGCATGATGTAAGTATGAGTAATCGCTTTATGTAACAGGACTAGAGAGGGTATGGATACGGGAGTAGAAGCTGGGTTTGAAAGACAACGTTTGTAGCAAGAAGCTAAGCAGATGGAAAGTAATATGGATGTAACTGCAACTGGACCATCAACTCGTCCATTGACAGAGGAGAATTTCATGCAATACATGCAAATGATGCAAGAGTACCAGAATAGGTTCATGCAGGAAATAATCAAACGAATTGGACCCAGAGAGGAAAACAAAGATATCAAAGTAAGTCTTTCTGATTTCCAAAACGCCAAACCAATTCCTTTTGCATCTGCATTAGAACCTATGGATGCAGAGGATTGGCTGATGGATACAGAAAGGAAGCTTAAAACAGTAGGATGCAATGATGAAGAGAAGTTACGTTATGCAATATTTCTTCTATCCGGACCTGCCACAAATTGGTGGGAAAACCAATTAGCCATGCTCACACCAGAAGAGATATTCACTTGGGAGGAATTCAAGCAGAAGTTTCGTGAGTATCATGTTCCAGAGAGAATTATGGAATTTAAAAGGAGATAATTCATGGACTTACAGCAAAATGATGAAACAGTGATGAAATATATTAGCAAGTTTAGTCAATTATCTTGTTATTCAGTTGATGAGGTAAATACAGAGGAGAAGCGCAAGAAAATGTTTTTGGAAGGACTAAAACCTTATATCAAGATGAAAATACAAGGGGATGCAACACGATGTTTCCAAGAGCTGGTTGATGTAGCAATTACTTTCGAGGGTGATTACAAGATTCTATTGGAAGAGAGGAAGAAATTAGCCAATAAGAGAGCTAAAAGGGAACCGAAGAAGTTTCAATTTACTAAGTCAACATCAAACTTATGTTTCATACCTAGATTGATATCCACAAGTGGTACATCAAAGTATGAGGCATCAAAAGGAAAGATACAAATCATATGCGGTAAGTGTGGAGCATCAGGTCATATAAGGAGATATTGTTGGAAGACCAGAAAGGTGTGCTATAGGTGTGGTCTGGAAGGACATAGGAGATCTGAATGTCCCAACAAGTTGGTTACTCGAGGAGTAAAACCACCATCAAGGGGTGGTAACTTTGGATGGAACCATGTTGACGAGGCTACGACAGGTATGTTTAGTCTCAGTAGTCCTTCGTCAATAAAGTTGTTCAGGGTTAAAAGTAATCTCATGAAGCTTCGTGAGGAAGTATAAATTAGCATTAGGCATTAACAATAACCGAATCAAGGTTGAGGGTAAACTCAAGGAGTGTTGAGTTTATTAAAAACATTACTTTGGAAAGACAATAAACTGGGAGGAAAGAAGAAACTCAGGACGAGACTATCGGAAACCTTCTTGAATAGGAAACCACAAACTTTGGGACGAAGTTTAATTTAAGGGGGTAAGTCTGTAACATCCCAGCATTTAGGACTAGACAAAGGGTAGATTTAGGATTTTGTGCATCTGCATGCATGCATCTGAAAATCCGGGTAAATGTTTCGCCAAATTAAAAGACTAGAGTGATCAGAATTCTCACTCCGATGAATTAGGTTTAGTGTCATCAAAAGGGGAGTGAGATGAATTTTGACATGACCTCTATTGTTTTCTAGAGTTATGAGGGGAGAAATTTGATTTATGAATAATTATTCACAATAATACAAATACAAGTATTATAAATAAAAGTATAAAGATTATTAAAATCCAACATTACAATGTTCTTTTACAATAAAAGAATAAAGGAATATTGCAATGAAAAAAAATAAGTGAATAAAGAAAATGGAAAATGAATTACAATAATTAGACCAAACAGAAGAAATCTTTATTAAAATAATATATACATAAATTACATTATCCTTTTACAATAAAGGAATAATAAGAGATGGATACAATTATAATAATATAAATTATTGTATTACAATGTCTTTGCATTATTGACAGACACAAAAGAAGATTACAAAAATGGGATAAAAGGAAAATCCTAGAACTAATCTTCAACTTCACATCTTCTCATTTCCTGATCTTGTTCCTGTAAAAGCATAAAGTAAACATAATATAGTATAAAGGAGTTTGGGGGGTTAGAATTACTCTTAGTAATGCAAGGTGATGCATTGCTTGTCACATCATTGAGCATATTAAAATGGGGGCAAGTTTCACCAAAGGAGTATCTGATCTTATCAGTATATTATTTGCCTTAGTACAACCTCGCAGGAAGAGGGGCAAGTTTCACCAATTTAGTAAAAGGTAAAAGTAAAATAGTAAAACCATCAGAAAATATCAAGATATTTTAACTTGATATGATCCATAACATCACAACAATCAACCACACAGCTCACACACACATGCAACTATGTGTGCTGTCAGCACCACAAGAGAGCAGCAATTGGAGAGACATCACCAGCCATAGCAGGGCTGCTAGTATATCCATTTCATACACACCACTAGACCATAGTTCCTCCACTAGATCTAGAGCACCACAAAGAACATCACCTGTTCTTATTAGATTTTTCAATAACACACAGATCAAATCACATCACTAGCACCCTGGTTGCTCGAGGAAGCCATCCAAGGACACCAAGAGGAGAGGAGGAGAATATCAAGAAGGAGGCCAGTAGCAGATAAGGAAGGAGAAGGTCAACAAGATCAAAACCACAACATCAGGAAGAGCTACTCAAGATCAATTTAAGACACACCAAGCATCAACATATATTTCTCAACATCAGGTTGCTATTCCTCTCTAAGACAGCCAAAATAATTAATATCAATTGTTCTCCTATTTTTTCCCAAGATGGATTTTGGGTAAGAGGGAGCTCTCAGTATAGTGTAGAAGTGCTACACTAGTTCATCCTAGAGCTGTTAAAAGCCAACAAATTATATGTTCTTATCTCTCTAAGAGTTGGCCTCAGCCTTGTTCATCATGGACCAAGATCAAATAGTAGGGTGGTGCATCTAGATCATACAAACTAGATGGTATCCTTTTTGCACACTCTACTTGACAAATTTAAAATGATCCAGTAGGTGAAACCACTGTGTTCCATCCTAATGGAGGCATCATAGTGGCATCTTACTAGTGAATCCACACAACAGAAGAGGATAGAACCACATAATCATTTTCCTAGATAGATACATCTAGGAATCATAAGATACTTCCCTAATGACAGTAGTTAGACATTAGCCAAATCATTTTGCAAGGCAAAAAAGATATATTATCATGTGCAACACAAGTAAATCCTCAGACTTGGTATCATTTGCAAGGACATAGACCAACATTCTGTTAAATAAAAGTATAACAGAACATGTAAATGATCTATGCTTTTATGCTCACTCTCAAGGACGTTCCATAACCGCATAGCCATATTACAGCAGTTTTCTCTCTAGCAACAATAGCAACTCAATTAACAATAATCATTTTCCTAGTAAAATTTCCAGGAATCAAATCCATAAATTTCTTCATTGTACAAATGACAACTAATCATGCTAGGAATGATCAGGCTATTGTGTACACTCCACGGAGGCATCACAATAGCAGGACCATATTAGAAAAAGTCACCATTCACATTAACTAAATCATCCACTAGTTCACATGCAATTATACATGTAAGCGAAATTATTTTCTTAGTGTTGGTCACTAGGAATCATATCAAATAAAAGAACAAATCATTTTTCTAATCAACACAACCAGGATTCAGCTAAGCCATTAGCTAAATATATTCTATACCAAGCACAAACACAAGTTGGGAATCTATAAAAAACATAGCTTATCAGCTAGCCCAGATATTCAGTTAACACGTTAACTAAAATTGCACATTGTCAGGGAACTGGATAGAGCATCTCTGCAAGATTCAGAGATGTATTGCCATAGATCAAACACCAATAGATCCACTACTCCTAATTCAAGACCAAGACACTAGCACATGATCAACCACAACAAACATCACATATCAAGGCAAATTACTGCCAGTAACTCGAACTCACAACTACAAGGACCCCATGTAGTAATCATAAAACAATCACACTAAATACAAATTCAAACAATTTACCATATCCAAAATTCCAGTTATACCAACTCATAAGAAAACTATCTAAGGTACACGGTTGTATGCCTCAACAATACAAAGTGTCTACTAATGCTTATCAGTGACATCCAAAAAGAGAAATATGTTCAACAACATTGTTGGACAGCTTCTAAAGAGCCATTAATAGGATTACAGAGGGGGAACTCTTGTTAGGATTCATACAGAGCAATGAGGAAGAGATAAACAAAAAGAGGAATAGAATGGAAGGAGAAACTCACTGGTGGTCCTCACTTAAGCTCGAGAAGAGGAAGCAGACCGGTGACGAAGGGCGTAGTAAACGGCGGAACAAGAAGCACCAAGGCACTTAAACCATGTCGAGCCGCTTGAGCAGCCGTCCATCGACGAAGCATCAAGGTGGCCTCAGATCAACACCGAAACACCACCAAATCACCATGGAAGCACCTTAGGGTGGTAGGTACCGAAACCCTAGCTACAGGAATGGAACGGGATGAGCGAAAGAGGGTTTGAATCAGGAAACGAATTGGATAGGAAGGAGTAGCGGAGGGGATAGCATCGAGGGCCACCAGAGGCGGCAGCCAAGGTGGCGGGGCCGGCCATGGTTGCGCGGCGACGGCGACGACACCACGTCGCCAGAGAGGGAAAAGGTGAGGAACGAGCTAGTGTGGGAGAGGAGAACGGGTCGTATGGGCCGGTTGACCGACTTGGTCGGTTGGGCTCTGTGGCTTAGTCCAACTAGGTGGACTGGGCTGGGTATTGGGCTAGATGGGCCCAAGAACTAGGCCCAATTTATGTAAAAACAAAAATGGAAATTATTAAAAGACCCTCTACACATTTTAAGCCCTAGAAAAATGTAGAAAAATCCTAAAAATATATTTAATACATCCAAATGTTTATTAACATAATATCCACCTAAGAAAAATATAATCATATTTATTTAAGTTTAATAAAATGCAACCAAATATTAACACCCTTAAATATCTAAATGAAAATTACTAAATTTATAAAAATTCCTAAAAATAAATAAAAATCATTTTTATGCATAAAAGAAATCTCTTACCTCATAAAAATACTAACTTAAAGTTGTACAAATAAAATTTAAAACAAATATTTAAAAACATTAAATAATTAGGAATTTTTATAAAAAATAAAAATAATGACTAAAAATAAATAAAATTCATTTTTAAGATTTAAGTAAGAATATTTACTAGAAAAATACTAAGTATATTATTATAAAAATATTTTAAAGTTCCTATATCATATAACTTCAATTATATCAATTATTAAAATAAAATATCTATTTTGTTAATTATTTAATATTATTTCCTAATTAAGAAATAATCATATTCAAAACACAATCCTTTAACTAGTCGAAACCATAATTATAATTCAATATAAAATCTAGGTGTAAACAATTAACTTTATAATATTCTTTTAAAATCCTTAATTAACTATAAGTCAAGGGTTTGCAAAGTTATTCTTTGCAAATAATTAACAATTCATAAATAATCATATTTATCAAACTTGAAATTAACTAAATAAATTATAATAAAATCCACCTATTTTTCTTTATAAAGAAAAATCTCATGGTATGACCTGTAAATATTACACATGCTAAATTTAAATATTTAAAACAAAATTCCATAACTATAATATTTCATCTTAGGTTATGCTCCTGAAAGACCTTAAAAAAATTGATAATGCTACAAATGCTATATCTCAAGTCCAATTACACTTTTATAGTTTACTCTAGTCTAAGATATCTTAAGCTAGATATATAATAGCTCAAATCAATTAAACCTTATTACAAAACCATAGCTTCAATCCTATTAATATTCAGAGTTGAATAACTTAACATAAACAATATTTTCTTCAAATGTTATTCTTTTTGCCACTTCAAACAAAACACTATACCATTTCTTTAAAGCCATAACAACTTAAAACATGAACTTTGTAATAAGTACATAATATCATGGAACCTTAAAACTATATTATGATTGTACTTTACTCTTCATATTTTATTTGTTTATCCCATTTATGAAGTAAACTTAAAATAAAGAAAACCTTAAATAAATTCTAAATATATCTCACTGGTAATGATTGAGGAATTACTTGGGGACTTTGCATTATGCATCTCATTACTTATGAATAACAACATATTGCTTCTTTAAACATTGTCCTTACCGGGCAATGATGATATTTTTGTAGAACCCGAGGTCTAGGGTCAAGTCGAGACATTCGACTACAGTACTTCGCTATATCAAGGCAAGTTCACACTTGCTCATGTCCTTTGATTATTTTCTATAAAGTATTTCGCAAATCCAGTGTTGTCATCACCTACATTTCAAAAAGGGTCAGAAAACACTATTTTCATAATAATATGATTATAGGTTATTTACCATGAGGTAATAACCTTCTATTAAAGTTCCAGTGGTAAAGGAACATATTACCTAGGACTTATCAACCAATGTTACCAGTGATTCTTGCGCCGTATATTATGTGTTAACCATGAGATTTGGAATGGGACGGTGAAGTCAGCTAGATAGGCTCCCTTTCGCATTCCAATGGATGACCGGGCCATTTTTGAAAATCCTCTTGTAGAGGGTTAGTATGTTATGGGTGGGATCCCTCAACGTCCCACAGCTTCTGGTATCTATGAGGGTTATACACCTTAGGCTGATAATGGAAACAAGTTTGATCCTAGGCCTGATGTGCAATCTGTCGGGTATGCGGGGTTGCGGAGAAGGATAGTGATTGGCTTGGATCTTAGTCTGGGCCTCACACCAAGGAAGTGTGAACGATCCTATAACTCGGATGTGCAACAAAGCTAAGATCTCTCATGGGTAAAGCAACGCACCTCTGCAGAGTGTAAGAACTGTAACTTGTTACTCCCTGTTCCGGGAAGGAGCTGCGAGCGCCGAAGGAAAGGAACTCCATGAAAGTTCTGGTAAACCTATGAAGGCTGACGGACATAGATTTTCAGAATAAAAGAAACCTTTGAAGAAATGTTTATGAAAACCTGCATTGCCTATGACCTATGGTCTGTGGTTGTATATATAGTGCATCAAACACTCCTTTTTAGTGAACTTGCTGAGTACGCTTATACTCAAAGTATCTTCTTAACCCTTGCTATATTCTGAAGACATTAGCGGTCAGGAAGAGGAAATACTATATCCAATTGAATACCAATAAGAATTCCGCTATGAAGAACCAGAAGTATCCGGAAGCGTCAAAGGGAACAATTACGAAAACATCTAAGGAATGGAGACCGACGTATCTGAAGTGTAGATGTAGCATATATAGTGATCTAGTCCAGTAGCATAGATCTATATCCTCTATCTATATTAAATCTCGTATAAACCATAGTTGCTTCTTTATTCTTTCTCCGAGTTATTATAGTTTAGCCCGAGTCATCAGGATACCTCTATGGACCTAGGAGGATCTCAAAGTCATCATGTAATTTCTGGTTGTAATAATGATAATGTATGTTATGGACCCGCTTTATTTCTGTTGTACCACTCTGAGGATGTAATATTTGCGGAATGGTACTCCGTGAGTGTTATGTCCACGACTATATTGTACTACATCATGCAGTGGTATGCTGGGTCACCGCAAATGTACTCATCAACCATTGCTGCAATGTTGGTGATTCTCCCTTCGAGTCTTATGACTTCTTTCTTCTCTATCATATTCATACACACTTCTGATAAGGCAATTCTCTGTCTATTGCATAAAACTGATGTATTATGCTACATAGGCCACATGCGAGTGAACTGAGGCGAGGACTATGACTGTAGCTCGGAGGTCACCAGTCTTAACGCAACATAGGCATGAAAGGATGAAAAATATGAGAAGTTACTATCCCAATGGCACTATTCAATTGGAGAGAGACATGGAGAAGAAATAAAAATGTCCAACTTACTTTTTACAATGTACTTCTTCCAGAAAATAATTAGATTATGTGCCTATGTTTTCGTGCAAAGAAAAGTTTAGTGCTAAATAATTTATGTATTCAAGAAATTGAGTTCTTTGTATTAGAAAAACACGTATTGTCGTGTCAGGCCTTTACACGCAAGGTCTAAAAAACTCAATAGGTACATGATTGCATGTACGACTACATGGTGTATGAAGTAGCTTTGTACATCTCTTTATCTATCCGATGTGTATCTTGACTATGTTGTCAAAATCTTCGATTCCTATCAGGAATGTGAAGATCCCTTTTTCTTCTTCATACATAACTATAGTGAATATTACATATGTTTTCCAAATGTCTATTTAACAGCCACACATCAGATGAGGCTTCTCAACTACATATTGTAGCACGTACCATTCGACTCTCACATATGTGAAAAAATGTGTAATAACATGAAACGAATTTTCCTTAAAGACGTATCTTAGAGACTCACGTCGGTCTCTTTCAAATCAAAGCGAGGTGCGTAGTGCATATGCTATTAATTCTACGGATGTGCATCATCCTAATACTTTGCAATTCTTCGTAGAATTTTTGCATCGGCAAGCATTCTACCTAACAGCCATGCCCCGGGGGCAGAGAGAAGCCTAGTTTAATACAAATTAATTTAATTTAAAATTATCATATCTATTGTTGTGTGTCACATCATAGATAATACCCCTTAATTCCTATTTTGCGCATTCTATAAATTCCTTGTCCAATCACATGTATCACTTGACAAATTTGAAACTACTAACTAAATTTATAACTTGTGTTATTAACCATATAATGTTGTATTTGTATTATTTTAAATAGAAGTAGATGACTCTACCCATGGGACATGATAGCAATGAATAAAGTTATGATCAAGGCACAACACTTTCGAGAAAAACTTCGACGAATACACACATCAATGTTATAAAAAAACAAGTTATAAAAATAGGAAGATCAATTATATACTGTGTACCTATAATTATTCAACTCCACACACAATTGAAATACACTTATGGGAAAATAGTTCTTTATTTCAAACACTAAACTCTTTATGTTTTTTATAGTAGGCCTACATAATCTAGAAAGTTTCAGGGGTTGTCTTGGTTGAACTAACATTAGATGTTCATTATGACATATGTACCCCTAACAACCTCTTACAATAAAGTAATAAACAACTACTCACATGTTAAATGGAAGATGGTGATAGAGTACATCACTCATTTTCATATAAGGAATTGAAAAACTGGTAAAAGACGTCCAATATAAGAAACAAATAGAAATAAGATCAATTAATGCATAAAAAGAAAATTGATCAATTACATGCAACGATTTTGTTCATCAACATTGTATCACAGAAACACGACAACTATTGGTGATGTCAGTTTGGCATCCTATCCAAACTTTGGCAGCAACACTCATCCTTACTTTTAGTGCATTTGGAACCAAAACTCTTTTCACCTTTACCAAATTCTCTTTCTATGCAATCATAGTAGCATGCCGAAGCCGTGCAGTGTTGTAAAGCCTCGCATTTCCATGTTCCAACTACAAATGTAGTACATTATAACATAAAAAGTATTGTTATCTTGCATATAAAGATAAAATAACAATATATATAGAATTAAAAATTTAATTGTCATATGCAAATTCAATAGTAAACAAGGAAGTTGTTGCATACTTGCATGAGAGGATGGCAACATAGAAGATAACATCATAGCAACAAGGAGAGCAATTGCAGTTTTGTAGATAATCATTCTTGTTTTGGTAGTGATGGTTGCCATATTACGAGAAGAGACTACCTATATTTTTTATGCTTCTTCTATTACTTATTTGGGATCCTAATTTCTACCAGTCTTCCATTAGAATTTTTTTATAGGTCGGCCATAAATGATGGATATTGATCAATTACTTATTGTATTAATACATATCTTTCAATTAATGTTCACATATATTTTTTCTCTAAAAAATATACTTTCATGTATCTATACACATGAGGGTGAAAGCATTTTTCTACACATAAATGCTTCTATAATTTGGTATTTAATGATGTTTCTTCATGTAGGATCAAGCACGATCAAATCTCATTCATACATGGAATTTTTTCTAATATATTAGGGTGATAGCAAATATTTTTGTTACCGTAAGACACTTTTATGTATTAAGTTCAATTAAATTCCCCATATTCTATTTGTGTTAGATATGTACAACCACTATCTATTAATTTTCTATTTTTAGCATAATAAATGGTGCAATTAAATCTTACATGATATTCTATTGCAACATCTCTTCATTTTTTTCACTACGAAATTTGTCTAGATAGAGACAAAATAAAATATTTCATATTGATCATTCACCTGTGATATGCATATCTTTATAGTTGTAGAACTATACACACCCACTTATGTATAGATTATTTGCACCACATTGCTATATTTAGTATTAAATAATTATGCTCATATAGAGTTAATCATTATTTAATCTCATGCATGTGTTATATATCTTGCATTTATTTCTTCACATTAATGTTGTCCTAATAAGTTAAAATAAATGTCACAAATTATATATTTTGTACGATATATACAAACACTATGAAATTATTTTATATATTTTGTTAGCATCATATTTATTGTCTTGTATAGGGTGTAGTCAATCCGCAATTAATGAGTTATATGAATTAATGACTAAAAGATTCAAGAGTGGATTGATATTGTTAGATCCCACTTTCAATAACCCTGAAAATGTGTCTGAAGTGTAATAATTAGGGGGAAGAATAACTTTTTCTTGCAAAATGGTGAAGCAGTTGTTTGCTTGCTTTTCTCATGTTTCTAATTGAGTAGTAGTTAAGATGCCTCCCTACCCTCCCTTCACTTGACAAAAGCTATTTAAGAAAAGATATGTCTTGGCTTATTTTACATATTCCCAAATGTTCTGGTATTTCATGAGACAAGATGCTTTCATAACCTCAAATGTTTTAGTACCTTCTACTAACAAAATTATGGAGATCTATATAATATCACCTCCGTACGTTTTCAAGATAGAACTTCCAATTAACCTTACCTCTAGTATTTTCAAAATATTTTATAAGTCTTTTAATTTCCAGTCTTGGTAGAAGTACGAAGGGACCCTCGCCTTCTTAAATCTCAAATCTTTCAAAACACTTCTATATACCTCAAGGTAGGCTTCATGGTGTTCATAGTAGTAGTCTTGAGATTCTTGGTATGAATTTTCTTGAACTGCTTGCTAAGATGAATTGCCTTGATCTGCTGTTTGAATTGATTGATTAGAATTTAGTATGAGCTACTCTAGGAGCCCACCCTCTAGTCTATATATAATAATAAAGGATGAAGTATTTCTTATGAGTTCTTCTTTTTAGACGGTTTTTCACTTCCACGAAACCATTTAATACCCACGACTGTCACTGCTTATGTAAATAAGCTAGTTACATAGTCAAATAACGGTTCAGACCTATTACAACATCTGCCACCGTGAAGTGGTTCGGTGTCCCCAACGAAGGTAACCCTCCTCCTCACCACCACGAATCCCTGGCCATACTCCCGCCGCCATTGGTCTATTGAGCTCCACGCAAGTCATGGAACCGAGCCCCCCATTGCCATGGATCCTGACCTAGTACCTCACTACTAATTGGACCAGGCCCTGCGCTTGCACCAGCTCCAAGAGCAGTGCATCTGTGCGGACCTCGCCTCGTGCGCCTCTACCACCTCTGCTGCAGGCCTCCACCATCATTAATCGTCATCTATATATGGTCCTTTACCATTCCCCAATTCTCCCATACTCAACACCGTCGTGGTCCTCCTAGGCACCGCCGACTCAGCCCAGTCCTATGACTCCGCCCAGTTTGCATACGCTTTTAGCAACCTTTGAATTAACAAAATCCTTTGGATCGTTTCATGTACACGTACTCGGTAACCATTATATAAGAAGAACCTTGTTTTATTTATTCAACTATCATATACCAAAATTATATGTAGTGGTTGCTACATTAATCTGTCTAGACTAAATATCGCTACAAAAGATCAAATCTTGTCATAGTCAACTCGTTTGAATATTGTCGTAAACTCTTTCTCGAAATGTCGATTATTTCATAGATGTGAAACATCCATGTCTATTTCTTTATCGATCCAAATACTACTGAAAGGTTTTACACCTTTCCATAGGGTCTTTCAAGTTCAAAAACTCGATTTCTCGTGTATGGAACTATCATGTATTCTATGGCATCAAGCCATTTGACGGAGTCAGGTCCCATCATCACTTCCTTACATATAGTCGGTTCATTATTGTCAAACAAAACTGATTTACTCTCAAATCTTAGTATTTGATTGTTTTTCTGACCTACCTGGTTCAATAGGAACTTAGACCTCCGTGACCACAACCTTTCAAGCACATGAGCCATGAACATTGTTGCTGCCTCTTGGAAACTTTCCGGCGTTGAGAAACTCTGCACATATAGCTAAGGTTCAAGAACCTTATCAAAGTTCTATTATCCTCCCACTTAACTTTTCACGAAAAATTCCTTCTAAATAAACTTGACGTTCTAAGCGACAAACACTTTTGTCTTTGGTGAAATGGAGGAATACCCAATGGTTATTCGAAATAACATACAAAGACATGCTCATCCGACTTTGGTTGTAAACATTTTACTTATGCCTAGCGTACCAAAATTTAAGAAAGGACAATTTGGGTTTTATCCTAGACCATAACTTATATCGTGTCATTTCAACAGATCACGATGGTGCTCTTTTTAGTGTAAAAGCGATAGTCACTAAAGCTTTAATCTTTAAAATAAAATGACAGTTTTATAACTAACACCTTTGATCTCACCATGTCAAACAAGGTTTCATTACTTATCTCGAACACTCCATACACTTATGGTATTTTAGGAAATGCAAATCCATGGAACGATTCCTCAAATCTTAGGTGTTATGGTAATCTTGTAACTCAAATATCTTCCTTTATGATCCAATCATAAACTCTTTATTTTATTGTTACAATGATTTTCAAATATTTCACCCTTCTTCCTCATTAAGTGTAAGACCCCACCTTTTAAAGGTAAAGGCCCCTATGATTGCAATGCTAGTCCCTAGATCAAATGCTAGCATCCATAGTTTAAGATGAAATACACAGATACAAAGGTCGTTATTACATCGTCATTCTAGAGAAAACATAGTCTTTACAACTCAATATCCCAAGGCCAATACAAGAGTTCATAACATAAAGTAAATAACTATAAGTCGTCATCTTCAGGTGCCACAGGCAAGCATGTTGAGTGTAGACTCACAACCCTAATCTACATCAGAGTAACCTGCAACATCATAAGTTATAGCCACAGTGGGTCAATACATTTGGATTTGTATTGGCAAGTGATACCATAGTAGAATAGTAGTATCTAACATCTATATGAATTTGGCTAAGTGTACCCTAAGCTTGCTTTTCTCAAAAGCAGGTTTCCCTTATTAGTTGAAAACACTAAGTTTTTGTTTGTCAAAAACACCCAAGGAACCACCAATGGACATTGGTGAACCTTTACCCTTGTTCAACCACAAGTTTTAACTTAGAAGTTGGGATGAGGATATCCTTGATAGCTTCAATGTCTTTGATGCTCAAATTGTCCGTTGTCGGTGTCACGGCTAAGTACTTAGGTTTTACCCTCTCGAGAGGTGGTGAACTTTCCCCACTAGACTCGACATGCATCGAGACAAGACCTTTTAGAAGCATTCCCTTAGACCATAATGGACGTGTTCCATCCTATCACCCTACCACCAATTGTCCATCTAGCTAAGTTCTTGCAACCTATGTGGTCAAGGTAGAGCCCATATGCCATGTGGTTGCACTAGAAGCTTCTAAACACTAAACATCTCAAATACCTTTGTTCCTGGGTGGATTTCCACAAGTGAGATACACAAGGTAAACCATAAACATGGGCTTTGTGTAACCACTCAACATAAACAATTGTACCATTCCACCCAGGTGTTTCATTCACATAGTTGTTTTATTAAGCAAAAACACAAGTCATAGACTTAGCAAAATTCCATAGCATGAATATTCCACCCTTGTTTACTACTTGCTAGGCTAAGCATGATAACATAACAAGTTTCTTACCTTAGAGAAAATTCTACTAATACTACAACTACTAGGATTTCCCAAGGCATAGCATAGTATATATACTTAAAAAAATTCCATGCAAGTCCTACTCAAAATATCTCTAATGCATAGTCAAAATAGTAGGAAAAAATACATGAAGCACCACTTGCCTTGATAGTTGGGGGAGTAGCAACAGTCCTCACAATCACAATCACCACTATCACCAAAATCTACACATAAAATCATAGCACCAAATTTACATTCAAATAATCAAACAAAAATATACATGAATGCATGCAAATGCAATGAAATGATTTTCCTATACTAAGAAAGTCAAACCAAACAGTTTTGAACACAAAGTAATCTATCTAAAGTCTAAACAAACTCAAATTTGCCTCAAAACAATTTTATAAACATTTTATATAGCCAAAATAAGCATATAATGTCATCTGCAAATAATCCTAATTTTCTAGAAGCAAAATACAAATTCAAGGCCACATTAGTGTAGGTATTAATTTTCTAAATCCAATGATATATTATTTGCATGTTTTGGACAAACAGATCAAAAGATATGAATTTTACAAGTTTTCAATTCTAATAGATTCAAAACAGATTTTTAAATCAAAAAACCAAACACGTGGCCGTGTCTAATTGGTCAGTACCACATCGTGCGGATCATGCGCGTGGATCGTTAGATCTAAGTTAGATTTGCGGTCTAGATCTGTCGATACCGTTTCGCTTAAAGGATCTATCTACGGCGTCAGATCTAAATCCTACGGTTCTTGTTCACACGACCAAAGATGGGCGGTGCAAATGGGTACTGGCGGCGGCTGCGCTTTTGCCGGTGATGCTCTGGCAATTCTAGAGGGGGATAGAGGTAGTGGCGAGGCTTACCAGCATCGCACGGATGCGAGGATGCTCAAGGTGGCCTTAGTTTGGACGGGGGCGAGCTGCTGCGATCGTGGGAGCTCGTCGGAGTAGTTACTGGCGTCGGGTTTTTGCAAACGGCGACGGAGACGATCACCTAGGTCACCGTAGTGCAAACAAAAGGCATCAGAACATGCACAAGGACAAGGCGCACAACATTGTTTGAACTAGGAGGCAAGGGGCGCTCGATTCTTACTGGGATTGCTCGTCGGAGTTGTGGACGGCGTCGGTGCTCACGGTGATTGACGGGGACGACGACCTGAGGTAATATAGAGCGAACTAGTGGTGTCAGAAGAAGAACAAGGATAAGGGGAGAAACTTCATATGAACGAGGGACAGGGGGCGCTCGAGGCTCACCGTAATAGCTCGCCGGAGTTGCGTCGGGAAGCGGTGGTGTGAGCTTGATTGTGGGCAGCCTGGTGGCGCTAAGTGGGTGGCGAGTGAGGGGAAAGGAGCGGGAGGGGAGGGGTTAAGTAGGCAGGGTCAGGTGTCGGGATTACTGCGGCATTCAATCAAATTGATTCGAAATCAATTGGCAAGGTCACGGGCGGCGACGGCGAAGTCTGTGGGCGTTAATTGAGGACGATGGAGACGACATGGCGGTGGGACCAGGAGGTCAGCGAGGGGGTATGGCGCGAGCGCGATGAGAAAGAGAGGTAGAGGCGTGCGCGGGAGCCGGGTGGGCTTGCTGGGCCACGGGGTGGGGCTGGGCCGAAAGGCTGGCGCTGGCTTTATTTTTTTCCTCTTCTCCTTTTGTTTTTCAATTTGATTTTTCAGGAATGGATTTGAACCCTAATTCAAACTTGTTTGAATTCAAATATTTTCTAGATTTTTGTATAGTGAACCTTGCACTCAAAAGTGTGACAAATACATCTGTTCACTCAAACACACCTTGGTATTTTGAAAATAAAAATAAAACCATGCATCATATGAAAAATAAAATGGGCATAAATATGGTTTTATTTGGATTCAATCTTTGAATTTTTTGTGCAAGCTCTAGATGCTATGATGATATGAATGTAGTGCATGCTTTTGCAATTAATGAATTTTGGGATGTTACAAATCTAACCCCCTTAAGATGAATCTCTCCCTTGAGATTTTGATTGGCTAGCAAATAGGTGAGGGTGGTCTTTCCGAAGATCATCTTCTCTTTCCCAAGTTGCTTCCTCTTCGGTATGATGATTCCACTGTACTTTGCAGAATTTGAGAGTATTTGTACGAGTAACTCTTTCTGCAGTCTCAAGAATCTTGATAGGCTTCTCTTCATAAGTGAGATCACTCTCCAACTGTACTTCTTCCAAAGGTATAGTGTCCTTCAATGAAGTTTCTTCCATCTCCGGATGAAACTTCTGCAACTGACTCACATGAAACACATTGTGAACTTCTAACAGTGATTCGGGTAATTCAATCTCATAAGCCACTTCTCCTTTGCGTCTCAAAATCTTGAATGGTCCAAAATACCTTGGTGCCAATTTTCCTTTGACTCCAAATCTATTTACACCATCAAGTGGCGATACTCTAAGATAAGATCTATCACCTACCTCATAGGTGACTTCTCTACGCTTTGGTTCCGTGTAGCTCTTTTGTCGGGACTGTGCTATCTTCAATCTATCCTTTACCAATCTGACTTTCTCTTCCGCTTACTTAATTAGTTCTGGTCCGAACAAATTTCTTTCTCCTACTCCACTCCATAGCAATGGCGTAGTACACTTCCTTCCATAAAGAAATTCAAATGGAGCCATCTCAATGATTGCTTGAGAGCTATTATTGTAAGAGAATTCTGCGTAAGACAGACTATCATTCCAACTAGCACCATAGTCTAGGGCACATACCCTCAACATATCCTCCAAACTATGATTGGTCCTTTCTGTCTGTCCATCAGTCTGGGGTGAAAAGTTGTGCTGAATTCTAACCTTGTTCCCAATGATTCATGTAGTTGTCGCCAAAAATGCAAAGTGAACTGAGTTCCCCTATCAGACACAATACTCTTAGGTACTCCATGCAGACATACAATCATGTTCATATAAATCTTAGCTAACTTAGCACTTGTATAGGTAGTCTTCACGGGTATGAAATGAGCGACTTTAGTTAGGTGATCCACAACAACCCAAATGGAATCATATCCAGATCTGGTCCTTGGCAATCCGGTGATTGATGACCCACAAGTGTAGGGGAACGCAACAGTCTTCGCGGGTAGTATTACCCAATTTATTGATTCGACACAAGGGGAGCCAAAGAATACTTGCAAGCCTTAACAATTGAGTTGTCAATTCAGCTGCACCTGGTAATAGTTCTTTCTCACAGAAGTTTATTAGTAGCAACAGTTCGTAGTAGCAATAGCAAAGCAGCAGCAACAATAGAACAAGAGCAATAGTAATAGTAACCAGCGAGATTCGAGTGCGGTAGGCATAGGGATTGATGGACGGGCGTTGCATGGACGAGTCTAAACATGTAACTTCAAGATCTAGGGCATTGCAGATAAATAATAACAAGCGTCCAAGTACTAAACAATCCTAGGCAGCTGCTCTAAATATAGTCATACGTGCTTGCAATGTGAACTTGCACAACATCTTCTGTCCAATCAGCCCATGGCAGCAGGGCCTCTAGGGAACTACTGGAAATTAAGGTGCTCCTTTTAATAGAGCACCGGAGCAAAGCATTAATACTCCGTGAACACATGTGATCCTCACACCACAGCCATCCCCTCTGGTTGTCCCAATAATTGTCACTTTGGGGCCTTTGGATCCGGACAATGCTATGTGTACACAACTTGCAGAGAAGATCACAAACAATACTATCATAATGATTTAATAATAAGTTCAAATCTGAGATCATGGCACTCGGGCCCTAGTGACAAGCATTAAGCACAACAAGTTGCAACAAAGTCAAATAGCACTAATAGAGATACTAGGCACTATGCCATAACAATCTTATTCGATTACATGATAGAAATCATCCAATACCTACCATCCCCAAGCCTACAGCGGGGGATTACTCACTCATGGATGAGGGAAACGTTGATGGTCGATGGAGATGCGTTGGTGATGACGATGGCGATGATCCTCTCCAAATTCCCCGTCCCAACAGGGTGCCAAAATGGAGTTTCTGGATCCGAATCTTGGTTTCTGGTGGCGGAGCGGAACTCTTTCTCGAAAACTATCGAACCCCCCTCGGTTTTTAGGTCGAGAGGTAACTTATAGGCGTAGAGGGAGGCCGAGGGGGTGCCTGGGGTGGCTGCACCCGCTAGGCGCGGCCAGTCGTGGGCCCGCACCTGGCAGGGGTGTGGGACCCCCAGGCTCCTTCTCCGTCTCGTCTCCTGGCTCCGTGGATCTTCTGGTGAAATTTAATTTTTGGCATATTTTCCGGGATTTTTCCGGATTGTTGATTTTCTGCACAAAAACAAGACACCAAGGTAATTCTGCTGAAAACAGCATCAGTCCGTGTTAGTTGTATCCAAATCACAGCAGTTTACAGGACAAACAATAGAAAACGTGTTCAGGAAAGTAGATACGTTTTGTACGTATCAAATCCCCCCAAGCTTAGCTTATTGCTTGTCCTTAAGCAATTCATTTGAAAACTCAGTACGATAAAACAACTTTCAGGAACACATTTGCTCCACATGATGTATATATTCTCAGCACAAGAGTGGATACTTATACAATTCATAATAAATAGTATGCAACTAAGTCTACTCAATAGTCATTGCAAGCTATGAAGAGAAACCAACTCAATAATAATAAGTAGCAAGAAACATAAACATAAGCAACATTGCAATGCTCATAATAAGGTATGATAGAGTGGTATCTCGCTTGACTTTGTTTGAAGAGCACTATATAAATGCCAAGGCACCTCTGAAGTTCAAGTGAAGACTAGAGATAAATATATCAGAGATACAAGCATCAAAATCATGACATAATTAACCAAGTTTTGGAAAAAACACAAGAATGACAACTACGCTCTCAAGAAGGTGCTCATAGAATAAGTGGTGACTCAAAAAGGTGGTAAAACGGTTTTGTAAAGTTTGAAGGGCTTCCAAATGCTGAAAGGAAGGTACTCATTAGGTTTGAGATCTCATTTCCCCTATCATAGGCATCTTCATGTGGTTAAGGTGAAAGTGAGGTCCACTCTGAATCATATGCTTGACAGACCATATACTGGAAATCCCAAGTCCCTTGAGTACGAGGGTCGCTCTGTATGCTACTCAACTTTGGTTACCTAAAAGTTCTTTTCATTGTAAATACATGCATATCATAGAGAACTGCCAACGGGGTACCCCTTGCACATGATACAGGAGCTATCCCGTGATCAAAATGACAAGGCAAGCAGACAATGAGCATCTCAGCGATCTTTTTATTTACTATGTGTATAGGTTTTTATTGAGGATGCTTCATAAATGCTCATTATAGTGATGTTGCAAGTTTCCACCATGATTAGGCATGGCTTAGGATAGCGGCCCAGGCGTTTCTCTAACACAATGTATACACTCCATGAACTCACAAGCTCCCCTTTAATTTCACATCATCGACATCCGCAAACAAAAGAGCAAGCTATCAACTGGATGAGATATCCAAAAAGTGTTGAAAGCGTTCCCCGTGATAGCATGGTTCTGCTGACCCCCAGCATATAACTTTCATGGACAGGTCACAATGGTTCAAGATTATTAAGCGCAAGGAATAAAGTGTGACATCAAGTTCGTGAGAGCTTTACTAACTAACTTTCTCAAAACAGACAAACATTTTATTTTGGAAGAAAACACGGCATATAGAATATGCATTGAAGTGGCAAATGATGCTAATAGGTAGGTATGGTGGACACAGTTGGCAATATTGGTTTTGGGGAGTTGGAAGCATAGGTAGAGCTCATACTCAGTGCAAGTGAAGGCTAGCAATATAGAGGGAGCGACAAACGAGAGAGCAATAACTGTCATAATCATGCTTGTAACAAAACAGGACTAATTATGGCATGAAAGTGATACAAGAACTCTGAGGCAAAATAAATCACCGAGGCTTACTAACTATTGATTAGTCATATGCATGCGTGAGCATGTGCCTAGTGGATTCATATAAACAGTCAGAGGAGGATACCACAATATCATACCAAAGTATGAATAAAACAATGCAAGTAAACATACATATAACATGCTACAAACTATTAGCAAGCTGGAGCAAATCACAAGCAAGAAAGAACTACTAAGCATCCATAATGACATACAACTTACACAAACAGGCTAAGCATGCTCACAATGATGAGTATATGTACGAAAATGAAAACAAATAGAGTTTGTTACCAGCCTCTTACCACTGCTCAAGTTGTCTTAATCTTCATTATTGCCCTTAACTTGTGTGACATGAATAATAACATGAAACCAAAATCCACTAAGGACGGCTGAAACCTGCAAAGAATTCACAAAAACCTAAGAAGAACAACAAATATTTTTGGTGTTTTCGATTTTTTTTAGAAGTCAAACAACGCAAAACCAAACGAAGCAAAAGAAAACCAAAAACAAAAACTAAGACGCTCCAAGAACAACACAACTGTGCATGAAACAATAAAAACGAAGTGTCTAGAAAGACCTGAGATTTTTATTGATGAAGAAGGGGATGCCTTGGGCACCCCCAAGCTTTGACGCTTGTACCTCTTAAATATTTCTTGGGGTGACACTGGGTGCCCCCCCAAGCTTGAGCTTTTGTCCATTCTTCATCTCATTACATCATTCTCTCTATACACATAATTTTTTTCCTTCATACAAAACTTCACACAATCTTCATTAGCAACATTAGTGTATTCAAAAGATAATATACCTTCGGTTTTAGCTTTGGAACAACAAAACTTTTCACTAAAAACAAAAACTACTAGAGAAACACCATTAAAAAGATCAATTCCCCAAAAGAGAACTCAAAAAGGAATCAATAAGAAGCAAATGCAAATAATGGCACAAATCTGTTAAAACAGACCAGCAGGTAGAAACCGATTTTTTTGAAAATCTTCTGTTTCTCAAATCAACAAGTGTTGAATTAAGAAAGTTAGCTAACATACTGGGAGATTTATTCGTAAAGTTTTAGTTCAATCCGACTTACAGAGACTCCTCGAGAATTTTTATGGTGGAGGACAGAAATCTGTTTCAGGACAGCAACTCCCCAAATCTTACTTCCCTCTCATTAGAGGTCATTCTTGGCGCAAAAAAGCAAACAAAAATGATAATGAGAGGTCATTACTGAAGTAATAACTTCCAAGAGTCAAGGTAACTCTTGGGTTATCTCCCAACAAGTACTTTTCTTTAACGCCTTTAAGTTGGGCACGACGAAGAGCAAAGATTGGAAAGGAGAAAAATAAAAGTGAGCAAGTATAACCAAAGTGAAAGCATTATTTTGTTCATTAAAATTGTTTTGTTAACAAGGTTGATTAAGTCTTGTTACCAAAACAATCTTATATGAAACAAAACTTTGTATTCCACAAAGTGATTATGTTACCTCAAGGTTGATAGCAATGGTCCCAATCATAATAGTTTCAAAATTTTCTTGTGGAATGGGACAATATATTTATCCAACCTTGATTCTCTAAATATTTTCAATGGAATTCAGGCAATAGCTTTCAGCAAACTTCTTGGGGAAATAGACAGTATGATCTTTGTCATTAATATTGAATGTTACTTTCCCTTGATTACAATTGATGACAGCACCTGAAGTATTAAGAAAAGGTCTCCCAAGAATAATAGACATATTATCATCTTCAGGCATTTCAAGCACAACAAAATTAGTTAAAACCATGCAATTATGAGCTACTTGAATAGGAACATCCTCACATATACCAACAGGAATAGTAGTTGACTTATCAGCCATTTGCAAAGATATATCAGTTGGTATCATTTTTTCTAGCTGGAGTCTCTTATAGAGAAAAAATGCATAGCACTAACTCCAGCTCCCAAATCACATAAAGCAGTTCTAACATAATTATTCTTAATAGAGCAAGGAATAGTGTGTTTCGGCACTCTTCAACAAAATCATCATTGAACTCAATGTAACCATCATTAATATCATAACTCTCACTAGACTCAGTTGAGCAAACATGTGTAACAGTGTCTTCACTAGGAGTTTCGATATTTCCTAGAATAGCCATAATAGCATCTAGAAAAGGACCTAATGAACCACTCGCATCAAGCATAGTAGAAGTAACATCATGAGTATCAAAAGCAGTTTCAGACTCAGCAGTAGTAGTAGTGTGTGTAGCATGTGTATGTGGTGGTGGTGTAACAAGCCTACTTACAACAGACAATCAAGAGCAGCAGAGGTGTTTAGGACTGTACCTCTTCTTGTAGTGGATGGTAAAATAGAGAAATTGCCATCACGAGAGTTCCCCATGATGAAAGGAGTAGCAGTGAACAATAATAGATCCAAGTGTACTTAAAAATAAAGCTATGCTCCCCAGCAACGACGCCAGAAAATAGTCTTGATGACCCATAAGTGTAGGGGATCACAACAGTCTTCGCGGGTCGTATTACCCAATTTATTGATTCGACACAAGGGGAGCCAAAGAATACTTGCAAGCCTTAACAACTGAGTTGTCAATTTAGCTGCACCTAGAAATAGTCCTTGCTCATAGAAGTTTATTAGTAGCAAGAGTTTGTAGTAGCAATAGCAAAGCAGTAGCAACAGTAGAACAAGAGCAATAGTAACAGTAACAGTAACCAGTGGGATTCGAGTGCGGTAGGCATAGGGATGGATCGACGAGCGTTGCATGGGCGAGTCTAAACATGTAACTTCAAGATCTAGGGCATTGCAGATAAATAATAACAAGCATCCAAGTACTAAACAATCCTAGGCATGTTCTCCAAATATAGTCATACGTGCTCGCAATGAGAACTTGCACAACATCTTCTGTCCAGCCAGCCCGTGGCAGCGGGGCCTCTAGGGAACTACTAGAAATTAAGGTGCTCCTTTTAATAGAGCACCGGAGAAAAGCATTAACACTCCATGAACACGTGTGATCCTCACACCACAGCCATCCCCTCCGATTGTCCCAATTATTGCCACTTTGGGGCCTTTGGATCCGGACAATAATATATGTACACAACTTGCAGATAAGATCACAAACAATATTATCATAATGATTCAATAATAAGTTCAGATCTGAGATTATGGCACTCGGGCCCTAGTGACAAGCATTAAGCACAACAAGTTGCAACAAAGCCAAATAGCACTAATAGATATAGTAGGCACTATGCCCTAACAATCTTATTCGATTACATGATAGAACTCATCCAATACCTACCATCCCCAAGACTACAACGGGGGATTACTCACTCATGGATGAGGGAAACATTGATGGTCGATGGAGATGAGTTGCTGATGATGATGGCGATGATCCTCTCCAAATTACCCGGCCCGGCAGGGTGCCAGAACGGAGTTTCTAGATCCGAATCTTGGTTTTTGGTGGTGGCGGCGGGGCGGAACTCTTTCTGGAAAACTATCGAATCCCCCTCGGTTTTTAGGTCGAGAGGCAACTTATAGGCGCAGAGGGAGGCCGAGGGGCTGCCTGGGGTGGCTACACCCTCCTAGGCGCGACCAATGGTGGGCCCGCACCTGGCAGGGGTGTGGGCCCCCCTGGATCCTTCTCCGTCTCGTCTTCTGGCTCCGTGGATCTTCTGGTGAAATATAATATTTGGCATATTTCCAGAATTTTTCCTGATAGTTGATTTTCTGCACAAAAACAAGACACCAAGGTAATTCTGCTGAAAATAGCATCAGTCCGTGTTAGTTGTATCCAAATCACACAAGTTTAGAGGAGAAACAATAGCAAAAGTGTTTGGGAATGTAGATACGTTTTGGACGTATCAGTGATAAAGTCCATTCCAATCTTATCCCACTTCCAATCAGGAATAGGTAGTGGTTGCAATAACCCTGCCGCTTTTTGATGTTCCGCTTTCACTCGACTACACGCATCACACAATGCAATATGTTCCGCGATATTTTTCTTGAGATTGTTCCACCAAAATCTTTCCTATGCATCCATGTACATTTTGGTGTTACCTAGATGAATGGAATAGGTGAGTTGTGTGCCAGAACGAAGCTCCGGATCTTGCGGAATGTAGATACGTTTTCCATACCATAAAGTACCCTATTCATCTTCATGGAATCCTTTAGCCTTCCCTTTACTAATTTTTCCTTTAATCTCTTCAATTTCCTTGTCCATATTTTGGGCTTCTTTGATCTTGTCCAACAATGTGGGTTGAACATCCAATGACATGAGATATCCTTCGGGCACTATCTCCAATCTGAGATCTTTGAATTAGGCACACAAGTCATCTATCAATTCTCCCTTAGTAAGGCCATTCACCTAAACCTTACGGCTTAAAGCATCCGCTACAACATTTGCTTTACCGATATGGTATTTCAAAATCAAGTCATAGTCCTTGACGAGCTCTAGCCGTCTTCTTTGTCTCATATTGAGTTCCTTCTGAGTGAAGATATATTTCAAATTCTTGTGATCTGTGAACACTTCACAACGCTTTCCCAAAAGATAGTGTCTCCATGTTTTGAGTGCATGGACAACAGAGGCTAACTCTAAATCATGAGTAGGATAATTCACTTCATGAGTTTTGAGTTGTCTCGAGGCATAAGCCACAACTTTACCTTCTTGCATCAAAACTCCACCCAATCCTTGGTGAGATGCATCACAATACACTTGGAAATCCTTCTCCAAATCTGGCAGACATAAGACTGGTGCTGATATAAGTCTCTTCTTCAATTCTTGGAAACTGATTTCACATCCTTCAGTCCAATCAAACTTCTTTTCTTTCTTAAGTAACTCCGTCATTGGCTTAGCTACTTTTTAAAATTTCTCAATGAACCTCCTATAGTATCCTACCAAGCGTAGGAAACTACGAACTTCCTTAACTGACTTGGGAGATTCCCATTCAGTTATAGCTAATACCTTTGCAGGATCGACAGCTATACCATCTCCTGACACAATGTTTCCAAGAAATCCAACTTCATTCAACCAAAATTCACACTTACTGAACTTGGCATATAATTTGTGCTCCCTTAGATTCTCAAGTATCAAACGCAAATGTTCTTCATGCTCTTCTTTGCTTTTGGAATAGATCAAAATGTCGTCGATGAATACGACAACAAACTTGTCAAGAAACTCCTTGAACACCTTGTTCATCATGTTCATGAAATAGGCTGGTGCATTTGTCAATCCAAATGGCATCATGACATACTCATACAATCCATACCTGGTAGTAAAGGCAGTCTTAGGTATGTCTTGCTCTCTAATCTTTAGCTGGAAATAGCCTGATCGAAGATCAATCTTTGAGAACACACGGGCTCCTTCTAGCTGATCATATAGATCATTGATTCTTGGCAAAGGGTACTTGTTCTTTATAGTCACCTCATTGAGTGAACGATAATCTATGCATAACCTTTGACTTCTATCCTTCTTCTCAACAAACAGAACTAGTGCACCCCAAGACGAAGAACTTGGTTGAATAAATCCTTTTGCAACTATTCTCCAAGTTGTTTCTTGAGTTCTTTCAACTCATCAACCAACATCTTGTAGGGTCTCTTTGCTATTGGTCTAGATCCTGGAAGTAAGTCAATCAGAAACTCCACATCTCTATTGTAGAGGTCCCAACCTTTAATAAGGTAGATACCCCTGTGTTTACAATGCTAGTCCCTGGATCATTAGCTAGCATCCACAGTTAAGATGTGATATCAAGAAACAAAGGTCATAATACAACTTTATAACCAGGAATAAAATAATTCATTACATCTTACATAGCTCAATTGGCTATCTCATTACAATGCAGCAGAAATAACTATATAGCATGGAGTCCTTCATCTTCAAAGTGCCACAGGCAAACATGTTGGTTATAGACTTGTAATACTAATCAACACATCTTACTAACATCAAGAAAACCTAAAACATAATAAGTTACAGCCACAAAGGTCAATACATTTGAATTGTATTGGCAAGTGATACTATGAAAGTATAGTGGAGTCTATCATCTATATGCATTTGTCTAGGTGGAGATTAGGCTTGCTTTGCTCAAAATAGATGTTCCTTATCATTTGAAAACACTAAGTTTTTGCTTGTCAAAAACACCCAAGGCATCTACCAATCCTTGATTGAAAATCCTTCAACCCTTGTTCAACCACAAGTTTTAACTTAGAAATTTGGATGAGGAGATTCTTGATAGCTTCCATGTCTTGATGCTCAAATTGTCCTTTACCAGGGACATGGCTAAGTACTTAGATTTTACACTCTGCAGAGGTGGTGCACTTTCCCCACAAGACCTGGTTTCCCAAGACAAGATCTTTCAGAAGCCTTCCCTTAGACCAGAATGGACACGCTCCAATCTATCAATCCCCTACCACCAACTGTCCATTTGGCTAAGTTATTGCAACCTATATGATCCAGGCAGAGCCCATAATGCCAAGTGGCTGCACTTGAAGCTTCTCAACATTTGACATCTCAAATCTCTTTGTTCCTGGGTGACCATCCACAAGTGAGATACACAAGGTAAACCATAGAAATGGGCCTTGTATAACCACTCAACACAAACCATTATTTCCATTCTACCCAGGTGATTCATTCACTTAGTTGTTTTATTAAACAAAACACAAGTCCTTGACTTAGAAATATTCCATAGCATGAATATAATACACCCTTGTTTTCTACTAGCTAAGCTAAGCATGATAGTAGTAGGAATCTTAACTTAGGAAATTTCTACTAAAGTTTCATCTACTAGGATTTCCCATAGCATAGTTTATACTTAGCAAAAATTCCATGCAAGTTCTACTTAAAAATATCACTAATGCATAGTGAAAATAATGGGACAAAGTATGAAGCATCACTTGCCTTTTGGTAGAGAATATAAGTTCACTCCTTGATCTTGCAATATTCACACTCTTCAAATTCCACTACAATTCAATCAAGCAAGAAAGAGTTCAATCTACCATTCAAGCAAACATCACATAAAATAATAGAAACAAGGAAATGCATGCAAGAATGCCAAAGATTGTTTTTATTTGGAAACGTGGTTTCTAATAGGTTATAAACATTCTAAAACACCTATTGGTCATTTTATAAAAGTGTCAAAACCATTTGCAAAATATTTTATGTGGTTGAAAATGTCTTTAGCAATGTAATAATCTGTAGGGTTCATCAAAATATATTTTTAAATCATAAGACCTTGAGTTTAGGGTCAGAGAGTTTAGATCAAAACATTTTCCCAAAGGGTTTCCTCCAAAAGCATTTTTAATAAATAAACATTATCTTTATTTGACTAGAAATGTTCTAAATCAAAGATTTATTCTTTTGCTTCACAAAATATGTTTTTGAAACCAAAAGTTAGTTTCTATGATCAGTAGGTTCAAAACAAACCATTTGCCAAAGATTTTATCACAAAAACAATTTTAGAATGAATTTTATATTCTAAATATGCCTACACAAGTTTCTACAAAAACAAACATTTTTTCATAAGCAATTAATTAAACAAAGTGCATGGTTGGGTAGGATTTGTCTTGCTGATTCCATTGATATAAAATTGGAAAAATTTGGACGTGTAGATTAAATGTTATGCAATTTAGATGATTGAACATCTAATAGAACATAATTTCTGTTTTAAATCAACTCTGGGCCACGTGTCTTGTTCTGATAGGTTGAAAACGGTTCGTGTGGTGTGTTGGATTTTAAACAGATCACACGACACAGATCGCTCATACCCTTTCGTTTAAGTCGCATGTTTCTACGCGTCCGATCTAAATCGAATGGCCCTGATCTGTTTGACCACAAAGTGGCGGCGCTATGGCGGCGACAAACGGCGGCGCGCTCAGACGAGGGTGGCGCTGGCGATGCAGGAAGCGAGGGAGAAGATGGTGAGGCTTACAGGGTTCGCCGCGATGTGCTGAAGCTCGAGGTGGCCGTGGGAGATCAGGGGGCGCTCGGGGTTGACCGTAATTGCTCGCCGGAGAGATGCCTGGCGTCTGGTGCGGTCAGTCGTCGCCGAGGGCGACGCTACAGAGCACGCAAGAGCAAAAGGAGGATGCAGTTAGATTCGTACGTGAGTCACGGACATGTGTGCATCAAAAGTAGGGCAAGGGGGGTCTGTGCTTACCAGGAGGACTCATCGGAGTCAAGGAAGACGGCGGCGGTGCTCAGCTGTCGTCGTTGCCGACGTTGTGGGTCAAGAGCGGGCAAGCCGAGGGTGTAGAGAGATGCGTCAGGGGATGGGGAGCATGCTCGTGTGGTTAGGGAGGCGAGGGGCGATGGGGTTTGGCCGGAATCGTCGCCGGAAGGTCGTCGGGGCCGCGGCGGTGCAAAGTCGATTCGAGGCAGCCTGGTGGCAGGGGGTGGACGGCTTCTGGGGGAAATGGAGAGGAGTGAGTGGTGGTTAATAAGGCGTGGTCACGAGGATAAATTACTGCGCCATCAACGCGTATTGACGCCGAGAAAATTTTGCCAGAAACGGTCGGGAGGAGGCGTGGTCACCGCGGCGGGTGGAGACGATGGTCTGGTAGGTGGGGCAAGGTCGTCAGCGAGTGAGAGAGAGGAAGGGTTGGGTCCATCTGTCGGCGACTGCGTGGGGTAAGTTTCTGGTTCGAATCGTTTTCCTGCGGGAGGGGAAAATGGGCTAGTTGGGCCAGATGGGCTGGTTTGCTGGGCTGGTTGCTTAGTTCCTTATGTGTTTGGTTTTTTTAATCAATTCAAACAGCAATTTGATTTCAAACTTCAACCAAACTTTGTGTGTATTCAAATACTATTTATTTGTTCATTTTAGAGTCAATTTAGAATAATTCATTTATTCTTTTTAAGGTCCTTTATTTATTTTATAAATGGACATTTATCTTTATTTCAAATAGGTTTAAATGTGTTTTAAAACTTTATTTGAAATCCATACTTCTACCAAACCTATTCAGTAGTTTTATTTATTTAATTAGGTGTCAAATAATTCACTTTGAATTATTTGGAATATTTTTAATATGATTTATTAATCTTTTAAATTGGTATTTGTTTTTATTCCAATGAAATTAATTATGGGTTTAATTGCATAAATTTTATTTAGGAGATTTCCTTGATTCCATTTAAGTTAATTAAATGACTTTTAATCCACTTGGGTAAATTCGAAATACTATATTCCCATGATTTAATTAATCATTCTATTTAGGGATTTGTCTTTATTCAAATGGAATAGGATTTGGTTAATGCCATTTTATTTTATTTGGAAAATTCTTTATCCTTTTATTTTATTTGGATTTGGGTTATATTCATTCCATTTTCTTATGGATTAGGCCAATATTTCCTCATTTAATATTTCTATCTTTATCTTATAAAATCCATATCTTTTTATTTGTAGATCCAAACTTGGTCATTCCAATTGGTAAAATCTTATTTAATATTTTATTATCCTTTTAAATCTCTTTAGGATTATTTTCTCACCATTTGGTATGGATTTTTTGATAGATGCTTTATTAGCTTTGGAAATTACTATTCCTTATCTTATTATATTCATAAGATTTTATTTATGGCTCCAAATTAAGTGAAACCAATTTCTATGGTTTTAATAATATTTCTAATTGTCATTCTTGATCATTTTTAAATGTTTGTCTGACCAATTTTTTATATGGATCAAAACCATAGGTTTAGAGATAACTTGGAAATGTTTTCTTTCCATTAGGGTTTTAAGGTTTTGGTTTATTTTCCAAGTGTTTAAATTTCCAGATGCATTTATGAAGAATGCATTCCACTTGATTTGAATTTAGTTGGATTCAAACATTAACCAAATTTCATTCAAGATGGGATTTTAAGTTTCCATTTAGAAACAAAAGTTTCTTTTCACCCTAATTTTCAACAATTATTTATTTTGTTTATTTAATTTTTCACATTACAAGATTTGGAAAATTTTGGGATGTGACATCTATCTGGTGGCATTCCTGGTAATTCCTCTGGAAACACACTCGGATATTCTTTCACAACTGGTACAACATCCATGCTAACCCCTTAATAGAATTTAGCTTACTCCCTTTGGATTCAAAGTTAGATTTGAACCTAATCCGTTTCTTATCCAGGGTTGTGAGTGTAACAGTACAATTGGCTCAATCTATTACTCCTTCATACTTAGTCATCCAATCGATGCCCAAAATTACATCCAATACTTGGGAATCTAGGATTATCAAACTAACTAGAAACTTATACTTCCCAAATTCTATCACTAGATCATGACATCCAAAATTCACTATCATCTCTCCACCGGGAGAGCTTGATTTAATAGGACACCCAATAGTTTCAGTTGGAAGTCCATTTTTATCAACAAATGCTCTTGATACGAATGAATGCGATGTGCCCGTATAAAAAAGAACAAGTGCTAAAAAGAATTAAGCTTGAACTTACCAGCCACAGCATCACACTCTTCATAAATTTCCTCCACATTGATGTGGTTCACCTGATCCTTCTGAAATGGGTTTGGCTTGTTGGCTCCATCAACCTTCTTTTATGGCCGTTCATTTGCATAGTGCCCAGTTTTCTTGCACTTGAAGCACTCAACCTGACTAAGGTCTTTCTTAGCAGGCTGACTTCCATTGCCATTCCCACTGTGGTGGTTCCTGTGTCCACTCTTGTGGTTCTTATATCTATCATTGTCATGACTACGGTGGTGCTTGTTTTCATGGTGACGGTTACTGTTGTGGTGGCTATTATACTTCCCATGCTCGTGGGATCCAGAACCTCCACTATCATCACCATGGGAACACTTGTGAGACGATCCCAAGTTGGGCTTGTCAAAGTGATGCTTCCTCTTCTTTTTCTCAACTTGTTTCATCTTGCTTTCCAACATGGTTCCTTGTCACACCGTGATTGATAAGTTGGAACATATGCAATAGATAGCTGCAGGTTCATCTCATCATTCATCCCTTCCAGGAATTTTTCCTTCTTCTTGGCATCAGTGTCAACTTCATCCGGTGCATAGCATGCCAGATTGTTAAACTCCTCAATGTACTATGCCACACTGCGATAACACTGCTTCAGATTGTGGAACTCTTTCTTCTTCAAATTCATCACTCCTGATGAGATTTGAGTTATACGGAATCCATCCTCAAAAATAGCCCAAGTCACATCCTCAAGGGGAGTGGTGATATGAAAGTTATCCCACCATGTGGTTGCTGGTCCTTCAAGCAGATGTGCTGCAAATCTGACCTTTTCTTCATCAGTACAGCCCACGGTGACCAAGTCCTTGTTAACAGAGCATAACCAATCATTAGCTACCATTGGATCAGTGGTTCCCGAGAACTTGGCTAGCCTCAACCTCAAAAACCTTGTAAGCATGTCAAAGGCTGGTGGGTTGTTTTGATTGTTGTTGTTGTTATTATTGTTTTGATTCTGAGTTTCCATGAACGGGGTCATCATCTACATCAACTGAGTTTGAGCTATCATCAGGTGCTGCATCTCGAGATTGATGTTATTGTTGTTTTGGTTGGGATTGGTACGATGGGGTGGCATCTGTGGTTTCAATAAGGATTTATTGTCATTATGGCTTGACAGTTTATCCTATTTCTGTTTTTCCTTTTTATGTACATATGTTGTAAGTAAAACTCTAGACTGTTTTTGATAAATAAAGGACTGTGGGGGACTCCCCTTCAGTAGAAAATTTCAAAAAAAAATAAGGATAAGTAATGATATATAACCCATAGATGCTAACATGCACAATAAATCACATAGCAATAATCACATAAATCAAACACAAGATAAACTTAGAGTTCGAACAACATAGACAACAAGTTTTGGAAAAGTAAACACACTATCAAGCCATCCACATGTTGGATGATCATTGCGACTCGATAAATCAAAAGGATGATAGATAAATAGATAGCCGAGTAATAAAAACTACTCCTCCATGTCGACCTCCACGTCCACAAGAGTAAGTCCGGCTGTCTCCATGGCTGTCTTGTACTCCTCCACACTGGTGGTCAAAGCCTCGACCTTCGCCCGGGGAACTCTCTTCTACGAGCGCAGCCTCTCTATCACTCCTTGCTGAGTCTCTAGCTTAAAGTCCTTGGCCTCTATCTCGGCCTTCATGTCCTTGATCTTCTTGTTTTTGTCCTGAACTCTCTTCTCCTGATTCGTGAACTTCTTGTCCTGGCTCTTGAATCTGGCCTCCATCTCCTTGACGATCTCGTCTTGCTCCATGAAGAGTTTGACCTTCTCCCTCAACTAAACCTGAAGCTCGTCATTGCTAAGAATGACGTTGGTACTATCTGTGTCGAGGTGTCTAACAAGGCCCTCTAGGTCCTGGAAGTACAGATGAACTGGCTCAATCATCCCTCTAGTAGCGCCCTCATACACTAATGTCTCTCCCTCCTCGTCACGTCTCCTGAATGGGTGGAAGTAGAGGCCCCTGAGCTCGGTGGAGTGGCGTCCGCAAAGGCATCCAAGTAGCTCCTGCATGACTACATCTAGTCCCTTCTTGTCATCGTGCATCAGCTTGAAGGTAATATCCTCCGTGAGTGGCTCCGTCTGGCATCCCGGCTACGAAACTCTAAAGCCCCAAAGATCCTTCCTCTCGAACTTGGTAAGCTGAAGTGCCTTAATACTAGGGAGTGGGAGATTGAGAACACTAGTGAATTGCACAATACGTGATCCAAAACGAGTTCCATTGAACTCCTCGGTAGTGTTGATCACAAAGCTAGGCATCTAATGCATAAGATAGAGAAAAATTAGAAACAATACAAGTAGAGAGAAAAACAAGATAGTGAAACAAAATCCAAAAGCATGCATTCAATAATAAAAACATACAAGTCATGGCATACAAAAATCTACCACAAGCACTAAGGTTCAAACTCAACTTAGACAAATTTTTGCGACAAAACGACAAGTGTGGTGGTCCAACTATTGGAATACGTCCCAAATCTCACTCGTATGCTAAGTCTATGATATCCTCCCTTAGACGTTTTATGGTGGTCTCTAAGTCTTGGGTATAATTCTTCTCCTCACTAAGGTCATTTTGAGTGTTGAGCATTCTACACTTGAGTCTTGCACCAAGCTCCTTTATAGCATTCCAAGCTGCATTTCTTTTAGAGTCAAAGAATGGCATATACATTTCTGAGTTGGTGACCATGCAGAATCCCGACTCTTTGTGGTTGTGTCCCTTGTTTTTGTACAAGTGGAGTTGCACCCACCAATATTCTTCTCCTTCATCCATCACTGGAAATGCCTTGTACATGGCATCACCATGTATCCCCAAGCTAACCATAAGGTTTTTGAGTGCTTTGGAAAACTCCGTCTCACATTCTAAAGTCATGGTCATGAGTGGTCCCTTCTTGACGGCTTCGTTGATGGTGGCCATCTACAAATAGAGATGAGAAATAAGATTATAAGAGGTTTACAAGAAGAAAAAGACAAGTGTGAAATTTGCAAAGAGTTGCATTTTTTCCCTAGTGGTTTCCTTAGTCTAATCCAACTTAGGGTCATAATCCTACAGGCAACACAGTGATTTGATACCATATGTAAGACCGCACCTTTTAAAGGTAAAGGCCCTTGTGATTGCAATGCTAGTCCTGGATCAAATGCTAGCATCCACAGTTTAAGATGAAGTACACATATACAAAGGTCATTATTACATCGTCATTCCAGAGATAACATAGTCTTTACAACTTAATATCCCAAGGCCAATACAAGAGTTCATAACATAAAGTAAATAACTATAAGTCTTCATCTTCATGTGCCACATGCAAGCATGTTGATTGTAGACTCACAACCCTAATCTCCATCAGAGTAACCTGCAACATCATAAGTTACAGCCACAGTGGGTCAATACATTTGGAATTGTATTGGTAAGTGATACCATAGTATAATAGTAGTATCTAACAACTATATGAATTTGGCTAAGTGTATCTTAGGCTTGCTTTTCTCAAAATAAGGTTTTCCTTATTAGTTGAAAACACTAAGTTTTTGTTTGTCAAAAACACCCACGGAACCACCAATAGACATTGGTGAACCTTTACCCTTGTTCAACCACAAGTTTTAACTTAGAAATTGGGATGAGGAGATCCTTGATAGCTTCAATGTCTTGATGCTCAAATTTTCCATTGCCGGAGACACGACTAAGTACTTAGGTTTTACCCTCTCGAGAGGTGGTGCACTTTCCCCACAAGACTCGACATGCATCGAGACGAGAAATTTCAGAAGCATTCCCTTAGACCACCATGGACGTGTTCCATCCTATCACCCTACCACCAACTGTCAATCTGGCTAAGTTCTTGCAACCTATGTGGTCAAGGCAGAGCCCATATGTCATGTGGGTGCACTAGGATCTTCTAAACACTAAACATCTCAAATCCCTTTGTTCCTGGGTGGCTTTTCACAAGTGAGATACACAAGGTAAACAATAGACATGGGCCTTGTGTAACCCCTCAACATAAACCATCATACCATTCCACCCAGTTGTTTCATTCACTTAGTTCTTTTATTAAGAAAAAACACAAGTCATAGATGAAAGGGCATGTATGCCCCCATGTGTGGTTTTGGTAATTAATGACAATCTCTATGGACTAATGTGTAAATTGAGTTTCACTTGTAGGTTTTTCATTGGCATCGCTTGGGCCATGTGTTGGTATCAAGGTTGTAAGATGAAGAAATGTGCAAGGGCTTTGTGCCCATTGGAATCATGAAGAAAGAAGGAACTTGAAGGTTGATCAAGACATGTGCAAAGAATTGCAACAAGATGGATTAACCTCAAGAAGGGATGAAGAAGGGCGATCTCAAGATGCGCCATCTCTAGAAGATCTCATGCTTGAAGCTTTCCATCCTCGTGATCATCGAGTGATGAAGACAAGTCAAGAAGAGGTTTCCCCATGGAGTATGGGGGAGCAATTTGCAAGTCTTCATCAAGCAAGAGAGAGCAAGATCAAACAAGAAAGGTGTTCCCACTTGAGAAGAACAAGACGGTCTAAATCAAGTTCAAGTCGAATGCTCAAGTCAAAGGTATGATCTTGATAGGTCTTCTCTTTTTCCGATCTCGTGTTGTTAGTTGGGAGACCGGGTTTAGGATAGATAGCCGTTCTATCAAGAGGGGCTCTCAAGCAGGTGTCTCGGTTGCATCGTTCAGAGAGAGCTCAAACCTTTGCATTCATAGAATCATCTTTCTTGGTTGATTATTTGGTTCTTGTCCATGAGAGGATCTAGATCTTGAGGTCATCATCATACAAGCTCTAGTTCATCAAATAAGGATTTCACTTGCATATCATATTGCGGTTTTTGATCTTGAGAGTTTTCCGGCTCCACACCTTGGGAGATACATCACATATATATACTTGATATTTTATTCCTTGGTGGTATCCAATATTTCACTTTTTTGGGTTCTACTTGGTTTTATCTTCCCAAAAAAAAATTGGTTTCATCCCAATCGGAATTTCCAAGCTCAACTTCTTGTGTTTTGGTTTTTGGAGGTTTTACAGGTTCATCGCTTCTAGAGAGGTCATAACTTTCTCAATTTGGTTTTATCCTTCCATGCTGGACTATGATGTTTCTTTGCATAATCTTGTAAAACTTTTTGTTCTCTTCAAAATGAGCCCAAGATCATCAAAAACAGAGTCCGGAATCAAAAGTTATTGAAGTTTTCGTGCAATGATGTCCTGCGTTTTTGCTTGAGCGGAAGTTCCGGCCCAAGTTCCGACCCATGTTCCGGTCAGGTTCAGTAACTTGCGTTTCTATTTGTCGGAAGTTCTAGTGGGGGGCCGGAAGTTCTGGTGGGCGCGAATATGGCCCACACGGTCAGTTTTTCCTTGTCCTATTTAAGGGGGGCTTCTTCCCCAATGGTTCCCCATATTTTGAGCTCGTTTTTGCCCACCATTGTTGACCTATTTGAGATTTGTTACTCCCTCTACCTCTCATGATTCTTACATATTTTTGAGGGAAAAGTGAGAGGATATCTAGATCTACAAACCCCCCAAGTCAAATCCCTTCTTTGTGAAGGAATCATTGGGATCTAGACCTTGGGGAGTTTTGTGTTCTCCTCTTGTGTTCTTCCTCCCTTATTACCCCAATAGCGTTTGTAGCTTTGTTGGAATTTGGAAGAGAAGGACTTGCCCTTGCATTTGGTGCATAGGTCTGAGTTCTCCTCGGAGATTCGGTGAGTTCAAGATTGTGGGCTTGTTTCTCTTAGGTTTTTGAACCCTAGACGGTTGTGTGGTTGGGTTGTTAACCTTTTGTGGTCTTGTTGACCTTTTGTGGTCTTGTAGCCATTTGTGGCTTTGTAGGCCTTTTGTGGAGTTGTAGCCTTTTGTGGCTTTGTTGTTGGGAGCCTCCAATTGAGTTGTGGAGATAGCCCCAATCTTGTACGGGTTCGGTGACCGTCCTCAAGGGTCCTATAGTGGAGAGAGTGCTTGCCTTTTGTGGTGCGGACTCGGAGAACAGGGTGAGCCTTTTGTGGCGTCGGTGAGTTGCATGCTTCCGCATCCGGGGTAAGGCCTTGGGTGCCGTTGGGTGAGCATCGAGCCACCACACCTCGAGGTGAGCCATTTGTGGCGTTTGGAGAGCATTGCGCCATCGCACCGCTCCAACAGAGACGTAGCTTCTTTGGAAGTGAACTTCAGGAAATAAATCCTCATCTCCGCGTCCATTGGTCATCTCTCAACCGAGCCCTTTACTTATGCACTTTACATTGTGATAGCCATCGTGCTTGAAGTATTTATATCTTGCTATCACCTTGTTGCTTGTATTGCTTAGAATAGGTTGTTGGTGCACTTAGGTGAACTTAGTGGCTAGATTTTTTGCTGAATAAATTAAACATTAGTTTTATTCCGCATTTACTTGAGCCTAAACCGTAATAATTTTAAAAGCCTATTCACCCCCCCTCTAGGCGACGTCCATTGCCCTTTCAATTGGTATCAGAGAGAGGTCTCTCACTTTTAGGCTTCACCGCCTCGAGAGTAAAGATGTCTCCTAGGGGTTTACTGCACTCTCAGACATTTACATTTGTTGGCACTCATTATGATGTTTGGCGTACTCGCATGCTTAGTCATTTCCGGGCCATTGACCCAAATATTGAGTGAATTCTAGATATGGGCTTGTCTCCTCCTAAGGATCCCCAAAATCTATCTTTGGAGGAGGAGACAAACTCTTATATCGAAGCTCAAGCATATAATGTGCTTGTTAGTGTTGTGAGCATTATAGTTCTTTCCTCAATCATGCCTTTCTGGAACGCTCATGATATATGGACCAAGCTTCAAGCAAAATATTATGTGTCCAAGCTTAATGAGGATGATTATGTTCCCTCCACCTCCGGCCACGATGAGTTCTCATCTTCTTCCACTACACCAACATGTGAGTTGTCACAAGGTAATGATACGGTGAGTGGTGATAGAACTTGCAATGTAGATAGTGAGATTTCGAATCATGATCCTTTGTCTCTATCTTATTGCAATGTTGTATCTTTGGGAATGAACACGTGTAGGACCATATGTGATTTACATCCTAGTGTTGATTGCCCTTGCATATCATGTAGAAATGCCTTAAATATGTCTCATGATGATATGCTTGATTTGCCTTGTTGCCATGATAAATGTGCTTCTATTTCCTCTAGTACTTGTGTTGCTAACCATGTATAGGAAATTGAAGAATGTGTGGGCCAAGGCAAGGTTGCTATTGGAGCTTCATGTGTTCCCTCATCATCAACTTCTCCCAATCTTCACTTGTGCCTCATGGCTAAGGGTTCAAAGGTAACCTCTCTTTTGGATCCCAATATATCTCATGATGATGTGAATGTTGATCATGTAGAAGTAGATGATGATGTTTCTTCTTTAAAAGAGAAGGGGGGCTAGTCCTTCGTGCTTTCCATCCTAATAAAAATTCTTGCTCTACTTTCATTGAAATATTGACCTATGCTATAGAAAGTAGGCAACTTATTGATGAGCATGAGGACACAACAGATAAAATAAGTAGTCTTGAGCGTGAGTATGGTAATGACATTGCCAACCTAAATGAAGCTCTTGAAGAGGAACAAACCACTAAGGAATCTCTTGAGGAGACCTTTGCTCTAGAGCTATCTAGAGTGAAGAAATCTCATGATACAGATCTTGAGGTGGCATGTTCCCTTCAAATTAAAAATGATGAACTTGAAGTTGCTTATGCTAAACTCCTTGAGGATTTTGAGCACCTCAAGAATGGCTCTAGGGTCATCAAGGATGAGCTCATAAAACTCAGCGAGTCACATGAGCAACTTAAATCATCATATTCTAAAGGGCTTTCCAAGTTTCCCTCACCTCTTGCATTAAATGATGATGCTTGTGCTACTAACTCTATTTCTTGTGAAGCATCTATCTTGAAGGAGAATGTTGAGCTAAAGGCTCAACTTACTTTGCTAACTAGCAACTACAGGAAATTAGAAGAAAGTCATGCCAAGCTCTCAAGCTCGCATGAGGATCTTCTAGTCTCCCATGGTAGGATAAGATTAGCTCATGAGGCCATTGTGTCAAAGGTAACATCTAGTGGGCCTCATGTGGACATTAGCACTATATCTACTCCAAATGTTATAGTGACATGTTCTAGTCCTTGTAATTCATCCTCTCACAACCATGATGTATCTTGTGATGAATTGCATTCCTTGCCTTGTTGCTCTAACAATGAAGCTTCTACTTCCTCTAGTATTGTTGTTGATACTAACCATGTAGAGGAAATCAAAGAGCTGAAGGCTCAAATCACTTTTTTGAAGAATGACTTGAAAAGGTGTCATGAAGGGAATACTACACTCAAGAACATGTTTAGTGTGCGATGACCCCCAAGTGACAAGAGTGGGCTTGGATTCAACTCCAACATCAAGAACAAGCCCACTAACGTTTTGAAGCACAAGGGCAACAAGAAGAAGGGCCAAGGACAAGTGAAGAATCCGGCCAACATTGTGTGCTTCAAGTGCAAGGAAGAAGGGCATCATGTGAGGGATTTCCCATTGAAGAAGAATCCTCTTAGCGAGAAGCAACGAGGGAAGCGGCCTCAAGCTCCTCCCCAAGCTCAAGATGGGCCACTTCCCAAGAAGCCTCAAGCTCTTCTTCATGGTGCAGCTCCTCCCAAGAAGAAAGATTGCAAGAGAAGAACTTGCTACATATGCCGTGAGAAGAGGCACCTTTCTTCCTCATGCACCATGGGTAACTCCTCATCCCATCCTATCTTGATTGATGATGCTTATTCACTTTGTAAGGATGAGGGTGGAAATGTGTTTGCCAAATTTGTTGGTGCCCAAAGTGGTGTCAAGAAAAGAACCATTTGGGTGGCCAAGCCTATTGTGACTAACTTCTTAGGACCCAACTTGGTTTGGGACCAACAAGCTAAAACTTGATCAATAGGTGTTTTTGGAGGGCATTGGTGACTTGGTTTCATTATGGAGAATTGAGGGACTTCATCAATTATATTTGTCAAGCCAAGCCATTTGGGTTATCATGCCTCTATCATTTATTCAATGTTCCTCCTTGCGGTAACTTATGCTTAACTCCTTTACATTAATAGTTACTTGCTCCCTTGTGCATGTGTTGGTTTTGTACCTTGCATGTGTTTGTACATGTTGTGCTTCCCACTTACTTATTTTGACCTATGCATTATATTTGTGTATGTTGGTTGGCACACCATGTATTTGTGTTTCTTGGTTTGGATCCTTTATAGACTCTAGTTGGTATCTTATTTGGCTCTTATGAGGGATTAATGTACTATTCCGTTTTGGGGGAGTGTCATGCTTGGGCATTCCACAATCCAAAAATGTGTGTACATGAGGAAAACCACTTAGTAGTTTCTATGTGGTATGTTTTTCTCATGATAAACTTAAGTTCTATAATGTCCATTAACCCTCTCTAGTATGACCTTTTGCCTCTTGTTGAGATTTGTTTGTTTATCACATTATGGAGGAGTCATATTCTTTGTGCATATTACAAACCTAGAAAATGTGGACATTTGAGGTTGTGCCACTTAGATTTCATATTGAGAATTATCTAGTTCCTATGTGGCACATTTGCTCATACAAGTTCCAATTTGCTTGGATATTTTATTGCTCATCTCTTGGAGCTTGTGTGTGAGAGTGATTCTTGGTATGTGTTTCCTCATATTTGGATCTATATATCCTCATGGGAACCACTTGCTTCTATTTAATCTAATCACTGGTGATTATGTGACTATTTGAAGCAATCAAGAATCTCTTTCGAAGCATCAAGCTTAATTCCTATCTTGTTATATGCTTCTTTGTGTGAATATGATCTTGGATAACCTTGCAAACTACCTCGGGAAAATTATCCCTATTACTTCTTGTCATTGTATAATTAGTACTTGATATATGGTAGAATTCATTGATCATATTCGTTTTGGCCTTTTTCTTATTTGCCTTATCTTTGGCCAAGGAAATGCTTTTCTATTTGCTCCCAAGATTTACTTGACTCTTGTGGATCTTCTTATGTTTTTTGTATCCCCTTGTGTTTTATTTAGTGTAGGTAGTAGTGATGATCTCATTTGTGGGCATTTTGCATTCAAAGGAAAAATTATATATAATGCTCTACTTATGGGGGAGCTCTCCTATATTATCTAGAACATTGTTTTATGCTTCTTGATTTGATCATTTTTTGCTTGGAAGCTCGATCCTTTTTTGTGTTGGTACTTTGTGTGCCATCATGAAAAGTGTAAAGAGTTTGTTTTGGTTGTTGTTTCCTTGCTATCGTTGGGAGTTGGTTTTATCTCATTCCTTTTCACATGTTTTGTTCTTTTAGGATGAGATAAATCCTTGAGCCTTGGTATTTTTCTTATCCTTTTTATTTGTCTCTTTCTAGTTCATTTGTTGAACTTGTGACCTTTCATGTGTTGATTTGGTTCTTCTATACAATTTGGACACTTTTTCTCAAGTCACACTTTTGTGTGTGTCTTATTGGTTTACTTGGTGTTTTTGTTCAAACTGTATCTCCTTTTGGTTCTTGAAAGTCTTATGCATGCATATTTACTTCTTGTATATATTATGGCATGCTTGCTTTCTTTGATCCAATATATAGGGGAAACTCCACCAAATCTAAAAGGCTAAGATGTGCATGAAATTCAATTTCATATCAATATGCACATGTTTGTGTGGAGGTTCTCCTAAGTATTGTAGTTGCACTAACTACTTTGGAACCAATTTGTTTGGGGACCATAGTGTACTTAATTGTGTTTTAGGTACATTGGAGATATATATTGGGTGCTTGTATCTTGAACAAGGAAGGAGTGGCGTCTACATGTCAATTGGATGCAAGCTAGGATGATTAATGAATTCACATCTTTTTCATCCTACCAATTATATCTCGATAACAAGTATCTCTCTCATGCATACTTATCTTGTTCCCAACCTTGTGTAGGTTGCTTGTTGGCATGAATTTGTGTACTTGCATATGTTGGATTTCTTGCTTTGGCTTTGAAGAGTTCTCTCCTGCAAATGTGTGTATGTTTATATGAGTGCATATAATGGGGACTATACAAAATCATGCTCATGATCCACCAATCCCAAATATGTCAATCTAGCAGTTTTGTTGCATATTGTTTCCTCAGCATCTCTCATGTGCAATAGTGAGTATTTTACAAAGTTGATTTATATTTTGTGATACTTGTTGCCTTTCTCCATATATTACTTCTATCCCCTTCTTATCTTGGTAATAGTTGTATTGTATGGAGTATGTTGGTGTTTGAAGCTCATTGATGTACAATAAGATATATTTGAGCCCTTGGGCATGCTTTCAAGCAAAACATCTTATTGGTATATTCTATGACTTCCTTTTGTTTTTCATGTGCTTTCTTGAGTATCTATCAATGTTTGTGCATATTTCTTTGTGGGAATTTGTCTTTGTGACATTTTCCACCTAGAAATTTATACACACAAGAGAAGATCATTATTTGGTTGTTTTTGCATTTCTTGGGAACCACCTCTTATTTATTTTTTATTGTTTGGTGGCTCCATATTTATTTTCTTTTGTGTGCGTTGTAAAATGAGTTTGGAGGAGTGAGGATTCCATGGTTGTGCATGTTGTTTCCAAATACAATTACTATAATTGGTGCATGATCATTGGGGAGTTTCTCTAATTCATTTAAGAATGAACACTTGCCTTCTTTCTCATATTCTTGTTGTTTAAATATTTATGGGGGGAGCGAGGATTCCACATTTGTGCATATTGTAGTCAAATACAAGCATTCTCAAATTTACACAAAGTTTGGGGAGCTCCTCTATTTTCATTTAAACGTTTTTCTATTGTTGTTTCCCTTTGACATCATTTGTTGGTGTTTTAAATTGTTTCGTTTGGATCTTTTGTTTTGCTCGCTTCATTTGTTAAAGATTATTTCTCTTCCTTTGTTTTTGCAATCTTTGGGTCCTCTATATAGTTTTACTTCCTCTCAAGTAATCATCATTTTACATGTGCATATGCACACCTTGGGAGGAATTCTCACTATATTGGCCATCTAGAACTATTCACCCATTTTGGCAATCGTTGCCAATGGGGGAGAAGTTTTGGAGGGTTTAAGGGAAGTTGGCCTTTTATTTGAGTGTGTTCTTAAGCATTTTCCACTCATGCTCTTGCATATTTGTGGTTGCTTTTCATGTTGAATATATAGAGGAAACTCAACCAACGGTAACGGTTGGCAATCTATGCAATGAAATTCAAGTTCATCACACATGCATAGATTGTGGGGGAGTTTGCTCTATATATTGTGGTTGTACCAACATCACATACTTGTGTAGTATTTGATGTTTGGGCAACCTCTTTGGTCATTAATTGTCATATTTAAACCCTTGCAAAGGGATTGTCATCAATTACCAAAATGGGGGAGAATGAAAGGGCATGTATGCCCCCATGTGTGGTTTTGGTAATTAATGACAATCTCTATGGACTAATGTGTAAATTGAGTTTCACTTGTAGGTTTGTCCATTGGCATCGCTTGGGCCATGTGTTGTTCTCAAGGTTGGAAGATGAAGAAATTTCCAAGGGCTCTGTGCCCACTGGAATCATGAATAAAGAAGGAGCTTGAAGGTTGATCAAGACATGTCCAAATAGTTACATCAAGATGGATCCACCTCCAGAAGGGATGAAGAAGGGAGAGCTCAAGATGCGCCATCTCTAGTAGATCTCATGCTTGAAGCTTGCCATCCTCGTGATCATCGAGTGATGAACACAAGTTCAAGAAGAGGTTTACCCATGGAGTATGGGGGAGCAATTTGCAAGTCCTCATCAAGCAAGAGCAAACAAGAAAGGTGTTACCACTTTAGAAGAACAAGACAGTCTACATCAAGTTCAAGTGGAATGCTCAAGGCAAAGGTGTGATCTTGTTAGGTCTTCTCTTTTGCCGATCTCGTGTTGTTAGTTGGGAGACCGGGTTTAGGATAGATAATCGTTCTATCAAGAGGGGCTCTCAAGCGGGTGTCTCGATCGCATCGTTCAAAGAGAGCTAAAACCTTTGCATTCATAGCATCATCTTTATTGGTTGATTATTTGGTTCTTGTCCATGATAGGATCTAGAGCTTGTAGTCATCATAATAACAAGCTCTAGTTCATCAAATAAGGATTTCACTTGCATATCTTATTGCGGTTTTTGATCTTGCGAGTTTTTCGGCTCCACACCTTGGGAGATACATCACATATATATACTTGATATTATCTCCCTTGGTGGTATCCAATATTTCACATTTTTTGGGTTCTACTTGGTTTTATATTTCCAACAAAATTGGTTTCATCCCAATCGGAGTTTCCAAGCTCAACTTCTTGTGTTTTGGGTTTTGGAGGTTTTACCCGTTCATCGCTTCTAGAGATGTCATACCTTTCTCAATTTGGTTTTATCCTTCCATGCTGTACTAGATATTTCTTTGCATAATCTTGTAAAACTTTTCGTTCTCTTCAAAACGATCCCAAGATCATAAAAAACGGAGTCCGAAATCAAAAGTTATTGAAGTTTTCGTGCAATGATGTCCTGCGTTTTTGCTTGAGCGGAAGTTCTGGCCCAAGTTTCGGTCAGGTTCAGTAACCTGTGTTTCTATTTGCCGGAAGTTCCGGTGGGGCGAATCTGGCCCAAATGGTCATTTTTCCTTGTCCTATTTATGGGGGGATTCTTCCCCAATTGTTCCCCATCTTTTGAGCTCATTTTTGCCCACCATTGTTGACCTATTTGAGCTTTCTTACTCCCTCTCCCTCCCATGATTCTTACATCTTTTTGAGGGAAAAGTGAGTGGAGATCTAGATCTACAATCCCCCAGTCAAATCCCTTCTTTGTGAAGGAATCGTTGGGATCTAGATCTTGGAGAGTTTTGTGTTCTCCTCTTGTGTTCTTCCTCCCTTATTCCCCCAAATAGCTTCTGTAGCTTTGTTGGAATTTGGGAGAGAAGGACTGATACATCGTAAACATATCTATAATTTCTGATGCTCCATGCTTGTTTTATATCATTTGTCTTATGTTTTGTCTACACTTTGAGGTGTTTTATATCTTTTTTGGAACTAACCTATTAACAAGTTGTCATAGTGCTAGTTGCATGTTTTCTTCTGTTTTTGGTTCTAGAAAGGCAGAAAATCAATATTCTCGGAATTGGCCGGGACAAAAGCCAAAGTCAATAACTTTTCGTGAGGGGCACGAATCTAGAAGGAGGGACGGAGAGGCACCAAAGGGTGGCCAGACCCCCCTGGGCGCGGCCAAACCTAGCCCGTGCCTGGGAGGGTGTGGGCCCTCTGGCCACCTCCTAGCCTCGCCTCTTCGCCTATAAGAAGCTGCCGGTGAGAAAACCCTAAGTCGTCAATCATACTTCCAGAAAAAGTTCGCTGCGCCACCGCCACCAAGGGGAGATTCGTGGGATAGAAAGTCTCTGTTCCGGCACCCTGCCGGGACAGGGAAGTGCCCCCTGATCCACCTCCATCAATCTCCACCACCATCTCCATAACCGTTGCTGATTCCCATGATGAGGAGGGAGTAGTTATCCTTCGAGGCTAAGGGATCTACCGGTAGCTATGTGTCCATCTCTCTCTCTCTATGCATGATCTTGTGGTCATGAGCTTTATAATCAAGTAGATCTACCTTGCTACTCAAGTGCTTCATTAGATCTCTGCTCTCCCCATGTGTGTGAAAGTGACAGCGTGCACGCCATGGTGGCACTTAGGCTTGAGTCTACATAAATACTCTTTGTGCTTTAATAGATCTATACTTTTCCCCACGTGTGTGAAAGTGACAGCGGGCATACCGTGTGTGGCACTTTGGCAAGATTGAAAAATTTTTATGAGTTATATTTGGAGTTGGATGTCTCTATGACATTGTGGTGTTTATTGGAACCATCTAGCGCTCAAGGTGACAGTGTGGGGTTATCTAGATTGGGTAAGACGGACCTTGAGGTGTGTTGTTATAGCCCTACCATGGATTAGAGTGTCCAACCGGAGAGTAGTTAAGAGTAATATCATGAAGAGAGTATATTTATATGAGAGAGTGTTCACTAGTGAAAGTATGATCCCTAGGCCTTGTTTCTAAGCATTGAAACACCGTTTGCTACTAGATCTGTTGCATGTTTGCTTGCTTCCATGTTTGTTCTATTTGCCGGGGAGGTTTTGGTCCTTTACCTTACCTCCCATCAATATCTTTTTTGGCACCGTTACGCTACATCAACAACAAGTTAGAAGCTATTTTCTGGCACCGTTACCACTTGTATTTCACTATATCTTCACCGAACTAGTGCACCTATAAACCTGACAAGTGTATTGGGTGTGTTGGGGACACAAGATACTTCTTGTATCTTGATTGCAGGGTTGCTTGAGAGGGAATACCTTTGACCACTTCCTCCCTGATTTCGATAAACCTTGGGTAATCCACTTAAGTGAAACTTGCTGCTGTTCTACAAACCTCTGCAATTGGAGGCCCAACAACTGTCTACAAGAATAGAAGTGCGTAGACATCAAGCTCTTTTCCGGGCGCTGTCGGGAGGTAAGGTAAAAGGTACTCACATCCTCCGGTGTGAGTGCTCGAAGTTATTTCCTTTAGATTCTGCAATTTTGTCTTTTTATTTCTTATTTTCACTAGTTAGGCTTAATGGAAAACAACAACAAAAATTAGAGAGCTTTATAGTGTTTATCTTGAGTTAGGACATGGAGTGTTTGAAGAGAAAATTAAAAAATCTATGGAGCTTTATTTGCATGCTAATAGCAATGTTATTAGTATGAATTCTTTGAACACCATTATTTATAATGATATGGAAACGTCTAAGCTTGGGGAAGCTAGTTTTGATGAAAATGATCTTTTTAGTCCCCCAGCTTTGCAAGATAGCTATTGTATTTCTTATGATGATACCAAACCTCCAATATATGATGATTACAATGATGAATATGATATTTTCAGTCCACCTACTATTGAGGAGAAAAGTAATTATGATTACAATATGCCTCCTATATTTGATGATTATGGTGATGAGAATAATAATGATTGCTATTTTGTTGAATTTGCTCCCACTACAATTAATAAGAATGACTATGCTTATGCGGAGAGTAATAATCATTTTATGCATGTGGCTCATGATTAGAATGTTTTATGTGATAGTTATATTTTTAATTTTATTCATGTTTCTACTAAAGTTATTATGAGAGAGGGAAACATGGTCTTCCACTATGTAGTTGACTAAGCCAGAGCCCATTTAGCATGTGGCTGTACACGGAAGCCACTGTACAAGAAACATGTTCAATATCTAAGTCCCTGGGTGGTTTTCTTCTAGTGCACATACAAAAAGATAGCCATATAAACATGGTTCCCTTTGTTGCCACCTTGTCCAAATCTTGAGTATCATTTTCCACCCAGGTGGTTCATTGAGTACTTGTTTTATTATATAAAACATATATCTTTCCAACACTTGATATAATCATATCATGTATCCCATCCCAAATATATAGCAGGGATAAGCATACTACAACTACAATGTTTTCACTAAGGAAGATATAATGATATCCTAATAGGATTTAGCATAGCATAAAATATAGTAATCCTTATCATGCATGTTCCAAAAATCCACTAAGTGTAATGAAAATAGTAGGACTTGTATGATAGTGTCACTTGCCTTTTAGTAGAGAATGTTGGTTCACTTATTGATCTTGCAAATATCACACTCTTCTAACTTCACTACAATTCAATCAATCAAACACATATTCAACTAGCATTCAAACAATTTACCACACATAAAATAATAGAAACAAGGCAATGCATGCAAGCATGCAAAAGATGGTTTTATTTAGGAAAGTGGTTTCTATTAGGCTCTAAACATTTTAAGGTTCAAAGTGTCCATTTACTAAAGTGGTAAAACCATTTGCAAAAGGTTTCATCTCATAAACCAAATATTATGCTAAGGTGATATTTTATGTTTTTGAAAATATCTTTTGGCAAAGTAATAACTTTATATGGTTCATCAAATATGTTCTTAAATCTCAAAACTTGGTGTTTAGGGTCAGAAGGTTTGAATCAAATCATTTCCCAAAGGTTTTACTCAAAATTCATTTCTAAACCATAAGCAATATTTTTATTTGACTAGAAATGGGCTAACTCAAATATTTATTCCTTAACTTCACAAAATACATTTTTAAATCCATAAGTTGGTTCCTATGGTCAGTAGGTTCAAAACAATCCATTTAGCAAAGATTTCACCTTAAAATTATATCTAGAACAATTTTTATATTCAAAATATGCCTACACATGTTTCTGCAAATTCACCCAATTTTACAGAAGCAAAACATTAAACAAAGTGGATGGTTGCAAATTACTTGTTCTGCTGATTCCATTGATATAAAATTTGCAAAATTTGGACGTGTGGACCAAAAGTTATGGATTTTACAAAATTGAACATCTAATAGATCATTTCTAGTTTTATTCAAACAGACTAGCCACGTGTCTTGTTCTGATAGGATGGTACCGCTTCGGTTGGATCAGCCTCTCTGGTGCGTTGGACCTAAACAGATCGTGCGGCACAGAGACATCCTTACCCCTTCGCTTAAATGAATCTATCTAAGCCGCCAGATGGAGATCTAACGGTGCAAAACAGTTTGACCTAAATCGAGCGGCGCTGGCTGCAGTGCTCTGGCGGCGGCGACGGCAAGGTCTGTGGGCATTTATTGAGGACGATGGAGATGACGTGGCGGTGGGACCAGGAGGTCAGCGAGGGGGTGTGGCATGAGCGCGGTGAGAAAGAGAGGCAGAGGGGTGTGGGGTATCCGGGTGGGCTTGTTGGGCCATGGGGGTGGGGCTGGGACGAAAGGCTAGTGCTGGCTTTATTTTTTTTCCTCTTCTCCTTTTCTTTTTCTATGTGATTTTTCAGGAATGGATTTGAACCCTAATTCAAACTTGTTTGAACTCAAATCTTTTCTAGATTTTTGTACAGTGAACCTTGCACTCAAAAGTGTGACAAATACATCTATTCACTCAAACACACCTTGGTCTTTTGAAAATAATAATAAAACCATGCCTCATATGAAAAATAAAATGGGCATAAATATGGTTTTATTTGTTTTCAAACTTTGAAATTTTTTGTGCGAGCTCTAGATTCTATGATGATATGAATGCAATGCATGCTTTTGCAGGACGATGGAGACGACATGGCGGTGGGACCAGGAGGTCAGCGAGGGGGTGTGGCATGAGCGCGGTGAGAAAGAGAGGCAGAGGGGTGCGGGGTAGCCGGGTGGGATTGTTGGGCCGCGAGGGTGGGGCTGGGCCGAAAGGCTGGCGCTGGCTTTATTTTTTTCCTCTTCTCCTTTTCTTTTTCTATTTGATTTTTCAGGAATGGATTTGAACCCTAATTCAAACTTGTTTGAATTCAAATCTTTTCTAGATTTTTGTACAGTGAACCTTGCACTCAAAAGTGTGACAAATACATATGTTCACTCAAACACACCTTGGTCTTTTGAAAATAAAAATAAAACCATGCCTCATATGAAAAATAAAATGGGCATAAATATGGTTTTATTTGTTTTCAAACTTTGAAAAATTTTGTGCGAGCTCTAGATTCTATGATGATATGAATGCAATGCATGCTTTTGCAATTCATGAATTTTGGGATGTTACAGTAAGTAAATATGCACATATATTCACTCAAATTTCTAGAGAAAGTATATGAAGTTGAAATCCATCACTCACGACTACACATAATGGACTACATACATCAATATGTACAAATTCCAATAAGTTAGTCGTTGTTCTTCTTTGGCCTTTGAATGAAGTTTTAATTATCTCCAAGAAAGTATCACAAGCGTCATTTTATCAAAATCAAAAGACTCCAAAATTCCATCAACATGGAGTTTCTACATGTTTTATTTCCATTATAATTCAAACGACAATGTCACTTCTTAAGTGATCTTTCAATCATTTGTGTTGCGACATTTTTAGCATTAGTTTTATGGATATGATTTCTCCAACCAGATTTGTAAATCATCCATCTTTTATGGTATACGGTAATTATTTGAACAACCTTTTGTTCTCATAATACCTGGTCAAAATAACAATTATTGAAACATATTTTGAAGGAAATCTTTGATGTCAATGAGAAACACAACACCACTTTTGTTAATTTTCGATGAACATCATCACATATTCTCTTACTGGTTACTTAGGCCATTGGAGTTCATGAATTGTGTATTCCTGTATGACATTTCACACCAGCCAATTCGGTATCCAATACCCAAGAACCACATTGTTTAACAAGCAAAGAATACAATCATAACATGTATATCATCTATATACCTAAGCTAGACATTTCCAATCTTTTCTTTTTCTACCAAATATTTTTGAGATTCTCTTTCAGCATTTCCTTTCCCTTTTAAAAGAATCTATCAGCATCAAAAGTGGCAGCATACATAGTACAAAGTGTGTATAGTCAAATACTAATACAAAGTGTTTGGCATTCTTTCAAAATCCATTCTTTAGTAATATTTTAGTGTAGTAAATAATTTACCTACATCTTCTATTCATCCTTATCATGACAATTTTCATGATCAATCTACCATAGCTTATAAAGGCGAATCACGAGTATAATGTTGATTTTCAAAACCTTTTGGAGGATTAGGATGTCTAGCATCTCCAACCTTCGCAAATTCTCATCAAATATGAGAACATAAATTTGCTAAACTATACTCTATGATGTTTCAACCAAAAACATTGTTTCAGATATCGAAATATCTTCCACACATGATGGTTTTTGAAACAATCTTTTCAGCTCCTAGATAACCTTGATATTCAAACAATCTTTTGAATATGAAGAATCATGGAGGGAAACATGATACTTTTAGATACTAACACTAGATTGGTTACTCTTGATTTAATACTAATTATTGAACTTCACGGAGTAAGTGGAGTTTGCTGAAAGTTTGCAATAGGACTTTTAAAATTTACATTGACACTCAAAACAATACGATACCAGTTCGTAAAGTAACTATCCAGAATTCTATAGTTCTATTATCTCAATTATAACTAAGCATAAGGTGGTGAATGAATGACAATTACTACAACAAATTATGCAAATTCACTTTGACTTAATTTATGATAAATTGTGTTCAACTTTAATCACATTACTTCTAAACTCCCACTCAAAACAACATCCCTCACGTTGCCTTAGTGACTACACGAACCAAATCAGCTACATCATGTCCGATCATCATAAGAGATGATGTAGCATCAAAGGCGAATAATCAACATGCTCATCATATCATCCATATGACTCATGCTTTACCTTTTGGTATTCCGTGTTCCGCGACCATGTCTGTACATGCTAGGCTCATCAAGGTTAACCTTAGTATACGTATGTGCAAATCTTGCTTGCACCCATTGTATGCACACGTAGAATCTATCACACCCGATCATGACTAGATGCTTCGAAATGACGAGTCTTAGCAATGGTGCCTACTCAGGACAAAAACTTTATTACTTGATATTTAGTGAGAGGGATCATCTTATAATGCTACCATTTCTATCTAAGCAATACAAGATGCATAAAAGGATTAACATCACATGTAATTCATAATATGTGATATGATATGGCCTTTCTTCTTATGCCTTTGATCTCCATCTCCAAAGCACGGACATGATCTCCATCATCACTAGCATGGCATCAAGGTCAATGGCTCCGCCTCATGGTTGTCCATCACCAACAGCAACTATTAAAACTACATGGAAAAAATCTACTACATGATGAATAGACACGCAAGTCTTAAAAAATTTAAAGACAACCATTAGGCTCCTGCCGGTTGCCAACATACAATAAGTATCATTTCATACATCATATATAATCACAATCACATCATGGACATGTCGCATCACATGCCCTTGCAAAAACAAGTTAGACGCCTCTAATTTTCTTTGCATGTTTTACGTGGCTTGGGACTTTCAAATAAGAACCATTCTTACCTACGAACACGAACCACAACGCTGATACAAGTTTTGTCAAGTGCCCATTGTAAATTGAATCTTAACTATGGTGGGAGACAGACACCTGCAAAGCCACTTGTGCAATACAAGTTGAACGTTGAGCGTGGAGCAAGTCTCATGTGCGACGACATGTAAAGTTAGCCCGGGCCATTTCATCCCACCATCCCGCAAGATGAAAATTACACGAAAAGCAAGCGACAACAAAAGAATCAATGCCCACAAAACCATTTTGTTCTACTCATGCAACAGATCTACGCATAGATTAAGCTCCGATACCACTACGGGGTTCGTTGCATAGAAAACAAAAAAATCTATTGCAAGAACACATAAAACCAAGATCCAATCTATGGCAAAGCCAAGATCTGATCTACAAGATCAGTGCAATGAGATAGAAGAGAACTAACCCTCATAGATCCAAAGAGTTTAACAAGATCAGATTCTCGTGGTTGATGTAGTCAATCACTTGCCGATCTCAAGATCGTGTAGACGATCCTTCCAGCTCTTTGTTTCAGCAGCGCTTCCGCACTCGGTCACACATACGGAGTCAATGAAGACCTTCCTCTCCCCATTCCAGCGGGCGGCAGAGGTAGTAGATCCCCTCGGAATCTTGGTAGCACGACGGCATGGTGGTGGTGGTGGTGGTGGAGAAATCCCTATAGGGCTTCGCCTAAGCTGCATCTGGAAGATGGAGGAGGGAGGAGGTGGTGGCAGCTAGGGTTGGTGGCGCCTAGGATAAGGGACAAGAGGGAGTGCACCCCTAGCCCTCCTTATATAGAGGGGTGATGTCTGTGCACTTCTATTTTTGTAGACAGTTGTTGGGCCTCCAAGTGAAGAGGTTTGTACAACAGTAGCAAGTTTCCCTTAAGTGGATTACCCAAGGTTTATCGAACTCAGGGAGGAAGTGGTCAAAGGTATTCCCTCTCAAGAAACCCTACAATTAAGATACGAGAAGTCTCTTGTGTCCCCAACACACCCAATATAGGTGCACTAGTTCGGAGAAGAGATAGTGAAATACAAATGGTAATGGTGCCAGAAAAGAGCTTCTGACTTGTTATCGATGTGGGGTAACGGTGCCAGAAAAGACTTTCATGGAGCTTGATGGTGAGGTAAATACTAAAGCAAGCAAACAGATGGAAGCAAGCAAACATGTAACAGATCTATATGCAAGCGGTGCTTCAATGCTTAGAAACACGGCCTAGGGATCATACTTCCACTAGTGAACACTCTCTCATATAAATATCCTCTCTTCATGATACTACTCTCCGGTTGGACACTCTAATCCATGGTAGGGCTATAATAGCACACCTCAAAGTCCGCCTTCCCCAATCTAGATAACCCCACACTATCACCTTGAGCGCTAGATGGTTCCAACAAACACCACAATTTCATAGAGACATCCAACTCCAAATATAACTCATAACAAATATTCAATCTAGCCAAAGTGCCACACACGGTATGCACGCTGTCACTTTCACACACGTGGGGAAAAGCTTAGATCTATTAAAGCACAAAGAGTATTTATGTAGACTCAAGCCTAAGTGCCACCATGGCGTGCACGCTGTCACTTTCACACACATGGGGAGAGCAGCGATCTAATGAAGCACTTGAGTAGCAAGGTAGATCTACTAGATTACAAAGCTCATGACCACAACAAGATCATGCATAGAGAGAGAGATGAACACATAGCTATCGCTAGAGCCCTTAGCCTCGAGGAAGAACTACTCCCTCCTCATCATGGGAATCAATAACGGTGATGGAGATGGTGGTGGAGATCGATGGAGATGGCTCCGGGGGCACTTCCCCATCCCGGCAGGGTGCCGGAATAGAGACTTTCTGTCCCCCGAATCTCCCTTTTGGTGGTGGCGGCGCTACGGAGGTGTTCGTGGATTTCCGCCAAATTATTTAGGGTTTTTGGGTCGGAGGCTTCATATAGGCGCAGGAATCAAGGTCGGTGGGGGTCCAGGGGCCCACACCCAGGCGCCTCCAGGGATTACCCGTGCCTAGGGGGTTTGGCCACCCTATGGCCCCCTCCGGCTCTACTTCGTGGTTCCGTGTTGCTCCGGGAAAATAATAACTTTGGCTTTTGTCCCGTCCAATTCCGAGAATATTAATTTTCTGCCTTTCTGGAACCAAAAACAGAAGAAAACATGCAACTGGCACTGTGGCAACTTGTTAATAGGTTAGTTCCAGAAAATATATAAAAACACCTCAAAGTGTAGACAAAACATAAGAAAAATGATATAAAACAAGCATGGAGCATCAAAAATTATATATACATTTCCGATGTATCAACATCCCCAAGCTTAACTCCTGCTCGTCCTCGAGTAGGTAAATGATAAAAGAATAATTTTTTAGGTGACATGCACCTTCACAATAAAGATCAAACCATTTGCAAGCATTGAAAGCTGGGATCAAAGAACTCTAATCATGTGCATGAAATATGGAGTTATAACATTAAGACAAAGTAACTATGCATGGAACATGAAAGGCTACAAACAAAGATCATGAATGACAATGCATTGAAAGACGTTTGTTTGTTTCACATACAGAAAACATGGCATAGTGGCATTCAGCTTGTCCCTCATGGAGTAGCAAATAGATGCACAAGACACCTTCAAAGTTCACAAGGGTGACTAGAAACAAATAGCACAAGAGCAAGTAATATCACAATATGCATCAATTAATAAGCTTTGGAACACTGCACACAGAATGACAACTATGCTCTCTTAATGGTGCCTAACGGTAGAAGGTGGAGACTCAATAGTGGTGGAAGAAAGGCCTGTTTTATAAAGGAAGCAGGTATTACAAGTTTCAAAAAGAGCCTCCAAAAATTATGGTACTTGTTAGCTTTCAGCCCTCATTGCCCCTATCATAAGCATATTGAAGTGGTTAAGGTTAAAGTGGCAAAGCTGGAGTATATGCTTGACAAAGTATAAGTTGGCAATCTCAAGTCCCTTGAATACGAGCGCCACACCTCATGCATACTCAACTTTGGGCCCAGGCAAGTTCTTCTCGCTATAAGTATTTGCATATCATTGAGAACCGCCAACGGGGTACCTCTTGCACATGGTACAGGAGCTTTCCCATAACCAAAATGACAAGTCAAGCAGACAATGAGCATCTCAGTAATGCTTTTATTTACCATATGCATAGCTTTTTATTGAGGATGCTTCATAGATAGCTCACTATGGTGATGCTGCAAGTTTCCACCATGATTAGGCATGGCTTAAGCTAGCGGCCCAGGCGTTTCTCTAACACAGAATACAAACTCCATGGACTTACAAGTTCCCACTTCATTTCACATTGGTAACATCTATAGACAAAAGAGCATGATATCAACTGAGTACAACAAGGTACAAGTGCAATGTTGAAAACGTTCCCCGTGACAGCATGGTTCTGCTAATTCCAACTTATAAGTGCAAGCATATACAACAAAGTTGTCACAGTGGTTCAAGTTTATTAGGGGCAAAGAATAAAGTGTGCCATCAAGTTCGTGAGGGCTTTATTCACTAAGTTTTCACATAAAAAATAGTTTTTAATTGGAAGATAGTTGAAAACAAGAATATACTTGGAATGGTGTAATACACCATGCATAGGAGTTTATAGTGGGAACTTTGGAATAACTTGGTTTCTTGGGAGTTGGAAGCATGAGTAGAGCTTACTCATACAAGTGGAGGCTAGCAAAAGACTGGGAGCAACCAACTAAGAGAGCAATAATGGCCATAATCATTCCAGAGCAACAAAACATTACTAATCAAAGGATAGAGTGGTACTACAAGTAAAGGAATAGATGATCATAGAGGCTATGGTGACTTGTTCATAGGCATAACATGGTGTGAGCATGTGCCAAGTCAACCCAAACAAAGCATCAAAGGAGAATACCGCAATACTATACTTTTGTATGCTAAAACAACGCATGATTCCTTCAAGGCTCATTAAGAAATCCTAATTGTTTGGAGCAAGTCATGCTACAGCAATAATCACTAAGCATAAGGTCAAAACAAGATCTAGCATGACATGATCAAGTCTAAGCCACAGTCAAAATAAGCTCCCTTTTGTACCACTTAAGCATGAAGCTTTCTACTCTTTTCCAACACCAAGCAACTTATTTGAAACAACTCACAAAGTTAATAATCAATAAATATCAATGAGATTGTCTCACAAATCCACAAATAATAAGTAAAAAGTTATAAACTGAAAGCATAAGAAAACTAAGGCTAAGCACAGCGCTAGCAAAAGAGAACACTCACAAAAAAATAAGAGTGCAAACTAGAGTGTTCTAGGCAATGAAAACAAAGTGTGTCTCTCTCCAAAAGAATGTGTGGTGTAAAAAACCAACTTAATCAAGCAAACTAAGCAAACAAAAACCAAAAACAAAAATTAAGACGCTCAAAGAACAACACAACTATGCATGAAACAATAAAACTGAAGTGTCTAGACGGACCTGAGCTTTTTATTGATGAAGAAGGGGATGCCTTGGGCATCCCCAAGCTTTGACGCTTGTACCTCTTGAATATTTCTTGGGGTGACATGGGGTGGCATCCCCAAGCTTGAGCTTTTGTCCATTCTTCATCTCATTACATCATTCTTTCTCTACAACTAAAATTTTTCCTTCATACAAAACTTCACACAATCTTCATTAGCAACATTAGTGTATTCAAAAGATAATAGACCTTTAGGCAAAGCTTTTGAATAGCAAGACTTTTCACTAAAAACACAAGATACTGTAGTAACTCCTTCAAGAAGCTCAATTTACCAAAAAGAACCCCAAAAGGAATCAATAAGAAGCAAATACAAATAATAGCAGAAATCTGTCAAAACAGACCAGCAGGTAGAAACCGATCTTTTAGAAACTCTTCTATTGCTCAAATCAAAAAGTTTTGAACTGATGGAAGTTAGCTAACATACTGGGAGATTTATTCATAAATTTTGAGCTCAATCTGAGTTATAGAGACTCCTCACGAAATTTTATGGTGGAGGACAGAAATCTATTTCGGGACAGCAACTCCCCAAATCTTATTTCCCTCTCATTAGAGGTCATTCTTGGCACAAAAGGCAAACAAAAAAAGATAAGGAGAGGTCATTACTGAATTAATAACTTCCAAGACTCAAGTAAACTCTTGGGTTATCTCCCAACAAGTACTTTTCTTTAATGCCTTTAAGTTAGTATTGATAGCTTGAGAAGATGCTCACAGAAGAATTATGAATTGAAGTCAAAGAGAGCATCAAGAAGCAAATTCTAAACACATTTAAGTCTAACCCACTTCCTATGCATAGGAATCTTATAAAGAAACAAGTCAAAGAAGCACAAAGCAACAAGCATAGGAAAGCAAAACAAGTGCAACTTCATGATTTTCAACATAAAGAGGGGAAGCTTAATATTATTGAGATATATAATACCATGTTTCCCTCTTTCATAATAACTTTCAGTAGCATCATGAATAAAATTAACAATATAACTATCACATAAAACATTCTTATCATGAGCCACATGCATAAAATGATTATTACTCTCCACATAAGCATGGTCATTCTTATTCATTGTAGTGGGAGTAAATTCAACAACATAGCTATCATTATTATTCTCATCACCATAATAATCAAATATAGGAGGCTTATTGTAATCACAATAAATTTTCTCCTCAATAGTAGGTGGACTGAAAATATCATACTCATCATTGTAATCATCATATATTGGAGGTAAACTATCATCAAAAAAATTCTCCTCTATGCTTGGGGGACTAAAAATATCATGCTCATCAAAACTAGCCTCCCCAAGCTTGTACTTTTCCATAGCATTAGCAACAATGGTGTTCAAATAATTCATACTAATAACATTGATATTAGCATGCATATAAAGTTCCATAGGTTTTTTAATTTCCTCTTCAAACACTTCATATCCTAACTCAAGATAGATACTATAGAGCTCTCTAATTTTTTTGCTGTTTTCCATTAAGCCTAACTAGTGAAACAAGAAACAAAAAGACAAAACTGCAGAATCTAAAGGAAATAACTTCGAGCACTCACACCGGAGGATGTGAGTACCTTTTACCTTACCTCCCTGGCAACGGCGCCAGAAAATATTTTTCTGGCTTACTGTTGCCGTGGGGTAAGATGTGTGAGTGCTTTTTACCTTTCCTCCCCGGCAACGGCGCCAGAAAAGAGCTTGATGTCTATGCACTTCTATTCTTATAGACAGTTGTTGGGCATCCAAGTGTAGAGGTTTGTAGAACAGCAGCAAGTTTCCCTTAAGTGGATTACCCAAGGTTTATCGAACTCAGGGAGGAAGTGGTCAAAGGTATTCCCTCTCAAGCAACCCTGCAATTAAGATACACGAAGTCTCTTGTGTCCCCAACACACCCAATATAGGTGCACTAGTTTGGAGAAGAGATAGTGAAATACAAGTGGTAATGGTGCCAGGAAAGATCTTCTGACTTGTTGTCGACGTGGGGTAATGGTCCCATAAAATACTTTGATGGAGCTTGATGGTGAGGTAAATAGTAAAGCAAGCAAACAGATGGAAGCAAGCAAACATGTAACAGATCTAGATGCAAGCGGTGTTTCAATGCTTAAAAGCACGGCCTTGGGATCATACTTTCATTAGTGAACACTCTCTCATATAAATATCCTCTCTTCATGATACTACTCTCCGGTTGGACACTCTAATACATGGTAGGGCTATAATAGCACACCTCAAAGTCCGCCTACCCCAATCTAGATATCCCCACACTGTCACCTTGAGCGCTAGATGGTTCCAACAAACACCACAATTTCATAGAGACATCCAACTCCAAATATAACTCATAACAAATATTCAATCTAGCCAAAGTGCCACACACGGTATGCACGCTGTCACTTTCACACACGTGGGGAAAAGCATAGATCTATTAAAGCACAAAGAATATTTATATAGACTCAAGCCTAAGTGCCACCATGGCGTGCATGCTGTCACTTTCACACACATGGGGAGAGCAGCGATCTAATGAAGCACTTGAGTAGCAAGGTAGATCTACTAGATTACAAAGCTCATGACCACAACAAGATCATGCATAGAGAGAGAGAGAGATGAACACATTGCTACCGGTAGAGCCCTTAGCCTCAAGGAAGAACTACTCCCTCCTCATCATGGGAATCAACAATGGTGATGGAGATGGTGGTGGAGATCGATGGAGATGGCTCCAGGGGCACTTCCCCGTCCCGGCAGGGTGCCGGAATAGAGACTTTCTATCCCCCGTATCTCCCTTTCGGTGGCGACGGCGCTACGGAGGTGTTCGTGGATGTCCGCCAAATTATTTAGGGTTTTTGGGTCGGAGGCTTCATATAGGCGCAGGAATCAAGGTCGGTGATGGGGATATGCCTACCGGGGTATACCCAGCAGGACTTTTCTGACTGGCCCAAGAACTGGCGAGTGGGCCTGCAAGACGGCGACTGGATCAAGGCCTGGTGTGGATCCTAGCGACTGGAAGCTGAAGGCCCAGGAGAGTAGATAGGCCCAGTCGGATTAGGTTAAACAAATACCGAAGCCTTAACTGATTCGGTTTAGATATGTAAACCCTAGGGGGAGGTGAGTCTATATAAACCTCCCCACATGGCGTGTAGACGTACGTTCCATCATACACCCAAGCGACTCGCCGCCTAGCCGCCAAGCTCGCCCCATTGTACCACCATCATAATACAATCTAGCAGGAGTAGGTCTTTACCCTCCGGGGGGCCGAACCTGGGTAAAACCCTGTGTCTCCGCCCTCATCTCGCACCGCAGATGGCTGGCCGCCCTTGCCCCTCGTTCTACTACTCGCTGCCGATTGCAGCATCTGCCATGACCATTCCCACGATAGTGGCGCCCACCGTGGGGCCTGGCCGGTCTGCCCGGTGTTCTGCGGCGAGATCCAATCTGCCCATCAACGAGACGGTCGCCACCGGCCGCATGATAGCGATCGGCGAGATGCTCCAGATCTTGACGAGCCGCTACGTCCCGGCGGCGCGACCCGTCATGCACAACATGATCTTGCCGGTGGGCACGATCAGCCTCTTCGTTGGCCTCACCGACGTCATCGTCTCGGAGGATTCGGCTCGCATCCGCGAGTCGCCGCCACGCGATCGGCTCTCCGAGAGCCAGGTCCGCACGATCCATCGCCTCGCCTCCGAGTACAACTCGGCCCACAGCAACGTGGCCGAAAACTCCGCCGGATCCATCACCGCGGCTTCGCGCGTGGGCTCCATCACCCAGGTCTCCAACGTGGGAGACTTCGAGGATCCTTCCATCCTTGGGATCTTTGACTTCGACTCCGGATCGGAAAACTCCGCCGATCTCCGCGACGGGACCAGTCGCCACGCCGCGACCTATATGGCGACTGGCACCGATCCGCCGGAGGATCCCTTCTCCACCCTGAACCCTCCTAACGCCACGGCAACGGAGGTCGAGGAACTCCGCCTAAAGCTGGCGGAGGCAGTCCGCAAGGAGCAAGCCGAGCGCGAAAAATTTCGCCTCGAGGAGGTGATAGCGCAGGAGCTGTCGCGCTACCACCAGCAGCGAATCAGGTCGCGCCTGAACCCCACCATCCAGGGGCGCGCCCTGAACTTCGACGACGAGAACGACCTGGCCCGCGTGGCCGAGCGCGCGATCTGCGAGAACGCGACGCTAGGAGGAAGCGCCCGGCCCCCGCCAGGGTCGACGGCGAACGACGCCCCACCTCTACCTAACCGCAGACCTTCCAGGGATCAACTGCGGATAGTGGTCTTCTCTCGGGAGCGAGACGCGAATGGCCTACCACTGTTCTCCACCCCGATGGACAACCTCGTGGCGGGCCGAGCAGCGGCCGACAACATCACGGCCACTGGTGACGGCGCCTTACAGATCCAGTACGTTAGGGCCCTACTCGCAAAGGTGGTCAAGCAGCAAAACGCAGGCGCCGACTCGCAGGGTCGGGTGTACTCGCGTTCTTCGGGCAGCAGAGCGGCCTCAAGCGGCCGCCCATTGGCAGCAAGCACCCTCAATTGCCCGCCACCCGAACCGCTTCAGCTCCAACACCAACCCGCGAACGCGGCACTCTGCACCAACGACCCTGTGACCAACCGTCGCCGCCAGCGGTCGACCCGTTGACGCCGCACCCACATCATCAACAACCAAAGCTGGCGCGCACGCCAGCCCGACGACCGCGACACCTAACCAACCGCGACAATGGCCGATGGGGTCGCTAAGCCGATTCAGTGCCGGACCGATGATCCGAGGCGAAAAATACCCGCGAACTTCAAGGCGCCGAAGGAAAGAGAAGTGCGACCTTCGTGACGACCCTCGTGGCTGGATACATACCTCATGGCGATGGGGATCGCTGGCCACACCGACCTGCTAGCCGCCCGTTACCTCCACTTGATGATGGAGGGGACGTGCAGGTAGTGGATCAACACCCTCCCCTAGGATAGCATCGACTCCTGGGAGGAGATGCGCGATGCCTTCGTCAGGCACTTCGAGTGTTCCTACACCCGCGCCACCACCATCGAGGACGTGGAGCGATGCGTCCAGGGGCCTCGTGAATCAACCCGCAACTGGGTCCAGCGGTGGCAACAACTATGGTACAACGCGGTCGGCATCCACCCGGACACCGCGATCCATTGCTTCAAGACCTCGTGCCGCTACGAGCCCTTGGTCGCCAAGCTCAAGCGACATTCTCGCACGCTCGACAACATACCGGACCTCCTCGAGATCGCCAAACGGTACGGGGAGGAAGATCCAAACCAGGAAACCGACGACGAGTCGGGAGGCCAACGCCGCACGAGCGGCAACGACAACGGACGACGGTCCGACCTACGCTACAGCAACACTCGCCTCACTGGCAAGCGCCGCAGTGATGGGCGAGTCGACTTCGTCGCCAACGCCGGGCACGCGCAGCGTGAGCCCAAGAGCTTCCGCCGCGACGGAGGGAAACACCACGATGGCGGCAACTACAAGGCAAAACCAAGGTTCGACCCCGCGGCCCTCCTTAACCAACCTTGTGCGTTTCACAACAGGGAAGGGAAGCCCGCCACGCACACGACCGCCTACTTCCACACTCTCAAGGAGATTGAGAAGGCACGGCGAGCGCGGGAGGACCCCGACAACAACCCGCCAAACGGCGGAAAATTCGGCAATGTGGCCGGCTCGCTCCATACCTTCACAAGCTTCAACACGAAGCACGAGAAGAAGGTCATCGCCCGTGCCGTCACCGTCAACGCGGTGGCCCAGGTGGACGTTCCCCAGTTCCTTAACTGGTCGGAGCAACCCATCACCTGGAGCCGCCAGGACCACTCGCCACGCATCGAGTACCCAGGCCGAGTCGCCCTGGTGGTCAAGCCTAAGGTGGGCGACTACTGGCTCCCCAAGACATTGATGGGCGGTGGCAGCTCCATCAACATCCTGTACCTGGACACCTTCAGGCGACTGCGGCTCCCGCAGTCGATGGTCGAGACGACCTCCACCACGTTCCACGGCATCGTCCCCGGTCGGAAGGCGTACCCGATAGGCAAGACCACGCTGCCAGTCACCTTCGGCACACGAGCAAACTTCTGCACCGAGCGGATCGTCTTCGATCTGGTACCCTTCGACAGCCCCTACCACTACGTCCTGGGGCGCCAGGCATTCGCCAAGTTCATGGCAGCGCCCCACTACGCGTACAACACGACGAAGCACCCCGGTCCGTGCGGCGTCATCACCATCAACGGCGACCCCGACATGGCCGCCGAGTGCGAAGCCAAAGGAGCCGAACTCGCCGACGCTGTCATCGCGGGAGAGGCCAACCACACCGACGAGCTCGCCAAGTACGCGAGCGGGGTCAACAACGACGATCCCACCATACTCAAGAAGCCCAATTTGGAGGGTGCAAACACCTCCGCCTTCGAGGAAACGATGCACACCAGCACCGTCGAGCTGGTCCCAGGCGACTCCAGCCAGACGGTGACGATCGGGACGGGCATGAGCCCAGCCTAGGAAGGCGCGCTCATCGAGTTCCTTCGTGTGAACAGGGACATCTTCGCATGGAAGCCCTCTGACATGCCTGGTGTCCCTAGGGAACTTGCTGAGCACAAACTAAACGCCGACCCCAAAGTGCGACCCGTCAAGCAGTCGCTGTGGCCCTTCAATGAAGAGCGCTGCCGAGCTATCGCCGAGGAGGTACAACGTCTACTCGCTGATGGTTTCATCCGGCCAATCAAATACTCCAAGTGGCTGGCAAACCCAGTCCTGGTCGAGAAGAATAATGGGACCTGGAGGATGTGCATCGACTACACAAACTTAAACAGCACCTGCGCGAAGGAGCAGTTCGTCCTCCCGCGGATCGACCAAATAATCGACTCCACCGCGGGCTCGGAGTCGCTGTGTTTCCTCGACGCCTACTCTGGGTACAACCAGATCAAAATGGCTGTTGAGGACAAGGAGAAGACGGCGTTCATCACGCCATTCGGAGCCTTCTGCTACACCGCCATGACCTTCAGCCTCAAGAACGCAGGGGCGACCTACAGCGGTGCATGCAGGAGTGCCTCGCGAGCCAAATTGGCCGCAATATCCATGTTTATATCGATGACGTGTTCGTGAAGTCCGCTCGCCAGGGCGATCTACTCGCCGACCTGGCGGAAACATTCGCCAACCTGCGGAAATACAAGATAAAGCTCAACCCAGGCAAATGCACCTTCGGTGTACCAGCAGGGCAACTACTGGGGTACGTCGTCTCCAAGCGCGGGATCGAGGCGAACCCCACCAAAATCGACACGATCGCTCGACTCGGCAAACCCGAGTGCCTGCGCGACGTCCAGAAGCTGGCCGGGCGAGTAGCGGCTCTCAGTCGCTTCATCCCCCGCCTGGGCGAAAAGGCGATGCCCCTATACCGCCTGATGCGCAAGAACCCCACCTTCCAGTGGGACAAGGAGGCGGACGACGCGCTCCGCGACCTCAAGAAGGTGCTACTCGCAGCACCACTACTCGCCGCCCCCGTCGACAAAGAACCCATGCTGGTCTACGTCGCGGCTTCCGAGCGCGTCGTCAGTGCCGTCATGGTCGTCGAGCGGCCGGAGGAAGGAAAGGAGCGCCCCGTATAGCGACCGGTGTACTACATCAACGAGGTCCTCACCGAGTCGCGCCAGCGATACCCGCAGTACCAGAAACTGGTATACGCGGTCTTCAGAGCACATCATCCGCAACCACGAGGCGACCGGGCGAGTTGCCAAGTGGGCCGTCGAAATCGGCGTCCACAACATCAAATATGAGCCATGAAAAGCGATCAAGTCGCAGGCTCTAGCGGACTTCATCGCCGACTAGGAAGAGGCCCAGCAGCTAGAAAAGCTGCCATACCTCCACTACTGGAGCCTGCACTTCGACGGCTCCAAGAACGCGGACGGCGCAGGAGAAGGGATCGTGCTGAATTCACCGAAGGGCGACAAGCTCCGCTACGTCCTCTTCCTCGACTTCACCCCCTGCACCAACAACATGGCCGAGTATGAGGCACTACTCCACGGCATGTGAGCTGCCAAGGAGATGAACGTCAACCGCCTACATTGCTACGGAGACTCCGACCTCGTCACTGGGCAAGTCGCTGGCACCTGCGACGCCGTCTCTCCCACCATGGCGGCATACCGCCAAGCAGTAGACAAGCTGGGGGGACACTTCGCAGGCTACTCCGTCGAGTGGATCGACAGGCGGAAGAATGAGGAGGCTGACGCACTCTCTCGCATCGGGTCAGCTCGACTCACACCACCCACCGGCGTCTTCCTCGACACAATCACCAAGCCATCAGTCTCTCCCCCAAGGGAGATCGACATCGCAGTCCCGCTGCATCCAGAGGCAGCCCTGGTCGCACTCATCGCCGAGCCAGATGACTGAACCAAGCCGTACATCGCCTACCTGGAGGCTGGCACCTTGCCGGCAGACGAGACAGATGCCCGGATGATTGCACGCCGATGCAAATCCTTCACCATCATCGACGACGAGCTCCACAAGCGCAGCGTGACTGGCGTGTTCCAACGTTGCATCCAACCCGCCGAAGGACGCAAGATCCTCCATGACATCCACTCCGGCGACTGCGGCCACAACGCCGGTGCCCGCTCTCTGGTCGCCAAGGCTATGCGGCACGGTTTCTACTGGCCCACCGCACACGCCGATGCCGTCGACATTGTCCAGCGGAGCACCGGGTGCTAGAAGTACGCCAACCAGACACACGTGCCGTTCTCAGCGCTCAAGACAATCCCCATCACCTGGCCATTCGCCGTGTGGGGTATGGACATGGTAGGCCCCTTCAATATGGCCCCCTCCGGCTTCACCCACCTCCTGGTCGTGGTCGACAAATTCACAAAGTGGGTGGAGGCCAAGCCATCCGAAAATGCGACGGGAAGACCGCCACCAAATTCCTACGCGAGCTCATATATCGCTACGGGTTCCCAAACAGCATCATCACGGACAACGGCACCAACTTCACCAAAGGAGCCATGGCCGAATTCTGTGAGGAACACCACATCTGGCTCGACCTTGCTTCAGTCGCCCACCCGGAGTCCAACGTCCAGGCGGAACGGGCCAACCAGAGCATCCTCCACGGCCTGAAGCCGCGGGTCCAAGTACTGACGAGGTTTAATCTCGTCAATGCCCATTGTTATGGACTTGGGTTTTGGAGAAGATGGGGATGCTGGAGATCGTGGAACGGTTAACAGACAAGCAACTAGGGGACACGAGATTTACCTGTGTTCGGGCCCCGGAGAAAACCCTACTCCTGCTTGCGCTCTTGATTTGGTGAACCGAAGGTTACAGGTCTGTGATTCGATCTGGCGTGGATGCGTGAGCGAAATTATGAGTTGATCTCTCTAGGGCGTGCCCTCCTGGACTTTATATAGACTTAGGCAGGTCCCGGGCATAGTCCTAGTCGGTTACAAGTTCTAGGGCATTACCCTTTGAGTTTTCTATCTATACTAGTCTTGTTCTCCAAGGATCCGAAGATGTCATGGGCCTTGGTCACCCAAAAATCTTCATGGGCCAGCGTATATCTGTTGTGGGCCTTCCTTGAGCTAGACCAGGTATGCTGAAGTCGTGTACCCGTAGGGTATAACCATGTCAGTAGCCCCCGAGTGATCAGTCGAATCGTAGATTCGGCTGAGGACTCTTCAATCCTTCGGGTGCAACTATGTATTAACAGTATGTGTGTAGGGATTGTTGATGCGTGTGCCTGACTCACCCGACGGATCAGGGTCAGTTAACTGTATTAGGACGAAACAACACGATCTTCCTTAGTTTCGAGTCCCTTAACTCGAAACTGGAACATATGCTGGCGTAATTCGACTCAGGCCGCAGAGGACTTACAGAAGTAGAATTCCAGTGAATTTAATTGATGTACCCAATGCGTCCGTCGGGATTTTTCATCGCACCTGTTGGCACGGATTCATACTAGCAGAGCGCAGCCGGGTGCGTTGCTAGGCCACCAGATGATATCTGTAGGTCTTATCTTTGCGTTGTGGACGCAGCATCCGAACATTTGTCACCGCGGAGGTGTTTCGGGTGGCCAAGGAGATCGTTGCTCACTCAGCATTTTTGTTGGGGCAAAGTTGCCAAAAAGTTTTTGCATGCTGATCCGAAAGATTGCAGTCGAAGATTTCATAGGGTGCGCGACCAGCGCTCCCTATGGGAGTAGCCCCCGAGTGTCTGTTCAAGTCGTAGACTCGAGCAGATACTTTAGTTCAAGCATTGTTTCTTGTTGTCAAGTCCACAGGACTCGAAAAAATTCGGATGCTGGAATCCATCCTCCCTATGGGAGTAGCCCCCGAGTCCGTAGTGGAGTCGTAGACTCGACGTAGGACTCAAAGAAATGCCTTGTTTTTCTTTATCTTCTGGGTTCCAGCGCTCCTGATAGGAGTAGCCCCCGAGTATTTAGTCGAATCGAAGATTCGAGTGAGTACTCTTTAGATGCGGAGCCGAAATGGTGCTAGTATATCTTTTGATGACGTCAGCGCTTACGATTGATGATCTCAAGCGTCTGCTACGCCAGAGATGACTTGACTGGACGAACATGGGTCCCACTTGCTGACTTTGATTTGACCGGTCACGCGGGGCATGGAGATAATTACGGCGCCTCCTCGATTTCCACGCGTAGTGGACGGTCGTGGTAACGACGGTTCGTTGTGGTGTTGACACGTGTACGTCCAGATCTACCGTTGGCGTTAGGTCTTCTCGATGGACGGCCAGCGTGCATCGTCTTCGCTGTTATAATCCTTGGTGAAATCGTGAGTTGTTTTTCACCGCACCAGTTCATCTGTTCACTGCCTCCTTGCTCTTGAGCGATTCTTGCTGCGCGCTGATCCTTCCGTCCACATTTCCTTCATTCTTTCTGCTTTGGCATCGCCACCACCGCTGTAGCGCTATGGGGAAAACAAAGAAATCCTCATCTGCAGTTGGGACCAGCGCCGCCGGAGGCAAGAAAACCACCACCGCTGCTCGCGTCACCGACGGTGGCTGGCGGCGATCAGAGACACGGGAGAGCGATCTCCGCAAACTGCGCGAGCGAGGCCTGATCCCGCAGGACACGACGGTCGTCAAACTCCTCGGCAATGAGGTAATCCCCCATCCCCCATCTGTGTTTCGGGTTATGTTTGTCGCCTTCGTTTTGCGTGGGCTTTCGTATCCAGTCCATGACTTCCTTCGTGGACTGCTCTTCTTCTATGGGGTTCAGCTGCATCATCTATCTCCCAATTCTCTTCTCCACATTGCTTGTTTTATCACCTTTTGCGAGTGCTGGCTTGGCATTGAGCCGCATTTTGGCCTCTTCCGGAAGCTCTATTCCGTGAAGAGGCAATCTGGTTCGGATGGTGTGTACCCCATTGGGGGTTTCATCATTTCTCTTACTCCCAATCTGCAATTATTTTCCTTTTCCATGTCCGAATCTGTCCAGTACTGGAGGAGGCGATGGTTTGATATCCGCGACTCTGTGGTGTCTTGGCAAGATTTTGGTCTTGTTCCCTTTGACCCCTCCCATTTGATTGAGAAGAAAATATCCTAGAAAAACCAAATTTTGGATGGTGAGGTGGAGGAGATAGAGGCCCTGTACCGTCGGGTGGAGGAGCTCCAACTTATTCCTGAGAAGGAGGTGAACGGTGTGGACATCATCCGAACTTTTTTTGAACGTCGGGTGCAGCCTCTCCAGGCGAGAGCGCACCCAATGTTTCTTTATTCTGGGCGCCGTGATCCGACGAGAGTGTCGAGTGAGAAAATCTCCGGGGTGGAACTTGACAAGGCTCTTCGCGTGCTGTTGAAGTTCAAGGCCGACGAAAAACTCCCGGGGAAGTCGCTGACTCCCCCCTTTTCTTCGACATTGCCTGTACCGCAGGTGTAGATTTGTGCATGTAGTGCTCCCCCTTTGTTTTGTCGACTGTGTATTTTCCCGTTGTTTGCTAACAAAGTTTCTTCTCATCTTGTAGAGCTACAAAGTACCGGCCATGGTGCCTCCGTTACCCGAAAGGTATCCGACTGCCCCGGATAATGAAGTGGTGGATTCCGTGTCCGAGCTACCGTCAGCGCAATCTCCAGCGGAGGATGCCGACGAGTCGAGTGAGGACCAGTCGCGCAAGCGATCACGGAGCTCCAGCGAGTCTTCGGATGCCTCGAATCCTCCTACTCCCAGAGATCCTGTGGGCCTTGAGCGTCATGGTGATTCTTGCTCTCCCCTTCCTGCCATTCCTGTGCGGGCCATTGCGCCGCACCCGCCAACAAAGCGGAAGAAGGAAGAAAAGAAGGAGGAGAAGAAGGAAGAGAAGAAAGAGGAGAAGAGGGACCGAGGGGCTTCTCCTGTCTTTGACTTGAGCGCCTTGGGCCCATAAGTTTTCTTGTTGCACCGTTGTCCTTTTCTTTTCATGATTTTTGCACTTGTGTTGACTGATTCGTATGTAGGCACTCCTCCGACGACTCTAGCGATGGTGCACGGGAGATGAAGGGGGAGTCGAACATTGCGTCGCCTCCTCCTCAGGTGGTGGCGACTTCGGGTGACGCCACTTCCGTTCCTCCTGTGCAGGAGGGGCTGGTGGTTGCGCCTCAGAATTTCACAGGCGGGCCTTCGGGGTCACCACCGGAGCATGTAAGTTTTTCTGCGTCATGTCACGGGGGGAGCCCCCGAGTGTCTTCGTGTGCTGATGTTGTTTTGCTTTATTGTGTTGGGCGTAGCCCCCAAGTCCTGCTCTTACTGCTATTGCCTGTTTTCTGCAGCCTTTTCTCCAAGAGGCCAGGCGGCTGCTGGAGGAGCGCCTGACGCTGGAGGCGAAGCTGTGGCAGCTTCAAGGTATCTGTCTGCCTTTTACTACCTCGCTTGTTTGTCCTGGTCCTGTTCTTTGACACTTGCTTGTCTTAAATGTAGAGGAACATAACGACTCTCTTCGTGAGGTCGATGCTCTTAAAAAGAGCCTTGGCCAATCGGAGCAGAAGGCCGAAGCCGCCGCTGGTGCGAAAGAGCGCCTTGAGCTAGAGCTGACGAAGGCAGCCGAAGCGAAGGAGCGTCTGCAGCAGGAGGCCGCAGATCGTGAGAGAGTGGTGGCGGAGAAGCTCATGGCTGCTGCCAAGGCTGTTTCGGGTGAGTACCATCTTTTGTACTTGTTTCTTTTTCTGCGGATCTTTTTCTATGCTGCCTTTCTTCATGTTTTTCTTCGTTTTTGTCTCAGATGCCGCAGGCATCGAGTTTGACCGCGGTGCTCTGGAGCATGGTAGTGCTCTAGATGATGCCACTGTGGCGGTCGAAGACTGCTGCAGCACCGTCGTCAACTCCCTTGCCAAGGCGAAAGAGGTCCTTGGTCGCTTCTACCAGGAGCTCTTCCCGAAGGGCGCAACCCTTGAAGATGTGGATGCCCTGGCGGAGGCTCTATTAGTCGAAGCACCTGCGGCGTACAAGCGCAAGCAGAAGGGCATCGGCGCGTCTGTCGGGCTGGCGATGGCCATGGCAGCTGGGGCGGAGCTGTACTTGCCCCGAATCACCTCTCGGAAGCCGACGGCTGCGGATGGATCCAAGGTAGCCTTCGCCGCCTACTCCGCTCGCTGCAGGCGATATGGGCCCAAGCTCATTAACTTGCTGTCTGAGTATGCGTTGCGGCAGCAGGGCGGGGCCAAAGCTAGGCAGTCTGGTTCTGAGGCGACTCAGTGTCCCGGACCCTAGGCGTAGTAGACGTAGGGTAGTTTGTAGTCTTCTTTTGTTGTAAATATCTTTTGAAGTACCATCCTTGTGCCACGTAGTGGCCTTATATATTTAATGAATTCCTCCGAGTTGTTCTCAATCCTTGGCTGAATGTCTGTGTGCCTTCTTTTTTTCTGCTGCTATAGGTTCCTTCGGGTGCCGACCCGGCTGATACTTCACCCGCAAGGCCCATGCGACCATCGTTGGATGATTCTTCGCAGCTCTCTTTTCTTCGAGATCGCGTGCGCAGTTTGGAGAGGGAACTTCTCGGGTTGCGTGGCCGTGCCGACGTTTGGAAGTCCAAGGCGGATCGTGGTGCAGCCAGAGAGGAGTACCTCATGGCAGAGCTCGGTCTGCTATCCGAGCAGCTGCAATGTAAGTTTATCCTTGCTTTGGGTGGTAGCTTCAGTTCTTCGGGTGAGCCTACTGGCTTTACTCTATTATTGTGCGATTGTCGCAGGTGCGAATCTTGCTCTGAGGGAAGAAAAAGAGCGTGTCGCTGTTCGGGTCAATTGCTTGACTCAACAGGACATGGAGGCCGGCGGCTTCTTCTGGATGGACCGTGATCGTGCCGTGGTGCTGGCGACGGTGCAGGATCGTGTCTATCAAGTGTCGCGGGTGCTCCGCCAGGTGCAGACATCTCTGTCCTCGGTGCTGCACGTCATGTTTCCCTTGGATGTTGTGCCGACGACCCTTGCAGGTCTTCTGTCGAAGTTTCGGAGTGCCAGTAATGTCAAGGAGCTGGTGCGGCAGCAGCTCGTCGCAGGAGTCAAAGCTGCCTTGTCTCTTGTGAGGGTGCACCGCCCTGATATAGATTTGGATGCTGTGGCATCTGGGACGCCTCTTCGACCGGATGGTGGCGAGTGGAACATGCGTCCGCATTACGCGGCTGTAAGGCAGTATGCCGAACAGATTGTAGATTTGTTTGAGCAGCGTGCTCAGGTTATTCTTCAGAATAGGTAAGACCTGAAAATAGACAGATAGATGTAAAATTTGTATATTTCGGCTGGGCATACTTGCGCCCTTTGTTGTAAAGGTTTTCTTGTTTGTGAGCACGCAGTGCTTTGGTTGAGTATGTGTCCTTTTCGTTTGCCTGACGTGGTCAGCTGCTCAGGTGTACACGTTTGATCCTCAATCGATGAAATCGTGAGGTGGGGGGAGCCCCCGGGTGTGTTTGTAGCATGTAGTAAAGTTGCAGAAAAGTAGTCAACCGAAAGTTGGAGGCGAGACACTTAGCTTTATTTATATCGTAATGGAGGAGGTACATGGTTTGGCTGAATAGCCTTGGCTGAAAGCCTTATTGAAAGTAAAACAGGGGTAGGTTGCTATGGGTAGAATCGTCGCAGGTGCGAGATGTTCCATGGGTTGGAGTATGCAACTCCAGACTCCATGTGCTTGAGGCGATAGGCGCCACCTGGGATGACTTCGGTGATGACATAGGGTCCTTCCCATGGTGACTCGAATTTATTCGGTCGCTTTTGCTTGAGCCGTAAGACGAGGTCTCCTTCGACGAAGGACCTTGGGCGTAGCCGGCGGCTGTGGTAGTTGCGGAGGCTTTGCTGGTACACCGCTGATCTAGCTGCTGCTATATCCCGTGCTTCGTCGAGTGTGTCGACGGCATCTTCGAGTGCAGCCGTGGATTCGGCTTCGCTGTAAGCGACGACTCGTGGCGCCTGGTGGCGCACTTCGGCTGGTAGTACGGCCTCAGCTCCGTGCACCATGAAGAACGGTGTGTAACCGGTGGAGCTTTTTGGCGTAGTCCGTAAGCTCCACAGGACAGACGACAGCTCTTTCGTCCAGTTTCCAGCTTTGTGCTCAAGTGAGCTCATGAGGCGCTTCTTGATGCCGGCGCCGATTAGGCCGTTGGCCTTTTCCACCTGCCCGTTTGTTTGCGGGTGTGCCACTGAGGCATACGTGATATTGATCCCGAGGCCTTCGCAGAAGTCCTGTGGACAATGGATTCGAAGAATTTGACGGCGGTTTTGCCCTTCTGGTTGGTGACTGGCATGGCCTCAATCCACTTGGTGAATTTGTCGACTGCGACCAGGAGGAAGACGTGTCCTCCTTTCGAGGACTTTGGCAGTTTGCCGATCATGTCGAGGCCCCATTGAGCGAAAGGCCAGGCTATGGGTATGGGTCAAAGTTTGGACCCAGGTGCGTGCGGTTTGTCGGCGAACCGTTGGCACCCGTTGCATCTTCGGACGATGTCCTTTGCGTTGCTCATGGCCATTGGCCAATAGAATCCTGCTCGTAGAGCCTTGGCGACAAGGGAGCGGCTGCCTGCGTGGTGGCCGCAGATGCCCTCATGGATATCTTGGAGTATGGCTTTGCCGTCGTCGATGGTGACGCACCGTTGTAGTACACCTGTAATGCTGCATTTGTATAGCTCACCGTTGATGATGGTGAAGGCTTTGGACCGACGAGATATGCGCCGGGCGTCTGTCGGGCTGTCAGGCAATTCTCCGTTTATCAGGAACTGGAGGTATGGTCGTGTCCAAGTTTCTTCGACTGCCATGACCAGCATCAGGTTGACCATGGCAACTTCGGTATCCAACTTTTCGGGTCCTTCATGACCTTCGGGTAGCGTAGCCCCCAAGTGTTCTGCTTCTTCGGGCGATCCCTTGGGGAATTTCCGCTTGATGGATGGCACACAGATCTGTTCGAGGAACACACCTGGTGGTACCTTTGCACAAGTGGAGCCGGTGTTGGCGAGTCTATCGGCCTCCTCATTGCTCTCTCTTCCAACGTGCCGAAGTTCGCAGCCGTCGAATTCTCCTTCGAGTGCGTTGTATAACGCGCGGTACGCGATCATGTTTTCGGCGTGTGCGTCGCACTCATTCATCGTCTGCTGTACAACAAGGTTGGAGTCACCGTAGATGACCAGGCGCGTTGCGCCGCATATATTTGCCATCCTCATGCCATGGATGAGGGCTTCGTATTCGGCCTCATTGTTAGAGGCTCTGAATTACATCCGAAGAATGTACTTCATCTTGTCACCTTGCGGGGAGGTTAGTATGACTCCTGATCCTGCTCCAGCTTCGCGTTTGGAGCCGTCGAAATGCATTGTCCAGGACTGTGACATATGCAGGGTGTCGAGCAGCAGCTCCATCCAGTGCACCAGGAAGTTCGGAAGGACTTGAGATTTGATTGCGTGTCGTTTCTCGTAGACGATGTCCAAGGGTGATAGTTCGATGCCCCACAGGGCCACGCGTCCTGTGGCCTCTGGGTTATTCAGGATGCTGTTCAGGGGTGCCTCGTTGACGACCATCACCTGATGCTCCTGGAAATAATGGCTCAGTCGTCGAGCCATCATGAACACGCCGTAGGCTAGCTTCTGGTAGTGCGGGTACCGCTGTTTTGTTGGAGTGAGTACCTCGCTGAGGTAGTAAATTGGGCGCTGGACCCCGTGGGTCTTACCTTCTTCGGGTCGTTCGACCACGAGTACGGTGCTGACCACCTGGTGTGTGGCTGCTATGTACAGCAGCAGGGGCTCGCGCACCTTTGGCGTGACCAAGACGGGCGAGGTGGAGAGGAGCCGCTTGAGGTTTTCGAATGCGTCGTTGGCTTCTGGTGTCCATTCGAACTTGTCTGCCTTGCGCAGCAGCTGGTAGAATGGTAGGGCCTTCTCGCCCATGCGGCTGATGAATCTGCTTAGTGCCGCTACTCTCCCTGCGAGCTACTGAACGCCCTTGAGGTTTTTCGGCTTCTCCATTGTCACGATGGCTTTGATTTTCTTCGGGTTCGCCTCGATCCCTCGTTGAGAGATGAAGTACCCTAGCAGTTGACCCGAGGGAACGCCGAAGGCGCACTTTTCTGGATTGAGCTTGATCCTGTAGCGATCAAGATTGTCGAACGTCTCGCGGAGATCGTCGATAAGTGTCCTTGCCTCCCTGGTTTTTATTACTATGTCGTCGACATAGACTTGGACGTTGCGACCGATCTGGTCCTTGAGGCAGGCCTACATGCATCGCTGGTACGTGGCACCCGCGTTCTTTAGCCCGAAACGCATTGTGTTGTAGCAGTATACTCCGAACGGTGTGATGAACGCCGTTTTCTCTTGATCTTCGACCTTGAGTCGAATCTGGTTATAGCCTGAGTAGGCGTCGAGGAAGGAGAGTTTCTCACATCCTGCAGTTGAATCGATTATTTGGTCGATCCGAGGAAGAGGGAAGTGGTCTTTTGGGCAGTGTTTGTTTAGTGACGTGAAGTCTACGCACATCCGCAGGATGTCCGTGTCCTTCTTCGGGACCATCACCGTGTTTGCCAGCCACTTGCTTTCCTTTATTTCCCGGATGAAGTCCGCTGCGAGTAATCTGTTGATTTCCTTGCCGATAGCTTCGGCTCGTGGCTCCGACAGTCTTCGGATGGACTGCTTGACTGGCTTGGTGTCTGGAAAAACTTTGAGTGCGTGCTCGGCGAATTCCCTGGGAACTCCTGGCATGTCCGCAGGACACCAGGTGAAGATTTCCCAGCGCTCACGGAGGAATTCGACGAGCGCGCCTTCCTATGCGGTACTGAGGTCATTGGCGATCAGCGCCGTCTTGGAGGCGTCCGTCGGGTGGACCTGCACTTTCTTGGTGTTGACGGTGGAGTCGAAGGACATGTCGGGTACGTTCTGTTTTGTGACGGGAGGTAGCCCATTGTCCGTCACCTCGCGGAGCCGTACAAGCTCGTCTTGCATGCCAAAAGACTAGGAGATTTTGTTGAAATCCCTGTCGCATTGGTCCGATCGGGTGAAGCTCCCGTGAACTGTGATGACGCCCCTTGGTCCTGGCATCTTGAGTAGTAGGTATGCGTAGTGTGGGACGGCCAGGAACCTTGCGAATGCTACACGTCCCAGGATGGCGTGGTATTGCGACGGCTAGTCCACCACTTCGAATTCTAGGCGCTCCTGCCGAAAGTTGTCCGGCTTCCCGAAGATGACGTCGAGCCCTATTTTGCCCAGGGGGAAGATGCCCTTCCCTGGAACAATGTCGTGGAACGTTGTGTCTGATTGTTCCAGGCTGCATTGCGGGATTCGCATAGCTGCCAGGGTGCTTGCGAACATTAGGTTGATGCCGCTGCCACCGTCCATGAAGACGCGACTCATCTCGAAGCCTCCGATCTGCGCCTCTAGTACCAGGGCGGCATGACCTGGGCGAGGGATCTAGAAAGGATGATCCGCGCGAGTAAATGTGATGCAGGACTCCGATCCGCTGAGGTACTCAGAGATTGCAGGTGGAGTTGTCACGGCCAAGTTGATTTGTCGGGTGATTTTCTTCTGCACCCTATTTGTGGGGCGTCCCTTCTGTATCATATTGAGTGCTCCTTTTGGCAGTGGGTACCCGATCCCAGCGTTGTTCTGTGCTGGTGCGACTAGTTGGCTTGGGCCTCCGATAGGTGGCGGTGGAGGAGCTCCGTGTGCTATTTCGCCCTGCGCAGGTGCGCTTCCGAACGTAGGGTTTGGGGCTTGTTGCCTCATCTGCACCATGCTTTCGCTGAGTTTCTGGAACTCGCGGCAGTCCTTGAGCATGTGGCTTGCTTTATTTTTGCCATCCTGTTTGTCGATGTAGAAGTGGATGGTGCATGGACCCGAAACTTTGTCGAATGCTGAGGGTCCATTGTCGCGGTCGCGGCGTTGCCACGACTGCGTTGGTCGTCCGTTGTCGCGGAAGTTTCCGCTGCGATATCCTCCGCTGTTGCGGGTGTTGTCGTTACGGTGGTCAGCGTAGCCGACCGCGACCATGTCGGGTCCGTCGCGTTCCTCGTAGACACGTGATCTCCTCTTGTTGCGGCGCTCGCGTCTTCGGCCGTAGTCGTCCTCTTCATCTGATTGTGCTTGCTGGATGCAATCTTCACCGTCTGCCCAACTGTTGGCGATTTCCATGAGTTGGTCGAGTGTCTTGGGCTTTACACGTCCAAGTTTCTCCTTGAAATCTGGGCCCTTGATGCCATCCCTGAAGGCGTCGATGGCCCGCTCTTCGGAGATGTGTGCTGTAGAGTTCTTGGTTGTAGACCAGCGTAGTATGTACGAGCGAATGGATTCACCCGTTCTCTGAGTGCAGGCTCGCAGTTCTTCGATTGAGGCGGGCCTCTTGCTAGTGCCTTTGAAATTTCGGATGAAGCTGTATGCAAGTTCCTCCCAGCTTCGGATGGATCCTGATGATAGGCTGCTAAGCCAGACCCGCGCCGCGCCTGTCAGGTGCAGCTGAAGGCATTGCATGGCGGTTTCTTTGCTGCCTCCGTGAAGCTTGACGGATGACAGATGGTCACTGAGCCAGGACTTTGAATCTTGCGTGCCATTGAACTTCGGAGTATCCGAAGGAAGCTTGGAGTTGCGTGGCATCTGTGTTTGCCGAACGGATCTGCTGAAGCATCGAGCTCCACAAAGTTCTCCTTCGTCTTCATCCATCTCAGATTCAGATGAGCATGCACGTTTAGCGCGTGCTTTATCGATCTTGCCCTGTGTAAGCTTGTCCCTGGCGTCGTGGTCGCGTTTATGGCGGTGCGAGCTCTTCTTCCTTCGAGAAATATCGTGCTCCTCTTCCTCTTCGGATGAGGGGTGGGACTCCGGTCCTGCCTGGCCGGAGCTTTCTTCTTCGGCTCCGCAGGAGCTTCTTCGTGGAGCGCAGCTCCGACAAGTCCGAGTTCGGTGAGTGCGGACTTATGCATGGCTCTTTTCGGGTCCCCTTCCGGTGGTGGGTGAGCCGCGAGATACGCAGTGGCTGCCATGATCGCAGCTTGTGGCGTCTTCGGGATAACGTTGTCGTCGGCATCCATATCCATGAACGATGTGTGGAGAGTTCGGGTCACGTCACGGCATTCTCCAGGGTCCATGTTCTCCACCCGAGAGCGGTGTTTGTTTCCCTGGTTTCCGTTTGTGCTAGAGCCGGGTCCCATGGCGGAGGCGCCTTCGGCGTCTTGGACTCGAGCTGCTTGCTTGCGCTTGTCGAGCGTCTCCTGCATCTTGACTTGATTCTTGTGCTCCTCGATGAGGAGGTAGTGGTATGCCCTCAGCAGGTCACGTGGGGAGTCCAGAGGTAGGACTATTTCGCCTGCGACGGCGCGGCGTGCTTCGACCCATCCTTCTTTGCTAAGTTGGATGAGATGGCCGCTATTTTCCCCGTTCCCACCGTTTTCGCCGTTTCTGTCCTGCGGGTTGGGGTTGGGCGGCGGGTTAGGTGTTTCCTCGTCGGTTTGGATGACTGCGGCGCACAGATAGCGCTTGTAGATTGGTCGGCTGCTGCCGCAGCTTTCGGATCCGGAACCGTAGGTCCCTTCATCCGAAGGTGGATCGCACAGATCTGAGTTATAGCTGCTGCTGTTGTAGAACTCATCTGAAGATGGCGACGTGCGTAGCACGGGGTGTGGAGCCCATGAAGCGGGCCTGATTGATGGCACGGGCACCCGTTCAGGGAGGCAGAGGAAGCCAGTTTGTCCCACCTGGAAGCAGAAGCTCCCGAACAAGATTTCGAGTCCCTCGCCTACAGGCTCGAAATCCTTCATGGTGGCCGGCGAGTGGGCGGTGAAGTCGAAAGCGCCAAAGAGGAGGTGATTCTCTGTCGCCGCGGAGTTGTAGATCGATCGGGTCGGAACCGTCACGACCGCACAATCAGCAGCCCCAATTCCCACAGACGGCACCAATTGACGAGGTTTAATCTCGTCAATGCCCATTGTTATGGACTTGGGTTTTGGAGAAGATGGGGATGCTGGAGATCGTGGAACGGTTAACAGACAAGCAACTAGGGGACACGAGATTTACCCAGGTTCAGGCCCCCGGAGGGAAAACCCTACTCCTGCTTGTCTGCTCTTGATTACGGCGGAACCGAAGGTTACAGGGTGCGCAGATTCGATCTGGCGTGGATGCGTGAGCGAAATTATGAGTTGATCTCTCTAGGGCGTGCCCTCCTGGCCTTTATATAGACTTAGGCAGGTCCCGGGCATAGTCCTAGTCGGTTACAAGTTCTAGGGCGTTACCCTTTGAGTTTTCTATCTATACTAGTCTTGTTCTCCAAGGATCCAAAGATGTCATGGGCCTTGGTCACCCGAAAATCTTCATGGGCCAGCGTATATCTGTTGTGGGCCTTCCTTGAGCTAGACCAGGTATGCTGAAGTCGTGTACCCGTAGGGTATAACCATGTCAAGTACCACTCGAGTGCACCGCCGGGTGCTGGGTCGAGGTGTAGGGTTTCGTAGCATGGAAAACAAAAATTTTCTATCGCATACAAACAAACAAGCCAAGATCTATCTACTAGATTGTAGCAACGAGACGATGGAATAACTCACCCTCGAAGATTCCAAAGTGTTTAACGAGAGTAGATTCTCGTGGGTGATGTAGTCGTACTCTTTCCGATCTCAAGATCGCGTAGACGATCCTTCCGGCGCTGCGTTCGGCAAGCGCTCCTTGATCGGTCACTGCGTTCGATTTTCGACGAAGACCTTCCTCTCCCTTGTTCCAGCAGGCAGCGGAGGTTGTAGCTCTCTCCTCGCGATTCCGGCAGCACAACGGCGTGGTACCGGAAGTAGAGGGGAGATCCCGCAGGGCTTCGCCTTAAGCCGGTGCGAGTATGGTGGAGTATGAGAGGGGTTCAGTGGTCTAGGGTTTAGACACACCAATTAGAGGGCTCTAATCCACGGGCTAGTGCAATTAGAAGCTCTAAACCGAAATAGCTCTAAACCGGGGTCTAGAACTAGGGTTTAGATTTAGAGGATAGGAACTTGTGTGTCTAGAGGAGGAGGCCCTGCCCCTCCTTTTATAGGTGGGAGGGGCCGGCGGCCAAGGGGAGGGGAGTCCCTCCCCAAGTCGGCTTGGTGGTGCGCCGGCCAAGGGAGGAACCCTCCCCCAATTCGGCCTCCACCAATCCTCCTTCTCCTCTTTCTGAAAACTGGCAGTTTGACTTTTCAAACTAGCCGTTTGACTTTTCAAACTAGGATTTGAATTAACCCTTTATTTCGGACAGCGATGACACTTAGTACATGATGCAATCATTCCAATATGTAATGACACATTCATGTACCCCTTCCCCTCCGGAGTGCCGGACATTCCGGAACCTTCTAGAACATTCAGATGAAATCACGGAATCATTCCGAACTCAAAGCGGACTTTCCTTATATGAATCTTATTCTCCGGACTATTTCGGATCACCTCGTGATATCCCGAATCCCATCCGAGACTCCGAACAACATTTGGTCTCTTTCTCATAATACCATAACTACTCAAACAACGTCGAATCCTTAAGTGTGTCTCCCTACGGTTCGTGAATTATGCGGACATGATCGAGACACTTCTCCGAACAATAACCAATAGAGGAATCTGGAAATTCATATGGCTCCCACATATTTCTACGATTACTTTGCGATCGAATGAACCACTTACATACGATACCAATTTCCCTTTGTCTCACGATAGTTTACTTATCCGAGGTTATGATCGTCGGTATCTCTGCATACCTAGTTCAACCTCGTTACTGATAAGTACTCTTTTCTCGTTCCCGTGATATGTGATCCCTTGTGAGCCAGTCACATGCTTGCAAGCTAATTGGATGACATTTCACCGAGAGGGCCCTTAGTATATCTATCCGTCATATGGATGGACAAATCCCACTCTTGATCCATGTTTCTCAACCAATACTTTTCAAACACTCAATGCCACTTTTATAGCCACCCTGTTACGGTGTGGTGTTTGATGTCATCAAAGCATCCATCCGGTAAAGGTGATATGCATGATCTCATGGTCGAAGGAATTAGGTTACTATGTATCAGAAAGCATATAGCAATTGAACTATTGAAATGACTTGATCTTTATGCTATGCTTGTCTATAGGAGTATGTCCACCATATCATTCTCCTAACGATATGATCTTGTTGTTGATAACATCTCAATGTTCATGATGCGGAAACCACAATCATTTACCAACCAACAATCTAGTGATGTATAGAGGCTATACTAGGGACTTCAAATTAAGTTTACAAATCACACAAGTATTAATGTTTCCATGTTAATACTATTATAGCATGAATGCAAACATTTATCATAAACACAAAGATATAATAATAACTATATTTATTATTGCCTCTAGGGCATATCTCCAACAGTCTCCCACTTGCACTAGAGTCATCTAATCTAGATTACATGGTAATATACCGAACACCCATGGCAGTTTGGTGTTGGTCATGTTTTGCCCTCGGGAGAGGTTTAGTCAACGGATCCGCCACATTCAGATCTGTGTGTACTTTGCAAATCTTTATATCCCCATCCTGGATATGTTCTCGAATAGCGTGAAAACGTAGCTTGATGTGCTTGACTTCTTGTGTGACCTTGGTTCTTGCGCATTGGCTATGGCGCCCATGTTATCACATAGATAGACATTGGGTCCAGTAAGACTAGGAACCACACCCAGCTCTGTAATGAACTCTTTCATCCATATCGCTTCTTGTGAAGCCTCCAAGCACCATGTATTCCGATTCATTGAAGATCTCGCCACAACGCTTTGCTTTGCACTCCTCCAGCTTCTTTGCACCATTCAAAATAAATACGTATCCAGATTGTGATTTAGAATCATCCGGATCGGTGTTCCAACTAGCATCGGTGTAACCATTAACAACGAGCTGTTCATCACCTCCATAAGAAAGAACCATATCCTTAGTTCTTCTCAAGTACTTAAGGATGTTTTTGACCGCTGTCCAATGATCCACTCCTGGATCACTTTGATATCTGCTAGTTAGACTAACAGCATATGCAATGTCGGGTCTAGTACATAGCATGGCATACATTAGAGATCCTATGGCTGAGGCATAGGGAGTCTTACTCATCCTTTCTCTATCTTCTGCCGATGTCGGGCTCTGAGTTTTACTCAAGACTGTATTGGGCAACATGGGCAAGAACCCTTTCTTGCTATCTTCCATTCCAAACCTCTTTAGAACTTTGTCCAAATATGTACTCTGTGACAATGATATTTGGCGTTTCGATCTATCTCTATAAATCTTTATGCCTAATATGTAAGCTGCTTCGCCAAGATCCTTCATTGAAAAACTATTATTCAAATATTCCTTGACACTATTAAGAAGGTCTACATCATTCCCAATCAACAATATGTCATCCACATATAGTATTAAGAATGCTACAGAGCTCCCACTCACTTTCTTGTAAATACAAGCTTCTCCATAAGTTTGTATAAAACCAAAACTTTTGATCACCTTATCAAAACGTTGATTCCAACTTCGGGATGCTTGCTTCAATCCATAGATGGACCGTTGAAGTTTGCATACCTTGTTAGCATCTTTAGGATCGACAAAACCTTTGGGTTGCATCATATACAACTCTTCATCAATGTCTCCATTGAGGAATGCTGTTTTGACATCCATCTGCCATATTTCATAATCGTAATATGCAGCGATTGCTAACATAATCCTTACAGACTTTAGCTTCGCTACTGGTGAGAAAGTCTCATCGTAGTCAACTCCTTGAATTTGTCGAAACCCTTTTGCGACAAGTCAAGCTTTATAGACAGTAACATTACCATCAGCATCTGTTTTCTTCTTGAAAATCCATTTGTTCTCGACAGCCTTTCGTCCATCCGGTAAGTCCACCAAAGTCCATACTTGGTTTTCGTACATGGATCCAATCTCGGATTTCATGGCTTCTTGCCATTTATTGGAATCTGGGCTCATCATCGCTTCCTCATATGTCTCGGGGTCATCGGTGTTGTCCACCAACATGACACTCATAACGGGATCATACCAATCTGGAGTGGTACGAGTTCTTGTTGATCTCCGAGGCTCTGTAGCAACTTCAACCGAAGTTTCATGATCATCATCATTAGCTTCCTCTCTAATTGGTGCAGGCACCACGGGAACTTCTTTCGGTGCTGCGCTACTCGCAATTTCGAGAGAAGGTTCGACAACCTCGTCGAGTTCTACTTTTCTTCCAGTCACTTCTTTCGAGAGAAATTCCTTCTCTAGAAAGGATCCATTCTTGGCAACAAAGATTTTGCCTTCGGATCTATGATAGAAGGTATACCCAATAGTTTCCTTTGGGTATCCTATGAAGACGCATTTTTCCGCTTTGGGTTCAAGCTTGTCCGGTTGTAACTTCTTTACATAGGCTTCGCAACCCCAAACTTTAAGAAACGACAATTTAGGTTTCTTCCCAAACCATAATTCATACGGTGTCGTTTCAACGGATTTAGACGGTGCCCTATTTAAAGTGAATGCGGCTGTTTCTAATGCATAACCCCAAAATGATAGCGGTAAATCTGTAAGTGACATCATAGAACGAACCATATCTAAAAGAGTTCGATTACGACGTTCGGACACACCATTGCGCTGTGGTGTTCTCGGCGGTGTCAACTGTGAAAGTATCCCGCATTTCTTCAAATGCTCGCCAAACTCGTAACTTAGATATTCACCTCCACGATCAGAACGTAGAAATTTTATCTTCTTGTTACGTTGATTCTCTACCTCACTTTGAAACTCCTTAAACTTCTCGAAAGTTTCGGACTTATGTTTCATGAAATAGATATACCCATATCTACTCAAATCATCCGTGAAGGTAAGAACATAACGATAACCACCGCGCGATGCTACACTCATTGGACCACACACATCGGTATGTATGATTTCCAACAAGTTTGTAGCTCGCTCCATTATACCAGAAAATGGAGTCTTAGTCATTTTACCCATCAGACATGCTTCGCATCTTTCAAGTGATTCAAAATCAAGTGATTCAAGAAGTCCATCGGTATGGAGTTTCTTCATACGTTTCACTCCAATGTGACCAAGGCAGCGATTGCCACATATAGGTCGAATTATCGCTTGATTTCAAACGTTTAGCCTCAATGTTGTTGATATGTGTATTTCCACTATCGAGATTCAATAAGAATAGACCATCTATCAAAGGTGCATGTGCATAAAACATATTACTCATATAAATAGAACAACCATTATTCTCGGATTTAAACAAGTAACCGTCTCGCAATAAACAAGATCCCGATATAATGTTCATGCTCAACGCAGGCACCAAATAACAATTATTTAAGTATAAAACTAATCCCGATGGTAGATGAAGGGGTAGCGTGCCGACCGCGATCACATCAACCTTTGATCCATTTCCCACGCGCATCGTCACCTCGTTCTTCGCTAGCTTCCGTTTATTCTGCAGCACCTGTTTCGAGTTACAAATATGAGCAACCGAACCAGTATCAAATACCCAGGCACTACTACGAGTACTAGTGAGATACACATCAATAACATGTATATCAGATATACCTTTCTTCTTGATGTTGCCGTTCTTCAGATCCGCCAAGTACTTTGGGCAATTCCGCTTCCAGTGACCTTCTCCCTTGCAGTAAAAGCACTCAGTATCAGGCTTAGGTCCAGCCTTGGTCTTCTTCGCTGGCGTGGTAACTTTCTTACCACCCTTCTTGAAGTGTCCCTTTTGCTTAGACTTGCCTTTCTTGAATTTGGTGGTCTTATTGACCAACAACACTTGGTGCTCTTTCTTGATCTCCACTTGCAGATTTCAACATGGCAAAGAGTTCTGGCAACGTCTTGTTCATGTTCTGCATGTTGTAGTTCATCACAAAGTTCTTGTAACTTGGTGGCAGTGATTGCAGGACACGGTAAATCCCCAAAGCATTAGGAATCACTATACCCAAGCTTTGAAGTTTGTTTGCGTGCCCGGACATCTTAAGCACATGCTCACTGACGGAGCTGCCTTCTTCCATCTTGCAGTTAAAGAACTTTTCAGAAGCCTCATAGCTTTCAATTGCCGCATGAGTCTCAAAAATCAATTTGAGATCCTCGACAATATCATATGGGTCTGACTCTTCAAACCTTTTCTGAAGCCCCGATTCCAAACCATACAAGATAGCACACTGAACTATGGAGTACTGATTCTTCCGAGCGAGGTAAACATTCTTTACTTCATCGGAAGCATTATCTTCAGTTGGGTCACCTAGCGGTGCATCCAGCACATAGGTCAAATTACCAGCTGTGAGGACAATCCTCAAATTGCGGAACCAATCCGCGAAGTTGCTTCCATTGTTTTTCAACTTTTCTTTCTCTAGGAACGCATTAAAATTGATGGTAGGGGCTGCCATAGATCTACAACATATTTGCAATAGTTTAGACTAAGTTTATGACAAATTGAGTTCAAATTAATTAATTAAATTAACCTAGGTGAACTCCCACTCAAAACAATATCCCTCACATTGTTTTAGTGATCACATGAACCAAATCCACTACATCAACACCGATCATCATGAGAGTTGATATAGTTTCAATGGCGAACAATCATCATGTTCATCATATCTACTATATGATTCATGCTTTACCTTTCGGTGATCCGTGTTCCGAGACCATGTCTGTACATGCTAGGCTCGTCAAAATCAAACCTTAGTTTCCGCATGAGCAAATCTGGCTTGCTCACGTTGTATACACTTGCAGAATCTAACACACCCGATCATCACGTGGTGCTTCGAAACAACAAGCTTTAGCAACGGTGCTAACTAAGGATGAACACTTTATGACTTGAAATTTATGTGCATGAGGGATCATCTCATAATGCTACCGTTGTCTACTAAGCAATACAAGATGCATAAAGGATTAACATCACATGCAATTCAAAATATGTGATATGATATGGCCTTTCTTCTCGTGCTTCTGATCTCCATCTTCAAGCACGAACATGATCTCCATCATCACCGGGATTGCATCAAGGTCCATGACGCTCCTCCATGGTTGTCGTCCACCAGCTTCAACTATTACAACTACTTTGAATAGACACGCGGGTCTTAACAGAAATTAAAGACAACCATATGGCTCCAGCCGGTTGCCAACTTACAATAAGGAACATTGCATACATCAAATATAATCACAATCATGGCCATATCACATCACTGCACACCCCTGCAAAACAAAGTTAGACGCCTCTACTTTCTTTGCATATTTTACGTGGTTTGGGGCTTTCGATAAGTGTCGTTCTAACTTACGAACAAGAACCACAACATTGATACTAGTATTGTTGATTACCCGTTGTAAATTGGATCTTAACTATGCTAGGAGAAACATGCACCCGCAAAGCCACTTATGCAATACAAGTTGCATGTTAAGCGTGGAGCAGGTCTCATGAACGATGTCATGTAAGGTTAGCCCGGGCCGCTTCATCCCAACATACCGCAAGATGCAAAGTACACAAGAAGCAATCGACAATAAAAGCATCAACGCCCACAATGACCATTGTGTTCTACTCGTGCATCAGATCTACATATAGACACGGCTCTGATACCACTGTAGGGTTTTGTAGCATGGAAAACAAAAAATTTCTATCGCATACAAACAAACAAGCCAAGATCTATCTACTAGATTGTAGCAACGAGACGATGGAATAACTCACCCTCGAAGATTCCAAAGTGTTTAACGAGAGCAGATTCTCGTGGGTGATGTAGTCGTACTCTTTCCGATCTCAAGATCGCATAGACGATCCTTCCGGCGCTGTTCGGCAGCGCTCATGATCGGTCACACGTTCGATTTTCGACGAAGACCTTCCTCTCCTTGTTCCAAAGAGGCTGGAGGTTGTAGCTCTCTCTCGCGATTCGGCAAAGACAACGGCGTGGTACGAAGTAGAGGGAGATCCCGCAGGCTTCGCCTTAAGCCAAGTATGGTGGAGTATGAGAGGGGTTCAGTGGTCTAGGGTTTAGACACACCAATTAGGGCTCTAATCCACGGGCTAGTGCAATTAGAAGCTCTAAACCAAATAGCTCTAAACCGGGTCTAGAACTAGGGTTTAGATTTAGAGGATAGGAACTTGTGTCTAGAGGAGGAGGCCCCGCCTCCTTATAGGTGGAGGGGGGCGGCCAAGGGAGGAGTCCCTCCCCAAGTCGGCTTGGTGGTGCGCCGGCCAAGGGAGGAACCCTCCCCCAATTCGGCCTCCACCAATCCTCCTTCTCCTCTTTCCGAAAACTGGCAGTTTGACTTTTCAAACTAGCCGTTTGACTTTTCAAACTAGGATTTGAATTAACCCTTTATTTCGGACAGCGATGACACTTAGTACATGATGCAATCATTCCAATATGTAATGACACATTCATGTACCCCTTCCCCTCCGGAGTGCCGGACATTCCGGAACCTTCTAGAACATTCCCGATGAAATCACCGGAATCATTCCCGAACTCCGAAACGGGACTTTCCTTATATGAATCTTATTCTCCGGACCATTCCGGATCACCTCGTGATATCCCGGATCCCATCCGAGACTCCGAACAACATTTGGTCTCTTTCTCATAATACCATAACTACTCAAACAACGTCGAATCCTTAAGTGTGTCTCCCTACGGTTCGTGAATTATGCGGACATGATCGAGACACTTCTCCGAACAATAACCAATAGAGGAATCTGGAAATTCATATGGCTCCCACATATTTCTACGATTACTTTGCGATCGAATGAACCACTTACATACGATACCAATTTCCCTTTGTCTCACGATAGTTTACTTATCCGAGGTTATGATCGTCGGTATCTCTGCATACCTAGTTCAACCTCGCATCGATAAGTACTCTTTTCTCGTTCCCGTGATATGTGATCCCTTGTGAGCCAGTCACATGCTTGCAAGCTAATTGGATGACATTTCACCGAGAGGGCCCTTAGTATATCTATCCGTCATATGGATGGACAAATACCACTCTTGATCCATGTTTCTCAACCAATACTTTCCGAACACTCAATGCCACTTTTATAGCCACCCTGTTACGGTGTGGTGTTTGATGTCATCAAAGCATCCATCCGGTAAAGGTGATATGCATGATCTCATGGTCGAAGTAACTAGGTTACTATGTATCAGAAAGCATATAGCAATTGAACTATTGAAATGACTTGATCTTTATGCTATGCTTGTCTATAGGAGTATGTCCACCATATCATTCTCCTAACGATATGATCTTGTTGTTGATAACATCTCAATGTTCATGATGCGGAAACCACAATCATTTACCAACCAACAAGCTAGTGATGTATAGAGGCTATACTAGGGACTTCAAATTAAGTTTACAAATCACACAAGTATTAATGTTTCCATGTTAATACTATTATAGCATGAATGCAAACATTTATCATAAACACAAAGATATAATAATAACTATATTTATTATTGCCTCTAGGGCATATCTCCAACACGAGGAGCTACCCTCAATCATCTGGGGCATCCGCACCTCGGTCAACAGGTCGACAGGGTTCACCCCCTTCTGCATGGTGTACGGCGCCGAGGCAGTCATGCCCACCGACCTCGAGCACGACTCGCCAAGGGTCGTCCACTACACGGAGGCTGCGAACGAACTCGCATGACAGGATGGAGTCGATCAACTCGACGAGGCACGCGACCTAGCTCGCTCACGCACCACCATCTACCAGAAAGGACTCCGCCGCTACCATAGCCGGCGGGTGAAAACTCGCACCTTCCAAGAAGGCGACCTGGTGCTGCGCCTCATCCAGGACAAGAAAGGCATGCACAAGCTTTGCCCCCCGTGGGAGGGACCATTCGCCATCGGGCGAGTACTCGGCAACGACGCCTACTACCTCATCGACGTCCGCGGGGACGGCAAACTCGACATCAAGCGACCATGGAATGTAAACCTTCTACGGAAGTTCTACTCCTAGTACCCCATATATGTATCCTCCAGTCGCTATGAAATAAAAATTGGTTACCGCAAATTGCGTCTACTCTCCGTGTCTTGTGACACTCGCACTCGTAATAACAGCGTCAAGCTAACTGCAGAAGTCAACCTCTGGTACAGCGATCGGCACGGCCAAGTAGTGCGCTACAAGGGCGCTAGGTTACCCCAGGTCTTGTAACGTCCACGAAAAACGCCTACCCGGAGCCCCATTGGAGTCGCCTAGCTCGACTAGCTCAACGAGCCAAGACGACTGCCCTCGCTTCTCACTGTGACCATGATCCTCCGCATCCTCGACACAGCGACTCGAACGGCCAAGTACCACGCTCGGGGACTGATGACCAGTTCAGCGCGAGCGGCTAGGGAAAACGCCAAGTATGAGAGCATGCCCAGGGCTCGCCATGCGACTGATCCGACGGGCCAGGAAGGAGTGATGCGCTCACCCTAATGCGCCAAGTCCTCACCCACCCTCGAGTCGCGCCTAGAACAACCAAGTACCACGCTCGGGGACTCGGCTACGCGACCTCGTTCGCGCAAGGGAAAACGGTGAAGTACAGAGCACTCATGGAGTCGCTTGATCGGCTCTCCAGTTGCGAGTCGACCCCAATAACAAAACTTTCAAAACCGCAAACACATAACAAACAAGGTAAACCCCATAAAAAAGGGCGGACGCGCTCGGGGACTCGTTCAACCCTCAATCAGAAACACACGACAATTCACAAAACAACACGATATCTCATTAATAGCATGTCGCAATCGTTACAAAATACAAAGTATGCCCAATGGCAGCACTGCTACTAACGCCCCAAGGGCACAATGTTTCATTCCGCAGGCTTCGACGATGACTCGCCGCCACCCTTGCGATTGCGAATGAATGGAGTATACGGGTTCGACGGGTACGTCGTCAACTCACCCGCCATCGCCGCACGAAAGGGCTGCTCGATCTTGAAGTCCCGGTGCTATGGTTCGGGGTCGTTGGGTGCGACGACCGTCTCCTGATAAGGGAGGAGGTCGCCCATCGCCCAGACGCGCTCGGAGTACACCGCGGCGCGGTCCGTCAGCTTCAACACTTCGGCGATCTCCACCGAGCCAGTCGACGACGGGTAGCCACTCGTCACGTCGTCCAAATCGAAATCTTCCGGAAAGTGGGCGAGCCCAAGGCTCAGCGCCGTTGCCGCCCTGCGCCGGAACGCCGACCGCGTCATGAAATCGACGACCGACGGCGCCTTCTCCAAGTAGCGCCACACCTCGACGAGGTCGCTGGGAATCACTTCCGTGGGCGACATCTCCTGAAGATACGCTCGTATGCATGTGGCTGACAATGTGGCCGAGTCGACCAGCGTGGCTACACATTGCCGTGCGTCGAACGAACTCGCCTCTTCCGCGCTATCGATGATCCGACCTGCGGACAGAAGGTGACAGTGAATACACCAAATATTACACAACGCATATGTTACAGGCAGAGGAAGGCACACTCACCAATCAAGGGACAGGAGAGATCCGTGATGAAGCTCTGAAGAGAAGTGTAGTCGTCTTGAAGCCCAGCAACAAGGGCGTCGGAGACCTTATGCTCCTCAGCGGCGGCTGTAACGGCAGCCTTGGCTCGTCCATCCGCCGAACTTGCCTCCTCCTTCGCGTCCTTCAGCTGGCGCTCAAGGTCGGCGTTCCGCTTTTCCGCCGAGCTCAACGCAGTTTGAGCTGTCGCCAACTCACTCGCTGGGACAAGGCCCTGGCGGACCTCCTCTGCCTTTGCAGCGATCGCCTAGAGCCCCTTGTTCGCCTCTTGGATGGTGGCCAGTTCCTTCTCCGCGCGATGTTTCGCAGCAAGCCGCTTGGCTAACTCATGCTGCAAACCCTGCACACAATTCAAACAGTTAATAGAAGCGGAATCCTAAGTGCCCACCCGCTGAAATTCAGCGAGTGCGCACTCGGGGACTGGCAATCAAAAATCCTAAGCGCCCACTCGCTGAAATTCAGCGAGTGCGCACTCGGGGACTGGCGATCAAAAATCCTAAGTGCCCACCCGCTGAAATTCAGCGAGTGCACACTCGGGGACTGGATGCGAGAAATACAAACAAGACACTAAAAGAATCCGACCGCTGCAAATCAGCGGCCTGATCCTCGGGGACTGGACATACCTAGATGGCTCCGCCAAGCATACTATGAAGCTGTATCGCGTCCACGGATGCGATAAAAGCCGAAGTGTGCCCGCGACGTTGCTCGACCTCCGTCTCGGCAACCCCAGGTGTGCGCCTCGAGGGCGAGGTACCACTCGCTGTAGCCGCTTTGTCCACGAAGCGCGGAAAGGTTGCGATGGAAGCGCCGGCACCAAAGGAGGCCGGCTCGGCTACCCCAGGAGAGGGAGCACCCTCCCTGGTCGTCAAGGCCGCCTCCGCCACGGGATCACTTGGAGCGATCGTCGTGTCGTCAGACACCGTGACGATTTCGTCACCCTTGGTCTTCTTGGCACTATCTGTAGGGGCGACGACCTCGTCCGCCTTCCTCTTCCGAGAGGGATCCTCCTCGGCGACGATTGGCGGCACCTTGGCCACGGACGGGTGGCCTATCTTCTTAGCTCCAGTCCTACAAATTGATCACATGCGGAATGTGGTCTGGGTGCAATGAAAAACAAAGAAAGGTGAATAGAACTCACTTGGCAACTGGTAGAAATCGCAGCCCCATGCGGATGCCGGCCGGCTTCTCCAGTTCTGGGCCCAGTTTGCGACTGAGACCCATCTCCAGGATATCGTGTGCCTAAGTCACAGACGGCTTCTTCGTTGTCGAGGCCGCGACGGGAGCCTCTGAAACATTTTCCGCAGGAACCTCCCTACGAGGTGAAGCCGCCGCGACCGGAGCGGCCCCCAACCCAGAGATTGGGGCGAACGGCGGAGGCATCGAGGCCAGAGGCACCTCGCTCAGGACGGCGGCAACGTCCGGCGTGGCCGCCGTTGGTGGCGTTTCATCCTTGGCCAGGCTGGTGGCGTCGGAGCTGCTCGCCGAATGAGGCGGAGATGCTTGTCTTGCCGGCTTCGTTTTCCTCTTCAGAGGGGCCTTCGCCTCCTTCTTCTTCTTCGATGGGGTGGCCTGGCGACGCGAGGTGGTTTCGGGAAGTTCGTCGTCATCATCATCATGATGTTCGAGGCTTTTGCTCGCCTCGAGCTCGCGCTGACGCTGCCCGCAAGTCTTGCGTACCAGTGGGGCGACCTCTTCCTTGGACTCGTCGTCATTGTCGCTCCTGTCGCTTTCGATGCCGCCTTTGGCAGGAGGCGACTCGCCCTCGTCCCGGACGGACGAGCTCGAGTTCTCGTCGTCTGCGGGCGGAAGCCACCCTTCCACCACTTGAAATAGCTGCAATGAGCACAAGATAGTATTAGTATGACCGCGACTGCATTAACTGCGATTGCGAATGACAGGAAGTGATTTACCGTTGGGGCTGCATGCTTCGCGGTGTAGGGGGCTACCCCGGACTTCGCGTCCAGGTACACCGCCTGGGTGATCTTCTTCAACGCTGGAATATAATCCTCGAGCTGCCACTCGGCAAGGCAGGATTTTGTCGAGTCCTCCCGGCCCGTGTACTGGTACATGTAATGGTCACGTCGGGCCAGGGGAACGAGCCGCCGCCCGAGCCAGCAGTTATATAAGTTAATGGTCAGAAGACCCTTCTTCTTCAGACCGCGGATGGTTTGAAGCATCTCGTCCACGACCATCCGCTGGTCTGTGGGGAGCTTGCCGACTTGGAGTCGGCGCGGTTCGGGCCGGTCGGCGGAGTATTTTGGGTTCGCCACCTCGCCCTCCGGAGTCGCCTCGGTGACGTAAAACCAAGACTTCTTCCACTCGCTCGCCGCCTTGGCGGGCAGCATCAGATCGAAGAATAAAGCCTTCGACTTCAATTGAAATGTTAGGCCGCCCGCGGCAAGAATTGGGCCGCCCGCTTCTTCGCGACTGATCCTCCCGTGGAACAGATATTGCCACAGGGGGAAGTAGGGCCCCCAGCCCAGGTAGCACTCGTAGAACGCCACAAAGGTGGCAAGCTGCTCGATGCTGTGCGGGCCCAGATCCGATGGCTGGATCCCGTAGAAGGCGCAGAAGCGCCGGAAGAAAAGAGATGTAGGTAATCCCAGCCCCCGTTCCAGGTGGCTGGTGAAACAGACGAACTCTCCCTCGCGCGGGTCCGGAGTCACCTCTCCGGCCGCGGTGATGCGCCACCTACCAGCGCGCAGGATCCCAGCTTCCTCGAAGGATGCCAGGAGCGCTCTCGTACACTTGGACCTTCCCCATGGTTCGGTGGAGGGGGCCATTGGCGAAAAGGTTTGAGGGGGTCGGAGGATTTGGGATCGACTTGATCGCTATGCGGAGGAGAATGGAGGTGCGCGCAATCGGAGGAAATGACGAGGGGGTGGTTTTTCTGATCGCCTACCATTCCCTTTATATAGCGGTTGTTACCCGCTAAATCAGGAAGCCGTTACTACGCGGTGATTACGCCAAAAGTTACCGTTGGATTACCCCAACGGCTAGTTTTGACTGCGTTTGACGGTCCAACTTCAGCCACTCGGCTCGCCGACCCGATCACTACAACAGTGACTGAATATTTCGCCGATTCGACTCGCCAAAGCTGCGACCAGAATGACTAGTTTCCTCCTTTATTCAGGAGCCCGCCGCCGATTCAACTGGATGTTTTCCTTGAAGCCGTATGCTCCGACTGCCAGCAACCACCTGCGCCCAATCGACGACGGCCTCAGGGACTACTGATGGGGATATGCCTACCGGGGTATACCCAGCAGGACGTTTCCGACTGGCCCAAGAACTGGCGAGTGGGCCTGCAAGACGGCGACTGGATCAAGACCTGGTGTGGATCCTAGTGACTGGAAGCTGAAGGCCCAGGAGAGTAGATAGGCCCAGTCGGATTAGGTTAAACGAATACCGAAGCCTTAACTGATTCGGTTGAGATATGTAAACCCTAGGGGGAGGTGAGTCTATATAAACCTCCCTACAGGGCGTGTAGACGTACGCTCCATCATACACCCAAGCGACTCGCCGCCTAGCCGCCGAGCTCGCCCCATTGTACCACCATAATAATACAATCTACAAGGAGTAGGTCTTTACCCTACGGGGGCCGAACCTGGGTAAAACCATGTGTCTCCGCCCTCATCTCGCACCGCAGATGGCTGGCCGCCCTTGCCCCTCGTTCTACTACTCGCTGCAGATTGCAGCATCTGCCGTGACCATTCCCACGATAGTCGGTGGGGTTCCAGGGGCCCACACCCCCTCCAGGCGCCTCTAGGGATTACCCGCGCCTAGGGGGTTTGGCCACCCTGTGGCCCCCCTCCGGCTCTACTTCGTGGTTCCGTGTTGCTCCGGGAAAAATAATAACTTTGGCTTTTGTCCCGTCCAATTCCGAGAATATTGATTTTCTGCCTTTCTGGAACCAAAAACAGAAGAAAACAGGCAAATGGCACTGTGGCAACTTGTTAATAGGTTAGTTCCATAAAAGATATAAAAACACCTCAAAGTGTAGACAAAACATAAGACAAATGATATAAAACAAGCATGGAGCATAAAAAATTATAGATACGTTTCCGACGCATAAAGGGGGCAGCCAAGGGTTCCCATCCCTAGCCGAGTTCCCCCCCCCCCCCCCGCAACTCGCCCAAGGAGGGAGAGGTGGCGACTTTCCCTCCAAGTCTCCCTTCCTTTCCAAACTAGGGTTTGACCCCTTTTCCATTGGTGGCCGGATTTGCCCCCTTAGGCTTTTGGTGCGGCTGGACCTAGGTCTCCCCCGTGGAATTCCTCAGCCCAAGTGGCCCCTCCCAGGGTGGTGGACTCACTTGTGGTTTCTCTAGAACATTCTAGAAGCTTTTGGTCAAAACACCGAAAACATTTCCAAACCTCGAAAAATGACTTTCCTTATATGAATTTTATTTTCTAGACTATTTCGGATCTCCTCGTGAATTCCTGGATCCAATCCGAGACTCCGAGAAACATTCGGTCTCCAACTCATATTCCATATCTACTTAAACAACATCAAACCTTAAGTGTGTCACCCTACGATTCACGAACTATGCAGACATGATTGAGACACCTCTCCGGTCAATAACCAATAGCGGGATCTGGATATCCATAATGGCTCCTAGATATTCAACTATGACTTCGTGATCGAATGAACCATTCACATACAATACTGATTCCCTTTGTCACGTGATACTTTACTTATCCGAGGTTCGATCGTCGATATCTCCATACCTAGTTCAACCTTGTTACCAATAAGTACTCTTTACTCGTTCCGTGATATGACATACCTTGTGACCTAGTCACATGCTTCCAAGCCAATTGTATGAAATTCAACTGAGAGGGCACAAAGTATATCTATCCATCATATGGATGGACAAATCCCAATCTTGATCCATGCGCTTCAACACATACTTTCAGAATACCCAATGCCACCTTTATAACCACCCAGTTATGAAAGTGGCGTTTGATGCCATCAAAGTACTCATCTGGTGACGGTGATTAACATGATCTCAAGGTCGAAGGATTAGGTTACTATGTATCTGAAATCTTGTAGCAAATGAACTTAACAACTTGATCTTATGCTATGCTTACTTTGGGTGTGTGTCCATCACATCATTCTCCTAATGATATGACCTTGTTATTAATAACATCCAATGTCCATGATCAGGAAACCATGATCATCTATTAATCAACAAGCAAGCTTAACAAGAGGCTTACTAGGGACTCTTTTCTGTTTACAAAACACACAAGTATTAATGTTTCATGTTAATACAATTATAGCATGGGATGTAAACATTTATCATAAACACAGATATAATAATAACCACTTTATTATTTCCTCTTGGGCATATATCCAACAGTACCATGTACATATCCTCGGTTAGTTTCCCATTCAGGAATTCTATTCTAACATCCATCTGCCATAATTTGTAATTGTAATATGCATCTATTGCTACAAGTATTCGAACAGACTTAAGCATCTCTACGGGAGAAAAGTATCATCATATTCAACTCCTTGAATTTGTCAAAACCCCTTTGCGACAAGTCGTTCTTTATGAACAGTAATGTTATTGTTCGAGTCTATTTTCTTCTATAGATCCATTTAAATTTTATAGGATTTACGCCTTCAGGAGGGTCTATCAAGTTCCAAACTTGATTCTCGTACATGGATTATATCTCGGATTTCATGGATTCTTTCCATTTGACAGAGTTAGGGCCCATCACAGCTTCTTTGTATGTGCATGGTTCATTGTTGTCTAACGACAATACTTCATATTCAAATATATGACCGGAAGATGAAATCTACCAGATCTACATGGTTCAATAGGAGCATTAATTTCTAGGACTACAACACTTGTAGGTGTGGTAATATCTGATGGTGCCATGGGCATTTCTAGAAAGGCTTCTAGTTCTATGCTACTCTACGCATCGTGCTCCGGTTCAATAACCTCATTAAGCTCTATTGTCCTCCCACTCAAACTTTTAGCGAGAAATTCCTTCTCAAGAAATGTTCCTCCTCGACAAATATATTGCCTTCAGTTTTGTGGTACAAGGAATACCCAATAGTTTTCTTAGGGTAACCTACAAATATGCATTTGTCTGACTTAGCATCAAGATTGTTCATTTGTAAACATTTTACATAAGCTTCACAACCCCAAATTTTAAGAAATGATAAGTTGGGTTTCTTGCCAAACCACAATTCATAGGGATTTCTATTTTCGTGCCCTTGGTTCGTTAGTTGTACTCAGTTTTCCCCAGCCGCTTAAATTTTCCTCACTTTTCCCCTCGCTATGTTACGAAACCCTCGTAGGCGCTCGCAGGCGCTCGGATGGAGGGATGTCGTCGGGTCAAAGGCTTGACCGTTACATGTTGACTGGTGGGATCGCGTTGTACCAAGTCATGCGTTGAGCGTTATGTTATGTGGCCTCGACCGTTACATGCTGACAGGTGGGGCCATGTTGGGGCAAGTCCTGCATACGTGCTTAAGGGTGGGGCCGTGTTAGGATGGGTCTTGCATATGTGGTGAAGGGTGGGGCCGCATGGAGACACGTCGGACCGGCCATTCTCGCTCACCCAAAGCATTCGCTTCCCCCGAGCCTGGAACAGCTCCCACACCACCCCTCTGCTGCCCCGCCGTTGTGCCCTCCTACCTTATGTCGTCCTCGGCCCTATAGCCGCTCCCTCCCCCTAGCCATGGAGCCCACTCCACCTCCGGCTCCGCTCCCGCCCTCGCTAGATCTACCCCTTTCACGGAACAGTATGCAATGTCGGCTGGTGTGCCAACCATCCACGTCGATGTAACATCCCAAAAATACTAAGCTTTGATCATCAAACACTAATCATCAAAATTGGGGTTAACAAAAACTTTTCTAAATAAAGTTATGGAAGCATGCATGTAAGTATGCATTTCATTTTGAATTCTTTTGAACCACCTTGTTTGTGTGCTCCATTGCTTGTAAATGGATGCTTAGGTGAAATAAACATCATCTAAACATTTCCCACACTTTTCATAAAGACAAGTAAATCAAAACAAATAAAATAAGGGAATGGTCATTTTGACCAATTTAACTCCCATGCCTACTTTGGCTGTCTCAAACTTTCAGAACCTAAGAGAAACTTTTCTGGATCTTTGCACCCCTTGATTGTACTCATAACAGAATATCAAGGCCCACCTTGTGATCATCCAGAAACTTTCAAAAGCATAGTTTAAATGACAATTCAAAATTGAATCTATATCATATGGGAAGATCCCACTTTTTCAAAAACCACTCAAACAAGCTCAACTTTCAAAACCCAACCATCCGCAGACTCACCAGCATCAACCTAGCACACCCACCAAAAATCTTTTCAAAATTCAAAACTTGAATTCTTGCGGCCATTTCATCAAACACTACTAGGAAAACGGCTATAGGTAATCCACACATCTGTGGCGCACGTGCTAGTGGTGCCCCACGGGTAAAATAGGCGTGGCGCACTGCCCACAGGTGACCTACGGCTAACTGCCGTAAGCGTGGCGCACATGACCATAGTGCGCCACAGATATGTGTGGGCCAGGGCCCTATTGGCCGCACGCCAAACATCCGTAGCGCACATACGGTAGGTGCGCTACGGTTGTTAGTGTCAACCGTGGCGCACATGGAGGGGGTGCGCTACGCCTAAGAGCATGCCCCTCTGCTGTGAAACGGCCAGACACATCCGTGGCGCACTATGCCATGTGCGCCACGGATGTATAAACTTAGTAGTAGGACACCTTGCCCTAGTGCCCTACGCCTAACTATCCTGCACCAACTCCACACCCCCCCCCTCCGTGGAACGCCTTTTTAGACTTTGCAAAAATAAAAGAAAATGATAAACACTTCAAAAAATTAAATCCTTTCATATTTAGGTAGGTAATGTGGTATAGCTTCTAGTAAAATTAACAAACATGAGTTTTGACTTTATTTGAAATTCGAAATTCAAATCACCACCCCGCCCACCTACCTCCCTCTCTCCATCTCTTCCTTCCTCTTCGAGCTCTTCCTTCCTCCCTCTGTTCTTCTCTTCCTCTTCTCTTCCTCCCTCTCTTCTTATCTTCCTTCCTCTTCTCTTCCTTCCTCCCTCTCTTCTTTCTTCCTCTTCTCTACCTTCCTCCATCTCTTCTTCTCTTCCTCCCTCTTCTCCTTCTCCTCACTTCGGCCTCCTCCGACCAAGGACGACCACGGGTAACCAGCTCCTTCAGAAGTCGTCGTCGCCTCCTCCGACCACACGTCCTCCAGCCGCCGTCGCCGCCACCACCTCCTCCGACCGTACCTCCATCCACCTCCGACGCACCTCCGGCTGTCTTCTCCGACCACACCTCCTCCTACTGCCTCGACGCCGACGAGGACTAGCACGGCCACGGCCTCCCGCACATCCCTGCGGTGGTAGGTCGTGTCCACGGCCACTGCTCCGGCGAGGCGACGCGACGGCAGCGATTTCTGGACCCGATTGCTTTTGCAATTCAAAACGAGGGTGTTTTTTGCATTTTTTTTATTTTTGAAAAAAACATCTGTGGCACACCAGTACCCCTACCCGTGGCGCACCTGGTAGTGCGCCACACCTATCTCGATATAACCGTGGCACACCATGTAGTGCGCCACGGCTACGAGATAGCCGTAGCGCGAGGCCCGTGGCGCAGTGCTAGTGCGCCACGGAAGGCCTTTTCAGGTGCGCCACGAATAGGCGTTTTTCTAGTAGTGAAACACTTGGCAGACACAAATCAAACAAAATCAAAACACTATAGTGTGCAGTGTTTTGAGCCTAAATGGTTCCCTATCTAGCTCACAACCATCTCAGTAGATCATCTAGCAAGATTAACCCAACACTAGCACCACTGTGAGCTTGCCAAGATCATCAATGGTGAACAGCCGAGTACATCCTTGCCACCCCAGTGTAGACAGCAAGCTAGGAAAGAAACTAGCCATGCCAACCTTGTCTGGGAGATCACCCATGCCTCACCGCCCCCTCTCGACCAGCCCTGCCTCGAGGACACCGACCAGAGCACCCAGGAACGCCGTGCACATGCCTCTTCCAACCGTGCCAAGCATGCGCCAGAGCGCCACCCTCGACCGAAGACCCCAGATCGCGCGTCGCCCTCGCCGCGTGCATACATGCTCCCCACCGTCCCAGGAGACCACCAGACATGCCCATTTCATCGCCCGTACCACGTAGCCACCGCTCACCGTCAAAGACGCCGCCTCTGCCGTGCAGAGCGTCGCGTGTTCCATACCAACCCGCACCCCCCCACGTCTTGCCAACGCATCGTTGAGCATCGCCAGGGAACACCGCACCATCCCCTGCCTTCGCCCATGCCAATAGCCGTCTGTACCACCGCCCCTGACGATCTCATCGTGCGCCCCATCGGTCCCCTCGCTCGACTATAAATAGAGGCCACCACCAGTCGAATTCTTCACACCATTCTACTACCCTCTCCTCACTGATCGTGCCACACCGTTCCCAGAGCAAAGCGAGCACCACCTCATCGGAATTTCACCGGAGCCCGTCGCCTCTGGAGAAGAAGGGAGCCAGCGATTGGAGCCGCCCCAAGAGGAGCCACCAGTACCAGGAGATTCGCCGTCGTCGACTTCGTCGTTCGCCCGCCTCGCCGACCCTCGCCTGCACCCCGGTGAGCCCCCAACGACCCCCACTGGCCGCGCTAGGTTTCTGTCTCGCCGGCGTTGCCCAACGTCGACGATGACTCTCAGCCGTTGGATTAGAACTAGATCGAACGCACCACAGCGCCCCATACCGCTTCGCACCCCCTGTGTCACTAACGCGTGGGGACAGCAACTTAAACAGCCCGCGGAAGCACTTCGCTTATCTGGCCGGCCCATTAACTTTTCCCGCGCAGCCCAGTTATTTGAATTAAACCTTTTCCATTTTAGTTCAAACACACTTCTGTACCCATTTTCAAAAATGAACACAGGTCGACTTAGTGCACCAATTTGAATGAAACCAATTTTGTTAGAAAGGTATGGGAATGCTGAATCCAAGCCCATTGGATTCAAGTCATTTGGATCTGTAGATCATCCTTGGTAAAAATAACAAGGCAGAATCTTTTCTGCATTCAAACATTTTTCAAAGTTAAACCACAATAGCTTTTGAGTTGATTCCAACTCTCAAAAATCACATTTAATTATACCTTTCAGAATATATAAATATATATAGGTTTACTTACATAAATAATGTTCAAGTAATAAAAGAATGCCACTTAGGAATTTCTAACAACTTTATTTAATTAAAATAAAAGGGTAAAACCTTATTAAATTGTGACACCACTTTAAATCACATTCTCATGGACAAAAATATGTGGTGATGACATGTGTCAACATGATCCCATGTTTGGTTTGGAAAATATTAAATCTTAAGTAGTTTTTCAATGAGTAGAAATTACTTTTCTAAAAATAAAAGGGATTTTAAACCAAACCAAAATATTTTAATGTTAGTGATGATGCTATATCATCTATAGGACCCTTTTGTGTGATGATTGCAAGTAGTTAAGTATTGCTTGGTGATTGTGTACATCGTATTTATTTATAGACGCTAGTACCGACCAAGGATACGAGGAGGAAGGAGGATTCTACGAAGAAGCCGAGGAGAACTTCAACCACTGCTCTGCACAAGGCAAGCTTTACTAATCAAGTTGACCTATGCAAGCCTAATACTACTAGTGAATGTGCAAGCTAACACTTGCAAGATACTTTATCTTTGCAAGCAAATACTTGCTTGTTACCATGCCAACTATATGCCTTAAGCATATGTGATAATACCCACTTGATACCCCAATCCTAGTTTTATTTGCAAGCTTTCTACTTTATTTATTTATCAAAGCCTTAACTTAGAGTTGACTTAAGTGACTTATATATTCTAGAAAGATATATTTGAAGGTTGCATAAAGATCATAAAATTTGGCCTAAGTTAGAAACCTTGATATCATCCTAAGATATAAGGTTGTACTTAGTTGAAATTCCACTAGTTTACCACCTCTCATTAGTGCTACCTCCACTTGTAGATGCTAGTGCTAAGCATAAAACTTGATCAACTTTAGATGGTAATACTTGGTGAAAATGGTTATGAAAACCTTAGAATGATGGATCATTCTACTGAGATGTTTTAACATGTGTTCCCGAACACCAGATGATTTTTGGTGATGAAAATTTTGAGGCATGAGCCTTAGCCCTTTATAAAACTGATGGTTGTCTGGATGCGATACCATTCCAATTTTATCGTACAACCACAATACCTGAAGATTGGGTAGGGCTTGACTGGAAGCTTATATAACTTAGTATTAGTTCCCTCATGGACAAGGTCTGAGCTGAGGCTACCTTGTGAAGATTGTCCACCTGTGCAGTACCCAAGATGACAGTTGGTCATGGTTGGGAGGCCAAACTCACAGGAGAGGTGCTTATACAAGGGCGTGTAATTGAAAGGTTAGGATTGATTATCCGAATACTAAGTATGGTGAATTCAGGATTTGTTCCTGACGGATGTATCGAATGTTGTGGTGAAAGTGTACAATCTCTGCAGAGTGTCAAACTATTCGAATAGCCGCGTCCGCGGTTATGGACAGTTGGAGTGGCCATACTGTTCCCCCGTCAGATGTTTTCAAAATGACTTGTGAAATGAGTTGATACTTTGACTTGACCACAACAGAGTTGTGACATGAGTTACAAGTTCCCCCTTTAGGAGTTATAAAATTGTGACTAGCTTCTTTCTGAACTGAGTAGAGATAAATCTGGTTTTTTGCAAAACAACCCTAGAGCCTAGTGTCCTATTATCCAAATACCCTTTTACTTGTTAGTATTAGTTTGCGAGTACTTAAAGAGTACTCATGGCTTTGTCCCTGGTTATTCCCGTGGCCAGACTATGAAGAGGAGTACCTGGAAGATGGAACCCAGGAAGGTTACGACAACTAGGATCATCTCCCATCGTCAGCATTGCCTGTGACCCCGAAGATGGAGCTTCGCCTACGCTACGGTTATTATTACGTATTCCGCTGCTCGAAGTTGTATTAAGAACTGGATCATGAGATCCCTATTTGTGTAAGACATTATATATGTTTTGTAATGGATGATGTACTGTGGTATCAAATTCTGTTATGTCTCGCAAAAATGGTAATCCTGGGATTGCGATGTATGGCATAACAGGCATCTCGGATTAAAAATCCGGGTGTTGACAGTCGAGTAGGGAGAAGATTGGGTGGAATAGCAGGGATCTAACGCATGGATTCCATCTAGGTAAGCATCATTTCCCTTTGTGGATTGATTATTGGTAATATTTGAGCATGAATTGCTGGTGCTCAACTAACTGCCTTGCTTTTCGAATAGGATTGATCCAGTGTTGGCATTTCGGCTGGCAGTTAGACTGGATACTAGTGTAATTCGTGGTTGTGAACAATATCTCTCTGGATTTTAGTTCCCAGCGGTGGTTGCAACCTCCATAACTCTTAGAGATTTGATAGATACAATCTGTTGTAAGTTCCCCAGGAGCAGTGGTGATTCAGTTGATTTGCAATATTCAACATTAGCGAGCAAAGATTTCTCCCACTAACTAGTGAAGATGATCTGGTAATGGTTTTCTCTTTGAATGCTGCCAAACGTTTTGGTCGAATTCCTCTCCATGTGCATCCTAAAGTTGAGCACACGGGAAAGAGTGTTAAATTATCATCTAGTGGTCACGCATCATCAGGTAGTCGGGCATCATGTGTCTCTGTTGTCTCTGCTAATAGTGTGTGCCACGGCGATCCTTGTAGGTCCATAGTAGTACCATATGTTCGCACTGGAAGTGTGAGCCAAACCGCTCGTGTGGCCGATGTGGAGGATGAGGCAGAGCCTGACGAGGGAGCGCCTCCACTAGATGATAAGGATGAGTTGATGTTTCCTGAATTTGTAGATAAATTCAGTAAACAATCACTAGAGGATCAATACACGGATGAAATTACCTAGGGTGCCAGATTTGATGACACTAATGACAAAGAGAACAAGGAGAACAATGACAGCCTCGTTTTAGCCGAGTACGATGGTGAGGACTTGCTAGTAATTGAGTGGGACAGGGACGATCCTAAGATTTTAGAAGGCACCGTATTTGAAACGATGCGGGACTGTCGTAATGCCCTTACTACATATTGCATTCGCACCAATAATGATTATGATGTTATTAAGAGTGGGCCAGCAAGGTTCACAGTGAAGTGTCCATACAAGAGGTGTAGGTGGAGGATGCATGCATCCACGATGCTCAGGAGCAGTTTGGTTCAGGTATTACAACAAGTTGTGTGTTTTAGATCATTGTTTAGAGTTTGTTAGCTATACCTAACATTTTCATTATGTTTCAGATAAAAGTTAACCAATTCGAACATTCTTGTCCACCCCAAGGGGGACAGCCAAAGGACAAACCAAAACTAGCAAAGACTAGGTGATTGGCAGATGCAATCATGGATTGGATGAGAGCGAACCCATCACTTAGTGCAACAACGCTCATAAAAGAAGTTTCTAAAAAGTTTAATATTACAGTACCCTACATGAGGATGTTCTATGCAAAGGAAATGGCTCTTGAGAGGATCAATGGTCTATGGAATGAAAGTTTTCAGTTGCTTTATAGCTTCAAAGCTGAAGTGGAGATGGCTAGTCTAGGTAGTGTTATACAGATAGACAGACATAAAGTTCAGTAGAAGGGCTTTTGTTTGTTTCAAAGCTTGCTGGCAAGGGTTTCTGGATGATTGTAGGCCTTATTTGGCCGTGGATGCAACAGCTCTTCATGGCAGATTTAAAGGATAGCTAATAGCTACTACTGCAGTTGATGGCCACAATTGGATATTCCATGTTTCTTATGGAGTTTTGGAGATTGAGTCAGAGGAAACTTGGACTTGGTTTCTGGAGAATTTTCGCTACCTTATAGGTCATCCACCAGGACTTACTATCCACACGGAGGCTTGCAAAGGATTGGAGAAAGCTGTAGAAGCAGTATTCCCCGGAGTGGATCATAGGGAATGTATGGGACACTTAGTGCAGAATTTTACAAACAAATTCCAGGTTAAATTTTATACTGACAACCTATGGCCAGCTTCATACACATATAGTTTGAGGAAGCATCTGTATCATTTGGAAGTGTTGTATAAACAAAAATCTGCGATGAAGGAGTACTTGGATGCACATCATGGAATGGTGTGGTCAAGAATCTGATTTAATGAAATTTGCAAGGTAGACTATGTAACAAGTAACCTTGCAGAGAGTTTCAATGCAAAGGTCAAGTCACCGAAAGAGCTTATGCTATGGAAAATATTTGATAAGGTTAGGCAGATGGTCATGATTTGCGTCAAAGAATTGCATCAACAGTATATGTTCGTCATCTCATCCTCCCATATTTGATTAAGGCTTTGCATGCTAGGGCAAAACAATTGAAGATGTAATGCATTATAAGAGGAATGGTGGCTGAGGTAACGTACACTGATAGTAAAGATAGGCAATGGAGGTATCCAGTGAGTTTGGTTGATAGGACATGTCAGTGCAGGCAATGGCAGCTCCGTGGGAAACCCTGCATACATGCATTGTTTTTCATGGGTGTTCTAGGAGATGAAGATGGTGAAGTTGATCAGTATGTGTCGGAGTATTTCTCTGTTGCCAAATTTAGGACAGCATATGCTCATAATGTTCCAGCCTTGTTGGCAAACGACCAATGGATGGAAGTGGATCCAGGCTTCAAGCTATGCCCTCCAATTTTTACTAGACCAACAGGTAGGCCAAGGAAGAGTAGGATAAGAGATAGTGCAGAGGGTGGTGCACCACCTCGACGATGTAAGTGCAAACGTTGTGGGATCCTAGGGCACATTGCTAGGCTTTGAAAAAATGTAGTGGACCCAGCTTATGGAATGGATGATCAGGCGGGAGAAGCAAATGCATATGAGAATGAGGTGTTTGAATGAGAGGAGAATGAAGCAATGGATACATTGCAGATTGAACCAACAGATCGAGAGGAGATTGAACCAAATGCAGAGGAGATTGGACCAAATATAGGGGAGATTGAACCCGTTGATCGAGAGGAGATTATATCAACTGTGTCGGAGATTGAAGCAGAGTTCAAGAGTAAAGGAATTACACGAGCGTATATTGACGAAATGGAGACAAAGATTTTGAACCATATGGACCAGATGATCGAAACATGATCGAACCAATTGTACGACAGACTAAAGCACTGAATTCATTGGATGCAGAGGAAAAGAACAAAGGGAAGAAAAGGAAGAAGCTGATGGTGCACTCTGAGAATATTCCAGCTAGGATCACCAGGAGCAAGTTGGTGAACCCAGCAAAAAACACTACGAGCAAGAAAAAATGGATTTGAATTTGTATGATAAATTTGAACTACTGTCAATGTTTGTACTGAATTCGAACAAGTGTGACACTCCCAAGTTTGTATGTTGGATAATCCCATAATGTATGTGTTATTGCAAGTTTCTATGGTTATGCACCTAGTTGCTTAGCACTGCTCAGTTTTGCCCTCGACATGTGGTCAACACATGGGGTTTAGCTAGTTCATGGCTTAAACGTTGTCCAATTGATCCAAAATTTGGCACACTTGTGTATCTTGGATTGATTTAACATTTGAAATTGGAAATTTTGGATTAACTTGTAATCAGCCACATTTTCTTTTTCTAAGTGATTAAATTCAAAAAAATGGTTAGGGTTAGTTTAATTCAAAAAAAAGTCAAAACATAGTGCAACCTTCAAATGGAGTCTTGTTATGTTGCCTACAACCTAGCATGAATAATAAAGGAAAAGGAAATAAAAAGAAATGGACTTATCCCCTAAACCACTTCTTAAACCCTTCTTGGAATGAGCTACTAGCTATGAAGATGCATGGCTTTCTACCCCCATTGACCTCCAAAATAACACATCCAAAACATACTTTGTCTAAATGAGGCAAAATTTTGAACACTTGTGTATATTTGAGTTGCAAACAATATAATGTCGGCCAAGATGAATTATTTTGTGCAAATAACACATTTTCCATTTTTATGCCAAAAGCTTGTATTTCCCTTACTCATTTTTTTATCTGAGTGCCCTTGTTTTCCTTAGCTCTACTCAGTTTTCCCCTCCCTCTAAAGTTTTCCTCACTTTTCCCCTCCCGCTAAAGTTTTCCTCACTTTTCCCCTCTCTCCTGACTCAAACCCTCACAACAGCTCAATTTGCGCTCAATTTGGCTGTTGCGCTCCGATTGGTCGAGATGTATATCACACGGATCTTGGCCAACCACCATTGGATACATCATGATCTGACGGGCTAGAGGTCTCTCTCTCTCCCGATGGGCACACCTACCTTGTATGGAGAGGAGAGCCCGACAGGCTAGATGTCTCTTCCTCCCTTTCCCTGCCGCACGTATACTAGCCGCATCAGTTTGGCTGCACTCTGATTGGTAGAGATGTATGTCACACGGATCTTGGCCAACCACCGTTGGATACATCATGATCTGACGGGCTGGAGATCTCTGTCTCTCTCCTGATGGGTGCACCTACCCTGTACACAGAGGAGATCCCGACAGGCTGGATGTATCTCCCTCCCTTTCCATGTCGCACGTATACTAGCCGCATCTTCCTCCCCTCATATCGAAGTACGGAGATGCGGCAGTCCGAATGGCGTGCGACGGCATGGTCCTAAGCGTGGAGGTATGAACCGCGTGTGGCATCATGGAACTAAGCCTGGCAGTCCGAATAGCGTGCGCCGGCGCGGACCTAAGCATGGGGGTTGGAACAACGTGCGGTAGCACGGATCTAAACCTGGTGGTCGGAACGGCATGCGGCGGGGCGGACCTAAGTGTGGGGATCGGAACGGCTTGAGGCGGCGCAAATCCAAGAGTGGTGGCTGGAATAGCGTGTGGCGATGAGATTTAAGTGTCTAAAATTTCTTTCTCTATCCGTCTCACTCATGTTCACCTCCTCAGATCTGTTTCTAGTGAAAGACACCGAGGCGGCGGTAGTGCCGGCAGTGGTCATCGATGCGATGACGATTGAAGTCATCATCCGCAACATCACCGCGACGGCGCAAATCAAACCCTCGTGAACCGATGTTGTGGGAGGCAGGCCGCGGCTGCGGCTGGCACGTCGAGATGCAGCTCGACGGTGAAGGTCGGATGTACCTCATGGCCAGATGGATGCGATAGGAAGGGCGTCTCATCGTCCACTTAATATTGGGACAAATTTGAGCCCATATTAGTTGACTTATATTCATCTAGATATGAACATATCTAGTCAAGTTTTAGTGCTAATATGGGTCGGAGGGAGTATGATTTTACAATCTTCGATGGGCTTGTATAAATTTGATTGAAATATGTATCATTTGAATCAAAATTTATACTCCCTCCGATTCATACTACTTGTCGTGGGGATATGCTCTAAAACGGATTCATAAGTAGTACGCCCTCTAACCCAAATTAGTTGATTTAGATTTGTCTAAATTCAATTGTATCTAGACATGAATTAGTATTAGATTCATTCGTATCTTGACGAATTTGAGTCAACTAATTTGGATTGAAGAGAGTAGTGCTTTCTTTTATAGATCGCCTCTTTGCAGAAGAAGAATGCGCAACTGATAGAGCCCCAAACTTGACCCTCTAGGCATTTGGCATGCCAACTATGGGCAGCTAGATTCAATGGCAAGCCACTCGGGCCCTACAATGCATTATCTTGACAACTTTGGAACCGCAAAGAGACAAAATTAGAAGGAACTCACAACCATCCATTAAATAACAATTTTACTCTCTAAATTAGCTATCAATTCAACTAATCATTACACGTGCCACCTTCACCACAAGCCCATAGTGTAACTGTTAGGACGGGGATGATAACTACTAAAATTGCCCACATGAATCTACTATTCTTCTTCCCCTTCACTTGAAGTTCATGTTTTAGATTTTCTACCACTTGATCAGATACGGCAAGATCAGCCTCAAGTATCAACTTCTCTTTGCGAATAAGCTCTGAGTTATTCTTTTCTTCCTCGATAGTACGCTTTAGCTCTAATATCAACAGGTTTTTACGGGCCAATTCATCACCTAAATTGGCAACCATCTCCTCCAAATCTATCCTCTGGATATACCACTGGGTTGTTTCATCTTGGTATGCAATGTACCATGGATCATCGGCATGCATATCATACTGTAACAATCCCAAAACAAACCCAATTAAAATCAGTCTAACAGGCCATGGAGGCACTTCAAATTAAGGGTAGTACAAAGAGAAGGAACTACCTACACTTCCGACATGGTAGGATAAGGAGAATGTGGCCACGACATGATAGAATCCCCACCCTCGTCGGTGTACCTGCTACAACTAGACATTGAAGACTAATTTACCCCTGCATTATCGAGGAAATTACAAGAACTGAATCGATTAGGGTGGGCAGAGCAGGAGCAAAGGTCTTACCGAGCACTACTAGCAATTGCTGCGACCGTGCGTCGAGCTATGGCGACGGAATAAAATCCCGGTCCTCATGGGCGGCGGACCTGCATGCGGTCGGTACTGCCTCAACGTACAATGCGTGTGAACGAAACAGGTGCTGGAGCCATGATTGAGGTCCAGCGCGACAGTATGTCCGACGCCGAGCCACCGACACGCCGATGATGGCTGCTCTGTCCACTGGTGGGGTAGGAGATGCTCGGCGCTGGGAGCATATGAGAGAGAGCCGACCTCACGTGTGTCATACACAACCTCACCGGTCAATGTTTGGGGGAGTAGCTGCTCCGGGATTTTTGCATATTTGCCAATTTTGCATATCAGCCAATTTTTTTAAAAATTTGCCACATGACCAACACATGTCAGTACACACAAAATAGCAAATATGCAAGTTGCAATCTAAAACGTGGCAAATATGCAAATACCCCCTCTAGCCCCACATCATGGCCCCATCGGTCATTGGCTTCGATGGCCCCACATGACGGCCCCATCGTTCATTGGCTTCGATGGCCTGTCAACACCCGGATTTTTAATCCCAGATGCCTGTTATGCCATACATCGCAATCCTAGAATTGCCATTTTTGCGAGACATAACAGAATCGATACCATAGTACATCATCCATTACAAACGATACATAAGTTCTCACACAAATAGGGATCTCGTGATCCAGTTCTTAATACAACTTCAAGCAGCGGAATACGTAATAATAACGGTAGCGTAGGCGAAGCTCCATCTTCGGGGTCACAGGCAATGCTGACGATGGGAGATGATCCTAGTTGTCGTAACCTTCCTGGGATCCATCCTCCAGGTACTCCTCTTCATAGTCTGGCCATGGGAATAGCCAGGGACAAAGCCATGAGTACTTTTGAAGTACTCGCAAACTAATACTAACAGGTAAAGGGGTTTTTGGATAATAGGACACTAGGCTCTAGGGTTGTTGTGCAAAAGCCGGATTTATCTCTACTAAGTTCCAAATCTAGTCAGAATTTTATAACTCCTAAGTGGGATCTTGTAACTCATGTCACAACTCTGTTGTGGTCAAGTCAAAGTCTCAATTCATTTCACAAGTCATTTTTGAAAAGTCTGACGGGGGAACAGTATGGCCACTCCAACTGTCCATAACCGCGGCCGTGGCCATTCGAATAGTTTGACACTCTGCAGAGATTGTACACTTTCACCACAACATTCGATACATCCGTCAGGAACAAATCCTGAATTCACCATACTTAGTATGCGGATAATCAATCCTAACCTTTCAATTACACGCCCTAGTATAAGCACCTCTCCTGTGAGTTTGGCCTACCAACCATGACCAACTGTCATCTTGGGTACTGCACAGGTGGACAATCTTCACAAGGTAGCCTCAGCTCAGACCTTGTCCATGAGGGAACTAATACTAAGGTACATAAGTTTCCAGTCAAGCCCTACCCAATCTTCGGGTATTGTGGTTGTATGATAAAATTGGAATGGTATCGCATCCAGACAACCATCAGTTTTATAAAAGGGCTAAGGCTCATGCCTCAACCTTTTCATCACCAAAATCATCAAGTGTTTGGAAACACATGTCCAAAACATTTCAATAGAATGATCCATCATTCCAAGGTTTTCATAACCATTTTTCCACCAAGTATTCCCATCTAATGTTGAGCAAGTTTTATGCTTAGCACTAGCATCTACAAGTGGGGGTAAGCAATAATGAGGGGTGGTAAACTAGTGGGGTTCTAACTAAGTACAATCTCATGCCTTAAGATGACATCAAGATTATCTAGCTTAGGCCAAATTTTATGCTCTTTATGGAACCTTCAAATATATTTCTAGTATCTACATGTCACTTAAGTCAACTCTAAGTTAAAGCTTTGATAAAGAAATAAAGTAAGAAGCTTGCAAGTAAAACTAGGATTGGTTTATCACGTGGGTATGATCACATATGCTTAAGGCATATAGTGGGCATAGTAACATGTATTGGCTTGCATAGCTATAGTCTCAGCTTGCACATTCAACTAGTAGTATTACGCTTGCATCAGTTTCAATATAAGCTTGCCTTGTGCAGAGCAGTGGTTGAAGTTCTCCTCGGCTTCTTCTTCGTAGTATCCTCCTTCCTCCTCGTATCCTTGGTCGGTACTAGCGTCTATGAATAAATACGAGGTACACAATCACCAAACAATACTTAACTACTTGAAATCATCACACACAAGGGTCCTATAGATGATCTAGCATCATCTCTAACATTACAAGGTTAAGGCTTGGTTTAATTCCTTTTATTTTTAGAAAAGTAATTTCTACTTATTGAAAAACTACTTAAGATTTAATATTCTCCAAACCAAACATGGGATCATGTTGACACATGTCATCACCACATATTTTAGTCCATGGGAAAGTGATTTAAAGTGGTGTCACAATTTAATAAGGTTTTACCCTTTTATTTTATTTAAATATAATGACTAGAAATGCCTATGGGGCATTCTTTTATTACTTGAACATTATTTCTGCAAGTAAACCTATATATTTTTACATATTCTGAAAGGTATGGTTAAATGTGATTTTTGAGAGTTGGAATCAACTCAAAAGCTAGTATGGTTTAAATTTGAAAAATGTTTGAATGCAGAAAAGCTTCTGCCTTGTTATTTTTACTAAGGATGATCTACAGATCCAAATTACTTGAATCCAACGGGCTTTGATTCAGCATTCAGAGACCTTTCCAACAAAATTGGTTTCATTCAAATTGGTGCACTGAATCGACCTGGGTTGATTTTTGAAAATGGGTACAGAAGGGTGTTTGAATTAAAAAGAAAAAGGTTTAATTTGAATAACTGGGCTGCGTGGGAAAAGTTACTTGGCCGGCCTGCTAAGCGCAGTGCTCCCGCGGGCTGCTTAAGTGGGTGTCCCCACTTGTCAGTGACACGGGGAGGGGCGAAGCGGTATGGGGCACTGTAACTACCTCGGTGAATTACGCTCCTAGTTACAAGCCTGGATGAGCGGAAATGGTTGAAATAGTACGGTGGGGCCCAAATGCCACTCACAGGTAGACCTTTCGGCCGTCCCAACCATTTCCAAACATCAGGACAAGAATGGGCGGCGTAATCGGCAGGCGAAGGGATCAACTACATACACAAATGAGTATGTATGCAAGCCACCATACAACAGTACATCAGAGCCATTCCATCTAAAAGAAATAGAAATATTGCAACGCCATACGGCAAGATCCAAATATCCTAGATAGATATATAGTTTAGGATATCTCCTCATACATCACACATCAGAGTATCAGGCGGAAGCGGCAAACAAGATCCGAGTACGGATAAGAAGCAAATCGGCATAAGATGCCCCATAAATAAACACATCCCGCCCACAGATCTCACGGATCCCCGTTCCCGGAATCTCTACATCGAATGATCGTTTCCCACATCGTCCGTCTCCTCCACCCAGTATCCATCTTGTGAGTGTACCTGTTCATCTGAACCAAATAATTTATCGTGTGAGACCCTAGGGGTACTCAGCAAGTCTTTATGCCTCTAAAGGGGACACAACCTGGGGTGACGCAATTGCAGCAAAAGATAAACCCTAACAATTCTATAGATACTCGCTAACCATTCGCCTAACCAAAGATAGACGGATGTCCGTGAATTAATAACAACAGTTATAACAGTAATACTAACAGATCCATCCTCCTCCTCGCTTACCAACGAGGAAGCGGACGAACACCCCCCATCCGTTGGCAGTTTTATTATCCATTCCATGAGTGTTGCACTATTTACTAGTCAGTTACTTAGTCAAATTAAAAGCGGTACTCTAGTTATGCTTGTCTATGATCGAGAAACTGTGCTCCAAGTCGTCCATAACCGCGGACACGGCTTTCAGAAACTTTTACCCTGCAGGGGTGCACAAATAGCAACACACACTCGATCAACCTCGGAAAAACCAAATCAAAACCCAACGAGGCTTTCACGACAAAGCAATCACCAGATTCAGAAATATTTCAGGGGGCCACCCCATTAAGTATACCCGCAACTAAGTTAGCTGACTCCGAGACGGACTCAAGGTTTGGGTGGACGACTGTAAACGACTGGGAACCCGAAAGTGTGAATGGGCTTTTCGATAGCGCGAAAACGTGTCCCGATACTAAACAGTACAGGTGCTCCTCGCACAATCGTAAATAAAGCAGTAAAGCATGGCATAAGTACAGGATAGTAAATAAAACCTCAAACTAGTTTGTGGCCCCAAGAAATAAGAATGAATCAAGCTCTGGCTTAGGGGGTCCCATAATCCTCCCGGATGTGGATAGCGCGAATATTCAAGGAACAGGAATCAAGTACTCGGGGTCCTACGGGACACAAGTGAGCAGGAAAAACCAAATAGCAGATATTGCTCACCGGTGCCACTTTCATTAGTTATCCCATACTACTCAGGTTAAGTTGTTTAGGTACCTCGTTATCCATCAGACACTCACATACCCTACACATGCTGTTCTACGACTCGCATGGCTCAAACAACTCCTGTAGTAATGGCTCATGGGATGGAGGAACAAGCTTCGGTGGGGTTTAAAAGTAAAGGCTATGCAGTACTTGGGATTCAGTTTAATGCAATCGCGACTCAATGATGCAAGAATAAGATAGAGGCAATAGGTACTATATGTATGCAAGCATGTGGTAGTGCTTGCCTGGCAGCTCAGTTGAAGCGAGAGAAGGATCTGGGTAGTGCTCCTGGGCTTCTTGATATATCCCCTGCTCAGCGTCTATTCGAAGAAGAACCAAACAAACAAGGGCCAACATAAATAAAGTGCACAAGCATAGGAATAAAATGCGACAAGCAAACAATCATGCCATGATGAATGATGCACAATTTGCATGGCAATAAAGTAGCATGGCATGGGTGAGGTGTGGAATACAAGAAATAAGCATTTTATGGAGTTTTATTCATATTTTATACTCAACTAAGTTGTTGTACACTTTATATTTATACGATGCATGCTGCAAAACAGAACATGGAATGCATAAACAGAAAGGTCTCGTCGAGCTGGTCATTTTAGACATATCATTTGTCAAATTTGGAGTTATAAAACAAAAGTTATTAATTAATTAAGGAAAAGGGCATTTTATTGTAATTTGGAACAACTTGAAATTTAAAGTGTTCAAAATGTATTTTGGATGGCATATTTGAAATCCTCACATTTTTCTGATTCAAAAACATATATCATTTGTATTATTTGGATTTGTATTTTTAAAGTTATTTAAAACAGATTTAAATTTGAATTTGGAATTAATTTGAAAATATTTAAATTAAAACAGAAAACGGAAAACCTTTTCTCACACAGACAGACCTAGCCGCAGTCATTGACAAATGGGGCCAGGGCTGACTGGGACACACGCGCACAGGAAGGGTTTTCTCACCGCTGCTCTGCCTAGCCCGCGTGGATGACAAGCGGGCCCAGAGGGTGCGGGCCCACGAGACAGTGGGGGATTACCCCCAGAGGCTGACAGGTGGGGGCGAACTGGAGCGCGGGTTGAGGGTTCGAAACTGCGGGATCCTTTTTGCAAAAACGCCACGGAAGCTGACATGTGGGCCTAGAGGAGCGCGGGTTGAGGAATAAAAAGTTATAGGGGTTTTCTACAAAAACGGCGACGCGGGTACTGTGCTTCTCCTACGCGTCGGACGGATCTGTCTGGCGCGCGGCGCGGTGAAGGCGGGGCTCGAACTCGGGTCGCGGGCGTGCGCGCTGCGGGTGGTAGCCAGTGCGGCAGGTGGAGGTTGCTGCCAGGAGGGAGGATCGCGGCTAGATGAGGCACTACAGCGCTGCGTCAGAACACAATGACGGCGGTGCTGCGGCGTTCGGCAAACGAACGACGCAACCAGGAAGCGAAGAGGGACAGGGGCATGTCTAGGGGGGTCGGTGGCTCACCGCGGGGCTGCCGGTGGCGTTGGATCGGCTTGGGGAGCGGCGGATCGACGGCGATGCAGACGGACGGCGAGCTAGGGTTTGGCGTCGGAGCGGCGCCGGCCTGGGGCTCCTGGTCCTCCTCCTCCTCGCTGGCAGGTACGGGGCGAAGCAGGGGACCCTCCTCGTTCTCCTCGATCACCTCCGCGACAAGCTCGACGGCCGGAACGACGAGGTGCTGGCGGCGGGCGGCGTCGGCTGTTGGTGGTCGGAGAGGAAGAAGGGGAAGAAGGAGGCGACTCTGGGTGGATCTGGAGAGGCCAGAGGAGGCGTGTGGGAGGAGGGAAAGTGAGGGGGAGGCGTGGGTGCCGTGTGGGAGCAGGTTGGAGATAAAGGTGGCTTCGACCACCTTTCCTCCTCCTCCTCACGTTCTTGGGTCAGGGCAGGAGCAGGGCAGGTGCATGGGATGCAGGTGGGGTCAGGGCGAGGCCAGGTAGGCAGGGGGAGGCTCGGGCTGGGGGGTCCTCATGGCAGGGAGAGAAAGAGAGGGAGAGAGCTAGGGTAGGAGGGAGGCTCGGGTAGATGCTAGGGTTTGGAGAGGAGGGGGGCTCGGGCTAGGGTTTGTTTAGGTTGGGGTAGGGTAGCTGGGGTGGTTAGGCTGGTGTGGGGAGGGTGGCCAGGTGGGGCCATCATGGTAGAGGAGGGGGTGAGGCCGAGAGAGGCAGCTAGGGTTAGCTTGGAGGAAGCTCGGTTTAGGTTAGAGAGGGACTAGGGTTTAGGGGAGAGGATAAATTGATAGGGGGTGGTGTGGTAGCTAGGTTTGGAAACATGAACAAAACAAGAGATGACACAAAGAGAGGAGAGAGGGATTAGGGTTTAGATTAGGAGGGAAGGATAATTTAGGTTTATTTTATTTCTTTCCATTTATTTATTTTTGTTTTATTGATTTAAATACACTCTTGAATAAGATGCAAAGGACATCAAGAACAAGTGGAAAACAAAAGGAACATAGATGGGGCAATAGATGGTCTAAGAGATTGCAATTAAATTTGATCAAACTTGAGTGAATTTAAATCACCAAGCATCTCACAAATTTAAAAGGAAAACTTAATAGAAGGAGGATGGTGCAAGCTTGCATGGGCCATGCATGAGCATTAAATGCCACCTTGCTAGTTGTGAGAACAACTAGAATTACACATGGGCATTTATGTCATGCATGCACTCAATTTTGAATACTACCATGCAATATGGGAAATATTGAACCTATGCACATATATGGAGCTATATGACCATACTAGTGTGTGTTTCTCCACTAGATCATCACATGGCTAAATTATAGCTTCATGCATGTACACATATAGCATAATTCCCACATAAAGGCTAGTAGAGGCAAATCTACAACATAGCATGCAAAGGTGGCCATGTGGCTCTCCACATATAAATAATGTGAAAACCCCATGATGCAAAGATGAGAGCGTGTGGAGATTGAATTGGATCCATCCCAACCCACATGAGCTAGAGGTAAAACCAAATAAGTTGCAATGCTCATATATGGTGGAATGGTGGAATGATGGGGTGATGACAAGAAAGGTGGTGGAGTCAATAAAAGATATGCCCCCAACTCAACTTGGGCATTTAAACAATATATCAAGAACCAAATACAATATGAAGAGGCAAACACAATTTACAATGCATATGAGAGAAGAACCAAATCAAAAGGGTTTTATATGATGCTCAAATGCAAGGTGGCATGATGACATGAGCATGATACAATGATGATGCAACAATTATATATACGAAGTAGCCATTATATAGATTAGGCTAGTAGCATTGCAATCGTTAGACAATTGGGATGCTACAACTCTCCCCCACTAAACAAGAATCTCGCCCCGAGATTCCTAGGAAAAAGAAAACAACACAAGGAGAGGCGGGTGTTGGAACGAAGGTGACCCTCACGTTCCCAAGTTGATGAACAACGGAATGGTGCGACCACTACACCTTGCAGAACTTGCTAGACTTGTTGCGAGTCTTGCGTTTTGCTTGAGAAACAACGGGTTAGAAGAGTTGAAGGATTGTCGTGAGACAAGAAGGATAGGATGGGCATAGCTCCGGTTTTTCGAGAAACAAGATAGAAGACTAGAACCACTTGTGAAATAAAGGACAAGATGATGTATCATGGATAAAGAAAGACACACCATTAAGATTAAAGATTTACCGATACGAGAGAGGATGAATCTTTGTCTCGCCGGAAGAAAGGAGCTAGATTGGAGAGGTTCTGAACCACTATTACAATAGCATCGCGTCTTCTCTCGGATTTGAGAAAAGAAGTTCGGAAACAATATTGCCTTCAAACAATTGAGTTCCTTGATAACAACAGAAAGATTTAGTTAGACATCGTCGGATTAGATTCTTGTTGCGCCGGTAAGAACCAAGGATCACGCAATTTAGGTGCGCAGATATAACTTCCAGAGATGGATGTGAATCCAGATCATGGTGGAATCCCGAGAAGCAAAGAATATGGAGGATCTGGAGTTTATTGTAGAGATACTTATTGCTTTCTTTAGCCTTGAGGCTAACGCAATAGATTTGCGGCTGATGGCATCAACCATAATTGGCTTTACCACAGAAAAAGAATTGATGAAACAAAGAGAGAGATAGTTTCCTTTATTCTTGTTTGGGGATATCGAGCATCGGTAGAAAGACAAGGATAGAAAAGGTTTGTGTTTGTTTCCACCAGATAATTGAGGATTTGCTCCGTGTAGAATGGGTGAGATCACCAACAAGAGATTATTGATTACTTTCTTCGAAAGAGTACTCCGGAAAAACAAGGACGGAAGTAAAAGTATCAAGGGATAAAGGCCACTTCTAACTTCCGTGGAATGAGTGAAATCACATTAATTCACCAATTCAATGTACAAGAGCGAATGATAAGAGTAGTGGTATGGTAGCTACTCCATCCCGCACTCAAAGCATTACTCCGCACATGAATAAGAAAATCATGCAACCCAACTACCGAAACAGACTAAAGGTGTTGACAAAAACTCATAGAACTCCGTTAGAAAACAAGGATAGATGCAAACGATTCGCCGGATTCATAGATGGATAAAGATGATGATGTTGTCGTCATGTCGGAAGTACCGAGCCACCGGAAAGAAATAAAGGAAGATCACGGAGACAACTGCAAAATTTCACAGATATAGAAAAAGATAGCACCACTTGAACAGAAGGAATACAAGATCTGGAAGGTCTTCATGGCCTCCGGTGGATTGAGCATAGATGATAGAACGAGAGGGTTTCAAGAGATTACTTAACGAGATGGAGGTGGAAAGAACTCCATGTTGTTCTTGAAAAGATTGAGAGAGATTTAGTAGTCTTGAGGAAATCTTCAGCGGAACAACGATGATAACTTGCCAACAAGGAACAACTCCGGATTGGTTGAAGATGGAGGATGGAATTAACAATGGACTTGCTGATTCCAGAGTTGAAGTAATGTATTTAGCAGAAGGACGTGGTCGAGATATGTGACTTTAAAAAGTCAGAATTCTCACTTTGAGATTTTGCACACAGGCAGTGCTCATGAAGCTCGAGAGAAAGAGACACAGATGATCTTCCATGTCCTTCCATAGATATCGAATAGGCAAGCATATCATCAACATATACCACCATGGATTAACAAGATATTCCCAAAATAACACGTTCAAGAGGGGGAGAACGAACAAATGCTCAAAACACTTTCTGAGCTCAACGCTCTTTGTTACAAAGATAAAGAGATCTTGGATAAGAACCGAGGATAGCTCATACCTTAAGCAAAGCTATCAGAGAAGAAAAGATGCAATTTCCTCGTATCCAGGAGAATTGTGCAGATATGGGTTTCAAAAGGATGTGCAGCATGATGGACAGATGATAGTCCGCCGCAGTGCTTGGAGAAACTCTGGATTGCCAGAGATGCTTGAATATGCATAGATATGATCGCGGTGTTCTCAAAATCACAGGAGATAACCGTCACCATTTGGAGGATAGTGGTGATTGCATTTTCCATATTCCACTCAAGATAAGTGTCATATAGCTATGCCGAGAACCAGATTACAATCACCAGCATCGGATCGACACATGTTATGTAATTAGCCCAAGAGAATTGGAGATGAAATGAAACTCTAGGATTAAGCGCCGGTGACAAAAGAATGAGTTAGCATGGACATGCTGATAAAAGGGAGATAGATAATGTTTCACACACGACTGAAAAGGAGTGTGGAAGCACAGATGTATCAAAGAAAATTTTTCCGCATTTTTCGGCATTAAAATACCAATAGATGCGCAAAAACACTTATCAAGTAGCGATTAGCAACTGATGGTCTCACAGAATGTGGAGTTGCTAGAAGGAAGGACACCCTTAAGAAGATGGCACCGGTTAACAAGGAGTCAGATAGATCGCGCCGGTATTCAAAAGCCTGTTAGTATGGAATGTACCAAAAGTTGATAACCAAAGGCAGATAAAGAAAACATGTTGTATACAACAGATAGACAAGGAATTACACACACACACACACACACTCAACCTATGGTACTACGGAAACCCAGAACACGTGAATCCTAGTTTGAATTTTAAGGAGAGGATAGAAAACGTTACACTTCCTTACCAGAAAAGGGTGGTGGGTGGGTAAGAAGAAAAGTGGAAGCAGTCCTACTCTCGCGTTTTGTTTTTCCCTAGTATACATAGCTACCAAAAATATTTGCTAGACTGACAACGACCATTTGGCTGAGACCCTGAAGGGCGGGATGGCTCTGATACCAATTGTAACTACCTCGGTGAATTACGCTCCTAGTTACAAGCCTGGATGAGCGGAAATGGTTGAAATAGTATGGTGGGGCCCAAATGCCACTCATAGGTAGACCTTTCGGCCGTCCCAACCATTTCCAAACATCGGGACAAGAACGGGCGGCATAATCGGCAGGCGAAGGGATCAACTACATACACAAATGAGTATGTATGCAAGCCACCATACAACAGTACATCAGAGCCATTCCATCTAAAAGAAATAGAAATATTGCAACGCCATACGGCAAGATCCAAATATCCTAGATAGATATATAGTTTAGGATATCTCCTCATACATCACACATCAGAGTATCAGGCGGAAGCGGCAAACAAGATCCGAGTACGGATAAGAAGCAAATCGGCATAAGATGCCCCATAAATAAACACATCCCGCCCACAGATCTCACGGATCCCCGTTCCCGGAATCTCTACACCGAATGATCGTTGCCCACATCGTCCGTCTCCTCCACCCAGTATCCATCTTGTGAGTGTACCTGTTCATCTGAACCAAATAATTTATCGTGTGAGACCCTAGGGGTACTCAGCAAGTCTTTATGCCTCTAAAGGGGACACAACCTGGGGTGACGCAATTGCAGCAAAAGATAAACCCTAACAATTCTATAGATACTCGCTAACCATCCGCCTAACCAAAGATAGACGGATGTCCGTGAATTAATAACAACAGTTATAACAGTAATATTAACAGATCCATCCTCCTCCTCGCTTACCAACGAGGAAGCGGACGAACACCCCCCATCCGTTGGCAGTTTTATTATCCATTCCATGAGTGTTGCACTATTTACTAGTCAGTTACTTAGTCAAATTAAAAGCGGTACTTTAGTTATACTTGTCTATGATCGAGAAACTGTGCTCCAAGTCGTCCATAACCGCGGACATGGCTTTCAGAAAGTTTTACCCTGCAGGGGTGCACAAATAGCAACACACACTCGATCAACCTCGGAAAAACCAAATCAAAACCCAACGAGGCTTTCACGACAAAGCAATCACAAGATTCAGAAATATTTCAGGGGGCCACCCCATTAAGTATACCCGCAACGAAGTTAGGCGACTCGAGACTCAAGGTTTGGGTGGGCCAGAACGATCGGGAACCCGAAAGTGTGACTGGGCTTGTCGATACCGCGAAAACGTGTCCCGATCCTAAACAGTATAGGTGCTCCTCGCACAATCGTAAATATAGCAGTAAAGCATGGCATAAGTACAGGATAGTAAATAAAACCTCAAACTATTTTGTGGCCCCAAGAAATAAGAATGAATCAAGATCTGGCTCAGGGGGGTCCCATAATCCTCCCGGATGTGGATAGCGCGAATATTCAAGGAACAGGAATCAAGTACTCGGGGTCCTACGGGACACAAGTGAGCAGGAAAAACCAAATAGCAGATATTGCTCACCGGTGCCACTTTCATTAGTTATCCCATACTACTCAGGTTAAGTTGTTTAGGTACCTCGTTATCCAACAGACACTCACATACCCTACACATGCTGTTCTACGACTCGCATGGCTCAAACAACTCCTGTAGTAATGGCTCATGGGATGGAGGAACAAGCTTAGGTGGGGTTTAAAAGTAAAGGCTATGCAGTACTTGGGATTCAGTTTAATGCAATCGCGACTCAATGATGCAAGAATAAGATAGAGGCAATAGGTACTATATGTATGCAAGCATGTGGTAGTGCTTGCCTGGCAGCTCAGTTGAAGCGAGAGAAGGATCTGGGTAGTGCTCCTGGGCTTCTTGATATATCCCCTGCTCAGCGTCTATTCGAAGAAGAACCAAACAAACAAGGGCCAACATAAATAAAGTGCACAAGCATAGGAATAAAATGCGACATGCAAACAATCATGCCATGATGAATGATGCACAATTTGCATGGCAATAAAGTAGCATGGCATGGGTGAGGTGTGGAATACAAGAAATAAGCATTTTATGGAGTTTTATTCATATTTTATACTCAACTAAGTTGTTGTACACTTTATATTTATATGATGCATGCTGAAAAACAGAACATGGAATGCATAAACAGAAAGGTCTCGTCGAGCTGATCATTTTAGACATATCATTTGTCAAATTTGGAGTTATAAAACAAAAGTTATTAATTAATTAAGGAAAAGGGCATTTTATTCTAATTTGGAACAACTTGAAATTTAAAGTGTTCAAAATGTATTTTGGATGGCATATTTGAAATCCTCACATTTTTCTTATTCAAAAACATATATCATTTGTATTATTTGGATTTGTATTTTTAAAGTTATTTAAAACAGATTTAAATTTGAATTTGGAATTAATTTGAAAAGATTTAAATTAAAACAGAAAACGGAAAACCTTTTCTCACACAGACAGACCTAGCCTTGATCATTGACAAATGGGGCCAGTGGCTGGGACACACGCACAGAAGGGTTTTCTCACATTGCTCTGCCTAGCCAGCGTGGATGACAAGCGGGCCAGATCTTGAGCCCACGAGACAGTGGGGATTACCCCGAGGACAGTGGGGCGAATCGAGCGGGTTGAGGGTTCGAAACTGCGGGATCCTTTTTGTAAAAACGCCACGGAAGCTGACATGTGGGCCTAGAGGAGCGCGGGTTGAGGAATAAAAAGCTATAGGGGGTTTTCTGCAAAAACGGCGATGCGGGTACTATGCTTCCCCTACGCGTCGGACGGATTCTGGCAGCCTTGGTGGCGGCGGCTCGAACTCGGTCGTTGGCGTCGCGGCCGCTGGTGGTAAATGTGGCGGTGGAGGTTCTTGCCGGAGGGAGGATCGCGGCTAGATGAGGCACTACACGGCGCTGCGTGCACACCAATGGCGCCGCTGCGGCGTTCGGCCAACGAACGACGCAACCAGGAAGCGAAGAGGGACAGGGGCATGTCTAGGGGGGTCGGTGGCTCACCGCGGGGCTGCCGGTGGCGTTGGATCGGCTTGGGGAGCGGCGGATCGACGGCGATGCAGACGGACGACGAGCTAGGGTTTAGCGTCGGAGCGGCGCCGGCCTGGGGCTCCTGGTCGTCCTCCTCCTCGCTGGCGGGTACGGGGCGAAGCAGGGGACCCTCCTCGTTCTCCTCGATCACCTCCGTGACAAGCTCGACGGCCGGAATGACGAGGTGCTGGCGGCGGGCGGCGTCGGCTGTTGGTGGTCGGAGAGGAAGAAGGGGAAGAAGGAGGCGACTCTGGGCGGATCTGGAGAGGCCAGAGGAGGCGTGTGGGAGGAGGGAAAGTGAGGGGGAGGCGTGGGTGCCGTGTGGGAGCAGGTTGGAGATAAAGGTGGCTTCGGCCACCTTTCCTCCTCCTCCTCACGTGCTTGGGTCGGGGCAGGAGCAGGGCAGGTGCATGGGCTGCAGGTGGGGTCAGGGCGAGGCCAGGTAGGCAAGGAGGAGGCTCGGGCTGCGGGGTCCTCATGGCAGGGAGAGAAAGAGAGGGAGAGAGCTAGGGTAGGAGGGAGGCTCGGGTAGATGCTAGGGTTTGGAGAGGAGGGGGGCTCGGGCTAGGGTTTGTTTAGGTTGGGGTAGGGTAGCTGGGGTGGTTAGGCTGGTGTGGGGAGGGTGGCCAGGTGGGGCCATCATGGTAGAGAGAGGGGGTGAGGCCGAGAGAGGCAGCTAGGGTTAGCTTGGAGGAAGCTCGGTTTAGGTTAGAGAGGGACTAGGGTTTAGAGGAGAGGATAAAGTGAGAGGGGGTGGTGTGGTAGCTAGGTTTGGAAACATGAACAAAACAAGAGATGACACAAAGAGAGGAGAGAGGGATTAGGGTTTAGATTAGGAGGGAAGGATAATTTAGGTTTCTTTTATTTCTTTCCATTTATTTATTTTTGTTTTATTGATTTAAACACACTCTTGAATAAGATGCAAAGGATATCAAGAACAAGTGGAAAACAAAAGGAACATAGATGGGGCAATAGATGGTCTAAGAGATTGCAATTAAATTTGATCAAACTTGAGTGAATTTAAATCACCAAGCATCTCACAAATTTAAAAGGAAAACTTAATAGAAGGAGGATGGTGCAAGCTTGCATGGGCCATGCATGAGCATTAAATGCCACCTTGCTAGTTGTGAGAACAACTAGAATTACACATGGGCATTTATGTCATGCATGCACTCAATTTTGAATACTACCATGCAATATGGGAAATATTGAACCTATGCACATATATGGAGCTATATGACCATACTAGTGTGTGTTTCTCCACTAGATCATCACATGGCTAAATTATAGCTTCATGCATGTACACATATAGCATAATTCCCACATAAAGGCTAGTAGAGGCAAATCTACAACATAGCATGCAAAGGTGGCCATGTGGCTCTCCACATATAAATAATGTGAAAACCCCATGATGCTAAGATGAGAGCGTGTGGAGATTAAATTGGATCCATCCCAACCCACATGAGCTAGAGGTAAAACCAAATAAGTTGCAATGCTCATATATGGTGGAATGGTGGAATGATGGGGTGATGACAAGAAAGGTGGTGGAGTAAATAAAAGATATGCCCCCAACTCAACTTGGGCATTTAAACAATATATCAAGAACCAAATACAATATCAAGAGGCAAATACAATTTACAATGCATATGAGAGAAGAACCAAATCAAAAGGGTTTTATATGATGCTCAAATGCAAGGTGGCATGATGACATGAGCATGATACAATGATGATGCAACAATTATATATACGAAGTAGCCATTATATAGACTAGGCTAGTAGCATTGCAATCGTTAGACAATTGGGATGCTACAGGCACTGTGGGTCGTTCGATCTAGTTCTAATCCAACGGCTGGGAGTCATCGTCGACGTGAGACAACGCCGGCGAGAACGAAACCTAGAGCGGCCAGTGAGGGGTGCTAGGGGCTCACCGGGGTGCTGGCGAGGGTCAGCGAGGGTCGGCGAGGCGGGCGAACGACAAAGTCGATGACGGCGAACTCAGGGGTGGTCGCGGCAGCTCCTGGGGTGGACGAAATCGATGGCTCCCTTCTTCTCCAGAGGCGGCGGGCTCCGGTGAAATTCCGGCGAGGTGTTGCTCGCCTTGCTCTGAGAATGGTGTGGCACGATCAGTGAGGAGAGGGGAGTGAGATGGTGTGAAGAAATTGAGCGGGGGTGGCCTCTATTTATAGTCGAGCGAGGGGACCGTCGGGGCGCATGGTGAGCTCGTCGGGGGTGATGTTACAGGCGGCAATTGGCATGGGCGACGGTAGGGGACGGTGCGGTGTCTCCTGGCGATGCTCAACGACATGGTTTAGAGGCGTGGGGCGGTGCGGCTTGGTGTGGAACACGCGACGCTCTGCGCGGCAAAGGCGGCGTCTTCGACGGTGAGCGGTGGCTGTGCGTCACGGGGCGGCGAACGGGGATGTCTGGCGGTCTCCTGGGTCGGTGGGGATTGTGTATGCACGCGGCGGGGGTGGCGCGCGGTCTGTGGGCCTCGGTCGAGGGTGGTGCTCTGGCGCATGCTCGGCATGGTCGCTGGCGGTCTGGGCGCGGTCCGTGCGTGTGGTCCAGGGCTTGGCAACGCTCGCGGCTGGGACAGTGAGTGGCGGTGGATGGTGGGCTGCCTCCCAGACATGCTGGCTAGTCTTGTGTCTCCTCCTAGCTTGCTGTCGACAATGGGGTGGCAAGGGTGTGCTCGGTTGTTCACCATTGATGGCAATGGCAAGCTCACAGTGGTGCTAGTTCTTGGTTAATCTTGCTAGATGATCTACTGAGCTGGTTGTGAGCTAAATAGGGAACAAGTTAGGCCAATTTTACTGCACACTATAGTGTTTGATGTTTGTTTGATTTGTATCTGCAGCCTGTTTGATGAAATGGCCGCGTGAATTCAAGTTTTGAATTTTGAAATGATTTTTGGTGGGTTTGCTAGATTGGTGCTGGTGAGTTTGCAGATGCTTGGGTTTTGAAAATGGAGCTTGTTTGAGTGGTTTTTGAAAAAGTGGGATCTTCCCATATGATAAGGATTCAATTTTGAATTGCCATTTAAACTATGCATTTGAAAGTCTCTGGATGATCACAAAGTGGGCCTTGATACTTTGTTAGGAGTACATTCAAGGGGTGCAAAGATCCAGAAAAGTTTTTGTTAGGTTCTGAAAGTTTGAGACAGCCAAAGTAGGCATGGGAGTTAAATTGGTCAAAATGACCATTCCTTTAATATATTTGTTTTGATTTACTTGTCTTTAGGAAAAGGGTGGGAAATGTTTTAGATGATGTTTATTTCACCTAAGAAACATTTTATAAGAAATGAAAAAAACAAACAAGGTGGTTTTAAAAGAATTCAAAATCAATGCATACACATATGCATGCTTTCATAATTTTAATTAGAAAAGTTTTTATTAACCCTAAATAAAATGATCCAAGCTTAGTATTTTTGGGATGTTACAAACCTTCCCCCCTTAAACAAAATCTCGTCCCGAGATTTTAAAAAGGACGAAAAGATTACCTAGGACTTGAAGAGATCGGGAAACTCCATCCTGATGTGATCTTCGCGTTCCCAGGTAGCTTCCTCTTCTATGTGGTTGCTCCACTGAATCTTGAGAAACTTGATGCTTCGGGTTCGGGTAGTTTGAAAAGCTTCTTCCAAAATGCGGATGGGTACTTCGGGATAGGTCAGGTCATCGTTGATCTCTATGTTCCGATGGTCGATATTCTTGAACACTTCGGTCTTCTCGGGGACTTCGAGACACTTGCGAAGTAACGAGATATGGAACACATTGTGCACGGCTGACATCTCTTCGGGTAGTTCTAATTGATACGACACTTCTCCTCGACGGTTCAGAATTTTGAAAGGTCTGATGTATCTGGGGGCTAACTTTCCTTTGAGTTGGAAACGATGCATTCCCTTCAATGGCGGCACTTTCAGATAAACAAAATCTCCTATGTTGAAAGTGAGGTCTCGACGTCTCTTGTCGGCGTAACTCTTCTGTCGGGATTGGGCGGTCTTGAGGTGCTCACGAATCTTGTGAACCTTCTCTTCTGCTTCTCGTAGGATGTCGGGTCCGAAGATCTGACTCTCTCCTACATCCGACCAGTTCAAAGGGGTGCGACACTTTCTTCCGTACATGAATTCAAATGGGGCCATTTGCAAACTGGCTTGGTAACTGTTGTTGTAGGAAAATTCTACAAACGGCAGACAATCTTCCCACTTGGATCCATATTCTAAAACACATGCTCTCAGCATATCTTTGAGTATTTGGTTTACTCGCTCTGTTTGTCCATCGGTCTGAGGGTGATACGCGATGCTGAAATCTAGACGGGTTCCTAAACCTTCTTGGACTTTCTTCCAAAATCTCGAGGTAAACTAAGTTCCTCGATCCAATACTATGTTCTTGGGGACTCCGTCCAAACTGACGATTCTAGCGATGTACAACTCCGCTAGTTTCAAACTCTGATAGGTGGTTTCGACGGGCAAGAAATGGGCGACTTTGGACAATCTATCCACTATGACCCAGATAGAGTCATTTCCCCTACTAGAAGTAGGCAGTCCAGTGATAAAGTCCATTCCTACAGAATCCCATTTCCATTCTGGAATCTGCAAAGGTTGCAACAATCCAGCGGGTCTTTGATGTCCTGCCTTGACTCGCTGACATATATCAAACTTGGCGATATAGCTTCCGATTTCTCGCTTCATCTTATGACACCAAAATTGCTCCTTTAAATCTTGATACATCTTAGTTCCTCCGGGATGGATAGAATAAAGAGTATCATGAGCCTCCTTCAAAATAACTCCTTTCAACTCGGAATCTGCTGGTACACAAAGGCGTCCTTTGTACCACAACACTCCTTCTTTGTCCTCGGTGAATCTGGGTACTTTGCCTGTACAGATACGACGCTTGATTCCATCGATACTGGCATTTCCCTTCTGGGCCTCTTTAATCTGACTAATCAAAGTGGGCTGGAGTTCTATGCTAGCCAAAAATCCTTCACTTACTAATTCCATCCGAAAATCTTCCATCTCTTTGTGCAAACTTGGTTGCTCCTTCAAAATCATGGAGTTCAAGCGGCACGGCAATCTGCTAAGGGCATCGGCTACTATGTTGGCTTTACCATGGTGATAGTGAATGTCCAGATCGTAATCCTTGATTAGCTCAATCCATCTTCTCTGCCTCATATTCAGCTCCTTCTGAGTGAATATATACTTTAGACTCTTGTGATCCGAATAAACAACGATTTCCCATCAGGTAATGTCTCCATGTCTTTAGGGCTAGAACTACGGCTGCGAGTTCGACGTCATGGGTTGGGTAGTTTTGCTCATGTTGTTTCAATTGTCGAGATAGATAAGATATAACTTTGCCTTCTTGCATTAGCTCACATCCGAGACCAATCTTGGATGCCTCACAATACACATCAAAGGGCTTCGTGATATCCGGCATGATCAAGATTGGGGCTGAAATAAATCTCCTCTTGAGTTCTTGAAAACTCGCTTCTCACTTGTCGGTCCATTCAAACTTCTTGTCCTTCTTCAGCAATTGGGTCATGGGTCTGGAGATACTCGAGAATCCTTCTACGAATTTGCGGTAATATCCCGCCAATCCGAGAAATGCACGAACTTGGGTTTGAGTGGTTGGGGCTTGCCAATCTTCTACATCTTTCACTTTGGCAGGGTCAACGGCAATTCCTCCGGCTGATACAATGTGACCGAGGAATCCTACCTCCTGTAACCATAATTCACATTTGCTAAACTTTGCATAGAACTGATGCTCTCTAAGGGTTCCAAGAATGGTCCTTATGTGTAACTCAGGTTCTTCTTCTGATTTGGAATAAATCAGAATGTCATCGATGAAAACAATGACAAACTTATCCAGGAAGTCCATAAAAATCTTATTCATGAGGTTCATGAAATAAGCGGGGGCATTGGTTAATCCAAAAGACATGACTGTATACTCGTATAGTCCATATCTGGTGGTAAAGGCAGTCTTTGGAATATCCTCTGCACGAATCTTGAGTTGATGATAACCAGTTCTAAGATCAATCTTAGAAAACACTTTGGCACCGGTCAACTGATCAAACAAATCTTCTATTTTGGGCAAGGGGTACTTGTTCTTGATGGTGACATCATTCAATTTCCGATAATCCGTACACAAATGCTTACCTCCATCATTATTGTCCACAAACAAGACAGGTGATCTCCAAGGTGATGCACTTGGTTGAATCAATCCGATTTCCAACATGGAATCCAGTTGCTTATTCAGTTATGCGAGCTCAGACGGGTTGATACTATAGTGTCTCTAGGCTATATTCTGTTCCGGGGATTAGTTCAATGATAAACTCGATATCCCGATCTGGGGGCATACCGGGAAAAACATCTGGAAATACATCGGGGTATTCACAGACTATCCGGACTTGGTCAATGGTAGGTTGGGCTATGCTCTTGTTGCACTTGAATTGAAGAGGTAAGGTTTCAGATATATGTTCGACTGATATTCCGGCTGTACTGGTCATGGTGATGGATTTCTTGGCACAGTCAATCAATCCCTTATGTTTGGACATCCAATCCATTCCTAGTACTACTTCCAAACCTTTAGTTCCGAGTACTATCAGATTAGCATAAAAATCTATGCCATGGATTCAGATAGGGACGGCTTTGCAAATTTGCCTTGGTGGTTGATCCGGGAATTTGAACAATCATAACATGCTTCAGTTTGGTTGGTTGAATTTTACTAGTGCAGGCAAATTCTTCGGTGACAAATGAATGTGATGCACCAGAGTCAAACAACACTCTTGCAAGTACTGAATTAACAGCAAAAATACCCAGCACGACGTCTGGCGCTTCTTGAGCTTCTTCAGCATGCATAAGAAAAAGACGGCTGTTGCGGTTGAGCGAATTCCCTGGGGCAAATCTTCTTCCTGGCTGAACACGACGCTGCTGCTGAGCTGGGGCATTAGTATTGGGTGCTGCGGCAGTTTTATTGTTGGGGCACTCGTTGGAGTAGTGACCCTTATTTCCACAGTCATAACAGGTCACTTGCGACTTGTCCTTTGCTGCTACAGGCACAACATTGCTTCCAGTCCTCGGGGCAGTGTTGGGGTTGGTGGCAGCATTGTTGGTGTTTAACTTGGGTGGGGCACGATTGAAATTTCTAGAGTTGCCGGGGTTGTTGTGATTTCCTCCGGGTCTAGGGTTTCCACGGTTGGGATAGGTGGGACGGTTCATCGGGGGTCTGTTGGTTCTTGGGGCTAATCCGGGAGATGGGTTAGGACGATACTTTGGGGTTTGATGGGTTCCTGGATGATGCATCATACGACGCTTGCGGTTCTCATTGGCTTGGTTGATCTTTCCTTCCATCTGGATAGCAGAGTCGACAAGGGCTTCAATATCCGCAAAGGGGATATTGACTAACACTGTCTGCATCTCATCATGCAGACCATTCAGGAATCTCTCTTTCTTCTTGGCTTCCGTGTCGATCTCATCCGGGGCATACCTAGCTCATGAAAAAAATTATCACGGTATTCCACTACAGTCATCCTTCCTTGCTTTAGCTCTCTGAACTTGTCTCTCATTCTCTTGATCAAACTCGGTGGCACATGGGTTCTGCTGAACTTGACCTTGAATTCTTCCCAGGTCATCATCTGGCCTCCGGTCATTGCACGAACATTGTTCCACCATGCCCTAGCATCTCCGGCTATATAGTGGGTGGCAAACAGAACTTTCTCGTTGGCTTCCACTCCAGCGACTTCTAGGTTATTTTCCATGGTTTGCAGCCAATCATCGGCGTCTAGGGGTTCTTCCGACTTAGTGAAAATAGGTGGGTTGGTATTCTGGAAATTCTTGAGCTTAGATCCATGGTTGTCCTGATTTCCGTGGCCTTGGTTGTTGTGGGCAAGCTGGGCTATCTGCTGAAGGGTGGCTAGGTTGGCTTGACGTTCCGCTCTTTCAGCTTCGCGGTCAGAAGTCAACATTTGCAGAATCTGCAACATCGGGTCTGGGGTTGAACCACTTCCTCCATGTGGCATCTGAAGATTTAGATAGATCATGAGAAAAGAGGGAAATTTCTAAAGTTTTGGGTCTTTGAAAAAAATTTAAAGTTTGACTCAGATTTTCTAGCAACTTGCTTTTTCATTCATTCATTCATAGCACCCGATACAACACACACCACAACAAAGAAAAGCAGATGGTTTTAAGAACCATTCTGAGAACTACGATACAGTGGGACCGAATACTACACACTGCGCTAGTGCTCAAGTGCTACTACTCCTTGGAGTCTGTGGCTTCATCATCTTCATCATCATCGATGAAGGCGAAATCATCCTCATCGGTGAAGAAGTCCATGGCCTGATCCTCCAGAAAGTCATCGTCATCGCTGAGATAGGAGTAAGTGTCTCCACGAAGATCCTCTCCGGCATTCTCCCTTTCCTCCAACTGCATGTCTCTCTCGTGGATGGTCTCCTCCAAAGATGAGATGCGGTGGCGAATACGGGCAATGATGCGCTCCTTCTTGTCGAGCTGACGGCAGCGAGACTTACGATCCTTTGCTAGCATGGCGATGGTCTTATCCTTCGTCTTGATGATGGCGGACTTGTGGTTGGAGTAGTCACGGCAGTTGTCCAACTCCTGCTGACGATCGTACATCATGAAGCTAAGGTGGTCCAATTGAGTCTTCAGCTCGGGGTGGTATGGGGCTTCCAGTGGTTGTCCATTTGCATCACGCCTTGGGCAAAACTCAAAGCGAGTACCCTTGATCTGATTGATGCTCTGCCCACACAGACGGGAAAGAGCTTCCTGCATTGCTCTGGCAAGTCCATCAAGCCAGTTGTTTTCCCTCAAGGTAAACTGAATTCCCTCCGCAGTGGGAGGTTCAATCTTTCCTCGGAGACTTGCAACAATTAGCCACTGCAGATCTTCTCCCCCTTGATCATTGAGCTGAGCTCCGAAGAACTCGGGGTGCGGACGCTCCAGAAGTTCCGAAAGCTGGTCCAAATCCCTCTCAAAGATAAGGTCTCCTCCATTCCCCAGTTGGTAAAACTTGCTGTCCTTCATGTCCATCTATAAGAATAGAGGATGAGTAGGTTAGCAGAGTGATCAAGTGTGTCAAAATTTTATGTATTTTGCAAGAATTTTTGAGGAACATGAATTTTTATGAAAGAATCAAAGAGATAAGAATGAGAATAAGTTTTTGTAAATATTTGTTTTCTTTGGTTTTGAAACTAAGTTTTTGGTTCAAACGTCCAGTCTAACTAGGGTCTCCTATGGTCAGGATGGCTCTGATACCAACTTGTCAACACCCGGATTTTTAATCCCAGATGCCTGTTATGCCATACATCGAAATCCCAAGATTACCATTTTTGCGAGACATAACAGAATTGGATACCATAGTACATCATCCATTACAAATGATACATAAGTTCTTACACAAATAGGGATCTCGTGATCTAGTGCTTAATACAACTTCAAGCAGCGGAATACGTAATAATAACGGTAGCATAGGCGAAGCTCCATCTTCGGGGTCACAGGCAATGCTGGCGATGGGAGATGATCCTAGTTGTCGTAACCTTCCTAGGGTCCATCCTCCAGGTACTCCTCTTCATAGTCTGGCCATGGGAATAGCCAGGGACAAAGCTATGAGTACTTTTTAAGTACTCGCAAACTAATACTAACAGGTAAAGGGGTTTTTGGATGATAGGACACTAGGCTCTAGGGCTATTTTGCAAAAGCCAGATTTATCTCTACTAAGTTCCAAAGCTAGTCACAATTTTATAACTCCTAAGTGGGATCTTGTAACTCATGTCACAACTCTGTTGTGGTCAAGTCAAAGTCTCAATTCATTTCACAAGTCATTTTTGAAAAGTCGGCGGGGAACAATATGGCCACTCAAGCTGTCCATAATCATGACGGCTATTCGAATAGTTTGACACTCTGCAGAGATTGTACACTTTCACCACAACATTCGATACATCCGTCAGGAACAAATCCTGAATTCACCATACTCAGTATGCGGATAATCAATCCTAACCTTTCAATTACATGCCCTAGTATAAGCACCTCTCCTGTGAGTTTGGCCTCCCAACCATGACCAACTGTCATCTTGGGTACTGCACAGGTGGACAATCTTCATAAGGTAGCTTCAGCTCAGACCTTGGCCGTGAGGGAACTAATACTAAGGTACATAAGTTTCCAGTCAAGCCCTACCCAATCTTCGGGTATTGTGGTTGTACGATAAAATTGGAATGTTATCGCATCCAGTCAACCATCAGTTTTATAAAAGGGCTAAGGCTCATGCCTCAACCTTTTCATCACCAAAATCATCAAGTGTTTGGAAACACATGTCCAAAACATTTCAATAGAATGATCCATCATTCCAAGGTTTTCATAACCATTTTTCCACCAAGTATTCCCATCTAATGTTGATCAAGTTTTATGCTTAGCACTAGCATCTACAGGTGGGGGTAAGCAATAATGAGGGGTGGTAAACTAGTTCGGTTCTAACTAAGTTCAATCTCATGCCTTAAGATGACATCAAGATTGTCTAGCTTAGGCCAAATTTTATGCTCTTTATGCAACCTTCAAATATCTTTCTAGTATCTACAAGTCACTTAAGTCAACTCTAAGTTAAAGCTTTGATAAAGAAATAAAGTAAGAAGCTTGCAAGTAAAACTAGGATTGGTTTATCAAGTGGGTATGATCACATATGCTTAAGGCATATAGTGGGCATAGTAACAAGTATTGGCTTGCATAGGTATAGTCTCAGCTTGCACATTCAACTAGTAGTATTAGGCTTGCATCAGTGTCAATATAAGCTTGCCTTGTGCAGAGCAGTGGTTGAAGTTCTCCTCGGCTTCTTCTTCGTAGTATCCTCCTTCCTCCTCGTATCCTTGGTCGGTACTAGCGTCTATGAATAAATACGAGGTACACAATCACCAAACAATACTTAACTACTTGCAATCATCACACACAAGGATCCTATAGATGATCTAGCATCATCTCTAACATTACAAGGTTAAGGCTTGGTTTAATTCCTTTTATTTTTAGAAAAGTAATTTCTACTCATTGAAAAACTACTTAATATTTAATATTCTCCAAACCAAACATGGGATCATGTTGACACATGTCATCACCACATATTTTAGTCCATGGGAAACTGATTTAAAGTGGTGTCACAATTTAATAAGGTTTTACCCTTTTATTTTATTTAAATATAATTACTAGAAATGCCTATGGGGCATTCTTTTATTACTTGAACATTATTTCTGCAAGTAAACCTATATATTTTTATATATTCTGAAAGGTATGGTTAAATGTGATTTTTCAGAGTTGGAATTAACTCAAAAGCTAGTATGGTTTAAATTTGAAAGATGTTTGAATGCAGAAAAGCTTCTGCCTTGTTATTTTTACTAAGGATGATCTACAGATCCAAATGACTTGAATCCAACGGGCTTGGATTCAGCATTCCCAGACCTTTCCAAAAAAATTGGTTTCATTCAAATTGGTTCACTGAATCGACCTGGGTTGATTTTTTTAAATGGGTACAGAAGTGTGTTTGAATTAAAAAGAAAAAGGTTTAATTTGAATAACTGGGCTGCGCGGGAAAAGTTACTGGGCCGGCCTGCTAAGTGCAGTGCTCCCGCGGGCTGCTTAAGTGGGTGTCCGCACTCGTTAGTGACACGGGGAGGGGCGAAGTGGTATGGGGCGCTGTGGGTCGTTCGATCTAGTTCTAATCCAACGGTTGGGAGTCATCGTCGACGCGAGACAACGCCGGCAAGAACGAAACCTAGCGCGGCCAGTGAGGGGTGCTGGGGGCTCACCGGGGGTCTTGGCGAGGTCGGCGGGATGACGGCGAAGTCGACGACGGCGAACTCAGGGGTGGTCGCGGCAGCTCCTGGGGTGGACGAAATCGATGGCTCCCTTCTTCTCCAGAGGCGGCGGGCTCCGGTGAAATTCCGGCGAGGAGGTGCTCGCCTTACGCTGAGAATGGTGTGGCACGATCAGTGAGGAGAGGGGAGTGAGATGGTGTGAAGAAATCGAGCGGGGTGGCCTCTATTTATAGTCGAGCGAGGGGACCGTCGGGGGGCACGGTGAGCTCGTCGGGGGCGATGTTATAAGCGGCTATTGGCATGGACGACGGTAGGGGACGGTGCGGTGTCTCCTGGTGATGCTCAACGACATGGTTTAGAGGCGTGGGGCGGTGCGGCTTGGTCTGGAACACGCGACGCTCTGCGCGGCAGAGGCGGCGTCTTGACGGTGGCGGTGGTATGCGTCCGCAGGCGGCGACAGGGATGTCTGGCGGTCTCCTGGGTCGGTGGGGATTGTGTATGCACGCGGCACGGGCGGTGCGCGGTCTGTGGGCTTCGGTCGAGGGTGGTGCTCTGGCGCACGCTCGGCATGGTCGCTGGCGGTCTGGGCGCGGTCCGTGCGTGTGGTCTAGGGCTTGGCAACGCTCGCGGCTAGGAAAGTGAGTGGCGGTGGACGGTGGGCTGCCTCCCAGACATGCTGGCTAGGCTTGTGTCTCCTCCTAGCTTGCTGTCGACAATGGGGTGGCAAGGGTGTGCTCGGCTGTTCACCATTGATGGCAATGGCAAGCTCACAGTGGTGCTAGTGCTTGGTTAATCTTGCTATATGATCTACTGAGCTGGTTGTGAGCTAAATAGGGAACAAGTTAGGCCAATTTTACTGCACACTATAGTGTTTAATGTTTGTTTGATTTGTATCTGCAACCTGTTTGATGAAATGGCCGCATGAATTCAAGTTTTTAATTTTGAAATGATTTTTGGTGGGTTTGCTAGATTGGTGTTGGTGAGTCTGTAGATGCTTGGGTTTTGAAAATGGAGCTTGTTTGAGTGGTTTTTGAAAAAGTGGGATCTTCCCATATGATAAGGATTCAATTTTGAATTGCCATTTAAACTATGCATTTGAAAGTTTCTGGATGATCACAAAGTGGGTCTTGATACTTTGTTAGGAGTACATTCAAGGGGTGCAAAGATCCAGAAAAGTTTCTGTTAGGTTCTGAAATTTTGAGACAGCCAAAGTAGGCATAGAAGTTAAATTGGTCAAAATGACCATTCCTTTAATATATTTGTTTTGATTTACTTGTCTTTAGGAAAAGGGTGGGAAATGTTTTAGATGGTGTTTATTTCACCAAAGAAACATTTTACAAGCAATGAAACAAACAAACAAACAAACAAGGTGGTCTTAAAAGAATTCAAAATCAATGCATACACATATGCATGCATTCATCATTTTAATTAGAAAAGTTTTTGTTAACCCTAAATTTGATGATTAGTGTTTGATGATCCAAGCTTAGTATTTTTGGGATGTTACATGGCCCCACAGAACGAACTTTTTCTTTGAAATTTGCATATTTTCCACATGACCACCACATGTTAGTGACACAAAAAAATGGAAAATATGCAAGTTGCAATCTAAAACATGGCAAATATGCAAATCCCCCTCTAGCCCCACATCACGGCCCCATCGATCATTGGCTTCAACGGCCCCACATGGTGGCCCCATCGTTCATTGGCTTCGATGGCCCCACAGAACTAACTTTTTCTTTGAAATTTGCATATTTGCCACATTACCGCCACATGTCAGTGAAAAACAAAATGGAAAATATGGAAGTTGCAACGTAAAATGTGGCAAATATGCAAATCCCCCTCCATCCCCACATCACGTCCCCATCGGTCATTGGCTTCGACGGCCCCACATGATGGCCCCATCATTCATTGGCTTCAATGGCCCCATAGAACAAACCTTTTCTTTGAAATTTGCATACTTGCCACATGACCACCACAAGTCGGTGACATAGAAAATGGCAAATATGCAAGTTGCAACGTAAAACATGGAAAATATGCAAATCCCCTCTCCATCCCCACATCATGGACCCATTGGTCATTGGCTTCGAAAGCCTCACATGATGGCCCCATCGTTCATTGGCTTCGGTGGCCCCACAGAACAGCCACATTTGTCATTGCCTGCACCGACCGCCCAATCAGCGAGAGATGGATGACGGGTCCAACGTGTATCCTGGCCCCCACCCGTTAGCACGTATCGGCCACGGCAGGATCCACCATAATGCGGTCCCACCGGTCGACATGTAATGGTCGAGGCCACGTAACATAATGCTCAACGCACGACCTGGCCCAACGCGGTCCCACCGATTAGCATGTAACGGTAAAGCCTTTGACCTGACGGCATCCCTCTGTCCGAGCGCCTACGAGCGCCTGCGAGGGTTTCGTAACATAGCGAGGGGAAAGTGAGAAAGAGTTAAGCGGCTGGGGAAAACTGAGTACAAATAACGAACTAGGGGCACGAAAATATAAATCCCCAATTCATATGGTGCCAGCGCTCTATTAAGTGTAAAAGCCGTAGTCTCTAAAGAATATCCCTAAAACGATAGAGGAGGATCGGTTAAAGACATCATAGATCTGACCATGTCCAAAAAGTTCGATTACGCCGTTCTGACACTCCATTACGTTGGGGTGTTCTCGGAGGCTTAAGGTGTGCAATAATTCCACGAGCTCTAAGATGGTCGCTAAACTCATGACTCAAATATTCGTCTCCACGATCCAACCACAAAAACTTTATTTTCTTGCCATGTTGATTCTCTACTTTGTTCTGAAATTCCATGAACTTTTCAAATGTTTCAAACTTATGCTTCATAAGACAAATATAACCATAGCGACTCAAGTCGTCGGTAAAGATTATAAAGTATAGGAATCCACCGCTTGCAGGTATACTCATTGGACTGCATACATCCGTATGTACTATTTCTAGTAAGTCACTTACTTGTTCAACATATCTATTAAATGGTGATTTTGCCATCTTTGCCATCAAACATTCTTCACATGTATCAAAAGACTCAAAATCTAGTGAACTCAAAATTCTATCACTATGGAGCTTCTTCATGTGTTTAGTGTCACATATATGTGGTATTTAATTCATTTGTCTTTCGATGTTTAGGATTAGTGTTATGGATGTGAATCATAGTCAAGATCAATCATAAACAACCCACTCTTCACGTAAGTGTGTGCATAAAATACATTATTCATATAGATCGAACAACTATTATTCTATGATTTAAAAGAATAAACATCTTGTAAGATACAATATCCTGATATTATATTCTTACATAATGCAGTCATAAAGTAACAATTACTAAGTTCTCATATCAATACGGACGGTAGATGTAGAGGTCTTGTGCCAACGGTAAGCATTGCAACTCTTACTCCATTCCCAATGATCATCGTCACCTCGTTCTTGCCAAGCTTCCTAGAGTTCTGTATCTCCTGTATCTACTTGCAAATATTAGTAACTGATCTGGTATCAAATACCCAAGAGTAACTCTTAGGAACTTGTAAGTAAACATCAATAACATGTATATTAGATATACCTAAGTTAGACGATCTAGTCTTCTTTTTCTCTGCTAAGTACTTTGGACAGATCCTCCTTCGGTGACCCTTCTCCTTGCAGAAGAAATACTCCGCATCTCGAGTTGGACCTGGCTTAGGCGCTTTGCCTTTGTTAGAGGCGCGACACACATACACCTTCTTCTTGTCACCCCCAGATTTCTTCTTCTTGAAGCGAGTGGTTTTACTCACCATCATCATATGATTGGTGTTCTTATGTATGTCCATTTTAGCCACCTTCAACATCGTGAACAGTTCTGCAAATGTTTTGTTCATTCCATGCATGTAAAAATTCATGAAAAATACAGCAAAGCTAGGTGGGAGTGATTTCAGGATTATGACGGTTCCTAGTTCCAAAGGAAAGGGAACGCCTAGAGTTTCCAACCTTTGAACGTACCTGTGCAACTTGATTACATGGGCCCTAACCAAACCTACTTCCTCCATCCTGCAATCTAGAAGAGCTTGAGAGATCACATATCTTTCTGTTTGGGCTTGCTTCCCAAACATGCCCCTTAATTCCATGATTGTTTCATATGGACCCCATTTTTCAAACCTCCTTTGAAGATCTAGTTCCATAGATGCAAGTATAGCACATTGGCGATGTAGTCATCACTACGTTGCTGAAATACATCTTCCGCACCCTGAGTTGCGTTATCACCAGGAGCATCACCAAGAGTTTCTTCCAAGACAGTATTTCTTAGCACCTTTTAGTACTATTCTTATGTTGTGGAACCAATCCACAACATTTGTACCAAATTTAGGCAGTTTCTCTTTCTCTGATATACCAGCTAAAGGGAAGTTGTTGTTGTGTGCCATTAATCTACAAACAATTGCAAATTCATTTAGACATTGTTTCATAACTAATGAACTTCATAAGATTAACATCATTTAATCTAGAGTGTAGCTCCCCACTAAAATCAATATCTATCATGATTGATACTTAGTGATTCAAGATCCATGAACTTATTTTCCCGTCATGAATGTTACATCGCGCACCGGTAAATAAGACTGATAAGTAATCATACCAATCATATCTCCATATGACTCTTATTAATCTTTCGATTCTTGTGTTCCATACTCTAGATTTTCTAGGTAGTATGTTGATGGTTGTGAAATATAGCCATCCACATCCAAATTTAAACTAGATAATATTCATACTTTTGATAAAATATCTCTCTAAACCCTGCCACTAATGCCTAATGATCAAAGGGTTATGCAATCCTTTCTTTCCATTTTTCCCTACGCAGGAAATGATGTTTGATAATGTGAATCACAACATTAAATTCAAGGATACGGGATTTCCAACAACTCAAAGAAACCAGGGGTCATGTAGAGGTACCAGTACCTTTAATGACCAACTATACGGCGGAAATAAAATGTTGGTCGTATAGTTTCCACTGACACCTCTAGGTCAAATAGAACAACTTTCATGAAGGGACCCCTATATAAAGAGACCTCTCGTGAAGAGAAAAGGGGGACCCAAGCCAGAAAACACAACACCAAAGAGCCATCGGAGGAATAGATCTAGATCCAATATCATATCCCTTCTCCACCACCATAGCCATAGTCCAACACTTGTAATAGTAGATCTCATCTCCAATTGGCGATATTGTAAGACTATTACTATCAATCTCATGATTTCCAATACAGTGTTTATGATTGTTGATCTCATCTCTATGTGTGAGTAATTCTCCTTGGGCTAAGGGCTTCGGCCTAGCCATGTAGTTTGTGCATTTTATTTATCATAGATGGGATCGTGCATTAGTTTGTATGACATGATGATTATTGCATCCTCCCTTGCCTCAATCTAAGGACTTGTCAGGTACCCAAGACCCCGAGGATTGATCCATGTATAGGGAGTGTGAGTAATGACTAATATGTAGGATGGGAACCCCAGTGACAGAAAGGGTAGTACGGTTGTATGTGAGGGATTTACTTGGGATTAACGGTGACGTTACTGTGCATAACATTAGTTCTCTTTCATCTATGAATGAGACTAATAGGTTATTGCTATAAGTTGTTGTAGAGGCAATAGCAGTAATGGATGCACTTCCCACATATAATTATCTTGGTCTAACAATTACATGCATACTTTATTATTATCTTTTATTCCCTTCAGATGTTTTGCACAGCTACAGGTGAAACTGAATTCCCTAGGCCCTCTCTCTCCATCATCGACAACAACAAAAGATCGCAAACTCTTGGTCCGGTAAAACACTAAAAGAATTCTAAAACTCCCAAAGGTCCGTTAAAGTAACTTCACCATGCTTTCTGCTTCTCGAGGATTCGATAACCTAGGTCTACTAGGTAAAAATAGCTATACTACATTCGTAATCCGGATTGAAGGTATCAACCCTTTTCTGGCGTTGTTGCCAAAGAAGCAATAGCTGCCCTGGTAAGGTTATTTGGAACCTTGCCAGTTTTAATTCTTGTTTTTAATTTTGTTATTTTGATTTTAGTCTTTATTTGAAAAACTAAAAAAATTAGTTAGTCTTCAAATTCCTGTTTTTACTATCATAAGTTTTTGTTTAATAAAACCCAAAAACATATGTAATATGGATGAAAAAAAGCTTGGGGAGTTTGCAACTCCCAACAATGATTATTTGCATACTCCTATTACCTAGCTAGCAATTACTGTTGAGGATTATGAAATTAAGCCCCATTATTTAAGTTTGGTTCAACAGAATCAATTTGGAGGCTCTCCTGTTGAGGACGCAGGTATGCACTTGAACAATTTCACTGAAATATGTGATATGATGCACATTAAAGATGTTGACCCTGATGCAGTCAAGCTGCATTTATTTCCTTTCTCTCTTAGAGGAAGAGCAAAAGAATGGTTGCTATCTTTGCCTAGAAATACTATTGCATCATGGGTGGAATGTACTTCTTTATTTATGACTAAATTTTTCCCACCTGCAAATACTATGTACCTATAATCTAATATTACTGGTTTTAGACAGGAAGAGTGTGAGCCACTAGTGCTTGCATGGGAGAATGAAAGAATGCATAAGAAACTGTCCCAGCCATGGGATGGAATATTGGTTAGTTCTCCATTTATTTTATAATGCACTTAACCCTGTGTCTAAGTCTATGCTTGATACTGCAGCTTGAGTAACATTTATGGGCAAACAAATTTCCGAAGCAAAGCAGCTGCTAGAAAATATGCAAGACAACCATGCCTAGTGGCATGTGGAAAGATCAAACACAAAGAATGTGAACTCCGTCACACCGCGGGAAAATGAATAACTCACTGCTAAGCTGGATGAGCTCATATTAGCCGTTAAGGGTAAGGAAACCCAGGTAAGAGCTATCCCAGAATCAAATATTGAATAAATAGACTTCATAGCTCATAATTATTATAACCCTGCTTGGAAGAAGAACTATAATCCAAATATCCAAAAACATTATTCTAACACTGCAGGTAACTCTAATAATAATATTGGATCAAGTAATGGTAGTCTCCAAGAAACACAAAAGTCATTTATGGACTCGCAAAAAGAGCAAAACAATATCCCTGTTAAGATAACGGAGAACCATGATAATATGCTTGGAAAATTGTATAACTAAGCTATGTGTAAGATCCCATCTTTATAAAGGTAAAGATCCCTGTTATTGCAATGCTAGTCCCTGGATCAATGCTAGCATCCACATTTTAAGATGAAGTACACAAAAACAAAGGTCATTATTACATGTCATTCCAGAGACAACATAGTCTTTTACAACTACATGGCCATAGGCCTAATACAAGAGTTCAAACATAACAATATAACTAAGTCTTCATCTTCATGTGCCACAGGCAAGCATGTTGAGTGTAGACTCATAACCCCTAATCATCATCAGAGTAACCTGCAACATCACAAGTTACAGCCAAAGTGGGTCAATAAATTGGAATAGTATTGGCAAGTGATACCTTAGTAGAATATTAACTTCTAGTTACTACATGAATATGTCTAAGTGTAGCTTAGGCTTGCTTTGCTCAAAATAGGTTTTACCTATTAGTTGAAAACACTAAGTTTTTCTTTGACAAAACTTTCCCAAGGAACCACCAATAGAAACTGGTGAACCTTCACCCTTGTTCAACCACAAGTTTTAACTTAGAAAATTGGGATGAGGAGATTCTTGATAGCTTCCATGTCTTGATGCTCAAATTGTCCAATACCAGGGACATGGCTAAGTACTTAGATTCTTCCATCTGCAAAGGTTGTGCACTTTCCCCACAAGACTTGATTTTCACCAAGACAGGACCTTTCAGAAGCCTTCCCTTAGACCAAATGGACGCGCTCCAAACCTATCATCCCACTACCACCAACTGTCCAAATGGCTAAGTTATTGCAACCTATGTGATCCAGGCAGAGCCCATAATGCCATGTGGTTGCACTAGAAGCTTCTTAACATTTGGCATCTCAAATCCCTTTGTTCCTGGGTGGCTTTCCACAAGTGTGATACACAAGGTAAACCATAGAAATGGGCCTTATGTAACCACTCAACACAAACCATTCTTTCCATTCCACCCAGGTGTTTCATTCACTTAGTTGCTTTATTAAGCAAAACATAACTCAAAGACTTAGAAATATTTCCCATAGCATGAATATATATAAACCACCCTTGGTCTCTACTAGCTAGGCTAAGCATGGCAATGGCAAGTATCATAACTTAGAGGAAATTCTAACATTTCTACAACTGCTAGGATTTCCCAAGCATAGCATATAGATACTTAGCAAAATAATCATGCAAATCCTATACAAAATATTTCTAATGCATAGGTGAAATTATAGGGATAAAAACATGAAGCACCAGTTTCCTTGGTAGTTTGGGGATTAGCAATAATCTTCACAACCACAATCACTATTAGCACCAAAATCTACACATAAAATAATGGCACCAAAATCACATAACAAAATATACAAACAAAAATATTAGAATCCATGCAAAATGCCATGTGATGATTTTCTACACCAAACAAGACAAGCATCCAGTATTGAAACGTAAACAAGACCAAGATACTCAAAATAAACTTTATTTGATTTTTAAAATCATTTTGCACATAATTTCTATACTCAAATTAAGCTTATAATTGTCTCTGCAAAAATAACCAATTTTACAGAAGCAAAACATTAAACACATTGCATAAACAGATAGCATTCTTTCTCCTGATTCCAATGATATAAAATTTGTAAAATTTGAACGTGTGGATCAAAAGTTATGAATTTTACAAGTTTGAATCACTAATAGATCTAATTCAGATTTTTAAAACAAAGAATAGGCCACGCGGCAACGTCTGATTGGACGGAACCGCTTCGCACCGGATCACGCTCGTACACCGTTGGATCTAACTAACTGCGCACGGTCCAGATCAACGCATACCGCTTTGCTACAGATCTAATCCTAAGCGCTGGATCTAGATCCTATGGTTGCTAAGCATGCGACCATGGATGGGCGGTGCTAGCGACGGTGGCGCGGCGGAGGCGCTCTGTCAGTGATGCTCCGGCGGCTACGGAGGGGGCTGGGGTCAGCAGAGGGGCTTACCGAACTCGCAAGGTTGCGCTGATGCTCAACTACTTGCTGGCGTGGACGGGGGCGCACTGTGGAGGTCACTGGGGCTCGTCGGAGTTACAGGCGGCGTCGGGTTCCTGCAGACGACGACGTTGCCGACGATGTGGACCGCCCTAACACAAACCAAAGGCGCCAGGGTATGCACAACAGTCTGGCGATCAAGATAGGGTGTCACATCCCAAGATTTTCCAAATCTTGTAATGTGAAAATAAATGAATAAAATAAAACTTTGTTTCGTTTTTAGAGCCAGAAGAAATTTTTTTGAATTTAAATGGTACTGCAAACCCATTTGAATTAAATAAAAATCCTAAAGGGATTTAAAAAGTTAAACATTTATTAAAGGAAATTAAAATACTTTGGAATTACTATTTTGATCTCTTAATAAAAGATTTGGTTTTCAAAAGAAAAGATGGATTTATAAATAAGGATTATTTTATAAAACCAAAATAAAACTTGGCCAAACTTTTGAATTAAAACATTTTATTTAAATAAAATAGCAAAGGTTTAATTAAAAATAATAAAGGATTTCTTAAATAAAATAATAAGGGAATTAATATCCAAACTCTTTTAAAATAAAAGGTCTTACCAATTTAATTGAAACATCAAAACTTATTAAATTATTTAAAATAAGTTTTCCAAATGTTTGTTATTCACAAATAAAAACTTACTAAAGTGTTTTGACTTTATTTTTAGATTTCAAAATAAATATCTCAATAAAACAAATCCTATTGATTTTAATAATGAAAGTCTATTATATTAATTAATAATAGACACCAAAATAAAAGGTTAGTTTGTTTTAAAACAAATTTCCAAATATTATATATTTCCCAAATCAAACCTACTAATTTGATTTTGAAAATATTTAAGTTTCAAATAAAGATTTTATTAATAAAATCAAATCTTATTTGATTAATAAACCTTGGCCCATTTTATATAACTAATATTGGACCCTAAAGTAAAATAATATTTTGTTTGAAACAAGTATCCAAGTATTATTTACTTCCAAATGATACCTACTGATTTGTTTTTGAAAACATTTTGGATTTTAAATGAAGATTTTATTAATAAAACAAACCCTATTTTATTAAATAATGATCCATTTATTTAATTAATAAATGGAACCTAAAAAGATTTAAAATATTATTTTATTTTGGAAGTTGGTTATACTACTAAACAGAACAAAGTTCAAACTTTCAAAGATTTAGTGATGGTTTGAATTGATTTGAACTTGTTTGTGTGTTGGAATTCAAAACAGAAAATAAAAATAGAAAAGGAAAAATAAAGCAGACAGAAAAAAATATGAGAAAACGACCAGCCCACCATCTGGCCCAACTAGCCCAAACAGGCCCAGCAAACCAGCCCATCTGCCCCTCTTCCCCGAACCGTTTTTCTGCACCGCAAAAGAAACCCGCACTGAGGCTGACAAGTGGACCCCGTTCCTTTCCCCTTTCCCACTGACGCAACGGCCCCACTCCACTGTTCTTCCTCTCCACCCCGCGCGACCCTGTCTCCCCCAGACGACGTTGCCGTTGCTGTCCATGAATGCCGAGATCAATTCGCCTTAACGCCGCGTTAATTCCTCGTCGCGACCACGCCCTTTTAATCGGCCATGCTCCCTCCTTCTTTCCCCTCTGTTTCCTTCCCCGAGCACGCCTCCAGGCCGCCACAATCTCTCCTCGACTGCCTCGGCTCCGACCACCGTCTCCGGCCAATTCAGGCCAGTACACGCCACCCCTTTCCTTCTCGAGCACCCTAGCAACTTCCCCACTCCCAGACACTCCTCCCTGTACCACCCGTTCGACCGCGGACACCCCTGAGCCTCGCCAACGACAACCTCCAGTACCGCCGCCGTCTGCCTCTACTCCGACGACGCCCACAGGTTAATTCCGACCGCCCCGCGCCTTCTAGTTCACGCACACGACTCTGTCTTGTTCCTGCGCATCTAACCGTGTCGTCATTTCGCTTTGAGGTGATCCACAGCGCCGTCCACGACGACCACCTGACGCGCCCGACGTCGTCCTCTACTCCGGCGAGCAATTGCCGCAGTACCTAAGCGCCCCTTGTCAAACCAACAGCACGACGAGCATCACCACGACCCTGCGATCTCGGTGAGCCTTCTCCTCTTCTTCCTTGCATCCTGAATCACCGGCGACCACCCCACCGGAGCACTGCCGCCAGAGCGCCGCCGTCAGCGCCGCCCACTTTAGGTTAGAGTCGCCAGTACCGTTCGATCCAGATTTAGCGGCCACGATTAGATCACTTATCAGCGAAGGGGTACTCGATCTGAGCCACTCGATCTAACTAGATCTAACGTTCCACAGAGCCGATCCCAGCGAACCGGTATCGACCAGTAAGAACACGCCGCGTGTCACCTAATTCGTTTTAAAGGAAATTTGAAAACAGATTTAATTGCAAACTCCAAACCCTTATATCTTTGGATCCACACGTCCAAATTTTACAAATTTTATATCAATGGATTCAGGAGAACAAGACCTAGCCAACCCTACCCTTAGTTTAGCAAATAGTATCTGTTAGCTTGTTTGAATTTGCAGAAACATTTGTGTACTTGTTTAGAGTATAAAAATGGTTTAAAAATGATTTTTGAATTAAAACCTTTACAAAATGGTTTGTTGTGACCTTACTGACCCTAGGAACCAACCCATGGTTTGGAAAATGAATTTGGAAAAATTTGGAATGGATTAATTAGTTTAGTCCATTTCTAGCTAAATAAAATTGTTGATTTTATTATAAAAATGTTTATGGAAAGAAAACTTTGAGAAAATAGTTTGGACCAAACCTACTGACCCAAAAACACCAAGTTTTGCAATAGCAACTCATTTGGTGAACCCTATAGGCTAATGCCTTAATAAAAAAAATATTTCTACACCACATAAAATAACACTTTGTTTTGAAAAATGGTTTTAAAGTGAAACCCTTTGCAAATGACTTGGCCACCTTAGGAAATGACCATTAGGTGCTTTCAAATGTTTATGACTCATTAGGAACCACCTTTTCAAACAAAACAAAGCTTGGCATGCTTGCATGCATTACCATGATTTTTGCCCTTTATGTGTGTTGTTTTGCTTGATTGGTAGATTGAATTGTGCCTTGCTTGATTGATTTGTAGTGACTTGAAGAGTGTGATTGTTGCAAAGATCAAGAAGTGAACCTATACTCTACCAAAAAGGCAAGTGATGCTTCATACTTTTTATCCTATTACTTTCACTATGCATTAGTGATTTTGCTAAATAAAACATGCATGGATTTTGCTAAGTGTAAACCTTACTATAGGAAAACTAGTAGAAGAATCCTTAGTAGGATTTTCCTAAGTTAAGATTCCTATTACTATCAAGTTTAGCCTAGCTAATAGAAAACATGGGTGGAAAATATATTCACACTATGGAAAAATATTCTAAGTCTGAGGACTTAAGTTTGTTTAATAAAACAACTAAGTTAATGAATCACCTGGGTGGAAATGGAAGGATTGGGTTATGTTGAGTGGTTCACAATGCCATGGACTTGGATTGTGTATCTCACTTGTGGATGGCCACCCAGGAAACAAAGAGATTTGAGATGTCAAATGTTGAGAAGCTTCAAGTGCAACCACTTGGCAATATGGGCTCTGCCATGATCATATAGGTTGCAAGAACTTAGCCATATGGACAGTGGGTGGTAGTGTTTGATAGGTGGGAACGCGTCCATTTGGTCTAAGGGAAAGCTTCTGAAAGATCTTGTCTTGGGAAACCAAGTCTTGTGGGGAAAGTGCACCACCTCTGCAGAGTGTAAAACCTAAGTACTTAGCCATGTCCCTGGTAAAGGACAATTCGAGCATCAAGACATGGAAGCAATCAAGAATCTCATCATTCCAATTTCTAAAGTTAAAACTTGTGGATTGAACAAGGGATTGTTTGAATTCTTAAATCTTTGATTGAAAGATGCCTTGAAGGATCTTCAATCTTTGATTGAGAAAAATGATTTTATCAAAGCAAAAACTTAGTATTTTCAAAATGATAAGGAAAATCTATTTTGAGCAAAGCAAGCCTCAACTCCACTTAGCCAAATGCATGTAGATGATAGACTCCACTATATTATCATAGTATCACTTGCCAATAAAATTCAAAATGTATTGACCCTTTGTGGCTGTAACTTGTATGTTGCAGGTTTGATTGTTTTAGTGAAGATTGATTGATTAGGATTACAAAGTCTACAACCAACATCTGCCTGTGGCACTTTGAAGATGATGGACCCATACTTATAGTTATTCCGCTGCAATGTAATGTAATAGCCTAATGAGCTATGTTTGATGTAATAAAATTATGTTATTCCTGGTTATAAAGTTATATTATGACCTTTGTTTCTTGATATTACATCTTAACTGTGGATGCTAGCTATTGATCCAGGGACTAGCATAGTAAACACAGGAGGCTCTATCTTATTAAAGATAGGGGACCCCAACATAGGGTCAGAGAGAAAGAAAGGGGCGGTCTAATATTACCTAAATCGTTCACCAGAGTTGGGCGGTAGTTCTGTCGTTTGCTGAGGTGGTCGGGGACGGCGACCTGGGTCATGCGCGGGCAAACCAAAAGAATTAGGAGAAGCACAGAGGCATGGCGAACTCGACAGGGTCAAGCAGGAGGCGAGGGGCGCTCGGAGCTTACCGGAATCAGTCGCCGGAGTTCGTCGGGACAGCGGCGGTGCAAGCAAAAATTTGTGGAGCCTGGCAGCGCTTCTGGCTAGCTATGTTGGGGGAAATGGACGCGAGGGGGAGGGGATTAAGTAGCCGGAGCGGAGGTGAGAATCACACACGCAATGAATGGCAATTAACTGGATTTAAACGCGGCAGTGAAGGAGAGGGAGGAAACGGCGAGGCCAGGTCATGGGCAGGGTTTGGGGACAACGATGACGGGGCATGTGGGGTCGGGTTGTCAGTGAGTGGGTGCGTGCTGCTGCGGTGAGAAACAGAGGGAGAAGGGAAAACCCCGGGTGGGTTGTTTTGTCTACTGGGCCGAATGGGTGGCGCCTGGCCCAGTTCTGATTCTTTAATCTTATCTTTTTCTATTTTGATTTTCAGGAATCAATTTCAAATGAATTCAAATGTGTTTGATTTCAAAATCTTCTGGATTTTTTTTATAAAGTGAAACCTGTACATTTTTTAGTATAAAACTATGCTGTTTCACTAAACTTGCTTGGTTCCTTTGGAGTTTTTAAAAATAAAATAGTGCCTTTACACAAGATTCAATAAAGATATGAAAATGGTTTTAAAACCATATTTTGTTTTTGAAATTTTTGTCCAAGCCTTGGAACACAACCAAACCAACTCATGAACAAACAATCTTGGTTTAAAACAAATAATCTCTCATCAGAGAGTAGCATTGGATCAAAGCTTCGCTTACATAAAATAATAAGCATCCAAATGCTTCTATTTTTGTAATGACTTTGAAAATGATCCCTAAATGATTATGAATGCATGGTTGATATGCAAACTTTGAAAACATGATTTTAGGGATGTTACAAATCTAACCCCCTTAAGGTGAATCTCGCCTTCGAGATTCGGATTGGCTAGCAAATAGATGAGGGTGGTCTTTCCGAAGGTCATCTTCTCTTTCCCATTTTGCTTCTTCTTCGGAATGATGGTTCCATTGAACTTTGCAGAATTTGATAGTCTTAGTTCAAGTAACTCTTTCTGCAGTCTCAAGAATCTTGCTAGGTTTTTCCTCATAAGTGAGATCACTTTCCAATTGAACCTCCTCCAAAGGTATAGTATCCTTCAAAGAAGTCTCTTCCATCTTTGGATGGCATTTATTTAGCTGACTCACATGAAACACATTGTGAACTACAGACAATGATTCTGGTAATTCAATTTCATAAGCTACTTCTCCCTTATGACTCAGAATATTGAATGGTCCAACATATCTTGGGGCCAATTTTCCTTTGACTCCAAATCTCTTCACTCCACGAAGTGGTGACACCCTAAGATAAGCTCTACCACCCACTTCATAGGTGACTTCTCTATGCTTAGGATCTACGTAGCTCTTTTGTCGGGACTGTGCTATCTTCAATCTGTCCTTAACTATCTTGACCTTCTCTTCAGCCTCTTTGATTAGTTCTGGTCCGAACAAGTTTCTTTCTCCTACACCATTCCATAGTAATGGGGTAGTACACTTTCTCCCATAGAGAAACTCAAATGGTGCCATCTCAATACTGGCTTGATAGCTGTTATTGTAAGAGAATTCTGCGTAAGGCAGACTTTCATCCCAACTAGCTCCGTAGTCTAGGGCACATGCCCTTAACATATCTTCTAGAATCTGGTTGGTCCTTTCTGTCTATCCATCAGTCTGAGGATGAAAAGCAGTGCTGAATTCCAATCTCGTTCCCAATGACTCATGTAGTTGCCTCCAAAAATGAGAAGTGAACTGTGTTCCCCTATCTGACACAATACTCTTGGGCACTCCATGTAAACACATAATCCTATTCATATAGATCTTGGACAACTTAGCACTTGTGTAGGTTGTCTTTACGGGTATGAAATGAGCCACTTTAGTTAGGCGATCCACTACTACCCAAATAGAATCATATCCTGACCTGGTACTTGGCAATCCAGTGATGAAATCCATGCCAATCTTGTCCCACTTCCAATCAGGAATAGGTGGTGGTTGTAGCAATCCTGCTGGTTTCTGATGTTCCGCTTTCACTCTACTACATACATCACACAAAGCAATATGTTCGGCGATGTCCTTCTTGAGATTATTCCACCAAAATCTTTCCTTCATATCCATGTACATTTTGGTGTTACCCGGATGAATGGAATATGGTGAGTTGTGTGCTTCCTGTAAAATCAGTTTTCAAAGCTCCGGATCTTGCGGAATGCAGATACGTTTTCCATACCATAAAGTACCTTGTTCGTCTTCATGGAATCCTTTGGCTTTTCCTTTGCCAATATTTTCCCTAATCTCTTCAATTTCCTTGTCCATCTTTTGGGCTTCCTTGATCTTGTCCAACAATGTGGGTTGAACATCAAATGACATGAGATGTCCTTCAGGCACAATCTCCAATCTGAGGTCACTAAATTGGGCACACAGATCATCTGGCAACTCTCCCTTAGTAAGGCCATTCACAAATACCTTATAGCTTAGTGCATCAACTACAACATTTCCTTTACCGGGATGGTATTGCAAACTCAAGTCATAGTCCTTGATGAGTTCTAGCCATCTTCTTTGTCTCATGTTGATTTATTTCTGAGTGAAGATATACTTCAAACTTTTGTGATCTGTGAACACTTCACATCGCTTTCCCAAAAGATAATGTCTCCATGTTTTGAGTGCATGGACAACAGAGGCTAACTCCAAATCATGAGTAGGGTAATTTACCTCATGAGTTTTGAGTTGTCTCGAGGCATAAGCCACAACTTTCCCTTATTGCATTAGAACTGCACCTAATCCATGATGAGATGCATCACAATACACTTGGAAATCTTTCTCCAAATCTGGCAGACATAGGACTGGTGTTGTCACTAGTATCTTCTTCAACTCTTGGAAACTGAGTTCACATCCATCAGTCCAAGCAAATTTCGTGTCTTTCTTTAGTAACTCCGTCATTCGCTTAGCTACCTTGGAGAAATTCTCAATGAATCTTCTGTAGTATCCTGCCAAGCCAAGGAAACTACGAACTTCTTTTACTGACTTATGAGATTCCCACTCAGTTACAGCTGACACTTTTGCGGGATAAACTGCTATACCATCTCCTGACACAACGTGTCCAAGAAATCCAACTTCATTTAACCATAATTCACACTTGCTGAATTTGGCATACAGCTTATGCTCTCTAAGCTTCTCAAGTATCAAACGCAAATGTCCTTCATGTTATTCTTTGCTCTTGGAGTAGATCAAAATGTCATCGATGAAAACGACAACAAACTTGTCAAGGAACTCCATGAACACCTTGTTCATCATATTCATGAAATAAGCTGGTGCATTGGTCAAACCGAATGGCATCACTGTATACTCGTACAATCCATACCTAGTGGTGAAAGCTGCCTTAGGTATGTCATGTTCCCTTATCTTAAGATGAAAATAGCCTGACCGGAGAACAATCTTTGAGAATACACAGGATCCTTCTAACTGATCAAACAAGTCATTGATTCTGGGCAAAGGATATTTGTTCTTGATAGTCACTTCATTAAGTGAACGATAATCTATGCATAACCTTTGACTTCTATCTTTATTTTCCACAAACAAGACTGGTGCTCCCCAAGATGAAGAAATTGGTTGAATAAATCCCTTCTGCAACTGTTCTCCAAGTTGTTTCTTGAGTTCTTTCAACTCATCAACTGACATCTTGTAAGGTCTCTTTGCTATTGGTCCTGATCCTGGTAGCAAATCAATAAAAAATTCCACATCTCTATCTGGCGGCATTCCTAGTAATTCTTCTGGAAACACATCCGGATATTCTCTCACAATTGGCACACTGTCTATGCTAACCCCCTTAAGAGAATTTAGCTTACTTCCTTTTGATTCAAAGTTAGACTTGAATCTTATCCGTTTCTTTTCCGGTGTTGTGAGTGCGACAGTACGATTGGCACAATCTAGTACTCCTTCATACTTGGTCATCCAATCCATTCCAAAAATTACATCCAGTCCTTGGGAATCTAGGATTATCAGACTCACTGGGAACTTATGCTTTCCAAACTCTATCACTAGATCACGACATCCAAGACTCACTATCATATCTCCACCGGGAGAACTTACTTTTATTGGACACCCAATGTTTTCAGTCGGAAACCCATTTCTATCAACAAATGCTTTTGATATGAATGAATGTGATGCACCGGTATCAAAAACAACAAGTGCTAGAATAGAATTGAGTTTCAACTTACCAGCCACAGCATCGGACTCCTCATTAATCTCTTCCACATTGATGTGGTTCACTTGTCCCTTCTGAAAAGGGTTGGGCTTGTTTGGTCCTTCAACTTTCTTTTCTGGGCATTCATTTGCATAATGCCCCATCTTCTTACACTTGAAGCATTCAACCGGACTGAGATCCTTCTTGACAGGCTGGCTTCCACTACCACTTCCACTTCCATTGTGGTGGCTCTTATATCCACCCTTGTGGTTCTTGTACTTGTCATTATCATGACTACGGTGATGCTTGTTGTCATGATGGCAGTTGTGGTTGTGGTGGTTGTTGTACTTTCCATGCTTGTGGGATCCAGAACTCCCACTATCATCATAATGGGAATGCTTGTGAGACGATCTCGAGCTGTGTTTGTCAGAGTTGTGTTTCCTCTTTCTGCTTTCAACCTGTTTCATCTTGCTCTCCAAGATGGCAGCCTTGTCACAAAGGGATTGATAGGTGGGGACATAGGCCATAGATAACTACAGATTCAGTTCATCATTCAGTCCTTAGAGGAACTTCTCTTTCCTCTTGTCATCAGTATCAACATCATCCGGTGCATAACGCGCCAGATTGTTGAACTCCTCAATATATTCAGCCACGCTGCGGTGGCGCTGCTTCAGATTATGGAACTCCTTATTCAAACTCATCACTCCGGATGAGATGTGAGCTATACGGAAACCATCTTCAAAGATAGCCCATGCCACATCCTCAATGGGAGTGGTGATCTGGAAGTTATCCCACCAAGTAGCAGCTGGTCCTTCTAACAAGTGTGCTGCAAATCTGACTTTCTCCTCGTCGGTACAGCCGATAGTTACCAAATCCTTGTTCACTGAATGTAGCCAATCATTGGACACCATGGGATCAGTAGTTCCTGAGAACTTTGCAGGCCTCAGTCTTAGGAATCTGGTGAGCATGTCAAAACCTGGTGGATTGTTCTGATTGTTGTTGTTGTTATTGTTGTTGTTATTCTGATTCTGCATGAAAGTGGTCATCATCTGCATCAGTTGTGCATGTGCTGTCATCAGCTGCTGCATCTCGGGGGTGACATTGTTGTTGTTCGGGTTGGGGTTGGCACGTCGAGGAGGCATCTATGGTTTTCATAAGGATAAGAATGAGATACCCATAGATGCTTATTATGCACAAAACATCACATAGACAATCACTAAAACAACATCAAAATAAGATAAGGTTTAACAACATAAACAACAAGTTCTGAAAATCAAAACACACCATAGCAAGCCATCCACATGTTGGATGGTCATTGTGACTCAACAATCATAAGCATGATAAATGATAGATAAATGAGTAGTCATCACTACTCCTCTGCATCAACCTCCTCATCGACAAGTGTAAGACCTGCATTCTCCATAGCGGTCCTGTATTCCTCGACATTGGTAGTCAAGGCCTCTACCTTGGCTTTGAGAGCCCTCTTATGCGAACGAAGTCTCTCAATCACACCCTGCTGATGCTCGAGCTCGGAGTCCTTGGCCTCTAATTCTGCATTCATCTCACGAATCCTCTTGTTCCTATCTTGGACTCTTTTCTCTTGGCTCTTGAACTTCCTGTCCTGGCTCTCAAACTTAGCCTCCATTTCCTTGACTATCTCGTCTTGCTCCGCAAAGAGCTTGTCCTTCTCATGAAGCTGCACCTGGAGCTCGTCATTGCTAAGCATGACGTTGGTCCTATTAGTGTCTAGGTTCCTAAGAAGAACCTCTAAGTCCTGGAGGTATAGACGAATCGGCTCTGCCATCTCTCTAGCAGCATCCTCAAACTCAATAGCCTCACCATCCTCGTCGCGTCTACCGAAGGCATGGAAGTGAGTACCTCTAAGTTCCCTGGAGTGCCTCCCTAACAGACGCCCAAGTAAATCCTGCATGACTACCTCTAAGCCTCTCTCCTTGTCGTCATACATTAGCTTAAAGTGATGGTCTCCGTGGCTGGCTCAGTCTGGCGTCCTGGCTGAGTAACTTTGAAGCCCCAAAGGTCCTTCCTCTCAAACTTGGTGAGGGGAAGCATCATGATGCTAGGAAGCGGAAGATTGAGCACACTAGTGAGCTCAATAAGACAAGTGCCACAACGAGTTCCCTTGAACTCTTCAGCCGTGCTGATAGTAACATTAGGCATCTATTTTATAAGATAGAGAAAAGTTAGAGACAACATCAATAGAAACACACCAGACAAGTATCACAAGCATATCATTGGCAAACAAACACACAAGTCATGGCATACATAAATCCATTACAAACATCCAAGGTTCAACATAACTTAGACAAACTTTTGGAAATAAAATGATAAGTGTGGAGGTCCAACTAACGAAGTACTTTACAACTCTCACTCACTAGACAAAAAATGGCTACAAAGCATCCTTAGTAGCCATCTGCCTATCTTGTTCACAAGATTCCCAAATCAAGTCTATGATGTCTTCCCTTAGTTGTTGGTTGGTAGTTTCCAACTCTTGGGTATGCTTCTTTTCTTCTCTAAGGTCATTCTGAGTGTTAAGCATTCTGCACTTGATTCTATCACCAAGCTCTTTGATGGCCTTCCAAGATGCATCTCTTGCAGAGTCAAAGAATGTGGTATGCATCACTGAGTTGGTGACCATGCAGAATCCTGATTACTTGTGGTTGTCTTCCTTGTTTTTATACAAGTGAAGTTGCACCCACCAATATTCTTCTCCTTCATCCATCACAGGGAAACCTTTGTACACAGCTGCACCATGTATCCCCATGGTAACCATAAGGTTCTTGATGGCCTTTGGAAATTCAGTCTCACACTCTAGGGTCATGGTCATGAGTGGTCCCTTCCTTACAGCTTCGTTGATCGAGTTCATCTACAATATAGAGATGAGAAAGAAGAATTAGAAAAGTTTACGAGAAGAAAAAGACAAGTGTGGAAATTGTTGAAAATTTTCCTTAGTGGTTTCTAATCCAATCCTAGGGTCATAATCCTACAGGAAGCACAGTGCTCTGATACCATCTGTAAGATCCCACCTTTATAAAGGTAAAGATCCCTGTGATTGCAATGCTAGTCCCTGGATCAATGCTAGCATCCACAGTTTAAGATGAAGTACACAGAAACAAAGGTCATTATTACATGTCATTCCAGAGACAACATAGTCTTTTACAACTCCATGGCCATAGGCCTAATACAAGAGTTCAAACATAACAATATAATTAAGTCTTCATCTTCATGTACCACAGGCAAGCATGTTGAGTGTAGACTCATAACCCCTAATCATCATCAGAGTAACCTGCAACATCACAAGTTACAGCCACAATGGGTCAATACATTTGAATAGTATTGGCAAGTGATACCTTAGTAGAATATTAACTTCTAGTTACTACATGAATATGGCTAAGTGTAGCTTAGGCTTGCTTTGCTCAAACTAGGTTTTACCTATCAGTTGAAAACACTAAGTTTTTCTTTGACAAAACTTTCCCAAGGAACCACCAATAGAAACTGGTGAACCTTCACCCTTGTTCAACCACAAGTTTTAACTTAGAAAATTGGCATCAGGAGATTCTTGATAACTTCCATGTCTTGATGCTCAAATTATCCAATACCAGGGACATGGCTAAGTACTTAGATTCTTCCATCTACAGAGGTTGTGCACTTTCCCCACAAGACTTGATTTTCACCAAGACATGACCTTTCATAAGCCTTCCCTTAGAACAAATGGACGCGCTCCAAACCTATCATCCCACTACCACCAACTGTCCAAATGGCTAAGTTATTGCAACCTATGTGATCCAGGCAGAGCCCATATGTCACATCCCAAGATTTTCCAAATCTTGTAATGTGAAAAATAAATAAACAAAATAAATAATTGTTGAAAATTAGGGTGAAAAGAAACTTTTGTTTCTAAATGGAAACTTAAAATCCCATATTGAACAAACTTTGATTAAAGTTTAAATCCAGCAAAATCCAAATCAAGTGAAATGCATTCCTCAATGAATGTATCTTGAAATTTAAACACTTGGAAAATAAACCAAAACCCTAAAACCCTAATGGAAGAAAACATTTCCAAGTTATCTCTAAGACTATGGATTTGATCCAAATAAAAATTTGTCAACAAAACATTTACAAATGATCAAGAAAGACAAATAGAAATATTATAAGACCATATAAATTGGTTTCATTTAATTTGGAGCCATAGATAAAAATCTTATGAATTTAATAAGATAAGGAAATTTAATTTCCAAAGCTAATAAAGCACCTATCTATAAATCCATACCAAATGGTGAGAAAATAATCCTAAAGACATTTAAAAGGATAAACAAATGTTAAATAAGATTTTACAAATTGGAATCACCAAGTTTGGATCTTTAAATAAAAAGATATGGGTTTTATAAGATAAAGAAAGAAATATTAAATGAAGAATATTTAAAGACCAAATTAAATCTTGTCTTAATCCATAATCAAATGGAATAAATATAATCCAAATCCAAATAAACAAATAAAACCTACTGAAAAGATTTGGAGAAAATTTAGATTTCAAATGGAGTTTGAAAAACATTATTTTAGATCTTATTTGAATAAATGCAAAGGCCTATTTTTAAATAATTAAAGACCCTACAAAGAATAAATTATTTATTCTAAATTTGACTTCAGAATGTGTTATTAAACAGTGTTTGAATACACACAAAGTTTGAGAGAAATTTGAATTCAAATGAATGCTTGAATGGATTAATCAAAATGAAAACAGAATATTAGAAATAGAAAAGGAAAAACAATCAGAACAAAAAAATGAAAAGGAGCAGCCCAGCCCAGCTAGCCCACTAAGCCTAGCATCCCACCTCTCCCTCTCACCTCGAGAGAACCGTTTTTCACCGCAGAAGGAACCCACACCACCACTGACTGCCTGGACCCACTCACCCCTCTCTATCTCACTTACAACCAGACCCCACGACCACGTCAGCGTCTTCCCCAGCATGACCCGTTCCACCCCCAAACCTCTCGCCATTTCTGCATTGATTTCGCAGTGTCAATACTCGTAAATGTCCGATTAATTCCTCGCTGCAACGACGCCCTCATAACCGCCCATGTCCCCTCTCTCTTTCCCCCTCAGACGTCACACACTCTCCGCCCCTAGGCTGGAAGAATTTCTCCAGGCACCGCCACTGTCTCCGGAAAGCATTTCCATCGATTCCGGCCAGTATCCACCGCCCCTCGCCTCCCACTGCATGCTCACTTGCTCCCCATCTTCTAGCGCACCTCCCTGTGCTACCCGTTCATCCGTGCGAACACCAGAGCGTCGGCAACGACAACAACCAGCAGCGCCACCGTCTGCTCCAACTCCGACAGGCTCTACGGGTAATGTTCGACCGCGCCGCCCCCTCTCTTTGATGCTCCCGTAATCCCTACTCTTATACGCGTCTAACAGCACCCTCTGTTCCCTCTCCCGTGTTCTGTAGCGACGTCCCCGACAACGGCCGAGCGAACCCGACGCCAGGCAGACCTCCGGCGAGCGATTGTCGTCACCACCGTGCGCCCCTCGACGAGCTACCACCACCTTGAGCATCACCACGACCCCCCGAACCCGGTGAGCCCCTCCGTTCCTCTACTCGCTTCCTGGATTCACGAAACCACCGCCACCCGACACGCCGCCGCCACCTGCCGCCGCCAGCGCCGCCACTCGATGGCAAGCATGCTGTGCACCGTTCGATTTTGATCTAGTGGCTAGGATAGAATTTAATCCAAAGGGGTAAGTTGGCATCTGAGCCGCACGATCTGTTTAAAATCTAACGCCCCTCATTGCACGATCCGCACGAAGCGGTAAAGACGAATAGGAACAAGCCACGTGGCCCTGTCTGTTTTAATAAAAATAGATTTGATCTATTTGTTGTTCAATTTTGTAAAATTCATAACTTTCAAACCACACGTCCAAATTTTGAAAATTTTATATCAATGGAATCAGCAAGAAAAATCCTACCCAACCATGCCCTTTGTTTAGTAAATTGTTTCTGATAAAATGGTTGTTTTTGCAGAAACTTGTGTAGGTATATTTTGGATATAAAATTTGTTCTAAAATTATTTTTGTGATAAAATCTTTGGCAAATAGTTTGTTTTGAACCTACTGACCTTAGAAACCAACTCATGGATTTAAAAATGCATTTGGTAAAGCTAAATAGTAAATATTTGATTTAAAGCATTTCTAGTCAAACAAAAATAATGTTTATTTATTAAAATGCTTTTGGAGAAAAACCTTTGGGAAATGTTTTGATTTAAACTCTCTGACCCCAAACACCAAGTTTTATGACTTAAAAATGTACTTGGTGAACCTTATAAAGATGGTTGCTTTGCTAAAGGCAGTTTTCAACCACATAAAATATTGATTTGATTAAAAATTGGTTTATGAAGTAAAACCTTTTGCAAATGATTTTGCCACTTTATTAAATGACCACTAAGTGTTTTAGAATATTTATAACATGTTAGAAACCACTTTTCCAAATAAAACAATCTTTGGCATGCTTGCATGCATTGCTTTGTTTTTAATATTTTATGTGATGTTTTGCTTGATTGGTAGATTGAATTTGTGCCTTGCTTGATTGAATTGTATTGATTTGAAGAATGTGAATATTGCAAGTACAAGGAGTGAACTTATATTCTCTACCAAAAAGGCAAGTGATGCTTCATACTTTGTCCCATTATTTTCTCTATGCATTAGTGATATTTCTAAGTAGGATTTGCATGGACTTTTGCTAAGTGTAAACTATGCCTTGGGAAAACCTAGTAGATGAAACCTTAGTAGAAATTTCCTAAGTTAAGATTCCTACTACAATCATGCTTAGCTTAGCTTGTAGAAAACAAGGGTGGAATATATATTCATACTATGGAATGTTTCTAAGTCAAGGACTTGTGTTTTGTTTAATAAAACAACTAAGTGAATGAATCACCTGGGTGGAATGGAAAGAATGGTTTGTGTTGAGTGGTTATGCAAGTCCAGTATGCTGGGGAAAACTTGGGCATCACCAAGTCCAGTATACTGGGAAAACTTGGTATCTCACTTGTGGATGGCCACCCAGGAACAAAGAGATTTGAGATGTCAAATGTTGAGAAGCTTCAAGTGCAGCCACTTGGCATTATGGGCTCTGCCTGGATCATATAGGTTGCAATAACTTAGCCAAATGGATAGTTGGTGGTAGGGGATTGATAGGTTGGAGCGCGTCCATTCTGGTCTAAGGGAAGGCTTCTGAAAGATCTTGTCTTGGTGAAACCAAGTCTTGTGGGGAAAGTGCACCACCTCTGCAGAGTGTAAAATCTAAGTACTTAGCCATGTCCCTGGTAAAGGACAATTTCAGCATTAATACATGGAAGCTATCAAGAATCTCCTCATCCAAATTTCTAAGTTAAAAACTTGTGGTTGAACAAGGGTTGAAGGATCACCAATTTCTATTAGGAGATGCCTTGGGCGATTTTGTCAAGCAAAAACTTAGTGTTTTCAAATGATAAGGAAAACCTATTTTGAGCAAAGCAAGCCTAAGCTCCACTTAGCCAAATGCATATAGATGATAGACTCCACTATATTACCATAGTATCACTTGCCAATACAATTCAAATGTATTGATCCTTGTGGCCGTAACTTGTTATATTGCAGGGTTTTTTGATATTAGTGAAGTGTGTTGATTAGGATTACAAGTCTACAACCAACATGTTTGCCTGTGGCACTTTGAAGATGAAGGACCCCATGCTATTGTTATATTCTGCTGCATTGAAATGAGATAGCCAAATGAGCTATGTAAGATGTAATGAATTATTTTATTCCTGGTTATAAAGTTGTATTATGACCTTTGTTTCTTGATATTACATCTTAACTGTGGATGCTAGCTATTGATCCAGGGACTAGCATTGCAATCACAGGGATCCTTTTCCTTTATAAAAGAGGGATCTTACAGATGGTATCAGAGCATTGTGTTGCCTGTAGGATTGTGACCCTAGGATTGGACAAAACCCCTTAGGAAAAAAATAGGAGTTGTATTTGTTCCAAAACTTATTTACAAACAATCTTGTAAACTCTTTCCTCAAACATTTTTGGTTTTGATTCTACATCTTGCCTATTTCAAACTTGATGGATAAAACCTCAACCATGAACAAAGACTTCAACATGAGCAAAGGACTTCACCAACTCAAGTGATTTCAACCTTATTCTCACCAACGACTTCAACCTTATTCTCACCAAGGACTTCAACCTTGGATATCAATAAGGACTACAAGTGAGACAAGAAATGTTACTCCAGAATTGAAGACTAAGGAAACACAACTTAGAAGGAATCATCATCACCTTTGAAGTTTTGTGACAAGATGCAAGAAATTCTCCAAGGATACAAAGATATTGATCAAAAAGGAACCAACTAAGAAGGATGGAAGGATCACAAGTGAACCATATAGTTGGACCACCATATTTAGATTAAATCAAACACACCAACTTATGTGGTGTAACAAAAAAAATTATCGCCTAAAAGATGTACTTGAACTTGTTGTTTGAGTGGAGTGTTTGTTTGTGATTGCTTGCACATTGCTTGAGTGAATTGTGATGTGTGAGATTAGAATTATTTCCTTAGAAATATTTTGCCTATTCTAATCCCAATCCAACCCAAACAGATGACTACTCCAAGAAACTCCAACATCAAGAATGGTGACAACAACAAAAACCAAGAGATGCACATGAGAGAACTCATAGTAACCCAAACCCAGTTGAACCAAGTGACAGCTCAATTTTTAGCCAACACCAGTGAGTTAGATCCAACCAGTGAGAATAGGCCACGCGGCAGCGTCTGATTGGACGGTACCCCTTCGCACCAGATCACGCTCGTACACCGTTGGATCTAACTAACTGCGCACGGTCCAGATCAACGCATACTGCTTCGCTACAGATCTAATCCTAAGCGCTGGATCTAGATCCTACGGTTGCTAAGCATGCAACCATGGATGGGCGGCGCTAGCGACGGTGACGCGGCGACGGTGCTCTTTAAGTGATGCTCCGGCGGCTACGGAGGGGGCTGAGGTCAGCAAAGGGGCTTACCGAACTCGCAAGGTCGCGCTGATGCTCAACTACTTGCTTGCGTGGACGGGGGCGCACTGTGGAGGTCACTGGGACTCGTCGAAGTTACGCGCGGCGTCAGGTTCCTGCAGACGACGATGTTGCCGACGATGTGGACCGCCCTAACACAAACCAAAGGCGTGAGGGTGTGCACAATAGTCTGGCGATCAAGATAGGGTCAGAGAGAAAGCAAGGGGCGGTCTGATATTACCTAAATCGTTCACTAGAGTTGGGCGACGGTTCTGTCGTTTGCTGAGGTGCTCGAGGACGGCGACCTGGTTCTTGCGCGGGAAAACCAAAAGAATTAGGACAAGCAGAGAGGCATGGCGAACTCGACAGGGTCAAGCAGAAGGCGAGGGCCGCTTGGAGCTATCAAATCGATTCTGCGGAGTTTGTCGGGACAGCGTTCTGGCGAGAATGCGAGCCTCGCGGCGCTTCTGGCTAGCTATGTTGGGGGAAATGGCCGCGAGGGGGAGGGGATTAAGTAGCCAGAGCGGAGGCGAGAATCACGCACGCAATCAACGGCAATTAACCGGATTTAAACACGGCAGTGAAGGAGAGGGAGGAAACGGCGAGGCCAGGTCGTGGGCGGGGTTTGGGGACGACGATGACGGGGCATGTGGGGTCGGGTTGTCAGTGAGTGGGTGCGCGCTGCTGCGGTGAGAAACAGAGGGAGAAGGGAAAACCCCGGGTGGGCTGTTTTGTCTACTGGGCCGAATGGGTGGCGCCTGGCCCAGTTCTGATTCTTTAATCTTTTCTTTTTCTATTTTGATTTTCAGGAATCAATTTCAAATGAATTCAAATGTGTTTGATTTCAAAATCTTCTGGATTTTTTTATAAAGTGAAAACTGTACATTTTTTAGTATAAAACTATGCTGTTTCACTAAACTTGCTTGGTTCCTTTGGAGTTTTTAAAAATGAAACAGTGCCTTTACACAAGATTCAATAAAGATATGAAAATGTTTTTAAAACCATATTTTGTTTTGAAATTTTTGTCCTAGCCTTGGAACACAACCAAACCAACTCATGAACAAACAATCTTGGTTTAAAACAACTAATCACTCATCAGAGAGTAGCATTGGATCAAAGCTTTGCTTACATAAATTAATAAGCATCCAAATGCTTCTATTTTTGTAATGACTTTGAAAATGATCCCTAAATGATTATGAATGCATGGATGATATGCAAACTTTGAAAACATGATTTTAGGGATGTTACACTATGAGTTTGAGGAATGATTTCCGGGCCCTCCAAGAAATAACAAGTATTGTTGAGGCATAGCTAGGTAAGACAAACGAGAGTCAAACTCTCATTTTAGCTAAATTTGCAGGTAAAGCTGAGCCCAATCTAGTTGAAGACCTCAAGATGGTAAGAATCCAAAGGGAGGAGCCTGAAGAACTTGACTATAGCAATGCCCCTTCACCAAATTACACGGTTGAAGATCTTGTGAAAAGGATCAATATCAAATTCCAGTAAGTAAAGGAAATGAGGAAGCTATGTATCAACATTTCATTAATCGGGTAGCAATAAAGGTATGTGAGCTTGAGGAAGAATATACGAAAATTGTTGAAAAACTACCTGTTAAGTTTGATGATATATTTGAGCCTACTATTAAAATTAAAATTGGGACTAATGAGATAGCTGCACTTTGTGATTTTGGTGCAAGTGTTTCAAATATTCGAAAAAGTCTTTTTAATAAGATAAATCTTGGCTCTTTTGAAATCACTGAGTTAAAATTACATCTAGCAGATTCTGCCTACAAACAAGCTTTAGGAATTAGAGAGAAAACTTTAGTATACATTAAAGGTTGTCCTGCTCTTATTGATTTTGTTATTGTTGACATGCCTAAAGATGCTACTGCTACTATCATATTAGGCCATCCATTCTTAAGAACTATTAAGGCTTTGATTAATATACATGAAGGGAATGTGAAGCTTCAATTGCCTTCATGGGATCCTTTTGTTATTCATTTTCCCAGGAAGAAGAAAGCCAAGCATGATGAGAAGGAGGCCATCACTTTGAAGTCCAACTATTTTGGAGTGGGTGTTCCACTCATTTGGCCTAAGTGAGAAACATCATGGTCAAGATATTGCCATAAAAGAGCGCTTCATGGGAGGCAACCCATGTGAAATAAAGGTTTGAGTAAAGTTTTTAAGTTTTAGTTTAAGTTTCATGATGAATAAAGAGTGCTACAAAACTCCAATTGAGGAGGAGAAGTTCGGTGGTACCAAAATACCTGTCTTATACATGTTGTTGTTGGTCGAAAATTTAAGCTGTCATTTTTTTGTCAAAACATGGTGTTTCACTAAGTTTAAGGTTAATAAAGAATTCTCGAAGAAATAGGTAAATTTTGATGACTCCAAAAGTTTTAACGACCAACAATATGGCGGGAATAAAAATTTTGGCCGTATAGTTCCGGTCGTATAATTGTTTCGACATCACCCCTTCAGTTTTCAGAAGATACCATAGGTTCAACGACCAACTATCACGGGTGGAAAAAGGGCCTCCAGTCCTAGGCCGCAACTGGCTCTAGTCCCGGTTTTGGGCCCGGGACTGCGAAAACGGGACTAGAGGCCCCCCGCCCCTCTAGTCCCGGCTTGCTATGGCTCCTTGCGATCGAACAGCCACGTGGCATTTCAGCTCAGGCGGAATTTCTAGTCCCGGGCCGTAACACCACCCGGGACTAGAAGGTTTCCTGCCGCGGCAGAGAATTGTGTGTTTCTCTGCCGCGGCAGAGATTGTGTATTTCCTTTTTTTTGCCATTTCGTTCCTTTTTCGTTTTGTGTTTCACTATAATTCAAACATATATTTCAGTATACATATTATACGCTACTACATACACACTACACGTCGATGCATTTATATAATTAATCGATCCCTTGCAAGCATACATATAATCAATCATATCAAAAGGAAGAAATGTTTTGAAATTACATGGTCATTGATGAATATATATATCATATGAGCTACATGGAGATGACTAAGGCAAATCGAGTTCCACGTCATCCGCATAATGCTCTCCATGTACATCAAGGACTTCCTTCATCATAAATCCCGCCAGCTCCTCTTGAATTGCTCTTATGCGTTGGTCTAGCTCTAGCTTCTCCCGCAAATCATAAATATAATGTGAGTCAACTTTCCTCCTTTGGTCAACTCATGGATGTACTACATGACGTAGTATCCACATAAATGAGTTCCCGGTGGCTGCTGTAAACTCTTCGCCATTTCATAAGTTAGCTCCTCTTTGAATGGACCTGGTATTTTATTGTCTGAACCGTCTCCAACACCTGCTCGGCAAATAAAATGAACAAAGGAGTTATTAGTTACTTGATATCAGGAAATGAATGAAAGAGGACGATATAATGCGATAATGATTGAAATTACTTATGGAGCATTTCTTTCATGTCTCTCCACTGCTCTTGGTTCCAACTTAATGAGTCGTGGACTTCAACTAGGGAGTTGTCAACTTGAATGTTTAGCAAGATTCAGTGGAATCTGCGGATGTTTACATAAGCATACATGCATAGCTCATCGAGTAAGCAAAAATAAAATGTGTACAAGATATAAACACTCACTTGAAGTTGTAAGGAAATAGTATTTCCTTAATAAAATTATTCTCGATTAAGAACCTGCACAGGTCTTCCTCCACATCCTTGGGGTGATTCTTTAACGTATATTCATTAATGATATATGGGTCAATGAACCCAACGTCGTATCTTCTAGCTCTTTTGCATTCAAGCATCTTCATTCTGCAGAATATAATAACATAATACAAAAGGATATATAGTTAGGATAATGCATTAAATGCAATAAACGAGTTAAAGCTACAAACTTAATTATAGAAATAAATAACTTACAGATAGTAGCAACCAATGATAGATTTGTCGAGGGTGTGTTGGTTGTATAACTGAAATAGTTCGGTCATTTGAACCTGTATCGAGTATGGTTTGAAGTGATGCTCCATTCTAACGTCCATCGGAAACCAATCTTTCTGATGCTTTTATGTGCTTGTGACATGTACCATTCGTGCAGATTTCGCATATGTGTGGATAGACGCGTGAACTCCTCATTACTGACTAGAGGCTCCCCTTGGACATACTGCCGTACTATCTGACCCACTGGCGTATCTTCATAGCCTAAATATTGACCCAAGAGACATATTTGCTTCGTTAGCAAGTGGTTTGGCCTGCGATACAGTGATTCCCATAAGTGCAGCATTATTACGGGCTCTAGGGTCCATTATTTGCATGTCCATATCCATTTCAGCACTGAAGGCCTTGTCGAGGTCTGAAATGACTTTGATCGGGGCGACCGATTGATTCTTCTATGCTCCGAGCTGGGCAACTTGCTTCCCGCTTTTTGCACTTGTGATTTTTTTTCTTCTATGCTTGCTTAATAATCTCCCGGTCATAGTCTGATTCCAGATTCATCGATATCTGGGATGGTTGCTCAAGAAAGGACTTAGCCCACTTTTTGGTTTTTTCATTATATACCGGCTTTGGATCAGGCTTTTTGGGTGCAAACTGCGCCTTAAATTGGGCAGCCACATCCGCGTTAGTTTCCTCATCGTCTTGTCATAAGGTCTCTTTGGAAGAGCCGGCAGGATATCGACTTCCGTCGAACTTCCGTTTCTTCGACGAGGTAGTAGTATTGCACGGAGGCGGAGGCGGAGATCGAGTTGATGTACTCCTGTTGCGGCGATCGTCAGCGGGGCGGGGTGGACTTGGAGGTTGGCGATAATCGGGTTGGGGTGGACTTGGAGGTTGACGATATTCGATGCAGGCTGGACTTGGATTCCTTGGAGTCGGTGGCCTTGGCGCCGAGCCTGGAAACTGGATGTACTTCTTATTTCATAGAATGATGTTGCACTTGATATCTCCTAGTTTTGTAAGGCCTTCAGGCGTAGCGATTTCAATCTCTAGGTCCACAAAATCCTCCACTATGTCATCCACCGTGACACGAGCATAGCCTAGTGGAATCGGAAGTGAATGGTGGAGTGCTCCAGGCAGACAAGGTAAAGCAGTGCCGATCGCCACCTTGAAGGACAGGTTGTTCATTGGATGATGTAGCTCACATTGTGCCATCTCTCTGACATCATCCACGGGGTAGTGAGGAGCCGGTGCATCATCCAGCAGTGCTTGATCATCAGCACGGACCTCCGTGGAAGCCACGCTGCTTCTCCGTTGGCTAAGATCCAATGCAGGATCATTAGACCGCGGGTGAGTTGACGACGGCGGCCTTTGGCTAATTTCATGCATGAGGTTCTTCAGATCATCTAGGTCCTGCTCTACCATGGAGATCCGGTCTGCCTCCCGGTCCTTCTTTCTCTGACGGCTTCTGTAACTGGCATCGTACTGAGGAAACCCTTTCTTCCACAAGACACCGGTGCCTTTGCCTCGTGTTCTTCCTCCCTTTTCAGGATTCCCTAGGGCGTGTGTCAGCTCGTCGTTCTATCTCTCTCGAGACGGAACAATCCCAATTGAGCATCGTTCATTGCTTTAATAAGGTCTTGGGAGGGTTTTAGAATTTTCTCATGAAATAATGTCTTCCTTGTTTCTGGGTCCAAGGATCCCACTGCATTCACCACCGGTTTCCGACCTCTCAGGCCATCCATCTGTACCAGGAGTGACGCCTCTAGCCCTCATTTCCTTCTCCATAGTTTCCCACTTAGGGACGGCACTCTTGTAGCCACATGTCCCCATTTTATGATGGTATTTCTTGTTGGCAGCATTTAACGCATTCTTTGCCAACTTTGTCTTTGCTTTATCAGATTGCTTGTACTTTACAAAATCGGGCCACTGTTCTCTCAACTTCTCGTTTACTCCTTTGAAGTCTGGAGTTTTCTTTTTCGCGACATATTTCGCGTATAAACTTTTCTTGTGGTTCCGGTACAGTTCAGCCATCTTTCTCAGTGCCCACTCCTTGACTTTCGCTCTATTTTCAAGCCCACCCAGCCTTGGGGTAATACCATCTACCTCAAATTCCTCATACTCTGGAGGTAGTATGAAATACGCTATGAGCTTCTACCAAAGGTCATCTTTGGCATCATCAGTGACATAGCTATTGGATTCTTCACCAGGTTTATTTGACTTATTCCATTCTTGGATGGTGATCGGCAGGTTTTCCCTAACAAGCAACCCGCATTGATTTATAAACATCCTCCAGTGCTTCTCTGGAGCAATCGGTTCACCATCACCATCTATTTCCTCGATGGTGAACCTCTGATTACCATCCAACTTTTTGTTCGGCCCTCGTTTCGTTTGAGATGTCGATTGCTTCGATCCGGTGGGCTAAAAGAAGAAGAGAGTGATTAATATATATCTAGATCAGTTATGAATAGAGGTAACACGCGACTTTATATATATATATGTACCTCGCCGGATCCTGTCGAGGGTCCATCATTATTGTTGTTATTTGTTTGCCCTTCGTCCATCTGGTCTTCCCCTTGGTACATTAGGTTTTCCTCTAGTCCATCACCGGATGGATTTAGATATGAGGATATCTCTTCCTCGAGCAAAATATCTTCGGCGCCGGTAGTAATATTAAGAGGAATTTCACCTCTTATCATGCCCTGAAGAAAACCATCACCGATGCGACCAGGATCTTCGGATGGATCCATGACTTAATTATCTATAACAAAACGAGAGTTAATAGGTTAGAAAAAACAATAATCCTAATAACTAAAACAATATAATCCTAATTATAATAATCCTAATATTATTTGTGCTAAAACAATAATCATACTAACTAAAACAAAAAAATAACCCTAATAAAACAATATAATCCTAATAAATAAAACAAAAATAACTAAAACAATAATCCTAATCCTAATTCTAATATTTTAATTAAAACAAAAATCCTAATACTAAAACAAAAAAACCCTAATATAAAAAACTATAGAAACAAACTATAACAAAAAAACCTAATAAACCTAATTATAATAATCCTAATTATAATAATCCTAATACTAATCCTAATAACTAAATATTAATTATAATAATACTAATTATAGTCCTAATTATAATAATCCTAACTATAAAAAACTATAGAAAAAAACTATAACAAAAACCCTAATAATCCTAATTATAATAATCCTAATTATAACAATCCTAATAATTTTAATTATAATCCTAATTATAATAAACCTAACTATAAGAAACTATAACAAAGTATACAAAAAACTATAAAAAAACCACCCGCGCGCGTGGCCTCTCGATCGAGCTCACCGATGAGGGGCGGCGAGGCAATGGCGGGCGACGCTGTTAGCAATGAGGCGGCGGCGTGGCGCGGCGCCACACGCTGGAGAGGCGGCCGTCACGCAGCGGTGAGGATCCGTCGGCGGCAGACGCCACGGCAAGACGGGAGCGGCACGGCGGAGCGGAGTGGCACGGCGGCGGCAAACGGCACCTCCCATGCGTCGTCTTCGATGCACGCGTCTGTGTGCTTCGTCTTCGCTGCGTCAAGAATGCCAAGTGCTGGGCAGCACCTGCCCTGGCGCGTAGAATATAAAGGGTCAACCCTTTAGTCCCGGGCTAAGCCACAGGACGAGACTAAAGATTCTTTAATCCCGTCCCATGGCTTAGCCCGCGACTAAAGACCCCCCCCCTTTAGTCGCAGGTTAAGCCACGGCCCGGGACTAAAGGGTTTTTTCGGCCGCTACGTTTTCGCGCGCGCAGGCACCCTTTAGTCCCAGGTCCAGCCACGACCCGCGACTAATTGTTTTTTTGTAAATTTTCTTTTTAATTCAAATCAAATATAAAAACTTTGGGAAATCATATCTTTTATTGTAATAATCCAAATAAAACAAATAATAAGTCTATTGTTATCAGAAAAATATAAAGAATCTTAATATAATATCCATTTATCTGTTTGCATCATTTATAAATTATTTCATTTGTAAATTTTCTTTTTTTAATTCAAATCAAATATAAAAACTTTGGAAAATCATATCTTTTATTGTAATAATCCAAATAAAACAAATAATATGTCTATTATTATCAGAAAAATATAAAGAATCTTAATATAATATCCATTTATCTATTTGCATCATTTATAAATTATTTCATTTGTAAATTTTCTTTTTTTAATTCAAATCAAATATAAAAACTTTGGAAAATCATATCTTTTATTGTAATAATCCAAATAAAACAAATAATATGTCTATTATTATCAGAAAAAATATAAAGAATCTTAATATAATATCCATTTATCTGTTTGCACCATTTATAAATTATTTCATTTGTACATTTTCTTTTTTTAATTCAAATCAAATATAAAAACTTTGGAAAATCATATCTTTTATTGTAATAATCCAAATAAAACAAATAATATGTCTATTATTATCAGAAAAATATAAATAATCTTAATATAATATCCATTTATCTGTTTGCATAATTTATAAATTATTTCATTTGTAAATTTTCTTTTTTTAATTCAAATCAAATATAAAAACTTTGGAAAATCATATCTTTTATTGTAATAATCCATATAAAACAAATAATATGTCTATTATTATCCGAAAAATATAAAGAATCTTAATATAATATCCATTTATCTGTTTGCATCATTTACAAGTTATTTCATTTGTAAATTTTATTTTTTTTAATTCAAATCAAATATAAAAACTTTGGAAAATCATATCTTTTATTGTAATAATCCAAATAAAACAAATAATATGTCTATTATTATCAGAAAAATATAAATAATCTTAATATAATATCCATTTATCTGTTTGCATCATTTATAAATTATTTCATTTGTAAATTTTCTTTTTTTAATTCAAATCAAATATAAAAACTTTGGAAAATCATATCTTTTATTGTAATAATCCAAATAAAACAAATAATATGTCTATTATTATCAGAAAAATATAAAGAATCTTAATATAATATCCATTTATCTGTTTTCATCATTTATAAATTATTTCATTTGTAAATTTTCTTTTTTTTAATTCAAATCAAATATAAAAACTTTGGAAAATCATATCTTTTATTGTAATAATCCAAATAAAACAAATAATATGTCTATTAATATCAGAAAAATATAAAGAATCTTAATATAATATCCATTTAGTCCCGATTGTAGTCACAAACCAGGACTAAAGATATTTCCCACCGCTACCCGCCAAGTTTTCCCGCCCTTTCCTTTCTACGAGAGATTTTGTCCCGGATGTTGTCACTAACCGGGACTAAAGATATTTCCCGCCATTTCCCAAAGCTTCACGCCAATTTTTCCCGCCCTTTCCCTCTATATTTAGGGCGATCGCGCCATGGCTATCCACACATCCACACCTTCCTCTCTTAGAACAATGGACAATGCCTACTGGGCCATTATGACCCTCGAGGAGACCGATGCGTTGTCCGCCTCCAACTACCCTTGTCCGCCGGGCTATCGGCCGCCCGCCGGCTGGATGCTGAGCGCTGGAGGGGTTCCTGTACCTCCTGTCCCTCAAGGTTCCGCATGCCAGGCGGCCATCACAAACCACTTCTACCACGAGCTCACGCCGGAGTAGTGGATGGATCCCTAGTGGGATCCCGACAACTACGACACCTGGAATGCCTTCTTCACTAATAGGTGGGAAAGGGAGCTCGCCAGGTACAAGGGTGATGGCCCTCCCTTGGTGAACCACAATGAAGCCGGCTGTCGTCTGTGATGGGCAAACCGTACTATCATCGGAGTGATGCACTACATCGTCGGGGGGAGACCATCCTCGCCTGCGGTGCCCACGAGTCCACCTGCCACAAAGTCACAAAAAGGCCCCACACTGGCCCGGCGGTAGCGGCATCGTCTTCCAGGAGACCCCTCCCCCGCCCACCGTGAATCCGAGGCTAGAATGGCCCCTGGTATATGCCATGGATGGGCTGAGCATCCCCGGAGTGGCAGGTGATGATGACGATGATGATGACGATGACAAAGAAGACCCTGAACCTGCGTACTATAGGACTAGGAATGATTATGACTAAAGGGGGCAGATTTAGTCTTGGGTGTTAGCTAGTCCCGGTTTGTCCCGATTTTTAATATTAATAAATGTCTTGAGTGTTACCTAATAAATAGAGGGAAATGCCCATAAAGAGAGGGTTCATCTTTAGTCCCGGTTGGAGAAACCAACCGCGAATGAAGGGATTGCAGAAGACTGGGCCAGGCAACACTAATAATAGGGGTGAGTGTCGACATTATGTCGTGCGGCTTGTACCTTGTCCCGGATGGTGTCACCAACCGGGACTAAAGATGAACCTTTAGTCCCGGTTGGATACACCAACCGGGACAAAACATGAGTCAACACTAATAATAGGGGTGAGTGTCGACATTATGTCATGAGTGTCGACATTATGTCGAGCTGCTAGTACTATAAATAGGCATCCTTGTGAGTCTAGTCCTCCAGCCAGTTTGAGGCGTCTCCAAGATGGTTTTCGAGAGCAGGGACACCACTACGGCCAGTTTCAGGGAGATGCCGTGAGCCAGTCCTCTGCATCTCCGAAACTCATAGAGGCACTCCTAATATGTGAAATTAGTGAGCTCCCAGCGTATTGATCTAGTTAGAGAAGTTACAAGCTGCAAGATGGTTTCGAGAGCAGGACACTACGGGCGATTTGGGAGATGTCGCCGGATCCTAGTCCTCCGGCATCTCCGAGAAACTGGTCATAGAGGCACTCCCTAATATGTGACCTCACGCGTTTGGAGATCAGATCTTAATGGTAAGTATGAATCGGGACTAAAGGCCCTACTTTAGTCCCGGTCCAGCCACAAAACGGGACTAACACACTCAAGATTGTTTGCAGACAACACTATAAAAATGGACACATGGAGCATCTTCACTCATAAAATGTTACAATTATTACATATCATTTCTTCTCGTGTGTTCCTTTATGATCCTGTCATATCCATGGATCTTCATTCATAAACATGATGCTTGGGTCATCCTTCACCGCGAAGGGCGGAATTTCATGAAACTTATCACAATATTCTGACATGTCTGTCTTGTCCTCCACTCCCACGATGTTTCTTTTTCCTAAAAGAACTATGTGGCGCTTTGGCTCATCGTCTGATGTATTCTTTTTCTTACTTTTTCTTTTTCTAGGTTTGGTAGACATGTCCTTCACATAGAAAACCTGAGCCACATCATTGGCTAGGACGAATGGTTCGTCTAAGTACCCAAGATTGTTGAGATCCAACGATGTCATTCCGTATTTCTTGTCTACCTCAACCCCTCCTCCTGTCAGCTTGACCCATTTGCACCGAAACAAGGGGACCTTAAAAGTTGGTCCATAGTCAAGTTCCCATATCTCCTCTATGTAACCATAATATATGGTATTTGACCCATTGTTGTCTGTTGCATCAAAGTGGACACCACTGTTTTGGTTGGTGCTCTTTTTATCTTGGGCTATCGTGTAAAATGTATACCCATTTATCTCGTACCCTTGGAAAGTCGATATAGTCGAAGATGGTGACCTAGACAACAAGTATAGCTGATCTCCAAGAGTGTTGTTTTTGATGAGATGTTGCAACCAACCGCCAAAACTCTTCATGTGTTCATCTCTAATCCAAGAGTCATGCTTTCCAGGGTTGTTGGAGCATAAGATTTTCTTGTGTTCCTCGATATATGGGGCTGCCAAGATAGAATTATGTAGAACAGAGTAATGTGCTTCGGTGTAAGAATGCCCGTCCCTACATATTATTGATTTCCTTCCTAGAGTACCCTTTCCACTCAGTCTCCCCTCATACCGCGATTGAGGAAGACCAATCGGCTTAAGGTCAGGAACGAAGTCAACACAAAATTCAATGACCTCCTCTGTTCCATAGCCCTTGGAGATGCTTCCTTCTGGCCTAGCACGGTTACGAACATATTTCTTTAAGATTCCCATGAACCTCTCAAATAGAAACATATTGTGTAGAAATACAAGACCGAGAATGGAAATCTCTTCGACTAGGTGAACTAGCAGGTGCGTCACAATATTGAAGAAGGATGGTGGGAACACCAACTCAAAACTGACAATGATCTTCAGGATTGATTATCTTCTGAGAGATTGAATTGAGAAATGCACATAGCTTCACAATGGGTACTCGAACATTATCTGGTAGAAGCCCCCTCAATGCAATCGAAAGCATTTGCGTCATAATCACGTGGCAGTCATGAGACTTTAGGTTTTGGAACTTTTTTCTGCCATATTTATTATTCCCTTTATATTCGACGAGAAGCCAGACGGGACCTTAATAATACTTAGGCATTCAAAAAAATATTTCCTTCTCTTGTTTGGTAAGAGCGTAGCTGGCATGACCTTGAAACCATTCTGGAGGCAGGCCATCTGGGTCTTTCATACGTTGATGGTCCTTTCGTGCTTCCGGTGTATCTTTTGTCTTCCCATACACGCCCAAGAAGACTAGCAGGTTCACGCAAAGATTCTTTGTCACATGCATCACATCGATTTCAGAGTGGACCTCTAAGAATTTCCAATATGGTAGCTCCCAAAATATAGATTTCTTCTTCCACATGGGTGCGTGTCCTTCAGCGTCCTTCGGAAAATATTTTCCTCCAGGACCCTTTCCAAAGGTTACCAGTTGATCCAAATCTTTGACCATATCAAATATATCAGCACCAGTACGCTCCTTAGGCTTCGTCTGGTGACATGCCAGACCATTGAAATGCTTGCCTTTCTTTCTTAAGGGATGCTTGGCCAAAAGAAATCGACGATGCTCATTGTATACATTCTTCTTACAATGTTCCAAATATATACTTTCAGTCTCATCTAAACAGTGTGTGCATGCATTGTATCCCTTGTTTGATCGTCCGAAAGGTTACTAAGAGCAGCCAATCATTGATTGTTACGAAAAGCAATGCTCGGAGGTTAAATTCTTCACGCTTGTGCTCATCCCACACGCCAGATCCCGGTTCGTGCCACAACTGTAAAAGTTCTTCCACTAATGGCCTTAGGTACACATCAATGTCGTTGCCGGGTTGCTTCGGACCTTGGATCAACACTGGCATCATAATGAACTTCCGCTTCATGCACAACCAAGGAGGAAGGTTATAGATGCATATAGTCACGGGCCAGGTGCTATGACTGGAGATCTGCTCCCCAAAGGGATTCATGCCATCTATACTTAGACCAAACCTTAAACTCCTTGCGTCATCTGCAAAGTCCAGGTAATTTCTATCGATTTTTCTCCATTGCGACCCATCAGCGGGGTGTCTCAACATCCCGTCTGACTTACGTTCCTCTTTATGCCATCGCAACAACTTGGCGTGCTCTTTGTTTCTAAATAAGCGTTTCAACTGTGGTATTATAGGAGCATACCACATCACCTTCGCAGGAACCCTCTTCCGGGGGGGCTCGCCCTCAACGTCACCAGGGTCATATCGTCTAATATTATACCAAAGTGAACTGCATACCGGGCACGCATCCAAATTCTCATACTCCTCACCGCGGTAGAGGATGCAGTCATTAGGGCATGCATGTATCTTCTGAACCTCTAAACCTAGAGGGCAGACAACCTTCTTTGATTCGTACGTACTGGCGGGCAATACGTTATCTTTTGGAAGCATATTCTTCATCATTTTCAGAAACTTTTGAAATGAGGAGTCAGGTATAGCACACTCAGCCTTCCATCACAGCAATTCCAGTGTGCTGCCCAGCTTTTTCAAACCATTTTCGCAATTTGGGTACAACAAATTTTTGTGATCCTCTATCATGTGATTGAACTTCTCCCTATCCTTTTCAGTTTCACAATCTCTTCGTGCATCGGCAATGGTCCGACCAAGATCATCAGCGGTTTCATCATGTGTCTCTTCTTCATCCTCCCCTTCAGCATCCCCCATGGAAGTATCTCCGTACTTAGGGAAACCATGATAGTTGTCATCCTCCTCTTCTTCATTGTCTTCCATTATAACCCCTCTCTCTCCGTGCTTGGTCCAACAATTATAACTGGGCATGAAGTCAGACTTCAACAGGTGGCTGTGAAGGGTTTTTGAGTCAGACTAATCCTTCTGATTCCTACATCCATTACATGGACAGAATACAAATCAATTGCGCTTGTTTTCATCAGCAACACGGATGAATTCATGCACGCCATTAATGAACTCGCCAGAGCGTCGGTCAGTACCGTACATCCATTCCTGGACCATCTGCATTATAGTAAAAGTATATCAAAAATCATTACACAACATGATAAAATTATTACAAGTTATATTGAGAGCTTCTAGAGCATTAATTTTGAATTTTGAATACATGCACCAATTTGTGAATTGGAGAAAACAATCAACATGATAAATGTGGAGTTTTTTATTATTGTTCTATCAGTGAAAACCTCATTCCATTCTAAGCTCTGAAACTCTAAAATTACACATTTCAATTTTCAGTAACTATGTGCCTAATCAAAATTTGTTACACATATCAAAATCCTTCTACTTCTAGAGCATGCATTCATTGATCCATATCTATATACTTCTAGAGCATTATAGAGCTAAAGTAGCAATAAGAGATGAAAGAATGAAGTTTTAACCTTTTAAAATTTTGGATTTAGGAGTTGCAAACTAAATCTTGAGAAAAAATGGCATGAACTCGACTTGCTTCTTTGAGTAAAATGGCCACCATATGGTTTAGGGAAGGTGGATAGGAAGCTGTATATATACTGATGGACAACTAGTCCCAGGTCGTGATACGACCCGGGACTAATAGTCCCCGAAAAGAGCAGTTCGCCCGCTCCAGGTTATTAGTCTCGGGCCGTATTACGGCCCGGGACTAGTGTCTATGGCCATTTCTAGCCGTTGGAGGCCTCACGGCCCGGGACTAGTGCTAGCACTAGTCGCGGTTCATGACGGGCCGGGACTACTGGCTTTATTCAGATCGAACCGAAGACATGTTTTCCACTAGTGTATATGTTGGAAATAAAAATTCCGGTGGTATAGTTGCAGCCGTATAGATATCATTGCCTTCCCTTAATTTCTCTTCCAAGGTACATTAAGTTTAACGACCAACTATACAGCGAGAGCGAAAATCCCGGCCGAATAGATTGTGCCGACAGAAGGGAACCCTAAGAAACCCTAAAATATTGACGTCAGACCAACTATACGGCGTGAATAGATGTTCTGGCTGTATAGTTTTGGCCGTATAGTTCGTGATACCACAAAAACTCCACGGGAAGGTACCCCTAACACCAAAAAATTTCTCTGCTACCTCCAAACTCTCTCAACACCTCAAGAGATCTTTATCACTACTCAATTTCGTTCAATTTCCTCGCACACAAGTGATCTACGGTACGTTTCTCCTCCGATCCTCCATTTACTTTTTGCAAATTCATCTCCAATCTGTTGTCATTATCAATCTAGGGTGAGACCTACTATGGACTAATTGACTTGTTTCTCTTCCCTAGATTATTATTTGAGGAGATTCTTTAGTGTGCTATGATGAGGAATATGTTATGCTTATTACTATAGGATCAAAAAGTTTTATATTCGTATTTTCTTATTATTTTAGATGATGAACACAGGAGCCAAACGTGTGCTTATGCTGTCGCGAGTTATTCTTGGGATGCCGCTGCAGCTGAGGACCACATGGGGATACAGTTTAGGGATGAGCTCCAACGTGATCGCTTCAACAGGATCAAAAATCGAGAAGTGAAGACAACCAAGTGGGCTTGTCCTATTATATTGAACCACTCGGTATTTCTAATGACTTCAATTTACTTTGCAATAGAGTTGGCCTGAAGAACTTTGTATTCCAAGATGCGCCTACTTATTGTCGATTAACTCTTGAATTTTTAAGTTCTTTGAAAATCACCGTTAAAACATGGCACGGAGAGGACATGATTTCTTCCTGACTTATGAACAACAATTATACATTATCACTTGATGAATGGTGCAATTGTTTTAATTTACCAAACAATGATGTTAATCTTTTACGCGCATCTTTTGATGACATGAGCCCTTCTCCATATTATTATTATAATAGAATGAGTTTCACTTCTAGAGTTAACAAGGGGAAGAATATTTAGCATCCTGCTATCGCTATTTGTTCTATGTTATTTCTAACACCTTGTAGGCACTAAATGAGTTTACAAGACTCAATGAGGAGGACCTCTTGGTCCTCGCAAAATCTGCTTTCAACAACAACAACTTGTCACTCAACTTAGGCGTAATTCTTGTGTGCTACTTGGAGCACCAATCCTCCCAAAGCCAAGGGCCAATCACATGTGGATGCGTCATCACCGTGCTTGACATTGCCTTGGGCATCGACCTCAGTGAGTTGCAACCATTGCTAGGTGAGTGACGTGTTGCTTTCTCTACTTTAAAATCTTGTGGAATTCTCACTAGGAGAGGTGGTAGTTATTACTTGCATATTGCTGGAGCTTGGCGTCTCTACCCCGCTCCTTTTCCTAATGGTCATTTCTCTATCTAGGAAGGAAGTTTGCTATATGATGTGCAGTTTGAACAACACCAACCCGAGGAGGAGATTCCGGATGAGGATGAAGAACAAGAAGGGGAGCAAGAAATTCCTGAACAAGAGGAGCAGCCACCAAACCGGTTCGCTACATATCAAGATTTCCAAGAACTTGGATAAACCATGGAGGGGACGCATAATCTTGCCTTAAACCTTCAAGAAACCACTAGTAATTTATCAACTCAATTTGTGACCTTGAGCCACAACTTTTTTCCGCCACCACAATGATTTGAAGGGCTTGCTAAAGCCTAAGCTTGGGGAAGTCTCCCCATTATCTTTATTTGTCATTTGTTTGCTTTTTAATATTTCGAGGTTATTCTTTTAGTTTGAGTTTATAAGCACTTGTGTTGGTTTCCCCCAACAATTTATCTTTTGTCATTTTTTATTTGTTTTTGAGATTTTCTAGCCAATTTTTGTCGCCAATTTTCTATTCTTTAATTCACTCTCTTAAAAGCAACAAAAAATATTTTTCATTTTATCTTTATTTTCCCTCTTTCTTTTTTTCTATTCCCCTTATGGTTCTCGCATATTTGCAGGAGAGTGATTGACTTCAAGTTTACAATAAACGAATCAAAGGGAAAGAGAGAAGTGGAACCAATCATGAGAGGTATGCCTTATGACTCCCCACTTTTGAAGTTTGAGAAACCCATGCTAGTTAGTAGTAAATGTTAAGATATTATATTGGTGGAGTGAGTCTTTATATTGGAGTAAAATTTTGTTTTCATGGGTATTTAGTTGAGTATGTTTTGTTCTAGCTCTTGTGGTTAACCAAGTCTTACCTAAAAATTTGCTAAACAATTGTAATAAGAAATAGTCTCACAATTGAAGGCTTGGGTGTTGTAGTGCTTAGTCTTGAAAGATTATTCCTAGAGACACTCAACACCATGGAAATAATAATTGACTTAATAGCTCTATTTGAAAGGATTTGTTCAATTAAATTAATGTTTAGCAATTTTTGTGAGCATGCCAAAGTTTGACGTGTGAATCATAAGAATGATATAGCTTTATGCGTGTCAAACTTCATGGGATGCCACTAACTCCGCTAGCCTACAAACGATCTTCATGGGAGAAACTCCTAGATTTCGGCTATGAGTTGATTAAACATATATAGCAGCAATGTTATAATGGGTAAGATTCTTGGCATCCTCGTGTAGTTGTGTTCATGATGGAATCATGGATCTATATGATATGAGTAATCATTATGCAAAAGGAACAAAAACCTTGGTAATGCCACGAGTGTCCATCATAGCCCGATAAACTAATTAATTTTTTTTGGCATGCTCTCAATTACTTAAGAACTGAAATTCTTGAAGGACAATGAATGGAAAAGTAGTGCTTGAAAAGTCTTGACTTATCGATGTGGGAGAATTAAGATACTTTAGTGTATATGCTTTTTCATGAAAAAATCTCACACTCTCAATTTTACATGATTATACTTTATTGTTCAAAGGAAAGCTTAAGAGTTGATTACATGACATGGAATAGAGTTTACTCATTTGAATCATCCATGCTAACAATAATATTGCTACTCTATAAGGATTCATTAAAACCATTATGATATGCTTGCCATTACTCTATCTATGCTGACTTTTTCAGATTAATAAAATGGAGGAAACATGATACTACCTATCATGAGTAAGATCATTATCTTGTTATTTCAGTTTAAATGCTGAGTTCCTTTTTGATTTTGGTTTTCTTGGTCGAGGACGATCAAGTTTAAGCTTGGGTAGGTTGATGGTTGTGAAATATATCCATCCACATCCACATTTAAACTAGATATTATTCATACTTTTGATAAAATATCTCTCTAAACCCTGCAACTAATGCCTAATGATCAAAGGGTTATGCAATCCTGTATTTCCATTTTACCTGCGCAGGAAATGACACAACATTAAAGTCAAAGATACGAGATTTCCAACAACTCAAAGAAACCAGGGGTCGTGAAGAGGAACCAGTACCTTTAATGACCAACTATACGGCGAAAATAAAATTTTGGCCGTATAGTTCCAGCCATATAGTTTCCACCGACACCGCTAGGTCAAACAGAACAACTTTTGTGAAGGGACCCCTATATAAAGAGACCTCTCGTGACGAGAAAAGGGGAAGCCAAGCCAGAAAACACAACATCGAAGATCCACCAGAGGAATAGATCTAGATCCATTCTCATAATCCTTCTCCACCACCATAGCCATGGTCCACCACATGTAATAGTAGATCTCATCTCCAATTGGCGACATTGTAAGACTATTTACTATCAATCTCATGATTTCCAATACAATCCTTGGGATAAGGGCTTCAGCCTAGCCATGTAGTTTGTGCATGTTATTTATCATAGATGGGGTCATGTATTAGTTTGTATGACATGATGATTATTGTATCCTCTCTTGCCTCAATCTAAGGACTTTTCAGGTATCCAAGATCCCGACGATTGATCCAGGTATAGGGAGTGTGAGTAATGACTCATCTGTAGGATGGGAACCCTAGTGACAAAAAGGGTAGTATGGCTATATGTGAGGGGTTTACTTGGGATTAATGGTGATGTCACTGTGCATATCATTAGTTCTCTTTCTTCTATGTATGGGACTAATAGGTTACTGCTATAAGCGGTTGCGGAGGCAATAGCAGTTGTGGATGCACTGCCCACATATAATTATCTTGCTCTAACAATTATATGCATACTGTATTATTATCTTTTATTCCCTTCAGATGTTTTGCATAGCTACAAGTGAAACCGAATGCCCCAGACCCTTTCTCCATCATCGACAACAACAAAAGATCGCAAACTTTTGGTCTGGTAAAACACTAAAAGAATTCTAAAACTCCTGAAGGTCTGTTAAAGTAACTTCACCATGCTTTCTGCTTCCTGAGGATTCGATAACCTAGGTCTACTAGGGAAAAATACCTATACTACATCCATAATCCAGATCAAAGGGATCATATGTCAAGTAAACCTTAGTTCACCAGCGGTGCGGTAGTTTCGCACCCACATTATAAACGTCGCTAGGCGCACCCATGTTACATGACCCACACCAATTCAAAATCCATGTTATGTGGTGCCTAACTAAGGGGAAGGCATAATTACTTGATAATTTTAAGAGAGAGATCACCCTATTTATTATGACTAACACGCAACAAATAAAGTGCATAAAAGGATTAACGTCACATGAAATTCATATATATTGATATGTTATATCACTTTGCATCAACGATCTCCATCATCAACGTCTTCCGGCATCCTATACTCCTCCACGCGCCTTGAGCATAGCACCCAGGTCCATCGTTGCCTGATTTTCATCGTTGATCCTTGCTTTTACAACTATTGCTACGATACTCTAGATAATAAAGTAAAAACAACTATGGCTATTACAATAATACTATGACAATCATCACAGCTCCTTCCACTCATGCCCTGCGACATTACAACATAACACATCTCATACATCACACTGTATACATCACATTGCTATACCATATCACTTCCCTGCAAAAACAAGTTAGACACCTCTAACACGCTTTGCTAACTTACGGGGCTCTATGGTTACGTAGAGATCTGTTCTTTACCTACGTGGTAAGATAGCATAATCATTGATCGACTTGTTTTTTCACTTGTTCGGGGTGTATCTCCATTGAACTATAAATAGTATAATAGCTTCACTAGACTTCGTCAATACGTGTGACCCCCGTGTGAACTTCACCAAATTCAAAAAATCCCAATGTGCAACATTTTTCTCGAGTATTGCAGAAAAATAGGCACCCGACAAAGTTGCTTCGTGTACCCAAGGTACACTTCATAAACCAATCTCGATCTGAAGATCGTAAAGTCGGCTCAGGCCGCTAATCACACAATACCACCAAGATCCAAATTGCAACAATTGGCTAGCAAGAACGATAACAATGCCGGAATTTGAAGATTCCTCTATCCGTACCTGTGTCTACTCATAGACCTCTCTGATACCACTATTGGGGAATGCGCTACATAAAACAAAAATTCTAGCGCATAACCAAGATCCTATGCAAGGGTGATGTAACGGAACATACCCTCATAGATCGAACTAGCGGAAGTTTGTCGATGATGAGGTTGATCGTATGTCGATCCTCGGAACAAGCCTTAGCGAGTCAAGAGGTGATGTATTATCCCATGGACGGCTCCGAAGAACTAGTGCTCCAAGTATCGCACCTCCACTGGTATCCACACGTGCAACGAGGATGGCACCGCGTCGAGGCGAGATCAAGAACTCACGGATGAAGCACGAACGTGTCGATGAAGATGTGGAAGCACTCCGTTGTCCGTCAAGATTATATCTAGATGGGGTAGAAGAGGAGCTACGACGGGGATGGTGAAGATCTCCTCCACGTGACAAAAATGATGATGCGAGGAAGAGGAAGAGGAAGAGGACCGGGCACATGGCGAGCGGTGGTGGCGTCTTGGGGCTAGTGCGTGGATGTAAGATCCCTCCTTTATAAAGGAAAAGGATCCCTGTGATTGCAATGCTAGTCCCTGGATCAATGCTAGCATCCACAGTTTAAGATGAAGTACACAGAAACAAAGGTCATTATTACAGTCATTCCAGAGACAAACATAGTCTTTACAAATCCATGGCCACAGGCCTAGTACAAGAGTTTAAATAATTAAATAGATAAAAGTCTTCATCTTCATGTGCCACAGGCAAACATGTTGAGTGTAGACTCATGACTCCTAATCCTCATCAGAATAACCTGCAACATCACAAGTTACAGCCACAGTGGGTCAATACATTGGAATAGTATTGGCAAGTGATACCTTAGTATAATATTGGTGGACTACATACTATATGCAATTTGGCTAAGTGTAGCTTAGGCTTGCTTTGCTCAAAAATAGGTTTTGCCTATTAGTTGAAATCACTAAGTTTTTCTTTGGCAAAACTTTTCCCAAGGAACCACCAATAGACATTGAGGTCCCTCACCCTTGTTCAACCACAAATTTTTACTTAGAAATTGGGATGAGGAGATTCTTGATAGCTTCCATGTCTTTATGATCAAGTTGTCCTTTTCTAGGGACATGGCTAAGTACTTAGATTCTTCCATCCGCAGAGGTTGTGCACTTTCCCCCACAAGACTTCATTTTCACCAAGATAGGACCTTTCAGAAGCCTTCCCTTAGACCAAATGGACGCGTTCCAACCTATCATCCCACTACCACCAACTGTCCAAATGGCTAAGTTATTGCAACCTATGTGATCCAGGCAGAGCCCATATTGCCAAGTGGTTGCACTAGAAGCTTCTTAACATTTGGCCTCTCAAATCCCTTTGTTCCTGGGTGGCTTTCCACAAGTGAGATACACAAGGTAAACCATAGAAATGGGCCTTGTGTAACCACTCATCATAAACCATTCCTTCCATTCCACCCAGGTGTTTCATTCACTTAGTTGTTTTATTAAGTAAAACACAAGTCGAAAGACTTAGAAATATTTTATCATAGCATGAATATTTCACCACCCTTGGTTGATACTAGCTAGGCTAAGCATGGCATAGATAAGCATCTTAACTTAGAAATTTCTAGCAATTCTACAATTACTAGGATTTCCCAACATAGCATATAAGCAAAAATATCCATGCAAGACTAGCAAAAATATTTCTAATACATAGTAGAAAAACATAGGGATAAAATATCATGAAGCACCACTTGCCTTGGTAGTTTGGAGAGTAGCTACACTCCTCACAATCACAATCTCTATTGGCACCAAAATCTACACATAAAATCATAGCCACAAATCACATACCAAATAAATACAAGCAAAAATATATGGATGCATGCAATATGATATGTGATGATTTTCTAAACTCAACAAGACAAGTGCACAATATTGGTTCATAAACGAGTTCAAAACTTGCCAAACAACATTTATTTAAACACTAAAACATTTCTTAAATAATTTATATACACAAAATAGGCCTACACATGTTTCTGTAAATAAAACCATTTTAACATAAACAAAACATTAAACACATTGCATATTTGGAAAGGGCTTGGTTTTCCTGATTCCATTGATATAAAATTCATCAAATTTGGACATGGGGATCAAAAGTTATGATTAAAACAAGTTTGAACATTCAATAGATTCAAATCCTGATTTTAAATCTAAACCCTAGCCACGCGTCATGTTCTGATTGGTCTATACCGCTTCGCACAGATCGGTCGATGCAGGCCATTGGATTAAAGTGATCGCGCACGGTCCAGATCTAAGCGTACCGCTTCGTTAAGTGATCTATTCCTATTCGTTGGATCTGTATCCAACGGTCATCGATCAAGCGACCACGGATGGGCGGCGCTAGCGGTGGCAACTGGTGGCGGCGAGCTTTGTCTACGGCGTCGCGGCGCTACAGGGGGTTCTGGGGTCGTCGGAGACGCTTACCAGATTCGTGGCGATGTACTGAAGCTCAACGTGGCGATGGCTTGATAAGGGGCGCACGGACACGGCGGCACGGGCTCGTCGGAGTTGCTGACAGCGTCGGGTGTTCGGTGACGAAGTCGTTGGCGGCACTCTGGGTCACCCTAGCACGAATCAAAGGCATCAGGGGGTGCGCAAGGCTACGGCGAACACGCTCGTGTGAATCAGAAGCGAAGGGGAACACGGGGCTCACCGAATTTAGTCGGGACCTTGTTGTGCTTGATGGAGTCGACGACCTGGGGCAGTATAGGATGAACCAAAGACATCAGAAGAAGCGCAAAGATGTTGCGAAGCAGTCTGCATGAACTAGAGGGGAAGGGGCACACGGAGCTCACCGGGATTGGTCGCCGGAGAGGGTTCTGCCTGCGGCGGTGCAAGAGCGATTGCGGCAGCTGGGGCGCCTGTGATCGGGTGCAGGGGAAAATGGAGAGGCGAGGGGTTTAAGTAGCATGGTCACGAGCGTGATTTACTCCGGCATTCAACGTGAATTGACGCCATGAATCAATCTGAGAACGGCCGCGTAATTTGGGGATTGAGGTTCATGGGTGGAGACGATGACGGCAGTGGGCTGTCAGCGAGAGAAGGAGAGAGGGGGTGGGGTCCTTGCGTCAGCGACTCTAGGGGTATGTCCGCGGGTAAGGAAAACGGTTCGCAGGAGAGTAGCTGGGCTAGGATGGGTCGAACTGGGATGGTTGGGCCTGATAGGCTGTTTGGTTTATTTTTTCTCTTTTAAATTTTTCTTTTTCTGTTTGATTTTCTAAACTGATTTCAAAACTCCAATTCAAATCTGTTTGATTTCAAAACTTCTCTAGACTTTTGTACAATAAATCTTGTACTCAAATAAGTGTCAAACACAACTATTCACTCAAACCTACTTGGGTCATTTGAAAAATCAAAATAAAACCATGCTTTTATGTGATATAAACCATAGGCATAATATTGGTTTTATTTACACATTTTGTTTTGAAAACTTTGCTCAAGCTTTGGAAAGTACTTAAGTTTGAATTCAAACCTTACTGAACAATACAAGTACTCTTCTTATTGGAAAATAACACTAAGGCTAGAGCATACCTACATAAAATAATGAGCATATAAGCTCCTGTTTTGAAATGATTTTTGAAAATGGAATCTTATATGATCATGGATGCATGGATGATATGCATGAGTTTGAAACATGATTTTAGGGATGTTACAAATAAAACCCCCTTTAGGTGAATCTCGCCCTCGAGATTCGGATTGGCTAGCAAATAGGTGAGGGTGGTCTTTCCGAAGATCATCTTCTCTTTCCCATGTTGCTTCCTCTTCGGAATGATGGTTCCATTGAACCTTGCAGAACTTGATAGTCTTAGTCCGAGTAACTCTTTCTGCAGTCTCAAGAATCTTGATAGGTTTCTCTTCATAAGTGAGGTCACTCTCCAACTGAACCTCTTCCAAAGGTATAGTATCTTTCAAAGAAGTCTCTTCCATTTCCAGATGACATTTCTTAAGCTGACTCACATGAAACACATTATGAACAGCTGACAAAGACTCTGGCAATTCAATCTCATAGGCTACTTCTCCTTTGCGACTCAGAATCTTAAATGGTCCAACATATCTTGGTGCCAATTTACCTTTGACACCAAATCTCTTCAATCCACGAAGTGGTGACACTCTAAGATAAGCTCTATCACCAACTTCATAGATGACTTCTCTACGCTTAGGATCTGCGTAGCTCTTCTGTCGGGACTGTGCTATCTTTAACCTATCCTTAACCAGCTTGACTTTCTCTTTAGCTTCTTTGATTAGTTCTGGTCCAAACAAACTTCTTTCTCCCACACCATTCCATAGTAATGGGGTGGTACACTTTCTCCCATAGAGAAACTCAAATGGTGCCATCTCAATACTGGCTTGATAGCTGTTCTTATAAGAAAATTCTGCGTAAGGCAGACTTTCATCCCAACTGGCTCCATAGTCTAGGGCACATGCCCTCAACATATCTTCAAGAATCTGATTAGTCCTTTATGTCTGTCCATCAGTCTGAGGATGAAAAGCGGTGCTGAATTCCAACCTTGTTCCCAATGACTCATGTAATTGCCTCCAAAAATGAGAAGTGAATTGGGTTCCTCTATCTGACACAATACTCTTGGGTACTCCATGTAGACATACAATTCTACTCATATAGATCTTGGCCAACTTAGCACTTGTGTAAGTTGTCTTCACGGGTATGAAATGAGCCACTTTAGTTAGGCGATCCACTACTACCCAAATAGACTCATATCCTGACCGGGTCCTTGGCAATCCGGTAATGAAATCCATACCAATCTTGTCCCACTTACAATCAGGAATAGGTAGTGGTTGAAGCAAACCTGCTGGTTTCTGATGTTCCGCTTTCACTCTGCTACACACATCACACAAAGCAATATGTCCGGCGATGTCCTTCTTGAGATTATTCCACCAAAATATTTCTTTCATATCCATGTACATCTTGGTGTTACCCGGATGAATATAATATGGTGAGTTGTGTGCTTCTTGTAAAATCAGTTTCTGAAGCTCCGGATCTTGTGGAACACAGATACGTTTTCCATGCCATAAAGTACCCTGTTCGTCTTCATGGAATCCTTTGGCTTTTCCCTTGCCAATCTTTTCCTTAATCTCTTGAATTTCCTTATCAGTCTTCTGGGATTCTTTGATCTTGTCCAACAGAGTGGGTTGAACATCCAAAGACATGAGATGTCCTTCCGGCACAATCTCCAATCTAAGGTCTCTAAATTGGGCACACAGATCATCTGGCAATTCTCCCTTAGTGAGGCCATTCACAAAAACCTTACGGCTTAGGGCATCCGCTACAACATTTGCTTTACCGGGGTGGTATTGCAAACTCAAGTCATAGTCTTTGATGAGTTCTAGCCATCTTCTTTGTCTCATGTTAATTTCTTTATAGGTGAAGATATACTTCAAACTTTTGTGATTTGTGAACACTTCACAACGCTTTCCCAAAAGATAGTGTCTCCATGTTTTGAGTGCATGGACAACAGAGGATAACTCTAGATCATGAGTAGGGTAGTTCACCTCATGAGTTTTGAGTTGTCTCGAGGCATAAGCCACAACTTTCCCTTCTTGCATAAGTACTGCACCCAAACCATGATGAGATGCATCACAATATACATGGAAATCTTTCTCCAAATCTGGCAAACACAAGACTGGTGCTGTCACAAGTCTCTTCTTCAATTCTTGAAAGCTGAGTTCACATCCTTCATACCAAGCAAATTTCTTGTCTTTCTTTAGCAATTCTGTCATAGGTTTTGCTACCTTGGAAAAAATTTCAATGAATCTTCTATAGTAACCTGCTAAGCCAAGGAAACTACGAACTTCTTTCACTGACTTGGGAGATTCCAATTCCGTTACAGCTGAAACTTTAGCAGGATCAACCGCTACACCATCTCCTGACACAACGTGTCCAAGAAATCCAACTTCATTCAACCAAAATTCACACTTGCTAAATTTCGCATATAGTTTATTCTCTCTAAGCTTCTCAAGTATCAAACGCAAATGTCCTTCATGCTCTTCTTTGCTCTTAGAGTAGATTAAAATGTCATCGATGAAAACAACAATAAACATATCAAGAAATTCCATGAACACTTTGTTCATCATATTCATGAAGTATGCTGGTGCATTAGTCAAACCAAATGGCATCACGGTATACTCATACAATCCATACCTTGTGGTGAAAGTTGTCTTAGGTATGTCTTGCTCTCTTATCTTGAGTTGGAAATAACCTGACCGAAGATCAATCTTTGAGAACACACAAGCTCCTTCTAACTGATCAAACAAGTCATTGATTCTAGGCAAAGGGTATTTGTTCTTGATAGTCAGCTCATTGAGTGATCGGTAATCTATGCATAACCTTTGAATTCTATCCTTCTTTTCCACAAACAAAACTGGTGCTCCCCAAGATGAAGAACTTGGTTGAATAAATCCTTTCTGCAACTGTTCTCCAAGTTGTTTCTTGAGCTCTTTCAGTTCATCAACTGACATCTTGTATGGTATTTTTGCTATTGGTCTAGATCCTGGTAGCAAATCAATAAGGAACTCCACATCTCTATCTGGTGGCATTCCAGGCAATTCTTCTGGGAACACATCCGGATATTCACTCACAATTGACACACTATCTATGCTAACCCCCTTAAGAGAATTTAGCATACTCCTTTTTGCTTCAAAGTTGGTCTTGAATCTGATCCGTTTATTTTCTGGAGTTGTGAGTGAAACAGTATGGTTGGCACAATCTATTACTCCCTTGTGCTTAGTCATCCAGTCCATTCCCAAAATGACATCCAACCCTTGGGAGTTTAGGATTATCAAGTTAACGGGAAACCTATACTTCCCAAATTCTATGACTAGATCATGACATCCTGAATTCACTATCATTTCTCCGCCAGGAGAACTTACTTTTATAGGACACCCAATAGTTTCTACTAGTAGTTCATTTCTTTCAACAAATGCTCTTGATATGAATGAATGAGATGCACCAGTATCAAAAAGAACAAATGCTAGAACAGAATTGAGTTTGAACTTACCAGCAACAGCATCAGGCTCCTCATAAATTTCCTCCACATTGATGTGGTTCACTTGTCCCTTCTGAAAAGGGTTAGGCTTGTTGGGTCCTTCAACTTTCTTTTCTAGTCATTCATTTGCATAATGCCCCATCTTCTTGCATTTGAAACACTCAACCTGACTAATATCTTTCTTGACAGGCTGTCTTCCACTACCACTGTGGTGGCTCCTATATCCACCCTTGTGGTTCTTGTACTTGTCATTGTCATGACTACGGTGATGCTTGTTGTCATGATGACGGTTGTGGTTGTGGTGCTTGTTGAATTTCCCATGCTTGTGGGATCCTGAGCTTCCACTATCATCATAATGGGAACGCTTGTGAGACGATCCCGAGCTGTGCTTGTCCGAGTGCTTTCTCTTCCTACTCTCAACTTGCTTCATTTTGTTCTACAAAATAGCAACCTTATCACAAAGAGACTGATATGTGGGAACATAGGACACTGATAGCTGTAGATTCAGTTCATCATTTAGGCCCTCGAGAAACTTCTCTCTTCTCTTAGCATTAGTGTCAACTTCATCCGGTGCATAACGCGCCAGATTGTTGAACTCCTCAATATATTACGCCACGCTGCGGTGGTGCTGCTTCAAGTTATGAAACTCTTTCTTCTTCAAACTCATCACTCTGGATGAGATGTTAGCAGTACGAAAACCATCTTCAAAGATAGCCCATGTCACATCTGCAATGGGAGTGGTGATCTGGAAATTATCCCACCAAGTGGCTGCTGGTCCTTCCAACAAGTGAGCTGCAAATCTAACTTTCTCTTCATCAGTACATCCAACTGTCACCAAGTCCTTGTTCACAGAGCGTAGACAATCATTAGCCACCATAGGATCAGTTGTTCCGGAGAACTTTGCTGGCCTTAATCTCAAGAACCTGGTAAGCATGTCAAAACCCGATGGGTTGTTGTTGTTATTATTGTTGTTGTTGTTGTTGTTGTTCTGGTTCTGGATGAACGTAGTCATCATTTGCATTAGTTGAGTCTGAGCTGTCATCATTTTCTGCATCTCAGGGGTGATGTTGTTGTTGTTGGGGTTGGGATTGGCACGACGGGGAGGCATCTGTGGTTTGTTCAATAGAGATAAGAATGAGATACCCATAGATGCTTTCATGCACAATACATCACATAAACAATCACCAAGCATGCATCACAATAATAAAGGTTCAACAACAAGATAACAAGTTTGCAAAGTAAACACACCAATAGCAAGCCATCCACATGTTGGATGGTCATTGCGACTCAATAAAAAGCATGATAAATTAAGGATAAATGAGTAGTCATCACTACTCCTCGGCATCAACCTCCTCCTCAACAAAGGTAATACATGCATTCTCCATAGCGGTCTTGTATTCCTCGACATTGGTGGTCAAGGTCTCTACTTTGGCTTTGAGAGCCCTCTTCTGAGAACGAAGCCTCTCAATCATAGTCTGCTGATGCTCGAGCTCGAAGTCCTTGGCCTCCAGTTCTGCAGTCATGTCTCGAATCCTCTTGTTCCCATCTTGGAATCGCTTCTCTTGACTCTTGAACTTTCTGTCCTGGCTCTCGAACTTTGCCTCCATCCCCTTGACTATCTCATCTTGCTCCGCGAAGAGCTTGTCCTTCTCACGAAGCTGCACCTGGAGTTCGTCATTGCTGAGCATGACGTTGGTCCTATCAGTGTCCACGTTCCTAAGAAGAACCCCTAAGTCCTGGAGGTATAGGCGAATCGGCTCTGTTGTCTCCCTCGAAGTGTCCTCGAAGTCGATGGACTCTCCATCCTCATCACGTCTACCGAAGGCGTGGAAGTGAGTACCTCTAACCTGTTGAGAGTGTCTCCCTAGCAGACGTCCAATCAAGTCCGGCATGACTACCTTTAGGCCTCTCTCCTTGTCATCGTGCATGAGCTTGAAGATGATAGCCTCCGTGGTAGGCTCAGTCTGGCGTCCGGGCTGATTGACCTTGAAACCCCAAAGGTCTTTCCTCTCAAACTTGGTGAGGGGAAGCACCATGATGGTAGGAAGAGGGAGATTGAGCAAACTAGTGAGCTCAATAATACGAGGGCCAAAACAAGTTCCCTGGAACTCTTCAACAGTGCTGATGGTAACATTAGGCATCTATTTAATAAGATAGGAAAAGTTAGAAACAACACAATTTAAGATAAAACACAAGGCAAAGCATCACATGCATATCTTTGGAAATCAAAACACACAAGTCATGGCATACATGGATCCATTACAAGAACCAAGGTTCAACTTATTTTAAGCAACATTTGGAAAATAAGGTGATAAGTGGTGGTCCAACTAACGAAGTACGTTACAATCCCAACTCACTAGACAAGTTGGCTAACAAAATATTTCTAGAAGCAACCAGTCTATATTGAGCACATGACTCCATTACTAAGTCTATAATGTATCCTCTTAAGGTTTGGTTGGTAGCCTCCAACTCTTGGGTATGTTTCTTCTCTTCCTTTAGGTCATTATGGATGTTGAGCATTCTGCACTTGACTCTATCACCAAGTTCTTTGATGGCCTTCCAAGCTGCATCCCTTGCTGAATCAAAGAATGTAGTGTGCACCACTGAATTGGTGACCATGCAGAATCCTGATTCCTTTTGGTTGTCTTCCTTGTTTTTATACAAGTGAAGTTGCACCCACCAGTACTCAACTCCTTCATCCATCACCGGAAAACCTTTGTACACAGCTGCACCATGTATTTCCATTGCAACCATGAGGTCCTTGAGAGCCTTGGGAAATTCTGTCTCACAATCCAAAGTCATTGTCATGAGTGGTCCCTTCCTTATGGCTTCGTTGATGGAGTTCATCTACAAATAGAGATGAGAAAGAAGATTAGAAAAGTTTACGAGAAGAATAGACAAGTGTGGAAGTTGTTGAAAATTTTTCCTTAGTGGTTTCCAATCCTATGGTCATAATCCTGCAGGCAACACAGTGCTCTGATACCATCTGTAAGATCCCTCCTTTATAAAGGAAAAGGATCCCTGTGATTGCAATGCTAGTCCCTAGATCAATGCTAGCATCCACAGTTTAAGATGAAGTACACAGAAACAAAGGTCATTATTACAGTCATTCCAGAGACAAACATAGTCTTTACAACTCCATGGCCACAGGCCTAGTACAAGAGTTTAAATAAGTAAATAGATAAAAGTCTTCATCTTCATGTGCCACAGGCAAACATGTTGAGTGTAGACTCGTGACTCCTAATCCTCATCAGAATAACCTGCAACATCACAAGTTATAGCCACAGTGGGTCAATACATTGGAATAGTATTGGCAAGTGATACCTTAGTATAATATTGGTGGACTACATACTATATGCAATTTGGCTAAGTGTAGCTTAGGCTTGCTTTGCTCAAAAATAGGTTTTGCCTATTAGTTGAAATCACTAAGTTTTTCTTTGACAAAACTTTTCCCAAGGAACCACCAATAGACATTGAGGTCCCTCACCCTTGTTCAACCACAAATTTTTACTTAGAAATTGGGATGAGGAGATTCTTGATAGCTTCCATGTCTTGATGCTCAAGTTGTCATTTTCCAGGGACATGGCTAAGTACTTAGATTCTTCCATCCGCAGAGGTTGTGCACTTTCCCCACAAGACTTGATTTTCACCAAGACAGGACCTTTCAGAAGCCTTCCCTTAGACCAAATGGACGCATTCCAACCTATCATCCCACTACCACCAACTGTCCAAATGGCTAAGTTATTGCAACCTATGTGATCCAGGCAGAGCCCATATTGCCAAGTGGTTGCACTAGAAGCTTCTTAACATTTGGCCTCTCAAATCCCTTTGTTCCTGGGTGGCTTTCCACAAGTGAGATACACAAGGTAAAACATAGAAAGGGGCCTTGTGTAACCACTCAACATAAACCATTCCTTCCATTCCACCCAGGTGTTTCATTCACTTAGTTGTTTTATTATGTAAAACACAAGTCCAAAGACTTAGAAATATTTTATCATAGCATGAATATTTCACCACCCTTGGTTGCTACTAGCTAGGCTAAGCATGGCATAGATAAGCATCTTAACTTAGAAATTTCTAGCAATTCTACAACTACTAGGATTTCCCAACATAGCATATAAGCAAAAATATCCATGCAAGACTAGCAAAAATATTTCTAATGCATAATAGAAAAAAATAGGGATAAAATATCATGAAGCACCACTTGCCTTGGTAGTTTGGAGAGTAGCTACACTCCTCACAATCACAATCACTATTGGCACCAAAATCTACACATAAAATCATAGACATAAATCACATACCAAATAAATACAAGCAAAAATATATGGATGCATGCAATATGATATGTGATGATTTTCTAAACTCAACAAGACAAGTGCACAGTATTGGTTCATAAACAAGTTCAAAACTTGCCAAACAACATTTATTTAAACACTAAAACATTTCTCAAATAATTTATATACACAAAATAGGCATACACATGTTTCTGTAAATAAAACCATTTTAACATAAACAAAACATTAAACACATTGCATATTTGGAAAGGGCTTGGTTTTCCTGATTCCATTGATATAAAATTCATCAAATTTGGACGTGGGGATCAAAAGTTATGATTAAAACAAGTTTGAACATTCAATAGATTCAAATCCTGATTTTAAATCTAAACCCTAGCCACGCGTCATGTTCTGATTGGTCTATACCGCTTCGCACGGATTGGTCGATGCAGGCCGTTGGATTAAAGTGATCGCGCACGGTCCAGATCTAAGCGTACCGTTTCGTTAAGTGATCTATTCCTATGCGCTGGATCTAGATCCAACGGTCATCGATCAAGCGACCACGGATGGGCGGCGCTAGCGGTGACAACTGGTGGCGGCGAGCTCTGTCTACGGCGGCGTGGCGCTACAGGGGGTTCTGGGGTCGTCGGAGACGCTTACCAGATTCGTGGCGATGTACTGAAGCTCAACGTGGCGATGGCTTGACAAGGGACGCACGGACACGGCGGCACGGGCTCGTAGGAGTTGCTGACAGCGTCGGGTGTTCGGTGACGAAGTCGTTGGCGGCGCTCCGGGTCACCCTAGCACGAATAAAAGGCATCAGGGAGTGCTCAAGGCTACGGCGAACACGCTCGTGTGAATCAGAAGCGAAGGGGAACACGGGGCTCACCGAATTTAGTCGCCGGAGTTGAAGACGTCGTCGGGACCTTGCTGTGCTTGATGGAGTCGACGACCTGGGGCAGTATAGGATGAACCAAAGACATCAGAAGAAGCGCAAAGATGTTGCGAAGCAGTCTGCATGAACTAGAGGGGAAGGGGCGCACGGAGCTCACCGGGATTGGTCGCCGGAGAGGGTTCTGCCTGCGGCGGTGCAAGAGTGATTGCGGGCAGCCTGGGGGCGCTCTGTGCTCGGGGTCTGGGGGAAAATGGAGAGGGGGGCAGAGGGGGTTTAAGTAGCATGGTCGCGAGCGTGATTTACTCTGGCATTCAATGTGAATTGACGCCGCGAATCAATACAGAGAACGGCCGGCGTAATTTGGGGATTGAGCTGTTCACGGGGTGGAGACGATGACGTCGTGTGGGCCGCGGCTGTCAGCGAGAGAAGGAGAGAGGGGGTGGGGTCCTTGCGTCAGCGACTCTGGGGGTATGTCCACGGGTAAGGAAAACGGTTCACGGGAGAGTAGCTGGGCTAGGCTGGGTCGAACTGGGCTGGTTGGGCCTGATAGGCTGTTTGGTTTATTTTTTTCTCTTTTAACTTTTTCCTTTTCTGTTTGATTTTCTAAACTGATTTCAAAACTCCAATTCAAATCTGTTTGATTTCAAAACTTCTTTGGACTTTTGTACAATAAATCTTGTACTCAAATAAGTGTCAAACACAACTGTTCATTCAAACCTACTTGGATCATTTGAAAAATCAAAATAAAACCAAGCCTTTATGTGATATAAACCCAGGCCCATCGATGAGGGGGTTCGAAGTGATCGATGGAACAAGGCCCCCGTTTTTCAAGGGCCCCAAATACCTGCAGCCCAGTAGGAAATATTAAGCCTGATAACTTTTTCTTGCTCGCGAGACCCAGTCCAGGTACTGAATTTCCATCGTTGGTCATTGGACAGTCGATGCGCTCCCGGTCGGGGATCCATCAATTGATTGATCGAGCCGTCTCGTCCGATGTGCGCCGTTCCATCGTGCATGATGGTGATTGACGCGCGCTGCTCCCGCTGTTCGAGATCGTGTTCGACGCGAGACACGCGACCGACGCCCGTCTTCGGCCCTTCAGTTCATATTCCCGTATTCCGCCCGCGCCCAATCCAATATCGCTTCTCGCTCGCGTCGCGGACGGCTTGATGTGCCCTTCCTGACTTCCTCTTCCTTTCCGTTGACCTGGTCTAGAAATCAGAATCCAGATCGATCGCTGGTTGGACCTTGGACATGGAACAGCGGACCGGAACACGGAGCACTGCATCAGATCAATCGGATTGATTCAGTTTCACAAGACATTTTGACACCGATGGCACGACAGCTAGTACGTTCCCACACTTGTTCCCAGAATTGATTTTGCTTCCTCTCTCAAGTACCGGATCTAATGATGTCGTTGAAGGTAATGACGTCATTATTGGCATTGAAGGTAATTTACTCTTTTTAAATAAATACTCCCTCCATCCTAAAAAATATCACAAATTTATCAAAAATCAAATGTATCAATATGTATTAAATAGTATCTAAGTATATTCAAATTCAGATAAATCTACGACATAATTTTTAGTTCAGAGGGAGTACATGATATATTTTTAAATATTATATGAAATAGCATATTCTGAAGTTATATAATTAGTAAACATATGATTCCATTTTACAAGTTACTGAGTTAAACAAATTAAAGGTCCTATTTTATAAGTCGCACCGGGGCCCCAAATCTTGAAGACGGGCCTGTATAAACCATAGGCATAATATTGGTTTTATTTACACGTTTTGTTTTGAAAACTTTGCTCAAGCTTTGGAAAGTACTTAAGTTTGAATTCAAACCTTACTGAACAATACAAGTACTCTTCTCATTGGAAAATAGCACTAAGGCTAGAGCATACCTACATAAAATAATGAGTATATAAGCTCCTGTTTTGAAATGATTTTTGAAAATGGAATCTTATATGATCATGGATGCATGGATGATATGCATGAGTTTGAAACATGATTTTAGGGATGTTACAGTGGATTTCGTGTGTCTTTCCTTGTACCTCTCCCCTCAATATATAGGTGGATTTCCTCCTTCATAGAGAAGAGTAGGATTAGGATCCGTATCCTACAAGGACTCCTCCTTTTCCTTTATTCCACAAGTATAAGAGAGAGGAAGTCTGTATCCAATATGGAGTCTGTATCAAATATGTAGTTCTCCCCAAAACCAACTCTGAGGGAAAGTTTGAGACTGGGGAGGACTCCTCCCCACACACATGGCATCTCCCCAACCCCTCCTCCTCCTCCTCCACTCGCCGGCCTAGGGGAGGCCCTGGCCGATTCGGCCACGGTTCCCTCAGCCACCCCTCCCCCACCCCCCCACCCCCCACCCCGCGTGTGTGGCCCAGTGGGCCCATGTGTCCCTTCGGCCCATGGGACCCACTGGGATATTAATAAATAATATATTTTTATTAATATAAATATTTATTCCGAAGCTTTCTAAGTTAACTTCTGGACACCTCCGAATTAATTCAAATTCTTCCTAAAATATTCCCATCATCTTGTTTTAATATTCAGAACCATTCCGTCCACCCTTAGTGATATCCCGGACTCTTCCAGAATATTCCGAGATGCTCCGAAAAATTCTTTCAAAATTACTTTATCCAACTATCTCATTCGCACTCACATTCTAAAATGTCATAAATGTCTTAAGTGTGTGACAAGGTAGGTTCGAATATTTGCGGACATGTCTAGAACTCATTCCGTTGATAATGATTACTATCAGTGTATTGATACAAGTAGCCACCCTCGTAAATAACACGAAGTTCTTTATCGTGTGAATCATACTATTGAGTCCGATACATATCGTATTGATTCATCGATACTTTACATTTTCCGAGATGAAACACTAGGTTATTCTCGTTTCTTGGCATGTTCTCTTTAATCATCCCATACTATCGATGTTCCTGTGTTCAAAAACCTGATCACGTGTCCGGCGAGACGATGACGAACATCATAGTACATGAGCAGGCCCAGAATGTATCTCTCCATCGTCGGAAGTATCAATTCCCACAAACACACCGTGTGAATGATTGGTGAACCATCCGGTACGAGCAAGTATCAACTTTATAATTACCCCGTTAAGAGCAACGTTTGGAGAATCTTGTCACATCCATATTGTACCCAAGTTCATATGTGTCTCATGGTCAAATGATTTCTAGTAAAGGCAATACAGTGTCTTATGATATTAAACCGATAACTATATTGACAATGCGTTTTTAATTACGGTATCTCATATTTGAGTCTATCCATGATTGTTGTTCTCTAATGGCCTGCAAGTGCACAGGTTCGTCAGAGAATATTTTCGCAGAAGTATTAATTTCAGTTTTTATATTGACCCCAACAAGAAGCTTTGGCAAGTGTTTTTAGGAGACGTTTCTGTCGCACTCAAGGTGTCACCGGTCTTGAGTGAATTGACTGTAATTATTTATGGTGGAGGGTTATGAGTAAACGATAGAGAAAACTTGTGTAGGAAATAAATAAGGAGTAAATTGCATAAAATTAAAGACGAGAAAGGTATTTGGAGGTCCTGCAGGTGAGAAGTTAGGCGCATAGAGGAATGGTTCACGGTGATAGTGAAAATGCCAAATGGATAAAGTGGAATAAGTGATTGTGATATTTCTTACTTGTAAGTGAGAAGGCAATCAACTCATATACCGACTAGGAGTCCTCATGGACAATTCTTCCTAGTCCCAGTGATCCATCTATCTGTTACCATGGCAATGGTCAGCACATTAAGTAAGGTCTTGCGACCAGATCAAGGTTTTAATCTTGATGGTTCCTTGTTTTCCTCGAGTAGTGCTAGCTCCTCATTGATATCGGGCGTGTCACTCTGGGGGTCGCCGATTCGCTAGCATACAAGTTCATACCTATGAGATCCTTAGATCATGTTACCTGGGCCCTTAAATTAGATAACAAGCATTAGGCAAACATAGATAATCATTCTCACAAATTAATAAACACTACAACAATAACAAATGGATGAACATAAAGAAGGCACGACACATCTCACCAATTCCCTACATCTCCCATGCCTATGGGGATTTACTCAGACATGAGAGGAAGACAAATCAAAAGCATGATTATATTACAAATAGAAATCATCTCAAAGTTATCATAGAAAACCACAATAGTATTTGGAGATCAAATCGAATACAAACCAAAGGTATATCAAAGTATCAAACCCTAGTTTTACAATTCCCAATCTCTCTCACTCTCTCTAAGTAGTGATGGGGATGATGGTGGAGTGTGTGGTTAGAGAGGTGGAGATCTTCGAGGAATGAAAGGATGTTCTTCTCCCCTTATAGATCTGATCTCTTCCCTCTAGATGAGTTTTGCAGCGGTTGTGTTCTCTTTTTCGTCATCTCCCCTTTACGAAAGTTGCTTCTATTGATATAGCAGAGACGATGGCGTGCAGTACAGGCGCCCGTACCGTTGGTCGTTAAGCACACTGTGTGCCTCCAATGAAAGGGGCTCCAATTGGGGATTTTCTTCTTTAGGTGTAATTAGCTCATAAATTCCATTAGATCTTCAATAAATGTTTATTACCTGAAAACCATCACAAGAAACCAAGGATTCTCTAATTGCGACATTAACGTTAGTGGAAAAGGGTGATCTTCAGTGAAATCTGGTAATAAACAAGAGGAAAATCGATAGTAAAAAGTGATGAAATTTGGAGCTATCATTCTCCAACAACTCTGATCACATATGTTATTAGCAACACCATAATCACATCGTCACTTTGCCTATATTTAGGAAACCGAAACTATCGTTGACATACATACTAGTCACAGAGGCATGACTAGGGATATCTTTATATGGTGTTTATCATCCCACACATGTATTGGGTTTTTTCCTCCAAATACACATTATTCAGAACTAATAAAATTATAGCACATAATGATAAACTTAATTATAAAACAGAAATATAAATAATAACACATTTATTATTGCCTCTAGGACATATTTCCATCAGTGTGTACTGCTGTCGGGGAACCTAGAAGTATGGTCATGGATGTTAGGAAGACGAACACACACTTGTCGATACGTCGGCAAGCGTGGGTGTAGACGTCGGGGCAGAGCAGCTAGCGCCAGTCAACCTGCCTACTATCACTTAGGGATTGCAGGCCAATCAACGGGCAAGTGAGACAATGCCACCGGGAACCCGCAAGGAGGGTCGGTTGCTCCGCCAACGAGCATGGCACCAAAATTTCGTCGGTGTTAAGGTGACACAACACAAAGGCAACAATTTGGTTGCTTATAATTGGGGATAGTGCAATGGGTGTTTTAAGATCCGTGTTTTAAGATCCATTTTTACACGTGTGAGTTAGTTCAGCGATGGGAGTTGTATAACCAAGGTCGTTTAGGATTCTTCTCCTTCTTCCATGGTTTAACCTATAAATATGGAATCGAAAGAAGACTAGGAAGGTCCTAACATAGCTTTTAATTTTCCTAAAGTTTTTATCTCATCTTCTTCATTTTAGTTCCATTAATAGATTTACAACTTTTACTCTATCATTCAAGTCCTCTGATTATACAAAGATGCATACACAGAATCTACAGAAGTCTATGGAAATTCCAACATAACTTTGATTCTTTATGATACTCCCTTCGACCCATATTAGTTGAATCATTTTTGTTTAAATTTGGATGAATCTAGACACTATTTAGTATATAGATTCATCCAAATTTTGACAAATCCAAGTCAACTAATATGGGTTGGAGGGAGTATCTTTTTTACTTTTTTGATTGTTGATTCATCGATCGAGTGTACTCTATCGATAAATATGTACCACTAGTTTGAACTTAATAAATTTTTGACTCAATTCATAAGACATGCATGGGCATGTACGGACGCATGCATGTGAAGAATCGATGAGCGTGCGCGTGCACCTGAACTCTGAGCCTGGTTTAAAGCAAAGCTACTACTCCCTCCGTTCCAAAATATAAGACGTTTTAGGTTTGTGAAGAAAATGAATCTAGACTTTTTTTAGTGGGTAGATTCATTCCAAAGTTGAATGAACTACATACTAAAATAAGTCTAGATTCGTTTTCTTCACAAACCTAAAACGTCTTATATTTTGGAACGGAGGGAGTACACGACTGTGATCAGGGTGTGGGCTTTAAGCACGTAGACTCCGAGTGCGTAGCCTTTAAACCGGATCCTGATCAGGGTGGGTAAAAGCCTGCACGTACGCACAGCAGCTGCAGGCTAAGTACCGGACACGTACGTACAGGCGTGATCCGTCTACAGTACACTATATGCACCTGTTTACTACTATATCGACAGTATAAGCTACACAGTACTCCTACATACTCGGTCGATGCACTGCACAAATTACCAAGAAATATTATTTCTCTCTCTCTCTCTCTGGCAATTAACCCTGACTTAATATCGTTCTTCTTAATTTCTTAGGGTGTATTTTAACTTTGTTTCGTTTTGTACTCGGACGATTTGGCAAAAACATTTGCTCACAAACAAGCAGAAACAATGCTCGAAGGTTTAAACGTACAGCGACTCTTTCATTGCCTTCCTAGATCCAAGGATTGATGAAAGGAGGAGACAAAGCCAGGGAACATCATCACATAACCCAACAAAAAACGACTTTACCGGCACAATCTTTGTCCCAAAAAAGACGGATGAATGCCTCCGCATCACAGGCTAGCTAGAATAGCAAAGTACTCCTGCATCCGGCCTTCCGCGGCGCACTTTAATTAAGCATGTCGTGTTCAGGACACCCGGGGCATAGCCAAGGGTAGGCAATGATCCTGCCCCAAGATCACACGACACTATCCATGGAACATCGGTTGGGCGACGAGAAAGACTGCTACTCCAAAGGAGGAAAAACATCTGCTAATGTCGTGTCTAACCATGTCGCCACACACCCGTTTAGGGAGCATACTTATGTCCCCATTAGATCTCTCGGGCTCCGCAATCGAATGAATCCTTTGGAGCCATGCATGCATGACGTGCTTTGGTTTGCACACAACCAAATAAGATCAGACCTTGAATTTTCACACTACAGCTTGAACTCTAGAATTCTTCTGTATCGTCACCCCACTTCCCAATGTTGCTGCTCTAAGACCTAGATCACCAAACCAAAACCTCATCTCTACCAGGATTCTAACCACCATTACCAGTTTTCAGACATCGGTTTTGATGTCATTGTTCACGATTGACTTCACCATAGGACTAATGACATGTTTTTGATGGAAACAGTCTGCAAAGCTTGGCAGCACTTGTTGCATGCAAATAATTTAAGTGCCCCATCCTTTACCTAATTGAGCTTCCACACATGAAATAATTTCTACTGTGCTACCTACACTTGCTACTTTGTTAAGAGAGAAACATAGTCACGGACGATGGGGCATGCACGGTCGATGACAATGGCTGACCAACAACACATGGGCACGGTCGATCGATCGACCGACCTTGACGGACGCATCTGTCAACATGATCAGCAAACTGGTACTAATAGCTTTTACTGTCGCACGGGAAGACCTTATATATATAGTTAAGCCCGACACGATAACATGCCTGCTTTCTCATCAGCAACGGCACGTAGGTACGAAACGTATATCAAAGCATGCATGCATGCATGCATCACGCAAAGCAACTTTTTAAGTCATTAATTGGCATCCACCAGCTGATGCCGACCAGATAAGTTTAAACATAATATGTACTACTCCCTCCGTCCGTAAATAAGTGTACTTCTAACCTTGTCCTAAGTCAAACTTTACTATGTTTAACTAACTTTTTAGGACAACGTACCAATATTTATGACACTAAATTGTATCATTAGATTTATTTTTAAATCTAGCTTCATAATATATCAATTTGATGTAATATATATTCCTATATTTTTCTATAAAATTAGTCAAATTTAGTTATGTTTGACTTAGGCAAAAGCTAGATGTACACTTATTTACGGACGGAGGGAGTATACGTATGTGGGTATGCAAGTGGCTTATCCACCATGTGGCATGGCATGCATGCAAATCGATTAAATTAGTCGTACTCGTCGACACGACAAGCTGCCGGCTGTGTGCAGGTTTTGTTTTCGTAGCATGCATTCTCTCCAACGTATACATTTTTTTAGGTTATACATTTTTGAGTATACCATATGTGGATTGGTGCATGGAAGAAGTTAATTTTTACGCAAAAAAAGTTATTTTTTACATGAATAAGTATTGTGCCCTTATTTTATTCTCTCTCGCAGTTCCTGCTTTTAAGCGCGTCCATATATATATATATATATATATATATATATATATATATATATATATATATATATATATATATATATATATATATATATATATAGCTATAGCTATTCAAGAACCACATTCTGAATAACTATTCAGGAACTTGTTGTTACTGTTTACATGAACACCAAGAATTCTCTGTTAACTTCCAGGCGAGTACGAGTTAACTTCTTTTTCTCTCTAAGTTAACTTCCAGTATGTAACAGTAATAGTGAATGTTAACTTTTACTGTGTAAGTTAATTTCCACGATCATTTTTAACTTCCTCATGTACGCAAGTTAACTATCTCTTCTATGCTAGTTAACTGCCTGGCGGAGCATCGATTTTCCATGTTTTCTGAAACTCTGTTATTCAAGAACTCGCTGTTACTGTTCACGTGAACACCAGGAACCCTCTGTTAACTTCCAGGCGAGCACGAGTTAACTTCTGTTTCTTTCTAAGTTAACTTCCAGTATGTAACAGTAATAGTGAATGTTAACTTTCACGGTGTAAGTTAACTTTCACGATCATTCTTAACTTCCTCATGTGCGCAAGTTAACTACCTCTTTCTTAACTTCCACCTATGCAAGTTAGCTTCCGTAAACATTTTAGTTGTCCCGTGTGTACAAGTTAACCCCCTCTTTCTATGCTAGTTAACTTCCTGACGGACAATCGATTTTGTGTGTGTTTTTTCGCGGACTGAATGTTAACTTCCTCATGTGCAAGTTAACTTCTGCGATCCTTCTTAACTTTCCCGTCTGTACAAGTTAACTCCCTCTTTTCTACTAGTTAACTTCCTGACGGCACGCTGGGCGGAGGAGGATGGCCACGCACGGGGGAGGAGGGCGCAAAGGAGGTTGGATACGCGCGGGGCGGAGGTGGCGGAGGTGGCGCGCGAGAAGGAGGGCACGGTGGCGCCTGGTGCGGAGGAGGCCGGCGGCGAGTAGGGCGGAGGAGGTCGGCGACGCGCGGGTGAGGTGAGCATGGAGGAGGTCGGCTACACGCGGGCGGAGGATTCCACGGTGGCACGCGGGGAGAAGGGTGCAGTGATGCCTGGTGCGGAGGAGGCCGCGACAACGACTAGGCGGAGGAGGCCGCGGCGGTGACTGGTGTAGAGGAGGCCGCGACGGTGACTGGTGTAGAGGAGGCCGGCTCCCGGGACGGAGGATGCCGACGGAGCTGGGGGCAGATGAGGTCGGTGGCGTGGGGGGTTAGATGTGACGAGGAAGAAAGTGGTTAGGTGGGGGAGGGTAGTTAGGTGGAGGGTTCCTGAATAAGCTTATCTAGGAACCTCTTAAGGGGGTGTTTCTGAATAGTCCTGTCCTATACACGACGTGGATTTTCTACCCACCATGCTAACTGTCCAAGCATGCATTGTTATCCGATATAGCAATCATATGATCTCGCAATATTCGCATCGTCGGTTGTTGGCATTATTCTGCTAATGGCGTTCTCTTGGCATCCGTTAAATTTTGCTAAGAATAGGTCATAGGAGATGTCACTTGTCCTTTCACTTGTCTCTTAGACACCACACTCACATCGTTGTGGTTTTCATGTATGTCTTAAACACCATCGTCACATGTTGTGGTTTTTGACATGTGGCGTAGGCACCATAGTTAAATGTTTTGTGTTTTCCAGAGGGTGCACTCAATACCATGTACATTTGTTCGTGGCTTGTCCGGCCAACTGACATTGTTATTTTGCCACACTTTTTATCATTCGTTCCCGCAAAAGGTATATGACACTACATTTAGGCGTCAAGTGAACATGGGGTATCGTAAAAAAGCACAGAAACATCACGCATGCACCATTTCCCACGACTGCCAAAGTGCAACAACCTGCGAAAGGTTTATGAGCAACATTCCAGCCCGCGTCGAGTCCATACTGCGCACCGCTTGATTAATAAATGTCTTGAAAAATATGAAAAGACGAAACTATAAAGAGTGAAATCCCAAAAACATAAAAAAGGAGGTGTAACAGAAGTACCCTATCATGCAAAAACATAGTTCTATTGCATATTTGTTTCGCTACAATTACAACACGCGTCACATTTTTTTATCAAGCCAGTTTTAGTGCATATTTGTTTCGCTACAATTTTAACCCACGGAAACCAAACACGGAGAATTAGAATCTTTCGAATAAAGAATACCGATGCTACAAATAAATATGTTGTCAATGTTAGACGAACCTATGTACCAGGCTAGCGTGGCACTGTATGTTGTCGAGAACTCACCACATCACCTTGAATAACATACCGTTTTATCTAGGCGGTTTGATCGATCGATTTCTCGCGAGGTTGAGCATCACACTTCTATGCATGCTTCTGGTCCTGCGAACCGGGGCAAGTCTATATTATTTTTCTTACAAGTTTTTCTTTTTCGACGCGAGTTCAAGTTATAGTATACGCAAAGGGAATTGGAGGCCTTAATACTTTATAGTCTGATCAAGTTACCTGACTTGTGAATTGTCGTACTTTCATCCCACATCATCTTTCAATAAACAAACTCCAGCACTGCATGGATGATCAGATCGAATGCCCGGACGACAGATCTCATGTTAGTGCAAATGCTCCCTACCTCAGACTCGGCGGCCGGCATGTTGGGCAGAAGCTCGGTGGACGAGGCGGCCACGCGGTCGTAGTAGCGAAGATTCATCAAATACACCAAAAAAACCAAACCCCAAGCTGATGCAGGAACTCCATCTTGGTTCAAAATCCATGATAGATGAAAAAAAACATGCGAGTAAGGCACTGTAATCAACACATCTCCCGGTGAACCATCTATTCCATCCCCAACGCTGCTAGGGCCTTGGCGTACAAACAAATTTTTTCAAGCTAGCATTGTGCAACAACTAGGTGATCTGTTGGAGAAGATGTGTGGTCTTTTCTTGTATCATTCTTACAGTGAAAAGATAAGGGCGTTTGCGATGGTAAATGACCAGGTGGTGGGATAGACTTCTCAACGTGGATTGCATGCGTCATTTGATTTTTAGACCGACACCATGCTCATGATACAACGTCCGTGTTAATTCTACGCGTGCGGAATAGAGAAAAACAGCTTCAGATAGATAGATGGTGGTAGAATATCATATATTCTACGCGTCAGAAAAGATTTGTCACCTACAATGCAAGAAACACAAGAACTCACGAGCTGCCTACCACCAAGATGGTTTTGTGCCGGATGAACAAAACCGCAATCAAAAACGTTTATGCAGAGGTGTGTTATATTCAATGTATCATCTTGATATGTGAAAAGGAAGGACATATGACATGATAAAGGGAAAAGGTGTGGGAAAGACACTTCCATGTGGATGGATATTGTCATTTTCACCTCTAACCGAGGACGTGCTCTCGATACAACGTCCGTTAATTCTTTTTGGGTCCAGATTATATTCTGTTAATATGTTTGTGTGCTTATTTTTATCCTACGGTAGGACGGGTGTGCACAGCTAGCCTGGTGAGTATCCCACTATTTTGCATATATATAATAGTGGGATACTTACCCGGCTAGCTGTGCATGGTCGTCCTATCGTAGGATATACAACGAGCATATAGAGGAATTAACGAAATGTAATCTAGACCCAAAAAAGAAATAGCACATCTTCGGTTAGAGGTGAAAATGACAACAACCATCCACATGGAGGAGTCTTTTCCACACATTTGTCATTTACCATGTCATATGTTCTTTCCTTTTCACACCTCAAGGTGACACATGCAATATAACACACCTCTGTACAAATATTTTTTGCCTGCGTGTTCGTATCCATCCCATATGAATCCATCTTGGTGCTAGGCAACTCGTGAGTTTTTGTGTTTCCTGTATTGTAGTATGTGACAAATCTTTGTTATGCATAGGATATATGATATTCTACCACTACCATCTATCTGAAGTCGGGTTGTCTCTGTTTAACCCCTGCCACCGACCAAAGCATAAATAATAGCGGGAACGTGGAATGGGCCTTTAGGAAGGGTCGAGCGCCAAATTCAAATGCGCCGAGAGAATCCGAAGAAGGAACATTGCAGAAGCGTTTCATGTTTTCGTCGATGGTTCTAGAAAATGATTATGATCATTACGAACATGTGCCCCTCCCACCAACTCGTCGCAAGCATATGCGCACACAACACGACACCAAGTTTGTACAAGATATAGAAGAATAAGTTATTGCATTTTAAAAGTTGGTGTGACGTCTAATTCAATTTTCGTCTTATTAAAAAAAGTGTTGAACCTCATTTTTCCACACCATGTAAACCAAAACCAGTGTCCAATACCGTCTAGTTCAATAATATTTTCACACACTCTTGACAAACTCGAACATGTTCCCCTACCCACCCTATCGCAAGCAGGCATAGACCAAACTCGTTCCGCCAACGAGGAGGATAGTAGAGCACCACAACGGAATGCATCATGCGAGAACTCTTAGCACATGTCACGCTGCGTTGTGATCTTAGTGTATACTAATTTTTACTAAATTCGTGAATCTAGGCAAATACGTGAATAATAAACATGTATTTTTTAGGCGGTTTGATCGATCGACTCTCGCAAGGTTGAAGCAGTTAACTTCTCTTAACCCTTTTGGTACTCCGAACTAGGACAAAAGATTTCTATCTATTTTATTGAGTAGACACGAATTTTTTGGAGTTGTTCTTAATGAGTGCATACATTTACTTTAGTTCTCATATAGTACCAAGAGGAGATGCGTGGGGATGGAAAAAAGTACGGGCAAAATATCAAGTTGCATGGAGATGGATTTGTAAACCCATAAATAAACGTCTGTGATATCAAATATACAAATGGAACAGCACGGGCAAAAGATCAAACTAAAACTGCATGAAGATGGATTTGAAAACCCACAAACAACGTCTCTGGTATCAAATATACAAAAGGAACAACAAAAGACAAATAATAAACCCCATGTTCAAGGAAATGGACTTGTGCATTAGCAGTAGGACGACGAAGGATGTCGTTAATGGAAAACCATTAGTAAGCGATGTTGGGATATTGCGAGATTAAAAGGTAGTAATATCGGACAATGAAATCCGTATGCACAGCTATCATGATGGGTAGTAAATCCGCGTCGTATATATGTAAAATAGTGGGATACTCACCCGATTAGCTGTGCATGGTCGTCTTATCGTAGGATAAACAGCGAGCACATAGACGGATTAACGGAACGTAATCTAGACCCAAAAAAGAGTCATCTTTAAGGAGAAAAGGTCTATCTCTTCTTTTCCATCCTATATGCAGTACAATACTAAACGAAACGTAATCATACTACCTTGTGTTCTTTGTAGTCCGAACGTTGCGGTCTCCAGTACCGCCGATACTCTCTACTCCTCCGGTCCAGGGCCAGAGTCAGCCTCAGCAGCCTCGTGGTATGACAGCACCTCCTCGTCCTCCCTATGCCTACTGTGGCAAGCCTAGCCACGATGTCTGTAGCTGCTGGAGGAGGGATCCTATCTTACGTCAGCAGTACCATGCTCGTAGGCAGGCTGGTTCTTCAGGATCTTCTGTTGTTGCACTGTCTGATCAGAACATTCTTCGTGGTCTACTCGCTGCTACAGGCTCTTCCTTGTTGGGTACTGCTGGTTCTATGTCTAGCTCTTCTGGCACCGCGCGACCACCACCTTCTACACAGTCAGGTACGTCATCCCCGTGGTATCTGGATTCTGGAGCTTCTTTTCATATGACTTCTGCGTCCTCTATTCTTTCTGCTATTCGCTCTCTTATTTCTCTTGTCCGTGTTATCACGGCTGATGGTACCTCTCTTTCTGTTTCCAGTTGAGGCACCCTTTCTACTTCATCTTTCTCTGTTCCTGACGTTTCTCATGTTCCTAGTCTTAAGATGAACCTTTTCTCTGCTAGTCAGCTTACTGATTCTGGTTGTCGTGTCATTCTTGACGCTGATTCTTGTGCGGTTCAGGACCGCCGTACCCAGGCCCTGGTTGGAGCTGGTCCTCGCAGCCTTGAGTCTCCGGGGCTATGGGAGTTAGACTGGCTTCGCGTTCCATCCACTGACACTTCATCTACTAGTTCTTTTGTGGTTGCTACTTCTGTCACCGGCTCTTTTCAGCAGTGGCATCATCGTCTAGGTCACCTTTGTGGCTCTCGTTTATCGTCCTTAGTTCGCCGTGGTCTTCTGGGGTCTGTCTCAGGAGATATGTCTTTACATTCATGTCAGGGTTGTAGGTTAGGCAAACAGGTTCAGCTTCCCTATCCTACTAGTGTGTCTGTATCTCAGCGACCTTTTGATTTAGTTCATTCGGATGTTTGGGGTCCGGCTCCCTTTGCTTCCAAAGGGGGCCATTGATACTATATTTTATTCATTGATGATTTTTCACGGTACACCTGGTTGTTTTTTATGAGCTCTCGCAGTGACGTGCTCTCTATTTATCAGCGTTTTGCGGCCATGGTTCATACTCAGTATTCCACACCTATTCGTGTGTTTCGTGCTGATTCTGCAGGAGAGTATATGTCCCAGCACCTGCGTGGTGTCCTTGCTGAGCAGGGCACCCTCGCTCAGTTCTCGTGTCCCGGCGCCCATGCTCAAAATGGTGTCACCGAGCGTAAGCATCATCATATTCTTGAAACTACACGTGCTATGATGATTGCTTCCTCTCTTCCGCCGCACTTCTAGGCTGAGGCTGTCGCTACGTCGACTTACCTCATTAACATTCAGCCTTCTGCTGCCCTTCAAGGTGGTATTCCTCTTGAGTGTCTCTGGTAGCTCCAGACTATTCGACTCTTCGTTTATTTGGTTGCGTTTGCTATGTCCTTCTACCTCCTCGTGAATGCACCAAACTGACCGCTCAGTCTGTTGAGTGTGTTTTTCTCGGATACAGTGATGAGCATAAGGGCTATCGTTGTTGGGACCCCGTTGGTCGTCGGATGCGCATCTCTCGTGATGTCAGGTTTGATGAGACGCGTCTCTTCTATCCTCTCCCCACCTATGGTACTTACCCGGTGGATGATATCTCTTTTCTTGTTTTTCCTGATGCACCTCCTGCTGTCCCTTCTTCTCCACCTCTTACTTCTGATGCGCCCCCTTCGATTTCGGCGCCATCCTCTCCTCCGTCTAGTTTCCCTAGTTCTCCTCGTTCTCTCCTAGTTTCTTCTCCACCTCGTTCTCCGGCTTCGAACCCTTCCTCTACTGTTCCTTCCTCTTCTTCTTCTGATGAGTCGTCCTCCGCCAATGAGCTTCCCTCTTCACGGCCTATTCGTCAGCGTCGTGCTCCAGACCGTTACTCTCCTAGTCAGTATGGTCTCTCTGTCGTCTCCGAGCCGACTTCTTATCGGGATGCCGAGCGTCATCCTGAATGGCAGCTTGCCATGGCTGAGGAGATCGCTGCGCTTGAGCGCACTGGCACCTGGGATCTTGTTTCTCCCCCTCCTGGTGTTCTTCCTATCACGTGTAAGTAGGTCTATAAAATTAAGACCCGCTCTGATGGATCTCTTGAGCGCTATAAAGCGTGTCTTGTGGCTCGTGGCTTTCAGCAGGAGCACGGCCGTGACTATGATGAGACTTTTGCCCCTGTGGCTCATATGACCACTATGCGTACTCTTCTTGCTGTTGCTTCTGTTCGACGCTGGTCTGTGTCCCAGCTTGATGTTCATAACGCTTTTCTTAATGGCGAGTTGAGTGAGGAGGTTTACATGCAGCCTCCTCCTGGGTATTCTGTTCCCGATTGGATGGTTTGTCGTCTTCGATGTTCCCTTTATGGCCTGAAACAGGCCCCTCATGCCTGGTTTGAGCGCTTTGCCTCTATGGTGACTGTTGCTGGTTTCTCTCCTAGTTTTCATGATCCAGCGCTATTTGTTCACACTTCTCCTCGTGGACGCACTCTTCTTCTTCTCTATGTTGATGATATAATCATTACTGGTGATGATCCTGAGTATATTGCCTTTGTCAAGGCTCGTCTTCGTGATCAGTTTCTTATGACTGATCTTGGTCCTCTTCGCTATTTTCTTGGGATTGAGGTCTCCTTCACTTCTGATGGATTTTCTATCTCTCAGGAAAAGTATATTCAGGATCTTCTTTCTCATGCTGCTCTTGGGGATGAGCGCACTGTTGAGACTCCTATGGAGCTTAATGTTAAGCTTCGTCCTACTGATGGTGATCCTCTTCCTGATCCCACGTGTTATCGCCATCTTGTTGGAAGTCTTGTTTATCTTGCTGTCACTCGTCCTGATATCTCTTATCCTGTTCATATTCTGAGTCAGTTTGTCTCAGCTCCTACCACCGTTCACTATAGTCATCTCCTCCGTGTCCTTCGTTATCTTCGTGGAACGATCACTCGTCGCCTTTTCTTTCCTAGTTCCAGCTCTCTCCAGCTCTAGTGCTACTCGGATGCTACGTGGGCGAGTGATCCTACGAATCGTCGTTCACTTTCTGCTTACTGTGTGTTTTTTGATGGTTCGCTTGTTGCTTGGAAGACGAAGAAACGGGTAGCGGTTTCCCGTTCGAGTGTTGAGGCTGAGTTGCGGGGTATGGCTTTGTTGATTGCTGAGGTGACCTGGTTACGGTGGTTGCTTGCAGATTTTGGGGTCTCTGTTATGACATCAACTCCACTTTTGTCTGACAGTACAGGTGCTATCAGTATTGCACGTGATCCAGTCAAGCATGAGCTGACCAAGCATATTGGTGTTGATGCTTTTTATACACGTGCTCAGGTGCAGGATCAGGTTGTTGCGCTTCATTATGTGCCTTCAGATTTGCAGTTGGCGGATTTCTTTACAAAGGCACAAACTCGAGCGCAGCATGACTTCTTACTCTTCAAACTCAGTGTTGTGGATCCACCATGAGTTTGAGGGGGGGGGGGGGGGTAGGGTATATATTTGTATATTGCAGTTTCTCCGTGTGTTAGGGGGTTTCCTGTATATTTGTGCATGTACATGTACTATATATTGTGGCATTTGGCCCTCTAGTAATACAACAAGTCTATTACCCTAACACAAGGAAGTGGACTTGTGCATTAGCAGTAGGACGACGAAGGATGTCGTTAACAGAAAACCATTAGTAAGCGACGTTGGGATATTGCGGGATTAAAAGGTAGTAATATCGGATGGTGAAATCCGTATGCACAGCTAGCATGATGGGTAGTAAATCCGCGTCGTATATATGTAAAATAGTGGGATACTCACCCGGCTAGCTGTGCATGGTTGTCCTATCATAGGATAAACAACGAGCACATAGACGAATTAACGGAACGTAATCTAGACCCAAAAAAGAGTCATCTTTAAGGAGAAAAGGTCTATCTCTTCTTTTCCATCCTATATGCAGTACAATACTAAACGAAACGTAATCATACTACCTTGTGTCCTTTGCAGTCCGAACGTACTACCTCTATCCTAGTTTATAAGACTTACGCGTATATCTAGGTCGTCCGCATGAGCTATATAATATAAATTATATAATATAAAAATTATATCATTAGAAAATATAACATTTGAAGTTTCTAATAGTATAGTTTTTATTTTATGTAACTCATGCTAAGTTGGTTAATTTATCGACCTAGAAATACGCGTAGGTCTTATAAACCGAGACGGAGGGAGTACGAGCCCAAGCTGTATGTATTCCGGATAGGAATGTACAGTAGGAGTACGTTCCACGGTACCAGATAGAAGGATGTGAAGTTGGAATGCAAAAGACGAGATGAGGTCACGAGGCACCGTGCATGCATGGCTAGCTAGCTGCAACGTACGTGCCAGCGAATAAGTAGCGGAAGTGGCCAAAGAGAAACGACCAAGGAATGTAGTACGTTACTAGAGCCAAAGGAAGAAGAAGTTAATGGAAGAGGCCTGGCCGGGCGGCCGGTCAGCGTGCGTGCATGGCATGGCATGCGTAGGATGGCCCGGCCGCGCCGCGACTGGTCTGGTCTCGTCTAAATCTGGTCTACTAGCGGTTCGGCTCTCGAAACGCTAAAGCCGCGTGCCATGCAACGCTAGCTACTCCGACGAGGTTCTAGCAGCTAGAGGTAGTAGAGGCGGTAGCTTTGAGTTGGGACGGAAAGGGGCTTTGGCCTTAATTACTCCATGTCGCAAACGCACAAGAGGAAGGGGTCAAAAGAGGATGGCATGGCATGTCATCGATCGGCGGCCGGCCGGCCGCGACCCGCCGGAGAACGGTCGATCGATCTATCCGGGCAGTGCTGTCAGGCCCGCGTGCGTGCATGGCCGCGCGCGCAAAAGAATGAAAAGCCGGCCACCGCGCGTCTGCGTGCCCGCGGCCGGAGCGCAGCAAAAGTAGCTGCATCCAGCTGCCGATCGAGCTCGCGCACTGGCCAGGGCACACAAAAGCAGCTAGCTAGGGAGGAGAGTGCGATCAAGTCACGGCCTGTTCTAGCTCTGGAGAACCTATGGGTATCAAAACCATGCATGTACACCTGTCTCTAGGCACGTATACTATAGGACTAGGCTGGCTACCTGCTGTCTATTTAAACGTGACGCAATTTAGTTTGAGTAGTATAGTATACTGTATGACTAAATCGATCATACTCTACATAAATTAGTGAGGTGATATCGTGCAAAGATTGTTTATGCTAATGAAACGATCGAGAACAAAAAAAACAAGATTTCTACGGTATCCATGGAGTTTGTGTGGCGAGAACCCAAATGTTCTCCTATTTGGGAAGAACGGTAGGGTATACATGCAGCCAAAACTAGGAGATGCATGGATACATCAGATCAAGCAAGTAAAGTGACCATCTGTTTCTACATGCTTGTCTTGCACTCTTGCACGGGTCCAACCAGCCCCCCCTAGCTTGGATGACGGGTGGGACCACACATGTCCCGTCCTCCCGGGCGTCACACTCAAGCATACTCTCACTCTCCCTGATTCCGCGGCCCCACAGGAAGAAGCTATACTAATACTACTAGCCAGTAGCCAGTAGCGAAAATGAAAGGCACGAGAACTCGTAGGGTAGTAGGGCCAAAAGAAAAGATGGTGTAAAGAAGTGCGAGAATTGGGCATAGGGGATCAGAAGCGTGGCTGGGGGAGCAGCAAGCCGAATCGCGTGCAGCGCAGCGCAGACAGAGACAGAGAGAGCGAAAAAGTGGAGGATGGCGTGATCTGCTCACGCCACTTCACTCCTTTGACCGCACTTCAACATCACCCACCACCACCCCCTCTGCTCGCTCTGCTGCTCTCTCATCACACACTCTCCGATGCACACCCCAGCTTGTTGCACTTAATTGGTTTGTGCTTAACTCTTACACTGTCACTTATTATCTTCTGTCTCACCACCATGTACACCACTCGCTCGATTTGATTTGAATCTCCTACCAACTTAAGTGACAGTACATGCTCTACCGTGCAACTGTTAGCAACTTGAATCTCACACTGTCACTTAACTTCTGTCTCATCACCACCACTCACTCGATTGGAATCTCCTGCAACTTGATTTTTCAATTTGTTAGCATAAAACACAACATTTCTGGCTAAATTTTCATTTCGGTGCCACTTTACACTTTAGGGACAGAAATCTACCATATTTTTGGCAAATTGTCATAAAAAACACTATACTTGAATTGATCACGTATTGATGACGATGCTGATAAGTTGGACCTAGTTGTCATAAATCGTCGTACGTGATTTAGGGTTTAGAGTTAGAGTTTAGGGATCGGAGACAGACTGATGGGATTTGGCCAGAGAAGATCAGGTTGACATGTTTGCAAGTTTTTTTTTCTTTTTAGAATATTTTTATTTCTTAATTGGGCTGACAACTAGGGCCTAATCCACGTCAGCAAATTACAACTGGGCTTCACTTATCAATTCGTGATGTTTGGTGTTTTTTAACACCACCTTAAAAAATATTTCAATACCCAAAACCTAAAGCGGTACCAAAATAAAAATTTAGATAGAAATAAATGATGGTTTTATGCTAACGACTCTGATTTTTCTGAAGTATTTGTGCTAGTCTCGCAGGAAGAGCAAAACCAACACATATTCCTGCAGTGCAGTGCATCATGTAAGCGTGTTGCTGTACCGTGTAGCCGGCCGGTTGTCATGACATTATCGTTGGCCGGTGTGTGCCGTTCGTCACAACGACGCATGTACGACGATCGACGGTTATGAATGCATAAGCAAGCATGCCGCTTGCGCGAATCGATCACGTGATGGAAAGGTAACGACCCGTACGGATGTGACGATGAACGTGACGGCGTTTGCTGCTGGTGGGACCGAGGAGTCAAACGGCGGCTGAGGGGGACGTCCTGCTGTCGGCCTGTCGGCTGCCGTGACGATTCCACGCCGTCTCCATGTTTCCTTCCCTCGGTCTACTCCTACCCCGTTCAAGTCTCCCCTGAATTCAAGAAGAAATCCTTTGCCAGCTCTCTTCCCGTCCGGCCGGTGATTCGCACGACAATCGTACTACTCCACGCTGTCACCGTAGGTATCTGTGTATGTATTGTGCCACACACGCGTGATATGAAAATAATGTGAATTCTCTTCTCCATAAAGGCATGAAGCCATAAACAGCTATGACTAGCGTTGTACACACATACAACAGCACCAGAGTCACATGCCACCATGCTTGCATCATGCAGTCGACTAAAATCATCCATCATGCCATGCAACATACATTGAGTGGATGCCTTCTTGTTAAATAAAAGGTCTAAGAACCGTAATTATCCTTAAAATCGTAGTTAGGCCGTAAATCATCCCAAAAATGCCTTTGGAGGACGGGCTCCATAGAGCCTGTTTTTTCGAAACTAGCATTTTGAAGTTTTGGAAAAAATAAACCGACCAGATCTAAACATTAGGACAAGACATTCGTGTGGTGCAGCCTGAGCTGTAGCAACGTTCATGTTGTTGGTCATATTTCGAAGATGTTGTTAATGTTTGGGAAGAACTCGTCGTTGGGGAACTCGTCGTCTGACGACGTCGTGGTTGCCAATAGTCGCGCTGAGTGCTTCCAAAAAAATTGATCGCTCCTCACATGTATAGGTTCTCGAGAGGCGGGGTTTCGGATGCCTACTGTCCCGATCTGCGGTGCACGCCGCGGGCCGGGATGATGAAGACGAAGGCGACTGCGCAATGAACTAAAGCTAGAAGTGTCCATGTGTAACATCCCAAAAATATAAACCAATGATCATCAAACTCTAATCACTAAAATTAGGGTTAACAAAAACTTTGATTAATTAAAATCATATGAATGCATGTGTGAATGAGATGATTTGATAAATGCATGAATGGACTTGTGGGATTAAGCTAAATAGCAAGAAATGGTTTAAAGATGAAAATAACATCATATAAAACATTTCCAAACAGAAACAAATAAAGATAAAATCAAAAACAAATCAATTAAAGCAAATGGTCATTTTTGCCAATCTTGCTCACTAGGTCACTTTGAGTGTTTCTAGTCCAAGATTTCAAACAGAAACTTTTCCAATTCTTTTCACCCCTTGCTAGAACAAGTAAAAGGGAATCAAAGTCCACCTTTCAAACTTACAGAAACATTTGGCAACCTCATTCAAATGACAATTCAAAATTGAATCTTTATCATATGTGAAGATCACCTATTTTCAAAAACCAAACAAACCAGTGCCCCTTGACTAATCCAACTAACCAGACACTCCCTAGTATGTGCCTAGCCAACCCACCAAGTTTGAATCCAAAATTCAAATTTAAAGTTCTTGCGGCCATTTCATCAAACACCTTGCAGATACAAATCAAACAAACCCCATACACTATAGTGTACAGTTAAATTGGCCTAAATTGTTCCCTATCTAGCTCACACTACACCCTCAATAGATCATCTAACTAGTTTAACCGCTCTAGCTCACTGTAAATCAGACCATGCCATCAATGGCAAGCAGACCGAGCCTCGCCTTTCCACCCCATCGTCGACAGCAAGCTAGGAGCAGCACTAAGCCTAACAAGCATGTCTAGCAGGCACCCCACCGTCCACCGCCACTCTCTGTCCCAACCCCAAGCAATGCCAGCCCCTGGACCACACGCCAAATCCATGCCAAATCTCTCTGCGTGCGAGTCGAGAGCGCGCAAGTGCGCCAACCTCGACCAGCACCCACAGACCGCGCGTCGCCGTCGCCGCATGCGTGCGTGATCACCACCGTCCCAGCAACCCCGCAGACATGCCCGTTCACCGCCGCGCGGACCACGCGCGCTGTGTGCCATTAAAATTCCCGTCGGACCCGCCTAGAGCATCGACGCGTTCTTACCGATCAACACCGCCCCACTCCTCGCCACCACGTCGTTGAGCTTCGCCAGGGAGCACAGCACCGCCCCTACCGTTGCCCATGTCGATAGCCCTCTGTGCCGTCGACCATAACGAGCTCCACCCGCGCCCTTCGGTCCCCTCTTGCCACTATAAATAGAGGCCTCCACAGCTCGATTCCTCCACACCATCTCACTCCCCACCTCTCACTGATCCTTCCCACCTACTCCCGGAGCAAGGCGAGCAGCTCATCGCCGGAATTTGGCTGGAGCCCGCCGCTGCTGGAGAAGAAGGGAGCTGTCGATTGGAGCCGCCCCAGGAGAAGCTGCCGGTACCAGGAGAACCGCCATCGTCGACTTCGTCATTCGCCCCCGTCGCCGACCCTCGCCTGAGCCCCGGTGAGCCTCCCACGACCCCCAACTGCCGCGCTAGGGTTCTGTCTCACCGGCGCTGCCTGACGTCGACGATGAACCAGGGCCATTAGATTAGAACGAGATCCCACAGTCCACGTTGCCCCGTACCGCTTCGCCCCTTCCCGTCTCACTGACGCGTGGGGATAGCCACTTAACCAGCCCGCGCGTGCGCTGTGCGTAGTGGGCCGGCCCAGTTAACCCTCCCACGCGACCCAACAATTCAAATTAAGCTTTATTCATTTAATTTCAAACCCAGTTCTGTACCTAGGTTCAAAAATCAACCCAGCTCGATTCACTGAACCAAAATACATGAAACCAATTTTGTTGGAAAGGTACTGAAATGCTTAATCCAAGCCCGTTGGATTCAAACCATTTGGATTTGTAGATCAACCATGGTAAAAATAACAAGGAAGAAGCTTTTCTGTATTCAAACATTTTTCAAAATTCAACCATAAGAGCTTTTGAGTTAATTCCAACTCTCAAAAATCACATTTGATCCTACCTTTCAGAATATGTAAAAACATATGAGTTTACTTACAGATATAATGTTCAAGTAATAAAAGAATGCTACATAGGCATTTCTAGTCACTTTATTTAATTAAATTAAAATTTTTAAATCTTATTAAATTGTGACACCACTTTAAATCACATACCCATGTACTGAAATATGTGGTGATGATATGTGACAACATGATCCCATGTTTGAGTTGGAGAATATTAAATCTTAAGTAGTTTTTCAATGAGTAGAAATTACTTTTCTAAAAATAAAATAAATAAGACAAGTGCTTTAATCTTGTAATGTTAGTGATGATGCTAGATCACCTAGTGTGAACCTTTGTGTGATGATTAGAAATAGTTAATTATTGTTTGGTGATTATGTACCTCGTATTTATTTATAGACGCTAGTACCGATCAAGGATACGAGGAGGAAGGAGGATACTACGAGGAAGAAGCCAAGGAGAACTTTAACCACTGCTCTGCACAAGGCAAGCTTATACTAATATCTTAGCAAGGCAATACTTGAAACCTTGCAAGCTAACCCTTGCAACTGTTGCAAGTTAATACTTGCTTGTTACCATGCCAACTATATGCCTTAAGCATATGTGATCATACCCACTTGATAACGCAATCCTAGTTTTACTTGCAAGCTTTATACTTTATTTTCTTTATCAAATCTTTCTCTTAGAGTTTACATAGTAAATTGTAGATACTAGAAGGATATTGAAAGGTAGCATAAAGAGCATAAAATTTGGCCTAAGTTAGATAATCTTGATGTCATCATAAGGCATAAGATTGAACTTAACTAATCCCCACTTATTTATTACCCCTCATTAGTCTTACCCCCACTTGTAGATGCTAGTGCTAAGCATAAAACTTGATCAACTTTAGATGGGAATACTTGGTGAAAATGGTTATGAAAACCTTAGAATGATGAGTCATTCTACTGAAATGTTTTGACATGCGTTTCCGAACACCAGATGATTTTGATGATGAAAATGTTGAGGCATGAGCCTTAGCCCTTTACAAAACTGATGGTTGTCTAGATGCGATACCATTCCAATTTTACCGTACAACCACAATACCCGAAATTTGGGTAGGGCTTGACTGGAAATTTATATACCTTAGTATGGGTTCCCTCACGACCAAGGTCTGAGCTGAGGCTACCTTGTGAAGATTGTCCACCTGTGCAGTACCCAAGATGACAGTTGGTCATGGTTGGGAGGCCAAACTCACAGGAGAGGTGCTTATACTAGGGCGTGTAATTGAAAGGTTAGGATTGATTATCCACATACTGAGTATGGTGAATTCAGGATTGTTCCTGACGGATGTATCGAATGTTATGGTGAAAGTGTACAATCTCTGCAGAGTGTCAAACTATTTGAATAGCCGCGTCCGCGGTTATGGACAGTTGGAGTGGCCATACTGTTCTATCGTCATATGTTCTCAAAATGACTTATGAAATGAATGATGACTTTGACTTGACCACAACAGAATTGTGATATGAAATTCAAATTCCCACTTAGGTATTATAAAATTTTCAACTAGTTTTCTTTGCTTCCGAACTTAGTAGAGGTAAATCTGGCTTTTTGCAAAACAACCCTAGAGCTTAGTATATCCTATTCAAAACCACTTCACTTGTTAGTATTAGTTTGCGAGTACTTAAAGAGTGCTCATGGCTTTGTCCCTGGCTATTCCCGTGGCCAGACTATGAAGAGGAGTATCAGGATGATGGACCGCAGGAAGGTTACGACAACTAGGATCATCTCCCATCATCAGCATTGCTTGTGACCCCAAAGATGGAGCTTCGCCTATGCTATCTTTACTATTACGTTATTCCGCTGCTTGAATTGTATTAAGAATTGGATCGTGAGATCCTTATTTGTGTAAGACCTTATGTATGGTTTGTAATGGATGATGTATTGTGATATCCAAATCTGTTATGTCTTGCAAAAATGGTAATCCTGGAATTGCGATGCATGACATAACAGGCATCTGTGATTAAAAATCCGGGTGTTGACAAGTTGGTATCAGAGCCATCCTGACCATAGGAGACCCTAGTTAGAATGGACGTTTGAATCAAAAACTTAGTTTCGAAACCAAAGGAAGTGAGTATTTACAAACCTTATTCCCATTCTTATCACTTGGATTCTTTCATAAAAATTCACGTTCCTTAAAAAAAATCTTGCAAAGTACATAAAATTTGACACACTTGATCACTCTACTAACTTACTCATCCTATATTCTTATAGATGGACGTGAAGTACATCAAGTTTTATAAGTTGGGGAATGGAGGAGACCTCATCTTTGAGCATGACTTGGACCAGCTTTCGGAACTTCTGGAGCGTCCACACCCCGAGTTCTTTGGAGCTTAGCTCAATGATCAGGAAGGAGAAGATCTGCAGTGTCTAATTGTTGCAAGTATCTGAGGAAAGATTGAACCTCCCACTGCCGAGGGAATTCAGTTCACCTTAAGAGAAAACAACTGGCTTGATGGACTGGCCAGGGCAATGTAGGAAGCTCTTGCCCGTCTGTGTGGGCAGAGTATCAATCAGATCAAGAGTACCCGTTTTGAGTTCTACCCAAGGCGTGATGTTATGGGACAACCACTGGAGGCCCCATATCATCCCGAGCTGAAGAGTCAATTAGACCACCTCAGCTTCATGATGTACGACCGTCAGAAGGAGTTGGACAATGCCCGCTCCTACGCCAACCACAAGTCTTCCATTGCCAAGAAGAAGGATCAGACCCTCTCCATGTTGGTGAAGAATCGCAAGTCTCGTCCCCGTCAGCTCGACAAGAAGGAGAGCATCATTGCCCGTCTTCGCCACCGGATCACGGATTTGGAAGAAACCATCCACGAGAGAGACATGCAGCTGGAGGAGAGGGAGAATGCAGGGGAAGACCTTCGTGGAGACCCCTACTCCTATCTCAGCGATGATGATGACTTTCTGGAGGATCAGTCCATGGACTTCTTCACCGATGAGGATGACTTCTCCTTCATCGATGATGAGGAACATGATGAGGACACCGACTCCGAAGAGTAGTAGCACTTGAGCACTAGCGTTAGTGAGTTGTATTCGGTCCCACTGTATCGTAGTTCCAGAATGGTTCTTAAAACCATCTGTTTTCCTTGTTATGGTGTGTGTTTGTATCGTGTGCTATAAATGAATGAATGAATGAAAAGAAAGTTGCTAGAAAAATCTGAATCAACACTTGAGAACTTTAAAAACTTTTCAAAGACCCTGAACCTTAGAAAATTCCCTCTTTTCTCATAATCTATCTCAATCTTCAGATGCCTCGCGGAGGAAGCGGTTCATCCCCGGACCCGATGTTGCCGATCTTGCAAATGTTGGTTTCTGACCGCGAAGCTGAAAGAGTCGAACGTCAAGCCAACCTACCCACCCTTCAACAGATAGCTCAGATGGCCAACAACAATCAAGGCCATGGAAATCAGGACAACCATGGATCTAAGCTCAAGAATTTCCAGAAAACCAATCCACCCGTTTTCACTAAGTCGGAAGAGCCCTTAGATGCCGATGATTGGCTGCAAACCATGGAGAACAATCTGGAAGTTGCAGGAGTAGAAGCTAACGAGAAAGTTCTGTTCACCACCCACTATCTGGCCGGAGATGCGAGAGCATGGTGGAACGGCGTTCGTGCAATGACCAGAGGTCATATGATGACTTGGGATGAATTCAAGGTCAAGTTCAGCAGAACCCATGTGCCACCGGGTTTGATCAAGAGGATGAGAGATAAATTCAGAGAACTGAAGCAAGGAAGGATGACTGTAGTGGAATACCGTGACAAATTCTTGTCACTAGCTAGGTATGCACCGGATGAGATAGACACTAAGGGCAAGAAGAAAGAGAGATTCCTGAACGGTCTGCATGATGAGATGCAGATGGTGTTAGTCAATATCCCCTTTGCTGATATTGAAGCCCTAGTCGAATCTGCCATTCAGATGGAAGGAAAGATCAACCAAGCCAATGAGAACCGCAAGCGCCGCATGATGCATCAACCAGGAACCCACCATACACCAAAGTATCGCCCCAACCCATCTCTAGGATTTGCCCCGAGGACCAACAGACCTCTGATGAACCGTCCTACCTATCCCAACCATGGAAACCCAAGGCCCGGAGGAAACCATAGCAACCCCGGCAACTCTAGCAATTTCAACCGTGCACCACCCAAGTTCAATAACAACAATGCCACCACCAACACCAACACTGCCCCAAGGACTGGAAGCAATGTTGTGCCTGTTGCAGCGAAGGAAAAGTCGCAAGTGACTTGTTATGAATGTGGAACCAAGGGTCACTATTCCAATGAGTGCCCTAAGAAGATTGCCGTATCCCCCAATGCAAATGCCCCAGCTCAGCAGTAGTGTTGTGTTCAGCCTGGAAAAAAGGTTTGCCCCAAGTAACTCGCTCAACCGCAACGGCCGTCTTTTTCTCATGCATGCTGAAGAAGCCCATGAAGCGCCAGATGTCGTGATGGGTATGTTTTCTGTTAACTCAATACTTGCAAGAGTGTTGTTTGATTCTGGAGCATCGCACTCATTTGTTACTGAAGAATTTGCATGCACTAGTAAGATTCAACCAACCAAATTGAAGCATGTAATGATTGTTCAAATACCTGGTTCAACCACCAAAGCTAGGCAAATTTGCAAAGCAGTCCCTATCCGAATCCATGGCATAGATTTTTATGCTAATATAATAGTACTAGGAACTAAAGGTTTGGAAGTAGTACTAGGAATGGATTGGATGTCCAAACATAAAGGATTAATTGATTGTGCCAATAAAGCCATAACCATGACCAGTACGGCCGGAGTATCAGTCGAGCATATATCTGAAACCTTGCCTCATCAATTCAAGTGTAACAAGAGTATATCCCAGCTAACCATTGACCAAGTTCGGATAGTCTGCGAATACCCCGATGTATTTCCAGATGTTTTGACCGGTATGCCCCCAGATCGGGATATCGAGTTTATCATTGAACTAATCCCTGTAACCGGACCCATAGCCCAGAGACCATATAGTATGAACCCGTCTGAACTAGCGGAAATGAAGAAGCAACTGGATGCCATGCTGGAAATTGGATTGATTCAACCAAGTGAGTCACCTTGGAGATCACCTATTTTGTTTGTGGACAAGAAAGATGGAGGTAACCGTTTGTGTACGGATTATCGGAAGTTGAATGACGTTACCATCAAGAACAAGTACCCGTTGTCGAAGATCGAAGATTTGTTTGACCAGTTGACTGGTGCCAAAGTGTTTTCTAAGATTGATCTTAGAACTGGCTATCACCAACTCAAGATTCGCGCAGAGGATATTCCAAAGACTGCCTTCACCACCAGATATGGATTATATGAGTATATTGTCATGTCTTTTGGATTAACCAATGCCCCCGCTTATTTCATGAACCTCATGAATAAGATTTTTATAGACTTCCTGGATAAGTTTGTCATTGTTTTCATCGATGACATTCTGATTTATTCCAAATCAGAAGAAGAACATGAGCTACACCTAAGGACCATTCTTGGAACCCTTAGAGAGCATAAGCTGTATCCCAAGTTTAGCATATGTGAATTCTGGTTACAGGAGGTAGTATTCCTCGGACATATTGTATCAGCCGGAGGAATTGCCGTTGACCCTGCAAAGGTGAAGGATGTTGAAGATTGGCAAGACCCAACCACTCAAACCCAAGTTCGTGCATTTCTCGGATAAGCGGGATACTACCGCAAGTTCGTAGAAGGATTCTCGAGTATCGCTAGACCCATGACCCAATTGATGAAGAAGGACAAGAAGTTTGGATGGACAGACAAATGTGAAGTGATTTTTCAGGAACTCAAGAGGAGATTGATTTCAGCCCCAATCTTGATCATGCCGGATATCACGAATCCCTTTGATGTGTATTGTGATGCATCCAAGATCGGTCTCGGATGTGTGCTAATGCAAGAAGGCAAAGTTATATCGTATCTATCTCGACAATTGAAGCAGCATGAATAGAATTATCCAACCCATGACCTTGAACTCGCAGCCGTAGTTCTAGCCCTGAAGACCTGGAGGCATTATCTGATGGGAAACCGTTGTGAGATTTATTCGGATCACAAGAGCCTGAAGTATATATTCACTCAGAAGGAGCTGAATATGAGGCAGAGAATATGGATTGAGCTAATCAAGGACTATGATATGGACATTCACTATCACCCCGGTAAAGACAATGTGGTAGCAGATGCCCTTAGCAGATTGTCGTGCCGCTTGAACTCCATAATTTTGAAGGAGCAACCAAGTTTTCACAAAGAGATGGAAGATTTCAGAATGGAATTAGTGAGTGAAGGATTTTTGTATAGCATAGAACTTTAACCCACTTTGATCAGTCGAATCAAAGAGGCGCAGAAAGGAAATTCTAGTATCGACGGAATCAAACGGCGTATCGGTACAGGCAATGTACCCGGATTCACCGAAGACGAAGAAGGAGTTCTGTGGTACAAAGGACGCCTTTGTGTACCAGCAGATTCGGAATTGAAAGAAGTGATTTTGAAAGAGGCCCATGATACCCTTTATTCTATCCACCCCGGAGGAACGAAGATGTATCAGGATTTGAAAGAACAATTTTGGTGGCATAAGATGAAGAGAGAAATCGGAAGCTATATCACCAAGTGTGATATATGTCAGAGAGTCAAGGCGGGACATCAAAGACCCGCAGGACTGTTGCAACCATTACAGATTCTGGATTGGAAATGGGATTCAGTTGGAATGGACTTTATCACCGGATTGCCTACTTCTAGTAGGGGAAATGACTCTATCTGGGTCATAGTTGACAGATTGTCCAAAGTATCCCATTTCTTACCAGTCAAGACCACATACCAGAGTTCGAAGCTAGAAGAGTTATACATCGCTAGAATCATCAGTTTGCACAGAGTCCCCAAGAACATTGTATCGGATCGAGGAACCCAGTTTACCTCGAGATTCTGGAAGAAAGTCCAAGAAGGTTTGGGAACCCGACTGGATTTCAACACCTTTTAACACCCTCAGACTGATGGACAAACGGAGCGAGTAAATAAAATACTCGAAGATATGTTGAGAGAATGTGTGCTAGAGTATGGATCTAAATGGGAAGACTGTCTGCCTTTCGCAGAATTTTCATACAACAACAGTTACCAAGCTAGTTTGCAAATGGCCCCATTTGAATTCATGTATGGAAGGAAGTGTCGCACCCCTTTGAATTGGTCAGAAGTAGGAGAGAGTCAGATTTTTGGACCCAACATCCTACGAGAAGACGAAGAGAAAGTTCACAAGATTCGTGAGCACCTCAAGACCACCCAGTCAAGACAGAAGAGTTACACCAATAAGATACGTCGAGACCTTGATTTCAATATCGGAGATTTCGTGTACCTTAAAGTGTCGCCTTTGAAGGGAATGCAACGTTTCCAGCTGAAAGGAAAGTTAGCTCTTAGATATATCGGACCTTTCAAGATTCTGAATCGTCGAGGAGAAGTATCATATCAATTGGAACTGCAGAGGAGATGGCAGCAGTACACAATGTGTTCCATATATCGTTACTTTCCAAATGCCTTGAAGTTCCGGAGAAGACCAAAGTTTTCAAGAACATTGATCATCGGACCATAGAGATCAACGATGACCTAACCTACCATCATAACCCGAAGCATCAAGTTTCTCAAGATTCAGTGGAGCAACCACACGGAAGAAGAAGCTACCTGGGAGCGCAAAGATCACATCAGTACGGAGTTTCCCGATCTCTTTAAATCCTAGGTAATATTTTTCCTTCTTTTTCAAATCTCGGGACGAGATTTTGTTTAAGGGGGGAAGATTTGTAACATCCCAAAAATATAAACCAATGATCATCAAACTCTAATCACTAAAATTAGGGTTAACAAAAACTTTGATTAATTAAAATCATATGAATGCATGTGTGAATGAGATGATTTGATAAATGCATGAATGGACTTGTGGGATTAAGCTAAATAGCAAGAAATGGTTTAAAGATGAAAACAACATCATATAAAACTTTTCCAAACAGAAACAAATAAAGATAAAATAAAAAACAAATCAATTAAAGCAAATGGTCATTTTTGCCAATCTTGCTCACTAGGTCACTTTGAGTGTTTCTAGTCCAAGATTTCAAACAGATACTTTCCCAATTCTTTTCACCCCTTGCTAGAACAAGTAAAAGGGAATCAAAGCCCACCTTTCAAACTTACAGAAACATTTGGCAACCTCATTCAAATGACAATTCAAAATTGAATCTTTATCATATGTGAAGATCACATATTTTCAAAAACCAACCAAACCAGTGCCCCTTGACTAATCCAACTAACCAGACACTCCCTAGTATGTGCCTAGCCAACCCACCAAGTTTGAATCCAAAATTCAAATTTAAAGTTCTTGCGGCCATTTCATCAAACACCTTGTAGATACAAATCAAACAAACACCAAACACTATAGTGTGTAGTAAAATTGGCCTAACTTGTTCCCTATCTAGCTCACACTACACCCTCAGTAGATTATCTAACTAGTTTAACCCCTATCGCTCACTGTAAACCAGACTATGCCATCAATGGCAAGCAGGCCGAGCCTCACCTTGCCACCCCATCGTCGACAGCAAGCTAGGAGTAGCACTAAGCCTAACAAGCATGTCTAGAAGGCACCCCACCGTCCACCGCCACTCTCTGTCCCAGCCCCGAGCAATGCCAGCCCCTGGACCACACGGCAAAGCCATGCCAAATCTCTCTGCGTGCGAGCCGAGATCGCGCCAGTGCGCCAACCTCGACCAGCACCCATAGACCACGCGCCGCCCTCGCCGCGTGCGTGCGTGATCACCACCGTCCCAGCAACCCCGCAGACATGCCCGTTCACCACCACGTGGACCACGCGTGCTATGCACCATTAAAATTCCCGCCGGACCCGCCCAGAGCATCGACGCGTTCCGACCGATCAGCACTGCCCCATGCCTCGCCACCACGTCGTTGAGCTTCGCCAGTGAGCACAGCACCGCCCCCTACCGTTTCCCATGCCGATAGCCCTCTGTGCCGTCAACCACAACGAGCTCCACCCGCGCCCTTCGGTCCCCTCTTGCCACTATAAATAGAGGCCTCCACAGCTCGATTCCTCCATACCATCTCACTCCCAACCTCTCGCTGATCCTTCCCACCTATTCCCGGAGCAAGGCGAGCAGCACATCGTTGGAATTTGGCCGGAGCCTGCCGCTGCTGGAGAAGAAGGGAGCCGTCGATTGGAGCCACCCTAGGAGAAGCTGTCGGTACCAGGAGAACCGCCATCGTCGACTTCGTCATTCGCTCCTGTCGCCGACCCTCGCCTGAGCCCCGGTGAGGCTCCCACGACCCCCACCTGCCGCGCTAGGGTTCTGTCTCACCGGCGCTGCCCGACATGGACGATGAACCAGGGCCGTTAGATTAGAACGAGATCCCATGGTCCACGTTGCCCCGTACTGCTTCGCCCCTCCCCGTCTCACTGACGCATGGGGACAACCACTTAACCAGCCCGCGCGTGCACTATGTGTAGTGGGCCGGCCCAGTTAACCCTCCCACGCGACCCAACAATTCAAATTAAGCTTTATTCATTTAATTTCAAACCCAGTTATGTACCTAGATTTAAAAATCAACCCATCTCGATTCACTGAACCAAAATGCATGAAACCAATTTTGTTGGAAAGGTACTGAAATGCTTAATCCAAGCCCGTTGGATTCAAACCATTTGGATTTGTAGATCAACCATGGTAAAAATAACAAGGCAGAAGCTTTTCTGCATTCAAACATTTTTCAAAATTCAACCATAAGAGCTTTTGAGTTGATTCCAACTCTCAAAAATCACAATTGATCCTACCTCTCAGAATATGTAAAAACATATGGGTTTACTTACAGAGATAATGTTCAAGTAATAAAAGAATGCTACATAGGCATTTCTAGTCACTTTATTTAATTAAAATAAAAAGGTTAAATCTTATTAAATTGTGGCACCACTTTAAATCACATTCCCATGTACTGAAATATGTGGTGATGACATGTGTCAACATGATCCCATGTTTGAGTTGGATAATATTAAATCTTAAGTAGTTTTTCAATGAGTAGAAATTACTTTTCTAAAAATAAAATAAATAGGACAAGTGCTTTAATCAGTGATGATGCTAGATCACCTAGTGTGAACTTTTGTGTGATGATTAGAAATATTTAAGTATTGTTTGGTGATTGTGTACCTTGTATTTATTTATAGACGCTAGTACCGATCAAGGATACGAGGAGGAAGGAGGATACTATGAGGAAGAAGCCGAGGAGAACTTCAACCACTGCTCTACACAAGGCAAGCTTATACTAATATCTTAGCAATCCAATACTTGAAACCTTGCAAGCTAACCCTTGCAACTGTTGCAAGTTAATACTTGCTTGTTACCATGCTAACTATATGCCTTAAGCATATGTGATCATACCCACTTGATAACGCAATCCTAGTTTTACTTGCAAGCTTTATACTTTATTTTATTTATCAAAGAATTCTCTTAGAGTTTACAAAGTAAATTGTAGATACTAGAAGGATATTGGAAGGTAGCATAAAGAGCATAAAATTTGGCCTAAGTTAGATAATCTTGATGTCATCCTAAGGCATGAGATTGAACTTAGCTAATCCCCACTTATTTATTACCCCTCATTAGTCTTTACACCCACTTGTAGATGCTAGTGCTAAGCATAAAACTTGATCAACTTTAGATGGGAATACTTGGTGAAAATGGTTATCAAAACCTTAGAATGATGAGTCATTCTACTGAAATGTTTTGACATGTGTTTCCGAACACCAGATGATTTTGATGATGAAAATGATGAGGCATGAGCCTTAGCCCTTTACAAAACTGATGGTTGTCTAGATGCGATACCATTCCAATTTTACCGTACAACCACAATACCCAAAATTTGGGTAGGGCTTGACTGGAAATTTATATACCTTAGTATGGCCAAGGTCTGAGCTGAGGCTACCTTGTGAATATTGTCCACCTGTGCAGTACCCAATATGACAGTTGGTCATGGTTGGGAGGCCAAACTCACAGGAGAGGTGCTTATACTAGGGCGTGTAATTGAAAGGTTAGGATTGATTATCCTCATACTGAGTATGGTGAATTCAGGATTGTTCCTGACGGATGTATCGAATATTGTGGTGAAAGTGTACAATCTCTGCAGAGTGTCAAACTATTCGAATATCCGCGTCCGTGGTTATGGACAGTTGGAGTGGCCATACTGTTCTATCGTCAGATGTTTTCAAAATGACTTATGAAATGAATGATGACTTTGACTTGACCACAACAGAATTGTGATATGAAATTCAAATTCCCACTTAGGTATTATAAAATTTTCAACTAGTTTTCTTTGCTTCCGAACTTAGTAGAGGTAAATCTGGCTTTTTGCAAAACAACCCTAGAGCTTAGTATATCCTATTCAAAACCACTTCACTTGTTAGTATTAGTTTGCGAGTACTTAAAGAATGCTCATGGCTTTGTCCCTGGCTATTCCCGTGGCCAGACTATGAAGAGGAGTATCAGGATGATGGACCGCAGGAAGGTTACGACAACTAGGATCATCTCCCATCGTCAATAATGCCTGTGACCCCGAAGATGGAGCTTCGCCTACGCTATCGTTACTATTACGTTATTCCGTTGCTTGAATTGTATTAAGAACTGGATCATGAGATCCTTATTTGTGTAATACCTTATGTATGGTTTGTAATGGATGATGTAATGTGATATCCAAATCTGTTATGTCTCGCAAAAATGGTAATCCTGGGATTGCGATGTATGACATAATAGGCATCTGTGATTAAAGATCCGGGTGTTGACACCATGTGTCTCTGAAAGGGTATTTTACCCTCTACTATTTTTGGTTGACAATGACACCGCAGTTAGAGCGGACTAATAGTACTTCTAGTTTCTTACACAGGTTTTAGTCTGATGGTGTGATGGAAGGTCATCAGAGACCCCCCCCCATTTTTATAACGAAACTTTGTTCCGGAGTTTTTCTCTTTATGTAACTTGAGTCCTATTAGGAACTCTGCACTATTAAGAGGGGTTCTCTCGATGAGCTTGTTGGGGATGAATTCCTAAGCCATATACACATCCCATACACCTACTTGATCCATCAGCAAAGAGAGAGGAGAACAAAATCTATCTATCAAGACTTTTCTGGAAATCTGGTGTACAGGCCGGTTGAACCGACTCACAGACCAGACCGTTCAGTGTCAGGACCGGAAAACCAAGATTGAACTGGGTTTCCCGGTTTACTTATACCGAGTCTAACCAAGGCTGGGGTCAGTAACCAAACCCGGTTGGATTCCGGTTTTCCAGGCTGAGAATCGGACCATCCGTTGTGTGGGCCGGTCCAACCGAACTTAAAACCGAATCCTGTGAAATTGCTTGAAACGGCTAGTTTTTCTTCTTGGAGTATAAATATCCTTTCTTCCACCTTGAGTAGGTCAGGCATTCCAGTTCATATCCTTTCTTGAAGCTCTCTCTCTCTCTCTCCATTGTTGAAACACAAAAGCTTGAGGATCTCCCATTCTACCCAACTAAATCCAAATCCCTTTAGTAGAAAGGAAGAGGAGGTCCCAGTCTATGTTCCAACCAAGCCAAAGTTCATTCCCCCTCGAGTTCATCGAGTTAGCTTGTTAATCTTGGGTTTGTGGGAAACCCTAGGCGGCTAGGGTCGCCTGGAGGCATTCGGCTTGTCATTTGCTCCGTGGAAAGTTTGTGAGGGTTTGGAGACTACCTTAAAGTCTACCACGAGTAAGTGAGCTATTCCTTCATGGGATAGGCTCGGAGAAGAAGGTGAGCCTTTGTGGCGTTGAGGAATCCTTCATGGAACTTCACACCTCTCCAAAGTGGCATAGCCCCCCTTCCCAAAGGTGGTGAACATGGGAATACATCTTCGTCTCCGCGTGATTTGGTTATTCCTTAACCGATCTCTTACTTGTGTTGTTTACCTTGTGATAGCCTTCGTGCTTGAAGTATCTTACATCATCATCTAGGTTTCCTCACCTAGTTTTTATTTAGGCACACTTATACTCTGCAAAGCCTAAAACTTGCAAAATATTACAAAGAATTTTGTATAAACCTATTCACCCCCCTCTAGGTTAACCATCTTACACTTTCAATTGGTAACAGAGCCAAGGGCTCTTTTTAGGGCTTTAACGCCTAAGAGAAAAGATGGTTTTCTTTGATGATGAGGAGGATAAGAGTTATTCGGTCAGGGATCTTCGTGAAATCATGGCCAAGAGTGCCCTTGAAAATGACAAGTCTGATTCCAATCTCCTTGTTCGAATGAGTTACCTAGAAGGACAACTTAAGGCCATTGGCGATGGGGCTTTTCTTGGTAACCCATTGGTAGTACCTCAAGGGAGACCAATGGACACAGGAAAGGAGAAGGATGTCGAGTCCGCTCATGAGAGTGACTCATCAAAAACCTCCACGCCCCTAATAAATTTCCTTATGTTTATCCTAAACAAAAGAACATCATGCCTTATATTAATGTTTCGTGTCCCGCACCTCACCATGATGGATCTCGTTTCTCTCATCCGAAAGCTTCTATGGAATCTCATCTTCGTAGTTGTAGCGTTGAGCTTTGGGAGATCGTGTGCACTGGCTTTCACCCACAAGATCCCAACAATCTCACTCCGGGAGAGTACTACGACCATCAACTAAATGCAACAGCTTGTGACAAGATAATGAGTGCCATCCACCGCACTCTCCATGATCAAGTCAACGACATCCCCACCGCAAAGGATCTTTGGGATAGGATTGTCATTCTCCAAGAGGGAATGTCTCTTATCCAAAAGTACAAGTATGAAGCTGCCAAGTCGGAGATGAACATGTTCATGAACCATGATGGTGAGTCCATCGCGGAAGCATACAAGAGGCTTGTTGCCCTCCATGTGAAGATTGGTGGTCTAGGTTGTGAGAAGTATGACGATAGGTTCAACTTGAATGATGAGTTCATCAATTCCAAGATTGTCTCTATGATCGTAGTCACTGATAAGAAGCTTGCCTTGAACTTGCAACTCCTTGGTAGAGCTAATAAGTTCTTTCCCGATGATCTAGTCTCTTATCTTGTTGCCACGGATAACTTGGCAAATGAAGGACAAAATATCAATGAGATCAATCGTTCTATTGGGTCTTCTCGGTCTCTAGCACTAAAGGCCAAGCAAGTGCAAGAAGATGCTGCAAGTGAAGCAGAAAGCAATGTTTATGGAGTTGATGATATGCTCTCTCAACTTGATCTCTTCACCAAGAACATGAAGTTCCAAAGAAGGAGAAGTTCAACGGGATCAAGTGAGAAGAAAAGGACGTGCTACAATTGTGATGAGTTGAGCCACTTTGCCGATAAATGTCCATATGAGAAGAGGCTTGACAAACCCAAGTATGAAGAGGGTGCCAAACCAAGATTGAAGCCCAACCCCATCAATGAAAGATACAAGAGGAACAATAGGCGTGATGGCAAAGGCTTCCTAGGTCAAGAATACATATCCAACAAGGAGGAAGAGGATGATGAGAAGGTTGTTGGAGTGTCCGGTTTGGCCTTTGCTGAACCCGGTTCTCTCTTCACCTATGACTACATCAAGGACTACACCGACGACTCTCCTACACCCAAGGTCGCCGCCACTTGTCTCATGGCAAGGATCTCCAAGGTAATCTCCTCTCCTCCATCTCTATCTACTGTATTGGATGATCTTGAGAGTAACCATGATAGTGATAGTGATGAATTTGGTAAAGAATATATACAAGAAATATATGCTATCATGAAGTCTCTTCCTTGCATTTCTCGTGCTATAGTCAAGCAATTAATGGAACTTGTCAACTCACGTGACAAGACCATTGATAGCTTGGAATCTCATATTGATGATGAGAAATGAAGATTCAATCTTCTTGAGCAAGAGCTATGTGAGGAAAAGAATACCACTTCATTTCTTAAACAACAAATTGAAATCTTTGAACTTGATAAGGCAAAAGACATGGACACTATTGATAGGGCTAACACCTTGTCCCAAGAGCTTGATGCTTCAAAGAAAGAGCTTGAGGTTGCTCATGCTTCTCTTACCAAGGACCTTGAGCACCTTGAAAAGGCTAGTTTGCTTGTCAAGTGTGAGCTCATAAAACTTGGAGAGATCCATGACCATGCTCTTGGTACATTGAAGGATCCAATTATTGTTGGGAAAGATTCTTGTTCATCTAACTCTACCTTTGATCAAACTCTCCTCATTGAGGAAAATAAGAATTTGAAAGAGCAAGTTGAGAAAGAGCGTCGTGCACCTACTTCCAAGGGAAAGATTCTAGATGGGATTCTATCCCGTCAAAATACAAAGGTTTCCAAGGAAGGCGTCAATTTTGATCCAAAGAACAACAAGAATCATGCCATTACACCAAAGAATATAACCTTTGTAAAATAAGGTGACAAGGTGGTTAACCAAGTCAAGAAGAATGGTGTGAATGGGGGAGCCATAAGGGGCAACCCCAATCATAAATATGCAGGAAAATCTAATCCATCCTATGTGCTATGTAAGAGCACTCAAGGAGATGTATATGCCAAATATGTTGGCACTCGAAATGGTTAGCTTATAGATGGTACTCAATTTGGGTACCAAAGGATCTTGTTTCTAATGCTAAGGGACCCATTACTCAATGGGTTCCTAAATCAAAGAATTGATTTTGTAGGGTTATGCCTCCGGTGGATCAAAATGGGTGTTTGATAGTGGATGCACCAATCATATGACCAGAGGTAGAAGTGGGATTGACCAATTCATTCACGATGTCAACTCAACGTCAAGGATCACTTTTGGTGATAACTCAAAAGGAAAGGTACTTTGTTATGTCAAGTTGGTGGTCTCCAAGGCCTTGTCCCTATAGACCGTCTTGTTTATTGAACACCTTGGCTACAACTTACTTTCAATTAAACATCTTGCGGATGCCGGTTATGATTCTTATTTCTCTAAAACATTTGTGAAAGGCTTTAGGAGTGATGATCTCAGTTTAGTCCTTGTTGGTCATGTGGAAGACGACCTTTACGTGGTCGACCTCTCAGAAGAGAGCCAATCCCTTCCTACATGTCTAATGGCCAAGGCTGTGTAGGGATGACTTTGGCCTCGTCGCCTTGGCCATGTCAACATGAGAAATCTCAATCAACTCCTAAATGGTGAGCATATTGTTGGACTAACCGGTGTCTCCTTTGAGAAAGATTGTGTGTGTAGTGCTTGCATTTCAGGAAAGCAAGCTGGGAAGCATCATCCTTCCGTAACTAAGGTGGCCACGTCGAGACCCTTGGAGCTTCTCCATTTGGATCTCTCCTAGCCATCAACTTATGATTCTCTTGGTGAAAGAAAATATGGTCTTGTCATTGTTGATGATTACTCAAGGTATACTTGGGTCTTCTCCTCAATTCAAAGGATGAGACCTACAAGGAATTCATGATCTTCGCCAAGCAAGCTCAACACACTCATGAAGTGGAGATCAAGACCATTAGAACTGACAACATCACCGATTTCAAGAACTACACCATGCAAGAGTTAGTTGAAGATGAGGGGATCAAGCATGAATTCTCGGCTCCCTATACCCCTCAACAAAATGGTGCTGTTGAAAGGAAGAACCAGACAATTATTGAGATGGCAAGAACAATGTTTAGTGAATTCAAGTCACCCCACAACTTTTGGGGAGAAGCCATTACCACCGCGGTTCACTACATGAACCGGCTCTTCCTCGGAGCTCCCTTTGACATGAATTCGTACGAGATTCTCACAAGTAAGAAGCCCAATGTCAACTACTTCCGTGTCTTTGGGTGCAAGTGCCTTGTTAAGAACAAGAAAGAAAAGCTCGGTAAATTTGAATCTAGAACTATAGAGGGTATCTTTGTTGGTTATGCGGAAAACTCTCATGCCTACAGGTACTACAACAAAACCAATGGTTGTGTTGAAGTATCTTGTGACATGGAGTTTTTGGAGAATAATGTCCCCCATGAGGGGCAAGTTGTTTCACGTGGTGTAGGTGATGGAGATTCCTCTCAAGTCATCAAGTTAATGGGTATCGGGCATATTTTTCCCACCGAGTCTCACATTCATGTTCAACAATATGATGGGGAGAATCAAGATCAACACAAGAAGAGCCAAGCTCTACCCAAGTTGAGCCAACAAGTGCACCACAAGATCAACATCTCACTCAAGATGCCATGCAAACCGAAGAACAAGAACCAAGCCCTCAACCCGTTGAGCAAGACCAAGTAGAAGATCAAACTCCTCCATCTCAAGGTCAAGCTCAAGATGGTGTCAATGATCAAGGTCCCTCAAAAGATGAATTTGTTGATCATGAAGGCATAATTCGGAAGATCAAGGCCGACTCCATTGCAAGTGGATTCCAAGTCAATAATATCCTTGGAAGCATATCAAGAGGGATCGATACTCGTGCCAAGAACAAGAACCTCACAAAATTTTGCGGGCATCATGCTTTTGTGTCCAACTTTGAGCCTCTCAAGGTTCATGAGGCGTTGGAGGATCTGGATTGGGTCATTGCCATGCAAGAAGAACTCGAGTGCTTCACCCGCAATGAAGTTTGGTCCCTACTGGAGAGGCCTAAAGATCACCGCATCAATGTCATTGGGACCAAGTGGGTGTTCAAGAACAAGAAAGATGAAAATGGAACCGTCACAAGAAACAAAGCAAGGTTAGTGGCACAAGGGTATGCCCAAATAGAAGGTATTGACTATGAGGAAATCTTTGCGCCTGTTGCTCATCTTGAAGATATTCGTCTCTTGCTTGCATATGCATCTTTTCATAACTTCAAGCTTTATCAAATAGATGTGGAAAGTGCATTTCTTAATGGTCCCTTGAAAGAGGTTGCAAATGTAGATCAACCCCCGGGTTTCAAAAACACGCGCTATCCCAACCATGTGTATCTACTCCATAAGGCTCTCTACAAACTAAAGCAAGCTCCTCGTGCTTGATATGAGCACCTTAGGGACTTCCTACTCATGGAAGGGTTTAGCGTGGGTAAGGTCGATTCCACCCTTTTCACCAAACGGGTTAAAGGGGGTGGCTTATTCATTATTCAAATTTATGTTGATGATATTATCTTTGGTGGAGCTAACGAATCTCACAACAAATATTTTGCCGAGTTGATGGCTATGAAATTTAGGATGTCCATGATGGGGGAGTTGAAGTTCTTTCTAGGATTCATTATAAAGCAGCTTCCTCAAGGCACTTTCATCTCCCAAGAGAAGTATATAAAGGACATGCTCAATAAGTTCGAGACGGCCAAGGCTAATCCCATGAAGACACCCATGTCGATAAATGGGCAACTTGGTCTTGGATCGGTGAGAAGGACGCGAATCAAAAGGTATATCTCTCTATGATTGGTTCCTTGCTCTACCTTTGTGCCTCTAGGCCGGATATCATGTTAAGTGTTGGAATGTGTGCTTGTTTTCAATCCTTTCCCAAGGAGTGCCACTTGATGGCGGTCAAACGGATTTTTAGGTACCTTGTTCTCACCCCTACTCTTGGGCTTTGGTATCCAAAGGGGTCAATGATACGTCGGAAACGTATCTATAATTTTTGATGTTCCATGCTCATTTAGTATCAACTTTGCTTTGCTTTTTCTACACTTTGAGGTGTTCTTATATGTTTTCTGGTAATAACCTATTAACAAGATGCCACGGTGCTAGTTGCCTGTTTTCTTTTGTTTTTTGCTTCCAAAAAGGCAGAAAATCAATATTCTCCGAATTGGACGGGACAAAAGCCAAAGTCAATATTTTACTGTCGGCAACACAAAGCCAGAATACGAGACGGAGGAGGCTCACCAGGGGGCCACACCCCCTGGCTGCACGGGTGGGCCCAACCTGCTAGGGGGGTGCAGCCGCCCTGGTGGCCCCCTACCTTGCCTTTTTGCCTATAAAGTCCCCCCGATGCCAAAACCCTAAACACCCGATCAAAATTCCACGAATTCGTCTGTAGCCGCCACCACCATCGTCCCTAGATCGGGGGGATCTGAAGCTCTTCCCGGCACCCTGCCAGAGGGGAGATCATCCCGGAGTCCCTCTTCTTCATCTTGCCAGCCTCCGGTATGAAGCGTGAGTAGTTCCACCTTGGACTACGATTCCATGTAGTAGCTAGATGATTGTATCTCCTCCTTGTGCTTTCATGTATAGATCTTGTGAGCTCCGTTCATGATCAAGATCTAATCTATTTGTAATCATGCATGTTGTGTTTGCGGGGATCCGATGGATATTGATATTACTATGTCAGATTGATTAATGGTTTTGTCTTATTGATTCTATCATGTCTGTGTTGTTTGTGATCTTGCATGCTCTCCGTTGTTAGTAGCTACCTTGGCCAAGTAGTTGCTAGTGACTCCAAGAGGGGGTATTTATGCTCGATAGTGGGTTCATGCCTCTATTTACCAAGTGAAGTGACAAAAATCTCTTCGGTGGTAGATGTGTTGTTGACACTAGGGAGAAAACAACGGTCTCTAGTTCATGGAACAAGTGGAATGTTTACCTTACACACTTTGCTTAAAGCATTTGTCTATTGCTTGCAACTTAATACTAGAGGGGGATTCAGATGATAACCTGAAGGTGGACTTCTAGTCATAGATGTAGTTGGATGGCGGTCTATGTATATTGTTGTATTGCCCAATCGAATCTCATAGGATCTTTTTGTCTAGTATTGCATTTTTATGCCTTGATCAGTCCTGTCAATTTCCCTGCTGTAATTTGTTTACCCTGCATGCCATGTTTGTTTCTAAGGAGAGCACCTCTAGTGAACTATGGACCCCGGTCCAATCTTTACCATTGATACATCTTCGACTGTTACAGTTTACTTGCTGCAAACCATCATAACATTCCACACCACACATTTAATCCTTTGTTACAACAAACCGGTGACCTCGGCAACCTCACTGTTCGTTGGGGAAAAGTCTTGAGTTTGTGTTGTGCAGGTTTCCATGTTGCTTGCAACCCCTTTGAGACGTTTCCTTCCTCCTACTGGTTCGATAACCTCGGTTTCTTACTGAGGGAAGAATTTCTGCTATGCTCTTCACACCTTGCTCTTGGGGTTTCCAACGAAGCGCTCCCATGACAACACCGGGCGCCATCAAGCTTTTCTGGCATCGTTGCCGGGGAGGCTAAGGACGTCTTCACAAGGGGAGTACTACTCAACCTTTCTCTTTACTTTGTTTTTAGTTTGCTTAGTTTATTTTCCTTGGTTTTTTTGCCTATTTTTATCAAAAACTCCAAAAAAAATTAGTTCAGTTTGGTTTGCTTTCTCTTATAAAAAACACAAAAAATAGTTCATGCTCTAGCTGCTGCTGCTGTTTTTGGCTTGCTCCACTTTTTCCAAAATGAACTCTACTGAGAACACCAAGTTGTGTGACTTCACTAGAACAAACAACAATGATTTCCTTAGCACTCATATTGCTCCACCTGCTCCCAATGCTACCTTTTATGAAATTAAGCCTACTTTGTTGAATCTTTTGATGAGAGAACAATTTTCTGGTGCTAGTTCTGATGATGTTGTTGCCCATCTCAATAGCTTTGTTGAACTTTGTGAGATGCAAAAGTATAAGGATGTGGATGGAGATATTATTAGGCCCAAGTTGTTTACTTTCTCCTTGAGAGGAAAAGCTAAAGAATGGTTGCTATCCTTGCCTAGAAATAGTATTGATTCTTGGATTAAGTGCAAAGATGCTTTTATTGGAAAGTACTACCCTCCTACTAAGATTATATCTATGAGAAGCGATATTATGAAATTTAAACAACTTGATAATGAAAATGTTGCTCAAGCTTGGGAAAGAATGAAATCTTTGGTTAAGAATTGTCCCACTCATGGACTCACTGCTTGGATGATTATCTAGACTTTTTATGCAGGTTTGAACTTCTCTTCAAAAAACCTGTTGGATTCAGCTGCTGGAGGTACCTTTATGGGCTTCACTTTGGGTGCTGCAACAAAACTCCTTGACAATATGATGGTTAACTATTCTGAATGGCACACTGAGAGAGCTCCACATGGTAAAAAGGAAATTCTGTTGAAGAAACCTCCTCTTTGAGTGATAAGATTGATGTTATTATGGTTATGCTTATTAGTGGGAAATCTCCTTTAGATCCAAATAATGTTCCCTTAGCCTCTTTGGTTGCTCAAGAAGAGCAAGTTGATGTGAACTTCATTAGAAACAACAATTTCAACAATGATGCCTATAGGAATAATTTTGGTGGTAACAACAATTATAGGCCTTATCCTCCTAATAATGGCAATACCTATGAAAAATCCTACAACAATGCTAGAAGTGCCCCCTCTGCACTTGAAGTCATGCTCAAAGACTTTATTAGTAAACAAACCATTTTCAACAAGACTGTGTAGGAAAATCTTTTAAATGTTGAGAAAAATATTTCCTGTTTCTCTGAAGCTCAGTCCTCTTTGATTAATAAAATGGCTGCTAAAACTAAAACCATGGAAAGTACCTTTGCTGCCACTCATGCCATACAAGTTACTATTAATGAAAATGTTAGACTGTTATCCCAACTTCATGCTAAGTGGGAAAGGGAAGTTGAAATTGATAGAAACAATAGTGTGTGCACCATCACCACTAAACCACAAGAAGTCCATATTCCTCCTCCTACAATGCCTAAGCCTAATGGGTCTACTACTATTGATGCTAAGTTTGATTTTGATATAGATGGTTGCAATATTTCTGAAGTGATTTTGTTCCTGCAAAAGCTTGCTAGAAGTCCTGGTGCTAGAGATATGCATGTTGCTTTCAACAAACACATTATAGATGCTCTTGTTAACATCAAAGAAGAGAAGTTAAAACACAAAGCTTCTATTCCTAGGAAAGTAGAAGATAGTTGGGAACCCATTATTAATGTGCAAGTGAATGACTTTGATCTCAAAGCTTCATGTGATCTTGGTTCTAGTGTCTCTATTATGCCTAGGAAGATTTATGAAATGCTTGATTTGACACCTTTGGAAGATTGTTATTTGGATGTCCCACTTGATGATAATGTTAAGAAGAAACTCATGGGGAGTATTAATGATGTTCTCATTATGGTTAACAATGATTATGTCCCTGTTGATTTCTATGTTTTGGATATTGAATACAATGATTTTTGTCCTATTACTTTGGGAAGACCTTTTCTTAGAACTATTGATGACATCATTGATATGAAATAAGGCACCATTAAATATCAATTTACATTCAAGAAAGGTATTGAACACTTCCCTATGAGGAGAGAGAAGTTGATTTTTGCTTCTCCTTTGAAAGCAAGGTTTGATGTTAATGCTTCTTCATTTGAAAATACTTGATTTCTTGCTTCTTGTGCCTAACTTAAAGGCATTAAAGAAAAGTACTTGTTTGGAGATAACCCAAGAGTTTCATTGAGTCTTGGAAGTTATTACTTCAGTAATGACTTCTCTTTATCCTTTTTGTTTGCTTTTTGTGCCAAGAATGACCTCTAATGAGAGGGAAGTAAGATTTGGGGAGTTGATGTCCTGAAACAGATTTCTGTCCTCCACCATAAAAATTCATCAGGAGTCTCTGTAAGTCAGATTGAGCTGCAAATTTACGAATAAATCCCCTAGTATGTTATCTAACTTTAGTTATTTCAACACGTTTTTATTTGAGCAACAGAATAGTTTTGAAAAAATCGGTTTCTACCTGCTGGTCTGTTTTGACAGATTTCTGCAATTATTTGCATTTGCTTCTTATTGATTCCTTTTTGAGTTCTCTTTTGGGGAATTGAGCTTTTTGAAGGAGTTGCTACAGTAGCTTGTGTTTTAGTGAAAAGTTTTTCTGTTCCAAAGCTAAACCCAAGGGTCTATTATCTTTTGAATACACTAATGTTGCTAACGAAGATCGTGTGAAGTTCTGTATGAAGGAAAACTTTCAGGTGTAGAGATAGAATGATGTAATTACATGTAGAATGGACAAAAGCTCAAGCTTGGGGATGCCACCCCAAGAAATATCCAAGAGGTACAAGCGTCAAAGCTTGGGGATGCCCAAGGCATCCCCTTCTTCATCAATAAAAAGCTCAGGTCTTTCTAGACACTTCGTTTTTATTGTTTCATGCACTGTTGTGTTGTTCTTGGAGAGTCTTAGTTTTTGTTTGCTTTGCTTAGTTGTTTAGTTTGCTTGAATAATGTAGTTTGGACCCCCGTTCTTGTTGTGTTGTTTCAAATAAGTTGATTGGTGTCGGAAAGGAGTAGAAAGTTCTTGCTTGAAAGTGCAAGAAGAGCTTGTATTGACTATGACTTATACATTTGCATGACATGCTAGGTGTTGTTTTGACCTTATGCTTAGTGATTATTTCTGTAGCATGTCTTGTTCCAGACAATTGGGATTTCTTAGTGTGCCTTGAAGGAATCATGCGTTGTTTTAGCATACAAAAGCATAATATTGTGGTATTCTCCATTGATGCTTTGTTTAGGTTGGCTTGGCACATGCTCACACCATGTTATGACTATGAACATGTCACCATAGCCTCTATGATCATTTAGTCCTAGAGTTGTAGTACCACTCTATGCTTGATTAGTAATGTTTTGTCGCTCTGCATGATTATGGCCATTATTGCTCTCTTAGTTGGTTGCTCCCAGTCTTTTGCTCGCCTCCACTTGTATGAGTAAGCTCTACTCATGCTTCCAACTTCCAAGAAACCAAGTTATTCTAAAGTGTCCACGATAAACTCCTATGCATGGTGTGTTATACCATTCCAAATATATTCTTGTTTTCAGCTATCTTCCAATTAAAAAGTATTTTGTTATGGTTAAAGCCCTCACGAACTTGATGGCACATTTTTTATTCTTTCCCTATAATAAACTTGAACCATTGTGTCATCTAAGTTATATATGCTTGCACTTATACATTGGAATTAGCAGAACCATGCTGTCATTGGTAACGTTTTCAATATTGCACTTGTACTTGTACACAGTTGATATCATGCTATTTTGTCTATGGATGTCGCCGGTGTGAAATAAAGAGGGAGCTTGTAAGTCAATGGAGTTATGTATTTTGTGTTAGAGAAACGCCTAGTCCGCTAGCCTAAGACATGCCTAATCATGGTGGAAATTTGTAGCATCACCATAATGAGCAATCTGTGAAGTATTCTAAATAAAAAGCTATGCATATAGTAAATAAAAAGATCGCTGAGATGCTCATTGTCTGCTTGCCTTGTCATTTTGGTTATGGGATAGCTCCTATACTATGTGAAAGGGGTACCCCTTGGCGGTTATCTATGATGCACATGTACTTACTATGACAAGAACTTATAGGTGACTAAAGTTGAGTAGCATGAGGTGCGGCCCTCGTATTCAAGGGACATGAGATTGCCAACTTATACTTTGTCAAGCATATACTCCATAGTTTGTTCACTTTAACCTTAATCACTTCAAGATGCTTATGATAGGGGCAATGAGGGCTGAAAGCTAACAAGTATCATAATGTTTGGAAGCTCTTTTTGCAACTTGAAATCCCTGCTTCCCTTTATGAAGGGCCTTTCTTCCACTATTATATTGAGTCTCCACCTTCTACCTTTAGGCACCATTAAGAGAGCATAGTTGCCATTCTTAGTTATATGTGCAGTGTCCCAAAACTTATTGATTGATGCATATTGTTGATATTACTTGTTCTTGTGCTATTTGTACCTAGTCACTCTTATGAACTTTGAAGGTGTCCTATGCATACTATTTGCTACTCCATGAGTGACAAGTTGAATGTCGCTATGCCATGTTTTATGTATGTCAAACAAACAAACATTTTTCAATGTATGTTATTCATGATCTTTGTTTATAGCCTTTCATGTTGCATGCATAGTTACATTGTCTTATTGTTAGAACTCCATCTTTCATGCACATGTTTAGAGTTCTTTGTTCCCAGCTTTCAATGTTTGCAAATGGTTTAATCTTGGTTTTGATGGTGCATGTCACCTCAAAAATTATTGTTTTATCACTTACGTACTCGAGGACGAGTAGGAGTTAAGCTTGGGGATGCTTGATACGTCGGAAATGTATCTATAATTTTTGATGTTCCATGCTTATTTAGTATCAACTTTGCTTTGCTTTGTCTACACTTTTAGGTGTTTTTATATGTTTTCTGGTACTAACCTATTAACAAGATGCCACAGTGTCAGTTGCATGTTTTCTTCTGTTTTTGTTCCAGAAAGGCAGAAAATCAATATTCTCGGAATTGGACGGGACAAAAGCCAAAGTCAATATTTTACCGTGGGGAACACGAAGCCGGAATACGAGACGGAGGAGAGTCACCAGGGGGCCACACCCCCTGGCCGCGCGGGTGGGCCTACCCCGCGCCTGGGGGGTGCAGCCTCCCTGGTGCCCCCTGCCTTGCCACTTTTCCTATAAAGTCCCCCCGGTGCCAAAACCCTAAAAACCCGATCAAAATTCAACGAAACCGTCTATAGCCGCCACCACCATCGTCCCTAGATTGGGGGGATCTGAAGCTCTTCCCGGCACCCTGACAGAGGGGAGATGTAAGATCCCTCCTTTGTAAAGGAAAAGGATCCCTGTGATTGCAATGCTAGTCCCTGGATCATTGCTAGCATCCATAGTTTAAGATGAAGTACACAGATACAAAGGTCATTTATTACATCCATTCCAGAGATAAAACATAGTCTTTTACAACTCAAGGCCACAGGCCTAATACAAGAGTTTGGAATAAGTAAATAAACATAAGTCTTCATCTTCATGTGCCACAGGCAAACATGTTGAGTGTAGACTCATGACACCTAATCCTCATCAGAGTAACCTGCAACATCACAAGTTACAACCACAGTGGGTCAATACTTTGGAATAGTATTGGCAAGTGATACCTTAGTAAAATTTAGGTGGACAATATTACTACATGCATTTTGGCTAAGTGTAGCTTGGCTTGCTTTGCTCAAAATAGGTTTTTCCTATTAGTTGAAATCACTAAGTTTTTCTTTGTCAAAACTTTTCCCAAGAAACCATCAATAGACATTGAGGTCCTTCACCCTTGTTCACCCACAAGTTTTTACTTAGAAGTTGGAGTGATGAGATTCTTGATAGCTTCCATGTCTTGATGCTCAAGTTGTCCATTGCCATGGACTTGGCTAAGTACTTAGATTTTTCCATCTGCAGAGGTTGTGCACTTTCCCCAGCAGACTTGGTTTCCCAAGACAAGACCTTTCAGAAGCCTTCCCTTAGCCAAATGGACGCGTTCCAACCTATCATCCCACTACCACCAACTATCCAAATGACTAAGTTCTAGCAACCTATGTGATCCAGGCAGAGCCCATATTGCCAAGTGGTTACACTATAAGCTTCTCAACACTTGGCCACTAAAATCCCTTTGTTCCTGGGTGGCTTTCCACAATTGAGATACACAAGGTAAACCATATCCATGGGCCTTGTGTAACCACTCAACCAAAAACCACCAAGCAATTACCATTCCACCCAGGTGATTCATTGACTTAGTTGTTTTATTAAGAAAAACATAAGTCCATAGACTTAGAAATATTTTCATCATAGCATGTATATACTTTAACAACCCTTGTTTGCTACTAGCTAGCCTAAGCATGGCATAGCAACTTAACTTAGAAATTTCCTAGCAATTCTACAACTACTTAGGATTTCCCAACATGGCATTTGGCAAAAAAATAGTAACACATGCAAGACTTAGCAAAAAATACTTCTAATGCTTTGTATGAAATATAGGGATGGAAATATTCATGAAGTACCACTTGCCTTGGTAGTGGGGAGAGTAGCACTCTTCACAATCACAATCACAATGACTAGCACCAAAGTCTACACAAAAAAATGGTAGCACAAAATTACACACAATTCATATACAAACAAACAAAAATACATATGCATGCAAGCAAAAATGCTAAGTGATGATTTTTAAAACTCCACCAAGCAAGTGCATAGTACTGAAACATAACCAAGTTAAAAACTTGCTAAACCAAGTTTATTTTACACTAAAACAATTTTCTAAACAATTTCTATACTCCAAATAGTCTTAAACAAGTTTCTGCAAATAAAGTCATTTTAACAGAAACTAAACATTAAACACATTTCATAAATGGAAAGGGCTTGTTCTCCTGATTCCAATGGTATAAAATTTGTCAAATTCTAACGTGTGGATCAAAAGTTATAGCTATTTCAAAATTGGATCTAAATCTGATTCAAATATGTTTTTAAACTCAAACCCTAGCCACGCGTCGCGCTCTGATTCGTCAGTACCGCTTCGCATGGATCGACCAGCGTGGAACGTCAGATCTAACTAAACGCGCACGGCTCAGATTGACACTTACCCCTTCGATGCAGATCTAATCTAGAGCGCTGGATCTAGATCCTACGGCTGCTAATCAACTGACCACAACTGAGCGGCGCTAGCGGCGGCGACTGGCGGCGGCGCGTCTGTCAGCGGCGGCGCTGGCGTTCTAGGTCGCGCGGGAGTGGGGGAAGAGGCTTACCAGGGTCGCAGGGAGCTGCTGATGCTCAAGGTGGCGATGGTTCGTCAAGGGGCGCGCGGACACGATGAGGATTCCTCGTCGGAGTAGAGGCAGACGTCGGGCAGGCCTTGGCGTCGACGGAGGCGAGGTTCTGGAGTGAGCTAATACAAACCAATGGTGCCGTTAGATGCGCACAAACCTGGCGAACTCGTGAGTGTCAAAAAGGGGTGTAGGGGTGGTCGGAAACTACCAGGAGGGGTTGCCGGAGTTGCGCCGAGCCTCGGTTGCTTCCAGCGGTGGACGGTGACGGCGTCCTAGGGCGGTACAGAGGAAATGGAAGATATGAGAAGATGCGCAGAGGCATGTAGATCATACTCGCGTGAAGCAGAGACCAAGGGGAGAACGATGCTCACCGGAATTGATCGCCGGAGGTCGTTGGTGCTGCGGCGGTGTGGGCGCGATTACGGGCAGCCTGGTGGCGTATTGTCAGAGCTGAGTGAGGGGAAAAGAGCGGAGTGGGGAGAGGATCTTATAGCCGAAGCAGGGGCGGAGATTACACACACATTCATATCCTATTAAGAGGATTAAAATCACGGCAGAGGCGGGGAAGAAACGGGCGGCGACGTGTTCCTGCGCGGGATTTGGGGAAGACGACGGTGACGTGGATGGGGCCCGCTTGTCAGCGAAATAAGCAGAGAGGGAGTGGGGTCCGAGCGTCAGTGACCGCGTGGGTGCGTCTGAACGTGCGAGAGAGAGAGAGAAGCCGAGTGGGCTAGCTGGGCCGTGTCTGCTGCTGGGCTCAATTCCTGGCGCCGACTTTTTTTCATTTCTTTATTCCTTTTCTTTTTCTGTTTTGATATTCTGGATTGGTTTTCAAATGAATTCAAACTCTTTTTGAATTCAAATCTTTTTGAGATTTTTGCAGTGTGCAACAGTCACAAAACTTGGCATAAAACCATGTGGTCACTTTGAGTGGGCTTGGTTATTTTTGGAAAAACAAAATAACAGGGACATTGCACTTGGTTTGCAAATGTTTGAAAATGGTTTTTGAAACCATTTCCATTTTGTAAAGTTTGGTTCAAATTCCACACTCAATCCATTCAACAAGGGAGACAAACAATCTTGGTTTAAAACATTCAAGATCTCAAATGGGGATGGCCATTTGATTTAAGTTTGCTCACATAAAATGATAGCACTATGTGCTTCTGTTTTCTTGAAATGAGTTTGAATTTGATCTCAATTCTATATGCATGCATGAATGATATGCAATCTTTGAAATCATGATTTTAGGGATGTTATAGGAGATCATCCCGGAGGCCTTCTTCTTCATCATACCAGCCTCCTGTATAAAGCGTGAGTAGTTCCACCTTGGACTACGGGTCCATGTAGTAGCTAGATGGTTGTATCTCCTCCTTGTTCTTTCATGTATAGATCTTGTGAGCTCCGTTCATGATCAAGATCTAATCTATTTGTAATCATGCATGTTGTGTTTGCGGGGATCCGATGGATATTGAGATTACTATGTCAGATTGATTAATGGTTTTGTCTTATTGATTCTATCATGTCTGTGTTGTTTGTGATCTTGCATGCTCTCCCTTGTTAGTAGCTATCTTGGCCAAGTAGTTGCTAGTGACTCCAAGAGGGTGTATTTATGCTCGATAGTGGGTTCATGCCTGTATTTACCAAGGGAAGTGGCAGGAATCTCTTCGGTGGTAGGTGTGTTGTTGCCACTAGGGAGAAAACAACGCTCTCTTGTTCATGGAACAAGTGGATTGTTTACCTTACACACTTTGCTTAAAGCAGTTGTCTGTTGCTTGCAACTTAATACTAGAGGGGGTTCAGATGATAACCTGAAGGTAGACTTCTAGTCATAGATGCAGTTGGATGGCGGTCTGTATATTGTCGTATTGCCCAATCGAATCTCATAGGATATTTTTGTCTAGTATTGCATTGTTATGCCTTGCTCAGTCCTATCAATTGCCCTGCTGTAATTTGTTTACCCTACATGCCATGTTTGTTTCTAAGGAGAACACCTCTAGTGAACTATGGAACCCGGTCCAATCTTTATCATTGATACATCTTCCACTATTATAGTTTACTTGCTGCAAACCATCATCGCCTTCCACACCATACATTTAATCCTTTGTTACAGCAAACCGGTGAGATTGAAAACCTCACTGTTCGTTGGGGCAAAGTCTTTAGTTTGTGTTGTGCAGGTCTCCAAGTTGCTAGCAACACCTTTGGTCGTTTCCTTCCTCCTACTGGTTCGATAACCTCGGTTTCTTACTGAGGAAAGACTTGCTACTGTGCTCTTCACACCTTGCTCTTGGGGTTTCCAACGAAGCGCTCCGATGACAACACCGGGCGCCATCAGTCAACCTTTGAGCTTGTTGGCTATTCGGATGCCGATTTGGCATGTGATAAGGTTGACTGGAAATCAACCTCCGGGGCTTGCCAATTAATTGGCTGGTCGTTGGTGAGTTGGTCTTCCAAGAAACAAAACTCCACAGCCCTATCCACCGCTGAAGCCGAATACATATCCGCGACATCTTGTTGTGCTCAATTTTTATGGATGAGGCAAACCTTGAAAGACTATGGTGTGTCTCTTGGTACGGTGCCTCTTCTATGTTACAATGAAAGCACAATAAAGATCGTCAATAACCCCGTCCAACATTGCCGCACCAAACATATTGACATTTGCCACCACTTCCTATGTGACCATGTCGCAAATGGTGACATCAATCTCACTCATGTGGGTACGATGTTTCAACTGGTCGATATCTTCACGAAGCCTTTGGATGAAGCCCGGTTTGTCATGTTGAGGCGATAACTCGGTATACTAGATCCTCAAAACTTGGATTGATTTACTTCTTGCACTATATTCTTGCTCTTAACGTGCTATGTGGCCTAGTCGCGCAACACATGTAGGGATAGCCATCTTACCATGTCTTGGTTTGATGCATACTTATGTGTGCAACATAAATTGATCTCATGTCATGATATGGGTCCAAGCATCTATCTTTGAGGTGCCATGACACATGTGCTTAAACATAGGGGGAGAAATCCCCCGCCAACTTCTTGCCTCCTATGCATCTCAATGTTTTCCCTCTTGAGGCTTTCTGGGTTCATTTTGCATCTTATTTTGACACTTGATATCCTTGAATCATGCCTATTGTTGCTATTTGTGTGGTTGAAATTGGTTCTTTCCAATAGGCATGCCTAGATAACCTTCTTCCTCTACCCTTTTGGAGTCTACTATCTTCCTCTACATGCACATGCCATCCTTGAAAAATTTTCTGAAATTTTTTTCGGAGTTTTTCTGGGATTTTCGGTTTTTGGCCCGGTTGAATTGGCCCTCAGACCGGGTGGTCCGGTACCAGTGCCGAAAAATCGAACCTGAACCGGATGTTCCATTCTAACTATACCGAATCTATCCGAGCCTCGGGACAGTATCTCACTCTGGTTGAGATTCGGTTTTCCGACCTGTAGATCGGGTTGTCCGGTTTGGATCTCGGTTGAACAGAACTTAAAACCGAGTTTCATATCTTTTTTAATCCTGCTTCCTGGCCCTCTCCCCTCCCTCCACCACTTACCCTTCACTTCCCCCGAACCCTGCCTCCTCCATTGTCGCCCCACCCACCCTCCCCTCCTCTCCTATGGTGATTCCACCCCTAGGATCCATAGATCGGGCCACCATTTCATGTAGAAGGACCTTTGGAGGCTCTCCACCAAAGGAATTTCTCCATCTCGCGGTGGTTTGGGAGCTTTTTGGTTTTCTTCTTCCTCAAGGGCTCTTTGGTGCTTTCTTCCAAGGGAAGCCATGTCCTCGGGTGAAGATGATGACTATGTGAGTGATGAGTATGTGCCTGAGGAGCCTGGAAGGAGCAAGAGGGCTCGTCGAGCCAATCAATCTATGCAGCGTGCGCCTGAGGGTAGTACTTGTACTAGTCGCATAAAGCTGATACGTCAGAAACGTATCTATAATTTTTGATGTTACATGCTTGTTTTGTATCTACTTTTCTTTGCTTTGTCTACACTTTGAGGTGTTTTTATATGTTTTCTGGTACTAACCTATTAACAAGATGCCATAGTGCCAGTTGCATGTTTTCTTCTGTTTTTGGTTCCAGAAAGGTAGAAAATCAATATTCTCGGAATTGGACGGGACAAAAGACAAAGTCAATATTTTACCGTGGGAGACATGGAGCCAGAAGACGATACGGAGGAGGCCTCGAGGGGGCCACACCCCTTGGCCACACGGCCAGGCCTGGCCCGCGCCTGGGGGGTGCAGCTGCCTCAGGCACCCCCTCGGCCTCCCTCTTCGCCTATAAGAATCCCCCGATGCCTAAACCCTAAGAACCCGATCAAAATTCCATAAAACCGTATATAGCTGTCGCCACCATTATCCCTAGATCGGGGGATCTGAAGATGTTCCCAGCACCCTGCCGGAGGGTAGATCATCACGGAGGCCTTCTGCTTCATCATGCCAGCCTCCGGTATGAAGCGTGAGTAGTTCCACCTTGGACTACGGGTCCATGTAGTAGCTAGATGGTTGTATATCCTACTTTGTTCTTTGATGTCTAGATCTTGTGAGATCCGTTCATGATCAAGATCTCATCTATTTGTAATCATGCATGTTGTGTTTGCGGGGATCCGATGGATATTGATATTACTATGTCAGATTGATTAATGGTTTTGTCTTATTGATTCTATCATGTCTGTGTTGTTTATGATCTTGCATGCTCTTCGTTGTTAGTAGCTATCTTGGCCAAGTAGTTGCTAGTGACTCCAATAGGGGGTATTTATGCTCGATAGTGGGTTCATGCCTCTATTTAATCTAAGGAAAGTGACAGAAATCTCTAAGGTTGTAGATGTCTAAGGTAAACATCACATCTACATCTACATCCAGGATGATCTCCCCTCCGACAGGATGCCGGGAAGAACTTTAGATCCCCCCGATCTAGGGACGACGGTGGCGGTGGCTATAGAAGGTTTCGTGGAATATTGATCGGGTACTTAGGGTTTCTGCATCGGGGGCTTCTTATAGGCGAATGGGGAGGCCGAGGCGGTGTCAAGGGGCCTCACACCCTGCCTAGGCGCGAGGCAGGGCCCACCCGCGCCTAGGGGGGGTATGGGCGTCGTGTCCCGCTTCTCTGTCTCCCCTCTGGACTTCTTGTTCCCCACGGAAAGTTATTGACTTTGACGTTTTTCCGTCCAATTCCGAGAATATTTCTTTACTAGCTATTCTGGAACAAAAAACAATAGAAAATAGGCAACTGGCACTGTGAGAACTTGTTAATAGGTTAGTACCAGAAAACATGTAAAAAGCACCTCAAAGTTTAGACAAAGCAAAGAAAAGTAGATACTAAACAAGCATGGAACATCAAAAATTATAGATACGTTTCCGACGTATCAAGCATCCCCAAGCTTAACTCCTGCTCGTCCTCGAGTAGGTAAGTGATAAAAAGAATAATTTTTGAGGTGACATGCACCCTCACAATGAAGATCCAACCATTTGCAAGCATTGTAAGCTGGGATCAAAGAACTCTAAACATGTGCATGAAAGATGGAGTTCTAACAATAGGACATATTAACTATGCATGCAACATGAAAGGCTACAAACAAAGATCATGAATAACATGCATTGAAAAAATTTGTTTGTTTCACATACATAAAACATATCATAGTGGCATTCAGCTTATCCCTCATAGAGTAGCAAATAGATGCATAGGACACCTTCAAAGTTCACAAGGGTGAATAGAAACAAATAGCACAAGAACAAGTAATATCACAATATGCATCAATCAATAAGCTTTGGAACCCTACACATAGAATGACAACTATGCTCTCTTAATGGTGCCTAAAGGTAGAAGGTGGAGACTCAATAGTGGTGGAAGAAAGGCCTTTTGTAAAGGAATCAGGGATTTCAGGTTTCAAAAAGAGCTTCCAAAAATTATGGTACTTGTTAGCTTTCAGCCCCCATTGACCCTATCATAAGAATCTTGAAGTGGTTAAGGTTAAAGTGAACAAAGATGGATTATATGATTGACGAAGTATAAGTTGACAATCTCAAGTCCCTTGAATATGAGGGCCACAACTCATTCTACTCAGATTCAGTCACATGTAAGTTCTTATCATTGTAAGTATTTGCATATCATTGAGAACTGCCAACGGGGTACCCCTTGCACATGGTACAAGAGCTTTCCCATAACCAAAATGACAAGGCAAGCAGACAATGAGCATCTCAGCAATCTTTTTATTTACCATATGCATAGCTTTTTATTAAGGATGCTTCATAGATAGCTCACCAAGGTGATGCTGCAAGTTTCCACCATGATTAGGCATGGCTTAGGCTAGCGGCCCAGGCGTTTCTCTAACACAGAATACAAACTCCATGGACTTACAAGTTCCCTTTTTATTTCACACCGGTGACATCCATAAACAAAAGAGCATGATATCAACTGAGTACAAAGTACAAGTGCAATGTTTAAAACGTTCCTCGTGACAGCATGGTTCTGCTAATTCCAATGTATAAGTGCAAGCATATACAACATAGATGACACAATGGTTCAAGTTTATTAGGGGCAAAGAATATAAAATGTGCCATCAAGTTCGTGAGGGCTTTAATCACTAAGTTTTCACATAAAAATAGTTTTTAATTGGAAGATAGCTGAAAACAAGAATATACTTGGAATGGTGTAACACACCATGCATAGGAGTTTATAGTGGACACTTTGGAATAACTTGGTTTCTTGGGAGTTGGAAGCATGAGTAGAGCTTACTCATACAAGTGGAGGCTAGCAAAAGACTGGGAGCAACTAACTAAGAGAGCAATAATGTCCATAATCATGCAGAGCAACAAAGCAATACTAATCAAAGCATAGAGTGGTACTACAAGTCAAGGACTAAATGATCATAGAGGCTATGGTGACTTGTTCCTAGTCATAACATGTTGTGAAAATGTGCCAATTAAACCCAAGCAAAGCATCAAAGGAGAATACCATAATACTATGCTTTTGCATGCTAAAACAACGCATAATTTTTTCAAGGCACACTAAGCAATACCAATTGTTTGGAACAAGACGTGATACAACAATAATTACTAAGCATAATGCCAAAACAACACCTAGCATGTCATGCTAAAGTCTAAGTCACGGTCAATGAAAGCTCATCTTGCACTTTCAAGCAAGAACTAAGCAAAGCAAACAAAAACTAAGACGCTCCAAGAACAACACAACTTGGCATGAAACAATAGAAACGAAGTGTCTAGACAGACCTGAGCTTTTTATTGATGAAGAAGGGGATGCCTTGGGCATCCCCAAGCTTTGACGCTTGTACCTCTTGGATATTTCTTGGGGTGACACCATGGTGGAATCCCCAAGCTTGAGATTTTGTCCATTCTTCATCTCATTGCATCATTCTCTCTCTACACCTGAAATTTTTCCTTCATACAAAACTTCACACAATCTTCATTAGAAACATTAGTTTATTTAAAAGATATTAGACCTCTCGCAAAGCTTTGGAACAGCAAGGCGTTTCACTAAAAACACAAGCTACTGTAGTAACTCCTTCAAAAACTCAATTCCCCAAAAGAGAACTCAAAAATAAATCAATAAGAAGCAAATGCAAATAATGGCAGAAATCTGTCAAAACAGACCAGCAGGTAGAAAATGATTTTTTCGAACATCTTCTGTTGCTCAAATAAAAAAGTGTTGAACTAAATAAAGTTAGCTAACATACTAGGGGATTTATTCGTAAATTTTTGAGCTCAATCCGAGTTACAGAGACTCCACACGAATTTTTATGGTGGAGGATAGAAATCTGTTTCGGGACAGCAACTCCCCAAATTTTACTTCCCTCTCATTAGAGGTCATTCTTGGTACAAAAGCAAATAAAAAGTATAAGGAGAGGTCATTACTGAAGTAATAACTTCCAAGACTCAAGGAAACTCTTGGGTTATCTCCCAACAAGTACTTTTCTTTAACGCCTTTAAGTTAGGCACAAGAAGCAAGGAGAATCAAGTATTTTCAAATGAAGAAGAATTAACATCAAACCTTGCTTTCAAGGGAGGAGCAAAAAGAACTTTCTCTCTCCTCATAGGGAAGTGTTCAATACCTTTCTTGAATGGAAAATGATATTTAATGGCGCCTTCTTTCATATCAATGATGGCACCAACTGTTCTAAGAAAAGGTCTTTCCAAAGTAATAGGACAAGAAGCATTGTATTCAACATCCAAAACATAGAAATCAACAGGGACATAAGCATTGTTAACCATAATGAGAACATCATTAATACTCCCCATGAGTTTCTTCTTAGCATTATCATTGAGTGGGACATCCAAATAATAATCTTCCAATGGTGGCAAATCAAGCATTTCGTAAATCTTCCTAGGCATAATAGAGACACTAGAACCAAGATCACATGAAGCTTTGAGATCAAAGCCATTCACTTGTACATTAATAATGGGTTCCCAACTATCTTCTACTTTCCTAAGAATAGAAGCTTTGTATTTTAGCTTCTCTTCCTTAATCTTTATAAGAGCATCTGTAATGTGTTTGGTGAAAGCAACATGCATATCACTAGCATCAGGACTTCTAGCAAGATTTTGTAGGAACATAATAACTTTAGAAATATTGCAACCATCTATATCAAAGTCAAACTTAGCATCACTAGTAGTAGGCTCAATAGGCTTAGGCATAGTAGGAGGAGGAATAGGGACTACTTGTGGTTTAGTGGTGATAGTGCACACACTATTGTTTCTATCAATTTCAGCTTCCCTTTCCCACCTAGCATGAAGTTGAGCTAACAACCTAACATTTTCATCAATAGTAACTTGTATGGCATGAGTGGCAGCAAAGGTACTTTCCATAGTTTTAGGTTTAGCAGCCATTTTATTAATCAAGGAGGACTAAGCTTCAGACAGAGAGGATATATTTTTCTCAACATTTAAAAGTTGTTCCTCTATAGTCTTATTGAAAGTGGTTTGTTTACTAATAAAGTCTTTGAGCATGACTTCAAGTTCAGAGGGGGCACTTCTAGCATTAGGAGGATAAGGCCTATAATTGTTACCACAAAAATTACTCCTATAAGCATTGTTGTTGAAATTGTTGTTTCTAATGAAGTTCACATCAACTTGCTCTTCTTGAGAAACTAAGGAGGCTAAGGGAACACTATTAGGATCGAGAGGAGCTCTCCCATTAACAAGCATAGCCATAATAACATCAATCTTATCACTCAAAGAGGAAGTTTCCTCAACAGAATTTACCTTCTTACCATGTGGAGCTCTCTCAACATGCCATTCAGAGTAGTTAACCATCATATTATCAAGGAGCCTTGTTGCAGCACCCAAAGTGAGGCCCATGAAGGTACCTCCAGCAGCTGAATCCAACAGATTTCTTGAGGATAAGTTCAAACCTGCATAAAAAGTCTGGATAATCATCCAAGCAGTGAGTCCATGAGTGGGGCAATTCTTAACCAAAGATTTCATTCTTTCCCGAGATGGAGCAACATGTTCACTATCAAGTTGTTTAAATTTCATAATGTCACTTCTCATAGATATAATCTTAGCAGGATGATAGTATTTTCCAATAAAAGCATCTTTACACTTAGTCCAAGAATCAATACTATTTTTAGGCAAAGATAGCAACCATTCTTTAGCTTTTCCTCTCAAGGAGAAAGGAAAAAGCTTGATCTTAATAATATCTCCATCTACATCCTTATACTTTTGCATCTCACAAAGTTCAACAAAGCTATTGAGATGGGCAGCGGGATCATCAAAACTAGCACCAGAAAATTGCTCTCTCATCATAAGATTCAATAAGGCAGGCTTAATTTCATAAAAGGTAGCATCAGGAGCAGGTGGAGCAATAGGTGTGCTAAGGAAATCATTTATGTTGGTGTTAGTGAAGTCACACAACTTTGTGTTATCATCAGAGTTCATTTTGGCAAAGGTGGGCAAGCCAAAAACAGCAGCAGCAGCTAGAGTAGGAACTATTTTTTTTGTGTTTTTGAATAAAGCAAGCAAACCAAACTAGACTATTTTTTGGGTTTTTTGAAAAGAGGCAAACAAAACCAAACAAAAGAAACAAAGCAAACTAAAAACAAAGTAAAGAGAGAGGAAGTGGAGGACTCCCCTAGTGAAGACGTCCTTAGCCTCCCCGGCAATAGCGCCAGAAAAGCTTGATGCAGCGCTGAGTTGACGTAAAAGAGCTTCGTTGGGAACCCCAAGAGCAAGGTGTGAAGCAGAACAACAGTAAGTTTTCCCTCAGTAGGAGGAAGGAAATGTCACACAGGTGTCGCAAGCAACAAGGAGACCTGCACAACACAAACTCAAGACTTTGCCCCAATGAATCAGTGAGGTTGTTAAGCTCACCGGTTTGCTGTAACAAAGGATTAAACGTACTATGTGGAAGGTAATGGTTTGCATCAAGTAAATAAGTAATAGTGGAAGATGTATCAATGGTAAAGATTGGACCGGGGTCCATAGTTCACTAGAGGTGCTCTCCTTAGATAAACAACATGGTATGAAGGGTAAACAATTTACAATAGGGCAATTGACAAGAACTAAGCAAGGCATAACAATGCAATTACTAGTCAGAAAGATCCTATGAGATTCGATTGGGCAATACAATAAGATACATAGACCGCCATCCAACTTCATCTATGACTAGAAGTCCACCTTCAGGTTATCATCCGAACCCCCTCCAATATTAATTTGCAAGCAATAGACAACTGCTTTAAGCAAAGTGTGTAAGGTAAACAGTCCACATGTTCCATGAACAAGAGACCGTTGTTTTCTCCCTAGTAGCAACAACACATCTACAATCGAAGAGATTTCTGTCACTTCCCTTGGAAACTAGAGGCATGAACCCACTATCGAGCATAAGTACCCCCTCTTGGAGTCACTAGCAACTACTTGGCCAAGATAGCTACTAACAACGGAAAGCATGCAAGATCACAAACAACACAGACATGATAGAATCATAAAGATAAAACCATTAATCAAACCAACATAATAATCTCAGTATCCATCGGATCCCCGCAAACACAAGATGCATGATTACAAATAGATTAGATCTTGATCATGAACAGAGCTCACAAGATCTATACATGAAAGCACAAGGAGGAGATACAACCATCTAGCTACTACATGGACCCATAGTCCAAGGTGGAACTACTCATGCATCGTACCGGAGAGAAGGCCTCCTGGATGATCTCCCCTTCGCCAGGGTGCCGGGAAGAACTTCAGAACCCCCCGATCTAGGGACGACGGTGGCGGTGGCTACTAAAGGTTTCGTGGAATATTGATCGGGTACTTAGGGTTTCTGCATCGGGGGCTTCTTATGGTCGAAGGGGGAGGCCGTGACTGTGTCCAAGGGCCCCACACCATGCCTAGGCGTGGGGCATGGCCCATGCGCGCCTAGGGGGGTGTGGGCGCCCTGGCCCGCTTCTCCGTCTCCCCTATGGACTTCTTGTTCCCCAAGGAAAGTTATTGACTTTGACGTTTTTTCGTCCAATTCCGAGAATATTTCTTTACTAGCTTTTCTGGAACCAAAAACAGCAGAAAACAGGCAACGTCCACTTTGGCAACTTGTTAATAGGTTAGTACCAGAAAACATGTAAAAAGCACCTCAAAGTGTAGACAAAGCAAAGCAAAGTAGATACTAAACAAGCATGAAACATCAAAAATTATAGATATGTTTTCGACGTATTAGCTACAAACAAAGATCATGAATAACATGCATTGAAAAACATTTGTTTGTTTCACATACAGAAAACATAGCATAGTGGCATTCAGCTTGTCCCTCATAGAGTAGAAAATATATGCATAGGACACCTTCAAAGTTCATAAGCGTGACTAGATACAGATAGCACAAGAACAAGCAATATCAACAATATGCATCAATCATTAAGTTTTGGGAGAATGCACATAGAACTAAGAATGGAAACTATGCTCTCTTAACTGGTGCCTAAAGGTAGAAGGTGGAGACTCAATATAATAGTGGAAGAAAGACCCATCATAAAGGGAAGCAGGGATTTCAAGTTTCCAAAAGAGCTTCCAAAAATTATGGTACATGTTAGCTTTCAGCCCTCATTGCCCCTATCATAAGCATCTTGAAGTGATTAAGGTTAAAGTGAACAAACTATGGAGTATATGCTTGACAAAGTATAATCTGGAAATCTCATGTCCCTTGAATATGAGGGCCGCTCGACATGCTACTAAACTTTTAGTCACCTGTAAGTCCTTGTCATAGTAAGTACATGTGTATCATAATGAACCGCCAACGGGGTACCCCTTGCACATGGTACAGGAGCTATCCCATAACCAAAATGACAAGGCAAGCAGACAATGAGCATCTTAGCAATCTTTTTATTTGCTATTTACATAGGTTTTTATTGAGGATTCTTCATATATTGCTCATTATGGTGATGCTGCAAGTTTCCACCATGATTAGGCATGGGTTAGGCTAGCGGCCCAGGCGTTTCTCTAACACAAAATACATAAATCCATGGACTTACAAGCTCCCCTTTTATTTCACACCGACGACATCCATAGACAAAAGAACATGATATCAACTGTGTACAAAGTACAAGTGCAATGTTGAAAGCGTTCCCCGTGACAGCACGGTTCTGCTAATTCCAACGTATAAGTGCAAGCATATACAACATATATGACACCATGGATCAAGTTTATTAGGGGCAAGAAATATAAAGTGTGCCATCAAGTTTGTGAGAGATTTAATCACTAAGTTTTCACATAACAAAATACTTTTTAATTGGAAGATAGCCGGAAACAAGAATATACTCGGAATGGTGTAACACACCATGCATAGGAATTTATAGTGGAAACTTTGGAATAACTTGGTTTATTGGGAGTTGGAAGCATGAGTAGATCTTACTCATACAAGTGGAGGCTAGCAAAAGACAGGGAGCGACCAACTAAGAGAGCAATAGTGGCCATAATCATGCATAGCGACAAAACATTACTAATCAAAGCAAAGAGTGGTACTACAAGTCAAGGACTAAATGATCACAGAGGCTATGTTGAATTGTTCATAGTCATAACATGTTGTGAGCATGTGCCAAGTCAACCCAAACAAAGCATCAAAGGAGAATACCACAATACTATGCTTTTGTATGCTAAAACGACACATGATTCTTTCAAGGCACACTAAGCAATACCAATTGTTTGGAACAAGTCATGCTACATCAATAATCATTATGCATAAGGTCAAAAAAAAACCTAGCATGACATTCTAAAGTCTAAGTCACAGTCAAAGCAAGCTCCTCTTGCACTATTTTAAGCAAGAACTTTCTACTCCTTTCCAACACCAATCAACTTATTTGAAACAACACAGCAAAAACGGGGGTCCAAACTACCTTATTCAAGAAAACTAAGCAAAGCGAATGAAAACTAAGACGCTCCAAGAACAACACAACAGTGCATGAAACAATAAAAACGAAGTGTCTAGAAGGACCTGAACTTTTTATTGATGAAGAAGGGGATGCCTTGGGCATGCCCAAGCTTTGACGTTTGTACCTCTTGGATATTCCTTGGGGTGACACCGGGAAGGCATCCCCAAGCTTGATCTTTTGTCCATTCTTCATCTCATTACATCATTCTCTCTCTACACCTAAATTTTTTTCTTCATACAAAACTTCACACAATCTTCATTAGCAACATTAGTGTATTCAAAAGATAATAGACCCTTGGGTTTAGCTTTAGAACAGCGAAACGTTCACTAAAAACACAAGCTACCATATTAATTCCCTCAAAAATCTCAATTTATCAAAAAGAACCCAAAAAGGAATCAATAAGAAGCAAATGCAAATAATGGCAGAAATCTGTCAAAACAGACCAGCAGGTAGAAATAGATTTTTTGAAGACCTTATGTTGCTCAAATGAAAAAGTGTTGAACTAACGAAAGTTATCTAACATGTTGAGGGATTTATTCGTAAATTTTCATCTCAATCCGACTTATAGAGACTCCTCACGATGTTTTATGGTGGATCACAAAAATCTGTTTTGGGACAGCAACCCCCAAATTTTACTTCCCTCTCATTAGAGGTCATTCTTGGCACAAAAAGAAAACAAAAAGGATAAGGAGAGGTCATTACTGAAGTAATAACTTCCAAGACTCAATGAAACTCTTGGGTTATCTCCCAACAAGTACTTTTCTTTAGCGCCTTTAAGTTAGGCTTGATAGTTTGAGAAGATGCTCACATAAGAAATATGAATTGAAGTAAAAGCGAGCATCAAGAAGCAAATTCGAAACACATTTGAGTCTAACCCACTTCCTATGCATATGAATCTTGTAAATAAACAAGTCATGAAAGCATAAAGCAACAAGCATAGGAAAGCAAAACAAGTGCAACTTCAATATTTTCAACATAAAGAGGGGAAACTTAATAGTGTTGAGATACATAAGACCATGTTTCCCTCTCTCATAATAACTTTCAATAGCATCATGAATAAAATTAAGAATATAACTATCACATAAAACATTCTTATCATGAGCCACATGCATATAATAATTATTACTCTCCACATAAGAATAGTAATTCTTATTAATTGTAGTGGGAGCAAATTCAACAAAGTAACTATCATTATTATTCTCATCACCACAATCATAAAATATAGGAGGCATATTGTAATCACAATAAATTTTCTCCTCAATAGTAGGTGGACAAAAAATATCATAATCATCATTGTAATCATCATAAATTGGAGGTAAAGTATCATCATAGGCAATATAATTTTTAGAATTGGTACCAAAGAGATTTTCAATATCAAAAGTAGTGTGCTTGTCCCAATCATGATCACTGCTATAGGTAATAGACATAGGAACATCATCACAAGTTTTACCCATAGTATATATTTGAAAAGAATCCACAGGATCATAACATTCATCCTCCTCTTTTTCATCTAATGAGCTTCCTGTTTCAGCAATTTCTTCTGTCATAGGCTCCTGCAAGGCATTAGTCTCTTCCGTTTGTGGAAAGCACTTATTAAAATATTCAAGAATATAGCCATTTTCTTCCTTGTAATTATCAAAGAAAAATTTAAGTATCTCATAAACCTCATATTCATAAGGTGCATCATCAGTATTTTCAAGCAAACTGGCAAGTTCAAATGTACCCTTGAAAGCAATAAATTATTCAATTTGTTCCACATCATAAAAGTCATAATTTCCTTTAACATAAGAAGATATGGTAACATTATTATTATACTCACATTGAAAAGGGAGGTGTTTATACCTCCTATAGCAACAAGCTTTATCAAAGCAATAAGTAACATTATAAGTAGAGCACACCTCTCTAGCAGTAAGTTTTTCCTAAGTAAGAAACCGAGGTTATCGAACCAGTAGGAGGAAGGAAACGAATCAAAGGTGTTGCTATCAACTGGGAGACCTGCACAACACAAACTAAAGACTTTTCTCCAACGAACAGTGAGGTTTTCAATCTCGCCGGTTTGCTGTCACAAAGGATTAACTGTATGGTGTGGAAGGTAATAGTGGTTTGCAACAAGTAAACGGTAACAATGGAAGATGTATCAATGGTAAAGATTGGGCCGGGGTCCATAGTACACTAGAGGTGTTCTCCTTAGATAAACAAACATGGCATGCAGGGTAAACAAGTTACAACAGGGCAATTGACAAGACTGAGAAGACATAACAATGCAATACTAGACATCATGATCCTATGAGATTCGATTGGGCAATACAACAAGATACATAGACTGCCATCCAACTGTATCTATGACTAGAAGTCCACCTTTGGGTTATTATCTGAACCCCCTCCAGTATTAAGTTGGAAGCAATAGAAAACTGCTTTAAGCAAAGTGTGTAAGGTAAATTATCCACTTGTTCCATGAACAAGAGACTGTTGTTTTCTCCCTAGTAGCAACAGCACATCTACAACCATAGAGATTTCTGTCACTTCCCTTAGATTAAATAGAGTCATGAACCCACTATCGATCATAAATACCCCCTCTTAGAGTCACTAGAAACTACTTGGCCAATATACCTACTAACAACGAAGAGCATGCAAGATCACAAACAACACAGACATGATAGAATCAATAAGACAAAACCATTAACCAATCTGACGTAGTAATCTCAATATCCATCGGATACCTGCAAACACAACATGCATGATTACAAATAGATGAGATCTTGATCATGAGCGGAGCTCACAAGATCTATACATGAAAGCACAAAGGAGGACATACAACCATCTAGCTACTACATGGACCCATAGTCCAAGGTGGAACTACTCACGCTTCATATTGGAGGCTGGCATGATGAATAAGAAGGCCTCCGGGATGATCTCCCATCCGAAAGGGTTCCGGGAAGAGCTTTAGATCCCCTGATCTAGGGACGATGGTGGTGGCGGAGGCTATAGACGGTTTCGTGGAATATTGATCAGGTGCTTAGGGTTTAGGCATCAGGGGGTCTTTATAGGCAAAGAGGCGAGGCAGGGGGCCGCCAAGGCGGCTGCACCCCCCAGGCGCGGGGTGGGCCCACCCGTGCAGCCAGGGGGTGTGGCCCCCCTGGTGACTCTCCTCCGTCTCGTATTCCGGCTTCGTGTTCCCCACGGTAAAATATTGACTTTGGCTTTTGTCTCGTCCAATTCTGAGAATATTATTTTCTGCCTTTCTGGAACCAAAAACAGAAGAAAACAGGCAACTGGCACTATGGCAACTTGTTAATAGGTTAGTACCAGAAAACATATAAAAACACCTCCAAGTGTGGATAAAGCAAAGCAAAGTAGATACTAAACAAGCATGGAACATCAAAAATTATAGATACATTTCCGACGTATCACTGTTCTCATCATACCTTCCTCTTGGGGTCTCCCAACAAAGTGTTCATGCACTCATCAAAAGCTCAAGGCTAACATGGGTAAGCAGCCTGCTTCTCAGGCCAACGATGAAGATATCCTACTCAAAATATGAAGAGTATGGAGATTGGTTAGTACTGGGCTCTTCGCAAGCAAAATCCCTATCGTTTCAAGGCTTGTACCTACACTGGATCTGACAAGAAGTTTTGGACTAAGACTCAGGCTATGATGTGGGATCACATTTACACTACGTTTTGGGTCACTCCCTGTGGTCATATTGCATCTTTCAATATGGAGTGGTTCAACATGTATGCAGCCTCTGATTACTCCTATGTTGATGATGCTCTGAACAAAATGGATCTTCTCGACCTCATCTGTCTCAAGGAGGACTACTACCTGAGTATATTCATCAGTTCTTTTGCATAGTGTATTTTCATCATGATGAGGACCGCACTATGACTTGGATGGCTCACACACGGCGGTTTTGTGCTACCTATGCTGATTTGGTTGATGTCATGGGTTATACGGGTAGGGGAGGAGGCTTTTGTATTCACAGTGAGAAGGTCAAGCCTGCTGAGACTCTTGCCTTTTGCTATCCTAGGGATTCTCAGTGGAGTCCTCCCTGCATGACTAGCATGTATTATTATTATCACACCTTGGACAGTATCTTCCGCCAGTCCGTTGTTTCCTGTGTTAGAGATTCTACAAACTGTCGTGGGTATTTTTCCAACCTTCTGTACTACTATCACGCTGACCGGCTGAGGAAGATTCATGGATGTGACTTTGTGTACTATGAGTTGCGGCGGCCTGCTTTGGACAGGATGACTCCCACCTTCTGCGTGTATGTACAAAAGCTGCTCAATAGGGTTGTGTCGCCTGGTGTGATGGTGGGAGAGCGAGAGGAACAAGAAATGCTTAATCTCTGTCTCCGTGCCTAAACTTCTGAGGTTCCTGGGATGCGGCCTCCTAAACAGCGCACCAAAGCTGCTCACGACCCTCAGCCGCACTTTTCTACTAGGGATGGTTCTCGTCGTCCTGTTGGTGAGTCTTATTCTTACCCAAGGCACAAGGGTGGTGTTGCCAAGTTCTTTAGGAGGCTTTTTAAGATGTGCCGTTCTTCCTATGATGTGAGCCACAAGGCTTTAGAGATGAGCCCGGAGACTCGGTGCCGACACAATGAGTTTCTCGTGATCCAGAATGTCACTACTCCACTGGATGGTCCCGAGATGACTCATGTTACTTATGTCAACTATGAGATGCCACCATTTGATGATTCTATGTTCTATGGCTACTTTCCCGGTAAGTTTGGTCCTGTTGGTCCTAGTGGTTCCTCTGCTTCTCCTCATGGCTCGAATGATGAAGACGATGATGAATATGTTGATGATGGTGATGGTGAGGAGCTCCCTGAAGAGGACGATGTCCCTGTTCCGTATCCTCTGCCTTCTATGTTCTTCTAGTTGGGATACATTAGCATCGCTCTACTTCTCTTTCTTTTTGGTGTCTCGATGCCAATGGGGGAGAAGAGTAGAGTTCTATTAGATATCTATGGGTTCCTTGCCGGGGTTTTCCCGGGTTCGCCGTTAGCACAATTCCCCTCACTTGCTCATTGCTTCTTATGGCATTGTGCTTTCCCTTTTCGCTTTGTGTGTGAACTATTTGCTTTCATTCCGTCTGTTGAAAAAGTTTGTGCTATGTGTGTGAACCTTGGATATTTATATTGTGCTATGACTATGTTTATCTTTATTATTTGTTTAGCTATCTGTAGATCTCTATGCTTTATATCTTGTCTTGTCATGCATGCTCTCCTGAAGGAATGTGGGAAGCTCTTCATATGCTATTTAGGTGCACTTTGCATCCAAACGCAAATTCAACCAAGTGCATATTTTATGGGGGAGATTTACGCATATCCTCATGGAATCCCCCCGTTAATTGTTGTTTATGATATCCTTGTGAATTCTAGCTCGGTTTGTCATCGCCAACCATAAAGGGGGAGATTGAAAGGGTATTTTACCCTCTACTATTTTTGGTTGACAATGACACTGTAGTTAGAGCAGACTAATGGTACTTCTAGTGTCTTACACAGGTTTTAGTCCGATGGTGTGATGGAAGGTCATCGGAGACCCCCCCCCATTTTGATAACGAAGCTTTGCACCTGAGTTTTCCTTTTTATGTAACTTGAGTCCTGTTAGGTGTTAGGAATAGACAACTTGAACACGACCACGAGCATTCAGCTGAGCACGCAGGGGCTCAAACTCCTGGCGGAGCCGAGACAGAAACTCATAGATGCGGTGAAACTCCAAATCCAAGCGCACAATCTGGCAGCACGAGCATGTGCCACAAACAGCTATACGGAGAGAATCAAGCTGACGCCAGATAGCAGCACTCTGAGTATAAAACTCATCAATAGTGGAATCACCCTGCTGAAGAGCATGCTCCTGGCGAACCACAGACAGGTAAAGAGCATCACCAGACGGCTGATAGCGCTGACGAAGATGTGCCCACTGAGCGGCAACAGTAGGGAGAGTCATGAACTCAGTAGCATACTGGGGCAGAACACTGGAGGTGAGAACAGCAGCATCACGAGCATCCTCATCGACCCACTGAGTGTAGGCAGCCAGAGCGTGGCGATAGACCTCGAGATCAGAAGAGTACTGCTTAAACTTCAGGTCATAAGCAGCAACAGCACTATCATCAGCACTCTGAGCAGCATCCTTGGCCTCCTGAGAAGCATCAGCGCCAAGAACAATCGGTGTCGGCGGAAGAGGAGCCACAGGAGCAGGGGGCACGGCGGACAGGAGACCTCGCCGGAGATCACACCCCAAAGACGGAGACCGCGCATGTGAACGCACATAAAGGCAGCGAAGTCAGGATAATTCACGCCATCAAAGATCACCAGGTAGCGAGGAATCGCAACATAACCCGAGGAAGAAGACATCTCTTTTTTCTTTGACTAGATATGACTGGAAGTCAACTCTCGCAAACCAGCAATCTCCGGCCAATTCCTCCTAGAACAGGGCACCACCGGTGATCTGAATACTGGAACAAGGTAGATCAGGGCGGCGCGAACCTATTCCGGGGAAAATCAAGACCGGAACGGGTGAGAGGCGGCCGGCACGCAGGCGGCCAGCAGACTTGGGCGAGAGGTAGGCTCGGGCGAGAGTGAGCTCGTCGAGCAGAGGCGGGTACCGCGGGGACGTGGGCAGGCGGAGTGTCCCAAGGCGGCAATGGCAGGATCTGACTCCCGCAGAAGAAGAGGCGGGTCACGCACACGCGGGGACGGGAGCGTGGTGTCGGGCGATGTCGAGGTCCTGCGTGGCATGAGCAGAGGCAGACGGGGTCGGGGTCCCGCGAGAGTTGGCGATGGGCGACGGGACCTGAAGAAGAGGCGGGTCCCACGGGAGACGGGACCTGACGGATCGACGGGACCTGAAGCAGAAGCGGGTCCCGCGGGAGTTGGCGTGAGCACAGAAGGCGCCCGGCGGGAGTTGTCGAAGAAGAATTCCAATCTGAAACGGATCTCAATCGGGACACAGATCGATCCAGATCTGAAACAGTGACCGATCCATATCTGAAACGGAGCAAAACGGGTGGCGACCGGCGGCGACGACGACGGCAAGGCCGGCGGCTACAGGGACGATGGCGGCTGACGAAGTTGCGAGAAAGAGGAGGGGGCTAACGAGGCTCTGATACCATGTTAGGAATAGACAACTTGTATTCCTCTGGGGGCCAAAGGCCGCAATATATAATACAGATACAGGTGTGAATATGCAGGAAGCCCCCTAACATATGGGGAAACTGCAATACAAATATATACATCTAACATTAGGAACTCCACACTATTAAGAGGGGTTCTCCCGATGAGCTTGTTGGGGAGAATTCCTAAGACATATACACATCCCATACACATACTTGATCCATCACCAAAGAGACAGGAGAAGAAAATCTATCTATCAAGCATTTTCTGCAAATCCGGTGAACCGAGTCACAGACCGGACCGTTTGGTGTCAGGACCAAAAAACCGAGATTGAACCAGGTTTCCCAGTCTTACGGAGGCTGGAGTCAGTAACCAAACCCGGTTGGATTCTTGTTTTCTGGGATGAGAACCGGACCATCCGGTGTGTGGCCCGGCCCAACCAAACTTAAAACCGAATCCTGCAAAATTTCTTGAAATGACTAGTTTTTCGTCTTGGAGTATAAATATCATTTCTTCCACCTTGAGAAGGTCAGGCATTCCAGTTCATATCCTTTCTTGAAGCTCTCTCTCTCTCTCCATTGTTGAAACACAAAATCTTGAGGATATCCCATTCTACCCAACTAAATTCAAATCCCTTTGGTAGAAAGGAAGAGGAGGTCCCGGTCTATGTTCCGACCAATACAAAGTTCATTACCCCTTGAGTTCATCGAGTTATATTGTTACTCTTGGGTTTGTGGGAAACTCTAGGCGACTAGGGTTGCCCGGAGGCATTCGGCTTGTGATTTGCTCCGTGGAAAGTTTCACGGAAAGTCTAAACCAATACAGGGCCGCCGCATAGCTTCCCCGCGGTTTCGATCTTATGCTTCATACTACAAGGTCTTTCATGAGTTTATAGAAAGCACCCAACTCTCATATACTACGATGTTTCATAGTTAGACTCATATAGGTGTGTTCCTCAGGGAATTTTCTACAAGGCAACATCTCTTCTTAAGAAAGCCACCTGGAACACATTAAGATATATATGAACCTGCCATACATATTAGGAGAGTAGTGCATCTTCACGAAGAGGTTAAATTTATATAAGGATACTCTCCTCTCAGTTGACCAACAACTTGTCTCTCAACTCTAATTCACAGGATATCCGATCACATATAGTAGTTTACCACTATGGACAACTCATAGTGTGGGTCTCAAACCCATCTCCCTTGATACATTATCTATCACATTTCGTGATAGACCCTTTGTGAACGGATCTACCAGATTATTAGTTGTTAGAGGATATAATCTAACGCAATAACTCTAGAGTTTCTAAGTTTCCTGATAGATTTCAATCTTATTTTTACATGCCTTGATCAATTCATATTATCCTTAGAACTATTTTCATTGACAATCATGGTTTGATAATCATAGTTCCTTAGAACTATTTTTCAACCATAGGTAAGTCTATCAAAATCTCATGAAGCCACTCTGCTTCAATAGTGGCTTTTTCTAATATAGTGAGTTCTGCTTCCATTATTAACCTTGTTCGGATGGTCGACACCCTCAAGTACCCATGGAAACCTAGTATAGTGAATACCATAGCTTGTAGTGCCTTTCAAATAGCTACTGCTAGGTCCTTGATCTCAAAGCAATGATTCAGGAACCCTTTAACCTCCTTTATAACAGAGATGTTGGTCCCAAATATCAGTATTTCATCAATATATAGAAAGAGGATAACTCCATCGCCCCACCATGGAGATAGTACACACTTATCGGCTTCATTTATAACAAAGCCTTCAACGGTTAAAGTTATTTCAAACTTCGAATGCCATTGCTTAGGTTCTTGCTTAAGACCATACAAAGACTTCAGTAAGTTACACACCTTTCTTCTTGACCATTTACTACAAACCCATGAGTCCGCTCCATATAAATTTCCTCATCCAGTTCTCCATTTAGGAAAGCAGTCTTAACATCCATTTGATGAACGAGAAGACCGTGTGTGGACCAGAGCCATGTTGACTTTACCATCCTCTCCCTCTACATGTAACCAAAACACCCTTCCTCTCTGAATATGGGATTGATATCTGAGATCTCACAGAGCAAAACGAACAATGTAGAGAAAAGCTTCAATGCCAATCGCTTGTACCCGGCTCAACATTCACTAGTTCATATCGATATAATGCACACATGCAAAAAGACTCATTGTACAAGAGTTTGGAACCACTACCACATTCTTATCACTAAAGTGGACCTCAAAACAAATGGGCAAGATAGCAAAATACAACCGTGTCCTAAGTACATAATGGCTCCATTCTTAAAAGTAAGGCATGTGTTATTTTATTAATACAAGCATTGACCAACAATTACTCAATAAATACATGGTTATTTTGAGTTATATTTCTGTAGGTCAACCTTTTCTAAAATTGAACATTAAACTAAGCGATATATATATTTTTGGATTGAAGATTTTCCGGCAGGTCTTTAGTTAAATTTGATTTTTTTTTATTTTACTAGTACATTGACTTTTTATGGAATTTTATTTGGTGTTCAAACTCTAATAGATTTTTAGTATTTTCTCATTTTATCCATAGATCTTATATGAACAGAAGATAAACTTAACCCTAGATCTATGATGAACATGAGCATTAACAGTAGATTATAGACAAGACTTACCTCGAAAAAGTGGGCTGGCTTGGAACTGGAGAGGAGGATAAGTTGGATTACATTCATTTTCACCATCTCGTACCCTTGGACCTCTATGCCGGCTAAGGAGAGGACCATGGTGCCTCCCATCTCCCCATCAAATGCAACATGTGTGCATTCGCTTTAGAAAGAAGAGGGAGGGGTGATTGCCTTATCCCCTGCCTCGCGCGCCTCTTAGTTGAAGGCCTAGACCAAAGCTGAGGCCAGTAAGAGGAAAACTGTTATTTTCATCACCTCTTTATCCTCCTCAGACACCAAGATTGACTGAGGAGGCGTCCTTTGGCGAGATATGGAGACAACACATTGATCCACTTAACCTCCTCCGCCAGTCGGGATGAGACAGATGAGGTAGGGATACCATGGCTATAAGCTATGGCGAGCCATCAAGGGATTTGTTGGGAACATGGGAGTGTTGGCTAGGGTTATAAATAGAGTGGTACCGCGACTTGCGAGCGACGAGAGTGGTTGTGTATATAAAGAATGAGCCAATTGTTTTGTCCTACCACATCAGCAAAGGTTTTGCGTAATTCTCCATTACCAATGTGGTTAGCCAAGGGTCAAGACATTTATGGCATACCTTATTGTGACACTTTTTATTTTTTAGCATGTTAGGTGGGGTGTACTCCGGGACTTCATATACTAGTGTTCCTCCTCTTCGCTACCATGCCATCCGTCCTTCAGCACGCGTACGACTGTCGTGTCTCCTCCATACCTCCTAGATCTCCCACCCGTCTTCTCAACCCTTCTAACAATACTTTAACTTTTTCCGCAACCGACCGAGCTCACTAGTGGGAAGACAAGTATCTCAATGTTGTGGAGCCATGTACGACATAGGAGCTCACTAGAGTCGTTCGGGGAAGGGTTATGATGCCTCTATCGACCTTTGCTACGCATGGCCGCCTCCAACAATGTCGTGAAAGGGAAACATCAATGAGGAAAAGAGAGGGTGAGTGAGAGGGGGGAAACAAAGACGATTTATGTCCAATATGATAGGTGGGGCAATATGTTAGTGAAACAAAAATGCGAAGATGTGGGTGACAGATGCCGGAAGCCATTGGATGAGATGTTTTTTTCACAGTCAGAGAGAGGTTCTTTAGTTGGACTTATTTCTGACTTTTGATTTGTTCCTTATCCGCCACAAAAGCACCTAAATGCGTTGCTTTTAATTTTCGCTTTTGGCTTATAGCATCATCTAACAATATCTAGTCAAAAGCCAAAAATCAAAGACAAACACACCTATTTAGATGTTTTTTGTGACAAACACACCTATTTATGTCTATGTTTGTACGATTGTAGGACAGTATGTTAGTGAAACAGAAATGCAGAGATGGGGGTGACAGATGTCGGAAGCCATTTGGGGAGATGGTCTTTTCACAGTCTTTGGTTCGGCTTATTTCTGATTTTTAACTTTTGGCTTTATGGTCACGGAAGCATCTAAATACGCACATTTGATTTTGAGTTCGGCTTATAGCATAATCTAACAATATTCAATCAAAAGCCAAAAACACCTATTCATGTGCTTTTATGACTTATAAGCCAAAATCGAAAATCCAAAAATAAGTTCAACCAAACAACATTCTCAGAGAAGCCAAGAGAGGATAGCTTTTGTAACTTATAAGCAAAATTCAAAAGCAAGACGAAGTCCCCTTGGAGATGCCCTATGCCATTGATGCCTCTTGATATCAAGCTCCATCTATTCATATAATTACAACATTGTAACGAAACCCTACAACCGCAACCTGTTGGTAGACAAGAACAAAACATGCATACGAGATTCATCTATTTTTACCATTTCCACACAACCAAATATAGTAAAAAACATGAGTTAGGGACGGCATACACCAAAATCAAGGAGCGAAGATATTTATGTCACACATACATACCACATTTCTCCAACCATTCCATTTTTCTTGAAGACTCGAGCCAATAGTTGATCTGTGTTGTCAATATACATTGGTTGATCAGTTGATGTGCCACAACATGAGTAAACGGCCAGGCCTTCAAGCAGGTGCGTGCCAATGCTATGCTAGGTGTGGGATGCAACCATCTTTCGGCCATTCCTTTCCTTTTTTTCCTTCTCCTCGTCTACGCGCAAAAGATCGCAACAGCTACTTTAACATCCCCCTCATCCTCTCCTCGCTTTACTCTGTTTCTCTGTCATCTCTCGTAACCGTAGTGGAAGGGGGTGGAGTACTGGTGGTCAGAGTGTGCCGGGTTCGTTGCGGAGCGCGCGACCGGCTCTGCAAAAAGCGATCCGTGTCTCTTTGACTCCCCTCCCCACACCCTCCTCGCCCGGCCAACGATCACACTTCGATCCTCCCGCTCTACACACACACCCAAGCACACACTTCGATCCTCTCCAGTTTCTCCTATATAAACGCGCATCCACCCATCCCCATTTCCTTCATCTCGCTCCATTCCATTCCCTTGCATTTGCATTGCGCCAAGACACAATCAAACTAGCACTACACTACACCCTCATTAGCTAGGGAGAAAGAAGAAGAGGTCGGTGAAGATGTTGAGGATGCAGCAGCAGGTTGAGGGCGCCCTGGTTGTGGGCGGCATGGCGGAGGCGGAGGAGCACCAGGAGGCGGCGGTGTACGAGCGCGTGGCGAGGATGGCGAGCGGCAACGCGGTGGTGGTCTTCAGCGCCAGCGGCTGCTGCATGTGCCATGTGGTGAAGCGCCTCCTGCTGGGTCTCGGCGTCGGCCCCACCGTGTACGAGCTGGACCAGATGGGCGGCGCCGGGCGGGAGATCCAGGCGGCGCTTGCGCAGCTGCTGTCCCCCGGCCCTGGCGTCGGCCACCACCAGCAGCCGCCGGTGCCCGTGGTGTTCGTGGGCGGGAGGCTCCTGGGCGGGGTGGAGAAGGTGATGGCGTGCCACATCAACGGCACCCTGGTCCCGCTCCTCAAGGAGGCCGGCGCGCTCTGGCTCTGAGCCTGCATTGCTCTTGCCGGCCGGCCGGAGCTCATCAAGGCCGAGATCGACGGCGGCGTGCCGGCGCGTGTGCCTGTCTGTTGTGTGTCCGTTCGTTGTTTTTCTTCTTCTTCTTTTCTTGTGTTGTGCGGTGCGATCCATGCCATGGACGCGCGCGTGCAAGGTCTGTGTGTGTGTCGTTGAGCTTGACTCGCTAGAGTGAGATGTAGATATAATTAACAAGGAGAGCAGCTTAGCTTAGTTATTAGCCGTGTCGCTCGAGTTTGTTCTGTGTGGAGGGGATACTAGCTACTCGGTGTAATGTGAGATGCCGCCTACCTAGTTTATGGTGTTGTTATTCAACGGCAAATTCCATCTTCTTAATTTTGAGCATTGCTTGCACCTGTTAGAAAATGCATGTATATATGGACATTCTGAGATGCAGACGCTCCGGCGGAGATGGATGGTCTCCTTGATTATTATCACCCTTTTCTGGTTATGCATGATAGTAGTATCTTCTTGATGACATTTTTTTACTAGTGCATCCGTCTAACAGGAGTAGAAAGAATGTGTGGTGCATGAGTATTAGTACTCCAAGAGAAAAAGAATCTTAAATCATTTATGGTGCTGCTAGCTGGTGAAAATTTGAATTGAAATAAATGGAAAGAAAGGAGGCAGGCAGGCGAAAAAGCAGTGGCCAAACGAAAGTAGGAAGATGAGATGCGTCCAGCTGAGAAGATGATGCATGCGTCTGTACAGCGGTAGTGGTAGGAGTACGTACGTACGTAAGCACGCAGAGACGGCAGACGCATGCAGAGCAAGGCTTGAAACGTTTTTCTCTCCCTAGCTTTTTTGCTTCGTTCAAAGCCGTGAATTGCTATTCCATCCCAAGCAAAGAAAAGAGAAAAAAAAGAAAGAAAGAGAGGCGTGGTTGGTCATGGCCGGTAAGGGAGCTGATGTTAGCAAAGACGACCAGCTGCTAGATGCGGCTGCAAGCACGGTTCCTGTGACGTTTGACGGTGAGAACCGCATCGACCGTCCGGCCGGCCGGCAGTTACTGCGGTTAGTTAAAACTCGTACTGATATGATGAGATTATTATTACACGTGACGTAACGTACGTGGCATACGCTACCAACGTGTACACGTCAACAGTAATTATTAGTAGAGACACTAGCTAGAATGGAAGTATGCAAGTGTACACCGGTCAAAGTGAGGCGGGCAACGGTAGCTAGCTAAGGTCTGTGCTAGCTAGGTGTGTCTTTGGTGGTGGTACGCAGTGGGCAGTGCATGTATGTATGATGTACCGTACTAGTACTAGTAATACGTACGTAGGCGAGCATGGCGTGTGCGAGAGGAGAGTTTCCGCGAATAGGGCCGGCACGTCGCTGGGGCTGTCGAAAGAGCCCGCACAAGGAGCACCAAGTATATAGCGTTTTGCTCCGTCGTCGTCATGCGTGCATGGCGCGTCGCAAAGTCCATGGCGTATGATCCGTTAACTATACGCGCGCGTATGCCTTACCCACAAGCTAGCAGACTGTGCAGCGTAGCGTTGGTCAGTCTTCTCCGGTCCAGACCGTCCTGCCGATGCCTTGCGTCACCCGCTGATACCATACCACTACCAGAGAGAGGTCGAGAGCATCAGCCATATGCCATATGGTCATATGGATACGTAGGACTACCTAGAGACACACGGCCGTCGTTTTCGAGTGCGTGATGACCATCGTCTCTGCTCCGCGCGCCAACAATTGCAGTGTACGTTAACGTTCAACAGCGCGCGTATACGTAAGTTCCATTAGTTTTGGCCGTGGGTGGATTCACTATAGGGATGTAAGCGGCCCGCCGCTTAATCCCGCATAATATTATGAAATTTGCTTTTTTCAAAAAATTGAACTAACAAGTTAAATAAACGGGACTCGCGGCCGCCGTTTAGCTGCCATTTACGTCCCTAATTCACTATCACATGGTTTGATGTAAGGACGCCCCTAGGGCTCGATCTGTTAGAGTTGTATGTACTCTCTCCATTTAAAAATATAAAATATTTTAGGTTTGTGAAGGAGATGTATCTAGACATATTTTAGTATATAGGTTCAAATGAATCAGACAATAAAATATGTCTAGATACATCTCCTTCGCAAACCTAAAACATCTTATATTTTCAACCGGAGGGAGTACGTGCATGTATACATCGGTTTGTAACTGTTCTGTAACTTGATTCACTAATATAAATCAATGTCAGCCGGTTGGGGCTAACCATGGCAAACAATTCTTTTTGACTTGGTAGCAGAGCGAGCCGACCCGACCTAGGGTTTCCGCCCGCACCTCGCGCTTGCCGTCGCCGCGACCACTCGACGCGATGTCCTTCTCCACGTTGAAGCTCTCCACCGCCGGCGCGTTGGCCTCGCCATCCGCCCCATCCATCCCCGCCGGCACCATCATCTCCGCCCCCATCGGCTACAACACCAACACCATCACGGTGCGCCTAGATCGCACTAATTTTCTTCTTTGCAAGATGCAGGTCGTCCCCAACGTCGCCTGCCAGGGATGGTAAGGCTTCCTTGACGGCTCGTGCAAAGCGCCTCCGGCCACGGTCACCGAAGGAGAAGGTGCCAACGCCATGACCAAGGCTAACCCGGACTACGCCCCATCGTTCTACACAGATCAACGCGTCCTAAGCATCCTCATCGGCTCCATGGCGGAGGAGATCCTCGGCCACCTCGTTGGCCGCACCACCGCGTCGTCCGTGTGGGCGTGCCTCATGTCCATGTTCTCGGTGCAGAATAGGACGGGCGAGCGCCAGATGCGGCGTCAGCTCATGACGCAGAAGAAGAACGAACTCACCGCCGCCGCCTACTTGCACAAGATGAAGGGTTTCGCGGATGCCATGGCCCAGATGGGGTCGCCTATCTCCGATGAAGAGTTGATCGACTGCATCGTCGTAGATCTCGGGCCTCAATTCGAGTCCCTCCAGCACTCCCTTACGGTGCTGGCCACCACAGGCGCCGACAACCTCAGCATGTCGGATTTCTACTCCATGCTCCTCTCCTGCGAGTCCCTCAAGGAGCAAAACGCCCTCGCCCCCCCCCACGAGTTGTCCACCTCCGCCAACGCTCGACGGTGGTGGTGGCAATGTCGCCCCCCCACGAGTTGGCAACCGCTCCAACCAGGGGGCGATGGTGGTGGCAATGTCGGAGGCGGCCATGGCAACGGCGGTGGCGGGCGCAACAACCGCCAGCGCGATCGCCCCCGCTGTCAAGTCTGCAAGTATTGGGGGCATGAGGCCCTCCAGTGCAAAAATCGCTGCAACCAAGTGGTCCAGTACGGGGACCCCCGTGCTATCAATTCTGCTACCTACCAGCCAGGACCTAGCCAGCCGTGTCTCTTCGACACCGGCACCACCGACCACCTCACCAATGACGTCATGGGCAGGATGAACATCCAGGAGTGCTACAACATCACGGACCAAGTGCAAGTCATCAACGGTGTAGGTTTGTATATTACGCATGTTGGTTACTCTCGTTTACCTGGTTCATCCTCTCCCATTGAGCTTAAAAATATTCTGCTTGTCCCTGAACTTAGCAATAGTTTACAAGATCCATGAGCACCTCAAGGCCGCCCAGTCAAGACAGAAGAGTTACGCCGACAAGAGACATCGAGACCTTGCTTTTAATATCGGAGATTTTGTGTATCTCAAAGTGTCGCCTTTGAAGGGAATGCAACGTTTCCAGCTCAAAGGAAAGTTATCCCAAGGTATATCGGACCTTTCAAGATTCTGAATCGTCGAGGAGAAGTATCGTATCAACTAGAACTGCCAGAGGAGATGTCAGCCGTGCATATGTGTTCCATATATCGTTACTTCGCAAATGCCTTGAAGTTCTGGAGAATACTGAAGTTTTCAAGAACATTGATCACCGCACCAAAGAGATCAACGATGACCTGACGTATCCCGAAGTACCCATCCATATTTTAGAGGAAGCTTTTAGAACCACCAGGACCAGAAGCATCAAGTTTCTCAAGATTCAGTGCAGTAACCACACTAAAGAAGAAGCTACCTGGGAGCAAGAAGATCACATCAAGACGGAGTTTCCCGATCTTTTTAAGTCCTAGTTTTTCTTATTTCTTATTCTCAAATCTCGGGACGAGATTTTGTTTAAGGAGGGAAGGTTTGTAACATCCCAAAAATGTTGAACAATGATTATAAAATTCCAATCACCAAAATTAGGGTTAACAAAAACTTTTGTTAATTCAAATCATATGAATGCATGTGTGAAGGTGAATGAATGGATGGACTTGTGTGATTGATCTAAATATCAAGGAATGGTTTTAAGGTGAAAATAACATCATCTAAAATGTTTCCAAGTATAAACAAATCAAGATAAAATAAAAAACAAAACAAATAAAGCAAATGGTTATTTTTGCCAATCTTGCTCACTAGGCCACTTTGAGTGTTTCTAGTCCAAGATTTCAAACAGAAACATTTCCATTTCTTTTCACCCCTTGCTAGACCAAGTAAAAGTGAATCAAAGCCCACCTTTCAAACTTGCAGAAACATTTGGCAAATTGATTCAAATGACAATTCAAAATTGAATCTTCATCATATGTGAAGATCACCATTTCTCAAAACCCAACCAAACCAATTCCACTTGACCAATCCCACTAACCAGAGACTCCTTAGTATGTAACCAACACATCCACAAAGTTTGATTTAAAAATTCAAATTTGAATCTCTTTCGGCCATTTCATCAAACACCTTGCAAATAGGAAACAAAAAAACATCAAACACTATTAGGAGCAATGATTTTGGCCTAACTTGTTCCCTCTCTGGTTCACATCAAGCTATTAGTAGATCATCTAGCCCATTTAACAAGCTTTAGCACCACTGTGAGCTTTCCATAGCCATCAATGGTGACCAGGCTGAGCTCAACTTGCCACATCTCAGTCGACAGCAAGCTAGGAGAAGCACCAATCCTAGCAACCATGTTTGGGACACTCTCCACCGTCCATCGCCACCCCCTGTCCAAGCCTCGAGCGCAGCCAGCCCCTAGACCACATAGCCCAAGCATGCCAAGCCTCTCTGCGAGCGAGCCGAGAGTGCCCAGAGCGCGAACCGCGACACACGCCCACAGACCGTGCGCCACCCTTGCCGCGTGCGAGCAGGATCGCCAGCACCCCAGCAACACAACATACATGCCCGTTTGGCGCCGCGCGGACCGTAGACGTTGTGCGCCATTAAAACTGCCGTCGGACCCGCTCAGAGCACAACGATGTTCCGACCGTTTCGCACCGCCCCACGCCGCGTGACCTTGCCGTTGAGATTCGCCAGGGAGCACAGCACCGTCCCCTATCGTCGCCCATGCCATTAGCCCACTATGCCGATAACCACGACGAGCTCAGCCCGGGCCCGTCGGTCCCCTTCAGGCACTATAAATAGAGGCCACCCCAGCACGAATTCTTCACACCATATCACTCCCCTCTCTCAGAAGCACCCCACCTCGATCCTAGAGCAAGGCGAGCAGCGCATCGCCGGAATTTCGCAGGAGCTTGCCGCTGCTGGAGGAGAAGGGCGCCTTTGATTGGAGCTGCCCAGGAGGAGCTGTCGGTACCAGGAGGATCGCCGTTGTCGACTTCGTCGTTCGTCCCCATCGCCGACCATCGCCTGAGCCCCGGTGAGCCTCCCACGACCCCCACTGGCCGCGCTAGGGTTCTGTCTCACCGACGTTGCCCGGCGTGGATGATGAACCGCATCCGTAGGATTAGAGATTGATCGTGCAATCCACATCCCCCATACGCTTCGCACCCCTCTATCTCACTGACTGGTAGGGTCATTCACTTAAACCCACCCGCGAGTGCGCTGTGCCGGTGGGCCGGCCCAGTTAGCATCCCGCGCTACCCAGTAATTCAAATTTAGGTTTATTCTTTTAGTTTCAAATTAAGTTATATACCCAGATTCAAAAATCAACCAACCTCGATTCAATAAACCAAAATGCATGAAACCAATTTTTTTAGAAAGGTTCTGGAGTGCTTAATCCACGCCCGTTGGATTCAAACCATTTAGATTTGTAGATCACCCATGGTAAAAATAACAAGGCAGAAGATTTTCTACATTCAAACATTTTTTAAAATTCAACCATGAAAGATTTTGAGTTGATTCCAACTCTCAAAAATCTCATTTTACAAGACCTTTCAGAATATATAAAAATACCTAGGTTTACTTGCAGAAATAATGGTCAAGCAATAAAAGAATGCCCCATAGGCATTTCTAGTCACTTTAATTAATTAAAATAAAAAGGTTAAACCTTATTAAATTGTGACACCACTTTAAATCACATTCCCATGCACTAAAATATGTGGTGATGACATGTGTCAACATGATCCCATGTTTAGTTGGAGAATATTAAATCTTAAGTAGTTTTTCAATGAGTAGAAATTACTTTTCTGAAATAAAGAAAATAAAACTATTTGCCTTAATGATTGTAATGTTTGTGATGATAATAGATCATCTAGTGAAAACCTTGGTGTGATAAATAAGAGTAGTTAAGTAATTTTGGTGATTGTATACCTAGTATTTATTTATAGACGCTAGTACCGACCAAGGATATGAGGAGGAAGGAGGATACTACGAGGAGGAAGCCAAGGAGAACTTCAACCACTGCTCTACACAAGGCACGCTTATACTTGCAATTATGCAAGATAACACTTGAAACCCTGAAAGTTAGATAACCTATGCAATGCATTAAGCATGCTTGGTTAGATACATTTGATGATACCAAATCCTAGTTTTACTTGCAAGCTTAGTATTTTATTTCTTTATCAAAGCTTTCTTTTAAAGTTTACCTAGTGATTTGTAGAGTTTAGAGAGATTGTTAAAGGTAGCATAAAGAGCATAAAACTTGACCTAAGTTAGATAAATATTGATGTCATCCTGAGGCATGAGATTGAACTTATATAAGATACACTTGATTACCACCCCTCGTTAGTGTTTACCCCCATTGTAGTTGCTAATGCTAAGCATAAAACTGGATCAACTTTAGATGGGAATACTTGGTGAAAATGGTTATGAAAACCTTAGAATGATGAGTCAATATACTGAAATGTTTTGACATGTGTTCTTGAACACCAAATGATTTTGATGATGAAAATATTAAGGCACGAACCTTAGCCCTTGATAAAACTGATGGTTGTCTGGATGCGATACAATTCCAATTTTACCGTACAACCACAATACCCGAATTTTGGATAGGGATTGAATGGAAATTTATATACCTTAGTATGGGTTCCCTTGCGGCCAAGGTTTGAGCTGAGGCTACCTTGTGAAGATTTTCCACCTGTGCAGTTCCCAAGATGACAGTTGGTCATGGTTGGGAGGCCAAACTCACAGGAGAGGCGCCTATACTAGGGAGTGTAATTGAAAGGTTAGGATTGATTATCCACATACTGAGTATGGTGAACTCAGGATTGTTCCTGACGGATGTATCGAATGTTGTGGTGAAAGTGTACCACCTCTGCAGAGTGTCAAACTATTCGAATAGCCGGGTCCGCGGTTATGGACAGTTGGAGTGGCCATACTGTTCCGTCGTCAGATATTTCAAAATGACTTGTGAAATGATTCATGACTTTGACTTGACCACAACAGGGTTGTGATATGAAATTCAAGTTCCCACTTAGGGTTATAAAACTTTCAACTAGCTTTCTTTGCTTCTGAACTCAGTAGAGATAAATCTGGCTTTTTGCAAAACAACCCTAGAGCTTAGTATATCCTACTCAAAAACCACTTCACTTGTTAGTATTAGTTTGCGAGTACTTAAAGAGTACTCATGGTTTTGTCCCTGGCTATTCCCGTGGCCAGACTATGAAGAGGAGTATCAGGAAGATGGACAACAGGAAGGTTACGATAACTAGGATCATCTCCCATCGTCAGCATTGCCTGTGACCATGAAGATGGAGTCTCGCCTACGCTATCGTTATTATTACGTTATTCTGTTTCTTGAATTGTATTAAGACTGGATCATGAGATCCTTATTTGTTGTAAGACCTTATGTATGGTTTGTAATGGATGATGTACTGTGTTATCCAATCTGTTATGTCTCGCAAAAATGGTAATCATGTGATTGTGATGTATGGAATAAGAGGCATTTAGGATTAAAAATCCGGGTGTTGACAAGTTGGTATCAGAGCCATCCTGACCATAGGAGACCCTAGTTTAGAATGGATGTTTGAATCAAAAATTTAGTTTCAAAACCAAGGAAGTGAGTATTTATGAAAACTTATTCTCATTCTTATCACTTAGACTCTTTCATGAAAATTCATGTTCCTAAAAAATTCTTGCAAACTCACATAAAATTTGACACACTTGATCACTCTACTAACTTACTCATCCTATATTCTTATAGATGGACGTGAAGTGTATAAAATTCTATCAGTTGGGGAATGGAGGAGACCTCATCTTTGAGCATGACTTGGACCAGCTTTTGGAATTCTGGAGCGTCCGCACCCCGAGTTCTTCGGAGCTCAGCTCAATGATTAGGAAGGAGAGGATTTTTAGTGGCTAGTTGTTGCAAGTCTCCGAGGGAAGGTTGAAGCCCCCACCTTAGAGGGAATTCAATTCACCTTGAGAGAGAACAACTAGCTCGATGGACTTGCCAGGGCAATGCAGGAAGCTCTCACCCGTCTGTGTGGGCAGAGTATCAATCAGATCAAGGGTACCCGCTTTGAGTTCTTCCCAAGGCGTGATGTTATGGGACAGCCACTGGAGGCCCCATATCACCACGAGCTGAAGAGTCAATTGGACCACCTCAGCTTCATGATGTATGACTGTCAGAAGGAGTTAGACAATGCCCGCTCCTACGCCAACCACAAGTACGCCATCGGCGCCAAGAAAGATCCGACCATTGCCATGCTAGTGAAGGATCGCCAGTCTCGTCGCCGTCAGCTCAACAAGAAGGAGCGCATCATTGCCCGTTTTTGCCACCGGATCACAGATTTGGAGGAGACCATCCACGAGAGGGACATGCAGTTGGAGGAGAGGGAGAATGCAGGGGAAGACCTTCGTGGAGACCCCTACTCCTATCTCAGTGACGATGATGACTTTTTGGAGGATCAGGCCATGGACTTCTTCACCGATGAGGATGACTTCGCCTTCATCGATGATGATGATGAGGATGATGAGGACACCAACTCCAAGGAGTAGTAGCACTTGAGCACTAGCGTTAGTGAGTTGTATTCGGTCCCACTGTATCGTAGTTTCGCAGAATGGTTCTTAAAACCATCTGTTTTCTTTGTTGTGGTGTGTGTTTGTATTGTGCGCTATGAATGAATGAATGAAAAGAAAGTTGCTAGAAAAATATGAGTCAAACTTCAAAAACTTTACAAAACCCCGTACCTTAGAAAGATCCCTCTTTTCTCATGATCTATCTCAATCTTCAGATGCCTCGCAAAGGAAGCAATTCATCCCTGGATCCGATGCTACAAATCTTGCAAATGTTGGTTTCAGATCGGGAAGTCGAAAGAGCCGAACGTCAAGCCAACTTAGCTACTGTTCAACAGATAGCTCAGATGGCCAACAACAATCAAGTCCATGGAAATTAGGACAACCATGGATCTAAGCTCAAGAATTTCCAGAACACCAACTCCCCCATCTTCACTGAATCGGAAGAGCCCCTCGATGCAGATGATTGGCTGAAAACCATGGAGAACAACCTAGAAGTTGAAGGAGTGGAAGCCAACAAGAAGGTACTATTTGCCACCCACTATCTGGCCGGAGATGCAAGGGCATGGTGGAACAGCGTTCGCGCCATGACTGTAGGACATATGATGACTTGGGAAGAGTTCAAAGTCAAGTTCAGCAGAACCCATGTGCCACTGGGTTTGATCAAGAGGATGAGAGATGAATTCAGGGAACTGAAGCAAGGCAGGATGACGGTTGTTTAGTACCATGAAAAATTCTTGTCATTGGCTAGGTATGCACCTGATGAGATAGACACTGAAGCCAAGAAGAAGGAGAGATTCCTGAATGGTCTGCACGATGAGATGCAGACGGTGTTTGTCAATATCCCATTTGCTGAGATTGAAGCCTTAGTTGACTCTGCCATTTAGAAGGAAGGCAAGATCAACCAAGCCAATGAAAACCGCAAGCGTCGCATGATGCATCAGCCAGGAACCCACCATACACCAAAGTATCGCCCCAACCTATCTCTAGGATTTGCCCCAAGAAACAATAGACCCCCGATGAACCGTCCAACCTATCCCAACCGTGGAAAACCAAGGCCCGGAGGAAACAACAACAACCCCGGCAACCCCAGCAATTTCAACCGTGCCCCGCCTAAGTTCAACAACAACAATGCCGCCACCAACTCCAACACTGCCCCAATGACTAGAAGCAATGATGTGCCTGTTGCAGCAAAGGACAAGTTTGAGGTGACTTGTTATGAATGTGGAACCAAAGGTCACTATTCCAATGAGTGCCCCAATAAGATTTCCGCAGCCCCCAATGCAAATGCCCCAGCTCAGCAGCATCGTCGTGTTCAGCTCGGAAGAAGGTTTGCCCCAGGGAACTCGCTCAACCGCAACGGCCGTCTCTTTCTCATGCATGCTGAAGAAGCCCAAGAAGCGCCAGATGTCGTGATGGGTATGTTTTCTGTTAACTCAGTACTTGCAAGAATGTTGTTTGATTCTGGAGCATCGCACTCGTTTGTTACTAAAGAATTTGCATGCACTAGTAAGATTCAACCAACCAAATTGAAGCATGTTATGATAGTTCAAATACCTGGTTCAACCACCAAAGCTAGACAAATTTGCAAGGCCGTCCCTATCTGAATCCATGGCATAGATTTTTATGCTAATCTAATAGTACTCGGAACTAAAGGTTTGGAAGTAGTAATAGGAATGGATTGGATGTCCAAACACAAAGGATTAATTGAATGTGCCAAGAAAGCCATAACCATGTCTAGTACAGCCGGAATATCAGTCGAGCATATATATGAAACCTGTCCCCATCAATTCAAGTGCAACAAGAGTATAGCCCAGCCAAAAATTGACCAAGTCCGGATAGTCTGTGAATACCCCGATGTATTTCCAGATGTTTTGCCCGGTATGCCCCCATATCGGGATATCAAGTTCATCATTGAACTAATCCCTGGAACCAGACCCATAGCCCAGAGACCATATAGTATGAACCCATCTAAACTAGCAGAATTGAAGAAGCAACTGGATGCCATGCTGGAAATTGGACTGATTCAACCAAGTGCGTCACCTTAGAGATCACCTGTCTTGTTTGTGGACAAGAAAGATGGAGGTAACCATTTGTGTACGGATTATCGGAAGTTGAATGATGTCACCATTAAGAACAAGTACCCACTGGAAAAGATACAAGACCTGTTTGACTAGTTAACTGGTGCCAAAGTGTTTTCTAAGATTGATCTTAGAACTGGCTATCATCAACTCAAGATTCGCGCAGAGGATATTCCAAAGACTGCCTTTACCACCAGATATGGATTATACGAGTATATTGTCATGTCTTTTGGATTAACCAATGCCCCCGCTTATTTCATGAACCTCATGAATATGATTTTTATGGACTTCATGGATTAGTTTGTCGTTGTTTTCATGGATGACATTCTGATATATTCCAAATTAGAAGAAGAACATGAGCTACACCTGAGGACCATCCTTGGAACCCTTAGAGAGCATCAACTATATGCCAAGTTTAGCAAATGTGAATTCTGGTTACAGGAGGTAGGATTCCACGGACATATTGTATCAGCCGGAGGAATTGCCGTTGACCCTACAAAGGTGAAGGATGTCGAAGATTGGCAAGCCCCAACCACCCAAACCCAAGTGCGTGCATTTCTCGGATTAGCAGGATATTACCGCAAGTTCGTAGAAGGATTCTCGAGTATCACCAGACCCACGACCCAATTGCTGAAGAAGGACAAGAATTTTGAATGGACGGATAAATGTGAAGCGAGTTTCCAGGAACTCAAGAGGAGATTGATTTCAGCCCCAATCTTGATCATGTCGGATATCACGAAGCCCTTTGATGTGTATTGTGACGCATCCAAGATCGGTCTCTGATGTGTGCTAATGCAAGAGGGCGAAGTTATATCTTATCTGTCCCGACAACTGAAGCAACATGAATAGAATTACCCAAACCAGGACCTTGAACTAGCAGCCGTAGTTCTAGCCCTGAAGACATGGAGGCATTATCTGATGGGAAACCATTGTGAGATTTATTCGGACCACAAGAGACTGAAGTATATATTCACTCAGAAGGAGCTGAATATGAGGCAGAGAAGATGGATTGAGCTAATCAAGGAATATGATCTAGACATTCACTAACACCCCGGTAAAGCCAATGTGGTAGCAGATGCCCTTAGCAGATTGTCGTGCCGCTTGAACTCCATGATCCTGAAAGAGCAACCAAGCCTGCACAAGGAGATGGAAGATTATAGAATGGAATTAGTAAGTGAAGGATTTTTGGCTAGCATAGAACTTCAACCTACTTTGATCAGTCAGATCAAGGAGGTGCAGAAAGGAAATGCTAGTATCGACGTAATCAAAAGTCGCATCGATACAGGCAAAGTACCCGGATTCACCGAGGATGAAGGAGTTCTGTGGTACAAAGGATGTCTCTGTGTACCAGCAGATTCAGAGTTGAAAATAGTTATTTTGAAGGAGGCCCATGATACTCTTTATTCTATCCACCCCGGAGGAACAAAGATGTATCAGGATTTGAAGGAGCAATTTTGGTGGCATAAGATGAAGAGAGAAATCGGAAGCTACATCACCAAATGTTATATTTTTCAAAGAGTTAAGGCGGGACATCAAAGACCCGCAGGACTGTTGCAACCATTGCAGATTGCAGAATGTAAATGGGATTACGTTGGAATGGACTTTATCACCGGATTGCCTACCGCTAGTAGGGGAAATGACTCTATTTGGGTCATAGTTGACAGATTGTCCAAGGTAGCCCATTTCTTACCAGTCAAGACCACCTACCAAAGTTCGAAGCTAGCAGAGTTGTACATCGCTAGAATCGTCAGTCTGCACGGAGTCCCCAATAACACCGTATCAGATCGAGGAACTCAGTTTACCTCGAGATTCTAGAAGAAAGTCCAAGAAGGGCTAGGAACAAGACTGGATTCCAGTAAAGCGTATCACCCTCAAACCGATGGACAAACGGAGCGAGTAAATCAAATACTCAAAGATATGTTGAGAGCATGTGTGCTAGATTATGGGTCTAAATGGGAAGACTGCCTGCCGTTCATAGAATTTTCTTATAACAATAGTTATCAACCTAGTTTGCAAATGGCCCTATTTGAATTCATGTATGGAAAGAAGTGTCGTACCCCTTTGAATTGGTCAGAAGTAGGAGAGAGTCAGATCTTCGGACCCGACATCCTCTGAGAAGCCGAAGACACTACTAGGAAAACCATCAACAATGGCGCATCCATATTGGCCTTCTATGGTGCATTTGGGATACGCCACTGTTACCTCGCCACTGATGTGAACTTCTGTGGGGCATATTGAAATGTGCCACAAAAGTCTTAAAAACGTCTGTGGCGCATATTGCCAAAATGCACCACAGAAGTCCCGAACCAGATCTGAAACTTCTGTGGCGCATTTTGCCAATATGCGCCACAGATTTTTTTTTCAAATTTCAAAAAAAAAATCTGGCCAGATCTGGCTGGTGGTGGTGCTCGCCGGAGGTGGGGGTCGCTGGTGGAGGTCGCCAGTGGAGGAGAGGAGGAGGCCACCGGAGGAGGAGGAGGCCGTCGAAGGAGGAAGAGGAGGAGAAGGTCGCCGGAGGAGGAGATCGCCGAGGTGGAGGAAGAGGGAGGTGGGAGGAGGAGCTCGCCGGGGTGGAGGAGGAGGGAGGTGGGAGGAGGAGGAGAAGGAGGAGCTCACCAGGGTGGAGGAGGGAGGAGCTCACCGGAGTGGAGGAGGGAGGAGCTCACCGGGGTGGTGGTGGAGGAGGAGGAGGAGGATCTCACCGGGGTGGAGGAGGAGGAGGAGGATCTCACCGGGGTGGAGGAGGAGGAGGAGAAGGTGAGGAGAATGAGAGAAGACGAAGTGGAGGAGGAGAAGTATGGAGGAGTGGAATAGTATAATAGAGGGAGAAGGGGGGCGGGTTCAAAATTCGAATCCCGCCCAAGACTTCTGTGACGCATATGGAAGAAATGCGCCACATAAGTTTGTCCTCCTTTTTTATTTTTTTGCAGGGAAAAACGATCTTTTGGCCATAACTTTTTACTCTTTTCGAATTTTGAAAATCTAAATAATCGCTAAATGACCGGAGGTGGTTGCGAGCGGATGCGAAATCTCGTTCTCGTCATTTTAATATATTATACGTATTTTTCTGACATCGTATGCAAAAGTTACGGCCGTTTTACCATGGCATAAACTTTTTTTGCATAAAAAGTCGAAATGCATGTTTATTAATTTTCCTACAAACTAGACCACATTACCTATCACTATGGGAAAAGATTTTATTTTTTGAAGTGTTTTTCATTTTCTATTATTTTTTGCAAGGCTAAAAAGGCGATCCACTAGGGGGGAATCTGTTTTTCCTACTCCAACTTCTGTGGCGCATGCCTCTATATGCGCCACAGAAGATAAACTTCAGTGGCACATATGGTCATATGCGCCACAGAATATTGGTCAGAGTACAGTCAATGAGATTCCATGGTAGGGTCCACCCGAGCTTTCTGTGGCGCATATGCCCATATGCGCCACATAAGTTAGAACTTCTGTGGCGCATGTAGATATATGCGCCACACAAGTTGGAACTTCTGTGGCGCATGTGGACATATGCCAACTTCTGTGGCACATTTTTCCTATATGCGTCATAGAAGTGTGAAGACTTCTGTGGCGCATTTTCTGAAATGCACCACTGGACAACTTTTGTGGTGCATGGTCAGAACCATGTGCCACAGAAGGTCTGTGTATCTATAGCTAGTTTCCTAGTAGTGAGAGAAGGTTCACAAGACCCGTGAGAACCTCAAGACCGCCCAGTCAAGACATAAGAGTTACGCAGACAAGAGACATCGAGACCTCGCTTTCAATATCGGAGATTTTGTGTATCTCAAAGTGTCGCCTTTGAAGGGAATGCAACGCTTCCAGATCAAAGGAAAGTTAGCCCCCAGGTATATCGGACCTTTCAAGATTCTAAATCGTCGAGGAGAAGTATAGTATCAACTAGAACTGCCAGAGGAGATGTCAGCCGTGCATAATGTGTTCCATATATCGTTACTTCGCAAATGCCTTAAAGTTCCGGAGAAGACTGGAGTTTTCAAGAACATTGATCACCGCACCATAGAGATCAACGATGACCTGACGTATCCCGAAGTACCCATCCGTATTTTGGAGGAATCTTTCAGAACCACTAGGACCAGAAGCATCAAGTTTCTCAATATTTAGTGGAGTAACCACACTGAAGAATAAGCTACCTGGGAGAAATAAGATCACATCAAGACGGAGTTTCCCGATCTTTTTAAGTCCTAGTTTTTCTTATTTCTTCTTTCTCAAATCTCGGGACGAGATTTTGTTTAAGGAGGGAAGGTTTGTAACATCCCAAAAATGTTGAACAATGATTATCAAATTCCAATCACCAAAATTAGGGTTAACAAAAACTTCTATTAATTCAAATCATATGAATGCATGTGCGAAGGTGATGTTTGTATGAATGAATGAATGGACTTGTGTGATTGATCTAAATAGCAAGGAATGGTTTGAAGGTGAAAACAACATCATCTAAAACGTTTCCAAGAAGAAACAAATCAAGAGAAAATCAAAAACAAAACAAATAAAGCAAATGGTCATTTTTGCCAATCTTGCTCACTAGGCCACTTTGAGTGTTTCTAGTCCAAGATTTCAAACAGAAACATTTCCATTTCTTTTCACCCCTTGCTAGACCAAGTAAAAGTGAATCAAAACTCACCTTTCAAACTTGCAGAAACATTTGGCAACTTGATTCAAATGACAATTCAAAATTGAATCTTTATTATATGTGAAGATCACCATTTCTCAAAACCCAACCAAACCAATTCCACTTGAACAATCCCACTAACCAGAGACTCCCGAGTATGTAACCAACACATCCACAAAGTATTATTCAAAAATTCAAATTTGATTCTCTTTCGGCCATTTCATCAAACACCTTGCAAACAGGAAACAAACAAACATCAAACACTATTAGGAGCAGTGATTTTGACCTAACTTGTTCCCTCTATGGTTCACAACAAGCTATTAGTAGATCATCTAGCCCATTTAACAAGCATTAGCACCACTATGAGCTTGCCATAGCCATCAATGGTGACCAGGACGAGCTCAACTTGCCACCTCTCAGTCGACAGCAAGCTAGGAGAAGCACCAAGCCTAGCAACCATGTCTGGGACACTCTCCACCGTCCACCGCCACCCCCTGTCCAAGCCTCGAGCGCAGCCAGCCCCTGGACCACACAACCCGAGCATGCCAAGCCTCTCTACGAGCGAGCCGAGAGCGCGCCAGAGCGCCAACCGCGACACACGCCCACAGACCATATGCCGCCCTCGCCGCGTGTGAGCAGGATCGCCAGCACCCCAGCAACACCGCAGACATGCCCATTCGCCGCCGCGCGGACCGTAGACGCTCTGCACCATTAAAACTGTCGTCGGACCTGCTCAGAGCGCAACGACGTTCCGACCGTTTTGCACCGCCCCATGCCACGTGACCTTGCCATTGGACTTCGCCAGGGAGCACAACACCGCCCCTATCGTCGCCCATGCCATTAGCCCACTATGCCGACGACCACGACAAGCTCAGCCCGCGCCCGTCGGTCCCCTTCAGGCACTATAAATAGAGGCCACCCCAGCATGAATTCTTCACACCATCTCACTCCCCTCTCTCTCCGAAGCACCCCACCTCACTCCTGGAGCAAGGCGAGCAGCGCATCGCCGGAATTTTGCCGGAGGTTGCCACTGTTGGAGGAGAAGGGCGCCGTTGATTGGAGCCGCCCCAGGAGGATCTATCGGTACCAGGAGGATCGCTGTCATCGACTTCGTCGTTTTCCCCCATCGATGACCATCGCCTGATCCCCGGTGAGCCTCCCACGACCCCCACTAGCCGCGCTAGGGTTCTGTCTCGCCGGTGTTTCCCGACATGGACGATGAACCACAGCCATAGGATTAGAGCTTAATCGTGCGGTCCATATCCCCATACCGCTTCGCACCCCTCTGTCTCACTAACTGGTGGGTTCATTCACTTAAACCCACCTACGAGTGCGCTGTGCCCCGTGGGCCGGCCCAGTTAACATCCCACGCGATCCAGTAATTCAAATTTAGGTTTATTCTTTTAGTTTCAAACTCAGTTCTGTACCCAGATTCAAAAATCAACCCAGCTCGATTCACTAAACCAAAATGCATGAAACCAATTTTGTTAGAAAGTTTATAGAGTGCTTAATCCAAGCCCGTTGGATTCAAACCATTTAGATTTGTAGATCACCCATGGTAAAAATAACAATGTAGAATCTTTTCTACATTCAAACATTTTTCAAAATTCAACCATGAAAGCTTTTGAGTTGATTTCAACTCTCAAAAATCACATTTTACAAGACTTTTCAGAATATATAAAAATATCTAGGTTTACTTGCAGAAATAATGGTCAAGCAATAAAATAATGCCCCATAGGCATTTCTAGTCACTTTAATTAATTAAAATAAAAAGGTTAAACCTTATTAAATTGTGACACCACTTTAAATCACATTCCCATGTACTGAAATATGTGGTGATGACATGTGTCAAAATGATCCCATGTTTAGTTGGAGAATATTAAATCTTATGTAGTTTTTCAATGAGTAGAAATTACTTTTCTAAAATAAAGAAAATAAAACTATTTTCCTTAATGATTGTAATGTTTGTGATGATAATAGATCATCTAGTGAAAACCTTGGTGTGATAAGTAAGAGTAGTTAAGTATTGTTTGGTGATTGCGTACCTCGTATTTATTTATAGACTCTAGTACCGACCAAGGATATGAGGAGGAAGGAGGATACTACGAGGAGGAAGCCGAGGAGAACTTCAACCACTGCTCTGCACAAGGAAAGCTTATACTTGCAATTATGCAAGCTAACACTTGCAACCCTGAAAGTTAGATAACCTATGCAATGCATTAAGCATGCTTGGCTAGATACATTTGATGATACGAAATCCTAGTTTTACTTGCAAGCTTAGTATTTTATTTCTTTATCAAAGCTTTCTTTTAAAGTTTACCTAGTGATTTTTAGAGTTTAGAGAGATTGTTAAAGGTAGCATAAAAATCATAAAACTTGACCTAAGTTAGATAAATCTTGATGTCATCCTGAGGCATGAGACTGAACTTAGATAAGATACACTTGATTACCACCCCTCATTAGTGTTTACCCCCATTGTAGTTTCTAATTCTAAGCATAAAACTGGATCAACTTTAGATGGGAATAATTGGTGAAAATGGTTATGAAAACCTTAGAATGATGAGTCATTGTACTGAAATGTTTTGAAATGTGTTCTTGAACACCAAATGATTTTGATGATGAAAATGTTAAGGCATGAAACTTAGCCCTTGATAAAACTGATGGTTGTCTGGATGCGATACCATTCCAATTTTACCGTACAACCACAATACCCGAAATTTGGGTAGGGCTTGACTGGAAATTTATATATCTTAGTATGGGTTCCCTTGTGGCCAAGGTTTGAGCTGAGGCTACCTTGTAAAGATTTTCCACCTGTGCAGTTTCCAAGATGACGGTTGGTCATGGTTGGGAGGCCAAACTCATAGGAGAGGCGCCTATACTAGGGCGTGTAATTGAAAGGTTAGGATTGATTATCCGCATACTGAGTATGGTGAATTCAAGATTGTTCGTGACGGATGTATCGAATATTGTGGTGATAGTGTTCCACCTCTGCAGAGTGTCTAACTATTCGAATAGTCGCGTCCGCAGTTATGAACAGTTGGAGTGGCCATACTGTTCCGTCGCCAGATGTTTTCAAAATGACTTGTGAAATGATTCATGACTTTGAATTGACCACAACAGGGTTGTGATATGAAATTCAAGTTCCCACTTAGGGTTATAAAACTTTCAACTAGCTTTCTTTGCTTCTGAACTCAATAGAGATAAATCTGGCTTTTTACAAAACAACCCTGGAGCTTATTATATCCTACTCAAAAACCACTTCACTTGTTAGTATTAGTTTGCGAGTACTTAAAGAGTACTCATGGCTTTGTCCCTGGCTATTCCTGTGGCCAAACTATGAAGAGGTGTATCAGGAAGATGGACAGCAGGAAGGTTACAACAACTAGTATCATATCCCATCGTCAGCATTGCCTGTGACCATGAAGATGGAGTCTCGCCTACGCTATCGTTATTATTACGTTATTCCGCTGCTTGAATTGTATTAAGACTGGATCATGAGATTCTTATTCGTTGTAAGACCTTATGTATGGTTTGTAATGGATGATGTATTGTGATATCCAATCTATTATGTCTCGCAAAAATGGTAATCCTGGGATTGCGATGTATGGCCTAAAAAGCACCTGGGATTAAAAATCCGGGTGTTGACACTCGTGTTTCTACATCACCACTTGATCTTATTCACTCTGATGTTTGGGGTCCCGCTTTGCCCTCTTCTAGGGGTTTTAAGTATTATGCCAGTTTTATTGATGACTAAAGTCGCTATTGCTGGATTTATTTGATCAAAAATAAGTCTGATGTTGAGAGTATCTTTTACACCTTTCAAAACCATGTTGAGCATCAGTTAAATGCTAAGATTCGTTCTTTTCAGTCGGACTGGGGTGGTGAGTATCATCGCCTCCATGCTTATTTTCAGCATACCGACATCACTCATCGTGTGTCTTGTCCACATACGTCTCAACAAAATTGCATAGCGGAACGCAAGTACCATCATCTCGTCGAGACGGGTCTATCCCTCCTAGCGCACTCCTCGCTTCCCCTTCGGTTTTGGGATAAGGCGTTTCTTACAACTTGCTATCTTATTAACATGATTCCCACGCCGGTCATCAACCACGCTGACTCCTCAATATGACACCCGAGTACTCGTTTTTCCGCATATTTGGCTGTGCGTGTTAGCCTAGTTTACGTAAGTATAATTCATGTAAGCTCGAGTTCCGCTCTCGGATGTGTGTGTTTCTTGGGTATAGTCCCATGCATAAAGGCTACAAGTGTCTTCATCGCTCCACTGGTCGTATTTATATCTCTCGTGATATTGTTTTTGACGAGACGGTGTTTCCCTTTGCTACTCCCGGTGTTACTGTTGATGTCTCCAAATTCTTCCGATGTCGTTTCCATCTGATGAACCAGTTACTCAGAGTACCGACACGCTTAGTTATGACAATGCACATGGTTTTGTTATTAGTTCTCCTGTGCAGGTGCCAGCGGCGTCCCCTTCGTCGATCGACGTCCAGGCACCCACAACGCCACCTCCTCTGCATGCCTCGGCCGACATGCTAGGGCCCGCCTTGCATGCAGACCCCTCAGCCTTCCCTCACGCTGATTCGGCTCCGACCTCCTCCCGCGCTGACTCGACCCCGTCCCGTGACCAGCGTGCGCACTCCCCGTCGCCTGCGCGGTCGCCAGCATCGACGCCGCCCGCCTCTCCGGATCGCGATGGGTCGGCCTCCTCGGCCTGCGATGGGCCTGCTCCGTCGACCTCACCGTCGCTTACGTCACCGCCCGTGGCTCCAGATGCTGATGCTGTACCAGCTCGGGTCATCGTGACGTGACAGCACAACACTATCTCTCTCGTCCCAAGGTGTATTGGGACGACATGGTTCGGTATGATCCATACCGTCATCGTGCTTTTATGGTGGAGCCTGCATATCATCGCACCGCTCTCTCCGAGCCGGCGTGGTGCGCTGCTATGGAGGCTGGGTTCGCTCTTCAGGCAAACAAGACATGGATCTTGGTTTCCCGTCCACCTGGCACGAATATTGTTGGCAGCAAGTGGATCTTCAAAACGAAGTTCCGTCCTGACGGTTCAGTTGACAAATACAAGGAAAGGCTTGTGGGTAGAGTCTTCACACAATAGTACGGTATTGATTATCATGATACTTCTAGTACTGTGGTTAAACCAATCACAGTTCGCCTGGTACTCTCTCTTGATGTCTCTCGTGGATGGTGTCTTCACCATATTGATGTGAGTAATGCCTTCCTTCATGGTTTTCTTACTGATAAAGTGTATATGCAGCAGCCTCCTAGTTTTGAGGACTCGAGGTGTCCCAAGTATGGTTGCAAGCTGCAGCGTGCTCTCTATGGTCTCAAACAGTCGCCCCGTTCCTGGTATGCACGTTTGAGTGACAAACTTCATCATCTTGGGTTTATTGCTAGCAAGGTGGATACTTCTTTGTTCATCTTTGATCACCAGGGAGTTGTGATGACATCGTCTTGGCTGGATATCTACAACTGCTGTTGAGAAGCTGGTTGCCACTCTTTCGGGTTCTTTTCCTATCAAGGACCCTAGGCGTCTGGAGTATTTTCTCGGGATTGAGGATACTTACACTCCTAAGGTATGGTGTTGACACAACACAAGTATGCTCTTGATCTCTTGCACCGGGCCAACATGGAGCAACGTCGGCCGGTTAGCATGCCTATATCTACTTCAGATAAGTTGTCTCGAGATCAAAGTGAACCGCTCAGTTCTGAGAATGCTTTCAAGTACAGGAGTCTTGTTGGGAGTCTACAGTATCTCACCCTCACCCATCCTGACTTGTCATTTGCTGTCAACAAGATGGGTCAGTACTTGTCGCAGCCTACTACCGCTCATTATGAGGCGGTCAAGCGCATCCAGAGGTATATCCGAGGCTCTGTGTCTACTGGCTTGCATTTTTGACGCTCGTTGTCTACTGGGTTGAGTATTTTTAGTGATGCGGATTGGGCTGGCTGTTCTGATGATCGCCGTTTCACTTGAGGTTTTGAAGTTTTTCTTGGTCCCAATCTTGTGTCTTAGAGTTCTCGCAAGCAACCGACGGTTTCTCGCTCCAGTACCGAGGCAGAGTATAAGGCTTTAGCCAATGCACCGTAGAGGCTACGTGGATACAGTCAGTATTTAAGGAGCTTGGTGTTTTTCTCTCCCAACTTTCTGTTTTATGGTGCGACAATATTGTAGTTACGTACTTGTCTGCCAATTCAGTGTTTTATGGTCGCACGAAGCATATCGAGGTTGATTTTCACTTCGTGCGTGAGAGAGTTTCTTTGGGCATGCTTGATGTTCGGTTCATCTCCACCGATGATCAGTTGGCTGACATGCTCAAGAAGCCGGCTACTCAGCTCACACTTCGACGATTTAGTTCCAATCTCAACCTTGTTTACGACGGTTTAGATTGAGAGGGGGGGAGGGTAGAGTTGTATATACGTGCATGTATGTATCGGTTTGTAACCGGTTTGTATACAAGTTGATCCACGACAAACAATTCTTTTTGACTCGATCGACCGACAACCTCCTTATTCTCGATCGGTCAATATCCTGATCGTATCCCTCCTCTAGGCTTTGACTATTGCGTTAGCAATTAGAAGCCCAATAAAAAGATTAAAAATAAAAAACTACAAGCCCAGTATCAAGTTAACATGAGAAACAAATAAAAAAAGATTATATGTAAAATTTAAAAATTGCGCACGTATATGCAATTATACCCATGTGCAACTGCACACATATATTCTAAAAAACTAACCACTAGAGATATGAGTTACAAGTAAACATGAAAAATAAAATAAAAAATTACACATACATTTCAAAATTGCGCACATACACGCAATTGCACACACATATGTTCAATTGAGGATAAAAAAATACATATGTTATAATTCATGTGGACTGCAATTCATATATTCCCTCTATGCTGAAAAAAGAATCACAAATTTGTCTATATTTACATGTATCTAATCTTGTTTTAGTATGTAGACAACATACAAATTTAAATAAATCTTTCGACATCCTTTTCAGATGGAGTACTACTTTCTACAAAATACTGGTGCGCAATTGCATACAAGTATGACAGCTGAACGTGGGTCCGCAAATAAGTGTACTTTTAGATTTTTTAAAGTCAAATTTAGCAAACTTTAACTAATTTTATAAGAAAATATAGCAATATTTATGACACTAAATTGATAAATAGATTTGTTTTCCAATTTAAAAATACACTTATTTGCGAAGGGAGGGGTACTATTTAATGCACCTAAAGAATGGTACAATAACAAGAAAGAAATGAGAAGAAAAAAGGTAAAATCAGCCCAACAAAATGGCCTAACAACAAAACCAACTCAGGTCCAATAAACAAGCCCAACAAAGAGAATGAAGCGGAGGAAGAAGAGTCGCTAATCAAAACAAATCCAACAACCAAACCGATCGATCGAGTCCTAAGTTCTTTTTTTGGGTGATCAAATCCTAAGTTGATTCTCGGTTAGCCGAGAGTAAAAGCACATCCACTCGTATTCTTACAAGGGCCTCTCTAGTCTTTTTTTATCCGGACGGTGAATTGGTTGGCGTTACCATGACATGAATTTTATCGGATTAGGCCTAAATTACATTCGGAGTTTCCATGCCGAACATAAGGCACTGAGTGTGGCCTGAGAATGCCGGATGAAGCTGAGATGGCAAAAAAATAAATTTGCGTAGATGGCCGCACTCTATCAGCGAGTGAAGTCGATTCGTCCTTATCGTTTCGCTTCGACTCCCTCAATGGACCGTCAGGCAACGGCCGCACGTCCAAACATCCACACGGCGGCGGAATAGCGCGCCACCGCCCGTCCACCTTCCCGCCTTCGTTGTTACACCCTTCCATCCTCTCCGCTCTTTTCCCAAATGGCTATAAAAGACGGCGGTCTTCAGAGCACCCACTTCCACTCCATTTCCTCCCCGAAACCACCAAGTTCCTGGCGAAGAGAAGCTCGACAGAAGCTATGGAAGAGATGTACCCCGGCAATCCGGCTGCGGCGAACAGGTTTGGCCACCGGTCCCTATAGCCATGGGAGGCTCGACTTCTCCACGAGGCCGGCTACCCAGCGTCGCCGGATTTCCGATTCCCGCCGACGTGGAAGTTGAGCGCGGGCGGCATGCCTATGCCTCAGGTACCAGAGGCGCCCGAAAGTATTGACGAGATCCATGCGATGATCGCCCGCATGGACCCCGATGAGGCGGAGCACCCCGAGAACCACGCCTACTGGAACCAGTTTTTCCACGACTTCCGGGCGCGCCAGCTGGCCTACCACGAGGGCAGAGTCCTGACGCCGATGCCCAACAACGCCGAAGGCCGGCATCGCTGGTGGGGTGCGGCCGGCCGCACCCTCACCGTTGTCCTGGAGTACATCACCGTCGGTAACACCCCACGGCCGGCCTACCCGCTGCGCTCGCCGCCGTCCTTTTCATGGTAACATGGGGTGGCCTCCTTGATGCCAAGGAGGATGGTCGGCGCGTCGTCCTCGTCTTCAGCGTCGGCCTCACGCTCTCCCGGCTCGGCGCCCAACGACTCACCGCGTTTCACGTCGCCGCTCCGGAAGGTGAAGCGGGAGCAGTAGTCTCGGGCGCGCTCACCGCCACACACGCACTCGCATGGCCTCGTCATCAACGAGCTAACGTGCTCCATTGCTAAGTTTTGTCGAATTTTGGGGAATTTTTAAAATTCCACGAACAAAATTTGGAAACGCGAGTGAGAATTCGGTCGTTCTATGCCGAAAAGCTACATTCATCTGGCAAAAAATAGTTTTGAATTTCGGCCTAGGAACGCCAAATGAGTGAATGTGCTATTAGTAATAGGTTTATGTAACAAATAAAAAAACTGGGATCGACATGTACAAATACTCCCTCTGTTTTAAAATATAAGATGTTTTAGGTTTGTGATGAAAATGAATCTAGACTTATTTTAGTGTTTAGATTCACCCCAAAGTTGAGTGAACCTATATACTAAAACAAGTCTAGATACATTGCTTCATAAACCTAAAACATTTTATATTTTGAACAGAGAGAGTATATATGTATGAAGAGAGAGAAAAAGAGAAACGAGAGATGGTGCAACTCAATTGTATACACACACGATTACACAGAGGATCTAATCTATTAAACCCTAGGCACGGTTACAACTGACAGAATATACACATTGAGATAGGACTCTGCAAGGTAGATTAGCTAGATCCTAACAAAGTTAGTTATTTTTGTTTACAATGCGTACCCAGAATTTTTTCTCAAATGGGGATTACCCTGGTCTCTGCATCTATAGATAGATACATACCACCTTCTATTGATTTATTTAAAAAGTTGTTTTAAATTATTACATCATGAATCACACAAAATCTTCACATGGATAAGCCAAAGAAAAAGAAAACAACACCTGATATGCGAAGATCAAAACACCAGTTGCACTTGCACCGGCTGTATGTATCCCACGCCACCAACTCTCTAGCTGGTTGCACCAATATCGCATTGTGTTCTCCACCGACTGTAGGTACGACCACATCCGGATCCAATATGCTGGCAAGAGGATAATCTGTATAAAAGAACAAGATTTTATGTTGTTAAATATATAATTATTTCTTACATTCCATATAGATCAAAATACAGCACAAACGCCTACGTCGAATCCACACCTTCTCTTGCTTTTCAACGTCCCTTAGCCAATTACCAAAGAGATTTGTTGTGTTTACATGGGGTATAATATTAAGGGTCATATGGATAATTCTCCACACAACTTTCACGAAAGGACAATCAAAATATAAATGTTATATTGTCACAAAAAATAACATCTATTACTACCCTGTCAATTTATTTTGGACAAATTGTCCTTAGTAAAAAGAACACGACGATGCAAGAACCACATGAAAATCTTAATTTTTAGAGGCACTTTCATCTTTCAAATAAGTTTGCGAAGGAATCTTGTGTCGTCTTTCATTAGATCCAAGTAATAAGATTTTCCCCTGAATACATCAATACTCATTCTTCACATTCTTCTCCTTCTCTAGCTTCTTCTCCTTCTTCTCGTTCTTCCATTGTAGATCTTGTTGATCACATACTTCGGTTGTGGAACCAATCTTGGAGGCACCATTTTAGGCACCACATATTCTATGGAGCAGTTAACAAGCCTTGTATTATAAGAATACTTTTCCTGGGTGGAGAAGTTAACAAAGCGCTTGCTCTACTACACCCTTGGGATGAAGTTCATCCACCCTCCTAGGCAGCTAGTGCATTAGAGGAACTAGATGATTCCCCGCACGTTGTTGAGGGAATTTTCAAATGCACATAGGAAATGATATATTGTGAGAATAATTTGGGGTGTATATAAGCATATGAAGTACTATACAAAATGTAAGTAACCTATAAAATTGTCATAAGAGTCAAACACAAACAAAGAAACATATTCATAGTTATAAAAACAGTAGTAAAGATTGTGTGGCCTAGTTAAATTTTATGTTATGAACTAACGGGAAAGAAAACAACTGATTTTTTTCGCGTGTAGACGAAGCCAAATCTTAAGCAAAGTCGATATGCACCTTCTACATTCATAAGCATAATAACACAGTAAATAATTAATAACACGAAGGTTAGACTAAAATGTTGGATTATAAGTTCTGATGTAATAACCTTAATAATGATAGTGAAGATAGATAAGTATGAACGAATATACTTGTTCTGAAAAATCAAACATGAATACACGAATGTGCTGACCAGAAGCTCATTTGCTTCAATCGAATGTGAAAACCTGAACCAATTTCTATAAATAATGTAAAAGGAGGATGGCTTTTTATATGAAGGGAAAGACCAAAGATGATGTACCTAGTAATCAATTGGAAAAGATGCATGTCCTTGCAAATCATTTAAGGAGACGTGGGGGAGAAAATTGTTCATGATTGTACCCTGAAATCAAACAATTGCCAGAAAATGGTAAGGGATTTAAGATAAAGAAAAAGCTTACATCTATATGAGCAAGCATGATGCGGACATCTTTCTCTACCCTTGTCATTGGTGTAGCACAAACTTGTTAGAAATAATGGGGCTAATCCATTTAGGCCCATGTGTATTTCAGATTTTCCCTAAATCTCAAAGCTCAAATTTGTGGCAGCCCATATGTGTTTGGGCCCATGTTTGTGGCAGCTCACATGAGAGTGGAGTGGGAGCTAAAGTTTAGTCCCACATGAAAAGTTGGAGGAGAGTTGCACCATCTTATAAGGTGGAGTGTTGCACCACTTTGTAAGTGAGTGGCAATAAGAGAGATACACGCGCGCGCTCCTCCTCCGACGCCGCCGCCCGTCACGACGCGCGCGCGCCGTGGGTTGCGGAAATCTCGCCGAGCCAAGATTTAGGGCTACCGTAACCGACCCGAACGTGCGCAACGTGGACTCGGTCCACGTTCGCCTCCGTTAGGGTTTCTTGAGCCGCTCTATATAAAATCCTGCGCGGCTACCGCCACAACGCCACCGAAAACCAATCTAGGAGTTTGCAATCTTCTATACTTGCGCCGTCACCGTAGTCTACTCCATCCCGCTTGCCGGCGTGCACCGGCGGACGGGAGATCAGGTCTCCGGAACCACTCGCCCTTGTGATCCTGTATGGGAGAGGGCGGATAAGGTTTTTGGGAAGCGCTCCACGACTGCTCGAGTTCTCCATCATGGGTCGTCTTCCATCCAAGTCGGGCGGTGCTGCCTACCGCTGTCTTCGTCGCCATCTTCTTCGATCAGTCTTCCCCAAAGTTTCTACTATGACAACCGAACGGTACGTGCTACGTGCTCCTGTTTGTTTATTCATCATGTTCTGCGAGTACATGTTTAGCTGATGTTTGTTTCCGTTCATCCTGTTGTTTAGTACATCTAGTATGTTCGAGTTACATGAGCTAGTAGCTGCTTTTGTCATGCTTAATATTCTGGAATTAATCATGGAAGTTATGCCTAATATTCCAACAATCCAAAACCTTATTGTAGGCAATTTCCTGAATTAACAATGGCTGGTTTTACCGATGCACTGAGGCCGGATAAGTTTACCAGTGTGCACTTTAAAAGGTGGCAGTACAAGGCTGAGCTTTGGCTGACCACGATGAAAGTGTTCCATATCAGTAAAGACAAACCTGAAGGAACTATATCTGACGAGGATCAGAAGAAGTTCGAGGATGCCAATACTGTCTTTGTGGGATGTATTATGAGCATTCTTGCTGACCGTCTGTGTGATGTGTTTATGCACATAAAATACGGAAGGAGCTCTGGGACGCACTGGATGCAAAGTTTGGTGCTGCAGATGCTGGCAGTGAACTGTATATCATGGAGAGCTTTCATGATTTTAAGATGTCAAAGGACCTTCCTGTGGTTCAACAAGCTCATGAGATACAGTGCATTGCCAAGGAGCTCGAACTCCTTAAGTGTACCTTACCCGACAAGTTTGTGGCGGGATGCATTATTGCTAAGTTGCCCCCTTCATGGAGGAACTTTGCCACAACTCTAAAACACAAGAGACAGGAGATATCAGTTGAAAATCTGATAGCGTCCCTTGATGTTGAAGAGAAGGCTCGGTCTAAGGACACTACTGAGAAAGGAGAGGGTCATGCTACTGCTAACTTTGTGCAGAAAGGCAAATCCATAGGAAAGAACAAAGGGAACTTCAAACCCTCCTTGAACAAGCCTGTAAAGACTACAACCTTCAAGAAGAAGAAGACGAACAGGAACAAGAGTGAACTGTCTTGTTACACTTGTGGAGAGCCCGACCACTCTTCCAAGGACTGTCCAGAATGCACAGACCGTAGAGGGAAAAAGGCCAAGACTGTCAACGTCGTGACCGCTAGCAATAATGATGGGTATGGTAATTTGTTTACTGTTCTTTCAGTATTTCAATCACCGTGTTGGTGGCTTGATACAGGTGCTAATGTTCATGTGTGTGTTGACATCTCTATGTTCACTTCTTATCAGGTCGCTCGGGATTCATCCATCCTAATGTGGAATGGATCACATGCTTCTGTTCGTGGTGTTGGCACGGTGGATCTGAAGTTTACTTCCAGAAAGATCGTGCAGCTGAGGAACGTGCAGCATGTCCCTACTATGAACAAGAATCTCGTTAGTGGCTCCCTTCTGTGCAGAGATGGGTTTAAGGTTGTCTTAGAGTCTAATAAAGTCGTTGTTTCAAAACATGGACAATTTATTGGTAAAGGTTATGAGTTTAGAGGCTTGTTCCGGTTTTCACTTTCAGATTTTTGTAATAAATCCGTGAATCATATCTGTGGTGGTGTTAATGATGATACCAGTGTTTGGCATTCTCGTTTATGTCACATTAATTTTGGTTTGATGTCTCGGATGTCTAGTATGAGTTTAATTCCAAATTTTACTATTGCCAAAGGTTCCAAGTGCCATAGTTGTGTGCAATCAAAGCAACCTCTAAAGCCTCACAAGGCTGTCGAGGAGAGAAACTTGGCACCTCTAGAACTCATACATTCTGATCTATGTGAGATGAATGGTGTGTTGACAAAAGGTGAAAGAGATATTTCATGACATTGATAGATGATGCTACTAAATTTTGCTATGTTTACTTGTTCCAAACTAAAGATGAGGCTTTAGGCTACTTTAAAATCTATAAGGCTGAAGTTGAAAATCAACTAGAGAGAAAGATCAAGCGTCTTAGGTCGGATCGTGGTGGTGTATTTTCTCAAAATATTTGACGAATTCTGTCAGGAACACAAAATTATTCATGAGAGGACGCCTCCCTACTCGCCCCAATCAAACGAGGTTGCCGAGAGGAAAAACCGCACGCTGACTGACTTGGTGAATTCCATGTTAGCCACTGCTGGTTTATCAAAGGCATGGTGGGGGAGGCTTTGTTGACTCCATGTCATGTCCTGAATAGAGTTCCTAACAAGAATAAATAAAATACCCCTTATGAGGAGTGGGTTGGGAGAAAACTATCACTTTCGTATCTGCGCACTTGGGGGTGTTTGGCGAAGGTCAACATACCGATTCCCAAGAAACGCAAGCTCGGACCCAAGACAGTGGATTGTATATTTCTAGGATATGCTCCACGGAGTGTAGGCTATAGATTTCTAGTGGTTAAATCTGAGGCACCTGATATGCATGTTGATACTATAATGGAATCTCGTGATGCAACATTCTTTGAGAATATTTTTCCTATAAAAGATATGCATAGCATTGGTAGGATTTCTTCTGAAATACTTCCTGAATCTAGTGCATCTGTTGAGAATTCTGAACAACCACATGAGGAATTCCTTGAGAAGGATGACGATGAACCTCTCACGAGGAGTAAGAGACAGAGGGTTGCAAAATCCTTTGGTAATGATTTCATCGTGTACCTTGTGGATGATACTCCTAGATCCATTACTGAGGCATATGCATCCCCTGATGCAGATGATTGGAAAGAAGCTGTCCAAAATGAGATGGACTCGATTCTTTCTAATGGAACGTGGGAATTATCAGAACGACCCTATGGTTGTAAACCTGTGAGATGTAAGTGGGTGTTCAAGAAGAAGCTAAGGCCTGATGGTACTATTGAGAAGTACAAGGCGCGTCTTGTAGCCAAGGGCTACACACAGAAAGAAGGCGAAGATTACTTTGACACCTATTCACCTGTCGCTAGACTGACCACCATTCGAGTACTAATATCCCTGGTTGCCTCTTATGGTCTTCTCGTTCATCAAATGGACGTGAAGACAGTTTTCCTTAATGGAGAGTTGGAAGAGGAGATCTATATGGATCAGCCGGATGGGTTTGTGGTAAAAGGTGAAGAGACAAAGGTGTGTAAGTTATTAAAATCTTTATATGGCCTGAAACAAGCACCTAAGCAATGGCATGAGATGTTTGACAGAACTCTACTTTCTGCTGGCTTTGTCATTAACGAGGCTGATAGGTGTGTTTACTATCGCCATGGTGGGGGCAATAGTGTTATATTATGTTTGTACGTGGATGACATTCTGATCTTTGGTACAAACATGAAAGTGATAAATGAAGTCAAGTCTTTCTTGTCAAAGAGTTTTGATTTGAAAGATCTGGGAGAGGCTAATGTGATTCTGAATATCAAGCTTATTAAGAACGAGAATGGGATTACTTTAACGCAATCTCATTATGTTGAGAAGGTCTTGAGCCTATTTGGCTTTAACGATGGCAAGACTTCTCCAACACCTTATGATCCCAGTTTGACATTATGAAAGAATAAGAAGGAACCAACAGATCAGCTGAAATATTCACAAGTTGTTGGTTCTCTCATGTACTTAGCAAGCGCTACAAGACCCGATATCTCTTTTGCTGTGAGCAATTTGAGTAGGTTCATGTCTAATCCGGGTATTGATCATTGGCATGCACTTGAAAGGGTCATTAGCTATCTATGTGGTACAATGAGCTATGAGATTCACTATTCAGGGAATCCTGTTGTGCTTGAAGGATATAGTGATTCAAATTGGATCTCTGACGTTGATGAACTCTACGCCACGAGCGGGTATGTGTTTAGGTGGCGCAGTGTCATGGAGGTCTCGTAGACAAACCATATTGACGAGGTCAACTATAGAAGCAGAACTTACTGCTTTAGACACAGCCACTGTTGACTCAGAATGGCTGCGTGAGCTCTTGATGGACTTGCCTGTGGTTGAGAAATCTGTGCCGGCAATACTTTTGAATTGTGACAACCAAACTGTTATGGTCAAATTGAACAATTCTAAGGATAACGCGAAGTCATCAAGACACGTGAAAAGACGTTTGAAATCTGTCAGGAAATTGAGAAACTCCGGAGTAATAACTGTTACGTATATTCAAACAGACAAAAACCTGGCAGATCCCTTTACAAAGGGACTATCATGAAATGTGATAGATAGTGCATCGAGGGAGATGGGGTTGAGACCCATGGATGTCACACCTAGTGGTAACCCAACCTATGTGATCGGAGATCCCGTGAATTAGGACCTAGGAAGAACAAGCTAGTGGGTGGACCGAGGAGAGTATTTTGTAATCCTCTCTATGTGAAGATGCATAACTCTCATAATCTGTAAGACAGGTTAGCAACATGTCTTAATGTGTTTCTGTTGGCTTTAATTAGCAAAGATACCGTCCTACGGGGCATTCTTGAAAGAACACACCTATATGAGCTCGACTGTAAACGTCGTGGTCTATGAGACTTGGGTGATCTCTAGTAAACTCATGAAGAGACTAGAGAGTATGACGCATATGCTCCAACCCGCGGGGTAGGCTACTGGCAGCCAGTTACTAGTTATGATTTTGAGTGAAATCTATTGGCACCAAACTTGCAATTCAAGGTTCGTCCATTTTTCAAGTTGTTGATAGACGTAGTTCAAGATTCTAGGCGAAAGTTCAACTTAACAGTCTCTGTTGAAACACTGTTATATAAACAAGTAGTAAGGATTGGAAAATCTTCAAATGGGCATTTGAGATCTGGTGGGGGATTGTTAGAAATAATGGGGCTAATCCATTTAGGGCCATGTGTATTTCAGATTTTCCCTAAATCTCAAAGCCCAAATTTGTGGTAGCCCATATGTGTTTGGACCCATGTTTGTGGCAGCTCACATGGGAGTGGAGTGGGAGATAAAGTTTAGTCCCATATGGAAAGTTGGAGGAGAGTCGCACCACCTTATAAGGTGGAGTGTTGCACCACTTTGTAAGTGAGTGGCAATAAGAGAGATACACGCGCGCGCTCCTCCTCCGACGACGCCGCCCGCCCGCTCGCCCGTCGGTCTCTTCACGACACGCGCGCGCCGCGGGTTGCGGGAATGTCGTCGAGCCGAGCTTTATTTTGCTGCTCAGGAAAATTGACAGACGTGTCAAACGGTTAGCTTATTCGGGTCGCTCCCGGATCATGGGATACCATAACCGGCCCGAACGTGCGCAACGTGGACTCGGCCCACGTTCGCCTCCGTTAGGGTTTCCTGAGCCGCTCTATATAAAGTCCTGCGCGGCTACCGCCACAACGCCACCGGAAACCAATCTAGGGTTTTGCCATCCTCTCTACTTACGCTGTCACCGTAGTCTACTCCATCCCGCTTGCCGGCGTGCACCGGCGGACGGGAGAGCAGGTCTCCGGAACCACTCGCCCTTGTGATCCTGTACGAGAGAGGGCGAATAAGGTTTTTGGGAAGCGCTCCGTGCGACTGCTCGAGTTCTCCATCATGGGTCGTCTTCCATCTAAGTCGGGCGGTGCTGCCTACCGTCGTCTTCGTCGCCATCTGCTTCGATCAGTCTTCCCCAAAGTTTCTACTACGACAACCGAACGGTACGTGCTACGTGCTTCTGTTTGGTTATTCATCATGTTCTGCGAGTACATGTTTAGCTGCTGTTTGTTTCCGTTCATCCTGTTGTTTAGTACATCTAGTATGTTCGAGTTACATGAGCTAGTAGCTGGTTTTTTCATGCTTAATATTCTGGAATTAATCATGAAAATTATGTCTAATATTCCAACAAAACTTATGGCGAACTAACTCGGAAGAAAACAACTGATTTTTCGCGTGTAGAAGAAGCCAAATCTTAAGAGGAGTCGATCTGCACCTTCTACATTCATAAGCATAATAACATGGTGAATAATTAATAACACGAAGGTCAGAATAAAATGTTGAATTATAAGTTTTGCTATAATAACCTTAGTAATGATAGTGAAGATAGATAAGTATGAACGAATATACCTGTTCACGAATGTGCTGACCAGAAGCTCACTTGCTTCAATTGAATGTAATAAGCTGAACGTATTTATATAAATAATGTAAAAGGAGGATGGCTTTTTATAAGAATGGAAAGACCAAAGATGATGTACCTATTAATCAATTGGAAAAGATGCATGTCCATGCAAATCTTTCAAGGAGATCGTGGGGGAGAAAAATGTTCATGGCTGTACCCTGAAATCAAGCAATTGCTAGAACATGGTAAGAGATTTAAGATAAAGAAGAAAGCTTACATCTCTATGACCAAGCATGATGCGGACATCTTTCTCTACCTTTGTATTTGGTCTAGTACAAACTTACCACGAATAGGAACTTTGGACAAATAACTATATTGAAAACACATGCCATGGAAGAAACACCGAAGTCATATGTCTGGGCTCAATATAAACTTTAGGCAATAAATTTTCCTAATAAATAATTGAAGACAACGTATGTGATAAACTTTTAAATAATTTTATACTAGTTGAGTGTCCGTGCATTGCTATGGTCTTACAAAATAAAATTTCATGTTACACCTGTATTATATACCATTCTATGAACATTAAGATGCTGGGAGGTGATGTCACTAACATGTGGGGGACAAACATGTTTGTGAACCAAAGTCATGTGATCGATGGTAGTAGACCGTAGGACATGCTTTATGTGCGCCCTTCTACACATTTTTTCTCTATTTCACATAAATGCAAAAGGCTTCTAAGCTTACCTTTTGAGCTATGTGAGAAACAATTAAATTGATAACAATCCAATTTCATTATAAATACAACTCAATATTGAGTGATTTTTAAGTTATTGTTGATGGACACCAGGTTGGCGATTGGGCTGGGGCGAAAGCCCTGCATTTCCTGATGATGGCGACGCCTGTGGGCGCTGTATCATCCTTGGAGGCGTCGTTATGGTCGTATTCGCGCTATCCGTCATGAGTGCCGGGGGAAACCCTTGATCTGGCGTACCGGTTGCGGCGGCGGCGACACCACCACAGTGTCGTTCCCTTCTTGAAGGCACCGTTTTGGCTACTCGTGGAGCTCCTAGGGCAGATAGGGTTGACGGTGAGCACTACTCAGAGCATGGGTCTCAAGGGTGCAAGGTACGCTTTGCCAACACTTCCTAGATGGCGCCTTCCTCCATCCCGGTCTGGTTCTGCTGGTCACTCAGTCGACTTCTTCTATGCGCTTAGGAGTGGGCGGTACATTGATTCGTGCCATCTTGTAGGTAGAGTCATGGCAGTGAGGTGTCCGGTCTTGGTGGTGACACAGTTTTGAGCCTCTATGTGTCGTCTCTTCGCCTTTACGGATAGAGGTTGGGCAAGGAAAATCGTCGTCGTGTAGTTTGATGGGAGTGTGTTGTAAACCGTTGCTTGGAATGTGGCTTGAGGGGGCATGCGTGGAGCGGTAGCGGTGGATTTTTATCAAACCTTTCTATATTAATACAGAAGAAACACAGCTTGTGTGTTCTTGACAAAAAAGTTCAATAATATTGCACTTAAGTTTTGGGGAGCCGCAAGCGGCAACTTGAATATTTGGGAGGGTGATAGTACATTTTGTACTCCTAAGACCTCGGCCATATCAAGGACAGGATGCAACCAAAATGTGTATAATAAACACCAAACTGACCAAAAGATCAACGATACATAATTCAATCTATATTACACTAGAGTTCTGCTATTTGATTCAAACAAATGTCATCAATAGATCTTCTATTTGATTCAAACAACAATAGAATAGTGGAAAATCACACAAGCTATTACAGCATCACACAAGAGGTAATCATTTATAGTAGGGGTTAGCTTGTGCCTTTGCTTCCTTGTTGAGCTCCTCATATCTACCAACATCCCTACAACAGGTTCTCAAAAATATAATGAAGATAATTCCTGGCAGGAAAAAGACAAGTCATGGTAGGTCAATGTGATCCTCTCATGTTATCTTATCAGTCGAGACTTCCGAAGCTCCACTGGGCAGCTCAGAGGGTCAATCATGTCATGCATGTTAAGCTTATATAAATCATTGGTCGTCACGGTTCACGCTGCAGGGCACAATCTCAAAAGCAACAATATTTACCTAGACATCTCCTTCATGTACGATCTCTTATATGACATTGTTGATGTATGTGGGAGAAGAGTATCAGAATCAAAGTGTTACCTATGCATAGTGATATATTTGTTGCACTTCCGCTCAGCTCAGGTAATGGCACTTAGAGGTATTCTCATATTTGGGAATAAACAAATTTGCTAACAAACAATAAATGCATGTGAAGAGTAGTACTTCCTCCTATCCATATTAGTTGACTTGGATTTTTTAAAATTTCGATGAACTTATATACTAAATAATATCTAGATTTATCCAAATCTAGACAAATTTGAGTCAACTAATATGGGTCGGAGCACTAGTAGAAACCGCCCTATGTGTCCCGGTTGGTAAGGGGCTTTAGTCCCGGTTTCCCAACCGGGATGGTGCAATCGGGACTAAAGCCCCAACCTTTAGTCCCGGTTGCCCCACCAACCGGGACAAAAGAACGTACACGTGGCCGCTACTGAGTGCGAGGGGGGAGGAGCAACCGTCCCGGTTCGTAACACGAACCAGGACAAATAACCCTCTTCCACGACAGAGATTTTGTATATTTCTCTGCCACGGCAGAGAATTTATTTTGGCAACCTTTTTTCTGCCGCGGTATTATTTTGGCCACTTTTTGTGCCGCGGCAGAGAATTTATTTATGTTGTTTTATTTTTTAGTGTTTTGCACTCATCAATGAAGGAACCATTATATTACACAAGATCATAATGACAATATAGATCCAAGTGTCGAACATATTATATTCGATACACGGAGTTCATGCACTACATACAAAATAAGCTCTTTGTACAATCTCTATTGGATATACACACCTGGATAGTATTCTCCTTTTGGGTTTAGGACTTCTGCATCGAAGAATCCCGCCAATTCCTCCTAAATTGCTCGTACGCGATCCTTTGGCAGAAGACCGTCCCATAGACGTTCAATCTGATTTAAAAAAAGAGTCAACCTATATGAATGAAACTAAACACAATATGATGGTAATTAAAAACTATAGAAATTGTTTACGTACGTTAAGTTGCTCTAAATTTCTCCCCTTCTCACAGCATGTCTGACGGATGAACTCGCAAACATAGTATCCACATAAATTGTTTCCTGGTCCCTGCGTCAGGCACTTTACGAGAACATAGTTCAATCAAAATAATAATCAAATATGATAATAACGGTATCAAAACTAGAATAAAATAGATGCACAGATATAGCTAGTGGTGCTTACATCTAGTGGTTTAAATGTAAGCTCCTCTTTTCAAACATCCCTAGACTTCTTGGTGAACTGTTTCCAAGCGCTGCCCGGCGAAGAAAACGAATAAAAGAAGTTATTAATTACTTGATATCATAAAATTCACGAACCTTGCCGATATAGTGTCATAATGATTAGAATTACCGCTAGAGAAGCATATGCATGTCCTTTCACGTCTCAAGGGGTTTATGTTTCGAGTCCATGACTAGTACACGCCCTTTATCAGTTTGAATGATTAACAAAACATAGTGAAAGCTGCGCATGCATAACTAATCAATTATATACTTAACGTCGAGTAAGCGAAATAGAAAGTGTATACAAGACAATAACACTCACTCAAAGTTGTAAGGAAATAGTATTTCCCTTATTTCTTGAAACCTTAACGCGTGTACGATATTATCCTCCGTATCCTGGGGGTTTGTTTTGAGATTAGCTTGATGAACCCAATATGGATCAATGAACCCAATGTCATAGTTTGTTCTCTGCTGCATTCGAGAATCTTCATTCTGCATATTATAGTATGATTATATATATGCAATAAACGAGGTAAGATAGCTAGAGACTAAATTAATTACAGAATTAGTACTTACAGACAATAGGCACCGATGATCGATTTGTCCAAGGCGTCTTGATTGAATAATTGAAATAGTTCAACAAATTCAATGGATATCATGTCATCTATTTCTTTCCCATAATGCTTTTTTTGTAACCCTCAGCATTATCTAGTTAGCCCCGGCCTCTGTGGCAAGCATGTACCAGTTATGCAATCTTCGTATTTTTGTTGGAAGATTATTTACCTCCTCAGGTTTGACGAGAGGTTTGCCGTACTGGTATTTGTATGCTACTTCACACACGGGGAAGTACTGTAACTGGGATAAGTAGTGGGCAGTACTCATACCTTGAGCAACGGCAGCTTCTCCGTATTGTGCAACTACATCTGGATCATACTACTCTTCCGCCGCATATTTGCTCGACCCCACATTGGTATGGGAAATCACCTTGAGAGGGGCGCAAGACTGTTTTGCTTATTCTCCGAGCTGGGAAACAGATTTCCTGCTTGTATCAGTACTGCTCTTGAGGCTCGTTGTGCCGCATGTGACTTGAGAATAGAACGCTCATAGTCTGATGACAGCTTTGGCTCGGGTTGATGAAGAGTCTTTAGCATTTTGAACACTTGGGCTTTTTCTTCTTTGGTGCTAGGGAACTCTGGCTCTTTCGACCGCGTCAGCTTAGCGAAAAACGTTGTCGTTTCCGCATCAACGATAGTCGTAGTCTCATCTTCAGTACAGTCATAAGCTCTCTTGGGAGGAACCTTTGGTACTTTTGGGAGAGGATCTTGTTTACGTTTTGGCGATCGCTTACCACTACGCAGAGTAGCGGTGGTACGCTTACGCTTTTTATCCTGAGGCGCCGGCGATGGCTGCCGCGGCGATGGCTGCGCTGGATATTAGTGAGGCAACAGAGACGGGTGAGGCAACGGAGACGGATGCCGCGGCGGAAACGACCTCGCTGGAGACGGGTGAGGCGGCGGCGAAGATAGCCTTGGCGTGTGATTTCGAAGCACGATACATTCCTTTGGCCATAGAATGGTGACGTTTGTTGCTTCTCCCAGTTCAGTCACATCCCCTTCATCTGTAGGGTAGTCAAGCTTCAAACCTTCAAAGGCGGGCATGATTTCATCCACCCCGACAACAACGTAGCCCCGTGGAACCGGACGACAGTGGTAAGTTGGTGTGGGTCCAATTGGTAAGGCATAGCCGACCGCCACCTTCATTGATATGTTCACAACTTTGACATGTAGCTCCCAGTGTGTCATCTATGTGATATCATCCACTGGGTAGCCAACAGGAGCTATCGTCGGTGCACCATCGTCATCGTCATTGTCATCACCCGGGACCTCGGTGGAAGCAACACTGCTTTTTCGATTATTCGATAGGCCGGTAGCATCGAATGCAGGTTCTACCACCATGTGCTGTTGAGATGGGCCGGTAGTACCTTGCTGGATAAGTGCGTTAATTTGATCTTGTTGTTGCTTTATTTGTTCTTCAATTATACACATTCGCTCTTTCTGAATATCTGCTTCAACTTCCGCCTTGCCCTTTCTCCTCTTACGGCTTATATCAGGATATTTCTTCCTCTCTTCAGGAAACCCAGTGCTCCATGGTTTGGAGCCTATTGTTCCTCGTGTTCGTCCATCATGTTCCTTATTTCCATGGGCGAGTGTGAGATCATCATTCTCTCTATCGGGAATGAAGTCCCCATCTTTAACAGCCTTTACTGCTTTTCTCATCTTCTCGATTGGCAAGGGGTCTTCTTTATGTCGTCTGTTATATATACACTTCCCTTCCGAGTCAAACATGCCCCCATGCCCGTAAAACCAATTCTTTGCACGTTCAATCCAATCGTCTGTCTCTGGGATGATCTTTTTAGCACGCAGTTCATCATCAAGTTTCTTCCACTTAGGAATGCCAGCCCTGTAGCCACCTTGCCCCATAGTATGGTGATACTTCTTGTTAGCAGCATTCAGCTTATTCGTTGCAGACATTTTCTTAGATTTTTCTGATGTCTTGTAATTCACAAACTCAGCCCAGAATGGTTTTATCTTCTGAAACTGAATCTTCTCGAAATCCGGAGTCTTATCTTTCACGACATAGTCAAGGTTCAATCTTTTCTTCCAGTTGGTGAAACACTAGGCCATCTTCTTCATAGCCCACTCCCTGACCTTCATCTCCATGGCTCGCGCATGTTCTAAGGCGTCCTCAACTAGATCCTCCGCATTTGGATCCAGCTTTATCTTTGGTAGTTTGAAATTAACGATGAGCCTCTTCCACAGTAAATATTTCTCCACGGTAGGGAGAAATAAATACGTTCCCTCTTCTTCCGCATCAGCAGGCCTATTCCAATTTCGAATGGTGATCGGGATGAAGTCCCTAATGATTACTCCGCATTATGCCACAAATTTGTTTGCGACAACTTCGGGAGCAATCGGTTTGCCGTCTTCACCGATATCTTCAATCCTGAACCTCTCATGGTCTTCCAACTTTTTGGTTGGGCCTCGTCCGCTATTTTCAATAGATTTCTTCGATCCAGAGGGCTAAAAGAAGATAGATCGTCATTACTATTTCTATATAGATAGCAGATGATTAATTAATGAATTAATTATATTACATGCACCACGTCGGAGTGGTCGTCTTCTCGATCACACAAGGCATCGCCTTCTCCCTCGAGGAAGGCATCACCTTTAACCTCAAACAAGTCGTCTCTTCCGGCAAAAAGAGGATCACCCTGACCGGAGTTGTTCAGAAACATCGATACATCTAAATTTTCTTCCCCGCGGATCACACCTTGGATCAACTCTTCCTTTTCTTCGTCTCTGTCGTGTGGGTCCATATTTTCTGCATAGGTGGAAAAACGGATAAGTCAAAGAGGCCAAGGGAGAATGTTAGGTAGGGTGTTGAGAGATATAATCCCTAATTCGGAGAAACCCTAATATATACATACACAATAATAAAAATGAATTTACAATATCAGAAACTCTAATTCGGAGAAACCCTCGGGCTCGGATCCTATCGCGAAGAACCAATACCGGAAAGAAAGGCGGCAATCAATACATGGCATAATACAATGCACAATCAATATGTATGACATGTCAGATTTAGAGATCCTACACTAACCCTAGGTGCAACATCGATTTAAAAGGGTTCGGGATGCCCTGGCGAGGACACACCGGCGAACCCACATGTACATAAGGGGTGTCGATGTTTCTTTACCTAATCTAGGGTTTTTAAGTTTCTTAACAATGTATGATGATTGCTTATACATATAGCTCTTAATTTTCTGAATATTTTGATATATTATTTGTATTTTTTTGACTTATAAATTATTAGTTATTAAATTTACAAGTTTATATCAATTTCTAAAAATATTAAACCATTTTAAAATAGTTACTGCGTCACTTTACATCAGCACAGGGGGGTAGTTTTTCACCGGGTCTGGGGCTACCCACAGTGACTGACTAGTGGGGCCGAAGACACATCGACATGCCACACCAGCGGGGTCCGTGGACACGTCAGGACGACGCCAGCGCGACGTCATCACAACGGCCACCGTCGGATGGTCACCGGCGACATCGAAGGAGGGCGAGTGGGGCAACTAGATATAGCCTACTCGAACGAGGCGAGCAAGGCAAGCCTACTGGTGGCAGCACCGCTAGGTTTTGGTCGCCGGAGCAAGGAGGATGGCGGCACACGGCGACAGAACGTACAGGTCGATGGGGAGCAACGACTACAGAGGGAGAGGGGGCCGAGGGAGAGGTCCTAGGGGACCAAAAGCTCACCACGGATCGAACGAAGGGCTCAGGGAGGCCGCGCGAGGTCTAGATCAAAGGTGATGTCGACGGCGGCGGTCGTCGGTGATGAGGAAGATGGCGTCGATTGCAGATGCCCCTCTTTGATTCCTTTTGCGGGGAGATAGAGGGCAATGAGGCGGAGCTCGTGGCAGGGTCAGCAAGGCGGCGATGCTCGGGCAGCCTGTCGGCGTCGTGGGGCGGCGTCTCCTGTGTGCGCGTCGATGAAGCAGAGAAGTGAGACGGGGAAGAAGAAGAGGAGGCGCGCAAGTTATAAAGGAAGGGCCTTTTGTCCCGGTTGTTGGCTCCAATCGAGACTAAAGGGTCATACGTCCCGGTTGGAGCCACCAACCGGGACGTATACTCCACTTTTTTTTCATCATCCCAAGGGACGCGCAGGGATCTTTAGTCCCGGTTGGTGGCTCCAACCTGGACGTATGATCCTGTTTTTAATTTTTTTCAGGAATTTTCTCTCTGTCCTGCCTTATTTTTTATTTTGGGGTTTAAATTTGTATTTTTTTAAATGATAATTACTTTGAAATTTAGAATAACTTTAAACATAAAAAGTGTTTGAATTTGAATAGCTATTTCGAAACCATTTTATGTTTAAAAAAATAATTAATGTAACCATTTAAACTATGAACCATTTAGAATTAAAAATGAATTAACTTATATTTCTTGAATATTAATTTGGAATTTAGAAAAACTTTAAACATAAAAAGTGTTTGGATTTGAATAACTAATTCAAAACCATTTTATGTTTTTAAAAATAACTAATGTAACCATTTAAATTTAAAAATTAATTAACTTATATTTTTGAATATTAATTTGGAATTTAGAAAAACTTTAAACATAAAAAGTATTTGGATTTGAATAACTAATTCAAAACCATTTTCTGTTTTTAAAAATAATTAATGTAACCAGTTAAAATTAAAAATGAATTAACTTATATTTTCTAAATATTAATTTGGAATTTATAAAAACTTTAAACATAAAAAGTGTTTGGATTTTAATAACTGATTCAAAACCACTTTTCTGTTTTTAAAAATAATTAATGTAACCATTTAAAATAGAAATGAATTAACTTATATTTTTTGAATATTAATTTGGATTTTAGAAAAACTTTAAACATAAAAAGTGTTTGGATTTGAATAAATATTTCAAAACCATTTTTTGTTTTTAATTTGGATTTGAATTAACTTATATTTTTTATATATTAATGGACGGGAAGAAAAGAACGGGAAGTAATGGGAGAGAAGAAAATTTTATTACGATAGAACTGGAATTAAAGTACATAATGCAACTAACACTAAGTTACATAAAGCACGACTAAAGATTAAGATACATAGAAGAACTGAAAATTAAGATACATGGCCAGATTAAGTCACAATCGACCGAACTAGTTTTGCAATGTTGGAGTGATTTAGTCATGCTCCAGCTTACACCTGTAATACTCTCCACTGTAGTCGTCGTACTCGCCGCGGCCGTCGTCGCTGTCGTCGTCGGGGTCGCCGTAGTTGAACCTTGAAGGCTGAGTACGAGTGGGCTGGACTTGAGGGTAGTGCAGGCGGGGGTTAGAGTGGGCGGCCGTGTCGTAGGACATGACGCTCTGGAGAGTCTGGCCGCGCCACCACAGCCGACGGCCGGCCTCGTTGAAGTTCGGAGGAGGTGGGCCGTCCTCCTCGTGCCAGGCGAGCGCCCTCTCACGCCGATCCCCGAAGAAGGCTTCCCAAGTCGGCAAATAGTCGGGATGCCAGTTGGGATTCCTCCGCTGCTCCGGCGTGAGCTCAAAGTAGTAGTGGTTCACGATGGCCATCCGGCGTGCCACACCTAGAGGAAAAGGAGGAACCGGCACGCCTCCGGCCTCAGCATCCAGCCGACGGGGATGCAGTAGCCCGACAGGCAGGGGTAGTTCGAGGCGCAAAGCGCCTCCTCCTCCCTGTGAGTTAGTCGTATGGTGGAAGCCATAAGAAAGAGTGATGAGGTTGCAGATATGAGTATAGAGATGTGCAATGACAATGGAGGCCAATTCTACATATATGTACTGAGAAATGGCGGAAAGAAAACAGTGGGAAGAAATGGCGGGAAAAAAACTGCGGGAAGAAATCGCGGAAAGAAAAATGGCGGGAATAAACTTGGGTTTAGGGTTTTGTGAAGATTTTTTCGAGACATGATCAATATACCAAGTCTGGTATTTTAGAAAAGTGGGACGGTAGCATTCTAAAACAACATTTTGGTGGTTACTTCACAAAACGACCAGTTTTTTGCGCTCGGAAAATGGAAAATGGCTTTTCTGTGCGATGAAAAAGAAAACTTCCTCCTGCAACATTGTTCTCCATACCAATGTCCACATGCATGCATAATATGGGCACATCATCACAAACTATGCCGTGATTCAACACATAACATCGGTTATTTGGACCGAAAGCCATGAAACCTCGAACATGATAGGTCATTTTGTGAAGGTTTTTTTGAGACATGATTAATATACCAAGTCTGGTATTTTTCCTTGCAACTATGTCACATAATATGACACCACGTGAAGGATTTACATTTTTTGGATTTTTTTTGAATTTCTTATGCCCGTTTTTTTTGAATTTCTAACTATGGTCGAACCGGCGTGCATGAAGATAGGGGACGAGCATCGTTAGAACTTGCATTGGATCTCTGAAGAAACTACATATTGCGAGTCTAAAAATGATTTTTTCAAAAAATCATGGGCGTTAGATCATGTACCTGTAGTACAAACCGGACCCACTTCCTACCGATTCGGCAGATATTTGTCCTTTTTACCCGGGATGGACGAAAATGGTTGAGATGTCCCGGTTGGGAGATAGTCCATATAAGATGGTATAGTATTTTAGAAAAATGGGACGGTAGCATTCTGAAACAGCATTTTGGTGGTTACTTCACAAAACGACCCGTTTTTTGCGCTCGGAAAATGGAAAATGGCTTTTCCGTGCGACGAAAAGGAAAACTTCCTCCTGCAACATTGTTCTCCATACCAATGTCCACATGCATGCATAATATGGGCACAACATCACAAACTATGCCGTCATTCAGCACATAACATCAGTCATTTGGACTGAAAGCCATGAAACCTCGAACATGATAGGTCATTTTATGAAGGTTTTTTGAGACATGATCAGCATACCAAGTCTGGTATTTTTCTTGCAACTATGTCACATAATATGACACCACACGAAGGATTTACATTGTTCGGATTTTTTTGAATTTCTTATGGCCGTTTTGAATTTTTTGAATTTCGAACTATGGTCGAACCGGCGTGCATGAAGATAGGTGACGAGCATCGTTAGAACTTGAATTGGATCTCTGAATAAACCACATATTGCGAGTCTAAAAATGATTTTTTCAAAAAATCACAGGCGTTAGATCATGTACCTGTAGTACAAATCGGACCCACTTCGTACCGATTCGGCAGACATTTGTCCTTTTTACCCGGGATGGACGAAAAGGTTTGAGATGTCCCGGTTGGGAGATAGTCCATGTAAGGTGGTCTAGTATTTTAGAAAAATGGTATGGTAGCATTCTGAAACAGCATTTTGGTGGTTACTTCACAAAACGACCCATTTTTTGCGCTTGGAAAATGGAAAATGGCTTTTCCGTGCAATGAAAAGGAAAACTTCCTCCTACAACATTGTTCTTCATACCAATGTCCACATGCATGCATAATATGGGCACAACATCACAAACTATGCCATGATTCAGCACATAACATCGGTCATTTGGACCGAAAGCCATGAAACCTCGAACATGATAGGTCATTTTGTGAAGGTTTTTTCGAGACATGATCAATATACCAAGTCTGGTATTTTTCCTTGCAACTATGTCACATAATATGACACCACACGATGGATTTACATTGTTCGGATTTTTTTGAATTTCTTATTCCTGTTTTGAATTTTTTGAATTTCTAACTATGCTCGAACCGGCGTGCATGAAGATAGGGGACGAGAATCGTTAGAACTTGAATTGGATCTCTGAATAAACCACATATTGTGAGTCTAAAAATGATTTTTTTCAAAAAATCACGGGCGTTAGATCATGTACCTATAGTACAAATCGGACCCACTTCCTACCGATGCGGCAAACATTTGTCCTTTTTACCCGGGATGGACGAAAAGGTTTGAGATGTCCCGGTTGGGAGATAGTCCATATAAGGTGGTCTAGTATTTTAGAAAAATGGGACGGTAGCATTCTGAAACAATATTTTGGTGGTTACTTCACAAAACGACCCGTTTTTTGCGCTCGGAAAATGGAAAATGGCTTTTTCGTGCGACGAAAAGGAAAACTTCCTCCTGCAACATTGTTATCCATACCAATGTCCACATGCATGCATAATATGGGCACAACACCACAAACTATGCCGTGATTCAGCACATAACATCGGTCATTTGGACCGAAAGCCATGAAACCTCGAACATGATAGGTCATTTTATGAAGGTTTTTTCGAGACATGATCAATATACCAAGTCTGGTATTTTTCCTTGCAACTATGTCACATAATATGACACGTGAAGGATTTACATTTTTTGGATTTTTTTTTGAATTTCTTATGCCCGTTTTTTTTTTGAATTTCTAACTATGGTCGAACTGGCGTGCATGAAGATAGGGGACGAGCATCGTTAGAACTTCCATTGGATCTCTGAAGAAACCACATATTGCGAGTCTAAAAATGATTTTTTTTCAAAAAATCACGGGCGTTAGGTCATGTACCTGTAGTACAAACCGGACCCACTTCCTACCAATTCGGCAGACATTTGTCCTTTTTACCCGGGATGGACGAAAATGTTTGAGATGTCCTGGTTGGAAGATAGTCCATGTAAGGTGGTCTAGTAGTTTAGAAAAATGGGACGGTAGCATTCTGAAACAGCATTTTGGTGGTTACTTCACAAAACGACCCGTTTTTTGCGCTCGAAAAATGGAAAATGGCTTGATCATTTGGACCGAAAGTCATGAAACCTCAAACATGATAGGTTCATCTTTAGTCCCGGTTGGAAGGATTTTGCCAGGCTGGGCCAGGCAACACTAATGATAGGGGTGAGTGTCGACATTATGTCGTGCGGCTTGTACCTTGTCCCGGATGGTGTCACCAACCGGGACTAAAGATGAACCTTTAGTCCCGGTTAGAGACACCAACCGGGACAAAACACGAGTCAGCACTAATAATAGGGGTGAGTGTCGACATTATGTCGTAAGTGTCGACACTATGCCAAGCTGCTTGTACTATAAATAGGCATCCTTGTGAGTCCAGTCCTCTAGCCAGATTGAGGCATCTCTATATGGTTTTCGAGAGCAGGGACACCACTACGACCAGTTTCAGGGAGATGCCGCCGGATCCCAGTCCTCCGGCATCTCCAAGAAACTGGTCATAGAGGCACTCCCTAATATGTGAAATTAGTTAGCTCCAAGGTGTATTGATCTAGTTAGAGAAGTTACAAGCTGCAAGATGGTGTGCGAGAGCAGGGACACCACTATGACCAGTTTCAGGGAGATGCCGCCGGATCCTAGTCCTCCGGCATCTCCAAGAAACTGGTCATAGAGGCACTCCCTAATATGTGAAATTAGTTAGCTACCAGGTGTATTGATCTAGTTAGAGAAGTTACAAGCTGCAAGATGGTGTGCGAGAGCAAGGACACCACTACGACCAGTTTCAGGGAGATGCCGCCGGATCCCAGTCCTCCGACATCTCCAAGAAACTGGTCATAGAGGCACTCCCTAATATGTGAAATTAGTTATCTCCCAGGTGTATTGATCTAGTTAGAGAAGTTACAAGCTGCAAGATGGTGTGCGAGAGCAGGGACACCACTACGGCCAGTTTGAGGGAGATGCCGTCGGAGCCTAGTCCTCCAGCTTCTCCAACAAACTGGTCATAGAGGCACTCCCTAATATTTGACCACGCGCGTTTGGAGATCAAATCTTAATGGTAATTACGAATCGGGACAACTTCTTCATAGTTCGGGAAAGTCGTTGTACGAATCAGGACTAAAGGCCCCCTTTAGTCCCGGTCCAGCCACAAAACAGGACTAACACTCAAGACATTTATTAATATTAAAAACTGAGACTACAAAACCGAGACTAAAGGCCCCCCAATATATAGTCCCGGTCAAGCCACAAACCGGGACTAACACTCAGTACATTTATTAAACTTGGAAATTGCAAACATCATAAGATATCCTTCACAAAATGAGCTATCATGTCTCATGACATTTAGGTTCACAATATGCAGCCGACCGGCCAGACATGAACTAGAGTTACACAATATGAGCATGAAATTCTTGGCATATGTCCTTCCTTATGATCGCTTCAGACGTAACCATGGAGCATCTTCTTTACTTAACGGAATGCTTGGGTCAGTTTTCAGTGTGAAGGGCGGAATTTCATCAAACTTATTATAATCTTCTGACATGTCTGTCTTGTCCTCGATTCCCACGATGTTTCTTTTCCCTGAAAGAAATATGTGACGCTTTGGCTCATCATATGATGTATTCGTTTGCATATTTTTTTCTTTTTTTGGTCAGGAGGACATGTCCTTCACATAGAAAACCTGAGACACATCATTGGATAGGACGAATGGTTCATCTCTATAACCAATATTGTTGATATCCACTGTTGTCATTTCATACAACTGGTCTCTCTTTACCCCTTCCCCATTCAGGTTGACCCATTTGCAGCGAAACAAAGGGACCTTAAAAGAGACTCCATAGTCTAGTTCCCATATCTCCTCTCTGTAACTATAGTATGTGTCCTTTTGCCCATTCTCGTCCGTTGCATCAAAGCGGACACCACTATTTTGGTTGGTGCTCTTTTTATCTTGGGCGATCGTGTAGAATGTATTCTCATTTATTTCGTACCCTTGGAAATTCAATATAGTATAAGATGGTGATGCAGCCAAAAAGTATAGCTGATCTCCAATAGTGGTGTCATTCAAGAGATGTGTCCGCATCCAACCACCGAAAGACTTCATGTGTTCATCTGTAATCCATGAGTCAGGCTTCCCTGGGTTTTTGACGCGTACAATATTCTTGTGTTCCTCGATATACGGAGCTGCCAAGATGGAATTATGTAGAACTGTGTAGTGTGCTTTAGTGAAAGAATCCCTGTCCCTACATATCATTGCTTTCTTTCCCAGCGTGCCTTTTCCACTTAGTCTTCCCTCATGTCGCGAGTCAAAAACACCAATCGGCTTCAGGTCAGGAATAAAGTCAACACAAAACTCAATGAACTCCTCTGTTCCATATCCCCTGGACATGCTTCCTTCTGTTCTAGCACGGTTATGAACATATTTCTTTAAGACTCCCACCAAATCGGAAGCAACTATGTCATAATCACGTGACAGTCATGGGACTTTAGGTTTTGGAACTTTTTCTCTGCCATATTTATTATCCCCTTTATATTAGCTGAGAAGCCAGACGGCACCTTGATACTGTAAAGGACATCAAAAAATATTTCCTTCTCTACTTTGGTAAGAGCATAGCTGGCATGACTTAAGTGACGCCCTTTATCCGTCTTGTTCTGTGTATGCATGTTCTTTGGGTTTTTCATAATTTGTTGGTCCTCCCGTGCTTCTGGTGTATCTTTTGTCTTTCCATACACACCTAGGAATCCTAGCAGGTTCACGCAAAGATTCTTCGTCACGTGCATCACGTCGATTGAAGAGCGGACACGTAGGACTTTCCAATATGGCAGGTCCCAAAATATAGATTTCTTCTTCCACATGGGTGTGTGTCCTGTAGCGACGTCGTTCAGAACAGATTGACCACCGGGACCCTTTTCAAAGATTACTTCTATGTCCTTGACCATACCAAATGCATCATCACCAGCAGGGAGTTCAGGCTTCTTCCGGTGATCTGCCTCACCTTTGAAATTCTTGCCTTTCTTTCTTACGGAATGATTGGTCAGAAGAAATCATCAATTCGCCAGGTACACAACCTTCTTGCATTTATGCAAATATGTACCTTTAGTCTTATCTAAACAGTGCGTGCATGACTTATATCCCTTGTTTGTCTGTCCTGAAAGGTTACTAAGAGCAGGCCAATCATTGATGGTTAAGAAAAGCAACCCTCATAGGTCAAATGGCTCTTTTTTGTTCTCATCCCATGCATGTACACCTGGTTTGGCCCACAGCTGTAAGAGTTCTTCAACTAATGGCCTAAGGTACACATCAATGTCGTTGCCCAGTTGCTTCGAGCCTTGGATGAGCACTGACATCATAATAAACTTACGTTTCATGCACAACCAAGGAGTAAGGTTGTAGATACATAGAGTCACTGGCCAGGTGTTGTGACTGCAGCTCTGCTCCCCAAAAGGATTCGTGCCATCCGTACTTAGACCAAACCATAAGTTCCTTGTGTCACCTACAAAGTCCGGGAAGTCTCTCTCGATTTTTCTCCACTGTGACCCATCAGCAGGGTGTCTCAACTTCCCGTCTTTCTTATGGTCTTGTTTGTGCCATCACAACAACCTGGCATGCTCTTTGTTTCTGAACATGCGTTTCAACCTTGGTATTGTAGGAGCATACCACATAACCTTAGAAGGAACCCTCTTCCGGAGGGGCTCTCCCTCAACATCACCAGGGTCATCTTGTCTGATCTTATACCGCAATGTATTACATACCGGGCATTTATCTAAATTCTCATACTCCTTACCGCGGTAGAGGATGCAGTCATCAATGCATGCATGTATCTTCTGCACATCTAATCCTAGAGGACAGAGAGTCTTCTTTGCTTCATACGTACTCTCGGGAAGTTCGTTATGTTTTGGAAACTTCGGCTTCATTATTTTCAGCATCTTTTCAAATGAGGAGTCAGTTAGACCGTACTCTGTCTTCCATCGCAGCAATTCCAGTGTGGTACCGAGCTTTGTGCTGCCATCTTCGCAATTTGGGTACAACAATTTTTTGTGATCTTTTAACATGCCCTCTAACTTCAACTTCTCATTTTCTGTTTCACAGTCTCGCTCTGCATCAGAAATGACCTTACCAAGTTCATCAGCGGGCTCATCTGATGTTCATTCTTCACCTCCTTCCTCTTCATTGTCTTCCATTGCAGTATCACTTTATTTAGGAAACATATGATGATAGTTGTTATCATCATCTTCTTCTTTACTGTCTTCTATCATAACCCCTCTTTCCCCGTGCTTGGTCCAGCAATTATAGTTGGGCATCAAACCTTTCATAACCAGGTGGCCGCGAATGATTTTCGAGGAAGAGTACTCCTTATTGTTCCGACATTGAACACATGGACAACGTATAAAACTATTCTCTTTGTTTGACGTAGCCACATCGATAAATTTATCCACGCCTTTAATGTACCCGGGTACACGCCGGTCACCGTACATCCATTCCCGACCGTTCATCTGCATCATATAATTAAGTTCATCAAAAAGGGACATCATAAATAGTGAAATGACCAATTCACATCGACACATGCATTGTATCAATGGCAGAGAAGAGATAAGATTGCTAACCTCGATCGAGGGAAATAAAGAGGAGAAAGCTCAAGTGCGTCTCGGATACCTTCTATATTTTTGTTCTGTGAGAAATTGAACGGGATCATTCACTCAAATATTTTATCAAACACCTTGAATGCATGCATAGAAAAAAATAATAAACTAGCACACCTCTCACACCTTCCACCAAGAAAAAACAGAGGGAAGGTAGAGGGCTAGGGCGTCGTATTTATAGAGGACAGGATCATACGTCCCGGTTTGTAACACAAACCGGGACTAAAGGTATGTGCCACGTCACGTGGCTGACGCCCAACCTTTAGTCCCGGTTTGTGTTATAAACCGAGACGCATGACCCCTTACCAACCGGGACGCATGCCTCCGGCCACCGTGCCCGCTCGAATCGGGACGCATGCCAGTATTAGTCTCGGTTCGTGGCGCAATCGGGACTAATGCTGTTAGGGGGCGCGAACGGATAGCCTGTTTTCTACTAGTGGAGGGAGTAGTATAGTTGTGTTTGGAAATCAACACTTACAAATTTATAAATACATCACAATGTATCCTTCTATTTATATTCAGGAGATCATACTTTATTAGTGTGGTTATAATCAACATGAATTGTGCTAAATTTGCTGAAGAAAATATTTTTTTTTCATGTTAACCGAGCAATCAAAAGAGTAACTTCAAAAAACCATGAACATAGATTTATCGCAAAATTCCACTCAAAAAATAAAAATAATGAAGAAACATATAATTACAGCACGACATATATGTATGAGTTGTAGGAGCCACCAAGAGCCCAACAAATTGAAGAATACGTGGTTGAAAAAAATGAAGAGAGAGCTTGTTCCAAGTAAATGGTCATAGAATGGAAGCCTTGGTTATTACATTAACAAGAGAGATGGATACACATGAGGAAAGGGGCACCTAATATTGTGGACACCAATTAGTAATAGGCAACATAAAGCAACTCTAGGACCTGGCATTACCACCCTCGGCGCATGATCCAAACCATTATCTACATGGATATGAATGAATCATATTTTATATGAAAGCATGTGAATTTCATATATGAATGATTTCAAGTAACATAAATGTAGTTAGCAACTTTAGAGAAATTTGAGCAAGAGTGATATATTACCAGCAAACCTGTCAGCGAGATCAAATGGTTGAGTAATAATACCAACTGGAATGGATAGTAGACAAAGTGTCTTGGCATGATTTGACCACCCTATCAATGGTCACCCAAGTTACTACAATAGACAAAAGAAGAAGAAAATAACATTTTAGTCATGTACAATTTAAAAGGTTTGAATTAAGTTCATGCTGCTATAGCAGTACACATCAGCACAACGACATTAGCAACTTCAGAAAATCAGTATAGGGAATGTTGACGACCCTGAAAAAAATTAGAAGATGATTCATCTATTTCCAACAAACGCTTAATAAAATTAGACATATAAGTAGTGCATGCCGGCCTTGATGCATATTGTTGAGATCCAGATCTACCACTTAAGAGCAGCATGTTTATGTTGAAGAGGAGGTCAATTGTATTCCGTATTAACTTTGTATATGGTCTGAACTTTCTCTCGCCGGTGGTAGGCTTGGCACGATTATTCCTTTTTCTGCCCTGGTGGTGGTGAACATGATCTGAGTGGTGTCTGTCATGCATGTTAAGCTTATAGGAGTAGATGATTGTTACGTCGGTGGAAGGTGGTTATCGACGCCCAATCTACTGCATGATGCGATGGAACATGGCACAAACATATCGGTATATTGCACATGAGCTCACCCCCATTAGTTTATAACAAAGAAAGATTACACACACCTCTCTTGGCACCAAAGGCGAGGGCGTCATAGAAACACTGTCGGATCCGGACCGCACGAAATTCCTTGCGGCGAGCGAGAAACAGGAGAATTAATCCTATGAGACCCATTATATTATCATGTAGGATAGTAGACCCATCTCAATACATAACTATTGTTTCATTTTTAAACAGATAAAAAACACTAAAAAACTGGAAAAAGACGGACACGTAAGATTTATTTCCGAGAAACAGTAGCGGAGCATAGCGTGGATGTCGCGCTGGAAGGTGGGCGTCCACTACTTGGCTGACACGAAGTCTAAGTCTGGATGAGGTCGAGCGACACGAAGAGCGCGCCAGCCGGGAGCGACCGGCGTCCCACCACCACCGGTGGTCCCCGCCCGGTCGGAAGAACGCCTCCACAAGATACACCAGCATCAGATCGTACCGGTTCCTACTCCGGTGATGCTCACTATTCTCGCCTCCGGACTCCGGGCACCATTTTGCTAGCTATGGGAGAGGTAGCGCTGCCAGGATCCCGAGTGGAATACACAACTGGATCGGTTTAAATGGTAAACACTATACATCGTAGTCTGATGTTAATCAAATCATCGGACCAATTCGCTGCCATCATCTGTATTCCATCCCACGGCCTGTGACAGGTTGCTTCTCACGTTCAAAAAAAGGGGTCCATTAATCTCGCGTCCATTAATGATGGCCACATGCACCCTGAATTACAGATCCTACTAGTAACAGATCGCTTTGATTCTCCTAAATATCTCGCGCCCAACCGTCATCGCTGCTCACCCCAGCGCTTTCGTCGTCACCACCAATGTCTCTGGCACCAACCTGACGGCACCACGGCGAGCTGCACATCTAGCCCTCTTGCATCGCCGTCATCCCAATGAGACCATGCATCCATGGTTCTAGATTGTGTTTCGCTTGCCGTTTCTCGTCGCTGACTCCAGCAACCAATGGCTAGTACTTCTCTCAATGAGTACGTGGCTGTTGCATGTTGGACTACAAATGTTGTGCCGATCTTGCCCCATCCAACGCCGCTCTCGTTGAGGCCACGTTTCTACTGCTCCTAGTCGACTGGGCACGGCCCTTTTTTTCTCAAGGTTGTCATTTAGTTTCTCCCAAACTCACGGGTTCTTGTGTCGACATCGTCCTGATACTTACTGCCATGTGTGGACAGTCTAGCAATTTGTTTTCGAATGCGTGTAAAAGTGCTTCGTTAGCACCAATGTATTGCTTCAGACTTCTTGTATACCAAGCTTCCTAGTGCCTACAGTCTAGAGATGTGATTCTCTGGGCCAGTACGTATCAATGCTTCAGTACTAGTTTGTTCATGCTTCAACGATCATAAAACCATGCTTCCAGTTTCCAACAACTAAACAAGAGCTTCACTATTGCATGTGATATGCTTCAAACTTAAATACAATACATTTTGTGACAAGCATATGTGCTTCGTTCCTTGCACAAATGAAAATAAATAAATTTACTAGACATAGATCAAATCATATTTTAGTTGTACTTGAAGCATACTCTAATAACGAAAGAAACAAGCTTTGCTATCTAAGGAACATACTGTATCCATGAAATTAGCTATATGTAATATTCGGGGTTAGTTTCCTAAAAATCAAGGGCATATGATTCAAATTGGGAGTTGTTAATTAGACATCCTAGTTATATATGGCGTGATATACGGAGTAGTTATTATCGTATTAGGAAGAAAGCCATACAATATGGAAACATGCAATCCATCCCCTTAAATAAAGGTAAGAGACATGTTGGAAGCTCGTTCAAAATCCAACGGCATGATCGCTTCCCATCCTACGTCCAGGCGCTAGTCCGACGGGAGGTTAATATCGGCATCCGATTCCTAGTACTGCCCGGTTTAAATTAATTGCGCATTTATTCTAATAAAGAAAGAGATTTTAACTGCCTTGATTGATTAATTATGGTGATACCCTGATTGTGTGATCCCCTAGCGTTGGTACATAATATATTTCCGTATTTGTTAGTTGACAATGGCTGAGTGCAGCGAGCTATGTATGGTTAGAATTTTCATAATATTTGATGATTATGTTTAATGGTTCAGATCTCCCTAATGTTTGATGGCTAAAGTGAGCCACCAACTCTGATTTAATATAGTAAAGCTTAGTGCTTCATTATGTTATTATTGTATGTACTGCATATAAACTGAATCAATGTTGGCAAGTGAGTCTACACAATGAAAGACATCTCTTGAGACCCGCAAAAAAAGACATCTCTTGAGAATTGCATATTGGAAGCATATTTAGACTTGAGCACGTCTACAAATAAAATAAAAACTATTTTTATGGCATGAACTACTTTTTCTTTGGGATTTTTTTTGAAATGGGGGAAGATCGCCCCAGCCTCTGCATCCAAGGGATACATACAGCCTGATTGATATAGTGAACATACAAGAAAACAGGTCTTTAGACATGAAGGTTGGAATTGCCGAATCAGCAAATACATCCATTGGTGCTACTGCGGTTGAAGCTAATGAAAAAGACTTATCCACCTTGCTGGTCTAGTCAATGTTGAAGCCAAAGAAGCCAATGTTTGGTCATCTACGCAATGATACTTGCCTCGGTTTCTTTCGTTCCGGACATAAAAAGTTAGAAGGCAATATGCCCATGCTGAAAACAATTAATATGTAGTAATATGCCCCATGGAAATGTACTCCACAAAGATGACCTAAATCAAATCACCGGTAGTTTAAGAAAATCCAAAATTAGCTAAAGAAATCCCAACAACGGTAAGAAGTTGTAGAAGAAGTATCATATCATGGATTCCATACGATAATTGTTCCAGCAAGGAAACCTACTTCGATAGCAGCACTTTGACATAGCACCATGATATGAAGACCGACAGAGAGACATAATATCAGATGGAGGAGCCGTTGGAGATATGCCCAAGAGCCAATAATAAAAGTAGTTATTATTATATATTTGTGTTTATGATGAATGTTTACATCCTATGCTATAATGGTATTAATCGGAAACATTAATACATGTGTGATTTATAAACATAAAAGAGTTCCTAATAAAGCCTCTTGTTAAACTAGCTTGTTGATTGATTGATGATCATGGTTTCCTGGTCATGAACATTGGATGTTATTGATAACAAGGTCATATCATTAGGAGAATGATGTGATGGACAGTTAAGTGTAGCATAAGATCAAGTCATTTAAATATTTCACTTGCTATAAGCTTTCAAATACATAATAACCTAAATCCTTTGACCATGAGATCATGTTAATCATCATCACTGGATGGATGCTTTGATGACATCAAACACCACTTCGTAACTGGGTGGTTATAACGGTGGCATTGAGTATTCTGAAAGTATGTGTTGAGGCACATGGATCAAGAGTGGATTTGTCCATTCATACGACAGATAGATATACTCTAGGACCTCTCGGTGGAATGTCATACAATTGGCTTGCAAGCATGTGACTGGCTCACAAGGGATCACATATCACAGGAACGAGTAAAGAGTACTTATCGGTAACGAGGTTGAACTAGGTATGCATAGATACCGATGATCAAACCTAGGATAAGTAAAGTATCGCGAGACAAAGGGAAATTGGTATGGTATGTAAATGGTTCATTCGATCATGAAGTCATCGTAGAAATATGTGGAGCCATATGAATTTCCAGATTCCTCTATTGGTTATTGATCAGATAAGAGTCTCGATCATGTATGAATAATTCACGAACCGTAGGGAGACACACTTAAGGGTTCGATGTTGTTTAGTAGATATGGAATGTGAGTAAGAGACCGAATGTTTTTCGGAGTTTCAGATTGGATCCGGCATATCACGAGGAGATCCGGAATGGTCCGAAGAATAAGATTCATTTAAGGAAAGTCCAATTCCGGGGTTCAGAAATGTTTTCGGTGATTTCACCAGAAGCTTCTAGAAGGTTCTGGAAGGTCCACCACCCCGGGGGGATGGGTAGTTGGAATGTTCCATGGCAATGTAGAATGGTTGTGTCATACCCTATGTCACTTGGCTGGGCAATGGGAAGAGAGAAATCAAACTCTAGTTTGAATAGTCAAACTCCAATTTGAAAAGTCAAATCCCAACATTGAAAGTCAAACCAAGTGGAGGGATAGGAGGAAACCTAGAGGAGGAAGGTTTCCCCTCCCTCCCTTGCCGCTGGCCATACAAGGGGAGTTGGGGGAGGAATCCTCCTCCCCTAGCCTCCCTTCCCACCTATAAAAAGAGGGGGTGGGGCGCCCTATTGACTACCACCCTAAACCCTAGGTCGGCTGCCCCTTTAAACCACCACTTCCCTAGATCATCCTCTAAACCGCCGTCGCCTAGCCTTGCCTTAGCCACCGGCCACCTCCAACCATCGGCCTCTAAACCTTAGTTGTCGAGGCTCTCTCTACTCCACCATACCCGCTCCGGCTTAGGCGAAGCCCTGCGGGATTTCACCTCTACTTCCACCACCACCACATCGTCATGCTGTTGGAATCACGAGGAGATCTACAACCTCCACTACCTGCTGAACAAGGGAGAGGAAGGTCTTCATCGAGTACCGAACATGTGACCGACTATGGGAGCGCTGCCGGAACGCGGCGCCGAAAGGATCGTCTACGCGATCTTGAGATCGGCAAGTGAATGACTACATCACCGACGAGAGATCTTTATCTTGTTAAATGCTTTAGATCTTCAAGGGTTAGTACTCTATCAACTCGTTGCACCAATATCGTAGATTATATCTTGGCTTGTGTGTGTTCATGCGATCGAATTTTTTTGTTTCTCATGCTACGAACCCTACAGTGGTATTAGAGTCGTGTCTATGCGTAGATCTGTTGCATGAGTAGAACACAATGGTTATTGTGAGCATTGATGCTTTTGTTGTCTATTGATTTTTGTGTACTTTGCATCTTGCGGGATGGTGGGATGAAGCGGCCCGGGATAACCTTACATGACATCGTTCATGAGACTTTCTCCACGCTCAATGTGCAACTTGCATTGCGCAAGTGGCTTTTTGGGTGTCTGTCTCTCCCACCATAGTGAAGATTCAATTTACAACGGGCACTTGACAGTACTTGTATCAACGTTGTGGTTCATGTTCGTAAGTTAGAACGGTTCTTATGCAAAATCCCCAGCCACGTAAAACATAGAAAGAAAGATTAGAGGCGTCTAACTTGTTTTTGTAGGGCTTGTGTTTTGATGTGGTATGATCATGATTGTGATTATATATGATGTATGCAATGATCCTTATTGTAAGTTGGTAAACGACAGGAGCCTTATTGTTGTCTTTAAATTTTGTTTAATACCTGCGTGTCTATTCATCAAGTAGTTGTAATAGTTTCTATTAGTGGAGGACAACCATGAAACGACGCATTGACCTTGACTCCACACCGGTGATGATGGAGATCATGTTCGTGCTTGGAGATGGAGATCGAAGGCACAAGAAGAAAGGCCATATCATACCACATATTATAAATTGCATGTGATGTTAATCCTTTTATGCATCCTGTATTTCTTAGTTCGCGATGGTAGCATTATAAGATGATCCCTCTCACTAAATATCAAGTAATAAAGTGTTTGTCCTTAGTAGGCACCATTGCTAAGACTTATCATTTCGAAGAACCACGTGATGATCGGCTGTGATAGATTCTACGTGTGCATACAGCGGGAGCAAGCCATATTTGCTCATGCGGATACTAAGGTTAACCTTGACGAGCCTAGCATGTACATACATTGTCTCAGAACACGGAATACTGAAAGGTAAAGCATGAGTCATATAGATGATATGATGAACATGTTGATTGTTCGCCTTTGAAACTATATCATCTCTCATGATGATCGGACTTGATGTAGTGGATTTGGTTCATGTGATCACTAAAACAATGTGAGGGATATTGTTTTGAGGGGGAGTTGATGAGTGCATATTTGCATCATGTTTTATATTACTCCCTCCGACCCGAATTAGATGACGCGGCCCCTGTGTATTGGATTTTTTGCGAAAACCCCCTTGCAGATTGAATTCTTCTCGAACAAAGTCCTCAAATCAAATTCAAAATCAGAAAACCGACAGAGGAGCTCCGTCTAGCACCGGAGCTGCGCTCGAGTTGGTCGACGTCAGCGTCGACAGCGAGCCCGCACCCCCGCTAGCCGACCGCGTCCGCTCAATGAGCAGGGGAGGCGGGGCCTCCAGGAGCAGGGGTCTAGAGGTCCCAACCTGATACGGTAGAGATCCCTGTGTTTACAATGCTAGTCCCTGGATCAATGGCTAGCATCCATAGTTTAAGATGTAATATCAAGAAACAAAGGTCATAATACAACTTTATAACCAGGAATAAAATAATACATTACATCTTACATAGATCATTTGGCTATCACATTACAATGCAGCAGAATATCTATATAGCATGGAGTCCTTCATCTTCAAAGTGCCACAGGCAATCATGTTGGTTGTAGACTTGTAATCCTAATCAACACACTTCACTAACATCAAACAAACCTGCAACATAATAAGTTACAGCCACAAGGTTCAATACATTTGAATTGTATTGGCAAGTGATACTATGGTAGTATATTGGAGTATATCATCTATATGCACTTGGCTAAGTGGATCTTAGGCTTGCTTTGCTCAAAATAGATTTTCTTATCAGTTGAAAACACTAAGTTTTTGTTTGGTAAAATCACCCAAGGCATCTACCAATGAAATTTGTGATCCTTTACCCTTGTTCACCCACAATCTTTTAACTTAGAAATTGGGATGAGGAGATTCTTGATAGCTTCCATGTCTTGATGGTCAAATTGTCCGTTGCCGGGGACACAACTAAGTACTTAGATTTTACTCTCTCGAGAGGTAGTGCACTTTCCCCACAAGACTCGACATGCATCGAGACAAGATCTTTCAGAAGACTTCCCTTAGACCAAAATGGACGCTCTCCAAACCTATCACCCCCTACCACCAACTGTACATTTGGCTAAGTTATTGCTACCTATATGATCCAGGGAGAGCCCATAATGCCAAGTGGCTGCACTTGAAGCTTCTCAACATTTGACATCTCAAATCTCTTTGTTCCTGGGTGGCATTCCACAAGTGAGATACACAAGTATTCGCCAGTTTACTGGCCCTATGTAACCACACAACAAAAATCCATCCAAGCAATTACCATTCCACCCAGGTGATTAATTCACTTAGTAGTTTTATTAAGCAAAAACATAAGTCAAAAGACTTAGCAAAGTTTCCATGGAATGAATATAACCCACCCTTGTTTTCTACTAGCTAGGCTAAGAATGATAGTAGTATGGATCTTAACTTAGGAAAATTCTACTAAGGCATCATCTACTAGGATTTCCCAAGGCATATCATACTTAGTAAAATTCCATGCAATCCTACTTAGAAATATCACTAATGCATAGTGAAAATAATGGGACAGAAGTATGAAGCACCACTTGCCTTTTTGGTAGAGAATATAAGTTCACTCCTTCATCTTGTAATAGTCACACTCTTCAAATTTCACTACAATTCAATCAAGGCACAAATTCATTTTAGCATTCAAACAATTCAACACATAAAATAATAAAAACAAAGCAATGGATGCAAGCATGCCAAAGATTGTTTTATTTGGAGAAGTGGTTTCTAATAGGTTATAAACATTTTAACACACCTATTGGTCATTTATCAAAGTGGCAAAACCATCTAATAACAAGTTAGTGAAAATGGCCACTTTAAATCCCTTTTGTTTTGCTAGAATTGATTTTATTCAAAGAATAATTTCTAGTATTAGCCAAAATGTTTTTAAACACCAATATTAATGTTTATGGTCACAATGTTTTAAAACAATTCCATTTGCAAAGGGTTTCATCAAAAACCCATTTTTAAATCAAAGCAACATTTTATTTTGTTGGAAATGCTTTTAAACAAAGTAATAATTTTCTAGGGTTCACCAAATATATTTTTAAATCCCAAAACTTGGTGTTTAGGGTTAGAGAGTTTAATTCAAATCATTTTCCAAAGGTTTTACTCAAAAATCATTTTTAAAATATAAACAACATTTTATTTAACTAGAAATGCTTTTATTCAAAGATTTATTCCTTAGTATCACAAAATATACCTTTAAATCTACAAGTTGGTTTTTATGGTCAGTAGGTTCAAAACAATCCATTTACAAAATATTTTACCCTAAAAACATTTTTAGAATAACTTTTATAATCAAAATATGCCTACACATGTTTCTGCAAAAACAACCAATTTTACACAAGCAATTTACTAAACAAAGGGCATGGTTGGAAAGTATTCTTTCTTCTTATTCCATTGATATAAAGTATGCAAAATTTGGACGTGTGGATCAAAAGTTATGAATTTTTCAAATCAAAACATCTAATAGAAATGTTTCTCTCTATTTAAAACAAAACTGTGCCACACGTCTTGACCTGATTCGCTGGTACCGGTTCGGCTGGATCGAGTGCTGTGGTTCGTTGGATTAAAACAGGACCGTGCGGCACAGATCAAATGTACCCTTTCGTTTAAGTGGATCTATCGCATCCGCTAGATCAAAATCTAACGACCCTAATCGAGTTAACCATAAACGGGCTGCGCTGCGACGGTGGCTAGCGGCGGCGCGCTCAGACGGTGACGTTGCCGGCAATATAGGAAGCGAGAGAGAGAGAGGGGAAGGGCTCACCGAGTTCGCCGAAGCGTGTAGATGCTCAAGGTGGTCGTTGCAAGTGAAGGGGTGCTCGGAGCTGCTGGCAATTCCTCGCCGGAGAAGCCTCTGTTGTCGGGCACGTACTGATGTTGACGGGGGCGAGGTTACGAAGCACACTAGGACACGAAACATGCGGCATTAGATGCGCACGGGAGAGTATATCATAGGGTTATCAACCAGAGAGTAGGGGATGGTCGGGTCTCACCGTGTGGAGTTGCCGGAGTCGAGGCAGACGGTGGCGGTTCTTAGTCAAAGATGTTGCTGAGGCGATGGGGCATGCGCATGCGAGAGGGAGGTACCGAGATATGCGCCTAGTGATGGGGAGTAAGATTGTATGTGCCAGGGAGCAAGGGGAGGTGAGGATTGGCCGGAATCGTCGTCGGAAGGTCGTCGGGGCAGTAGGGTTCACGCGAGGAATTGAGGCAGCCTGGTGGCGTTCATCCGCGGGCGAGTGGCGGAAAAGGGGGAGGGGAGCATGGATATTAAGAGGGCAAGGTCACGGGGAAGATTGATGGCGGCAGTAACGCGAATTGAAGCAGCCTTCAAAGGCCAATAACGGCGAGGAGAGATTTGGGGCGGGTCTCGCGCTGAGGAAGACGATGACCTGGCTAGGTGGGGTCAGGGAGTCAGCGGGGTGAGAGGGTAGATTTGGTGGTGAGAGAAAACAGTTCGGGGAGTGAGGGAGTGGGCTGGCTAGTTGGGCCTGGGGCTTGCTGGGCTGGGCTGGCTCTATTTCATTTTTTTCTTTCTTCTTTCTTTTTCTTTTTCTATTTTGATTTTCTGTTTTGAATTTCAAACTTCCATTTGAATTCTGATCTCTATTTCAAATCTTTTCCAATCATTCAGTATGTTCCTATACTGTTTTAAATATGTATTTAAAGTCCATTTTAGAATAATTATTTTATTCGCTTATGGTTTATTATTTATTTATAATAGGCATTTTCCTTTTTTCAAATAAGATTTTAATTATATTTTCAAACTCTTATTTGAATTCTAATTTTCACCAAACCTTTTTCAGTAGGTTTTATTTATTCATTAGTGTAAATAATTCACTTTGAATTATTTAAAATATTTTAATATGATTTATTAATCATTTAAATTGGGCAATTGTCTTTATTCAAATAAAATACAATATGGTTTTAAATCCATATAAATTTTATTCAAAAGACTCTTTTATTCAATTTGCTTATGGATTTAATTCAAGATTAAATTGTCTTCTAAATAATTTTTATTGGGCTTTATTATTTAGTTTAGGCAATTTATCTTTATTCAAACAAAATTGGATATTGTTCCATCCTTATGATTTTATTTGAATAATATTTTATTCCTTTTTATTACTCAATATACTTTCATTTGATTTGTTTGGTCAAGATTTAATTTGGCTTTTAATTATTCCTTATTTATTTATTTATTCCTTTGCCTTATAAAATCCATATCTTTTTATTTATAGTTCCAAAATGGGTGATTCAAATTTGTATAATTTTATTTAATATTTGTTTACCTTTTTAAATCCTTTTAGGATTATTTTGCTCATAATTTAATATGGATTTTAGCTAGGAGATTTATTATCTTTGAAAATTATTTCCTTTTGTCTTATTATATTCATAAGTTTTTATCCATGGCTCCAATTTAAATGAGACCAATTTCTATGATCTTATAATATTTTTGTTTATCATTTTTGATCATTTTAAAATGATTGTTGCTGAATTTTTATATGTATCAAATCCTTAGTCTTTGAGAGATCTTAGAAATGTTTTATTCCATTAGGGTTTTGATTTATTTTCCCAAGTTTAAATTTCAAGATACATTCATTGATGAATGCATTTCACTTGATTGAAATTTGTTGGATTCCATTTTATTAAAATTTGTTCAAGAAGGGTTTTTGATGTTTCCATTTTGAAACAAAAAATTTCTTTTCACCCTAAATTTCAACAATTTTTTTTCACATTTAAAAATTTGGAAAATTTTGGGATGTGACAGGCTACCAACCTTAAGAGAAATGTCGTCCCGAGATTTGGGAAGGCTAGAGGTTACAAGTTGGCTTCAAGGCAACTAGGGTACTACCACCCTTAATTTTTTTTGACTAGATTACATCTTGGCTTACTTGGGATCTTGATGTATCTTCTCTGGACAGTTGCTTGCATAATGGCCTAGCTCTTTGCATTTGAAACACATCTGTTGGCTAATATCTTTCTTCTTTTCTGGACAATGTGATGCATAGTGTCCCATCTCTTTGCAATTGTAGCATTGCACTTGGCTATTGTCCTTCTTGTTGGAATTAGGGCATTTGTTCTTCTTCTTCTTATTCTTGGGTCTCTCCAAAGCTAGGAGTTGTTCTAGTTCATGCTCTTCATATTTCACCACAAAGGTGGGAAATCTTTCTCTCTTCTTGGGGCAGTTACTAGAGATATGACCTTCTTCTCCACAAGAGTAGCAACACTTTGTGGTCACTTTGGGTATGGCTTTATGAGGCATGGTTCTGACTTTGCCTTCATCCTTCTTAGTAGAATTTGTTCCTTTATGGAGGTTTCCAAACATTTGATGCATTCCATCTTGTTTCATTTGTTGAACTATAGGATATATGGGGCATTGGATAGGGACATGATCATTTCCTTCACATAGGAAACAAGTCACTTGAGATGTGGGGCATTGTTTAGTTGGATGTTTCTCTTCACAATTAGGGCATTGATCTTCATGCTCTTTAGAAGTGTGTTCCATGTCTCCACAAACATTGCAAGCTTGAGTTGCTTCTATAATATCATCCTCGACATCATTGTTGTCACAATCTCCTTGGGAAAGGTTATCTCTCATGTTGATCACTTGATTGGTCATCCCTTGCAACAATTGGGATTGAATTTCCAAAATCTTTTGCAAGGTTGGGTCTAACTTATTGTTGTTGGCTAAAAACTGAGTTGTCACTTGACTCAACTGGGTTTGGTTTGCTAGTAGTTGTTCTCTCATGTGCATCTGTTGGTTGTTGTTGTCACCATTCTTGATGTTGGAGTCTCTTGGAGAAGTCATCTGTTTGGGTTGGATTGGGATGAGAATAGGCAAAAGATTTCTAGGGAAGAATTCTAATCACACACAACAATTCACACAAGCAATGTGAAAGCAATCACAAACAAACATTCCACTCAAACAACAAGTTTTAAAGCACATTTTTAGGCAACAAAATATTTTTGTTACACCACATAAGTTGGTGGGTTTAAACTAATCACTAGTATGGTGGTGCAACTATATGGTTTTCTTGAGATCATTCCATCCTTCTTGGTTGTTTCTTCATGAATGAGATCATGGTTTCCTTGGAAAAATTCTTGCACCTTGGTCACAAAACTTTAAAGTTGATGATGGTTCCTTCTAAATTGTGTTTCCTTAGTCTTCAAGTCTTGAGTATTCTTCTTTTCTCACTTGTAGTCCTTAGTGATGTCTAAGTTGAAGTCCTTGGTGAAACTAAAGTTGAAGTCATTGGTGATGTTGAAATTGAAGTCATTTGAGTTGGTGAAGTCCTTTGCTCATGTTGAAGTCTTTGCTCATGGTGGAGGCTTTGTCCATCAAGTTGAAAGGGAGAGATGTAGAATCAAAAAAAAAAGGTTGAGGAAAGAGTTTACAAGATTGTTTGTAAATAAGTTTTGAACAAATGGAACTCCTATTTTCTAAGGGGTTTTGTCCAATCCTACGGTTACAATCCTATAGGCAACACAGTGCTCTGATACCATCTGTAGAGGTCCCAACCTGATAAGGTAGAGATCCCTGTGTTTACAATGCTAGTCCCTGGATCAATAGCTAGCATCCACAGATTAAGATGTAATATCAAGAAACAAAGGTTATAATACAACTTTATAACTAGGAATAAAATAATACATTACATCTTACATAGCTCATTTGGATATCACATTACAATACAAAAGAATATATATATATAGCATGGAGTCCTTCATCTGCAAAGTGCCACAGGCAATCATGTTGGTTGTAGACTTGTAGTCCTAATCAACACACTTCACTAACATCAAACAGACCTGCAACATAATAAGTTACAGCCACAAGGGTCAATAAATTTGAATTGTATTGGCAAGTGATACTATGGTAGTATAGTGGAGTCTATCATCTATATGCATTTGGCTAAGTGGAGCTTAGGCTTGCTTTGCTCAAAATAGATTTTCTTATCAGTTGAAAACACTAAGTTTTTGTTTGGCAGAATCACCGAAGCATCTACCAATGAAATTGGTGATCCTTTACCCTTGTTCACCCACAAGCTTTTAACTTCGAAATTGGGATGAGGAGATTCTTGATAGATTCCATGTCTTGATGCTCAAATTGTCCGTTGCCGGGGACACGTCTAAGTACTTAGATTTTACTCTCTCGAGATGTGGTGCACTTTCCCCACAAGACTCGACATGCATCGCGACAAGATCTTTCAAAAGCCTTCCCTTAGACCAAAATGGACGGCGCTCCAAAGTTATCACCCCCTACCACCAACTGTCCATTTGGCTAAGTTATTGCAACCTATATTATCCAGGCAGAGCCCATAATGCCAAGTGGCTGCACTTGAAGCTTCTCAACATTTGACATCTCAAATCTCTTTGTTCCTTGGTGGCAGTCCACAAGTGAGATACACACGTATTCTCCAGTTTACTGGCCCTGTGTAACCACTCAACCAAAATCCATCCAAGCAATTTCCATTCCACCCAGGTGATTCATTCACTTAGTAGTTTTATTAAGCAAAAACATAAGTCAAATGACTTAGCAAAATTTCCATAGCATGAATATAATCCACCCTTGTTTTCTACTAGCTAGGCTAAGCATGATAGTAGTATGGATCTTAACTTAGGAAAATTCTACTAAGGCATCATCTACTAGGATTTCCCAAGGCATAGCATACTTAGTAAAATTCCATGCAATCCTACTTAGAAATATCACTAATGCATAGTGAAAATTATGGGACAGAAGTATGAAGCACCACTTGCCTTTTTGGTAGAGAATATAAGTTCACTCCTTGACCTTGCAATAGTCACACTCTTCAAATTTCACTACAATTCAATCAAGGCACAAATTCAATCTAGCATTATAACAATTCAACACAAAAAATAATAAAAACAAAGCAATGCATGCAAGCATGCCAACGATTTTTTTATTTGGAAAAGTGGTTTCTAATAGGTTATAAACATTTTAACACACCTATTGGTCATTTATCAAAGTGGCAAAACCATTTGATAACAAGTTAGTGAAAATGGCCACTTTAAATCCCTTTTTTTTTTGCTAGAATTGATTTTATTCAAAGACTAATTTCTAGTGCTAGCCAAAATGTTTTTAAACACCAATATTAATGTTTATGGTCATAATGTTTTAAAACAATTCCATTTGCAAAGGGTTTCATCCAAAATCCATTTTATAATCAAAGCAACATTTTATTTTGTTGGAAATGTTTTTAAACAAAGTAATAATTTTCTAGGGTTCACCAAATATATTTTTAAATCCCAAAACCTGGTGTTTAGGGTCAGAGAGTTTAATTCAAACCATTTTCCAAAGTTTTTACTCAAAAAGAATTTTACGAACATAAACACCATTTTTATTTAACTAGAAATGCTTTTATTCAAATATTTATTCCTTAGTATCAAAAAATATACTTTTAAATCTACAAGTTGGTTTTTATGGTCAGTAGGTTCAAAACAGTCCATTTACAAAAGATTTTTCCCTAAAAACATTTTTAGAATAACTTTTATAATCAAAATAGGCCTACACATGTTTCAGAAAAAACAACCAATTTTATAGAATCAATTTACTAAAAAAAGGGAATGGTTATAAAGTATTCTTTTTTCTGATTCCATTGATATAAAGTTTGCAAAATTTGGACATGTGGATCAAAAGTTATGAATTTTTCAAATCTAAACATCTAATAGAAATGTTTCTGTCTATTCAACACAAAACTGTGCCACGCGTCTTGACCTGATTCGCTGGTACCGGTTCGGCTGGATCGAGTGCTGTGGTTCGTTGGATTAAAAGAGGACCGTGCGGCACAGATCAAACATACCCTTTCGTTTAAGTGGATCTATCGCATCCACTAGATCGAAATCTAACGACCCTGATCGAGTTAACCATAAACGGGCTACGCTGCGACGGTGGCTAGCGGCGGCGCGCTCAGACGGTGACGTTGCCGGCAATACAGGAAGCGAGAGAGAGAGAGAGGGGAAGGGCTCACCGAGTTCGCCGAAGCGTGTAGATGCTCAAGGTGGTCGTTGCAAGTGAAGGGGCGCTCGGAGCTACTGGCAATTCCTTGCCGGAGAAGCCTCTGTTGTCGGGCACGTACTGATGTTGAGGGGGGCGAGGTTACAAAGCACGCTAGGACACGAAACATGCGGCATTAGATGCGCACGGGAGAGTAGATCATAGGGTTATCAACCAGAGAGGAGGGGATGGTCGGGTCTTACAGTGTGGAGCTGCCGGAGTCGAGGCAGACGGCGGCGGTGCTCAGTCGAAGATGTTGCCGAGGCTATAGGGCACACGCGGGCGAGAGGAAGGTACCGAGAGATGCGCCTGGCGATGGGGAGTAAGCTTGTATGTGCCAGGGAGCAAGGGGAGGTGAGGAGTGGCCGGAATCGTCGCCGGAAGGTCGTCGGGGCAATGGGGTTCACACGAGGAATTGAGGCAGCCTGGTGGCGTTCGTGCGTGGGCGAGTGGGGGAAAAGGGGGAGGGGACTAAGGCGATTAAGAGGGCAAGGTCACGAGAAAGATTGATGGCGACAGTAACGCGAATTGAAGCAGTCTTCAACGGCTAGTAACAGCGAGGAGAGATTTGGGGGCGTGTCTCGCGCTGAGGAATACGATGACCTGGCCAGGTGGGGTCAGGGAGTCAGCGGGGTGAGAGGGTAGATTCGCTGGTGAGAGAAAAAGGTTCGGGGACTGAGGGAGTGGGCTGGCTAGTTGGGCCTGGGGCTTGCTGGGCTGGGCTGGCTGTATTTCATTTTTTCTTTCTGCTTTCTTTTTCTTTTTCTATTTTGATTTTCTGTTTTGAATTTCAAACTTCCATTTGAATTTTGATCTCTATTTCAAATCTTTTCCAATCATTCAGTATGTTCCTATACTGTTTTAAATATGTATTTAAAGTCTATTTTAGAATAATTATTTTATTCGCTTATGGTTTATTATTTATTTATAATAGGCATTTTCCTTTTTTCAAATAAGATTTTAATTATATTTTCAAACTCTTATTTGAATTCTAATTTTCACCAAACCTTTTTCAGTAGGTTTTATTTATTCATTAGTGTAAATAATTCACTTTGAATTATTTAAAATATTTTAATATGATTTATTAATCATTTAAATTGGGCAATTGTCTTTATTCAAATAAAATACAATATGGTTTTAAATCCATATAAATTTTATTCAAAAGACTCTTTTATTCAATTTGCTTATGGATTTAATTCAAGATTAAATTGTCTTCTAAATAATTTTTATTGGGCTTTATTATTTAGTTTAGGCAATTTATCTTTATTTAAACAAAATTGGATATTGTTCCATCCTTATGATTTTATTTGAATAATATTTTATTCCTTTTTATTACTCAATAAACTTTCATTTGATTTGTTTGGTCAAGATTTTATTTGGCTTTTAATTATTCCTTATTTATTTATTTATTCCTTTGCCTTATAAAATCCATATCTTTTTATTTATAGTTCCAAAATGGGTGATTCAAATTTGTATAATTTTATTTAATATTTTTTTACCTTTCTAAATCCTTTTAGGATTATTTTTCTCATAATTTAATATGGATTTTAGCTAGGAGATTTATTATCTTTGAAAATTATTTCCTTTTGTCTTATTATATTCATAAGTTTTTATCCATGGCTCCAAATTAAAGGAGACCAATTTCTATGATCTTATAATACTTTGTTTATCATTTTTGATCATTTTAAAATGATTGTTGATGAATTTTTATATGGATCAAATCCTTAGTCTTTGAGAGATCTTGGAAATGTTTTATTCCATTAGGGTTTTGGTTTATTTTCCCAAGTTTAAATTTCAAGATACATTCATTGATGAATGCATTTCACTTGATTGAAATTTGTTGGATTCCATTTTATTCAAATTTGTTCAAGAAGGGTTTTTAATGTTTCCATTTTGAAACAAAAAGTTTCTTTTCACCCTAAATTTCAACAATTATTTTTTTTGTTTATTTTTTTTTGACATTTCAAAATTTGGGAAAGTTTGGGATGTGACAAGGGGAGGCGGGGCCTCCAGGAGTCGCGAGCTCCCCCGGCGGCCGCCCCCACCTCGAGGAGCTCCGGTACCACCCCTCGCCGCTCAGCGCACGCCATCGCCCCTTGCCGCTCCGCACTCGCTGTCGACCCTCAGGAATCCGCTCCGCGCTTAACAAGCACCTTGACAAAGGCCGCCGCCGCTGCTGCCTCGCCCTGCATGTCTAGGGGATCGGCTGGTGTCCGAGGTGACCAAATTCTCCTTGTTGTTCGCTCCCCCGTTGCCAAGGACCACTGCCCCAAAGGTGATGCGATCTCCACTCCTCCCCCACCTGAGATTCCAGAGTCATCAGACAACAATATCAGGAATCGCCATTTCTTGATGCCTCTGCTAACACGCCATTATATTAACACTGTACATCAGAAACCATTTTTAACACTGATATTTGAGTACATCAGACAAAAATATCAGTAAGTTCTTCCATACATCTACCATGCCATTATATTTACACTGAGAAAGAATATCTTACTTTCTAGAAACATAAGGAACACCTTTGGTCTGATTCACATGTAATCTAATGAGTATTGACGCCTTTTGAAAATGATTGTGTGTGCAAATGTGCATTCAAGCTAGAGAATATGTGTATATACTTTCAATTATTAGACAATTACTGCACAATTTAAGTCGCAAACTAGGAGAGTAACAATCACATCACAAGTTCTCAAAATTTTACCTTGGAACGATCCCGTAACTTCACACCTTGAAAGTTTAGGTTGTTTATCTTCAGGGTTTTCTAGAGATCCTCTATTATGGGTCACATCCATCCACTAAAATACTGTTAAAGGAAACCATCTCTATAAGGAATCATGCAGTGTAACTGTAGAAGACAATACAATGTCCTGCTTACTTTGGTCTGAAGCGATTGATTGGTACAGGTTCTTTAAGAAGCTCGTTTAGTGCATCCAGTGAACCCTGCAGTTAAGTGAGATGTAAACTTTAGCCTTGTGTTTAGCAGCATGTGCACACATCCTTCATACATAAATATATTAGCGAACTGTATGAGCTGTCAACTCTGGAAAGAACTGTACCTGTGAGGCTATCATGAACAGGAAGCAATCCATAAATGTGATCTTGTAACCTTGAACATAGTCGGGATTAGTTGGTCTGACTTAAGTCTCTATCAAACATGTGAACAATCATTTTCTGAACTACTGGAGCATACATACTTGGTCTTCAAAATAAGGTAAAAAAACAGAGTACATAATATCTGAATGTGGAGTGCAGAATATCATGTTTGATGAATAACAAATACAGATTTCATGTTTGGTGAGTAATTGAATGTGGAGGGCAGAATATCACTAGATTACGACCAGAGTACATTAGACAACATAGGGAATTACAAACAAGCAATTCTCAAGAATACAATAGACTATTTTTGTTTTCACTTTAAATTCAATTGTCTGCTTAGTGGATTAACTTTATTCACTTGTTTTTTCAGGTTCAAATTCCACGAGCTCTTTTGGATCTCAACTTGAGTCCATAAGAAGAAGAGGAAGAAGATGTAAAAATACAAGAAGAAAAAGAAGATGCACAAATACATGATGACCAACATGCACAAATACAAGACGAAGAACATATGCAAATACAAGAAGAAGATGCACAAATGCAAGAATAAGAACGTATGCAAATACAAGAAGAAGATGCACAAATACAAGAATAAGAACATGAGCAGGTAGACCATAGAGAGATACCTGATTCTCACATATTCGCGACATACATTGCATTGAAAGCACTCAGTAAAGGCCGGAAAGTTGAGAAGGTAGATAAAAAACTTATAGCTGCTCTTCTAGAGACAAGTCTCAACACAAATACTAGAATACAAGAAGATGTAAAAATACAAGAAGAAAAAGAAGATGCACAAATACATGATGACCAACATGCACAAATACAAGAAGAAGAACATATGCAAATACAAGAAGAAGATGCGCAAATACAAGAATAAGAACGTATGCAAATACAAGAAGAAGATGCACAAATACAAGAATAAGAACATGAGCAGGCAGGCCATTGAGAGATACCTGATTCTCACATATTCGCGGCATACATTGCATTGAAAGCACTCAGTAAAGGTGGGAAAGTTGAGAAGGTAGATAAAAAACTTATAGATGCTCTTCTAGAGACAAGTCTCAGCACCATTGATAGAATATGGAAAAAGGCAACATGTCAAGAGAAGGAAGGGCTGCAGGTGGATGTTTCAAATCAAAAGGAGAGGGTTGGATGAAAGAGAGCAAATCCTGGTCTATCAAGACTGACTTCCATTCCTCTAAACCAAAGGTCTACACTGACGAAAAATGGTTTGACATGACAATGCGGAGCAGAACATATTATCTACTTCCTGAAGAACGAGATCCCGTGCGAACTATTCACAACAAGAATAACATTGGAAAGGTGTTGTTCTTAACAACCTTTGCCAAACCTCGATACAATGAGAAAATATAAGTCATATTTGATGGAAAAATCGGAATCTAGGCATTTGTCAAAGAAACCGCAGCCAAGTACAACTCCAAGAATAGGGTCAAAGGAACGATGGAACTAAAGACAATAATAGGTATGAGAGATGTAATGAGGGTGTACCTTTGTGAAATGGTAATTCCAGTAATTGCATATCTATGGCCGGAGAAGGAGGGAACCATCTATATTCAACAAGACAACGCAAGAATACACGTTCTTCCAAATGATCCAGTTTTCCTAGCTGTCATGAAGGAATCGGGACGTGATATTAAGTTGTTGCAACAACCTCCAAATTCACCGGACTTGAATGCCCTGAATCTTGGATTTTCAGATCCATTCAACCCCTCACGGTTCGCTATGCACCAAACATACTGAAGGAACTAATTGAGTCAGTTGAACAATCATTTGATGGGTATGATGTGGACACTTTGCTCAAAGTGTTCATAAGCCCCCAGTCTGTCACGATTCAGGTTATGAAAGTTGAAGGAGACAACACGTACACAATAACACACATGGGCAAAGATCAACCGCTAAAGGAGGGAAAGCTACCTATGGTTCTAAGATTTGATGGTGAATGCTATTGGAACAGCTTGGAGATTATAGAAGATCATGTGGCGGCATTGGCTCAACAAGAGGAGGAGAATATGAAGGAAAAACAAACAACCAAAGCATCAAAGAGAAAAGCCCAAGTAATTTTGGATGATCACATAATTATCCCAGGAAGTATATATGAGACATGGTTGAATGACCCAACAAGCCTTATCCGTAAAAGGCGTCGAGTCAAAGGTGTGGATACCGACACTACTATTTACAAAAAAATAATCAGGGTTGTTTCGACCATTTTTGGATCAAGGGAGTATCCAAACCAAAAGTAGAATGAGTGAGACTCAATAGGAAAATCTCACCCCAGTACTACATAGAGAGATCATGTATTTATTCCTATGTACTCCATGTAATGACTCACATGTAATGACTCACCTGTATCTGATGGTTATACAAAGAGAGAGAGATACACATGTAATGACTCACCTATAATGACTCGATGCTTCTCATATCATGCAGTATTTGATACGATTAATACGTCAGATAGTGCTTTGGGAAGAAGTGATCAGCATGACACCCATAGGTTCCATGATCTGCACAAAGTGGAATTCCTTGAACTAAAAATTAATTGGTAGAGAAGATATAAACACTAAATTAGATTCACAACTAAATATCCAAAACTATAGTATTTCATGAAAAAAATCCAAAACATAACATGTGAATATGTCGAGATGTATAAAAAAACAGAGCATTTGAACATGTGAATATGGAGTAGTAGTTTCTGTTGGAGAACTGTTCACGATGTTGACATACCAGTCCCAACTAAAGTGGGAACCTTAGATGATCCAATAAACTTTTCCATGATAAAAAAAAAGAATCCAGACTACTAAATGATGCATTGAGAAGTAGGTTTAAAAAACAAGGATACTAATGTAGTCAGTTTGAAAACATGCTTGAATGTAGAACTCCCTAAATAGCTCAACAAATTGGTAATTAGGAATATAGGATACTAGAGTAGTCAGTTTGCTTAAGTAGGACCTGGATAAGAAAACCTAAAGCATTCCACCTTGACTAAACATTAGAATATTTACATATTATGTCTACCTTTGAATATTTACCTACATGAGTAAAACTATTTACCTCTGAATAGCATGCTTCATTTGGCATCTTGGTACATGGAAGTACCTATTGCAACACAAAAACACAAATAAATCCTAAACTTCTCAAGCATATCAGGGAAGCTAAGTTGTTTGCACACATTATATCTTTCTCCTTTCATTCTAGAAAGATGAATGTTCGCGTTTTGTTCATAGGAAGAATCACATTACATCTCTGAAACATTTACATCTCCGCATGCAACAAAGTTCTTACCTCGGATTTACATACTCCACCATTTAATCATTTAACATGTTCCTTAACCAGCATAACATGTCCATTCGGATATTATGAGCACATTATTGGGTTCCATATACTCCGAGACATCTGTAGCGACATCCCGCGCTTGGCTTCCTCCTAGAAGGTCCAAATCAACCATGTGGATACTGAATCCCAACTCACAATCATCTAATATTACTCCCTGGTTGCTGCTTCAACATCAGGATTCCTCGCTGGTTGCTCTGCATCCTGATACAGCCTACTTGATGAAGGGTTTGAATCCCTACAATTCAAATGCGAGTCCAATGTAAATTTGGAAGATCCTTCAGAAAACAAAGAATCAGTCCACCACAATCATAGCCCTACTGCAACTTGAATCCAAAAATCATCAAATATAAATTTTTTCCAGGGAAATAACAAAAATGAAAGGAGCACGTAGGAACCTGAAGTCCAAGACAGACACACCGAGGAAGGCAGAGAAAGAGCACCCGCGGTTGACGCTGGTTCCCTTGAGCGCCTCTGTGGCCTGATTAGTGGCGACAAGGACCACTGGCGACGCGAGCTTCAGTGCCTGCTCACTAGTGCCCGATGGTTTCGTGGCCTCACCCAGAAAGGTGACCAACGGAGGCAGGGGTCTGGGAGATGCGCGGGAATCCGTCGCCAAGAATCAATTTTCAGGGGACCAATAGCGGCAGGGGCCGGGGAATGGACCTGAGTGGGTAAATTCATCGGGAGGAGGCGCGGGGAGCTTCGCGGTGTGGGCATGAGGGCGGTGGCTCGGCGAGAGAAAGGGCGCGGCGCATACGAGCAAGCGGTGGTGCTAACGAGCAAGCGACGGAGCAGGGAATGAGGATGACAGGGATGTGCGCGTTTGTTAGGAGTTTCTCAGGAGTTTCCTTTGCATATATGCGGTCGCATCATCTAAATCTGGCCAGAGGGAGTACTATTTTGATTGTAGTTATGGGATCTTGGTATTTTATGGCGTTCGCTCGTATATTTTATGTTTATTTTCAATAGGATCAGGACATATGATGGATACAATGGACACAACTTTTGGACCAGCTGTACTGGAGCGAAAAGGAGTAAAAACAACATAAATAGCTTATTTGGGAAATATTAAAAACACCAGAAAAAACCCGAAGCAATTGGAGGATATAGAAGGTTTAATGACCAACTATACGGTGTGAGAAACTTTTCCGGCCATATAGTTGGCGTGGCCCCCTCAAATATTTTCACCCCATGCAACTAGATCGGGGAGACGACATACAGATCTCCTAGAAATCGAAGAAAACCTCACCTCTGGAAGGGATCTGGAGGGGGAAGTTTCCCTACAGATCCATCTTCGCCCTATGCAGATCTGGGAGGCCAAGGCATCAATCTCCATCATCATCAACCGCTGCACCACCATCATCTCCATCCATCCTATCTAGATCTTGTTATAATTCAAGCACTAGTTGTGGATTTATATAAGAACTATTCATCTATAATTGTTTCCCTTATCATTGCCATCATGCTGCTTGCCTCCATGTCCGAGTAGATCATTAGTTATTGGGAAAATGAAGAAACCCTAGCATATGATTGCGATGAGATAGAGATTATTATGTTATACATCATTATGTGGATTTTTTAATTGTCGTTATCTTGATGTTGGGAGTTGTGCACCTCCTTAATATTTGCCTCTTACGGGGACTTGATGAAGGGAATTACTTGTTGATAGAAGGAAGGATCATAACACTTATTGTGACTATAAAGTAGTTCTCATTCTTTACGTACTAACTTGGGTAATCAAGGAGAACTCATTAAGCCATGTCCATGCCACGGGAAAAATCTCTTAATAGCGAGGTAATACGGTTGATGTTGTTTATCTATCAGCTGTGGTTATGATGGAAGATGTGAGTAGTGGTTTCTACCGATTCGTACATACATGGAGCTCCTCCCACATACATACATGTCATGAGAATATTTTTTATAATAATTTTGACCATTCCTTCTAAACTGCTAGCGGTGTATCCACCACTCCTCGAGAACGCCTTTTTCCCTATTGTAGTTCCAAGCTTTCCTACATACGTGATTCTTACTTTCTGCATTAAGTTTACTTCACTTTACTTTATTGTTTGGCTCAATCAAAACCCCCAAAACAATTCTACTTTTCTTCCATCTGATAATTATTCTTTAAGTACTTTGTTTAGTTTTATTTAAAAGCATTTTAGTCTTTCGCCTGCTGTTCCCTATGGGATCGTTATCTTTATTTCGAAACTATCTACAAACGATCTCTGCACTTGCAGTCATCAAGCTATTTTCTGGCGCCATTGCCGGGGAGCTTAGCGCTATAAGTCACTTCAATTTTAGTTATTTACTTTTGTTGTACTAATTTTTGATTTGAGTTGCAGGACCATAACAATGGACAACACTCGGCATTTAATCCAGCTTGAGGCAGTAAGGAAAATGGGTTTTCCCATGGAAGCTTTTATAACTATCAATAAAAGCATAAACCCCGATGGTATTGAGATCCATTCCTTATTATTTGAATTACTTAACTCTAAGAAGTTTGCAGGAACCAATGAAGAGAGTCCATATGGACACTTACAATTCTTTGAAGATGTTTTTGGTTCCTTTATATTTGATGACTGTGACCTTGATAAGATTAAAATCCAGTTGTTTAGAAAAACTATCTCCAATAATGTTTGCAACTGGTATAGATCCTTTTGTGTAGAAGCACCAAGGATGTGGACGTAATTGACAACCAATTTCCTATCAAAATATGTAACATCCCAAAAATACCAAACTTAGATCATCAAACACTAATCATCAAGATTAGGGTTAACAAAAACTTTTCTAAATAAACTCATGAATGCATGTATATGTGTATGCATGGATTTTGAATTTCTTTAGAAACCACCTTGTTTGTGTGATCCATTGCTTGTAAAATGTTTCTTAGGTGAAATGAACATCATCTAAAACATTTCCCACACTTTCCTTAAAGACAAGTAAATCAAAACAAATATATTAAGTGAATGGTCATTTTGACCAATTTAACTCCCATGCCTACTTTGGCTGTCTCAAACTTTCAGAACCTAATAGAAACTTTTCTGGATCTTTGCACCCCTTGAATGTACTCATAACAGAGTATCAAGGCCCACTTTGTGATCATCCAGAAACTTTCAAATGCATAGTTTAAATGACAATTCAAAATGAATCTTCTTCATATGGGAAGATCCCACTTTTTCAAAACCCACTCAAACAAGCTCAACTTTCAAAACCCAAGCATCTGTAGACTCACCAGCACCAATCTACAAAATCCACCAAAAATCATTTCAAAATTCAAAACTTGATTTCATGCGGCCATTTCATCAAACAGGTTGCAGACACAAATCAAACAAAACATCAAACACTATAGTGTGCAGTGATTCTTGCCTAACTTGTTCCCTAGTTAGCTCACACACAGCTCAGTAGATCATCTAGAAAGATTAGCCCAACACTAGCACCCCTGTGAGCTTGCCATTGCCATTAATGGTGAACAGCCGAGCACCCCAATGTCACCCCATTGTGGACAGCAAGCTAGAGGAAGAACTAGCCGTGCCAACCTTGTCTAGGAGGCAGCCCACCGTCCACCGCCACTCACTGTCCCAGCCGCAAGCGTTGCCAAGCCCTGGACCACGCGCACAAGCCGCGCCCAGACCATGCCGAGCGTGCGCCAGAGCGCCACCCTCGACCAGCATCCACAGACCGCGCGCCGCCCTCGCCGCGTGCATACACGATCGCCATCAACCCAGGAGACCGCCAGACATCCCCATTTGCCGCCCCGTGCCGCACAGCCACCGCCCGCCGTCGAAGACGCCGCCTCTGCCGCGCAGAGCACCGGCCGTTCCAGACCAAACCACACCGCCCCATGCCTCGCGACCATGTCGTTGAGCATCGCCAGGAGACACAGCACCGTCCCCTACCCTTGCCCATGCCAATAGCCGCCTGTAACGTCGCCCCATGCCTCGCGACCATGTCGTTGAGCATCGCCAGGAGACACATCACCGTCCCCTACCCTTGCCCATGCCAATAGCCGCCTGTAACGTCGCCCCCGACGAGCTCACCATGCGCCCCGATAGTCCCCTCGCTCGATTATAAATAGAGGCCACCCCCGCTCGATTTCTTCACACCATCTCACTCCCCTCTCCTCACTGATCGTGCCACACCATTCTCAGAGCAAGGCGAGCACCACCTCGCCGGAATTTCACTGGAGCCTGCCGCTGCCGGAGAAGAAAGGAGCCAGCGATTGGAGCCGACCCAGGAGCTGCCGCGACCACCCATGAGTTCGCCGTCGTCGACTTCGCTGCTCGTGATGCCTCGCCGACCTCGCCAAGACGCGGTGAGCCCCCAGCGACCTCACGCCGCGCTAGGTTTCATTCTCGCCGGAGTTGTCTCGCGTCGACGATGACTCCCAGCCGTTAGATTAGAACTAGATCGAACGATCCACGTTGCCCCATACCGCTTCGCCCAGCCCCGTGTCACTGACGAGTGGGGACACCCACTTAAGCAGCCCGCGGGAGCACTGCGCTTAGCAGGCCGGCCCGTTAGAATTTCCCGCGCAGCCCAGTTATTCAAATTATATCTTTTTCTATTTCAATTCAAACACACTTCTGTACTCAACTTCAAAAATCAACCTAGATCGATTCAGTGCACGAATTTGAATGAAACCAATTTTTTTGGAAAGGTCTGTGAATGCTGGATCTAAGACCGTTGGATTGAAGTCATTTGGATCTATAGATCACCCCTGGTAAAAATAACAAGGCAGAAGCTTTTCTGCATTCAAACATTTTTCAAATTTAAACCATAATAGCTTTTGAGTTGATTCCAACTCTCAAAAATCACATTTAACCATACCTTTCAGAATATATAAAAATATATAGGTTTACTTGCAGAAATATTGTTCAAGTAATAAAAGAATGCTTCATAAGCATTTCTAGCCACTTTAATTAATTAAAATAAAAGGGTAAAACCTTATTAAATTGTGACACCACTTTAAATCACATTCCCATGGACTACAATATGTGGTGATGGCATGTGTCAACATGATCCCATGTTTAGTTTGGAGAATATTAAATCTTAAGTAGTTTTTCAATGAGTAGAAATTACTTTTCTAAAATAAAAAGATTTAAACCAAGCCTTAACCTTGTAATGTTAGAGATGATGCTAGATCATCTATAGGACCCTTGTGTGTGATGATTGCAAGTAGTTAAGTATTGTTTGGTGATTGTGTACCTCGTATTTATTCATACACGCTAGTATCGACCAAGGATACGAGGAGGAAGGAGGATACTACGAAGAGGAAGCCGAGGAGAACTTCAACCACTGCTCTTCACAAGGCAAGCTTATATTGACACTGATGCAAGCTAGTAACTATGCAAGCTTATACTGATATGGATGCAAGCTAACCCTTGCAAGATACCCTACTGATGCCACAAACCCATACTTGTGATATGACTACTATATGCCTTAAGCATATGTGATCATACCCACTTGATAAACCAAATCCTAGTTTTATGTGCAAGATTATTACTTTATTTCTTTATCAAAGCTTACTTAGAGTCTACCGAGGAGTTTGGTAGATACTAGACAGTTGTGCTAAAGGTTGCATAAAGAGCATAAAATTTGGCCTAAGTTAGATAACCTTGATGTCATCCTAAGGCATGAGTTTGAACTTAGTTAAAACCCCACTAGTTTACCACCCCTCATCAGTGCTTACCACCACATGTAGATGCTAGTGCTAAGCATAAAACTTGATCAACTTTAGATGGGAATACTTGGTGGAAAAATGGTTATGTAAACCTTGGAATGATGGATCATTCTATTGAAATGTTTTGGACATGTGTTTCCAAACACTTGATGATTTTGGTGATCAAAATGTTGAGGCCTGAGCCTTAGCCCTTTATAAAACTGATGGTTGTCTGGATGCGATACCATTCCAATTTTATCGTACAACCACAATACCCGAAGATTGGGTAGGGCTTGACTGGAAACTTATATTCCTTAGTATTAGTTCCCTCACGGCCAAGGTCTGAGCTGAGGCTACCTTGTGAAGATTGTCCACCTGTGCAGTACCCAAGATGACAGTTGGTCATGGTTGGGAGGCCAAACTCATAGGAGAGGTGCTTATACTAGGGCGTGTAATCGAAAGGTTAGGATTGCTTATCCGCATACTGAGTATGGTGAATTCAGGATTTGTTCCTGACGGATGTATCGAATGTTGTGGTGAAAGTGTACAATCTCTGCAGAGTGTCAAACTATTCGAATAGCCGCGTCCATGTTATGGACAGCTGAGGGCCATACTGTTCCCCCGTCAGACTTTTCAAAATGACTTGTGAAACGAATTGAGACTTTGACTTGACCACAACAGAGTTGTGACCTGAATTACAAGATCCCACTTAGGAGTTATAAAATTGTGACTAGCTTTGGAACTGAGTAGAGATAAACCTGGCTTTTTGCAAAACAACCCTAGAGCCTAGTGGCCTATTATCCAAAAAAAACCCTTACCCGTTAGTATTAGTTTGCGAGTACTTAAAGAGTACTCATGGCTTTGTCCCTGGCTATTCCCATGGCCAGGCTATGAAGAGAAGTACCTGGAAGATGGACCCCAGGAAGGTTACGACAACTAGGATCATCTCCCATCGTCAGCATTGCCTGTGACCCTGAAGATGGAGCTTCGCCTACGCTAACTTTATTATTACGTATTCCGCTACTTGAAGTTGTATTAAGAACTGGATCATGAGATCCCTATTTGTGTAAGAACTTATGTACCGTTGTAACAGATGATGTACTATGGTATCCAATTCTGTTATGTCTCGCAAAAATGGTAATCCTGGGATTGCGATGTATGGCATAACAGGCATCTAGGATTGAAAAATCTGGGTGTTGACAAAATATTACTCAGAATGCAAACCTCACATGATGAGAGGTATAATTATCAGTTTCAAAAAATCCTGATGAGAGTTTAGATGAAGGCTATCTAAGGTATAAAAACTATCTAGATAATTGCCCCCATCACCTTTTCCTGATTGATTAATCACTCATACTTTCTATGGAGGTCTTAATAATAAAAATAGAATGAGGCTAGATATCTCTTCTAATGGTAGTTTCTATCTTATACCTATGATGAAGCCTGGAAATTAATAATGAAAATGAGGGAGACAACGGAAAATCTTAAAGATGAGGAGAACATTATGAATGGTTCTTCTGAATATGCTTGTGTTAACGATTTTCTTGCAGATGAAATAACTTATGTGGTGATTAAAACCCTTGATATTCATTATTATTCAGTAAAGAAAATTATTGATAATTATGCAAGGCATCTACAGGTACCTACATAATGGGAACCTTATAAACCCCTCGAAGAAAAGAAGCGTGCAAGAGAAAGTGCATCCATGGTAGAGTTTTCCTCAAAATTATTCAAGAGAATATCAAGAAAAAGTGCACAAAGAATGAACACATAAGAAGAAGATTAAAGAAACCATAAAAGAACCTCGAAGCTACCAATGCAAATATTGTTATATTTAAGGATATTATGGAAGCACAAACCATGGATAATAAAGTGGTTATGCTAGACTTTGAAACTTCAGAATTCATCATAAGTAAGATACAAGGTAATGAAACTTCTAAACCTATGACTCCTATATATTGTGGAGAAACTTTCTTATACGGAATTTGTGAGACGATTTCCACTATAAATATTATGCCTTCATCACTTTATGCGGAACTTCGCTACAATTTTAATAATCCATATGTGGAACCTGTAGACACTACTATTAAATTGTCTAATATAACTAATATAAAACCGAAGGTGTTATTAGAAATGTCTATGTCTTTATTGGATCACTCATGTACCCTCTTGATTTTCATATTGTTGATATGCCTAGAGATACTTTTTGTCCTAATCTTTTAGGCAGGCCTTTTATCTCTATAACCGAAGCTCGAATTGATAATAAAAGGAGACTATTTCAATGATGTTTGGAGAAGAGGAAATGAAATTCCACTTCTCTAAACAAAAGAAGAGGCCATATGAAGTGTAAGATATCAAGGAAGGGAAAACAATTGCCGAGCTAGACGCAATTCATTTCAACACTACGCAAGATGAATTAGAGAGGAACTTAGTTAATTGCGAAGAGGCACTAGATGACGAGGAAAGAGAAGACATGGATGATTACCTTGATTCCATTCCGAAAGCACAAAATCCACATGACTATGAAGAACTGGTAAGAAAAGGAGACGAAGAACCTCCGTCAGTTGAATTAAATTGACTTCCACACAATATGAGGTATGAGTTTTTAGATAATGAAAATAAATGTCCTGTTATTATTAGTAAAAACTTATCATAAAATGAAACAATTAAACTCATTTCGGTCTTGATTAAACATCGTGAAGCATTTGGGTAAACTCTAAGTGATATTAAAGGAATATATCCATCTAGTGTGACACATAAGATTACCATGCTTGAAGATGCCGTACCTATAGTTGACACACCGAGAAGGCTTAATCCGAAAATGAATTAAGTAGTAAGAAAAGAAGTTATACGCTTATTAGATGTCGGCATAATATATCCTATTTCTGATAGTAAATGGGTTAGCTCAGCTCATTGCATACCAAGACATGGGTGTCTTGATGCTGCCATGAATGAGGATGGTGAGCTAGTTCCTATAAGACCTATTATTGGAGCATGTGCATTGATTTTAGAAAACTAAACCATGAGACACAGAAAAATCATAAACCTATAGCGTTCATGGAAATAATTTTAGAGAGACTTAGCAATAATTCTTATTTTTGTTTTCTTGATGGTTAGTACGATTATTTTCAAATTTCTATATAACCCGAAGATCAAGAAAAAACAACTTTCACATGTCCTTATGGTACATATGCTTATAGATTAATTCCTTTTGTCTTATGTAATGAAGCTAGAAATTTTCAAGAATGTGTCTTAAAAATCTTTGATGATCTTGTTGAGAAGACTATGGAAGTTCTAACAAATGATTTCATTGTTTGTGGAATAACATTTGATAATTGCCTTTACAACTTAACCAAAAATTTTGCAGAGATGTAGGCAATCAAATCTGGTTTTGAATTGGGAGCAATGTCGTTTCATGGAAAGAGAAGGTAAATTTTTTGGACATAAGGTTTCAAAGAAAGGTATAGAAATATATAATACTAATATAAATGCTAAAATCTTTCGATAGCTCAGGACATAAAAAACTTAAAAATGTTTTTCGGACATGCAGGTTTTTACAAGCGTTTTATAAAAGGTTTTGCTAAATGAGCTATGCCTCTCACTAACCTTCTTGAGAAAGAAACTTTGTTCTACTTAGATCATGATTGCATTGCAGCCTTTGAAAATCTTAAAACAAATTAGTTTTAGCACCCATCATGCAATCTCCAAAATGGGATGAACCTTTCGAAATCATGTGTGATGTTAGTGAGTATGATTTAGGAGCTGTATGAGGACAATGAGACGGGAAAAATTTAAATGTTATTCATTATGCTAGTAGAACTCTTAGTAAGATACATAAAAATTATTCTACTACAAAAAAAGAGTTTCTGGCTATAATTTTTGCTTGTGACAAATTTAGATCTTACATCATCAATTCTAAGGTAATAGTTCATACTAACCACCAAGCTTTGCGTCACCTCCTTGTGAAAAAGTATGCAAAGCCCAGGTTGATTAGATGGTTTTTATTAATGCAGGAATATGATTTGCAAACAGTGGATATAAGGTGTAAGGATAATCCGGTAGCAAATCATCTCTCTAGGATGGAAGAAATAATTACTGACCCTGTACCTATAAATGAGTTATTTCTAGGAGAATATTTAGCAAATGTTTAAATCGCTGATCCTTGGTTTGCATATTATGCTAATTATCTTGCAGGAAAAATTGTACCTCTTGGTATGACAAGAAATAAAAGAATGAAATTATTTAATGACCTTAAATATTACTTTTGGGATGATCCGTTTATTTACCGTCATGGATCTGATGGAGTGATTCGAAAGTGTGTTCCTAACCATGAAATGAATGCAATTTAGCAAGCTTGTCATGACAGCCCGTATGGAGGACAGCATGCAGGCAAGCGAACTGCATCAAAGGTACTTCACTCCGGATTCTATTGGCCCACCTTATTCAAAGATGCACACACGTATGTACAACATTGTGATGCTTGACAAAAAAGAGGTAATATAGGCAAAGACAAGAGATGGCAATGAATTATAGTCTTATAATTGAACCATTTGATCTATGGGGAATGGATTACATGGGACCCTTTATAGAATCAAATGGCTACACTCATATTCTTGTTGCCGTCGATTATGTTACTAAAGGGTTGAAGATATTCCAACTAACCATGCAGATGCATCTACTTCAGTGAAGATGATCAAGGATGTCATATTCCCCAGGTTTGCAGTTTCTAGATTTTTAATTACTAACGACCGTTCTCATTTTATGAAAGGAACTTTCAGAAAGATCCTATAAAAATATGGAGTAACTCACCGCATTGCTTCACCATATCATCCTCAAACGAGTGGTCAAGTAGAACTCTATAATAGAGAACTAAAGACCATACTCGAGAATACGGTGGATAAATCAAGAAAAGATTGGTCATACAAGCTAAATGACACTCTTTGGGCATATCGAACTGCATTTAAAAATCCAATGGTATGACACCATATAAGATGTTATACAGTAAGGCATGCCATCTATCTTTAGAATTGGAACATAAAGCCTTTTGGGAAATCAAGAACTTAAACTATCATTTTAAAGCAGCAGGAGAAAAATGTTTATTAGACATTCATGCTTTATATGATTTTAAAGTGAGGCTTATGAAAGTGCTAGATTATTTAGTTAAAAAGTAAAAAAGATGTCATGATAGAAAAATAGAGAATAAGTTTTTTAAGAGTGGAGACAAGGTTTCGCTCTATAGTTCTCGTCTTAAGTTGTTTCTAGGAAACCTCAAATCAAAGTGGGAAGGCCCCTATATAGTTGAAGAAGCTTATGCATTGGGAGCAGTGAAGCTCCAGAGGAAAACACCCTCTCTTTCATGAGTGGTAAATGGACAACACTTGAGGTATTATCGAGCAAAAGAAGATATAAGTGCAATCACCATACGAGTGATTACCCTAGAATAAATGATTGAGAAAAAGTATGGAAGGAATGGCAACTGGAAGGAGACTAAATGAGCAATATCACGGTCAAGGTATTGACCATAAAAGAGCGCTGCATGGGAGGTAACCCATGTGAAATAAAAGGTTTGAGTAAAATTTTAATTTTTAAAATTAAGATAAAGTTGTGTCGAATAAGGAACACTTAAATCTCTAGTAAAGTAGAAAAGTTTGATAATGCTAAAATCTCGTCCAATGAATGTTAATGTTGGTCGAAAATTTAAGTTGCTATTTTTTCTATCAAAACTTGGTATTTCGTGAAGTTTTAGGTTAATAAAGAATTCTCGGAGAAACAGGTAATTTTTTGGTGATTCCAGAAGGTTTAACGGCCAACAATACGACGGGAATAAAAATTCAGGCCGTATAGTTGCGGTCGTATAGTTATCCACCCCATCTCCAAAAAATTATTTTTGGGTACATAAGGTTTGACGACCAAGTGTACGGTGGGAATAAAAATTTCGGCCGTATAGTTGCGGTCTTATAGTATCGACCCCGTCTTTGAAAATTTATTCCAAAGTACAAAAAGTTCAACAACCAACTATACAATATTCGTGCAGCAAATCCATGCAGCCTTCCATGTCAACAAGATTTGGAGGAAGAAATAAGATAAGCCCGTGAAGAGGATTGAAGGAGTAGAGCCTAAAGAATCATCATCATCATCCAGCTCGGAGATCAAGCCTCTCCCAAGCTAGGAGGACATGTTCCCGCAAAGGATGGAGATGATGAGGCAAGTAGAGCAGAGAAAGAGCAAGGATGAGTATCTCTGTAATCCCTATCGTCACAATATATTATCTTATTATAAACCTCCTCTCGGTCCATCACCTCTTAAGACTAAGAAGGTGCGACAAGATGAGATTCATGACAAGATCTATCAATTTGAAAAAGCTTGAAAAGCATGTGTTGAAACTATTGGAGAAGGGATTGACTCCTACTAGATGATGAGCAAATACCTTGAGAAAAAGGTCAATGACATCAATGGTTGAGTTTGTTTCTTCATTAAAATTGTTTTTGAGTTGACAGATGATAAGAAATTCTTCCAGAAGAAAATTTTGAAGTTTCAGTATGACATGGTCGAGCTTAGTATTTGCCTTACAAGCATAGTTAAAGTTTCAACAAAGGGGAAGAAGGCAATACTCTTCTTACCCATGAGGAGGAATAGGTATCAATAAGGAGTTATTTGATCCCGCATGGCTTAATTCCAAGCTTGGGGAGATCTTTAAGACCTTGTAATCTATCTTATAAGTTCCATATTATTATTTTAGTCTTGCATTAGTTTTAGTTTAGAAATAAAGTTTGCATCATTTATATTCCCTTAAGGAATAGTCGATCCCATTTATGAAATTCCCAGTTTATTATTATATATGGAGCATTATTGAGTTTATGCTTGTCTTGTTTGGTATATAAATGGCTTGAGTATAATTTTACTTGCACTGGATGATAGCAATAGGAGTCTTCCACACCATTGGTATTAATGGAACATATAAAGATAATTTAGTCAATATGTTGTAAGTTGATGGTTTGATTTACAAAAGGAAAAAAAGTCTAATCAGTCAAGTTGAGAAAGAAACCTTGAACAAAGGAAAATTAAAAGTTCTATCAAATTAGAGTGAGAACAAGTTGAGGTAGATTCTTCAAGCCATAAAGATGCTTCATATATAATTGGAATTTGGTAATTGATATCGTTAAACTTTGAATTCCTACATGAAGTGGAATGTATGGCTATCTCCTTTGCACAACACTTAAACAAAAGTGTGAGCATATATATATATTTATATAAACAAAGAAAAGAAAGAGGAAACATAGTGAATGTGCAAAGAGAAAATAGGCATACACCATTGTCTTGTAGTAAAACAAAGAAATGTTTGAGATTTTGAATCCCAAGTGAATATGTTAATCCTAAAAACACTCGGGACTACCTCGCTAACTCATTCGGTCGAACCGAATCACTTTACATCATATTGAGATTCATATTTTGTGAACTGTTGATCACTAAGGTGTGGAAGCCTTCTAATATTATTCAGATGGTTCGAGTAAGGTACTATTCATGAAATTATTCCTATGTATCTTATAAGGTAAACACATGCTGCAACTGACTCATTTATTTTATCGACTCATCTTCATGAATATGAGGATCACATTCATTAAGTCAGCCGTGCTCGGGACGAGCAAGAGTATAATATTGGGTAAGTTGATGAGTGCATATTTGCATCATGTTTTATATTACTATTTTGCATTGTAGTTGTAGGATCTTGGTATTTTACGGTGTTCGCATGCACCTTTTATGTTTATTATAACATCCCAATTTCAGCAACCCTGAACTTATGTCCAAAAGGCAAAAATCAAGGGGAACAAATACTTTTTCTTGCAATGTTTGCTTAATTATTTTCTTGCGCTCATGCAACTGTTTGTTTATCAAGTGATGTACTCCTCATCTCAACACTAGTTTACAAAAGCTATTTTACAAAAGAGATGTCTGGGATCATATTTCATATTCTCAAATGTTCTGGCTTTTCAAAACCTGAGCCAAGATGACTTTGACCCAACAAAATACTCTGCTAGTTTCTATTAATAAAACTATGGAGAACTACATAAAACCTCCTTATGTTTTCAAGACAGAACCTTCAAGTACCCTTATCTCTAGGTTTTCCAAAACCTTTATTAAAACCTTTTTATCTAAATCTTGGTATAGATACCAAGATGGTACTTATCTTACTTCAAATCAAAACCCTTTCAACCTACCCCTTCTTACCTCAAGCTAGGCTTGATGGTAACCCTAGCAGTAGTTTGATAAGTAATAAGATGAATTGCCTTGATCTGCTGTCTGATGAATTGCCTTGATCTGCTGATTGCCTTGTTTGCTTATGAACTAGAGTGAGCTAATCTAGTAGCTCATCCCTTAGGACCCAATCCTTGCTTGTGATCATCAATCTCAAACTATGCATCCAAATCTGGATCTATCCTAACCCACTAAAGTAACCATCTCATCTCATGCTCAGATCAATCCAAGGATAATCTCTCTTGGTGGTTTCCAACTCAGTGGATACCCAATCTAATCATGAATCCTATCTAATTAGTTATTACCTCAACATCATCTCCTTGATCATGAGTTTGGAACCTAGCATCTTCTCAAAAGCCTCTACACTTGCACACTAGTCTAAAACCCTAAATCTGCCAAAATGGCTAAGTCTGGATTTCTTATCTAGATTCAATCTCTGGAGCTCTACCTTTTCCAACCCATGTGCATTCTTGAGAATGTATGTGAACCATCTTGTAGTACATCATTAGTAATACCAAAGACCACTCTTGACCTGGGCTAAGCATTCTACTTCCCACTCATCCATGATGGTTTTGTAGTCAAGATAATAACCTTTTCTGCAAATCTTATCATCTTGCCTACTTTGGCAGAAGTTCACATATATATGCCACCTCCCCTTGACCAAAGGTTTTATTGGTTATGACCTACTAACCATGGCCTATCAACCTCCACTTCACAATTTTCAATTGGAGCCTTGTGCTTCTTAAACCCACATGGTTTAGGAGGCTACCTGATGTATCTGCTCTGGCAGCCTTATTTTCAACAAAGTTTGCCATCTCCTCTACACCACCTCAAATACAACCAAGCCCAAATATTGCTTCCATGATCATATATATGACTTGTTCTATAAACCCATATTCCCCTTATACCAAGGTGAGCTCCGAGCTCCCTAATCCAACCCTGTTTAGGTGGCATAAAAATAACCAAACCCTAGATCCTCCCAAATTTAGTTTCCACCCTTTTCACCACATTACTTCAAACTCAAGGTTGACCTTGATGCCTACATCAATTTTACATCATATACCTTGGATATAAGCATCCCCAAATAATTTCCCATAATTATTTGGATCTTTAAACTATTTAATTCCCTTTACTTACTAAATTCCCAAAATCCTTGTCTTTGAAGGAAAGTTTGTTTTTCCACAAACCAATTTGCCAACTCAATGCATATTTGAGTTCTTCACCTCATACCCTATCTCTCAAACTCAAAAATAATTATTTTTGAGATTCTTTATTATTTCTTTTTGCCCTTTTTCTTAAATGGCAGAAACAAGAAATAATCCCCCAAAAATACTTTTCCACCTCAATAAATCCCAATAAAATTCTCCAATGTGTGTTATGGTATTTAGGACCATATCACGTAAAAAACCAAGCTTTCCCAATGTAAAAATATCATCTTAGCTTCCATAATCTATTTCTGCACTTTTTGAGTAAGTGCATTTAAATGGGATTATAATCATTAGAAAAATCCCATTTAAATCCCGAGGAGATTATTTGACCTACATACCAGTACTCTCTCCCCACTTTGTACAATGCAAATCTATCAACTTCCTTCACAAGCCTCCATTTAATAAATTTTTCTAAAACAATGCAAACTTGATTCAAACTAAAACCAAACCAGCTCCAAACTTGTCAAGCACTCCTCCACAGCAGCACACACACCACTCTGGTCGAGCCACACTGTAGCTGACCACTATAGCACCTCCCATCTTTGTCCCTTGTGCTTGTAAGAGAGAGGGAGGAGCATGACTTGTTTTTACTTGTAATAAAGGGGTAGGCAGCACCTCCACCCCCTCTCTATCCCCTAGCACGACCAGAGCCCCCTCTCTCACCTCCCCACTGCCCTCCTTGCCCAATGCCTGGCCAGCACCCTTCCTCCCAAACTCCCCATGCACATAGTGCACCATGGACCCATCTTGCTCGGGTTAAAAGCCCACAGGCCACCCCAGCTTCCCCCTTGCCCTCATTTGCCCCCTCTCCCCTCCACTCACCTTCCAGAGCTCCTCTCCCTCTCCCTTGCTCTGCCTTGCCCGAGAGAAGGAGAGCAAGAAGCTCTCGGCCTCCTCACTCTCCTCGAGCTAGGATCCTCCCACAACCCTCCTCTCCCTCTGCATGTCACTCCCTCAAACTCCCCTCTCTCTACCAAAGCTAATGGACCCCTTTTTGTCGTCATGCAGCAACTACAGGAGCCTCCCCGACGAGCTACGGCAAGCCCCCTTTCGGCCGTCGTCGTGTGAGCCCCTCCCCGACGACGAATCCCTTCTCGCCGCCTATCACCAGAACTGCCATCGTCGACCGCATCACCTCCGCCGCCTCCCAGTCTTCCCCGAGCCCCCGGTGAGCCTCCCCCGCCGCCCTCTCCTCCCTCTGCTAGGGTTTCCTCCTAGCACCACCGCGCGGCGAGGGAGACGACCCAGGGTCATCGATGTGATTCTAATCAGACGGCCCCGGGCACCCCCATACCCCTTCGTCCCCGGCTAGGCCAGCTGAGCTGCGGCCCTCCTGCAGGCCTACTCCTCTAGATGGGCTAGAACATCTCCCCCGACCCATTTCCGGTGCAGATCTCGCCCGCGCCCTCTCTTCCTCCTTTTCTTTTCTGATTTTTCAGATCTGTAAATAGCTGCTCAGTTTAAATCTAAATAAAAATGTAAAATGCTTCAAAATAATCAGATCTAAAGTTTCTAAAGTACCTGGGTGTATTACCCAACATACAGATCCAGTTTTGTACCAAAATAATGTCTAGATTAAAGATGATAAATCATCTACCCATATCTATATTGATCACTAACAATTTTCTCCAGGGAGTTATACATATCCAAATGCAGTAAATCCAATTTTTACAGGAAGGTATAGTCCATACCTTTCATGTCCCACTGGCCCCACCTTATTTCTCTTATTAGTTTGCTTCCAGGAAAAATAACAAAATCAGTCATTTTCTGACTTTAGAAATTTGCCTAGGTCAAACCAAGTGAGGTTTTGATCTAATTCCAACTCCTTTTGGACACACATAACCATATCTCCCATAATCCCGCAGCTCATAATTTTATGAGCAGCTACTAAATTTTAGTGAATTAAACTCTTCTGTGCCTGGTTTATTCACTAATAAAAACAATACAGTAGCTCTGTAACTCCACAAAGTTTGATTCCAAATTCTACAGAAATTTATTATCAGTACCTAACATGTGTCCTTGGAATCACTTAAAAAGCTTATCTAATTTAAATATTATGAAAAAGACAAATCTTATCCAGTACTGTCTTTGGGAATTTCTCAAGGACATTCTGGTAATTGTTTGGAGGTGAAACCAACTCCTCTTGATTCATTCCATCAAATACTACATAATAACCCAAAGAAACAATTTTTGGAACTCCAGAACAGTTCTGGTAAATTATTTCCTAAAACTATTGTTTTAATCAATATAAAATCCACTATAAATCAAGGGAAATTGATAAAATGGTGAAACCACTTTTGTTGGGTTCATTTCATCAATACCTATCTGATGGTATCATTTTGATACAATGGTACCCTACATGCCAAGCCCTTGGTCAAAAACCCTTTCTTAAGTAGTTCCTAGACTATAAATCCAAAGGGAGCCCCTCCCTAATGCCTCCAAATCTTCTCCCAATCACATCAAATCAAACCTCCAACATCCTACCGATGTATATCATGTAATTATCCTTTTCTTGCTATATGGTCTGATGTTTGGATGCCTTGTATTGATTGCGATGTTGTTTGCATGCATGTATGCACGAATGGCGATAGTTGCGCTTGCGAAACGCCGAGAAGAAGGAAGGATCGATTATCCTTATTATTATTATTATTATTGGAATTCTGGTATTATAAAGAAGTCAAGGGATATCTCACTGGTCACAGGCAATCCACCATTCCTGAACTCCTATGTTAACCTACTTATTTTTATGAATTGTTTTATATCTCATTTATAAATCTCATGATTAAATGCATAGTTTGTTTCAAATAAAAGGCGTGATTAACATGGCTCCTCCAAGTTATGATGGAGTGTACACTAGGACACCTACCTTATTGACATCCATTTTTACACCTTAGATCGAGGCTAAGATGATTAGCATGTTCCCACTTGGAACCCATGATTTTTTTCAATAATAAAAATATTTTGGGTTTTACCCTACTACAAAGTTTTCAAAATAAAACCCTTGGAAAGAGGCATCGTTTCCAAGTGGAGTTTTTACTAAAAGAAGGTATGCGAAGGATGAAGAGAAAGTCAAGAAAGAGAAAGAGAAGGGATGTTCTACGCAAATGTCTGGAACAATTTATCCGTGCAACCACATTACCCCAGGTGCTGGGGCTTAGCTCATAGTTGTTGTCCTTAGCCGGGGATGCTTGTACTTGCTTAACGGGAGCAATCCATAGAAGACCAAGTGGACTCTACTCCAGATCTGCGGATCTGGGGCCTCCATCGCCCGCTACGGCGGGAGAATCAGTGCAACAATTGGGTCTCCTGTGGATGGTATGTTTTAGGAGTACGGAAGGAAGTGGAGTCAACAATTGTATATTGCCAGGCTGCGGGTTTGGGTATACAGAAGAGCTGCAGGGAGGACTAAGGCCTTCGTGCCGCATACTCGTGCCGGGGAGAACAAACCCAAAAGGAAAAGCCACCTTTGCTAGGGATGGACAAATGAAAAGCTAGGTTTGATTATCCGAACCCCCGTCTACCATGTGTAGCGGGCCATGGTTGTAATCCCGACGGATGTATTGATTCTTGTGGGTAAAGTGCGCAAACTCTGCAGAGTCTAATCTATTTGAATAGCCGTGTCCACGGTCAAGGACGGTTGGAATGGCAAGTGCTAGGAGGACCCTTCAGATATGTTGAGATGAATAAAAGGATGTGACATGGTCACGAGGAAAGATAAGAACGAGTTTGGTTTTGACCAAAGATGGTCGAAGATGTTTTAAAAAGGGTTTTTACTATAAAACTGTTTTCAAGTTTTTAACAAGGATGTGGAGATGTCCAGATTTTCTAAAAGGAGGCATATTTTCCAAAAACTCCTTTTCAACAAAGATATAGATATGCCATTGTAGATTTCCTCTGAAAACAACTATAGTGTAGAGCTATCTTGCCACAGCCAAATATGCATTATCTTATTACCTTCTCTCGGTGGTTTGCGAGTACATTCAAAGTACTCATCGTCATCGTCCCTGGTTATTTACTTGGCTAGATTGCAGATGTTAAGAAGGAACGAAGGTGCTGACGTCTATGAGAGCTAGGCTGTCTTCCCAGTAAGTTGTACGTAGGTTAAGGCATGACATGGGCTCTACGCTTGAAGACTTCCGCTACTTGAATTGTAATTTCCATAAAGGCCACTTTGTAAGTTTTGTACTCGTTACTTTATGTATGTTGTAATGATACTAGTCGGTTATGATCACAGCTCACTGATCATGGGAACATGAATTGTATGCATAACGGGTATTCTCGGACCGTAAATCCGGGGTGCCACAGACATGGTATTAGAGCCATCCTGACTGTAGAAGACCTTAGTTAGCATGGACGTTAGACAAGACAACCCCTATTTCTGAAAACACCAGCTTTTGAAAACTATTTCTCAAAAGCTCTTCAAAGGAATTCTTATCTTATCTTCTCTGACTAAAACTATTTGAAAATGGATTACTCTACATCTCGTCTACTTCAAATAATTCTTTTTCCAAACAAAGACTGACTCGGAGACCATGAAGACGGAGATCCTGGAACGAAAAGACACTAAGACAAGCAAAACAAAGGAGCTACAAACTATGAAAGACACTACAAGATTGCCCTACCAACGGAGTCCTTCATCGCCCCCAAATAGATCAAGTAGGGCACCGTCAACAACAAATGGAAAGATCGAAGTCAAGAACCCCGTAATGTCCGTACTTAGAACTAGCATCCCTAAAATAGGATTCCATTTATGGCATGTAGTCACCTCCTTAGTACCTATGGTAGGCCTTGTTTGCTTGTCATGTGCGTGTTTGATGCTTGGAATGCGTTGCTTGTATGTTTTGGATCATCCGATCCTAAATGAGGAATACTTTCACAATTGACACATGCGAGAACACCACAACGTAATTGTGTGTCTAAACGTCGTAATCGAACTCTCTTAGATATGGTTCGTTCTATGATGTCTCTTACAAATTTACCATTATCATTTTGGGGTTATGCATTAGAAACATATGTTGGAATTATGCCCTAGAGGCAATGATAAAGATGTTATTATTATAATTCTTGTTCATGATAAAGTTTATATTCCATGCTAGAATTGTATTAAGCGGAAATTTTAATACTTGTGTGGTTTGTGAACAACAACGTGTCCCTAGTACGCCTCTATGGACTAGATCATTGATTAATGATGGTTAAGGTTTCCTAACCATAGACATGAGTTGTCGATTAATAATGAGATCGTATCATTGGGAGAATGATATGATGGACAGACCCAAACTAAGCGGAGTAATTAGATCGTGTCATCGTGTTCATCTTTGCGAAGCTTTTCTTATGTCAAATATTGTATTCCTTAGACCATGACATAATACAACTCCCTAGTATCGGAAGAAAGCTTTGAGGTCATCAAACGTCATCCTATGAGAGGGTGATCATAAAGGTGTCTCTCAGGTGATCGGAAAGTACCTGTTGGGTTGTATGTATCGAGATGGGATTTGTCCCTCCCAAGTCGGAGAGATATACTTCGGGCCCACTCGGTAATCGATATCAACACCGCTTGCAAGCATGTGGTTAAGGAGTTAATCACAAAGTGATATCGGCTCACGGAATAAGTAAAGTACTTGCTGTGAACGAGATTGAACTAGGTATGACGGTACCGACGATCAAATCTTGGGCAAGTAAAATATCACGAGATGAAGGGAATATATATATATGGGATTGATTGAATCCTGGCATCGTGGTTCATCCGATATGATCATCGATGAATGTGTGGGATTCAATATGGGTTTCCAGACCCCGCTATTGATTATTGATAGAAGATCATGTCTGCATGTTCTCGAACCCGAAGGGTCACACACTTAACGTGTCTCGGCGCTAGGATAGATTGGATAATTGGTTTATGAGTTTTTGTTCGGAGTCTCGGATGGGATCCGGGACATCACGAGAGGTTCCGGAGTGGTCCGGAGAATAAGATTCGTATAAGGCAATGCAGTTTTTGGAGTTCGGAATTGTTTCGGGTTAATCGGTATTGTACCGGAAGCTTCTAGAACCTTCCGGAGGGGGACCAACGTGGCCCCACCTTCCGGGAGGGGGCATGGGCCTATGAGGGAGTGCCCTGGTCGCATTGGGCCAGGGGCACAAGGCCCCATAGGGCCCGGCCGGCCAAACAAGGGGAAACCCTAATTGGAGCTTCTAGAAGGAGGGGGGGGGGAACTTGCCCCCCACTCTTCCCTCCTTGGCCGCCAGCCTAGGCTTGGGGGAGGGGCTAGGGCTTCTGCCCACCACTCTATATAAAGAGGGCTGGGGGCGCACCACCCCCCCACACCTCCTCCACAACCCTAGCCGCCCTGCTGCAGAAACTCTCCACCACTTGCACCGCGTCGTCGCGTTGTAGATCCAATCCGTCTCTCCAATCCGTCGTCGCGTTGTAGATCCAATCCAATCCGAGAGATGCACACGTGCAGCACCTCGACGTCTCCTAGATTAGATCGCGAGGAGGAGAAGCGAGTACGACTACATCACCCACGTTCCGACGAACGTTCCGCTGTGCAAATCTTCAAGGGTATGAAGATCTCATCTAATTCCCCTCGTTTTTTGCATCTCCTAGATTAGATCTTGGCTTTCCCGTTCGCATCCGTAGAATTTTTTTGATTTACTATGCTGCAAAACCCTTCAGTGGTATCAGAGATAGATCTATGTGTAGATGTGTTTCACGAGTAGAACGCAACATGGTTGTTGCGGGCGTTGATGTTTTCTGTTGCAAGCCTCTTGTTTGTGTTCTTCTTATGACACGGGATAGTGAGATTGAAGCGGTCCAGGCCAACCTTACGCGACGTCGTTCGCGAGACCGCCTCTGCACTTGTTGTGTGGCTTGTTCCACACATGTGGCTGGTGGATGCCAGTTTCTCTCACTATAGTTGTCATGGGATTTACACCGGAGTTTGGCAACCATAATATCACCGTTGTGGCTTTCCGTAGATAAGAATCGTTCTTAACTTTCTACTCCCATAAGCCACGTAAAACATGCAACAACAAAGTAGAGGCGTCTAACTTGTTTTTGCAGGGAGTGTTTTCTGTGATATGGTATGGCCCAAGATGTGATGTGTATGTTGTATGCAATGATCATGTTTTGTAATGTTTCACGACTTGCATGTCGATGAGTACACAACCGGCAGGAGCCATATGGTTGTCTTTATAATTGTGTATGACCTGTGTGTCAACTTCTTATACACCATGTAATAGTTTCACTTTATCGCTAAGTAGTTAGCAATAGTTGTAGTTGCTATTCGTGGTAGAGGCAATCATGGTGGAGTGATGGAGATCATGCCGACACGCACAAGATGGAGATCATTGCGCGAAGATTGGCTATACCATGTCACATAAAGTTATATGCATGTGATGTTTATCCTTTTATGTATCTTATTATGCTTAGATCGCAGAGGTAGCATTATAAGATGATTCCTCACTTAAAGATCAAGATAAAATTGTGTTCTCCCCATCTATGCACCATTGCGAAAGTTCGTCGTGTCCAAGCATCACGTGATGATCGGGTGCTATAGACTCTACGTTCACATACAACGGGTGCAAGCCAGTTTTGCACATGCGGAAATACTTGGGTTTGACTTGACGAGCCTAGCATGTACAGACATGGCCTCGGAACACATGAACCGAAAGGTTAAGCATGAGTCATATGAATGATATGATCGACACTTCGTTGTCCACCATTGAAGCCACATCTCTTCTCGTGAAGATCGGATTAGGTGTGGTGAATTTGGATCGTGTTCACTAAACAACTTGAGGGATGTTGAATTTAGTGGGGGTTCATCTAGTAATTTGATTAAAAGTTGAACTAGTTATCATGAACATAGTCTAATTTGTACTTGCAAATATTGTAGATCAAATGGCTAAGTCCAACTTCAACTTCAACGTTTTTGCTGAGAAGGAAAATCTTAGAAACAATGGGTCTAACTTCACCAATTGGTTCCGCAATCTGAGAATCATTCTCTCTGGCGGTCAAAAGGACTATGTCCTTGAAAATGCGTTAGGTGACGCCCCTGCTGTAGATGTGCCGGCTGATGAGAAAGCTGTCTATCAGTCGCGCAAAGATGATTATGGTGTGATTAAGAGCACCATGTTGTTTGCTATGGAATCGGACCTTCAAAATCGTTTTGAAGACTATCCCGGGCCCTTTGAGATTCTCGAGGAGCTGAAAACCATGTTTCAGACTCAGGCCCGTTCTGAGAGATATGAGATCTCTGAGAAGTTCTTTAACTGCAAGATGGAGGAAGGGAGTTCCGTTAGTGAGCACGCCATTAAGATGTCGGGCTACACTCAACGCCTTGAGCAACTGGACTGCAAGATTCCAGAGGAGCTCAAGATTGACAGGTTCTCGCAATCACTCCTCCCGGCTACAAAAGTTTTGTAGTGACTCACAATCGATTGGTTCCATCGATACGATGACCGAGCTCTTCGCAAAGTCAAGGCTGCGGAGGTGGACATCAAAAGGATAATCATGTGTTGATGGTCAACAAGCCCCACCTTCAAGAAAGGTAAGGGTGCAAAGAAGCCCTTCAATAAAGGCGGCAAGCGCGTTGCCTGCCTGAGAAGAAGCTCAAGTCTGGTCCTAAGCCGGACCTTCGAGTGCTTATATTGCAAGGACAAGGGTCATCGAAGCTTAATCGTCAAGTACTTAGCGGACAAGAAGGCTGGCACCATCAAAGGTATATTTGATATACATGTTATTGATGTTTTCCTTACTATCCCTCGTTGTAGTGCCTGGGTATTTGATACTGGTTCAGTTGCTAATATTTGTAACTCGAAACAGGAGCTACGGAATAGACGGCGGCTTGCGAGGGATGAGGTGACGATGCGCATTGGCAACGGATCAATAGTTGATGTGATGGCCGTCAACACGCTCTCCTTAGTTTTACCTTCGGGATTAGTTTTAAACCTCAATAAATGTTATTATGTGCATGCGTTGAGCATGAACATTATTTCTGGATCTTGTTTATTGCAAGACGGTTATTCATTTAAATCGGAGAATAATGGTTGTTCTATTTATATGAGTAACATCTTTTATGGTCATGCACCTGTTGTGAATGGTTTATTTCTTCTAAATCTCGAAAGGGATGAAACACACATCCATAACATTGAGGCTAAGAGATGCAAAGTAGATAGTGATAATACTACTTATTTGTGGCACTATCGCTGCTCAGGTCATATTGGTGTAAAGCGCATGAAGAAACTCCATTCTGATGGACTTTTGGAGTCTCTTGATTTTGAATCATTTGACACATGCGAACCATGCCTCATGGGCAAGATGATCAAAACCCCGTTCTCCGGTATGATGGAGCGAGCAACGGACTTGTTGGAAATCATACATACCGATGTATGCAGACCGATGAGTGTTTCGACGCGCGGTGGATATCTCTATTTTCTCACTTTTAGCGATGACTTAAGTAGATATGGGTATATCTATTTAATGAAACATAAATATGAAACATTTGAAAAGTTCAAAGAATTTCAGAATGAAGTGGAGAACCATCGTAACAGAAAGATTAAGTTTCTACGATCCGATCATGGAGGTGAATATTTGAGTTATGATTTTCTCACGCATCTTAAAGCAAGCGGAATCGTTTCGCAACTCACGCCACCTGGAACACCACAGCGCAATGGTGTGTTCGAGCACGAATCGAACCCTATTAGATATGGTCCGATCGATGATGTCTCTTCTTGATTTGCGTTATCATTTTGGGGTTATGCATTAGAAACCACTGCATTCACTTTAAATAGGGCACCATCTAAACTGCTGATACGACACCATATGAACTGTGGTTTGGTGCTAAACCTAAGTTGTCGCTTTCTTAAAGTTTGGGGATGCGAAGCTTATGTCAAAAAGTTGATGCTTGACAAGCTCGAACCCAAAGCGAGAAATGCGTCTTCATAGGATACCCTAAGGAAACTATTGGGTATACCTTCTATCAGAACCGAAGGCAAAGTGTTTGTCGAAGAACAGTTCCTTTCTTGAGAAGGAGTTTCTCTCGAAAGAAGTGAGTGGGAGGAAAGTAGAGCTAGACGAGGTTATTGAACCTTCTCTTGAGTTGGAGAGTAGCGCAAAGACCGAAATTGTTCGGTCACCGCACCAACAATAGAGGAAGCTAATGACAAGGATCATGAAGCCGGACGATGTCGCCATCGAACGTCGCAGGTCAACAAGGTCGCGTGCCCCTCCTGAGTGGTACGGCAACCCTGTCTTGACTGTCTTGTTGGTAGAAGACAGTGAACATACGAACTATGAGGAAGCGATGATGAGCCCAGACTCTGAGAAATGGCTAGAAGACATGAAATCCGAATTGGGATCCATGAGCGAAAACCAAGTATGGACTTTGGTGGACCCTCCTAACGACCGAAAGGCCGTTGAGTGCAAATGGATCTTCAAGAAGAAAACGGACGCGGATGGTAACGTTACCGTCTATAAAGCACGGCTTGTCGCGAAAGGTTTTCGGCAAGTTCAAGATGTTGACTACGATGAGACTTTCTCTCCTGTAGTGATGTTTAAGTCCATTCGGATTTTATTAGGAATTGCTGCATTTCATGATCATGAAATATGGCAGATGGATGTCAAGACTGCGTTCCTCAATGGCAACATTGATGAAGAGTTGTATATGATGCAACCCGAAGGTTTTGTCGATCCTAAGGATGCTGATAAAGTATGCAAGCTTCAGCGTTCCATTTATGGACTGAAGCAAGCATCTCGGAGTTGGAACCTTCGTTTTGATCAAGTGATCAAGAGCTTTGGATTTGTTCCAAATTGCTACGAAGCTTGTATCTACAAGAAAGTGAGTGGGAGCTCGGTGACATTTCTGGTACTATATGTGGATGACATATTGATTATTGGAAATGACATTAACATTCTTAACAATGTGAAGAGTTATTTGAACAAGTGTTTTTCAATGAAAGACCTAGGTGAAGCTGCTTATATATTGGGCATCAAAATCTATAGAGATAGACAAAGACGCCTGATAACTTTAAGCCAAAGTACATACCTAGACAAAGTTCTGAAAAGGTTCAGAATGGATAAGGCAAAGAAAGGTTCAGTGCCTATGTTGTTAGGTAAGATATTGAGCAAGGCTCGATCCACTACCAGAAATGATAGAGAATCTATGAGCAAAGTTCCTTATGCCTCGGCCATAGGTTCTATCATGTATGCCATGCTGTGTACTAGACCGGATGTGTCCAATGCTCTTAGTTTGACGAGAAGATATCAAAGTGATCCAGAGGAACATCGGACAGCCGTGAAGAACATCCTAAAGTACCTAAATAGGACTAAAGAAATGTTCTTAGTCTATGGGGGTGATGAACAGCTCGTCGTAAAAGGTTACGTCGACGCTAGTTTCGACACCAACAATGATGATTCTAAATCTCAGACATGATACGTTTATATTTTGAATGGAGGAGCTGTGAGCTGGAGAAGCTGCAAGCAAAGCGTGATCGCGGGATCTATAGTAGAAGCGGAATACATGGCTGATGCAGAAGTGTCAAGTGAAGGAGTTTGGATCAGGAACTTCATCACTGAGCTTGGCATGGTTCCAAGTGCATTGGACCCACTGGAGATATTGTGTGACAACACTGGCGCCATAGCACTCGCTAAGGAACCAAGATATCATCCAAAGACCAAGCATATCAACCGCAATTTTCATATAATCCGAGATTATATAGCAGATGGAGATCTGAAGATTAGCAAAGTACATACAGATCTGAATGTCGCAGATCCATTGACTAAACCTCTTCCACGTGTAAAACATGATCAGCACCTTAGTGCCATGGGTGTGAGATTGTTGCCAAATGTAAACTAGATTATTGACTCTAGTGCAAGTGGGAGACTGTTGGAATTATGCCCTAGAGGCAATAATAAAGATGTTATTATTATAATTCTTGTTCATGATAAAGTTTATATTCCATGCTAGAATTGTATTAAGCGGAAACTTTAATACTTGTGTGGTTTGTGAACAACACCGTGTCCCTAGTACGCCTCTATGGACTAGCTCATTGATTAATGATGGTTAAGGTTTCCTAACCATAGACATGAGTTGTCGATTAATAATGAGATCATATCATTGGGAGAATGATATGATGGACAGACCCAAACTAAGCGGAGCAATTAGATCGTGTCATCGTGTTCATTTTTGCAAAGCTTTTCTTATGTCAAATATTGTACTCCTTAGACCATGATATAATACAACTCCCTGGTATCGGAAGAAAGATTTGAGGTCATCAAACGTCATACTATGAGAGGGTGATCATAAAGGTGTCTCTCAGGTGATCGGAAAGTACCTGTTGCGTTGTATGTATCGAGATGGGATTTGTCCCTCCCAAGTCGGAGAGATATACTTCGGGCCCACTCGGTAATCGATATCAACACCGCTTGCAAGCATGTGGTTAAGGAGTTAATCACAAAGTGATATCGGATTACGGAATGAGTAAAGTACTTGCTGTGAACGAGATTGAACTAGGTATTACGGTACCGACGATCAAATCTCGGGCAAGTAAAATATCGCGAGACGAAGGGAATATATATATGGGATTGATTGAATCCTGGCATCGTGGTTCATCCGATATGATCATCGATGAATGTGTGGGATTCAATATGGTTTTCCAGACCCCGCTATTGATTATTGATAGAAGATCATGTCTGCATGTTCTCGAACCCGAAGGGTCACACACTTAACGTGTCTCGACGCTAGGATAGATTGGATAATTGGTTTATGAGTTTTTGTTCGGAGTCTCGGATGGGATCCGGGACATCACGAGAGTTTCCGGAGTGGTCCGGAGAATAAGATTCGTATAAGGCAATGCAGTTTTTGGAGTTCGGAATTGTTTCGGTTTAATCGGTATTGTACCGGAAGCTTCTAGAACCTTCCGGAGGGGGACCAACGTGGCCCCACCTTCCGGGAGGGGGCATGGGCCTATGAGGGAGTGCCCTCGCTGCATTGGGCCAGGGGCACAAGGCCCCATAGGGCCCGGCCGGCCAAACAAGGGGAAACCCTAATTGGAGCTTCTAGAAGGAGGGGGGCAAACTTGCCCCCCACTCTTCCCTCCTTGGCCGCCGGCCTAGGCTTGGGGGAGGGGCTAGGGCTGCCGCCCACCCCTCTATATAAAGAGGGCTGGGGGCGCACCACCCCCACACCTCCTCCACAACCCTAGCCGCCCTGCTGCCCTCCTCTCTCTCTCCCTCCCGACTGCACGTAGGCGAAGCCCTGCTGCAGAAACTCTCCACCACTTGCACCGCGCCATCGCATTGTAGATCCAATCCGTCTCTCCACCATACTTGCTGGACCAAGGAAGGAGGATACGTCGAGGTGCTGCACGTGTGAATCTCTCGGAGGCATCGCCACCTGCGGTGCTAGATCGGATCGGATCGCGAGGAGGAGAAGCGAGTACGACTACATCACCCACGCCCGTTTAACGTTCATTGCTTGAATCTTTAAGGGTATGAAGATCTCATCTAATTCCCCTCATTGTTTGCATCTCCTAGATTAGATCTTGGCTTTCCCGTTCGCATCCGTAGAATTTTTTTGATTTACTATGCTGCGAAACCCTTCAACATACACATTCACTTTAAATAGGGCACCATCTAAATCCGTTGAAACAACACCGGATGAATTGTGGTTTGGTTAGAAACCTAAATTGTCGTTCCTTAAAGTTTCGGGTTGTGAAGCTTATGTAAAGAAGTTACAGCCCAACAAGCTTGAACCCAAATCAGAAAAAATGCATCTTCATAGGATATCCAAAGGAAACTACTGGGTATACCTTCTATCATAGATCCGAAGGCAAAATATTCGTTGCCAAGAATGGATCCATTCTCAAGAAGGAGTTTCTCTCAAAAGAAGTGATTGGAAGGAAAGTATAAATCGACGAGGTTGTTGAACCTTCTCTCGGATTTGAGAGTAGTGCAACACCGAAAGATGTTCCTCTGGCGCCTACACCAATAAGAGAGGAAGATACTAATAATGATCATGAAACATTGAATGAAGTTACTACTAAACCTCGTAGGTCGACGAGGACTCGTACAACTCCCGATTGGTATGATCCTGTTATGAGTGTCATGTTGGTGGATAACACCGATGACCCTGCGAAGTATGAGGAAGCAATGATGAGCCCAGATTCCAACAAATTGCTAGAAGCCATGAAATTCGAGATTGGATCCATGTACGGAACCAAGTATGGAATTTGTTGGACTTACCTGATAGCCACAAGGCTGTTGAGAACTAATGGATTTTCAAGAAGAAAACATATGTTGATGGTACTGTAACCGTCTATAAAGCTTGACTTTTCGCGAAAGGTTTTCGACAAATTTAAGGAGTTGACTATGATGAGACTTTCTCACCGGTAGCGAAGCTAAAGTCTGTGAGGATTTTGTTAGCAATCGCTGCATATTACGATTATGAGATATGGCAGATGGATGTGAAAATGGCGTTCCTCAATGGTGACATTGATGAAGAGTTGTATATGGTACAACCCAAAGGATTTGTCGATCCTAAAGGTGCTAACAAGGTATGCAAACTCCAATAGTCCATTTATGGATTGAAGCAAGCATCCCGAAGTTGGAATCAACGTTTTGATAAGGTGATTAAAAGCTTTGGATTTATACAAACTTATGGAGAAGCTTATATTTACAAGAAATTGAGTGGGAGCTCTGTATCATTCCTAGTACTATATGTGGATGACATATTGTTCATTGGGAATGATATAGAAATTCTTAAAAGTGTCAAAGACTACTTGAATAATAGTTTTTCAATGAAAGATTTTGACGAAACTACTTACATATTAGGCATCAAGATTTATAGAGATATATCAAGACGCTTAATAGCGCTTTCACAAAGTACATATTTGGACAAGGTTCTAAAGAGGTTTGGAATGGAAGATAACAAGAAAGGTTTCTTGCCCATGTTGCCCAATACAACCTTGAGTAAGACTCAAAGTCCCGCTACGGCAGAAGATAGAGATAAGATGAACAAAACGCCTTATGCCTCAGCCATAGGTTCTATCATGTATGCCATGCTATATACAAGACCAGATATTGCTGTTAGTTTAACTAGCAGATATCAAAGTGATCCAAGAGTAGATCAATGGATAGCAGTAAAAAATATCCTAAAGTACTTAAGAAGGACTAAGGATATGATTCTTTCTTATGGAGGTGATGAACAACTTGTTGTAAACGGTTACACCGATGCTAGTTGGAACACCGATCCAGATGATTCTAAATCACAATCTGGATACGTATTTACTTTGAATGGTGCATCAGTGAGCTGGAGGAGTGCTAAGCAAAGCATTATGGCGAGATCTTCAACTGAATCGGAATACATAGCTGCTTCAGAGGCTTCACAAGAGGAGATATGGATGAAGGAGTTCATTATGGAGCTTGGTGTGGTTCCTAGTGCGTCGGACCTGATGGCCATCTACTGTGACAACATGGGTGCCATAGCCAATGCGTAGGAGCCAAGGTCACACAAGAAGATGAAGCATATCAAGCTACGTTTTCACGATATTCGAGAAACATGTCCAAGATGGTGACATAAATATTTGCAAAGTACACACATATCTGAATGTGGCAGATCCATTTACTAAACCTCACCCTAGGGAAAAACATGACCAACACCAGAACGCCATGGGTGTTAGGTATATTACCATGTAATCTGGATTATTGACTCTAGTGCAAGTGGGAGACTGTTTGAGATATGCCCAAGAGGCAATACTAAAAGTCGTTATTATTATATCTTTGTGTTTATGATGAATGTTTACATCCCATTCTATAATGGTATTAATCGGAAACATTAATACATGTGTGATTTGTAAACATAAAAGAGTTCCTAATAAATCCTCTTGTTAAACTAGCTTGTTGATTGATTGATGATCATGGTTTCCTGATCATGAACATTGGATGTTACTGATAACAAGGTCATATCATTAGGAGAATGATGTGATGGACACACTCCTATAGTTAAGGGTAGCATAAGATCAAGTCATTTAAATAGTTCACTTGCTATAAGCTTTCAAATACATAATAACCTAAATCCTTTGACCATGAGATCATGTTAATCATCATCACCGGATGGATGCTTTGATGACATCAAACACCACTTCATAACTGGGTGGTTATAACAGTGGCATTGAGTATTCTGAAAGTATGTGTTGAGGCACATGGATCAAGAGTGGGATTTGTCCATCCATATGACAGATAGATATACTCTAGGACCTCTCGGTGGAATGTCATCCAATTGGCTTGCAAGCATGTGACTGGCTCACAAGGGATCACATATCACAGGAACGAGTAAAGAGTACTTATCGGTAACGAGGTTGAACTAGGTATGTATAGATACCGACGATCAAACCTAGGATAAGTAAAGTATCGCGAGACAAAGGGAAATTGGTATCGTATGTAAATGGTTCATTCGATCATTAAATCATCGTATAAATATGTGGGAGCCATATGAATTTCTAGATTCCTGTATTGGTTATTGATCATAGAAGAGTCTCGATCATGTCTGCATAATTCACGAACCGTATGGAGACACACTTAAGGATTCGATGTTGTTTAGTAGATATGGAATGTGAGTAAGAGACCGCATGTTGTTTAGAGTCTTGGATTGGATCCGGGATATCACGAGGAGATCCGAAATGGTTCGGAGAATAAGATTCATATAAGGAAAGTCCAATTCCAGGGTTCGGAAATGTTTTCGGTGATTTCAGTAGAAGCTTCTAGAAGGTTCTAGAAGGTACACTAATACCTTCGATCCGGATTACGGATGTAGTATAGCTCTTTTTCCCTAGTAGCCCTAGGTTTATCGAATCCTCAGGAAGCAGAAAGCAAAGTGAGATTACTTAAACGGACCTTCAAGAGTTTTAGAATTCCTATTGCGTTTTCACCGGACCAAGAGTTTGCGATCTTTTTGTTGTTGTTGACGATGGAGAGAGAGAGGGCCTAGGGTCTTCGGTTTTAACCATTAGCTGTGCAAAACATCTGATGGGAATAATAGATAATAATAAATTATGCATGTAATTGTTCGAGCAAGATAATTATATGTGGGCAGTGCATGCATTGAAGGAAATATGCCCTCGAGGCAATCCTAGATATGATTATATTTCATATGTATCCATGATTTATTGTAATGTTCCTTGAATATCCATATCAGGCAACTTGTATTAATTGGCAATTATGTGAATTGTTTGTGAAACTCTTTACTTGTATGGTTATCGAATATTTATCCCTAGTCGGAGTTCATGTGAGGACACATATGAATATTAGACTAGCACATCGATTGGTTGATGACTATGTTTCGCAAGTCATAGACATGAAGATGTCAAACCAATGATGTGGACACATGTTATGAACATGGGGTTGGACTGACCCAACTTGAGACTAGCAACTTGACTTGCAGCTCTCTCTACACATCGTGTACGTTTTGTCCTTAGACCTGAGACTGTCGCATGAACTTGAGATGTGGATCGGCCTACTTTGGGGCTATCAAACGTTGCTCCGTAACTAGGTAGTTATAAAGGTAGCTTTTGGGTTTGTCCTAAAGCATGCTGCAAGGCATTGGTCCATCAAGATGGGATTTGCCCCTCTCTACTTGAGAGAGATATCTCTAGGCCCCTCGAGTGATCGGATCTAGAAATGCATGGCCGTGCTACATATGGTTAAGAGTTAATCTAGTAAAGGGATTCTGAATCATGGTATCGAGAAAGAGAAGTCAGCTTGGAGCTAGACCAAATATCGTGAGGCAAAGGGAAAGACATGTAGTAAACCTTGTGATGGTTCGTCCGAATGATCTTTGTATGCGTTTAGGAGTTGGCACGGCTTGCTAGAGGATGCTACCAACTATTGACAGAATAAGTGTATTCGTGCCATGTCTATGCGTATATGAACCTATAGGGTCACACACTTAAGGGGCTGGAAGCCTAATGAGGATTGAATCCAAATTAGACCAGGCTTAGGCTACTAATGGCCTACTAATGTAGAAGCCCACTAGGGATGGCTATCTAAGAGAGGGTGGGGCGTGACCAGGTTTGAACATTCCAACCAGCCGCAACTCCTCAAGCCTGTGTTACACGCGCGGACCTAGCAGTCCGACGTCTGACGCTTCCACCCCGCATGTGTGGATACCTCGGAGGTGCTGCATCTGTGGCACTTGCACGAGCCGCACAAGGGGAGCTTATCATGGGACGATGACGAGGAGGAGATGTAGAACATCTACACTTCCTTGACGCACTTCATCAAGTTCCGCAACTGCACGTCTAGTGGTAATCCTGAGATCTATGACAACAGTAATCCTGGTTTACGCGGTAGATTTTTTTTGATTTGCGCTAGTGTAGCCTACCTGTATCCCTTCATCCATAAATTTTTGATTTGCGCTAGGGTAGCCTACCGCGAGGGGCGCTGCCCCTTCGAACCCCGCACGGGGAGACCCCCTAGACCCCCTTAATCGTAGCCCATTTTGTATCTCATTAAGGTAACTAGGTGCTGCGATTTCACATGATCCGGTAGAATGCGATTCTATGCATAACTTGTTTTTGCAGGATGTATGTGATCAGTATGGCCGTATATGTATGTGATGCATGTATGAATTTTTTTCATGACCTGCGTGTCGTGAGTAGGGCAACACGACTGGAGCCATATATGTTGTCATTTATTGTAATGGTCTGCATGCCAACTTGTGATGATCCCAATACTATGTAATTTTGATTACTAGCTGTTAGGAGTAATAGCTTGTATTAGTTCTTGTAGGACTCATCACTTGGAGGATGGCTCACATGGAACATGAAGATGGAGATCATCATGGTGGACATGTTCTATGGCGATGGAGATCACCATGAGAAAATGGGCCCTACCGTGTCATATTTATGTGAATGTTAATGCGTTTTACTACTATGCATGCTTAGATGATAGAAGTAGAACGATCCCTCACAAAGTTTTAGTTAAACCATGCCCTCCCAACCAAACCTTGCACCATCCTATGCCCTGTACAATCGTTGGTGGGCCTATGAAATTAGGGTGCCCGCGGTTTTCCTTGGCTGGATGGGTTTGTATCGGATACCTACACGCATAAGGTTGGTGAACTTGACAAGGTCATCTTAACAGTTAAGAATCTTGGGGCATAAAGGTTGGACGCCTAGTTTAGACATAGAGATGTCACCCAACAACAAGAGTCATATGTGATATGATTAGCAAGAGTTGCTTACCGATTTACCTTGTCTTCTAGCAGTGATGCTAAAGCTCACTATTCGACTTGTTAATTGTGGATCTTGAATCACTTAGTATCAATAGAGGGATATAGATTTAAGTGGGAGTTTATGATATTGAATTGTTTAATATGTTTTACTATTTCATGGTTACATGGCTTAGTATTTTGCATGTTTTATGTTGTAGATCAATGGCACCGAACACTGCATCACCTTTTTCTTTGCGTTTGATTCTTGACAAATATAAACTAAATGGAACAAACTATTCGGACTGGGTCCGTAACCTGAGAATTGTTCTCAGGTCTGATAAAAACGAAATGGTTATAGATACCCCAATCCCCGATGAACCTGCTGATAATGCATCTGCTGCCCTCAAGAATGCCTACAAGAGAGCATGTGATGATTCTCTTGAGGTTAGTTGTCTTATGCTTGCATGCATGGAACCTGAACTCCAAAAGAAGTTTAAGGACCAGGAAGCGTATGATATGATCGTCGCGCTTAGGGACATGTTCTAGACTCAGGCCAGGACTGAGAGGTACAATGTCGCCAAGTCCTTTGTGGAATGCAAGCTAGCAGAGGGAGCAAGTGTAGGCCCCCATGTGATCAAAATGGTTGGTTACAGTCAGACTTTGGAAAATCTTGGTTTTCCACTAGGCCAAGACTTGGCTACTGATTTCATTTTGGCGTCTCTTCCATCTAGCTATGGGCAGTTCATTTCGAACTACCATATGCATGGGGTGGAGAAGGGCCTTAATGAGTTATGTGGGATGCTAAAAACAACAGAAACTTACATGAAGAAGTGTGCAGGGCATAGCCATGTGATGGCTGTGCAGTACAAGCCTAGCTTTAAGAAAAAGGGTACTTCTTGGAAGAAGAAGGGAAAGGCTAAGGATACGATCCCTAAGCCTGCACCCAAGCAAAAGGATAGACCTGTAGATGACACTGAGTGCTTCTTTTGTCATGAACATGGCCACTGGAAGAGAAACTTCAGCAAGTACCATGCTTCTTTGAAGAAGAGTGGAAGTAAGAGTACTTCCCACTCAGGTATGCTTGTTGTAAATGTTGTGGACATTCTTCTTGCTGACTCTTATGTTAAATCTTGGGTATTTGATACCGGATCGGTTGCTCATATTTGCAATTCGATGCAGGGGCTAATAAGGACTAGAGAAGTGCAGAAAGGCAAAGTGGATTTTTGCGTCTGAAATAAAGCAAGGGTTGCTGCATTGTTCATCGGCGTCATGCAACTTCACCTTCTGTCAGGATTTATTATGGAGTTGATTAATTGTTATTACATTTCAAGTATGGGTCAAAACATTTTATCACCTTCATGTTTGATGAGGGATGGTTATTCATTCACGAGTGCAAACAATGGTTGTGTAATCTCTAAGAATGATATGTTTATGGATGATGCTCCCATTGTGAATGGTTTATTTATTTTAAATCTTGATGATGCATCTGTTTACAATGTTAGTGCTAAAAGGCTTCGACCTAATGATTTTAGTCCTACCTATTTATGGCATTGTCGTTTGGGGCATATAAGTGAAAATCGCATGTAGAAGATCCATGGTGATGGTCTTCTAACTTTGTTTGATTTTGAATCATACGAGACATGTCAGGCTTGTTTACTTGGAAAGATGACCAAGTCGCCTTTTTCGGGTTTATGCGAGATAGTGCAGACTTGTTGGAACTCATACATACTGATGTATGTGGACCAATGAGCATGACGGCCAGAGGAGGATATCACTAGTTCATTACTTTCACTAATGATTCCAGTATATATGGTTATATCTACTTGATGAAGCATAAGTCTGAAACTTTTGAAAGGTTCAAGGAGTTTCATAGTGAGGTAGAGAATCAATGTGGCAATAAAATAAAGGCCATGCGATATGATCGTGGAGGTGAATATTTGAGTCTCGAATTTAGTAATCATCTTAAGAGTTGCGGAATTGTTCCACAGCTCATGCCGCCCGGAACGCCTCAAAGAAACGGGGTCTCCGAATGGCGCAATCGAACTCTGTTGGACATGGTTCGATCGGATTTGCCATTGTCATTTTGGGGTTACGCTCTAGAAATGGCAGCTTTCACACTTAATAGGGTACCATCAAAATCTGTAGTTAAGACACCATATGAGATGTGGACTGGCAAGAATCCCAGTTTGTCTTTTCTAAAGATTTGGGGTTGTGATGCATTTGTCAAGCGATTTCAGTCGGACAAGATAACACCCAAATATGATAAGTGCATTTTCGTGGGATATCTGAGGGAAACCTTAGGGTATTACTTCTACAACCGAGAAGAGGGCAAAGTTTTTGTGGCTTGTAGCGGTGTTTTCCAAAAGAAAGAGTTTCTCACAAAGGGAACGAGTGGAAGGTTGGTGCGACTTGAAGAAGTTCAAGATGAGCCAATCGGGGATGCTTCTACGAGTGATGCTATTGCAGCAGAACAAGCTGAGGAACCTGTGTCAATAGAAGAACCACAACCACGAAGGTCGGCGAGGCTCCACGAAGAGCGGGAATTATTATTGTTAGACAATGATGAACCCACGACCTATGCAGAAGCGATGGTGGACCCAGACTCTGAGAAATGGCTGCTCGTCATGAGATCCGAGATAGAGTCCATGGGAGATAATCAAGTTTGGAACTTGGTCGACCCGCCTGATGGTTTTAAAGCCATCAAGTGCAAATGGATATATAAGAAGAAGATTGATATGGATGGAAATGTTCACATCCATAAAGCTCGACTTGTTGCAAAAGGTTTTCGACAAGTTCAAGGAGTTTACTATGACAAGACTTTCTCACCCGTAGCGATGCTTAAATCTATACGGATCATTCTAGCCATTGCTGCACATTTTGACTATGAAATATGGCAGATGGATGTGAAGACGACTTTCTTAAATGGAATCCTTACTGAGGATGTGTATATGATGCAGCCCGAAGGTTTTGTCGATCCAAACAATGCTGTAAAGGTATGCAAACTTCTAAAGTCCATTTCTGGGCTGAAACAAGCATCTCGGAGTTGGAACATTCTATTTGATGAAGTTGTAAAGGAGTTTGGCTTCATCAAAAATGAACAAGAACCTTGTGTTTACAAGAACGAAAGTGGGAGAACACTTGTATTTCTAATCTTATATGTAGATGACATATTGCTGATTGGAAATGACATTCCTATGCTCGAGTCTGTTAAGACCTCATTGAAAAATAGTTTTTCGATGAAGGACTTAGGAGAAGCAGCATATATTCTGGGCATCAAGATCTATAGAGATAGATCAAGAAGGCTAATTGGATTAAGCTAGAGTACATACATTGACAAAGTGTTGAAACGGTTCAGCATGGAAGAGGCTAAGAAGGGGTTCTTGCCCATGTCCCACGGCATTAAACTCAGCAAGATTGAGTGTCCTTCGACTACTGATGAGCATGAGCGCATGAGCATGGTTACATATGCTTGGGCTATTGGATCCATCATGTATGTAATGATATGTACTCGTCCAGATGTTTCCTATGCTCTAAGTGTTACGAGCAGATACCAGGCTGATCCAGGTGAAGGTCACTGGACAATAGTAAAGAACATCCTTAATTACTTGAAAAGGACTAAGGATGTGTTCCTAGTTTATGGAGGTGCTAATGAACTCAGTGTAAAGGGTTACACAGATGAGAGTTACCTTAATGACTCAGATGACTCCAAATCGCAATCAGGTTATGTGTTTGTCATGAATGGTGGTGATGTGAGCTGGAAAAGTTCCAAGCAAGATACGGTGACATCCTCTTCAATATAAGATGGATATATTGCTGCCTCGGAGGCTGTAAAGGAAGCTGCTTGGATTAGGAATTTCCTGATTGGCCTCGATGTGGTTCAGGGCGCCTCCAATCCCTTGGACGTTTATTGTGACAATAATGGTGCTATTGCACAAGACAAGGAACCTAGACAACACCAGAAGAACAGACATATTCGCATGTGTTACCATCAGATTCATGAGTTCGTTGAGGATGGTAGTGTCATGATATGCAAAATATATACGGACTCAAATGTTGATGATCCCTTGACTAAGCCTCTCCCGCAGCCCGCGCATGAAGCGCACACACGAGCAATTGGTATTAGATACATTTTAGATTGACTCTAGTGCAAGTGGAAGACTGAAGGAAATATGCCCTAGAGGCAATCATAGAGATTGTAACATCCCAGAAATATTAATCAAGGTTATCAATTCCAATCACCCAAATTCAGGGTTAACAAAAACGTTTGTTAATTAAAATCCATATGAATGCATGTGTGTATGTGATGATGCTTGAATGGACTTGTGTGATTGTTATGAATGGCAATGATTAGTTTAAAGATGAAAACAACATCATCTAAATCATTTCCAAGCAGAATCAAATCAATAGAAATTCAAAAACAAACAAAATAAGCTAATGATCATTTTTTGCCAATATTGCTCACTAGACCAATTTGAGTGTTTCTAGTCCAAGATTTATAACAAAAACAAATCCAATTCTTTTCACGCCTTGCTAGACAAAGTAAAAGTGAACCCAAGCCCACCTTGCAAACACACACAAAAATTTGGCAACCCTATTCAAATGACATTTCAAAATTGAATCTAGTTCATATGGGAAGATCACCATTTATCAAAACCCAACCAAACCAGTTCACCTTGACAAATCCAAACAACCAGAGACTACCTAGTATGTGACCAGTACACTCACCAAGTTTCAACCAAAAATTCAAATATAAATCTCTTTCGGCCATTTCATCAAACACCTGGAGACAGAAAACAAATTTGTCCAAACTTCACTGTTTTGAGCAGTATTTTGCCAAACCTTATTCCCCATTGATCACCCCTGTCTCCCCCAGTGCCAACCAGTGCATTGAACTAACCTAGACCCTACCCAATGCAACATGCCGTGCATGCTCGAGAGCACCCTTGCCAGCTAACCATGGCATGCTAGCCAGAGCCATCGCCGCACCTGGCCACCGTGTCCAGGAAGCACGCCGCCGTCCACCGCCACCCCCTGTCCAGCCCTCAACCCTTGCCACGCCATGGACCACAGCAAACACGCTGCTCCCAGTTTGTCTCTGCCATGTCTAGAGCGCGCAGGCGCCGACGCGCACGCCGCCGCGCCCGCGCGCGCTCACGCCGCGATCACCACCGTCCCAGGAGACCACCAGACAACCACCCTGTTCCCGCCACGCGCCACGGCGTGCAAGCGCCAAAAAATGTCAAAATGATGCTAGAGCACCTCGTGTTCACCACCAAACCACACCGCCATTAAGCCATTAAGCCGTTGAGCACCGCCAGGAGGCCGGGCACCGTCACCTACCACCAGCCATGCTCGTAGCTCGCCGTAAAACCGACCCCGACGAGCTCTGCCCGCACCGTTCGGTTCCCTCATCGCAGTGTAAACAGAGGCCTCCCCCGCTTGGTTTGTTCACACCATCTCACTCCCCATCTCTCACTGATCCTTCCCACCTCTTCCCGGAGCAAGGCGAGCGCAACATCACTGGAATTTCGTAGGAGCCAGCCGCTGCTGGAGGAGAAGGGCGCCGTCGATTGGATCCACCCCAGGAGGAGCCGCTAATACAAGGAGAACCACCGTTGTCGACTTCGTCGTTCGCCCCTGTCACCGACCATCGCCTGAGCCCCAGTGTGCCGCCACAGACCCCCACTGGCCACGCTAGGGTTCGAGCCCATCGTGTTCTATTCCACGAGGACAATGGCCGTGAGCCGTTGATCCTCTATCTAATCCTATGGTCGTAGTTAGCCCGTACCCCTTCGCACCCCCATGTCCCACTAACGCGTGGGGACACCACTTAACTAGCCCGTGCATGCTGTGCGCAGTGGGCCGGCCCAGTTAAAATTCCCGAGCGACCCAGTTAGTTCAAATTTATATTTATCTATGTTTGAAACTTAGTTCTGGTAGTAGATTCAAAATTCAATTCAGAGAGGTCCACTGGACCAAAATGCATGAAACTAATTTTGCTAGAAAGGTATGGACATTCTTAATCCAAGCCCGTTGGATTTCAAACCATTTGAAAGTATAGAACACCTATAGTAAAAATAACAAGGAAGAAACTTTTCTGCATTCAAACATTTTTTAAAATTCAACCATAGATGCTTTTGAGTTGATTCCAACTCTTCAAAAATCACATTTGACAAGACCTTTCTGCATATATAAAAATATCTAGGTTTAATTGCAGTAATAATGGACAAGTAATAAAAGAATGCCCCATAGGCATTTCGGGTCACTTTAATTAATTAAAATAAAAAGGTAAAAGCTTATTAAATTGTGACACCACTTTAAATCACATTCCCAAGTATTGAAATATGTGGTGATGACATGTGTCAACATGATCCCATGTTTTAATTAGAGAATATTAAATCTTAAGTAGTTTTTCAATGAGTAGAAATTACTTTTCTAAAATAAAAGAATAAAACTATTGCTTTAATGTTTGTAATGATTGTGATGATGCTAGATCATCTAGTGAAAACTCTGGTGTGCTAAATAGAGGTAGTTAAGTATTATTTGGTGATTGTGTACTTCGTATTTATTTCTAGACGCTAGTACCGACCAAGGATACGAAGAGGAAGGAGATTACTACGAGGAATAAGCAGAGGAGAACTTCAACCACTGCACTGCACAAGGCAAGCTACCACTTGGAAGTTTGTTAACCATGCAAGCTAACACTGCATGATAACTATGCAAACTAGATGCCTTAGGCATATTGGGTTATACCCCTTTATTATACCAAATCCCAGTTCTAATTGCAAGCTGTATTCTTTTATTTCTTGATGAAAGCTCCTTAGTTATGTTTATTTAGTGACTTGTGAAGTTTTGGAAAGATATTAAAGGTAGCATAAAGAGCATAAAACTTGGCCTAAGTTAGGTAGATCTTGATGTCATCCTGAGGCATGAGATTAGTGTTAGATAAGTCACACCTGATTATCACCCCTCATCAGTGATTTCCCCCAACTTTAGTGGCTAGTGATAAGCATAAAACTTGATCACTTTAGATGGGAATACTTGGTGCAAATGATTATGAAAATCTTAGAATGATGAGTCATTCTAATGAAATGTTTTGACATGGGTTATGAACAACAGATGATTTTGATGAGGAAAATGTTGACGCATGAGCCTTAGCCCTTTATAAAACTGATGGTTGTGTCTGGATGCGATGCCATTCCAATTTTAACGTACAACCACAATACCCAAATTTGTGTAGGGTTTGACTGGAAGTTTATACATCTTATTATGGGTTCCCTTGTGGCCGAGGTTTGAGTTGAGGCTACCTCGTGATGATTGTACACCTGTGCAGTTCCCAAGATGACATATGGTCATGGTTGGGAGGCCAAACTCATAGGAGAGGTGCCTATACTAGGGCGTGTAATTGAAAGGTTAGGATTGATTATCCGCATACTGAGTATGGTGAATTCAGGATTGTTCCTGATGAATGTATCAAATGTTGTGGTGAAAGTGTATAATCTCTGTAGAGTGTCAAACTATTCGAATAGCCGCGTCCGCGGTTATGGACAGTTGGAGTGGCCATACTGTTCCGTCGTCAAATGTTTTCAAAATGACTTGTGAAATGAATCATGACTTTGACTTGACAATAACATGGATGTGATATGAGAACTGAAGTTCCCACTTATGTGTTACAAAACCTTAAAATAGTTTTCTTTGCTTCTAAACTCAGTTAGAGATAAATCTGGCTTTTTGCAAAACAACCTAGAGCTTAGAACTCCTACTTGAGACCTCTTTACTTGATTATTGGTAGTTTGCGAGAACTTAAAGAGTACTCATGGCTTTGTCCCTGGCTATTCCCGTGGCTAGACTATGAAGAGGACTATCAGGATGATGGACCGCAGGAAGGTTATGACAACTAGGATCATATCCCATCGTCAGCATTGCCTGTGACCCTGAAGATGGAGCTTCGCCCACGCTATCGTTATTAGATTATTCCGCTGCTTTGATTGTATTAAGACTGGATCATGAGATCCTTCATTTGTAAGACCGTTATTATGGTTTGTAATGGATGATGAACTATGGTACCAATTTGTTATGTCTCGCAAAAATGGTAATCCTGGGATTGCGATGTATGGCATAACAGGCATCTGGGATTAAAAATCCGGGTGTTGACAGAGATGATTATATTTCATATGTATCCATGAGTTATTGTAATGTTCTTTGAATATCCATATCAGGCAACTTGTATTGATTGGCAATTATATGAATTGTTTGTGAAACTCTTTACTTGTATGGTTATCGAATAGTTGTCCCTAGTCGGAGTTCATGTGAGGACACACATGAATATTAGACTAGCACATCGATTGGTTGATGACTATGTTTCGAAAGTCATAGACATGGAGATGTCAAACCAATGATGTGGATAGATGTTATGAACATGGGGTTGGACTGACCAACTTGAGACTGGCAATTAGACTTGCATCTCTCTCTACACATCGTGTACGTTTTGTCCTTAGACCTAAGATTATCGCATATACTTGAGATGTGGATCGACCTACTTTTGTAACATCCCAAATTTCATCAAATGAAAAATCATATTATTGCATTCATAGCATCATAGCATTTTGGTCTTGCATAAGTATAAACCCTAATAGAACCATTTTTATACCCTTTTTATATATATGTATGGGGCACGATTTCTATTTATTTTATGGCCTCAAAATGTTTTTTGAGTGGATATATGTGTTTGGAACACTTTTGAGTACTGGGATAACCATACAAAATTTTGGTGAAAGTTTGAATTGAAACAGATTTGAATTGGGCATTCAAATCCTTTTTGGAAAATTAAATCAGAAAAGAAAAGGCAGAAAGAAAAAAAATAAAAGGCACCACCTATCTAGCCCAATATCACTCTCGGCCTAGCAAGCCTATCCGGGTTCCCCCTCCCCCTCTGTTCTTTCTCACTGCACGCACCCGCACCCACTCGCTGACAGCATGGCCCAACTGCCAGGTCAGCTCCGTCGTCCTCAATCACGTACCGCAGACGCGCTCGCCCCTGCCATTTCTTCCCCGATTAAATTTGCTTAATAGCGCTTGATTCGCGGCGTGATTTCCCATGCCAACGCCCGCTACTTAATCCCCTCCCTCTCCCGCATATTTCCCCTCAAACCACATCGCTCGAATGCCCCCAGGCTGCCAGTTCTCGATCTCACACTGCCGCGGCACCGCATGTCTCCGACGACCAATCCCGGTGAGCTCCTTCCACCCCTCTCCCTCTGGTTGATAATATATTGATCGCTATTCCAGCACGCATCTAATGCCGCCTTCTGTTTGTCCTATTTTGCTTCGTAGTGCCGTCGCCGTCAACCATCGTACGCACCCGACGCCGACCGCGACTCCGACGAGGAATTCTCGAAGACACCGTGCGCCCGCGTCTCCACTTCGTTGACCAGAAGCTTCTACGCGACTCTGCGCTTTGGTAACTACTCGCACCTCCCCCTCTTACCCCTAGCACCGCCAGTGCATCGCCGGCAGAACCGTCGCCACCGCGCACAACATCAGCGCCGCCCAGCTTTGGTCGCATCATCCAGAGCCGATAGATCTAGATCCAACGCCGTAGATTAGATCACTTAAGTGAAGCGGTACCGAGAAATCCTGGCCGCGCAATCTAACTTAGATCTAATGGCCCACGAACGTGATCCGGCCGAAGCGCTACCAGCGAATCATACGCTGCCAGGCGTCTGTGATTTTGATTTAAAATATGTTTTTAGATCTATTAGATATTCAAACTTGTAAAATTCATAACTTTTGATCTGCTTGTCCAAAAATTACAAATAATATATCAATGGATTCAGAAAATTGAGCCCTATACTTATATGGCCTTGGTTTGGCTAGTTGCTTCTGTAAAATTAGTATTTATTGAAGAATCATTTGAAGGCTTATTTTGGCTATATAAAATGTTTAGAAAATTATTTTGAGGAAATTTTGGTTTATTTAGGTCTTAGAAAGTTTACTTGGTGTTCAGTACTGTTTAGTTTGAATTGTTTAGTGTAGAAAATCATTCCATTGCATTTGCATCCATCCATATGTATTTTTGTTTGAATATTTAATGTGAATTTGGTGTTATGATTTTATGTGTAGATTTTGGTGATTGTGATTGTGAGGACTGTTGCTATTCTCCTAGATACCAAGGCAAGTGATGCTTCATATTTTTGTCCTATTATTTTATATATGTATTAGTGATATTTTGAGTAGGATTTGCATGGAGATTTTTCTAAGTATATGCTATGCCATGGGAAATCGTATATATGTTGTCTTAGTAGTTTTCCGTAAGATAAGAAACTTTCTATACTAGTATGCTTACCCTAGATAGTAGAAAACAAGGGTGGAATATTCATACTATGTTGTTATGCAAAATCTATGACTTTGTTTTTGAATAATAAAACAACATATGAATGAATCACCTAGGTGGAATGGAAAGATTTATTTGTGTTGAGTGGTTACACAAGGCCCATGTCTATGGTTTACCTTGTGTATCACACTTGTGGATGGCCACCTAGGAATAAAGGGATTTGATATATTTAGTGTTTATAAGCCTCTAGTGCAACCACATGGCATATGGGCTCTGCCTTGACCAACTAGGTTGCAAGAACTTAACCAGATGGACAGTTGGTGGTAGGGTTGATAGGATGGAACGCGTCCATGGTAGTCTAAGGGGATGCTTCTGAAAAGTCTCGTATCGATGCATGTTGAGTCTTGTGGGGAAAGTGCACCACCTCTTGAGAGGGTAAAATCTAAGTACTTAGCCGTGTCCCTGGCAACGGACAATTTGAGCATCAAAGACATTGAAGTGATCAAGAATTTCCTCATCCCAATTTCTCTAAGTTAAAAATTGTGGTTGAACAAGGGTAAAGGTTCAACAATGTCTATTGGTGGTTCCTTGGGTGTTTTTGTCAAACAAAAACTTAGTGCTTTCAACTAATGAGAAAACCTTATTTTGAGCAAAGCCAGCCTGAACTACACTTAGCCAAATTCATATAGATGTTAGATACTACTAATATACTATGGTATCACTTGCCAATACAATTCCAAATGTATTGACCCTCTCTGGCTGTAACTTATGATGTTGCAGGTTACTCTGATGGAGATTAGGGTTATGAGTCTACACTCAACATGTTTGCCTCTGGCACATGAAGATGAAGACTTCTATTTATTTGCTTTATGTTATGAACTCTATGTATTAGCCTTGGGCTAATGAGTTGTAAAGACTATGTTATCTCTGGAATAACGATGTAATAATGACCTTTGTATCTGTGTACTTCATCTTAAAATGTGGATGCTAGCAATTCGATCTAGGGACTAGCATTGCAATCACGGGGGCCTTTACCTTAAATGATGGGGTCTTACAGATGGTATCAGAGCACTGTGTTGCCTGTAGGATTATGACCCTAAGATGGATTAGACTAAGGAAAACACTAGGAAATGCAAACTTCTTTATAAATTTCCACACTTGTCTCTTTTCATCTCGTAAAACTTCTCCTAATATTCTTTATCATCTCCATTTGTAGATGAACTCCATTAACGAAGTCATCAAGAAGGGACCATTGATGACCATGACTTTGGAGTGTGAGATGGAGTTTCCCAAAGCATTCAAGAACCTTATGGTTACCATGGGGATACATGGTGCAGCAGTGTACAAAGGATTCCCCGTGACGGATGAAGGAGAAGAGTATTGGTGGGTACAACTCCACTTGTATAAAAACAAGGACAACCACAAGGAGTCGGGATTCTGCATGGTCACCAACTCAGAAATGCACAAGTCATTCTTTGACTCTGCAAGGAATGCAACATGGAATGCCATCAATGAGCTTGGTGAAAGACTCAAGTGTAGAATGCTCAACACCCAAAATGACCTTAGAGAATAAAAGAAGCATACCCAAGACTTAGAGGCTACCAACCAACATCTAAGGGAAGATATCATAGACTTAGCATGGGAGTCTTGTGACCAAGACAAACCGATTGCCTCCAAGGATGCCCTGGTAGCTATTTTGACAAGTGAGTGAGAGTTGTGATGTAGAGGTCCCAACCTGATAAGGTAGAGATCCCTGTGTTTACAATGCTAGTCCCTGGATCAAATAGCTAGCATCCAAAGTTTAAGATGTAATATCAATAAACAAAGGTCATATTACAACTTATAACCAGGAATAAAATAATCATTACATCTTACGTAGATCATTTGGCTATCTCATTACAATGCAGTAGATATAAATATATAGCATGGAGTCCTTCATCTTCATATGCCACAGGCAATCATGTTGGTTGTATACTTGTAATCCCTACTCAACAAACTTCACTAACATCAAACAAACCTGCAAAATATAATAAGTTACAGCCACAAGGGTCAATACATTTGAATTGTATTGGCAAGTGATACTATGGTAGAATAGTGGTATCTAACATCTATATGCATTTGTCTAAGTGTAGCTGAGGCTTGCTTTGGTCAAAATAGGGTTTTCCTTATTAGTTGAAAACACTAAGTTTTTGTTTGTCAAAATCGCCGAAGCAACTACCAATAGAAATTGGCGATCCTTTACCCTTGTTCAACCACAAGTTTTTAACTTAGATTGGGATGAGGAGATCCTTGATTGCTTCAATGTCTTGATGCTCAAATTGTCCATTGCCGGGGACATGGCTAAGTACTTAGATTTTACTCTCTCGAGAGGTGGTGCACTTTCCCACAAGACTCGACATGCATCCAGACAAGATCTTTCAGAAGCCTTCCCTTAGACATTGCAACCTATATGATCCAGGAAGAGCCCATATTGCCATGTGGCTTGTGGTGACCCAGCATAGCACTGCATGTGTAGTACACTATAGTCGTTAACATGACATCCACAGAACACCGTTCCGTAAATATCACATCCCTCAGAGTGGTACAACAGAAACATTGCGGGTCCATATTACAAAGGTACACACATTATTATTATTACAATACCGGAAGTTCAAGACTTCCATAAGATCCAACTTACAAACCAAAATATAAGATGTTCAGCGGAAATTTAAAAGTAAGAACTCTGACTAGGAATGGGGCTCAACAACTTATTTTATAGAGTTCATGCTGCTCGGCTCCGTTTGTTACTACTATCTAGACCCTTAAGTGGACTCGTTCTCATCGGCACCGTAACGGATCTCGTAGTCCAGGCCTTCAACTCCTCCGGATGCTCTAAGCAAGGGATCTCATAGTCTAAGCAAGGGATCAAAGGAAAGAATGAGTAACAGCGTTACCCAACAAGTTCATTATATGCAAGGTGGGGAGTTTGATGCTCTAACTACCACCTCGGATTATAAATCCTTGGCACTATGCAATTTTTGTAAATCTTTCTTCAAAGATTGATTTTATTATGAAAAACTATGACAATCAGCCTTCACAAGTTAACTAAAACTTTCATGGAGTTCCTTTCCTGCTGTGTTCGTAGCTCCTTCCCGGAACAGGGAGTAACAAGTTACAATTCTTACACTCTACAGAGGTGCGTTACTTTACCCATGAGAGATCAACTCCTTGTTGCACAACCGGGCGTACTTTCCCGTCCACAATTCCATGATGTGGGTCCCAGTAGTTGGTCCAAGCCAATCACTGCCCCCTTCGCGACCCCGCATGCCTCCTTCGTGTACACCATGCCCACATAATGAATTACGACAATGGTTTGTACAAACCGCTAGATGCCAGAACTATCGTTGGACGATGAGGGTTCCCACCCATATGCTGCATATCCTCTACGAATTACCAATTAATATGCATGCTACAAGGATAACAGCCACGACCTGCACATCCGGCTTCATGCGAGAGGAAGAAGATATAGCTGACTTCTCTGTCCCATTCTAAATCTCATGGCTAACGCGTAATATACGGCGCTAGAATCACTAATGTCAGGGGTTATTAAGTCCCTATTTAATCATCATTGTTGCAATTAGAACTCTAAGTTCTATTGCTCCATTATATCACCACTTAGGATGATATCTATGATTTCTCTGTTTATGAAGATAATATTTTGTTTCTTTTATAGCCCATATGATAACACACAATTTGCAAATACTTTGATAAAGACTCTTCAAAGGACATGAGCAAGTGATGAACTTGCCTTGTGATGGCAAGGTAGTGAAGTCTGATGCTTGCACTGGACCTTGAGCTTCTAGTTCTACAAAAACATCATTATTGCCCGGTAAGGACAATATTTAAAGAAGCAAAATGATTATGCAAGTAATGTAATGCATTATCTTAATTTATATGCATTTATCCCAAAAAAATTCCCTTTTGAGTAATAAGGCATTTATAAATATTTCTTTTTAATATTTATAACATGTATTGAGTTATTTCATTTTATATCCCTTTATTTGACTTTTATTGATTTAATAATTCCTAGGAATTATTAATTATACCTTAATTTTATTACTAAATATTTATTTAGTATTTTTCAAAAATACTATAATATTAATAAATAATGAAAGTGATTTTTATTTTTTTCTACCACCTTTCAATAATTTTGTAAAATTCCATAAGGAATATTTAAATTACAAAATTCTTATAAAAATTTGAATGTCCAAAATTTGATATCTTATTTTATTTGGACAGAATGGATTATTGTGAATCCAAAAATATTTTATTTATAATTTTTTGACTATTATTTTACTTTCTATAATTTTATTGAGGTTAGGGGTATTTTGTTCTTTTTATTTTTATTAAAACAGGCCTGGAATTGTTTCTAGGCTGGTTATTCTTATCGGGCCCTGGTGACCCATTAGTCCTAGACAAAAGAGCCTCCCCGAAGGTTCTGGCCCAGCTCGGCCCACTCTTCACTGCCTCTCTCTCCCTCGAGTTCATCTTCTCCTTCTCTGACCCCGACCCTGTGGCCGGCGATGCCGCCACTGGCGATTCCCGCCGCCGTTGGTCGTTTTGGTTGTCGCCATAGTGCATTACGGGGTTATCGACATCGCCTGTTTGTTCTATCGAATTGGATTCGAGCCTAGAGCTCTCCTACGATGGATCGATGACGTCCCGAACCCTAGGGTTTGGGGATTGGATGGATTCAAGTGCGGCCGTGGTCGTCGTGCATTGAGGTGATGCTCTGCACCTCCCGGCGTGATCAGGGTCGTTGCCGTGGCGCCGTGCGGGTTACAGCGCCCCCTCTAGGGTGATTCCCATGCCGGAATGGCCGTCGGCCCCCTGCTTCCTCTTCTATCCTTCAGCGAGGACCTACGGTGAGTTTGATTCCCCTCCCCTGGTGCTCTATGTGCTTGCTGATTCGATGCTAGATGTTGGCAGTGTCCTCTCTGGCTACTGTCTGATTCATATTAGGATGATTATCCCTTTAGGATTCCTGTGATGTGCTTGTTCATGTACTAGATGAATTGATTCATGTGTGGATGGTCTGTACACATGATAAATTCTTATTGGCCTGAGGCTTGTTGCTTCAAATGATATATGATATTTCTGGTGGCTTACTAGATGATTTGATGCTTGGATTGCATCTGATTCAGATGATGTGGTTGTATGGGAAACATGCTTGGTAAAGCCAATGATTTGATAGCTTTCCACTGTTTATTCATGGTCATGATTATGATAGGATACAGCTATTGTCTTAGTGCTGTTAGCTTGGGAATTAACATGTGGTCTGAGATCATCATGATCTCAAACAGTGAAGTGTATTATAGGAATATCCTAGTTATGATTCCTATGTTAACAGAAAATGATTAGTTAGTTGATTGTCTGAATCTATGATGATTTACTGTCTTTCCTGATTCATAATGGAATGTTATTGTGACACCATCATGTATGGCACACAAGTTTGATTCTAAACCATGGATTTGATTAGTTTATGTTTAAAATAATCTTGGCTTTGAAACATAAATAGAGAGGCTCTTATCTGAATTCCCTATGACCAATGATGTTGGTCTGAGGCTTAGGGATTCAAATCTTATCTAATTGGTTCATCTAGATAGTCCTGGTAGTGGTACCAACTATTCTTTATTGAATCAAAGCTTGGAAAAAATGATAGTGAGCTTGATCAATCTATGGATCCCAAAGATTTGTTTCTAAGGTGCTACCCTTCCTTTAGGGATGTGCCTAGAAATAGATCATAGGTATATATATTTTTGAATTGTAAAGTATAGTTTGACAACCAGAGCAAGGATGTTGCTCTGAGCTCTGGTTGGATTCTGGTACTTTGCTGTTTGCCTTTAGTGTTTCAGAAATCCCTATGATGGATTCACCCCACTTGTGTGTCTTCTGAGGGTTTGTTTTGTAAAACAACACATGCCTTTCTCTAAATAAGATGATTAGATCATGTGAAGGTTTTATGAAACTCACCACAAAAGCTAATATTTGTGGAGTAATTTGGTGATGATCTTGATCTGGTTTTGCTGGACTCCTGTGCTTGATCTGGAGCTAGCCTGCTCCTCCTATCTCCTGGGCTTGGCCTTGCTGTACACCTGATTCACCCCCCTCCTTATGTCACCATCCTGGTGATGTTTGGGTTAATCTGGGTGGTTGGTTTGGTTTTTGTTCTTGGTTTACTTGCTGTTCACCCTGGCTGTGCTGTGGTGTGGTGTGGTGTAGTGATGCACTGAGGTGCTTCCCCACGGCTGTGCTCTTGTTTTGTTTGATCTGGCTGTGCTTGTGAAGTCGACAGCACACCCTTTGCATGCTTGTGTGTGTGCAGCTTGTGTGCCTTCTATGCACATATGGATAGGTTCAGAAAATTTGAACTTACTATTACCAATCTACTTTTACCTTGGCTGGTGAATTGGTCCCTTTTGGATATCATTTGCATTCTGGCTATGAATTTATGAAAGATGAAATCTTTCATATTGGTGAAACTTGCCCCTCCTTAACATTTCTCAATGATGAAATTATCAAGTGCACCTCACTGACATATCTGAGAGAAATATATACTAACACTAATCTTGTTTTATTTCTGTTTAATCTTGGTTTTGCAGGTGATGAAGATTTAGTGTAGGTTTTAGATATAGGATAGTTAGTAGATGTAATTTTCTTAGTCCTTTGTAATTTTTCTTTTATAGTTCTTGTAATCTTTATTTTATTCAATTGTAATAAAGATTATATTATTATTAATAAAGAATATTCTTATTCTTTATTCTGTTGTAACTTGTTTATATATTTATAATATGAAAATGAATTTCATAATTTCTATTGTTTTGAGATTTAAGTTATACTACCTATATCTTAGTTAATTTAAGATTCAAATCTTATATCTAAATCATTTAAATTATTATTCAAACACTTAATTTTCTTTAAATTCAAACCCATTTCAAAACACACATAATTCTTTTAAGATCACATCAAAGTTTATAACAATCCTCCTTTAAGTCTAAACCTAATCTTAAAGTTAGAAAGAAACATTGATCACTTAAGATTTTATTTGGCGAAAATTTTACCCACCTTCTCACAAATAGATGCATGCAACAATACATAATCCTAAATCTACCCTTCGTTAGGTTCCTAAATGCTGGGATGTTACAGACTTCCCCCCTTAAATTAAACTTCGTCCCGAAGTTTGTTGGAGATGTACCTGAATAGTTCTGGATAAGTTTTTCTTAAATCCTCTTCCTTCTCCCATGTGGCTTCCCTTTCAGGGTGATGTTCCCATTGTACCTTACAATATTTGATTGCCCTATTCCTCAATCTTTTCCAATTTTCTTCCAGAATCTTGTAGGGCTTTTTAATATAAGTCAGGTCTGCTTGTAGTTATATGTCTTGATGTGTTATTGCATCCTCTGGAACTTTCAAACATTTGCGAAGTTGTGACACATGAAAAACATTATGCACTTGAGCCAGTCTTGATGATAACTCTAAAGCATAAGCTATAGTTATGTTTTGGCTCAGTATCTTGAATGGTCCGATATATCTTGGACTTAATTTCCCTTTAACTCCGAACCTTTTTACTCCTTTCATTGGACTTACTTTCAAATAGACCATATCTCCTACTTCTGGATGCCATGATCTTCGGCTTTGATCCGAATAACTTTTCTGCCTGCTCTGGCCAATTTTTAGCATATCCCTAATCTTATCAATGATGTCCTGTCTCTACTTGATATAATCTGGCGCAAATTCTTTGCTGCTTCCAGGTGCGTACCAACATATTGGTGATCTACACTTCCTTCCATACAGAACCTCATATGGAGCTTCCTTCAGACTACTCTGATAGCTATTGTTATAAGAAAATTCTGCTAATGGTAGGTGATCCTCCCATGTTCCTCCAAAATCTAGTGCACAAGCCCTCAACATGTCTTCTAGTATTTGATTTGTTCTTTCAGTTTGACCTCCTGTCTCAGGATGATATGCCGTGCTGAAATCTAACTTTGAACCAAGTGCTTCATGCAATTGCTTCCAAAATGCTGAAGTAAACACTGATCCCCTATCAGTTACGATCTTCTTGGGTACTCCATGCTTACTTACTATCTCTTTGACATATACTTCAACTAACTTCTCGGCATTATCCTTTTGATTCACTGGAATAAAATGTGCACTCTTAGTGAGTCTGTCCACTATTACCCATATCATGTCCTTCTTTTTTGGTGTCATGGGTAATCCTGTTATAAAATCCATGCCTATTTCCTCCCATTTCCATCCAGGAATTTATAAGGGTTGTAATGGTCCTGCTGGATTTTGATGTTCAGCTTTCACCCTTTGACAAGTATGGCATTCAGATACATATTTAGCAATATCTCTTTTCATGTTATTCCACTAGAATAGTTCCTTTAAATCCATATACATCTTAGTACTCCCTGGATGTATAGAATATGGGGTAGCATGTGCTTCTTTGAGTATGAAATTTCTGATCTCAGTCACATCTGGAACACACAAACGATCTTGGAACCATAAAGATCCATAATCTCCAAGGCGAAAAACTGATTTTTGCCCTTGAGATATCCTCTGAATTTCCTCAGCAATAAAAGGGTCTTCTTCTTGATGTCTAAAAATTTCTTGCTTAAGATCACTGTCATGTTCTACAACTACCTGCATAGTTGCTAATCCTCCAAGAACCTCTGTCCTGATGAATTGAAGTTCTAATCTTTCCAAGTCCATTTGTAACTCTTTTGGTAACTCTCTATTGCTAGGCTGAATATCTGCACTCTTTCTGCTTAAAGCATCTGCTACAACATTTGCTTTTCCTGGGGTGTAATTGATTGTTAGATCATAATCCTTGATTAATTCCAACCAACGCTTCTGTCTCATGTTCAATTCCTTTTGAGTGAAGAAATATTTGAGACTTTTATGCTCAGTGTATAGCTCACATCTGGCTCCATAAATAAAACTACTGCTGCTAACTCTAAATCATGAGTTGGATAGTTGACTTCATGTGGTTTCAATTGTCTTGAACCATAGGCAATCACCTTCCGATCATGCATTAAAACACAACCCAAACCTTCTTTAGATGCATCATAGTATACAGTGAAATCCTTCCCTGTTTCAGGAACTGCTAAGATTAGAGCTGTGGTTAATCTCGTTTTCAACTCTTGGAAACTTGGTTCACACTTCTCATCCCACTTAAATGGTGTATTCTTCCTTAATAATTTGGTCATTGGTCCGGATATTTCGGAGAAATCTTCAATGAATCTCCGATAACAACCAACCATTCCTAGGAAACCTCAAATTTGTTTCACATTGGTTGGTGCAGTCCACTCAAGTACCGACTGAACTTTAGATGGATTCACAGCAATCCCATCTTTACTGATCACATGACCGAGGAATTCTACCTCATCTAACCAGAACTCACACTTACTGAACTTAGCATAAAGCTTATGTTCTCTTAAAGTCTGCAATGCTATTCTCAAATGGTGAGCATGCTCTTCCTTATCCTTGGAATATATCAGAATATCATTAATCAAGACGATGACAAACTTATCCAAATATGGTATGAAGATCTTGTTCATCAGATTCATGAATATTGCTGGTGCATTGGTCAAACCAAATGGTACCACCAGATACTCATGGTGTCCATATCTTGAGACAAATGCTGTTTTTGGAACATCTTCCGGCTTGATTTTTATTTGATGGTATCCAGATCTTAAATCGATCTATGAAAATACTCCAGCTCCTTTCACTTGATCAAACAAATCTTGAATTCTTGGTAAAGGATACTTGTTCTTGATCGTCACGTTGTTCAGATTTCTATAATCACCACACATCCGTGTTCCACCATATCTCTTATCCACAAAGATTACTGGTGTTCCCCATGGAGATACACTTTCCTGTATAAATCCTTTTCTTGCTAACTCATCAATTTGGTCCTTGAGTTCTTTCAACTCCTTGGGTCCCATTTTATATGGTGCCTGAGCTATTGGTGTTGTACCAGGTATTTGGTCAATGGTGAACTCTATCTCCCGGTCTGGTGGCATTCCTGGTAATTCCGTTGGGAAAACATCTTGGAATTCATTCACTACAGGAATTTCTTCTTATTTAACTTCCTTCATTGAATTCAACTGCAGATCCACCATGATATGACTGTGTTTATCTGCCTGGTAAACTATCCTTGCTCCACTTGGAGTTTTGATTGAGACAGTTTTCTCCTCACAATTAATCTGAGCTCTGTTTTCCATCATCCAATCCATCCCTAGCACTACTGCAATTCCCTTCAAAGGAATCACATAAAGGTCTGCGAAATATGTACAACCACAGATCGAGATAACCTGATCTTGTTTTATGTGGCATACAATCACATTCCCTCCTGCCATAACTACGGTCATAGGACATTCTAATGTTGCCCTTCTAATCCTGAACTTATCACATAATTCTTCAGAAATGAATGAAGTAGTTGCACCAGTATCAAATAGAACTTTGCCGGGATTGGTAAGGATATTGAGCGTAACTATTACTGCATGCTCCGAATTATCCACCTCCTCGAGGGTTGCACAGTTCAGTTTTCCGGTAAGTCGGTTTCTCTTGCCGTTATTGTTCTTGCCATTGTTTCCTCCTTTAGTGGGCTGTCCATTTCCTCCACTGGCTTGTCCTCCTCCCTTGGTAGGCCATCCTCCCGGTGGTTTGCTCGGACAATCCAGCTTGATATGCCCCTTCTGACCACAACCGTAACAGATCACTACAGGCTTTTTGAACTCCCTCTGGAAATGCCCTGGAATTCCATAGTTGTTATAGATAACATTCCTTCTCGGATTAGATTGATTTCCACCACTGCCCTTGTTATTGTTATTGTTGTTGTTTCCATAATTCCTATTCCGGAGTTTGAACTCCAGGTTAGGTTTAGGTTTGCTTGCCTGAATTCTCTTGGTTTCCTTCTTGGATCTCTTCCTACGGTCCTCTTGGACATTCTTGTAATCATCTTCAAAAGTAATGGCTGCATCCAACAACTACTGATAAGTTTGATTATTGGCTAACCTTAGCTGCATCTTCACAAACGGATTTAATCCACGCAAGAATCATTTCTTCCTCTTCTCTTCAGTGTTAACATCCTCCTCAGCATAACGAGACAGTTGGCTAAACTCCCGGATGTACTTCATGACACTAGTATATCCTTGCTGAAGCTCCTCAAATTCTCTCCGCTTCAACTCCATGATGCTTTCCGGAACATGATATTCACGGAATCTCTGCTTAAACTCCTCCCAGGTAAACTCCCTTCCTGGTGGTTGCATGGCTAATTGATTGTCCCACCATGATGCTGCAGGTCCGGTCAGCAGATGAGTTGCATACCTCCATTTTTCCTCATCATTGCAACCTACAGTTCTCAGCTTCCTCTCTATATCTGCTAGCCAGTCTTGTGCATCCATTTGTTCAGGAGCTGATGCAAAAGGTAACGGTCTTGCATTCTGGAAATCAGATAAACTCACTCCTCCACCTTCAGGTGCCCTCTTATTTTCTCTACCCAGCAATTCTTCCATGAACTTGTTCTGGGTCTCTTGCATCATTTGCATACATTGCATAAAGTTCTGCTCCATTAACGGCCTCATTGGTGGTGGTGGTAATGCTCCTTGATTTACTGTATCGGCATCGGCTTTTTCCTTGGCCTCACACTCCATCCGCTGCTGCTCAGTTTCCATTTCTACCCGCGTATCCATGACCCCCTAGTCCTGCATCATAAAGCGAATACTCATAATTACATCATGCACATGTGTTCTGAGCTCGACTTTATGCACAAAACTAGTCACACAATAAAGATTCAAAGAAATCCGAATATGCATTTTACATATTTATGTAATATCATAATGATACAAAGTCATTACAACATATACCATATTGGTATTTTACAAAACTACCTTATTTCTAGAGTACAATACATAGTACTTGATACTACTGTCTACTTGTCTCTTCTAATAGTAACTACACTCATCATACATGCCTGAGGTCCAACCGTGATGATGTGTTGACCATCGCACAGTTTGTGGAACAAATGGCCTTCCAGAAGGAACATACTCTGTATCTGAAGTATCAGGACTTGAGTCATTACTCAACCTGAGCGCATCGACTCCCTCCAGCTCAGCTGAAAAGTCTTCAGAAACATATTCAACATTATCTCCAGCCTGCATCTCCTGAGCTTCATCTCTAGAGTTGTCAACGGGATACGCAGATCCTGCTGCTCCCCAGGTGCTCTCGTGGACAAGATAATTGTATACTGGATAATGTATATTCCCTGGGCTTTGAGAATATGTTGATGATTCAAACACTCTTTCCTCAGGATCTTCTTCTTCATCCTGATCATCTATTGACATGGTATTTCTACTTCCGTTATTAGGATTCATCCTTGCACCCATCCAACTAGATTGTCCAACATTTCTGTCAGAACCATCTGTGGACATCTGGTGTTCATGAGGTCCATTATATGATCCCATTCTCCATCCATCCGAGTTCTCAATAGGAAGTTCTGAGTCAGAACCATCCTCTGAGCCCTGTGGTACTGCATACCGCATATCTATAGTAGGATCATGTGTAGGTTCAGGTCTTGGTGAGTAAGGATATGGTGTAAAAGATTCCGGATCTATAGGTATGTCCTTAAAGATAGGTGTTGCACTACTACTTGCTTCTTTCTCTAACTGGGATGCTAACTGCTTCCTCCTTTCCAGATCAGTTGGATCCTCTAACATGTCATTTTTGTCTTTAACAATCACTTGATGAGTCTTATAAAATGACGCAATGAGTGTCTGGTATATATCCATAAACTTGGAAGCTAACTTAGGATGCTTCTTAACCTAATTAAGATGATCCGGTATAGGCTCTGAGTCTATAGAATCATGAGGTATCACAGAAAATGTGCTACCTTCTAGCTCCTTGGTTTTCTGCTCCCGGATATTAGCTATTGCCTCCACAACAGCAACATGATAGGCTGCTAAATGACTCCTACCTTCTCCTATGGGTAGATCGTGGTACAGTCCAAGGTTCTATGGAAGTTGGATACTCACACGATACTTGGATAACATCCGGCCATCAAGATAAGTGATAATGTTCACTGGGATTCTAGTTGGACAATTAAAAAGCTTTAAAAGTTGAAGTTGGTCTGTAAATGTTCCTTGATAATCATCAAGAGTCTCCTCTTTCCTTACCAAAGTCTGTTTTGGAAACTTTGGTGCCATATCTCTGTATATCAGAAAAATAATTTTGATTAGTATCCAATAATATATTGCATCATAACAAAGAATTATCGCACTAAAATATATAACAGAATATTCTCATTTGAATACCCATTATATTAATTTTAGATAATTCTTTATCGATGCCAAATATCCTACAGGTAATACCCTTAACTAGGTTTCCAACCTAAGGTCAAAGCAATTTGCTCTGATACTAACTACGGTGACCCAGCATACCACTGCATGTGTAGTACACTATAGTCGTTGACATGACATCCATAGAACACCGTTACGTAAATATCACATCCCTCAGAGTGATACAACAGAAACATTGCGGGTCCATATTACAAAGGTACACACATTATTATTATTATAATACCGGAAGTTCAAGACTTCCATAAAATCCAACTTACAAACCAAAATATAAGATGTTCAGCGGAAATTTAAAAGTAACAACTCCGACTAGGAGTGGGGCTCAACAGCTTATTTTATAGAGTTCATGCTGCTCGGCTCCGTTAGTTACTACTATCTAGACGCTTAAGTGGACTCGTTCTCATCGACACCGTAACGGATCTCATAGTCCACGCCTTCAACTCCTCCAGATAGATCAGGTTCCTCGTAGAACACGTCTTCTTGGCATTTGGCTGTATACATTGGCACGTCTTCGGAATCCTCAGAGTCTAAGCAAGGGATCAAAGGAAAGAATGAGTAACAGCGTTACTCAACAAGTTCATTATATGCAAGGTGGTAAGTTTGATGCTCTAACTACCACCTCGGATTATAAATCCTTGGAACTATGAAATTTTTGTAAATCTTTCGTCAAAGATTGATTTTATTCTGAAAAACTATGACAATCAGCCTTCACAGGTTGACTATAACTTTCATGGAGTTCCTTTCCTGCTGCGTTCGTAGCTCCCTCCCGGAACAGGGAGTAACAAGTTACAATTCTTACACTCTACAGAGGTGCGTTACTTTACCCATGAGAGATCAACTCCTTGTTGCACAACCGGGCGTACTTTCCCGTCCACAATTCCATGATGTGGGGCCCAGTAGTTGGTCCAAGCCAATCACTACCCCCTTCGCGACCCCGCATTCCTCCTTGGTGTACACCATGCCCACATGATGAATTACGACAATGGTTTGTACAAACCGTTAGATGCCAAAACTATCGTGGGACGATGAGGGTTCCCACCCATATGCTGCATATCCTCTACGAATTACCAATTAATATGCACGCTACGAGGATAACAGCCACGACCTTCACATCCGGCTTCATGCGAGAGGAAGAAGATATAGCTGACTTCTCTGTCCCATTCCAAATCTCATGGCTAACGCGTAATATACGGCGCTAGAATCACTAATGTCAGGGGTTATGAAGTCCCTATTTAATCATCATTGTTGTAATTAGAACTCTAAGTTCTATTGCTCCATTATATCACCACTTAGGATGATATCTATGATTTCTCTGTTTATGAAGATAATATTTTCTTTCTTTTATAGCGCATATCATAACACACAATTTGCTAATACTTTGATAAAGACTCTTCAAAGGACATGAGCAAGTGATGAACTTGCCTTGTGATGGCAAGGTAGTGAAGTCTGATGCTTGCACTGGACCTTGAGCTTCTAGTTCTACAAAAACATCATTATTGTCTGGTAAGGACAATATTTAAAGAAGCAAAATGATTATGCAAGTAATGTAATGCATTATCTTAATTTATATGCATTTATCCCAAAAAATTCCCTTTTGAGTAATAAGGGATTTATAAATATTTCTTTTTAATATTTATAACATGTATTGAGTTATTTCATTTAATTTCCCTTTATTTGACTTTTATTGATTTAATAATTCCTAGGAATTATTAATTATACCTTAATTTTATTACTAAATATTTATTTAGTATTTTTCAAAAATACTATAAGATTAATAAATATTGAAAGTGATTTTTATTTATTGCTACCACCTTTCAATAATTTTGTAAAATTCCATAAGGAATATTTAAATTACAAAATTATTATAAAAATTTGAATGTCCAAAATATGATATCTTGTTTTATTTGGACAGAATGGGTTATTTTGAATCCAAAAATATTTTATTTATAATTTTTGACTCTTATTTTATTTTCTATAATTTTATTGAGGTTAGGGGTATTTTGGTCTTTTTCTTTTTATTAAAACAGGCGTGGAATTGTTTCTGGGATGGTTATTCTTATCGGGCCCTGGTGGCCCATTAGTCCTAGACAAAAGAGCCACCCCGAAGGGTCTGGCCCAGCTCGGCCCACTCTTCACTGCCTCTCTCTCCCTCGAGTTCATCTTCTCCTTCTCTGACCCCAACCCCGTGGTCGGCGATGCCGCCACCGGCGATTCCCGCTGCCGTCGTTGTTCTCGTCTCCGCCGTGGTGCATTAGGGGGTTGTCGACGATGCCCGTTCGTTCTATCCAATTGTATTCGAGCCTAGGGCTCTCCTGCGATGGATCGATGCCGTCCCGAACCCTAGGGTTTGGGGATTGGCATGGATTCAAGTGCGGCCATGGTCGTCGTGCGTTGAGGTGATGCTCTGCACCTCCAGGCGTGATCAGGGTTGTTGCCGTGGCGCCGTGCGGGTTGCAGCGCCCCCTCTGGGGTGCTCCCCATGCCGCCATGGCCGTCGGCCCCCTACTTCCTCTTCTATCCTTCAGCGAGGACCTACGGTGAGTTTGATTCCCCTCTCCTGGTGCTCTCTGTGCTTGATGATTCGATGCTAGATGTTGGCAGTGTCCTCTCTGGCTACTGTCTGATCCAGATTAGGATAATTATCCCTTTAGGGTTCCTGTGATGTGCTTGTTCATGTACTGGATGAATTGATTCATGTTTGGATGGTCTGTACACATGCTAAATGCTTATTGGCCTAAGGCTTGTTTCTTAAAATGATATATGATGTTTCTGGTCGCTTACTAGATGATTTGATGCTTGGATTGCATCTGATTCAGATGATGTGGTTGTATGGGAAACATGCTTGGTAAAGCCAATGATTTGATAGCTTTCCACTATTTATTTGATTCATGGTCATGATTATGATAGGATACAGCTACTGCCTTAGTGTTGTTAGCTTGGGAATTAACATGTGGTCTAAGATCATCATGATCTCAAACTGTGAAGTGTATTATAGGAATATCCTAGTTATGATTCCTGTGTTAACAGGAAAATGATTAGTTAGTTGATTGTCTGAATCTATGATGATTTACTGTCTTTCCTGATTCATAATGGATTGTTCTCGTGACACCATCATGTATGGCACACAAGTTTGATTCTAAACCATGGATTTGATTAGTTTATGTTTAAAACAATCTTGGCTTTGAAACATAAATAGAGATGCTCTTATCTGAATTCCCTATGACCAATGATGTTGGTTTGAGGCTTAGGGATTCAAATCTTATCTAATTGGTTCATCTAGATAGTCCTGGTAGTGGTACCAGCAATTCTTTATTGAATCAAAGAATGGAAAAAATGATAGTGAGTTTGATCAATCTATGGATCCCAAAGATTTGTTTCTAAGGTGCTACCCTTCCTTTAGGGATGTGCCTAGAAATAGGTCATAGGTATATATATTTTTGAATTGTAAAGTATAGTTTGACAACCAGAGCAAGGATGTTGCTCTGAGATCTGGTTGGATTCTGGTACTTTGCTGTTTGCCTTTAGAGTTTCAGAAATCCCAATGATGGATTCACCCCACTTGGGTGCCTTCTGAGGGTTTGTTTTGTAAAACAACACATGCCTTTCTCTAAATAAGATGATTAGATCATGTGAAGGTTTTATGAAACTCACCACAAAAGCTGATATTTGTGGAGTAAGTTGGTGATGATCTTGATCTGGTTCTGCTGGACTCCTGTGCTTGATCTGGAGCTAGCCTGCTCCTCCTAGCTTCTGGGCTTGGCCTTGCTGTCCACCGGATTCATCCCCCTCCTTATGTCACCATCCTGGTGATGTTTGGGTTAATCTAGGTGGTTGGTTTGGCTACTGTTCTTGGTTTCCTTGTTGTTCACCCTGGCTGTGCTATGGTGTGGTGTGGTGTAGTGATGCACTGAGGTGCTTCCCCACGGTTGTGCTCTGGTTTTGTTTGATCTGGCTGTGCTTGTGAAGTCGACAGCACACCCTTTGCATTCTTGTGTGTGTGCAGCCTGTGTGCCGGCTATGCACATATGGATAGGTTCAGAAAATTTGAACTTACTATTACCAATCTAATTTTACCTTGGCTGGTGAATTGGTCCCTTTTGGCTGTCATTTGCATTCTGGCTGTGAATTTATGAAAGATGAAATCTTTCATATTGGTGAAACTTGCCCCTCTTTAACCTTTCTCAATGATGAGATTGTCAAGTGCACCTCACTGACATATCTGAGAGAAATATATACTAACACTAATCTTGTTTTATTTCTGTTTAATCTTTGTTTTGAAGGTTCAAAGATAAAGATGAAGATTTAGTGTAGGTTTTAGATATATGATAGTTAGTAGATGTAATTTTCTTAGTCCTTTGTAATTTTTCTTTTATAGTTCTTGTAATCTTTATTTTATTCAATTGTAATAAAGATTATATTATTATTAATAAAGAATATTCTTATTCTTTATTATGTTGTAACTTGTTTATATCTTTATAATATGAAAATGAATTTCATAATTTCTATTGTTTTGAGATTTAAGTTATACTACCTATATCTTAGTTAATTTAAGATTCAAATCTTATATCTAAATCATTTAAATTATTATTCAAACACTTAAGTTTCTTTAAATTCAAACCCATTTCAAAACACACATAATTCTTTTAAGATCACATCAAAGTTTATAACAATCCTCCTTTAAGTCTAAACCTAATCTTAAAGTAAGAAAGAAACATTGTTCACTTAAGATTTTATTTGGCGAAAATTTTACCCACCTTTTCACAAATAGATGCATGCAACAATACATAATACAAAATCTACCCTTCGTTGGGTTCCTAAATTCTGGGATGTTACATGGCTGCACTAGAAGCTTCTCAACACTTTAACATCTCAAATCTATTTGTTCCTGGGTGGCTTTCCACAAGTGTGATACACAAGGTTGCCATCCTGGGCCTTGTGTAACCACTCAACATAACCCATTCATACCATTCCACCCATGTGATTCATTCACATAGTTGTTTTATTAAACAAAACATAAGTCATAGACTTAGAAATACTTCATAGCATGAATAATCTACCTTTGTTTTCTATTATCTAAGCTAAGCATAGTAGTAGCAAGAATCTTAACTTAGGGAAAAGTCCACTAAGAAAACATCAACTAGGATTTCCCAAGGCATAGCATAGTATAGATACTTAGAAAATTTCCATGCAAGTCCTACTCAAAATATCACTAATGCATAGTGAAAATAATAGGGCAAAATATATGAAGCACCACTTGCCTTTTTGGTAGAGAAACTAGGTTCACTCCTTGATCTTTCAAATGTCACACTATTCAAAGTTCACTATAAATCATTCAAGCAAGGCGCAAATTCAAACTAGCATTCAAACATTTCACCACATAAAATAATAAAAACAAAGAAATGCATGCAAACATGCAAAATATTGTATTATTTGATAAAGTGGTTTCTAATAAGGTTATAAAAATTTCAAAACACCTAATGGTCATTTATAAATGTGGCAAAATCATTTAAAATAAGTTAGTGAAAATGGGCCATTTAAATCATTTTTGTTTTGCTAGAAATGCTTTTATCCCCAAAGGAATAATTTCTAGTGTTAGACAAATATGTTTTTAAACACAAATGTTAGTGTTTATGGTTAGAGTGTTTTAAAACAAATCCATTTGCAAAAGGTTTCACTCAAAAACCATTTTAAATCATAGCAACATTTTTGTTTTACTAGAAATGCTTTTATTCAAAAGAATAATTCCTTATGTTAGCCAAATTCATTTCTAAATCCAAAGGTTAGTGTTTAGGGTCAGAGAGTTCAAAACAAACCATTTGCAAAAGATTTTACTCAAAAAAGATTTTTAGAATAATTTTTATACACAAAATAGCCTATTTAATGTTTCTGCAAAAATATAGAATTTCTCGGAAGCAAAATAATGAACTAAGGCTACAGTTGCAAAGTTCACATTTTTTCAATCCATTGATATAAAATTTGTAATTTTTGGCCAAACAGAACAAAATTTATAGATTTTACAAAATCAAATCACTAATAGATCAAATCTGGTTTTTAAAACAGCAGCTAGGATACGTGTCATGTTCTTATTGGCCGATAACGATTCATGAGGATCGCGCTACGTGGATCATTGGATTTAAAGGGTATCGCACGACCCAGATGCAGTCATACCCCTTCGATTAATGAATCTAATCTTACATGCAGGATATGAATCTAACGGCTCACATCTACTGACCACTAACTGGCAGCGCTGGCTCGACGTCACGTGGTGGCGGCACTCTGGTCGCGACGTTCCGGCGAAAACAAGAAACAAGGGAGGAAGGGGAGAGGCTCACCGGGTTCGTGGGGTTGCTGCGGTGCTCAAGGTGGTCGTAGTAGGGCAGGGGGCGCACGGAGTCGACGCTGATTGCTCGACGAAGATGTTGCTAGATTCAGGCATGCACGGCCGTGGTCAAAGGAGAGTATCTAGAACGTAAGAGGGTAAGGAAAGGTGTCAGTGAGGTGCGCACAGGTTCGAGGAGTGTGTAAAATCTCACCAGAGAGCAAGGGGCGAACGAGGTTGATGTCAATCACTCGCCGGAGCTGATGCAAACGATGATGGTGCTCAGACTTGCTTGTTGCCGAGCCTCTGGGGTGCACGCGGGCAAGAAGGGGCCACGAGAATATGCACGTGTCGATGGGGAGTAGGGGAGGTCAGGCTTCATCGGAATTCGCAGGGGAGTTCGTCGAAGGCAGTGAGGATTCAAGAAAAATTAGGGGCAGCCTGGGGGCTCTTGTGGGGTGGTGACTGGGGGGAAGAGAGAGGAGAGAGGGGCGATTAAACGAGCGTGGTCATGAGGAGGAATTACTACGCCATCAATGCGAATTGACGCCGCGAAATCAACGCAGGAAACGTTCTAGGGAAAGGGGAAGAACTGGTCGCGGGTGAGGAAGATGATGCCAGCATGTCGTGGGTCCACTTCGTCAGTGAGGTGAGGGGTAAGGGCGCGGGTGAGGAAAGAACGGTGAAGGGGGAGTGCTGGGTGGGCTGTCTAATGGGCCTGTGGCTTTGCTGGGCTGGGCAGGTTAGTGGGTTGGTTCTGTTTCTTTTTTTTCTTCTCTGTTTTCTTTTTCCTATTCCTTGTCTATTTTCTGTTTTCATTTCATTCAAATGATTTCAAACTCAATTTGAATTCATATCTTTATCAAACCTTTTCTAAACCTTTTCAGTAGGTTTTATCTGTTTATTAATGTGTTTAAAAGTCCATTTTAGAATATTTCATATATTCTCTTATGGTTTAATAATTCATTTAAATTAGGTCTTTTGTCTTTGTTTAAATAATTTGGATATGGTTCCAAACCATATAATTTTATTTTATTCTTTTTAAGTTCATTATATAACTTTTAATTCACTTTGGCAATTTCAATTATTATTTTCTCGTGATTTAATTAATCATTTATATTAGGAATTTTGTTTTCATTCAAATAAATTGAATATGGTTAAAAGCCCATATAATTTTATTTAAATAATCTTTATTTTTTATTTTTATTTGGATTATCTTTATTCCATTTGTTTATGGATTTGGCCAAGATTTAATTTGACTTTCAATATTCCTTATTTATTTATTTCTTTCTTTGTCTTATAAAATCCATATCTTTTTATTCACAGTTCCAAAATTGGTGATTTCAATTTGTATAATTTTATTTAATATTTGTTTATCTTTTTAAATCCTTTTAGGATTACTTTTCTCACAATTTGATATTGAATTCAGTTAGGAGCTTTATTATCTTTGGGAAATTATTTCCTTTTATCTTATTAAATTCATAAGTTTTTATCCATGGCTCCAAATTGAATGAAACCAATTTCTATGGTTTTATAATATTTTTGTTTATCATTTTTGATCATTTAAAAATGTTTGTTGCCAAGTTTTTATATGGAACAAATCCATAGTCTTAGAGAGATCTTGGAAATGATTTCTTTCTTTAGGGTTTTAGGGTTTTGGTATAACTTTTCCCAAGTGTTCAAATTTCAAGATTCTTTCCATTCATGAATGCACTTGATCTTTTGAATATTTGTTTATTTCTTTCTTATTCAAATTTTGTTCATGTAGGGTTTTGATGTTTCCATTTAGAAGCAAAAAGTTTCTTTTCACCCTAAATTTCAACATTTATTTCTTTTGTTTATTTATTTTTCACATTTCAAAATTTGGAGAATTTTGGGATGTGACAGACTACCACCCTTAAAAGGAATCTCCTCCCGAGATTCGGGAAGGCTAGAGGTTACAAGTTGGCTTCAAGGCAACTAGGGTACTACCGCCCTTAAAAGATTTTTAACTAGATACATCTTGGCTTACTTGGTATCTTGATGTAACTTCTCTAGACAGTTGTTTGCATAGTGTCCTTTGTTACCACACTTGAAACATCTGACAAGGTTGAGATCCATCACAGTCTTGTTTGTCTTGTACTTCTTCTTTTCTAGACAATGTGATGTATAATGGCCTGGCTCTTTGCATTTGTAGCATATTACTTGGCTAATATCCTTCTTCTTCTTGGGTCTCTACAAAGCTAGGAGGTCTATTAGTTCATGTTCCTCATACTTAACCTTAAAGGTGGGAAAACTTCCTCGGTTCTTAAAATGATTCCTAGGATAACGTCCATATTTCCTCTTTTGTCCACCATGGTGGGTCACAATGTATGGAGGTGCAAACTGAGACTTGACTTCGTCTTCATCCTTCTTGGTGGAAGTTGTTCCTTCATGGAGATTTAGAAACATTTGATGCATTCCATCTTGTTTCATTTGTTGAACTATAGGATAGATGGGGCATTAGATAGGGACATGATCATTTCCTTCACACAAGAAACATGTAACTTGAGATGTGGGGCATTGTCTAGTTGGATGTTTCTCTTCACAATTAGGGCATTGGTCCACATGTTCTTTGTAAATGTGTCCTATGTCTCCACATATTTTGCAAGCTTGAGTTCATTCTATAATATCATCATTTATATCATTGTTGTCACAATCTCCTTGGAAAAGGTTGTTTCTCATGTTGATCATCTGATTGGTCATCCTTTGCAACAATTGGGATTGGGTTTCCAAGAATTTTTGTATGGTTGGGTCTAACTCAATGTTGTTGGCTAAAAACTAAGTTGTCACTTGATTCAAATGGGTTCGGGTTACTAGTAGTTGTTCTCTCATGTGCATCTCTTGGTTGTTGTTTTCACCATCCTTGATTTTGGAGTCTCTTGGAGAAGTCATCTGTTTGGGTTGGATTGGGATTAGAATAGGCAGAAGATTTCTAGAGTATAAATTCTACTCACACACAACAAATCACACAGGCAATGTGCAAGCAATCACAATCATGCATTCCACTCAAACAACAAGATTTAAACATATTTTTAGGCAACAAAATATTTTTGCTACACCACATAAATTGGTGTGATCAATAAATCGATTTAAACTAAACACTAGTATGGTGGACCAACTATGGGATTCACTTGAGATCATTCCATTCTACTTAGTTGTTTCTTCATGAACAAGATCATGGTTTCCTTGGAAAAATTCTTGAATTTTGGTCACAAGGCTCTAAGATAATGTCTACAATGTTTCCTCATGAGTTGAGTTTCCTTAGTCTCCAAGTCTTGAGTATTGTTCTTGTCTCACTTGTAGTCCTTAGTGATGTCCAATTTGATGTCCTTGGTGAAGCTGAAGTTGAAGTTATTGGTGAGGTTGAAGCTGAAGTCATTGGTGATGGTGAAGTCCTTGCTCATGTTGAAGTTTTTTTCCATCAAGTAGAAAAGGAAGAGATGTGGAATCAAAACCAAAAGGTTGAGCAAAGAGTTTACAAGATTGTTTGTAAATAAGTTTGAACAAATACAACTCCTATTTTTCTAAGGGGTTTTGTCCAATCCTATGGTTACAATCCTACAGGCAACAGAGTGCTCTAATACCATCTCTAGAGGTCCCAACCTGATAAGGTAGAGATCCATGTGTTTACAATGCTAGTCCCTGGATCAATAGCTAGCATCCACAGTTTAAGATGTCATATCAAGAAAAAAGGTCATATTACAACTTATAACCAGGAATAAAATAATTCATTACAACTTACATAGCTCATTTGGCTATCACATTACAATGTAGTAGATATAACTATATAGCATGGAGTCCTTCATCTTCATATTCCACAGGCAATCATGTTGGTTGTAGACTTGTAATCCCTACTCAGCAAGCTCTACTAACATCAAACAAACCTGCAACATAATAAGTTACAGCCACAAGGGTCAATACATTTGAATTGTATTGGAAAGTGATACTATGGTAGACTAGTGGTATCTAACATCTATATGCATTTGGCTAAGTGTAGCTGAGGCTTGCTTTGCTCAAAATAGGGTTTTCCTTATTAGTTGAAAACACTAAGTTTTTGTTTGCCAAAATCACCCAAGGAACTACCAATAGAAATTGGTGATCCTTTACCCTTGTTCAACCACAAGTTTTTAACTTATAAATTGGGATGAGGAGATCTTTGATTTCTTCAATGTCTTGATGCTCAAATTGTCAACTGTCGAGGACACGGCTAAGTACTTAGATTTTACTCTGTCGAGAGGTGGTGCACTTTCCCCACAAGACTCGACATGCATCGAGACAAGATCTTTCAGAAGCCTTCCCTTAGACTAAATGGACATGTTCCAACCTATCATCCCTACCACCTTCTGTCCATCTGGCTAAGTTATTGCAAGCTATATGATCCAGGCAGAGCCCATATTGCCATGTGGCTGCACTAGAAGATTCTCAACACTTTAACATATCAAATCTCTTTGTTCATGGGTGGCTTTCCACAAGTGTGATACACAAGGTTGCCATCCTGGGCCAACATCTACTAGGATTTCCCATGGCATAGCATAGTATAGATACTTAGAAAATTTCCATGCAAGTCCTACTCAAAATATCACTAATGCACAGTGAAAATAATAGGACAAAACATATGAAGCACCACTTGCCTTTTTGGTATGGAAACTAGGTTCACTCCTTGATCTTGCAAATGTCACACTCTTCAAAGTTCATTACAAATCATTCAAGCAAGGCACAAATTCAAACTAGCATTCAAACATTTCACCACATAAAATAATAAAAACAAAGAAATGCATGCAAGCATGCAAAATATTGTTTTATTTGAAAAAGTGGTTTCTAATAAGGTTATAAACATTTCAAAACACCTACTGGTCATTTATAAATGTGGCAAAATCATTTAAAACAAGTTAGTGAAAATTTGCCATTTAAATCATTTTTGTTTTGCGAGAAATGATTTTATCCAAAGGAATAATTTATAGTGTTAGACAAATATGTTTTTGAACACAAATTTTAGTGTTTATGGTCAGAGTGTTATAAACAAATCCATTTGCAAAAGGTTTCACTCAAAAACCATTTTTAAATCATAGCAACATTTTTGTTTTACTAGCAATGCTTTTATTCAAAAGAATAATTCCTTGTGTTAGCCAAATTCATTTATAAATCCAAAGGTTAGTGTTTAGGGTTAGAGAGTGTAAAACAAACCATTTGCAAAATATTTTACTCAAAAATCATTTTTAGAATATTTTTTATACACAAAATAGCCTATTTAATGTTTCTTCAAAAACACCTATATTTTCAGAATAAAAATACTAATCTAATGCTAAAGTTGCAAAGTTCACATTTTTCTGAATCTATTGATATAAAATTTGTAATTTTTGGCCAAACAGAACAAAAGTTATAGATTTTACAAAATCAAATCACTAATAAATCAAATCTAGTTTTTAAAACAGCAGCTAGGCTATGTGTCCTGTTATTATTGGCCTATACCGATTCGTGAGGATCGCGCTACGTGGATCGTTGGATTTAAAGTGCATCGCACGACATAAATGCAGTCATACCCCTTCGATTAATGAATCTAATCTTACACGCAGGATCTGAATCAAACGGCTCACATCTACTGACCACTAACTGGCGGCGCTGGCTCGATGTCGCGTGGCGGCGGCGCTCTGGTGGCGATGTTCCGGCGAAAACATGAAGCAAGGGAGGAAGGGGATAGGATCATCGGGTTCGTGGGGTCGCTGCGGTGCTCAAGGTGGCCGTAGTAGGGCAGGGGCGCACGAAGTCGACGCTGATTGCTCGCCGGAGATGTTGCTGGCTTCGGGCACGCACGACCATGGTCGAAGGCGAGTATCTAGAGCATAAGCAGGCAAGGAAAGGTGTCAGTGAGGTGCACACGGGTTCGAGGACTGTGGAAAATCTCACCAGAGAGCAAGGGGCACACGAGGTTGATGTCAATCACTCGCCAGAGTTGATGCAGACGATGGTGGCGCTTAGACTTGCTTGTTGCCGAGCCTCTAGGGCGCACGGGGGCAAGCACGGGCCACAGTGTCAACACCCATATTTTTAATCCCAGATGCCTGTTATGCCATACATCGCAATCCCAGGATTACCATTTTTGTGAGACATAACAAAATTGGATACCATAGTACATCATCCATTACAAACCATACATAAGGTCTTACACAAATAAGGATCTCATGATCCAGTTCTTAATACAACTCAAGCAGCGGAATAAGTAATAATAACGGTAGCGTAGGCGAAGCTCCATCTTCGGGGTCACAGGCAATGCTGACGATGGGAGATGATCCTAGTTGTCGTAACCTTCCTAGGGTCCATCCTCCAGGTACTCCTCTTCATAGTCTGGCCACGGGAATAGCCAGGGACAAAGCCATGAGTACTCTTTAAGTACTCGCAAACTAATACTAACAAGTGAAGGGGGTTTTTGTAATAGGACACTAAGCTCTAGGGTTGTTTTGCAAAAGCCAGATTTATCTCTACTAGTTCAGAAGCAAGAGAGCTAGTTGAAGTTTATAACACCTAAGTGGGAACTTGTATTTCATACCACAACCCTGTTGTGGTCAAGTCAAAGTCTCAATTCATTTCACAAGTCATTTTGAAAAACATCATTCGAATAGTTTGACACTCTGCAGAGATTGTACACTTTCACCACAACATTCGATACATCCATCAGGAACAAATCCTGAATTCACCATACTCAGTATGCGGATAATCAATCCTAATCTTTCAATTACATGCCCTAGTATAAGCACCTCTCCTGTGAGTTTGGCCTACCAACCATGACCAACTGTCATCTTGGGTACTGCACAGATGGACAATCTTCAGAAGGTAGCCTCAGCTCAGACTTTGGCCGTGAGGGAACTAATACTAAGGTATATAAGTTTCCAGTCAAGCCCTACCCAATCTTCGGGTATTATGGTTGTACGGTAAAATTGGAATGGTATCGCATCCAGACAACCATTAGTTTTATAAAGGGCTAAGGCTCAGGCCTCAACATTTTCAACACCAAACTCATCTGGTGTTCGGAAGCATATGTCAAAACATCTCAGTAGAATGATCCATCATTCTAAGGTTTTCATAACCATTTTTTCACAAGTATTCCCATCAAAAGTTGATCAAGATTTATGCTTAGCACTAGCATCTACAAGTGGGGGTAAGCACTAATGAGGGGTGGTAAACAAGTGGAGTTTAACTCAGTTAATCTCATGCCTTAGGATGACATCAAGATTATCTAGCTTAGGCCAAATTTTATGCTCTTTATGCAACCTTCAAATATCTTTCTATAACATACAAATTACTTAAGTACCCTCTAAGGAAGTAGCTCTGAGAATAAAATAGAGTAGAAAGCTTGCAATTAAAACTAGGAGGGGGTATCAAGTGGATATAAACACATATATGCTTAAGGCATATAGTTGGCATGGTAACAAGCAAGTATTAGCTTGCACAATTGCAAGTATAAGCTTGCATAGGTCAACTTGATTAGTAAGGCTTGCTAAATTGCAAGTGTTAGCTTTCCTTGTGTAGAGCAGTGGTTGAAGTTTTACTTGGCTTTTTCTTCGTAGTATCCTCCTTCCTCCTCGTATCCTTGGTCGGTACTAGCGTCTATAAATAAATACGAGGTACACAATCACCAAACAATACTTAACTACTTGAAATCATCACACAAAAGGGTCCTATAGATGATCTAGCATCATCACTAACATTACAAGATTAAGGCTTGCGTTAATTCCTTTTATTTTTAGAAAAGTAATTTCTACGCATTGAAAAACTACTTAAGATTTAATATTCTCTAAACCAAACATGGGATCATGTTAACACATGTCATCACCACATATTTTATTCCATGGGAATGTGATTTAAAGTGGTGTCACAATTTAATAAGGTTTTACCCTTTTATTTTAATTAAATAAGTGACTAGAAATGCCTATGTGGCATTCTTTTATTACTTGAACATTATTTCTGTAAGTAAACCTATATATTTTTATATATTCTGAAAGGTATGGTTAAATGTGATTTTTGAGAGTTGGAATCAACTCAAAAGCTATTTTGGTTTAAATTTGAAAAAAGGTTTGAATGCAGAAAAGCTTCTGCCTTGTTATTTTTACCAAGGATGATCTACAGATCCAAATGACTTGAATCCAATGGGCTTGGATTCAGAATTTCCAGACCTTTCTAACAAAATTTGTTTCATTCAATTTGGTTCACTGAATCGATCTGGGTTGATTTTTGAATCTAGGTGCAGAAGTGTGTTTGAAATAAAATGGAAAAGATTAAATTCAAACGACTGGGTTGTGCGGGAAGCGATACTGGGCCGGCCTGCTAAGCACAGCGCTTACGCGGGCTGGTTAAGTCGATGTCCCCATGCGTCAGTGAGACGAGGGGGTGCGAAGCGGTATGGGGAGATGTGAGCAGTGGGATCTTGTTCTAATCTAACGGCCGAGGGTCGTCGTCCACGTCGGGCAACTCCGGCGAGACTGAAACCTAACGCGGCAGGTGGGGGTCGTTGGGGGCTCACCGGGGCTCAGGCGAGGGTCGGCGACGAGGGCGAACGATGAATTCGATGACAGCGAACCTCCTGGTACCGACAGCTTCTCCTGGGTCGGCTCCAATCGCTGGCCCCCTTCTTCTCCAGCAACGGCAGGCTCCGGTGAAATTCGAGCGAAGTGTTCCTCCCCTTTCTCCGGGACTGAGGCGGGGTGGTTCTGGGTGAGAGGGGAGTGAGGTGGCGAGAGGGAACCGACGGGCGCAAGCTGAGCTCGTTGTGGTCCACGGCACAGAAGGCTAGCGGCGTGGGCGACGGTAGGGGGCGGTGCGGTGCTCCCTGGTGATGCTCAACGACATGGTGGCGAGGCGTGGGGCGGTGCGGTTTGGTCGGAACGCGGCGGTGTTCTGCGTGTGCCCGATAGAAGTTTTTAATGCGCACAGCGTGCGTGGTCCGCGCGACGGTGAACGAGTGTGTCTGCGGGGTTGCTGGGACGGTGGTGATCATGTATGCACGCGGCGAAAGCGGCGCATAGTCTGTGGGCGTCGGTCGAGCGTGGCGCACGCGGCGCGCTCTTGGCATGGTTGCTGGCAAGCTTGGCATGGTCCGTGCGTGTGGTCCAGGGGTTGGCAAGGTTCGAGCGCTGGACATGGAGTGGCGGTGGGGTGTTGGCTTGCTCCCAGACATGTTGGCTAGGCTTAGTTCTTCTCCTAGATCGCTATCGACATGTGGGTGCCAAGGGTGCACTCGGCCTGCTCACCATTGATGGCATTGCCAAGCTTACAGTGGTGCTAGTGCTTGGTTTAGCTTGCTAGATGCTCTACTGAGGTTGCTGTGAGCTAGAGAGGGAACAAGTTAGGCTCCAATCACTACTCACAATAGTGTTTGGATTTTAGAAGATTTGAATCTGCAAGGTGTTTGATGAAATGACCGCAAGAACTCAAATTTTGAATTTTGAAAAGATTTTTGGTGGGTGTGCTAGGTTGGTGCTGGTGAGTCTGCAGATGCTTGGGTTTTGAAAATTGAGCTTGTTTGAGTGGTTTTTGAAAAAGTGGGATCTTCCCATATGATAAAGATTCAATTTTTAACTGTCCTTTAAACTATGCATTTGAATGTTTCCGGATGATCACAAAGTGGGCCTTGATACTTTGTTATGAGTACAATCAAGGGGTGTAAAGATCCAAACGATTTTCTGTTAAGTTTTGAAAGTTTGGGACATCTAAAGTAGGCATGGGAGTTAAATTGGTCAAAATGACCATTCACTTATTTTGTTTTGTTTTGATTTATTTGTCTTTGTGAAAAGTTTGGGAATTGTTTAGATGATGTTTATTTCACCTAAGAATCCATTTACAAGAAAAGAAACACCCAAACAAGGTGGTTCAAAAGAATTCAAATTGGAATGCATACACACATGCATGCTTTCATAATTTTATTTAGAAAAGTTTTTGTTAACCCTAAATTTGATGATTAGAGTTTGATGATCCAAGTCTAGTATTTTTGGGATGTTACAAACCTTCCCCCCTTAAACAAAATCTCGTCCCGAGATTTGAAAAAGGAAGAAAAAGATTACCTAGGATTTGAAGAGATCGGGAAACTCTGTCCTGATGTGATCTTCGCGCTCCTAGGTAGCTTCCTCTTCGGTGTGGTTGCTCCACTAAATCTTGAGAAACTTGATGCTTCGGATTCGGGTAGTTCTGAAAGCTTCTTCCAAAATATGGATAGGTACTTCGGGATATGTTAGGTCATCGTTGATCTCTATGGTTCGATGATCGATATTCTTGAACACTTCGATCTTCTCTGGGACTTCGAGACACTTGCGAAGTAAAGAGATATGGAACACGTTGTGCACGGCTGACATCTCTTTGGGTAGTTCCAATTGATACGACACTTCTCCTCGATGGTTCAGAATCTTGAAGGGTCCGATATATCTGGGGGCTAACTTTCCTTTGAGTTGGAAATGTTGCATTCCTTTTAATGGCGACACTTTCAGATATACAAAATCTCCTATGTTGAAGGCGAGGTCTCGACGTCTCTTGTCGGTGTAACTCTTCTGTCTGGACTGGGCTGTCTTGAGGTGCTCACGAATCTTGTGAACCTTCTCTTCTGCTTCTCGGAAGATGTTGGGTCCGGAAATTTGACTCTCTCCTACTTCCGACCAGTTCAAAGGAGTGCGACACTTCCTTCCGTACATGAATTCAAATGGGGCCATTTGCAAACTAGCCTGATAACTGTTGTTGTATGAAAATTCTGCCAACGGTAGACAGTCTTCCCACTTAGATCCATATTCTAACACACAGGCTCTCAGCATATCTTCGAGTATTTGATTTACTCGCTCCGTTTGTCCATCGGTCTGAGGGTGATACGCGATGCTGAAATCTAGGAGGGTTCCTAAACCTTCTTGGACTTTCTTCCAGAATCTCGAGGTAAACTGAGTTCCTCGATCCGATATGATGTTCTTGCGGACTCCATGCAAACTAACTATCCTAGCGATGTACAACTCCGCTAGCTTCGAACTCTGATATGTGGTCTTGATGGGTAAGAAATGGGCGACTTTGGAAAATCGGTCCACTATGACCCAGATAGAGTCATTTACCCTACTAGAAGTAGGCAATCCGGTGATAAAGTCCATTCCAACGGAATCCCATTTCCATTCCGGAATCTGTAAGGGTTGCAACAATCCAGCGGGTCTTTGATGTCCTCCCTTGACTCGCTGACATATATCACACTTGTCGATATAGCTTCCGATTTCTCTCTTCATCTTATGCCACCAAAACTGGTCTTTAAAATCTTGATACATCTTAGCTCCTACGGATGGATAGAATAAAGAGTATCATGAGCTTCCTTCAAAATAACTTCTTTCAACTCAGAATCTGCTGGTACACAAAGGCGTCCTTTGTACCACAGAACTCCTTCTTCGTCTTCGGTGAATCCAGGTACTTTTCCTGTACCAATGCGACGCTTGATTCCGTCTATACTAACATTTCCCTTCTGTGCCTCTTTGATATGACTGATCAAAGTGGGCTAGAGTTCTATGCTAGCCAAAAATCCTTCACTTACTAATTCTATTCGAAAATCTTCCATTTCCTTGTGCAGACTTGGTTGCTCCTTCAAGATCATGGAGTTCAAGCGGCACGGCAATCTTCTAACGGCATCTTCTACCACATTGGCTTTACCAGGGAGATAGTGAATGTCTAGATCGTAATCCTTGATTAGCTCAGTCCATCTTCTCTGCCTCATATTCAGCTCCTTCTGAGTGAATATATACTTCAGGCTCTTGTGACCTGAATAAATCTCACAACGGTTTCCCATCAGGTAATGTCTCCATGTCTTCAGGGCTAGAACTACGGCTGCAAGTTCGAGGTCATGGTTTGCGTAATTTTGCTCATGTTGCTTCAGTTGTCGGGATAGATAGGATATAACTTTTCCTTCTTGCATTAGCACACATCCGAGACCGATCTTGGATGCATCACAATACACGTCGAAGGGCTTCGTGATATCCGGCATGATCAAGATTGGGGCTGAAATCAATCTCCTCTTGAGTTCTTGAAAACTCGCTTCACATTTATCCGTCCATTCAAACTTCTTGTCCTTCTTCAGCAATTGGGTCATGGGTCTGGCGATACTCGAGAATCCTTCTATGAACTTGCGGTAATATCCCGCCCATCCGAGAAATGCACGAACTTGGGTTTGAGTGGTTGGGGCTTGCCAATCTTCTACATCTTTCACTTTTGTGGGGTCAACGGCAATTCCTCCGGCTGATACAATGTGACCGAGGAATCCTACCTCCTGTAGCTAGAATTCACATTTGCTAAACTTGGCATACAACTGATGCTCTCTAAGGGTTCCAAGAATGGTCCTTAGGTGTAGCTCATGTTCTTCTTCTAATTTGGAATAAATCAGAATGTCGTCGATAAAAACAACGACAAATTTATCCAGGAAGTCCATAAAAATCTTATTCATGAGATTCATGAAATAAGCGGGGGCATTGGTTAATGCAAAAGACATGATTGTATACTCGTATAATCCATATCTGGTGGTAAAGGTAGTCTTTGGAATATCCTCTGAACGAATTTTGAGTTGATGATAACCAGTTCTACGATCAATCATAGAAAACACTTTGGCACCGGTCAACTGATCAAACAAATCTTCTATCTTGGGCAAGGGGTATTTGTTCTTGATGGTGACATCATTCAACTTCCGATAATCCGTACACAAACGATTACCTCCATCCTTCTTGTCCACAAATAAGACAGGCGATCTCCATGGTGACGCACTTGGATGAATCAATCCAATTTCCAACATGGCATCCAGTTGCTTCTTCAGTTCTGCTAGCTCCGATGGGTTCATACTATATGGTTTCTAGGCTATTCGTCCAGTTCCGGGGATTAGTTCGATGATAAACTCGATATCCCGATCTGGGGGCATACCAGGCAAAACATCTGGAAATACATCAGGGTATTCACAGACTATCTGGACTTGTTCAATGGTAGGTCGGGCTATACTCTTGTTGTACTTGAATTGACGAGGTAAGGTTTCAGATATATGCTCGACTGATATTCCGGCTGTACTGGTCATGGTTATGGCTTTGTTGGCACAGTCAATCAATCCTTTATGTTTGGACATCCAATCCATGCCTATTACTACTTCCAAACCTTTAGTTCCGAGTACTATCATATTAGCATAAAAATCTATGCCATGGATTCGGATAGGGACAGCTTTGCAAATTTTCCTAGCCTTGGTGGTTGATCCGGGAATTTGAACAATCATAACATGCTTCAGTTTGGTTGGTTGAATTTTACTAGTGAATGAAAATTCTTCGGTGACAAATGAGTGCGATGCACCAGAATCAAACAACACTCTTGCAAGTACTGAATTAATAGAAAACATAACAAGCACGACGTCTGGCGATTCCTGAGCTTCTTTAGCATGCATGAGAAAAAGACGGCCATTGCGGTTGAGCGAATTCCCTAGGGCAAACCTTCTTCCTGGCTTCACATGACGCTGCTGCTGAGCTGGGGCATTTGCATTGGGGGCTGCGGCATTCTTCTTGTTGGGGCACTCGTTGGAGTAGTGACCCTTATTTCCACAGTCATAACAAGTTACCTTCGACTTGCCCTGTGCTGCTACAGACACAACATTGCTTCTAGTCCTCGGGGCAGTGTTGGTGTTGGTGGAAGCATTGTTGTTGTTGAACTTGGGTGGGGCACGGTTGAAATTGCTAGGGTTGCTAGGGTTGTTGTGATTTCCTCCGGGTCTAGGGTTTCCACGGTTGGGATAGGTGGGACGGTTCATCGGGGGTCTGTTTGTTCTGGGGGCAAATCCTGGGGATGGGTTAGGGCGATCCTTTGGGGTCTGATGGGTTCCTGGCTGATGCATCATGCGATGCTTGCGGTTCTCATTGGCTTGGTTGATCTTTCCTTCCATCTGGATAGCAGAGTCGACAAGGGCTTCAATATCAGCAAAGGGGATATTGACTAACACAACTTGCATCTCATCATGCAGACCGTTCAGGAATCTCTCTTTCTTCTTGGCTTCGGTGTCAATCTCATCCAGGGCATACCTAGCTAATGACAAGAATTTGTCACGGTATTCCACTACAGTCATCCTTCCTTGCTTCAGTTCTCTGAACTCGTCTATCATCCTCTTGATTAAACCCGGTGGCACATGGGTTCTTCTAAACTTGACCTTAAATTCCTCCCAGGTCATCATCTGGCCTTCGGTCGTTGCGCGAATACTGTTCCACCATGCTCTGGCATCTCCGTCTAGATAGTGGGTGGGAAACAGAACTTTCTCGTTGTCTTCCACTTCGGCAACTTCTAGGTTGTTTTCCATGGTCTGCAGCCAATCATCGGCATCTAAGGGCTCTTCTGAATTAGTGAAAACAGGTGGGTTGGTATTCTGGAAGTTCTTGAGCTTAGATCCATGGTTGTCCTGATTTTCGTGGCCTTGGTTGTTGTGGGAAAGCTGAGCTATCTATTGCAGGGTGGCTAGGTTGGCTTGACGTTCCGCTCTTTCAGCTTCGCGGTCCGAAACCAACATTTGCAGGATCTGCAACATCGGGTCCGGGGATGAACTACTTCCTCCGCGTGGCATCTGAAGATTGAGATAGGTCATGAGAAAAGAGGGAAATTTCTAAGGTTTCGGGACTTGGAAAAGTTTTTAAGGTTTGACTCGGATTTTCTAGCGACTTGCTTTTCATTCATTCATTCATTCATAGCACACGATACAAACGCACACCACAACAAAGGAAAACATATGGTTTTAAGAACCATTCTGGAAACTACGATACAGTGGGACCGAATACTAATCACTACGCTAGTGCTCAAGTGCTACTACTCCTTGGAATCAGTGGCATCATCATCTTCATCATCATCATCATCGATGAAGGCAAAATCATCCTCATCGGTGAAGAAGTCCATAGCCTGATCCTCCAAAAAATCATCACCATCGCTGAGATAAGAGTAGGGGTCTCCACGAAGATCCTCTCCGGCATTTTCCCTTTCTTCCAACTACATGTCCCTCTCGTGGATGGTCTCCTACAAAGATGAGATACAATGGCAAAGACGAACAATGATGCGCTCCTTCTTGTCGAGCTGACGGCGGCGAGACTTGCGATCCTTTGCTAGCATGGCGATGGTTTGGTTCTTCGTCTTGATGATGGCAGACTTGTGGTTGGAGTAGTCACGGCAGTTATCCAACTCCTGCTGACGATCGTACATCATGAAGCTAAGGTGGTCCAATTGAGTCTTCAGCTCAGGGTGGTATGGGGCTTCCAGTGGCTGTCCATTTGCATCACGCCTTGGGAAAAACTCAAAGAGGGTTCCCTTGATCTTATTGATACTTTGCCCACACAGACGGGCAAGAGCTTCCTGCATGGCCCTGGCAAGTCCATCGAGCTAGTTGTTTTCTCTTAAGGTAAACTGAATTCTCTCAGTAGTGGGAGGTTCAATCTTTCCTCGAAGACTTGCAACAATTAGCCACTACAGATCTTCTCCTCCTTGATCATTGAGCTGAGCTCCAAAGAACTCGGGGTGCAGACGCTCCAGAAGTTCCGAAAGCTGGTCCAAATCCCTCTCAAAGATAAGGTCTCCTCCATTCCCCAACTGATAAAACTTTCTGTACTTCACGTCCATCTATAAGAATATAGGATGAGTAAGTTAGTAGAGTGATAAAGTGTGTCAAATTTTATGTATTTTGCAAGAGTTTTTGAGGAACATTAATTTTCATGAAAGAATCAGAGTAATAAGAATGGCAATAAGTTTTTTGTAAATATTTGTTCTCTTTGGTTTTGAAACTAAGTTTTTGGATTCAAATGTCCAGTCTAAATAGGGTCTCCTATGGTCAGGATGGCTCTGATACCAACTTGTCAACACCCAGATTTTTAATCCCAGATGCCTGTTATGCCATACATCGCAATGCCAGGATTACCATTTTTGCGAGACATAACCGAATTGGATACCATAGTACATCATCCATTACAAACCATACATAAGGTCTTACACAAATAAGGATCTCATGATCCAGTTCTTAATACAAATCAAGCAGCGGAATACGTAATAATAACGGTAGCGTAGGCGAAGCTCCATCTTCAGGGTCACATGCAATGCTGACGATGGGAGATCATCCTAGTTGTCGTAACCTTCCTGGGGTCCATCCTCCAGGTACTCCTCTTCATAGTCTGGCCACGGGAATAGCCAGGGACAAAGCCATGAGTACTCTTTAAGTACTCGCAAACTAATACTAACAAGTGAAGCGGTTTTTTGTAATAGGACACTAAGCTCTAGGGTTGTTTTGCAAAAGCCAGATTTATCTCTACTAGTTCAGAATCAAGAGAGCTAGTTGAAGTTTATAAAACCTAAGTGGGAACTTGTATTTCATACCACAACCCTGTTGTGGTCAAGTCAAAGTCTCAATTCATTTCACAAGTCATGTTGAAAACATCTGACGGGGGAACAGTATGGCCACTCCAACTGTTCATAACCACGGACGTGGCTATTCGAATAGTTTGACACTCTGCAGAGATTGTACACTTTCACCACAACATTCGATACATCCGTTAGGAACAAATCCTGAATTCACCATACTTAGTATGCGGATAATAAATCCTAACGTTTCAATTACACGTCCTAGTATAAGCACCTCTCCTGTGAGTTTGGCCTCCCAACCATGACCAACTGTCATCTTGGGTACTGCACAGGTGGACAATCTTCACAAGGTAGCCTCAGCTCAGACCTTGGCCGTGAGGGAACTAATACTAAGGTATATAAGTTTCTAGTCAAGCCCTACCCAATCTTCGGGTATTGTGGTTGTACAGTAAAATTGGAATGGTATCGCATCCAGACAACCATCAGTTTTATAAAGGGCTAAGGCTCAGCCCTCAACATTTTCATCACCAAACTCATCTGGTGTTCGGAAGCATATGTCAAAACATCTCAGTAGAATGATCCATCATTCTAAGGTTTTCATAACCATTTTTCCACAAGTATTCCCATCTAAATTTGATCAAGTTTTATGCTTAGCACTAGCATCTACAAGTGGGGGTAAGCACTAAGGAGGGGTGGTAAACAAGTGGAGTATAACTCAGTTAATCTCATGCCTTAGGATGACATCAAGATTATCTAGCTTAGGCCAAATTTTATGATCTTTATCCAACCTTCAAATATCTTTCTATAATCTACAAGTTACTTAAGTACCCTCTAAGGAAGTATCTCTGAGAATAAAATAGAGTAGAAAGCTTGCAATTAAAACTAGGAGGGGGTATCAAGTGGATATAAACACATATGATTAAGGCATATAGTTGGCATGGTAACAAGCAAGTATTAGCTTGCACAATTGCAAGTATAAGCTTGCATAGGTCAACTTGATTAGTAAGGCTTGCTAAGTTGCAAGTGTTAGCTTGCCTTGTGCAGATTAGTGGTTGAAGTTTTCCTCAGCTTCTTCTTCGTAGTATCCTCCTTCCTCCTCGTATTCTTGGTCGGTACTAGCGTCTATAAATAAATACGAGGTACACAATCACCAAACAATACTTAACTACTTGCAATCATCACACAAAAGGGTCCTATAGATGATCTAGAATCATCACTAACATTACAAGATCAAGGCTTGGGTTAATTCCTTTTATTTTTAGAAAAGTAATTTCTACTCATTGAAAAACTACTTAGGATTTAATATTCTCTAAACCAAACATGGGATCATGTTGAAACATGTCATCACCACATATTTTAGTCCATGGGAATGTGATTTAAAGTGGTGTCACAATTTAATAAGGTTTTACCCTTTTATTTTAATTAAATAAGTGACTAGAAATGCCTATGTGGCATTCTTTTATTACTTGAACATTATTTCTGTAAGTAAACCTATATATTTATATATATTCTGAAAGGTATGGTTAAATGTGATTTTTGAGAGTTGGAATCAACTCAAAAGCTATTATGGTTTAAATTTGAAAAAATGTTTGAATGCAGAAAAGCTTATGCCTTGTTACTTTTACCAAGGATGATCTACAGATCCAAATGACTTGAATCCAACGGGCTTGGATTCAGCATTTCTAGACCTTTCTAACAAAATTGGTTTCATTCAATTTGGTTCACTGAATCGATCTGGGTTAATTTTTGAATCTAGGTGCAGAAGTGTGTTTGAAATAAAATGGAAAAGGTTAAATTCGAGCAGGCGGGAAGCGAGCGATCTTGGGCGGCTGCTAAGCACAGCGCTTATGCGGGCTGGTTAAGTGGCTGTCCCCACGCGTCAGTGAGACGAGGGGGTGCGAAGCGGTATGGGGCGATGTGAGCCGTGGGATCTTGTTCTAATCTAACGGCTGAGGGTCGTCATCCACGTCGGGCAACTCCGGCGAGACTGAAACCTAATGCGGCAGGTGGGGGTCGTTGGGGGCTCACCGGGGCTCAGGTGAGGGTCGGCGAGGTGGGCGAATGACGAAGTCGACGACGGCGAACCTCCTGGTACCAGCAACTTCTCTTGGGGCGGCTCCAATCGCTGGCCCCCTTCTTCTCTAGCAGCGGCAGGCTCCGGTGAAATTCCGGCAAAGTGCTGCTCGTCTTGCTCCGGGACTGAGGCGGGGTGGTTCTGGGTGAGAGGGGAGTGAGGTGGTGTGCTCAATTCGGCTGGGGGTGGCCTCTATTTATAGTGGCGAGAGGGAACCGACGGGCGCAAGCTGAGCTCGTCGTGGTCGACGGCACAGAAGGCTAGCGGCGTGGGCGACGGTAGGGGGCAGTGCGGTGTTCCCTGGCGATGCTCAACGACATGGTGGCGAGGCGTGGGGCGGTGCGGTTTGGTCGGAATGCGGTGGTGCTCTGCGCGTGCCCGACGGAAGTTTTTAATGCACACAGCGTGCGTGGTCCGCGCGGCGGCGAACGAGCATGTCTTCGGGGTTGCTGGGACGGTGGTGATCACGTATGCACGCGGCGAGGGCGCCGCGCGGTCTGTGGGCGTCGGTCGAGCGTGGCGCACGGGGCACGCTCTCGGCATGGTTGCTGGCGAGCTTGGCATGGTCAGTGCGTGTGGTCCAGGGGTTGGCAAGGTTCGAGCGTTGGACACGGAGTGGTGGTGGGGTGTTGGCTTGCTCCCAGACATGTTGGCTAGGCTTGGTTCTTATCCTAGCTCGCTGTCGACATGTGGGTGGCAAGGGTGCACTCGGCCTGCTCACCATTGATGGCATTGCCAAGCTGACAGTGGTGCTAGTGCTTGGTTTAGCTTGCTAGATGCTCTACTGAGGTTGTTGTGAGCTAGAGAGGGAACAAGTTAGGCTCCAATCACTGCTCACAATAGTGTTTGGATTTTAGAAGATTTGAATCTACAAGATGTTTGATGAAATGGCCGCAAGAACTCAAGTTTTGAATTTTGAAAAGATTTTTGGTGGGTGTGCTAGGTTGGTGCTGGTGAGTTTGCAAATGCTTGGGTTTTGAAAGTTGAGCTTGTTTGAGTGTTTTTTGAAAAAGTGGGATCTTCCCATATGATAAAGATTCAATTTTGAACTATCCTTTAAACTATGCAATTGAATGTTTCTGGATGATCACAAAGTGGGCCTTGATACTTTGTTATGAGTACAATCAAGGGGTGTAAAGATCCAAACAAGTTTCTGTTAAGTTCTGAAAGTTTGGGACAGCCAAAGTAGGCATGGGAGTTAAATTGGTCAAAATGACCATTCACTCATTTTGTTTTGTTTTGATTTATTTGTCTTTGGGAAAAGTTTGGGAATTGTTTAGATGATGTTTATTTCACCTAAGAATCCATTTACAAGCAAATAAACACACAAACAAGGTGGTTCAAAAGAATTCAAATTTGAATGCATACACACATGCATACTTTCATAATTTTATTTAGAAAAGTTTTTGTTAACCCTAAATTTGATGATTAGAGTTTGATGATCCAAGTCTAGTATTTTTGGGATGTTACACACGGGTATATGCACGTGTCGATGGGGAGCAGGCTAGCGTGCACTAGGGAGTAGGGGGAGGTCGGGCTTCGCCGGAATTCGCACGGGAGTTCGGAGGCAGTGAGGGTTCAAGCAAAATTAGGGGTAGCCTGGGGGCTCTCAGGGTGGTGACTGGGGGAAAAGAGAGAGGAGAGAGGGGATATTAAACCAGCATGGTCGCGAGGAGAAATTACTGCGCCATCAACGCGAATTGACGCCACGAAATCAACGCAGGAAATGTTCGGGGGAAAGGGGAAGAACTGGTCGCGGGTGAGGAAGATGATGCCAGTGTGGCGCGGGTCCACTTCTTCAGCGAGGTGAGGGGTAAGTTCGTGGGTGAGAAAATAACAGGGAAGGGAGAGTGCCGGCTGGGCTGGCTAATGGGCCTATGGCTTTGCTGGGCTGGTTAGGTTAGTGCGTTGGTTCTGTTTCTTTTTTCTCTATTTTCTTTTTCTTTTTCCTTTTCTATTTTCTGTTTTCATTTTATTCAAATGATTTCAACCTCAATTTGAATTCAGATTTTTATTAAACCTTTTCTAAACCTTTTTAGTAGGTTTTATCTGTTTATTAATGTGTTTAAAAGTCCATTTTAGAATATTTCAAATATTCTCTTATGGTTTAATAATTCATTTAAATTAGGTCTTTTGTCTTTATTTAAATAATTAGAATATGGTTCCAAACCATATAATTTTATTTTATTCTTTTTAGGTTAATTAGATAACTTTTAATTCACTTTGGCAATTTCAATTATTATTTTCTCATGATTTAATTAATCATTTATATTAAGAATTTTGTTTTCATTCAAATAAATTGAATATGGTTAAAAGCCCATATAATTTTATTTACATAATCTTTATTCTTTTATTTTTATTTGGATTATCTTTATTCCATTTGTTTATGGATTTGGCCAAGATTTAATTTGACTTTCAATATTACTTATTTATTTATTTCTTTCTTTCTTTGTCTTATAAAATCCATATCTTTTTATTTATAGTTCCAAAATTGGTGATTTCAATTTGTATAATTTTATTTAATATTTGTTTATATTTTTAAATACTTTTAGGATTACTTTGCTCACAATTTGATATTGAATTCAGTTAGGAGCTTTATTAGCTTTGGGAAATTATTTCCTTTTATCTTATTAAATTCATAAGTTTTTATCCATGGCTCCAAATTGAATGAAACCAATTTCTATGGTTTTATAATATTTTTTTATCATTTTGGATCATTTAAAAATGTTTGTTGACAAGTTTTTATATGGAACAAATCCATAGTCTTAGAGAGATCTTGTAAATGATTTCTTTCTTTAGGGTTTTGGTTTAACTTTTCCCAAGTGTTCAAATTTCAAGATTCTTTCCATGCATGAATGCACTTGATCTTTTGAATATTTGTTTATTGCTTTCTTATTCAAATTTTTTTCAAGTAGGGTTTTGATGTTTCCATTTAGAAGCAAAAAGTTTCTTTTCACCCTAAATTTCAACATTTATTTCTTTTGTTTATTTATTTTTCACATTTCAAAATTTGGAGAATTTTGGGATGTGACATGTGACGTACTCCAATAGTTGGACCACCACACTTACCGTTTTTATCGCGTTAATAATTTTGATCATACCAACCTATGTGGTATGGCAAAAAAATTGTCTAAGTCATTCGAACCTTGGTGTTTGAGATTGAATATTTGATACGTCAAAAAAGTATCTATAATTTTTGATGTTCCTTGCTTGTTTAGTATCTACTTTGCTTTGCTTTGTCTACACTTTGAGGTTTTTTATATCTTTTCTGGAACTAACCTATTAACAAGCTGCCACAGTGTCAGTTGCCTGTTTTCTTCTGTTTTTGGTTCCAGAAAGGCAGAAAATCAATATTCTCGGAATTGGACGGGACAAAAGCCGAAGTCAATATTTTACCATGGGCGACACGAAGTCCAGAGGAGGGACGGAGAGGCAATCCAGGGCGGCCAAACCCCCCTAGGCGCGGCCAGGGGTGGGCCCACGCCTGGGCAGGGTGTGCCCCCCTGGTCGCCTCCCAGCCTCGCCTCTTCGCCTATAAGAAGCCCCGGATATAAACTCCATGAAATCGTATGTAGATGCCGCCACCATCGTCCCTAGATCGGGAGGGGCGGATCTGATGTTCTTCCCGGCACCCTGCCAGAGGGGAAATCATACCGGAGGCCTTCTTCTCTGGTATGATGCGTGAGTAGTTCCACCTTGGACTATGGGTCCATGTAGAAGCTAGATGGTTGTATATCCTCCTTGTGCTTTCATGTATAGATCTTGTGAGCTCCGTTCATGATAAAGATCTAATCTATTTCTAATCATGCATGTTGTGTTTGCGGGGATCCGATGGATATTGAGATTACTATGTCAGATTGATTAATGGTTTTGTCTTTATGATTCTATCATTCATGTGTTGTTTGTTATCTTGCATGCTCTCCGTTGTTAGTAGCTATCTTGGCCAAGTAGTTGCTAGTGACTCCAAGAGGGGGTATTTATGCTCGATAGTGGGTTCATGCCTCTAGTTTCCAAGGGAAGTGACAAAAATCTATTAGGTTGTAGATGTGATATTGCCACTAGGGAGAAAACAATGGTCTCTTGTTCATGGAACAAGTGGATTGTTTACCTCACGCACTTTGCTTAAAGAAGTTGTCTGTTGCTCGCAACTTAATACTGGAGTGGGTTCGGATGATAACCTGAAGGTGGACTTCTAGTCATAGATGCAGTTGGATAGCGGTCTATGTATCCTGTTGTATTTCCCAATCGAATCTCATAGGATCTTTTTGTCTGGTATTGCACTGTTATGCCTTGCTCAGTTCCTATCAATTGCCCTATTGTAATTTGTTTACCTTTCATGCCATGTTGTTTATCTGAGGAGAGCACCTCTACTGAACTATGGACCCCGGTCTAATCTTTACCATTGATACATCCTCCATTGTTACCTATTTACTTGCTTCAAACCACCATTACCTTCCACACCATTTTAATCCTTTGTTATAGCAAATCGGTGAGCTTGACAAGCTCACTGTTCGTTGGGACAAAGTCTTAAGTTTGTGTTGTGCAGGTCTCCGTGTTGCTTGCAAAACATGTGTGACGTTTCCTTCCTCCTTCTGGTTTGATAACCTCGGTCTCTACTGACGGAAGACTTGCTGCTGTGCTCATCACACCTTGCTCTTGGGGTTTCCAACGAAGTGCTCCACGTCAAGCACCACCAAGTTTTCTGGCGCCGTTGCCAGGGAGGCTAAGGACATTTTCATAAGGGAGTCCTCCACTTCCTTTCTCTTTACTTTGTTTTTAGTTTTCTTAGTTTCGTTTGCTTGGTTTTGTTTGCCTCTTGTTTTCAAAAACTTAAAAAAAATAGTTTAGTTTGGTTTGCTTTCTTTATTCAAAAACACACAAAATTAGTTCCTTCTCTAGCTGTTGCTGCTATTTTTGGCTTGCCCACCTTTGCCAAAATGAACTCTGCTGAGAACACCAAGTTGTGTGACTTCACTAGAACCAACAACAATGATTTCCTTAGCACACCTATTGCTCCACCTTCTCCAAATGCTACCTTTTATGAAATTAAACCTGCCTTGTTGAATCTTGTGATGAGAGAGCAAGTTTCTAGTGCTAGTTCTGATGATGTTGCTTCCCATCTCAATAACTTTGTTGAAATTTCTGAGATGCAGAAGTATAAGGATGTAGATGGAGATATTATTAAGCTCAAGCTTTTTTCCTTTCTCCTTGAGGGGAAAAGCTAAAGAATGGTTGCTATGTTTTCCTATAAATAGTATTGATTCTTGGACTAAGTGCAAAGATTCTTTTATTGGAATGTACTACCCTCGTGCTAAGATTATATCTATGAGAAGTGACATTATGAAATTTAAACAACTTGATAATGAACATGTTGCTCAGCTTTGGAAAGAATGATATCTTTGGTTAAGAATTGTCCCACTCATGGACTCACTGCTTGGATGATTATCCAGACTTTTATGTAGGTTTGAACTTATCCTCAAGAAACCCGTTGGATTCAGTTGCTGGAGGTACCTTTATGGGCCTCACTTTGGGTGCTGCAACAAAGCTCCTTGATAATATGATGGGTAACTACTTTGAATGGCACACTGAGAGAGCTCCACATGGTAAGAAGGTAAATTATGTTGAAGAAACCTCCTCTTTGAGTGATAAGATTGATGTTATTATGGATATGCTTGTTAATGGGAAAGCTCCTCTAGATCCTAATAGTGTTCCCTTAGCCTCTTTGATTGCTCAAGAAGAGAAAGTTCATGTGAACTTCATTAGAAACAACAATTTTGGCAACAATACTTATGGTAATTATAGGCCTTATCCTCCTAATGGAAATACTTATCATGGTAGGTCTGGAATGCGTAGTGAAGACAGGATTCTAGAAATTGAAAGATCCATTAAGAACTTTATGCAGATGCAGTATGAGCAAAACAAGATATTCACTAAAACTATGGAAGAACAATATATTATATTGAAAAATATTAATCATCAGCTTGAGAATCTGAATAGAGAAAATCCTAGTTTACAGTCAAAAAGTTGGAGTGCTGAGAAAAATATACCCTCTTTGTCTGAATCACAGTCCTCCTTGATTAATAAAATGGCTGCTAAACCTGAAACCATGGAACGTACCTTTGCTGCCACTCATTCCATACAAGTTACTATTGATGAAAATGTTAGACTATTAGCTCAACTTCATGCTAAGTGGGAAAGGGAAGCTAAAATTGATAGAAACAATAGTGTGTGCACCATCATCACTAAAACCATAAGAAACTCCTATTCATCCTCCTACTATGCCTAAGCCTATTGAGCCTACTACTACTAATGCTAAGTTTGATTTTGATGTATATGGTTGCTAGAAGTCCTGATGCTAGTGATATGCATGTTGCTTTCACCAAACATATTATAGATGCTCTTGTTAAGATTAAGAAAGAGAAGTTAAAACACAAAGCTTCTATTCCTAGGAAAGTAGAAGATAGTTGGGAACCCATTATTAATATGCAAGTGAATGACTTTGATCTCAAAGCTTCATGTGATCTTGGTTCTAGTGTCTCTATTATGCCTAGGAATATTTATGAAATGCTTGATTTGCCACCTTTGGAAAATTGTTATTTGGATGTCCCACTCAATGATAATGCTAAAAAGAAACTCATGGGGAGTATCAATGATGTTCTCATTATGGTTAACAATGCTTATGTCCCTGTTGATTTCTATGTTTTGGATGTTGAATACAATGCTTCTTGTGTTATTACTTTGGGAAGACCTTTTCTTAGAACTGTTGGTGCCATCATTGATATGAAAGAAGGCACCATTAAATATCATTTTCCATTAAATAAAGGTATTGAACACTTCCCTATGAGGAGAGATAAGTTACTTTTTGCTCCTCCTTTGAAAGCAAGGTTTGATGTTAATGCTTCATCATTTGAAAATACTTGATTCTTCTTGCTTCATGTGCGTAACTTAAAGGCGTTAAAGAAAACTATTTGTTGGGAGATAACCCAAGAGTTTTCTTGAGTCTTGGAAGTTATTATTTCAGTAATGACCTCTCCTTATCCTTTTTGTTTGCTTTTTGTGCCAAGAATGACCTCTAATGAGAGGGAAGTAAGATTTGGGGAGTTGCTGTCCCGAAACAGATTTCAGTCCTCCACCATAAAAATTCGTGAGGAGTCTCTGCAAGTCGGATTGAGCTGGAAATTTACGAATAAATCTCCCAATATGTTATCTAACTTGTGTTAGTTCGGCACTTTTTGATTTGAGCAACAGAAGATTTTCTAAAAAATCGGTTTCTACCTGCTGGTCTGTTTTGACAGATTTCTGCCATTATTTGCATTTGCTTCTTATTGATTCCTTTTTGGGTTCTTTTTGAAAAATTGAGATTTTTGACGGAATTTATAAAGTAGCTTGTATTTTTAGTGAAAAGTTTTGTTGTTTTAAAGCTAAACCCAAAGGTCTATTATCTTTTGAATACACTAATGTTGCTAATGAAGATTGTGTGAAGTTTTGTATGAAGGAAATTTTTCAGGTGTAGAGACAGAATGATGTAATGAGATGAAGAATGGACAAAAGCTCAAGCTTGGGGATTCCACCCCGTGTCACCCCAATAAATATTCAAGAGGTACAAGCGTTAAATCTTGGGTATGCCCAAGGTATCCTCTTCTTCATCAATAAAAATCTTAGGTCTTTCTAGACACTTCGTTTTTATTGTTTCATGCATAGTTATGTTGTTCTTGGAGCGTCTCAGTTTTCGTTTTTTGTTTTAGTTTGCTTTGTTTGCTTGAGTAAGTTGGTTGGAGCTCAGCACACTTTTTTTGGAGAGATACACACTCTGTTTTCATAGCCTAGAACACTCTAGTTTTCATTCTTATTGTCTTGTGAGTGTTCTCTTTTGCTAGCACTGTGTATAGTCTTAGTTTTCTTGTGCTTTCAGCTTAGAACTTTTTAGTTATTCTTTGTGGATTTGTGAGACAATCTCACTTATCTTTATTGATTATTATCTTTGTGAGTTGTTTCAAATAAGTTGATTGGTGTTGGAGAGGAGTAGAAAGTTCTTCCTTGAGTAGTACAAGAGGATCTTGCTTTGACTATGACTTAGACTTTAACATGTCATGCTAGGTGTTGTTTTGACCTTATTCTTAGTGATTATTGATGCAGCATGACTTGTTCCAAACAATTCAGATTGCTTAATGTGCCTTGAAAGAATCATGCGTTGTTTTAGCAAAAGCATAGTATTGTGGTATTCTCCTTTGATGCTTGATACGTCCAAAATGTACTTTCTCGAACACTTTGCTATTGTTTCTCCTCTATACTTGTGTGATTTAGATACAACTAACACGCACTGACGCTGTTTTCAGCAGAATTACCTTGGTGTCTTGTTTGTGCAGAAAATAAACTATCAGGAAAAATCCCGGAAAATATGCCAAAAATTATATTTCACCTGAAGACCCACAGAGCGAGAAGACGAGTCGGAGAAGGAGGATAGGGGCCCACACCCATGCTAGGCGCGGGCCCACCACTGGCCACGCCTGGGGGTGCAGCCACTCCAGGCACCCCCTCGGCCTCCCTCTGCGCCTATAAGTTGCCTTTCGACCTAAAAACTGAGGGGGTTCGATAGTTTTCCAGAAAGAGTTCCGCTCCGCCGCTGCCACCAGAAACCAAGATTTGAATCCAGAAACTCCGTTCTGGCACCCTGCCGGGACGGGGAATTTGGAGAGGATCATCATCATCATCACCAATGGATCTCCATCAACCACCGATGTTCCCCTCATCCATGAGTGACTAATCCCCCATTGTAGGCTTGGGGATGGTAGGCATTGGATGAGTTCTATCATGTAATCGAATAAGATTGTTAGGGCATAGTGCCTAGTATCTCTATTAGTGCTATTTTACTTTGTTGCAACTTGTTGTGCTTAATGCTTGTCACTAGGGCCTGAGTGCCATGATTTCAGATCTGAACTTATTATTGAATCATTATGATAGTATTGTTTGTGATCTTATCTGCAAGTTGTGTACACATATCATTGTCCGGATCCAAAGGCCCCAAAGTGACAATAATTGGGACAACCGGAGGGGATGACTGTGGTATGAGGATCACATGTGTTCATGGAGTGTTAATGCTTTGCTCCGGTGCTCTATTAAAAGGAGCACCTTAATTGCTAGTAGTTCCCTAGAGGCCCCGCTGCCACGGGCTGGCTAGACAGAAAATGTTGTGCAAGTTCTCATTGCGAGCATGTATGACTATATTTGGAGCACATGCCTAGGATTTTTTAGTACTTGGATGCTTGTTAATATTTATCTGCAATGCCCTAGATCTTGAAGTTACATGTTTAGACTCGTCCATGCAACGCCCGTCCATACATCACTATGCCTACTACACTCAAATCCCACTGTTTACCATTACTATTACTATTGCTACTGTTTCACTATAGTTGTTGCTTTGTTGTTGCTACTACCAAACTGTTGCTACTGATAAACTTCTGTAAGCAAGAACTATTTCCAGGTGCAGCTGAACTGACAACTCATTTGTTAAGGCTTCCAAGTATTATTTGGCTCCCCTTGTGTCGAATCAATAAATTGGGTAATACTACCCGCGAAGACTGTTGCGATCCCCTATACTTGTGGGTCATCAAGAATATTTTCTGGCGCCGTTGCTGGGGAGCATAGCTTTATTTGTAAGTTCACTTGGATCTATTATTGTTCACTGCTAGTCCTTTCATCATGGGAAAGTCTCGTGATGGAAAGTTTCCTATTTTACCATCCACTACAAGAAGAGGTACAGTCCTAAACACCTCTGCTACTCTTGATTCACCGTCTGTTATAAGTAATCTTGTTACACCACCACCACATACACTTGCTACACACACTTCTACTGCTGCTGAGTCTGAAACTGCTTTTGATACTCATGATGTTACTTCTACTGTGCTTGATGCGAGTGGTTCATTAGGTCCTTTCCTAGATGCTACTATGGATAGTCTAGGAAATACCGAAACTCCTAGTGAAAACACTATTATACCTATTAGCTCACCTGAGTCTAGTGAGAGTTATGATATTAATGATGGTTACATTGATTTCACTGATGATTTTGTTGAAGAGTGCCGAAACACACATGGTACTAGTGCTATTAAGAGTCTCCTTGCTAGACGCACCATTATGCCTAAGTTGTCCTCTTATCCTAAGTTTGCCACCTCTCCCATAGATATTAAAGATAAAGATTATGATTTATCTCTTGATTTATCTTATTTAGATATTGTTGAGAAAGAACCTTTCTGTGGGGCTAAAAATGAGAGTGTTATGGCTCATATGAATGAGCTTTCTACTGTGAGTGCTTTATTCTCTAATGATTTGAAGATGTGCAAGTACTTTTTTACTAAGATCTTCCCTTTTTCACTAAAAGGAGAATCTAGGGCTTGGTTTAATAGATTACCTCCTGGTTCCATTGATAGCCCTGATTGCTTGATTGCTTCTTTCTTCCAGAAATATTTTCCTCCTAGTGCTAGACATGCTGCTTTGAAGAGACTTTTTGATTTTAAATAGGGCGAACAAGAGAAATTGTTTGAGTCATGGACAAGGTTCTGTGCCTTGATTCATGCACATCCTGGATGTCCATTACCTAAGAATGAGCTTCTTGATATTTATTATAATGGGATAACTGATGATTCTAGGACCTACCTAGATAGCTTTGCTGATTGTGTTTTTAGGAAAAGGACTCCTACAGATGCTGAAGAATTAATGGCTAAAATAAGCAAGAATTATGATGATTGGACTTCAACTGAGCTAAATACACCTCAGCCTATTACTCCTGAACCAGTTATGCCCGAACCAGTTCCAACACCAACACCAGAGAAGAGGGGAGTTATTGCATTAAATGATGAAGTGATGAAGGAAGCTAAAGTGTCTAAAGGAGAAAGGTATTAGAGCTGAAGATGTGAAGAATCTACATCCTATAGAAGAATTATGTAAGCCAATTCCCCACTCATATACTATTGAGGTACACTCTATCTAACACTTTGATGAAGGTGATATTCCTTATGGTAAGCCTCCTGATCAATTTTTAGAGGAACTTAACATTTTTATTGTTAAACAAGGTCATTTTAATAAACAAGTTCAGAATCATTTATTGGAAAACTCTAGAGCTGTCAGTGAGTTGAAAGATATTGTGGAAAGAACTTCTAATGATATTAAAATTCTTTGTAAACACTTTCAAATGGTTCAAACTCAACTTGATCAACTTGCTAAGGTATAAAAAGATATGCTAGTTAATGCTTCAGGAGATAAACATGCTTATGGAATTAGAACTAGGAGTGGTATAGCTACTCAAGATCCTTTATATCCCGAAGGACACCCTAAAAGAATTGAGCAGGATTCTCAACAAGGTGAGAGTAGTGGTAGTCCTCGTAAGAGAAAGAAAAAGAAACATAAAGTAGTTGAGGAACCACTTGAAACTGATGTAGATCCTAATAGTATATCTGTCTCTGATGCTGAAAATGAGAGTGGTAATGATAGAAATGAGTCTCTTGATAAGGAGAAAGGTGAGGAAGAACCTAATAAGCACACTAAAACACTAGGTACACAAAGGAGGATTTTATTGCTAATAAACATGGTAAAGAGAGAGAACCTTGGGTGCAGAAACCTATGCCTTTTCCAGGTAATAAACACAATCCAAAGGAGGAAGAACACTACAACAAGTTTTGTGAGTGGATGAAACCTTTATTTTTGCAAATTCCTTTGACTGATGCTATTAAGTTGCCTCCTTATTCAAAGTATATGAAGGATATTGTCTCTAATAAAAGGAAGATTCCTAATGAGGAGATTTCTACTTTGCTTGCTAATTACTCCTTCAATGGTAAGGTTCCAAAGAAACTTGGTGATCCAGGTATACCAACTATTCCTTGATCTATTAAGAATAATTATGTTACAACTGCTTTATGTGATTTGGGAGCTGGAGTTAGTGTTATGCCTTTTTCTCTCTACAAGAGACTCCGGCTAGAAAAGTTGATACCAACTGATATATCTTTGCAAATGGCTGATAAGTCAACTACTATTCCTGTTGGTATATGTGAGGATGTTCCTGTTCAAGTAGCTCATAATTGCTTGGTTTTAACTAATTTCATTGTGCTTGAAATGCCTGAAGATGATAGTATGTCTATTATTCTTGGGAGACCTTTTCTTAATACTGCAGGTGCTATCATCAATTGTAATCAAGTCAAAGTAACATTCAATATTAATGACAAAGAGCATACTATCTATTTCCCCAAGAAAGTTGCTAAGATCTATTGCCTGAATTCCATTGAAAATATTGAGAGCATAAAGGTTGGAGAAATATATTGTCCCATTTCACAAGAAAATTTTGAAACTATTATGATTGGGACATTTGCTATCAAGTATGAGGTAACATAATCACCTTGTGGATTGCAAAGTTTTGTTTCATATAAGATTGTTTTGGTAACAAGACTTGATAAACCTTGTTAACAAAAGTATTTTAATGAACAAAATAATGTTTTCAATATGGTTATACTTGCTCACTTTTATTTTTCTCCTTTCCAATCCTTGCTCTTCGTCGTGCCTAACTTAATGGCGTTAACGAAAAGTACTTGTTGGGAGATACCCCAAGAGTTTCCTTGAGTACTGGAAGTTATTACTTCAGTAATGACCTCTCATTATCCTTTTTGTTTGATTTTTTGTGCCAAGAATGACCTCTAATGAGAGGGAAGTAAGATTTGGGGAGTTGCTGTCTTGAAACAGATTTCTGTCCTCCACCATAAATATTCGTGAGGAGTGTCTGTAACTCGGATTGAGCTCAAAATGTACGAATAAATCCCCCAGTATGTTAGCTAAATTTAGTTAGTTCAACACTTTTTGATTTGAGCAACAGATGATTTTTAAAAAAATCGGTTTCTACCTGCTGGTCTGTTTTAACAGATTTCTGCCATTATTTGCATTTGCTTCTTATTGATTCCTTTTTGAGTTCTCTTTTGGGGAATTGAGCTTTTTGAACGAGTTGCTAAAGTATCTTGTGTTTTTAGTGAAAAGTTTTTCTGTTCTAAAGCTAAACCCGAAGGTCTACTATCTTTTGAATACACTAATGTTGCTAATGAAGATTGTGTGAAGTTTTGTATGAAGGAAAAATTTCAGGTGTAGAGAGAGAATGATGTAATGAGATGAAGAATGGAAAAAATCTCAAGCTTGGGGGGAGCCACCCCTTGTCACCCCAAGAAATATTAAAGAGGTACAAGCGTCAAAGCTTGGGGGTGCCCAAGGTATCCCCTTCTTCATCAATAAAAATCTCAGGTCTTTCTAGACACTTCGTTTTTATTGTTTCATGCAAAATTGTGTTGTTCTTGCAGCGTCTTAGTTTTTGTTTTTGGTTTTCTTTTGCTTTATTTGTTTTTCTTTGTTTGATTTCTAAAAAAAATCGAAAACACCAAAAATATTGGTTGTTGTCCTTTGGTTTTGTGAGTTCTTTGAAGGGTTCAGCTGTCCTTAGTGGATTTTGGTTTCATGTTATTATTCAAGTCACACAAGTGAAGGGCAATAATGAAGATTAAGAAAACTCAAGGTGTGGTAAGAGGCTGGTAAAAAACTCTATTTGTTTTCATTTTTGTACATATACTCATCATTGTGAGCATTCTTAGTCTGTTTGTGTAAGGTGTATGTAATTATGGATGCTTAGTAGTTATTGCTTGCTTGTGATTAGCTCCAACTTGCTAATAGTTTGTAGCATGTCATATGAATGTTTGCTTGCATTGTTTTATTAATACTTTGGTATGATATTGTGGTATCCTCCTCTGACTGTTCATGTGAATCGACTTGGCACATGCTCACGCATTCATATGACTAATCAATAGTCAGTAAGCCTTGCCGATTTATTTTGCCTCAGAGTTCTTGTATCACTTTCATACCATAATTAGCCCTGTTTTGTTGCAAGTATGATTATGATAGGTATTGCTCTCTCGTTTGTCGCTCCCTCTCTTTTGCTAGCCTTCACTTGCACTGAGTATGAGCTCTACCTGTGCTTCTAACTCCCCAAAACCAATATTGCCACTGTGTCCACCATACCTACCTATTAGCATCATTTGCTACTTCAGTGCATATTTTATATGTCGTGCTTTCTTCTAAATAAAATGTTTGTCTGTTTTGAGAAAGTTAGTTAGTAAACCTCTCACGAACTTGATGGCACACTTTATTCCTTGTGCTTAATAATCCTGAACCATTGTGACTTGTCCATGAAAGTTATATGCTTGCAAATTATATGCTGGGAGTCAGCATAGCCGTGCTGTCACGGGGAATGCTTTCAACACTTTATGAATATCTCATCTAGTTGATACCTTGCTCTTTTGTTTGCGGATGTCGATGATGTGAAATGAAAGGGGAGCTTGTGTGAGTTCATGGAGACTATACATTGTGTTAGAGAAACGCCTGGGCCGCTAGCCTAATCCATGCCTAATCATGGTGGAAACTTGCAGCATCACCATAATGAGCATTTATGAAGCATCCTCAATAAAAATCTATACACATAGAAAATAAAAAGATCGCTGAGATGCTCATTGTCTGCTTGCCTTGTCATTTTGATCATGGGATAGCTCATGTATCTTGTGCAAGGGGTACCCCGTTGGAGGTTCTCTATGATATGCATGTATTACAATGATAAGAACTTATAGGTAACCAAAGTTGAGTAGCATGCGGAGCGGCCCTCGTACCCAAGGGACTTGGGATTTCCAGTATATGTTCTGTCAAGCATATGATTCAGAGTGGACCTCACTTTCACCTTAACCACATGAAGATGCCTATGATAGGGTCCATGAGAGCTCAAATCTAACGAGTACCTTCCTTTCAAAATTTGGAAGCCTTTCAAACTTTCCAAAACCGTTTTCACAACCTTGTTGAGTCACCACTTATTCTATGAGAATCTTCTAGAGAGCATAGTTGTCATTCTTGTGTGTGTTCCAAAACTTGGTTAATTATGTCATGACTTTGATGCCTGTATCTCTGATATCTTTATCTCTAGTCTTCACTTGAACTTCAGAGGTGCCTAGGCATTTATATTATGCTCTTCAAACAAAGGCAAGCGAGATACCACTCTATCATACCTTACTATGACCATTGCAATGTTGCTTATGTTTATGTTTCATGCTACTTATTATTATTGAGTTGGTTTCTCTTCATAGATTGCAATGACTATTGAGTATACTTAGTTACATACTCTTTATTATGAATTGTCTACGCATCTACTCCCATGCTGAGAATATTTACATCATATGAAGCAATGTGTTCGTGAAATTTCTTTTATCGCACTCAGTTTTCAACTGAATTGCTTGAGGACAAGCAATAAGCTAACCTTTGGGGGAGTTGATACGCCCAATATGTATCTACTTTCTCGAACACTTTGTTATTGTTTCTCTTCTATACTTGTGTGATTTGGACAACTAGTACGGACTGACGCTGTTTTCAGCAGAATTACCTTGGTGTCTTGTTTTTGTGCAGAAAATCAACTATTAGGAAAAATCCCGGAAAATATGCCAAAAATTATATTTCACCACAAGACCCACGAAGCCAGAAGACGAGACGGAGAAGGATCCTGGGGGCCCACACCCATGCCTGGTGCGGGCCCACCACTAGCCGCGCCTAGGGGGGTTCAGCCACCCCAGGAACCCCCTCGGCCTCCCTCTCCGGCTATAAGTTTCCTTTCGACCTAAAAACCAAGGGGGTTCGATAGTTTTCTAGAATAGTTTCGCTCCGCCGCCGCCACTAGAAACCAAGATTCGGATCCAGAAACTCGGTTCTGGCACCCTGCCGGGATGGGGAATTTGGAGAGGATCATCGCCATCGTCATCACCAACGCATCTCCACCAACCACTGATGTTTCCCTCATCCATGAGTGAGTAATCCCCCACTGTAGGCTTGGGGATGGTAGGGATTGTATGAGATCTATCATGTAATCGAATAAGATTGTTAGGGAATAGTGCCTAGTATCTCTATTAGTGCTATTTGACTGTGTTGCAACTTGTTGTGCTTAATGCTTGTCACTAGGGCCCGAGTGCCATGATCTCAGATCTGAACTTATTATTGAATCATTATGATATTATTGTTTGTGATCTTATCTGCAAGTTGTGTACACATATCATTGTCCGGATGCAAAGGCCCCAAAGTGAAAATAATTGGGACAACTGGAGGGGATGGGTGTGGTGTGAGGATCACATGTGTTCATGGAGTGTTAATGCTTTGCTCCGGTGCTCTGTTAAAAGGAGCACCTTAATTTCTAGTAGTTACCTAGAGGCCTCGCTGCCACGGGTTGGCTGGACAAAAGATGTTGTGCAAGTTCTCATTGCAAGCAAATATGACTATATTTGGAGCACATGCCTAGGATTGTTTAGTACTTGGATGCTTGTTATTATTTATCTGCAATTCCCTAGATCTTAAAGTTACATGCTTAGACTCATCCATGCAATGCCCGTCCATCCATCCCTATGCCTACCGCACTCGAATCCCACTGTTTACCGTTACTGTTACTATTGCTACTGTTTCACTGTTGCTGTTGCTTTGTTGTTTCTACTACCAAACTGTTGCTACTGATAAATTATATGAGAAAGAACTATTTCCAGGTGCAGCTGAACTGACAACTCAGTTGTTAAGGCTTGCAAGTATTCTTTGGCTCCCCTTGTGTCGAATCAATAAATTGGGTAATACTACCCGCGAAGACTGTTGTGATCCCCTATTCTTGTGGGTCATCAATGCTTTGTTTGGGTTGACTTGGCACATGCTCACACCATGTTATGACTATGAACAAGTCACCATAGCCTCTATGATCATTTAGTCCTTGACATGTGGTACCACTTTATGCTTTGATTGGTAATGTTTTGTCGCTCTGTATGATTATTGCCATTATTGCTCTCTTAGTTGGTCGCCCCCAATATTTTGCTAGCCTCCACTTGTATGAGTAAGCTCTACTCATGCATCCAACTCCCAAGAAACCAAGTTATTCCAAAGTGTCCACTATAAATTCCTATGCATGGTGTGTTACACCATTCCAAGTATATTCTTGTTTTCATCTATCTTCCAATTAAAAAGTATTTTGTTATGTGAAAACTTAGTGATTAAAGCTCTCACAAACTTGAAGGCACACTTTATATTTCTTTCCCCTAATAAACTTGAACCATTGTGTCATCTATGTTGTATATGCTTGCACTTATATGTTGGAATTAGCAGAACCATGTTTTCATGGGCAATGTTTTCAACATTCTACTTGTACTTTGTACACAGTTGATATCATGCTCTTATGTCTATGGATGTCGCCGGTGTGCAAATAAAAAGGGAGCTTGTAAGTTCATGGAGTTATGTATTTTGTGTTAGAGAAACTTCTGGGCCGCTAGCCTAAGCCATGCCTAATCATGGTGGAAACTTGCAGCATCACCATAATGACCAATCTGTGAAGCATCCTCAATAAAAACCTATGCAAATATCAAATAAAAAGATCGCTGAGATGCTCATTGTCTGCTTGCCTTGTCATTTTGGTTATGGGATAGCTCCTGTACCATGTGCAAGGGGTACCCCGTTGGTGGTTCTCTATGATACGCATGTACTTACTATGACAAGAACTTATAGGTGACTACAGTTGAGTAGCATGAGGTGTGGCCCTCGTATTCAAGGGACTTGAGATTGCCAACTTATACTTTGTCAAGCATATACTCCATAGTTTGTTCACTTTAACCTTAATCACTTCAAGATGCTTATGATAGGGTAAATGAGGGCTAAAAGCTAACAAGTACCATAATTTTTGGAAGCTATTTTTGAAACTTGAAATCCCTGCTTCCCTTTATGAAGGGCCTTTCTTCCACTACTATTGAGTCTCCACCTTCTACCTTTAGGCACCATTAAGAGAGTATAGTTGCCATTCTTAGTTCTATGTGCAATGTCCCAAAACTTATTGATTGATGCATATTGTGATATTACTTTCTCTTGTGCTACTTGTTTCTAGTCACCCTTGTGAAGTTTGAAGGTGTCCTATGCATCTATTTGCTACTCTATGAGGGACAAGCTGATTTCCACTATGCCATGTTTTCTGTATGTGCAACAAACAAACGTTTTTCAATGCATACTATTCATGATCTTTGTTTGTAGCCTTTCATGTTGAACGCATGGTTACTTTGTCTTATTGTTAGAACTCCATCTTTCATGCACATGTTTAGAGTTCTTTGATCCCAGCTTTCAATTCTTGCAAATGGTTTGATCTACCTCAAAAATTATTCTTTTTATCACTTACCTACTCGAGGACGAGCAGGAGTTAAGCTTGGGGATGCTTGATACGTCAGAAACGTATCTATAATTTTTTATGTTCCTTGCTTGTTTAGTATCCACTTTGCTTTTCTTTGTCTACACTTTGAGGTGTTTTTATATATTTTCTGGAACTAACCTATTAACAAGTTGCCATAGTGACAGTTGCCTGTTTTCTTCTGTTTTTGGTTCCAGAAAGGCAGAAAATCAATATTCTTAGAATTGGACGGGACAAAAGCCAAAGTCAATATTTTACCGTGGGTGACACGAAGTCCAGAGGAGAGACGGAGAGGCAAGCCAGGGCGGCCAAACCCAGATAGGCGCGGCCAGGAGTGGGCCCGTTCCTAGCCAGGGTGTGGGCCCCCTGGTCGCCTCCCAGCCTCGCCTCTTCGCCTATAAGAATCCCCCGATGCAGAAACTCTAGGCACCCGATCAAAACTGAAGTTCTTCCCGGCACTCTACGGGAGGGGAAATCATCCCGAAGGCCTTCTTCTCCGGTATGATGCGTGAGTAGTTCCACCTTGGACTATGGATCCATGTAGTAGCTAGATGGTTGTATATCCTCCTTGTGCTTTCATGTATGGATCTTGTGAGCTCCATTCATGATCAAGATCTAATCTATTTGTAATCATGCATGTTGTGTTTACGGGGATCCGATGGATAATGAGATTACTATGTCAGATTGATTAATGGTTTTGTCTTTATGATTCTATCATGTTCGTGTTGTTTGTTATCTTGCATGCTCTCCGTTGTTAGTAGCTATCTTGGCCAAGTAGTTGCTAGTGACTACAAGAGGGGGTATTTATGCTCGATAATGGGTTCATGCCTCTAGTTTCCAAGGGAAGTGACAAAAATCTCTTCGGTTGTTGATGTGTTGTTGCCACTAGGGAGAAAACAACGATCTCTTGTTCATGGAACAAGTGGATTGTTTAACTTACAAACTTTGCTTAAAGCAGTTGTATGTTGCTCGCAACTTATTACTGGACGGGGTTCGGATGATAACCTGAAGGTGGACTTCTAGTCATAGATGAAGTTGGATGGCGGTCTATTTATCTTGTTCTATTGCCCAATCGAATATCATAGGATCTTTTTGTCTGGTATTGCATTGTTATGCCAAGCTCAGTTCCTGTCAATTGCCCTGCTGTAATTTGTTTAGCCTTCATGCCATGTTGTTTATCTAAGGAGAGCACCTCTCCAATCTTTACCATTGATACATCATCCACTATTACATATTTACTTGCTGAAAACCACCATTACCTTCCACACCATACGTTTAATCCTTTGTTACAACAAATCGGTGAGCTTGACAACCTCACTGTTCTTTGGGACAAAGTCTTGAGGTTGTGTTGTGCAGGTCTCCGTGTTGCTTGCAACACCTGTGTGACATTTCCTTCCTCCTTCTAGTTCGATAACCTCAGTCTCTACTGAGGGAAGACTTTCTGCTATGCTCATAACACCTTGCTCTTGGGGTTTCCAACGAAGTGCTCCACGTCAAGCACCAATATTGTATGCCATGACTTGTGTGTTTTATGTATGTTGTTGGCTTTTGTTTCACTACCTTATGTTTTTCTCTTTACTTGTGTTGATTCTACTTTTTCTCTATCCTATGCAATATATGCGTAGCTTTGTTATCAGCACCGTCGAGGAGTTCAAGGGAACTCGTTGTGGTTCTCGTATCGTGGAGCTCACTAGTGTTCTCAATCTCCCCCTCCCTAATATTAAGGGACTTCAGCTTACGAAGTTTGAGAGGAAGGATCTATGGGGATTTAGAGTCTCGCAGCCAGGATGCCAGTCAGAGCAACCCACAGAGGAGATTGCATTAAAGTTGATGCATGATGACAAGGATAAGGGACTCGACGTTGCCATGCAGGAGCTACTTGGACGCCTTTGTGGACGTCCCTCCACCGAGCTTAGGGGCCTCTACTTCCACCCATTTGGGAGACGTGACGAGGAGGGAGAGGTTGTAGTGTATGATGACTCCACTAGAGAGACTATTGAGCCAATGCATCTGTATCTTCAGGACCTAGAGAGCCTCGTTAGACACCTCGACACTGATAGGACCAATGTCATGCTTAGCAATGACGAGCTACAGGTTTAGTTGAGGGAGAAGGACAAGGGCTTCACGGAGCAGGATAAGATCATCAAGGAGATGGAAGCTAGGTTCGAGAAGCAATACAAGAGGTTCAAGAACCAAGAGAAGAGAGTGCAGGATAGGAACAAGAGGATCAACGAGCTGAAGGCTGAGATAGAGCACAAGGATCTTGAGCTAGAGACACAGCAGGGAGTGATAGAGAAGCTCCACTCGCAGAAGAGAGCCCTCCGGGCGAAGGTCGATGTTTTGACTACCCCGTGGAGGAGTACAAGACAACAATGGAGACATCAGGACTTACTCTAGTAGATGAGGAGGTCGACATGGTGTAGTAGTGTTGACTACTTGGCTACCTATCTATCTATCATCCTTTTATTTATCGAGTCGCAATGATCATCCAACATGTGGATGGCTTTGCTAGTGTGTTCACTTGTCCAAAACTTGTTGTTTACGTTGTGTAAACTCTACGTTTATCTTGTGCTTGATTAATTGTGATTGTTTCTATGTGATGTAATGTCCATGTTAGCATCTATGGGTTATATCTCATTACTTATCCTTATTGAAACCACAGATGCCTCCCCATCGTGCCAACCCCAACACTAACAACAATGACAAACAATGGCAATGAGATGCAGCAGCTGATGACAGCCCAGACTCAGTCGATGCAAATGATGACCCAGATCATGGCAAATCAGAATTAGAACCAAAACAACAACAACAATAAAAACAACCCACCATCCTTTGATATGCTTACAAGGTTTTTGAGGTTAAGGCCTGCAAAGTTCTCGGGAACCACTGATCCTATGGTAGCCAATGACTGGCTACATTTTGTGAACAAGGACTTGGTCACTGTGGGCTACACTGATGAGGAAAAGGTCAGATTTTTAGCACATCTGCTTGAAGGACTAGCAGCTACTTGGTGGGACATTTTCCAAATCACCACTCCTATTGAAGATGTGACTTAGGCAATATTTGAGGATGGATTCCGCACTGCTCATATCTCATTAGGAGTGATGAGTTTGAAGAAGAAAGAGTTCCACAACCTTAAGCAACGTCACCGTAGTGTGGCAGAATATATTGAGGAGTTCAACAATCTGGCACGCTATGCACCGGATGATGTTGACACTGATGCTAAGAGGAAGGTAAAATTCCTTGAAGGGCTGAATGATAAGATGTGCATGCAGCTATCTGTTGCATATGTCCCAACTTATCAATCACTATGTGACAAAGCCACCATCTTGGAGAGCAATATGAAATAGGTGGAGAATAGGAAGAGGAAGCATCACGTTGATAAGCATAGTTCTGGATCATCACACAAGCGTTCCCATGGTGATGATAGTGGAGGTTCTGGATCCCACAAACATGGGAAGTATAAAAACCACCACAACAGTAACTGTCACCATGATAACAAACACCACCATAGTCATGACAATGGTGGGCAGAGGAACCACAAGAGTGGGTACAAGAGCCACCATGGTGGAAATGGCAATGGAAGTCAGCCAACAAAGAAGGAAATCAGTCAGGTTGAGTGCTTCAAATGCAAGAAAACTAGGCACTATGGCAATGGATGCCCAGAAAATAAGGCTGAGGGAGCCAACAAGCCAAACTCTTTTCAGAAGGGTCAAGTGAACCACATCAATGTGGAGGAAATCTATGAGAAATCCGATGTTGTGGATGGTAAGTTCAATCTTAATTCTTTTCCAGCACTTGTTCTTTTTTATACCGGTGCATCACATTAATTCATATCAAGAGCATTTGTTGATAAAAATGGACTTCCAACTGAAACTATTGGATGTCATATTAAAGTAAGCTCTCCAGGTGGAGAGATGATAGTAAATTTTGGATGTCATGATCTAGTGATAGAATTTGGAAAGTATAAGTTTAAAGTTAGTCTGATAATCCTAGATTCCCAAGGATTGGATGTAATTTTTGGCATGGATTGGATGACTAAGTATGAAGGAGTAATAGATTGTGCCAATCGTACTGTTAAACTCACAACCCCGGATAAGAAACGGATTAGGTTAAAGTCTAACTTTGAATCTAAAGGGAGTAAGCTAAATTCTCTTAAGGTCGTTAGCATAGAAAGTGTACCAGTTGTGAAAGAGTACCCAGATGTGTTTCGGGAGGAATTACCAGGAATGCCACCAGATTGAGATGTGGAGTTTTTGATTGACTTATTGCAAGGATCTGGACCAATAGCAAAGAGACCCTACAAGGTGTCAGTTGATGAGTTGAAAGAACTCAAGAAACAACTTGGAGAATAGTTGTAGAAAGGATTTATCCAACCAAGTTCTTCGTCTTGGGGTGCATCAGTTCTATTTGTTAAGAAGAAGGATATAAGTTAAAGGTTATGCATAGATTATCATTCACTCAATGAGGTGACTATAAAGAACAAGTACCATTTGCCTAGAATAAATGATCTATTTGATCAGCTAGAAGGAGCCCGAGTGTTCTCAAAAATTGATCTCCGATCAGGCTATTTTCAGCTAAAGATTAGAGAGCAAGACATACCTAAGACTGCTTTCACCACTAGGTATGGATTGTATGAGTACACCGTGATGCCATTTGGACTAACAAATGCACCAGCTTATTTCATGAACATGATGAACAAAGTGTTCATGGAGTATCTTGACAGGTTTGTGGTCGTATTCATCGATGACATTTTGATCTATTCCAAGAGAAAAGAAGAGCATGAAGAACATTTGCTTTTGATACTTGAGAAACTCAAGGAGCATAAGTTGTATGCCAAGTTCAGTAAGTGTGAATTTTGGTTGAATGAAGTTGGATTTCTTGGACATATTGTGTCAGGAGATGGTATAGTTATCGATCCCGCAAAGGTGTCAGCTGTAACCGAGTGGGAATCTCCCAAGTCAGTTAAAGAAGTTCGTAGTTTCCTAGGCTTGGCAGGATACTATAGGAGGTTCATTGAGAATTTATCAAAACTATCTAAGCCAATGACGGAGTTACTTAAGAAAGAAAATAAGTTTGATTAGACTGAAGGATGTGAAATCAATTTCCAAGAATTAAAGAAGAGACTAGTGTCAGCACCAGTCTTATGTCTGCCAGATTTAGAGAAGAACTTTCAAGTCTATTGTCATACATCTCACCAAGGATTGGGTGGAGTTTAAATGCAAGAAGCGAAAGTTGTGGCTTACGCCTCGAGACAACTCAAAACTCATGAAGTAAATTATCCTACTCATGACTTAGAGTTATCCTTTGTTGTCCATGCACTCAAAACATGGAGACACTATATTTTGGGAAAGCGTTGTGAAGTGTTCACTGATCACAAGAGTTTGAAATATATTTTCACCCAGAAGGAACTCACTATGAGACAAAGAAGGTGGCTAGAGATCATCAAGTACTATGACTTGAGTTTGCAATACCATCCTGGTAAAGCAAATGTTGTAGCACATGCTTTAAGCTGAAAGGTTTATGTGAATGTCCTCACTAAAGGAGAATTGCCAGATGATTTGTGTGCTCAATTCAAAGAGCTAAGATTGGAAATAATGCCTGAAGGATATCTCATGTCATTGGAAGTTCAACTAACATTGTTGGATAAGATCAAAAAAGCCCAAAAGTTGGACAAGGAAATAGAGGGGATTAAGAGTGAAATTAGTAAAGGGAAGGGTAAAGGATTCCATGAAGATGAACAAGGAACTTTATGGTATGGAAAGCGTATCTACATGTCACATCCCAAAATTTTCCAAATTTTGAAATGTGAAAAATAAATAAACAAAATAAAATTTTGTTGAAATTTAGGGTGAGAAGAAACTTTTTGATTCCAATTGGAAACATCAAAACCTATTTTGATCAAATAAAAATCCTAAAGGGATTTAAATAGATAAACAAATAATAATCTTGGCCAAGCTTTTGAAATAAAATATTTCTATTTGATAAAAGGAGTAAAAGTTTATTTAAATAAAATAATGAGGATTTATTAATATCCAATTTTATTAAATTAAAGGCTTTTCCATTTTAAATAAACACTAAAACTTGTCAATTTATTTTAAATAAGATTTCCAAGTGTTTTATATTTTCAAATAAAACCTACTGAAATGATTTTGGTATTATTTAGATTTCAAATAGATTTTTTTAAAATAAATTAAAACCTATTTGAATTAATAACTAAGGTCTATTTATTTAATTATTAATGGATCCTAAAAAAGATTAAAATTTATTTTTTTTTGGACCTTGGAATGTGTTGTTAAACAGAATTAAAAACTACACAAAGTTTGGCAAAGGTTTGAATTCATTTGGATGTTTGAATTGTTTGAATAAAATCAAAATAGAATTCCAAATAGAACAAGAAAAAGCTATCAGTATAAAAAATGAAACAGATTCAACCCAATCCAACAGGCCCAGTAGCCCAAATCGCAGCCCAACTTTCCCCCCACAGCGAAGCGTTTTCTTACGCGCGAGCACACCCGCAGAGACACAGACAGGTGGACCCCGTGTCCTCTCTCCCTCTCTCGCTGTTAGCACGGCCCCACTGCCACGCAATCATCTTCAACCCCATGACCTCGTCTCCTCGCCGTTTCTGGCAGTAACTCCGGCGATGAATACCAGTTAATGCCTGTGTTAAATCCTCCGGTGACCACGCGTACATAAGCGCCCACCTCTCCTCCCTCTTTCCCCTCACTCGCCCCACCTTCTCTGCCCCTAGGCTGCCCGAATTTGCGCCGGCAACGCCACTGCTCCGACGAGCTTCTCCAGCAAATTCCGGCCATACCTCGCCGCCCCCCACCTCCCACTGCACACGAGCTTGTTCTCCAGCTCCTGGCGCATCTCCCCGTGCCACTAGTTCACCCGCGCTTGCCCCAGAGCGTCGGCAAGGACGACCTCAACTCGCCACCGCCGTCTGTCCCGCCTGCGCCGAGTTTCCTCGGTGAGCTCCGTTCGCCCCAGCACCTCCTGTTGATGCTCCCATCATTCCCAGATCAGCACGCGTCTAACCACGCCTTTGTTTTGCCTTGGGGTGAACTGCAGCGTCGCCCCGTCGTCAAACAGAACCACCCGCCGCTCGCAGCAACTCTGGCGAGCAATCGTCGCCTCTCCAGTGCGCCCCTCGCCAAGCCAACGCCACCTCGAGCTTCGCCAACCCCCTGCGAGCACGGTGAGCACCCCCGTTACCTCCCTTGCGTCCTGTATCGCCAGCTCCGCCGCAGCCAGCATGCGCCGCCGCCAGCCGCCGCTAGCGCCGCCCAACCATGGTCAGAGGAACCGTGTCCGTTAGATCTTGATCCTTTGGCTGAGATTAGAACTTAAGCGAAAGGGTATCGTGTGCTCTGTGCCGCACGATCTCACTTAAATCCTGCGGTCCAGAGAGCTCGATCCAAACGAAACGGTACCGTCCAATAGGAAACAGCCAGGTGGTTTAGTTTAAACAGAAATTTGAATCTGATTGATATGCAAACTTGTAAAATTCATAACTTTAATTCTACACGTCCAAATTTTGCAAATTTTATATCAATGGAATCAGTAGAACAACTACTTTGCAACCATGCATTTTTTAATGTTTTGCTTCTGTAAAATTGGTTGAAATTGCAGAAACATGTGTAGGCTTATTTTGAATATAGAAATTGTTCTAGATATATTTTTAATGTGAAATCTTTGCAAAATGGTTTTTTGTGAACCTACTGACCCTAGGAACCAACTTATGGATTTAAAATGTATTTTGTGAAGTCTAGAAATAAATATTTGATTTAGCTCATTTCTAGCCAAATAAAAATATGGATTATGGTTTAAAATTGATTTTTGAGTGAAACCTTTGAGAATTGATTTTATTCAAACCTTCTGACCCTAAACACCAAGTTTTGAGAATTAAAATATATTTGGTGAACACTTTAAAGAATATTGCTTTGCTAAAAGCATTTTCAACCACATAAAATATTGATTTGATTTAAAAATGGTTTATAGATGAAACCTTTTGCAAATAGCTTTACCACTTTAGTAAATGACCACTTTTGAACTTTATAATGTTTAGAGCCTAGTTGAAACCACTTTTGCAAATAAAACTATCTTTTGCATGCTTGCATGCATGACCTTGTTTCTATTATTTTATGTGTGACAAATTGGTTGGAATGCTAGTTGAATTTGTGTTTGCTTGATTGAATTTGTAGTGGAATTAGAAGAGTGTGATATTTGCAAGATCAAGAAGTGAACCATCATTCTCTACTAAAAAGGCAGGTGACACTATCATCCAAGTCCTACTATTTTCATTACACTTAGTGGATTTTTGTAACATGCATGAAAAAGATTTCTATATTTTATGATATGCTAAATCCTAATAGGATACCCTTATATCTCCCTTAGTGGAAAACAATGTAGTTGTAGTATGCTTAGCCCAGCTATATATTTGGGATGGGATACATGTTATGAGTATATGAAGAGTTGAAAAGACATATGTTTTATATAATAAAACAAGTACTCAATGAACCACCTGGGTGGACAAGGATACTCAAGATTGGACAAGGTGGCAACAAAAGGAGCCATGTTTATATGGCTATCTCTTTTGTATGTGAACTAGAAGAAAACCACCCAGGGACTTAGAGATTGAACATGTTTCTCGTACAGTGGCTTCCGTGTAAAGCCACATGCTAAATGGGCTCTGGCTTAGTCAACTACATAGTGGAAGACCCATGCATTGGCATCTTCAGGTTAACTATAATTCTGTAAGGGAACTTGAAACCCTACATTGGTGCCTGGATGACAAGCTAGCATTGTGTATTGGGAGGACTTCTATGGAAAGACTTTGTCACATTCTCAATCTGCCGACTCCATTTTTTGAGTACTTATCCAGCGGCCACTGGTGGCATCAATATGAGAGTGTGTCATGTGGGTAAAGTGTACAACTTCTGCAGAAGATCAAATTCTAAGTACTTAGCCATGTCCCCGGTTATAGACAATACTGAGCAACTAAGGCCTGAAGCTATGGAAGATCTCGACATTCCAATTTCTCAAAATAAAACTTGATGGTGACAACAAGGGATTTTTAAGGACTTGGAGTTTTCCAAGAAGTTTAGAAAGATTTTACAAAAGATCAAAACTAATTTGAAAAGATAGGAAAAAACTATATTGCTTTCTGCAAATGAGCCTAAACCCTACTTGGCCAAATATGCATGTAATGATAGGATCCATTTATTTCTACATAGTAGTGAAACTTTCCAATACAATTCAAATGTATTGACCCTTGTGGCTGCAACTTATTATGTTGCAGGTTTGTTTGATGTTAGTGAAGTTTAATGAATAGGATTACAAGTCTACAACCAACATGATTGCCTGTGGCACTTTGAAGATGAAGGACCCCATGTTTTATAGATATTCTGCTGCAATGTAATGTGATAGCCAAATGAGCTATGTAAGATGTAATGAATTATTTTATTCCTGGTTATAAAGTTGTATTATGACCTTTGTTTCTTGATATTACATCTTAACTGTGGATGTTAGCTATTGATCTAGGGACTAGCATTGTTAACACAGGGATCTCTACCTTATTAAAGGTTGGGAACCTTACAGATGGTATCAGAGCACTGTGTTGCCTGTAGGATTGTAACCCTAGGATTGGACAAAACCCCTTAGAAAAAAATAGGAGTTGTATTTGTTCCAAAACTTATTTACAAACAATCTTGTAAACTCTTTTCTCAACCAATTTGATTTTAATACTATGTCTCTTCTATTTCAAACTTGATGGACAAAGCCTACCCCATGGCCAAAGACTTCACCATGTGCAAAGGATTTCATCAACTCTAATGACTTCAACATCTTCAAGTGATATCAACTTTAGTTTCACCACAGATTTCAACTTATACATCACTAAGGACTACAAGTGAAAAACCAAGAGACATTAGATTACCTACCAAAAACATTGATATCAAGTTAAAGTATGGATCATATTGACCTATGAGGTATGACTATACTAGGTTGATTATTTCAAGAAAACTTGTTGTTTCCTTCAACTCATGAGTTAAGCTCATAAGTTGTTAAGTGAATAGTTGATTGTTGATTGTTTGATTGAACTTGGTTGTTTTGAGTTGTGTGTTATGACTTCTTAAAAAAAACCTATCCACCAATAGTAATCCCTATCAAACCAACAGATGCCTCCCCGTTATGCCAACCCCAACCAAAACAACAACATCACTCCTGAGATGCGGCAGATGTTGGCATCTCAGACACAACTGATGCAGGAGATGACCACATTCATACAGAATCAGAACAACAACAACAACAACAACAACAACAACAACAACAACAACAACAACAACAACAACAACAACAACAACAACAACAACAACAACAACAACAACAACAACAACAACAACAACAACAACAACAACAACAACAACAACAACAACAACAATCAGAATAATCCTCCAGCACTTGACATGCTCACCAAGTTTCTGAAACTTAGGCCTACAAGGTTCTCTGGAACAACTGGTCCAATGGAAGCCAATGACTGGTTACGTTCAGTAAACAAAGACTTAGTGACTGTTGGCTGCACCGATGAAGAAAAAGTTAGGTTTGCAGCATTTCTGCTTGAAGGACCAGCAGCAACATGGTGGGACAACTTTCAGATCACCACTCCACTTGAAGATGTGACTTGGGCTATTTTTGAGGATGGATTCAGAACAACTCACATCTCACCTGGAGTGATGTACTTGAAGAAAAAGGAGTTTCACAATCTGAAACAGCGTCACCTCAGTGTGGCTGAGTATATTGAAGAATTCAACAATCTGGCACGCTATGCACTAGATGAAGTTGATACAGATGCTAAGAGAAAGGAGAAATTTCTTGAAGGACTTAATGATGAGTTGAACCTGCAGCTAGATGTTGCCTATGTCCCAACTTATCAATCACTCTGTGACAAAGACACCATTTTGGAAAACAAGATGAATCAAGTTGAGAACAGAAAGAGGAAGCATAAACTCAAGAATCACTCAGGATCATCAAAAAAGAAACATTCATTCAAAAAGAGCAATGAAGATTCTGAACCACATCAGTATCACCACAACAACAATGGAAATGATAATAATGGAAATGATACTGACAATGGAGATGACCAGAACCAACATGACACTTTCAGGAAGAAAGACATTATCCAGTTGCAGTGCTATAATTGTAAAGAACTTGGACACTATGCATCAGACTGTCCTGAGAAGAAAAAGAAAAAGGATGTTAGAAGAGCCAATGGAAATGACTCCAATGTGACCTAGAAAGGACATGTGAACCACATTGACATGGATGGAAACTTTGAAGAGATAGAAGAAGTGGATGTCAGAAACTAGTTAACTCAGAAGAGTCAAATAAGGATTTGTTGTCTGGATATTAAGTGTTGAACCCATAGTCAAGTGAACCATCAATGTAATCCTATGAGACTTTATTTTAAGGGTGGTAGTACCCTAGTTGTCTTCAAGCCAACTTGTAACCCTAGACTTCCCAAATCTCGGGACGAGATTTATTTTAAGGGTGGTAGCCTGTCACATCCCAAAATTTTCCAAATTTTGAAATGTGAAAAATAAATAAACAAAATGAAATTTTGTTGAAATTTAGGGTGAGAAGAAACTTTTTGATTCCAATAGGAAACATCAAAACCTATTTTGATCAAATAAAAAATCCTAAATGGATTTAAAAAGATAAACAAATAATAAATAAAATTATAATAGTTGGAATCACTATTTTTGAATCTTTAAATAAAAATATATGGTTTCTATAAAGCATAGGTAGAAATAAAAATAAGGATTATTTTAAAGAGACAAAGTAATCTTGGCCAAGCTTTTGAAATAAAATATTTCTATTTGATAAAAGGAGTAAAAGTTTATTTAAATAAAATAATGAGGATTTATTAATATCCAATTTTATTAAAGTAAAGGCTTTTCCATTTTAAATAAACACTAGAACTTGTCAATTTATTTTAAATAAGATTTCCAAGTGTTTTATATTTTCAAATAAAACCTACTGAAATGATTTTGGTATTATTTAGATTTCAAATAGATTTTTTTAAAATGAAATAAAACCTATTTGAATTAATAACTAAGGTCTATTTATTTAATTATTAATGGATCCTAAAAAAGATTAAAATATATTTTGTTTTGGACCTTGGAATGTGTTGTTAAACAGAATTAAAAACTACACAAAGTTTGGCAAAGGTTTGAATTCATTTGGATGTTTGAATTGTTTGAATAAAATCAAAACAGAATTCCAAATAGAAAAAGAAAAAGCTATCAGTATAAAAAAATGAAACAGATTCAACCCAATCCAACAGGCCCAGCAGCCCAACTCGCAGCCCAACTTTTCCCCCCACAGCGAAGCGTTTTCTTACGCGCGAGCACACTTGTAGGGACACAGACAGGTGGACCCCGTGTCCTCTCTCCCTCTCTCGCTGTTAGCACAGCCCCACTGCCACGCAATCATCTTCAACCCCACGACCTCGTCGCCTCTCTGTTTCTGGCAGTAACTCCGGCGATGAATACCAGTTAGTGCCTGCGTTAAATCCTCTGGTGACCACGCTTACATAAGCGCCCACCTCTCCTCCCTCTTTCCCCTCACTCGCCCCACCTTCTCTGCCACAGGCTGCCCGAATTTCCGCCGGCAACACCACTGCTCCGACGAGCTTCTCTAGCAAATTCCGGCCATACCTCGCCGCCCCCACCTCCAACTGCACATGAGCCTCTTCTCCACCTCCTGGCGCATCTCCCCGTGCCACTAGTTCGCCCGCGCTTGCCCCAGAGCGTCGGCAAGGATGACCTCAACTCGCCACCGCCGTCTGTCCCGCCTCCGTCGAGTTTCCCCGGTGAGCTCCGTTCGCCCCAGCACCTCCTGTCGATGCTCCCATCATTCCCAGATCAGCACGCGTCTAACCACGCCTTTGTTTTGCGTTGGGGTGCACTGCAGCGTCGCCCCGTCGTCAAACAGAACCACCCGCCGCTCGCAGCAACTCTGGCGAGCAATCGTCGCCTCTCCAGTGCGCCCCTCGCCAAGCCAACGCCACCTCGAGCTTCGCCAACCCCCTGTGAGCATGGTGAGCACCCCCGTTACCTCCCTTGCGTCAGCTCGCGCCTTGGCATGCCGCCGCCGCCCGCTAGCGCCGCCCAACCATGGTCAGAGGAACCGTGTCCGTCAGATCTTGATCCTTTGGCTGAGATTAGAACTTAAGCGAAAGGGTATCGTGTGCTCTGTGCCGCACGATCTCACTTAAATCCTGCGGTCCAGAGAGCTCGATCCAAACGAAACTGTACCGTCCAATAGGAAACAGCCACGTGGACATGGTTTAGTTTAAAACAGAAATTTGAATCTGATTGATATGCAAACTTGTAAAATTCATAACTTTAATTCTACACGTCCAAATTTTGCAAATTTTATATCAATGGAATCAGTAGAACAACTAATTTGCAACCATGCATTTTTTTAATGTTTTGCTTCTGTAAAATTGGTTGAAATTGCAGAAACATGTGTAGGCTTATTTTGAATATAGAAATTGTTCTAGATATATTTTTAATGTGAAATCTTTGCAAAATGGTTTGTTGTGAACCTACTGACCCTAGGAACCAACTTATGGATTTAAAATGTATTTTGTGAAGTCTAGAAATAAATATTTGATTTAGCTCATTTCTAGCCAAATAAAAATATGGATTAAGGTTTAGAATTGATTTTTGAGTAAAACCTTTGAGAATTGATTTTATTCAAACCTTCTGACCCTAAACACCAAGTTTTGAGAATTAAAATATATTTGGTGAACACTTTAAAGAATATTGCTTTGCTAAAAGCATTTTCAACCACATAAAATATTGATTTGATTTAAAAATGGTTTATAGATGAAACCTTTTGCAAATAGCTTTACCACTTTAGTAAATGACCACTTTTGAACTTTTTAATGTTCAGAGCCTAGTAGAAACCACTTTTGCAAATAAAATTATCTTTTGCATGCTTGCATGCATGACCTTGTTTCTATTATTTTATGTGTGACAAATTGGTTGGAATGCTAGTTGAATTTTGTTTGCTTGATTGAATTTGTAGTGGAATTAGAAGAGTGTGATATTTGCAAGATCAAGAAGTGAACCATCATTCTCTACTAAAAAGGCAGGTGACACTATCATCCAAGTCCTACTATTTTCATTACACTTAGTGGATTTTTGTAACATGCATGAAAAAGATTTATATATTTTATGATATGCTAAATCCTAATAGGATACCCTTATATCTCCCTTAGTGGAAAACAATGTAGTTGTAGTATGCTTAGCCCAGCTATATATTTGGGATGCGATACATGTTATGAGTATATGAAGAGTTGAAAAGACATATGATTTATATAATAAAACAAGTACTCAATGAACCACCTGGGTGGACAAGGATACTCAAGATTGGACAAGGTGGCAACAAATGGAGCCATGTTTATATGGCTATCTCTTTTGTATGTGAACTAGAAGAAAACCACCCAGGGACTTAGAGATTGAACATGTTTCTCGTACAGTGGCTTCCGTGTACAGCCACATGCTAAATGGGCTCTGGCTTAGTCAACTACATAGTGGAAGACCCATGCATTGGCATCTTCAGGTTAACTAGAATTGTGTAAGGGAACTTGAAACCCTACATTGGTGCCTGGATGACAAGCTAGCATTGTGTATTGGGAGGACTTCTATGGAAAGACTTTGTCACATTCTCAATCTGCCAGTACTCCATTTTGCTGAGTACTTATCCAGCGGCCACTGGTGGCATCAATATGAGAGTGTGTCATGTGGGTAAAGTGTACAACTTCTGCAGAAGATCAAATTCTAAGTACTTAACCGTGTCCCCGGTTATAGACAATACTGAGCAACTAAGGCCTGAAGCTATGGAAGATCTCGACATTCCAATTTCTCAAAATAAAACTTGATGGTGACAACAAGGGATTTTTAAGGACTTGGAGTTTTCCAAGAAGTTTAGAAAGATTTGACAAAAGATCAAAACTAATTTGAAAAGATAGGAAAAAACTATATTGCTTTCTACAAATGAGCCTAAACCCTACTTGGCCAAATATGCATGTAATGATAGGATCCACTTATTTCTACATAGTAGTGAAACTTTCCAATACAATTCAAATGTATTGACCCTTGTGGCTGCAACTTATTATGTTGCAGGTTTGTTTGATGTTAGTGAAGTTTGTTGAATAGGATTACAAGTCTACAACCAACATGATTGCCTGTGGCACTTTGAAGATGAAGGACCCCATGTTTTATAGATATTCTGCTACAATGTAATATGATAGCCAAATGAGCTATGTAAGATGTAATGAATTATTTTATTCCTGGTTATAAAGTTGTATTATGACCTTTGTTTCTTGATATTACATCTTAACTGTGGATGTTAGCTATTGATCTAGGGACTAGCATTGTAAACACAGGGATCTCTACCTTATTAAAGGTTGGGAACCTTACAGATGGTATCAGAGCACTGTGTTGCCTGTAGGATTGTAACCCTAGGATTGGACAAAACCCCTTAGAAAAAAATAGGAGTTGTATTTGTTCCAAAACTTATTTACAAACAATATTGTAAACTCTTTTCTCAACCAATTTGATTTTAATACTATGTCTCTTTTATTTCAAACTTGATGGACAAAGCTTACCCCATGGCCAAAGACTTCACCATGTGCAAAGGATTTCATCAACTCTAATGACTTCAACATCTTCAAGTGATATCAACTTTAGTTTCACCAAAGATTTCAACTTAGGCATCACTAAGGACTACAAGTGAAAAACAAAGAGACATTAGATTGCCTACCAAAAACATTGATATCAAGTTAGAGTATGGATCATATTGACCTATGAGGTATGACTATACTAGGTTGATTATTTCAAGAAAACTTGTTGTTTCCTTCAACTCATGAGTTAAGCTCATAAGTTGTTAAGTGAATAGTTGATTGTTGATTGTTTGATTATTTGATTGAACTTGGTTGTTTTGAGTTGTGTGTTATGACTTCTTAAAAAAACCTATCCACCAATAGTAATCCCTATCAAACCAATAGATGCCTCCCCGTCGTGCCAACCTCAACCAAAACAACAACATCACTCCTGAGATGCAGCAGATGTTGGCATCTCAGACACAACTGATGCAGGAGATGACCACATTCATACAGAATCAGAACAACAACAACAACAACAACAACAACAACAACAACAACAACAACAACAACAACAACAACAACAACAACAACAACAACAACAACAACAACAACAACAACAACAACAACAACAACAACAACAACAACAACAACAACAACAACAACAACAACAACAACAACAACAACAACAACAACAACAACAACAACAACAACAACAACAACAACAACAACAACAACAACAACAACAACAACAACAACAACAACAACAACAACAACAACAGCAACAACAACAACAACAACAACAACAACAACAACAACAACAACAACAACAACAACAACAACAACAACAACAACAACAACAACAACAACAACAACAACAACAACAACAACAACAACAACAACAACAACAACAACAACAACAACAACAACAACAACAACAACAACAACAACAACAACAACAACAACAACAACAACAACAACAACAAATAACAACAACAACAACATGACATGCTCACAACAAGTTTACAACTTACAACAACAACAACAACTGGAACAACAACAACCAATGGAAGCCAATGACTAGTTACGTTCAGTAACAAAGACTTAGTGACTGTTGGCTGCACCGATGAAGAAAAAGTTAGGTTTGCAGCATTTACGCTTGAAGGACCATGACAACATGGTGGGACAACTTTGGATCACCACTCCACTTGAAGATGTGACTTGGGCTATTTTTGAGGATGGATTCGAACAACTCACATCTCACAGGTGATGTACTTGAAGAAAAGGAGTTTCACAATCAAACAGCGTCACCTCAGTGTGGCTGAGTATATTGAAGAATTCAACAATCTGGCACGCTATGCACTAGATGAAGTTGATACAGATGCTAAGAGAAAGGAGAAATTTCTTGAAGGACTTAATGATGAGTTGAACCTGCAGCTAGATGTTGCCTATGTCCCAACTTATCAATCACTCTATGACAAAGACACCATTTTGGAAAACAAGATGAATCAAGTTGAGAACAGAAAGAGGAAGCATAAACTCAAGAATCACTCAGGATCATCAAAAAAGAAACATTCATTCAAAAAGAGCAATGAAGATTCTGAACCACATCAGTATCACCACAACAACAATGGAAATGATAATAATGGAAATGATACTGACAATGGAGATGACCAGAACCAACATGACACTTTCAGGAAGAAAGACATTAGCCAGTTGCAGTGCTATAATTGTAAAGAACTTGGACACTATGCATCAGACTGTCCTGAGAAGAAAAAGAAAAAGGATGTTAGAAGAGCCAATGGAAATGACTCCAATGTGACCCAGAAAGGACATGTGAACCACATTGACATGGATGGAAACTTTGAAGAGATAGAAGAAGTGGATGTCAGAAACTAGTTAACTCAGAAGAGTCAAATAAGGATTCCTTGTCTGGATATTAAGTGTTGAACCCATAGTCAAGTGAACCATCAATGTAATCCTATGAGATTTTATTTTAAGGGTGGTAGTACCCTAGTTGTCTTCAAGCCAACTTGTAACCCTAGCCTTCCCAAATCTCGGGACGAGATTTATTTTAAGGGTGGTAGCCTGTCACATCCCAAAATTTTCCAAATTTTGAAATGTGAAAAATAAATAAATAAAATGAAATTTTGTTGAAATTTTGGGTGAGAAGAAACTTTTTGATTCCAATAGGAAACATCAAAACCTATTTTTATCAAATAAAAAATCCTAAAGGGATTTAAAAAGATAAACAAATAATAAATAAAATTATAATAGTTGGAATCACTATTTTTGAATCTTTAAATAAAAATATATGGTTTCTATAAAGCATAGGTAGAAATAAAAATAAGGATTATTTTAAAGAGCCAAATTAATCTTGGCCAAGCTTTTGAAATAAAATATTTCTATTTGATAAAAGGAGTAAAAGTTTATTTAAATAAAATAATGAGGATTTATTAATATCCAATTTTATTAAAGTAAAGGCTTTTCCATTTTAAATAAACACTAGAACTTGTCAATTTATTTTAAATAAGATTTCCAAGTGTTTTATATTTTCAAATAAAACCTACTGAAATGATTTTGGTATTATTTAGATTTCAAATAGATTTTTTTAAAATAAATTAAAACCTATTTGAATTAATAACTAAGGTCTATTTATTTAATTATTAATGGATCCTAAAAAAGATTAAAATTTATTTTGTTTTGGACCTTGGAATGTGTTGTTAAACAGAATTAAAAACTACACAAAGTTTGGCAAAGGTTTGAATTCATTTGGATGTTTGAATTGTTTGAATAAAATCAAAACAGAATTCCAAATAAAAAGAAAAAGCTATCAGTATAAAAAAATGAAACAGATTCAACCCAATCCAACAGGCCCAGCCCAACTCAGAATAACTTTCCCCACAAAGCGTTTTCTTCTGTGAGCACACCCGCAGAGACACAGACAGGTGGACCCCGTGTCCTTTCTCCCTCTCTCGCTGTTAGCACGGCCCCACTGCCACGCAATCATCTTCAACCCCACGACCTCGTCGCCTCTCCGTTTCTGGCAGTAACTCCGGCGATGAATACCAGTTAATGCATGCGTTAAATCCTCTGGTGACCACGCTTACATAAGTGCCCACCTCTCCTCCCTCTTTCCCCTCACTCACTAAACCTTCTCTGCCCCAGGCTGCCCGAATTTCCGTCGGCAACACCACTGCTCCGACGAGCTTCTCCAGCGAATTCCGGCCATACCTCGCCGCCCCCCACCTCCAACTGCACACGAGCCTGTTCTCCACCTCCTGGCGCATCTCCCCGTGCCACTAGTTCGCCCGCGCTTGCCCCAGAGTGTCGGCAAGGACGACCTCAACTCGCCACCGTCGTCTGTTCCGCCTCCGTCAAGTTTCCCCGGTGAGCTCCGTTCGCCCCAGCACCTCCTAATGATGCTCCCATCATTCCCAGATCAGCACGCGTCTAACCACGCCTTTGTTTTGCCTTGGGGTGAACTGCAGCGTCGCCCCGTCATCAAACAGAACCACCCGCCGCTCGCAGCAACTCTGGCGAGCAATCGTCGCCTCTCCAGTGCGCCCCTCGCCAAGCCAACGCCACCTCGAGCTTCGCCAACCCCCTGCGAGCACGGTGAGCACCCCCATTACCTCCCTTGCGCCTCAGACGCTCCAGCCTTGACAGCTTGTCGCCAGCCGCCGCTAGCGCCGCCCAACCATGGTCAGAGGAACTGTGTCCGTTAGATCTTGATCCTTTGGCTGAGATTAGAACTTAAGAGAAAGGGTATCGTGTTCTCTGTGCCGCACGATCTCACATAAATCCTGCGGTCCAGAGAGCTCGATCCAAACAAAACGGTACCGTGCAATAGGAAACAGCCACGTGGACATGGTTTAGTTTAAAACAGAAATTTGAATCTGATTGATATGCAAACTTGTAAAATTCATAACTTTAATTCTACACGTCAAAATTTTGCAAATTTTATATCAATGGAATCAGTAGAACAAGTACTTTGCAACCATGCATTTTTTTAATGTTTTGCTTCTGTAAAATAGGTTGAAATTGTAGAAACATGTGTAGGCTTATTTTCAATATAGTAATTGTTCTAGATATATTTTTAATGTGAAATATTTGAAAAATGGTTTGTTGTGAACCTACTGACCCTAGGAACCAACTAATGGATTTAAAAATGTATTTTGTGAAGTCTAGAAATAAATATTTGATTTAGCTCATTTTTAGCGAAATAAAAATATGGATTATGGTTTAGAATTGATTTTTGAGTGAAACCTTTGAGAATTGATTTGATTCAAACCTTCTGCCCCTAAACACCAAGTTTTGAGAATTAAAATATATTTGGTGAACACTTTAAAGAATATTGCTTTGCTAAAAGCATTTTCAACCACATAAAATATTGATTTGATTTAAAAATGGTTTATAGATGAAACCTTTTGCAAATAGCTTTACCACTTTAGTAAATGACCACTTTTGAACTTTATAATGTTTAGAGCCTAGTATAAACCACTTTTTCAAATAAAACTATCTTTTGCATGCTTGCATGCATGACCTTGTTTCTATTATTTTATGTGTGACAAATTGGTTGGAATGCTAGTTGAATTTGGGTTTGCTCGATTGAATTTGTAGTGGAATTAGAAGAGTGTGATATTTGCAAGATCAAGAAGTGAGCCATCATTCTCTACTAAAAAGGCAAGTGACACTATCATCCAAGTCCTACTATTTTCATTACACTTAGTGGATTTTTGTAACATGCATGAAAAGGATTTCTATATTTTATGCTATGCTAAATCCTAATAGGATACCCTTATATCTCCCTTAGTGGAAAACAATGTAGTTGTAGTATGCTTAGCCCAGCTATATATTTGGGATGCGATACATGTTATTAGTATATGAAGAGTTGAAAAGACATATGTTTTATATAATAAAACAAGTACTCAATGAACCACCTGGGTGGACAAGGATACTCAAGATTGGACAAGGTGGCAACAAATGGAGCCATGTTTATATGGCTATCTCTTTTGTATGTGAACTAGAAGAAAACCACCCAGGGACTTAGAGATTGAACATGTTTCTCAAATGCAGTGGCTTCCGTGTCTGACCACATGCTAAATGGGCTCTGGCTTAGTCAACTACATAGTGGAAGACCCATGCATTGGCATCTTCAGGTTAACTAGAATTGTGTAAGGGAACTTGAAACCCTACATTGGTGCCTGGATGACAAGCTAGCATTGTGTATTGGGAGGACTTCTATGGAAAGACTTTGTCACATTCTCAATCTTCCAGTACTCCATTTTGGTGAGTACTTATCCAGCGGCCATTGGTGGCATCAAGGTGAGAGTGTGTCATGTGGGTAAAGTGTACAACTTCTGCAGAAGATCAAATTCTAAGTACTTAGCCGTGTCCCCGGTTATGGACAATACTGAGCAACTAAGGCCTGAATCTATGGAAGATCTCGACATTCCAATTTCTCAAAATAAAACTTGATGGTGACAACAAGGGATTTTGAAGCACTTGGAGTTTTCCAAGAAGTTCAGAAAGATTTGACAAAAGATCAAAACTATTTTGAAAAGATAGGAAAAAACTATATTGCTTTCTGCAAATGAGCCTAAACCCTACTTGGCCAAATATGCATGTAATGATAGAATCCACTTATTTCTACATAGTAGTGAAACTTGCCAATACAATTCAAATGTATTGACCCTTGTGGCTGCAACTTATTATGTTGCAGGTTTGTTTGATGTTAGTGAAGTTTGTTGAATAGGATTACAAGTCTACAACCAACATGATTGCCTGTGGCACGTTGAAGATGAAGTACCCCATGTTTTATAGATATTCTGCTGCAATGTAATGTGATAGCCAAATGAGCTATGTAAGATGTAATGAATTATATTATTCCTGGTTATAAAGTTGTATTATGACCTTTGTTTCTTGATATTACATCTTAACTATGGATGCTAGCTATTGATCCAGGGACTAGCATTGTAAACACAGGGATCTCTACCTTATTAAAGGTTGGGAACCTTACACTACATTCCACAAGATCCGGAGCTTTAGAAATTGATTCTGCAAGAACACAATTCACCATATTCCATTCATCCAGGTAACACCAAAATGTACATGGATGTGAAGAAAAGATTTTGGTGGAACAATCTCAAGAAAGATATTGCAGAACATATTGCCTTGTGTGATGTGTGTAGTAGAGTAAAGGTGGAACATCAGAAACTGGCAGGACTACTGCAACCACCACCTATACCTGATTGGAAGTGGGATAAGATCGGTATGGATTTTATCACCGGACTGCCAAGGAACAGATCGGGATATGATTCTACATGGGTTGTTGTGGATCGCCTAACTAAAGTGGCTCATTTAATACTCGTAAAGACTACTTATACAAGTGCTAAATTGGCTCAGATCTATATGAATAGGATTGTATGTCTACATGGAGTTGTCTGATAGAGGAACTCAGTTCACGTTGCATTTTTTGTGACAACTTCATGAATCATTGGGAACAAGGCTAGAATTCAGTACAACATTTCACCCTCAGACTGATGGACAGACAAAAAGGACCAATCAGATTTTGGAAGATATGTTGAGGGCATGTGCACTAGACTATGGATCTAGTAGGGATGAAAGTCTGCCATACGCAGAATTCTCTTACAATAACAGCTATCAATCAAGCATAGAGATGGCTCCGTTTGAATTCTTTTATGGAAGGAAGTGTACTACGCCATTACTATGGAATGGGGTAGGAGAAAGAAATTTATTCGGACCAGAATTGATCAAGGAAGCTAAAGAGAAAGTCAGAATGGTAAAAGACAGATTGAAGATAGCCCAATCCCGACCAAAAAGCTACGCAGATCCCAAGCGTAGGGAAGTCACCTATGAGGTAGGTGATAGAACCTATCTTAGAGTCTCACCACTTCGTGGTGTGAAAATATTTGGAGTCAAAGGAAAATTGGGACCTCGATATGTTGGACCATTCAAGATTTTGAGTCACAAAGGGGAAGTGGCTTATGAGATAGAATTGCCAGAATCACTGTCTAATGTTCACAATGTGTTTCATGTGAGTCAGTTGAAGAAGTGTCATCCGGATATGGAAGAAACTTCTTTGAAGGACACTTTACCATTGGAAGAGGTTCAGTTGGAGAGTGATCTCACTTATGAAGAGAAACCTATCAAGATTCTTGAGACGACAAAAAGAGTTACTCATACTAAAACTATTAAACTCTGCAAAGTACAGTGGAATCATCATACCAAGGAAGAAGCAACTTGGGAAAGAGAAGATGACCTTCGGAAAGACTTCCCACACATATTTGCTAGCCAATCTGAATCTCAAGGGAGAGATTCATCTTAAGGGGGTTAGATTTGTAACATCCCAAATTTCATCAAATGCAAAATCATATTATTGCATTCATAGCATTTTGGTCTTGCATAAAAATTTCCAAAGTATAAACCCTAATAGAACCATTTTTATACCCATTTTATATATATGTATGGGGCATGGTTTCTATTTATTTTATGACCTCAAAATGTTTTTTGAGTGAATATATGTGTTTGAAACACTTTTGAATACTGGGATCACCATACAAAATTTTGGTGAAGGTTTGAATTCAAACAGATTTGAATTGGGCATTTAAATCCTTTATGGAAAATCAAATTAGAAAAGAAAAGGCAGAAAGAAAAAAATAAAAACAGGCTCCACCTATCTAGTCCAATCCCACTCTCGGCCCAGCAAGCCCACCCGGGTTCCTCCTCCCCCTCTGTTCTTTCTCACTACACGCATCCGCACCCGCTCGCTGACAGCACGGTCCCACCGCCAGGTCAGCTTCGTCGTCCTCAATCACGCATGTTTCTTCCCCGATTGAATTAACTTAATAGCCCTTGATTAGCGGCGCTATTTCCCATGCCGATGCCCGCAACTTAATACCCTCCCTCTCCCGCATCTTTCCCCTCAAACCACATCACTCGAACGCCCCTAGGCTGCCAGTTCTCGAGCTCACACCACCACGGCACCGCACGTCTCCAGTGACCAATCCCGGTGAGCTCCGTCCACCCCTCTCCCTCTGGTTGATACTATCTTGATCGCCATCCTTGCACGCATCTAATGCTGCCTTCCGTTTGTCCTATTTTGCTTCGTAGTGCCGTCGCTGTCAATCACCGTACGCACCCGACGCCGACCGTGACTCCGACGAGGAATTCTCGAAGACACCGTGCGCCCTCGTCTCCACTTCGTCGACCAGCAGCTTCACCGCGACTCTGCACTTCGGTACCTACTCGCACCTCCCCCTCTTACCCCTAGCACCGCCAGTGCGTCGCCGGCAGAACCGTTGCCACCGCGCACACCATCAGCGCCGCCCAACTTTGGTCGCATCATCCAGAGCCGATAGATCTAGATCCAACACCGTAGATTATATCACTTAAGTGAAGCGGTATCGAGCAATCCTGGCCGCACGATCTAACTTAGATCTAACGGACCGCGAATGTGATCCGGCCGAAGCGGTACCAGCGAATCAGACGCTGCCACGCGTCTGTGATTTCGATTTAAAATCTGTTTTTATCTCTAATAGATATTCAAACTTGTAAAATTCATAACTTTTGATCTATTTATCCAAAAATTACAAATAATCTATCAATGGATTCAGAAAATTGAGCGCTACATTTATATGGCCTTGGTTTGGCCAGTTGCCTCTGTAAAATTAGGATTTATTGCAGAATCATTTGCAGGCTTATTTTGGCTATATAAAATGTTAAGAAAATTGTTTTAGAGTAAGTTTTGGTGTATTTAGGTCTTAGAAAGTTTACTTGGTGTTCTTTACTGTTTAGTTTGAATTGTTTAGTGTAGAAAACCATTCCATTGCATTTGCATTCATCCATATGTATTTTTGTTTGAATATTGAATGTGGATTTGGTGTCATGATTTTATGTGTAGATTTTGGTGATTGTGATTGTGAGGACTGTTGCTGTTGCGGGGATGATCCCATGTAGGGTCAAGATAGTGTAAAGAAGGAAGGAACCTTTCTTACCATATGCCGGGTTATAAGCTGATTCGGCCGAGTTATGCAAGGGTCGGTCGAATAAGGCATGGCTTAACCAGAGTCAAGTGATTAATACCTTACTCGGCGGACATATGAGCTAAGTCAGCCGAATAAGGTTGATCAGCTCATATGCAGGTAAAGGTCAAGCTGAGTTACGCGAGGCGATGTAGACTAACGGGAATCCTCCAGAAGAAGGAGACGGATCCCAAAGTCAAACCCTAGCCACTAACTAGGAGGAATCTACACAGATCCAAGCGCTAGAGACAAAGAGCAGAGCCGTAGAGGAGCAGGCAGGCATCATGAAGGTGATAGTGGGCAAGCCCAAGGCTCACATGTGAGGGTTCTGGGTCTTTTCCATCGATAGAAGGGGACACGAAAAGACGTCCGCTGAGTTACCACTTTGGGACAAGCATATTCCAAGGATATGCTTGTCCACGTCAGGCCTAGAAGAAACCAAGGGACCCCTTTATAAGGAGGGGCACGACTTCCTGGAGAAGGGATCGACTCATTTTACACTAGAGGGCTCATGTTGTAACCTTCCTCCTCCTCTCTCTGATATAGCTCAAGGAGCACTTGTAGCTTCATTGAGGAGAAATAAAGATCTGAGTTCTAGTTAGTTGTGTGTATAAATCACTACATCTTCCCTCCCCAGATCCCACTAGCATCCATTGGCCCCAGACTTCAGCCTACCCATGACATCTGCCGTGCCACCACCACGACAGTTAGCGCCCATCGTGGGGCCAGCAACGGTGCTAGCTAGAGTCAATATCCGGACGGGAAACTTCATCGACTGGCGAGCGGGTGGTCTCTACATTATTCCAGATATTTGACATCTGGGACTACGTCAGCAACAACGCTGGTAGTTTCAGAAGGAAGGCACCCCCGCGCAACAGCGTCTTCATCAACTTGGGCGCTCACAAGATCTACGTCGGCGTAGAAACCTCCTACGTCTATCTGGGCTGAGTCATCATCACAGGAGATCCTCCCCTTAGTGCTGACAGCGGTCAGCGTGGCGCTCGCCCCGCGGGCAGCATTGAGGTGATGATGACAGCTCCCGCACCAGTAGCAGGGGCAGGAGCCGGGCCAAGCAAGGACCCGACGGCAGCAGGACAAGTGGCGACAAAGCAAGCATCCCCAAAGCCAACAGCAGCAGATCCTCCGGTAACCAGGGCAGCCGAGGTGCAAGAGGTAACTCCAAAAGCAACAAGGGTAAGGTGGACACCTTTGGAGAGGCCAGAGAATATCCTGCAGGCATCCATAAATAACTTAACTACACCTGTAGCACCGACAGTTGACCCGGCAAACGCACATGCAGAGTTAGAAGAAACTAGATTGAGAATGTTAGAGGAGGCAAAGAAGGTGTCGGCCTTGCAGGAGTCCTTTAACTGGACTTTGCGAGAATATGCCAGAGCAAACAAGCTAGATACGGCCCCTAGCCGAGCAGATGATCTGAAATTAAGAGGAAAGAACCTTATGAATGATATAAAAAAGACCATGAGGCTCGTCCAGATGATTCGGTTGACCCAGGTTTGCTGAGGTATAGTACCCCGGCCAATAATCTCAGGGCAGCAAATGCGGCAGCCCTGGAATTGGAAGGACTAACCAGGGAAGCCCGACAGAAGCATCAAGAAAGGGTAAATAAGCTGGTACGCATCGCGAACAAGAAGAATGAGGAGATGCTTAGGGCTAACCCGTCAAAGACAGGAGCTTTCTGCATGGTTCATTTGGCAGGGGCTGCCCCCACTTTATTCGCGGCGGAGGCATCCTCACCCGGAAACAATGCACGAAAAGACAAAGCGGTAACTTCGGGAAAGATAAACAAGCAGATTGTCCCATATGACCCGGCCGTGGCCGGGAAGATCAAAAAAATAGGGGCAATGAAATCCGAGGTAACAGCGGTGATAGAAACCCAGGCCGTGTGAACAGAGACCATGGGAACCTCGGAAGGGGAAACCGCGAGAGCAATAACCCGGCGAAAGGAAGGAGGTATCTTCCGCAAGATCATCAGCCGAGACACGAACCTCAGCAAGAGCGAGAAGCAAGACAAGCTCCGCATAATCAAGAAAATGACAGATATAATGATGGTTACTCGGAGATGGAAAATGTAGAGCATGGTGGGCAAAACCGTTATGGAATGCAGGAAAGGATTATCTATAGAAACTTATCGTCAATAGACGCAAGATTTAAGCTGGACAGACTGTATCGGTCCGAGTTATTGGAACAGCAGGGCCCTCCTGGCCCAGCATGTTTTGGACCTCGGATTATGGGCGAACCGCCCGTGCCAAACTTCCAGTTGGCAAGAGGCACGAAGACGTACAATGGAAGTACGAAACCACAATATTGGTTAATTGATTATGCCACGGCAGTAAAAATAGCTGGAGGAAATTTGAGATGGGTGGTGAGATACGTGCCCCAGGTGTTGGAAGGGCCGTCCAGAGTTTGGCTGAATAATTTGCCAATAGGCAGTATGAACTATTGGTTGGATTTTGAGGAAATGTTTGTCAGTAACTTCACCAGTACAAATAAGAGGCCAAACAGGCCACAACAACTCGCAATGTGCAAACAGAAACCGAATGATACTGATAGACGATTCTTAACCCGGTGGTGCAACCTTAGAAATTCATGTGAAGGAGTTATAGAGTCTCAAGAAATTGCCTAGTTCGCACAGGGGTGCAGGTATGGAAGTGTATTGTGGCAGAGGCTGCAGCGAGATATGCCCACCACGTTGGCAGAGACAATCAGAGTAGCAGATTCATATGCCTTAGGAGATCCGACTCAACCAGAGCTTATGTCGGTTGAACATCATGAGCGACAGGATCATTACGCCCGAGATGGTGTCGGGTTATCCCAACGCAATGAATACCGAGGTAGAAGAAGGGATGAGAGGCCGTATTACAGATACAATTCAAATCAAGTTGCAACATTCATACAGGACCAGCCGGGTCATGGAAGCAATCAACGTCAGAAAAATGGTCCTCAGTAGTGGACACCGAGGAATGATGGGAAGAAACAATGGACCCCAGAACAGAAAAATCAATGGCAAGAGAGGTCGAAGTACACGTTTGAATCAATGCTGGATCAGCCGTGTAAATTTCACATGCCTAACTGGCCAAGCCAGCTAACCATACCACCCGCCAGTGCGCTTGGATGAAGAGCTCAATGGGAAACCCAACAGCCATACAAGCACCACAACATCAAATGCATCAACAGCAGCAGCCACAGTTGACGGGAGCAAATGCGCAACAACTAATGTTACCTCCACCACCCTCGAGGTATGAGAATTAGGATTGGAGGGATACAGTTCATCAAGTGATAAATCAGAATCAAGATGGAAGGGGAATCCTCGGAAATAATGGACGCAATGATTAAAGGGAACATCACCAATCATACTGTGTGTTCACAACAGAACAACAAGATAGACAGGGCATACAACACCGACATATGGAAGTGAATGCAGTTATGCCGAAAGTTCCGAGATACATGCCATGGTCGGACCAGGAGATAACCTGGAGCATAAGGGATCATCTGAAGATCATGCCGAACCCAGGATCATATGCTTTAGTGCTGGATCCGACATTTGTCGGGCCTAGCATCAATGTGAAGTTCTCAAAAGAACTGATAGATAATGGGAGCAACATCAATATCATGTACAAAGACACAATGCACAAACTCGGAATAACTCCGAATATGCTGCAGTCAACAAGGACAACGTTCCATGGGATAGTGCCAGGACTCTCATGCAAACCCATTGGGAAGGTCCGAGTAGATGTATTATTCGGCACAAGAGAGAATTGTAGAGCTAAGAATCTGGAGTTTGGGGTGGTGGATCCGGAAAGTTGCTATCATGCTTTACTCGGGCGTCCGACATTGGCTAAATCTATGAGTAGCTGTCACATCAGTTACTTGAAAATGAAGATGTCAGGACCTCAGGGGGTGATAACAATAGCTGGAGATTATAGGAAATCAATGGAAAGTGCTTCAGCCGGATCAAACCTGGCCAAGTATTTGGTAATCGCAACAGAGAAAATAAGAATTCAGGAAGTGGCAGCTTTAGCTCAGTCGGCACAGCTTAACATGACAGCACTTTCCAACCCGCATGGAAGTGTGTCATTCCAGCCAACTAAGGAAACAAAAAAGATCCAGATCGATGATCAATTCCTAGAGCGCACCATCACAATTGGTGTCGGCCTGGAGGACAAATAGGAAAGAGAGATCACCAACTTCCTCCGTGAGAATCGGGATATCTTTGCATGGTCAACACAGGATCTGCAAGGAGTACCGAGGGAGTTGGTTGAGCACTCTTTGCACGTAAGGCTAGGAGCAAGGCTGGTGAAGCAACCTCTTCGCCGCTTCGCCGAAGACATGAGAAAGATAATAGGGGATGAGATAGCTCGGCTCCTTGCGGTCGGGTTTATCATGGAGGTACTTCATCCGAATTGGTTATCAAACCCGGTGTTGGTAGAAAAGAAAAAGGATGACCCAAATGTAGCTATCGTTTGGCGAATGTGCATCGATTACACGAACCATAACAAGGCGTGTCCCAAAGATCCTTTTCCTTTACCTAGGATAGACCAAGTCATTGATTCAACTACAGGTTGCAAGCTGTTATCATTTGTAGACGCGTACTCTGGTTTCCAATAGATACCGTTAAACCCGGCTGATCAAATAAATACGGCGTTTATCACCCTGTATGGGGCTTATTGCTATCGCAACATGCCATTCGGCCTACGTAATGCAGGAGCCACGTACCAAAGATGCATGCAAAAATGTCTACACGACTAGATCGGAAAAAATGTGCAAGTGTATGTTGATGATATGGTTATAAAAACCAAAGAGAGCAACATGCTCCTAGAAGATATTCGGCAGACATTCGCGAACTTAATAAGGTTCCGAATGAAGATTAACCCAGAAAAATGTACCTTTGGTGTACCGGCCAGAAAATTACTCATTTTCCTCGTGTCCAACCCAGGTATAGAGGCAAATCCGACTAAGATCTGTGCGGTTGAAAGAATGGAACTGCCAAAATGCCTAAATGATGTACAAAACTTTACAGGGTTTCTTGCATCCCTGAGTCGGTTCGTGAGTCGGCTAGGTGAAAAAGCATTTCCTTTGTATCAATTAATGAAAAAATCTGACAAGTTCACCTAGACACCTCATGCCAATAGTGCTTTTCTTGAGTTAAACAGATGTGGGATATGGTGCCTATCTTGGCTTCCCCATTGTCAGAAGAGCCTATGCTACTCTATGTGGCAGCAACAAACAGGGTGGTAAGTGCAGTAGTTTTCGTGGAACAAAACGAAGAAGGTAAGTCGGTGCAAATACCGGTATATTACCTGAGTGAGGTATTATCAGCCTCCAAGCAGAACTACCCACACTACCAGAAAATGTCTTACGGAGTGTACATGTCGGCAAAGAAGCTCAAACATTATTTTGAAGAACACCCAATAAAGGTGATTTGTGAGGCACCGATAGTAGAGATACTAAGCAACAAAGATGCAAGTGGCTGAATAGCAAAATGGTCAATTGAGCAATTTGATAGGCGAGATGCAATTAAATCTCAAGCAGTGGCCGACTTTTTCGTAGACTGGGACAAGGTGCAGTACGAACCCCCATTGCCAGATCCGAATTATTGGACGACGCACTTTGACGGGTCCAAGTGAAGAAATGGGCTAGGAGCAGCGATAGTGTTAACCTCTCCAAAAAAGGATCAGCTGAAATATGTGTTGAAAATACATTTCGCTGCATCGAACAATGTAGCCGAGTATGAGGCGCTTGTCCATGGCCTAAAAATGGCAAAAGAGGTCGGCATACGTCGGATTCTTTGTTACGGGGATTCGGACCTCGTAGTCCAGCAAGTGTCGGGGAATTGGGACGCATTGAATGCAAATATGGCCCTATATAGGTTTCATGTGCAGAAAAATAGTGGTTATTTTGATGGATGTGAATTCCATCACATACCTCGGGCAGAAAATGATGCTGCAGATACGTTGTTGAAGCTCGGATCAACCAGACAATTAATTCCGCCTGGTATAGCCCTAGAACACTTAAGGAAGCCATCAATTATACCTTCGCCAGAATCCGAGTCAATTCGTATCTCGTTAGATCAAATAGAAGGGTGCGTCCCAATGGAAATTGACGAAGTACATGAACCGAACTACTCTGAGATTGATTCAGTTGACCCAAAAATGGATTGGGAAAAGCCGGCAGAGGTTATGTCGGCAGAGATGATGGAAATTAACAACACAATTTTCCCGGAAAAAGTCGTGCCGCAATGGGCACAGCCCATATTCTCATTCCTCAAAGAAGAGATCTTGCCGGATAATGAGGTTATGGCCAGGCAGATAGCGAGAAGAGCAAAATCTTACACGATCATAAATAATGAGCTTTATAAGAGAAGCGTGACAAATGTGCTACAACGATGCGTTGACTCGGTAGAGGGACAAGAGATCCTCTTGGATATACATCAAGGAGAGTGTGGGCACCATGCCTCGTCTAGAGCCCTCGTGGCCAAAGCATTCAGGCATGGTTTTACTGGACAACTGTGCTGAAGGAAGCAAAGGAAATGGTAACAATGTGTAACGGCTGCCAGAGATACACCAGCAAAATACATATGCCTTCGTCCAAGTTAAAAACAATACCAATCACTTGGCCATTCTCTGTGTGGTGTTTAGATATGGTAGGTCCATTTAAGCCGGCTCGCGACGGCATGACTCACATTTTGGTCATGGTGGACAAATTCACAAAGTGGATAGAAGTAAAGCCAATAAGAAAATGTGACGGGCCCACGGCGGTGAAATTCCTCAAAGATATCATCCTGAGATATGGTTACCCACATAGTATCATCACAGATAATGGTACAAACTTCGCTGAAGGAGCTTTTGCTTGATTCTGCCAAGAGAAGCACATAAGACTCGATGTTTCTTCGGTGGCTCACCCATCATCAAATGGACAAGTAGAAAGATCAAATGGACTAGTACTGTCCGGAATAAATCCTAGGCTGATAGAACCGCTATAGAGGTCGGCAGGATGCTGGATTGAGGAAATCCCAGTAGTGCTGTGGATCCTTAGGACCACCCCAAATAGATCGATGGGATATACCCCGTTCTTTCTCGTATATGGGGAAGAAGATGTACTTCTAGCCGACATAATGCATGACTCACCAAGAGTCACCCAATACACAAGCACCAAAGTAAATGAAATATCACGACAAGATGATGTGGACTTGCTATAAGAAGCAAGAGAATTGGCACTATCAAGATCAGCTATTTATCAACAAGACCTTAGACGATATCATAGCAAGAAAGTGAGTCCAAGAGTTTTCAAGGAAGGAGATCTAGTTCTTCGGCTAGTGCAACGCACAACCGGCATGCATAAACTCTCACCTCCATGGGAAGGCCCATTTATCATGAGAAAAGCATTACACAACGATGCATACTACCTAATTGACACTCAAACATTAGAAAAGAACAAGGCGGATAAGTCCGGAGACGAATCAAAAAGACCGTGGAATGTGTCTTTATTTCGTCCGTTTTACACTTAGAGGAAGTGTTTTGTATCCAGCAATATTATGTATCAAATTGATGTATCAGACATGAATTAACGAGATTTCAGTAGCTCGAGCAGTAACTCAGGGACTACCCCATGTTATTTTTCAGTTTTAATTATGTATGAAACTTTGGTAGCTCATGAAGTGACTCGGGGACTACCCCATGTTATTTGTCATTTTAATGAAACTTCGGTAGCTCGAGCAATGACTCGGGGACTATCCCATGTTATTTGTCATTTTTTAGTTATGTATGAAACTTCGGTAGCTCGAGCAGTGACTCGGGAACTACCCCATGTTGTTTATCATTATTAGTTATGTATGAAACGTCAGTAAATAGAGCAGTAACTCGGGGAATACAACGTACTATTCATCGATTTGATTATGTATGAAACCTCGGTGGCCCAACCAGTGACTCGGGGACTGCATCGTCTTGTCTATCATCAATCACATGTGTAATATGAATGATCACTTTGGAAACCCGAGCAATAACTCAGGTAGTTCCCCATGAATTTGTACTATCATAATCATACGAGTAATAACCTCAGCAGTTCGAGATATAATGAGGAAAGTACCCTATTTATATTAGGTTACCAATAGATAACTCGGAGAGGTAGTAAGTCTATCAGACTAAATGATGTATGGACATAGTGCTCATAGTCCTTGAGAAAAAATTGTAAAACCAAGAGTTTTGCGACTAAGAATAGATGAAAGACACAAGATGGATGCCGAACGAGATGTGGAAATATGATTCGAACTTATAAAGTTGAAATTTTGCAAACAAAGATACGGATCACACAAATACAACTAGAAGAGTAACAACATTACAACAGCATATGATGCCAAAGTTAAATGGGTCACATAGTACCAAAAGAGTAAGATTGTTTTAAAACAGCATACACCTGGCATACCGGGGACTTGAACAAGTAAGAGTTTTTAAGCTCCAGCATCGGCAGTTGCTGAATCACCCGTGGGAGGAACAGTAGTAGTAGCAGGAGTTTTTGACGTTGGTATCTCGGACGCAGTCGAGGCTGCCTCGGCCTCGCTAGGAGGAATGACCTTAGGAGAAGGGGCCTCAGAAGTTGCTTGAGCCTCTGCAGAGGTTACTTTGGCATCCACGGAGGTCGCAGGAACATCTTGGCCAGGGATTGTTCGCTGAGAGACCCCACCTTGGGCTTGAGAAGCTTAAGTTCCCATGGAAGAGGATCGAGCCTCGGCAGCCCCTCCCGAACTGTCACTAGACTCGTCAGCATTATCAGAATTTTCATCCGATTCACCTTCACCATCAGAATCTCCATCGGATTCTTCATCATCCGCAACCTCAGCGTTATCTTCGGCGTCGTCAGGAAGGAAACTCGGCCCTTCAATCCAGCGATGAAAATCAGCATACTCAATGAGCTGGAAAGAATGGGCTTGGCGACGAGCAACGTAATCTGGATCTTCAACCCAAGGAGAGCCAGTGCGCAAGTTCATCAGGGTATCGAGGTAAATTTCCTCGTACCATGACAAAACAGCAGTAAGCGCCATATCAGCTCCGGCTCATCCATCGGATTCTGTACAAAGATTCAATCGAGCTTTGGACTCCATCAGTCTCGCCACAAGCACTTCTACTTCCTTAATTTTCGGCTCATTCGGCCAGAGAACATGGTAGGCCCGAATAGCTACTCGCACTAGATCTTTTCCCATAACCTTCATTGGCTCAATAGCAGCAGCAACGGCAACCAAAAAATCCTCAATGGAATATTCCTCATTCGGAACAACGGGAACACCTTGGCGGCCACGAGCAGCGATCACAGCCTTGGAGCTCACAGACTTAGCTTCTGGAAAATGATCTACAGGAAATAACATCAAGTAAGTCAAGAAAAGCAACAGGAAAAGAATAACTCAGCCAGGAACATAAAACTTATGATGGATATATCGTAGCATTTTCTGGAGATCCGTGGCCTAGTTTGCCCTATTCTTCTGAAAACCGGCCATTTCTTTGATCATCACCTAATTTTTTAGATCGGCAGTGTCAAGGAGTTCCTTGTTCTTCTGAAGCTGAAGGCTCAGTCGGTTCTTCTCCTCGGAAAACTCATGATCAACTTTTTCTAGCTCGGGTTTCTAAGAGAGTTTGAGGGATTCAACCTCGGCACGGAGCCGGGCTATCTCGTCATCCTTTTCCTTAAGTTGCGCCGAGTGAGTGCCAGCTTGCTCTAAAAAATGCAGCATCATATCAGGCATAGGTATGCATTCTTGACGCAACACTGCGAATGTTTGTAACTCGGCTACGCCAAAGCCGGAATACCGTAAGATACTCAAGATTTACTTCGAAAAAAAAGGATAAATAAAAGGGCAACGGGGTAACTAACCTTCAAGGCTAGCAACCTTCTTCGTGAGCCGGGCATTTAGATTGTTGACATTAACTACACAACAACACATCAGAAATTAATACAAATATGGGGTTTTTCTACAAAGATAGAGGGCACTAAAAGCCGAGTAATTTACCAGTCTTCTTCACAACAGGGACCATTTTGTCGAATTTATCTTGAATCTTCTTATGCGAGAAGAGTAACCTTTGGAATTCGGCCGTTCGCCGATCGTGAGCAACCTGAAATAACAACAAGTTATACAAAGAAAATCACAAAAGATCCGATTCAAGAAAAAACTTTGACTCGGATATAGATGGCTGGATATTTAAAACTAAAGCAGATCCGAATCAAGGAAAAACTTGAATCGGATATTGACGGTTGTATATTTAAAACTAAAGCAGATCCGAATCACGAAGAAACTTGACTCGGCTCTAGGTGGCTAGAGGTATTTTAATATACACAGCAAACACTATGTATTGCACATGCAAGTTGCTATATTTGTAACAAGGAAAGCTTACAAATGAATAACAAGTCATTCGGTTGCAAGCTCGGGGACTAGTGCGTATATAATATTGTATAAATAAAAGACAAAGTGTAAATTGAGGCGCCTACCTCGTTCATCTTGTCACTTTCAAGGACAATCTTGGCAGCCATGTGCAAACGGCTGCTGATGTCGGATAGCTGGAACGATTGGTTACTCGGATTGCCTTCGAGTTGATTAGCAGCGTTCCAATTGTTGGCATACTCTACCAATGATCCGAGGCTATTCCCACTCTCAGTGCGTGTCAAAACTTTACCTCTGACCTGCTGCGTGACTGCCGCGATCGTCGAACTCTTGTCAAGCACGAGTCTCGTGTCATCAGCAATGGAAACCCCAGGCTTAGCTATAGGGGCACCCTTGCGGAGCATATCAGCAACGCTGGGCTGAGAGGAACCTGATTGCCCCTTTTGAGACGGCAAGGGTTTAGCGGCGACAACTTTCTTGCTTTTGGCGGGAACTTCGGCAGGAGCAACAACCTCGGAACTGGGAGCAACGTCCTTTGTAGTAGAAGGGGTGATAGTCTCCAAAGGAGCCGAGGTAGCAGTAACCTCGGCGGATGTCTGAGGAGAAGCTAGAATTAGGGTACACGAGAGGGATCAGTGGGAGCGACCTCAGGAATCTTGGGAGATACTGCCGAATCAGTTGGGTGATCCGGCATCGGGACATCATCAGAAACAATAGGGGGAGCAATGGGCTCATCTCATCGAGGAGAGCCTTTAGTCGACCCACAAGGAGAATCATTGCGAGGAGGACTAGGAACCCGGACATCTTCCGGAGGTGATGGTGAAGGCGACCAAGTAACATGAGATTTCATACTCAGACCGCTAGGCTGAGCGAAAATAGGAGCACTGCAAAGAAATAAAAATTGATTCAGAAACAGAAAAAGAGAAACAAGAAATACAAATGAAAATGTAAAAGGAAACTTACCCAGTAACTCCAGGCATAGCTTTGTGCCTCGGAATATGCTGGGAGGATTTCTTGGTTCATTTCTTGGGAGCGGTATCCAAAGGATCCCTCGAAGCAGCGCGCTTCTTAGAACCAGTAGGGCCTCCGAAGCGAGAGGTTCAACCTCGTGCACCTGGCCAGCCGGATTAGCTGGGAAAGAAGGAGCCAGAAATGCATAAGAGATAGGCACCACGGCAACTACCTCGAGAAGTTGGACGTCGTCTGAATCACCTTCATCAGCACGGGCCAAGGTTTTACTCCGGGGGCCAGCAGGAGCATCCTCCGTCTTAGGAATGAATTCCTCCGGGTCAGGTTCTTCGTTGTTCGGGGTATTGCAGTCGGCGGTCCAGGGAAGAGCTAAAACCTCGGCATCTTCCATGGTCTGCTCTGCAAATCTCTGCAAGAAAATAAAACAAGAGTAAGCGAAACAATTGAGGAAAAATAACTCGGATATAACTACTCATGTTCAATTTACCTGAGGAGGAGGATTCTCGCGAGAGAATGGCTTCATTCCCCACTTCCATTCCTCGGGCATCTCAGTCTTGAAGATAGCCTAGACACGTTTATAAATTTGGAAATCATCAAGCTCAACCGTAGAAACTCGGTTGGGATCCAAAGGACCACTCATATAGCAAAGCTTGTGGGAGAGGAGTTGGAAGGGGCAGATTCGGCTGCTGATAAACATGGTCATCAGATCTTCGCCCCAAATCCCAGCATGAGTCAACTCCTTAAGGAGAAGCTCGAATGCCTCGGCGAGAGCATGGGTTTTCTTCGGATTATAGAGCCAATTCTTCTTTGAAGGAGGATCGATGGAGAAAGCAGGAATCCGAATCTTATCCTCTGCTCCAGTATTCTTAACATAGAAAAATGATCTGTGCCATTTCTTACAAGACTCTAGACCCGCGACGCGGGGGAACACGGAGTTTTTCCAAGGTGTAATAGAGGCGGCCCCACACTGGGTTAAAGATTTCTCGGAAGGTTGAAGATATTTATCCGGCACTACGTTGGATCGGATTTGGAAGAACTTTGACCATACATCAACTAAAGGCCAAAGGCCGAAGTATCCTTTAGAAGCTAAGATAAAGGTCGAGAGAGAGGCTACAGCGTTAGCCGGCAGATGATGCGGTTGAAGACCGAAGTAATCTAGAAAGTTCCTAGCAAAATCGCTAAGAGGGAGGCCAAATCCTCTGGCAAAGTGCGACATGAAAACTACGTACTCGCCATCGTCGATGACGGGGGAAGATTCTTTATCGGGTAAGCGACAATTTACCTCGGCAGGAATTCGGCGGGTCTTGCGCAGCCACTCAATCTCTCGGCGACTGACCGTAGAACCTTGCCATGAGCCCCGTTCTAGGCCCGCCATAAGCTTTTCTTCCCCAACGAGGGCGCTGCTGACGGAGCTAGACATAGGATCGTCGGAGGAGTCAACGGGGGAAGAACTAGTGGCGGAGAGAGGCCTAGAAACCCAAGGCCCCGTCGCGATGGCGACAAGCGTGGCTGCGGAGCAGAAAAAGAACCATAGCAGGAGATTGAGGAAGACAAGAAGAGAACCTAGGGCAGGGACCTAACGGCAGCGGCGCGAGACGCTACGGAGAAGCACAGCGGCAAGGACCCATGAACGGGGACACGGCAATGAGCTTGCAAGAGCAGAAGAGTGGCGGTGTGGTCGTCAAGGAGAAATAGCGACGACGTGGGCACTGGAGCGCAACGACTGCGGCGACGCTGGGAGGAAGATAAATGGAGTGGGGAAAAAGGAAAAGTGAATTGAACCATCCCCACTCCCCTACTTATAACCGCATAGGGAGTGCGGTAGTGGGATCGTGGGTGTGCCGCGGTAACCGCATGAACGCGTGTATCACACATCCGCAAACGAAGAATGGACCCACAGCAAGGGCCACATGGAGCGAGAGGAGATCAGGCTATGTGACCGTTGTGTTTATTGAAGCGTCACTGCGCCGACATGATGGGCGCTGTAATTACTGTAGCGTGTCATCATACACTGTAGCAGTACAAAAAACGAGACAACAGTAAAGATTGGTACACGTAGGAAGAGGCTTACTCAAGAATCCAAGGGAATACCCCGGAAGAAAGGGAATAACTCGGAAAATGGCTTGGACCTTGGAAAGAGAGGATAAACAAAGGTAAGATAGCTGAAGAGGAGCACCGGCTAAAAAATACGTCGGACAGGAAATGAGAAAGAATAGATGTCTGTAAACTGATGCGGCCGGCCGAAGTATCCGGCACGACCGCACCAGCTTCGGGGACTAATGTTGGGGGGATAATCCCGGGTAGGGTCAATATAGTGGAAAGAAGGAAGGAACCATTGTAAGATCCCTCCTTTGTAAAGGAAAAGGATCCCTGTGGTTGCAATGCTAGTCCCTGGATCATTGCTAGCATCCACAGTTTAAGATGAAGTACACAGATACAAAGGTCATTTATTACATTCATTCCAGAGATAAAACATAGTCTTTTACAACTCAGGGCCACAGGCCTAATACAAGAGTTTATGGAATAATTAAATAAACACAAGTCTTCATCTTCATGTGCCACAGGCAAGCATGTTGAGTGTAGACTCATGACTCCTACTCATCATCGGAGTAACCTGCAACATCACAATTTACAGCCACAGTGGGTCAATACTTTGGAATAGTATTGGCAAGTGATACCTTAGTAAATTTTAAGTGGACTATTTTACTATATGCATTTTGGCTAAGTGTAGCTTGGCTTGCTTTGCTTGAAAATAGGTTTTCCCTATTAGTTGAAATCACTAAGTTTTCTTTGTCAAAACTTTCCCAAGAAACCACCAATAGACATTGGGGTCCTTTACCCTTGTTCACCCACAAGTTTTACTTAGAAGTTGGAGTGATGAGATTCTTGTAGCTTCCATGTATTGATGCTCAATTTGTCCATTGCCATGGACTTGGCTAAGTACTTAGGTTTTCCATCTGCAGAGGTGGTACACTTTCCCCACCAAACTTGGTTTCCCAAGACAGGACCTTTCAGAAGCCTTTCCTTAGCCAAATGGACGCGCTCCAACCTATCATTCCCACTACCACCAACTGTCCAAGTGACTAAGTTCTAGCAACCTATATGATCATGGCAGAGCCCATATTGCCAAGTGGTTGCACTGTAAGCTTTCTCAACACTTGGCCTCCAAATCCCTTTGTGCCTGGGTGGCATACCACAAGTGAGATACACAAATCAAATCCATGGCCTTGTGTAACCACTCAACCAAAAACCACCAATTCAAGTCCCATTCCACCCAGGGGGTTTATTGACTTAGTTGTTTTATTAAGAAAAGCATAAGTCCAAAAGACTTAGAATTATTTTTATCATAGCATGTACATACTTTACCAACCCTTGGTTTGCTACTAGCTAGGCTAAGCATGGCATAGTAATTTAACTTAGGAAATTCCCTAGCAATTCTACAATACTACAGCTACTTAGGATTTCCCAACATAGCATTTGGCAAAAGTAGCATGCAAGACTTAGCAAAAATAATTCTAATGCTTATTCAAAATAAAGGGGTGGAAATATCATGAAGTATCACTTGCCTTGGTAATGGGGAGAGTAGCACTCTTCACAATCATAGTCACTAGCAAAATCTACACAAACATTTGTAGCACAAAGTTACACACAATTCATATACAAGCAAATATGAATGCATGCATGCAAGAAAAATGCTAAGTGATGATTTTTGAAAACTCCACCAAGCAAGTGTATGATACAGGAACATAACCAAGTCAAAATTTTGCTAACTAAACTTATTTAGCCCTAAAACAAATTGCTAAACAAATACTATACTCAAAATAGACCTAAATATGTTTCTGCATACAAAGTCATTTTAACAGAAACTTTTTGTTAAACACATTGTATATTCAGAAAGGGCTTGACTCACTGATTCCAACGATATAAAATTTGCAAAAATCTAACGTGGGAATCAAAAGTTATAGCCATTTGAAAATTATATCTAAATCTGGTTTGAAATCTGTTTTTGAACTGGGCGGTGACACGTCGTGTTTGGTTGGTGGTGCCGATTCATTCGGATCGGCAGACTGCATCGCAGGATCTAACTTAGATCTAACGGCGCAGAGACATACGATACCTCTTTGATTATAATCTATCATAGCCCCACGATATTGATCCAACGGACGCAAACAACAAGCCACTAACTGGCGGCGCTTAACGGCGGCAGTCGATGGTGGCGGCGCCGATCTGAGGAAGCTAGAAGGGTAGGGAAGGTACTCACCGTGATCGCAGGGCGTGGTGATGCTCGGCGTCTGACGGCTCGGCAAGGCGCTCAGGCTCTGGTGGATTGCTCGCGGAGTAGGATCTGGCGACGGATGGCTCTGCTCGAGGTCGAGGCGTCTTGTCGATCACGAGGAGGCAAACAGAGGTGTGGTCGAGATGCAGGAGATCACGAAGAAGTCGCGTGCGTGAAGGAGAAGGCTTGGGTGCGAACTTACGGAGGAGCTCGACGGAGTTGAAGCGAAGCGGTGGCGCTCGATCGCTTGCGTTGCCGCGTTACGGGTCTGCAGGCGAGCTAGTGGTACTGGGAGGTGCGCGAGGTCAAATGGAGTCTGCTCGTGTGAACCAGGAGCAGAGGGGTGGTCGGGGTTGGCCGGAATCGTGGCTGTAGTTCGTCGGAGCAGCGAGGTTGCGGTGAGCAATTCTCACACTGGGGCGCTGGGTTTGGGGTTTGGGGAGAATGCGGAGGCGGAGGGGTTTTAGTAGCCAGGATCTGGCGAGATTTACTCGTGCATTTACGTGAATTGAAGCTGTGAATCAAAGCGAAAGCGCCGGCGTCAATTGGGAAGAACCATCAGCGGGGTGGAGCAGCGATACTCGTGTGGGCCGCGGTTGTCAGCGAGAGGGGAGGAGAGGGAGTGGGTCCTTCCTGTCATCGAGCCAGTGGGTGCGGGGGCGGGTGAAATAAAACGTTTCACGGGGTGGGAACTGCTGGGCTAGCTGGGTCGGCCAGATTGGCTGGTTGTCTATTTTTTCCTCTTCACTCCTTTTCTTTTTCTGATTGTTTTTCTAGAAATGGTTTCCAAACCCTATTTCAAATAATTTGGAATTCAAACCTTCTCTAGCTTTTTGTACAGTGTTCCTTGCACCTAAATAAGTGTCAAACTCCTCTGTTCACTCTGACTTACTTGGGTCATTTGACAAAGATAAAATAAAACTAAGCCTTTTAGGTAGATATAAATAGGCATGAATTTGGTTTTATTTTATACTTTGCTTTGAAACTTTTCTCAAGCTTTTGGAAACACTTAAGTTTGAACTCAAAACATTCTGAATGAATAAAATCACCTTTCTCATTAGCAAGTAGCTCAAAGGCTAGGGTTTTTATACATAAATTAATGAGCAACATTTGCTCCTATTTTTTAAATGATTTTGAGATGAAACCCTAAATGATGATGGATGCATGGACGATATGCATGAGTTTTGAACATGATTTTAGGGATGTTACAAATCTAACCCCCTTAAGGTGAATCTCGCCCTCGAGATTCGGATTGGCTAGCAAATAGGTGAGGGTGGTCTTTCCGAAGATCATCTTCTCTTTCCCATGTTGCTTCCTCTTCGGTATGATGGTTCCATTGCACTTTGCAAAACTTGATAGTCTTTGTTCTCGTGACTCTTTCTACAGTCTCAAGAATCTTGATAGGCTTTTCTTCATAAGTGAGATCACTTTCTAGTTGAACTTCTTCCAAGGGTATGGTATCCTTCAAAGAAGATTCTTCCATTTCTGGGTGACATTTCTTAAGCTGACTCACATGAAATACATTATGGACTGCTGATAGAGATGCTGGCAGTTCAATTTCATAAGCAACTTCTCCTTTGCGACTCAGAATCTTGAATGGCCCAACATATCTTGGTGCCAACTTTCCTTTGACTCCGAATCTTTTCACTCCATGGAGTGGTGATACTCTAAGATAGGATCTATCACCAACTTCGTAGGTGACTTCTCTACGCTTAGGATCAGCATAGCTTTTCTGTCGGGACTGTGCTATCTTCAACCTGTCCTTAACCAATTTGACTTTCTCTTCGGCTTCTTTGATAAGTTCTGGCCCGAATAAACTTCTTTCTCCCACACCATTCCATAACAATGGGGTGGTACATTTTCTTCCGTAGAGAAACTCAAACGGTGCCATCCCAATGCTGGCTTGATAGCTGTTGTTATAAGAAAATTCTGCGTAAGGCAGACTTTCATCCCAACTGGCTCCATAATCTAGGGCACATGCCCTCAACATGTCTTCAAGAATTTGATTAGTCCTTTCTGTTTGACCATCGGTTTGAGGATGAAAAGCAGTACTGAATTCCAACCTCGTTCCCAATGACTCATGTAGTTGTCTCCAAAAATGGAAAGTGAATTGAGTTCCCCTATCAGACACAATACTTTTAGGCACACCGTGAAGGCATACAATTCTACTCATGTAGATTTTGGCTAACTTGGCACTTGTATAGGTTGTCTTCACGGGTATAAAATGAGCCACTTTAGTTAGGCGATCCACTACTACCCATATGGAGTCATATCCTGATCTGGTCCTTGGTAATCCGGTAATGAAATCCATACCAATTTTGTCCCGTTTCCAATCAGGAATAGGTAGTGGTTGAAGCAAACCTGCTGGTTTCTGATGCTCCGCTTTTACTCTGCTACACACATCACGCAAAGAAATATGTTCGGCGATGTCTCTCTTGTGATTGTTCCACCAAAATCTTCCTTTCATGTCCATGTACATTTTGGTGTTACCCGGGTGAATAGAATACGGAGAGTTGTGCGCTTCTTGCAAAATCAGTTTTCGTAACTCCGGATCTTATGGAACGCAGATACGTTTCCCATGCCATAATGTACCATGTTCGTCTTCATGGAAATTCTTAACTTTCCCTAGACCAATATTTTCCTTAATCCTTTCAATTTCCTTATCGGTCTTCTGAGCTTCTCGGATCTTGTCCAACAAAGTGGGTTGAACATCCAAAGACATGAGATGTCCTTCAGGCACAATCTCCAATCTGAGTTCTTTGAATTGAGTACACAAATCATCTGGTAATTCTCCTTTGGTAAGGCCATTCACAAACACCTTATGACTTAGAGCATCCGCTACAACATTTGCTTTACCGGGGTGGTATTGCAAACTTAAGTCATAGTCCTTGATAAGCTCTAACCATCTTCTTTGTCTCATATTGATTTCCTTCTGGGTGAAGATATACTTCAAACTCTTATGATCGGTGAACACTTCACAACGCTTTTCCAAAAGGTAATGCCTCCATGTTTTGAGTGCATGGATGACAGAGGCTAATTCCAAATCATGAGTAGGATAGTTTACCTCATGAGTTTTGAGTTGTCTCGAGGCATAGGCCACAACTTTACCGTCTTGCATAAGTACGGCACCCAAACCTTGATGAGACGCATCACAATATACTTGGAAATCCTTTTCCAAATCTGGCAGACATAGAACCGGTGCTGTCACAAGTCTCTTCTTCAATTCTTGAAAGCTGACTTCACAACCTTCAGACCAAGCAAACTTCTTGTCTTTCTTTAACAATTCAGTCATTGGTTTAGCAACCTTTGAGAAATTTTCAATGAACCTTCTGTAGTAACCTGCTAAGCCAAGGAAACTACGAACTTCTTTTACATTCTTGGGAGATTCCCATTCCGTCATAGCTGAAACTTTAGCAGGATCAATTGCCACACCATCCTTTGTCATAACATGACCAAGAAAACCAACTTCTTCCAACCAAAACTCACACTTGCTGAATTTGGCATAAAGTTTATGCTCTCTCAACTTCTCGAGTATCAAGCGCAAGTGCCTTTCATGCTCTTCTTTGCTCTTGGAGTAGACTAAGATGTCATCGATAAAACAACAACAAACTTGTCGAGGAATTCCATGAACACTTTTTTCATCATATTCATGAAGTATGCTGGAGCATTTGTCAAGCCAAAAGGCATTACGGTATACTCATACAATCCATACCTTGTGGTGAATGCTGTTTTTGGTATGTCTTGTTCTCGTATCTTGAGTTGGAAATATCCTGACCGGAGATCAATCTTCGAGAACACACATGCTCCCTCTAGCTGATCAAACAAGTCATTGATTCTTGGCGAAGGATATTTGTTCTTGATAGTTACCTCGTTGAGCGAACGGTAATCTATGCATAACCTTTGGCTTCTATCTTTCTTTTCCACGAACAAAACTGGGGCTCCCCAAGATGAAGAACTTGGTTGTATGAATCCTTTCTGCAACTGTTCTCCTAGTTGCTTCTTGAGCTCCTTCAGTTCATCAACTGACATTTTGTATGGTCGCTTGGCTATTGGTCCAGAACCTGGTACCAAATCTATCAGAAATTCCACGTCTCTATCTGGTGGCATTCCTGGCAATTCTTCTGGAAACACATCCGGATACTCACATACAATTGGCACACTCTCCATGTTAACCCCCTTAAGGGAATTAAGCTTACTTCCTTTGGATTCAAAGTTTGACCTGAATTTTATTCTTTTTCTTTCTGGGGTTGTGAGTGCAACAGTACGATTAGCACAATCTAGCACTCCTTCATACTTAGCCATCCAATCCATTCCTAAAATTACATCCAATCCTTGGGAATCTAGGATTATCAGGCTCACTGGAAACTTATGCTTTCCAAACTCTATGACAAGGTCCCGGCATCCAAGACTTACTATCATATCTCCACCCGAAGAGCTAACTTTTATTGGACACCCAATGTTTTCAGATGCAAACCCATTTCTATCAACAAATGCTTTTGATATGAATGAATGAGATGCACCAGTGTCGAAGAGTACAAATGCTGGAATGGAATTGAGTCTGAACTTACCAGCAACAGCGTCAGGCTCCTCATAAACCTCCTCCACATTAATGTGGTTCACCTGACCTTTCTGGAAAGGATTGGGCTTGACAGGTCCTTCAACTTTCTTTTCGGGGCACTCATTTTCATAGTGTCCCATCTTCTTGCATTTGAAGCACTCAACCTGACTAATGTCTCTCTTAGCAGGCTGACTTCCACTTCCACTACCATTTCCATTGTGGTGGCTCTTATGTCCACTCTTGTGGTTCTTGTACTTGTCATTGTCATGACTGCGGTGATGCTTGTTGTCATGACGGTTGTGGTTGTGGTGCTTGTTGAATTTCCCATGCTTATGGGATCCTGAGCTTCCACTGTCATCATAGTGAGATCGTTTGTGAGACGATCCTGACATGTGCTTGTCGGAGTGTTTCCTCTTCCTACTCTCGACTTGCTTCATTTTGTTCTCCAATATAGCAGCCTTGTCACAGAGCGACTGATAAGTGGGAACATATGCCACAGCCAGCTGCAGATTCAGCTCATCATTCAAGCCTTCTAGAAACTTTTCTTTTCTCTTGGCATCTGTGTTAACTTCATCCGGTGCATAACGCGCCAGATTGTTGAACTCTTCTATGTATTCAGCCACGCTGCGGTGGCGCTACTTCAAGTTGTGAAACTCCTTCTTTTTCAGGCTCATCATACCTGATGAGATATGAGCAGTGCGAAAGCCATCTTCAAAGATAGCCCAAGTCACCTCATCTAAAGGAGTGGTGATTTGGAAGTTGTCCCACCATGTGGCGGCTGGCCCTTCCAGCAGATGTGCTGCAAATCTGACCTTTTCAGCGTCCGTGTAGCCCACGGTCACTAAGTCGTTGTTTACAGAACGTAGCCAATCATTGGCCACCATGGGATCAGTTGTTCCCGAGAACTTAGCTGGCCTCAAACGCAGAAATCTAGTGAGCATATCAAAACCCGAAGGGTTGTTGTTGTTATTGTTGTTATTGGGGTTGTTGTTGTTGTTGTTATTCTGGTTTTGGATGAATGTTGTCATCATCTGCATAAGCTGTGTCTGAGCATTCATCATCTGTTGCATTTCCGGAGTGATGTTGTTGGGGTTGGGGTTTGCGCGACGGGGAGGCATCTGTGGTTGGTTCAAACAGAGATAAGAATGAGATACCCATAGATGTTTTATGCACATTACATCACATAAGCAAACACATAGCATGCATCACAAGATAAAAGTTCAACAACCAGATAACAAGTTCTCGAGATAAAACACACAAGTGGCAAGCCATCCACATGTCGGATGGTCCAATAACAAGTTCACAAATAACAAGTACGATAATGAAAGATAAACGAGTAGTCAGGTCTAATCATCAGCATCAATATCCTCCTCGACAAAGGTAAGACCTGCGTTCTCCATCGCGGTCTTGTTCTCCTCAATAGTAGTGGTCAAGGACTCGATCTTGGCCTTGAGAGCCCTCTTCTGGGAACGAAGTCTCTCTATCACTGTCTGCTGCTGCTCTAGCTCGAAGTCCTTGGACTACAGTTCTTCAGTCATGTCCCGGATCTTCTTGTTCCTATCCTGGACGCGTTTCTCCTGACTCTTGAACTTCCGGTCTTGGGTCTCGAACTTCGCCTCCATTTCCTTGACTATCTCGTCCTGCTGTGCGAAAAGCTTGTCCTTTTCGCGAAGCTGCACCTGGAGCTCGTCATTGCTGAGCATGACATTGGTCCTGTCCGTGTCCACGTGCCTAAGGAGAGACTCTAAGTCCTGGAGATACAGACGTATCGGCTCTGCTGCGTCCCTCGAGTCGTCCTCGAAGTCGATGGACTCTTCGTCCTCATCACGTCTTCCGAAGACGTGGAAGTGAGTGCCTCTAACCTGTCGGGAGTGACGGCCTAGCAGACGTCCTATCAGGTCCTGCATGACTACCTCCATGCCTCTCTCCCTGTCGTCGTGCATCAGCTTGAAGACGATGGCCTCCGTAGTAGGCTCTGTCTGGCGTCCGGGCTGGTTCACCTTGAAGCCCCAGAGGTCCTTCCTCTCGAACTTGGTGAGTGGATCCACCATGATGGTGGGAAGAGGGAGATCAAGCAAAGTGGTAAGCTCAACGATACGAGGACCAAAACGGGTAACCTGGAACTCCTCAACAGTGCTGATTGTGATAGGCATCTATTTATAAGATAGAAAAGTTAGGACAACACAATTTAAGATAAAACAAAGACAAACAATTCATACATATCCTTGGAACACAAAATCACACAAGTCATGCATACATCAATCCATTACATCAACCAAGGTCTAAACTTATTTAAGGTATATTTTTGGAAAATAAGGTGATAGGTGGTGGTCCAACTAACGAAGTGCGTTTACAATCCTATCTCACTGGATCTGTTGGCTAACACAATGTTCCTAGAGGCAATCCACCTATCTTGTTCACATGATTCCATCACTAATTCTATAATATCTCCCCTTAAGGTTTGGTTGGTGGCTTCCAACTCTTGGGTAAGATCCTTCTCTTTCTCTAAGTCTTTTTGGAGGTTGAGCATTCTGCACTTGACTCTAGCACTTAGTTCTTTGATAGTCCTCCAAGCTGCTTCTCTTGCTGACTCAAAGAATGTGGTGTGCATCACAGTGTTGGTGTACATGCAGAATCCTCTTTCTTTGTGGTTGTCTTCCTTGTTTTTGTACAAGTGAAGTTGCACCCACCAGTACTCCACTCCTTCATCCATCACTGGAAAGCCTTTGTAAACAGCTGCACCATGTGCTTCCATTGCCACCATGAGGTCCTTGAGAATTTTGGGAAACTCAGTTTCACACTCCAAGGTCATGGTCATGAGTGGTCCTTTCTTCATGGCTTCGTTGATGGAGTTCATCTACAATAAAGATGAGAAAGAGAAGATTAGAAAAGTTTACGAGAAGAATAGACAAGTGTAGAAGTAGTTGAAAATTTTCCTTAGTGGTTTTCCAATCCTAGGGTCATAATCCTACAGGAAACACAGTGCTCTGATACCATCTGTAAGATCCCTCCTTTGTAAAGGAAAAGGATCCCTGTGATTGCAATGCTAGTCCCTGGATCATTGCTAGCATCCACAGTTTAAGATGAAGTACACAGATACAAAGGTCATTTATTACATTCATTCCAGAGATAAAACATAGTCTTTTACAACTCAGGGCCACAGGCCTAATACAAGAGTTTATGGAATAAGTAAATAAACACAAGTCTTCATCTTCATGTGCCACAGGCAAGCATGTTGAGTTTAGACTCATGACTCCTACTCATCATCGGAGTAACCTGCAACATCACAATTCTACCACAGGGGTCAATACTTTGGAATAGTATTGGCAAGTGATACCTTAGTAAATTTTAAGTGGACTATTTTACTATATGCATTTTGGCTAAGTGTAGCTTGGCTTGCTTTGCTTGAAAATAGGTTTTCCCTATTAGTTGAAATCACTAAGTTTTCTTTGTCAAAACTTTCCCAAGAAACCACCAATACACATTGGGGTCCTTTACCCTTGTTCACCCACAAGTTTTACTTAGAAGTTGGAGTGATGAGATTCTTGTAGCTTCCATGTCTTGATGCTCAATTTGTCCACTGCCATGGACTTGGCTAAGTACTTAGGTTTTCCATCTGCAGAGGTGGTGCACTTTCCCCACCAGACTTGGTTTCCCAAGACAGGACCTTTCAGAAGCCTTTCCTTAGCCAAATGGACGCGCTCCAACCTATCATTCCCACTACCACCAACTGTCCAAGTGACTAAGTTCTAGCAACCTATATGATCATGGCAGAGCCCATATTGCCAAGTGGTTGCACTGTAAGCTTTCTCAACACTTGGCCTCCAAATCCCTTTGTGCCTGGGTGGCATACCACAAGTGAGATACACAAACCAAATCCATGGCCTTGTGTAACCACTCAACCAAAAACCACCAATTCAAGTCCCATTCCACCCAGGGGGTTCATTGACTTAGTTGTTTTATTAAGAAAAGCATAAGTCCAAAAGACTTAGAATTATTTTTATCATAGCATGTACATACTTTACCAACCCTTGGTTTGCTACTATCTAGGCTAAGCATGGCATAGTAATTTAACTTAGGAAATTCCCTAGCAATTCTACAATACTACAGCTACTTAGGATTTCCCAACATAGCATTTGGCAAAAGTAGCATGCAAGACTTAGCAAAAATAATTCTAATGCTTATTCAAAATAAAGGGGTGGAAATATCATGAAGTATCACTTGCCTTGGTAATGGGGAGAGTAGCACTCTTCACAATCACAGTCACTAGCAAAATCTACACAAACATTTGTAGCACAAAGTTACACACAATTCATATACAAGCAAAAATATGAATGCATGCATGCAAGAAAAATGCTAAGTGATGACTTTTGAAAACTCCACCAAGCAAGTGTATGATACAGGAACATAACCAAGTCAAAAGTTTGCTAACTAAACTTATTTAGCCCTAAAACAAATTGCTAAACAAATACTATACTCAAAATAGACCTAAATATGTTTCTGCATACAAAGTCATTTTAACAGAAACTTTTTGTGAAACACATTGTAGATTCAGAAAGGTCTTGACTCACTGATTCCAACGATATAAAATTTGCAAAAATCTAACGTGGGAATCAAAAGTTATAGCCATTTGAAAATTAGATCTAAATCTGGTTTGAAATCTGTTTTTGAACTGAACTGGTGACACGCGTCGTGTTTTGGTTGGTCGGTACTGATTCGTTCGGATCAACAGACGCAGACCGCAGGATCTAACTTAGATCTAATGGCGCAGAGACATACGATACCTCTTCGATTATAATCTATCATAGCCCCACGATATTGATCCAACGGACGCAAACAACAAGCCACTAACTGGCGCTTAGCAGGCAGCAGCAGCGGGCAGATGGTGGCAGCGCCGGCGATACAGGAAGCTAGAAGGGTAGGGAAGGTACTCACCGTGATCGCAAGGACGTGGTGATGCTCAACGTACGGACGGCTCGGCAAGGGGCGCTCAGGGCTACGGTGGATTGCTCGCCGGAGTAGGATCTGGCGACGGGTGGCTCTGTTCGAGGTCGTAGGTGATGTTGTCGATCACGAGGAGGCAAACAGAGGGTGTGGTCAGATGCAGGAGATCACGAAGAAGTCGCGTGCGTGAAGGAGAAGGCTTGGGGCGGTCTGAACTTACCGGAGGAGCTCGACGGAGTTGAAGCCGAAGACGGTGGCGCTCAGTCGCTTGCGTTGCCGACGTTCTGGGTCACACGCGGGCGAGCTAGTGGTACTGGGAGGTGCGCGAGGTCAAATGGAGTCTGCTCGTGTGAACCAGGAGCAGAGGGGTGGTCGGGGTTGGCCGGAATCGTGGCTGTAGTTCGTCGGAGCAGCGAGGTTGCGGTGAGCAATTCTCACAGCCTGGGGGCGCTCTGGGTTTGGGGTTTGGGGGAGAATGCAGAGGGGGCAGAGGGGGTTTTAGTAGCCAGGATACGAGCGAGATTTACTCGTGCATTTACGTGAATTGAAGCTGTGAATCAAAACAGGAAACGCCCGGCGTCAATTGGGGAAGAACCAGTCGCGGGGGTGGAGACGACGATACTCGTGTGGGCCGCGGTTGTCAGCGAGAGGGGAGGAGAGGGAGTGGGTCCTTCCTGTCATCGAGCCAGTGGGTGCGGGGCGGGTGAAATAAAACGTTTCGCGGGGTGGGAACTGCTGGGCTAGCTAGGCCGAGTTGGGCTGGGTCGGCCAGATTGGCTGGTTGTCTATTTTTTCCTCTTCACTCCTTTTCTTTTTCTGATTGTTTTTCTAGAAATGGTTTTCAAACCCTATTTCAAATAATTTGGAATTCAAAAATTCTCTAGATTTTTGTACAGTGTTCATTGCACCCAAATAAGTGTCAAACTCCTCTGTTCACTCTGACTTACTTGGGTCATTTGACAAAGATAAAATAAAACTAATCCTTTTAGGTAGATATAAATAGGCATGAATTTGGTTTTATTTTATACTTTGCTTTGAAACTTTGCTCAAGCTTTTGGAAACACTTAAGTTTGAACTCAAAACATTCTGAATGAATAAAAGCACCTTTCTCATTAGCAAGTAGCACAAAGGCTAGGGTTTTTATACATAAATTAATGAGCAACATTTGCTCCTGTTTTTGAAATGATTTTGAGATGAAACCCTAAATGATGATGGATGCATGGATGATATGCAGGAGTTTTGAACATGATTTTATGGATGTTACAACCATTCTTACCATATGCCGGGTTATAAGCTAATTCGGCCGAGTTATGCAAGGGTCGGCCGAATAAGGCATGGCTTAACCAGAGTCGAGTGATTAATACCTTACTCAGCCGACATATGAGCTAAGTCGGCCGAATAAGGTTGATCAGCTCATACGCAGGTAAAGGTCGAGCCGAGTTACGCGAGGCGAGGCTGAGTAACGGGAAGCTTGCAGAAGAAGGATACGGATCCCAAAGTCAAACCCTAGCTACTAACTAGGAGGAATCTGCATAGAGCCAAGCGCTAGAGACAAAGAGTAGAGCCGCAGAGGAGCAGACAGGCGTCACGGAGGTGACAGTGGGCAAGCCGACATGTGAGGGTTCTGGGTCTTTGCCGTCGATAGAAGGGGGACACGGAAAGAGGTCCGCCGAGTTCCCACTTTGGGACAAGCATATTCCAAGAATATGCTTGTCCACGTCAGCCCTAGAAGAAATCAAGGGACCCCTTTATAAGGAGGGACACGGCTTCCTGGAGAAGGGATCGACTCATTTGACACTAGAGGGCTCATGTTGTAACCTTGTTCCTTCTCTCTCTGATACAACTTAAGGAGCACTTGTAGCTTGATTGTGGAGAAATAAAGATCTGAGTTCTAGTTAGTTGTGTGTAGAAATCACTACATCTTCCCTCCCCAGATCCCACTAGCATCCATTGCCCCAGACTTTAGCCTACCCATGGCATCTGCCGTGCCACCACCACGACAATTTCTATTCTCCTAGCTACCATGGCAAATGATGCTTCATATTTTTGTCCTATTATTTTATATATGCATTAGTGATATTTTGAGTAGGATTTGGATGGAGATTTTTCTAAGTATATGCTATGCCATGGGAAATCCTATATATGTTGTCTTAGTAGTTTTCCCTAAGATAAGAAACTTGCTATACTAGTATGCTTAGCCTAGCTAGTAGAAAACAAGGGTGGAATATTCATACTATGTTGTTAAGCAAAATCTATGACTTTTATTTTGAATAATAAAACAACATATTAATGAATCACCTGGGTGGAATGGAAAGATTGGTTTGTGTTGAGTGGTTACACAAGGCCCATGTCTATGGTTTACCTTGTGTATCACACTTGTGGATGGCCACCTAGGAACAAAGGGATTTGAGATATTTAGTGTTTAGAAGCCTCTAGTGCAACCACATGGCATATGGGCTCTGCCTTGACCAACTAGGTTGCAAGAACTTAACCAGATGGACAGTAGGTGGTAGGGTTGATAGGATGGAATGCGTCCATGGTGGTCTAAGGGAATGCTTCTGAAAAGTCTCGTCTCGATGCATGTCGAGTCTTGTGGGGAAAGTGCACCACCTCTCGAGAGGGTAAAACCTAAGTACTTAGCCATGTCCCCAGCAACAGACAATTTGAGCATCAAAGACATTGAAGTGATAAAGAATCTCCTCATCCCAATTTATCCAAGTTAAAACTTGTGGTTGAACAAGGGTAAAGGTTCACCAATGTCTATTGGTGGTTCCTTGGGTGTTTTTATCAAACAAAAACTTAGTGTTTTCAACTAATAAGAAAACCTTATTTTTTGCAAAGCCATCCTGAACTACACTTAGCCAAACTCATATAGATGTTAGATACTACTAATCTACTATGGTATCACTTGCCAATACAATTCCAAATGTATTGACCCTCTGTGGCTGTAACTTATGATGTTGCAGGTTACTCTGATGGAGATTAGGGTTATGAGTCTACACTCAACATGTTTGCATGTGGCACATGAAGATGAAGACTTCTATTTATTTACTTTATGTTATGAACTCTATGTATTAGCCTTGGGCTAATGAGTTGTAAAGACTATGTTATCTCTGGAATAACTGTAATAATGACCTTTGTATATGTGTACTTCATATTAAATTGTGGATGCTAGCAATTCGATCTAGGGAGTAGCATTGCAATCACACGGGCCTTTACCTTAAATGGTGGGGTCTTACAACTTTGGGGTTATCAAACGCTGCTCCGTAACTAGGTAGTTATAAAGGTACTTTCGAGTTTGCCCTGAAGCATTCTGCAAGGCATTGGTCAATCAAGATGGGATTTGCCCCTCTCTACTTTAGATAGATATCTCTAGGCCCCTTGACTGATCGGATCTAGAAATGCATGGCCGTGCTACATCTGGTTAAGAGTTAACCTATTAAAGGGATTTCGAATCACGGTATCGAGAAAGAGAGGTCAGCTTGGAGCTAGACCAAATATCGTGAGGCAAAGGGAAAGACATGCACTAAACCTTGTGATGGTCCGTTCGAATGATCTTTGTATGCGTTTAGGAGTTGGCATGTCTTGCTAGAGGCCTCTACCAACTATTGACAGAATAAATGTATTCGTGTCATGTCTATGCATATATGAACCTATAGGGTCACACACTTAAGGGGCTGGAAGCCTAATGAGGATTGGATCCGAATTAGACCAGGCTTAGGGTACTAATGGGCTACTAATGTAGAAGCCCACTAGGGACGCCTATATAAGAGAGGGTGGATCGAGCTGACCAGGTTTGAGCATTCCACCCAGCCGGCACTCCTCACGCCTGTTTTGTGCGCGCGGACCTAGCAGTCTGGCGTCTGACGCTTCCACCCCGCACGTGTGGATACCTCGGAGGTGCTGCATATGTGGCATTTGGACGAGCTACGCAAGGGGAGCTGCTCGTGGGACAAGTACGAGGATGATACGTAGAACATCAACACTTCCTCGACGCGCTTCATCAAGTTCCGCAACTTCTCCTCTAGTGGTAATCCTGATATCTATGACAACAGTAATCCTGGTTTACGCGGTAGAATTTTTTTGATTTGCGCTAGTGTAGCCTACCCGTATCCCTTCATCCATAAATATTATCGCCTCCGCAACCGCTTATAGGAATAACCTACTAGTCTCATCCATAAAAGAAATAGAACTAATGATATGCATTGTGATGTCACCGTTAATCCCAAATAAATTCCTCACATACAGTCGTACTACCCCTTCTGTCACTGGGGTTCCCATCCTGCCGATCAGTCATTACTCACACTCCCTTTACCTAGATCAATCCTCGGGGTCTTGGGTACCTGACAAGTCCTTAGATTGAGGCAAGAGGGGGTACTACAATCATCATGTCATACAAACTAATACATGATCCCATCTATGATAAATAACATGCACAAAAGCTAAATGGCTAGGCCGAAGCCCTTATCCCAAGGGGAATTACTCACACATAGAGATGAAATCAACAATCATAAACATTGTAATATAGATCATAAGGTTGATAGCAAATAGTCTTAGAATATTGCCAATTGGAGAAAAGATCTACTATTACAAGTGGTGGAAGATGGCTATGGTGGTGGAGAAGGGTTTAGAGGTTTAGATCTAGATCTATTCCTCCGGCGTGGCGGCTTCTGGTGGCAGGGAGAGTTGAGGTTGAAAAGAAGCGCTTGTTTCCCATTGCCCGAAGCCTCTTTATATAGTGGTCCCTTCACGAAAGTTGTTCTATTTGACCTAATGAGGTTGGTGCGAACTATACGGCTGGAACTATAAGGCTGGAATAAAATTCCCACCGTATAGTTGGTCGTTAAAGCTTCATCATTAACTTCATGGCTACTGGTTTCTTTGACGTGTTGGAAATCTCGTATCTTTGGCATTTATGTAGTGATTCCCATCATCATACGTCATTATCTACGCAAGGAAAAATATCAAGAAAGGATTGCATACCCCTTTGATCATTAGGCATTAGTGGCAAGTTTTAGAGAGATATTTCATTAAATATATGAATAATATCTAGTTTAAATGCGGACGTGGATGGCTATATTTCACATCCATCAACCTCCCCAAGCTTAAACTTGATCATCCTCGAGCAAGAAAACCAAAATCAAAAGGGAACTCAACATTTAAACTGAAATAAAAAGATGATGATCTTACTCATGATTGGTGGTCTCATGTTTCCTCCACTTTGTTAATCTGAAAAAATTCAGCATAGATAGAATAATGTAAAGCATTCATACGGGTTTCATGAATCCTTATAGCGTAGCAAGATTATTCTAAGCATGGATGATTCAAAAGAGTAAACTTTATTCAATGTCATGTAATCAACTCATAGGCTTGCCTTTGAACAATAAAGTATAATCATATAAAATTGAGGGTGCGAGAGTTTGTCATGAAAAAGCATATACACTAAAGTATCTCAATTCTCCCACATCAATAAATCAAGACTTTTCAAGCACTACCTTTTTATTCATTGTCCTTCAAGAATTTCAGTTCTTAAGTAATTGAGAGCATGCCAAAAAAATTCATTAGTTTATCGGGTTGTGATGGACACTCATGGCATCATTAAGGTTTTTGTTCCTTTTGCATAATGATTACTCATATCAGCCAAAGGAGTGATTCCATCATGTTATAGCTACCCGGGAGTGCGAAGAATCTTACCTTATAGCATTGCAGCTACACATGTTTAATCAACTCATAGCTGAAATCTAGGAGTTTCCTCCATGAAGATCATTTGTAGGCTAGCAAAGTTATTGGCATCCCATGAAGTTTGACACGGATAAAGCTATATCATTCTTATGATTTAGAAGTCAAACTTTGGCATGCTCACAAAAACCGATAAACAATAATTCAATTGAACAAATCCTTTCAAAGAGAGCTATCAAGTCAATCATTATTTTCTGTGGTGTTGAGTGACTCTAGGAATAAGCTTTTAAGACAAAACACTACAACACCCAAGTCTTCAATTGTAAGACTTTTTCTTATTTCAATTGTTTAGCAAATTTTTTACGCAAGACTTGGTTAATTACAAGAGCTGGAACAAAACGTACGCAATTAAATACCCATGCAAACAAAATTTTACTACAATATAGAGACTCACTCCACCGATATAACATCTCAACATTACTACTAACTAGCATGTTTTTCTCAAACATCAAAAGTGGGGATTTATAAGGCATACCTCTCATGTTTGGTTCCACTTCTCTCTTCCCTTTTTATTTGTTTCCTGAAAACTCGAAGTCAACCACTCTCCTGCAAATTTATGAGAACTTCGAGGCGAAAAGAAAAGGAGAGAGGGAAAATAAAGATAAACGGAGAAATATTTTTGTGGTTTTTGAGAAGGGGAATTAAAGAATAGAAAATTGGCGGCAAAGATCGGCTCTGAAAATCTCAAACAAAATAAAATAACTAAGATAAAGTGTTCCGAAAACCAACACTAGTGCTTATAAACTCAAATGAAAGCATAACCTTGAAAATAAAATGAGTCAAATGAAAGCAAATAAAAATAGATAGAAAACCTCCCCAAGCTTAGTGTTGTGGTATTGCCAATGAGTACGCCATGGAGGGTCCTCACAACGCGTGTTTAGAGACGTGGGGGCAGGACGACGGTTGACGGGTATGAGGTTACACAGCTTACCCAGGTTCAGATCCCATAACGGTGGCGGAATCCTACTCCTGCTATAAATCACTATAAGGGTAATACGCCGAGTTATAGGGATTGGTTCGCTGTGCGAGGTGCGTCGTAGTCGACACTAGATTGTCTGAGATTGTGCCCTAAAGGATCCCGACTTATATAGAGTGAAAAGTCCTAGCCGGATGGGTTATAGAGTCCTACACTTCTTACAACTAGTCTAGCTCTTGCACTCCAAGGCTCCGGGTACGTTGGTGATTCCTCCGTAGCCTTCCTTCTGGATCCATCTAACTGGGCCGCCCAGCAGGCCATGGGCCATGCTACCAACTATGGGCCACCCGGGTTATCCGGATAGAGGACATGCTATGAGGATACCCATATAGAATATCCCCAACAGTAGCCCCTAGAGAACTCCGAGATATTGCGATGTCTTGCCTCTTCACGTTGAATGCTCCGTCTAGATGAATGTCGGCAAATCGTCAAGCAATATCTTGTATTCCTCCCAAAGAACCCTGCAAGGTTTTCTCCGTCTTCAACTTGTAAGTCGGAGAATTTTTGAATCTTCTATCATAGTCTTCCGTAGCCGGATTGGATCCGTCCATGTTGGAATCTTCCGATGTGATGGTTCATCTGCCAGTGACAGCTAGGGCGACGTAGACGTAGGTCAGCAACGCCTCGTAACTCACACATGCAGAGAACACAATCATGTCCGTTTTTCCCACGCGAGCAATACGAACCGTTGACGGCGACGGTTGGCAACGTGGCGAAATTTCCACGCACGCTTCCGCACACGTCGTCCACGCGTCAATCATTCGATCGCCTTGCACGAATATTGATGCTAGAGGTTATAAATTGTAACAGTGGTGGAAATTTTACTTTTCACCTCATTCTCCTCTGCATCGTCTTCTTCCTCTAGCGAGCGCCTCCTTGAGCTCTCCACGCCATTGCGAAAAACCCTAGCTTTTCAACCTTTCTCAGTCACCACCCTAACCTATCCAATGGCCAGCAGCAGTTCCACCCCTTCCATGGCAGCGTCAGGCGAGGCTGCAGCAAAGCCGGCGAGCACCGTCATCGTTCCCCCAGAGGGCCTAGTGATCCCCAAATCCGTGCTGGTCGAAACCACCGGCAGCGACCACAACCTAGCGGCACCGGAGCTGCTGGAGGAGGATAATGACTCGCACAAGGGCGACTGGCATGGTTCGGATATTACAGACCGCGACATCAAGGAGCTAATCATCGAGGGCTACCTCCCTGCGACGCAGGGGCTCGTCTGACGGGCTGCGCCGACCGGCGAGGTCACTCCTTCTCCCCAATCCGGAGAGAAGGTGTACCTCAAAGCACAACTGGTACGCGGCGTCTCCCTTCCCATCTCCAATTTCTTCCTAGCTGTCCTCAACCATTACCGAGTACAGCCTCAGAACCTCTCCCCCAATATCATCCTCGCTCTTAGCAACTACACGGCGCTTTGTGAGGGTTACTTAGGGATTAGGCCTAGGCTAGATCTCTTTATATACTTCTTTACCGTCAAGCGGGAAGCCAGAGCCGGCAAGGATGAGCTCAGGAACTGTGGCACCATTAGTTTTAAGATCCGGCCTGGCCGACGCTTCCCCAACATCGTCGGCCATGAATCCTGCAAGAAATGGCAACCGACGTACTTCTGCAGCCCAGATATCCCTCTGGCTGGCCGAGAAGTGACGGACCCAGACTTCATCGATGGAGTTGCCGCCGAAGCCTCGACATGGAGATCTCCCTTCCCTCCGACATCGATGCTTCCCATGCTATAAGGCAGATAGAGTGGTTCGTAGAGACGGGTTTGACCGGATTGGACCTGGCCATGTGCTGGTTCGTCAGGCGGATCCAGCCTCTATAGCACCGCTTGAAGCTGATGCATGAGTATACCAACGAAAGGAAGGATAGCCTCCGCATCTCCGAGGACAACTTCTTGAGCGACTCCGTCAAGCTCCGTCACAAGGACATCGTCAAGGTGAAGGATAAGAAGCATGGCTTCACCATCACCTACGACATGTTCATAGAGAGCAAGTGCCCAAAGGTACCTGTTTATCTTCCGTGTATGACATATACTCCAGTTCTTCCATCTAGCCATTAACATCTCATCTAACACTGTGTGTTTTCACTTAACAGCTCAGCGATCTAGAGGAGGATAGCATGGCTGTCCAAATCTATGATCCAAAGATGAAGGAAGTCACGGTCGTGTCCGACGACGATGTCCCGTTGGCACGAAAGCGGAAGAGCTCCACCTCTGACGTTGCCGACAGAGGCAAGAAGAAGAATACGGAGGGTGGAGCCTCCAAGAAGACTACCGCCGCTCTCGAGGCGGAGAAAATAAATATTACCGGGATCCCCTTTGCCAAAGAACCCCCTGTTGTGTAAGCTTCTTTCTCTCCGACATTGTCCATCGTTTGTCTTGTTCCTGTACTTATACTTTTTGCATGTTTCAGGAAGAAGGCCACCACCAGTTTGAAGAAGACCTCCAAAACTTTGGGGGCTTCTAGAAATATCAAGGATATGTTGCATCGTGACGTCCACCACGCATCTCCCGCCATTGCCCCTGTCACTCCTAGTGTCCAGCATGCGCCAGCTCCAACAAGATCACAGGCCAAAGATGCATCTGGCCCTTCCGCCATGCAAGTGGACTCGGGTGCCTCGCGGAGCTTACTGTTGTTGGCAAACAGGCAAAGCAAGAAAGTGCCGCAACCCACATGGTTGAAGCTCCGGCTAAGGATGCCATCGGTAGCGGTAAGGTGGTGGTAGAGGGTGGTACTTCTGCTGAAGGTGTCGCCTCCGCATCCAAGAAATCCATAGAGTTCCCAAAGAGAGTCTACCCTATACATACGCCGGGTAGCTCCGCTATGGTTCCTGGTGCAGCGCCGACATCTTCGACATGCGGTCTTGAGGAACTTCTCCGGCAAGAAGAAATCTTGCAAGGAAACGGTTTATCCTTCAGCAAGTTTCTTGCTGAGAGTGCTACAAACCTCAAGATCATCGCACTTGTAAGTTTTATTTGCCTTTTGCATTTCATATGAGTATCCCACTGTAGCCCCCGAGGATTTAGGCGGAAAACCATTGGTCTTTGCATCTAAATACTCTAAGAGTGACTAAGCTAGAAAACTTCTCACTGTAGCCCCCAAGCATATAGTTTGAATGAATTATTCCGACTAGATGCTTTAAGAGTAGCATACGCAGTGTTTGTAAATTTCAATACTGTAGCCCCCAAGCTTCTAGGTTTAGTTGAATTAGTTTCGACTAAATGCTTAAAGAAAGACTAAGCATATGAACGAGTTAAAACTTTATACTGTAGCCCCCAAGATTCTAGTTGAAAACTGAATCAGTTCCGACTAGATGCTTAAAGAAAGACCAAGCATATTGCTAAGTTAAAAACTCTCACTGTAGCCCCCAAGCCTCTAGGTGGATTTTATCCGGCTTGATGCTCCAAGTAGACTAAACAGCGTTAAACCTTTCCTTTCCACAGAATGAGAATGCCCGGAGGGGAGTGTCCAACGAGAAGTACCAGAAGATGCGTGCGGACTTGGAAGCTGAAAAGGGTAAAACTGCCTTCTTGAAGGAACAAATCATCAAGAGCAAGCGTCTATTTTTCCTTTATTTTTCGTCTTCCGTCTTGGTCTTGTGCCAACATTCTCTGAGTACTCACCGTGCACTGTTCTTTCTCCGACTTGCAGAAGCCATTTACAAGGCTAAGGATATTGTTGAGCAATCCAAGCATATTCAGCAGCTGGATAGCGAAAACAACTGTAACATTCCAGCATTTAGGAACTAATGAAGGGTAGGTTTAGGAATATGGAATGTTGCATGCATTCATTTGTGAAAATGTGAGTAAATTTTTTGCCAAATAAAAACCTTAAGTGATCAATGTTTCTTTCATACTTTGAGATAGGTTTAGTCTTAAAGGGTGATTGCTATAGACTTTGATATGATCTTTAAGGAATTATGTGTTTTAAAATGAATTTGAATTTTTAAACTTGAGTGTTTGAATTATAACTCAAATGAATTAGAAAAAGGGTTTGAATCTTGAATTAATTATGAGTTAATTATTTTAACTCCAAGCATTATTTAAATAAAAAAATTATGAATATGAAAACTTATTTCATATTATCAATATATAAACAAGTGATAAAGAATGTAACTTACTGAAACCATTTTCAAATTTCACAATTTACAAAAGAATAAACAATAAGAATATTCTTTATTAATAATAATATAATCTTTATTACAATTGAATAAAATAAAGATTACAAAAATAATAAAAGAAAATTACAAAAGTATGAAGAAGATTACATTGGACTATTTACTAACTATTCTATAACTAAACCTAAACTAAATCTTCATCCATATATCTGTACCTGCAAACAAAGAGTAAATAAAAACAAAAGAAGGTTAGTGTTAGTATTATTTCTCTCAGACATGTCAGTGAAATGCACTAGACAAATTCATCATTGAGAAGTTTATAGAAAAGGGGCAAGTTTCACCAATAAGAAAGAATCCATCTTTCATAAATTTAAAGCCAGAAGTCAAATGACAGCCAAGAGGGGCAAATTCACCAGCCAGGTGAAAGTAACCAGGTAATAGTAAGTTTCAAAATCCTGAACATATCCACAAGTGCATAGCAAGCACACAGTCAGGACACACACCAACATGCACGTGGTGTGTTGTCAAACCCACAGCACAGTCCCAATCTCCCAAAACCACAAGCACAGCCGTGGAGAGGAACTAGTGCATCACTCCACTGTTTGCACACAAGAACAGCCAGCCTAGACAGCAGTTTACCAAGCACATCAGCCAAACCAAACCACCAAGAATCAACCAAACATCACCAGGATGGCGACATAAGGAGGGGGATGGATCAGGTGGACAGCAAGATCAAGCCCAGGAGCTAGGAGGAGCAGATTAGCTCAAGATCAAGCACAAGAGTCCAGCAAAATCAGATCAAGAACATCACCAACTTACTCCACAAACATCAGAGTCTGTGGTGAGTTTCATAAAACCTTCACATGATCTAATCATCTTATTTAGAGAAAAGCATGTGTTGTTTTATAAAACAAACCCTCAGAAAGCACCCAAGTGGGGTGAATCCATCATAGGGATTTTTTTAAACTCTAAAAGCAAACAACAAAGTACCAGGATCCAACCAGAGCTTAGAGCAACATCCTTGCTCTGGTTGTCAAACTATATTTTACAATTAAATCATACATATACCTATGATCTATTTCTAGGCACATCCCTAAAGGAAGGGTAGCACCTTAGAAACAAATCTTTGGGATCCATAGAATGATCAAGTTCACTATCATTTTTTTCCAAGCTTTGATTCAATAAAGAATAGCTGGTACCACTACCAGGACTATCTAGATGAACAAATTAGATAAGATCTGAATCCCTAAGCCTCAGACCAACATCATTGGTCTTAGGGAATTCAGAGAAGAGAATCTCTATTTATCTTATAAAGCCAAGTTTGTCTTAAGCCTAAAACAGCCCAATCAGTGGGTTAGAATCAAACTTGTGTGCCATACCATGATGGTTTCACAAGAACAATCCATTATGAATCAGGATAGACATTTAATCATCACAAATTCAAACAATCAACTCAACTAATCATTTTCTTGTTAACACAGGAATCATAAATAGGATATTCCTATATTAAACTTCACCAACAACACTAGGACAATGATTCCATCATGTCATAATCATGATCATAAACCCAGAGATGACAGTGAAAACTTATCAAGTCACTGACTTAATCAAGCATGATTCCCAAGCAACTATATCATCTGAAAATGATGCAATCCAAGCATCAAATCATCCATTAAGCCACCAGAAACATCATAGATCATCTTAAGAAACAAGCCTCCGGCCAATAAGCATTTAGCATGTGTACAGAGCATCCAAACATGATTCAATTCATCCAATACATGATCAATCACATAACAGGAACCCTAAATGGATAATCATACTAATTTGAATTAGACAGTAGTAAGAGAGGACACTGACATCATCTAGCATCAAATCAGCAAGAACAGAGATCATCGGGGGAACGAAATCAAACTCACCATAGGTCCTCGCTGAAGAATAGAAGAGGAAGCGGAGGGGCCGACGGCCATGGCGTCACGGCTAGCACCCCAGAGGGGGCGCTGCAACCCGCACGGCGCCACGGCAGCGACCCTGATCACGACAGGAGGTGCAAAGCATCACCTCGACGCACGATGACCACGGCAGCACTTGAATCCATGCCAACCCCCAAACCCTAGGGTTCGGGACGACATCGATCCATTACAGGAGAGCCCCAGGCTCGAATCCAATTGGATAGAACGAACGGGTGTCATCGACAACCAACTATTACACCACGGCGGCGACCAGAACGGCCTACGGCGGTGGGAATCGCCGGTGGCGGCATTGCCGGACACATGGTCGGGGTTAGAGGAGGAGAGGATAAGCTTGAGGGAGAGAGAGGCTGTGAGGAGTGGGCCGAGCTGGGCCAAACCCTTCGGGGTGGTTCTTTTGTCTAGGATTAATGGGCCACTAGGACCCATTAAGAATAACCAGCCCAGAAATCTTTCATGCCTGTTTCAATAAAAAGGAAAAGACCGAAATACCCCTAGATTTAATTAAATCTTAGAAAATAAAATAAAAGTCCAAAAATTATAAGTAAAATATTTTTGGATTCACAATAATCCACTCTATCCAAATAAAATAAGATATAAAATTTTGGACATATAAATTTTTATAAGAATTTTGTAATTTATATATTCCTTATGGAATTTTACAAAATTAATGAAAAATGATAAAAATAAATAAAAATCACTATCATAATATATTAATATTATAGTATTTTTGAAAAATACTAAATAAATATTTAATAACAAATTTTAATATATAATTGATAATTTCTAATAGAATTATTAGATCAATAAAAGTCAAATAAAAAGGAAATAAAATAAAATAATTCAATATATGCTATAAATATTAAAAAGTAATATTTATAAATGCTTTATTATTATTAAAAGGCACCTTATATAGAGAAACCGCATATGGAATTAAATAATGCATTACATTACTTGCATAATCATTTTGCTTCTTTAAATATTGTCCTTACCAGGCAATAATGATGTTTTTGTAGACATAGAAGCTCAAGGTCCAGTGCAAGCATCAGACTTCACTACCTTGCCATCACAAGGCAAGTTCATCACTTGCTCATGTCCTTTGAAGAGTCTTTATCAAAGTATTTGCAAATTGTGTGTTATCATATATTCTATAAAAGAAAGAAAATATTATTTTCACAATAAATAAATCATAGATATCATCCTAAGTGATGATATAATGGAGCAATGGAACCTAGGGTTCTAGTTGCAAGCAATGATGATCAAGTAGGGAATTAATAACCCCTGACATCAGTGATTCTAGCGCCGTATATTACGCGTTAGCCATGAGATTTGGAATGGGACAGAGAAGTCAATTGTATCTTCTTCCTCTCGCATGAAGCCGGATGTGCAGGTCATGGCTATTATCCTCGTAGTGTGCATATTAATTGGTAATTCGTAGAGGATATGCAGCATATGGGTGGGAACCCTCATCGTCACATGATAGTTCTGGCATCTAACGGTTTGTACAAACCATTGTCGTAATTCATTATGTTGGCATGGTGTACACCAAGGAGGCATGCGAGGTCGCGAAGGGGGCAGTGATTGGCTTGGACCAACTACTGGGCCCCACATCATGGAATTGTGGACGGGAAAGTACACCCGGTTGTGCAACAAGGAGTTGATCTCTCATGGGTAAAGTAATGCACCTCTATGGAGTGTAAGAACTGTAACTTGTTACTCCCTGTTCTGGGAAGGATCCGCAAACGCGGCAGGAAAGGAACTCCATGAAAGTTCTGGTCAACCTGTGAAGGCTGATGGTCATAGTTTTTTTTAGAATAAAATCAATCTTTGAAGAAAGATTTACAAAAACTGCATAGTTCCAAGGATTTATAATCTGAGGTGGTAGTTAGAGCATCAAACTTCCCACCTTGCATATAATGAACTTGTTGGGTAACGTTGTTACTCATTCTTTCCTTTGATCCCTTGCTTAGACTCTGAGGATCCCGAAGACGTGCCAATGTATGCAGCCGAATGTCAAGAAGACGAGTTCTATGAGGAACCTGATCTATCCGGAGGTGTTGAAGGAGTGGATTACGAGATCCGCTACGGTGTCGATGATAACGAGTCCAACTAAGTTCTCCTAGTTAGTAGTAACCAATGGAGCCGAGCAGCATGAACTCTATAGAATAAGCTGCTAAGCTCAACTCCTAGACGGAGTTGCTACTTTTAAAATCCGTTGAAACACTTTATATTTTGGTTTGTAAGTTGGATCTTTTGGAAGTCTTGAACTTCCGGTATTGTAATAATAATAATGTGTGTACTTTTGTAATATGGACCCGCAATGTTTCTGTTGTACCACTCTGAGGGATGCGATATTTACGGAATGGTGTTATGTGGATGTCATGTCAACGACTATAGTGTACTACACATGAAGTGGTATGCTGGGTCACCGCAGTTGGTATCAGAGCAAATTGCTTTGACCTTAGGTTTGAAACCTAGTAAAGGGTATTACCTGTAGGAAAATTTAGCAACGATAAAGAATTCTCTAAAAGTGATATAATGGGTATTCAAATGAGAATATTTCGTTATATATTTTAGTGCGATAATTCTTTGTTATGATGCAATATATTACCGGATACTAATCAAAATTATGTTTCTGATATACATAGATATGGCACCAAAGTTTCCAAAACAGACTTTGGTAAGGAAAGAGGAGACTCTTGATGATTATCAAGGATCATTCACAGATTAACTTCGTCAACTTTTAAAGCTCTTTAGTTGTCCAACTAGAATTCCAGTGAACACTATCACTTACCTTGATGGCCAGATGTTATCCAAGTATCGTGTAAGTATCCAACTTCTAGAGAAGCTTGGATTATATCACAATCTACCTATAGGAGAAGGTAGGAGTCATTTAGCAGCATATCATGTTGCTGTTGTGGAGGCGATAGCTAATATCCGGGAGCAGAAAACCAAGGAGTTGGAAGGTAGCACATTTTCTATGATACCTCATGATTCTATAGAATCGGAGCCTATACCGGATCATCTTACTTTGGTTAAGAAGCATACTAAGTTAGCTTCCAAGTTTATGGATAGATACCGAACTCTCGTTGCGTCTTTTTATAAGACCCATCAAGTGATTGTTGAAGACAAAAATGATATGTTAGAGGATCTAACTGATCCGGAAAGGTGGAAGCAGTTAGCATTCCAGTTAGAGAAGGAAGCAAGTAGTAGTGCAACACCTATCTTTAAGGATATACCTATAGATCCTGAATCTTTTATACCATATCCTTATTCACCAAGACCTGAACCTATACATGAACCTACTATGGATATGCGGTATGCAGTACCACGGGGCTCAGAGGATGGTTCTGACTCAGTACTTCCTATTGAGAATTCGGATGGATGGAGAATGGGATCATATGATGTATCTCATGAACACCAGATGTCCACAGATGGTGCTGATAGAAATGTTGGACAATCTAGTTGGATGGGTACAAGAATGAACCCTAATAATAGTAGTAGAAATACCATGTCAATAGATGATCAAGATGAAGAAGAAGATCCTAAGGAGAGAGTGTTTGAATCATCAACATCTTCTCAAAACCCAGGGAATATACATTATCCAGTGTTTAATTATCTTGCCCACGAGAGCACTTGGGAAGCAGCAGGATCTGCGTATCCTGTTGACAACTCAAGAAATGAAGCTCGGGAGATGCAGGCTGGTGATAATGTCGAATATGTTTCTGAAGACTTTTCAGCTCAGCTGGAGGGAGTCAATGCGCTCAGGTTGAGTAATGACTCAAGTCCTGACACTTCAGATACAGAGTATGTTCCTTCTGGAAGGCCATATGTTCCACAAACTGTGCGACGAACAACACGTCATCATGGTTGGACATCAGACATGTACGATGAGCGTAGTTACTACTAGAAGGAGACAATGAGTTAGTAGTATCCAGTATCGAGTATTGTACCCCATGTAATAAGGTAGTTTTGTGATGATACCTATATGGTATATGTTGTAATGACTTTGTATCATTATGATATTATGAAAAATATGTGAAATGCATATTTGGAATATTTTTTTGGATCTTCATTGTGTGAGTAGTTCTGTGCATAAAGTCGAGCTCAGAACACATGTGCATGATGTAATTATGAGTATTCGCTTTATGTTGCAGGACTAGAGGTTCATGGATACGGGTGTAGGAATGGAAACTAAGTAGCAGCGGATGGAGCGAGAGGCCAAGGAAAAGGCCAATGTAGATGCAGCAAACCAAGAAGCATTACCACCACCACCAATGGGTCGTTAATGGAGCAGAATTTTATGGAATGCATGCAAATGATGCAAGAAACCCAGAACAAGTTCATGGAAGAGCTGCTGGGGTGAGCAAATCAAAGGGCACCCTAAGGTGGAGGAGTGAGTCTATCTGATTTCCAGAATTCAAGACCGTTACCTTTTGCATCAGCTCCTAAACCAATGGATGCAGAAGACTGGCTAGCAGATACTGAAAGGAAGCTGAAAACTATAGGTTGCAATGATGAGGAGAAATTAAGGTATGCAACTCATCTTTTGACTGGACCTACACCATCATGGTGGGAAAATCAATTAGCCATGCAACCACCAGGAAGGGAGTTTACCTGGGAAGAGTTCAAGCAAAGATTCCGTGAATATCATGTTCCGGAAAGTGTTATGGAGTTGAAACGGAGAGAATTTGAGGAGCTTCAGCAAGGATATACTAGTGTCATGAAGTACATCCGGGAGTTTAGCCAACTGTCTCGTTATGCTGAGGAGGATGTCATCACTGAAGAGAAGTGAAAGAAGCGTTTCCTGTATGGATTAAATCCATTTGTAAGGATGCAGCTAAGGTTAGCCAATAAGAAAACTTATCAGCAGTTGTTGGATGCAGCCATTACTTTTGAAGATGACTACAAGAATGTCCAAGAGGACCGGAGGAAGAGAGCCAAGAAGGAAACCAAGAGAATACAGGCAAGCAAACCTAAACCCAACCTAGAGTTCAAACCTCGGAATAGGAATTATGGCAACAATAACAATAAAAATAACAAGGGCAGTGGTGGAAATCAATCCAATCCGAGAAGAAATGTTATGTGTAATAATTTTGGAATTCTAGGGCATTTCCAGAGGGAATGCAAAAGGCCCGTAGTGATTTGTTATGGTTGTGGTCAGAAAGGGCATATCAAGCCAAATTGTCCGAGCAAACCACTAGGAGGATGGCCTACCAAGGGAGGAGGACAAGCCAGTGGAGGAAATGGTCAGCCCAATAAAGGAGGAAATACTGGCAAGAACGACAATGGCAAGAGGAACCGACCTACCGAAAAACTAAACTGTGCAACCCTCGAGGAGGTGGATAATTCGGAGCATGCAGTGATAGGTACACTCAATATCCTTACCAATCCCGGCAAAGTTCTATTTGATACTGGTGCAACTAGTTCGGGATAAGAAGGGCAACGTTAGAAAGTCCTATGACCATAGTTACGGTAGGAGGGAATATGATTGTACGCCACATAAAACAAGATCAGGTTATCTCGATCTGTGGTTGTACATATTTCGCAGACCTTTATGTGATTCCTTTGAAGGGAATTGCAGTAGTGCTGGGGATGGATTGGATGATGGAACACGGATCTTAGATAAATTGTGAGGAGAAAACTGTCTCAATCAAAACTCCAAGTGGAGCAAGGATAGTTTACCAAGAAGATAAGCACAGTCATATCATGGTGGATCTGTAGTTGAATTCAATGAAAGAAGTCAAATTGGAAGATATTCCTATAGTTAATGAATTCCAAGATGTTTTTCCAGCAGAGCTACCGGGAATGCCACCAGACCGGGAGATAGAGTTCACTATTGACCTAATTCCTGGTACGACACCAATAGATCAAGCACCATATAAAATGGGACCCAAAGAGTTGAAAGAACTCAAAGAGCAAATTGATGAGTTAGCTAGAAAAGGATTTATACAGGAAAGTGTATCTCCATGGGGAACACCAGTAATATTTGTGGATAAGAGAGATGGTGGAAGACGGATGTGTGGTGATTATAGAAATATGAACAACATGACTATCAAGAATAAGTATCCTTTACCAAGAATTCAAGATTTATTTGATCAGGTGAAAGGGGCTAGAGTATTTTCAAAGATCGATTTAAGGTCTGGATACCATCAAATAAAAATCAAGCCAGAAGATGTTACAAAAACAGCAATTGTCTCAAGATATGGACACCATGAGTATTTGGTAGTACCATTTGGTTTGACCAATGCACCGGCAATATTCATGAATCTGATGAACAAGATCTTCATGCCATATTTGGACAAGTTCGTCATAGTCTTTATTGATGATATTCTGATATATTCCAAGGATAAGGAAGAGCATGCTGATCATTTGAGAATACCATTGCAGACTTTAAGAGAACATAAGCTTTATGCTAAATTCAGTAAGTGTGAATTCTGGCTAGATGAGGTAGAATTCCTTGGTCATGTGATCAGTAAGGATGGAATTGTTGTGAATCCATCTAAAGTTCAGTCAGTACTAGAGTGGACTGCACCCACCAATGTGAAGCAAATTCGAGGTTTCTTAGGAATGGCTGGTTATTATCGGACATTCATTGAAGGTTTCTCCAAAATAGCCGGACCAATGACCAAATTATTAAGGAAGAATACACCATTCAAGTGGGATGATAAATTTGAGGCAAGTTTTCAAGAGTTGAAGACTAGATTAACCACAGCTCCAATCTTAGCAGTTCCTGAAACAGGGAAGGACTTCACCGTATACTGTGATGCGTCTAAAGAAGGTTTGGGTTGTATATTAATGCAAGATCGTAAAGTGATTGCTTATGGTTCGAGACAACTGAAACAACATGAAGTCAACTACCCAACTCATGATTTAGAGTTAGCAGCAGTAGTTTTTGCACTGAAAGGATGGAGGCATTTTCTCTATGGATCCAGATGTGAGTTACACAGACCATAAAAGTCTCAAATATTTCTTCACTCAAAAGGAATTGAACATGAGACAGAAGCGTTGGTTGGAACTAATCAAGGATTATGATTTAACCATCAACTACACCCCCAGGAAAAGCAAATGTTGTAGCAGATGCTTTAAGCAGAAAGAGTGAAGATATGCATCCAAGCAATAGGGAGTTACCAAAAGAGTTAAAAATGGACTTGGAAAGATTAGAGCTTCGATTCATCAGAACAGAGGTTTTTGGAGGATTAGCTACTATGTAGGTAGTTGCAGAGCAGGACAGTGATCTTAAGCAAGAAATTTTTAGACATCAAGCAGAATATTCTTTTATTGCTGAGGAATTTCGGAGGATATCGCAAGGGAAAAAATCAGTTTTTTGCCTTGGGGATTATGGGTCTTTATGGTTTCAAGACCGTCTATGTGTTCCAGATGTGACTGAGATTAGAAATGTCATACTCAAAGAAGCACATGATACACCATATTCTATACATCCAGGGAGTACTAACATGTATATGGATTTGAAAGAACTATTCTGGTGGAATAACATGAAAAGAGATATTGCTAAATATGTATCTGAATGCCATACTTGTCAAAGGGTGAAAGCTAAATATCAAAGTCTAGCAGGACCATTACAACCCTTAGAAATTCCTGAATGGAAATGGGAAGAAATAGGTATGGACTTCATTACAGGATTGCCTATGACACCAAAAAGGAAGGACATGATATGGGTAATTGTGGACATACTCACTAAGAGTGCACATTTTATTCCGGTGAATCAAAAGGATAATGCCGAGAAGTTAGTTAAAGTATATGTCAAAGGGATAGTAAGTAAGCATGGAGTACCCAAAAAGATCGTAACTGATAGGGGATCAGTGTTTACTTCAGCATTTTGGAAGCAATTGCATGCAGCACTTGGTTCAAAGTTAGATTTCAGCACAACATATCATCCTGAGACAGGAGGTCAAACTGAAAGAACAAATCAAATACTAGAAGACATACTACGATCTTGTGCACTAGATTTTAGAGGAACATGGGAAGATCACCTGCCATTGGTAGAATTTTCTTATAATAATAGCTATCAGAGTAGTCTGAAGGCAGATCCATATCAGGTTATGTATGGAAGGAAGTGTAGATCACCAATATGTTGGTATGAGCCTGGAAGCAGCAAAGAATTTGCACCAGATTACATCAAGGAAAGACAAGACATCATTGATAAGATCAGGGACAGATTGAAAATAGCCCAGAGTAGGCAGAAAAGTTATGCGGATCAAATTCGAAGATCATGGCATCCAGAAGTGGGAGATATGGTCTATTTGAAAGTAAGTCCAATGAAAGGGGTGAAAAGATTCGGAGTTAAAGGGAAATTGAGTCCAAGATATATCGGACCATTCAATATACTGAGTCAAAACTGAACTATAGCTTATGCTTTAGAGTTACCATCAAGATTGGCTCAAGTGCATAATGTTTTCCATGTGTCACAACTTCGTAAATTTTTAAAAGTTCCAGATGATGCAATCACACATCAAGAGATAGAACTACAAGTAGACCTGACTTATATTGAAAAGCCTTGTAAGATTCTAGAAGAAAACTGGAAAATATTAAGGAACAGAGCAATCAAATATTGCAAGGTACAGTGGGAACATCACCCTGAAAGGGAAGCCACATGGGAGAAACAAGAGGATTTAAGAAAAGCCTATCCAGAACTATTCAGGTACATCTCCACAAACTTCGGGACGAAGTTTAATTTAAGGGGGGGAAGTCTGTAACATCCCAGCATTTATGAACTAACGAAGGATAGATTTAGGAATATGGAATGTTGCATGCATTCATTTGTGAAAATGTGAGTAAATGTTTTTGCCAAATAAAAACCTTAAGTGATCAATGTTACTTTCATACTTTGAGATAGGTTTAGTCTTAAAGGGTGATTGCTATAGACTTTGATATGATCTTTAAGGAATTATGTGTTTTAAAATGAATTTGAATTTTTAAACTTGAGTGTTTGAATTATAACTCAAATGAATTAGAAAAAGGGTTTGAATCTTGAATTAATTATGAGTTAATTATTTTAACTCCAAGCATTATTTAAAGAAAACAATTATGAATATGAAAACTTATTTCATATTATCAATATATAAAAAAGTTACAAAGAATGTAACTTACTGAAACCATTTTCAAATTTCACAATTAAAAACAAAAGAATAAAGAATAAGAATATTCTTTATTAATTATAATATAATATTTATTACAATTGAATAAAATAAAGATTACAAAAATAATAAAAGAAAATTACAAAAGTATGAAGAAGATTACATTGGACTATTTACTAACTATTCTATAACTAAATCTAAACTAAATCTTCATCCATATATTTGTACCTGCAAAACAAAGACTAAATAAAACAAAAGAAGGTTAGTGTTAGTATTATTTCTCTCAGACATGTCAGTGAAATGCACTATACAAATTCATCATTGAGAAGTTTATAGAAAAGGGGCAAGTTTCACCAATAAGAAAGAATCCATCTTTCATAAATTTAAAGCCAGAAGTCAAATGACAGCCAAGAGGGGCAAATTCACCAGCCAGGTGAAAGTAACCAGGTAATAGTAAGTTTCAAAATCCTGAACATATCCACAAGTGCATAGCAAGCACACAGTCAGGACACACACCAACATGCACGTGGTGTGCTGTCAAACCCACAGCACAGTCCCAATCTCCCAAAACCACAAGCACAGCCATGGAGAGGAACTAGTGCATCACTCCACTGTTTGCACACAAGAATAGCCAGCCTAGACAGCAGTTTGCCAAGCACATCAGCCAAACCAAACCACCAAGAATCAACCAAACATCACCAGGATGGTGACATAAGGAGGGGGATGGATCAGGTGGACAGCAAGATCAAGCCCAGGAGCTAGGAGGAGCAGATTAGCTCAAGATCAAGCACAGGAGTCCAGCAAAATCAGATCAAGAACATCACCAACTTACTCCACAAACATCAGAGTTTGTGGTGAGTTTCATAAAATCTTCACATGATCTAATCATCTTATTTATAGAAAAGCATGTGTTGTTTTATAAAACAAACCCTCAGAAAGCACCCAAGTGGGGTGAATCCATCATAGGGATTTTTTTAAACTCTAAAAGCAAACAACAAAGTACCAGGATCCAACCAGAGCTCAGAGCAACATCCTTGCTCTGGTTGTCAAACTATATTTTACAATTCAATCATACATATACATATGATCTATTTATAGGCACATCCCTAAAGGAAGGGTAGCACCTTAGAAACAAATCTTTGGGATCCATAGAATGATCAAGTTCACTATCATTTTTTTCCAAGCTTTGATTCAATAAAGAATAGCTGGTACCACTACCAGGACTATCTAGATGAACCAATTAGATAAGATCTGAATCCCTAAGCCTCAGACCAACATCATTGGTCTCAGGGAATTCAGAGAAGAGCATCTCTATTTATCTTATAAAGCCAAGTTTGTCTTAAGCCTAAAACAACCGAATCAGTTGGTTAGAATCAAACTTTTGTGCCATACCATGATGGTGTCACAAGAACAATCCATTATGAATCAGGATAGAAATTTAATCATCACAAATTCAAACAATCAACTTAACTAATCATTTTCCTGTTAACACAGGAATCCTAAATAGGATATTCCTATATTAAACTTCATTGTTTGAGATCATGATGATCTCAAACCATACACTAGTTCTAAGCCAACAGCACCAGGACAATGATTTCATCATGATGTAATCATGATCATAAACCCAGAGATGATAGTGAAAACTTATCAAGTCACTAACTTAATCAAGCATGATTCCCAAGCAACTATATCATCTGAAAATGATGCAATCCAAGCATCATATCATCCAGTAAGCCACCAGAAACATCATAGATCATCTTAAGCAACAAGCCTCCGGCCAATAATCATTTAGCATGTGTACAGACCATCCAAACATGATTCAATTCATGCAGTACATGATCAATCACATAGCAGGAACCCTAAATGGATAATCATCCTAATTTGAATCAGACAGTAGTAAGAGAGGACACTCACAGCATCTAGCATCAAATCAGCAAGCACAGAGAGCACTGGGGGAAAGGAATCAAACTCACCGTAGGTCCTCGCTGAAGAATAGAAGAGGAAGCAGAGGGGTCGATGGTTGTGGCGACACGGGGAGCACCCCAGAGGGGGCGCTACAACCCACACGGCGCCACGGCAGCGATCCTGATCACGACAGGAGGTGCAGAGCATCACCTCGACGCACGACGACCATGGCAGCACTTGAATCCATGCCAACCCCTAAACCCTAGGGTTCGGGACGGCATCCATCCATTACAGGAGAGCCCCAGGCTCGAATCCAATTGGATAGAACAAACGGGCGTCGTCGACAACCCCCTATTACACCATGGTGGCGACCAGAACGACCTACGACGGCGGGAATCGCCGATGGCGGCATTGTCGGCCACAGGGTCGGGGTTAGAGGAGGAGAGGATAAGCTCGAGGGAGAGAGAGGCAGTAAGGAGTGGGCCGAGCTGGGCCAAACCCTTCGGGGTGGTTCTTTTGTCTAGGATTAATGGGCCACTAGGGCCCAATAAGAATAACCAGCCCAGAAATCTTTCAGGCCCGTTTCAATAAAAAGGAAAAGACCAAAATACCCCTGGTTTAATTAAATCTTAGAAAATAAAATAAAAGTCCAAAAGTTATAAGTAAAATATTTTTGGATTCACAATAATCCACTCTATCCAAATAAAATAAGATATAAAATTTTGGAAATTTAAATTTTTATAAGAATTTTGTAATTTATATATTCCTTACGGAATTTTATAAAATTATTGAAAGATGATAAAAATAAATAAAAATCACTCTCATTATATATTAATATTATAGTATTTTTGAAAAATACTAAATAAATATTTAATAATAGTTTTTAATATATAATTGATAATTCCTAAAAGAATTATTAGATCAGTAAAAGTCAAATAAAAAGGAATGGAAATAAAATAATTCAATATATGCTATAAATATTAAAAAGTAATATTTATAAATGCTTTATTATTATTAAAAGGCACCTTATATAGGGAAACTGTATATAGAATTAAATAATGCATTACATTACTTGCATAATCATTTTGCTTCTTTAAATATTGTCCTTACCGGGCAATAATGACATTTTTATAGACATAGAAGCTCAAGGTCTAATGCAAGCATCAGACTTCACTACTTTACCATCACAAGGAAAGTTCATCACTTGCTCATGTCCTTTGAAGAGTTTGTACCAAAGTATTTGCAAATTGTGTGTTATCATATATGCTATTAAAGAAATAAAATATTATTTTCACAATAAAGAAATCATAGATATCATCCTAAGTGATGATATAATGGAGAAATGGAACCTAGGGTTCTAGTTGCAAGCAATGATGATCAAGTAGGGACTTAATAACCCCTGACATCAGTGATTCTAGCGCCGTATATTACGCGTTAGCCATGAGATTTGGAATGGGACAGAGAAGTCAGCTGTATCTTCTTCCTCTCGCATGAAGCCGGATGTGCAGGTCGTGGCTGTTATCCTTGTAGCGTGCATATTAATTGGTAATTCGTAGAGGATATGCAGCATATGGGTGGGAACCCTCATTGTCCCATGATAGTTCTGGCATCTAACGGTTTGTACAAACCATTGTCGTAATCCATTATGTGGGCATGGTGTACACCAAGGAGACATACGGGGTCGCGAAGGAGGCAGTGATTGGCTTGGACCAACTACTGGGCCCCACATCATGGAATTGTGGACGGGAAAGTATGCCCGGTTGTGCAACAAGGAGTTGATCTCTCATGGGTAAAGTAACACACCTCTGTAGAGTGTAAGAAATGTAACTTGTTACTCCCTGTTCCGAGAAGGAGCTGCGAACGCGGCAAGAAAGGAACTCCATGAAAGTTCTGGTCAACCTGTGAAGGCTGATGGTCATAGTTTTTTTTAGAATAAAATCAATCTTTGAAGAAAGATTTACAAAAACTGCATAGTGCCAAAGATTTATAATCCGAGGTGGTAGTTAGAGCATCAAACTTCCCACCTTTCATATAATGAACTGGTTGGGTAACGCTGTTACTCATTCTTTCCTTTGATCCCTTGCTTAGACTCTGAGGATCCCGAAGATGTGCCAATGTATGCAGCCGAATGTCAATAAGACGTGTTCTACGAGGAACCTGATCTATCCGGAGGTGTTGAAGGAGTGTATTACGAGATCCGCTACAGTGTTGATGATAACGAGTCCAACTAAGTACTCCTAGTTAGTAGTAACCAATGGAGCCGAGCAGCATGAACTCTATAGAATAAGCTGCTGAGCTCAACTCCTAGACGGAGTTGCTACTTTTATAATCCGCTGAAACACTTTATATTTTGGTTTGTAAGTTGGATCTTTTGGAAGTCTTGAACTTTCGGTATTGTAATAATAATAATGTGTGTACTTTTGTAATATGGACCCGCAATGTTTCTGTTGTACCACTCTGAGGGATGTGATATTTACGGAACGGTGTTCTATGGATGTCATGTCAACGACTATAGTGTACTACACATGCAGTGGTATGCTGGGTCACCGCAACAAGATCCTTAAGAAGGAGAGGGAGGATATGCTGAAGATGCACGAGGACTCCATGAAAGTCCTGCAAGACTCCGCCAACAAGGAGATGAACCGCTTTAAGGAGGAAATCGCGATCCTAAAAGATCAGAAGAAAGCTGCTGATGAGAAAAATCAGCGCCACCTTGAAGCGTACAGGACCCTCCGACAAGAACGGGACTCCATGGTGGAAACTCTCCAGCAGGATGAGCTTAGCATCTTCAGTAAGTGACTCTCCGCCTTGAACTTCTGTAAGCTAGATACTCTGAACTTCTGTGTTACTAAACTCATGCGCTTCTTTGTCAGAAATGTGCAGCTCCTATTGGGTTAACCCAGTCGCCTCCTCCACCAAAAGAATGCATGGCTTGCCGGCAACTTTATCAAGACCGCCATCACGCAGGCCAAGGAGATAGCCAAGCACCTCCATATCAACATCAAGGCGGTGGATTCCGTGGCAAAGTTCTCGGAGATCTTGCGCCGAGCCCCCGAGCGTATTGTAAGCTGGAAAGCTTCATGCACATGGGCTGGCGCGAGGATGGCGTTGTCAATGGTCAAGGCACACTATGAAACTGCCGACATCGACGCGGTGAACTTCGATATCCCCGACGTGGACGATGATGGCCAAAAGATTGATCATGAAGCTATCTTGACGTCACTCGCGAGTTTTGACACCCGAGTCGCCGAGTTGGTCGACCAGAACATCTTTGTGCCCATGAAAACTATCGATGGTGGCAGCCAAAGCTCCTCTGAGCCCCTCAACACCGCCGACTTTGAGGAAGATGACTCTCCTGCTGCGGATGATTCTACGTCCAAGTCGCATGCGCCAGAGGAATGAAAAACAATATGTAATATTTGTTTCCTCTGTAATTTGTATGCGGAAAAAACAATGTGTTAACTTAAGGCGGAAAACAATGATTGTTATGTCTTGCTACTGGAGAACTGGTTCCAGCATGTATATATTTTTCAACCAAGTGCTGGCTTATCCATTACTCTGGTTTTCATGCTTGACTTTTTTTGAGTCGAAAGACTCGTTGTCGGAACCATGCTCTCAGGCGATGATGCCCAATGGCACCGTCAATAACCTAAGCACAAAATCGCCGACAAGAAGTGCCAAAAGTCACTACTCCCGAATCCACATAAAAACAACAAAGAACGTGTAGACCAGAAAACTTAAGCTAACGCCCTTGGGCAGAATTTTCACAAGTGCAATCGCAAAGCTTGTGCATAAAGGTTTTATACGATCCAAAAATGAACACTAAAGGAGGTAAAAGACTCAGAAATATGAGTGAACCAAAGAGCTTTATTTCATTGATCATATAAGAGTTACACAATAGATAAAAAATGCTAAGTGCAGAAAGGACGTAGCTATGCGATGTTCCATGGACGATCAAGCTCCGAGTAGTCATCCTCCGGGTCACGTCGCTTACGCTTATGATCCTTGTTGGGTCTATCCTTCAGTTCACGATTGTCAACGAGGTAGTAAGACCCACTGAGTAGCGCCTTTCTTATGATGAACGGTCCTTCCCATGGCGGGGATAATTTGTGTGACTTCTTCTGCTTAAGTCGGAGCACCAAATCCCCCTCTTTAAACGAGTGATGCCGAACACGGCGACTATGGTAGCTGCGTAGCTTCTGCTGGTAGATGGCGTATCTTTGGCATGCCAAAATGCGCTCCTCCTCGAAAAGGTCCACATCTAGGCGTCTGGATTCTACAGCGTCATCTTCGTCGTAGGCGGCAACCCTTGGTGCATAGTGAAGTATGTCGGAAGGTAGGATGGCTTCTGCTCCATATACCATAAAATAAGGGGTGTAGCCGGTGGATCTTTTGGGTGTAGTTCGTAAACTCCACAACACAGATGGCAATTCTTCCGCCCAGGCTCTAGATGCTCTATTTAGCGGTGCCTCAAGACGTGGCTTGATCCCCTGCAGAATTAATCCATTGGCTCGCTCAACCTGACCATTGGATTGTGGATGTGCCATAGATGCAATATCAAGTCGGATGACCTTCTCCCAACAATAAGCCTCCACTTCTCCGAGTGACAAGTTGCTGCCGTTGTCGGTGATAATGCTATGTGTGAGACCAAATCTCACCACTAGATCCCGGACAAACCTGAGGGCAGTTTCCCCATCAAGCTTTCTAATGGGTTTAGCTTCTATCCATTTAGTGAATTTATCAACTGCTACTAGTAGATGTGTAAATCCACATGGTGTTGTTTGTAACGGTCCCACCATGTCTAGCCCCCAGACTGCAAACGGCCAAGTTATTGGTATTGTTCGCCATTCTTCAGCAGGAACATGTGGTTGTTGGGAATAATACTGGCATCCCATGCATGTCTCAACCAGCTTGTCGGCGTCTGCCTTCGCGGTCAGCCAGTAGAATCCTTGCCGGAAGGCTTTTGAGACCAACGACCGAGGAGCGGTGTGATGCCCGCAATCTCCAAGATGGATTTCATGTAGGATTTCCATACCTTCTAGCTGGGAAACACACTTTAGGTATACACCAGTAGTGCTCCTTTTGTAGAGTTGTCCATTGATTATGGTATAACCCTTTGCTCGTCGTACTATTTGCCATCTTTCGACCTCGTCGTCGGGCAAAGTTCCGTGTTCTAGATACTCCATGAACGGTTTTGTCCAAGCCGGAGGGACCTTTGTCACCATGTGAATGAAAGAGTCAACTCTATCCGGGTTGTCGATGTCTGATCCCTTCACGGATGGTGTCCGTAGATGCTCCAAGAAAACGCCAGGAGGAATTTGTTTGTGCCCTAATCCAAGCTTAGACAGTAGATCAGCCGCTTCGTTTTCCTTCCTAGGTACATACTTGACTTCGTAGCCCAAGAAGCTCTTGGCTATCTCGTCCACTTTGTCTCGATATTCCGCCATCATAGGGTTCCACGCGTTCCAGGTGCCAGCCACCTGCTGGGCAACCAAGTCGGAATCTCCATAGCAAACTATGCGCTTGATGCCAATATCCTTGGCTACACGTAGTCCGTGAATGAGTGCTTCATACTCTGCCATGTTATTCGTAGCCTCGAAGTGGATATGTAGTACACCAGCCCCCGAGCCATTGAGTAGCTTTGATCCGTCAAAGTGCATCACCCAGTATTCTGGCTCTAGTATAGGGGTAGCATCAGGCATCTCCGTCTAGTCTGCGATGAAATCCGCCAAGGCTTGTGATTTGATAGCGTCGCGTTTCTTGTAGGTGATCTCGAAGGCGGCAAGTTTAATGCCCCACTTCGCGACCCTTCCTGTGGCGTCGCTGTTATTGATAATGTCGGATAGTGGAGTCTTGCTCACCACTGTTATGGGGTGCTCCTGGAAATAGTGCCTCAGCTTCCGAGAAGCAAGGAATACTCCATAAGCTATCTTTTGGTAGTGCGGGTAACGCTTCTTGGATTCCGTCAAGACCTCACTTACATAGTAAACTGGACGTTGAACTCTGTACTTATGCCCTGGTTCCTTCCGCTCTACCATGACGACGATGCTGATTACCAGGTTGGTGGCCGCCATGTAAACCAACATAGGATCGCCAGGCTCGGGTGCTGCAAGGATAGGCGCTGAGGAAAGTATCTCCTTGAGCTACTTCAATGTTGCATCTGACTCGTCCGTCCATGTGAATTTGTCCACCTTCTTCAGCAACTTATACAGCGGAAAAAGCCTTCTCTCCAAGTCGGCTGACAAACCGACTAACTGCTGCAATGCAACCTGTTAGCCGTTGTATGTCCTTTAGGCATGTCGGATGGTTTATGTTTAAGATGGCCTTGATTTTCTCCGGGTTGACCTCGATTCCATCCTGGGAAATGATAAAGCCCAACAATTTGTCGGCTGGAACCCCGAAGACGCACTTCTTAGGGTTAAGCATCATGTTGTATTTCCGGAGATTATCAAAGGTTTCTTTTAAGTCGGAGATTAAGTCGTTTGACTTTTTAGACATCACCGCTATATCGTCCACATAGGCGTGAATGTTCCGACCAATTTGGTCGTCCAGGCAACATTGCATTGTCCACTGGTACGTAGCACCTGCAGTTTTTAGCCCAAAGGGCATCGTGACATAGCAAAACGTGTCGTAAGGTGTAGTGAACGAAGTGGCCAATTGGTCCGACTTCCTCATCTTGATCTGCTGGTATCCTGAGTATGCATCAAGAAAACACAAAAGCTCCAAGCCAGCCGTCGAGTCAATATGTTGGTCAATGCGAAGCAAAGCAAATGGATCTTTGGGACACGCTTTGTTCAAGCCGGTGTAATCAACGCACATTCTTAATTCTTTGGTTCCCTCTTTGTGGACCAGTACAGGATTGGCTAACCATCGGGTGTGAAGGACTTTTTGGATAAAACTAGCTTTAAGTAACCTAGCTATCTCTTTGCCTATCACGCGTCTCTTCTCGTCTCTAAAGCGTTGTAGAGGTTGTTTTAATGGTTTACATTTTGGATCAATATGTAAGTTGTGCTCGGCAAGTTCCCTAGGTACACCTTTCATGTCGGCAGGTTTCCAGGCAAAGATCTCCCTATTCTCATGGAGGAACTCGACGAGCGTGCTTTCCTATTTGGGATCCAGGTTCGTCCCAATGGCGGTGGTCTCGGAGGCATCGCCTACCACAAGTTCCACCGGCTTGGTCTCGATGGTGGCCTTGAATGCTGGGGAGGAGTCAGAAATCTGTTTCTTCGACGCGGGCATCTCTGAGGCATCGACCTTGCTCTGGATCTCCTTGAATTCTTTGCTGTAGAGGATAGCTTCTGCATAGGCTGCTTATCCAATCTCGCAGTCCCGTGCTTTGGTAAAGCTTCCGGATACGGTGATGACACCGTTTGGTCCGGGTATCTTGAGTTTGTTGTAGACGAAGCATGGCTTGGCCATGAAGGTGTGGAATATGTCGCGGCCGAATATGACGTGGTACACTCTCTTGAAGGGGGCCAGCTCAAAGGTCATGCGTTCTTGGCGGTAATTATTAACATCACCAAAAGCGACCTGAAGTGTGATGCACCCAAGGGACCGAGCCTCCCGACCAGGAACTACACCATGGAAGATGGTGTTGGTCCGCCTTAGGTTTGCCTCCGTCAATTTCATCTTCTACAGTATATCCAGGTACATGATGTTGATGTTGCTTCCACTATCCACCATACATTTGGTGAACTCGTACCCGTCAATCAAGGGGTTGATGACCATGGCGTATTGGTTCTCCGTAGGGATGAGGTCTGGGTGATCCTTCCTGTCCAAAGTAATTGGAATCTCCGACCAGCACAGGAACTGGGGAACTGGGGGTAGAGTGGCCATCAGTATCCTCATGGAGGTCTTCTGTTGTCGGACGGTGGGGGTACCAAGGAAAGTATGGAAAACTGTCACCTTCTTCTCGAAGGGGTTCTTGCCCTTGCCGTCTCTCTTGGCGGCGTGCTTGGGGTCAACATCCTCGTCCATGTCACTTGAATCCTTGGACTCCTCCTCCTTCTTCTTCCCTTTGCCCTTGCCTCGCGGTTTGTTCTTCCGACTTTGCTTGTAGCCAGACTCTGGGTCCTCCTTGAGATCGTTGACGAACTTGCAATGGCGATTGGTGTGTGTGTCTTTGCCGTTGGCGTCGAGGTGTACGAGGCACGACATATCGCGGTACTCCTCGTAGGTCTGGGGAACGCAGAGTGCTGCCGAGGTAGTTTCACTTCCTTGTTGCTGCCCACGACCATCCCCCCGTCCTCGGCCATGCTGTCCGCCATCACCTCGTCCTGCAAAAGTCATGGCGACCATGTCGGAGGCTTGCTTTTCTTCAGGTGGGTTCTTCCGCTTTGCGTTGCTGTTCCTCTTTGCTTGGTTTGGAATTGCTATTGCCGGCAACGATCCGCGAGCATCGTCATTGGCAGCCGCGAACTCACTAGCCAACTGGATCATCTAATTGAGGTCGAGTTGATGGTTGTCCTGCAGGCGCTTCAACGCATGTCGGAGCAATGTACCTATTTCCAACCCGTCGATGAAGGCAGACATGGCGGTCTGGGAGTGCACACCTGCGCAGGAATTCTTCATGTCCAGCCAGCGGGAGAGGTAGGCACGAGATGACTCGTATTTCTCCTGCACGCACCGATGTAAGTGGCCAACAGGGACTCTTGTACGTACCCTCGAAGTTCTTGGTGAATGCTTCTTGCATGTCCAACCAATTGCAGATAGATTTCTCCGGCAAGTCATCAATCCATTGTCGGGCCATGCCTGCCAGCATCAATGGGAGGTACTTGACAGCGACGTTGGGGTTTCCCCCAGTGATCTCCATTGCGTTACTGTAGTCCTGCAACCATGTAGCTGGCTTGGCATTGCCGTCATAGGGCTTGATGGTCTTGTCAATCCAGAAACCCTTGGGGTAAGCTGCGGTCCGTATCACAGGTCCAAAGCAGCGTGGTCCTAGGTATGCTCCATCCCGGGCCTCATGGATCTTGTCCAGACGTGATCTTGCGTCGTATGGCTCTTCTTTTATTCGTTTTGCCATTAGGGGATGGGATGCGTGAACGACGCGAGCTGCCTCTGCCATGGTGGTTGCTATGTGGCGACGGAGGCGGAGGTGGTGGTGGGTTAGCTTTCTTGCTGTTACCCTCCTACGATGCCTCACGCTTGTCACAGTTGCTTGTCGGTCGCGGAGGGTCATGGCGTGACCTGCTCTTGTGTCCTTGGTTGCGCTCTCCGTCATGACGTGTCTGCTCTGCGTTGTCGCGGATGACGATGCCGCTCTACCTTGGTGGTGGCATATCCGTACGACGGTGAACCTTGGTTTCTTCGCGATGTCGGGGGGAGCGGGGCGGTGGCGATGGGCGACGAGGTTGGGCCTTACCCCCATGGTCGGAGGATACGGGGATAGCATACTTCCTGTTGCGTGCATCCCTCCGTCTTCGTTATGACGAACCCGTCTGGGACTTGACATCCTGAGGAGATCTATCCCTTGGCGGCTTATGGTGGCTAGACTGGTAGAACACTGGATCAGACTCAAGCCTCTGGGAGGTGGCCTTTTCCTGTTGTTTTACCGCCTTGGCCACAAGGTCATAGACCTGCTCCACTGCTTCGGGTGATCTATCCTGCTCTAGAAGGGTCGTGGAGACGACGAGGTTAAGGAGAGGGGTGGGCATCACCTGCCTGCCTTCACTGCCAATGTATGGCTTGGCCTGTGCTGGCTTTGAGGGAGCCCATCCTAGGTTTCGTCATACACCAGGATCATTGATAACGCGAGCCGGAGCTTTCTTAGCCTTCTACTGCTAGAGCAGAGTCTTGTACTCGGCCTCCATGGGTCTAGCTTTCTCTATTGACTTCTGTGCGTTGGCTAGATCTCGATCTAGCTTAGCGCCTTGCTCCGCGATGGCATGCGCTTCCTCCAGCAGCTGCTGGCCCTTCTCATCAAGCTGGGTTACGTTCCGGATATGAGCTACGGTCAAGGGCACGACAAGGAGATTGTTGTACATCACTCTATCAGCTAGAGTAACTTCGGCAGCAGTAGACATGGATGCCGGAGGCGGTGGGTTTGCGGTGTTATTGTTGCTCAGGCCGGTGCCGAGTTCCTGCACCTATTTCACTGGGTTAGGCGGAGGGGGCATGACCTTTGCACGGTCCATGTCGGCAGCAACAGGTGGTCCCTTCCCCTTGTCCAGCGTTGTAGGCGAAGCTCATCCGGGCTGGTCTTCATCCATCGCCGTCCCAATGGTGACGAATACCTCTCGTGACATGACGGTGTTGTTGGCTTGTTCGTCACGCCTGTAATCCTCCTCCATCTCCTGCACGGCGGATTCTAGCTCCTTCGGACTGAAGTCTATCTCCTCCGAATCTGCGCTGAAATCGGCGTAGAGCGCGTCCATCACGGAGTCGGAGGGTGCTGGGGATTCCTCGATGACGGGGTGTTGGGGTGCAACATCAGCGACGATGACTGGTGGCGGTGGCGCAGCTGCGGCGACGACGACCGGACACGACGGTGGTGGCGGCTGAGGCGGAGGTGCGCCAGCAATGAGCGTAGGCGCTATATGGGGTGCCACCTCGTCCTCTGCGTAACTATTGACGGTGTTCACCATGCTTTTGAAGGTGAGGCGTCCCGAAGCCTGCTGCCGCCTTAGTGAATGCCGGAGAAGCGTACCTTGGTCCAGTCCTTCCACAAAGTGATACATGGCATCATCATTGGGGTAATGCGCCAGATCGGCCCGTATACGGAGCCACCTGGCAAGGTAATCGCGGGGTTTTTCGCCCTCTCTCTGAACGCAACGCGCCATATAAAAGATGGTTACCACTCCGACGAACTTGGATCTATGCTATCCATATGCACGGATGAAGCCGGTGGACTTGCGGCGATCTTCCACCGTTATATCCTGCACAGGGGCGGTTTGGGTGGGCCTTGAATTTTTCAGATCTTTGCCGGCAAACTCCAAGGAGAGAACCGACATCAATCTTTCCGCAAACGTGTCCTGCCCGTAGGCGGTCCGTGCGGGTCTTGATGCTCCTCCGACTCCCAGGGAACTAGTGCCCGAGTCGGTGTTGCCGATGAAGAGGTGGATGTCTCTGATAGGAACGATCGAGCACCGCGTAGGGTTCGTCTTCGACGGGATCCATAACTCATCGGGAGGGACGATCAGAACGTTGCCGGAGAAGAGAACGCGACCGATGGCTACGGTTTTGCTGATTCCTCCGAAGATCTTGGTCCTCGCCCGCTGAAGAGCCTGAAGCGCCTCTTTCCCCATGGTGGGCGCCAATTTTCGTGGTATTGCCGACGAGTACGCCATGGAGGGGTCCTCACAATGCGTGTTTATAGACGTGGGGGAAGGCGGACGGTTGACGGGTACGAGGTTACACAACTTACCCAGGTTCAGATCCCACAACGGTGGCGGAATCCTACTCCTGCTATAAATCACTATAAGGGCAATAAACCGAGTTACAGGGATTGGTTCGCTGTGCGAGGTGCGTCGTAGTCGACACTAAATTTTCTGAGATTGTGCCCTAAAGGCTCCCGACTTATATAGTCGTCAGGTCCTAGGGTTACAGGGAAAAGTCCTAGCCGGACAGGTTACAGAGTCCTACACTGCTTACAACTAGTCTAGCGTGTCTTGCACTCCAAGGCTCCGGGTACGTTGGTGACTCCTATGTATCCTTCCTTTATCCGGTATGGGCCTCCATTCTGGATCCATCTAACTGGGCTGCCCAGCAGGCCATGGGCCATGCTACCAAATGTGGGCCACCCGGGTTATCCGGATAGAGGACATGCTATGAGGATACCCATATAGCATATCCCCAACACTTAGGCTTTTGCAAGCTCTGCAAAACACTGTGGTGGGGGAAAGTTGTAACTCTAGTCCGCAAATTGTGTTGAAAGGTTACTTGTTGTTTCTCGGAGGTTTAGGGCAATATTATGCATTCCCTCCATAGTTCCTCCATGTTCTTGGAAATCTTGATATGTAGCGAACCGGTTTGGTGGCTGCTCCTCCTGATGGTGGACTTCTAGATCCTCCTCTTGGCCCTCATCCTCCTTCGGAATCTCCTACTGGGTTGGTCTTGCTCAACCTGCAAGTCATAAAGCACACATTCGTCCTCGATAGAGAAAAGACCATTAGGCAAACGAGCGGGGTAGATACGCCTAGCTCCAGCAATATGTAGATAATAAACACCACCGCTCCTAGTGAGCATTCCACAAGCCCTCAAAGTAGAGAAACCAACACTTCGCTCACCTAGCACCAGTTGTAACTCACCTAGGTCGATGCCCAATGCATCGGCAAGCACGGTGATGACGCCTCCACAAGTGATAGGTCATTGTCTTTGGTGGGATTGGTACTCCAAGTAGTGCACAAGAATTGCTCCCAAGTGAAGTGACAAGTTGTCATAGTTGAAAGCAGATTTTGTGAGGTCTAAGATGTCCTCCTCATTGAGTCTTGTAAGCTCATTACACACTTGCAAGGTGTTAGCAATAACATAGAACAAATAGCGAATAACAGGATGTTGAATATTCTTCCCTTTACTGATTCTAGTAGATTCTCATTCTATTATAATAGATTTGAGGGGAAGGTTGCATGTCGGTAAAAGCTGCACGCAGAGCATTAGGATCATTGTTGGGTAAACCAAAACAATTGCACCATTCATCAAGTGACAAAGAATAATTATTGTTCATGAGTCGGAAAGAAATTCTATCCTCCCCATTCCATGTCTTAACGGTTCTTTTCAAAGAGCTAAGAAATTCAATGGTTAACCGGCGATAGGTTGGTGCATCCCAAAATACAAAGTTTTGCAAGCCAACCCTATTGCAAAGTAAATTAAAGTCATTAGAAATACCGAGTTGGTTCAATATGATGGGGCAATCCCACTTGGTTGCCTTGAATTCTCAGTTTTTGATCCGATCGAAACGATCACGGTGGGATTCATTCCTGAATTGAATCCCCATGCGTTCATGACTGCAGCCCGAGAAGAACTAGCGGCAGCAAGTGCACATGTCTGGCTCCTAGTGTTCATCTTCTAAAAATAAGAAAGACAATTGTAAAACTTTTTGATCCAACAATAATAGTCATAGCATAATCCTCATCATAGCACACTAATGAATCTCCTCAACATAATAATCTAGACAAGAGAATCATGGCAAGTAATTCAAAATAAGTCTCACCCTAGATTTATAATGACAATAAATTAGAGATGAATTTGCAAAAAATAATTAGAGGATCGTAGGAGAAACATACCGTACATCACTTGTGTGCGAGGAAACAAAATTGATTAGGGGTGAAGATACCTTGAGGTTTCGAGAGAGTTTGGAGGTAGAAGAGAGAAAAAGGATTGAAGTTTTGATGTTTTGTGTACCTCCTCGTGCGTTTAAGCGGTCGGACGCAACTATATGGTCGGAACACTTCGTTCCTGTCATATAGTTGGTCTAACGGCAAAATTTCAGGGTTTCTAGGGTTTCTTTCCTGGCAGCTGTAACTATACGGCCAAAACTATATGGCCAGAAATTTTGTTCCCACCGTATAGTTGGTCGTCAAACTTTCTGTATCCTAGGATGAAAAATTGTTGATGGGTCGCATAACTATACGGCAGGAGCTATACTGCGGGAATTTTTATTCCCGCCGTATAGTTGGTCGTTAACGCTTCTATACACATCAAAAAAATCTATTTCTTCAAGAATTACTTTTTAGACTGAAACTTAGCGAAACACCTTGTTTTGACAAAAATGACAAACTAAAATGTCGACCAACTTTGGCGTGTATAAAATAGAAATTTTTAGTACCGTTGAATCTCTCCTTCTCACTGGAGTTTTCTAGCACTCTTTATTCTATATAAAACTTAAACTAAAACTTAAAAACTTAACTCAAACCTTTATTTCACATCGGTTGGCTCCCATGTAGTGCTCTTTTATGGTCAATAGCTTAACCTTGATATTCCTCACTTAGGCCATATGAGTGGAACACCACTCCAAAAGAGTTGGCCTTCAAAGTGATGGCCTCCTTATCATCTTGCTTGGCTTTCTTTTTACTGGGGAAATGAATAACAAAAGGATCCTGCGAAGGCAACTCAAGCTTCATGCTCGCTTCATGCAAATTTATTAAAGCCTTAATATTTATTAAGAAAGGATGAACTAATATGATAGGAGTCGTAGCATCTTCAGGCATGTCAACAATAACAAAATCAATAAGAGCGGGACAACCTTTAATGTAAACTAAGATATTTTCTTTAATGCCTACTTCTTGTTTGTAAGTAGAATTTGTTAGATGTAATTTTAGTTCGGTGATTTCAAAAGAGCCAAGATTTAACTTGTTAAAAGACTCTTTGGAATTTTTGAAACAGTTGCACCTAGATCATATAGTGCATCTATTTCATTAGTCCCAGTTTTGATCTTAATAGTAGGCTCAAATATATCATCTAGCTTATAAGGAAATTTTTCAGCAATTTTCTTATATTATTCTTCAATCTCATGTACCTTTATTGCTACCTAATTAACAAAGTGTTGATACATGGCTTCCTCATTTCCTTCACTTACTGGAATCTTGACATTGATCCTTTTTACAAGATCTTCAACTGTGTAGTTTGGTGAAGAAGCATTGCTATAATCAAGTTCTTCGGGCTCCTCCCTTTGGATTCTTATCATATTAAAGTCTTCTACTGGATTGCGCTCAGTTTTACCTGCAAATTTAGCTAGACTGAGAGTTTGACTCTCGGTTATCTTACCTAGCTCTGCCTCAATGATCCTTGTTCTTTCTTGGAGGGCATACAAATCATTCCTCAAAATAATAGCTTGGTTAGATAATTTACCAAGCATAGTATCATGGTTCTCCGTAATTTTAACTAGAATATTGTTTTTCTCATTTTGTGAGTCCATAAAAGATTTAAGAGTTTCTTGGAGACTACTATTACATGATGCAATATTATTATTAGAGTTACCTGCTAGACTAGAATAATGTTTCTAGAAATTTGGATTATAATTTTTCTTTCAAGCAGGGTTATAATCACTTCAAGCTATGAAGTCTATTTCCTCAATAGTTGGTTCGGTAGTAGATCTTACCTGGGTTTCCTTACCTTTAACGGCTAATATGAGCTCATCCAACTTAGCATTGAGTTCTTCATTTTCTTGAGGCGTAACGGAGTTCACCTTCTTCGTGTTTGATCTTTCCACATGCCATTGGGCGTGGTTGTCTTGCATATTGTCTAGCAGCTGCTTTGCTTCGGTAATTTTCTTACCCATAAATGTTCCTCCAGCTGCAGTATCTAGCATATACTTAGACACAGAGTTAAGAGAATTATAAAATAAATGGAGAATTAACCAATCTTCCATCCCATGGCTGGGACAGTTTCTCATGCATTCTTTCATTCTCTCCCATGCAAGCGCTAGTGGCTCATGCTGTTCTTGTCTAAAACTAGTAATATTAGATCCGAGTTGCATAGCCTTTGCAGATGGAAAGAATGTAGTCATAAATAAAGAAGTACATTCCATCCATGATGCAATAGTATTTCTAGGCAAATATAGCAACCATTTTTTTGCTCTTCCTCTAAGAGAGAAAGGAAATAAACGCAACTTGACCGCATCAGGGTCAACATCTTTAATGCACATCATATCACATATTTCAGTGAAAGTATTTAAGTGCATACCTGCATCTTCAACAACAGAGCCTCCAAATTGATTCGTTTGAACTAAACTTAAATAGTGGAGCTTAATTTCATAGTCTTCAGCAGCAATTGTTGGCTGAGTAATAGGAGTACGCAAATAATCATTGTTAGGAGTTGCAAACTCCCATAGTTTCTTTTCAGCCATACTTCCTATGTTTTTGGATTTTCTTAAAACAAGAATTAAAAGACTAACTATTTTTTTTGGTTTTTCAAATAAAGACTAAAAGCAAACTAAAAATTAAAAACGAGAATTAAAACTAGCAAGGTTCCTACTAACCTCACCAGGGTAGCTATTGCTTTCCTGACAACGGCGCCAGAAAAAGGGTTGATACCTTCGATCCAGATAACGGATGTAGTATAGCTCTTTTTTCTAGTAGACCTAGGTTTATCAAATCCTCGGGAAGCAAAAAGCAAAGTGAGATTACTTAAACGGACCTTTGAGAGTTTTAGAATCCCAATTGCGTTTTCACCGGACCAAGAGTTTGCGATCTTTTTGTTGTTGTTGACGATGGAGAGAGAGGGCCTAGGGTCTTCGATTTTCACCAATAGTTGTGCAAAACATCTGACGGGAAGAATAGATAATAATAAAGTACGGATTTAATTGTTAGAGCAAGATAACTATATGTGGGTCGTGCATCCATAAATTTTATCGCCCCCGTAACCGCTTATAGGAATAACCTACTAGTCTCATCCATAGAAGAAAGAGAACTATGATATGCATCATGATGCCACCATTAATCCCAAGTAAATTCGTCACATACAGCCATACTACCCCTTCTATCACTGGGGTTCCCATCCTGTAGATCAGTCATTACTCACACTCCCTTTACCTGGATCAATCCTCGGGGTCTTGGGTACCTGACAAGTCCTTAGATTTAGGCAAGATAGGGTACTACAATCATCATGTCATACAAACTAATACATGATCCCATCTATGATAAATAACATGCACAAAAGCTACATGGCTAGGCCGAAGCACTTAGCCCAAGGAGAATTACTCACACATAGAGATGAAATGAACAATCATAACCATTGTAATAGAGATCATAAGGTTGATACCAAATAGTCTTACAATGTCGCAAATTGGAGAAGAGATCTACTATTACAAGTGGTGGAAGATGTCTATGATGGTGGATAAGAGTTTAGAGGTTTAGATCTAGATCTATTCCTCCGGCGTAGCGGCTTCTGGTGGCAGGGAGAGTTGAGGTCCAAAAGAAGCGCTTGTTTCCCATCACCCAAAGCCTCTTTATATAGGGTCCCCTTCACAAAAGTTGTGATGTTTGACATAATAAGGTCGGTGCCAACTAAACAGATGGAATAAAATTCTCACCGTATAGTTGGTCGTCAAAGCTTTAGCATTAACTTCACGGCTCCTGGTTTCTTTGACGTGTTGGAAATCTCGTATCTTTGGCATTTATGTAGTGATTGCCACCATCATACGTCATTATTTGCGCAAGGAAAAATACCAAGAAAGAATTGCATACCCCTTTGATCATTAGGCATTAGTGACAGGTTTTAGAGAGATATTTTATCAAATATATGAATAATATCTAGTTTAAATGCAGACGTGGATGCATATATTTCACAGCCATCATCCGCCACCCCAGGGGGATGGGCACTTGGAATGTGCATGACAATGTAGAATGGTTGCAACATACCCTAGGTCACTTAGCTGGGCAATGGGAAGAGAGAAATCAAACTCTAGTTTGAATAGTCAAACTCCAATTTGAAAATTCAAATCCCAACATTGAAAGTCAAACCAAGTGGAGGGAGAGGAGCAAACCTAGAGGAGGAAGGTTTCCCCTCCCTCCCTTGCTGCCAGCCATACAAGGGGAGTTAGAGGAGGACATCTCATTCCCTAGCCGCCCCTCCCACCTATAAAAATAGGGGGTGGGTCTCCCCCTTGAATACCACCCCAAACCCTAGGTCGGCTTCCCCTCTAAACCGCCCCCGCCCTAGATCCTCCTTTAAACCGCCGAGCGCCTAGACTTGCCCTATCCGCCAGCCACCTCCTCCCCTCGGCCTCCAAACCCTAGTTGCCGAGGCTCTCTCTACTCCACCATACCCGCTCTGGCTTAGGTGAAGCCCTGCGGGATTTCACCTCTACTTCCACCACCACACCGTTATGCTGTTGGAATCGCAAGGAGATCTACAACCTCTATTGCCTGTTGGAACAAGGGACAGGAACATCTTCATTGAGTATCAAACGTGTGACCGTCTGCTGGAGCACTGCCAGAACATGGAGCCGGAAGGATCATCTACGCGATCTTGAGATCGGCAAGTGAACGACTATATCACCCACGAGAGATATGTATCACGTTAAACGCTTTGGATTTTTGAGGGTTAGTACTCTATCAACTCGTTGCACGATATCATAGATTAGATCTTTGCTTGTGTGTGTTCATGCGATAGAATTTTTTTGTTTTCCATGCTACGAACCCCTATAGGAGCAATAGTGCAATAATAAGAATAAGAAGAATGAAGAAGGACGCACTCCATTAGCATAAGTAGTTGTACAGCTATGAGTCACACTTTAGGACTCGGTTAATACTGATAGAAAGTGGGGATAAAAAAGAGGCTCTCTCAAGTAATGTTTTGAACTGGGGGTGGTGTCAGCTGAGAAGACACATGTGCTAAGACAGGATGCATGACCAAATTGGAGAAAATATGTTACACATGGTGACACCAATTAATGTGTGGCATAAGGAGAAGACCTGGAGGTTTCACATGCACATAAATTTCTTAGTGGATACCAAATGGTAGGCTCTAGAGGTAGATTTTCTTTAGGTCGCCCAGCAAAATAGGAAAACAATATTTGAAAATGTATGGTGACGTAGCCTGACTACATGACATGGACCAATTAAAAGCTTGCTGATGTGTATAGCTTGCATGTGTAGGAAAATATACTAATGTGTAGTAATATTTGTCAGTTAGAGTAACATGGACGATTGGAATGGCTAAGTAAGGAAAGGTTACAATATGGAAGAGTGGAAATCTAATCATTGCCAATGCTATGTTTCATCAAGTTTAATTAGCTGAGTAATGGAAACATATCTTCTTTCCTGCAAGAAGTTCTCATTTTAGATTACTGCTAAAGATCAAACATTAATTGAGAGATATAAGAAATAATCACGTATAGCAGAAGAACCGGTAGGAATCAGATACAAACCCATAGATAGACCCTTGACTTGAAGGATACACCGAATAACACCAAGGGAATCAAAATAAAAGTCATGTCCATGATGGAGAGAATCCCATAGAAACGTACTTCACAAAACAAATATGACCCAAATCAAATCACCTGTAGCTTAAGAAAATCCAAAATTAGCTAAAGAAATCCCAACAACGGTAAGAAGTTGTAGCAGAGGTCTCATATTATCAATTCCATATGATAATTGTTCCAGCAAGGAAACCTACTTCGATAGTAGCACATTGGCGCGGCATCATGATATGAAGACAGACAAAGATATAGAAGATCAGATGGAGGAGAACCAGTACCATAAGAAGAATGAAGAAGGACACCACTCCATTAGCAAAAGCAGTGTCCGACGATGAGTCACACTTCAAGACTTGGTTAATACTGAGACAAAGCAGGGAGATGAAAGGGGCTGTCTCAACTAATGTTGAACTGGTGGTGGTGAAAGATGAGAAGACACATGTGTTACATGTGTTAAGCCGGGATGCATGACCAGGTTGGAGAAAATATTTCACGCATGGTAACACCAATTAATGCGTGGCATAAGGAGAAGACCCTGAGATTGCATGTGCAGATAAATCTATAAGTGGATACCAATGGCTGGCTCTAGTGGTATATTTTCTTTAGGTCATTCGGCAAAATAGGAAAACTAGATTTGAAAATGTATGGTGACATAGCCTAGATAGATGGCATTGACCAATTAAAAGCTTGAAGATGTGTATAGCTTGCATATGTAGAGAAATAGGTTAGTGGGATCACCTATTTAGTCAAGGAAACCTATTTCGATAGCAGCACTTTGGCGCAACATCACTGTTAACACCCAGATTTTTAATCCCAGATGCCTGTTATGCCATACATCGCAATCCCAGGATTACCATTTTTGCGAGACATAACAGAATTGGATACCACAGTACATCATCCATTACAAACCATATATAAGGTCTTACACAAATAGGGATCTCATGATCCAGTTCTTAATACAACTTCATAGGCGAAGCTCCATCTTCGGGTTCACAGGCAATGCTGATGATGGGAGATGATCCTAGTTGTCGTAACCTTCCTGGGTTCCATCTTCCAGGTACTCCTCTTCATAGTCTAGCCACGGGAATAGCCAGGGACAAAGCCATGAGTACTCTTTAAGTACTCGCAAACTAATACTAACAAGTAAAAGGGTTTTTGGATAATAGGACACTAGGATCTAGGGTTGTTTTGCAAAAAGCCAGATTTATCTCTACTAAGTTCAGAAAGAAGCTAGTTACAATTTTATAACTCCTAAAGGGGGGACTTGTAACTCATGTCACAACTCTGTTGTGGTCAAGTCAAAGTATCAGCTCATTTCACAAGTCATTTCGAAAACATCTGACGGGGGAACATTATGGCCACTCCAACTGTCCATAACCGCGGACGCGGCTATTTGAATAGTTTGACACTCTGCAAAGATTGTACACTTTCACCACAACATTTGATACATCTGTCAGGAACAAATCCTGAATTCACCATACTCAGTATGCGGATAATAAATCCTAACCTTTCAATTACACGCCCTAGTATAAGAACCTCTCCTCTGAGTTTGGCCTCCCAACCATGACCAACTGTCATCTTGGGTACTGCACAGGTGGACAATCTTCACAAGGTAGCCTCATCTCAGACCTTGGCCGTGAGTGAACTAATACTAAGGTATATAAGCTTCCAGTCAAGCCCTACCCAATCTCCGGGTATTGTGGTTGTACGATAAAATTGGAATGGTATCGCATCCAGACAACCATCAGTTTTATAAAGGACTAAGGCTCATGCTTAACATTTTCATCACCAAAATCATCTGGTGTTCGGAAACACATGCCAAAACATCTCAATAGAATGATCCGTCATTCTAAGGTTTTCATAATCATTTTCACCGAGTATTCCCATCTAAAGTTGATCAAGTTTTATGCTTAGCACTAGCATCTACAAGTGGGGGTAGCACTAATGAGGGGTGGTAAACTAGTGGAGTTTCAACTAAGTACAACCTTATATCTTAGGATGATATCAAGGTTTCTAACTTAGGCCAAATTTTATGCTCTTTATGCAACCTTCAAATATATCTTTCTAGAATCTACAAGTCACTTAAGTCAACTCTAAGTTAAAGCTTTGATAAAGAAATAAAGTAGAAAGCTTGCACATAAAACTAGGATTGGGGTATCAAGTGGGTATGATCACATATGCTTAAGGCATATAGTTGGCATGGTAACAAGCAAGTATTTGCTTGCAAAGATAAAGTATCTTGCAAGTGTTAGCTTGCACATTCACTAGTAGTATTAGGCTTGCCTTGTGCAGAGCAGTGGTTGAAATTCTCCTCGGCTTCTTCTTCGTAGAATCCTCCTTCCTCCTCGTATCCTTGGTCGGTACTAGCGTCTATAAATAAATACGATGTACACAATCACCAAGCCATACTTAACTACTTGCAATCATCACACAAAAGGGGTCCTATAGATGATCTAGCATCATCACTAACATTACAAGATTTGGGTTTTTTTTAAATCCCTTTTATTTTTAGAAAAGTAATTTCTACTCATTGAAAAACTACTTAAGATTTAATATTCTCCAAACCAAACACGGGATCATGTTGACACATGTCATCACCACATATTTTAGTCCATGAGAATGTGATTTAAAGTGGTGTCACAATTTAATAAGGTTTTACCCTTTTATTTTAATTAAATAAAGTGGCTAGAAATGCCTATGTGGCATTATTTTATTACTTGAACATTATTTCTGTAAGTAAACCTATATATTTTTATATATTCTGAAAGGTATGGTTAAATGTGATTTTTGAGAGTTGGAATCAACTCAAAAGCTTTTGTGGTTTAACTTTGAAAAATGTTTGAATGCAGAAAAGCTTCTGCCTTGTTATTTTTACCAAGGATGATCTACAGATCCAAATGACTTGAATCCAACGGGATTGGATTCAGCATTCCCAGACCTTTCTAAAAAAATTAGTTTCATTCAAATTGGTGCATTGAGTCGATGGAAAAGGTTTATTTCAAATAACTGGGCTGCGCGGGAAAAGTTAACGGGCCTACTGCTAAGCGCTTCATGCTGTTTAAGTTGCCCTTGCCGCGATGACACAAGGGGTCAAGCGGTATGGGGCGATGTGGTGCGTTCGATCTAGTTCTAATCCAACGGCTGAGAGTCATCGTCGACGTTGGGCAACGCCGGCGAGACAGAAACATAGCGCGGCCAGTGGGGGTCGTTGGGGGCTCATCGGGGTGCAGGCGAGGGTCGGCGAGACGGGCGAACGACGAAGTCGACGACGGCGAATCTCCTAGTACCGGTGGCTCCTCTTGGGGCGGTTCCAATCGTTGGCTCCCTTCTTCTCCAGAGGCGGCGGGCTCCGGTGAAATTCCGACGAGATGGTGCTCGCCTTGCTCCGGAAACGGTGTGGCACGATCAGTGAGGAGAGGGGAGTAGAATGGTGTGAAGAATTCGACTGGGGGTGGCCTCTATTTATAGTCGAGCAAGGGGACCGATGGGGCGCACGGTGAGCTCGTCGGGGGCGGTGGTACAGACGTCTATTGGCATGGGCGAAGGTAGGGGACGGTGCGGTGTTCCCTGGAGATGCTCAACGATGCGGTGACGAGACGTGGGGCGGTGCAGGTTGGTCTGGAACACACGATGCTCTACGCGGCAGAGGCGGCGTCTTCGACGGCGAGCGGTGGCTACGGGGTACGGCGGTGAAATGGGCATGTCTGGCGGTCTCCTGGGATGGTGGGGAGCATGTATGCACGCGGCGAGGGTGGCACGCGATCTGGGGGCTTAGGTCGAGGGTGGCGCTCTGGCGCATGCTCGGCACGGTTGGCAGAGGCACGGGCGCGGCGTTCTTGGGTGCTCTGGTCGGTGTCCTCGAGGCAGGGCTGGTCGAGAGGGGCGGTGAGGCATGGGTGATCTCCCAGACAAGGTTGACATGGCTAGTTTCTTTCCTAGCTTGATGTCTACACTGGGGTGGCAAGGATGCACTCGGCTGTTCACCATTGATGATCTTGGCAAGCTCACAGTGGTGCTAGTGTTGGGTTAATCTTGCTAGATGATCTACTGAGATGGTTGTGAGCTATATAGGGAACCAGTTAGGCTCATAACACTTCACACTATAGTGTTTTGATTTTGTTTGATTTGTGTCTTCCAAGTGTTTGATGAAATGGCCGCAAGAATTCAAGTTTTGAATTTTGAAAAGATTTTTGGTGGGTGCACTAGGTTGATGCTGGTGAGTCTGCAGATGCTTGGGTTTTGAAAGTTGATCTTGTTTGAGTGGTTTTTGAAAAAGTGGGATCTTCCCATATGATATAGATTCAATTTTGAATTGTCATTTAAACTATGCATTTGAAAGTTTCTGGATGATCACAAGGTGGGCCTTGATACTTTTTTATGAGTACAATCAAGGGGTGCAAAGATCCAGAAAAGTTTCTGTTAGGTTCTGAAAGTTTGAGACAGCCAAAGTAGGCATGGGAGTTAAATTGGTCAAAATGACCATTCCCTTATTTTATTTGTTTTGATTTACTTATCTTTATGAAAAGTGTGGGAAATGTTTAGATGATGTTTATTTCACCTAAGCATCCATTTACAAGCAATGGAACACACAAACAATGTGGTTCAAAAGAATTCAAAATGAAATGCATACTCACATGCATGCATCCATAATTTTATTTAGAAAAGTTTTTGTTAACCCTAAATTTGATGATTAGTGTTGGATGATCCAAGCTTAGTATTTTTGGGATGTTACAAACCTTCCCCCCTTAAACAAAATCTCGTCCCGAGATTTGAAAAAGGACGAAAAAGATTACCTAGGATTTGAAGAGATCGGGAAACTCCGTCCTTATGTGATCTTCGCGCTCCCAGGTAGCTTCCTATTCTGTGTGATTGCTCCACTGAATCTTGAGAAACTTGATGCTTCGGGTTCGGATAGTTCTGAAGGCTTCTTCCAGAATGCGGATGGGTACTTCGGGATAGGTCAGGTCATCGTTGATCTCTATGGTCCGGTGATCTATATTCTTGAACACTTCGGTCTTCTCTGGAACTTCGAGGCACTTGCAAAGTAACGAGATATGGAACACATTGTGGACTGCTGACATTTCTTTGGGTAGTTTCAATTGGTACGACACTTCCCCTCGATGGTTCAGAATCTTGAAAGGTCCGATATACCTGGGGGCTAACTTTCCTTTGAGTTGGAAACGCTGCATTCCCTTCAATGGCGACACTTTCAGATAAACAAATTCTCCTATGTTGAAGGCGAGGTCTCGACGTCTCTTGTCGGCGTAACTCTTCTGTCTGGATTGGGCGGTCTTGAGGTGCTCATGAATCTTGTGAACCTTCTCTTCTGCTTCTCGTAGGATGTCGGGCCCGAAAATCTGACTCTCTCCTACTTTCGACCAGTTAAAAGGGGTGCGACACTTCCTTCCGTACATGAATTCAAATGGGGCCATTTGCAAACTGGCTTGATAACTGTTATTGTATGAAAATTCTGCAAACGGCAGACAGTCTTCCCCCTTGGATCCATATTCTAACACAGTCTCAAAGATATCTTGAGTATTTGATTTACTCGCTCTGTTTGTCCATCGATGCGAGGATGATACGCCAGATGCTTTGAAATCTAGGCGGGTTCCTAAACCTTCTTGAACTTTCTTCCAGAATCTCGAGGTAAACTGCGTTCCTCGATCTAATACGATGTTCTTGGGGACTCCATGCAAACTAACTATTCTAGCGATGTATAACTCTGCTAGCTTCGAACTCTGATAGGTGGTCTTGACGGGCAAGAAATGGGCGACTTTGGACAATCGGTCCACTATGACCCAGATAGAGTCATTTCCCCTACTAGAAGTAGGCAGTCTAGTGATAAAGTCCATTCCAACGGAATCCCATTTCCATTCCGGAATCTGCAAGGGTTGCAATAATCCAGCGGATCTTTGATGTCCTGCCTTGACTCGCTGACATATATCACACTTGGCGATATAGCTTCCGATTTCTCGCTTCATCTTATGCCACCAAAATTGCTCTTTCAAATCTTGATACATCTTAGTTCCTCCGGGATGGATAGAATAAAGATTATCATGAGCTTCCTTCAGAATAACTACTTTCAACTCTGAATCTGCTGGTACACAAAGGCGTCCTTTGTACCACAAAACTCCTTCTTCGTCTTCGGTGAATCCGGGTACTTTGCCTGTACCGATATGACGCTTGATTCCATCGATACTAGCATTCCCCTTCTGCGCCTCTTTTATCTGACTGATCAAAGTGGGCTGGAGTTCTATGCTAGCCAAAAATCCTTCACTTACCAATTCCATTCAAAAATCTTCCATCTCTTTGTGCAAGCTTGGTTGCTCCTTCAAAATCATGGAGTTCAAGCGGCACGGCAATCTGCTAAGGGCATCGGCTACTACGTTGGCTTTACCAGGATGATAGTGAATGTCCATATCGTAATCCTTGATTATCTCAATCCATCTCCTCTGTCTCATATTCAGCTCCTTCTGAGTGAATATATATTTCAGACTCTTGTGATCTGTGTAGATCTCACAACGATTTCCCATCAGGTAATGTCTCCATGTCTACAGGGCTAGAACTACGGCTGCGAGTTCCAGGTCATGGGTTGGGTAATTTTGCTCATGTTGCTTCAATTGTCGAGATAGATAAGATATAACTTTGCCTTCTTGCATTATCACACATCCGAGACCGATCTTGGATGCGTCACAATACACATCGAAGGGCTTCGCGATATCCGGCATGATCAAGATTGGGGCTGAAATCAATCTCCTCTTGAGTTCTTGAAAACTCGCTTCACATTTGTCAGTCCATTCAAACTTCTTGTCCTTCTTCAGTAATTGGGTCATGGGTCTGGCGATACTCGAGAATCCTTCTACGAACTTGCCGTAATATCCCGCCAATCCGAGAAAAGCACGGACTTGTGTTTGAGTGGTTGGGGCTTGCCAATCTTCTACATCCTTCACTTTGGCAGGGTCAACGGAAATTCCTCCAGCTGATACAATGTGACCGAGGAATCCTACCTCCTGTAACCAGAATTCACATTTGCTAAGCTTGGCATACAACTGATGATCTCTAAGGGTTCCAAGAATGGTCCTTAGGTGTAGCTCATGTTCTTCTTCTGATTTGGAGTAAATCAGAATGTCATCGATGAAAACGACGACAAAATTATCCAGGAAGTCCATAAAAATCTTATTCATGAGGTTCATGAAATAAGCGGGGGCATTGGTTAATCCAAAAGACATGACAGTATACTCGTATAATCCATATCTGGTGGTAAAGGCAGTCTTTGGAATATCCTCTGCACGAATCTTGAGTTGATGATAACCCGTTCTAAGATCAATCTTAGAAAACACTTTGGCACCGGTCAACTGATCAAACAAATCTTCTATCTTGGGCAAAGGGTACTTGTTCTTGATGGTGACATCATTCAACTTCCGATAATCCGTACACAAACGGTTACCTCCATCTTTCTTGTCCACAAACAAGACAGGTGATCTCCATGGTGACGCACTTGGTTGAATCAATCCAATTTCCAGCATGGCATCCAGTTGCTTCTTCAGTTCTTCTAGTTCCTACGGGTTCATACTATAGGGTCTCTGGGCTATGGGTCCTGTTCCGGGGATTAGTTCGATGATAAACTCGATATCCCTATCTGGGGGCATACCGGGCAAAACATGTGGAAATACATCGGGGTATTCACAGACTATCCGCACTTGGTCAATGGTAGGTTGGGCTATACTCTTGTTGCACTTGAATTGACGAGGTAAGGTTTCAGATATATGCTTGACTGATATTCCGGCTGTACTGGTCATGGTGATGGCTTTCTTGGCACAGTCAATCAATCCTTTATGTTTGGACATCCAATCCATTCCTAGTACTACTTCCAAACCTTTAGTTCCGAGTACTATCAGATTAGCATAAAAATCTATGCCATGGATTCGGATAGGGACGGCTTTGCAAATTTGCCTAGCCTTGGTGGTTGATCCGGGAATTTGAACAATCATTACATGCTTCAATTTGGTTGGTTGAATTTTACTAGTGCATGCAAATTCTTCCATGACAAATGAATGTGATGCACCAGAATCAAACAACACTCTTGCAAGTACTGAATTAACAGAAAACATACCCAGCACGACGTCTGGCGCTTCCTGAGCTTCTTCAACATGCATGAGAAAAAGACGGCCATTGCGGTTGAGTGAATTCCCTGGGGCAAACCTTCTTCCGGGCTGAACACGACGCTGCCGCTGAGCTGGGGCATTGGTATTGGGTGTTGCGGTAGTTTTCTTGTTGGGGCACTCGTTGGAGTAGTGACCCTTATTTCCGCTGTCGTAACAGATCACTTGCGACTTGTCCTTTGCTGCTACAGGCACAACATTGCTTCCAGTCCTCGGGGCAGTGTTGGTGTTGGTGGCAGCATTGTTGGTGTTGAACTTGGGTGGGGCACGATTTAAATTGCTAGAGTTGCCGGGGTTGTTGTGATTTCCTCCGGGTCTAGGGTTTCCACGGTTGGGATAGGTGGGACGGGTTATCAGGGGTCTGTTGGTTCTTGGGGCAAATCCGGGAGATGGGTTAGGACGATACTTTGGGGTCTGATGGGTTCCTGGCTGATGCATCATACGATGCTTGCGGTTCTCATTGCCTTGGTTGATCTTTCCTTCCATCTAGATAGCAGAGTCGACAAGGGCTTCAATATCCGCAAAGGGGATATTGACTAACACTGTCTGCATCTCATCATGCAGACCATTCAGGAATCTCTCTTTCTTCTTGGCTTCTGTGTCGATCTCATCCGGGGCTACCTAGCTAATGACAAAAAATTGTCATGGTATTCCACTACAGTCATCCTTCCTTGCTTCAGTTCTCTGAACTCGTCTCTCATCCTCTTGATCAAACCCGGTGGCACATCGGTTCTGCTGAACTTGACCTTGAATTCTTCCCAGGTCATCATCTGGCCTCCGGTCATTGCACGAACACTGTTCCACCATGCCCTGGCATCTCCGGCTAGACAGTGGGTGGCAAACAGAACTTTCTCGTTGGCTTCCACTCCGACGACTTCTAAGTTATTTTCCATGGTTTGCAGCCAGTCATAGGCGTCTAGGGGCTCTTCTGACTTAGTGAAAACAGGTGGGTTGGTATTCTGGAAATTCTTGAGCTTAGATCCATGGTTATCTTGATTTCCGTGGCCTTGGTTGTTGTGGGCTAGCTGAGCTATCTGTTGTAGAGTGGCTAGGTTGGCTTGACGTTCCGCTCTTTCAGCTTCGCGGTCAGAAGTCAACATTGCAGGATCTGCAACATCGGGTCCAGGGATGAACCACTTCCTCCGTGTGGCATCTGAAGATTGAGATAGATCATGAGAAAAGAGGGAAATTTCTAAGGTTTCGGGGACTTTGAAAAGTTTTTAAAGTTTGACTCAGATTTTTCTAGAAACTTGCTTTTCATTCATTCCTTCACACGATACAACACACACCACAAAACAAGAAAAACAGATGGTTTTAAGAACCATTCTGGAATCTACGATACAGTGGTACCGAATACTACTCACTACGCTAGTGCTCAAGTGCTACTACTCCTCGGAATCTGTGGCTTCATCATCTTCATCATCATCGATGAAGGCGAAATCATCCTCATCGGTGAAGAAGTCCATGGCCTGATCCTCCAGAAAATCATCATCGCTGAGATAGGAGTAGGGGTCTCCACAAAGATCTTCTCCGGCATTCTCCCTTTCCTCCAACTGCATGTCTCTCTCGTGGATGGTCTCTTCCAAAGATGAGATACGGTGGAGGAGACGGGCAATAATGCGCTCCTTCTTGTCGAGCTGACGGCGACGTGACTTGCGATCCTTTGCTAGCATGGCAATGTTCTGATCCTTTGTCTTGATGATGGCAGACTTATGGTTGGAGTAGTCACGACAGTTATCCAACTCCTGCTGACGATCATACATCATGAAGCTAAGGTGGTCCAATTGAGTCTTCAGCTCGGGTGGTATGGGGCTTCCAATGGTTGTCCATTTGCATCACGCCTTGGGCAGAACTCAAAGCGGGTTCCCTTGATCTGATTGATGCTTTGCCCACACAGACAGGCAAGAGCTTCCTGCATGGCCCTGGCAAGTCCATCGAGACAGTTGTTCTCTCTTAAGGTAAACTGAATTCCCTCAGTAGTGGGAGGTTCAATCTTTCCTCAGAGACTTGCAACAATCAGCCACTGCAGATCTTCTCCCCCTTGATCATTGAGTTGAGCTCCGAAGAACTCGGGGTGCGGACGCTCCAGAAGTTCTAAAAGCTGGTCCAAATCCCTCTCAAAGATAAGGTCTCCTCCATTCCCCAACTGGTAAAACTTGTTGTACTTCACATCCATCTATAAGAATATAGGATGAGTAAGTTAGTAGAGTGATCAAGTGTGTCAAAATTTTATGTATGTTGCAAGAGTTTTTGAGGAACATGAATTTTCATGAAAGAATCAAAGAGATAAGAATGAGAATAAGTTTTTACTAATATTTGCTTCCTTTGGTTTTGAAACTAAGTTTTTGATTCAAACGTCCAGTCTAACTAGGGTCACCTATGGTCAGGATGGCTCTGATACCAACTTGTCAACACCCGGATTTTTAATCCCAGATGCCTGTTATGCCATACATCGCAATCCCAGGATTACCATTTTTGCGAGACATAACAGAATTGGATACCACAGTACATCATCCATTACAAACCATCTATAAGGTCTTACACAAATAGGGATCTCATGATCCAGTTCTTAATACAACTTCAATCAGCGGAATACGTAATAATAACGGTAGCATAGGCGAAGCTCCATCTTCGGGTTCACAGGCAATGCTGACGATGGGAGATGATCCTAGTTGTCGTAACCTTCCTGGGTTCCATCTTCCAGGTACTCCTCTTCATAGTCTAGCCACGGGAATAGCCAGGTACAAAGCCATGAATACTCTTTAAGTACTCGCAAACTAATACTAACAAGTAAAAGGGTTTTTTGGGATAATAGGACACTAGGCTCTAGTGTTGTTTTGCAAAAAGCCAGATTTATCTCTACTAAGTTCATAAAGAAGCTAGTTACAATTTTATAACTCCTAAAGGGGGGACTTGTAACTCATGTCACAACTCTGTTGTCAAAGTATCATCTCATTTCACAAGTCATTTCGAAAACATCTGACGGGGGAACAGTATGGCCACTCCAACTGTCCATAACCGCGGACGCGACTATTCAAATAGTTTGACACTCTACAGAGATTGTACACTTTCACCACAACATTCGATACATCCGTCAGGAATAAATCCTGAATTCACCATACTCAGTATGTGGATAATCAATCCTAACCTTTCAATTACACGCCCTAGTATAAGCACCTCTCCTGTGAGTTTGGCCTCCCAACCATGACCAACTGTCATCTTGGGTACTGCACAGGTGGACAATCTTCACAAGGTAGCCTCAGCTCAGACCTTGGCCATGAGGGAACTAATACTAAGGTATATAAGATTCCAGTCAAGCCCTACCCAATCTTCGGGTATTGTGGTTGTACGATAAAATTGGAATGGTATCGCATCCAGACAACCATCAGTTTTATAAAGGACTAAGGCTCATGCCTTAACATTTTCATCACCAAAATCATCTGGTGTTCGGAAACACATGTCAAAACATCTCAATAGAATGATCCATCATTCTAAGGTTTTCATAATCATTTTCACTGAGTATTCCCATCTAAAGTTGATAAAGTTTATGCTTAGAACTAGCATCTACAAGTGGGGGTAGCACTAATGAGGGGTGGTAAACTAGTGGAGTTTCAACTAAGTACAACCTTATATCTTAGGATGATATCAAGGTTTCTAACTTAGGCCAAATTTTATGCTCTTTATGCAACCTTCAAATATATCTTTCTGGAATCTACAAGTCACTTAAGTCAACTCTAAGTTAAAGCTTTGATAAAGAAATAAAGTAGAAAGCTTGCACATAAAACTAGGATTGGGGTATCAAGTGGGTATGATCACATATGCTTAAGGCATATAGTTTTCATGGTAACAAGCAAGTATTTGCTTGCAAAGATAAAGTATCTTGCAAGTGTTAGCTTGCACATTCACTAGTAGTATTAGGCTTGCCTTGTGCAGAGCAGTGGTTGAAATTCTCCTCGGCTTCTTCTTCGTAGAATCCTCCTCGTATCCTTGGTCGGTACTAGCGTCTATAAATAAATACGATATATACAATCACCAAGCAATATTTAACTACTTGCAATCATCACACAAAAGGGGTCCTATAGATGATCTAGCATCATCACTAGCATTACAAGATTTGGGTTTGGTTTAAAAGCCCTTTTATTTTTAGAAAAGTAATTTCTACTCATTGAAAAACTACTTAAGATTTAATATTCTCTAAACCAAACACGGGATCATGTTGACACATGTCATAACCACATATTTTATTCCATGAGAATGTGATTTAAAGTGGTGTCACAATTTAATAAGGTTTTACCCTTTTATTTTAATTAAATAAAGTGGCTAGAAATGTATGTGGCATTCTTTTATTACTTGAACATTATTTCTGTAAGTAAACCTATATATTTTTATATATTCTGGAAGGTATAGTTAAATGTGATTTTTGAGAGTTGCAATCAACTCAAAAACTATTGTGGTTTAACTTTGAAAAATGTTTGAATGCAGAAAAGCTTCTGCCTTGTTATTTTTACCAAGGATGATCTATAGATCCAAATGACTTGAATCCAACGGGCTTGGATTCAACATTCCCAGACCTTTCTAACAAAATTGGTTTCATTCAAATTGGTGCACTGAGTCGACATGGGTTGATTTTTGAAAATGGGTACAGAAGTGTGTTTGAACTAAAATGGAAAAGGTTTATTTCAAATAACTGGGCTGCGCGGGAAAAGTTAATTGACAGCTAAGCTGGCGCTTCCATGGCTGTTTAAGTTGTTGTCCCCACGCGTCAGTGACACAGGCGCGTGCGAAGCGGTATGGGGCGCTGTGGTGCGTTCGATCTAGTTCTAATACAACGGCTGAGAGTCATCGTCGACGTTGGGCAACGCCGGCGAGACAGAAACATAGCGCGGCCAGTGGGGGTCGTTGGGGGCTCACCGAGGTGCAGGCGAGGGTCAGCGAGGTGGGCGAACGACGAAGTCGACGACGACGAATCTCCTGGTACCGGTGGCTCCTCTTGGGGCGGCTCCAATCGCTGGCTCCCTTCTTCTCCAGAGGCGGCGGGCTCCGGTGAAATTCCGACGAGATGGTGCTCGCCTTGCTCCGGAAACGGTGTGGCACGATCAGTGAGGAGAGGGGAGTAGAATGGTTTGAAGAATTCGACTGGGGTGGCCTCTATTTATAGTCGAGCAAGGGGACCGATGGGGCGCACGGTGAGCTCGTCGGGGGCGGTGGTACAGACGGCTATTGGCATGGGCGAAGGTACTAGATCATCTAAAGCCCACCGAAGACGGCGACTCCAATAGAAAGCCCACCGAAGCACTTGTAAACCCTAACTGGCTGCATATATAAAGCCACCAAGGGCACCCCCAAGGGGTACGTCATATTAGATCTAGTCTCTCCCCCCGCCTACGGCGGCTCCCATGTAAATCAATCTATACTCATACTGGATTGATAGCAGGACGTAGCGATCCTCCATCGAGGGGACGTGAACCTGGGTACATCGTGTGCCAATCTCGCTCCCGGATTCTCCTACGTCGCCTTGCTCCCTCTACGTAAGCTACCCCCAGTAGCATCTGCCGTGCAATACCACGACAGTTGGCGCCCACCGTGGGGCAAGCGACGCTTGGAGGGTGATAATCCGGGCGAGATCGATAGTTAAATCGAATCCGATCTGGTATTTCATCCATGCCGTTGGAGATCAACTTCGCATTCACCAAACGGCGATCGTGTGAGCGCTGATCGCTAGCGGCTAAGGCAATGGTAGCCGATCAATCTGATTTGGCTACTAGCCAATGCGTCAAGGAATCTCCGCATGCGTACAGCACAATCGATTCTATTTGCAGCTAAGCTAATTCAATCCCACCTCTTGTTGATCACTCTACCAATTGGTTATTTTGTTTGAAGTTAATCTTGGATGCATGTTGCTCTTATGCACGATCAGATCCATACACCTGATCGGTTTTTAATTTGATCCCCTCTCTCATTAATTATATTGTTAAATGATTATTTAATTTAGACCTAACCCTTACATGCGTACTTGTTGTTGTATGGACGACTGATCCATGGCTGATCAGAGTCGCCGTAGCCTGTGCCAGCAAAACGCGATCAGAGCCGTTTCATCGGTCAAGCAGTACGCGCATGCGGCCATGGCTGATCGGGCGGCGGAGGTTCGGTCGGACGCGCTATCGTGACTCCAATCGAAGTATCGCGACCTCAGCCGAACAATCGAACAACTGCTCTACTGCAAATCTTTTTGGCTTTTTGCCATCGTGGCTCCTACAATTCCGTCAGCGACGATTCGACTACGAGCGATAATTTTCTCCCATTCAATCTTATTTTAAATATTTTATTTGTCTACTGATAATATTTTTACTGATTGTGTGTTGATGCATATATGCGGAGAGGAAGCGAATTGCACTCTCGTGGCCAGATGCGTGCGGCGCGCCTAACCGACCATGATGACCACGTCCACTCCTTCCGACTAAACGTCATACTCGGGGACTCGCCACCGCCAACTCGCCGTCGTGGACCTATCCACGCTTGGGTACTCCCCGCCGCGAACTCGCCATCGCAGACCTCTCCACGCTTGGGGACTCGTCCGCCGCGGACTCGCCCCTCATGGTCGCCGCCCTCGCGGACTCGCCCCTCGCGGTCGCTGCCCTCGCGAGAGTCCCTCGCGGCCTTGTCTGTCGCCGACTCTCCATTCTACCAGCTAAACGCCGTGTCGACCCCGTGTCCGCTGCAGCGCGACCTCCGTCCGCCGCGTAGACCCCGTGTCCGCCGCGTCGACATCGCCATAGCGCGACCTCCGTCCGCCGCGTAGACCCCGTGTCCGCCGCGTCGACATCGCCATAGCGCGACCTCCGTCCGCCGCGTAGACCCCGTGTCCGCCGCGTCGACATCGCCATAGCGCGACCTCCGTCCGCCGCGTAGACCCCGTGTCCGCCGCGTCGACATCGCCACAGCGCGACCTCCGTCCGCCGCGTAGACCCCGTGTCCGCCGCGTCGACATCGCCACAGTGCGACCTCCGTCCGCCGCGTAGACCCAGTGTCCGCCGCGCCGACTTCGCCATAGCGCGACCATACGTCTACCGTACGACCCCATCCGCTACGTCGAATGCGTACGCGCCTACTAAGGGACCTTTATCGTCCGAGTCGCCAGAGAGGGTCGCATGCCACGCTGCATGGACTCACCACTGGGTGTCTCTTCCCCACGGGAAAAATCTATTCGCCTTTGTCAACCTTTGAAAGAGCGACTCGCAATGGCCAAGTAGTGCGGACGAGGACTCGCAAACCGAGCCTCGGATCGTCCACGAAAAACGCTAACCGAGAGCCATCATTGGAGTCGCCTTGCTCGACTGGCCTTCCGGGCCAAGACGAATGGTTGTGCTACACAAACAGCACCATGTCCTCCTTAACCTTAGATAGTGCGACTCGCACGGCCAAGTACTGTGGACGAGGACTCGCAAACCGAGCCTCGGATCGTCCAGGAAGAACGCCAAGTCGAGAGCCATCTTTGGAGTCGCCATGCGACTGGCCCCCCGGGCCAAGACGAGAGACTCGCTAACAAAACAGCGCAATCAACATCATCGCGGACTCGCAATCATCGCGGACTCGCCACCTTCGGGGATTCTCCCCTCGCGGACTCGCAATCATCGCGGACTCGCCACACTCGGGGACTTTCCCCTCGCGGACTCGCCACGCTCGGGGACTCTCCCCCCGCGGACTCGCAATCATCGTGGACTCGCCACACTCGGGGACTCTCCCCTCGTGGACTCGCAATCATCGCGGACTCGCCACGCTCGAGGACTCTCTCCACGCGGACTCGCTCGACCTCACGCGCTACCCTCGGGGGCTTGGCGCTCGCCGGTCACTCGACCTCGCCACACGCCGTGCTCGGGCACGCTATAGATAGCGTCGCTCGCCGGTCGCTCGACCTCGCCACTCGCCGCGCTCGGGGGCTCGGCGCTCGCCGGTCGCCCGACCTCTCCACTCGCCGCGCTCGGCAGCAACCACTAATATTTTCAAAATATGCATCTCTAAAGAGCCTCAAGTCGCCTCTACAAGCCAACTCGAGCCTCGGGGACTACTCCTAGGCATGTAGTGTGTATGCGTGGTTCCACGACCGCGGCTCGCCATCGTCGACTCGCCATCGTGCACTCGCCCTCGCATACTCAACATGCTCGGGGACTCGCCGCCGCGGACACTCGCCCTCGCGTACTCAACGCGCTCGGGGACTCGCCGCCGCGGACACTCGCCCTCGCGTACTCAACGCGCTCGGGGACTCGCCGCCGCGGACACTCGCCCTCGCGTACTCAACGCGCTCGGGGACTCGCCGCCGCGGACACTCGCCCTCGCGTACTCAACACGCTCGGGGACTCGCCGCCGCGGACACTAGCCCTCGCATACTCAACATGCTCGGGGACTCGCCGCCGCGGATACTCGCCCTCGCATACTCAACATGCTCGTCGACTCGCCGCCGTGGATTCGCCCTCGCATACTCAACATGCTCGGGGACTCGCCGCCGCGGACACTCGCCCTCGCATACTCAACATGCTCGGGGACTCGCCGCGACACTCGCCGCGCACTCGCAGCGCTCGTCGACTTCGCCCGCCGTGGATTCGCCTCGTGTACTCAACACGCCGGGACTCTCCACCACGAACTCGCCACGCTTCGCGCCACACGCCGACTCGCCCTCGCGTACTCGCCGACTCAACACTCGGGGACTCGGCGCTTCGCAGGCGCCGCCACTCGCGCCTCCCAACCTCACCACTCGACATGTTCGGGGACTCGGCACGCTCCATGGAGAGACTCGCCGAATGGCAGCTTCACCGACGCCTGCGTTCGCCGCGCTGGCCATCACCGACTGGCTCACGCCGACCGCCTCCCGCTTCACGGTTCTTTTCTCTATTCAGGAGCTCGTCGCTGATTTTCCACGACCCATCGTCAAGACTCTCCGCGCCCTGCCTCAAGCCCGCGTCGAATCAACAACGCGCTCGGGGACTACTGATGGGGGAATACCAATCGGGGTATACCCACGGCGACTCCAATAGAAAGCCCACCGAAGCACTTGTAAACCCTAACTGGCTGCATATATAAAGCCACCAAGGGCACCCCCAAGGGGTACGTCATATTAGATCTAGTCTCTCCCCCCGCCTACGGCGGCTCCCATGTAAATCAATCTATACTCATACTGGATTGATAGCAGGACGTAGCGATCCTCCATCGAGGGGACGTGAACCTGGGTACATCGTGTGCCAATCTCGCTCCCGGATTCTCCTACGTCGCCTTGCTCCCTCTACGTAAGCTACCCCCAGTAGCATCTGCCGTGCAATACCACGACAGGGACGGTGCGGTGTTCCCTAGCGATGCTCAACGATACGGTGGCGAGACGCGGAGCGGTGCAGGTTGGTCTGGAACACGCGACGCTCTGCACGGCAGAGGCGGCGTCTTCGACGGCGAGCGGTGGCTACGGGGTACAGGCGGTGAAATGGGCATGTCTGGCGGTCTCCTGGGACGGTGGGGAGCATGTATGCACGCGGCGAGGGTGGCACGCGATCTAGGGGCTTCGGTCGAGGGTGGCGCTCTGGCGCATGCTCGGCACGGGCGCGGCATTCTTGGGTGCTCTGGTCGGTGTCCTCGAGGCAGGGCTGGTCGAGAGGGGGCGGTGAGGCATGGGTGATCTCCCAGACAAGGTTGGCATGGCTAGTTTCTTTCCTAGCTTGTTGTCTACACTGGGGTGGCAAGGTGCACTCGGCTGTTCACCATTGATGATCTTGGCAAGCTCACAGTGGTGTTAGTGTTGGGTTAATCTTGCTAGATGATCTACTGAGATGGTTGTGAGCTAGATAGGGAACCAGTTAGGCTCATAACACTGCACACTATAGTGTTTTGATTTTGTTTGATTTGTGTCTTCCAAGTGTTTGATGAAATGGCCGCAAGAATTCAAGTTTTGAATTTTGAAAAGATTTTTGGTGGGTGCGCTAGGTTGATGCTGGTGAGTCTGCAGATGCTTGGGTTTTGAAAGTTGAGCTTGTTTGAGTGGTTTTTGAAAAAGTGGGATCTTCCCATATGATATAGATTCAATTTTGAATTGTCATTTAAACTATGCATTTGAAAGTTTCTGGATGATCACAAGGTGGGCCTTGATACTTTGTTATGAGTACAATCAAGGGGTGCAAAGATCCAGAAAAGTTTCTACTAGGTTCTGAAAGTTTGAGACATCCAAAGTAGGCATGGGAGTTAAATTGGTCAAAATGACCATTCCCTTATTTTATTTGTTTTGATTTACTTGTCTTTATGAAAAGTGTGGGAAATGTTTAGATGATGTTTATTTCACCTAAGCATCCATTTACAAGCAATGAAACACACAAACAATGTGGTTCAAAAGAATTCAAAATGAAATGCATACTCACATGCATGCATCCATAATTTTATTTAGAAAAGTTTTTGTTAACCCTAAATTTGATGATTAGTGTTGGATGATCCAAGCTTAGTATTTTTGGGATGTTACAATCACGATAAGAAGACCGATAGAGAGACATAAGATAAGACTGGGGAGTAGCAGTAAGAATGAAGAAGGAGGGCACTCTATTAGGAAAAGCACTTATCCGGTGATGAGTCACACTTCAATACTCGGCTAATACTGAGACAAAGCAGGGAGACAAAAGGGGCTCTCTCAACTAGTGTTGAAATGGTGGTGGTGGCAGACGCATGTGTTAAGCCGGAATGCATGACCAGATTGGAGAAAACATGTTACGCATGGTGACACCATGGCATAAGAAGAAGACCTGGATGTTGCATGTGCAGATAAATCTCTTAGTGGAGACCAATTGGTAGGCTCTAGTGGTAGATTTTCTTTAGGTTGCTCGGTAAAATAGGAAAACTATATTTCAAAATATATGGTGATGTAGCCTGACTAGATGACATGGACCAATTAAAAGATTGCTGATGCATATAGCTTGCATGTGTAGAGAAATATACTAATATGTAGTAATATTTGGGAAAATGTGTAGGGGTCCCAACCTGATAAGGTAGAGATACCTGTGTTAACAATGCTAGTCCCTGGATCGAATAGCTAACATCCACAGTTTAAGATGTACTATCAAGAAACAAAGGTCATATTACAACTTATAACCAAGAATAAAATAATTCATTACATCTTACATAGATCATTTGGCTATCTTATTACAATGCAGCAGATATAACTATATAGCATGGAGTCCTTTATCTTCATATGCCACAAGCAATCATGTTGGTTGTAGACTTTAATCCCTACTCAACAAACTTCACTAATATCAAACAAACCTACAACATAATAAGTTACGGCCGCAAGGGTCAATACATTTGAATTGTATTGCCAAGTGATACTATGGTAAAGTAGTGGTACCTAACATCTATACGCATTTGGCTAAGTGTAGATGAGGCTTGCTTTGCTCAAAATAAGGTTTTCCTTATTCGTTGAAAATACTAAGTTTTTTTATTTGACAAATCTCCCAATGAACTACCAATAGAAATTGGTGAACCTTTACCCTTGTTCAACCACAAGTTTTTAACTTAGAAAATGGGATAAGGAGATCCTTGATAGCTTCAATGTCTTGATGCTCAAACTGTCCATTGCCGGGGATATGGCTAAGTAATTAGATTTTACTCTCTCGAGAGGTGGTGCACTTTTCCCACAAGACTCGACATGCATCGAGACAAGATCTTTCAGGTTTCCTTAGACCAAATGGACGCGTTCCATCCTATCACTCCTACCAGCTTCTGTCCATCTGGCTAAGTTATTGCAACCTATATAATCCAGGAAGAGCTCATATTGCCATGTGGCTGCACACTATTAGCAAACTAGTCACATAGAGACGCACAATATAAGGGCTAGAGACATTTTATAGCATCTCTAAGGCACCGTAGAGTCGCATCTATAAAGCGTCTCATGAGCGTCATGGGGAGATGGAGAACTGGTCGGGTGGCCCATCATGGGTGTTAGTGGTGGAATTTCATCCCTAAAGAGTGTATTTTTAGACGATTTGGGTCGCGTCTCATAGAACGTAGTTATAAAGTGGTCATCGTTTACATAGAGACGAAGATAAAAAAACGTCTAATAAATGACGTCTCTAGGTGACTATTTTCTTGTTGTGGCACTAGAAGCTTCTCAACACTTAACATCTCAAATCTATTTGTTCTTGGGTAGCTTTCCATAAGTGTGATACACAAGGTAGCCATAGAAATGGGTCTTGTGTAACCACTCAACATAAACCATTCTCACCATTCCACCCAGGTGATTCATTCACATAGTTGTTTTATTAAGCAAAAACATAAGTCATAGACATAGAAATATTTCCCTAGCATGAATAATCCATCCTTTTTTTCTACTAGCTAAGCTAAGCATACTAGTAGCAACAATCTTAACTGAGGGAAAATTCTACTAAGGCATCATCTACTAGGATTTCCCAAGGCATAGCATAGCATAGATACTTAGAAAATTCCATGCAAGTCCTACTCAAAATATCACTAATGCATAGTCAAAATTATAGGACAAAATATATGAAGCACCACTTGCCTTTTTAATAGATAAACTAGGTTCACTCTTTGATCTTGAAATTGTCACACTCTTCAAGGTTCACTACAATTCAATCAAGCAAGGCACAAATTCAACTAGCATTCAAATAATTCACCACATAAAATGATAAAAACAAAGAAATGCATGCAAGCATGCAAAAGGTTGTTTTATTTATAAAAGTGGTTTCTAATAAGTCTATAAACATTTTAAAACACCTACTGGTCATTTATAAATGTGGCAAAATCATTTGAAACCAAGTTAGTGAAAATAGGCCATTTAAATCATTTTTGTTTTGCTAGAAATGCTTTTATTCAAAGGAATATTTCCAGTGTTATCAAAATATATTTTAAAATCCAAAAGTTAGTGTTTTAGGGTCAGAGAGTTCAAATCAAACCATTTGCAAAAGGATTTACTCAAAAAGCATTTTTAGAATAATTTTTATAACCAAAATAGTCCTACACATATTTTTGCAAAAACACCTAATTTTTTAGAAGAAAAATAATAAACTAAGGCCATAGTTGTAAAGTTCACATTTCGCTGAATGCATTGATATAAAGTTTGTAATTTTTGGCCAAGCATATCAAAAGTTATAGATTTTACAAAATCCTACATCTAATAGATTACATTTCTGTTTTTAAAACAAAAGCTGGCGCACGTGTCTGTTTCCTATTGGTTGATACCGCTTCGTCTGGATTACCGCAGAATTAAAAGGGAATCGCACGTCACAGATCATCACGTGCCCCTCTGCTAAGTGATTCTTTCCTATCCTCACGATCTAGATCTAAAGGACGAAAACGATTTGGCCAAGAACTGGCGGCGCTGCGACGGATGCGCGGCGGTGGTGCTCTGGTGACGATGGTATGGCGGTTCTAGGAAGCAAAGGAGAGGGTTTTGAGCATTACCGGACTTGCCGTGGCGTGGGGATTCTCGAGGTGGTCTCCGTTGGCCAAGGGGCGCACGAGGTTGTCGTGGATTGCTCACCGGAGTTGCCTACTGGCTCGGGCACGGACGGTCGTCGAAGGGGGCGAGTTCCTGTGGCGTGAGAAGGCAAGGAAAATAGTCAGGAAGGTGCGCACGCTTGCAGGGGTTGCGATTGTACCTACCAGGGGCAAGGGGCATGCTGATTTGTCGGCTACTACTCGCCCAAGTTGAGACAGACTACGGCGGCGCTCAGACGATGTCATTGCCGATGTTCTTGGACACGCACGAGCAAGCGGAGAGTTATGAAAGGTGCGCAAGGTGCTGGGGATCAAGCTCGCATGCAATAGGGGCAAGGGGGTGGTCGGGCGTCGCCGGAATTCGTGCTAGAGCTCGTTGGAGCCTGTGGTGTTGCAAGCAGAAATTGGAGCAAACTAGGGGCGTTCGGGGCATGGGGTTTGAGGGAAAAGAGAGAGGATAGGTGGACGTTTAATCGAGCATGGTCAGAGGCAGGAATCATGTGCGTAATCAAACGAATTGAAGCCGAGGATTAATCGCTGGAAACGGAAGAGGAATGAGGGGAACGGGTCACGCGGGTGAGGACGACGAGACAATGTGGCAGTGGATCCGTTTCTTCAATGGGTGGGTGGGTTGATTCGCGGGTGAGAAATAACGGGCAGATAGGGGTTTCTCGGGTGGGATGTGCTGGGCCTGCTGTTGGCCTGGTCTCGGTTGGACCTGTTGGGTCTGATCTGTTTCATTTTTTTCCTTCTCTTTTTCTTTTTCTTTTTCTATTTCTAATTTCTGTTTTAATTCAATCCAAATGATTCAAACTTCTATTTGAATTCAAATTCTTGCCAAACCTATTCAGTAGGTTTTAAGCTATTTATTAGTGTGTTTAAAATTCTACTTTAGGATATTTCAAACATTCTTTTATGGTTTAATAATTCATTTAAATTAGGTCTTTTGTCTTTATTTAAATAATTTGAATATGATTCCAAACCATATAATTTTATTTAATTAATCTTTTATTCTTTTTAAGTTAATTAGATAACTTTTAATCCACTTTGGCAATTTCAATTTATTTTTCTCATGATTTAATTAATCATTTATTATTAGGAACTTTGTCTTTATTCAAATAAAATTTAATATGGTTAAAAGCCCATATAATTTTATTTAAATAATATTTATTCCTTTATTTTTATTTGGATTATGTTTATTCCATTTGCTTATGGATTTGGCCAAGATTTAATTTGTCTTTTAAATATTCGCTATTTCTTTCTTTCTTTGTCTTATAAAATCCATATCTTTTTATTTATATTTCCAAAATTGGTGATTCCAATTTGTATAATTTTATTTAATATTTGTTTATCTTTTTAAATCCTTTTAGGATTATTTTGCTCACAATTTTGTATTGAATTTAGTTAGGAGCTTTATCAGCTTTGGGAATTATTTCCTTTTATCTTATTAAATTCATAAGTTTATATTTATGGTTCCAAATTGAATGAAACCAATTTCCATGGTTTTATAATATTTTTGTTTACCATGTTTGATCATTTATAAATGTTTGTTGCTGAATTTTTATATGGACCAAATCCATAGTCTTAGAGAGATCTTGGAAATTATTTCTTTCATTAAGATTTAGGGTTTTAGTTTAACTATTCCAAGTGTTTAAATTTCAAGATACATACATTGATGAATGCATTTCACTTGATTGAAATTTTGTTGGATGCCCTTTTCATTCAAATTTTGTTTAAGAAGGGTTTTGATGTTTCCATTTAGAAGCAAAAGTTTCTTTTCACCCTAAATTTCAATAATTAATTCTTTTGTTTATTTTTTTCACATTTCAAAAATTGGAGAATTTTGGGATGTGACAGACTACCACCCTTAAAAGGAATCTCGTCCCGAGATTCGTGAAGGCTAGAGGTTACAAGTTGGCTTCAAGGCAACTAGGATACTACCACCCTTAAAAGATTTTCAACTAGATTACATTTTGGCTTACTTGAGATCTTGATGTGTCTTCTCTGGACATTTGTTTTCATAGTGTCCTTTGTACCACACTTGAAACATGTGACAAGGTTGAGGCATTTTCCTACTAAACACTCTTCACATTGGTAGTCAAGTCTCTTCTCCACCAGACACTCATTGGCATAGTGTCCAAGATTATGACAGTTGAAACAGTGAACTGGTCTATCACCCTTAGCTTGATGTTTCATCTATTGAACTATAGGATAGATGGGGCATTCGATAGGGACATTATCATTTCCTTCACATAAGAAACAAGAAACTTGAGATGTAGGGCATTGTTTAGTTGGATGTTTCTCTTCACAATTAGGGCATTGGTCCTTATGTTCCTTATACATGTGTCCTATGTCTCCATAGATTTTGCAAGATTGAGTTCCTTCTATAATATCATCCTTGATATCATTGTTGTCACAATCTCTTTGGGAAAAGTTGCTTCTCATGTTGATCATCTGATTGGTCATCCTTTGCAATAATTAGGATTGGGTTTCCAAGAACTTTAGCATGGCTGGGTCTAACTCAATGTTGTTGGCCAAAATTTGAGTTGTCACTTGATTCAACTGGGCTTGGGTTGCTAGAAGTTGTTCTATCAGGTGCATCTCTTGGTTGTTGTTACCATCCTTGATGTTGGAGTCTCTTGGAGAAGTCATCTGTTTGAGTTGGATTGGGATAGATTAGGCAAAAGATTTTTAAAGGAAGAATTCTACTCACACACAAAAATTCACACAAAGCAATTTGCAAGCAATCACAATCATGCATTCCACTCAAACAACAAGATTCAAGCATATTTTTAGGCAACAAAAATATTTTTTCTACACCACATAAGTTGGTGTGTTAAATAAATAGATCTAAACTAAACACTAGTATGGTGGTCCAACTATGGGATGATCTCATGTGAACCCCATTCTTCTTAGTTGTTTCTTCATGAACAAGATCATGGTATCCTTGGAAAAATTCTTGCATCTTGGTCACAAGCTTCAAAGGTGAATTCTATAATGTTTCCTCATGAGTTGAGTTTCCTTAGTCTCCAATTCTTGAGCATTATTCTTGTCTCACTTGTAGTCCTTAGTGATGTCCAAGTTGAAGTCCTTAGTGAAACTAAAGTTGAAAAGGCATTGGTGATGTTGAAGTCCTTGCTCATGTTGAAGTTTTTGTCCATCAAGTTGAAAAGAGAGGAGATGTAGAATCAAAACAAAAAGGTTGAGGAAAGAGTTTACAAGATTGTTTGTAAATAAGTTTGAACAAATACAACTCCTATTTTTCTAAGGGGTTTTGTCCAATCCTAGGGTTACAATCCTACAGGAAACACAGTGCTCTGATACCATCTTTAGAGGTCCCAACCTGATAAGGTAGAGATCCATGTGTTTACAATACTAGTCCCTGGATCGAATAACTAGCATCCATAGTTTAAGATGTAATATCAAGAAACAAAGGTCACATTACAACTTATAACCAGGAATAAAATAATTCATTACATCTTACATAACTCATTTGGCTATATCATTACAATGCAGCAGATATAACTATATAGCATGGAGTCCTTCATCTTCATCTGCCACATGCAATCATGTTGGTTGTAGACTTGTAATCCCTACTCAACAAACTTCACTAACATCAAACAAACCTGCAACATAATAAGTTACAGCCACAAGGGTCAATACATTTGAATTGTATTGGCAAGTGATACTATGGTAGAGTAGTGGTATCTAACATCTAATGCATTTGGCTAAGTGTAGCTGGGGCTTGCTTTGCTCAAAATAAGGTTTTCCTTATTAGTGAAAATACTAAGTTTTTTATTTGACAAATCACCCAAGGAACTACCAATAGAAATTGGTGAACCTTTACGCTTGTTCAACCACAAGTTTTTAACTTAGAAATTGGGATGAGAAGATCCTTGATAGCTTCAATGTCTTGATGCTCAAATTGTCCATTGCCATGGACACGGCTAAGTACTTAGATTTTACTCTCGAGAGAGGTGGTGCACTTTCCCCAGAAGACTCGACATGCATCGAGAAAAGATCTTTCAGAAGTCTTCCCTTAGACCAAATGGACGTGTTCCATCCTATCACCCCTACCACCTTCTGTCCATCTGGCTAAGTTATTGCAACCTATATGATCCAGGCAGAGCCCATATTGCCATGTGGCTGCACTAGAAGCTTCTCAACACTTAACATCTCAATTCTCTTTGTTCCTAGGTGGCTTTCCACAAGTTTCATACACAAGGTAGCCATAGAAATGGGCCTTGTGTAACCACTCAACACAAACCATTCTCACCATTCCACCTAGGTGATTCATTCACATAGTTGTTTTATTAAGCAAAAACACAAGTCATAGACTTAGAAATATTTCCATAGCATGAATAATCCACCCTTGTTTTCTACTAGCTAAGCTAAGCATACTAGTAGCAAGAATCTTAACTTAGGGAAAATTCTACTAAGGCATCATCTACTAGGATTTCCCAAGGCATAGCATAGCATAGATACTTAGAAAATTCCATGCAAGTCCTACTCAAAATATCACTAATGCATAGTCAAAATAATAGGAAAAAATATATGAAGCACCACTTGCCTTTTTAGTAGAGAAACTAGGTTCACTCCTTAATCTTGCAATTGTCACACTCTTCAAGGTTCACTACAATTCAATCAAGCAAGACACAAATTCAACTAGCATTCAAACAATTCACCACATAAAATGATAAAAACAAAGAAATGCATGCAAGCATGCAAAAGGTTGTTTTATTTGGAAAATTGGTTTCTAATAAGGCTATAAACATTTTAGAACACCTACTGGTCATATATAAATGTGGCAAAATCATTTGAAACCAAGTTAGTGAAAATGGGCCATTTAAATCATTTTTGTTTTGCTAGAAATTCTTTTATTCAAAGGAATATTTCCAGTGTTATCAAAATATATTTTTAAATCCAAAAGTTAGTGTTTTAGGGTAGGAGAGTTCAAATCAAACCATTTGCAAAATGGTTTACTCAAAAAGTATTTTTAGAATAATTTTTATAACCAAAATAGTCCTACACATATTTCTGAAAAAACACCTAATTTTTCAGAAGCAAAATACTAAACTAAGGCCATAGTTGTAAAGTTCACATTTTTATGAATCCATTGATATAAAGTTTGTAATTTTTGGCAAGCAGATCAAAAGTTATAGATTTACAAAATCCAACATCTAATAGATTCATTTATGTTTTTAAAACAAAAGATGGGCCACGTGTCTATTTTCTATTGGTTGATACTGTTTCGTCTGGATTGAGCAACGTGGACTGCAGTATTAAAATGGAATCACACGACACAGATCAGCACGTACCCCTTCGCTAAGTGATTCTTCTATCCTCATAATCTAGATTTAACGGACAAAAACGATTTGGCCAGGAACTGGTGGCGCTGCGACTGATGCGCGGCGGCGACGCTCGTGCGACGATGGTACGGAGGTTCTAGGGAGCAAAGGAGAGGGTTCTGAGCATTACCGGAGTCGCCGTGGCATGGGGATTCTCGAGGTGGTCTCCGTTGGCCAAGGGGCGCGCTGATTCATCGGCTACTACTCGCCAGAGTTGAGGCAGACTGCAGCGGTGCTCAGACGATGTCGTTGCTGACGTTCTGGGATGCGCACGAGCAAGCGGAGAGTGCTGGAAGGTGCTGGGATCAAGCTCGCATGCACTAGGGGAAATGGGGTGGTCGGGCGTCACTGGAATTCGAGCTAGAGCTCGTCGGATCCTGTGGTGTTGCAAGCAGAAATTGGAGCAGACTAGGGGCGTTCGGGGCATGGGGTTTGAGGGAAAAGAGAGAGGAGAGGTGGACGTTTAATTGAGCATGGTCAGAGGCAGGAATCACGCGCGTCATCAAACGAATTGAAGCCATGGATTAATCGCTGGAAACGGCACAGGAATGAGGGAAACGGGTCACATGGGTGAGGACGACGAGACAGCGTGGCAGTGGGTCCGTTTTGTCAGTGGGTGGATGGGTTGATTCGCGGGTGAGAAATAACGGGCAGATAGGGGTTTCCCGGGTGGGCTGTGCTGGGCTTTCTGGGCCTACTGTTGGGCTGGTCTGGGTTGGACCTGTTGGGTCTGATCTGTTTCATTTTTTTCTTCTCTATTTCTGATTTCTGTTTTAATTTATCCAAATGATTCAAACTTCTATTTGAATTCAAATTCTTAACAAACCTTTTCAGTAGGTTTTAAACTATTTATTAGTGTGTTTAAAAGTTTACTTTATGATATTTCAAACATTCTTTTATGGTTTAATAATTCATTTAAATTAGGTCTTTTGTCTTAATTTAAATAATTTGAATATGGTTCCAAACCATATAATTTTGTTTAATTAATCTTTTATTCGTTTAAGTTAATTAGATAACTTCTAATCCACTTTGGCAATTTCAATTTATATTTCTCATGATTTAATTAATCATTTATTATTAGGAATTTTGTCTTTATTCAAATAAAAATGAATATGGTTAAAAGCCCATATAATTTTATTTAAATAATCTTTATTCCTTTATTTTTATTTGGATTATCTTTATTCCATTTGCTTATGGATTTGGCCAAGATTTAATTTGTCTTTTAAATATTCCTTATTTATTTATTTCTTTCTTTGTCTTATAAAAGCCATATATTTTTATTTTTATTTCCAAAATTGGTGATTCCAATTTGTATAATTTTATTTAATATTTGTTTATATTTTTAAATCCTTTTAGGATTATTTTGCTCACAATTTGGTATTGAATTTAGTTAGGATCTTTATTACATTTGGGAATTATTTCCTTTTAACTTATTAAATTCATAAGTTTCTATTTATGGTTCCAAATTGAGTGAAACAAATTTCCATGGTTTTATAATATATTTTTGTTTACCATTTTTGATCATTTATAAATGTTTTTTGCTGAATTTTTATATGGACCAAATCTATAGTCTTAGAGAGATCTTGGAAATGATTTCTTTCATTAAGATTTAGGGTTTTTGTTTAACTATTCCAAGTGTTTAAATTTCAAGATACATTCATTGATGAATGCATTTCACTTGATTGAAATTTTGTTGGATGCCCTTTTCATTCAAATTTTGTTCAAGAAGGGTTTTGATATTTTCATTTAGAAGCAAAAGTTTCTTTTCACCCTAAATTCAACAATTAATTCTTTTGTTTATTTATTTTTCACATTTCATAATTTGGAGAATTTTGGGATGTGACAAAATGATCCGTATCCCCCAGGCGACCATCATCCGTGTCGCGATCGGTTCCGCATGTAGGCAGTTTTTTTGCCGCACGGCCTAGGACCCACCCACGGTTACCTTTCCTTATCCCCTCCTAAGAAATTTCCTGTAACTCTTGTCGGCGTCGCAAGCAAGGGATGGGTGCGCCCCGCTGCTCCACCTCCACCCTGCACCAGCGTCGCGCCACGAGAGATGGAGCCCCATGCCACCACTCCTCCCTTACAGCCGCTTCGCCCGCTCGAGCTCTGCCTCGCCGGCCCCGCGTCTAGCTCTTTGATCGGCACACCGGCAAGGTCCTCCCACGCGCCGACCGATCTCCGTCGCCGCGCCACTCCCTCACGCGTCAGTGGCCCTCCAACCACCACCATGCTGGGCATGCATAGCACAAGCGCCGGTGACAGAATCGTCACGCCCTCTATCTCTCCGACCAGCCAAGCTCCCTACGGCGGCCACTGTTGGTCCCTGTGGGGGCCAAAGTTGCTTCTTGCGGGTATGGTCGCTGCTGCCGGCATTAGGCGCCTGTGCTACAGGGGGCGGGAGGGGCTGCTACGATTGATGGTCGTCGATTCTACATGGGGCTGCTACCATCGTGGAGGCGACTTGCTACAATGGCACGTCGGGGCAAATTTTCTTTGCTACAATGGCATAATTTATTTTGCTACATACATTATGTGCTTTTGATACATTGATATTTTTTTTGCTACCTCCGTTTTTTTGTTTTGTTACAATTGTTATAGTTGCGACAAGAACATAACGAATAACGAAAATAAAATCACAGCAATGGGACACAGATTTAACATGGAAAAACCTCTCCAACAAAGAGAGGAAAAAACCACGGGTGCCAGCCAGCGAAACTTCACTATATTGGGGAGTGTTTACATACACCAGGGATTTCACAGATGCAACTCATCCCAATCGGCGGCTTACAAGGGGTTTATATATCGGTGGAAACCTAGGTCTTCGATAATCCGTACCATACCACGGGGGGCTGTCACCCCCTGCACCCCCACAGGCGTCCCTGTTCGGGCCTCGCTCCACTCGTTAGAAGTTGGCCTATACTTTGTAGAATTTGGATTAACATATAACAAACTCCACCTTGAGACAAATTCCTTCTTCTAGCATCAATAGTAACCATCTCCCTGAACATACAAAGAAAATACTTTCGCCACCAATAGTCACTTGGGATAATTAGTTAAACCAACTAAGTTCGAGCAAAGCTCAAACTTAGCAACAGGAACAGGTTTAGTCATCATATCAGCAGGATTATCATGAGTGTTGATCTTTCATACCTTTAATTTACCTTGAGCAACAATGTCTCTAACAAAATGGTACTTGACATCAATGTGCTTAGTTCTCTCATGGAACATCTGATCTTTTTTAACTTATATGGCACTCTGACTGTCACAAAACAAAGTAATGCAAGAATCATCTCCACAAAGCTCAGCAAACAAACCTTTCAACCAAACAGATTCTTTGCAAGCTTCACCAATAACCATGTATTCAACTTCAGTAGTAGATTGTGCAACAATAGCCTTCAACTTAGCCTTCCAGCTAACAACACAACCACCAACATTAAACACATAACCTATGAGGGATCTTCTCTTATACAAATAGGCAGCAAAATCTGAATCCACATAGCCAACGAGTCCCTTACCGGTCCTGCCAAACATCAAACAAGCATTGGAACTTGGAAGTGCCAAGAAGGTACCTGAAAACCCACTGAACAACCTTCCAATGTTATTTACCAGGATTAGCCATGTATCTACTTATCAAACTCATAACATATGACAAATTGGGACGAGAACAAACCATGGCATACATCAAAGAACCAACAACACTAGAATGCGACACCTTTGACATGTACTCACACTCTTCATCAGTAGTAGGACATTGAGAAACGGACAATTTAAAATGAGGAGCAATAGGAGTACTAACTGACTTGGCACCATCCATATTAAAACGATGAAGAACTTTCTTGATGTAACTTTGCTGACTAAGAAACAAAAAACTAAATTTTCTATCTCGGGTAATTTCCATACCTAAGATCTTCTTAGCAGCTCCAAGATCCTTCATCTAAAACTCACTACTTAGATGTGCCTTCAAAGTAGTGATTTCTTTCATGCTCTTGGCAGCAATTAACATATCATCAACATATAGCAGTAGGTATATAGGTGATCCATCAACAAACATAATATAAACACAACTATCATATTTAGACCTCTCAAAGCCATGTGAGATCATAAATGAATCAAACCTTTTATACCACTGTCTTGGAGATTGCTTTAAGCCATAAAGAGACTTCTTTAATTTGCACACAAAATCCTCTTTACCAGGAACTATGAACCCTTCTGGTTGGTCCATGTATATTTCCTCATCAAGCTCTCCATGCAGAAAAACAGTCTTGACATCTAACTACTCAAGCTCAAGATCACGCATAGCCACAATACTAAAGAAAGTGCGAATGGAATTATGCTTTACAACTGGAGAGAATACATCATTGTAATCAATACCTGGAATCTGGCTGAACCCTTTTGCTACTAACATTGCCTTGTACCTTGAAGGCTCTTTAGGAGACAAACCTTCCTTTTTCTTGAAGATCCACATGCAGCGGACCGCCTTCTTTTGTTTGGGCAAGCGCACAACATCCCATGTGCCATTTTTCTCAAGAGATTGCATCTCTTCTTTCATAGCAGAAACCCACTTCTCGTGGTCAACGGATGCATTGGCTTCATTATATGTAGCAGGTTCAGTACCGTTCTCCACATGTTTAGCACAACTCAAAGCATAATCAACAAGATTACACTCTTCAATTAAACAAGGTCGAGAACCACTGTTATGCCTCGGTCTATCAGCAGCAATGGACTCATGTGGCTGCTGCAAAATAGTAGGTGAGTGGAGAACAACAATATCATCAATATTTTCCTCATGTGTATCTTCAACGATAGCATCATTATCAACAGTTTTCTGCAGGTTCTCCACCTGCACACTAACTCCCTCCTCTCCAACAGCAACAGGAGAGGTATCTGTTGGCAAGCTATCATGATACATAACAGACTCATTGAAAACAACGTTTCTACTTAGCAAAATCTTTTTAGTTTCTGGATTTCATAGTTTATATGCTTTAACTCCTGAACCATAACCAAGGAATATTCACTTAATAGCCCTAGGCTCTAACTTCCCATTATCAACGTGAGCATATGCAGTGCAGCCAAAAACTCTGAACTGTGAATAATCAGCAGGCGAACCTGACCATACATCAATGAGAGTTTTCTTCTCAAGTGGAATAGAAGGTGACCTATTGATGAGGTAACACACTGTGTTGGCTGCTTTAGCCCCAAAACGCCTATGCATACCTGCATTAGACAACATACATAGAGCCCTTGAGATGATGGTCCTGTTGATGCGCTCAACCACGCCATTCTGCTGAGGAGTATAGGGGATGGTGTGATGCCTGGTCATGCCATCATTACTGCAAAACTTCTCAAACTCATTAGAATAGAATTTCATACCATTGTCAGTACGTAGTACCTTTACCTTCTTCTCAGTTTGCTTTTCAACCATAACTTTCCACTTCTTAAAAGCATAAAAAACATCAGATTTATGCTTCAGAAAATAAGGCCACAATTTTTTTGAGTAGTCATCAATAATAGTAAGCATGTAATTAGCACCACCAATAGAAGTCTTACAGGACGGACCCCATACATCAGCATGTACATAATCTAATATGCCTTTGGTGGTATAAATGGAAGCATTGAATTTAACTTTTTTATGCTTACCAAAAATGCAGTGCTCATAGAACTCAAACTTACTCAAGTTGTAACCTTCAATCAGCTCTCTCTTGACCAACTCTGTCATGCCTTGTTCGCTCATATGCCCAAGATGCATATGCCACAGATGTGTTTTACCACAATCATCAGAATCGTTAGAAGTAACAATAGCAGCAATACCAGGCAAATTTCTACCTCTAAGAACATATAATTTAGCAGAATTCATATCACCTATCATGTGAATAAGAGAACCTTTTGATACCTTCAGAACTCTATGCCCACCGGCATACTTGTATCCATCAACGTCCATGGTACTTAGGGAGATCAAATTTCTGGCCATGCTTGGTATGTGCTTCACCTCACGCAACGTGCGTGTCATGCCATCATGTGTCCTGATCTTAACATATCCAACACCAACAATATGACATGGGTTGTCATTCCCCCCACACACAAAATCTCTAGTCTGCATAGACTCATATGAACTGAAGCAATCTTTGTTACAACAAATATGAAACGAGCATGCAGTATCAAGTATCCATTCATCATCCCGAGAAGCACAAGCAGCAAAAATGGCTAAGCATTCACCATCAGAACTATCAGAAACAACAATAGCCTTACCAATACCTTCAGACCTATCTTTCGGTTGGTAAGTTCTGTTCCTTCTCTCCTTATTCTGCAACTTCCAAAAAATCATCAATAACATGATTAGATTTCTTACAGTACCTGCAAAGTTTGTCATTTCCCTTGGATTTGAACTACTTCTACCATCCTTGCTCTTATCTCTGTTTCCATAGTTGGTATACCTCTACTCGGTCCTGCCACGAACATGCAGAGCCTCAGCCTTGGATGACGTCCCATCTAACCCTACCATAGTTTTCATCTTTTCCCTCTGTTTGAGGGCGTCATGTACTTCAACAAGGGTTAGTTCATCATGGCTCAACAATATTGTATCATGAAAATGTGTATAGGAACTAGGCAACAAGCATAAGAGTGGAAGAACTAAATCCTCACCATCATATTTTACCTTCATAGACTGCAAGTCTCAAACAATCTCTTTAAAAATAGATATGTGATTCATTACTGATCCATCTTTTTGCAGCCTATGTGAGAACAACTTCATCTTCACGTTCATCTTACTGGTTAGATCCTTTGACAAACAGATCATTTCTAGTTTTGCCCACATGGCAGCAGAGGATTTTATCTCCAGTACTACCTGCAAAATATTATTGGACAGATGAAATTGAATCAAAGACAATGCCTTACGGTCCTTCCGCTTCTCTTCGGCGGACCAGGTCTTAGCATCCTTTTCGCCGAATCCATCCATCACTTCATCTAGATCAGAAGTTTGGGCGAGAATCGTCTTCATCTTCACCCGCCACAAGGAAAATCTTGTGGTGTAGTCTAGCTGTGGTAGATCAAACTTCAATGACGACATGTCACAAACCCTAGATTGGAACCTAGGACTCTGATACCACTCGTTATAGTTGCAACAAGAAGATAATGAAGAACGAAAAGAAAATCATAGCAAGGGGACACAGATTTAACGTGGAAAAATCTCTCCAACAAAGAGAGAAAAAACCACGGGCGCCAGCCAGCGAAACTTCACTATATAGGGGAATGTTTACAAACGCCGGGGATTTTACAGATGCAACTCATCCCAACCGGAGGCATACAAGGGGTTTATACATCGGTGGAAACCTAGGTCTTCGACGATCTGTACCGTACCATGGGGGCTGTCGCCCCCTGCACCCCCCACAGGCGTCCCTGTTCGGGCCTCACTCCACTCATTAGAAGTTGACCTATACTTTGCATAATTTGGATCAACATATAACAACAATACCGTAATTTTTTTGCTACAAGTTCTCCGGCGAGGTCTCCCTGCTAGTCTCCAGCGATGTCTCCAACCAAGTAGGTTTTTTGCTACATTAGAAGAACTTTTTTGCTACAACCGTCTTGTGGTTTTTGCTACCATAATATCAACTTTTTTCTACAAGTTCTCCGGTGAGATTCAACGACGAGTTTTTTCCGACGATGTTTCCGGCAAAGTCGGTTTTGCTACATTAGCACAATTTTTTTGATGCATGGTCTCCAGCGAGGTCTCCGGCAAGGTCTTTGGCGAGACGTTGTATTTCTGGAACAAACCTTTTTTGCTTCGGAAGAAAAAGGGGAGATATTTATAGCAAAACAGGGTGTTTTACAGTAAAAACGAGATTTGAAGCGATTTTGAGGACACATGGCGCGCACAGAAGCAGGACGATGCATCGTCCTGGGGACGCCTAGCACGCCCCTAATATTTGTCAGTTAGAGTGACATGGACGATCGTAATGGCCGAAGTAAGGAAATGTTACAATATGGAAGAGTGAAAATCTACTCATCGTCCATGCCATGTTTTACAAAATTTAATTAGCTAAGTAATAAAAACGTATCTTCCTTCCTGCAAAAAGTTCTCATTTTAGATTACAACTAAAGATGAAACATTAATTGAGAGTTGTAAGAAATACTCACGTGTAGCAGAAGAACCGTCAGAAACCAGGCACAAACCCATAGATAGCCCCTTGACTTGAAGGATACACCGAGTAACACCAAGGGAGTCAAAATAAAAGGCATGTCCATGATGGAGAGAACAACGGGAACCTCTGTGTCCCATGTAAACGTACTCCACAAAGATGACCCAAATAAAATCACCGATATCTAAAGAAAATCCAAAATTAGCTAAAGAAATCCCAACGGTAAGAAGTTGTAGAAGAAATCTCATATCATCAACTCCATATGATAATTGTTCCAGCAAGGAAACCTACTTCGATAATAGCAGTGTTAGAGTATATCAGTATATCACGGTTTGGACTATATTTGGTAGTTTAAGTTTGTAATCCAATTACATCTCTAGTAGTCTTCTTGCCCCCTAAGTCTTCTAGTACTATATAAACAGCCCAAGGGCTTACGTTGTAATCACCACAAGCAATATCAATACAGATAATATTCCGCAATTCTACATGGTATCAGAGCGGTTTGTTCCGCCCAGGGTTTAGCCACCGCTTCCGCCGCGCCGCCCCGGGGGAGATCCTTCTCCGCCGGGGGCCGCGCAATAGTAGATTAGATCTTACTTTATCAAATTTTTCTCGCCGGCCGCTTGACCGACGCTTCTTCTTCTTTCGCCGATCATAGATTGGATTGCGTCGTCCACAATCACATGTCGTCATCACGCGCCTCTACTTCAACCTTGGCGTCGACTCATCTCCGGCAAATCATCGTCAACGATCGTGCCAAGGAGGCTCCGCGCTGCGTCGGCTTCTCCGTCCTCATGTTGTCATCATGCCGGCCCGTCTTCACCATCATCGACCGAGACGCACGTCCCCGAGTACGCGCATTGCCGTCAACAAAGGGCTTCACCTTCATCACCCGTGGTCATCATCGCTGACAACCATCTACACCAACAACATCGTCACATCGTCGCCGCCACCACCAATCGTGGTCATCGTCAATGCCAACAAGTTCATCTACACGAGCGACGCCGCGCTCATACAAGCGAAAAATACGGGTCTAATTTCCGAAATCAACTACCGCAACAATTCAATCGTCATCAACATCTACCTCGTCGTCTTCGTCCACCACGACCTCGCCGCCAGAGTCACAGTATAATTTTTATTTTGCACTAAATTTATTTTCTTCTTGCAACCACTTCATCTACTCCGACACGGCGGACAACTTCTACACCGACCGTTTACGGAAATTTTCTTTGCTCCTCAATCCGGCTCTGGCACGCATGGCTCATGATGGTCCCTGTCTTCACACGTTCGGTATCGGCAACACCGACGCGTGCCTTCGTCCCCGACACGCTTCCGAGTCTGGCAAGCTCGGCATTGCGGGTCGAGCTACTTCTCAAACTACGTCTACTTCAACCACTACGGCGAATTCTCCCGGCTCAACGACGACATCGACCACAACACAACGACGTCATCAACTTATCGACTTCATCAACGGCGACTACATCATCAATGGCATCATCGACCACGACTATAACACCCTACTTCCGGCTACATCGACATCGACATCCTCTCACATCTCCGTCTTCGGATTATGCTCCAGTCAGACCGTTCGCGTCACTACCGATCCGACTGCGAGGGAGTGTTAGAGTATATCAGTATATCACGGTTTGGACTATATTTGGTAGTTTAAGTTTGTAATACAATTATATCTCTAGTAGTCTTCTTGCCCCCCAAGTCTTCTAGTACTATATAAACAGCCCAAGGGCTTACGTTGTAATCACCACAAGCAATATCAATACAGATAATATTCCGCAATTCTACAAGCAGTTTGGCGCTGCATCACGATATGAAGACTGACAGAGAGACAGAAGATCAGATGGAGGAGCAGCAGTACCATAAGAAGAATGAAGAAGGACGCCACTCCATTAGCAAAAGAAGTTGTCCGACGATGAGTCACACTTCAAGACTCTGTTAATACTAAGACAAAGAAGGGAGACAAAAAGGGCTCTCTCAACTAGTGTTGAACCGGTGGTGGTGGCAGCTGAGAAGACATATGTGTTTAAGCCGGGATGCATGACCAGTTTGGAGAAAATATGGTACGCATGGTGACACCAATTAATGCATGGCACAAGGAGAAGACCTGGAGGTTGCATGTGTACATATGGTAGGCTCTAGCTGTAGATTTTCTTTAGGTCGCTTGAAAAAACTATATTTAAAAATGTATGGTGATCTTAGCCTGGCTAGATGATACGGACCAATTAAAAGCTTGCTGATGTGTATAGCTTGCATGTGTAGAGAAATAGGTTAGTCAGGATCACCTATTTAGTTATTATAAATTATAGATACTCGTCATAGGTAGAGCAGTTGGTGTATGGAGAGCCATCACCCAAGGGGAATAATGCCTTCTCCTAGCTTCTGCAAGGTCTTCACAAGTTGATACCAACACAACCACAACTCAAATTCGACGATCTCTATCAAATCTTCACTCGATTGCTTTATCTACAACACAAAATTCAGCAAAAGTAAGTTGTGCATCTACAGTGCACTATGCAAAAGTCAAAATTCAAAGATTTCACAAAATTCAAAGATTTCAACAATCCAATATCTCACCAAGTCCCAATATGCCAAACTAGTCACCTTAGCCCAATCGTCGTTGCCCGCATTGAGCACCAGACGAGGCTCCCGCATGTTGGTCGTCTCTACGACACTCGACGTAGACACCATCTTCTGCACTCTTAACCCTCAATCATATTAGTGTCGAAGACCCGCCACCGCCCGCCATCTCTTAGCACTCGACGAATTTGGCAATTTAGGAATTAGGGTTGCGAAAATGGGAACTAGAGGTTACACATCTGAAAAGGACCTCAAAATGCAAATTACAAACTATCTAAGGGTTTCTGCAAAGTTAAGAGAAGCTGGTGTGTGTCAGTTGTCAGCGTGGAAGGATAGGTATCACTTTCACAATGATTTCAGACAGTATTGTACTCCCTCCAATCCAAATTAATTGACTCAAATTATCAACATATGGATTGATGGATTCTCACAAGCCTCTTTAGCTAACCGGTGCACAGCAGGTCAGCATCATCATCAGAACGCCGAATGACATGAACTGATGGATTCTCAAAGCCTCTTAGGAGATATTTTGTTTCGTTGACAAACGTATGTTGCAAGTATGAATTTGCACTCACTCAACAAGTATTTGTATGACCGATGCAGTTACCTCTATGCAAATATACACTGGTCAAAGTGAAGAGGGTAACGGTAGCTAGCTTGGGCTGGTCGTGGCGCGCGCGCAGCTAGGCAAAGGTCCTTGGTGCAGTTCATGTATCTTATGTACGCTAGCATGGCGTGTGTGAGGAGAGTTTCCGCGAATAGGGCAGGCACGTCCACTATGGCACGTCAAAGAATCAAAGCCATTTTTTTAGGCACTATTTATATCTGTCTCTAATTTTAATAATCTATGACATTTTTAAAAATAATGCCTCAAATTGTGAGCTTTTGGAGGCAGTTTTTAAATGTCACTAATAGTTAAGTTTTTTGAGGCACTATTAAGAGTGCCTCAAACGTTTAAAAAAACAGAGGCATAGTCTAGTGCCTCTATGTTAAACTATTTGTGGCACTTTATTTATGCCTCAAAAGACCAATCTTTTAGAGGCACTATTTATCAAAATGCCACTAAAAGTATACATTTGAGGCACAAACGAAGGTGCCACAAATGGTTTGTCTTTAGAGACACTCAAATAGGCCTCTAATAGTTAATCAATTATTGCGCTATTAGTTGTGCCTCAAATACATAATTTTTAGGCATAAATAAAAATACCACGAATGGATTGTTTTAGAGGCAAGTGCCTCTAATGGTAGACCAATTATGGCATCGTTAGCACCCAGATCCAGATAAGATCGTCTCTCGAAATAGGCTTTCGCCCGCTTTATAAATAAAGCAACCGTCCACATCAAAAATCACAGTACAGATCCACACACACAACATATGCTGGGGCCACAGCACAAGACGACCCAACTAGGACAGAAGCCAACGAAAAAGAGGAACAACGCCTCGCCAGGAGGGTGAACGCCGAAGACACTATGACGGGCTATGGGGGAGCCGCTGAGCCGCCTCCAAGAGCCGGCGGAGAGTCGTGTCCAACCTCACCTTGTCCCGCTGTCTACACAACGGGTACCAAAGCAGCAGAGAAGCCAGAAAGTGGAAAACCGAGTCAGACGCACGTCTAGGGAGAATCTTCTCAATAACCATCTTATTCCGAATATTCCAGAGGGACCACGACATGGCCGCGAACACAAGCCAGAAGAGGCGACGACCCTTTCCAGCTTGGGTAGCTTGGGTTTCTAGGAATTCACCGAGATCATGGGCCAGCCAGTCCGGGCCCAACGCCTCTCTGGTGAAATTCCACAAAAACCGGGCCGCGGGACAGGTGAACAATATGTGGGTGCCCGTTTCAGGGACCCCACATAATGGACATAACCCATCCCCCGGCCCATGTCGCTTGGCCACCTCAACTCCCGACGGGAGCCTATCGCGTAAAAGCTGCCACACAAAAAAATTTGTCTTCAGCGGGAGAGGTGCTTTCCAGAGGTGCTTGGTCTAGGGGAGTATCGCCTGGCCAAAGAGGGCCCGATAAGCCGAGCCAACCGAGAAGGATCCGGACGGGGTGAGGGTCCAAAGCGCACTATCGGGTTCGTTGGCCAAGGAGGCCGGAAGCTCCGCCCTGAGTTCCCTCCATGCTTCCGTTTCCTCCGGGCCGAAGGTACGACGGAACGAGATGTTCCATGTACCTCCATGTGCCGCGGTGGATACACGGAGTGCTGGGTCGGAACAGATGGCGAATAGGCTCGGAAAGGCCTCCTGCAGCGGGTGCTCTCTGAGCTAGGGGTCCAGCCAGAACCTGGTCCCCTCCCCGTTCCCAATGGAGAAGGCGAGACCATGCCTGATCTCACCCTTGACCTCCTGAATGGAGTGCCAGAATTGGGACCCCTCACGTCGATCATAGTCCAGAAGGGGCTGACCTCGCAGGTACTTGGCCTTGATGAGTTTGAGCCACTGACCACCATCATCACGCGGGATACGCCAAACCCATCTGAGCATTAGGGCCTTGTTGAACTGACGGGAAGCAAGGATACCTATGCCCCCAACATCCTTGGGGGCGCAAATGTCTGCCCACTTGACCATGTGGTATTTCTGGCGACCCAAGGAGTCTTGCCAGAAGAACCTCGACAGCTCCTTGTCAAATGTCCCATGCACCCCCTCGGGGAGGAGGTACATGCCCATCATGTACATGGGAAGGCTAGACAGACATGAGTCGATCAGGACGGTCTTGATACCTTTAGAGGTAAATCTACCACGCCAAGGTTCGGACCTCGAGCGCACCCTCTCATGCGGGTCAGGTCCTCGATAAGGATCCCGTGTCGCGGATCGGCATCCCCAGGTAGGTGATGGGGAAGGAGGCGAGCCGACAATTGAAATTGTCAGCTATCCTCTGTTGCTCGTCCTGGGAGAACCCTAGTGCGATGATCTCGCTCTTATCGAAGTTGATACGGAGGCCAGACATCTCCTGAAAGCAGAGGAAGAGGAATTTGAGGTTTGCAATGTCCAGGGTCGAGCCTTCAATCATGATAATCGTGTCGTCTGCGTATTGAAGTTGGGTGATGCCTCCCCCGGGGATAAGGTGGCCTACCACACCGGAGATGTGGCCGGCCGCCTTCGCTTTCTCAAGCATTTCCGCGAGGGCATCGACAGCGGCGTTGAAGAGGAGGGGGGACAGGGGGTCCCCCTGGACGACACAACAGGAGGGGCGGAAGTATGGCCCGATCTTGCCATTGATGTTAATTGTGTTGCTCCCGGTCATGACGAACTGCATTATCCAGGTGATCAGGCGGTCGTCAAATCCTCGCCTAATGAGGACCTGACGTAGGAACCGCCAGTCCAGACGATCGTAGGCCTTCTGGAAGTCCAGCTTCAAGAAGATGCCCTTCAATCGTCTGGACTTGATCTCGTGGATAATCTCATGGAGGGCCAGTATCCCATCATGTATAAATCTGCCCTTGAGAAAGGCAAATTGATACTGGTGGGTGAGGCGCTCCATGACCGGGGCGAGACGAGAGGCGCAAACTTCCGCGAGGATCCGTTGGATGACATTGAGAACCGTGATGGGCCTGAATTGGCGAACGTCCGAGGCCCCCAAAACTTTAGGGATCAGAGTGATAACACCCAGATTCAGTCGCCCCATCACGAGAGTTCCGGTGTAGAATTCCTGGAACAAGGGCATGATGACCGGTTGGAGTTCCCTCCAGAAAGTCTGGAAGAAGGATACCGGGAGGCCATCGGGGCCCGGGGCGGAGTTGGACCTCATGGCCTTCACCGCCTGCTCAACTTCCTTTGGTAGGAATGGGAGGGTGAGCTCCGCATTCTCGTCAACTGTGACTCTGGCCCCACTAGGCCAAAAGTCGTCAGCCAACGCGACCCCCGTAAGGGGTCCTGCCAAGAAGAGCTCCTTATAAAAGGAGTAAATATGGGCGGAGAGCGCCCCTGGATCCTCAAGGAGGAGCTCCCCGTCCCAGAGGCAGGGGATCGAGCATTTCCTACGGTGACCATTGGCCACCGCATGGAAGTATGCGGTGTTCGCATCTCCTTGGAGAAGCCATTTCTGGCAGCTGCGCTGTCGCCAAAACAACTCCTCCCCCTTGTAAATCTCGACGAGCGAAGTCTCTAAGGCATAACGGTGGGACCACTCCTCAGCGGAGAGGCCCACCGAGTCTGCCGCCAGGTCCAGCGTACGGATCTCCTCTAGTAACGAAGCCTTCTGGAGACGCGTCGCTGCACCCAAGTTGGCCCCCAGCCCTTCATGAATTGGCGGACCATCTTGGCGCAGTGATGCCAGACGTCCACCGCATTAAAGCGTCTGGGGGGGGTAGCCGCCGCCAGCCACTTGGACTTTACCGCGTCCACAAAACCTGGCTGTTGAAGCCAGAAGTTCTCGAAGTGGAAGCGATTCAGCCGTGGTGGTGAGCTCCCCCCAGTCGGAAGCAGGAGTGGAACATGGTCTGAGCCAACCCTGGTTATTGCGCGGAGAGAGCAGAGAGGGAAGGCGATCTCCCAGTCCACGGAGACCAAAACACGGTCCAGGACACTCCTGACAGGGTCAACCCTGTTGTTCGTCCACGTGAAGCGGGCTCCCACCCTCGTGATCTCTCTAAGAGCGAGATCAGCGATACAATCGTTGAACATCCGCATGCGCGGGACATCCACGTTGAGGGAGCTCTTATCCTCGTGGGAACGGATCAGGTTGAAGTCTCCCGCCACAACCACCGGTGTGGAGCAACGTTCAACCTTTGCCTTTAGTTCCTCGAGGAAGGCTGGGGAGCGGCTATGGTCCGCGGGACCATAGACGATGATGACCTCCCACCGGAGGTTGGAGCGTCTATGGGTGAGCGACATGCTCACGAAGAATTCCCCGCGATCCATATCCTCCACCTTGAAGGTATCCTCCTTGGCGCCAAGGAGGATGCCTCCAGAGTGACCCACGACCGGAAGCCAGTTCCAAGCGAACTTGTGTCGCGACAAGCCCTGGAGCTCCGAAATCTGGAAGTCATGCTTGATTGTCTCCTGGAATCCTACGATGTCAACATTCTCCTGGCGCATGTAGTCTTTAATCTGGCGTCTTCGACCGTCATTCCCAAACCCCCGGATGTTCCAGATGAGTGATATGATGGCAGGCCAACTCATTGGACAACCTACTTGGGTTTGGTCCCCTTCTGGGGGACAGATCGGGTCTTCCGGGACGACGAGGGCATAGAAGTCTGTCTAGGCGGCCTCCCTAGAGACCCCCCCCCCAGCTAGGGGGGTCTCCTGGGCGGCGGCCGAAGGGCGCTGCTGAGGAGAACCCACCATCTCGGATCCGGGATCAGATGTCCCAGTTCCTGACGGTGTCAAGGTTTCCTATTTGGCAAGGCGTGCCGCACATGCCAGGGACCCCTCGTAAATCTCCCTAGCTCTAATCGCCTCAATCTGCTCGAGCCTCGGGCCACGTTCCCCGTGGAAGACCACGCCACTGTCAGCGGACACTTGTGCAAGATGCTCGAGAGGGAAGTCATCTAAGACCGAGAACCTGGAGCCTGATGGAGAGGATAGGGAGGCAGAGGGGCAGGAGGGAGGTGCTTTCTTAGGGGTACCTGAGTCAAGGTTGCGTGCTGCAGTCCTTTGTGACGCCAGCTAGGACACCGTGGGCACCACCCCTGGGCTCTCCGCCCTGACCCGTGCAAGACGTGCACTCTGGAGCGAAGGTGGAGGCACCGGGCGGGGAGGGCGAGGCTGATGAGTCTTGGGGCCAGCCGCGGGAGTGATGGGGAAGACCGCCGCTGGCTCGTCAGGGTGCGGCGCCGGGGTCGCGGGGACCAACGACGGGGATCCCCGAGGCGAGGCTGGAGTAGAGCCCGGGGACAGTAGTGAGAGGACTCTGGAGAGCGGGGGATGAGGCGGTGACCACCATCCCCACGCCAGTAATCCTCCGGACTCAACCTGGCTCCTCTGGTGCCTCATCGGGGGTCTCCGCGGAGAGCGGGTCAAGAGCCATGTGGCCGGTGAACCCCTCAGATTGCCTGAAGTTGGAGCCGTACTGAGCAATCTGGAGGTCGAGAGGGCCCTGCGAGGGGGGCAGCAGGGACAGCTGGTGAGACGCTGACGTAGCCGCAGCGGTCGAGCCCGCGGCTGGAGGAGCCGGGGAGAGGGAACCGGAGTCTGAGACTCCCGTCCCAGATCGTCGTTGTCAGAGTCCTCTCTCGATGAGCTCCCCCCTCCTGTAGAGTGGTCGCCGGATGGGGGGACCGAGGGAGGAGGAGGGAGTCCATCAACGGCCTGGTCCTCGTCCAAATCCACTGTCAGGATCCTCCCCTCCGTGCCGAAGTAGAAGGGTGGGAGAGGCCCTGGGAGCAGAGCTGGGTCTAGGCAGAGCACCTGCATGCGGATCGGTCCCACCCCCATGCGAGAGGACTCGTCCACCACGACCAGCTTACCCACTGCCTGAGAGACAAGCTCCAGGATGGGCAACGTCCGCACACGCGCCTCCTCCGGAAAGCCTAGGATCCGCACCCACACCGCCGAGAGAGTCGAGGTCGTCGCGGGGTGGGCGGTCGAGGGCTCGATGGAGATCTGCACCTTGCTGGTCGGGAGGGTGAGGGCGGTACTGCAGGCACTGATGGAGAGGATCTCGGCAGACGGGAAGGACACCGCGAACTGGGTCGGGGAGATCTCCCGGGCACTCCAGGTGTGGCCCGGCATCATCTGCCGGAGCTCCTCCTGGATGAACTCCGCGGAGATCACCACTGAGGCTGGGAGCTCCTGTCCCTCCACCACGGTGACCAACGCCAAGTTCATGGGCACCGACATCGCCACCCCCCGATATCGATGTAGTAGAACCCCCGGCAATGGAGTGTGCGAGATACTCCAACTGCTGGGAGGCCCGGCGCGGGGGGGGGGGGCGACACCGAGATGCGCGATGCTAGGTCCGGGGGCCGACGCCGACTTCTTCTTCTTGTTGTTCTTCTTTTTTTATTCTTCGCCGGTTCCTAGGGGCCCGGAGGTGAGCCACGACGGGGGGAACGTGGACGGGGAGCCTCCCGGTCCCGGCGCCACTCCGGTACAGCCCTGCCCGCCTCCACAGGAGCCCCCTTCCTCTAGAGCAATTCCTGTCGGAGCCTCTGCTCATGGCGCCCTCGAGACGAACCCCTGTGCGACTCGGCCCATCCCGGCGTCCTGGCTCTGTCGCCTGCCTCCCATGGGGAGGCGACCGCCTGCCCACAGGAGCGGAGGAGGAGAAGGGCGCCTGGGACCGGCTGAGGCGAGGCGACGACCGGCGCCTGAGGGGGGCTGCGACGCGGCGGTGAGGAGTGCCGAGACGACAAGGAGCGGCGGGCTGGCGACCTGCGGCGCGGGGGCGGAGGACTACGACGCGGGGGCGGCGGACTACGTGGCCGCTTGCGCGTCAGGGCCTCCACATACATCATGTGGCCGGCGGCGGGGGGGGAGCGGCGGTGGGGGGGAGCGGCGGCCGGCGGCAGGGCGGAGGGAGGAGGGAGGATGCAGAGAGGCGGCGGCGTCGGGGAGGAAGACATGATGCAGGAGGCCACGACGGTTCGGTGGGACCAGGTGGAAACCCTAAGGGGTCGGTTCCCCGCGTCGGTCCCACCCCTGCCCATCCGGCCCCGTTGGCGGGCCGTTCGGCCCGCAGCCTCACATCCTGCCCGCGCCAGGCCTGGACCGGGACTAGGCCGGCCACGGGCCCAATCCCCACAGCCCGGCACGGCCCGACAGGTCACCCCATCCCAGGACAGGCGCTGGGAGGAGGTCGCCCGGCGCGCCGACGATGGAGGGATCTCTGGGGACCCCAGTGTTCCCTCTCGCCACGCTGAAGTCCGCGTCCCCGCAGAGGTGACCCATGCGGCGGCGATGACCGGCGGCAAGGAGGAGCCGGCGAGGTGCCGGTGGCGGGGCCCGGCGAGCGCGCCGATCTAGGGAGTGGACACGGCCGCCGACAGAACTCCGCCCCGTGGGGGGCTGAGGCGGCATCTGGGCCGCCTCGCCCGCGCCTCCTCCTCTTCCTCGTCGGCGACGTCGGCCCAGCAGCACCCTCGGAGGTCCTCCGCGATCTTCGCCGAGGCGCGCGACGGCGACGGAGCCATCGCCCACCTTGCCGAGGTCAGGGTACCTACAAGGTAGCGGCTTTCGCCGGGATGGAGGGGGAGAACCTGACGGCGACGGCAAGCAGTAGAACCCTCGAGGAATCCTCGGATGCGACTTGGCCAGCGAGCGGGGCCCCCTACCAGCCGACGGCGCGGCGCGCCAGCGAGCACTGGCGGGCGTCTCCATCAGCAGCGTCTCCGTCGCACACCTCTAATCACCGCACGAAACTCCCCAGAACCAGCAACATTAATATAACCTTTGTCATCCAGATAAGATCGTTTTGAGGGGGATTGTTTTTGGAGGAAAAGATCTTCGCACGCGTGGACCTACCTCGTTAGCACCCAGATAAGAACTCCTCTCTTCAACCATAGTAAAAAACAATGCTATCCAAAACAGGGCGGGTGCTACGCGTCCCCCGGGGGATAAATTCTCCCGATCCCCCGGGTGGAGAAGCCGACACGTGTCCTTTCACCCATCAACTACACCCCGTCTTTCTCCTCTCGGGCTATAGAAAAAAAAACGAAAAACCAGAGAGAAACTCCCCTCGCTACCTGTAACCAATTTCTGCATGCTCCTCGCAACCTCTCTGCGTGTAGCTCCCGTGAGCCGCAACTGCGCCGGCGACGAGGCTCCTTGTTCTTGCAACAAGAAGCACAATTTCCGTCCAGGCTATCACAATGCTGACACCCACCGCTCTGCTGGTAGCAGCTCCTTACACCACCCTTGTAGCAGATCGCTGCCGCCACCAGCCGCACGTAGCGCTGCGTACCGTCGTCGCCTTCGCGTAGCAAACACTCAAGCCGCATGTAGCATCCTCGCCGTCCGTACGTAGCAGACCCCGCGCCGATTGTAGCAGCGTCGTCGGGCGCATGTAGCAACCACTGATGTCGCATGTAGCAACATCGCCGACCTGCGGTAGCGAACGCCGACGCCGCACGTAGAATCGCCGTCGGCCAGCACCGTCATCAGCCAGCATGTAGCACCACCATCTTCCTATGGTAGCAAACCTCAAACCTCCATCGCCGTTGTAGCAAGCGGCGACGCCACAGTTATAGCAAGGGCCATCGTCGCTTGTAGCAGGTGCCGCCATCGCTTGTAGGAAGCGCTGCTGCCAGCCAGCACGTAGCACCACCGTCGCCTTGGGGTAGCAAACCCCCCACGCCTTTGTAGCAAGCTTCCGTCGCAGAGCGGCCGCCATAGTAGCAAGCTCCATTGGAAGCGCAGCGTAGTAAGAAGCGCCACAGCCGCCGTCAGTAGCAAGCTCCTTGGCAGCACGGGCAAGTAGCAAGCGCCCGCCGCAGCCTGGCCGTAGTAGCAGCTCCTAGCGGCCGTAGTAAAGAAGTAGCTGCAGCCGTCGTAGTAGCAAGCTCCCCTCACAGCGCGGCCACTGTAGTAGCAAGCACCCGTCACAGCGGGGTCATCGTAGTAGCAAGCGTCGCCGTCGCATGTAGCAAGCGTCGCCGTCTCTTGCAGCAACGGGGCCGAGGGGTTGCTCCCACATCCACTAGCCATACATGCGCGACACCGACGGTGATGGAGAGGAGGAGGTGTGCGACGCCATGAGAGAGGTGGTCGGTGATGGCACACAACTGTAGTCCATGGAGAGAGTCTGGCATGGTGGATGAGGTAAGCTATGGCGGTGGCGGTGCTCGGTGGCCTGGTCAAGAAGTGGCGTGGAGTTAGGATCGGGAGGAGCTAAGGTGAGGCAAATCTGAGAGCCTGTTGTGCTTTGAGTCAAAGTTGAGGAAACAGAAAGAGAAGAGGATAAGAAGGAAGAGGACGGTGGTGGGACCCACCTCTCTATATCTCCGTTTCTTATGCCACGAGAAGGACGCGTGTAGCCCGCTCGAGCCGGGGGATCGCGTCACAAAATCCCCGGGGGAGAGGTATCATTTTCCAAAAAACAATGCTATCCAGACCCAGCTCAGCTGAGCACTTCACCTACTCCCTAGCTACAGTAGCTCAGCACCTCAGCTACTCCCCGGCTTCAATAATCACGATTTAGATCAGGGACGGCGTGTCGGCGGCGGCTGACAGCGCACGACCCACCACCATCGGCGCCGGACTCCGTCTTCCTCTCGGCGACCACGCCCGAGCAGGCCACGCTCAAGGGCCGCTAGCTTCAGATCGGGCGCTCCAGGCACTGAGCGGCCTCCACCGTCCCTTTGTCGTCATCGTAGACCAAGCTCAGACTCGTCAACTCTAGCGCTGCCATGCTCCACTCCGTTGCCCGAGCTTCTCTCTTCCGCCTCCTCAAATTTGAGATGAGGTACTACCCTACTAGTTCATTTGTTTACAGTACAGTACTACATTTCTGCTTCCTTTTATCAATCTGTGCCCACATAAACTTGTTTTCCAGGAATCATTTGTTTACAGTACGGTACTAGATATCTTGGAATCAAATGCAATGAAGAGATTACCAGGAAATCCCCTATTGAATTCAGGAAATCCCCTATTGAATTCAGGAAATCCCCTATTAAATTCAGATATGAAAACAGCTTGATCTTTTTCCCCGAATAATCCTAACTTAGGTAAACAGGACACGTGCAATTGAATGACAACGATTTTGCATTATTAAACTAAGAAATAAATTGAACATAAATTAAGCATGCTCACACAATATAGCTAATTGTCCGTCTGGCCACCTCCAAAACGATCCCAAATATGCTGAACCAAGTCAGCCTTCAGACTTTTATGCTTTGCTTTGTCACGTATGCGTGCATTTCTTGCCAGTAAATCAGTGAAACCATCAATAGGGCCCGGCTGAAATACTACTGGTGGGACTGGATTTCTTCCTTGATCATAATTGTAGGCATGGTTGCCACCATAAGTTGCTCTTTCATCCTCTACTATCATGTTATGCAATATAATGCAAGCATACATGATTTTCGCAAGGGTAGAGCGGTGCCAAAAACGGGCTGCTTGATGTAGAATGGCAAAGCGAGCTTGTAGGATTCCAAAAGCTTGTTCAACATCCTTTCTAGATGCTTCTTGACGTTTTGCATATATTTTGTCTCTGTTATTCTGAGGTAGAGGGATTGTTTTCACAAATGCAGTTCTTCAACTCCCAGTGCATGCAATCAAGGCTGCCTAGCATTCCAGGAAAACCATGAACCTCTCCCATTTGGAGCAATCGCTGAACATCCTGAGGATTTGGCTTCCTAAGGTATTCTGGACCAAATATTTCCTTAACTCCTTCAACGAACTTTGTTAGGCACTTTATTGCTGTACTTTGACCCATTCGAAAACACTCATCAATGTTATCAGCAGGGCTTGCACCAGCAAAAATTGCAGAACACATTCATTCAAATATTTGTAGAACATCAATAGTTTGAAAGCTACACCAGATCTCATAATCAACAAAAATTGCAGAACACATTCATTCAAATATTTGTTACTGCTTGATTTGCTTAATTCCAGTGAAATTAATTACTATACTACCATGGTTGTGAAGTGAAAACTGTAAAAATTGTATTAGGCTGGTTGCTGCATACATGTTCTGCTCCTTTTTCAGTGACATGAATTCTTTTCCATGGGTTAATCTGATGCATAAAAGTTGGAAGCTAATAGTGAGTGTTTTATATCGTGAACATAATCGAGGTATTTCTATGTGGCTGAATTTAATATTGGGTTTCCATGAAGGAATTGAAATAATCTGAATTTCCATTCTTCATTTTACCTGTCTTGCTTACAACTGCACATGACATAGAGACACAAGATTTTTACTGAATATATGTGTTACTGGTATACACAAGCTTTGGCAAACCATTCTTGTGGTTCTACTCTTCCAGTGTTCAGTGTACAAATATATCGTGAACATAATCAACCCTCTCACCCCAGCTCGACCCTGTGATTTTGTTCTTAGTTACAAATTAGGAATATCTTCTCTGCTCAAAACATGTATGTGCACTGCTAGTACAACAGGTATAACACTGCTAGTACAGCTAGTATATGCATGTATTTGAGAACATGTATGTGCACTGCCAGTACAGCTAGTTGAACCTGTGCGTGTATTTTTAGGGACATGAATTCTTTTCCATGTTATATGATATCCTGATATGTTGCTTGTTTTTACCATGTTTCAGAATGTGTATTCATTTTAGCTTGTTTTTACAGCTAGTCAAGGCCTCCTGGACCATCATGGAGGAGTTCCTCACCGCCTTCCGGGAGGAGATGGGCGTCAAGGATCGCCTCGACCAGGTGCAGGAGGCGCTCGAGCAGGCCAGATATGGACCTCATGGGGAGGCTCCTCGACGAGCTCGACATGCTGTAGCGGCAGTCACATGACGTCGACCTAGGCATGGCAGAGGTCAAGATTCAGAAGCTCATGACTGAGTTCGGCTTCGTGCTGGAGGACGCTGACCGCTTCGTAGCATCCTTCAGCAGCGGGTGGAAGATGAGGATGTAGCTGAGTAAGATACTTCTTCAGGTATAATTAAAAATTGAGTTTACTTCTTCGAGTATAAAATTCCATTTTGTGTTCATTTGACTCATCAATTTTGATTACATCCAGGATCCTGATTTGCTCCTATTTTTCCTGTGATTCCTAAGTTTTTCCTGCTTGAAACAATAGAAATTGGAAAAGCTTGAGAAAGAAGGGTTGATAGAGAAACCTTTCCAAAGAAAGCAGTTAAAGATGAAGTGATTCTTCATAATGTGCTGCCAAACTATTTTGAGCAGAATCAGGTAACACAATGTTTCTCAAATAGATGTTCTCTACTTTAATGATGATTTTTTATTATCTACTTTAATAGATGTTCTTTACTTTAATGATGATATGGGCAGGTAAGCCGTCGTCTGTGGTGAGTGAATAAAATCATGTATGTCATGCTACCTCTCTTTTCCCAGATTTTTGGCTATTACTTAATAGACATTGTATCTGTTTTAAAAACATTACTACACCGCAATGGAGTCTAAAAAACAACACAGCTTTTATTCTGAAAAATGTTGCAGTATCTAGAGTAATTGGTTATGTTGTTTTGCTTTGGTACTATTCGTCACTCACTTTTGCTAGAACAATTGAGGCCAGAATCGCAGAGTTAAAGATGAAGCTTTTAGTAAGAAAAGTACTCTTCGGCTAAGTTGAAAGATAGTTAGGAAGAAGCTTGTTTAGAGGATTACATAAAGTATTAAATATAGTTGTGTTTGATGACTTGATTGAGACTATAGACAAAGCTTGTCCGCAGAGAATATTTCCTGCTCAAATTCATCCTCTATACATCAGTAAGGCCGACCTATGATGGGCTAAAATCTTCAACTATGCTTTTACTAGCTAGCATATTTTATAAAGAAAAAAAATCATAGACTATTGATTTTATTTTTGTAAGGGAAACACTGTACTTTTTATGGTTTCTCAGTCTTAACATGTGCTCTTCTTGGCTTGATTTTTCTTTGTATCTATTTACAGTTCTGTTAATACTTAATGCTTGGAAGACATACTTTGGTACTCTTTGTTTTTGCTCGAAAACATGGCTGAGAAAGTTCGCCTGTTATTGGCACCAATGCCGTCTTTATTTTTGCACTTCAGGCTTCCTCAATCTGAAGCATAACATACTTTGCATACTATTCCCGACTTCCGGTAACCCCAATTTTCAGCTGGCTCTATTTCGTGAACCTACTTTTCGCCCATGAATATTTCTTGGAATCTTATGAACATTTTTGAATGTGGTGAACATTATAATGAATCCATGAATGTACATTATAACCCCCTGAACATATTTTGGAATCCATGAACGTATTTTTATTACCGGTGAAAATTTTCAACCACGCTAAATATTTTATTATAAGATCGACGCTAAATTTCATAATGTTTAAAAGTAAAAATGTGGTTTCATGATGTTCAAAAGTAAAATAATATTTTCTTATTATATATTACATTTTTATATAACTATTATGTCAATTTTTATTTGTGTTTTGATATTTTGTTTGATTTTATGGATGTTTTAAATTTGTTTTGAATTTAATATTTTAATATTTTATGGATGTTCGATTCTCAATGACCCGCCGCCGCTTCCTCGTTCGGACGCCCGACCAAGCCCGACGCCTTAGCGCCGCCAGCTTCGCCTCCTCTACTCCTCAGCATGCAGTGCCCTGTGCACTGCGCCTTGGCCTCGGGCTAACCCTAGCCTCTGCGGCTTGGGTCGCCGGTGCGCCCTCTGCGCCCAGTGCCTCTGCTGCTCACACGCCTTCATCGTGTGCCCCCGCAGCAAACCCTTGCCACCATGGCTTGGGCTGCTGGTGCTGCGGCTAGGGGCTGGCTGTGGCCTCCCGCCGCTGCTGCGGTGGTAGGTCGCAGCTGGCCCTCTACTTCGTCTACAAAGATGACGACCTCCCCTACTGCCTCGATACAGGTAAGATTTCTTCCTGTGACCGGCCTTCTAGCCGATGAACTGGCTAGGTTTAAGTTTAGGGTTAGTTTTTTTACTTCCCGGTCATCACAATTTGATGAATAGGAGTTGTTCTCAGGTGCTATGTTGGTTTAGTGTGTTCAATATTGAGTGTAGGGCTCCTGCCATAAGTTTCTAGTGGTTCTGGTGTCGAATTTTTGCTTTCTAGGTTGGGGTTTTTGTGGTCAAGTTCATCATAGATGAACTAGGGTTCTGTTGCGATGATATCATCAGAAGATGTGAGACCCCCATCCTTTTTGTGCAGATCCTAACAAGTCCAGCTTCTCACTTTCGTAGAGCTTATCACCTCGCTTGAAATTTTAGGCTTGGTTTGGTTGGTTAAAATTTTATTTCTCGCTTGAAAAAGGGGAACAGTTTGTATTTCTGGCCTGGGTACTATGCCATGTAGTGTGTCCGTAAATTTTTTCCGTAAAACCAGTACGTAGGCGTAGCATTACTTAACAGGTGCTACTGAATATGGAGGATAATGCATAAGATGAAATTATCTTCTGAATGTTATTTCTCTATGTAACCTGGCATCTAGAATGAATTGAGCACCCTCTTTAAGAAAACAAAATCTACAAATGGAATAGTAGGATAATTTTGATGCTAGAATTTGTCTAATGTTTTCTAAAATGAGTATACAAAGTACTGGTCTATCAATATTCTTTGACAGCATATCCATTCACTATTTTTTCTTACTGTATTAGTATGTGAAGCAGGTAATCTTAGAGAAACAACTCTGTCTATTGATTTGCATTTCAGTAGCGCATCCATGGTTTTTTAACGATTGTTTGCATGCCTTTATAATTAAAACAAAAGCTTCATTTATAAAAAAAATCACAAAAAAATGCGAAGTCCTTATGGGCCTGGCCCATAGTCCCTAGTGGACTTGTGCTCTCGGTCCGTAGGACCAGTCGCCGCCGAGCCAACCCCACACTCACCCCTCGGACTGACGACGCAGATACCCCCTCTCGCCTCTTCCTTTTCCTCTCACGCTGCTCATTGTCATTGCAGCATTAGTCATTGCCCGCCAGCTACTCCTAGCGCCGCTACTACGCATCTGCGCCCTCTCCTCCCTTATTTCCCCTCACGCGGCGTCCCCAGGCACCAACGGACTCGCCCCCAGCTAACCCTACTCTACGACCCGGAGCCCTAGCCGTGCCGCTGCGTCGGTGAAAGAACATGTGGGCCCCCATGTGTGGTTTTGGTAATTAATGACAATCTTTATGGACTAATATGTGTATTAAGTTATACTTGTAGGATTTGTCCATTGGCATCGCTTGGAGCATGTGTTTGCTTCAAGGTCGATGATATGTAGAAGAAGATGTGATGTGCAAGCTCAAAATGCGCCATCTATAGAAGATCTCATGTTTAATGCTTTCCATCCTCGGTGATCATGGATCGATGATGAGGAATCAAGAAAGGCGTTCCATCTTGAGAAGGGCAACATCGTCTACATCGAGCTCAAGTGGAATGCTCAAGGCAAAGGTATAATCTTGATAGGTTTTCCCTTTTGCCGGTCTCATGTTGTGTGTGGGAGACCGGGTTTAGCATAGACAACCGTACTATCAAGAGGGGCTCTCGAATGAGTAACTCGTTCACTTTGTTCGGAGAGAGCTCAAACCTTTGCATATTTGCATCATCATATTTGGTTGTTATTTGGTCTTATCCATGTGAGGATATAGAGCTTGTGGTAATCTCCATAACAAGCTCTTGTTCATCAAAATCGGATCTTCCGTTTGTATCTTGTTGCGATTTTGATCTTGGCAGCTTTTCGGTTTCTCACCAAGTGAGGTATCTTACATTATTATACATGATACATTCTCACTTGGTGATAACCAATATTTTCACCTTTCATAGGGTAGCCCATGTCGTCCTTTTTCTAACACAATTGGAATCGGGTCAATCGGAGTTATCAATCAAAAGTTATAGAGGTTTGAATTTTCCTAGGTACCAAAATGCGGTAGTACCGCATTTTGGTACCTGGCGCAGCAGTAGGTTTTGGCAAGTTGTTAATGCCATCGCTTCTCCTAGGTACCAAAATGCGTAGTCTTGCATTTTAGTACCTAGCAATGAAAGGTTTTGACAAGCTTCCAGTTATCGCTGCTAGGTACCAAAAAGCGGTAGTACCGCATTTTAGTACCTAGCGCGGCAGAAGGTTTTTTACTTTATCATTTGGATATATCCTCACTTGTTGGAATATGATGTTTCTTTTCATGATCTTGTAGAGGTTGTTGTCCTCTTCAAAACGAGCCCAAGATCATCGAAATCGGAGTCTGGATGCAAAAGTTATGGCTGTTTTCGTTCTGTGATGACCGGTAGTACCGGACCAGGATCTGGTAGTACCGCATTTTGGTACCGGGGAGCGCAGAGAAAAAATGCGTTTGGAGCCCCAGGAACCCAGGAAATGTCCGGTAGTGCCGAGAAAGTCCGGTAGTACCGGGAATCGCGTTTTTGGGCTGCAACGGTTGGATTTTGGAGGGACCTATATAAGGGGCCTTCTTCCCCAATGGTTCCTTAACCATTCTTGCAAGTTTTCCCCTCCATTGTTGACCTTCTTGAGCTTGCTTTCTCTCAATCCCTTTGATGATTCTTGCATATTCTTGAGGGATTTGAAAGAGGAGATCTAGATCTACAATCCCACCAATCAATCTCTCCTCTAAGTGAGGGGAACATATTGGGATCTAGATCTTGGAGTCTTTTGTGGATTTCCTCCATTGTTCTTCCTCTCTTATTCCCATAAGCTTTTGTAGCTTTGGTGGAATTTGGGAGAGAAGGATTTGAACACCTTTGTGGTGTTCTTGCCATTTGCATTTGGTGCATCGGTTTGTGTTTTCCTCGGAAGATTTGGTTTGAGTTACTCATTGGAGCTTGTCCCTCTTGGGTTCTTGGAACCCTAGACGGTTTTGTGGCCTTGGTGGCGTTGTGGCCTTGGTGGCGTTTGTTGGGAGCCTCTAATTAAGTTGTGGAGAAGTGCCCCAACCTTGTGAGAGGTTCCGGTTGCCACCGACAAGTGCACCGATAGTGGAAGCGTGGATCGATCCCGTTGGGGTGAGATTCACCGGAGAATAAGGGAGGCCTTTTGTGGCGTTGGTGGTTTGATACCACCCCCTCTCCAAATGAGACGTACTCCATGTTGGGAGGAACTCGATAAAATATCGTTGTCCCCGCGTGCCTCGGTTATCTCTATACCCGAGCTCTTTACTTATGCACTTTACATTGTGATAGCCTTCGTGCTTGAAGTAATATATATCTTGCTATCACTTTGTTGCTTGTATTGCTTAGCATAAGTTGTTGGTGCACATAGGTGAACCTTAGTTGTTCTAGGTTGTGCTTAACAAAGTAAACACTAGTTTTATTCCGCCTTTGTTGAGCCACTCTAGGAAAAGTTTTAATCGCCTATTCACCCCCCCTCTAGGCCACATTCGTATCCTTTCAGCCGTCCGCCTTCGCAACCCCCGTTGGACCTTCCTCTTGCTCAAGCCGACCCCGTCTGCTTCCGCTGCTCTCCTCCTTCGCTCCTCCGTCGTCCCACCGCCCCCACCCACGGGGCACCCTCTGCCCCGTCGCACCGTTGCCCTACGATGGCGAGGACTCAGGCGACGTTGGGGACGCCGCGTCCTTCGGGGGGATACCCAAAGAGAAGAAGTGGGAGGCAAGCCGCCAAGTTCTCTGAGCCGTCCAGGTCTGGTTCATAGTAGCCGGAAACGAGGAACGGTGGCACGTTTCCTGAACCCGGATCGTCGTCCCGGATTCGGAGTCGGAGTCGATGGCCGGAACGGCACGAGTCGATGGCCGGAACGCGACCCGATTCGCTGGTTCGTCATGCCCGCGGAAAAACTGTCCCGTAGTGGAAGCTTGTGTTGGAGGCCAGCGAGATATTCAGCGGCTCTTAGTGCGGTGGCCAACAGCTAGCAGCATGGTGTGGCGGTGGTTGGCCTTTGACGCTGGGGCATGCTCGCGGCGCCGGAATTGATGGGGACTCCTCGTTGGATTGGGCAAGGCAGAGGATAACGAATGGTAGTTATTGGATTTGGAAAAGATTGGGCCTTTCATTTGACGTTACGGTGGGCAGTGGCTAAGCCTAGATGCAGCCCATCTGTGTCGACACATCGCTCCGTTCCGGATTCATCGTTTCCGATCGGTTCGAATCACGTCCCCGATGCTGAAGGGACATTCCAGAGATGTATACCCATGCCGTTTCTCGTTCCTGAACGCTCACCGATTCCCGTCCCTCGTCCCCGTTTCTTGAACCCACCGTACCGGAAACTTGGCTACTATGGTCTGGTTAGGGATGTAATCGTTTTTTCCCTAGAGTTGTTTAAGGAGATTCAGGGTTCGTGTTGTAGTTTGAGCACTTCCTCTGATTGTTGGAGACTCTTTTGTTTCTCTAGATTCATAATTTGTTTCAAGCGCCTTCTTTAGGCTCGCAGATGATTAGGGGGTTTGATTACGAAAATGAAGAAAATTAATCGGAGTAAAAAGGAAACCTAGACCACCGCATGTAGTGGTGATTGCTGAAAGTGTGATTTTGAGTGGTTACTGTTGTTGTTCGTTGGTTACAGATTTAAAGTCACTGTTAATTTGTATTTTCCCCATATACACTTTAACTCCAAGAAGCTTAGAATTGATCGCTGCAACCCACTAAGATCTGCCAAATCAAGTGCATCATCAGGTGCACATTTGCAGCCTCCACCTCTGCTTCTTGGCCTAATTTTGAGGCGAGATACCTAATGATTGATTTTGATTTTTCAGGGCCGCGGCATTGGACAGGAAGTGTTGCACACTCTGATAGTTGTAATGGTACGCATGTTGTTCTGGTATGGAGGAGCTTTGTGACGAATCACAGAATCATGACGTTTGTGCGTGATTTTTTGGTCTATGTAGATATCCGGGGCCGATGTGCGGCAGTGCGGGAAGGAAGGAGGGGGCTGTACACTTGCATATATGTATGTATGCATATATGTGCGGCAGTGCGGGAAGGAAGGAGGAGGCTGATCATCTCCACCTATGTGCCAAGGAGTCTGCTGAAGGTAGCGAGCAAAGTTTAGGTGAGTTTCTGGTTCCTCCCTTGACGCAAATGACTGACATATGCTTGTGGTCTTTGTTTGGTTGAGTTGATTAATATCAATCTTAAACCGGGTTTTTGTTTAGGGTGGTTGTAACTTATCTGGACTATATCAGAGTTAGTTTTTTCTGCTATCTGTATGTTGCTGTAATTTTACTTTCTATTGAGAGCATTACAGACAATTAGATCAGATGAGTTTGTATTCATAAACCATGACCCGTTGTCTTGTAAAAAGCAAAAGTATCTGCGCTCCGAAGCATCTGTAGATTTTCTTCTATGTTTAATCTTCTGAAAACATGCTACATACTTGCAGATTGGAGATGTCTGCGTCCTGATGGGAAGACAGTAGGCATAACAAGGCTTCTATTTGGTAAGCATGAGATGATATATTCTATACCAATCTTAGATTTGGGTACTCGATAACTATGCTGATATGCTGATGTAGGTTTATTCTGTACCAATCTTAGAATTGGTAAGCACATCTACGCCACCTACCTACCGCTGCTCCCACAGAGAAATTCGTCGTCATCGTCATGCACAAGATGATGGGCCTTTTCATGTCCAGCAAGGATGGCTGCGACAGGTCCGCGTTGTCCAGGCCACCATTCCATAGGCAAGGCTGTCGAGCGTGAGGTCAGTACTGGGTCACTTTTTTGCCAATCTAGACCATGTTGTTATGGTTAAATTTAGATATGTTTTTTCTAGGTTCATTTCGGTGTTTACCAAAAAAGGGTGTCAAAACTGCACCTTAGGCATGTCTGGCCTCTGTCGGCACCATGTAAATTGTTCTATTGTGGTGGGTATTTTTTTGCATCATTAATTATGAACACAATATTTTGTAGAGATGTCCATCAGATTAGATATATTTGTGTGAATAAATACATTATCGTTTCATGTTTATTTCTGAATTCATACCCAAACTAGCTCCATGCACTGTTCCTTTGAGTGCTAGTGTTCATTTGAATTTAGTGATTTATATGAATGACATACTGGATGAACACTAGTGCCTCTACAGGCCTCTTTGAAAGATCAGTTTGAAGCACTTTATTTGCATGGATGACATACTTTTGTTTAAAAGTAGACCATCTGGTTTAAAAATAGGCCTCTTTGAATTTACTGGTATTTTACATGGTTTACATGACGTATCTGATTGTTGCTGTCAGTTTAAGTCCAATAGCTACTGTTTATATTGTCAGTCCTAGTATGTAAACAATTTGTGGTACTATCTGTTTATTTGTTCAAACAGTACATTATGATTGATATAATTATGATTGAATCCACTTTATAACACCTAATTACTAACTAAAGTCATTATCAGATTACATGTCCGTATACACCGTATATTCATCGCCAATGGCCAGTACATTATGATTGACATATCACATATGCAAGAAATAACAAGATGCCTTTTTGGAGGCTCGCAGTTAACAATAACATTATTTATGGACAACCATACTTTTAGTTTGTACACTTTCACAGTATCGATTCAAAGGGCTCACAATTATATTTCTTTGGCATGTTTTTTGGGAAATGATAACATATCGCACTTACGCTTTTATTCTTCTTAGTATATTGCTTTATATAGTACTTCTCATGCTCAGAATTGTTTTCCAGATATTGTGACACTTCTATTCCTTGGAGGTTTAACCAAGATCCTTTCCTGAACGAAAAATCCATAGAAAAATATCAAACATTCGTTTTAAGAAGTGTATTTTATTATTTAGAGAATTTCGTTTCACCAACACATGATTGGCAGTGGTGCGTTTCTATTGGGTGGAGGTGTCTATACCCTACTGGACATCAATGGCCTTCCAGCATACTCACACAGGTGCCTTCCAGCATGCATTTCTTATATATACTGCTCTCAAATACACGTATTTTTTTCTGACGGAGTGCAAACTACTGAATATTTGCTACTGTAGAAAACCTAAAAAAATAAGTATTCCGGAAAATAAATTTCTAACTGTGCCCCTTCATTGCTTCATTAACTTACTTAAATTTTCTTTTGTTATTCTGGATGTAGAAGATATATGAGATAATCCCATACACCCTCCATGTTCCAGTAATGACACACATTCGCTGCTGCTGTACACCCAATCGCGGCCATCCTCTCTCTCCCAATCCCACGGCATGAAGTGGATGTCCTCCGGTGGCGCCGGCACCGGCTGAGCACCGCTCCATGGCTGGACCATGCATCGAGATACGATCCGAATGGTGCCGGCAGCTTCTATGCGCTCGTTGCTGTCCATTATCCAGTGCTTATAGCCAAGGCGTCTTCTCCTTCCGCGATGGGATGACGAGTAGCTGCAGCCATTGTCGGGTGCCCATGGGGACCATTAGCCTCAGCAGCCTATCAATCCGAGCCGCAGCGAAGATGCTTCTCCTCCTTGGGACGTCCTGCCTGTGCCCAGATATGTGGACGAAGGTCTCTCTCCCTTTCTGTGTGCTCAGACCAGCAAGTACCTCCTCTCTGGGGCTTCACCCTAACCTGCAGGTCGATCTCCTCCCATTACTTTTGTGCATGATCTGAAATCTATGTGGTTACTAGATCTTGAATAATGAAGTGAGTGTTTGATTGTTTATATCTGATGATTTTGTGTAGATCTGAAATATCTGTTGTCTAATAGATCTTTCGAGGATTTGATGATAGATGTTGCCGTCAGATTGACTATTTCTTGTATTTCTAACACATGAAAGGTTCCTTTTTTAGAGTTTCCTTTAGTTACAAATGTTATTGTACTACCTCTGTGGTTCTGAACTTATTTTCTAAAATATTTGCTTATGGTGCTTATTAATAATGTCCAAATCTGGTTGGTTGTTCCCTATGGTGATTGTACGTGAGGTGCTGAAGACTAGGATGTTGCTCTGTAGCTAAAGTATATACGGCTTCCCTTAAAACAATTATCATGTGAGAAAATTAGTTTCAGTAGTTTAATTATATTGTAAACTAGATAAATTCGGCAAGGTTTTGTGTTGCTTTAGCCCTTTGCCTGCAGCTCCGGTTTCTAATTATAAGAAGTACATGGTTACTGAGCTTTTTGTTTGTGTTTAGCACGTAGATTGCATTAGCTATTTGTTCACTGAAAAAATAGTGAACTCCCTGCTGCATATACTGAATGTTTTCCATGTCTAATCATGGATCTCTCCGTCTATATACTAGTGAGCATTTGTCAAACTATACTTCTACACTAAAAATAACCATCAAGCTATAGATGCATTTTCTTATTGTTTTCAGTACATATTTTATCCTGACACAAACATTAAGTTGGTACTCGGAGTGTTTGTCTCTAAATTGTGCTCATATTTATAAGTTGTAGGCTGGGAAATCTTTTACCCATCCTGTAAAGCATATCTTTGTCTCAGGAGAACATTGCAATCTAGATGAATGCATCTATTGGGAACCCAAATGAGATTTTAATATGGTCTTAGTCGACAATGAGGTAGATATATGTCCATTCTAAATCAAGTTACTTATGTTTGACTATACCATTAATTTATTTACTTGGTCCTTCCGGTGCTTTGCATTTGAATTAATGAGTCCTTCTGTTGTTTCTTTGTTCAGGGCAATATTCTCTCTTAGCAAAAGCGGGAAAATTTCCAGCACCTCACAACATTATCTAAGCTCCTGTAAAAATGAAGCGGACTTCCTCCTCTGCAGTGCTCGACACGAGCACGACTGCACCATGTCGCATCTTTTCTTGGGAGATTATATGGACAGGGGAAAGCAAGCTTTGAGACAATATGTCTGATTTTGTCTTACGAGGTAAGGCGTCCTGAGAACTTTCTTCTAAGAGGAAACCATGCCTTCTTTTGGCTTATTATGTGTATTATGATGAGTATGCAGGAGCAGATTCAGTGTAAAACTCTGAAAAGATTAATAGACCATTGTAACTGCTTACCAGCATCAACATTCATAGATGAAATGATTATGTGTATGCTTGGGGTCTTTATCTAGAGTTGAACAAGCTGGATCAAGTACTCAACCTCAATTTCCAACAGATGTGCCAAGTACTGGGTTACCTGGTGACCTTCTTTGGTTTGATCCTTCCAATGAAGAAAAAGGGTGGGCGATGAATGACCGAGGTGTTTCCTATACATTTGGTCCTGATAAAGTGGCTGAGCCCATCAGGTGCGCTATCCTTGGAAAGTACCCATCATTATTTTTTCCTTGTCAAGTGAATGTGTAGTTTAGTTATTTTCTCATTGTTGGAATTCAGGTTGTTGAGGATGGATATGAGTTCATTACTAATTGTTAGCTTGTAACGGTATTTTCAGTACCTAATATTATGGAGAAGTTGGTAATGCTCGTGCCATGATGAGCGTAGATGACACACTGATGTTCTCCTTCCAAATACTCAATCCTGCAAGGAAAATTTTAGGTGGTTCAACTAATACCAAATATGGCTTCAAGGTATGCATGGATAATTCAGGAGAAGTTGTTATTTGCCCTATACAAGTCTACATATATACAACATGGTGTTTCCCTACTGTTGTAGAACCAACTATTATGAATTCATCTTAAATCGCATGTGGATTTGGATTAAAATCCTCCTTTCTGAATAGTTGGTTGTTCCAGTCGTCTTTTGGATGAAAATAACAGAAATGTAGAATTAATTTTACAAATATTTGGTTTAGCTTCTTGGCTCATGGATCATGGCGATTGATCCTCATTATTGTGATACAGTGGAGCACTTTCTCATCAATCTCAACCTATTATTACATACGGCGGGTTGTTTTATTTTCATTATTGTGAATGTGACTGTCTCAGTGTGACCATCTGAACGGTGTGCCAAAGTGAAGCTTAATTTCTAACATGATCTAATCTCTCTGTCCTATTAGTATGTTTCTGAATTTAGGTGTTCTGTGTGTGCTCTGAATATGCATGCTTTGAGTGCTTTAACTGGAGCAACTCTTTCGTGTATTGGTCATCTAAAACACTTCAAGTGCCTTAGCTTGTACAGTATTGACATTTGATATTACTTTTTACTCTCTGATATGCTATTAATGATTTTGTTCTAAGACCTTCCAAGGTTCCATGTAAATCTGATGGAAGATTTATTGTTATAAGACAATCATTGGTACAATATATGCTCTCAATCACTTGAATCTGTCTGGTCCTGAACAAACAACTATGCACACTTTGAAAGCTTGATTTCTGAATAACAAGAAATGGACATTCTCTGTTCCTGATCCTTGCATATGTCAACCAGGGAGCAGCTTCGGCGGCCGCGGCCAGCAAGGAGGAGCTCTGGCCACAGTTCCGGCGAGCAGCTTCAGTGAGCAGCAGGGAGCGAACATATGTAATATATGTCACTGTAATACTTTTAGTTAAATTTGAACCTCTGCAATTGTTGTGAAAGAATTATAAATATATGTCACTGTAATGTGGTTTGTATTGATTTGATTTGAGTGCGTTACCTAATGTAATTCCATTGATGTGAGCTATTTTGAAAATGTACACTGTTGGTTCTATATTAAACCTCTATGGTTGGCTTTTGGCTAGGATTTAGAGGCACTAGTTATAGTGCCTCAAAAAGTTGGTTTTTAGAGGCACTGGTTGGGTTTTAGAGGCACTAGTCAAATGGCTAGGATTTAGAGGCACTAGACATAGTGCCTCAAATGGTTGGGTTTTAGAGGCACTAGACATAGTGCCTCAAATGGTTGGATTTTAGAGGCACTCTAATTTGTGCCTCAAATGGTTGGGTTTTTGAGGCACTAGTCATAGTGCCTCAAATGGATAGAATTTAGAGGCACTCTAATTTGTGCCTTAAGTTGGTTGTCGAAAGAGCATGAGAAGGAACACCCCCCGTGTACTATTTTCATCGACCGTGCGCTCCGTTGTCATGCGTGCAGGCCATCGCAAAGGAAAACTTCTAGCCTGTGGTAGATAGGTGTATCGGCATCGGAACGATTCAATCCGTCCGAACGCGTTTGAACTTGTTCGCGGGATGTGCATGGCGTTACAGTGGCACGACCCATCCAGATGAACGCGTCCGGCTATTCATCCGTGCACTAAATCTGGGCAACGGTTGGGTTGACTCGGACGTGCGCAGACAGAGGACGTGTCCTGCTCGCGCGTGCCATTTGCTCGCCCGCTAGCCACCGCTTAGCGCGGAACCGATTCCGATACAACCATGGAAACGATTCAGAGACGCTGGTGGAAGGCTGACCGGCGGCAGCTTGCACCATCAGTGAAGACGAGACGTCATGCTGACTGACTGAACGCCGCATGCGTTTCCGCGCCGACATTGATAGCGAAAGAGCGGAAACCTGCGCGTGTTCGCGGGCGGAAGGGCTATTTAACCCTGCGCATGTCGGTGCCACACTCCTAACTTGTCACCATCGCAACCCTAGCAGCCGCCGCCACCACCATCGATGCATACGCCGTCATGGCTGAAGAAGGGAAGGAGCAAGAAAGACCATGAGGCCGGCTCTAGCAGCCAGCGCTCCCGCCTGTCAGCGTTTCTCCGTGGCGCACCGCTGCCCCCTCTGCCGCGGCCAGAGGAGTTCAGGGGCCTCCTCGTGGGGGACTACCCGCCACCACGGGACCGCCGCAGCCGGCGCTACTTCCGCATTGCGGAGTGCGAGCGTCGATGGAGGGAGAACCAGGGTATCAAGCACAAGGGTGTCTCCCTCCCTACCAGCTGGCACCTCAACCGGGACCGTGTCCCGATGCCGCCCGTGCCCAAGAGGGGCAAAGGGCTAGAGGTGCAGATCTGCGGCCGGATCAGCAATCTCCCGCAGGCCAATGGTAGGAGAGGGGCTACCACAACAAGTACTACTGGATAAAGTTCCTCAAGTAGGAGCACAAGAAGCGGCGCGCCACCACCATCCGCCGCGACCCACAACCGAGGGAGGTCTACCCCGTCCCTGACATCGACTCAGACGATGAGGACGCCTTCAACCACTCCCACGCCGACCTTAACAGTGAGGACGGCGATGATGAGGACGGCGTCATCGTCAAGCAGGAGCCGGTGGATGACATCGCGCGATCCTGCCCATGGAGTACCACGAGGTCCTGGCACGGGGCTACGACGAATACGCCTTCACTGAGCAGGCCACGAAGAAGCCATCCAGCTCACCGGCCTAGTGGCGCAAGCAAACACTCAGCTGCCTCCACCACCTCCGTTGTCAGGATGGGCGTCGTGCGTCGCTCCGGAGGCGGGGATGGAGCTGGTGCACCTCCAGCAAGGTTGGGCGGTGTGGCCTGGTCAGGTGATCAATCCACCTGTGCTCGCGCCTACTCCGGCCCTGCCACCGCCCACCCTCTGGACGTCGCCGGAGTACATCGACCTTGACCCGTAGATGGACGAGGCGACGCTGGCACACGAAGATCGGTAGCTAGGGCTAGTTTAAGTTTTATTTTTTATATTTTGAATATAAATTACATATAAAATTTATAAACTTTGCCAGTTTTTAGTTTAGTTTGAATTTAGAAAAAAAAGACCTTGCCCAAGCTGGATAAATGGGTCACACGGTTTACCAAATAGGACAGACGCTGATCTAAAAACAAATGCGGACCGATCCGAACATTCAAAAAAAGGGTGCGGCTACACCAAGGTCGATCTCGTTTTAACAATAAATGAGATCAGTTCAGTCTACTAATATTTCTATTTTTGGAATAGAAAGAATAAATGAGTTTTATCTTTATTCTAAAAAAAGGCTACACTGCTTACGTACTGCATGCACTTTATCCCACGTATACAATTATGAAATCTAAAAATTTGAAATGTTTTCTAGCTCAAAATTTTTATCCGATTCAAGATCTGTTTTTACCGTTGGGCTTGTTGCGATGAGATCTTTAAAACTAGATCCCATGTCGATATGTTTTGACTATTTTTTTAGAGGATATAAATTTGTGAAAGTTACATCCAATTTACAAAAAAAAATTATATCCAAGTTATCACAAAGTTACATCCAGCGAAAAGTTACATCATCTAGCAAAAAATTACATCTAAATGAATTCAAGATCTGTTGCTATCGTTTGGTTTGTCCAAACAAAAAAAGCTGTGCGCTAGGCGTAGCAACGTAAAGCACCGCTCTATGCGGGTCGTCTGATCCGGATTTCACGAACGCGACGTCTGACCTCATGTTAAGCGAGAACGAGGTCAACCTAGAGTTGAAAATTGCGTTAAAAAATGATCATTTGACTCGGGCCGAATAGATTAGATAGAGATGCCCTTATGCCATGCCTAGGCCACTAGCAGCAGAATGCGGCATTGGTCAGTCCACTCCGGTACAGACCGTCTTGCTGGCTGCTGCCGCCTCGCGTCACTCGCTGCTGACCCATATATGTAGGGTATATACATACCACTCGTCGTCCTCAAGCGCGTTGCCATCTCTGTTCTTCTTTTCGCAAACATTTACAGTGTTTTTTAAAGAGTATATATTAATATTATAAAAATATCAATTACACTCAGTCTCTGCAACAACGTATACTTTAGCGGTCCTACAGATGCACACAGCTTAGAAAAAAGAAAGAAAAATTAAAAAAAGAGAAAGTCCTGTTACAGAAAATCATTCCTCAAAGCAACAACACTGACACCATCAAAACAACAATAGTAGTCCTCCACTCCAATAACAACGCCTTCAAGAAGGAAACAGTGTCCAAGCGTCATCGTTGCTCAATCAAAGATTATAGATTTTCACCCTGGAGAACTCCTCGCTCGCAAAACAATGCCTTCAACAAGGTTATTGCCAAACACAACCAGTTAAGACTAGACCTTGAATTTTCACCCTGGAAGGTAAGAATGAGAACTCCTGTCTTGTCTTTCCACACCAACAGTCGCTGCTACGAATCACAGAGCACGCAACCAGTTCTCCGTCGCCACAAAAACTAAAATCACCATCGCTACCCTCATATTTCCGCTTTCCTGACATTCTCCGCATCTGACTTTACCATGGATCGTTGAATGACGCTTTGTGGGAAAAAACAACAGAGCTTCGCAACGCTCCCGCTGAAACCAAACGGCCAGAAAAACAAATAACGCACGACCAAATACCTTTCGATCCAGCAATCTCCATGCATGATACGTCCATGGGAGTTCGCCGGCGGAGCCTTCCGGAACTCGCATCTCCAGTCCAGATTAACGAGGGCAGCCATCAAGCCGATCTTTGTCTTTGCGCGAAAGAAACCCAACGACCACCTCCTTTATTAATGCCGACGCAACAATCCCCACACCGTCGGTCGGTTCCCGATGAACGGATCAAGCGTGCCGACTTAGCCACTTGAATGGTCGGTGCTTCCACCGTATAAGCGTGAAAATTTGCAGTGTGCACGTCAATGTTGCAGATACCACACATAGAGCGTGTATATGCTCGATTTTTTTGCCGGCCGTCGGTGGATTGACTATCTGACTGATTTATCATAGATAGCAAACTTCTTTGAAAAGCCAAATAACCTTTAAAGATTTAGATTTTTATCTAGCAAATGCTTAGGAATGCTATTCCCACCAGTGATAATATGCGTAGGAGAAATTGGCTTGGGAATCCTGTTTTTTCATTTTATAAACAAGTGGAGACTGTGAATCATCTGTTTTTCACATGTTTTGTTGCTAGAATTGTTTGTGGTGTCATGGGCAAACCGCTTGGCACTTCCACTTGTCCTAGAAACTATTAGCAGGCTTTGCTGTGGTTCTATTGTTTTTTACCTGGTGGAAAAAATTCTATATGATTGGGATTGCTGCTATCTGTTGGGTCATATGGACTCTCGGGAACAAAGTGATTTTTGAGGAATATATCTTGCGGTCATCTATGGAGGCCGTATTTATGGTGTGTTCGTTTTTGTTATATTGGGAAGGTCTGCAGAAAGGTGCAACAGAGATTTGCTGATTTCCAATACTAAGAAGATGATGAATCTGGCTGCTGAGGTGGCAAAAATTGCTAGGCAAAAGTGGGGGAGATGCTTAGAATCAGTGACCGAAGGTTCTTTTGCTTGTGAGGATGATGATGCTGGCTTGCGGTGCCGAGGCTTTCTCCTCTGTTTGATAGTAGTCATGCTTTGCTTGGAGGTTGCTCTTTTTGGCGCTGTTGTAGCCGTCTTGTTGACTGGTTTCTATAGTGACAAACTTTGAATGCTGGATGATGTATTGCTGGTTTGTGTAGGTGTAGTTTTTGAGTTATGGTGGTAGTAGGTTTTTGCCCTGTAGAAGTTGTTTCGAGATCGAGCAGCTCCTACAGGTTTCCTACTAGTGCCCCAACTCGCTTTCCCTTTCTTTCCCTTCCCATCTTTGTAGCAGACTTTGTATTTCTGTTATGCTTATAATGGAAAGGGGGTTAGCCCGGTTAAAAAAAACATAGTGAGATCTTAGTGTGCACTAATGATGGATAATTTTGATGATAGTTAGCTAATTACCTGACCAACATTCAACAACAGCGCCGTCGGTAAGACCTGTTAGAATATGTGACCGTATCGTGTTTGTATAGGTATATGATCATATTGTATATTTCTTTTGTATGTGTCTGTGTTGTATGAGACTAGGACTCCCATTGTAATCCTCCTATATAATGAGCAATACAAGGCACCACTACGTGTGGTTTCCCCTGTCTTACACGGTATCAGATGCAAAACCCTAACCGGATCGTGTCACCCCATTCTTCTGCCGCCACCGATCTCGAATCCGCCGATCTACAAACCACCCACCCCCTTCTCGCCGTGCCGCCTCTCTTGGAGCCATGGGAAACGACGCTACACGGGCCGCATAGGCCACCAAGGATAAGGATGATTTTGAGGCTCGCGAGGCCGCCGACGCCAAGGCCAAGCTGTCCCTCGCCACCGCCACCTCCTCCAGCGCGGGGGCCTTCTTGCTCACCTCCCTGAATTCCCAAGCCGTCGACCTCCGCTCCATCAAGGGGCACATACCAGTCGAGCTGGCCCTCGACACCGACATTCATCACCAATGGTGCACCTTCTTCCGCGCCTCCCACCAGAAGTATGCGCTGCTCGACCACGTCGACACGCCCGCTCCGATCGATCCAACTCCGGAGTGGTCTTTGTTGGATGCCACGGTGGTATCGTGGCTCTACGGATTCGTCTCCCTCGGCCTCCTCGACATCATCATGACGCCGAGTTAAGATCCTCTTGCCGTTGATCTGTGGACAAGCATCAATGGCCTCTTCAACGACCACAAGATCAATCCCCTGCTCCACCTCTCCACCGATCTCGACGAGATCAAGATGGGCGAACTTTCCATGACCGAGTACCTGAAGAAGATCAAGGCCCTTGCCAATGGTCTAGCAGATCTTGGAGCACCGAAAGAAGATGCCAAGCTGGTGATCCACTGCCTCCACGACCTCTCTGAGCAGTATGAGCATGCCGCATACTTGATCTCCCTCATACCCGAGATCACCTTCGAGAAGTGTTGTTCTCTCCTCGCGCTCCAAGATATGAAGCAAAAAAAATTGCCGAGCCCACAACTCCGACACGGCTCTCGTCGTTGACGGCGCCAACCCTGGCAAAGGCAAAGACAACTGCCGCAAGAAGAATAAGGATGCGGCTAAGGCCGCCAAGGAGGGCAATGTCGTCCAGCGCCAGGCCCCTGCTGCACCACCGACCGTCGCTTCGCCAACCTAGCCCACACCATATCTCCCATGGAACGACGCGATCCAGATATAGCCCTACGATCGGGCACACAGCTACGTGGCACGTTCCGCGCCTTCGCCACACGCCTTCTACGTGCAGGGGCCCTATAGCTTGCCGCACTCCTCCTATGGATACATATATGGTACACGTCCTGCCCCTGATTATGGCTAAGGCACCGCTCCTTCGTCATCGGCACCGTCATCACCGGCTCTGTCAACTACCTCGTGGGATCAGTCCATGCTCATGCACCAGTTGAAGACGATAGGCTTACAAGCACCCACTCAATGGGTAATGGACACTGGCGCCTCTTCCCACTTTGCGGCCAACCCAGGTATGTTCACCTCCATGTCTTCCCCTACCTCTTCTCATTGTGCTGTTGTTGTCGGTAACGGCTCCACTCTTTCAATCACCACTACCGGACATGCACGCTTTCCTATTTCCACCTCCGAGCGTCCCCTTCATCTTCGTAATGTTTTAGTTGCTCCTAACATAGTTAAAAATCTTTTGTTAGTTTGTCAGTTCATCATTGATAATCGTGTTTCCATTGAATTTGACCCTCTTGGTTTTGTTGTGAAGGATCTTCAAACCATGAATGAGATTCTCAAATGCAATAGCCTCGGAGCTCTCTATCCTATTCACACCTCCTCCACTAGTCTCTCACATTCCTTCCTCGTCGTCGATCCCACTCTATGGCACCGGCGACTTGGACATCCTGGACGACCCGTCATGGAGTATTTAGCTAACTCTTCGGTTATTCCTAGGGATAAGAATAAATCTAGTTTGTGTCATTCTTGTCAATTAGGTCATCATGTTCGTCTTCCTTTTTCTTCTACCAATCATGTAACACATTCTCTGTTTCAAATTATTCACTGTGATTTGTGGATATCACCGGTTGAGAGTATTTCTGGCATTAAGTATTATCTTGTTTATCTCGATGCTTTCACTCAGTATGCCTGGGTTTATCCTCTACGTGCTAAGTCAGAAGTTTTCTCGCACTTATCATCCCTTCATGCCTTAGCCCATACTCAGTTCCGTGCAAACTTGCAAGCTATTCAGTATGACAATGGTTGTGAGTTTGATAATTCCCTCCTACACTCTTTTGACCAACGCCATGGAATAGCGCTCCTATTTTCATGTCCATATACATCCCAATAGAACGGTAAAGCCGCGACGATTATTCGCACCCTTAATGACATTACTCACACACTTTTAATTCAAGCAAGTATGCCGCCATGCTATTGGGCCGAGGCTCTTCATATAACCATATTGTTGCATAATCGGCTGCCTTCCAAGCAAATATCGGACCGTGTACCTTTTTGATGATGTGTAGCTTAGATCACTATAGAGCTTCGTTGGGAGACCCCAAGAGGAAGGTATGATGAGCACAACGGCAAGTTTTCCCTCAGTAGAAACCAAGGTTATCGAACCAGTAGGAGGAAGGAAACAACACAAAGGTGTTTCTAGCAACTTGGAAACATGCACAAATCAAACTCAAGACTTTGCCCCAGCGAACAGTGAGGTTGTCAATCTCACCGGTTTGCTGAAAACAAAGGATTATGTATGGTGTGGAAGGTAATGGTGGTTTGCAGAAAGTAAACAGTAACAGTGGAAGATGTATCAATAGTAAAGATTGGACCGGGGTCCATAGTTCACTAGAGTTGTTCTCCTTAAGATAAACACCATAAAATGCTGGGTAAACAAATTATAGCGGGGCAATTGACAGGACAGAGCAAGGCATAACAATGCAATACTAGACATTCATGATCCTATGAGATTTGATTGGGCATTACAACAATATACATAGACCGCCATCCAACTGCATCTATGACTAGTAATCCACCTTCAGGTTATCATCCGAACCCCCTCCAGTATTAAGTTGCAAGCAACGAATAACTGCTTTAATCAAGGTGTGTAAAGTAAACAATACACTTGTTCCATGAGATATTGTTGTTTTCTCCCTAGTAGCAACAACACATCTACAACCTTAGAGATTTCTATCACTTCCCCAGATTAAATAGAGGCATGAACCCACTATCGAGCATAAAGACTCCCTCTTGGAGTCACTAACATCTACTTAGCCAAGATAGCTAATAGAAACGGAGAGCATGCAAGATCTCAAACAACATAGACATGATAGAATCAATAATATAGAATCAATAACCAATCTGACATAGTAATCTCAATATCCATCGGAGGCTGGCATGGTGAAGAAGAAGGCCTCTGGGATGATCTCTCCCCTCCGGCAGTGTTCCAAGAAGAGCTTCAGATTCCCCCCGATCTAGGGACGATGGTGTCGTCAGCTACGGACTATTTCATGGAAGATTGATCGGGTGCTTAGGGTATAGGTATTGGGGGATTCTTATAGGCGAAGAGGGAGGCCGAGGGGGTGCCCGAGGTGGCTGCACCCCCCAGGCGCGGCCAGGCCAGGCCGCGTGGCCCCCTTGAGGCCCTTCTCCGTCTCGTCTTCTGGCTCCGTGTTCCCCACGGTAAAATATTGACTTTGGCTTTTGTCCCGTCCAATTCCGAGAATATTCATTTTCTGACTTTTCTGGAACCAAAAACAACAGAAAATGGGCAACTAGCACTATGGCATCTTGTTAATAGGTTAGTCCTAGAAAACATATAAAAATACCTCAAAGTGTGGACAAAACAAAGAAAAGTAGATACTAAACAAGCATGGAACATCAAAAACTATAGATACCTTTACGGCATATCCCCAAGCTTAACTCCTGCTCGTCCTCGAGTAGCCAAGTGATAAAAAGAATAATTTTTGAGGTGACATGCACCATCAAAATCAAGATCAAACCATTTTCAATTGAAAGATGGGATCAAAGTACTCTAAACATGAGCATGAAAGAAGAAGTTCTAACAATAAGACAAAGTAACCATTCATGCAACATGAAAGGATACAAACAAATATCAGGAATAACAATGCATTGAAAGACGTTTGTTTGTTGCACATATAGAAAACATAGCATAGTGGCATTCAAATTGTCCCTCATGGAGTAGCAAAACATAAATGCATAGGAAACCTTCAAAGTTCATAAGAGTGACTAGATACAAGTAGTTCAAGAGAAAGACATATCAACAATATGAATCAATCAATAAGTTTTGGGTCAATGCACATAGAACTAAGAATGGCAACTATGCTCTCTTAATTGGTGCATAAGGATAGAAGGTAGAGACTCAATATAATAGTGGAAGAAAGGCCCTTCATAAAAGGGGAGCAAGGATTTCAAGTCTCATAAAGATCTTCCAAAAATTATGGTACGTGTTAGCTTTCAGCTCTCATTGCTCCAATCATAAGCATCTTGAAGTGATTAAGGTTAAAGTGAACAAACTATGGAGTATATGCTTGACAAAATATAAGTTGGCAATCTCATGTCCCTTAAGTACGAGGGTCGCTCCTCATGCTACTCAAGTTTAGTCACCGGTAAGTTCTCGTCATAGTAAGTACATGTGTATCAAAGAGAACCGCCAACGGGGTACCCCTTGCACATGATACAGGAGATATCCCATATCAAAATAACAAGGCAAGCGGATAATGAGCATCTCAACAATCTTCTTATTTACCATGGGAAAATGGTGCTTTTTTCTCTCTTTCCTCTTTTCAATATGTCTCTTTTTTATAAGAAGAAAGCTTCATAGATTTCTCAGTATGGTGATGCTGCCAGTTTCCACCATGATTAGTCATGGCTTAGGCTAGCGGCCTAGATGTTTTTCTAACACACATACATAACTCCATGGACTTACAATCTTTCCTTTTATTTCACAGCGACGACATCCCACAAACAAAAGAGCATGATATCAACTGGGAACAATGTACAAGTGCAATGTTGAAAGCGTTCCCCGTGATAGCATGGTTCTGCTAATTCCAACGTATAAGTGCAAGCATATACAACATAGATGACACAATGGTTCAAGTTTATTTAGGGGCAAGAAAAATAAAGTGTGCCATCAAGTTTGTGAGAACTTTAATCACTAAGTTTCACATAACTAGTTTAATTTGGAAGATAGATAAAACAAGAATATACTTGGAATGGTGTAACACACCATGCATACGAATTTATAGTGGACACTTCAGAATAACTTGGTTTCTTGGGAGTTGGATGCATGAGTAGATCTTACTCATAAAAGTGGAGGCTAGAAAAAGATTTGGAGCGACCAACTAAGAGAGCAATAATAGCCATAATCATGCAGAGCGACAAAACATTACTAATAAAGCATAAAGTGGTACCACACGTCAAAAAATAAATGATCATATATGCTAAGGTGACTTTTTCATAGTCATAACATGGTGTGAGCATCTGCCAAGTCAACCCAAACAAAGCATCAAAGGAGAATACCACAATACTATGTTATTGTATGCTAAAACAACACATGATTCTTTCAAGGCACATTAGGCAATCCTAATTATTTGGAATAAGTCATGCTACAGAAATAATCACTAATCATAAGGTCAAAACAACGTCTAGCATGGCATGATAAAGTCTAAGTCACAGTCAAAGCAAGCTTCTCTTGTACTACTAAAGCAAGAACTTCCTACTCCTTTCCAACACCAATCAACTTATTTGAAACAACACAGTGAAAACGGGGGTCCAACTACTTTATTCAAGGAAACTAAGCAAACAAAAACCAAACTAAGACGCTCCAAGAACAACACAACTATGCATGAAACAATAAAAACGAAGTGTTTAGAAAGACCTAAGATATTTATTGATGAAGAAGGGGATGCCTTGGGCATCCCCAAGCTTTGACGCTTGTACCTCTTAAATATTTCTTGGGGTGACACGGGGTGGCATGCCCAAGCTTTAGTTTTTGTGCATTATTCATCTCATTACATCATTGTTTCCTTACACCTGAAAATTTCCCTTCATACAAAACTTCACACAATCTTCATTAGCAACATTAGTGCATTCAAAAGATAATAGACCTTTGGGTTTAGTTTAAAAACATCAAAACTTTCACTAAAAACACAAGCTACTGTAGCAATTCCCTAAAAAATCTCAATTTCCCAAAGAGAACCCAAAAAGTAATCAATAAGAAGCAAATGTAAATAATGGCAGAAATCTATCAAAACAGACCAGCAGGTAGAAACCGATTTTTCTAAGACCTCCTGTTGCTCAAATTAAAAAGTGGTGAACTAAAGAAAGTTATCTAACAACATGGTGGATTTATTCAAAAAATTACAGCTCATTCCGACTTACAGACATTTTACACGATTTTTTATAGTGGAGCACAAAAATCTGTTTTGGGACAGTAACTCCCCAAATATTACTTCCCTCTCATTAGAGGTTATTCTTGGCACAAAAATCAAATAAAAAGGACAAGGAGAGGTTATTACAGAAGTAATAACTTCCAAGACTCAAGAAAACTATTGGGTTATCTCCCAAGAAGTACTTTTCTTTAATGCCTTTAAGTTAGGCACAAGAAGCAAGAATCAAGTATTTTCAAATGAAGAAGCATTAAGATCAATACTCGAAATATCTTCAACTAGGAAAGGTATCTCATCCAGATGAGTTTTAGAGGATCCTATATCATCTCTCTTAGGTTCACTACTTTCATTAAATGGGTTTTCAGGAACAATCCAATCAAAATTCTTTTCTAGGGCTTCATGCATTCCTACAAGTTTAAAAGGTATGGGTATTTTAATTTCCTCTCCATTGGGTTTGCTTTCAAACTTTCCGAAAGTACCCATAACATCTACACATGATCCTAGTATATTAAAACGTTTAAAGACCTTTTTGGCTTCTTTAGCAACATCGTTGAACTCCTTTAGAAAACTTTCTAGAATAAAATCTCTATTTTCAGTATCCTCCTCTTCTTTTAGTTTAAGAAACATTATTTGAATCATGGGGTTGAGGTTAACAAACCTAGCCTTCAACATGTGAACTAAAGAAGCTGCAGCAATTTCATAATTAGGAGCAAGATCTTCTAAGGATTTATCCTTAATATCCTCATGTTTTCAAACATGATTAAAAAATTCTTCAATATTTTCTTTGCAAATTATAGAGCCACTACCTATTGAAAGGTCTTTCAGGGTGAACGTGGGGATCAACATGGTGAGCTAGAGCAAGATGACAATTATAGGAAGAACTATTTTTTGTGTGTTTTTGATAAGAAAAAGGAAGACCAAACGAAACTAATTTTTTTGGAATTTTTGATAAAAAGAGGCAAACAAAACAAGGCAAAAGAAACTAAGAAAAACAAAAAGAAAGTAAAGAGAAAGGTTGTGAAGGACTCCCTTTGTGAAGTCGTCCTTAGCCTCCCTGGCAACGGTGCCAGAAAAAGCTTGATGATCTGTAGCTCAGATCACTATAGTGCTTCGTTGGGAGACCTCAAGAGGAAGGTATGATGAGCACAGCAGAATGTTTTCCCTTAGTAGAAACCAAGGTTATCGAACCAGTAGGAAGAAGGAAATGACCCAAAGGTGTTGCTAGCAACTTGGAAACCTGCACAACACAAACTCAATACTTTTACCCAACAAACAGTGACGTTGACAATTTTACCGGTTTTCTGAAAACAAAGGATTAACTGTATGGTGCAGAAGGTAATGGTGGTTTGCAGAAAGTAAATAGTAACATTGGAAGATGTATCAATCGTAAAGATTGGACCAAGGTCCATAGTTCACTAGAGGTGTTCTCCTTAAGATAAATAACATAACATGCTGGGTAAACAAATTACATCGGGGCAATTGACAGGACAGAGCAAGGCATAAAAATGCAATACTAGACATTCATGATCCTATGAGATTTGATTGGGCATTACAACAATATACATAGACCGCCATCCAACTACATCTATGAATAGTAATCTACCTTCAGGTTATCATCTGAACCCCCTCTAGTATTAAGTTGCAAGCAACGGATAACTGCTTTAAGCAAGGTGTGTAAAGTATACAATACACTTGTTCCATGAACAAGAGATTGTTGTTTTCTCCCTAGTAGCAACAACACATCTACAACCTTAGAGATTCCTTTCACTTCCCCATATTAAATAGAGGCATGAACCCACTATCGAGCATAAATACTCCCTCTTGGAGTCACTAGCAGCTACTTGGGCAAGATAGCTACTAGAAAGGGAGAGAATGGAAGATCTCAAACAACACAGATATGATAGAATCAATAAGATAGAATCAATAACAAATCTTACATAGTAATCTCAATATCCATAGGATCCCCGCAAACACAACATGCATGATTACAAATAGATGATCTTGATCATGAACGGAGCTCACAAGATCTAAACATGGTAGCACAAAGGAGGAGAAACAACCATCTAGCTACTACATGGACCCGTAGTCCAAGGTGGAACTACTCACGCTTCATACCGGAGGATGGCATGGTGATGAAGAAGGCCTCCAGGATGATCTCTACCCTCTGGCAGGTTTCTGGGAAGAGCTTCAGATTCCCCCTGATCTAGGGACGATGGTGGTAGCGGCTATGAACTATTTCATGGAATATTGATGGGGTTCTTAGGGTTTAGGTCTCGGGGGCTTCTTATAGGCGAAGAGGGAGGCCGAGGGGGTGCCCGATGCGGCTGCACCCCCCAGCCACGGGAAAGGCCAAGCCGCGCGGCCAGGGGTGTGGCCCCCTCGAGGCCCTTCTCTGTCTCGTCTTCTGGCTCCGTGTTCCCCACGGTAAAATATTGACTTTGGCTTTTGTCCCATCCAATTCCAAGAATATTCATTTTCTGACTTTTCTGGAACTAAAAATAACAGAAAGCAGGCAACTGGCACTGTGGAATCTTGTTAATAGGTTAGTCCCACAAAACATATAAAAATACCTCAAAGTGTAGACAAAGCAAAACAAAGTAGATACTAAACAAGCATGGAACATAAAAAATTATAGATACATTTACGACGTATCAAGCATCCCCAAGCATAACTCCTGCTCGTCCTTGAGTAGGCAAGTGATAAAAATAATAATTTTTGAGGTGACATGCACCATCAAAATCAATATGAAACCATTTGCAAGCATTGAAAGCTGGGATAAAATTACTCTAAACATGAGCATGAAAGAAGAAGTTCTAACAATAAGACAAAGTAATTATGCATGCAACATGAAAGGATACAAACAAAGATCATGAATAACAATGCATTGAAAGAAGTTTGTTTGTATCACCTATAGAGAAAATAGCATAGTGGCATTCAGCTTGTCCCTCATGGATTAGGAAAACATAAATGCATAGGACACCTTCAAAATTCATAAGAGTGACTAAATACAAATAGTTCAAGAGCAAGGAATATCAACAACATGAATCAATCAATAAGTTTTGGTACAATGCATATAGAACTAAGAATGGCAACTATGCTCTCTTAATTGGTGCCTAAGGATAGAAGGTGGAGACTCAATATAATAGTGGAAGAAAGGCCCTTCATAAAAGGGAAGCAGGGATTTAAAGTCTCATAAAGAGCTTCCAAAAATTATGGTACTTGTTAGCTTTCAACTCTCATTGCCCCAATCATAAGCATCTTGAAGTGATTAAGGTTAAAGTGAACAAACTATGGAGTATATGCTTGACAAAGTATAAGTTGGCAATCTCATGTCCCTTGAGTACGAGGGCCGCTCCTCATGCTACTCAACTTTAGACATCAGTAAGTTCTTGTCATAGTAAGTACATGTGTATCATAGAGAACCGCCAACGGGGTACCCCTTGCACATGATACAGGAGCTATCCCATATCAAAATGACAAGGCAAGTAGACAATGAGCATCTCAGCAATCTTCTTATTTACCATAGGAAAATGGTGCACTTTTCTCTCTTTCCTCTTTTCAATATATCTCTTTTTTATAAGAAGAAAGCTTCATAGATTGCTCACTATGGTAATGCTGCAAGTTTCCACCATGACTAGGCATGGCTTAGGCTAGTGGCCCAGACATTTCTCTAACACACATACATAATTCCATGGACTTACAAGCTTCCCTTTTATTTCACACCAACGACATCCGCAAACAAAAGAGCATGATATCAACTTGGTACAATGTACAAGTGCAATGTTGAAAGCATTCCCCATGACAACATGGTTCTGCTAATTCCAACGTATAAGTTCTAGCATATACAACATAGATGACACAATGGTTCAAGTTTATTTAGGGGCAAGAAAAATAAAGTGTGCCATCAAGTTTGTGAGATCTTTAATCACTAAGTTTCACATAACAAGTTTAATTTGGAAGATAGATAAAACAAGAATATACTTGGAATGGTGTAACACACCATGCATAGGAATTTATAGTGGACACTTTAGAATAACTTGGTTTCTTGGGAGTTGGATGCATGAGTAGATCTTAGTCATACAAGTGGAGGATAGCAAAAGACTGGGAGCGACCACCTAAGAGAGCAATAATGGCCATAATCATGCGGAGCGACAAAACATTACTAATAAAAGCATAAAATGGTACCACAAGTCAAAAACTAAATGATCATAGAGGCTAAGGTGACTTGTTCATAGTCATAACATGGTGTGAGCATGTGCCAAGTCAACCCAAACAAAGCATCAAAGGAGAATACCACAATACTATGCTTTTGTATGCTAAAACAACGCATTATTCTTTCAAGGCACATTAAACAATCCTAATTGTTTAGAACAAGTCATTCTAAAGCAATAATCGCTAAGCATAAGGTCAAAACAACATCTAGCATGACATTATAAAGTCTAAGTCATATTAAAAGCAAGCTCCTCTTGTACTACTAAAGCAAGAACTTCCTACTCCTTTCCAACACCAATCAACTTATTTGAAACGACACAGCGAAAACGGGGGTGAAACTACTTTATTCAAGCAAACTAAGCAAACAAAAACCATAAAACAAAACTAAGACGCTCCAAGAACAACACAACTGTGCATGAAACAATAAAAACGAAGTGTTTAGAAAGACCTGAGATTTTTATTGATAAATAATGGGATGCCTTGGGCATACCCTTGATTTGACGCTTGTACCTCTTGAATATTTCTTGGGGTGACACGGGGTGGCATCCCCAAGCTTGATCTTTTGTCCATTCTTCATCTCATTACATCATTCTTTCCTTACACCTGAAAATTTCCCTTCATACAAAACTTCACACTATCTTCATTAGCAACATTAGTGCATTAAAAAGATAATAGACCTTTGGTTTTAGTTTCAAAACAGCAAAACTTTTACTAAAAACACAAGATACTGTAGCAATTCCCTTAAAAAGCTCAATTTCCCAAAGAGAACCCAAAAAGGAATCAATAAGAAGCAAATGTAAATAATGGCAGAAATCTGCCAAAATAGACCAGTAGGTAGAAACCGTTTTTGCGAAGACCTTCTGTTGCTCAAATTAGAAAGTGTTGATCTAACGAAAGTTAGCTAACAACCTGGGGGATTTATTCAGAAAATTACAGCTCAATCAGACTTACAGAGAATTTACACGGTTTTTTACTATCAAGCAAAAAAATCTGTTTCGGGACAGCAACTTCCCAAATCTTACTTCCCTCTCATTAGAGGTTATTTGTAACATCCCAATTTTAGCAATCCTGATTAAATTTCCAAAAAGGAAAAAATGAGGGGGAACAAAAACTTCTTCTTGCAATGTATGTTTACCTGCCTGCTTGTGCTCAAGCAACTGTTTGTGTATTAGTTGTGTACTCCTCATCTCAACACTAGTTTACCAAAAAATATTTTACAAAAGAGATGTCTTGGCTCATCTTTCATATTCTCAAATGTTCTGGCATTTCAAAAACCTGAGCCAAGATGACTTTGACACAACCAAATACTTTACTAGTTTCTATTGCCAAAACTATGGAGACATATATATACTCTCGTTATGTTTTAAAGAAAGAACCTTCAACTACCCTTATCTCTAGGTTTTCCAAAAACCATTATTAAAACTTTTCATCTCAATCTTGGTAGATATACCAAGATGGTAATTATATTACTTCAAAGCAAAACCCCCTTTCAACATACCCATCCTTACCTCAAGCTAGAATTGATGGTAACCCTAGTACTAGTTGGATAAGTAACAAGATGAATTGCCTTGGTCTGCTGGTTGATGAATTGCCTTGATCTGTTGTTTGCCTTGTTTGCTTAGGAATTAGAGTGAGATAATCTAGTAGCTCATCCATTAGGACTCAATTATTGCTTGTGATCATCAAGCCCCTATCAAGCATCCAAGTATGGATCTATCATAAGCCACCCAGGTGATCATCTCATCTCATGCTTATCTCCATCCAAGGATAATCCCTCTGGATAGTTTCCAACTCAGTGGAGACCCAATCTAAGCATGAACCCTATCTACTTAGTGTAACACCCTCAGAATCGGACCTATGCAAGTTTTAGCGAAACCCGCCAAACCCGCATAGAAACGATTCAAAGGTGCCCACCAGGCACTTTCGTGCGGGTGGAAACGAAGTAATAACATTACACAACAGTCCTCGATGGGACCCACAGAACAGATATATAAAACAGCGACTCAAAGAGTCAAGAATACAGATATAATATACAAGATCCAAATCACCTTGAAAACGGTAGAGCGTCCGACTACGGACAAGAAGCAAATGGGGCTAAGAGCCCTGAAGAATAACCAATGGCGTCCATAACCCTGAGGCCAAGCGGAAGGGTAACCCCGCTAACGACGTCGATCTCAAAACCTGCTTAAACAAAAGGGTGCCGACAAAGGGCAAAGGAAAAGAAGGAGCGTCGATCGAGGCCAAGACAGCGAGGCTAGAATTCGGTCCTCGCCTACATAGGTATGGTGGATCGGCAGTGACAAAGATGCACTAAACAACCTATAGAGACTCGATACAACTGGCGGCTATCAGAGAGGGGGAAGAAAGGACCTATTCGGAACCAACCTGATGTTAACACCAAACAACCATCCTGGTATTCCCCCTCGATACCCACCGAGGAAGTCGTGAGGAACTCACAGATTAGCGATTTACTTATTCGGTTATCGTTGCAGAAATTACTAGTCATGTGTAAATAGTAGTCCTGATAAAATAAGCAGTGGGCACTTTTAGTTAACCATTCCGTTGTACTTGCGACACTTACTAGTCGAATCTGATGGCATGAGATAATCCCAAAACCCAAAGCGCTTGTTGTCACTTTTATTCAGCCATTCCGTTGTAGTTGCCATAATTACTAGTCAGTACAATGGTCAGCGACAATCCAAACAAGCATTGTGGGCAGTATTAATTAGCCATTCCATTATAGTGAAACTGATTACTAGTCATTATAAAGTCAAATTTATAACGATAAACTTTAGTTATGCTTGTCTATGGTCGAGAATCTGTGCTCCAAGTCGTCCATAACCATGACACGGCTTTGAAAGTTTTACCCGGCCGGGGTGCACCAATAGCAACACACACTCGATCAACCTCGGAAAAACCGAATCAAAACCCAACGAGGCTTTCACGACAAAGCAATCACAAGATTCAGAAATATTTCAGGGGGCCACCCCTTTGAGTAGATCCCGCAACGAAGCCGGCCGGCTCCGAGACGGACTCAAGGTTGCGCCAATGGCTGTAAGCGACTGGGAACCCCAAACGGGGCTTGTCGATACCGCGTAATCACTCCGCTTACCTAAGCGATGCAGTGCGATTACCGCACAATCGTAAATAAAGCAGTAGAGCATGGCATAAGTACAGGATCGTAATAAAACCTTCAAACTAGTTGTGGCCCCAAGAAATAAGACGGAATCAAGCTCTGGCTGAGGGGGGTCCCATATACCTCCCGGATGTGGATAGCGCGATAAATCAAGGAACAGTATCAAGTACTCGGGGTCCTACGGACACAAGTGGGCGTTCGAAACCAAATATTATCTATCACCCACCGATGCCTCGCTTATTTCAATTTTAGTTGTTAAACAGGAATTAAATGAACGATAAGTAAAACCATGATCACCTCCAACATCAAAAAGCGGCCATACTCCAACAACTGTGGTTCTCGACGACACGCAACAGCACTTGAGCAAGCGACGGCGACGCGCAAGGCCCACTATCTACCAAACAACAGGTAATAGGATGTGTCCAAGGCAATATAAGGCGGCAAGGGATAACTCGGGTACGAAACTAGAGCATCGCAACACAGGTAGCAATAGATCAACATGAGGGAATAAATACTATAAAAGTAAGATGGGTGGAAAGGGGGAGATGCTCGCCTGAAAACATTGTCGAAGGGTTCATCCGAAGATCGGGGCGAGCTCACATCAACTCAACGGCCTTATCCGCGAAGAAGCAAAACACTAGAATAACACCGGATGCAATATTTAATACACAGCAGAAGATCGGCATGATGCATGTATGATGTATGACATGGCAAAGATGCGATGCAATTGGGTCAATATTAAGTGGAACCGGGGTCCCGACAATTAATTAGATGGTTCAAGTTGTTTAGAACCCCCGCAATTTTAAATGTTGTATTATCACGACAAAAGATAGCACCGGTTCGCTACACAAGTTTAAATGAGGCCAATATGAGACTAGATTTGCCCGCATATGGGCCCCATATTTAATTATAAGGTGAATCGGCATAAGGCCCCGAACCACATGAATGTATGCAAGATGACAATTAAATATGCAACAATTTGTTGTTATGTTATAAAATAGGGTTTTCGGGAAGGGGTTCGCACTTTAGGGTTCTCGACGATCTTGGGTTCCGGGTTCGGGGTTCGACAGGGTCCAGGGTCCGACGAACGCGTTCTCAGATAACGGGGGTCGTTCTCGGGTTACTGGGGTAGATCTTGTCGAGTCCGGGAAACAGGGCTTGGGTCGGTGTCGGGGCGCGTCGGATTCTGCCGGGTCGGGGTTGTTCTTGTCGCATGCAGATCTTGTCGGTACCGTGTGCCGGTCGGTCTTGGCGTTCGGGATGCAGAACTTGGTGTCCGGGTCGGAGTACTTGTCGCACCGGGGTCTCGGTGTCCTCGGATCCGATTGAAGAACTTGGCGGGTCGGGTTCGGTCTCTGGATCCGTGAAGATCTTGTCGCTCGGCGGGATCGGTCTTCGGCGCGACCTTGGCTTCCGCGAAGTTCCGTCTCCGGGGTTCTTCGGAGATCCTGGCGTTACTTGGCCGCGTTGTCGTTCTTGTTGAGGGGGTGAAAAGGGACGAGGTTTGGCACTGGAATTTCCGCGTCTACACCTTCACCATAACATCTATCTTCATACAAAACCTGCTACCCAGGTACTGCAGCGATGACCAGCACAGCCACAGGACAGGGCCACGCGCGGCTTCAGACAAGGCCAGAGCAGAGAGGCCACCGGCGGTGTCGGCGGAACTCGCGACGGCAGCGAGCGCCAGCAGGGACGATGGAGAGAGGGCTCGGCGGTGCTTGTACGGCCATGGCGCAGAGGGCAGCCGAGGAGGGTCGGTGAGGAGAGGTCCGACGAGGCGGGCCGCGAGGCAGCACGAGCGGGCGGCGGGCGGGCGCAGGCGGCGGCTCGCGAAGGACTCGACGGCGACGCCGAACGGGGCGGCGGACGGCCGGCCGGAGGCTTGCCGGAGGAGGAGGCGCGAGGTGACGAGGCGGGCCAGGCGCGGGTGAGCGGGCGGAGGAGAGCCGCGAGGCAGAGCGAGACAAGCGGAGGAGAGGGTGCAGGGCAGCACGGCCAGCGGGGCGGCGGGGGCAGCCAAGCGGAGGAAGGTGGGGGGGCCGGCGGCGGCCACTGGGAGGGAGAGGATGGAAGGGAGCGAGGCAGGCGGGGCACTGCGGGAGCGAGGAGGAAGACGCGGTGAGAGGAAGAGAACGTGAGGTGGGGCGCGTCGGTGGGTCCAGGGGACAGGGCGGTTCAGGGGTGGGTGGTGAAACGGGGCTGCGTGCGTGGGCGGTTGTCGGAGGGGTGGGCCAGCGGGGAGTGTGCGTGGTGGGGTGGGGATCTGGGCAGGTGGAGAGGCTGCGCGCGCGGGGGGGCCCAGCTGCAGCGGGTGGGGTTGGCTGGGTGCGGGTGTGTATACCGGTGAGGGAGAGGGGGGGAGGTGAGAGAGAGGAAGTGGGCTGGGACAAGTGGCAGTTTAGGATTGGGTAGAGGGGGAGAGAGGGTGAGGTGGCGTTCCAGGATTGGGTGGGGTGATGTGGCCAAGGGGTGTGGGTAGACTAGTTGGTAGGTCTAGGATTTAGAGGTTGGACCGATTGGAAAAAAATCCTGGGGCGGTCGTTCGGGTCAAAACGGCCCGTTCGACTGCCCCCGCTAAAAATAATTTAATATTTATTTTATTTTCAAATATCTTTGTAACTAGTTTTAGACAAACAAAATATCCGGAACATCCGGGGGTTGGCATTTGAATAAAAGTTGGGGCGTTTTAGAAACCAAAACGGGTCTTGCGAATATAGTTTTGGCAAACAATGCATGATGATGACGATGCAATGCACAAATTCAACGCGATTTTCTAGTAGTGGAATTGCGGGATGCCACAATTCGACACCACTAACAAAGGATCTCGCCCTCGAGATCCGCCTCATGGTACCGGAAGGAAGGTCGGCGATCTGCGTCTTCTCGCTTTGTGTAGATCCTCACGACACCACTAACAGTGGTTCCTGCTCATCTTGAGATCGGCGACACCACCAACAAAGGGTCGTTGTCCCTGTTCGTCAAGAGAACACTCCGGATAAACAACGGACGAAGTTAAAGGTAAGGCCACCTCTAACTTCCATGGAAGGAGTAAAATTGCATCGATCCACCATTCAATGTACATAAGCGAATGATAAGAGTAGTGGTATGGTCGCGACTCCATCCCGCACTCAAAGCATTACCCTGTACACGAACAGATAGATTATGCAACCAACCCTCAAGATTCAGACTGAAGATCTCGACAAGCGAGGTTCGGATCAAAGGAGTGATGCAGACTCTGCATCGGATCTGGCGTAGATGCTGGCGTCGCGTCGGAAAACACCGGAAGGCACGAGAAGGAACAAGAGAAGTCCACCAGACGGGGGACTCCTCGGATAGCATGAAGACCAGATGTAGCAACACCGTTATCAGAGGAGGAAGCGAAACCCTGAAGGTACGACGGAAACCCAACCACGAGAATTCCTGGACTCGAAGAGAAGGAAGAGAGCGGATTCAAAACACGTCGAGATAAGAGGAGAGCAGCAGAGGGGTAAGGAGTAAAATCAGACCTAATCAGAACTATCCATCCGATTTTCAAAAATAGTTTTGACACTCTACTTCGGCCGTTAGCTAGGTTATCCTACAGGCTGGACTTGTGGGGTATCGCAACTGCTGAGCTCTGATACCACTCTGTAACACCCTCAGAATCGGACCTATGCAAGTTTTAGCGAAACCCGCATAGAAACGATTCAAAGGTGCCCACCAGGCACTTTCGTATGGTGGAAGCAGTAATAACATTACAACAGTCCTCGATGGGACCCAGCAGATATATATAACAGCGACTCAAAGAGTCAAGAATACAGATATAATATACAAGATCCAAATCACCTTGAAAACGGTAGAGCGTCCGACTACGGACAAGAAGCAAATGGGGCTAAGAGCCCTGAAGAATAACCAATGGCGTCCATAACCCTGCCCAGGCCAAGCCGGAAGGGTAACCCTGCTAACGACGTCGATCTCAAAACCTGCTTAAACAAAGGGGTGCCGACAAAGGGCAAAGGAAAAAGAAGGAGCGTCAGTACTGAGGCCAGTACACGGCGAGGCTAGAATTCGGCGGTCCTCGCCTACATAGGTATGGTGGACTGAGCGGCAGCGGCAGCATGCACTAAACAACCTATAGAGACTCGATACAACTGGCGGCTATCAGAGAGGGGGAAGAAAGGACCTATTCGGAACCAACCTGATGTTAACACCAAACAACCATCCTGGTATTCCCCCTCGATACCCACCGAGGAAGTCGACCGAGGAACTCACACAGTTGGCAGTTTTACTTATTCGGTTATCGTTGCAGAAATTACTAGTCATGTGTAAATAGTAGTCCTGATAAAATAAGCAGTGGGCACTTTTAGTTAACCATTCCGTTGTACTTGCGACACTTACTAGTCAGATACAGTAAGCATGAGATAATCCCAAAACCCAGCAGTTGTTGTCACTTTTATTCAGCCATTCCGTTGTAGTTGCCATAATTACTAGTCAGGTACAATGGTCGCAGGCGACAATCCAAACAAGCAGTTGTGGGCAGTATTAATTAGCCATTCCATTATAGTGAAACTGATTACTAGTCATTATAAAGTCAAATTTATAACAGTAAACTTTAGTTATGCTTGTCTATGGTCGAGATACTGTGCTCCAAGTCGTCCATAACCGCGGACACGGCTTTCAGAAAGTTTTACCCGGCCGGGGTGCACCAATAGCAACACACACTCGATCAACCTCGGAAAAACCGAATCAAAACCCAACGAGGCTTTCACGACAAAGCAATCACAAGATTCAGAAATATTTCAGGGGGCCACCCCTTTGAGTAGATCCCGCAACGAAGCCGGCCGGCTCCGAGACGGACTCAAGGTTGCGCCAATGGCTGTAAGCGACTGGGAACCCCAAACGGGGCTTGTCGATACCGCGTAATCACTCCGCTTACCTAAACAGTACAGTGTGCAGTACCTCGCACAATCGTAAATAAAGCAGTAGAGCATGGCATAAGTACAGGATCGTAATAAAACCTTCAAACTAGTTGTGGCCCCAAGAAATAAGACGGAATCAAGCTCTGGCTGAGGGGGGTCCCATATACCTCCCGGATGTGGATAGCGCGATAAATCAAGGAACAGGTATCAAGTACTCGGGGTCCTACGGGACACAAGTGGGCGTTCGGAAACCAAATATTATCTATCACCCACCGATGCCTCTGCTTATTTCAATTTTAGTTGTTAAACAGGAATTAAATGAACGATAAGTAAAACCATGATCACCTCCAACATCAAAAAGCGGCCATACTCCAACAACTGTGGTTCTCGACGACACGCAACAGCACTTGAGCAAGCGACGGCGACGCGCAAGGCCCACTATCTACCAAACAACAGGTAATAGGATGTGTCCAAGGCAATATAAGGCGGCAAGGGATAACTCGGGTACGAAACTAGAGCATCGCAACACAGGTAGCAATAGATCAACATGAGGGAATAAATACTATAAAAGTAAGATGGGTGGAAAGGGGGAGATGCTCGCCTGAAAACATTGTCGAAGGGTTCATCCGAAGATCGGGGCGAGCTCACATCAACTCAACGGCCTTATCCGCGAAGAAGCAAAACACTAGAATAACACCGGATGCAATATTTAATACACAGCAGAAGATCGGCATGATGCATGTATGATGTATGACATGGCAAAGATGCGATGCAATTGGGTCAATATTAAGTGGAACCGGGGTCCCGACAATTAATTAGATGGTTCAAGTTGTTTAGAACCCCCGCAATTTTAAATGTTGTATTATCACGACAAAAGATAGCACCGGTTCGCTACACAAGTTTAAATGAGGCCAATATGAGACTAGATTTGCCCGCATATGGGCCCCATATTTAATTATAAGGTGAATCGGCATAAGGCCCCGAACCACATGAATGTATGCAAGATGACAATTAAATATGCAACAATTTGTTGTTATGTTATAAAATAGGGTTTTCGGGAAGGGTTCGCACTTTAGGGTTCTCGACGATCTTGGGTTCCGGTTCGGGTTCGACAGGTCCAGGGTCCGACGAACGCGTTCTCAGATAACGGGGGTCGTTCTCGGGTTACTGGGGTAGATCTTGTCGAGTCCGGGAAACAGGGCTTGGGTCGGTGTCGGGGCGCGTCGGATTCTGCCGGGTCGGGGTTGTTCTTGTCGCATGCAGATCTTGTCGGTACCGTGTGCCGGTCGGTCTTGGCGTTCGGGATGCAGAACTTGGTGTCCGGGTCGGAGTACTTGTCGCACCGGGGTCTCGGTGTCCTCGGATCCGATTGAAGAACTTGGCGGGTCGGGTTCGGTCTCTGGATCCGTGAAGATCTTGTCGCTCGGCGGGATCGGTCTTCGGCGCAACGGCCTTCGGCTTCCGCGAAGTTCCGTCTCCGGGGTTCTTCGGAGATCCTGGCGTTACCTGGCCGCGTTGTTGTTCTTGTCGAGGGGGTGAAAAGGGACGAGGTTTGGCACTGGAATTTCCGCGTCTACACCTTCACCAGAACATCTATCTTCATACAAAACCTGCTACCCAGGTACTGCAGCGATGACCAACACAGCCACAGGTCAGGGCCACGCGCGGCTTCAGACAAGGCCGGAGCAGAGAGGCCACCGGCGGTGTCGGCGGAACTCGCGACGGCGGCGGGCAGCAGGAGCGCCAGCAGGACGATGGAGAGAGGGCTCGACGGTGCTTGTACGGCGGCCATGGCGCAGGAGGGCAGCCGCGAGGAGGGTCGGTGAGGGGGAGAGGTCCGACGAGGCGGGGCCGCGGAGGCAGACGAGCACGGGCGGCGGCGGGGCCGGAGGCGTTTCGCGAAGGGACTCAGCGGCGTCGAGCAAGCGGCGGCGGCTGCCGAGGCGGCTTGCCGGAGGAGGAGGGTGGCAGCAGTGACGGGCGCGGTGAGCGGGCCGAGGAGAGCCGGGGAGGGCGGCGAGACAAGCGGAGGAGAGAGGGTCTGGGGCGGCGGCAGCGGTCCGGGGCAGGGGGCCGCAGGCGAGGCGGGGGCGCTAAGCGAGCACGCGGGCGGCCTGGCGGGCGGCTGAGCGGAGGAAGGTGGGGGGGTCCGGCGGCAGCCACTGGGAGGGAGAGGATGGAAGGGAGCGAGGCAGACGGGGCGCTGCGGGAGCGAGGAGGAAGACGCGGTGTCGACGCGGAGAGAGGAAGAGAACGTGAGGTGGGGCGCGTCGGTGGGTCCAGGGGACAGGGCGGTTCAGGGGTGGGTGGTGAAACGGGGCTGCGTGCGTGGGCGGTTGTCGGAGGGGTGGGCCAGCGGGGAGTGTGCGTGGTGGGGTGGGGATCTGGGCAGGTGGAGAGGCTCATGGCTGGGCTGCAGTGGGGTGGCTGGCTTGGTGTGTATACGGGTGAGGGAGGGGGGGGGAGGTGAGAGAGAGGAAGTGGGCTGGGACAAGTGGCAGTTTAGGATTGGGTAGAGGGGGAGAGAGGGTGAGGTGGCGTTCCAGGATTGGGTGGGGTGATGTGGCCAAGGGGTGTGGGTAGACTAGTTGGTAGGTCTAGGATTTAGAGGTTGGACCGATTGGAAAAAAATCCTGGGGCGGTCGTTAGTCAAACGCCTGGACCGCCTCGCTAAAAATAATTTAATATTTATTTTATTTTCAAATATCTTTGTAACTAGTTTTAGACAAACAAAATATCCGGAACATCCGGGGGTTGGCATTTGAATAAAAGTTGGGGCGTTTTAGAAACCAAAACGGGTCTTGCGAATATAGTTTTGGCAAACAATGCATGATGATGACGATGCAATGCACAAATTCAACGCGATTTTCTAGTAGTGGAATTGCGGGATGCCACACTTAGTTAGTACCTAAACATCATATCCTTGATCATGAGTTTGGAACCTAGCATCCTCTCAAAATCATCCACACCTGCACTCTAGTCAAAATCTCCAAAACTGCCAAAATGGCCAAGTCTGGAGTTATTATCTGGATACCATCTTTCGAGCTCTACCATTTCCAACCTATGTGCATTCTTGAGAATGAATTTAAACCATCTTGTAATACATCTTTAGTACTACCAAGTCCCACTCTTGCCCTTAGCTAAGCCATTTTAATTCCCACTCATCCATGATGGTTTTTCAGTCAAGATAATAATCTTTTCTATAAATCCTATCATCTTGACTACTTTGGCAGAAGCTCACTTCTATATGCCACCTCCCCTTGACCAACTATTTGCTTGGTTATGATCTACTAATCATGGCTTATCAATCTCCCACTTCACTTGTTTCCATTGGAGCCTTGTGCTTCCTAAACCCACATTGTTTAGAAGGCTACCTGATGTATCTGTTATGGCAGCCTTATTTTCAACAAAGTTTGCCATCTCATCTAGATATCCTCAAATGCAACCAAGCCCAAACTTTGCTTCCTTGATCATCTATATAACTTTGTCTATCCATCCATATACCCCTGGTACCAAGGTGAGCTCTGAGCTCTCTAATCCAAATATGTTTAGATGGCATCAAAATAACCAAACCCTAGATCCTCCAGAATCTAGTTCCCATCATTTTTCACCACTTTACTTCAAAACCAAGGTTGATATTGATGCCTACGTTAATTTTACATCATCCACCTTGGATGTAAGCATCCCCAAATAATTCCCACAATTATTTGGATTATTAAACTATTTTATTTCCTTCACTTACCAATTTCTCAACAACCTTGTCTTTAATGGCAAGTTTGCTTTTCTCCAAACCACCTTGTCAACTCAAGGAACCTTTGATGCCTATATATCATATCTCATCTTACCAACTCAAAAATAAATATTTTTGAGATTCTTTATTATTTCTTTTTGCCCTTTTTCTTAAATGGTAGAAACAAGAAATAATTCCCTAAAAATACTTTTCCACCTCAATAAACCCAAAGAAAATTCTCCAATGTGTGTTGTGGTATTTAGGACCATATCACATAAAAAAACAAGCTTTTCCTATGTAAAAATATCATTTTGGCTTCCATAATCTACTTCAACACTTTTTGAAGAAGTGCATTTAAATGGGATTATAATATCTAGAAAAATCCCATTTAAATCATGGAGAGATTATTTGACATAGTACACCTACCAGTACCATTTATACCCTTTGTCCAATACAACATTTCCAACTTCCTTCACAAGCACCCATTTGATCAATTTTGCTAAACTAGGCAAAACTTGATTCAAATCGAAACCAAAACTCTCCAAACTTGCACTACTTAAATCCCCTCCTCTCTGGTCAGGTCACACTGTAGCACTTGCACTGTAACATCACTTGACCACTTGTCCTCTTGTGCTTGAGAGAGAAGCATACTATCTTGCAAAGATCTTTGCATTAAAGAGGCAGCAGCTACACCACTCCCCCTCTCCCTCTCTGGTTGAGCTATAGGCCCCATACCACCCCAACACCATCCCCTCTCGCCCAATGAGCAGCCAACATATTTCCCATGTCCAAATGGACCTTGCCCACCCCCTCTCTTGTTTATAAGGCCCAAGGCCAGTACAACTTCCCCCTCGCCCTCATTTGCCCCCAGAAGCCTCCACTCACCTCCCCAGAGCTCCCCCTCCCTCCCGTCCCCTCTGTTCTGGCCAAGAACAGCTCAAACAAACCCTCGACCATTAATGGAAGCTTGAGCTCTATCCATTCTCCCTTGCTCCACTCCCCATGCATGTACCATCCCTACACTCCCCTTCCCTTGATCTACTCTCCCTAGATCCAGAGCTTGTACCAGCCACTGCCTTGCCCGTGGGAAGAAGAACAAGAAGATTCGGCCTCCCCTCTTCTCACAAGTTTAGCTCTTGCTCCCTTGCCTCCCTCTTGCTGCATGCTACCTTGCCGGAATCCCCTTGTCACAAGGAATCTGACTCACCCCTTCTTCTTGTTCAGGAAGGTCGGCAGCGAGCTCTCCCAGCGAGGACCTCTCGGTCGACCTGATGCGGGCACCCTCCCGACGACGAAACCAGGTGTACCGCCCATCCCCGAGGTTGCCTCGGACCGCCGCTCCTCCTCCCCTGCTTCTCTAACACTGGCAGGACCCCAGGTGAGCACCCCAAGCTTCACCGAGCCCACTAGGGTTTCCTCCCGAGCACCACTGCCGTGGGGAAGACGACGCACGGACATCGTCAGATCTGAGTCGAACCGGCGGCTCAGATCTCCCCATACCCCTTCGGGGATGGGTGGCGCTGGCGGGCCGGCCCACTCCGGCTGGCCGACCTCTATCGCCCGCGCGCGTCCCCCTTCTTCGGGACAGATGCCCGCTGGCTGCCCACTCCCCCTCGGGATCTGGCCCGCTGACAGCCCCAACCTTTCTCCTTTTTCCTTTAAAATTCCAAATCTGTTATTGTGCAGTTTGGTTTAGATCCCAAATAAAATGGAAAACCCTTACATTTGAACAAATCTAATTTTCCTTAGGTACACAAACGTTTTACCTAACGGATGTTTATAATAGGTATGATAAATCCCAAATAGAGGCAGTGGTGACCCTATTGGATGTTTATAATAGGTATGATAAATCCTCTACCAAGAGATACCCATTTCACTAATTAAATTCTCCAGAGTGTTTTATTCACCCAAATGACCTAAGTCCAATTAGTATGGAAAGGTGACACACATACCCTTCATATGCCCCATCTTAGTTGCTTCCTACATTGCTGGTAGCAAAAATAACAACATAAAGCCTTTTCTGCCTTTAGAAAATTCACTAGGTCAAACCAAGTGAGGTTTTTACCTAATTCCAACTCTAAGTTAACACGCATACCCATATCCTACTTAATCCAGCAGCTCCTAATTTTATGAGTCCTTGTTAAATTTTAGTGAATTAAACTCTTCTATGCATGTTTTATTCACTATTAAAATCATTACAGTAGCTCTGTAACTCTAAAAATGTTGATTATAATTTCTTCAGAAAGGCATTCTCAGTACCTAACATGTGACCTTGGAATCAACTAAAAATCTTCTGTAAAATAAATCTGATGAAAAAGACAATCCTAGCCAGTACTGCCTTTGGGAATTTCTCAAGGGCATTATGGTAATATTTTTGAGGAGATTCCAACTCCTCTTGATTCAGTCCATAAAATACTACCTTTTAACCCAAGGAAACAATTTTTGGATCTCCAGAGAAGTTCTGGTGAATTATTTCCTAAAACTAGGGTTTTATCCACTACAAAATTCATTATAAATCAAGGGAAAATGATAAAATAGTGAAACCACTTTCGTTGGCTTCATTTTATCAATATCTATCTGATGGTAACATTTTTATTCAATAGTAATGGTATCATACAGATCAAGCCCTTGGTCAAAAACCCTCTCTAGTTTCTAGACTATAAATCCAAAGGGGATCCCTTCCCTAATCATCTACCACTCCAATCAAATAAAACCTCCAACATCTTACTGATGTTTATCCTATATATATCTCTCGTTTGCTGTATGGTTTGATGCTTGTATGTCTTGTATTGATTGGTGTATTTTTTGTTTGCATGTATGCTCTATAACGGCGATATCTGCGATTGTGTGACGTCGAGAAGAAGGAAGCATCGGGGTTATCTTATTAATTGTATTGGTATTCTGGTTATCTTACGAAGCCAAGGGACATCTCGCTGGTCATAGGCAAGCCACCATTCTAGAACTCCTATATTAACCTACTTCTGTTTATCAATTGTTTTATATCTCGTTTATAAATTGCATGATCACAGGCATGGTTTGTTTCAAATAAAAGTGCGTGAGTAACTTGGCTTCTCCAAGTTATGCATGAGTGTCCATTAGGACACCTATCCTTTTCACCTATGTTTACCCCTTTAGACTGAGGCAACGATGATTAGCATCTTCCCTCTTGGAACCCACAGATTTTCAAATATAAAACTATTTTGGAGCTTTACCATACCACAAAGTTTTCAAATTAAAACCCTTGGGAAAAAGGCATCGTTCGTGAGTGGAAGTTTTACTAAAAGAAGTAGTGGCTTATGCCTCGAGACAACTCAAAACTCATGAGGTGAACTACCCTACGAATAATTTAGAGTTAGCCTCTGTCGTTCATGCACTCAAAACATGGAGGCACTATCTTTTGGGAAAGCGTTGTGAAGTGTTCACAGATCACAAAAGTTTGAAGTATATCTTCACCCAAAATGAAATTAATACGAGACAAAGAAGATGGCTAGAACTTATCAAAGACTATGACTTAAGTTTGCAATACCATCCCGGTAAAGCAAATGTTGTAGCAGATGCTCTAAGTCGTAAGGTTTTTGTGAATGGCCTTACCAAAGGAGAATTGCCAGATGATCTGTGTACCCAATTTAGAAAACTCATTGAGATTGTGCACGAAGGACATCTCATGTCTTTGGATGTTCAACCCACTTTGTTGGACAAGATCGAGAAGCCTGTAAGACGATAAGGAAATTGAAGAGATTAAGGAAAAGATTGGCAAAGGAAAAGCCAAAGAATTCCATGAAGACGAACAGGGTACTTTATGGCATGGGAAACGTATCTGTGTTCCCCAAGACCCGGAGTTACGGAAACTGATTTTGCAGGAATTACACAACTCTCCGTATTCTATTCACCCGGGTAACACCAAAATGTACATGGACATGAAAGAAAGATTTTGGTGGAATAATCTCAAGAAGGACATCGCCGAACATATTGCTTTGTGTGATGTATGTAGTAGAGTGAAAGCGGAGCATCAGAAACCAGCAGGTTTACTGCAACCACTACCTAATCCTGATTGGAAGTGGGACAAGATTGGTATGGATTTCATTACCGGATTACCAAGGACCTGGCCAGGATACGATTCTATTTGGGTAGTAGTGGATCGCCTAACTAAAGTGGCTCATTTCATACCCGTGAAGACAACCTATACAAGTGCTAAGTTAGCCAAAATCTACATGAGTAGAATTGTATGTCTACATGGAGTGCCCAAGAGTATTGTGTCTGATAGGGGAACTCAATTCACTTCCCATTTTTGGAGACAGCTAGATGAGTCATTGGGAACGAGGTTGGAATTCAGTACTGCCTTTCATCCTCAAACCGATGGACAAACAGAAAGGACTAATCAAATTCTTGAAGACATGTTGAGGGCATGTGCCCTATGGAGCCAGTTGGGATGAAAGTCTGCCTTACGCAGAGTTTTCTTATAACAACAGCTATCAAGCCAGCATTGAGATGGCATCGTTTGAGTTTCTCTACGGAAGAAAGTGTACCACCCCATTTTTATGGAACGGTGTGGGAGAAAGAAGTTTATTTGGGCCAGATCTTATCAAAGAAGCCGAAGAGAAGTTCAAATTGGTTAAGGACAGGTTGAAGATAGCACAGTCCCGGCAGAAAAGCTACGTAGATCCTAAGCGTAGAGAAGTCACCTACGAAGTCGGTGATAGAGCTTATCTTAGAGTGTCACCACTTCGTGGAGTGAAGAGATTCAGAGTCAAAGGAAAATTGGCACCAAGATATGTTGGGCCATTCAAGATTCTGAGTCGCAAAGGAGAAGTTGCCTATGAAATTGAACTACCGGAATCTTTGCCAGCAGTTCATAATGTGTTTCATGTGAGTCAAATTAAGAAATGTCATCCAGAAATGGAAGAAACTTCTTTGAAGGATACTATACCTTTGGAGGTGGTTCAACTGGAAAGTGATCTCACTTATGAAGAGAAACCTATCAAGATTCTTGAGACTGCAGAAAGAGTCACAAGGACTAAGACTATCAAGTTTTGCAAAGTGCAGTGGAATCATCATTCCGAAGAGGAAGCAACATGGGAAAGAGAAGATGATCTTCGAAAAGACCACCCTCACCTATTTGCTAGCCAATCCGAATCTCGAGGGCGAGATTAACCTTAAGGGGGTTAGATTTGTAACATCCCTAAAATCATGTTTCAAACTCATGCATATCATCCATGCATCCATGATCATATAGAATTCATTTCAAACAAAACCATTCAAAAACAGGAGCATATGAGCTCATTATTTTATGTGATCATCATTTGAAACAAATGCTACTCTTTCCATGGGAGGTTGTGGTTCATGAAACCAAACTTTGTGCCTTGTTGTTTCAGAGTGTGTTGCTTGATTGCTAAGGTTTAAACCAAGATTTCAAAGCAAAAACAATTTGAAAACCAATTTCAAAATCAAATTGAAACAAGTGCTATGTCACTGTTATTTTGTCTTTCCAAAAATGACCAAGCCAATTCAAAGAGACCACATGGTTTTATGCCTAGAATTGTGACTGTTGCACACTGCAAAAATCCTGAAAAGTTTTGAATTCAAATAGAGTTTGAATTCATTTGAAAATCATTCCAGAAAATCAAATCGGAAATAGAAAAGGAATAAAGAAAAAGAAAAGGGCCGGCGCCAGACTTTGGGCCCAACAGTGAAACCAGCCCAACTAGCCCACCCGGGTCCCCTCTCTCTCTCTCTCACGCGCAGAAGCACCCAGCGAGCCGCTGACACCCGGACCCCACTCCCCCTCTGTTCTATTCGCTGACAAGCGGGCCCCGTCCACGTCGTCATCGTTTTCCCCAGATTCCGCGCACGAACACCGCCGCTGGCCGAAGCTGCGTTGATTCCGCGGCGTAATTGGCATTGAATCACTGAGCGTTTCTTGTCGAGCCTCTGCCTACTTAAGTCCCTCCCTCTCGCGGACATTTCCCCTCACCCAATTTCCTCTCCACGCCATCAGGCTGCTCGCAACTCGCTCGACGCTGCCGCTGTTCCGACGACCTCGCCGACGAATTCTGGTGAGCACCGTGTCTCCCTCTATCCATGATTCATACTAGCATGCTCTGCAACTCCGTGCGCATCTACTAACGTCTTTCATTTGCCCGCGCATGGTCTGTAGCCTCGGCAACGACAACGACCGAGCGCCACCGCTCTCTGCACAAACTCCGGCGACCTCTCCCCGTAAGTACCAGCCGCCCCTTGCCCTCTAGTTGATACGCCTAGGATCCCCATCGTCTTGCGCATCTAACATTGCCCTCCTTTTGCCTTAGCGCAACGCAGAACCTCGCCAACGTCGACCAGTAGCCGCACCCGACGCGTTCGCAAACTCCGGCGAGGAATCCCCGACGACCCCGAGCGCCCCTTCGCCAACCAGAGACGCGTTGAGCTTCACCTCATCACGGCGGTTTTGGTAAGCATCCTCTTCCCTCCACGGGCGACCTAGAACGCCGGCACCACCACTGGCAGAGCGCTCCACCGCTCGCCGTCGCCGCGCGCCGCCAGATCTTGGTCGTTTGATCAAGAGCCGTTGGATCTAGATCCAACGCGTGCGATAGAATCACTTAACGAAACGGTACGTTAGATCTGAGCCGTACGCGATCACTTAAATCCAACGATCTGCATCGACCGATCCGTGCGAATCGGTACGCGCCAATAGGATAGCGCCGCGTGGCAGTGAGTTAGATTTAAAACAGATTTTGAATCAGATTTTAGTTCAAATTTTTTTTGTTTGTAACTTCTGATTCCCACGTTAGATTTTGGCAAATTTTATACCGTTGGAATCAGGAAGAGAATACCTTTCTAAATATGCAATGTGTTTAATGTTTAGCTTCTGTTAAAATGGTTTCTTTTGCAAAAACATGTGTAGGGCTTATTTAGTTATATGAATTGTTTAGGAATTGTTTTAGTGTTAAATAAAATTTGGTTTGGCAAAGTTTTGACTTGTTTAGAATTCATTACTATGCACTTATTTGGTTTAATTTTAAAAATCATCCCTTAGCATCTTGCATGCATGCATATATATTTTTGATTGTATATGTTTTGTATGTGATTGTGGCTATATTCTATGTGTAGATTTTGGTGCTAGTGATTGTGATTGTGAAGAGTGCTACTCTCCCAACTACCAAGGCAAGTGGTACTTCATGAATATTTCCATACCTATATTTTATACAAGCATTAGAAATATTTTGCTAAGTCTTGCATGTTACTATTTTTGCCAAATGCCATGTTGGGAAATCCTAAGTAGTTGTAGAATTGCTAGGAAATTTCTAAGTTAAGTTACTATCTATGCCATGCTTAGCATAGCTAGTAGCAAACAAGGGTTGGTGAAATATACATGCTATGATGAAAATATTTCTAAGTCTTTGGACTTATGTTTTTCTTAATAAAACAACTAAGTCAATGAATCACCTGGGTGGAATGGGACTTGATTGGTGGTTTTGGTTGAGTGGTTACACAAGGCCCATGGCTATGGTTTACCTTGTGTATCTCACTTGTGGAAAGCCACCCAGGAACAAAGGGATTTTAGAGGCCAAGTGTTGAGAAGCTTCTAGTGCAGCCACTTGGCAATATGGGCTCTGCCTGGATCACATAGGTTGCTAGAACTTAGCCATTTGGACAGTTGGTGGTAGTGGGAATGATAGGTTGGAACGCGTCCATTTGGTCTAAGGGAAGGCTTCTGAAAGGTCCTGTCTTGGTGAAACCAAGTCTGGTGGGGAAAGTGCACAACCTCTGCAGATGGAAAAATCTAAGTACTTAGCCAAGTCCATGGCAATGGACAACTTGAGCATCAAGGCATGGAAGCTATCAAGAATCTCATCATTCCAACTTCTAAGTAAAAACTTGTGGGTGAACAAGGGTGAAGGACATCAATGTCTATTGGTGGTTCCTTGGGAAAAGTTTTGACAAAGAAAAACTTAGTGATTTCAACTAACAGGAAAAACCTATTTTGAGCAAAGCAAGCCAAGCTACACTTAGCCAAATTTGCATATAGTATCTAGACCACTTAAAATATACTAAGGTATCACTTGCCAATACTATTCCAAAGTATTGACCCACTATGGCTGTAACTTGTGATGTTGTAGGTTACTCTGATGAGGATTAGGTGTCATGAGTCTACACTCAACATGTTTGCCTGTGGCACATGAAGATGAAGACTTATATTTATTTACTTATCCAAAATATTGTAATAGGCCTGTGGGCTTGAGTTGTAAAGACTATGTTTATCTCTGGAATGGATGTAATAAATGACCTTTGTGTCTGTGTACTTCATCTTAAACTGTGGATGCTAACAATGATGCAGGGACTAGCATTGCAATCACAGGGGTCCTTCTCCTTTACAAAGGAGGGATCTTACAGATGGTATCAGAGCACTGTGTTGCCTGTAGGATTATGACCCTAGGATTGGAAACCACTAAGGAAAATTTTTCAACTACTTCTACACTTGTCTATTCTTCTCGTAAACTTTTCTAATCTTCTCTCTCATCTCTATTTGTAGATGAACTCCATCAACGAAGCCGTGAGGAAAGGACCACTCTTGACAATGACTTTGTAGTGTGAGACTGAATTCCCCAAGGCTCTCAAGGACCTCATGGTTGCATTAGAGATACAAGTTGCAGCTGTGTACAAAGGTTTTCCAGTGATGGATGAAGGAGTGAAATACTGGTGGGTGCAACTTCACTTGTATAAAAACAAGGAAGACAACCATCAGGAAAAAGGATTCTACATGTTCACCAATTCAGTGGTGCACCCTACATTCTTTGAATCAGCAAGGGATGCAGCTTGGAAGACCATCAAGGAACTTGGTGATAGAGTCAAGTGCAGAATGCTCAACCTCCAAAATGATCTAAGGAAAGAGAAGGAACATAACCAAGAGTTGGAAGCTACCAACCAAACCTTAAGAGGAGACATTATAGACTTAGTGATGGAATCATGTGAGCAAGATAGGCTGATTGCTTCTAGAAACATTGTGTTAGCCAACAGATCCAGTGAGATAGGATTGTAAACGTACTTTGTTAGTTGGACCACCACCTATCACCCTATTTTCCAAAATGTTGCTTTAAAATAAGATTGAACCTTGGATGTTGTAATGGCTTCATGTATGAATGACTTGTGTGTTTTGCTTCCCAAGGATATGTATGTGATGTTTTGTCTTATGCTTTATCTTGAATTGTGTTGTTCTAACTTTTCTATCTTATAAATAGATGCCTATTACCATCAGCACTGTTGAGGAGTTCCAGGTTACCCGCTTTGGTCCTCGTATCGTTGAGCTTACTACTTTGCTCAATCTCCCTCTTCCCACCATCATGGTGCATCCCCTCACCAAGTTTGAGAGGAAGGACCTCTGGGGCTTCAAGGTCAACCAGCCCGGACGCTGCATTTGAGCCTACCACGGAGGCCATTGTCTTCAAGCTCATGCACGATGACAGGGAGAGAGGCCTTGAGGTAGTTATGCAGGACCTGATAGGAAGTCTGCTAGGGCGACACTCCCGACAGGTTAGAGGTACCCACTTTCACGTCTTCGGAAGACGTGATGACGATGGAGAGTCCATCGATTTCGAGGACGATTCGAGGGACGCAGCAGAGCCGATACGCCTGTACCTCCAGGACTTAGAGTCTCTCATTAGGCACGGACACGAACATGACCAATTTCATGCTCAGCAATGATGAGCTCCAGGTGCAGCTTCGCGAGAAGGACAAGCTCTTCGCGCAGCAAGACGAGATAGTCAAGGAAATGGAGGCGAAGTTCGAGACCCAGGACAAGAAGTTCAAGAGTCAGGAGAAGCGTGTCCAGGATAGGAACAAGAAGATCCGGGACATGACTGAAGAACTGCAGTCCAGGGACTTCGAGCTAGAGCAGCAGCAGTCGGTGATTGAGAGGCTTCGTTCTCAGAAGAGGGCTCTCAAGGCCAAGATAGAGACCTTGACCACTAGCATTGAGGAGAACAAGACCGCGATGGAGAACGCATGTCTTACCTTTGTCGAGGAGGAGATTGATGCCGATGAGTAGACTTGACTACTCGTTTATCTTTTATTATCATACTTGCTATTTGAGAACTTGTTATTGGACCATCCGACATATGGATGGCTTGCTACTTGTGTGTTTTACTTTATGAACTTGTTATCTTGTTGTTGAACTTTTGTCTTTGTGTTGCATTCTTGTGTATGCTTATGTGATGTAATGTGCATGAAATCATCTATGGGTATCTCATTCTTATCTCTATTTGAACAAACCACAGATGCCTCCCCGTCGTGCAAACCCCAACCCCAACAACAACAACAACAATCACTCCAGAAATGCAGCAAATGATGACTGCTCAAACACAGCTGATGAAGATAATGACAACATTCATCCAGAACCAAAACACCAACAACAACAACAACAACAATAACAACAACAACCCTCCGGGCTTTGATATGCTTACTAGATTCTTGAGATTAAGGCCAGCAAAGTTCTCAGGAACGATTGATCCCATGGTGGCCAATGATTGGCTACGCTCAGTAAACAAGGACTTGGTAACCGTGGGCTGTACGGATGCTGAAAAGGTCAGATTTGCAGCACATCTGCTGGAAAGGCCAGCCGCCACTTGGTGGGACAACTTCCAGATCACCACTCCCATAGATGAAGTGACATGGGCTATCTTTGAAGATGGCTTTTGCACTGCTCATATCTCATCAGGAGTGATGAGTCTGAAAAAGAAAAAGTTCCACAATTTGAAGCAGCGCCACCGCAGCGTGGCTGAATATATTGAGGAGTTCAACAATCTGGCGCGTTATGCAACGGATGAAGTTGACACTGATGCCAAGAGAAAGGAAAAATTTCTTGAAGGCTTGAATGATGAGCCGAATCTGCAATTGGCTGTGGCATATGTTCCCACTTATCAGTCGCTCTGTGACAAGGCCGCTATTTTGGAGAACAAAATAAAGCAATTTGAGAGTAGAAAGAGGAAGCACTCCGACAAGCACAGCTCGGGATCGTCTCACAAACGATCTCATTATGATGACAGCGAAAGCTCAGGATCCCACAAGCATGGGAAATTCAACAAGCACCACAACCACAACTGTCATGACAACAAGCATCATCGCAGTCATGACAACGACAAGTACAAGAACCACAAGAGTGGACATAAGAGCCACCACAGTGGTAATGGAAGTGGAAGTCAGCCTGTTAAGAGAGACATCAGTCAGGTTGAATGCTTCAAATGCAAGAAGATGGGGCATTATGCAAATGACTGCCCCGAAAAGAAAGTTGAAGGACCTAACAAGCCCAACCCTTTTCAGAAGGGACAAGTGAACCACATCAATGTGGAGGAGGTCTATGAGGAGACTGATGCTGTTGCTGGTAAGTTCAGACTCAATTCTATTCCAGCATTTGTACTCTTTTGATACTGGTGCATCTCATTCATTCATATCAAGAGAATTTGTTGAAAGAAATGAACTACCGGTAGAAACTATTGGGTGTCCTATAAAAGTAAGTTCTCCTGGTGGAGAAATGATAGTGAATTCAGGATGTCATGATCTAGTCATAGAATTTGGGAAATATAAGTTTCCCGTTAACTTGATAATTCTAAACTCCCAAGGATTGGATGTCATTCTGGGAATGGACTGGATGACTAAGTACAAAGGAGTGATAGATTGTGCCAACCATACTGTCTCACTCACAACTCCAGAAAATAAAAGGATCAGGTTCAAGACCAACTTTGAAGCAAAAAGGAGTATGCTTAATTCTCTTAAGGGGGTTAGCATGGACAGTGTGCCAATTATGAGTGAGTATCCGGATGTGTTTCCGGAAGAATTGCCGGGAATGCCACCAGATAGAGATGTGGAGTTTCTTATAGATTTGGTACCAGGGTCTGGACCAATAGCAAACAGACCTTATAAAATGTCAGTTGATGAACTGAAAGAACTCAAGAAACAACTTGGAGAACAGGTGCAGAAAGGATTTATTCAACCAAGTTCTTCATCTTGGGGAGCCCCAGTTTTGTTCATGGAGAAGAAAGATAGAAGTCAAAAGTTATGCATAGATTACCGTTCACTCAACGAGGTAACTATCAAGAACAAATACCCTTTGCCTAGAATCAATGACTTGTTTGATCAGCTAGAAGGAGCATGTGTGTTCTCAAAGATTGATCTAAGGTCAGGCTATTTTCAACTCAAGATAAGGGAACAAGACATACCTAAGACAACATTCACTACAAGGTATGGATTGTATGAGTATACCGTAATGCCTTTTGGTTTGACCAATGCTCCATCATACTTCATGAATATGATGAACAAGGTGTTCATGGAATTCCTTGACAAGTTTGTTGTCGTATTCATCGATGACATATTAGTCTACTCCAAGAGCAAAGAAGAACATGAAGGACATTTGCGTTTGATACTTGAGAAGTTAAGATAGCATAAACTTTATGCCAAATTCAGCAAGTGTGAGTTCTGGTTGGATGAAGTTGGTTTTCTTGGTCATGTTATGACAAAGGATGGTGTAGCAGTTGATCCTGCTAAAGATTCAGCTGTGACTGAATGGGAATCTCCCAAGTCAGTGAAGGAAGTTCGTAGTTTCCTTGGCTTAGCGGGTTACTACAGAAGGTTCATTGAGAATTTCTCAAAGGTCGCTAAGCCTATGACTGAATTGCTAAAGAAAGACAAGAAGTTTGCTTGGTCTGAAGGTTGTGAACTCAGCTTTCAGGAATTGAAGAAGAGACTTGTGATAGCACCAGTCTTGTGTCTGCCAGATTTGGAAAAGGATTTCCAAGTATATTGTGATGCGTCTCATCAAGGTTTGGGTGCAGTACTTATGCAAGACGGTAAAGTAGTGGCTTATGCCTCGAGACAACTCAAAACTCATGAGGTGAACTACCCTACGCATGATTTAGAGTTAGCCTCTGTCGTTCATGCACTCAAAACATGGAGGCACTATCTTTTGGGAAAGCGTTGTGAAGTGTTCACAGATCACAAAAGTTTGAAGTATATCTTCACCCAAAATGAAATTAATACGAGACAAAGAAGATGGCTAGAACTTATCAAAGACTATGACTTAAGTTTGCAATACCATCCCGGTAAAGCAAATGTTGTAGCAGATGCTCTAAGTCGTAAGGTTTTTGTGAATGGCCTTACCAAAGGAGAATTGCCAGATGATCTGTGTACCCAATTTAGAAAACTCAGATTGGAGATTGTGCCTGAAGGACATCTCATGTCTTTGGATGTTCAACCCACTTTGTTGGACAAGATCAGAGAAGCCCAGAAGACTGATAAGGAAATTGAAGAGATTAAGGAAAAGATTGGCAAAGGAAAAGCCAAAGAATTCCATGAAGACGAACAGGGTACTTTATGGCATGGGAAACGTATCTGTGTTCCCCAAGACCCGGAGTTACGGAAACTGATTTTGCAGGAATTACACAACTCTCCGTATTCTATTCACCCGGGTAACACCAAAATGTACATGGACATGAAAGAAAGATTTTGGTGGAATAATCTCAAGAAGGACATCGCCGAACATATTGCTTTGTGTGATGTATGTAGTAGAGTGAAAGCGGAGCATCAGAAACCAGCAGGTTTACTGCAACCACTACCTATTCCTGATTGGAAGTGGGACAAGATTGGTATGGATTTCATTACCGGATTACCAAGGACCTGGCCAGGATACGATTCTATTTGGGTAGTAGTGGATCGCCTAACTAAAGTGGCTCATTTCATACCCGTGAAGACAACCTATACAAGTGCTAAGTTAGCCAAAATCTACATGAGTAGAATTGTATGTCTACATGGAGTGCCCAAGAGTATTGTGTCTGATAGGGGAACTCAATTCACTTCCCATTTTTGGAGATAGCTAGATGAGTCATTGGGAACGAGGTTGGAATTCAGTACTGCCTTTCATCCTCAAACCGATGGACAAACAGAAAGGACTAATCAAATTCTTGAAGACATGTTGAGGGCATGTGCCCTATGGAGCCAGTTGGGATGAAAGTCTGCCTTACGCAGAGTTTTCTTATAACAACAGCTATCAAGCCAGCATTGAGATGGCACCGTTTGAGTTTCTCTACGGAAGAAAGTGTACCACCCCATTGTTATGGAACGGTGTGGGAGAAAGAAGTTTATTTGGGCCAGATCTTATCAAAGAAGCCGAAGAGAAGTTCAAATTGGTTAAGGACAGGTTGAAGATAGCACAGTCCCGACAGAAAAGCTACGTAGATCCTAAGCGTAGAGAAGTCACCTACGAAGTCGGTGATAGAGCTTATCTTAGAGTGTCACCACTTCGTGGAGTGAAGATATTCAGAGTCAAAGGAAAATTGGCACCAAGATATGTTGGGCCATTCAAGATTCTGAGTCGCAAAGGAGAAGTTGCATATGAAATTGAACTACCGGAATCTTTGTCAGCAGTTCATAATGTGTTTCATGTGAGTCAACTTAAGAAATGTCATCCAGAAATGGAAGAAACTTCTTTGAAGGATACTATACCTTTGGAGGTGGTTCAACTGGAAAGTGATCTCACTTATGAAGAGAAACCTATCAAGATTCTTGAGACTGCAGAAAGAGTCACACGGACTAAGACTATCAAGTTTTGCAAAGTGCAGTGGAATCATCATTCCGAAGAGGAAGCAACATGGGAAAGAGAAGATGATCTCCGAAAAGACCGCCCTCACCTATTTGCTAGCCAATCCGAATCTCGAGGGCGAGATTAACCTTAAGGGGGTTAGATTTGTAACATCCCTAAAATCATGTTTCAAACTCATGCATATCATCCATGCATCCATGATCATATAGAATTCATTTCAAACAAAACCATTCAAAAACAGGAGCATATGAGCTCATTATTTTATGTGATCATCATTTGAAACAAATGCTACTCTTTCCATGGGAGGTTGTGGTTCATGAAACCAAACTTTGTGCCTTGTTGTTTCAGAGTGTGTTGCTTGATTGCTAAGGTTTAAACCAAGATTTCAAAGTAAAAACAATTTGAAAACCAATTTCAAAATCAAATTGAAACAAGTGCTATGTCACTGTTATTTTGTCTTTCCAAAAATGACCAAGCCAATTCAAAGAGACCACATGGTTTTATGCCTAGAATTGTGACTGTTGCACACTGCAAAAATCCTGAAAAGTTTTGAATTCAAATAGAGTTTGAATTCATTTGAAAATCATTCCAGAAAATCAAATCGGAAATAGAAAAGGAATAAAGAAAAAGAAAAGGGCCGGCTGCACTTTGGGCCCAACAAACCAAACCAACTAGCCCACGGTCCCTCTCTCACGCCTTGAAGCACCCAGCGACACCCGGACCCCTCTCGTTTCTATTCACGACAAGCGGCCCCCGCCCACGCCGTCATCGTCTTCCCAGATTCCAAGACGAACACCGCCTGGCCGTTCGCGTTGATTCATGGCGTAATTGGCATTGAATCACTGGCGTTTCTTGTCGAGCCTCCCTACTTAAGTCCCTCCTCTCGGACATTTCCTCACCCAATTTCTCCACGCCATCAGGCTGCCGAACTTCTTCGACGCGCTGCCGCTGTTCCGACGACCTCGCCGACGAATTCCGGTGAGCACCGTGTCTCCCTCTATCCATGATTCATACTAGCATGCTCTGCAACTCCGTGCGCATCTACTAACGTCTTTCATTTGCCCGCGCATGGTCTGTAGCCTCGGCAACGACAACGACCGAGCGCCGCCGCTCTCTGCACCAACTCCGGCGACCTCTCCCCGTAAGTACCAGCCGCCCCTTGCCCTCTAGTTGATACTCCTAGGATCCCCATCGTCTTGCGCATCTAACATTGCCCTCCTTTTGCCTTAGCGCAACGCAGAACCTCGCCAACGTCGACCAGTAGCCGCACCCGACGCGTTCGCAAACTCCGGCGAGGAATCCCCGACGACCCCGAGCGCCCCTTCGCCAACCAGAGACGCGTTGAGCTTCACCTCGTCACGGTGGTTCTGGTAAGCATCCTCTTCCCTCCCCGGGCGACCTAGAACACCGGTACCGCCACTGGAAGAGCGCTCCACCGCTCGCCGTCGCCGCGCGCCGCCAGATCTTGGTGGTTTGATCAAGAGCCGTTGGATCTAGATCCAACGCATGCGATAGAATCACTTAACGAAACGGTACGTTAGATCTGAGCCGTACGCGATCACTTAAATCCAACGATCTGCATCGACCAATCCGTGCGAATCGGTACGCGCCAATAGGATAGCGCCGCGTGGCAGTGAGTTAGATTTAAAACAGATTTTGAATCAGATTTTAGTTCAAATTTGTTTTGTTTATAACTTTTGATTCCCACGTTAGATTTTGGCAAATTTTATACCGTTGGAATCAGGAAGACAAGCCCTTTCTAAATATGCAATGTGTTTAATGTTTAGCTTCTGTTAAAATGGTTTCTTTTGCAAAAACATGTGTAGGGCTTATTTAGTTATATGAATTGTTTAGGAATTGTTTTAGTGTTAAATAAAATTTGGTTTGGCAAAGTTTTTACTTGTTTAGAATTCATTACTATGCACTTATTTGGTTGAATTTTAAAAATCATCCCTTAGCATCTTTCATGCATGCATATATATTTTTGATTGTATATGTTTTGTATGTGATTGTGGCTATATTCTATGTGTAGATTTTGGTGCTAGTGATTGTGATTGTGAAGAGTGCTACTATCCCAACTACCAAGGCAAGTGGTACTTCATGAATATTTCCATCCCTATATTTTATACAAGCATTAGAAATATTTTGCTAAGTCTTGCATGTTACTATTTTTGCCAAATGCCATGTTGGGAAATCCTAAGTAGTTGTAGAATTGCTAGGAAATTTCTAAGTTAAGTTACTATATGCCATGCTTAGCCTAGCTAGTAGAAAACAAGGGTTGGTGAAATATACATGCTATGATGAAAATATTTCTAAGTCTTTGGACTTATGTTTTTCTTAATTAAACAACTAAGTCAACGAATCACCTGGGTGGAATGGGACTTGATTGGTGGTTTTGGTTGAGTGGTTACACAAGGCCCATGGCTATGGTTTACCTTGTGTATCTCACTTGTGGAAAGCCACCCAGGAACAAAGGGATTTAGAGGCCAAGTGTTGAGAAGCTTCTAGTGCAGCCACTTGGCAATATGGGCTCGGCCTGGATCACATAGGTTGCTAGAACTTAGCCATTTGGACAGTTGGTGGTAGTGGGAATGATAGGTTGGAATGCGTCCATTTGGTCTAAGGGAAGGCTTCTGAAAGGTCCTGTCTTGGTAAAACCGAGTCTAGTGGGGAAAGTGCACAACCTCTGCAGATGGAAAAATCTAAGTACTTAGCCAAGTCCATGGCAATGGACAACTTGAGCATCAAGGCATGGAAGCTATCAAGAATCTCATCATTCCAACTTCTAAGTAAAAACTTGTGGGTGAACAAGGGTGAAGGACCTCAATGTCTATTGGTGGTTCCTTGGGAAAAGTTTTGACAAAGAAAAACTTAGTGATTTCAACTAACAGGAAAAACCTATTTTGAGCAAAGCAAGCCAAGCTACACTTAGCCAAATTTGCATATAGTATCTAGACCACTTAAAATATACTAAGGTATCACTTGCCAATACTATTCCAAAGTATTGACCCACTGTGGCTGTAACTTGTGATGTTGCAGGTTACTCTGATGAGGATTAGGTGTCATGAGTCTACACTCAACATGTTTGCCTGTGGCACATGAAGATGAAGACTTATATTTATTTACTTATCCAAAATATTGTAATAGGCCTGTGGCCTTGAGTTGTAAAGACTATGTTTATCTCTGGAATGGATGTAATAAATGACCTTTGTGTCTGTGTACTTCATCTTAAACTGTGGATGCTAGCAATGATCCAGGGACTAGTATTGCAATCACATGGATCCTTCTCCTTTACAAAGGAGGGATCTTACATAGTATTAGGCTTGCATAGGTCAACTTGATTAGTAAGGCTTGCACAAGTATCAGTATAATCTTGCTAAGTTAATAGCTTGCAAGTATTGGCTTGCCTTGTGTAGAGCAGTGGTTGAAGTTCTCCTCGGCTTCTTCTTCGTAGTATCCTCCTTCCTCCTCGTATCCTTGGTCGGCACTAGCGTCTATAAATAAATACGAGGTACAAAATCACCACAATACTTAACTACTTTCAATCATCACACAAAGGGGTTCTATAGATGATCTAGCATCATCACTAACATTACAAGACTAAAGCATTTGTCTTATTGATTTTATTTTTAGAAAAGTAATTTCTACTCATTGAAAAACTACTTAATATCTAAAATTCTCCAAACCAAACATGGGACCATGTTGACACATGTCATCACCACATATTTCAGTACATGGGAATGTGATTTAAAGTGGTGTCACAATTTAATAAGGTTTAGCCCTTTTTATTTTAAATAAATAAAGTGACTAGAAATGCCTATGTGGCATGCTTTTATTACTTGGACATTATTTCTGTAAGTAAACCCATATATTTTTATATATTCTGAATGGTATGGTCAAATATGATTTTTTAGAGTTGGAATCAACTCAAAATCTATTATGGTTTAAATTTGAAAAATGTTTGAATGCAGAAAAGCTTCTGCCTTGTTATTTTTACCAAGGGTGATCTACAGATCCAAATGACTTGAATCCAACGGGCTTGGATTAAGCATTTCAATACCTTTCTAACAAAATTGTTTTCATTCAATTTGGTTCATTGAATCGAGCTGGGTTAATTTTTGAAACTAGGTACAGAACTATGTTTGAATGAAAATAGAAAAATCTAAATTCAAACGAGTGGGCTATGCGGGAAGGGGAAATGGGCCGGCCCAGTATCACTGACAGGGGGTTCCACCAGTTAGTGGATCTTTAAACGCAAAGCGGTATAGGGCGATATCGGCCGCACGATCTAAGTCTAATCGAATGGCTACGGCTCATCGTCCACGTCGGGCAGCGCCGGCGAGATAGAACCCTAACGCGACAGGTGGGGGTCGTGGGAGGCTCACCGGGGCTCAGGCGAAGGTTGGCGATGCGGGCGAACGACGAAGTCGAGGACGGCGAACCTCCTGGTACTGGCAGCTCCTCCTGGGGCGGCTCCAATCGATGGCTTCCTTCTTCTCCAGCAGCGGCGGGCTCTGGTGAAATTCCGGCGATGCGCTGCTCGCCTTGCTCCGGGAATGGGGTGGGGTGGTTCTGGGTGAGAGGGGAGTAGAATGGTGTGAATAATTCGAGCGGGGGAGGCCTCTATTTATAGTGGAGAGAGGGGACCGACGGGCGCAAGCTGAGCTCGTCGTGGTCGACAGCACAGAGGGCTATCGGTGTGGACGACGGTAGTGTGCGGTGCTATGCTCCTTGGCGAAGCTCCACAGCGTGGTGGCGAGGCGTGGGGCGGTGCTGATCGGTCGGAATGCTGCGGTGCTCTGCGCGTGCCCGACGGAAGTTTTAATGGCGCACATCGCACGTGGTCCGCGCGGCGGCGAACGGGCTTCGCCGTGTCTGCGGGGTTGCTGGGACGGTGGTGATCACGCATGTAAGCGGCAAGGGCGGCGCACGGTCTGTGGGTGCTGGTCGAGCGTGGCGCACGGGGTGCGCTCTCGGCATGCTCGCAGAGCTTCTTGGCATGGCTCGGGAATGTGGTCCAGTGGCTGGCATTGCTCGCGGCTGGGACAGGGAGTGGCGGTGGGATGCTAGCTTGCTCCCAGACAAGGTTGGCGAGGCTAGTGCTGCTCGTAGCTTTCTGTCGACTATGGGGTGGCAATGGTGCTCTCGGCCTGTTCACCATTGATGAGAATGGCCAGCTTATAGTGGTGCTAGTGATTAGTTAGGGTTGTTAGATGATCTACTAAGGCTAGTGGTGTCCAGAGAGGGAACAAGTTAGGCCAGAATCACTGCACACTATAGTGTTTAGGATTTGTTTGATTTGCATCAGCAAGGTGTTTGATGAAATGTCCGCATGAACTCAAGTTTTGAATTTTGAAAAAAATTTTGGTGAGTGTGCTAGGCATGTACTGGTGAGTCTGTGGATTCTTGAGTTTTGAAAGTTGAGCTTGTTTGAGTGGTTTTTGAAAAATTGGGATCTTCCCATATGATATAGATTCAATTTTAAACTGTCATTTAAACTATGCATTTGAATGATTTGGGATGATCACAAAGTGGGCCTTGGTACTTTGTTATGAGTACTATCAAGGGCTGCAAAGATCCAAACAAGTTTCTGTTAAGTTCTGAAAGTTAGAGATAGCCAAAGTAGGCATGGGAGTTAAATTGGCCAAAGTGACCATTCACTTAATTTGTTTGTTTTGATTTGTTTGTCTTTGGGAAAAGTGTGGGGATTGTTTAGACGATGTTTATTTCACCTAAGAATCATTTTACAAGCAAAGAAACACACAAGCATGGCAATTCAAAAGAATCCAAATTGGTAATGCATACACATATGAATGCTTTCATATTCTGAAAAGTTTTTGTTAACCCTAACTTTGATGATCCAAGTTTAATATTTTTGGGATGTTACAAACCTTCCTCCCTTAAACAAAATCTCATCCCGAGATTTGAAAAAGGACGAAAAAGATTACCTAGGATTTGAAGAGATCGGGAAACTTCGTCCTGATGTGATCTTCGCGCTCCCAGGTAGCTTCCTCTTCCGTGTGGTTTCTCCACTAAATCTTGAGAAACTTGATGCTTCGGGTTCTGGTGGTTCTGAAAGCTTCTTCCAAAATACGGATGGGTACTTCAGGATAGGTCAGGTCATTGTTGATCTCTATGGTCCGGTGATCGATATTCTTGAACACTTCGGTCTTCTCTGGAACTTCGAGGCACTTGCGAAGTAATGAGATATGGAACACATTGTGCACGGCTGGCATCTCTTCAGGCAGTTCCAATTGATACGACACTTCTCCTCGATGGTTCAGAATCTTGAAGGGTCCGATATATCTGGGGGCTAACTTTCCTTTGAGTTGGAAACGCTGCATTCCTTTCAATGGCGACACTTTCAGATACACAAAATCTCCTATGTTAAAGGCGAGGTCTCGATGTCTCTTGTCGGCGTAACTCTTCTGCCTTGACTGAGCGGTCTTGAGGTGCTCACGAATCTTGTGAACCTTCACTTCTGCTTCTCGTAGGATGTCAAGTCCGAAAATATGACTCTCTCCTACTTCCGACCAGTTCAAAGGGGTGCGGCACTTCCTTCCATACATGAATTCAAATGGGGCCATTTGCAAACTAGCTTGATAACTGTTGTTGTATGAAAATTTTGCAAAAAGGCAGCCAGTATTCCCACTTAGATCCATATTCTAACACACATGCTCTCAACATATCTTCGAGTATTTGATTTACTCGCTCCGTCTGTCCATCGGTCTAAGGGTGATACGCGGTGCTGAAATCTAGGCGGGTTCCTAAACCTTCTTGGACTTTCTTCCAGAATCTCGAGGTAAACTGAGTTCCTCGATCCGATACGATGTTCTTGGGGACTCCATGCAAACTGACGATTCTAGCGATGTATAACTCCGCTAGCTTCGAACTCTGATATGTGGTCTTGACGGGTAAGAAATGGGCGACTTTGGATAGTCTGTCCACTATGACCCAGATAGAGTCATTTCCCCTACTAGAAGTAGGCAATCCGGTGATAAAGTCCATTCCAACGGAATCCCATTTCCATTCTGGAATCTGCAATGGTTGCAACAATCTAGCGGGTCTTTGATGTCCTGCCTTAACTCGCTGACATATATCGCACTTGGCGATATAGCTTCCGATTTCTCTCTTCATCTTATGCCACCAAAATTGCTCTTTCAAATCTTGATACATCTTAGTTCCTCCGGGGTGGATAGAATAAAGAGTATCATGATCTTCCTTCAGAATAACTTCTTTCAACTCAGAATCTGCTAGTACACAAAGGCGTCCTTTGTACCACAGAACTCCTTCTTCGTCTTCGGTGAATCCGGGTACTTTGCCTGTACCGATACGACGCTTGATTCCGTCGATACTAGCATTTCCTTTCTGCGCCTCTTTGATCTGGCTGATCAAAGCGGGTTGAAGTTCTATGCTAGCCAAAAATCCTTAACTCACTATCTCCATTTGAAAATCTTCCATCTCCTTGTGCAGGCTTGGTTGCTCCTTCAAAATCATGGAGTTCATGCGGCACGGCAATATGCTAAGGGCATCTGCTACCACGTTGGCTTTACCGGGGTGATAGTGAATGTCCAGGTCATAATCCTTGATTAGCTCAATCCATCTTCTCTGCCTCATATTCAGCTCCTTCTGAATGAATATATACTTCAGGCTCTTGTGATCCGAATAAATCTCACAACAATTTCCCATCAGGTAATGCCTCTAGGTCTTCAGGGCTAGAACTAAGGCTGCGAGTTCGAGGTCATGGGTTGGGTAATTTTGCTCATGTTGCTTCAGTTGTCAAGATAGATAAGCTATAACTTTGCCTTCTTGCATTAGCACACATCCAAGACCGATCTTGGATGCATCACAATACACGTCGAAGGGCTTCGTGATATCCGGCATGATTAAGATTGGGGCTAAAATCAATCTCCTGTTGAGTTCTTGAAAACTCGCTTCACATTTGTCGGTCCATTCAAACTTCTTGTCCTTCTTCAGCAATTGGGTCATGGGTCTGGGAATACTCGAGAATCCTTCTACGAACTTGCGGTAGTATCCCGCCAATCCGAGAAATGCATGAACTTGGGTTTGAGTGGTTGGGGCTTGCCAATCTTCGACATCTTTCAACTTTGCAGGGTCAACAACAATTCCTCCGGCTGATACAATCTGGCCGAGGAATCCTACCTCCTGTAACCAGAATTCACATTTGCTAAACTTGGCATACAACTGATGCTCTCTAAGGGTTCCAAGAATGGTCCTTAGGTGTAGCTCATGTTCTTCTTCTGATTTGGAATAAATCAGTATTTCATCGATGAAAACAACGACAAACTTATCCAGGAAGTCCATAAAAATCTTATTCATGAGATTCATGAAATAAGCGGGGGCATTGGTTAATCCAAAAGACATGACAATATACTCGTATAATCCATATCAGGTGGTAAAGGCAGTCTTGGGAATATCCTCTGCGCGAATCTTGAGTTGATGATAGCCTGTTCTAAGATCAATCTTAGAAAACACTTTGGCACTGGTCAACTGATCAAACAAATCTTCTATCTTGGGCAATGGGTACTTGTTCTTGATGGTGACATCATTCAACTTCCGATAATCCGTACACAAACGGTTACCTCCATCCTTCTTATCCACGAACAAAACAGGTGATCTCCAAGGTGACGCACTTGGTTGAATCAATCCAATTTCCAACATGGCATCTAGTTGCTTCTTCAGTTCTGCTAGTTCAGACGGGTTCATACTATAGGGTCTTTGAGCTATAGGTCCTGTTCCGGGGATTAGTTCAATGATAAACTCGATATCGCGATCTAGGGGCATACAGGCAAAACATCTGGAAATACATCGGGGTATTCACAGAATATCTGGACTTGGTCGATGGTAGGTTGGGTTATACTCTTGTTGCACTTGAATTGACGAGGTAAGGTTTCAGATATATGCTCGACTGATATTCCGGCTGTACTGGTCATTGTTATAGATTTCTTGGCACAGTCAATCAATCCTTTATGTTTGGACATCCAATCCATTCCTAGTACTACTTCCAAACCTTTAGTTCCGAGTACTATCAGATTAGCATAAAAATCTATGCCATGGATTCGGATAGGGACGACTTTGCAAATTTGCCTAGCTTTGGTGGTTGAACCGGGGATTTGAACAATCATAACATGCTTCGGTTTGGTTGGTTGAATTTTACTAGTGCATGCAAATTCTTCGGTGAAAAATGGGTGCGATGCACCACAATCAAACAACACTCTAGCAAATACTGAATTAACAGAAAACATACCCAGCACGACGTCTGGCGCTTCCTAGGCTTCTTCAGCATGCATGAGAAAAAGACGGCTGTTGCGGTTGAGCGAATTCCCTGGGGCAAATCTTCTTCCGGGCTGAATACGACGCTGCTGAGCCGAGCATTAGTATTGGTATTGGGGCTGCATTTTCTTGTTGGGTCACTCGTTGGAGTAGTGACCCTTATTTCCAAAGTCATAACAAGTCACTTGTGACTTGTCCTTTGCTGCCACATGCACAACATTGGTGTTGGCAACAACATTGTTGTTGAACTTGGGTGGGGCACGGTTGAAATTGCTAGAGTTGCCGGAGTTGTTGTGATTTCCTCCGGTCCTAGGGTTTCCACGGTTGGGATAAGTCGGACGGTTCATCGAGGGTCTGTTGGTTCTCGGGGCAAATCCTGGAGATGGGTTAGGGCGATACTTTGGGGTCTGATGGGTTCCTGGCTGATGCATCATGCGACGCTTGCGGTTCTCATTGGCTTGGTTGATATTTCCTTCCATCTGGATGGCAGAGTCGACAAGGGCTTCAATATCAGCAAAGGGGATATTGACTAACACAGTCTGCATCTCATCGTGTAGACCATTCAGGAATCTCTCTTTCTTCTTGGCTTCAGTGTCGATCTCATCCGGGGCATACCTTGCTAATGACAAGAATTTTTCACGGTATTCCACTACGGTCATCCTTCCTTGCTTTAGTTCTATGAACTCATCTCTCATTGTCTTGATCAAACCCGGTGGCACATGGGTTCTGCTGAACTTGACCTTGAATTCATCCCAGGTCATCATCTGTCCTCCGGTCATTGCACAAACGCTGTTCCACCACGCTCTTGCATCTTCGGCTAGATAGTGGGTGGAGAACAAAACTTTCTCGTTAGCTTCCACTCCGGCTACTTCCAGGTTGTTTTCCATGGTTTGCAGCCAATCGTCGGCATCTAGGGGCTCTTCCGACTTAGTGAAAACAGGTGGGTTGGTATTCTGGAAATTCTTGAGCTTAGATCCATGGTTGTCCTGATTTCCTTGGCCTTGGTTATTGTGGGCCAGCTGAGCTATCTGTTGAAGGGTGGCTAGGTTGGCTTGACGTTCGGCTCTTTCAGCTTCGCGGTCAGAAACCAACATTTGCAGGATCTGCAACATCGGGTCCGGGGATGAACCACTTCCTTCGCGTGGCATCTGAAGATTGAGATATATCATGAGAAAAGAGGGAAATTTCTAAGGTTTAGGGGTTTTGAAAAGTTTTTAAAGTTTGACTCAGATTTTCCTAGCCACTTGCTTTTCATTCATTCATTCATTCACACGATACAAAAACACACCACAACAAAGGTAAAAAGATGGTTTTAAGAACCATTCTGGAAACTATGATACAGTGGGACCGAATACAACTCACTATGCTAGTGCTCAAGTGCTACTACTCCTTGGAGTCTGTGTAGTCATCATCCTCATCATACTCATCGTCATTGATGAAGGCGAAATCATCCTCATCGGTGAAGAAGTCCATAGCCTGATCCTACCGAAAATCATCATCATCGCTGAGATAGGAGTAGGGGTCTCCACGAAGATCCTCTCTAGCATTCTCCCTTTCTTCCAACTACATGTCTCTCGCATGGATGGTCTCCTCCAAATCCGAGATACGGTGGCGAAGACGGGAAATGATGCTCTCCTTCTTGTCGAGCTGACGGCGGCGAGACTTGCGATCCTTTGCTAGCATGGCGATGGTCTGATCCTTCGTCTTGATGATGGCGGACTTGTGGTTGGAGTAGTCACGACAATTGTCCAATTCCTGCTGACTATCGTACATCATGAAGCTAAGGTGGTCCAACTGAGTCTTCAGCTCAGGGTGGTATGGGGCTTCCAGTGGCTGGCCATTTGCATCACGCCTTGGACAAAACTCAAAGCGGGTACCCTTGATCTGGTTGATACTCTTCCCACACAGACGGGCAAGAGCTTCCTGCATGGCCCTGGCAAGTCCATCGAGCCAGTTGTTCTCTCTTAAGGTGAACTGAATTCCCTCAGCAGTGGGAGGTTCAATCTTTCCTCGGAGACTTGCAACAATTAGCCACTGCAGATCTTCTCCTCCTTGATCATTGAGCTGAGCTCCGAAGAACTCGGGGTGTGGACGCTCCAGAAGTTCCGAAAGCTGGTCCAAATCCCGCTCAAAGATAAGGTCTCCTCCATTCCCCAACTGATAAAACTTGCTGTACTTCACGTCCATCTATAAGAATATAGGATGAGTAAGTTAGTAGGGTGATCAAGTGTGTCAAATTTTATGTGTTTTGCAAGAGTTTTTGAGGAACATGAATTTTCATGAAAGAATCAAAGTGATAAGACTGGGAATAAGTTTTTGTAAATATTTGCTTCCTTTGGTTTTGAAACTAAGTTTTTGATTCAAACGTCCAGTCTAACTAGGGTCTCCTATGGTCAGGATGGCTCTGATACCAACTTGTCAACACCCGGGGTTTTAACCCCAGATGCCTGTTATGCCATACATCACAATCCCAGGATCACCATTTTTGCGAGAATAACAGAATTGGATACCACAGTACATCATCCATTACAAACCATACATAAGGTCTTACACAAATAAGGATCTCATGATCCAGTTCTTAATACAACTCTCGGAATTATGTAATAATAAAGGTAGCGTAGGCGAAGCTCCATCTTCGGGGTCACAGGCAATGCTGACGATGGGAGATGATCCTAGTTGTCGTAACCTTCCTGGGGTCCATCCTCCTGGTACTCCTCTTCATAGTATGACCACGGGAATAGCCAGGGACAAAGCCATGAGTACTCTTTAAGTTCTCGCAAACTAATACTAACAAGTGAAGGGGGTTTTGTAGTAGGACACTAAGCTCTAGGGTTGTTTTTCAAAAAGCCAGATTTACCTCTACTAAGTTCAGAAGCAAAGAAAGCTAGTTGAAAATTTTATATCACCTAAGTGGGAACTTGAATTTCATGTCACAACTCTATTGTGGTCAAGTCAAAATCTCAATTCATTTCACAAGTCATTTTGAAAACATCTGACGGGGGAACAGTATGGCCACTCCAACTGTCCATAACCGCGGACGCGGCTATTCGAATAGTTTGACACTCTTCAGAGATTGTACACTTTCACCACAACATTCGATACATCCGTCAGGAACAAATCCTGAATTCACCATACTCAGTATGCGGATAATCAATCCTAACCTTTCAATTACACGCCCTAGTATCTAGACCACTTAAAATATATTAAGGTATCACTTGACAATACTATTCCAAAGTATTGACCCACTGTGGCTGTAACTTGTGATGTTGCAGGTTACTCTGATGAGGATTAGGTGTCATGAGTCTACACTCAACATGTTTGCCTGTGGCACATGAAGATGAAGACTTATATTTATTTACTTATCCAAAATCTTGTAATAGGCCCGTGACCTTGAGTTGTAAAGACTATGTTTATCTCTGGAATGGATGTAATAAATGACCTTTGTGTCTGTGTACTTCATCTTAAACTGTGGATGCTAGCAATGATCCAGGGACTAGCATTGCAATCACAGGGATCCTTCTCCTTTACAAAGGAGGGATCTTACATAGTATTAGGCTTGCATAGGTCTACTTGATTAGTAAGGCTTGCACAAGTATCAGTATAATCTTGCTAAGTTAATAGCTTGCAAGTATTGGCTTGCCTTGTGTAGAGCAGTGGTTGAAGTTCTCCTCGGCTTCTTCTTCGTAGTATCCTCCTTCCTCCTCGTATCCTTGGTCGGTACTAGCGTCTATAAATAAATACGAGGTACACAATCACCACAATACTTAACTACTTTCAATCATCACACAAAGGGGTTATATAGATGATCTAGCATCATCACTAACATTACAAGACTAAAGCATTTGTCTTATTGATTTTATTTTTAGAAAAGTAATTTCTACTCATTGAAAAACTACTTAATTTTTAATATTCTCCAAACCAAACATGGGATCATGTTTACACATGTCATCAACACATATTTCAGTACATGGGAATGTGATTTAAAGTGGTGTCACAATTTAATAAGGTTTAACCCTTTTTATTTTAAATAAATAAAGTGACTAGAAATGCCTATGTGGCATTCTTTTATTACTTGGACATTATTTCTGTAAGTAAACCCATATATTTTTATATATTCTGAAAGGTATAGTCAAATGTGATTGTTTAGAGTTGGAATCAACTCAAAAGCTGTTATGGTTTAAATTTGAAAAATGTTTGAATGCAGAAAAGCTTCTGCCTTGTTATTTTTACCAAGGGTGATCTACATATCCAAATGATTTGAATCCAACGGGCTTGGATTAAGAATTTCAAGACCTTTCTAACAAAATTGGTTTCATTCAATTTGGTTCACTGAATCGAGCTGGGTTGATTTTTTAAACTAGGTATAGAACTATGTTTGAATGAAAATAGAAAAATATAAATTCAAACGAGCGGGCTGCGCGGGAAGGGGAAATGGGCCGGCCCAGTATCACTCTGCGGCGTGGGACGCAACTGACAGGGGGTTTCCACCAGTCAGTGGCACTTTAAACGTGAAGCGGTACGGGGCGATTTCGGCCGCACAATCTAAGTCTAATCAAACGGATACGGCTCATCGTCCATGTCGGGCAGCGCTGGCGAGATAGAACCCTAACGCGGCAGGTGGGGGTCGTGGGAGGCTCACCGGGGCTCAGGCGAAGGTCGGCGATGCGGGCGAACGACGAAGTCGACGACGGCGAACCTCCTGGTACCGGCAGCTCCTCCTGGGGCGGCTCCAATCGATGGCTTCCTTCTTCTCCAGCAGCGGCGGGCTCCGGTGAAATTCTGGCGATGCGCTGCTCGCCTTGCTCCGGGAATGGGGTGGGGTGGTTCTGGGTGAGAGGGGAGTAGAATGGTGTGAATAATTCAAGTGGGGGAGGCCTCTATTTATAGTGGCAAGAGGGGACCGACGAGCGCAAGCTGAGCTCGTCGTGGTCGATGGCATAGAGGGCTATCGGCGTGGGCGGCGGTAGGGGGCGGCGCTGTGCTCCTTGGCAAAGCTCCACGGTGTGGTGGCGAGGCGTGGGGCGGTGCTGATCGGTTGGAACGCTGCGGTGCTCTGCGCGTGCCCGACGGAAGTTTTAATGGCGCACAGCACGCGTGGTCCGCGCGGTGGCGAACGGGCGTGTCTGCGGGGTTGTTGGGACGGTGGTGATCACGCGTGGGCGGCGCGTAGTCTATGGGTGCTGGTCGAGCGTGGCGCATGTGGTGCGCTCTCGGCATGCTCGCAGAGCGGCTTGGCATGGCTCGGGCGTGTGGTCCAGTGGCTGGCATTGTTCGCGGTTGGGACAGGGAGTGGCGGTGCGATGCTATCTTGCTCCCAGACAAGGTTGGCGAGGCTAGTGCTGCTCGTAGCTTGCTGTCGACTATGGGGTGGCAATGGTGCTCTCGGCCTATTGACCATTGATGACAATGGCCAGCTTACAGTGGTGCTAGTGATTAGTTAGGGTTGTTAGACGATCTACTAAGGCTAGTGATGTCCAGAGAGGGAACAAGTTAGGCCAGAATCACAGCACACTATAGTGTTTAGGATTTGTTTGATTTGCATCAGCAAGGTGTTTGATGAAATGGCCGCATGAACTCAAGTTTTGAATTTTGAAAAGATTTTTGGTGGGTGTGCTAGGCATGTACTGGTGAGTCTGTGGATTCTTGTGTTTTGAAAGTTGAGCTTGTTTGAGTGGTTTTTGAAAAAGTGGGATCTTCCCATATGATAGAGATTCAATTTTAAACTGTCATTTAAACTATGCATTTGAATGATTTTGGATGATCACAAAGTGGGCCTTGGTACCTTGTTATGAGTACTATCAAGGGGTGCAAAGATCCAAATAAGTTTCTGTTAAGTTCTAAAAGTTAGAGATAGCCAAAGTAGGCATGGGAGTTAAATTGGCCAAAGTGACCATTCACTTAATTTGTTTGTCTTTGGGAAAAGTGTGGGGATTGTTTAGATGATGTTTATTTCAACTAAGAATCATTTTACAAGAAAACAAACACACAAGCATGGCAATTCAAAAGAATACAAATTGGTAATGCATACACATATGAATGCTTTCATATTCTGAAAAGTTTTTGTTAACCCTAACTTTGATGATTAGAGTTTGATGATCCAAGTTTAATATTTTTGGGATGTTAGAATTGCCAAGCCAAGGGTTTGGGTATACGGAAGTGCTGCAGGGAGGACTAAGGCCATAGTACCGCATACTCATGCCGGGGAGAACAAACCCAAAAGGAAAACCGCCTTTGCTAGGGATGGACAAATGAAAATCTAGGTGTGATTATCCGAACCCCCGTCTATAGTATGTAGCGGGCCATGGTTAAATCCTGGCGGATGTATTGATTCTTGTGGGTAAAGTGCACAAACTCTACAGAGTCTAATCTATTCGAATAGCCGTGTCCACGATCAAGGACGGTTGGAATGTCAAGTGCTAGGAGGACCCTTCAGATAGGTTATGATGGAACAAAGGATGTGACTTGGTCACGAGGTAGGATAAGAATGAATTTGGTTTTGACCTGTGATGGTCGAAGATGTTTAAAGGATTTTACAATAAAAATGTTTTAAATCTGTTTAACAAGGATGTGGAGATGTCCAGATTTTCTAAAAGGAGGCATATTTTCCAAAGACTCTTTTTCAACAAAGATATAGAGATGCCAATGTTAGGTCTTTCAAAAGCAACTATAGTGTAGAGCTATCTCGCCACAGCCAAATACGCATTATCTTTGTTACCTTATCTCGGTGGTTTGCGAGTACATTCAAAGTACGCACTAGCATTGTCCCTGGCTATTTACTTGGCCAGATTGCAGATGTTAAGAAGTGACAAAGGTGCTGACGTCTATGCGAGCTAGGCCGTCTTCCCAGTCAGTTGCCTGTAGGTTAAGGCACGGGCTCTGCGCTAAAGACTTCTTCTACTCGTGTTGTAATTGCCATAATGGCCTCCTTTTAATTTGTTGTACTCGTTACTTTATGGATGTTGTAATGATACTAGTCGGTTATGCTCACGGCTCACTGGTCATGGTAACGTCAATTGTATGCATAACGGGTATTCCCGGACCGTAAATCCAGGGTGCCACATTATTCTTGGCACAAAAATCAAATAAAAGGGATAAGGAGAGGTTATTACAGAAGTAATATGTAACATCCCAAAAATATAAAAACAATGATCATCAAACTCTAATCACTAAAATTAGGGTTAACAAAAACTTTGATTAATTTAAATCATATGAATGCATGTGTGAATGTGATGATTTGATTAATGCATGAATGATCTTCTGTGATTAACCTAAATAGCAAGAAATGGTTTAAAGACAACTAGGATATCATCTAAAACATTTCCAAACATAAACAAATAAAGAGAAAATAAAAAAACAATGCAAATAAAGCAAATGGTCATTTTTGCCAATCTTGCTCACTAGGTCACTTTGAGTGTTTCTAGTTCAAGACTTCAAATAGAAACTTTTCCAAATCTTTTCACCCCTTGAAAGAACTAGTAAAATTGAATCAAGGCCCGCCTTTCAAACTTGCAGAAACATTTGTCAACCTCCTTCAAATCACAATTCAAAATTGAATGTTATTCATATGTGAAGATCATCCATTAACCAACCAAACCAGTGCCCCTTGACTAATCCAACTAACCAGACACTCCCTAGTATATGCCTAACAAACCCACCAAGTTTGAATCCAAAATTAAAATTTAAACTTCTTGCGGTCATTTCATCAAACACCTTGCCGGCATCAAACAAACAAACCACAAACACTATAGTGTGCAGTAAAATTGGCCTAACTTGTTCCCTCTCTGGTTGCAACCAGCCCTTAGTAGATCATCTAGCCTCTTTAATAATCTTTAGCACCACTGTGAGCAAGCCTAGCCATTAATGGCAAGCAGGCCGAGCCTCACTGTCACATCCCAAGATTTTCCAAATCTTGTAATGTGAAAAATAAAATAAACAAAATGAATTTTTGTTGAAAATCAGGGTGAAAAGAAACTTTTGTTTCTAAAAGGAAACTTAGAATCCCATCTTGAACAAACTTTGGTAAAAGTTTGAATCCAACAAAAAAATCCAAATCAAGAGAAATGTATTCCTCAATGAATGTATCTAGAAATTTAAACACTTGGAAAAATAAATCCAAACCCTAAACCCTAATGGAATAAAAATCATTTCCAAATTATCTTCAAGCCTATGGATTTGATCCATATAAAAATTTGTCAACAAACATTCACAAAAGATCAAGAAATACAAATAGAAATAATATAAGACCATAGAAATTGGTTTCACTTAATTTGGAACCATAAATAAAATCCTATGAATTTAATAAAATTGATTTACCAATGCTATTAAAGCCTTATCTAAACCCATACCAAATGGAGAGGAATTAATCCTAAAAGGATTTAAAAGGATAAACAAATAATAAATAAGATTTCACAAATTGGAATCACCAAGTTTGGATCTCTAAATAAAAAGATAAGGATTTTATAAGATGAAGAAAGAAATATTAAATAAAGAATATTTAAAGATCAAACCAAATCTTGGCCAAATCTTTAAACAAGTGGAATGAATTATAATCCAAATCCAAATAAAATAAAAGGATAAAGATTTTCCAAAATAAAATAAATGGCATAAACGAAATCCTATTGGAATTAAAATAAATACCCAATCTTAAATGATTAATGAATCATATTAAAAAAAACCTTTCCAAATAATTCAAGATGAATTATTTGACACCCAAATAATCAAATAAAAACCTACTAAAAAGATTTAGGTTGTTTTGGAAAATCAAATGGTGTTTAGAAATATTAATAAATCTTATATGATTTAAAACTAAGCCTATTTTGAATAAATAAAAGACCCAAAAAGAATAAAGTTTTTATTCAAAATTTGACATTTGGTTGTGCTACTAATCGGTATTTGAATCTACCCAAAATCTGACAAAAATTTGAAATCAAATGAATGCTTGAAATGATTAAAGGAAATCAAAACAGATAAATAGAAAAAGAAAAGGGAAAAACAATCAGTACAAAAAAATGAAAGAAGCCAGCCCAACCTAACCTAGCCCAGTCCAGGCCCAACTATCCCATTTATTTCTCCCCCGCAGAAAAATGCTTCGCACCGCGAAAGAAACCCGCACCCTCACTGACTGTTGGACACCACCTCTTCCCTCTCTCTCTCACCGACGAAGCGACCCCACCTGCCAGACCTCTCTTCCTCACCCCGCGACGACCGCGATGGCCGTTTCCTGCCATTGATGCCGTGGTTGAATTCGCTTCAATGCCTCGCCTTAATCTCGCCGCGACCACGCCCCCTTAAACGCGTCCCTCTTCTCCCCATTTCCCCTCTGTTTCCAGCTCCTCTCCGCCCTAGGGCTACTCGAATTGCTCGTGGCAACCCACTGGCTCCGACGAGGTCCAGTGCAAATTCCGGCGACGCCTGACCATACCCTGCCCCATTGTGCACGCGAGCTCACTCTCCAGTACCTTGCACATCCACCAGTGGCCCCAGCTAGTCCGCGCGCGCCTTAAAATGTCACCTCCGACAACGCCATCTCGCCACCGACGGCTAGCTCAACTCCGACGAACCCTACTGGTAAAATCTGACCTCGCCTCTCCATATCTGTGATGCTCATGTACTCACCATCGTCTTGTGCATCTAACGAGCTCTTTGCCTCTCTTTCCCGAGCCGTGTAGCCTCGCCTTCGACCATAGCAGAGCGGACCCGACGCCAATGACAACACCGACGAGCAATCACCAGCAGCACCGTGCGCCCCTGTCCCTGTGGTGACCACGTCGAGAACCAGCGCAACCCTGCGAACCTGGTGAGCCTCTCCCCACCATCTCTTGCTCCCGAATTCGCCGGGAACACCACCGTCTAACCGCGCGCCACCAGCGCCGCTGACCCTTGGTCGACACGTTGAGGACCGTCAGATCTAGATCGTAAGGATGAGATAGAATGACTAACCGAAGCGGTATGGAGCTACCTGTGCCGCACGATTTCATTTTGATCCAACGCCTCACAGCACGCGATCCAGCCGAACCGTTTTTGTCCAATCAGAAGAAGACGCGTGTCCCAGAGTCTGTTATAAAAACATGATTTGTTCTATTAGATGTTCAATTTTGAAAATTACATAACTTTTAATCTACACGTCCAAATTTTGCAAATTTTATATCAATGGAATCAGCAATACAAGCCCTAGCCAACTATGCCATTTGTTCAGTAAAAAGCTTCTAGTAAAATGTTTGTTTTTGCAGAAACTTATGTATGCTTGTTTAGGATATAAAAATTATTCCAAAATGATTTTAGGGATAAAATCTTTGGAAAATGGTTTGTTTTGAACCTACTGACCTTAGGAATCACTTTGTGGTTTCAAAAATGTATTTGGTGAAGAAAAATAATGAACCTTGGATTTAAACCAATTCTAGTCAAATAAAAATATGGTTTATTTATTAAAAATGGTTTTGGAAGAAAACCTTTGGGAAATGTTTTGTTTTAAACTCTCTGACCCTAAACACAAGGTTTTATGGTTTGAAAACATATTTTGTGAACCCTATAGATTAATGCCTTATTAAAAACATTTCTACACCACATAAAATGATACTTTGTTTTAAAAATGGTTTATAAAGTGAAACTTTTTGCAAATGACTTTGCCACTTTATAAAATGGCCATTAGATGTTTCCAAATGATTATGAACCATTAGAAACCACTTCTCCAAATAAAACAATCTCTTGTATGCTTGCATGCATTATTTTTGTTTTATTATTTTATGTGATGTTTGCTTGAATGGTAGATTGAAATATTGTTTGCTTGATTGAAATTGTAGTGACTTGAAGTGTGTGAACATTGCAAAGATCAAGAAGTGAACCTATACTCTACCAAAAAGGCAAGTGATGCTTCATACTTTTTTTCCATTATTTTCAGTATGCATTAGTGATATTTCTAAGTAGGACTTGCATGGAATTTTGCTAAGTATAAACTATGCTATGGGAAATCCTAGTAGATGAAACCTTAGTAGAATTTTCCTAAGTTAAGATTCCTACTACTATCATGCTTATCTTAGCTAATAGAAAACAAGGGTGGAATATATATTCATGCTATGGAAAATTTCTAAGTCTGAGGACTTGTGTTTTGTTTAATAAAACAACTAAGTTAATGAATCACCTGGGTGGAATGGAAAGAATGGTTTGTGTTGAGTGGTTACACAAGGCCAGGGGACTGGTGAACCTTGTGTATCTCACTTGTGGATGGCCACCCAGGAACAAATATATTTGAGATGCCAAATGTTGAGAAGCTTCAAGTGCAGCCACTTGGCAATATGGGCTCTGCCTGGATCATATAGGTTGCAAGAACTTAGCCAAATGGACAGTTGGTGGTAGGGGTTTGATAGGTTGGAACGCGTCCATTCTGGTCTAAGGGAAGGCTTCTGAAAGATCTTGTCTTGGTGAAACCAAGTCTTGTGGGGAAAGTGTACCACCTCTGCAGAGTGTAAAATCTAAGTACTTAGCCATGTCCCTGGTAAAGGACAATTTGAGCATCAAGACATGGAAGCTATCAAGAATCTCATCATCCAAATTTCTAAGTTAAAAACTTGTGGTTGAACAAGGGTTAAAGGATCTTCAATCTTTGATTGGTAGATGCCTTGGGTGATTTTTTCCAAAAAAAACTTAGTGTTTTCAAATGATAAGGAAAAATCTAATTTGAGCAATTCAAGCCTAAGCTCCACTTAGCCAAATGCATATATATGATAGACTCCACTATACTACCATAGTATCACTTGCCAATACAATTCAAATGTATTGACCCTTGTGGCTGTAACTTGTTATGTTGCAGGTTTGATTGATATTAGTGAAGTTTATTGATTAGGATTACAAGTCTACAACCAACATGTCTGCCTGTGGCACTTTGAAGATGAAGGATCCCATGCTTATAGATATTCTGCTGCAATGTATTGTAATAGCCAAATGAGCTATGTAAGATGTAATAAATTATATTATTCCTGGTTATAAATTTGTATTATGACCTTTGTTTCTTGATATTACATCTTAACTATGGATGCTAGCTATTGATCCAGGGACTAGCATTGTAAACACAGGGATCTCTACCTTATTAAAGGTTGGGAACCTTACAGATGGTATCAGAGCATTGTGTTGCTTGTAGGATTTGTAACCCTAGGATTGGATAAAACCCCTTAGAAAAATAGGAGTTGTATTTGTTCCAAAAACTTATTTACAAACAATCTTGTAAACTCTTTCCTCAACCACTTTGGTTTTGATTCTACATCTCTTCTATTTCAAACTTGATGGACAAGCCTACCCCATGGCCAAAGACTTCACCATGTGCTAAGGACTTCATCAACTCTAATGACTTCAACATCTTCAACATTTTCACCAAGGACATCAATCTTGGATATCACTGAGGACTACAAGTGAGACAAGAAATCTTGCCCAAGATTTGAAGACTAAGGAAACACAACTTAGAAGGGGCCATTATCACCTTTGGTGTTTTGTGACCAAGAGTTTTCCCAAGGAAACCATGATCTCAAGCAACAAGAATCAACCAAGAAGGATGGAAAGATCTCAAGTGAACCATATATTTGGACCACCATATTTAGTTAATTCAAACCCACCAACTTAGTGGTGTAACAAAAATATTTTTGGATGCCTAAAAATGTGCTTGAACTTTGTTGTTTGAGTGGAATGTTTGTTTGTGGTTGCTTGCACATTGCTTGTGTGAAATGTGATGTGTGTGATTAGAATTATTTCCTTAGAAATATTTTGACTATTCTAAACCCAATCCAACCCAAACAGATGACTTCTCCAAGAGACTCCAACATCAAGGATGATGACAACAACAACAACCAAGAGATGCACATGAGAGAACAACTACTAGCAAACCAAACCTAGTTGAGCCAAGTGACAACTTAGCTTTTAGCCAACAACAATGGACTAGACCCAGCCATACAAAGGATTTTGAAAATTCAATCCCAATTGTTGCAAGGGATGGCCACTCAAATGATCAACATTGGAGACAACTCTTCCAAAGGAGTTTATGACAACAAGGATGAAAAATATGTTATTTTAGAAGGAACTCAAGCTTGCAATATTTGTGGAGACAAGGATCACACTTCCAAGGAGCATGGAGATCAATGCCCCAATTGTGAAAAGAAACATCCAACTAATCAATTCCCCACATCTCAAGCTACTTGCTTCCTATGTGAAGGAAATAATCATGTTCCTATCCAATGCCCCATCTATTCCATAGTTCAACAAAGGAAACAAGGTAGAGTGCATCAACAGCTTGTAAACCCTCATAAAGGAACAACTTCTACCAAGAAGGATGAAGGCAAAGTCAAAACTATGCACCATAAGGCCAAATCCAAAGTGATCACAAAGTGTTGCTACTCTTGTGAAGAAGAAGGTCATATCTCTAGTAAATGCCCCAAGAAGAGAGAAAGATTTCCCACCTTTGTGGTGAAGTATGAAGAGCATGAATTAGAAGAACTCCTAGCTTTGGAGAGACCTAAGAAGAAGAAGAAGAAATGCCCCAACCCAAACAAGAAGGATATTACCCAAGAGCAATGTTACACTTGCAAAGAGATGGGACACTATGCTAATGAATTCCCAGAAAAGAAGAAGAACCAAGGAAACAAACAAAATGCAATGATACCAAAGGAAAAGAAAGATATCAGCCAAGTGATGTGTTTCAAATGCAAAGAGCTAGGCCATTATGCAGACAAGTGTCCAGAGAAGTTTCAACAAGATCCCAAGTAAGACAAGATGTAATCTAGTTGGAAATTTTTAAGGGTGGTAGTGCCCTAGATGCTTTGAACCAACTTGTAACCCCTAGCCTCCCTAAATCTCGGGACGAGATTTATTTTAAGGGTGGTAGCCTGTCACATCCCAAGATTTTCCAAATCTTGTAATGTGAAAAATAAAATAAACAAAATGAATTTTTGTTGAAAATCAGGGTGAAAAGAAACTTTTGTTTCTAAAAGTAAACTTAGAATCCCATCTTGAACAAACTTTGGTAAAAGTTTGAATCCAACAAAAAAATCCAAATCAAGAGAAATGCATTCCTCAATGAATGTTTCTGGAAATTTAAACACTTGGAAAAATAAATCCAAACCCTAAACCCTAATGGAATAAAAATCATTTCCAAATTATCTTCAAGCCAATGGATTTGATCCATATAAAAATTTGTCAACAAACATTCACAAAAGATCAAGAAAGACAAATAGAAATAATATAAGACCATAGAAATTGTTTTCACTTAATTTGGAACCATAAATAAAATCCTATGAATTTAATAAAATTGATTTCCCAAATCTATTAAAGCCCTTATCTAAACCCATACCAAATGGAGAGGAATTAATCCTAAAAGGATATAAAAGGATAAACAAATAATAAATAAGATTTCACAAATTGGAATCACCAAGTTTGGATCTCTAAATAAAAAGATATGGATTTTATAAGATGAAGAAAGAAATATTAAATAAAGAATATTTAAAGATCAAACCAAATCTTGGCCAAATCTTTAAACAAGTGGAATGAATTATAATCCAAATCCAAATAAAATAAAAGGATAAAGATTTTCCAAAATAAAATAAATGGCATAAACCAAATCATATTGGAATTAAAATAAATACCCAATCTTAAATGATTAATGAATCATATTAAAAAAACCTTTCCAAATAATTCAAGATGAATTATTTGACACCCAAATAATCAAATAAAAACCTACTGAAAAGATTTAGGTGGTTTTGGAAAATCAAATGGTGTTTAGAAATATTAATAAATCTTATATGATTTAAAACTAAGCCTATTTTGAATAAATAAAAGACCCAAAAAGAATAAAGTTTTTATTCAAAATTTGACATTTGGTTGTGCTACTAATCAGTATTTGAATCTACCCAAAATCTGACAAAAAATTGAAATCAAATGAATGCTTGAAATGATTAAAGGAAATCAAAACAGATAAATAGAAAAATAAAAGGGAAAAACAATCAGTACAAAAAAAATGAAAGAAGCCAGCCCAACCTAACCTAGCCCAGTCCAGGCCCAACTATCCCATTTATTTCTCCCTCGTAGAAAAATGCTTCGCACCGCGAAAGAAACCCGCACCCTCACTGGCTGTTGGACCCCACCTCTTCCCTCTCTCTCTCACCGACGAAGCGACCCCACCTGCCAGACCTCTCTTCCTCACCCCGCGATGACCGCGATGGCCGTTTCCTGCCATTGATGCTGCGGTTGAATTCGCTTCAATGCCTCGCCTTAATCTCGCCGTGTCCACGCCCCCTTAAACGCGTCCCTCTTCTCCCCATTTCCCCTCTGTTTCCAGCTCCTCTCCGCCCCAGGGCTGCTCGAATTGCTCGTGGCAAACCCACTGGCTCCGACGAGGTCCAGTGCAAATTCCGGCGACGCCTGACCATACCCTGCCCCCTTGTGCACGCGAGCTCACTCTCCAGTACCTTGCACATCCACCAGTGGCCCCAGCTAGTCCGCGCGCGCCTTAGAATGTCGCCTCCGACAACGCCATCTCGCCACCAACGGCTAGCTCAACTCCGACGAACCCTACTAGTAAAGTCTGACCTCGCCTCTCCATATCTATGATGCTCATGTACTCACCATCGTCTTGTGCATCTAACGAGCTCTTTGCCTCTCTTTCCCGAGCCGTGTAGCCTCGTCTTTGACCATAGCAGAGCAGACCTGACGCCAACGACAACACCGGCGAGCAATCACCAGCAGCACCGTGCGCCCCTGTCCCTGTGGCGACCACGTCGAGAACCAGCGCAACCCTGCGAACCTGGTGAGCCTCTCCCCACCATCTCTTGCTTCCTAATTCGCCGGGAACACCACCGTCTAACCGCGCGCCACCACTCGCCGCCGCTAGCGCCGCTGACCCTTGGTCGACACGTTGAGGACCGTCAGATCTAGATCGTAAGGATGAGATAGAATGACTAACCGAAGCGGTATGGAGCTACCTGTGCCGCAGGATTTCATTTTGATCCAACGCCTCACAGCACGCGATCCAGCCGAACCGTTTTTGTCCAATCAGAAGAAAACGCGTGTCCCAGAGTCTGTTCTAAAAACATGATTTGTTCTATTAGATGTTCAATTTTGAAAATTACATAACTTTTAATCTACACGTCCAAATTTTGCAAATTTTATATCAATGGAATCAGCAAGATAAGCCCTAGCCAACTATGCCATTTGTTTAGTAAAAATCTTCTGGTAAAATGTTTGTTTTTGCAGAAACTTATGTATGCTTGTTTAGGATATAAAAATTATTCCAAAATGATTTTAGGGATAAAATCTTTGGCAAATGGTTTGTTTTGAACCTACTGACCTTAGGAATCACTTTGTGGTTTCAAAAATGTATTTGGTGAAGAAAAATAATGAACCTTGGATTTAAACCAATCTAGTCAAATAAAAATATGGTTTATTTATTAAAAATGGTTTTGGAAGAAAACCTTTGGGAATTTTTTGTTTTAAACTCTCTGACCCTAAACACAAGGTTTTATGTTTTGAAAACATATTTTGTGAACCCTATAGATTAATGCCTTATTAAAAACATTTCTACACCACATAAAATGATACTTTGTTTTTAAAATGGTTTATAAAGTGAAACTTTTTGCAAATGACTTTGCCACTTTATAAAATGACCATTAGATGTTTACAATTGATTATCAACCATTAGAAACCACTTCTCCAAATAAAACAATCTCTTACATGCTTGCATGCATTATTTTTGTTTTATTATTTTATGTGATGTTTGCTTGAATGGTAGATTAAAATATTGTTTGCTTGATTGAAATTGTAGTGACTTGAAGTGTGTGAACATTGCAAAGATCAAGAAGTGAACCTATACTCTACCAAAAAGGCAAGTGATGCTTCATACTTTTTTTCAATTATTTTCACTATGCATTAGTGATATTTCTAAGTAGGACTTGCATGGAATTTTGCTAAGTATAAACTATGCTATGGGAAATCCTAGTAGATGAAACCTTAGTAGAATTTTCCTAAGTTAAGATTCCTACTACTATCATGCTTAGCTTAGATAATAGAAAACAAGGGTGGAATATATATTCATGCTATGGAAAATTTCTAAGTCTGAGGACTTGTGTTTTGTTTAATAAAACAACTAAGTTAATGAATCACCTGGGTGGAATGGAAAGAATGGTTTGTGTTGAGTGGTTACACAAGGCCAGGGGACTGGTGAACCTTGTGTATCTCACTTGTGGATGGCCACCCAGGAACAAAGAGATTTGAGATGTCAAATGTTGAGAAGCTTCAAGTGCAGCTACTTGGCAATATGGGATCTGCCTGGATCATATAGGTTGCAAGAACTTAGCGAAATGGACAGTTGGTGGTAGGGGTTTGATAGGTTGGAACGCGTCCATTCTGGTCTAAAGGAAGGCTTCTGAAAGATCTTGTCTTGGTGAAACCAAGTCTTGTGGGGAAAGTGCACCACCTCTGCAGAGTGTAAAATCTAAGTACTTAGCCATGTCCCTGGTAAAGGACAATTTGAGCATCAAGACATGGAAGCTATTAAGAATCTCATCATCCAAATTTCTAAGTTAAAAACTTGTGGTTGAACAAGGGTTAAAGGATCTTCAATCTTTGATTGGTAGATGCCTTGGGTGATTTTTGCCAAACGAAAACTTAGTGTTTTCAAATGATAAGGAAAAATCTATTTTGAGCAATGCAAGCCTAATCTCCACTTAGCCAAATGCATATAGATGATAGAGTCCACTATACTACCATAGTATCACTTGCCAATACAATTCAAATGTACTGACCCTTGTGGCTGTAACTTGTTATGTTGCAGGTTTGATTGATATTAGTGAAGTTTATTGATTAGGATTACAAGTCTACAACCAACATGTCTGCCTGTGGCACTTTGAAGATGAAGGACCCCATGCTTATAGATATTCTGCTGCAATGTATTGTAATAGCCAAATGAGCTATGTAAGATGTAATAAATTATGTTATTCATGGTTATAAAGTTGTATTATGACCTTTGTTTCTTGATATTACATCTTAACTGTGGATGGTAGCTATTGATCCAGGGACTAGCATTGTAAACACAGGGATCTCTACCTTATTAAAGTTTGGGAACCTTACACTCACCTTGCCACCCCATTGTCGACGGCAAGCTACGAGCAACACTAACCCTAGCCAGCATGTCTAGCAAGCACCCCACCGTCCATCGCCACTCTCTGTCCCAGCCCCGAGCAATGCCAGCCCCTGGACCACACGACACGCCCATGCCAAATGTCTCTACGCGCGAGCCAAGAGCGCGCCAGAGCGCCCCGCTCGACCAGCACCCATAGACCGCACGCCTCCCTTGCCGCTTGCAGGGATGATCACCAGCACCCTAGAACCCCGCCAGACATGCCCGTTCACCACCGTGCGGACCATGCGCGCTGTGTGACATTAAAACCGCCGTCGGACCCGCTTAGAGCACCGCGACATTCCGACCGATCAGCACCGCCCCACACCTCAAGACCAAGCCGTTGAGCTTCGCCAGGGAGCACCGCACCGCCCCCTACCGTCTCCCATGCCGATAGTCCTTTGTGCCATCGACCACGACGAGCTTAGCCCGTGCCCGTCGGTCCCCTTCCGCCACTATAAATAGAGGCCTCCACCTTTCGTATTCGCCACACCAGTTCACTCCCCTCTCACCAGAACCACCCCACCTCACTCCCGGAGCAAGGCGAGCAGCGCATCGCCAGAATTTGGCCGGAGCCCGCCGCTGCTAGAGAAAAAGGGAGCTGTCGATTGGAGCCGCCCCAGGAGAAGCTGCCTGTACCAAGAGAATCGCCATCATCGACTTTCTCGTTCGCCCTCGTCGCTGACCCTCACCTCAGCCCCGGTGAGCCTCCGATGACCCCCACCTGCCGCGTTAGGGTTCTGTCTCGCCGGCGCTGCTCGACGTGGACGATGAACCATAGCCGTCCGATTAGAGTTAGATCGTGCGGTTCACACTGCCCCATACCGCTTCGCCCCTCCCCGTCTCACTGACGCATGGGGACAACCACTTAACCAGCTCGCGTACACGCTGTGTGTAGTGGGCCGGCCCAGTAAGACATCCCGCGCGACCCAACAATTCAAATTAAGCTTTATTCATTTAATCTCAAACACAGTTCTGTACCTAGATTCAAAAAGCAACCCAGCTTGATTCACTGAAACAAAATGCATGAAACCATATTTGTTAGAAAGGTACTGAAATGCTTAATCCAAGGCCGTTGGATTCAAATCATTTGTATTTGTAGATCAACCATGGTAAAAATAACAAGGAAGAAGCTTTTCTGCATTCAAACATTTTTCACAATTCAACCACAAAAGCTTTTGAGTTGATTCCAACTCTCAAAAATCACATTTGATCATACCTTTCAGAATATATAAAAATATATGGGTTTACATGCATAAATAATATTCAAGTAATAAAAGAATGCCACATAGGCATTTCTAGTCATTTTATTTAATTAAAATAAAAAGGTTAAACCTTATTAAATTGTGACACAACTGTAAATCACATTCCCTTGTACTGAAATATGTGGTTATGACATGTGTCAACATGATCCCATGTTTGAGTTGGAGAATATTAAATCTTAAGTAGTTTTTCAATGAGTAGAAATTACTTTCCAAAAATTAAAATAAATAAGACAAGTGCTTTAATCCTTGTGATAATAGTGATGATGCTAGATCATATAGAGTGCACCTTTGTGTGATGATTGAAAATAGTTAAGTATTGTTTGGTGATTGTGTAACTCATATTTATTTATAGACGCTAGTACCGACCAAGGATATGAGGAGGAAGAAGTATACTACGAGGATGAAGCCGAGGAGAACTTCAACCACTGCTATGCACAAGGCAAGCCAATACTTGCAACCTTGCAAGCCTAATGCTACTAGTTGAATTTAGCAAGCTTATACTTGCAATTATGCAAGCTACTACTTGCTTGCTACTATTCCAACTATATGCCTTAAGGATATGTGATCATACCCACTTGATAACCCAATCCTAGTTTTACTTGCAAGCTTAATACTTTATTTTTCTTTAGCAAGGCTTTCTCTTAGAGTTTACATGGTGACTTGTAGATTCTAGAAAGATAACTAAAGGTAGCATAAAGAGCATAAAATTTGGCCTAAGTTAGATAATCTTGATGTCATCCTAGGGCATGAGATTGAACTTAGCAGATCCCCACTTGTTTACCACCCCTCATTAGTATTCACCACCACTTGTAGATGCTAGTGCTAAGCATAAAACTTGATCAACTTTAGATGGGAATACTTGGTGAAAATGGTTATGAAAACCTTAGAATGATGAGTCATTCTACAGAAATGTTTTGACATGTGTTTCCGAACACTAGATGATTTTGATGATGAAAATGTTGAGGCATGAGCCTTAGCCCTTTATAAAACTGATGGTTGCCTGGATGCGATACCATTCCAATGTTACCGTACAACCACAATAGCCGAAATTTGGGTAGGGCTTGACTGGAAATTTATATACCTTAGTATGGGTTCCCTCGCGGGCAAGGTCTGAGTTGAGGCTAACTTGTGAAGATTGTCCACCTGTGCAGTACCCAAGATGACAGTTGGTCATGGTTGGGAGGCCAAACTCACAGGAGAGGTTCCTATACTAGGGCGTGTAATTGAAAGGTTAGGATTGATTATCCGCATACTGAGTATGGTGAATTCAGGATTTGTTCCTGACGGATGTATCGAATGTTGTGGTGAAAGTGTACAATCTCTGAAGAGTGTCAAACTATTCGAATAGCCGTGTCCGCGGTTATGGACAGTTGGAGTGGCCATACTGTTCCCCCGTCAGATGTTTTCAAAATGACTTATGAAATGAATTGTGACTTTGACTTGACCACAACAGATTTGTGACATAAATTTAAGTTCCCATTTAGGATTATAAAACTTTCAACTAGTTTTCTTTGCTTTTAAACTTAGTAGAGGTAAATCTGGATTTTTGCAAAACAACCCTAGATCTTAGTATCCTACTACAAAACCCCCTTAACTTATTAGTATTAGTTTGCGAGTACTTAAAGAGTACTCATGGCTTTGTCCCTTGCTATTCCCGTGGCCAGACTATGAAGAGGAGTACCAGGATGATGGACCGCAGGAAGGTTACGACAACTAGGATCATCTCCCATCGTCAGCATTGCCTGTGACCCCAAAGGTGGAGCTTCGCCTACGCTATCCTTACTATTACGTTATTCTGCTGCTTGAGTTTTATTAAGAACTGGATCATGAGATCCTTATTTGTGTAGGACCTTATGTATGTTTTGTAATGGATGATGTACTGTGGTATCCAATTCTGTTATGTCTCGCAAAAATGGTAATCCTGGGATTGCGATGTATGGCATAACAGGCATCTGGGATTAAAAATCCGGATGTTGACAAGTTGGTATCAGAGCCATCCTGACCATAGGAGACCCTAGTTATAATGGACGTTTGACTCAAAAACTTAGTTTCAAAACCAAAGGAAGTGACTATTTACAAAAAACTTATTCCCATTCTTATCACTTGGATTCTTTCATAAAACTTCATGTTCCTCAAAAATTCTTGCAAACTTACATAAATTTTGACACACTTGATCACTCTACTAACTTACTCATCCTATATTCTTATAGATGGACGTGAAGTACAACAGGTTTATCAGTTGGGAAATGGAGGAGACCTCATCTTTGAGCGTGACTTGGACCAGCTTTCTGAACTTCTAGAGCGTCCGCACCCCGAGTTCTTCGGAGCTCACCTCAATGATCAGGAAGGAGAAGAATTGCAGTGGCTAGTTGTTGCAAGTATTTGAGGAAAGATTGAACCTCCCACTGCGGAGGGAATTCAGTTCAACTTAAGAGAAAACAACTGGCTCGATGGACTGGCCAGGGCCATGCAGGAAGCTCTTGCCCATCTGTGTGGACAGAGTATCAATCAAATCAAGGGCACCCGTTTTGAGTTCTACCCAAGGCGTGATGTTATGGGACAACCACTGGAGGACCCATATCATCCTGAGCTGAAGACTCAGTTGGACCACCTCAGCTTCATGATGTACGACCATCAGAAGGAGTTGGACAATGCCCGTGCCTACGCCAAACACAAGTACGCCATCACCAAGAAGAAGGATTAGACCCTCGCCATGCTAGTGAAGGATCGCAAGTCTTGTCGTCGTCAGATCGACAAGAAGGAGCGCATCATTGCCCGTCTTCGCCACCGGATCACGGATTTGGAGGAGACCATCCACGAGAGAGACCTGCAGTTGGAAGAAAGGGAGAATGCCGGAGAAGAACTTCGTGGAGACCCCTACTCCTATCTCAGCGATGATGATGACTTTCTAGAGGATCAGGCCATGGACTTCTTCACCGATGAGGATGATTTCGCCTTCATCGATGATGATGATGATGATGAGGAGGATGAGGATGATGAGGACACTGACTCCGAGGAGTAGTAGCACTTGACCACTAGCGTTAGTGAGTTGTAGTCGTCCCCACTATATCGTAGTTTCCAGAATGGTTCTTAAAACCATCTGTTTTCCTTTGTTGTGGTGTGTGTTTGTATCATGTGCTATGAATGAATGAAAGCAAGTTGCTAGAAAACCTGAGTCAAACTTTAAAAAAACTGTTCAAGTCCCCGAACCTTAGAAATTTCCCTCTTTTCTCATTATCTATCTAAATCTCCAGATGCCTCGCGGAGGAAGTGGCTCAGCCCCGGACCCGATGTTGCAACTCTTGCAAATGTTGGTTTCAGACCATGAAGCCGAAAGAGTCGAACGTCAAGCCAACTTAGCCACCCTTCAACAGATAGCCCAGATGGCCAACAACCACCAATGCCATGGAAATCAGGACATACATGGATCTAAGATCAAGAATTTCCAGAACACCAATCCACCCATTTTCACTAAGTCGGAAGAGACCTTAGATGCAGACGATTGGCTACAAACCATGGAGAACAATCTGGAAGTTGCAGGAGTGGAAGCCAACGAGAAATTTCTGTTCGCCACCCACTATCTAGCCGGAGATTTAGGAGCTTGGTGGAACAGCGTTCGCGCAATGACCGGAGGTCAGATGATGACTTGGGAGGAATTCAAGATCAAGTTCAGCAGAACCCATGTGCCACCAGGTTTGATTAGGAGGATGAGAGATGAATTCAGGGAACTGAAGCAAGGAAGGATGACCGTAGTGGAATACCGTGACAAATTCTTGTCATTAGCTAGGTACGCCCCAGATGAGATCGACACTAAAGCCAAGAAGAAAGAGAGATTCCTGAATGGTCTGCACGATGAGATGCAGATGGTGTTAGTCAATATCCCCTTTGCGGATATTGAAGCCCTAGTCGACTCTGCCATTCAGATGGAAGGAAAGATCAACAAAGCCAATGAGAACCGCAAGCGCCGCATGATGCATCAGCCAGGAACCCATCATACACCAAATTATCTAACCCATCTCCAGGATTTGCCCCGAGAAACAACAGACCCCCTATGAACCGTCCGACCTATCCCAATCGTGGAAACCCAAGACCCGGAGGAAACCATAACAACCCTGGCAACTCCAGCAATTTCAACCGTGCCCCACCTAAGTTCAACAACAACAACGCTGCCACCAACACCAACACTGCCCCAAGGACTAGAAGCAATGTTGTGCCTGTTGCAACAAAGGACAAGTCGCAAGTGACTTGTTATGAATGTGGAACCAAGGGTCACTATTCCAATGAGTGCCCGAAGAAGAATGCCGCAACCCCCAATGCAAATGCCCTAGCTCAGCAATAGCGTCGTGTTCAGCCTGGCAAGAGGTTTCCCCAAGGAATTCGCTCAACCGAAACGACCATCTTTTTATCATGCATGCTGAAGAAGCCCAGGAAGCACCAGACATCGTGCTGGGTATGTTTTCTATTAACTCGGTACTTGCAAGAGTGTTGTTTGATTCTGGAGCATCGCACTCATTTGTCACTGAAGAATTTGCATGCACTAGTAAGATTCAACCAACCAAACTGAAGCATGTTATGATTGTTCAAGTCCCCGGTTCAACCACCAAAGCTAGGCAAATTTGCAAAGCCGTCCCTATCCGAATCCATGGCATAGATTTTTATGCTAATCTAATAGTACTCGGAACTAAAGGTTTGGAAGTAGTACTAGGAATGGATTGGATGTCCAAACACAAAGGATTAATTGACTGTGCCAAGAAAGCCATAACCATGACCAGTACAGCCGGAATATCATTCGAGCATGTATCTGAAACCTTGCCTCGTCAATTCAAGTGCAACAAGAGGATAGCCCAGCCTACCATTGGCCAAGTCCGAATAGTCTGTGAATACCCCGATGTATTTCCAGATGTTTTTCCTGGTATGCCCCTAGATCGGGATATCGAGTTTATCATCGAACTAATCCCTGGAACCGGACCCATCGCCCAGAGACCATATAGTATGAACCCGTCAGAACTAGCAGAACTGAAGAAACAACTGGATGCCATGCTGGAAATTGGACTGATTCAACCAAGTGCGTCCCCATGGAGATCACCTATTTTGTTCGTGGACAAGAAAGATGGAGGTAACCGTTTGTGTACGGATTATCGGAAGTTGAATGATGCCACCATCAAGAACAAGTACCCATTGCCAAAGATAGAAGATCTATTTGACCAGTTGACTGGTGCCAAGGTGTTTTCTAAGATTTATCTTAGAGCTGGCTATCATCAACTCAAGATTCGCGCAGAGGATATTCCAAAGACTTCCTTTACCACCAGATATGGATTATACGAGTATACTGTCATGTCTTTTGGATTAACCAATGCCCCCACTTATTTCATGAATCTCATGAATAAGATTTTTATGGACTTCCTGGATAAGTTTGTCGTTGTTTTCATCAATGACATTCTGATTTATTCCAAATCAGAAGAAGAACATGAGCTACACCTAAGGACCATTCTTGGAACCCTTAGAGAGAATCAGTTGTATGCCAAGTTTAGCAAATGTGAATTCTGGTTACAGGAGGTAGGATTCCTCGGACATATTGTATCTGCCAGAGGAATTGCCGTTGACCCTGCGAAGGTGAAGGATGTCAAAGATTGGCAAGCCCCAACCACTCAAACCAAAGTTCGTGCATTTCTCGGATTAGCGGGATACTACCGCAAGTTCTTAGAAGGATTCTCGAGTATTGCCAGACCCATGACCCAATTGCTGAAGAAGGACAAGAAGTTTGAATGGACGGACAAATGTGAAGCGAGTTTTTAAGAACTCAAGAGAAGACTGATTTCAGCCCCAATCTTGATCATGCCGGATATCACGAAGCCCTTTGATGTGTATTGTGACACATCCAAGATCGGTCTCAGATGTGTGCTAATGCAAGAAGGCAAAGTTATATCTTATATATCCCGAAAACTGAAACAACATGAACAGAATTATCCAACCCATGACCTTGAACTAGCAACCGTAGTTCTTGCCCTCAAGACCTGGAGGAATTATCTAATGGGAAACTGTTGTGAGATTTATTCGGATCACAAGAGCCTGAAGTATATATTCACTCGGAAGGAGCTGAATATGAGGCAGAGAAGATGGATTGAGCTAATGGACTATGATCTCGACATTCACTATCACCCCGGTAAAGCCAATGTGGTAGCAGATGCCCTTAGAAGATTGCCGTGCTGTTGAACTCCATGATTTTGAAGGAGCAACCAAGTTTGCACAAAGAGATGGAAGATTTCAGAATGGAATTAGTGAGTGAAGGATTTTTGGCTAGCATCGAACTTCAACCCACTTTGATCAGTCAGATCAAGGAGGCGCAGAAAGGAAATGCTAGTATCGACAGAATCAAGCGTCGTATCGGTACATGCAAAGTACCCTGATTCACCGAAGACGAGGAAGGAGTTCTATGGTACAAAGGACGCCTTTGTGTACCAGCAGATTCAGAATTGAAAGAAGTGATTTTGAAAGAGGCCCATGATACTCTTTATTGTATCCACCTCGGCGGAACAAAGATGTATTAGGATTTGAAGGAACAATTTTCGTGGCATTAGATGAAGAGAGAACTCGGAAGCTATATCGCCAAGTGTGATATATGTCTGAGAGTCAAGGCGGGACATCAAAGACCCGTAGGACTATTGCAACCATTACAAATTCTGGAATGGTAATGGGATTCAGTTGGAATGGACTTTATCACCAGATTGCCTACTTCTAGTAAGTGAAATGACTCTATCTGGGTCATAGTTGACAGATTGTGCAAGGTAGCCCATTTCTTACCAGTCAAGACCACATACCATAGTTCGAAGCTAGCGGAGTTATACATCGCTGGAATCATCAGTTTGCACGCAGTCCCCAAGAACATTGTATCGGATCGAGGAACTCAGTTTACCTCGAGATTCTGGAAGAAAGTCCAAGAAGGTTTAGGAACCCGACTAGATTTCAGCATAGCTTATCACCCTCAGACCGATGGACAAACGGAGCGAGTAAATCAAATACTCGAAGATATGTTGAGAGCATGTGTGCTAGAGTATGGATCTAAATGGTAAGACTGTCTTCCTTTCGCAGAATTTTCATACAACAACAGTTATCAAGATAGTTTGCAAATGGCCCCATTTGAATTCATGTATGGAAGGAAGTGTCGCACCCCTTTGAATTGGTCGGAAGTAGGACAGAGTCAAATTTTTGGACCCAATATCCTACGAGAAGCAGAGGAGAAAGTTCACAAGATTCATGAGAACCTCAAGACCGCCTAGTCAAGACAGAAGAGTTACACCAACAAGAGACGTCGAGACCTTGCTTTCAATATCGGAGATTTTGTGTACCTTAAAGTGTCGCCGTTGAAAGGAATGCAGCGTTTCCAGCTGAAAGGAAAGTTAGCCCCCAGATATCGGACCATTCAAGATTCTGAATCATTGAGGAGAAGTATCATATCAAATGGAACTGCCAGAAGAAATGTCAGCAGTGCACAATGTGTTCCATATATCGTTACTTCGCAAATGCCTTGAAGTTCCGGAGAAGACCGAAGTATTCAAGTACATTGATCATCGGACCATAGAGATCAACGATGACCTGACCAATCCCGAAGTACCCATCCGTATTTTGGAAGAAGCTTTCCGAACCACTAGGACCTGAAGCATCAAGTTTCTCAAGATTCAGTGGAGCAACCACAATGAAGAAGAAGCTACCTGGGAGCGCGAAGATCACATCAAGACGGAGTTTCCCGATCTCTTTAAATCCTAGGTAATCTTTTTCCTTCTTTTTAAAATCTCGAGACGAGATTTTGTTTAAGGGAGGAAGGTTTGTTACATCCCAAAAATATAAAAACAATGATCATCAAACTCTAATCACTAAAATTAGGGTTAAGAAAAACTATGATTAATTTAAATCATATGAATGCATGTGTGAATGTGATGATTTGATTAATGCATGAATGATCTTGTGTGATTAACATAAATATCAAGAAATGGTTTAAAGACAACTAGGAAATCATCTAAAATATTTCCAAACAGAAACAAATAAAGAGAAAATAAAAAACAATGCAAATAAAGCAAATGGTCATTTTTGCCAATCTTGCTCACTAGGTCACTTTGAGTGTTTCTAGTTCAAGATTTCAAACAGAAACTTTTCCAAATATTTTCACCCCTTGATAGAAGTAGTAAAAGTGAATCAAGGCCCACCTTTCAAACTTGCAGAAACATTTGGCAACCTCCATCAAATCACAATTCAAAAGTGAATGTTATTCATATGTGAAGATCATCCATTTTCAAAAATCAACCAAACCAGTGCCCCTTGAATAATCCAACTAACGAGACACTCCTAGTATGTGCCTAACAAACCCACCAATTTTGAATCCAAAATTCAAATTTAAACTTCTTGCGGCCATTTCATCAAACACCTTGCTGGCATCAAACAAACAAACCACAAACACTATAGTGTGCAGTAAAATTGGCCTAACTTGTTCCCTCTCTAGTTGGAACCAGCCCTTAGTAGATCATCTAGACTCTTTAACAATCTTTAGCACCACTGTGAGCCAGCCTAGCCATTAATGGCAAGCAGGCCGAGCCTCACCTTGCCACCCCATTGTCGATAGCAAGCTACGAGCAACACTAAGCCTATCCAGCATGTCTAGCAAGCACCCCACCGTCCATCGCCACTCTCTGTCCCAACCCCGAGCAATGCCAGCCCATGGATCACAAGACACGCCCATGCCAAACCTCTCTGCGCGCGAGCCGAGAGCGCGCCAGAGCGCCCCGCTCGACCAGCACCCACAGACCATGCGCCGCCCTCGCTGCTTTGCAGGGATGATCACCAGCACCCTAGAACCCCGCCAGACATGCCCGTTCACCGCCGCGCGGACCACGCGTGCTGTGCGACATTAAAACTGCCGTCGGACCAGCTTAGAGCACCGCGACGTTCCGACCGATCAGCACCGACCCACGCCTCAAGACCACGCCGTTGAGCTTCGCCAGGGAGCACCGCACTGCCCCCTACCGTCTCCCATGCCAGTAGCCCTCTGTGCCATCGACCACGACGAGCTCAGCCCGCGCCCGTAGGTCCCCTTTAGCTACTATAAATACAGGTCTCCACCGCTCGTATTCGCCACACCAGTTCACTCCTCTCTCACCCAGAACCACCACACCTCACTCCCGGAGCAAGGCGAGCAGCGCATTGCCGGAATTTGGCCGGAGCCCGCCGCTACTGGAGAAGAAGGGAGTCGTCGATTGGAGCCGCCCTAGGAGAAGCTGCCGGTACTAGGAGAATCGCCATCGTCGACTTCGTCGTTGGCCCCCTTCGTCGACCCTCGCCTGAGCGCCGGTGAGCCTCCCACGACCCCCACCTGCCACGTTAGGGTTCTGTCTGGCCAGCACTGCCCGACGTGGACGATGAACTGTAGCTGTCCGATTAGAGTTAGATCGTGTTGTTCACACTGCCCCGTATCGCTTCGCCCCTCCCCGTCTCACTGATGCGTGGGGACAACCACTTAACTAGGACGTGCTGTGTGTAGTGGGCCGGCCCATTAATACATCCCGCGCGACCCAACAATTCAAAATAAGCTTTATTCATTTAATTTCAAACACAGTTCTGTACCTAGATTCAAAAAGCAACCCAGCTCGATTCACTGAACCAGAATGCATGAAACCAATTTCGTTAGAAAGGTACTGAAATGCTTAATCTAAGGACGTTGGATTCAAATCATTTGGATTTGTAGATCAACCATGGTAAAAATAACAAGTAAGAAGCTTTTATGCATTCAAACATTTTTCAAAATTCAACCACAAAAGCTTTTGAGTTGATTCCAACTCTCAAAAATCACATTTGATCATACCTTTCAGAATATATAAAAATATATGGGTTTACTTGCAGAAATAAGGTTCAAGTAATAAAAGAATGCCACATAGGCATTTCTAGTTATTTTATTTAATTAAAATAAAAAGGTTAAACCTTATTAAATCGTGGCACCACTTTAAATCACATTCCCTTGTATTGAAATATGTGGTGATGACATGTGTCAACATGATCTCATGTTTGAGTTGGAGAATATTAAATCTTACGTAGTTTTTCAATGAGTAGAAATTACTTTTCTCAAATTAAAATAAATAAGACAAGTGCTTTAATCCTTATGATAATAGTGATGATGCTAGATCATCTAGAGTGCACCTTTGTGTGATGATTGAAAATAGTTAAGTATTGTTTGGTGATTGTGTACCTCGTATTTATTTATAGACGCTAGTACCGACCAAGGATACGAGGAGGAAGAAGGATACTACGAGGACGAAGCCAATGAGAACTTCAACCAGTGCTTTGCACAAGGGAAGCCAATACTTGCAACCTTGCAAGCCTAATGCTACTAGTTGAATTTAGCAAGCTTATACTTGCAATTATGCAAGCTACTACTTGCTAGCTACTATGCCAACTATATGCCTTAAGCATATGTGATCATACCCACTTGATAACCAATCCTTGTTTTACTTGCAAGCTTAATACTTTATTTTTCTTTAGCAAGGCTTTCTCTTAGAGTTTACATGTTGACTTGTAGATTCTAGAAAGATAACTAAAGGTAGCATAAAGAGCATAAAATTTGGCCTAAGTTAGATAATCTTGATGTCATCCTAGGGCATGAGATTGAACTTAGCAGATCCCCACTTGTTTACCACCCCTCATTAGTATTCACCACCACTTGTAGATGCTAGTGCTAAGCATAAAACTTGATCAAATTTAGATGGTTATACTTGGTGAAAATAGTTATGAAAACCTTAGAATGATGAGTCATTCTACTGAAATGTTTTGACATGTGTTTACGAACACTAGATGATTTTGATGATGAAAATGTTGAGGCATGATCCTTAGCCCTTTATAAAACTGATGGTTGTGCGGATGCGATACCATTCCAATGTTACCATACAACCACAATACTCAAATTTGGGTAGGGCTTAACTGAAATTTATATACCTTAGTATGGGTTCCCTCATGCCAAGGTGCGAGCTGAGGCTACCTTGTGAAGATTGTCCACTGCAGTACCCAAGATGACAGTTGGTCATGGTTGGGAGGCCAAACTCACGGGAGAGATGCCTATACTAGGGCGCAATTGAAAGGTTAGGATTGATTATCTGCATCGAGTATGGTGAATTTAGGATTTGTTCTGGCGGATGTATCGAATGTTGTGGTAAAAGTATACAATCTCTGAGAGTGTCATACTATTCGAATAGCAGCGTCTGTGGCTATGGGATGCTTGGAGCCATACTGTTCCCCGTCGATGTTTTCAAAATGACTTATGAAATGAATTGTGACTTTGACTTGACCACAACAGAGTTGTGACATAAATTTAAGTTCCCATTTAGGATTATAAAACTTTCAACTAGTTTTCTTTGCTTTTGAACTTAGTAGAGGTAAATCTGGCTTTTTGCAAAACAACCCTAGAGCTTAGTATCCTACTACAAAAACCCCCTTAACTTATTAGTATTAGTTTGCGAGTACTTAAAGAGTACTCATGGCTTTGTCCCTGGCTATTCCCGTGGCCAGACTATGAAGAGGAGTACCAGGATGACGGACCGCGGGAAGGTTACGACAACTAGGATCATCTCCCATCGTCAGCATTGCCTGTGACCCCGAAGATGGAGCTTCGCCTACGATATCATTACTATTACGTTATTCCGCTGCTTGAGTTGTATTAAGAACTGGATCATGAGATCCTTATTTGTGTAAGACCTTATGTATGGTTTATAATGGATGATGTACTGTGGTATCCAATTCTGTTATGTCTCGCAAAAATGGTAATCCTGGGATTGTGATGTATGGCATAACAGGCATCTGGGATTAAAAATCCTGGTGTTGACATAATAACTTCCAAGACTCAAGAAAACAATTGGGTTATCTCCCAAGAAGTACTCTCCTTTAACGCCTTTAAGTTAGGCACAAGAAGCAAGAATCAATTATTTTCAAATGAAGAAGCATTAAGATCAATAATGGAAATATCTTCAACTAGGAAAGGTATCATATCCAAATGAGTTTTAGAGGATCCTTTCTCATCTCTCTTAGGTTCACTACTTTCATCAAATGGGTTTTCAGGAACAATGAAATAAAAATTCTTTTCTAGGGCTTCATGTATTCCTACAAGTTTAAAAGGTATGGGTATTTTAATTTCCTCTCCATTGGGTTTGGTTTCCTACTTTCCTAAAGTACCCATAACATCCACACATGAGCCTAGCATATTAAAACGTTCAAAGACCTTTTTTTCTTATTTAGCAACATCATTGAACTCCTTTAGCAAAGTTGCCAGAATAAAATCTCTCTTTTCAGTATCCTCCTCTTCTTTTAGTTTAAGAAACATCATTTGCATCATGGGGTTAAGGTTACCAAACCTAGCCTCCAACATGTGAACTAAAGAAGCTGCAGCAATTTCGTAATTAGGAGCAAGATCTGCTAAGGATTTATCCTCAATATCCTCATGTTTGCTAACATGATTAAAGAATTCTTCAATATTGTTTTACCAATTATAGAACCACTACCTATTGAAAGGTCTTTCAGGGTGAACTTGGGGATCAACATGGTGAGCTAGAGCAAGATGAAAATTATAGGAAGAACTATTTTTGTGTGTTTTTCATAAGAAAAAGCAAAACTAAACAAAACTGTTTTTTTTGGAATTTTTGATAAAAGAGGCAAACAAAATAAGGAAAAAGGAACTAAGAAAAACAAAAACAAAGTAAAGAGAAAGGTTGTGAAGGACTCCCCTTGTGAAGTCTTCCTTAGCCTCCCCGGCAACAGCGCCAGAAAAAGCTTGATGATGTGTAGCTCAGATCACTGTAGAGCTTCGTTGGGAGACCCCAAGAGGAAGGTATGATGAGCAGAGCGGCAAGTTTTCCCTCAGTAGAAACCAAGGTTATTGAACCAGTAGGAGGAAGGAAAAGACCCAAACGTGTTGCTAGCAACTTGGAAACCTACACAACACAAACTCAAGACTTTTCCCCAACAAACAGTGAGGTTGTCAATCTCACCGGTTTGCTAAAAACTAAGGATTAACTGTATGGTGTGGAAGTGTCAACACCCGGATTTTTAATCCCAGATGCCTGTTATGCCATACATCGCAATCCCAGGATTACCATTTTGCGAGACATAACAGAATTGGATGCCACAAGACATCATCCATTACAAACCATATATAAGGTCTTACACAAATAGGGATCTCATGATCCGTTCTTAATACAACTTCAAGTAGCGGAATACGTAATAATAACAGCGTAGGTGAAGCTCCATCTTCGGGTCAGTGCAATGACGATGGAGATGATCCTAGTTGTCGTAACCTTCTGGGGTCCATCCTCCGTACTCCTCTTCATAGTCCGCCACGGAATAGCAGGACAAAGCCATGAGTACTCTTTAAGTACTCGCAAACTAATACTAACAAGTGAAGGGTTTTTGAATAATAGGACACTAGGCTCTAGGGTTGTTTTCAAAAGCGATTTATCTCTACTAAGTTAGGAGAAGCTAGTCACAATTTTATAACTCCTAAGGGGGAACTTGTGTTTCAGATCACAACTCTGTTGTGGTCAAGTCAAAATCTCAATTCATTTCACAAGTCATTTTGAAAACATCCGACGGGAACATTATGGCCACTAAGCTGTCCATAATCATGGACGCTATTCGAATAGTTGGACACTCTGCAGAGATTGTACACTTTCACCACAACATTTGATACATCCGTCAGGAAGAAATCCTGAATTCACCATACTTAGTATGCGGATAATCAATCCTAACCTTTCAATTACACGGCCTAGTATAAGCACCTCTCCTGTGAGTTTGTCCTCCCAACCATGACCAACTGTCATCTTGGGTACTGCACAGGTGGACAATCTTCACAAGGTAGCCTCAGATCAGACCTTCGCCGTGAGGAAACTAATACTAAGGTATATAAGCTTCCAGTCAAGCCCTACCCAATATTCGGGTATTGTGGTTGTACGATAAAATTGGAATGGTATCGCATCCAGACAACCATCAGTTTTATAAAGGGCTAAGGCTCATGCCTCAACATTTTCGTCACCAAAATCATCTGGTGTTCGGAAACATATGTCAAAACATCTCAGTAGAATGATCCATCATTCTAAGGTTTTCATAACCATTTTCACCAAGTATTCCCATCTAAAGTTGATCAAGTTTTATGCTTAGCACTAGCATCTACAAGTGGGGGTAACACTAATGAGGGGTGGTAAACTAGTGGAATTTCAACTAAGTACAACCTTATATCTTAGGATGATATCAAGGTTTCTAACTTAGGCCAAATTTTATGTTCTTTACACAACCTTCAAATATATCTTTCTAGGATCTATAAGTCACTTAAGTCAACTCTAAGTTAAAGCTTTGATAACGAAATAAAGTAGAAGCTTGCAAATAAAACTAGGATTGGGTTATCAAGTGGGTATGAGAACATATGCTTAAGGCATATAGTTGGCATGGTAACACGCCATAGTTTGTTTGCATCATTGCAAGTATAGGCTTGCAAGTATGGGCTCGCACAATATCAGTATAAGCTTGCAAGGGTTAGCTTGCCTTGTGCAGAGAAGTGGTTGAAGGATTAGCGGGATACTACCGCAAGTTCTTAGAAGGATTCTCGAGTATTGCCAGACCCATGACCCAATTGCTGAAGAAGGACAAGAAGTTTGAATGGACGGACAAATGTGAAGCGAGTTTTTAAGAACTCAAGAGAAGACTGATTTCAGCCCCAATCTTGATCATGCCGGATATCACGAAGCCCTTTGATGTGTATTGTGACACATCCAAGATCGGTCTCGGATGTGTGCTAATGCAAGAAGGCAAAGTTATATCTTATATATCCCGAAAACTGAAACAACATGAACAGAATTATCCAACCCATGACCTTGAACTAGCAACCGTAGTTCTTGCCCTCAAGACCTGGAGGAATTATCTAATGGGAAACTGTTGTGAGATTTATTCGGATCACAAGAGCCTGAAGTATATATTCACTCGGAAGGAGCTGAATATGAGGCAGAGAAGATGGATTGAGCTAATGGACTATGATCTCGACATTCACTATCACCCCGGTAAAGCCAATGTGGTAGCAGATGCCCTTAGAAGATTGCCGTGCTGTTGAACTCCATGATTTTGAAGGAGCAACCAAGTTTGCACAAAGAGATGGAAGATTTCAGAATGGAATTAGTGAGTGAAGGATTTTTGGCTAGCATCGAACTTCAACCCACTTTGATCAGTCAGATCAAGGAGGCGCAGAAAGGAAATGCTAGTATCGACAGAATCAAGCGTCATATCGGTACAGGCAAAGTACCCTGATTCACCGAAGACGAGGAAGGAGTTCTATGGTACAAAGGACGCCTTTGTGTACCAGCAGATTCAGAATTGAAAGAAGTGATTTTGAAAGAGGCCCATGATACTCTTTATTGTATCCACCTCGGCGGAACAAAGATGTATTAGGATTTGAAGGAACAATTTTGGTGGCATTAGATGAAGAGAGAAATCGGAAGCTATATCGCCAAGTGTGATATATGTCTGAGAGTCAAGGCGGGACATCAAAGACCCGTAGGACTATTGCAACCATTACAAATTCCGGAATGGTAATGGGATTCAGTTGGAATGGACTTTATCACCAGATTGCCTACTTCTAGTAAGTGAAATGACTCTATCTGGGTCATAGTTGACAGATTGTGCAAGGTAGCCCATTTCTTACCAGTCAAGACCACATACCATAGTTCGAAGCTAGCGGAGTTATACATCGCTGGAATCATCAGTTTGCACGGAGTCCCCAAGAACATTGTATCGGATCGAGGAACTCAGTTTACCTCGAGATTCTGGAAGAAAGTCCAAGAAGGTTTAGGAACCCGACTAGATTTCAGCATAGCTTATCACCCTCAGACCGATGGACAAACGGAGCGAGTAAATCAAATACTCGAAGATATGTTGAGAGCATGTGTGCTAGAGTATGGATCTAAATGGTAAGACTGTCTTCCTTTCGCAGAATTTTCATACAACAACAGTTATCAAGATAGTTTGCAAATGGCCCCATTTGAATTCATGTATGGAAGGAAGTGTCGCACCCCTTTGAATTGGTCGGAAGTAGGACAGAGTCAAATTTTTGGACCCAATATCCTACGAGAAGCAGAGGAGAAAGTTCACAAGATTCATGAGAATCTCAAGACCGCCTAGTCAAGACAGAAGAGTTACACCAACAAGAGACGTCGAGACCTTGCTTTCAATATCGGAGATTTTGTGTACCTTAAAGTGTCGCCGTTGAAAGGAATGCAGCGTTTCCAGCTGAAAGGAAAGTTAGCCCCCAGATATCGGACCCTTCAAGATTCTGAATCATTGAGGAGAAGTATCATATCAAATGGAACTGCCAGAAGAAATGTCAGCAGTGCACAATGTGTTCCATATATCGTTACTTCGCAAATGCCTTGAAGTTCCGGAGAAGACCGAAGTATTCAAGTACATTGATCATCGGACCATAGAGATCAACGATGACCTGACCAATCCCGAAGTACCCATCCGTATTTTGGAAGAAGCTTTCCGAACCACTAGGACCTGAAGCATCAAGTTTCTCAAGATTCAGTGGAGCAACCACAATGAAGAAGAAGCTACCTGGGAGCGCGAAGATCACATCAAGACGGAGTTTCCCGATCTCTTTAAATCCTAGGTAATCTTTTTCCTTCTTTTTAAAATCTCGAGACGAGATTTTGTTTAAGGGAGGAAGGTTTGTTACATCCCAAAAATATAAAAACAATGATCATCAAACTCTAATCACTAAAATTAGGGTTAAGAAAAACTATGATTAATTTAAATCATATGAATGCATGTGTGAATGTGATGATTTGATTAATGCATGAATGATCTTGTGTGATTAACATAAATATCAAGAAATGGTTTAAAGACAACTAGGACATCATCTAAAATATTTCCAAACAGAAACAAATAAAGAGAAAATCAAAAACAATGCAAATAAAGCAAATGGTCATTTTTGCCAATCTTGCTCACTAGGTCACTTTGAGTGTTTCTAGTTCAAGATTTCAAACAGAAACTTTTCCAAATATTTTCACCCCTTGATAGAAGTAGTAAAAGTGAATCAAGGCCCACCTTTCAAACTTGCAGAAACATTTGGCAACCTCCATCAAATCACAATTCAAAAGTGAATGTTATTCATATGTGAAGATCATCCATTTTCAAAAATCAACCAAACCAGTGCCCCTTGAATAATCCAACTAAAGAGACACTCCTAGTATGTGCCTAACAAACCCACCAATTTTGAATCCAAAATTCAAATTTAAACTTCTTGCGGCCATTTCATCAAACACCTTGCTGGCATCAAACAAACAAACCACAAACACTATAGTGTGCAGTAAAATTGGCCTAACTTGTTCCCTCTCTAGTTGGAACCAGCCCTTAGTAGATCATCTAGCCTCTTTAACAATCTTTAGCACCACTGTGAGCCAGCCTAGCCATTAATGGCAAGCAGGCCGAGCCTCACCTGGCCACCCCATTGTCGATAGCAAGCTACGAGCAACACTAAGCCTATCCAGCATGTCTAGCAAGCACCCCACCGTCCATCGCCACTCTCTGTCCCAACCCCGAGCAATGCCAGCCCATGGATCACAAGACACGCCCATGCCAAACCTCTCTACGCGCGAGCCGAGAGCGCGCCAGAGCGCCCCGCTCGACCAGCACCCACGCGCACGCCTCACGCTTTGGTGGATGATCACCAAGACCCTAGAACCCCGCCAGACATGCCCGTTCACCGCCATGACCACGCACCGTCCGACATTAAAACTGCCGTCGGACCAGCTTAGAGCACCGCGACGTTCGACCGATCAGCACCGACCCACGCCTCAAGACCACGCCGTGAGCTGGCCAGGAGCACCGCACCGCCTCACCGTCTCCCATGCCGGTAGCCCTCGTACATCGACCACGACGAGCTCAGCCGCGCCGTAGGTCCCCTTCGCTACTATAAATACAGGTCTCCACCGCCGATTCGCCACCAGTTCACCTCTCTCACCCAACCACCACCTCACTCCCGAGCAAGGCGAGCGCATTGCGAATTTGGCCGAGCCCGCCATCGGAGAAGAAGGGAGTCGCGATTGAGCCGCCTAGGAGAAGCCGGTACTAGGAGAATCGCCATCGTCGACTTCATCGTTGGCCCCCTTCGTCGACCCTCGCCTGAGCGCCGGTGAGCCTCCCACGACCCCCACCTGCCACGTTAGGGTTCTGTCTGGCCGGCACTGCCCGACGTGGACGATGAACTGTAGCTGTCCGATTAGAGTTAGATCGTGTTGTTCACACTGCCCCGTATCGCTTCGCCCCTCCCCGTCTCACTGATGCGTGGGGACAACCACTTAACTAGGACGTGCTGTGTGTAGTGGGCCGGCCCATTAATACATCCCGCGCGACCCAACAATTCAAAATAAGCTTTATTCATTTAATTTCAAACACAGTTCTGTACCTAGATTCAAAAAGCAACCCAGCTCGATTCACTGAACCAGAATGCATGAAACCAATTTCGTTAGAAAGGTACTGAAATGCTTAATCTAAGGACGTTGGATTCAAATCATTTGGATTTGTAGATCAACCATGGTAAAAATAACAAGTAAGAAGCTTTTATGCATTCAAACATTTTTCAAAATTCAACCACAAAAGCTTTTGAGTTGATTCCAACTCTCAAAAATCACATTTGATCATACCTTTCAGAATATATAAAAATATATGGGTTTACTTGCAGAAATAAGGTTCAAGTAATAAAAGAATGCCACATAGGCATTTCTAGTTATTTTATTTAATTAAAATAAAAAGGTTAAACCTTATTAAATCGTGGCACCACTTTAAATCACATTCCCTTGTATTGAAATATGTGGTGATGACATGTGTCAACATGATCTCATGTTTGAGTTGGAGAATATTAAATCTTACGTAGTTTTTCAATGAGTAGAAATTACTTTTCTCAAATTAAAATAAATAAGACAAGTGCTTTAATCCTTATGATAATAGTGATGATGCTAGATCATCTAGAGTGCACCTTTGTGTGATGATTGAAAATAGTTAAGTATTGTTTGGTGATTGTGTACCTCGTATTTATTTATAGACGCTAGTACCGACCAAGGATACGAGGAGGAAGAAGGATACTACGAGGACGAAGCCAAGGAGAACTTCAACCAGTGCTTTGCACAAGGGAAGCCAATACTTGCAACCTTGCAAGCCTAATGCTACTAGTTGAATTTAGCAACCTTATACTTGCAATTATGCAAGCTACTACTTGCTAGCTACTATGCCAACTATATGCCTTAAGCATATGTGATCATACCCACTTGATAACCAATCCTTGTTTTACTTGCAAGCTTAATACTTTATTTTTCTTTAGCAAGGCTTTCTCTTAGAGTTTACATGTTGACTTGTAGATTCTAGAAAGATAACTAAAGGTAGCATAAAGAGCATAAAATTTGGCCTAAGTTAGATAATCTTGATGTCATCCTAGGGCATGAGATTGAACTTAGCAGATCCCCACTTGTTTACCACCCCTCATTAGTATTCACCACCACTTGTAGATGCTAGTGCTAAGCATAAAACTTGATCAAATTTAGATGGTTATACTTGGTGAAAATAGTTATGAAAACCTTAGAATGATGAGTCATTCTACTGAAATGTTTTGACATGTGTTTCTGAACACTAGATGATTTTGATGATGAAAATGTTGAGGCATGATCCTTAGCCCTTTATAAAACTGATGGTTGTCTGGATGCGATACCATTCCAATGTTACCATACAACCACAATACTCGAAATTTGGGTAGGGCTTAACTGGAAATTTATATACCTTAGTATGGGTTCCCTCGCGGCCAAGGTCTGAGCTGAGGCTACCTTGTGAAGATTGTCCACCTGTGCAGTACCCAAGATGACAGTTGGTCATGGTTGGGAGGCCAAACTCACAGGAGAGATGCCTATACTAGGGCGTGCAATTGAAAGGTTAGGATTGATTATCTGCATACTGAGTATGGTGAATTTAGGATTTGTTCCTGGCGGATGTATCGAATGTTGTGGTAAAAGTATACAATCTCTACAGAGTGTCATACTATTCGAATAGCCGCGTCCGTGGCTATGGACAGTTGGAGTGGCCATACTGTTCCCCCGTCAGATGTTTTCAAAATGACTTATGAAATGAATTGTGACTTTGACTTGACCACAACAGAGTTGTGACATAAATTTAAGTTCCCATTTAGGATTATAAAACTTTCAACTAGTTTTCTTTGCTTTTGAACTTAGTAGAGGTAAATCTGGCTTTTTGCAAAACAACCCTAGAGCTTAGTATCCTACTACAAAAACCCCCTTAACTTATTAGTATTAGTTTGCGAGTACTTAAAGAGTACTCATGGCTTTGTCCCTGGCTATTCCCGTGGCCAGACTATGAAGAGGAGTACCAGGATGACGGACCGCGGGAAGGTTACGACAACTAGGATCATCTCCCATCACAAGATTGCTGTGACCTCAAGATGGAGCTTCGCCTACGATATCATTACTATTACGTTATTCCGCTGCTTGAGTTGTATTAAGAACTGGATCATGAGATCCTTATTTGTGTAAGACCTTATGTATGGTTTCTAATGGATGATGTACTGTGGTATCCAATTCTGTTATGTCTCGCAAAAATGGTAATCCTGGGATTGTGATGTATGGCATAACAGGCATCTGGGATTAAAAATCCTGGTGTTGACATAATAACTTCCAAGACTCAAGAAAACAATTGGGTTATCTCCCAAGAAGTACTCTCCTTTAACGCCTTTAAGTTAGGCACAAGAAGCAAGAATCAATTATTTTCAAATGAAGAAGCATTAAGATCAATAATGGAAATATCTTCAACTAGGAAAGGTATCATATCCAAATGAGTTTTAGAGGATCCTTTCTCATCTCTCTTAGGTTCACTACTTTCATCAAATGGGTTTTCAGGAACAATGAAATAAAAATTCTTTTCTAGGGCTTCATGTATTCCTACAAGTTTAAAAGGTATGGGTATTTTAATTTCCTCTCCATTGGGTTTGGTTTCCTACTTTCCTAAAGTACCCATAACATCCACACATGAGCCTAGCATATTAAAACGTTCAAAGACCTTTTTTTCTTATTTAGCAACATCATTGAACTCCTTTAGCAAAGTTGCCAGAATAAAATCTCTCTTTTCAGTATCCTCCTCTTCTTTTAGTTTAAGAAACATCATTTGCATCATGGGGTTAAGGTTACCAAACCTAGCCTCCAACATGTGAACTAAAGAAGCTGCAGCAATTTCGTAATTAGGAGCAAGATCTGCTAAGGATTTATCCTCAATATCCTCATGTTTGCTAACATGATTAAAGAATTCTTCAATATTGTTTTACCAATTATAGAACCACTACCTATTGAAAGGTCTTTCAGGGTGAACTTGGGGATCAACATGGTGAGCTAGAGCAAGATGAAAATTATAGGAAGAACTATTTTTGTGTGTTTTTCATAAGAAAAAGCAAAACTAAACAAAACTGTTTTTTTTGGAATTTTTGATAAAAGAGGCAAACAAAATAAGGAAAAAGGAACTAAGAAAAACAAAAACAAAGTAAAGAGAAAGGTTGTGAAGGACTCCCCTTGTGAAGTCTTCCTTAGCCTCCCCGGCAACAGCGCCAGAAAAAGCTTGATGATGTGTAGCTCAGATCACTGTAGAGCTTCGTTGGGAGACCCCAAGAGGAAGGTATGATGAGCAGAGCGGCAAGTTTTCCCTCAGTAGAAACCAAGGTTATTGAACCAGTAGGAGGAAGGAAAAGACCCAAACGTGTTGCTAGCAACTTGGAAACCTACACAACACAAACTCAAGACTTTTCCCCAACAAACAGTGAGGTTGTCAATCTCACCGGTTTGCTAAAAACTAAGGATTAACTGTATGGTGTGGAAGTGTCAACACCCGGATTTTTAATCCCAGATGCCTGTTATGCCATACATCGCAATCCCAGGATTACCATTTTTGCGAGACATAACAGAATTGGATGCCACAGTACATCATCCATTACAAACCATATATAAGGTCTTACACAAATAGGGATCTCATGATCCAGTTCTTAATACAACTTCAAGTAGCGGAATACGTAATAATAACAGCAGCGTAGGTGAAGCTCCATCTTCGGGGTCACAGGCAATGCTGACGATGGGAGATGATCCTAGTTGTCGTAACCTTCCTGGGGTCCATCCTCCAGGTACTCCTCTTCATAGTCTGGCCACGGGAATAGCCAGGGACAAAGCCATGAGTACTCTTTAAGTACTCGCAAACTAATACTAACAAGTGAAGGGTTTTTTGAATAATAGGACACTAGGCTCTAGGGTTGTTTTTCAAAAAGCCAGATTTATCTCTACTAAGTTCAGAGAGAAGCTAGTCACAATTTTATAACTCCTAAGGGGGGGGGGAACTTGTGTTTCGTATCACAACTCTGTTGTGGTCAAGTCAAAATCTCAATTCATTTCACAAGTCATTTTGAAAACATCTGACGGGGGAACATTATGGCCACTCCAACTGTCCATAACCGCGGACGCGGCTATTCGAATAGTTGGACACTCTGCAGAGATTGTACACTTTCACCACAACATTTGATACATCCGTCAGGAAGAAATCCTGAATTCACCATACTTAGTATGCGGATAATCAATCCTAACCTTTCAATTACACGGCCTAGTATAAGCACCTCTCCTGTGAGTTTGTCCTCCCAACCATGACCAACTGTCATCTTGGGTACTGCACAGGTGGACAATCTTCACAAGGTAGCCTCAGATCAGACCTTCGCCGTGAGGAAACTAATACTAAGGTATATAAGCTTCCAGTCAAGCCCTACCCAATATTCGGGTATTGTGGTTGTACGATAAAATTGGAATGGTATCGCATCCAGACAACCATCAGTTTTATAAAGGGCTAAGGCTCATGCCTCAACATTTTCGTCACCAAAATCATCTGGTGTTCGGAAACATATGTCAAAACATCTCAGTAGAATGATCCATCATTCTAAGGTTTTCATAACCATTTTCACCAAGTATTCCCATCTAAAGTTGATCAAGTTTTATGCTTAGCACTAGCATCTACAAGTGGGGGTAACACTAATGAGGGGTGGTAAACTAGTGGAATTTCAACTAAGTACAACCTTATATCTTAGGATGATATCAAGGTTTCTAACTTAGGCCAAATTTTATGTTCTTTACACAACCTTCAAATATATCTTTCTAGGATCTATAAGTCACTTAAGTCAACTCTAAGTTAAAGCTTTGATAACGAAATAAAGTAGAAGCTTGCAAATAAAACTAGGATTGGGTTATCAAGTGGGTATGAGAACATATGCTTAAGGCATATAGTTGGCATGGTAACACGCCATAGTTTGTTTGCATCATTGCAAGTATAGGCTTGCAAGTATGGGCTCGCACAATATCAGTATAAGCTTGCAAGGGTTAGCTTGCCTTGTGCAGAGAAGTGGTTGAAGTTCTCCTCGGCTTCTTCTTCGTAGAATCCTCCTTCCTCCTCGTATCCTTGGTCGGTACTAGCGTATATAAATAAATACGATGTACACAATCACCAAGCAATACTTAACTACTTGCAATCATCACACAAAAGGGTCCTATAGATGATCTAGTATCATCACTAACATTACAAGATTAAGGTTTGCTTTAAATCCCTTTTATTTTTAGAAAAGTAATTTCTACTCATTGAAAAACTACTTAAGATTTAATATTCTCCAAACCAAACATGGGATCATGTTGACACATGTCATCACCACATATTTTAGTCCATGGGAATGTGATTTAAAGTGGTGTCACAATTTAATAAGGTTCTACCCTTTTATTTTAATTAAATAATGTGTCTAGAAATGCCTATGTGGCATTCTTTTATTATTTGAACATTATTTCTGTAAGTAAACCTATATATTTTTATATATTCTGAAAGGTATAGTTAAATGTGATTTTTGAGAGTTGGAATCAACTCAAAAGCTATTGTGGTTTAACTTTGAAAAATGTTTGAATGCAGAAAAGCTTCTGCATTGTTATTTTTACCAAGGATGATCTACAGATCAAAATGACTTTAATCCAACGGGCTTGCATTCAGCATTCCCAGACCTTTCTAACAAAATTGGTTTCATTCAAATTGGTGCACTGAGTCGACCTGGGTTGATTTTTGAAACTGGGTATAGAAGTGTGTTTAAAATAAAATGGAAAAGGTTTAATTCAAATAACTGGGCTGCGCGAGAAGCGATACTAGGCCGGCCTGCTAAGTGCAGCACTTTCGCGGGCTGTTTAAGTGGCTGTCCCCACGCGTCAGTGAGACGAGGGGGTGCGAAGCGGTATGGGACGATGTGGTGCGTTCGATCTGGTTCTAATACAACGGCTGAGAGTCATCGTCGACGTTGGGCAACGCCGGCGAGACAGAAACCTAGCACGGCCAGTGGGGGTCATTGGGGGCTCACCGGGGTGCAGGCGAGGGTCTGCGAGGCGGGCGAACGACAAAGTCGACGACAGCGAACTCAGGGGCGGTCGCGGCAGCTCCTGGGGTGGGCGAAATCGATGGCGCCCTTCTTCTCCAGAGGCGGCCTGCTCCGGCGCAATTCCGGCGATGCGCTGCTCGCCTTGCTCCGGGACTGAGGTGGGGTGGTTCTGGGTGAGAGAGGAGTGGAATGGTGTGAAGAATTCGAGCGGGGGAGTCCTCCTTTTATAGGCTCGACGGCGAGACCGAACGGGATGGGCAGGCGACGGTGGCGACATGGCTACGGGCTGCTAGAGGCATGGCCGGCGGTGGCGATCGCTTGGTGGTCTCCTGGCGATGCTCTACGGCTTTAATGCGCGCGTAGGGGCGGTGCGGTTTGGTCTGGAACGGGCGATGCTCTACGGCTTTAATGCGCGCGTAGGGGCGGTGCGGTTTGGTCTGGAACGGGCGATGCTCTACGCGGTAGAGGCGGTGTCTTTGACGACGAGCGGTGGCTGTGCGGCATGGGGCAGAGAACGGGGATGTCTGGCGGTCTTCTGGGTCGGTGGTGATCGAGTATGCACGCGGCGAGGGCGGCGCGCAGTCTGTGGGCTTCGGTCGAGGGTGGCGCTCTGGAGCATGCTCGGCATGGTTGCTGGCGAGCTGGGCGTGGTCCGTGCGTGTGGTCCAGTGGCTGGCAGGGTTCGAGCGCTGGACAGGGGGTGGCGATGGATGGTGGGTTGTGTCCTAGACATGCTGTTCCGACTTGGTGCTTGCTCTGGCTAGCTAGCCATGGTCGGCTGGCAAGGGGGTGCTTGGGTTGGCATGGCATGGGGCAAAGGGTAGGGGCTAGAGTTGGTCCAAGCACTGGTTGGCACTGAGGGAGACAAGGGTGATCTGGTGAACATTGCTTAGTCAATTTACTGCTGAAAATAGTGAAGTTTGGCCAAATTGATTTGTTGCCTCCAAGTGTTTGATGAAATGGCCGCAAAAAGTCAAGTTTTGAATTTTGAAAAGATTTTTGGTGGGTGTGGTAGGTTGGTGCTGGTGAGTCTGCAGATGTTTGGGTTTTGAAAGTTGAGCTTGTTTGAGTGGTTTTTGAAAAAGTGGGATCTTCCCATATGATATAGATTCAATTTTGAATTGTCATTTAAACCATGCATTTGAAAGTTTCTGGATGATCACAAGGTGGGCCTTGATACTTTGTTATGAGTACAATCAAGGGGTGCAAAGATCCAGAAAAGTTTCTGTTAGGTTCTGAAAGTTTGAGACAGCCAAAGTAGGCATGGGAGTTAAATTGGTCAAAATGACCATTCCCTTATTTTATTTGTTTTGATTTACTTGTCTTTAGGAAAAGGGTGGGAAATGTTTAGATGATGTTTATTTCACCTAAGCATCCATTTACAAGCAATGGAACACACAAACAAGGTGGTTCAAAAGAATTCAAAATGAAATGCATACTCACATGCATGCTTCCATAATTTTATTTAGAAAAGTTTTTGTTAACCCTAATTTTGAGGATTAGTGTTTGATGATCCAAGCTTAGTATTTTTGGGATGTTACAGGAAGGTAATGGTGGTTTGTAGAAAGTAAACAGTAATATAGGAAGATGTATCAATGGTAATTATTGGACCGGGGTCCATAGTTCACTAGAAGTGTTCTCCTTAAGATAAACAATATAACATGTTGGGTAAACAAATTACAGCGAGGAAATTCACAGGACAGAGCAAGGCATAACAATGCAATACTAGACATTCATGATCCTATGAGATTTGATTGGGCATTACAAAAATATACATAGACCACCATCCAACTGCATCTATGACTAGTAATCTACCTTCAGGTTATCATCTGAACCCCCTCTAGTATTAAGTTGCAAGCAACGGATAACTTCTTTAAGCAAGGTGTGTAAAGTAAACAATACACTTGTTCCATGAACAAGAGATTGTTGTTTTCTCCCTAGTAGCAACAACACATCTACAACCTTAGAGATTTCTTTCACTTCCCCATATTAAATAGAGGCATGAACCCACTATCGAGCATAAATACTCCCTCTTGGAGTCACTAGCAATCTACTTGGCAAAGATAGCCACTAGAAACGGAGAGCATGCAAGATCTCCAACAACATAGACATGATAGAATCAATAACCTATCTGACATAGTAATCTCAATATCCATCGGATCCCCTCAAACACAACATGCATGATTACAAATAGATGATCTTGATCATGAATGGAGCTCACAAGATCTAAACATGGTAGCACAAAGGAGGAGAAACAACAATCTAGCTACTACATGGACCCGTAGTCCAAGATGAACGACTCACGCTTCATACCGGAGGCTGGCATGGTGATGAAGAAGGCCTCCGGGATGATCTCTCCCCTCCGGCAGGGTGCCGGGAAGAGCTTCAGATTCCCCCCGATCTAGGGACGATGGTGGTGGCTGCTACAGACTGTTTCATGGAAGATTGATTGGGTGCTTAGGGTTTAGGTATTGGGGGCTTCTTATAGGCAAAGAGGAAGGCCGAGGGGGTGCCCGAGGCGGATGCAACCCCCAAGGCGCGGGCCAGGCCAGGCAGCGCGTCCAGCGGGTGTGGCCCCCTCGAGTCCCTTCTCCGTCTCATCTTTTGGCTTCGTATTCCCCACGGTAAAATATTGACTTTGGCTTTTGTCCCGTCCAATTCCGATAATATTTATTTTCTGACTTTTCTAGAACCAAAAACAACAGAAAACGGACAACTAACACTGTGGCATCTTGTTAATAGGTTAGTCCCAGAAAACATATAAAAATACCTCAAAGTGTAGACAAAGCAAAGCAAAGTAGATACTAAACAAGAATGGAACATCAAAAAATATAGATACGTTTATGACGTATCAATCATCCCCAAGCTTAACTCCTGCTCGTCCTCGAGTAGGCAAGTGATAAAAAGAATAATTTTTGAGGTGACATCCACCATCAAAATCAAGATAAAACCATTTGCAAGCATTGAAAGCTGGGATCAAAGTACTCTAAACATGAGCATGAAAGAAGAAGTTATAACAATAAGACAAAGTAACTATGCATGCAACATGAAACGATATAAACAAAGATCATCAATAATAATGCATTGAAAGGCGTTTGTTTGTTTCACATATAGAAAACATAGCATAGTGGCATTCAGCTTGTCCCTCATGGAGTAGCAAAACATAAATTCATAGGACACCTTCAAAGTTCATAAGAGTGACTAGATACAAATATTTCAAGAGCAAGCAATATCAACAATATGAATCAATCAATAAGTTTTGGGACAATGCCATAGAACTAATAATGGCAACTATGATCTCTTAATTGGCACCTAAGGATAGAAGATGGAGACTCAATATAATAGTGGAAGAAAGGCCCTTCATAAAAGGGAAGCAGGGATTTCAAGTCTCATAAAGAGCTTCCAAAAATTATGGTACTTGTTAGCTGTAAGCTCTCATTGCCCCAATCATAAGCATCTTGAAGTGATTAAGGTTAAAGTGAACAAACTATGGAGTATATGCTTGACAAAGTATAAGTTGGCAATCTCATGTCCCTTGAGTACAAGGGCCGCTCCTTGATACGCCCAATTTGCATCACCATTCTATATCATAATTTACCTCTAGTCATTGATATTTGTCTTATTATGAGGTATTACTTATGGCTTTTCATCTGTTTATGCATGTTGGATGATTCTTGGAGGATGAACTGAAGGAGTCTGGATTCTGATGGAAAAGAAGGTGTTTCGGTGCAATTTTGCAAAGATAATAAAAATACCAGAAAAATATGGAAACATATTATTTTCCCAGAAGACGAAGGAAGCCAGAAAGGGGAGTGAAGAGGGGCCGCAGGGGGCCCACCCCCCTAGGCGCGGGCCCACCCTGGGCCGTGCCTTGGGAAGGTGTGGCCCACCTGCCCGGCTCCCGGCTCCGCCCCTTCTCCTATATCTTCCCTATGGAACCCTAAGCCTAGGGGTGCGACCACAGATAGATTTCCGCCGCCTCTGGAGGGGGAAAACACCAAGAGAGAAAGATCTCTTTGGCAGATAGATTTCTGCCGGCGGTATTCCTTCTCGGAGATGGGATACCGTCGCCATCAACACCATCATCAAGCAAGGATTCATCAGGATCATCATCATTATCATCCACACCATCATCTCCACCAACACCATCATCACCACTCCGTCCCGCTGTAACAGTTGTGTTGGATATTGCTTTAGTTCTTAGGGAAAACTTTTCCAGTCACTACAAGAAATGTGGCAAATTATGACCTTCTGATAGTGACCGTGAACAAAATCGTCATAGATCTATGACGATTTTGCACCAAATAGTCAAAAGCCGTTCGAAGGGGTCAAAACCTTGAAAAATTAAGACGTTTTGACTCTAAAACGTCATATTTTCCCTAGCTAAAATTGTCATAATATGGCGAATGTAGCCTACAACATTTGTTGTAGCTGATTACGACGATTTAAATTGGTCATAACGTCTAAAATAGAACAAAGTTGAAATCACTAAGTACTTGCCACATCATTTTCATATATGTGGCATGTCTATGTGTTAGTTTTTTCATATGTGGCATACCTATGTGTCAATATTTGGTTCCATGTATGCAAACCCCACTAATTGACCTCACGCGCGTGTCAGGAATAATATGCAAAAAATGGACTGCAGGGGGACTCGAACCGCGGACCTCCCTAGAAATAGAAGGCACCTAAGCATTAGACCAACACACCTTAGTTGTCCCATAGCCGCGCTCCGCCAATTTGACTATAAGTCGCGATCGAAACTGGGCGTGGAGGCCAGGTTTCACCTAATGGGCCTCGCTGGGAAGGTATATTTGGGCGGCCTTTGACCTTGGGTGCAGTAGATTAGGCCCGGTTAGGTTTTTTTTCATTTTTCATTTTTTTGTTTTCATAACTCTTGTGTATCTTTCTCATAAGAACTCCAAAATAATTGATTTTTGTCTCTAAATTTTTATAAATTTCATTAGATCATACTAGGAAGTTAATTATGAATAGTACAATTACTTTAAATTGTGGGTCTACTAATCCCATATTAGTCCATAGTAGGGACAATATCATAATTCAAAATATGATTTTGAAACTAGGGTTTTGAAGGTTCTTAGCTAGGGGCCGAACCTTGCTAAACTTGCATTGGATCTTTGAAGAAATAGCATATTGTGAGTCTAAAAATGATTTTTGCAAAAAAACTTGGGCATGAGATAATGTACCCGTAGTTCAAATCGGACCCACTTCCTACTAATTTGGCAGGAACTTGTCTTTTTCACCAGGGGTGGAAGGAAAGGTTTGAGAGACCCTGGTTGGGACATTTGTCCATGTAAGGTGGCCTATTATTTTTGAAAAATGGGATGGTAGAATTTTGAAACTTCCATTTAGTGGTTGCTTCACAAAATGGCCCATTTTTGCGCTCAGAAAATGGAAAATGGTTTTTCCATGCAACGAAATGGAAAACTTCCTCCGGCAACATTGTTCGCCATCCCATGATGCACATGTGTGAATAATACGGGTGCATTATCACATACAATGCCCTGATTCTAGCCATAACATTGGTCATTTGACCCGAAAGCCATGAAACCTCGAACATGATAGATTATTTTGTGAAGGTTTTTTTGAGACATACTCAATCTACCAAGTTTGGTATTTTTCCTTGCAACTATTTCACATAATAAGACATCACGCGAAGGATTTGTGTTGATCAGACCGTTTTTGGATTTTTTTTATGCCCGTTTCAAACTATGGTCAAAACGGCGGTCATGGAGGTTCTTAGATAGGGGCGAGCCTTGCTAAACTTGCATTGGATCTCTGAAGAAATAGCATACTGTGAGTCTAAACATGATTTTTTCAAAAAATCATGGGCATCAGATATTATACCTGTAGTTCAAATCGGACCCACTTCCTGCTGATTCGGCAGGAAATTGTGTTTATCGCTAGGGGTGGAAGGAAAGGTTTGAGAGACCCTGGTTGGGACATTTGTGCATGTAAGGTGGCCTATTATTTTTTAAAAATGCTATGGTAGAATTTTGAAACTTCCATTTGGTGGTTGCTTCACAAAACGACCCGTTTTTGCACTCGGAAAATGGAAAATAGGTTTTCCATGTGACGAAATGGAAAACTTCCTCCTACAAGTGTTCGCCATCCCATGATGCACATGTGTGCATAATACGGGTGCATTATCACAAACTATGCCCTGATTCTAGCCATAGCATTGGTCATTTGACCCGAAAGCCATGAAACCTCAAACATGGTAGGTCATTTTGTGAATGTTTTTTGAGACATACTCAATTTACCAAGTTTGGTATTTTTACTTGCAACTATGTCACATAATAAGACATCACGCGAAGGATTTGCGTTGATCGGACAGTCTTTGAATTTTTTATGCCTGTTTTAAACTATGGTCAAAACGGTGGGCATGAAGGTTCTTAGCTAGGGGATGAGGCTCGCTAAACTTGCACTGGATCTCTGAATAAATAGCTTATTTTGAGTCTGAAAATCATTTTTCAAAAAATCATGGGTAGCAGATAATGTACCTTTTGTTCAAATCGGACCCACTTTCTATCGATTTGGCAGGAATTTGTCTTTTTCGCGAGGGGTGGAAGGAAAGGTTTGAGATACCCCGGTTGGGAAATTGTCCATGAAAGGTGGTCTACTATTTTTGAAAAATGGGGCGGTAGCATTCTAAAACTTTTATTTGGTGGTTACTTCACAAAATTCCCAGTTTTTTGCGGTCGGAAAATGGAAAATGGATTTTCCGTGCGTCGAAAAGGAAAAATTCCTACCGCAACATTTTTCATCATCCCAAGATGCACACACATGCACGCTATGGGCACATTATAACAAACTATGTCGCGATTCTGTCCATAACATTGATCGTTTGGACCGAAAGTCATGAAACCTCAAACATGATAGGTCATTTCTGAGAAGGTTTTTTCGAGACACTTGTAATATACCAAGTTTGGTATTTTTCATTGAAACTATGTCACATAATAAGCCACCACACAAAGGATTTGCATTGATCAGAACGGTTTTTAATTTTTTATGCCCATTTTAAACTATGGTCAAAACGGCGGACATGAAGGTTCTTAGCTAGGGGCTGAGGCTCGCTAAAATTGCACTAGATCTCTGAAGAAATAGTATATTTTGAGTATAAAAATCATTTTTTCAAAAAATCATGGGCATCAGATAATGTACCTATATTTCAAATCGGACCCACTTTCTACCGATTCGGCAGGAATTTGTCTTTTTCGCCGGGGGTGGAAGGAAAGGTTTGAGATACCCCGATTGGGACATTTGTGCATGTAAGGTGGCCTATTATTTTTGAAAAATGGGGTGGTAGATTTTTGAAACTTTAATTTGGTGGTTACTTCATAAAACGCCCCTTTTTTGCCCTCAAAAAAATGGAAAATGGTTTTTTTGAGAATACCTTTTCAAGATTACATGAAAAAATTGTGCTCACATATGAATTTTAGAATGCAGAACAATTTTATCGTAGGAAATTTTCATTTTTGTTGGAAAAAAAGACATTTTCTATTTTCCAAGTACAAAAAACGAGGTGTTTTATGAACCAACCAATCAAAACAGAGGAAAGCTATCTCCCACGGATCAGCCTCATCTTCCTGATCTGGATCGTTTAGCGTCGATCCAATGCCTGGTAGGTCACCCGAAGAAGCACACCACTCCATCTGTCAAACAAAAACCTAGATCGCGTCGAGTGCCCTCGTGCCGCCCCTTCCTTGCCCTATCTTGTGCTCTGCTGATTACCCTCGCACGCTCGTCCTTGCTACCGCAGCCGCTGTTGACGCCGCGCCACACCCAAATTCATCTCCACTCTCCCTGATCTATCGACGCCGCGCCGCACCCTCCTTCCCCACCCGGATCTGTCGCCCCAGCTCCAACCCCTCAGATGGAGGCCGTCGTCTCCATGCTGCAACCTCCGTTTCCCCTCAGATCGCCTCGCCCATCACTGCCCCCGATAGAACAAATCCTCTGCTAGCGCCACCCTCGACCCCCTAGCCAGAGCTGGGACTAGTCCCTTCCCTCCCTTCTCCACCAGCACAAGATCCATCACCGATTGCAGAGAGACACAGAAATCCCATCTTCTAGGGTTTCAAACAACATGGAAATGGGGGCAGGGAGAGGTGTGGCATCGAGGACCCTGGCCTGGTCAGCGGCGGTGAGCTTCATGTTGATCCGGATGCAGTACACATCGGAGAGAAGGTGCTCGGTGATTGGGAGGTGGTCCGCAAGAGCGTCTACATCAAGGTATACTCCCCCGCGTCCCTCAATCATGATTCGTCCGACCCCTTCTCTCTCTTTACATCCCACTCCCTCTCTCTTTCCATCCCACTCCCTCTCTCTTTCCATCCCACTCCCTCTCTTGCTAGCGTTCTCTCTAACAATCCCCCTCTGTCTCTCTCTGCAGGCTCTCCTAGATGCGACTTTGAGCTGCGATGACATCGACAACAGCTGAGGAGTTAGAGGTCAAGGTGTATGAGAAGGAGCTCCTGGACTACCTTCATCAGCGTCCATCCAACGCGTAAGGTTGTATGTAACTCCCTCATTGTATCATCACTCCTGCACTACCTTCGTATGCATCCTGCCATTATAGATCTCAGCATTTTCTGTCCCTTGTGGTTGCTATGTATTGTTTTTGCAGAGGATGTGTTTTTGTCCAAACTGCTAGGAAGTGATAGACTACTAGTAGAAGGAAATGTAATTGCCGGATTTGTACTGCAGTTAATCTTTCTGTGCAATCAAATGATATGAGAAAATGAATATTAGTGTTGAAAAATGAACTTCATCAATGCTTTCGATACCCAATCAGTGTACTCGCACTACTCTGAAACTTGTCTACTCCACTTAGTACTTGACTTGTATGTGTCCTGTCATCTCTTGTGTTTTTTTAGGTCGGAATCATAATGGAGGAGCAAGGAGGGGCGAGTGTCGGACGATGGAGTAGGAGGATGTGGCAGCGGCTGAGGTCTTCGGTAGCCTGCTATTTAGCGGACAAGAGCAGATCATGGAGGACGAAGTGAACACCAGTTTTCCCAAGATCACCTCCGCCTTCACCTCGCTCACCTCTCCAATGGCAAGATTGACACTGCTGCATCGACATGCTCAATGGTAAGGTACTCCAGTCCCATACTCGGTGGTGCCGCTGCTAAAATAGAAACAGTAGAACTTAGTGATGCTACTGCTACATCTACTTGGGGAATAATAGTAGAATTAGTTCGCCAAATGGTTTATCCAATACATATTTGTCGTTGTTGAAGTGGTGATTCGACTAACATATCTCATTGCAGTTGAAGTACTAGTATATATCCTGATGCATGTCTCAATACTTAGTGGATCTATGTATATCTTGATGCATGTCTCAATAGTCTCTATTGTGCTCATATTAAATTTTTATAACCTCCCTGACCACACGATAGCTTCATGTCCTCATGTACCTTCCTTTATTTTGAGAGAGGCTCCATACATGCTCCAGGATTGCTCGATTTATTTGTGGAGAAAGAGATGTATGAACTGAGATGATTATTGGCTCTCTTCTGTTGTACCTATCTAGGTTTTGATATAATGTTGCTGATTTTGACCCGGTTATAATAGGTTATCTTTATCGTGAGATTGTTACCTGGTCCCTCACCATCTCTGTCCAGTAGAAAGTATGCATTTTCTTATAGCAGAGGATCCTATGGACTTGTGAGCATTATACAGTGCCTGAGATCTTCAGACTATGTTACTTGGTTCTTATAATTCTCTCTCGGTTTTTTAAAAAGCAGATAAGGAATTCTTCTCTGATCTTAATGTGTGCACCTATTGCCTTCAGTTTTTATCTATTATTTCTTTGGTTTAGGCAATCATTCAAGACTAATTTGGATAGTGCATTAGTCTTGACAGCTCAATTGATGGGGATATGCCTACCGGGGTATCCCCAGCAGGATGTTTCCGATTGGCCCAGGAACTGGCGAGTGGGCCTGCAAGACGGCGACTGGATCGAGGCCTGGTATGGATCCAAGCGACTGGAAGCTGAAGGCCCAGGCGAGTAGATAGGCCCAGTTGAGTTAGGTTAAACGATTACCGAAGCCTTAACTGATTCGGTTGAGATATGTAAACCCTAGGGGAGGTGAGTCTATATAAACCTCCCTACATGGCGTGTAGAGATACGTTCCATCATACACCCAAGCGACTCGCCGCCTAGTCGACGAGCTCGCCCATTGTACCACCATCATAATACAATCTAGCAGGAGTAGGTCTTTACCCTCCGGGGGGCCGAACCTGGGTAAAACCCTGTGTCTCCGCCCTCATCTCGCACCGCAGATGGCTGGCCGCCCTTTCCCCTCATTCTACTACTCACTGCCAATTGCAGCATCTGCCGTGACCATTCCCACGACATCAATTTTGTAGAGTAAATAATGTGATGATAATCTGGAATAGTAATCATTATAATGCTGCAATATAAACTTTATCCTAGTAATTGAAGAGTTATATCAAATGATATATCTCATAATATGTTAGGCACTATATAATATGGAGCAATAAACTGATGCTTCTATTTTGGTTATGCTAGAGTAATGCATCAACTTAATATTTTTGAAACCCTTGAGCTAATATGTATGCCAATCCTACTAAGTTCCATTTTTTAGAGCTTTGGGAAATGACTTATTGTATATTTACCAAACAATTATTTCCACCATTGTTTTTCCAGTACATAGTTATATTTGATTAAATTCTCTTTCTTACAAGTTATTATTTATTCCCAGACACAAATGTGTGGTGATGTGCCTTGCTGAACCAGGGGAGTTACCTGTGTGCTACATTTCATGCTAGAGCGCACCAAACCCAACCATGGCACCTCATTCATATCGTCGAGTTAACCGTGTTGCAACTGTAGAGGCGCTTCCTTCTCTAGATTAGATAAGTCCTTGATTTAACCTATTTGTGTCCCTTGTTACTTGGTTGATAAGCCACTGTTGTACATGTTCCTTTGTCTTTAGGCTCTGACGCGAGTGACAATATTCTTAGTGTAAAACTGGAATTGAACATACATCATGTTATGGATCATATGCTAAATTAATAGGTGTATTCATGCATTATAAATTTGAGTTGAATTCATGTATGTATCATTGTCTGATATGACACCTAAATTAGGACTGTTAGCTGTTAGCTGCTCATAGGCTATACAGGTGCATTTCTATTTTGAATGTTGTTCTTGCAGGATAGATACATATTGTATCATAGCATGGTAAAGTTCTATTAGATATAGAAGTTATGGTCTGATTATAATTTTTATGGAAGGATGCATGCTGTGTTATTTGATATACCAGAAGCAGTTAGCAACTTGCTGTGTTGTTTGTGTAAGGGAGAGGTCCTGATAATGCAATAGAAAGGGGCATGTAGCTTTGGAGTCGAGTTTGGTTGGCTGGAAGGATATGCTTTGTTTCCTCATGCTCTGACCGTCGATGGATGTTACCTGTTCAAGGGATATGGTCCTGTAGTGGTTTCACATTCTGTTGCAGCCTTGTATTATGATGGAAGGTTCAATTTGTGTTGTCTTTTTATACCTAGATTATTATTTTGTATATCAGTATCTGCCATTTGAACATCGGAAATATTGTAATAGAGTTGTGCAGATTCGTTTTGTGTTGTATTTTCATACCTGGATTATTATTTTGTATATCAGTATTTGTGATTTAAACATTAAAAATATCGTTATATTCTTGATTATCAAAAATAATTGATGTACTCAGTTCTGATTAAATTATTTTTTGTTAAATTATTAACAAATCATGAAAAATAAAACTGGACAAGTGCTGTATGAAAATTGAAACTGAAAAGTGGGCCTGTCCCAAAAAGAAATGTATCATAAAAAGGCCGAGGTCCAAAATAGAAAATAGGCCATAAAAAGTCTAAGGCCTGAGAGAGACACAACATAAAAAGTCGATTACTAGAAAAAGAAAAGCTAGAATTATTGGGCTTAGCCCAAGTAAGCAACTAAAATGGACTGGGCTAATTTTGATTTAAGATGATTTCATTTCGTCACAATTTTGCCACGTAGGATTGGCCACGTAGGATCTGAGCTGACCTGGCTAGATGGTCCATGACGATATTGGAACGACATAGACGTTATGACGGTTCAATATTGTCATAGACGGTTATGACGATTACACCAAAAACGTCGTTATAGTTTATTTGCGACGTTCAGCTTTCCACGATCTCAAAATTGTCATAGAATCGTCATAAACGGACTAGTATGACGATTCTGTGATGAAAATTGTGGGTCATATATAGACAGATTCCTTGTAGTGGGTGTTTATTACTATTGTAGTTGATGCTTGTGAGTGGAACCATTGGATTATTATTTATGTTCAGATTGTTATCCATTACCATATCATCTTTGATCTTGATCCATATGATGTCTTGTGAGTAGTTCATTGCGTTCTTGAGGACATGAGAGAAGTCATGTTGTTAGTAGTTGATTTCTGTTGAGTCATTATTCAATGGTTTAGTATTTAAGTTGTGGTGTTATTCTTCTATTGGTGTCATGTGAACATCGACTACATGATACTTCACCATTTATGGGCCTAAGGGAATGCATTGTGTATTTGGATACTAATTGTGGGGTTGCCGGTGTGACAGAAACCTGAACCCCCATTAGGACACCTTTGCACAAGGGATCGTAGGATCTCAGAGTTTAAGGATGTGGTTAGATTTATATCTTAATTACTTTCCTATAGTTACGGATGTTTGCAGGGGGTTTAATCACAAGTATGTATTAGTACAAGTAAGGTCGGTACATTAGCACAGGTTCACCCACAAAACACTTACAACACCAGAGAAGAGTACTCAGCTATTTTAAGCGAAAGCACTTGACAGAATTCCCATGTGTCCTCGAGAACGTTTGGTCCTTATAAGTATTTCCATCGGCTCGTCCTTTTCTAATAAAGGATTGGGCCACTTGCTCTGTTTGTTCGTTATCTTTATTACTTTCTCCTTATTGTGTTGCCTTACAAGAAAACCACTAAAAATCTGTTTGCTAAGTATTCTCACGGATTTCCTGCTCCATACCACTGTTCAGCACCTTCTGCTCCTCATTGGGATCGACACTCCTATTTATCGAAAGTACTACGATACACCCCCTGTACTTGTGGGTCATCACTCCTCATGCTACTCAACTTTAGTCACCGGTAAGTTCTTGTCATAGTAAATACATGTGTATCATAGAGAACCGCCAACGGGGTACCCCTTACACATGATACATGAGCTATCCCATATCAAAATAACAAGGCAAGCAGACAATGAGCATTTCAGCAATCTTCTTATTTACCATGGGAAAATGGTGCTCTTTTCTCTCTTTCCTCTTTGAAATATGTCTATTTTTTATAAGAAAAAAGCTTCATAGATTGCTCACTATGGTGATGTTGGAAGTTTCCACCATGATTAGGCATGGCTTAGGCTAGAGGCCCAGGCGTTTCTCTAACACACATACATAACTCCATGGACTTACAAGCTTCCCTTTTATTTCACACCGACGACATCCACAAACAAAAGAGAATGATATCAACTAGGTACAATGTACAAGTGCAATGTTGAAAGGGTTCCCCATGACAACATGGTTCTTCTAATTCCAACATATTAGTGCAAGCATATACAACATAGATGACACAATGGTTCAAGTTTATTTAGGGTCAAGAAAAATAAAGTGTGCCAGCAAGTTTGTGAGAGCTTTAATCACTAAGTTTCACATAACAAGTTTAATTTGGAAGATAGATAAAACAAGAATATACTTGGAATGGTGTAACACACCCTACATAGGAATTTTTAGTGGACACCTCGGAATAACTTGGTTTCTGGGGATTTGGATGCATGAGTAGATCTTACTCGTACAAGTGGAGGCTAGCAAAAGACTAAGAGCGACCAACTAAGAGAGCAATAATGACCATAATCATGTAGAGCGACAAAACATTACTAATCAAAGCATAAAGTGGTACCACAAGTCAACAACTAAATGATCATAGAGGTTAAGGTGACTTGTTCATAGTCATAACATGGTGTAAGCATGTTCCAAGTCAACCCAGACAAAGCATCAAAGGAGAATACCACAATACTCTTCTTTTGTATACTAAAACAACCCATGATTCTTTCAAGGCACATTAAGCAATCCTAATTGTTTGGAAAAAGTCATGCTACAGCAATAATCACTAAGCATAAGGTCAAAACAACATCTAGCATGACATGGTAAAGTCTAAGTCATAGTCAAAGCAAGCTCCTCTTGTACTACTAAAGCAAGAACGTCCTACTCCTTTTCAACACCAATCAACTTATTTGAAACAACACAACGAAAATGGGGGTCCAACTACTTTATTCAATCAAACTAAGCAAACAAAAACAAAAAACAAAAACTAAGACGCTCCAAGAACAACACAACTGTGCATGAAACAATAAAAACGAAGTGTCTAGAAAGACCTGAGATTTTTATTGATGAAGAAGGGGATGCCTTGGGAATCCTCAAGATTTGACGCTTGTACCTCTTCAATATTTCTTGGCGTGACACGGGGTGGAATCCCTAAGCTTGAGCTTTTGTCCATTCTTCATCTCATTACATCATTCTTTCCTTACACCTAGAAATTTCCCTTCATACAAAACTTCACACAATCTTCATTAGCAACATTAGTGCATTCAAAAGATAATAGACCTTTGGGTTTAGTTTCAAAACAGCAAAACTTTCACTAAAACACAATCTACTGTAGAAATTCCCTAAAAAATATCAATTTCCCAAAGAGAACCCAAAAAGGAATCAATAAGAAGCAAATGTAAATAATGGCCGAAATCTTTCAAAACAGACCAGCATGTAGAAACTGATTTGTTCGAAGACCTTCTGTTGCTTAAATCAAAATGTGTTGAACTAATGAAAGTTAGGTAACAACCTGTGGGATTTACTCATAAAATTACAGCTCAATCCGACTTAAAGAGATTTACATGAATTTTTATAGTGGAGCAAAAAAATATCTTTCGGGACAACAACTCCCCAAATCTTACTTCCCTCTCATTAGAGGTTATTCTTGGCACAAAAATAAAATAAAAAGAATAAGGAGAGGTTATTACAGAAGTAGTCACTTCCTGGACTCAGGAAAACTATATTGTTATCTTCCAAGATGTACTTTTCTTTAACGCCTTTAAGTTAGGCACAAGAAGCAAGAATCAAGTATTTTCAAATGAAGAAGCATTAAGATCAATACTCAAAATCTCGTAAACTAGTAAAGGTATCTCATCCAAATGAGTTTTAGAGGATCCTTTCTCATCTCTCTTAGGTTCACTACTTTCATCAAATGGGATTTCAGGAACAATCCAATCAAAATTCTTTTCTAGGGCTTCATGCATTCCTAGAAGTTTAAAAGGTATGGGAATTTTAATTTCCTTTCCATTGGGTTTGGTTTCCAACTTTCCTAAAGTACCCATAACATCTACACATGTGTCTAGCATATTAAAACGTTCAAAGACCTTTTTGGCTTCTTTAGCAACATCACTGAACTCCTTTCGCAAAGTTTCTAGAATAAAATCTCTCTTTTCAGTACCCTCCTCTTCTTTTAGTTTAACAAACATTATTTGCATCATGGGGTTGAGGTTAAAAAACCTAGCCTCCAACATGTGAACTAAAGAAGCTGCAGCAATTTCATAATTAGGAGCAAGATCTGCTAAGGATTTATCCTCAATATCCTCATGTTTGCTAACATGATTAAAGAATTCTTCAATATTTTCTTTCCCAATTATAGAGACACTACCTATTAACCTTCTATCACTCTGCGACCCACTTTTCGCCTGCGACTACCCCGTCGCCCGCCTCGTCACCGCCCATGTATGCTGAGGATGATTCCGCACCACATGAGGCTGCTGCACCGATTCGACCACCGCCTCCGGTCCATCGACCACACCCTCCGCATCCACCACCTTCACACCGCATGCTTACGCATGCGAAGACAGGCGTGGTGCAGCCAAAGACCATCTTAGTCTTCATATTGAGGTGTTATCTCCTCTCCCGAAGACATACCGTGGAGCACTCAAGGACCCTAATTGGCATGCAGCAATGGTCGATGAGTACATTGCTCTTCTCTCCAACAACACTTGGGATCTAGTTGATCCACCTCGCAATGCAAATATTATCACAGGCAAGTGGATCTTTCATCACAAGTTAAAGTCTGATGGTTCTCTTGATCGGTAGAAGGCACGGTGGGTCTTGCAAGGATTCACGCAACGTGAAGGTATTGATTTTGATGAAACTTCTAGTCCGGTTGTTAAACCTGCCACGATACAGACAATTCTGTCACTTGATCTTTCCAGTGATTGGCATATTCATCAGCTGGATATCAAGAATGCTTTCCTGAATGGCAAACTTGATGAGAAGGTTTATGCTCGACAGCCCTTAGATTTCATTGATCCCAATTCTCCTAAGAAGGTGTGTCGCCTGAACAAATCCTTGTACGGGTTGAAGCAGGGTCCACGGGCATGGTTTCAGTGGTTTGCCTCCTATATTGCATCTCTTGGGTTTCTAAGTGCCAATACTGACAGCTCATTGTTCGTATATCCCCGTGGATCTGATATGGCTTATCTCCTTATCTATCTGGATGACATAATTTTGACCGCGTTTTCCTCGACACTTCTGCACAGTTTGACTGCTTCACTCCGTTTTTAGTTCACCATGACATACATGGGTAATTTACATTACTTTCTGGGCATCTCCGTCAAGCGCAACAAGGACTGTCTCTTTCTCTCGCAGGAGAACTATGCTATGGAGCTCCTTGACCGCACCAGTATGTTACAGTGCAAGTCTATCTCCACACCAACTGATACAGCTTCTACGCTTGAAGCTCAGTCTAGTGATCCCGTGGATGATCCTATAGAGTATCGTAGTATTGCAGAAGGTCTCCAGTACCTCACTTTTACTCGGCCTGATATCTCCTATGAAGTACAATAGATATGTCTTCATATGCATGATCCATGGGCTAATCACTTGCTCCTTGTGAAGCGTGTTCTATGCTACATCCGCGGAACCACCGACTATGGTCTCACTTTGTATCGACGAATCTCAAACAAACTGATGGCCTACTCTGACGCTGACTGGGCAGATTTTCTAGACACTCGACTATCTACTTCTAGCTATTGTGTGTTCCTTGGCGCAAATCTAGTGTCTTGGTCGGCCAAGCGACAACACTATTTCACGCTCGAGTGCGGAGGCTGAGTATCGGGCAGTAGAAAATTTGTGGCCAAACTATGTTGGCTATGATAACTACTTCATGAGCTTCATAGATCGGTGCCTGATGCTTTCGTCGTCTTATGTGACAATGTTAGTTCAGTTTACATGACACAGAATCCAGTGCATCATCAGGGTACCGAACATGTGGAGATTGATCTACACTTCATCGGAGATCCGCGTGACAACTTGCGAGATCAGGGTTCTAAACGTTCCTAGTTCATCTCATTTCACGGACATCTTCACCAAAGGATTACCATCACCTCTCTTCTTAGATTTTCGGGACAGTCTTAATATTCGTCGGACGCCCATTTTTGACTGAGGGAGGGTATTAGAATATGTGTCTGTATCGTGTTTGTATAGGTGTATGGTCATAATGTGTATTTATTTTGTATGTGTCCGTGTTGTATGAGACTAAGACTCTCCTTATAATCCTCCTATATAATGAGTAATACAAAGCACCTTTACGTGTGATTTCCCCTATCTTACAAGACCAATAGAATAAGACCAAGTTTCCATCATTTTCTTCCCCTCTGAAACTCACCATCCATTAGTCTTTGATATCAGACCGAGACCAGGCATAGAATGGAAGGCGCTACTGCCCCGGTATCGTACTATCTAATGTTGATATTAAAGGCCATATGAAGCTTCCTTGTTTTTTCATAAAAAGGCTGGGATAGAGATCTTCATTTTTCTTTTTGAGCAGGATAGTATGGCCTTTATTACCCAGAAATGGTCATGGTTTTTTTGAGAACATGAGAAATAGTCATAGGTTAGGTACAATCAAAACATCTCTGGGCTATTTTTGGCGCGAGCCTAACCTAAAACTAGTTTTCTATATAGATTACAGACTCTTTGTTTTTTTACGCATTCATAGCTTCGAGCCTGTTGTCTAAGTGGGGCAAGCAGATATTGTGCGAAACTAATTCATGGGCCCTTGGCTGCAACTGGCCACTAGTATAACCATATTATTGTATGCGTTCGTCCTGTTTCCATTATTTTAGAGATATGCCTTCTTGTTTATGGACATCACTATTTTGTTGATCTTATTTTTTCATGGCAATTCTTTCATGTTACTGAGATTATTGCACTAAATAAAACTCTTACTCAGTTCCATTCCGATTTATACGGTACTATAATAATAGTTTTGTTCACTTGTTTAAAAATTGCAAAATGTGATCAAGGGCTTATATCCTTTTCTATCATGCCATATGGTTGGAGGATTATCCACGGGTAGGCCTAGTCGATCTGAGCGAGAAGGGTCAAAATTTAGACTACTCGCAGTAGTTCTATCCATAGAAATGATCATGAAAGAGGATGGCAGGCTGCTCTTCATGGGCCAAGGGCCGACTAGATTGGACCAGTTAGACGTCGAACTCCAGGATCCGATCGGCTACCTCGCTCAGCTGGTCGTCTCAAGATCAATTAAGCGGAAGACCGGCTATTAGCCTGACGTACTCTACACTATCACGTATATCCGATCATGTCGACAAGACATAAACAATATGCGCATACCTAAGACTCAGGCACCCCGTTATCTATAGTGCAGACGGCATAGCACTATACACATGACGTCCATCCTACAGGACACTCTGCCCATGCTATGTGTCCGGCGTGCCACTATAGTTGACTATCTTCCTGGGTCCACTGACTGGGCCTCACCAGTTGTATATAAGTGGTGTGAGGCCCTCTAGAGCGAGCTTGATCTCTCTAGTTTTCCATTTTCCCTAGTTCTGCCAGATACAACACAAGGATCTCTTGTATTGTATAGTCACTAGTGCCATATAGTGAGCTCTTGCAGGAGTAGGGTTTACCTCCCCAAGAGGACCCTAAACCTGGGTACATCACTATCTCTCCTGATTTCTCCTTCTTAAGCCATCCTTGATAGTACTAGCATGTTGCACACCATAAAATCGTAGCTTCTGTAAGACGACTTGATTAATCAATTTGATCAATAGAGACCAAGAGTCCCATGCTTGAGTACTTCACAATCAAGCAACATAATTGTGATCACTTGCATAAAATTGAATTAAATTTCTCTTTCTTTAGGACATTTAACCATTGCAACATATGGAAGATTCAAACAACACAATACCAAAGGGTAGCAAAGATATCGAGAATGCACATGATGTAAATAAAAAAAAATCAAACAACAGAACAACCGCAATAAACCACTAATGATGGCACCTCGATGGTAATAGAAGAGGTGCTCAAACAATAAAGCCTCTAGAAAAGAATGGTGCACGAACTTTACCCTCAAGTGAATCTCAAGAAAACTCCAACAAGTAATGACTTGTGAAAGGACGCGGATGTCGCTTTAAAAGGGTGAATAGGCGATTTAAACCAATTACAATTTTGGATCTAATAAATATGGTAGAAACTAGCTTTTAATTTATCGAGCACAAAGACTAAATATTCTAGGTTCGCCTGAGTGCACCAACATATTATGCTAAGTAAGAAAATAAACTATGTGATAGCAAGACAGATAACATCAATCACGAAGGCTATTACAAAATGAATTGCTTAATTAAAAAGCTCGCATTATAGAAACTAGCCTCCTTTTTGCACTCTTGGGTGCGGCTGCCATACATAATGTTTCAAGAAGCATTGAATATTGTGAAGCTTTGTTTGATAAAAAAATTCAAAGCTTTATTTCATATGAAGAAAAAGATAGATTAAATCATTTAATTATTTCAAAAAATGATTGATGAAACGGATCGAACCTACGACTGGTACCTAAGGCTATAAACCATTGTTGTGTAGCTTGGTTAGGTAAGGTGGAACAAAATCGCCCCGTAGTAATACTATGACACACCATATCCTCCCGCCGACCTGTTCACACATAGAAAGCACACAACCTATATGTGCTATTCACACTCCACCGTGCACACAACCTATGTGTGCATATCACACCATGAAAAGATTACATTGAGGCTAACATTATGAACCTGCGTTTGTTTTGGCAGCATTCGCATGGATTAGTCATCTTGGATACCTTGGTAAAATGGATCATATATTATGTCAGGTGGCATGATTTATTGCGTAAGTAATGACACCCGAAAATCAATCAAGATTCAAACCTTCATTTACCTATGAAGGCAAGAAAAAATGGAATTAGAAAAATATTATCCAAAAAAACTTTTAGAAAGAGACGTACTCATAAGACAACATATACGGATTTGATTGATAAGGGCATAAGCTGCAGTTGTACAACTCTGTAAGGATTTACATTACATACGACATTATATAGTCGATCGACCCGTGACGGCTATTACCTGTGTTTCATATGGTATGATGCATTTATATAGAGTAAATGTCGGACATATACATAGTCATTACGTGTTCGACTAATGGGCGTCGTCCAACCGAGAACTCCGATGATAAAAGACTACTCGGTCGGTTTATACCATGCTGCTCCATATGTGAAAACGGTTTTGGACAGGCCGATTGTTTTGGGTGCATTCAAATGCACTCTTTCGTATGCTAACCGAGAGGAGTAGGAAAATCGCCTGATGGCATGATCGATTGCATTGCAAACTTACGGGAATATGACATTGATATCGTGTTGACGACTTAAGCAGCTCACTGAATGACTCGACATGTATGCTCTCTAAGTCTTTGTTGCACGTGGAAACTTGCAAATCGTTAGTGTCACGTCTGAGAAGCTAACATGTGGGACCCACCAGCGAGACCTTATATAGGTCTTGCATCGAGCAATGTTGTAAAGTTCGAAACAGGGAGGCACCTGGACAAAAAAGTCTAACATACAGACGTTTCTTCTAATGAGATGATAACATGTGGGACCAAGATGCATGACCAAATGAAAGATTCGCCGAGAAACGCTATCAAGTTAACACGGAGGCGTGGCCGAGGGCAAAAATCCATCATACACATGTTTCTTCTATTTAGAGGATGGCATGCGAGGCCCAACTACGTGATTAAAAGCTAGATGCATCTAGCAGCTCTATCAAGTTTGGAACATGACAGAGAGAGCGAAGGAAAAAATTCCATCATACACACGATTCTTCTAATGAGAATTTGACATGTGGGACCCATATGTGTGATTGAAGACAGATAGATCGAGAAACGTTATCGAGTTCAAATCAGGGAGAAACGAGCCAAGGAAAAAAATCCATCATACACACGTTTCTTCTAATGTGAGGATGACATGTGCGACCCATCTGTATGATTAAACGATAGATGCATCTAGTAGTGCTATCAAGTTTGGAACAGGGTAGTTAGAGCAAAGGAAAAAATTCCATCATATGCACGATTCTTCTAATGAGAGGCTAACATCTGGGTCCCAATAGCTTGATTAATGGCAGATAGCTCGAGCAACGTTATCGAGTTCAAATCATGGAGGCACGAGCCAAGAAAAAAATGCATCATGCACACATTTCTTCTAGTGTGATGATGACATGTGGGGCCCATCCGGATGATTAAACGGTAGATGCATCTAGCAGCGCTATCAAGTTCGGAATAGGGTAGTAGGAGCAAAGGAAAAATATTCATCATACACACGATTCTTGTAATGAGAGGCTGACATCTGGGTCCCTACAGCTTGATTAACAACAGATAGCTCGAGCAATGTTATCGAATTCAAATCAGGGAGGCACGAGCCAAGGAAAAAAATCTATCATGCACATGTTTCTTCTTGTGTGAGGATGACACATGGGACCCAGCAGCCTAATTAAACGACAGATGCATCCAGAAACGCTATCAAGTTCGGAACAGAGAAGGAAAAAATTCCATCATACACAAGATTCCTCTAATGAGAGGCAGACATGTGGGACCCAATAGCCTGACAAAACGGAAGAGGCATCGGACAACGTTATCGAGTTCAAATCAGGGAGGCAAGACCGAAAAGTTTGGTCCGCTAGAGTCACTGACGTCCGGGACCCACACGCCTAAAAATACTTCGGCAAGTCAATATCGCCCGAGGAACCAGAAATCTTTCTTCTTCCACGCGACCGTCGAGGTTCGTCCATGTTTTTAGTGGTTTCGTAATAGTAGAGGGGCGCGAAACCAAAAAAAGTTTTCTATCAGGCAAGGTCGAGTCGAGTATTTTGCTAGGAAGACGTGCCAAGTCGTTGTGGAAGGAAACATTTCTTGTAGTGAATGTGGGCTCTAGGATTTACTGTTTGGGCTTTGGGTTTACAAAGAGGGCCGGCTATAGGGCCTAGTCGATGGACCAGGACCCAGTCAACCTCTCATTACAAGGGGGACAATGCTATAGTGCCCAGCGCCACTCTTTAGGCGTCATCCTTTGCTTTAACGGTGATACGCCCAATTTGTATCACCATTCTATACCATAATTTACCTCTATTCATTGATATTTGTCTTATTATGAGGTATTACTTATGGCTTTTCATCTGTTTATGCATGTTGGATGATTCCTGGAGGATGGACTGCTGAAGTCTGGATTCTGATGGAAAAGAAGGCGTTTTGGTGCAATTTCGCGAAGATCAGAAAAATACCAGAAAAATATGGAAACATATTATTTCACCAGAAGACGAAGGAAGCCAGAAGGAGGAGCGAAGGGGGCTGGAGGGGGCGCAAACCCCCTAGGCGCGTGCCACCTGAGGCCATGCCTGGGGTGGGTTTGGACTACCTGCCCGGCCTCCGACTCTCCCCCTTCTCCTATATCTTCCCTATGGAACCCTAATACCGGGGGAGCAACCACAAATAGACTTCCGCCGCCTCTAGGGGGCGGAAAACTTCGAGAGAGAAAGATCTCTCCGACAGACAGATTTCTGCCGGGTGAATTCCTTCCCGGAGAGGGTAGACCGTCGCCATCAACACCATCATCAAGCTAGGCTTCATCGGGATCATCATCATCGTCATCATCCACACCATCATCTCCACCAGCAACATCATCACTCCGTCCTGCTATAACAATTGTGTTGAATATTGCTTAGTTCATTAGGGGAAACTTTCCCGGTGTTAATTACTATTGTAGTTGATGCTTGTGAGTGGAACCTTTGGATTATTTTTTATGTTTAGATTGTTATCCATTACCATATCATCTCTGATCTTGATCCATATGATTTCTTGTGAGTAGTTTGTTTAGTTATTGAGGACATGGGAGAAGTCATGTTGTTAGTAGTGAATCTGTGATGAGTTATTATTCAATGGTTTAGTATTTAAGTTGTGGTGCTATTCATCTAGTGGTGTCATGTGAACGTCGACTACATGACACTTCACCATTTATGGTCCTAGGGGGATGTTGCGGTGACCCAGCATACCACTGCATGGTGTAGTATACTATAGTCATTGACACAACACCAATGAAACACCGTTCAGTAGTATTACATCCCTCAGAATGGCACAACGGAAACACAGCGGGTCCAATACATGAGAAAAGGGTACAACTCACTCTTTACACAAGATCCAGAGAACACTCTAGGTTAAAGAGAGAGAAAGAACTTCTTACAAGGAAGAATCAAAGATAAATAATGCAAGAACTATCATACTATTAAGACTAGTATTTAACTAAGGAATTGGTATTGCTGCTATTGCAATACACTACAGAATTAGATTCTTTGGCTAGAGATTATGTTCCTATCTATTCAGTAACTTCGTCTTCACTTGAGTTGATGTATATGTTGACTTCCTTTGACTTTATTGAAGAGCTTTGAATTTGGATGACGAGTCCTGGAGTATAACTTGATGTGGATGTTCTCTATTCCGGCTTCAGAATCTAGCAAGGGTTAAGAAGATACTTTGATTATGAGCGTACTCAGCAAATTCACTAGAAAAGGAGTGTTTGATGCACTATAACTACAGCCACAGACCATAGGTCGTAGGCAATGCAAGTTTTCATAAACATTTCTTCAAAGGTTTCTTTTATTCTGAAAAGCTATGTCTGTCAGCCTTCACGGGTTTACCAGAACTTTTATGGAGTTCCTTTATCGCCACGTTCGCAGCTCCTTCCCGGAACAGGGAGTAACAAGTTATAGTTCTTACACTTCGTAGAGGTGCGTTACTTTCCCCATGAGAGATCAACTCTTTGTTGCACAACCAGGCAGCTTATTCCCGTCCACAATTCCATGATGTGGTGCCCAGAAGATGATCCAAGCCAATCACTGCCCCCTTTGCGACCTCGCATACCTCCTTGGTGTACACCATGCCCACATATTGGATTACGACAATGGTTTGTACAAACCGTTAGATGCCAGAACTATCGTGGGACGATGAGGGTTCCCACCCATATGCTGCATATCCTCTACGAATTACCAATTAATATGCACGCTACGAGGATAACAGCCACGACCTGCACATCCGGCTTCATGCGAGAGGAAGAAGATACAGCTGACTTCTCTGTCCCATTCCAAATATCATGGTCAACGCGTAATATATGGTGCAAGAATCACTGGCGACATTGGTTGTTAATTCCTAGGTGATATAGTTTTGAAAAGTGGTATTTCAACTGTCAGATTTACTAGATTAGCTGATCACCCTGGATCAGTAACCAATAGTTCACAATATTTTAGAAAATAGTATTTTCTGACCTTTTCAAATGCAGGTGATGACAACACTATATTTGTAAAATACTTTACAGAAAATAAACAAAGGACATGAGCAAGTGTGAACTTTCCTTTTATGATTGCAAGATTATGCACTCACGGCCTTCAAGGTAATATAAGATCCAAAATCTGAAATCAGTATCATTGGTCTGGTATGGACTAATGTTTAAAGATGCAATATGCTCTTATGCATAAGTAATGTGATGCACTTTTATAAATGCGAATCCCGGGGATAACGTTGTTCTAGGTTTGGATACTAGAAATAATGTCTTTGAAATGTGTTGTAGTTTTAGATGAGTTGTACACTTGTGCTTCTTATGAAGGCTTGTGAGTGTGTGTGAAACAATCATATAATTATAATATCATAAACAGTAGGATACATACAAATGTGAGATACTACTCAAGATGGCTTATATAAGAGTTCTTGTTTGAAGTGGCAAAAAGAATAACATTTGAAGAAAAGATTTCTTGTCTAAGGTCTAAACAACCTTTGTGATTAGTTAGTGGTGGTCGATGTTGTTTATGCTTGCCTGAGTAGTTTGGCTTGAGATGCTTTATAACTTAACTAGTTCAGACCAAAGTTAACTGTAAAACATATAACAATGTTTATAGTGTTATAATTAGATTCTTGTAGACTAAAGTTAACTTAAAAAAAAGATAGTTTGAAAGTATTATGTTTATAATATTTGTATCGTGTGTACCGGGTAATGTTTTCTTAAGGTTACATAAGAATGATTATACTTTTACTTGATGTAGTGGTTTATTGAGTTTATAATGGAATAATATCTTTTACCTTCTTATAGATGAGAGGTTAAAGTTTATAAACCAAGATATAATATTACTTGACTATTTATGGACTTGCAATAGTGTTGTGGTAGTTTTTGTAATCTGGTGGTTAAAGTAGATAAAAGGATCTAATTTATTTTCAAGTTATTCTTTAAGGTTTTTATTATGAATTGGAATCCTTTGAGAATATAATCTTCAGTTAAGATTGAAGATAATGTAATAAAAAGGTGTTTATAATGTTTTAAACCATTATGGCTTCATATTGTTAACATTTAAGACTAATACTGTTTATTAGACTTAATTGACTCATTTTAGGAATATAACAAATTTTATTTATCCTTATATGAATTATTATTTAAGTAAATAAGTTTAAATTTGAGTTATTAAAGTATTTTAATTTTTTATTTAACTCAAAAATGGAATATTATATTTTTAACATGTAGATATTATTTTTGTGATCATTTTGCTATATTACCTTTATTTTGGTGATTTATAAATAATAAGATATGATTTTTACAAGATTTATCACTTTATAAATACTTAATAAATAAAAATTGCTTAATTAAGTTGAATTATAGTGTATGATTATAATTTTAAATTATAATTCTTATTTTTCTAAGATTTTTTGTATTCTATTTATATTTATAATATTTACCATTATTAAAATTTGAATTATCAAATTTTTATTACCATTAAAATCTTTATTAAATGATATTTATTTAAATAATCATCATAATAATATTGGATAATAAGTTTAAGTTGTAGATTATATTTTTCTACAAATTTTCATATATTATACACATTTTTCTGAATTATAAATCAAAAGTTATTAATTAAACAAGATTAAATCATTTATTTGATTTCTGAAATATTAATAATTAAGTTTATAACATTTTATTTATTTCTTAAACAGGAAATAGTTTTTACACCGCACCCACACTTAGCCTGAGTCACTGACCAGTGGGCTAGTGACCACCTCAGCGCACAGGTTAAAGAAAATGTATTTGTTACCGACTCGTTGGTTACCCCAAGTCAATGACATGTGGGCCCTAGGCTATGTTATATGCCACGCTAGAAAAGACTAGTCAAACTAGCTGACGTGGTTCGAACCAGATGTAGGCATGACGTCACATGGTTTGATCCTCACTGGTTTAGGATCGATCGATCGATCTGGTGCGCGCGCGGGGCTATGGCTAGGTGGGTTGGACAGAGGAGATCAAGGCGAATCTACTGGTGGTGGCACCGCTATCTAATGGTCTTCGGAGATGCATCAGCGGCGATCTTCTGCGGCGGCCAACAACGGTGCTCGACGAAATTAGTCCTACGGTGCAAATCAGGAAGCGAAAATGGGGTCCAGAGATGCGTAAGCTTAACCTGATGACGATAGAGCGGTCGAGGATGCTTGTGGAGGCGTGACGACGGCGAATCGACGGTAATGTCCACGGCGGCCGAGGAAAAGGAATGCTCGATTTCACATGATTCCCGGTGAGCGGGCTTCCGTGCTTGGTCCTAGATGAGTCAGTCCACGACGGCGCGTCCAACTGTGGCTACCACGAGACTAGGGGTGGTCGGAGTTGACCGGAACGATGAACTCTGGCAAACTAGGGTTTCGAGTGAGGAACGAAAGTGGTTCTGGAGTTGACCGGCACGCATCATAGCGCGGCGGTGGATCGACGGCGGAGCTCCGGCCAGCGAGCTGCTTCCAGTAGGCGAGGTAGACGACGAAGCCGTTTTTGCAGATAACCCCCTACCGTTTCTTTCTTCTCAACCCGTAGTCCGTCCCTGGCCCCACCTGTCAGTCACAGTTGAAACCAAGCTGGGCTGGTTGCAGGGCTATTGTGGGCTGCACATGGGCGTCAGATAAGCAATTAGGAGTTGGGCCACGGCCAGGTAATGTTTTTTATTTGTTTTCTATTTTCTGTATTCCTTTTCAGATTTGTATATAATCTCTAATTTGAACTTTTCTTTGTAGAATTTATTTGCTGGATAAAATATAAACTCCTTTATTTTCTCAATCATTTGTGAACTTTTATTTAGTAATACTAAAATATATTTAGTATCATTTGTGAACTTTTATTTATATAATCTGTTTATATTTCTTTTATTTTCTCAATATGAACTTTTAATATTTGGTAGAATCTTTTCTTATTATTTTTATTTCTTCTTTTAATCATAGTTTTATTAAATGATATATTCTTATTTGTTTACAAAACTTAACTCTAGTTGGCTCATAGTTTGAATAGAAATTTTTGATGTATAATGATCCTATATCATTATTTGATGCATGAAATATAAAAGAAATTAATACGGTTATTACTACTTCCATTAATTTGTAAAATGGCAATGTATATATTCTGTTATGATAAACAAAAAAGTTTAGGGTCCTTAACTTACTTATATTTCTTTGTTGATGTTATAAAATATTTAATAACTAAGCATATTGTCTTCTGTTTGTGATATTTGATGACATAACCTTTTTTAAAATATAAAGTTACATCTAAATTGTTTTATAAAAAGGATTTGGTAATTATACTCTTAAGTACATTTAATTATGATAGTTGGGAAATTGACAGAGATGTGTTTATGAGATTTGCTATAGAAATATATTACTATAAAGTGTTATAGATATAAGATAATGGATCAATAACATGAAATGGATATTATACTTGGTTTAAGACTTAAAGTTGATTGTTTACCAAGAATGTATGTTTTCCATAATTCAAATCCTGGATTTCTAATTAAGGAATTCCTTTCCTAGATATACTATTTCTTCCTATCTATCATCATGGTTAACATGATGAGCCTTCCTTTACAAAAATATTCTTATTCACATATCATTCTTCTAAACTCATTGATAAATCCAGTGAGCTTAACATAGAAGCTTTTTTAGTTTCCTTATATTCATTCTGAATTATATCCACTACTCTACTATTGATAACCTTACATCCAACAAGTAGTTCCTTCAAACTCCACTCATAATCTTCCTTAGTCATCCTTCACTAATATTCCTCCATCAGATGTATGTATCCAACTACCTTTCTCTAAGGCTTATTCTTCTTCAAAGTAGATACACTACTTTATAACTCCATGCTATACTGGCTTTAATTGAATCATATTGTATTATATTTACTCTAATAAGTCATACACCAATCTTACATTATATTATTGTGACTTGTAATGGTTAACCTAGGATATTATATCTTGACTAGGGTTCAATAATGTTCTATCAACCAATGTCATTTATTAATGATATAAGCATTCAATCTTGGTGAATAAGACATGATTATTATGTTCTTTGGATCCTTTATGGTTTAGGTTTCCAGTTGGCTAATCAAGGCTTCATCAATACAACCTTACAGTTGTATTATAATTATCTTCTGTTTAATTCTATTGTATTAAGAGATATGATTCATTGACTATACCTACTTGATCCAATAGGACTACTCCTGATAACTATCTTCAGACTTTATCCTTGTAATCTTCTTTGCTACCATATGATTGGGTAATATAAATAATTCTTTTATTTATCTAGGAGGGATTTAACTCCATCAATTATACTATTCATTGGATTCTTTTCAATCATTCCTATCCAATAGATGACATCTGAAACTAGCATCACTTTTTACCTCTTCTTACTTCTTTATTTATAAGCCTTAAATGAATGATGTAATAAGAACAAGAGTTAATAGGTCAAGAACTAATAGGTTAAGAATTGGTGAATCAATAGTTGATTACTTAATATTGATGAACAACAATTTATAAGGATATGATTCAATAGAGATGATAAGGATTGATATGGAAAGAAAGATATATGGTGAATGATCTTGACTTAGTCTCTTTCCGGCTCAGACTCATTAAATAGTTAAAGTTAGGTAGTACTATGATACTCATAGTAAGAATAAATAAGAGTAAGATAGGTCAGGGTTAGTCATTTCATTTATATTGCTTCAGTTTGTAATCTTAACTTGGCACTTATGGATTGTTGTGCTGATTGTGATAATAGAATCCCTTAAGGATCATATATTAATTATTTAAGCAATGCATTATGAGTAGCATTTTATTATATTTGATCTACCCTTAGATCAAATTATGTTTACCCAAATAAGGTTTTAACAAAGGTCATATTGAAACTTATCACAATCAACTTGATGATCTAGTTCAATTTCATCAAGTTGAGAGAAGCTTCAATCACTTTGACAAGTTTTGTTTAAAAGCGCGAAAATTATTCGGATTTTCTATGCATGAATGCAATGCACACATCTGGGTTCAGCTTATGTCTAAGCTCCAATACTGGTATGTTACAGATGCATTGTGTATTTGGCTACTAATTGTGGGGTTGCCGGAGTGACAGAAACATGAACCCCCGTTAGGACACCTTTGCACAAGGGAGTGTAGGATCTCAGAGTTTAAGGCTGTGATTAGATTTATATCTTAATTACTTCCATGTAGTTACGGATGTTTGCAGGGGGTTTAATCACAAGTATGTATTAGTCCTAGGAAGGGCGGTATGTTAGCACAGGTTCACCCACACAACACTTACAAACACCAGAGAAGAGTACTCAACTATTTGAAGCGAAAGCACTTGATAGAATTCCCATGTGTCCTCGAGAACGTTTGGTCCTTATAAGTATTTCCACCGGCTTGTCCTTTGCTAAGAAAGGATTGGGCAACTTGCTCTGTTTGTTCTTACTTCTGTTACTTGCTCTTTGTTTTGTTGCCTTGTCAGAAAACCACTAAAAATCCGTTTGCTAAGTATTCACAGGGATTTCCTGCTCCATACCACTGTTCAGCACCTTCTTGTCCTCGTTGGGATCGACACTCCTATTTATCGAAAGTACTACGATACACCCCTATACTTGTGGGTCATCAAGACTATTTTCTGGCTCCGTTGCCGGGGAGTGAAGCGCTATTGAAGAGTGGAACTGGTAAGGGAAACTTTCACTGTGAGTATTTCATTTTGTTACTGTTTGTTGCTTTGTTTCAAATATGGATAACCCACTTGGTTTTCTGTTTGGAAGAAATACTACCACTGAAAGGGTAGTAGATGAACCACCTCTTGTTGAGATAGATCCTTTTAAGATACCTACAAGTATTGTTAATCGTGTGATGAATAATTATTATTTTGGGGATGGAACTGTCCGTCCTGGGGATCACTTGCTTTTTATCCATGAATTATGCGGGTTGTTTAAGTGTGCAGGTATCGCAACTGAACTGGTGAAGAAGTTACTCTCCATATCTTTGAAAGGGAGAGATGAGGCATGGTATAAGCTGCTAAAGAATGGACAATCCATGAAATGGGAGGAGATGGCATCTCACTTTTATTCTAAATTTTATCCTCCTAGTGAAATCCATAAGGATAGAAGTCTTATTTATAACTTTTGGCCTCTTGATGGAGTGAGTACAGCTCAAGCTTGGGGGAGATTGAAGTTAATAATGCTTAAATGTCCTATTCATGAACTCCCTAAGAATATTATTCTCAATAACTTTTATGCCAGGCTGTCTCTTCATGATAAAGCTTTACTAGATGCTTCTTATGCTAGATCATTCACAAGTATGAAGGAAGAAGCTAAATGTGATCTTTTAGACCGTATTCAAGATAACACTAAAGCTTGGGAGAATGACAAAGGAAGAAAGTCAGGTATAAACTATGATTATGAATGCATTAAATCTTTTATGGGTACTGATAACTTCTGTGATATTCGCAATAAATTTGGCCTTGATCCTCAAGTTCTTGCGAAATGTTTTGATGCTTTTGCCTCTTATATTGAGATTCCCAAGAAAGAGTGGAACAAGTACCATGCTCCTTATAAAGATATTGTTACCCACGTTCCTGCCAGTATAGAAGTTTGTACCGTTGATCCTATTTTTCCTGAACCTTATGTTGATAAGATCCCTTTTCCCTCCAAGGTAAGGGAACACTCTATTTTGGCTAATGTGGTTACCAAAGCGCAAACAAAGCTGTAGGTTCCGATGAGCTTATTGATATCGAGTCTGTGGTAGCTATTGTGAAAGATCTTGTCACTAGAAATATAGAGGATGAGTATATTGTCTTCTGTGAAGATGCCACTAATGTTATTTGTCATCCCAAGAAAGTTAAAAAAGCTAGTGTTCCTCTGCGTTCTGTTAAAATTGGTAGTCATAGATACCATGGTTTATGTGATATTGGTGCTAGTTCTAGTGCTATTCCTTATGAGATTTACAGGGAAATTATGCACGAGATTGGTCCTTGTGAGCTTGAAGACATTTATGTGGTTATTCACCTTGACAATAGAGACAAAGTTTGCCCCATTGGTATTGTAAGAGATGTGGAGGTCCTTTGTGGTAAGATTAAATATCCTGCTGATTTTTTAGTGCTTGGTAAAGAAGCTAGTAAAACCTATCCTATCATCTTTGGTAGACCCTTCCTTAATACTTGTGGGGCTATCATAGATTGTAGGAAGGAAAAAGTTTTTACTAAGTTTGCTGGAGAATCTTATGAGTTTAATTTATACAAATTTTCCAAAACCCCTTATGAAAATGAATTACCTGATGAGGATTTCAGGGTTGAACAACTGTCTTCTATTTCTCTAGCTCCTAACAATGCTTTGCAGCAGTTCATGGAAGATCATGAAAGTGATGCCTTCATGAAAGAAATAAATGAGATTGATGAGCTTTTTCTTCGTCAGCCTGAGTTACTTAAGCATAATTTACCTGTGGAAGATTTCGGTACCACATTTCCACCTAAAGGGGATCCTGTTTTTGAATTAAAACCTTTACCTGATGATCTTAAATATGCTTATCTTGATGACAAGAAGATATACCCTGTTATTATTAGTTCTAAACTTTGAGGAAAGGAAGAAGAAAGGTTAATGGAGATATTGAGGAAACACCGAGGAGCTATTGGCTATACTCTTGATGATTTAAAGGGGATTTCTCCTACTATATGTCAGCATGCTATTAATATAGAGCCTGATGCAAAACCAGTTATTGAGCACCAACGCCGCCTAAATCCTAAGATGAAGGATGTGGTAAGAAATGAGGTATTAAAAGTCCTTGATGGTGGTATTATTTATCCTATTACTGATAGTAAGTGGGTTAACCCTGTTCATTGCGTTCCCAAGAAAGGTGGAATAACTGTTGTGCCTAATGAATATAGTGAGCTTATACCCCAAAGAGTAGTGGTTGGGTATAAAATTTGCATTCATTTTAGAAATATTAATAAAGTTACTAAGAAAGATAATTATCCTTTGCCCTTTATTGATCAAATGCTAGAAAGGTTGTCCAAAAAGACTCACTTTTGCTTTCTTGATGGTTATCCTGGGTTTTCTAAAATTGCTGTGAAAGCACAGGACCAAGAGAAAACTACTTTCACTTGCCCCTATGGCACTTGTTCTTATAGGCATATGCCTTTTGGTTTATGTAATGATCCTGCTACCTTTCAGATATGTATGTCTGCTATCTTTCATGGTTTCTGTGAAGAAATTGTGGAGGTTTTCATGGATGATTTTTCCGTCTATGGAACTTCTTTTGATAACTATTTGCACAACCTTGATAAAGTTTTGTAGAGATGTGAGGAAACTAACCTTGTTCTTAACTGGGAGAAATGCTATCGGGGGATAACCTCGGTAGTGTCACGAGAGGGGAAACATAGCGCAGCTGGGTTGGCTCCGAGTAAAAAATGAACCAGGCCAGGTAAGAACGGCTAGGAAAGATAAGCATGAGAGTCGAGATATAAACTATCTCGGCCCGTATAGGACAAAGTTGTAACCCGTGCAGGTACCAACGAGCCGAGTCAACCGAGGAAGGGCCGAGTCAAGAAGGACGCGTGGCACCTTTCCGAGTAAGGTTCGGGAAGGACCATGGTAAAGCATGGTCAAAAGAGAAGGGCAACGCCGGGTGACACAAAAGGAGCCGAGTGACGCCCAAAGCAAGCGCTGACGTACAAAGTAACAGCATGACGCCAAAAAGAACAAGAAGCAGCATACCAGATGACCGTTAGCTGTCAAGCTTTATGGACCGGGCCTATGGGCTTAGGGCAAGCCCATAACCTGACCCATATTGTAGGGACCAAGATCCAAACAGTAAACCCTAGAACCCAAAGGGGTATTAGCTAGCTAGCACTGCCTATATAAGGGAGGGCATAACAGTAGTAGAGTGAGGATGGACGAAGTAGAGAATAGGTGCTGCGTACTCAAGCCAATACAGCTCAAGGAGCACTTGTAATCTTTGGGGTATCGATCAAATTGTCAAGTGTGGAGAGTTCATCTTGTTCTTCGTGCATGGATCGACCGTGCACTCCCTCCCTGGTGACCACAAGCACCCATTTGGCCCCCAACTTAAGCCTACCCATGGCATCTGCCGTGCCACCACCACGACAGTTGGCGCCCACCGTGGGGCAGAAGAAAGTGCTTGATGGAGTCTTCATCCGGACGGGCAACATCATCGCCAAGACCGGCGAGCGCGTCTACTCCGGCCTCATCCAGAGGTTTGGAGCGCTCAACTTCGTCAGCGACAACGCGGGCTGCTTCGGGACCAAGCCGTTCCCTAGGGGCGGTCGCTTCATCAAGTTCGGTGAGCACCAGGTCTACGTCGCGGTGCGCGTGGAGCGCACATATCCTGAGAACGTCGTCCTGGCGCCGGATCCTCCGACGGCTCTAGTCGCTGGGAAACCTCTCCAACTCGTCTCCATGGAGGTAATGATGAAAGCCCCAAACCCCACATCTCCCCCAATAGTTCCAGTAGAGAATGAGAACGCAGAGGAAGCAAATCACGAGGAAACGCCAAGGGCTACAAGAACATCAAAGGCACCGCTGGAAAAACCAGAGAACATAGCTAGGAGCAAAAGAGCTAAGGAGCTACAGGAAGCGATAGACAAGTTGGCAGAGCTAGTGGCACAAGCAACTGACCCGGCGCGTTTGCAAGCCGAGTTGGAAGAAACCAGGATAACAGTCCTGGAGAAAGCAATGGAGCTAGCACAGTTACAGCAGGATGTGGATATCACTATCCGAGAGCTTAACTCGGCAAATCGAGTCAAGGGCGCAAAGACCCGGCTTGATGCAACGAGATTGAGAGGAAGGAACCTCAACAAAGAGCTGGCAGATGTGGCATCAAATATAACACCAGAGAACAGCAATGAAACGGCCATGCGTCCAACGTACAACACAGCAGCAGCTAATCTGTGAGCGGCAGAAGCAGCAATGGCAGAATTGCCCCACTTGGAGGGGGAAGCAAAGAAAAGGCAGCAAGAACGAGTCAATGAGTTAGTAAAAGCAGCCAGCATGCTGAATGAGGCGTATTACAGAGAAAATCTGGGTATAGCAGGGAGATCACAACTGGTTCACTCGGCGACTCCTGTCCCGGCAAGATCGGCAGGGCACACGACATCCTCACCCGGAGCGACACCCAGGCCGAGAAAAGAAAAAAGTGTGGATTCTGGAAGAAACAAGCAGATGGTCGCCTATGATCCGGCAGTAGTTCAAGGAAATCCGGCGCATGCGTAAGGGGCAAAAATAAATAATCCCCGAGAAAATGAAAACCAGGAAAAAATTGGACAGAGAAATGACAATGGAGGGAAAAATTTTGCGCCTCATACTCGACGCGCAACTCACTCGGTAGGAGGAGGAAATCCAGCTCCAAATAACGCACCAGCTCAGCCGAAAAGAATACAGCAGAGCGCCAGAAAAGTAGTTCAACAACCAGCTGAACCGAACGCGAATAAGTATAATGATGGTTACTCGGCCATGGTAAATGACGGGTATGAGCTGCCGGATCATGCATATCAAGCAATGGGAGCGAGATACGGATGTAGGAACCTTCAGCAGGATGATGCCAGGCTGAAGCTTGACCGCATAAAAATGGTAGAAATAATTGAATCACAAGGTCCGCAGGGTCCACCATGCTTTGGCCCAAGGATCATGAAGGAGCCACCGGTGCCAAATTTCCAGCTGGCCAGAGGGACAAAAACATATGATGGAAGCACAAAGCCAGATGAGTGTCTCATAGATTATAGAACCGCTGTGAAGATCGCGCAGGGAAACTTGAGATGGGCAGTACATTACGTACCGCAGATGCTAGAAGGACCAGCTCGGGTATGGTTGAACAATTTGCCACTCGGAAGCATCAACAGTTGGATTGATTTTCACGACGCTTTCATGAGAAATTTCGCATGAACTTACAAGAGGCCGAATCGCCCACAACAACTAGCAATGTGCAAGAAAAGACTGAATGAGACAGACAGGGAGTTCCTCACAAGGTGGTGTACGATGCATAACTCTTGTGAAGGGGTAATCGAGTCACAATCAATCGCATGGTTTGCACAAGGATGTAGACATGGGAGTGTGTTGTGGCAAAGGTTACAAAGAGATTTGCCGGCAAGCCTGGCAGAGACGATAAGAATCGCCGACTCGTATGCGTTAGGAGATCCGACTCAGCCGCTGCTCATGTCGGCAGAGGGGATGACTGAGACTCAGTTCTATGACGCTGCCGGGTCGCAAAGGCGCCAAGAGAGATCAGAATACAGAAGCAAGAGAAGAGACGAGAGGCCGGATTACAGGTATGGTTCGGCTCAGGTTGCGGCAGTGAGTCAGGATCATCCAGATGCTGGAAGCAGTTAGTGTCAAAGGACAAATTGCCAACAACAATGGGTGCCAAAGAATGACGGCAAAAGGCCATATGATCAGAGGAAACAGTATCAGGACCGACAAAAATACACCTATGAGATGATGCTGGATCAGCTTTGTAAGTTTCACACGCCTAGTCTGAGTAAGCCGACAAATCACTCAACAAGGCAATGCACTTGGTTTCAGAAAGGAGACAGAGTGGACTCGCCGAATAAGCAGCTTCCACCACCCCCCTCCACCACTTAAAGGAGGAGATCTTTGAAGCGAGGGAGCGGATGAGATATGAAAACAAAATGAGATATCAGAATCAGGAAAGAAGAGAAGCTGTGCACCAGGTGCACAATCCAAGAGGTGACGATGCTCATATCGGCCAAGGAACCAGAAATGAGTACAAAGAACATCACCAGAGCTATGTTGTCTTTGTCACAGAGCCAAATGACAAGAAGAGCCAGCAGCGACGAATAATGGAAGTGAATGCCACGATGCTGACAATTCCCAAGTACATGCATTGGTCTGAGCAAGAGATAATTTGGAGTATAAAAGATCACCCCAAGATCATGCCAACCCCTGTAGGATACGCTCTGGTCTTGGATCCAACATTCATGGGCCCAGATATCAACGTGAAGTTTTCAAAAGTACTGATTGACAGCGGCAGTAGCATCAACATCATGTATAAGGATCCAATGCTCAAGTTAGGCATTACCATGAACATGCTGGAGCCGACTAAGACCACTTTCCACGGGATTGTGCCGGGATTGTCCTGTGAGCCAATTGGCAAGATCTGGGTCGACGTCTTATTTGGCAACAGGGAAAATTGTCGCACTAAAGCTATAGAGTTCGAGGTGGTAGATCTGGTCAGCTCATATCACGCCTTACTCGGCATGCCGGCTATGGTAAGATTCATGGCTACTACCCATATGGCATACTTAAAGATGAAGCTGCCAGGCCCATGTGGGGTGATCATAGTGGAAGGAGATTACAAGAGATCTATTGCTTGTGCTTCAGCTGGATCTTCACTGGCCGAGTCACTCGTCATAGCACAAGAGAAAAGTCAGATGTTGGAGGTGGCAGCATTGGCCAAAGCAGCACAAATGTCAATGCCGGCACTCACCAACCCGCATGGCAATATGTCATTTCAAGCTACCAAGGGAACCAAGAAGGTGCAGGTGGATGAATCTTTTCCAGAGCACACATTGACCATTGGGGCTGGCCTTACAGATAAATAGGAAAGCGAGCTCACCAGCTTCCTCGGTGAGAATCAGGACATCTTTGCATGGTCCACTCAAGATCTGCAAGGAGTTCCGAGGGAGCTGGCTGAGCACTCTCTTCATGTAAGACCAGATGCAAGGCCGGTGAAGCAACCCCTCCGCCGCTTCGCCGAAGATAGGAGGAAAGTAATAGCGGCCGAGATTGCAAGACTTTTAGCTGCTGGATTCATCATGGAAGTGTTGCACCCAGACTGGTTGTCAAATCCAGTCCTGGTCGAGAAGAAGAAAGATGACCCAAACATGGCAGTGGTATGACGCATGTGTATTGATTACACGAACCTCAATAAGGCATGTCTGAAAGATCCATTTCCTCTGCCTCAGATCAACCAGGTCATAGATTCTACTGCTGGGTGTGAGTTGTTGTCATTTGTGGATGCATATTCAGGATTCCATCATATTCCGATGAATCCAAATGATAAAATAAAGACAACTTTTATCACCCCATACGGGGCTTATTGCTATCGCACCATGCCATTCGGATTGAGAAACGCATGCGCAACATACCAAAGATGCATGCAAAAATGCTTACAAGATCAATTGGACAAAAATGTTCAAGTATACGTCGATGACGTGGTAATAAAAACAAAACAAAGTCATACTCTAATTGAGGACTTGCGTCAAACATTCGCAAACTTGAGAAGATTCCGGATGAAACTTAACCCGGAAAAATGTACATTTGGTGTCCCGGCTGGTAAGTTACTCGGATTCGTGGTATCCAGCCGAGGAATTGAAGCTAACCCGACAAAGATCAGGGCCATCGAAAGAATGGAATTGCCAAAAACCCTCAATGATGTCCAAAAGTTTACTAGATCGCTGGCTTCATTGAGCAGGTTTGATAGTCGGCTAGGCGAAAAATCCCTACCACTATATCAGCTGATGAAAAAATCAGACAAATTCACATGGACACATCAAGCTGATAGCACTTTCCATGAATTAAAGAAAATGTTGGCAACAACACCAATATTAGCGTCACCACTATCCAAGGAGCCAATGCTGCTCTATGTCGCCACAACCAATAGAGTTGTAAGTGCAGTAATAGTGGTTGAACGTGAAGAAGGGGGCAAATCAGTCCAAAGACCAGTATATTACTTGAGCGAAGTGCTCTCTCTCTCGAAACAGAATTACCCGCATTATCAGAAGATGACATATGGGGTATATATGGCAGCAAAGAAGCTGAAACATTATTTTCAAGAACACTCAATCCGGGTAATATGCGAGGCACCTATCTCGGATATATTGGGCAGCAAAGATGCCAGCGGCCAAGTAGCCAAATGGGCCATTGAACTGGCACCATACACTCTACAATATGATAGACGGGATGCACTAAAATCTCAAGCCGTTGCATATTTCTTTGTAGAATGGATGGAGATGCAGTACGAACCACCACTGCCAGATCCAAATTACTGGAAAATGCATTTTCATGGGTCCAAGAAGAGAATGGGTATGGGCGCCGTGATAGTGCTCACATCTCCAAAGAGGGATCAACTGAGGTATGTCTTGCAGATTCATTTTTCTGCTTCAAACAATGTTGCCGAGTATGAAGCACTTGTCCATGGCATTAAAGTAGCCAAGGAAATTGGTATCAAAAGGATCATGTGTTTTGGCGATTCAGATTTGGTGATTCAGCAAGTGTATGGACATTGGGATGCACTGGATGCAAACATGGCATTATATCGCTTTCACGTACAACAAATTTCGGGATATTTTGACGGTTGTGAATTTCATCACATTCCTAGAGCAGAAAATGAGGCAGCAGATGTATTATCCAAACTAGGGTCATCTAGGCAAGCAATACCACCAGGGGTAGCATTGGAGCATCTCAGGAAGCCATCGATCAAGCCGTCACCAGAGTCCGAATAAATCAGGATCATCTCGACGAGTCAGGAATCAGAGGCAGTGCCAATGGACATCGACTCAGGGGTAGCTTCGAGTCACTCGGGGACTGATCCGTTCAATTCAGGGGTCGCCAAATCACACTCGGGCACTCCTTGGGTTATGTCGGCAGAACATATCTCGGCGGAACCAATGGACATTGATGTTGAAGCAGACCTGGAACCACTAATACCAACATGGGCATAGCCAATATTCAGTTATTTGAAAGATGGAACCTTGCCGAGTGATGAAACACTGGCAAGGCAAACGACACGAAGGGCAAAAGCATACACCATAATCAACAAGGAACTCTACAAGCGAAGTGTGACAAGTGTACTGCAGAGTTGCATCAGCTCAGAGCAAGGCCAGGAGATCTTATTGGATATCCATCAGGGAGAGTGCGGGCACCATGCGTCATCAAGAGCGTTGGTAGCCAAGGCATTCCGACATGGATTCTACTGGCCAAGCGCATTGGCACAAGTGCAAGAGTTAGTCGGGAAATGCAGTGGTTGTCAACACTATGCGTCTAAGTCACATTTACCAGCGTCTGAATTGAAGACTATACCAATCACTTGGCCTTTTGCTGTATGGTGCCTGGATATGGTAGGACCATTCAAACTAGCAAGGGGAGGCATGACTCATATCTTCGTCATGATCGATAAGTTCACCAAGTGGATAGAAGTGAAGCCAATCAAGAAATTGGACGGTAAAATCGCTGTCACGTTACTAAGGGATATAATCCTCAGATACGGTTACCCGCATAGTGTGATCACGGACAATGGAACAAACTTTGCTGAAGGAGCTTTTGCTTTCTTCTGTGGGAAACACCGAATAAGACTCGACGTAGCATCAGTCGCCCATCCAGAATCAAATGGACAAGTTGAACGGGCTAATGGCTTAGTTCTGTCTGGGATAAAACCCCGCTTAATGGAACCAATCCAGAGATCACCTGGTTGTTGGATAGAGGAACTACCCTCAGTACTGTGGAGCTTAAGAACGACTCCGAATCGATCAACTGGTTATACGCCATTTTTCCTTGTATATGGGGCTGAAGCAGTTTTGCCTGCTGACATAGAATATGACTCGCCAAGGATAAGGCAATACTCGGAAGCCGAGGTAAAAGAGCCCGAGAAGATGGAGTAGATTTACTCGAAGAAGCAAGGGAACTGGCATTCTCCAGATCTGCTATATATCAATAAAATCTCCGACGCTACCATAGCCGGAAAGTGCAACCTCGTGTTTTCCGAGAAGGAGATATGGTGCTAAGGGGGTGTTTGTTTGGGCTTTCTATAGATTTCCAGTGGAAAAAGCATCCAAATCGAAACAAATGGGGTGCTGTAGCTGTGGGCTTTTCCGAATCCACCAACGAAAATAGGCATACGCGGGGAAGCACCTCCTGACGTGCTTCCCACAGCTTCCCGTGGCTTTCCACTTAGGAATCAAAACGTTTTCGTAATAGGGTCATATGGTTCATCTATAATTATGAGTAGATTGCCCTTTGTCTCCTTTATGGCAGATTCTTACACCCGTATGAGTGAATAGAATAGTTACCTGCTGCTGCTTGCTTGCTCGTTGGCATGCATTGTCGCCTCTTACTTTGGCTTTCTTGCTGATGTCCTTTGCTCGTGGAAGTTGCTGACCACTAGTACAAAGTACTGTTACCGAATAGTACTTTTTATACACGTAGGAATTAATACTAGCGGACGATGATTTTTTTACAGAATAGTACCGCTATTAGTTGCTAATGTTTTTTGCTATTGCAAACGGCTCATGTAAAAATCAATACTAGTGGATGTAATTTTCTAGTGCAAATGAACTTCTCTCAAAATAATTAGAAAACCATACTAGTGGACGTGATTTTCTAGTCCCAAACTAACTGACTAGACTATGTCTAAATACGCATGTGTATAGACATATTTAAATAAACTCGAGTCAATTAATTTATTGTATTATTTGGTTTTTTATTTATTCATGTTATTATGAAGTATGTTATTATAAAGTGATTCACATGTTATTTACACATTAATCAATAAAAAAATTATGATTTGTGAGCATTTAAACAATCCCTCATTTACAGTTAGATAGCCAGCTAAATTGCCAAACAGTGAAACTCAGAATAGCAGATTTCCATGTACAACAGCTTTTCCTGCACAACACTACAGCCAGCCACAACCAGCCAGCCACAACCCAAACAAACATGCCCTAAGGCTGGTACAGCGCACAGCCGGAATGCATAAATTACTGCCTCCTTGGGAAGGTCCATTCATTGTAAGCAAAGCATTGCACAATGATTCCTACTATCTCATAGACGCTCGTGAAGCGCAAAAGAACAAGGCGGACAGGTCAGGAGATGAAACCAAAAGGCCATGTAATGTGGCACTACTTCGTCCCTTCTATACTTAGGAGAAGCAGTGCATGTATCACTCGAACTCTGTCGTGAGAATGGTCACGGCAGATGCTGCAATCGGCAGCGAGTAGTAGAACGAAGGGCAAGGGCGGCCAGCCATCTGTTGTGCGAGATGAGGGCGGAGACACAGGGTTTTACCCAGGTTCGGCCCCCCGGAGGGTAAAGACCTACTCCTGCTAGATTGTATTATGGTGGAGGTACAATGGGGCGAGCTCGACGGCTAGGCGGCGAGTCGCTTGGGTGTATGATGGAACGTATCTCTACACGCCCTGTAGGGAGGTTTAGACTCACCTCCCCCTAGGGTTTACATATCTCAACCGTATCAGTTAAGGCTTCAGTACTCGTTTAACCTAGTCCGACTGGGCCTATCTAATCGCCTGGGCCTTCAGCTTCCAGTCGCTTGAATCCATACCGGGCCTTGATCCAGTCGCCGTCTTGCAGGCCCACTCGCCAGTTCCTGGGCCAGTCGGAAACGTCTTGCTGGGTATACCCCGGTAGGCATATCCCCATCAGTAGTCCCCGAGGCCGTCGTCGATTGGACGCAGGTGGTCGCTGGCAGTCGGAGCATACGAGTTCAACGCGGACGTCCAGTCGAATCGGTGGCGGGCTCCTGAACAAAGGAGTAAAATAGTCATTCTGGTCGCAGCTTTGGCGATCGGGTCGGCGAAATATTTAGTCACTGTTGTAGTGATCGGGTTGGCGAGCCGAGTGGCTGAAGTTAGACCGTCAACGTAGTCAAACTAGCCGTTGGGATAACCCAACAGTAACTTTTGGCGTAATCACCGCGTAGTAACGGCTTCCTGATTTGGCGGGTAACAACCGCTATATAAAGGGAATGGTAGGCGATCGGAAAACCACCCCCTCGTCATCTCCTCCGATTGCGCGCACCTCCGTTCTCCTCTACATCTCGATCCAGCCGATCCCAAATCCTCCGACCTCCACGAACCTTGTCGCCGATGGCTCCCTCCACCGAACCATGGGGCAGGTCCAAGTGCATGAGAGCACAACTGGCGTCCTTCGAGGAGGCCGGGATCCTGCGCGCCGGCAGGTGGCGCATCCCCGCGGCCGGAGAGGTGACTCCGGACCCGCGCGAGGGAGAGTTCGTCTGCTTCACCAACCACCTAGAGCGGGGACTGGGATTCCCCACATCTCTTTTCTTCCGCCGTTTCTGCGCCTTCTACGGGATCCAGCCGTCGGACCTGGGCCCGCACAGCATCGAGTAGCTCGCCATTTTTGTGGCATTCTGCGAGTGCTACCTGGGCTGCATGCCCTATTTCCCCTTGTGGCAAGATCTGTTCCACGGGCGGATCGGCCGCTGAAAAGCAGTGACCCGATGCTGCTTGGCCTGACGTTTCAATTGAATTCGAAGGCCTCCTTTTTCGATCTGATGCTGCCTGCCAAGGCGGCGAGCGAGTGGAAGAAGTCTTGGTTTTACGTCACTGAGGCGACTCCGGACGGCGAGGTGGCGATCCCAAGATACTCCGCCGACCGGCCCGAGCCGCGCCGACTCCAAGTCGGCAAGCTTCCAACAGACCAGCGGATGGTGGTGGATGAAATGCTTCAGACCATCTGCGGCTTGAAGAAGAAAGGTCTCCAGCCCATCAACTTGTATATCTGCTGGCTCGGGCGGCGACTCGTCCCCCTGGCCCGCCGTGACCACTACATGTACGAGTACACGGACCGGGAGGACTCAACGAAATCCTGCCTCGCCGAGTGGCAACTCGAGGATTACCTCCTGGCGTTAAAGAAGATCACCCAGGCGGCGTACCTCGACGCGAAGGCTGGGGTCACCCCCTACACCGCGAAGTATCCAGCCCCGACGGTAAGTCATATTTCTATCATTCGTAGTCGCAGTTAATGCTGTCGCGGTTATACTGAGATTGTCTTATACCTATTGCACTTATTTCAAGTGGTGGAAGGGTGGCTTCCGCCCGCGGATGATGAGAATTCGAGCTCGTCCGTCCAGGAGGGGGGCGAATCGCCTCCAGAAAGGGGCGGCGTCGAGAGTGACAGGAGCAGCAACGACGACGAATCTGAGGAAGAGGTTGCCCCGCTAGTTCGGAAAACTCGCGGACAGCGGCAGCGTGAGCTCGAAGCGAGCAAAAGCCTGGAACGTCATGACGATGACGATGACGAGCTCCCCGAGCACACCTCACGTCGCGAGGCCACTCCGTCGAAGAAGAAGAAGGAGGTGAAGGCCCCTCCGAAGAGAAAGACGAAGCCAGCGAGACAGGCATCTCCGCCTCATTCGCCAAGAAGCTCCGACGCCACCAGTCTGTCCAGGGGTGAAGCGCCATAGACGACGGCGGCGCCAGATATCACCGCCGTCCTGAGCAAGGTGCCTCTGGCCTCGATGCCTCCTTCGTTCGCCCCTGTCTCTGGGTCGGGGGCTGCTCCGGTCGCGGCAGCTTCGCCGCCCAGGGAAGCTCCCGCTGAAAACGTTTCGGAAGCTCCCGTTGCGGCCTCGATGACGAAGAAGCTGTCCGTGTCTTGGGCGCACGGTGTCCTGGAGATGGGCCTCAGTCGACGACTGGGCCCCGAACTGGAGAAGCCGGCCGGCATTCGCACGGGGCTACGGTTCATTCCAGTCGCCAAGTGAGTTTTATTCACCTGCTTTATTTTTCCTTGTAGTCGAACGACTTTGCTCATATTCTCGATTTGCAGGATTGGGGTTAAAAATATAGGCCATCCGTCTGTGGCCAAGGTGCCGCCAGTCGTCGCCGAGGAAGACCCCTCTCAGAAGAGGAAGGCTGACGAGGTCGCTGCCCCCACAGGCAGTGCCAAGAAGGCCAAGAGCAACGAGGTCGTCACAGTGTCTGACGACACGACGGTGGCCCGAGTGATCCTGCGATGGTGGCGGCCTCGGCAATCAAGGAGGGTGCTCACTCGCCAGGGGTGACCGAGCCGGCCTCTTTTGGTGCCGGCGCGTCCATCGGGACCTTCCCGCGCTTCATGGCCAGAGCGGCCACGGTGAGTGGTACCATGCCATCGAGCCGCGCACCTGGGGTCGCCGAGACGGAGTTCGAGCAACGTCGCGGGCATACTCCGGCTCTTCTTGCCTCCGTGGACGCACTACAACTTCATGGCATGCTGGGCGCGGCCATCCAGGTATGTCCAGTCCCCGAGGATCGGGCCACTGAATTGAAGTGGTCAGATTCTTTTAGTGTTGTACTTTTATTTCTTGCGCCCAGTCCCCGAGGGCGCATTCGCTGAGTTTCAGCGGGCGGGCGCTCAGTATTTTTGATCGCCTGTCCCGAGTGTCTAGTCGCTGAATTTCAGTGGGTAGGCACTTAGGTTTTTTGATTGCCAGTCCCCGAGTGTCTAGTCGCTGAACTTCAGCGGGTGGGACTTTAGGATTTCGTTTTTGCTAACTGTTTCACTTTTGCACAGGGTTTGCAGCGTGAATCAGCCGACCGGCTGGCTGCGAAGTGTCGCGCGGAGAAGGAACTTGTCGCCGTTCAAGAGGCGAACAAGGGACTCCAAGCGACTGCTGCGAAGCCAGAAGAGGTTCGCCAGGACCTTGTTCCGGCGAGTGAGCTGACGGCGGCGCAATCGGCATTGAGTTTGGCGGAAAAACGGATCGCCGACCTTGAGCGCAAGCTGAAGGAAGCGAAGGAAGAAGCGACCTCGGCGGATGGGCGAGCCAAGGCTGCTGTTACGGCCGCCACTGAGGAGCGTAAGGTTTCCGACGCCCTTGTTGCTGGGCTTCAAGATGATTACTCCGCTCTTCAAAACTTCATCACGGAGCTCTCCTGCCCTTTGATTGGTGAGTGTGCCTGCCTCTGCCTGCAACATATGCATTGTGTAATTTTTGATGTATTCACTGTCACCTTCTGTCCGCAGGTCGGATCATTGATAGCGCGGAAGAGGCGAATTCGTTCGACGCATGACAATGTGTAGCCACGCTGGTCGACTCGGCCACGTTGTCGGCAACATGTATACGGGCGTATCTTCAGGAGATGTCGCCCACGGAAGTGATTCCCAGCGACCTCGTCGAGGTGTGGCGATACTTGGAGAAGGCGCCGTCGGTCGTCGAGTTCATGACGCGATCGGCGTTCCGACGCGGAGCGGCGACGGCGCTTAGCCTTGGGCTCGCTCACTTCCCAGAGGACTTCGATCTGGACGACGTGACGAGTGGCTACCCGTCGTCGACTGGCTCGGTGGAGATCTCGAGTCTTTGAAGTCGGCAGCGCGCGGTATACTCCGAGCGCGTCTGGGCGATGGGCGACCTCCTGCCTTATCAGGAGACGGTCGTCGCACCCAACGACCTCGAGCCGCAGCATCGGGACTTCAAGATCGAGCAACCCTTCCGTGCGGCGATGGCGGGTGAGCTGACGATGTACCCGTCAAACCCATACACTCCCTTTATTCGCAATCGCAAGGGTGGCGGAGAGTCGTCGTCAAAGCCTGCGGAGTAAAATATTGTGCCCTGGGGCGTTAGTAGCAGTTCTGCCGTTGCGCATACTTTGTATTTTGTGACGATTGCGACATGCTATTAATGAGATATCGTGTTGTTTTGTGAATTGTCGTGTGTTTCTGATTGAGGGTTGAACGAGTCCCCGAGCGCGTCCGCCCTTTTTTATGGGGTTTACCTCGTTTGTTATGTGTTTGCGGTTTCGAATGTTTTGTTATTGAGGTCGACTCGCCCAACTGGAAATCGATCAAAAGCGACTCCATGAGTGCTCTGTACTTCACCGTTTTCCCTTGTGAACGAGGTCGGGTAGCCGAGTCCCCGGCGTGGTACTTGGTTGTTCTAGGCGCGACTCGAGGGTGGGTGAGGACTTGGCGCGTTAGGGTGGCGCATCACTCCTGCAGCCCGTCGTCGATCGCATGGCGAGTCTGGGCATGCTCTCATACTTGGCGTTTTCCTAGCCGCTCGCTGAACTGGTCGTCGGTCCCGGCGTGGTACTTGGCGTTCGAAGGCCGTGTCGAGGATGCGGAGGATCATGGTGACTGTGAGAAGCGAAGGCAGTTGTCTTGGCTCGTTGAGCCAGTCGAGCTAGGCGACTCCAATGGGGCTCCGGGTAGGCGTTTTTCGTGGACATTACAAGACCTGGGGTAACCCAGTGCCCTTGTAGCGCACTACTTGGCCGCACCGATCGCTGTACCAGAGGTTGACTTCTGCAGTTAGCTTGACGCTGTTATTACGAGTGCGAGTGGCACAAGACACGGAGAGTAGACGCAATTTGTGGTAACCAATTCTTTTTATTTCATAGCGACTGGAGGATACATATGTGGGGTTCTAGGAGTAGAACTTCCGTAGGAGGTTTACATTCCATGGTCGCTTGACGTTGAGTTTGCCGTCCCCGCGGACGTCGTTGAGGTAGTAGGCGTTGTTGCCGAGTACTCGCTTGATGGCGAATGGTCCCTCCCACAAGGGGGGAAAGCTTGTGCATGCCTTTCTTGTCCTGGATGAGGCGCAGCACCAGGTCACCTTCTTGGAAGGTGCGAGTTTTCACCCGCCGGCTGTGGTAGTGGCGGAGTCCTTGCTGGTAGATGGCGGTGCGTGAGCGAGCTAGGTCGCGTGCCTCGTCGAGTTGATCGACTCTATCCTGTCGTGCGAGTTCGTTCGCAGCCTCCGTGTAGTGGACGACCCTTGGCGAGTCGTGCTCGAGGTCGGTGGGCATGACTGTCTCGGCGCCGTACACCATGAAGAAGGGGGTGAACCCTGTTGACCTGTTGACCGAGGTGCGGATGCCCCAGATGACGGAGGGTAGCTCCTCGACCCAGCACCCGGCGGTGCGCTCGAGTGGTACTTGGAGCCGCGGCTTCAGGCCGTGGAGGATGCTCTGGTTGGCCCGTTCCGCCTGGCCGTTGGACTCCGGGTGGGCGACTGATGCGAGGTCGAGCCGGATGTGGTGTTCCTCGCAGAACTTGGCCATGGCTTCTTTGGCGACGTTGGTGCCGTTGTCCGTGATGATGCTGTTTGGGAACCCGTAGCGATATATGAGCTCGCGTAGGAATTTGGTGGCGGTCTTCCCGTCGCATTTCCGGACTGGCTTGGCCTCCACCCACTTTGTGAATTTGTCGACCGTGACCAGGAGGTGGGTGAAGCCGGAGGGGGCCTTTTTGAAGGGGCCTACCATGTCCATACCCCACACGGTGAATGGCCAGGTGATGGGGATTGTCTTGAGCTCTGAGCTCGGCACGTGTGTCTGGTTGGCGTACTTCTGGCACCCGGCGCACCGCTGGACAATGTCGACGGCATCGGAGTGTGCGGTGGGCCAGTAGAAGCCGTGCCACATAGCCTTGGCGACCAGAGAGCGGGCGCCGGCGTGGTGGCCATAGTCACCGGAGTGGATGTCGTGGAGGATCTTGCGTCCTTTGGCGGGTTGGACGCAGCGTTGGAACACACCGGTCACGCTGCGCTTGTGGAGCTCGCCGTCGATGATGGGGAAGGATTTGCATCGGCGTGCAACCATCCAGGCGTCTGTCTCGTCTGCCGGCAAGGTGCCAGCCTCCAGGTAGGCGATGTACGGCTTGGTCCAGTCGTCTGGCTCGGCGATGAGTGCGACCAGGGCTGCTTCTGGTTGCAGCGGGACTCCGATGTCGATCTCCCTTGGGGGAGAGACTGATGGATTGGTGATCGTGTCGAGGAAGACGCCGGCGGGTGGTGCAAGTCGAGCCGACCCGATGCGAGAGAGTGCATCAGCCTCCTCGTTCTTCCGCCTGTCGATCCACTCGACGGAGTAGCCTGCGAAGTGTCCCCCCAGCTTGTCTACTGCTTGGCGGTATGCCGCCATGGTGGGAGAGACGGCGTCGCAAGTGCCAGCGACTTGCCTAGCGACGAGGTCGGAGTCTCCGTAGCAGCGTAGGTGGTTGACGTTCATCTCCTTGGCAGCTCGCATGCCATGGAGTAGTGCCTCATACTCGGCCATGCTGTTGGTGAAGGGGGTGAAGTCGAGGCAGAGGACGTAGCGGAGCTTGTCGCCCTTCGGTGAAGTCAGCACGATCCCTGCTCCTGCGCCGTCCGCGTTCTTAGAGCCGTCGAAGTGCAGGCTCCAGTAGTGGGCCTCTTCCCAGTCGGCGATGAAGTCCGCTAGAGCCTGCGACTTGATCGCTTTTCGTGGATCATATTTGATGTTGTGGACGCCGATTTCGACGGCCCACTTGACGACTCGCCCGGTCGCCTCGCGGTTGCGGATGATGTCCTGCAACGGTGCTGAGGAGACGACCGTGATCGGGTGCTCCTGGAAGTAGTGCGGCAGGCGCCTCTATGCTCTGAAGACCGCGTATACCAGTTTCTGGTACTGCGGGTATCGCTGGCGCGACTCTGTGAGGACCTCGCTGATATAGTACACCGGTCGCTGTACGGGGCGCTCCTTTCCTTCCTCCGGCCGCTCGACGACCATGACGGCGCTGACGACGCGCTCGGAAGCCGCGACGTAGACCAGCATGGGTTCTTTGTCGACGGGGGTGGCGAGTAGTGGTGCTGCGAGTAGCACCTTCTTGAGGTCGCAGAGCGCGTCGTCCGCCTCCTTGTCCCACTGGAAGGTGGGGTTCTTGCGCATGAGGCGGTATAGGGGCATCGCCTTTTCGCCCAGGCGGGGGATGAAGCGACTGAGAGCCGCTACTCGCCTGGCCAGCCTTTGGACGTCGCGCAGGCACTCGGGTTTGCCGAGTCGAGCGATCATGTCGATTTTGGTGGGGTTCGCCTTGATCCCGCACTTGGAGACGACGTACCCCAGTAGTTGCCCTGCTGGTACACCGAAGGTGCATTTGCCTGGGTTGAGCTTTATCTTGTATTTCCGCAGGTTGGCGAATGTTTCCGCCAGGTCGGCGAGTAGATCGCCCTAGCGAGAGGACTTCACGACCATGTCATCGATGTAGACGTGGATATTGCGGCCAATTTGGCTCGCGAGGCACTCCTGCATGCACCGCTGGTAGGTCGCCCCGGCGTTCTTGAGGCCGAAGGTCATGGCGGTGTAGCAGAAGGCTCCGAATGGCGTGATGAACGCCGTCTTCTCCTCGTCCTCAACAGCCATTTTGATCTGGTTGTACCCAGAGTAGGCGTCGAGGAAACACAGCGACTCCGAGCCCGTGGTGGAGTCGATTATTTTGTCGATCCGCGGGAGGACGAACTGCTCCTTCGGGTAGGCGCTGTTTAAGTTTGTGTAGTCAATACACATCCTCCAGGTCCCATTTTTCTTCTTGACCAGGACTGGGTTTGCCAGCCACTTGTAGTATTTGATTGGCTGGATGAAGCCTGCAGCGAGTAGACGCTGCACCTCCTCGGCGATAGCTCGACGACGCTCTTCATTGAAGGGCCGCAGCGACTGCTTGACGGGTTGCACTTTGGGGTCGGCATTTAGTTTGTGCTCAGCGAGTTCCTTAGGGACACCAGGCATGTCAGAGGGCTTCCATGCGAAGATGTCCCTGTTCTCACAGAGGAACTCGATGAGCGCGCCTTCCTAGGCTGGGCTCATGCCCGTCCCGATCGTCACCGTCTGGCTGGAGTCGCCTGGGACCAGCTCGACGGTGCGGGTGTGCGTCGTTGCCTCGAAAGCTGAGGTGTTTGCACCCTCCGAATTGGGCTTCCTGAGTATGGTGGGATCGTCGTTGTTGACCCCGCTCGTGTACTTGGCGAGCTCGTCGGCATGGTTGGCCTCTGCCGCGATGACGGCGTCGGCGAGTTCGGCTCCTTTGGCTTCACACTCGGCGGCCATGTCGGGGTCGCCATTGATGGTGATGACGCCGCACGGCCCGGGGAGCTTCATCGCATTGTACGCGTAGTGGGGCACTGCCATGAACTTGGCGAACGCCTGGCGCCCAGCGATGGTAGGGCTGTCGAAGGTACCATCTCGAAGACGATCCGCCGGTGCGGAAGTTTGCTGGTGTGCGAAGGTGATCAGCGTGACCTTGCCGGTCGCCTTCCGACCAGGGGCGATGCCGTGGCGTGGTGTAGGTCGAATCGACCATCGATCACGGAGCGCGATCGCCTGAAGGTGTCCAGGTACAGGATGTTGATGGAGCTGCCGCCATCCATCAATGTCTTGGGGAGCCATTAGTCGCCCACCTTAGGCTTGACCACCAGGGCGACTCGGCCTGGGTACTCGATGCGTGGCGAGTGGTCCTGGCGGCTCCAGGTGATGGGCTGCTCCGACTAGTTGAGGCGGGGAACGCCCACAGGCCACCGCGTTGACGGCGACGACGCGGGCGATGACCTTCTTCTCGCGCTTCGTGTTGAAGCCTGTGAAGGTATGGAGCGAGCCGGCCACATTGCCGAATTTTCCGCCGTTTGGCGGGTTGTTGTCAGGGTCCTCCCGCGCTCACCGTGCCTTCTCAATCTCCCTGAGTGATGGGGATATGCCTACCGGGGTATACCCAGCAGGACGTTTTCCGACCGGCCCAAGTACTGGCGAGTGGGCCTGCAGAACGGCGAGTGGATCGGAGCCCAGCAAGAAGCCAAGCGATTGGAAGCTGAAGGCCCAGACGAGTAGGTAGGCCCAGTCGGGTTAGGATAAACGATTGCCAAAACTGTAACCGAATCGGTTGAGATATGTAAACCCTAGGAGGGGTAAGTCTATATAAACCCCTCCATAGGGCGAGTAGAGACGCGTTCTGTCATACACCCAAGCGACTCGCCGCCTAGTCGCCGAGTTCGCCCATTGTAACACCTCGATAATACAATCTAGCAGGAGTAGGTCTTTACCCTCCGGGGGGCCGAACCTGGGTAAAACCCTGTGTCTTTGCCCTCATCTCGCACCGCAGATGGCTGGCCGCCCTTGCCCTTCGTTCTACTACTCGCTGCCGATTGCAGCATCTGCCGTGACTATTCCCACGACAGTGGCGCCCACCGTGGGGCCTGGCCGGTCTGGCCGGTGTTCTGCAGCGAGATCCAATCTGCCCATCAACAAGACGATCGCCACCGGCCGCATGATAGCGATCGGCGAGATACTCCAAATCTTGCCGAGCAGCTACGTCCCGGCGGCACGACCCGTCACGCACAGCGTGATCCTGCCGATCGGCACGATCAGCCTCTTCGTCGGCCTCACCGACGTCGTCATCTCGGAGGATTCGGCTCGCATCCGCGAGTCGCCGCCACGTGATCGGCTCTCCGAGAGCCAGATCCGTACGATCCATCGCCTCGCGTTCGAGTACAACTCGGCCCGCAGCGACGTGGCCGGGAATTCGGCAGCCGCGGAGGACGCGGCCCTCGCCGACGACGCCGACTGGGCGACCCCGGCGTCACTCGCCGGATCCGTCACACCGTCCATGCAGCTCCATCGCCAGTCTCCAACGGGAGATTTCGAGATCCTCCATCCTCGGGATCTTCGATTCGCGGATCGGAGAACTCCGCGACCTCGGCAAACCGGTCGCCACACCGTGACCTACATGGCGACTGGCACCGACCCGCCGGAGGACCCGTTCTCCACCCCAATCCCTCCTAACGCCACGGCAACGGAGGTCGAAGAACTCCGCCTGAAACTGGCGGAGGCGGTACGCAAAGAGCACGCCGAGCGCGAGAAGTTCCGCCTCGAGCAGCTGACGGCGCAGGAGCTGTCACGCTACCATCAGCAACGGATCAGGACACGCCTGAACCCTACCGTTCAGGGGCGCGCCCTGAACTTCGACGACGAAAACGACCCGGCCCGCATAGCCGAGCGCGCGATCTGCGAGAACGCGCCGCCAGGAGGAAGTGCCCGGCCCCCGCCAGGATCAACCGCAAGGGGCGCCCCACCGCCACCCAACCGCACCCCCCCAGGGACCAGCCGCGGATAGTAGCCTCCTCACGGGAGCGAGACGCAAACGGCCTCCCGCTATTCTCCACCCCGATGGAGAACCTCGTGGCAGGCAGAGCAGCGGCTGACAGCATCACGGCCACTGGCAACGGCGCCCTGCAGATCGAGTACGTCAAGGCCTTGCTCGCAAAGGCCGTCGAGCAGCAACGAGCGGGCGCCGACTCGCAAGGACGAGTATACTCGCAATCCTCAGGAAGTAGAGCGGCCTCCAGCGGCCGCCCAGAAGCGGCAAACACCCTTAACTGCCCGCCACCAGAGCCATTGCAGCTCCAATATCGACCAACGAACGCGGCACTCTCCACCAACGACCCTAGGCCGGCGACCAACCTCGTCGCCGCCAACGGGCAACCTATCGACGCCCGCACCCACATCATCAACAACCAAAGCTGGCGCGTCCGCGCTGTCGCTGTCAACGCGGTGGCCCAGATAGACGTCCCCCAGTTCCTGAACTGGTCGGAGCAGCCCATCACATGGAGCCGCCAAGACCACTCGCCACGCATCGAGTACCCAGGACGAGTCGCCCTGGTGGTCAAGCCCAAGGTCGGCGACTACTGGCTCCCCAAGACACTGATGGACGGCGGTAGCTCTATCAACATCCTCTACCTCGACACCTTCAGGCGGCTGCGGCTCCCGCAGTCCATGGTAGAGACGACTCATACCACGTTCCATGGCATCGTCCCCGGTCGGAAGGCGTACCCGATCGGCAAGGTCACGCTGCCAGTAACCATCGGCTCACCGGCGAACTTCCGCACCGAGCGGATCGTCTTCGAGCTGGTGCCCTTCGACAGCCCCTACCACTGCGTCCTGGGGCGCCAAGCGTTCGCCAAATTCATGGCAGCGCCCCACTACGCGTACAACGCGATGAAGCTCCCCGGACTGTGCAGAATCATCACCATCCACGGCGACCCCGATATGGCCGCCGAGTGCGAGGCCAAAGGAGCTGAGCTCGCTGACGCCGTCATTGCGGCGGAGACCAACCACGCCGACGAGCTCGCCAAATATGCGAGCGGAGTCAACAACGACGACCCCACCATACTCAAGAAGCCCAACTCAGAGGGCGCAAACACCTCAACCTTTGAGGCCACGACGCACACCCGCACCGTCGAGCTGGTCCCAGGCGACTCCAGCCAGACGGTGACGATTGGAACGGGCATGAGCCCGACATAGGAAGGCGCGCTCATCGAGTTCCTCCGTGAGAACAGGGACATCTTCGCATGGAAGCCCTCTGACATGCCCGGTGTCCCTAGGGAGCTCGCTGAGCACAAGTTAAACGCCGACCCCAAAGTGCGACCCGTCAAGCAGTCGCTGCGGCCCTTCAATGAAGAACGCCGCCGAGCAATCGCCGAGGAGGTGCAGCGCCTACTCGCTGCAGGCTTCATCCGGCCAATCAAGTACTCCAAGTGGCTGGCAAACCCAGTCCTCGTCGAGAAGAAAAACAGGACCTGGAGGATGTGTATCGACTACACAAATTTAAACAGTGCCTGCCCAAAGGAGCAGTTCGTCCTCCCGCGGATCGACCAGATAATTGACTCAACCGCGGGCTCGGAGTCGCTGTGTTTCCTCGACGCCTACTCCGGGTACAACCAGATCAAAATGGCCGTTGAGGACGAGGAGAAGACAGCGTTCATCACGCCATTCGGAGCCTTCTGCTACACCGCCATGACCTTCGGCCTCAAAAACGCCGGGGCAACCTACCAGCGGTGCATGCAAGAATGCCTCGCGAGCCAAATTGGCCGCAACATCCACGTCTACATCGACGACGTGGTCGTCAAATCTACTCGCCAGACTGACTTACTCGCCGACTTGGCGGAAACATTTGCGAACCGGCGGAAATACAAGATTAAGCTAAACCCAGGCAAATGCACCTTCGGTGTTCCCGCAGGACAACTACTAGGGTACGTCGTCTCCAAGCGAGGGATCGAGGCGAACCCCACAAAGATCAACACGATCGCCCGACTCGGCAAACCCGAGTGCCTGCGCGACGTTCAGAAACTGGCCGGGCGAGTGGTGGCTCTTAGCCGCTTCATCCCCCGCCTAGGTGAAAAGGCGATGCCCCTATACCGCCTGATGCGCAAGAACCCCACCTTCCAGTGGGACAAGGAAGCGGACGACGCGCTTCGCGACCTCAAGAAGGTGCTACTCGCCGCACCACTACTCGCAGCCCCCGCCGACAAAGAACCCATGCTGGTCTACGTCGTGGCTTCCGAGCGCGTCGTCAGCGCCGTCATGGTTGTCGAGCGACCAGAGGAAGGGAAGGAACGCCCAGTACAGCGACCAGTATATTACATCAGCGAGGTCCTCACCGAGTCGCGCCAGCGGTACCCACAGTACCAAAAACTAGTCTACGCAGTCTTCAGAGCCCAGCGGCGCCTGCCGCACTACTTCCAGGAGCACCCGATCACGGTCGTCTCCTCAGCGCCTCTACAGGAAATCATCCGCAACCGCGAGGCGACCGGGCGGGTCGCCAAGTTGGCCGTTGAGATCGGCATCCACAACATCAAATACGAGCCACGACGAGCGATCAAATCGCAGGTCCTAGCGGACTTCATCGCCGACTGGGAAGAGGCCCAGCAGCCGGAAAAGCTGTCGTACCTCCACTACTGGAACCTGCACTTCGACGGCTCCAAAAACGCGGACGGCGCTGGCGCAGGGATCGTGCTAACATCACCAAAAGGCGACAAGCTTTGCTATATCCTCTACCTCGACTTCACACCCTGCACCAACAACATGGCCGAATACGAGGCCCTACTCCATGGCATGCGAGCCGCCAAGGAGATGAACGTCAACCGCCTGCGTTGCTACGGAGATTCCGACCTCGTCGCGGGACAAGTCTCCGGCACCTGCGACGCCGTTTCCCCCACCATGGCGGCGTATCGCCAAGAAGTGGACAAGCTGGGCGGACACTTCACCGGCTACTCCGTCGAGTGGATCGACAGGCGGAAGAACGAGGAGGCCGACGCACTCTCTCGCATCGGATCAGCTCGACTCGCACCACCCGCCGGCGTGTTCCTCGACACGATCACCAAGCCATCAGTCTCTCCCCCGAGGGAGATCGACATCGGAGTCCCACTCCAACCAGAGGCAGCCTTGGTCGCACCACAACGAGCCGACGACCGAAGCCCTACATCGCCTACCCGAAGCCGGCTTACCGCGATTTTAGACGGAATCCCGAATGATCGTTCGCCGCTGCAAGTCCTACACCATCATCAACGGCGAGCTCCACAAGCGCAGCGTCACCGGCGTATTCCAACGCTGCGTCCAACCAAATGAAGGACGCAAGATCTTACACGACATCCACTCCGGTGACTGCGGCCACCACGCCGCCGCTCGTTCCCTGGTCGCCAAGGCTATGCGACACGGGTTCTACTGGCCCACCGCACACGCCGATGCCGTGGATATCGTCCAGCGGTGCGCCGGGTGCCAGAAATACGCCAACCAGACGCACGTGCCGAGCTTGGCGCTCAAAACAATTCCCATCACGTGGCCATTCGCCGTGTGGGGCATGGACATGGTAGGCCCCTTCAAGAAAGCCCCCTCCGGCTACACCCACCTCCTAGTTGCCGTCGACAAGTTCACAAAATGGGTGGAGGCCAAGCCTGTCCGGAAATGCGACGGGAAGACCGCCACCAAATTCCTACGCGAGCTCATATATCGCTACGGGTTCCCAAACAGCATCATCACGGACAACGGCACCAACTTTGCCAAGGGAGCCATGGCCGAATTCTGCGAAGAGCACCACATCCGGCTCGACCTTGCGTCAGTCGCCCACCCGGAATCCAACGGCCAGGCGGAACGAGCCAACCAAAGCATCCTCCACGGCTTGAAGCCGCGACTCCAAGTACCACTCGAGAGCACCGCCGGATGCTGGGTGGAGGAGCTACCTTCTGTCGTCTGGGGGATCCGCACCTCAGTCAACAGATCGACAGGGTTCACTCCCTTCTTCATGGTCTACGGCGCCGAGGCCGTCATGCCCACCGATCTCGAACACGACTCACCGCGGGTCGTCCACTACACGGAGGCTGCAAACGAGCTCGCCCGCCAAGACGGAATCGACCAACTCGACGAAGCACGTGACCTCGCTCGGTCACGCACCGCCATTTACCAGCAAGGACTCCGTCGCTACCACAGCCGGCGGGTGAAAGCTCGCACGTTCCAGGAAGGCGACCTGGTGCTACGCCTCATCCAGGACAAGAAGGGCATGCACAAGCTTTCCCCTCCATGGGAAGGCCCATTCGCCATCGGGCGTGTACTCGGCAACGACGCCTACTACCTCATCGACGTCCGCGGGGACGGCGAACTCGACATCAAGCGACCATGGAATGTAAACCTCCTACGAAAGTTCTACTCCTAGAACCCTACACATGTACTCTCCAGTCGCCATGAAAAATAAAGAAACGGTTACCGCAAATTGCACCTACTCTCCGTGTCTTGTGCCACTGCACAGTGAGTAATGCCGTCACGCTAGCTGCGAAGTCAACCTCCGGTACAGCCGCACGGCCAAGTAGTGCGTGTAAGAGCACCGAGTCACCTCAGGTTTTGCACCGCCCACAAAAACGCCAACCCGAGCCCCATTGAGTCGCTTAGCCCGGCTCTCGAGCCAAGACAATCGCCTCGCTTCACAATGACCTTGGTCCTCCGCATCCACGGCATAGCGACTCGAACAGCTAAGTACCACGCCGGGACTGATCACCGGTTAAATCGCGATGGCGTGAATACGCTAAGTAAGAGAGCATGCCCAGGACTTCGCATGCATGCGACCCCACGGGTCAGGCAGGGGTGACGCGCCCACACTAACGCGCTACGTCCTCAACCACCCTCGAGTTGCGCCTCGAACAACCAATTACCACGCTCGGGGACTCGGCTACCCGACCTCGTTCGCGTACGGGAAAACGGTAAAGTACAGAGCTCTCAAGGGAGTCGCCTAGCGACTGGCTCTCCGAGCTCGGGCGAGTCGACCACAAAATCAAAACACACGATAACAAAACACCTATCACACACGAGGTAAACCCCACAACGGGCGGACGCGCTCGGGGACTCGTTCAACAACAACCCAAAGCACACGAACAATTACCAAAATAGACACACCATTGCATTAAGTCACACATTACATTGTTTTATCTTACATATGCCCGCCAGGCAGAACCGCTGCTAACGCCGCAAGGCAAGCTACCCTACTCCGTAGGTTTCGATGACGACGCGCCAACATCCTGGCGAGTGCGGATGAACGCCGTGTACGGGGTCGACGGATACGTCGTCAGTTCACCCGCCATCGCCGCGCGGAAAGGCTGCTCGACCTTGAAGTCACGATGCGGCGGCTCGGGGTCGTTTGGCGCGACAACCGTCTCCTGGTATGGTAGGAGGTCGCCCATCGCCCAGACACGTTCTGAGTACGTCGCCGCATGCCCCTGCAACTTGAGGACCTCGGACAGCTCCACTGCACCAGTCGACGATGGGTACCCACTCGTCACATCATCGACGTCGAAGTCTTCGGGGAAGTGGGCGAGTCCCAGGCTCAGCGCCGTCGATGCCCCACGCCGAAATGCTGAGCGAGTCATAAACTCAACGACTGCGGGCGCCTTCTCCAGGTATTTCCACACCTCAACAAGGTCGCTGGGAATCACTTCCGTGGGCGATATTTCCTGAAGATAGGCACGGATGCACGTCGCCGACAGCGTCGCCGAGTCGACGAGCATGCTCACACACTGCCTCGCGTCAAGTGAGTTCGCCTCTTGTTCATCATCAATGATGCGACCTGCGAGCAGAAAACAACGATGAATATGACGGACATAACAAAGACCACAACTGCGAGTAAGGGAAGGTATACTCACCAAGTAACGGACGGGAAAGTTCCGTGATGAAGCACTGAAGCGATGTGTGGTCGTCCTGAAGCCCAGCGATCAGGGCCTCCGACACTTTGCGATCCTTTTCAGCGGCCGCAGCGGCGGCCTCAGCTCACCTGTCAGCCAAGCCCGCCTCTTCTCTCGCCTCCCACAGTTCGCGCTCAAGGTCAGAAATCCGCTGTTCAGCGGCACCCAGAGCGGATTGAGCCGCCTCCAATTCACCAGCGGAGACAAGACTCCGGCGAGCTTCCTCTGCCTTTGCAGCAACAGCTTGAAGCCCCTTGTTCGCCTCCTGAACGACGACTAGCTCCCTCTCCGCGCGCTGTTGCGCGGCCAATCGGTCCGCCGACTCTAGCCGCAGACCCTGCAGGCCACCAAAAATTTAACCATGGAAAATTCAACGCGTCCGCACTGGGAGCGGACAAGAAATTTAAGTGCCCACCGCTGAAATTCAGCGAGTGCGCATCGGGACCGGCGACAAGCAAAATTCAAGTGCCCACCCGCTGAAATTCAGCGCACTCGGGGGACCGCGGACAAGCAAAATTCCTAAGTGCCCACCCGGCTGAAATTCAGCGAGTGCGCACTCGGGACGGATGACAAAAATTCCTAAGTGCCCACCCACTGAAATTCAGCGAGTGCGCACTCGGGGACTGGCGGTAAAGAAAAATTAGAAGAATCAGGCCGATGCAAAGCATCGACCTGATCCTCGGGGACTGGATGTACCTGGATGGCTGCGCCAAGCATGTCGTGGAGTTGCACCGCGTCCACGGACGTGAGAAGCGCCGGCGTGTACCCGCTACGTTGGTTGACTTCAGCATCGGTGGTCCCACGGGCGTGGCTCGAGGGCACGGGTCCACTCGCCGTGGCCGCCTTGGTCACGAAGCGCGGGAAGGTGGCAATGGACGCACCCGCCCCAAGAGAAGTTGCCTCTGCCATTCCAGGCAAGGAGGCGCCTTCCTTAGTAGACGCGGCTGCCTCTGTCACGGGCCCGGATGCCGCAGCCCCGGTGTCATCAGAAATGCTGACGGTATCACCACCTTTGGCCTTCTTCCTGTCATCCGCCGACTCGACGACCTCGTCCGCCTTCCTCTTGCGGGAAGGATCTTCTTCGCTGGAGGTGGGAGGCACCTTTGCCACGGTCGGATGGCCCATCCTCTTCAATCCGCTCCTGCGCATCAATTGAATAAGCAAAACTAACCAAAGAGATCATGAAAGACAAGGAAGGACGGGGCGCACTTACTTCGCGACCGGGATAAAACGGAGCCTCGTACGAAGGCCGGCAGGCTTCTCTAGTTCAGGGCCCAGTCGACGACTGAGCCCCAGCTCCTGGACGTCGCGTGCCCAAGACACGGACGGCTTCTTTGTTGTTGAGGTCGCAGCTGGCGCCTCTTGGACGTCCCTAGCGGGAGCCTCTTCGCGAGACGAAGCTGCTGCAGCCGGAACCTCCTTCCGAGGAGAAACCGCCGCGGCCAAAGCTTCCCCCAACCTAGAAACTGGGGCGACTGGCGGAGGCATTGAGGCCAGTGGTGTTTCCACGGTTGCCGCCTCCAGCTCGGCAGCTGCTGAGGGTGCCTCATCACCGGCTACGCTGGGTCCGCTGGAACTGCTCGCCGAGTGGGCCGGCGAGGCAGTCCTCGACGGTTTTGTCTTCTTCTTTGGGGGGGCCCTCGCCTCCTTGTCCTTCTTCTTTTTCGACGGAGTGACTTGGCGACGTGAGGTGGCTTCTGGGAGCTCGTCGTCGTCGTCGTGGCGCTCGAGGCTTTTACTTGCCTCGATATCGCGCTGCCGTTGCCCGCGGGTCTTGTGGGTCAGCGAGGCGACCTCCTTGTTGGAGCCCTCCTCGTCGTCCCCATCGCCCCTGGCTGGCGGCGACTCGCCCACGCCCTGGGATGGGCTCGGGCTCTCGTCGTCCGAAGGTGGGAGCCACCCTTCCACCACTTGAAACAGCTGCAATACAAATGGAACGGAATTAGGATTACCGCGACTGCTTAAAACAGCGACTGCGAGAAAGGGGAAGTGCTCACCGTTGGCGCCGGACGCTTCGCGGTGTAGGGTGCGACCCCAGCCTGCGCGTCCAGGTACACGGCCTGAGTGATCTTCTTCAGCGCCAGGATGTAGTCCTCCAGCTTCCACTCGTCGAGGCAGGCCTTCGTCGAGTCTCCTCGGCCCGTGTACTCGTACATGTAGTGGTCGCGCTGGGCGAGTGGAACGAGCCGCCGCCCGAGCCAGCAGTTGTAAAGATTTATCGTTTGGAGGCCCTTCTTCTTTAGGCCTCGGATGGTCCGGAGCATCTCGTCGGCGACCATCCGCTGGTCGCCGGGGAGCTTGCCGACTTGGAGGTTGCGCGGCTCGGAGCGAATGGCGGAGTACCGCGGGATCGCCACCTCACCCTCCGGACTCACCTCGGCCACGTAGAACCATGACTTCTTCCAGTCGCTCGCCGCCTTGGCAGGTAGCATCAGATCGAAGAAGGAGGCCTTGGACTTGAGTTGGAACGTCAGGCCGCCTGCGGCTAGCATTGGGCCGCCCGCCTCTTCGCGGCCGATCCGTCCGTGGAACAGATCTTGCCACAAGGGAAAGTAGGGCCGGCAGCCCAAGTAGCATTCGCAAAACGCCACAAAGATGGCGAGTTGCTCGATGCTATGGGGACCCAGATCTGAAGGCTGGATCCCGTAGTAGGCGCAGAAGCGCCGGAAGAATAAGGATGTGGGAAACCCTAGCCCCCGCTCGAGATGGCTGGTAAAACAGACGAACTCTCTCTCTCTCGCGGGTTTGGGGTCGTTTCCATGCCGGGAATGCGCCAAGAGCTCGCAGGATCCCGGCCTCCTCGAAAGAGGCCAGTTGCGCTCTCGTACATTTGGATCTGCCCCACGGCTCGGCGGAAAGGGCCATGGCTAGGAGATTGGTTGGAGATCGGAGAGTTTCGGGTCGACTGGTTCGTGGCGTGAAGGAAGGAAAATACGTGCGCTCGGGAGATTTGTTGAAGGAATGACCCTACGGTTGCTTAACATTCCTCTTATATAGCGGGGGTTGCCCGCCGAATCAGGGAGCCGTTACTACGCGGTGATTACGCCAAAAGTTACCGTTGGATTACTCCAACGGCTAGTTTGACCGCGCCAGACGGTCCAACTACCGCCATTCGACTCGCCGACCCAATCACTGTGACGGTGTTCCACCAACTCGACTCGCCAAAGGAGCGACCAGGATGACTGAATTTCTCCTTCACACAGGAGCCCGCCACCGATTATTTGGATGTCTACTTTGAAGCCGCATACTCCGGCCCAGCCACCGCGCGCTGAATCAACAACGGCCTCGGGACTCGATGGGGATATGCCTGGGGTATACCCAGGGCGTTCGACCGGCCCAATCTTGGCAGTGGGCTGCGAGCGGCGAGTGGATCGAGCCCGACAAGCCAAGCGATTGAAAGCTGAAGGCCCAGACGCGTCGGTTGGCCCAGTCGGGTTAGGATAAACGATTGCCAAAGCTGTAACCGAATCGGTTGAGATATGTAAACCCTAGGAGGGGCAAGTCTATATAAACCCCTCCATAGGGCGAGTAGAGCGTTGCATCATACACCCAAGCGACTCGCCGCCTAGTCGCCGAGTTCGCCCATTGTAACACCTCGATAATACAATCTAGCAGGAGTAGGTCTTTACCCTCCGGGGGGCCGAACCTGGGTAAAACCCTGTGTCTTTGCCCTCATCTCGCACCGCAGATGGCTGGCCGCCCTTGCCCTTCGTTCTACTACTCGCTGCCGATTGCAGCATCTGCCGTGACTATTCCCACGACACTGAGAGTGTGGCAGTCGGCGGTCGTGTGCGTGGCGGGCTTCCCTTCCCTGCTGTGAAACGCACAAGGTTAGGAGGGCCGCGGGGTCGAACCTTGGTTTCTCCTTGTAGTTGCCGCCATCGCGGCGTTGTCCTCCGTCGCGGCGGAAGCTCTTGGGCTCGCGCTGCGCGTGCCCGGCGTTGGCGACGAAGTCGACTCACCCGTCACTGTGGCGCTTTCTAGTGAGGCGAGTGTTGCTGTAGCGTAGGTCGGACCATCGTCCGTTGTCGCTGCCGCTCGTGCAGCGTTGGCCTCCCGACTCATCGTCGGTTTCCTAGTTTGGATCTTCCTCCGCGTACCGTTTGGCGATCTCGAGGAGGTCCGGTATGTTGTCGAGCGTGCGAGAATGTCGCTTGAGCTTGGCGACCAAGGGCTCATAGCGGCACGAGGTCTTAAAGCAATGGATCGCGGTGTCCGGGTGGATGCCGACCGCGTTGTACCATAGTTCTTGCCACCGCTGGATCCAGTTGCGGGTCGACTCGCGGGGTCCCTGGACGCATCGCTCTAGGTCCTCGATGGTGGTGGCGCGGGTGTAGGAGCACTCTAAGTGCCTGACGAAGGCGTCGCACATCTCCTCCCAGGAGTCGATGCTATCTTGGGGAGGGTGTTGATCCACTGCCCGCACGTCCCCTCCATCATCAAGGGGAGGTAACGGGCGGCTAGCAGGTCGGTGTGGCTAGCGATCCCCATCGCCATGAGGTATGTATCCAGCCACAAGGAGGGGTCGTACGCAGGGTCGTACTTCTCTATTTCCTTCGGCGCCTTGAAGTTCGCTGGGTACTTTTCACCTCGGATCATCGGTCCGAAGCACCTGGGCCCGAGTCGGCTTAGCGACCCCATCGGCTCGCCGTTGCGGCGATTGGTTAGGGTGTGCCGCAGGTCGTCGGGCTGGCGTGCGCGCCAGCTTTGGTTGTTGATGATGTGGGTGCGGGTGTCGATGGGCTAACCGTTGGCGGCGACGAAGTTGGTCGTTGGCACAGGGTGGTGTAGAGTGCGCGTCGCGGTCGATGTTGGAGCTGCGGTGGCTCGTGGCGGGCAGCAGTGTTTGCCGCCAATGGGCGGCCGCTGAGGCCGCTCTGCTGCGAAGAACGCGAGTACACCCGACCACCGTGAGTCCGCGCTGCGTTTCTTTGCTCGGCCGCCTTTGCGAAAGGCCTCGACATCTTTGGATCCAGAGGGCGCCGTCGCCGGTGGCCGTGATGTTGTCGGCCGCTGCTCGACCTGCCACGAGGTTGTCCATCGGCGTGGAAAACAGTGGTAGGCCATTCGCGTCTCGCTCCCGTGAGGAGACCACTATCCGAGGTTGATCCCTGGGAGGTGTGTGGTTGGGTGGAGGTGGGGCGCCGTTCGTCGTCGACACTGGCGGGGGCTGGGCACTTCCTCCTGGCGGCGCGTTCTCGCAGATCGCGTGCTCGGCCACGCGGGCCGGGTCGTTCTCGTCGTCGAAGTTCAGGGCGCGCCCCTGGACGGTGGGGTTTAGGCACGACCTGATTCACTGCTGGTGGTAGCACGACAGCTCCTACACCGTCACCTGTTCGAGGCGAAATTTTTCGCCCTCGGCTTTATCCTTGAGGACTGCCTCCGCCAGCTTTAGGCGGAGTTCCTTGACCTCCATTGCCGTGGCGTTAGGAGGGATCGGGGTGGAGAAGGGATCCTCCGGCGGATCGGTGCCAGTCGCCATGTAGGTCGCGGCGTGGCGACTGGTCCCGTCGCGGAGATCGGCGGAGTTTTCTGACCCGGAGTCGAAGTCGAAGATCCCAAGGATGGAGGGATCCTCGAAGTATCCCATGTTGGAGAACTGGGTGATGGAGCCCGTGGGTGAAGCCGCGGTGATGGATCCGGCGAGTGACGCCAGGGTCGCCGAGTCGGCATCGTCGTTGAGGGCCGCGTCTTCCGTGGCCGCGGAGTTTTCGGCCACGTTGCTATGGGCTGAGTTGTACTCGGAGGCGAGGTGATATGATTGTGCGGACCTGGCTCTCGGAGAGCCGGTCGCGTGGCGGCGACTCACGGATGCGAGCCGAATCCTCCGAGACGATGACGTCGGTGAGGCCGACGAAGAGGCTGATCGTGACGACCGACAAGATCATGCTGTGCGTGACGGGTCGCACCGCCGGGACGTAGCTTCTCGGCAAGATCTGGAGCATCTCGCCGATCGCTATCATGCGGCCGGTGGCGACCGTCTCGTTGATGGGCAGATTGGATCTCGCCGCAGAACACCGGCCAGACCAGCCAGGCCCCACGGTGGGCGCCACTGTCGTGGGAATGGTCACAGCAGATGTTGCAATCGGCAGCGAGTAGTAGAACCAAGGGCAAGGGCGGCCAGCCATCTGCGGTGCGAGATGAGGGCGGAGACACAGGGTTTTACCCAGGTTCGGCCCCCCGGAGGGAAAGACCTACTCCTGCTAGATTGTATTATGGTGGAGGTACAATGGGGCGAGCTCGACGGCTAGGCGGCGAGTCGCTTGGGTGTATGATGGAACGTATCTCTACACGCCCTGTAGGGAGGTTTATATAGACTCACCTCCCCCTAGGGTTTACATATCTCAACCGAATCAGTTAAGGCTTGTCGTTTAACCTAATCCGACTGGGCTACTCTTTGGGCCTTGACTTCGATCGCTTGAATCCATACCGGGCCTTGATCCAGTCGCCGTCTTGCAGGCCCACTCGCCAGTGTCTGGGCCAGTCGGAAACGTCCTGCTAGGTATACCCCGGTAGGCATATCCCCATCAAACTCTCATATGTTGGATGTGTTTGCCGGCTATGTGCTAATAATAAAATGGTATGATTCGAAAAACTGACTCGGGGACTACCCCTTAGGATTTCCATTTCAATTATTTTACGTCGGCTGGCGTGATACCCGAAATATATCTAGGAACAAGTAGTGTTTACTTGGAAGAAATCAACTCTTCGACTATGCTATTGTACGAAAACACGGCTTCATGGCAAGCAAGAGAAAAATATCTAAGACGGGTAAACACGAACGCCGGATAAGTACAAGGGAGAAACGCGAGTCGGCTTTAGTTTTTTCCTAACCCTCTGTAGGCTGTGTTATACTATGTGTCGAGTAATCTCGACCAAGTTATCTGAGTTCCATATCCGCTAACTAAACCCTTCGTAATTTGAGATCCTAATGTCGAACGCCGAAAAATGGTAGTCAAGGACCAAAGGCAAGGAACGGTGACACGACAAAATGAAACTCGGGGACTTGTCCTTGAGTAATTCGCACTCAAAGCATAATGCAAATATATAAAGCGTATCTCAAGGCACATAGTAAAACTTCAAGTGCAATATACGTTACATTTGTACCCGGCATATCTGAGATCTAATAAAAGTTCGAGTATTTGTTGGCCTAAGGAGCAGGAGAACTCGAATGAGCATTCTTGGAGCTAGGAGTACTTGGAGCATCGTCCGGGTGAGGGGCATCTGCGGCCGGGTCATCTGGATCATCTGAATTGGTCGCCTCGCTGTCGCCACCTTCTTCAGCAGGAACTTTGACGAGCGGGTCGCCAAGGTCGAGGAAGTTGAGCCCTTCACACCAAGCGTGCACCATGGTGTACTCGATCATGGCATAAGCTCGCTCCTGGCGCTTCTTGATCAGCTCCAGGTCGTTCAACCATTTTCCATCTCCCCTTATGCGAGCAAGAACATCAAGGTTGATGTCCTCGTACCATGAAAGAACAAAGGAGAGAGCCTTGTCCGCTGCAGCCCAGCCGGCCGACTCACGCCATTGATCCAACCGGTCTTCAGTAAGGAGCAATCTGTCAGCGAGTGGCTCGATGAGTTAGGGTGGGTCTTCATCCGACCAGAGCATGCGAAACGCATGGATAGCCGCTTTGAGCAAGTCCACACCGCAGGATCTGAGGTTCTTGACCCGTTCAGACACCACTGCAAGGAGATCCTCCATGGACACCTCGCCGTCAACAGTAGCACCAGCTTCGGCTCTCACTTTCTTCATGCCTCGGATGGCAAACATGCTGGCCTCAGGAAAGTTCTCTGCAAGCAAAAAGAGGAAGTTAGCAAATAGCAAGGGCAGATCGAAGAAATCCAGCAGGACTTGGACAATGCGTAAAGAGTAAGAACTCACTACCGAGAAAGAAGTTGATGGCAACGAGCTTTCTATGCCAAGTCTTGGTCTTGGCTTGAAGGGCGTCGAGGTTCATATTTGTCGACTCGACTAATGACTCGGCCTCGTCAAGCAACTTCTTAGTCTTCTCGGTGCTGGCAGCCTGCTGCTCGTTCTTCTCGGCAAGCTCCTCCTTCAGCCCTTTCACCTCGGCCAAGTGCTTCTGCTCGGTCTCGGCCATTAATCCCTTTCAAACGAGTCACCTCATCTCGCTCCTTCTGGAGTTCGGCTTGGTGCTTATCTGCTTATTCAGAACAAATATTTGCTAGTACCAACAAAAAATTTCAGCAATTGGCTTAGGGAAGTATGAAATTTACTCTCGGCCTCGCTGATTTGCGAGTGAAGTTCATTGATGGTGGACTGAGCAGTGGCTGTGAAACAAGAGTGAGAGGAAAAATGAGAAGATGGACTAAGAAAATTTACACCAAATGAAAAAGAGGAAGAGCAAAGATTTTACCTTGGCCATAGGTGTCAGTCTGTAGCTTCTCATACGCAAGTTCGAACTTGCGATGTGCCAGGACGATAGCTTGATGCACCTTGGTGCGCTTGTTATGCGTAAGCTAATCAAAGAAGATATACAAATAAGAAAGAGTCAAGTCAGGCGACCTGCCGAATAAAAAAGCTTAAGAGTTTACAGCCGAGTAAGTTCGTTACTCGGTAGTAACCTCGAGGTCTAGGGATTGAAGCTCTGACATGAGTTTGGCACAAAAAGGAATCAAAGGGCTTAAGAGCTTACAGCCGAGTAAGTTCCTTACTCGGCAGTAACCTCGGGGGCTAGGGATCGAATTTCTAACATACAGGCTTGGGGTAAAGGATTTGAAGGCTAAGTGACTATTGAAGAGCTTACAGCCGAGTAAGTTTCTTACTCGACTGTAACCTCGGGGACTAGGTGATATGTATAAAGGAAATACTCAATGATACAAAATAGTAAGAAGTTAATTTACCTCGTTCACTTCGTCGGCTCGGGCCATCAGAGCAATGGTCTGCTGGGTCATGTCGGAGACGGCCTTGGGGCCCAGCTTCATCTTCTTCCCGGCACGAGTGCTGACCTCCTGCTCGCCTGCTACATTCCATGCCACGGCGTAAGGTTCAGCCGAACCAAGGCTCTTGCCACTGAGCGTCCGAGTGAGAACACGACCCGTTTTCAGGGCAGTTCCCACAGTGGCACGGGTTGCAGCGGCAGAAGTATGGAGGGTAACAGCCCTGGAGTCATCACCTAACCCAGCAGCCGCAGATTCGTCCCCCTTACCCGTTGGAGCGAGCTTTGACACCGACGTCGGAGGCCGGATCTGAGGAGTAGAACCCGGAGCGCAAACTAGAGTTGTTTGCTTGGAAGAGGTGGATTTACCAGAAGCCTTGGGCTGGGTCTGGCCCTTTGACAGAATTTGAGAGCGAGGAGGAGGATTTGGAGAAGATCTTGGAGCCCCCCTGACTGGGTTCAGCAGTTTTGCTGGTTCCAAGATTAGGAAGTTGTTCATTCACATCAGCTTGAGGGCTGATGCCAGAGGAACTGGTGGCAGAGGGTTTCTCGGCACCAGACTTGTGGGCATCAAGATCAGGAAGTTTTTCCTGGCCAACGCTAGGAGCGCTAGCCGAATGACCCATCGGGTCTGACTGACACTAAGAAGCGTGAGCCTCAACAGTGCTAGCCTCACCCCGGACGGGACTCGGCGCCACCGAGTCAGCTGGAGGAGGTGCAGGCCTAAGTGGCGAGGCAATGCTAGAAGCAGTTTGACTCGCCGTCAAAGGTGCGACACTAAAAATAAAAAGATATATATAAGAGAACATCGGTGATGAGAAATGAAAGAATAGAGAAGGCAAAGTGCAAAACTTACCCGGTGACGACCGGGTCGCGGGCTACTCGGCGCGTGACTCGGCGCCCAGCAGCTTGACGAGTCTCACCCAGGCTGGCAGCAGTAAAGGCAGCAGGAGCTGCCGGACTAGGCTTGTTCTTCTTAGCCGACTGAGTGCTGGAGGAGGTTCGCGTCGCTTCGGCTTAGCGATGGGAATCTTGCTAACTCCGCCCACGGCGAGAGGAGGAATGTCATGTACCTGGTCAGCTGCAAAAGTAAATAACGGGCTTACTCGGATAAGCAAAGAGATTAAGCTCACAAGGCATATACCTTCAAAAGTGTACAATCATCATCCTCATCATCGTCAGACCAGTCTTGTAAGGGATTACGAGATTGACTCTTACCCGAAGCAGAAGCGGCTGTAGTGTGCGAGATCGGCATGAAGCACTCCAGGTCATACTCTACCTCATCCGAGTCTGAGCGGTCCCCATGATAACTAGTAGGAGGGACCGTATTGTCATCAACCTGGTGAAGGAGATTCTGTGAAAGACAAACAGAATGAGAGACTAAAACCTAAGCTAAGAGTGTTAAAAGAGCTAAAGCCTACTCGGCGAGAAAGTAATCTGTAAACTTACCCAGGGGACAGGCCTGATCCGGCTAAACGGAGGTCAAATCCAGGCCCAATCATCCGCCAAGTTCAGTTTAAATATTGAGCTTACTCGGCGGGCGATGGAGTCGTGGGTGAGCTCCTTAGTGGAATACCGAGTGGGATCGTGGGACCCTCTCATGAAGCACATCTTGTGGCTCCTGGCTTGGATGGAGCTTACCTGGCGTGAGATGAAGGTGCACATGAGGTTGAAGTCGGCGAGATGAAAGTTCTCATCCGGCGATAGTAACCTTTCCAGAATTGCGTTGTCTTTGTTCACCGTAGCATCTTGGTCGTGCGGGTCAAGCTGCCAGTGCTTCTTGTGGGGGACCTCGTCTGAGAAAGGGGGAAGGCGGATGTTATCGGTGGACCCGCTGTTTTTGACATAGAAAAAGGTTCTATGCCACTTCTTGTAAGAGTCAATACCAGCAACCCGAGGAAAGATGGAATCCCTCCTGGGCGTGATGCTGGCAGCACCGCACCGAGTAGGCTTCTTCTCGGCACATGGAACTTCAGGCTGGGGGACAACCTGAACTTTGAAGCAAAAATACTTGGCACACAGAAGAACTGTAGGCCAAATTCCAAGATAGGCCTCGCATGAAGAGATGAAACAAGAGAGAGAGCCAATTGCGTTGGCAGGAAGATGGTGGGTCTGTAGACGGAAGGTAGAAAGAAACGAGGAAAAGAAAGTGCTCACAGGAAGAGCAAAACCCCGTTCAAAGTGGGAAAGGAAAACCACCCGCTCGCCAGCTTGAGGTTTCGAGGAGATCTCACCGACGGGGAGGCGGCAATCCACTTGCAGTGGAATGCGTCTGGTGGATCGGAGCCACTCCAGTTCTTAGGTGGAGACCTCCGAGCCTTCCTAGCCACCACGCTCGCCGGCGGGGACCTCCTGCTCCTCGGCACCATCAGCACCGTCGCGAGCGTCCATAAGGTCGTCGGAGTCTGTCTCCTCCTCGGTAAGGAGAGGCTTGGAACAGCGAGGACCCGTGCTGGAATCGAAATAGGACAGGGGCAATCGCAGCACATGATCAAGAGGGAGAAGGAACCACAAAGGGGGCAGTTCGATCTTGCAGGCGCAAGGAGGAAGAAAGGCTAAGGAAACTTAACGGGCGTGGGAGAAGTGGAAACCCACAACCCCTACTTAAGGGCAGTAAAAACCCCCGTAGTGGGATCTAACTATGCCGTGCGGCCAGCATGTGCCGTGTACCAGGCCGGGTGATCCAGTCAGCGAGCGCCACGTACCCAAAGATACACGAAAAATCCAGTGCCATGTCACGGCTGGAAGGACAAGAGCCGCAGACCGATGGGACTGCCATAGTGACGAGGAATAACTGCGCAGCCGTCACTGTGCCGCCAGAACATGGAACAAAAATTCAGGCAAGTAATCATGATTACTAGTTGTCAGTGACTGAAGCGCGCCAAAAATGACCCGGAATTGGCCAAAATAACTCGGCTCGAGGCAAGGATGAGCCAAGAAGTCAAAGAATTGACCCGAAATTGTCAGACTAACCCGGCAAGGTGCGAAACTGAGATAGATAAAAAACAAAAAACTAAGTTCCATTCACACAAAAGGAACCTAGAGACGCCTACCATCTTGAACTTCTAGACCTCACCAGCTTCGGGGACTAATGTTGGGGGGATAACCCCCGGTAGGGTCACAAGAGGGGAAACATAGCGCAGCTGGGTTGGATCCGAGTAAAAAATGAACCAGGCCAGGTAAGAACGGCGGGAAAGATAAGCATGAGAGCCGATATATAAACTATCTCGGCCCGTATAGGACAAAGTTGTAACCCTTGCAGGTACCAACGAGCCGAGTCAACCGAGGAAGGGCCGAGTCAAGAAGGACGCGTGGCACCTTTCCGAGTAAGGTTTGGGAAGGACCATGGTAAAGCATGGTCAAAAGAGAAGGGCGACGCCGGGTGACACAAAAGGAGCCGAGTGACGCCCAAAGCAAGAGCTGACGTACAAAGTAACAGCGTGACACCAAAAAGAACAAGAAGGAGCATACCAGAAGACCGTTAGCTGTCAAGCTTTATGGACCGGGCCTATGGGCTTAGGGTAAGCCCATAACCCGGCCCATATTGTAGGGACCAAGATCCAAACAGTAAACCCTAGAACCCAAAGGGGTATTAGCTAGCTAGCACTATCTATATAAGGGAGATCATAGCAGTAGTAGAGGGAGGCTGGACAAAGTAGAGAATAGGTGATGCATACTCAAGCCAATACAGCTCAAGGAGCACTTGTAATCTTTGGGGTATCGATCAAATTGTCAAGTGTGGAGAGTTTATCTTGTTCTTCGTGCATGGCTCGACCGTGCACTCCCTCCCCGGTGACCACAAGCACCCATTCGGCCCCCAACTTAAGCCTACCCATGGCATCTGCCGTGCCACCACCACGACAAATGCCATTTCATGGTTAATGAAGGAATTGTTCTTGGACACAAGATCTCTGAAAAAGGTATTGGAGTTGACAGAGCCAAAATTGAAGCAATTGAGAAGATACCTTGTCCTTGAGATATCAAAGGTCTTCATAGTATCCTTGGTCATGCTGGTTTCTATAGGAGATTTATTGAAGATTTCTCCAAAATTTCAAAGCCCCTTACTAATATTCTTCAAAAAAGATGTACCTTTTGTTTTTGATGGTGATTATAAGGAAGCTTTTGAAACTTTGAAGAAATCTTTAACAACTTCTCCTATAGTCCAATCACCTGATTGGAGTTTACCTTTTGAAATCATGTCTGATGCTAGTGACTTTGTTGTGGGTGCTGACCTTGGACAACGTGTTGACAAGAAGCTGAATGTTATTCATTATGCTAGCAAGACTCTAGATGCTGCTCAAAAGAATTATGCTACTACTAAAATAGAGTTCTTAGCTATAATCTTTGCTTGTGATAAGTTTAGACCTTATATTGTTGATTCTAAGGTTACTATTCATACTGATCATGTAGCTATTAAGTACCTTATGACAAAGAAGGACGCTAAACCTAGGCTTATAAGGTGGGTGTTGCTTTTGCAAGAGTTTGATCTGCATATTGTGGACAGGAAAGGTGCTGATAATCCTGTTGCTGATAATTTATCTCGTTTGGAAAACATTTCTTTTGACCCTTTGCCTGTTAATGATAGTTTTCCAAATGAGCACTTAGCTGCAATAAGGGTAAGTCCACATGAGAGTCCAGGTATGCTGATTATGCTAACTTTATTGTTTCCAATTATTTTCCACCAACCTTTACATCTCAGCAAAGAAGTAAATTCTTTTATGATCTAAGGCATTACTTTTGGGATGACCCACATTTATATAAAGAAGGAGTAGATGGTATTATGCGAAGATGTGTACCAGAATTTGAACAACAAGGGATATTGAGAAAATGTCATGGCAGTGCTTATGGCGGACATCATGCTGGGGATAGGACTGCACAAAAGGTTTTACAATATGGATTTTATTGGCCTATCCTTTTTAAATATGCAAGGAATTTTGTTATATCATGTGATGAATGCCAACGAGTAGGTAACATCTCTAGATGCAATGAAATGCATGTAAATTATTCTCTTGTTATTGAACCTTTTGATTGTTGGGGATTTGACTTTATGGGGCCTTTTCCTCCTTCAAAAGGGTATACTCATATTCTTGTTGATGTTGACTATGTTACAAAGTGCGTAGAAGCCATACCTAAAAGCAGTGATGATGGTAAGACCTCTTTGAAAATGCTCAAAGATGTCATTTTTCCTAGGCTCGGTGTGCCTAAATATCTCATGGATGATGGAGGCTCCCATTTTATTCATGGGGGTTTTAGAAAATCTCTCGCTAAGTATGATGTAAACCACATAATAGCTTCATCTTATCACCCCTAAACTAGTGGGCAAGTAGAACTTTCCAATAGGGAAATCAAATCTATCTTGCAGAAGACGGTCAATAGATCTAGGAAAAATTGGGCTAAAAAGTTGAATGACGCTTTGTGGGCTTATAGAACTGCTTATAAAAATCCTATGGGGATGTCTCCTTACAAAATGGTCTATGGGAAAGCTTGTCACTTGACTTTAGAGTTAGAACACAAAGCTTATTGGGCAGTGAAAGAGTTGACTAGATACTTTAGACTTGCTGGTGAGAAAAGACTGCTCGACTTAAGTAATCTAGATGACTGGAGAGGTGAAGCTTATGAAAATGCTAGGCTCTTTAACAAAAAAGTAAAAAATGGCATGATAGGAGAATTATCAAAAGGGAGTTCCATGTTGGTGAGATAGTTCTTTTGTATAGGTCTCGTCTCAGATTTTTTGCAGGGAAACTACTCCAAATGGGAAGGACCTTTTGTTATCAAGGAAGTGTACCATTCAGGTGCTATATAAATTTCTTCTCTGAAGGATGACACAACACAGATGGTTAATTGTCAAAGACTAAAACATTATATTTCTGGAGACTCTTAAAATGAAGATGTTGATGTTATTCAAATGGTGACTCCAGAAGAATTTTTCAGAAGCCAAACACCAGAAACTGCAGAGTTCGTCTTTGAATAGGTTAAAGTGGTGAAAACAGAAGGTTCGTGAAACCCCAATCTTTTTATATTTTTATGTTTTAATATGTAAGGGAAGTTACAAGACAAAATTAAAGAGGAAACGGAGCCCGGGGTGGACAAACCCACCCCAGGCGTGGGCCCAGCCTGGCCGCGCCTGGTGGGGGTTTGCCACCCTCGAACTTCGTCTCTGCTTTCTTTCCGTGTCAAAACCTTCCTTATGCATTGAAACTTCGTAATATATAACCCCCTGGGTTGCCCGAGGTTCTTGCGTCGTGTTCTCATCATGTTTTTGTTTTCGAACTGTTTCTGTCAGGAAAATTCTCAGATTTGGAGCCTCAGTGTCTTCCTCTGTATCCCCCACGGAGGATTCCTCTGCGGATGTCCTCAACCCGTACATGTATGAGTTGAGGATTCATCCCAAAGAGTTGATCCTCAAAGAGGGGGAGGTACAGATGAAATAAGTTCAAGTCCCTAAAGGAGAAGGCATCCTAGAAGACAGGATGGAAGCGTTGGAACAAGAAGTTTTCAGGTACAAGAAGATGGCAGAACGCGAAGTGGATGTTATTCACAAGATAAGTTCAGAACTCATCACCAAGCATGAGGGAGAAGTTTCTGAGCTCCGGGAAGAGATATTCTCACTCAATCAGACCACCAATCAATTGCAAGCATAACTCTATGACATACAAAATCAAAACTATGAGTATGAAGCTAGATTTGATCGCATTAGCTCTGCTGCTAGTTTCAGGATTGCAGAAACAAAGACATCCTTTTTGGATGGGGAACCATTGACTTGGAAGTTTGATGATGATAAGAGAACACCACCACCAAAGGAGTAATTCGTCATCAGGTTTGGCATCTCCTTGGCTTGTTCCATGCTTGGGGGAGTGCCGCGGTATCACCACTTTTATCTTTCATATTTTACCTTTTTAGTGGATTCATATATGTGGTAGAGAGGTTATATTGTAGTTTGGTTTGGATGTGGAAGTATATCTCCTTTAGTTGATTATCTATGTATCCCTTGGTGTGAGTACCTTTATTGAATATTAATGGGAAGTCTCATCTTTTACCTTTTGCACTTCTTATTTTAGTTTGCAATCTCTATTATATGATGGATCTTCTTGTTCAATATTGTCACAACTTTGGGATCATCAAGTGGATCTAAATTGGTTTTGGCAAACCAAGTTCTGGTCAGTGGCATTAGTTTGAAAGAAAAGAAAGAAAAAGCTTACAGGTATTTGGTATCATTTGTTTTCTGTCTTGTTGTCTCATAAGCTTAGTATTCTTTATTTAAGATTCTTTTGTGTCTTCAAGGAAGATTGCATGTTTGGCTTTATTACTTGTATGTTTGCTTGTTTCTTTCAACTCTCTTGCTTGTTACCTAGCCTTGCTAGCCAAAAGCCTGTTTTGAGAAGGCATACTTCTCATGTTACCAAATCCTTTGAACCCAAAACCTTTTGCCACTTGTGTCCACCATATCTACCTAGTAGCTTTTGCTATTCCTAGTAAATTCTCAAGCTTCATCTACCTTTCAAATTAAAAAGTATTTTGTTATATGAAAACTAGTTAGTAAAGCTCTCACGAACTTGATGGCACACTTTATTACTTGCCCCTAATAGACTTGAACCATTGTGGACATCGAAGTTGTATATGCTTGCATCTATACGATGGGATTACAAGAACCGTGTTGTCACGGGGAACGTTTTCAACATTGCACTTGTACCTTGTCGTACATAGTTGATATCGTGATCTTTTGTCTATGGATGTCAATGGTGTGAAATAAAGAGGGGACTTGTAAGTCCATGGAGTTTTTATTCTGTGTTAGAGAAACGCCTGGGCCGCTAGCCTAAGCCATGCTTAATCATGGTGGAAACTTGTAGCATCACCATCGTGAGTCATCTATGAAGCATCCTCAATAAAAAGCTATATGCATAGTAAATAAAAAGATTGTTGAGATGCTCATTGTCTGCTTGGCTTGTCATTTTGGTTATGGGAAAGCTCCTGTACCATGTGCAAGGGGTACCCCGTTGGCGGTTCTCAATGATATGCAAATACTTACAATGACAAGAACTTACCTGGACCCAAAGTTGAGTATGCATGAGGAGTGGCCCTCATATTCAAGGGACATGAGATTGCCAACTTATATTTCGTCAAGCATATACTCCATCTTTGTTCACTTTAACCTTAATCATCTAAAGATGCTTATGATAGGGGCAATGAGGGCTCAAAGCTAGTAATTACCATAATATTTTGGAAGCTCTTTATGACTTGTAATCCCCGCTACCCTCTAAGAAGGGACCTTTCTCCCACTACCAGTTGAGTCAGTAAACCTACTTCCTCTATATCTCCAGCAAGCTTTTGAGTTGTTGTGTTTCAAGCATTAATATGGTGATTTATTCAATCATCTTCTTTATCTCCCTTGTTTCCACAAAACTCTTATCTATTGAGTATTACTTTGAAAGCCTTCACTTGTGAAAAACCTTTTTGAGCAAAGAGTGTTCCTGTTTTGAAACTTCTACAAAAAGCTTTTATGAAACTGTTTACCAAGTGTTCTCTGACCAAGAACGAGTTTTCCAATTCCAATTATGATTTATCTTTATGCATCTCTATTGTGACTGCTGTACTTGGTTGCAAGCTAAGTTATATAATGGTGAGTTGCTTTCTTCTATGAGTTCTGCAATGGTAAGTGTGATGCTTCTTGTTCGTATTCTTTTATCGACACTTCACTCCATAAACCTGTGGACATGTTTACTGAGCTCAGTATTCGCTTGGGGACAAGCGAAGTCTAAGATTGGGGGAGTTGATACGCCCAATTTGCATCACCATTCTATACCATAATTTACCTCTATTCATTGATATTTGTCTTATTATCAGGTATTACTTATGGCTTTTCATATGTTTATGAATGTTGGATGATTCCTGGAGGATGGACTGCTGAAGTCTGGATTTTGATAGAAAAGAAGGCGTTTCGGTGCAATTTCGTGAAGATCAAAAAAATACCAGAAAAATATGGAAACATATTATTTCACCACAAGACGAAGGAAGCCAGAAGGAGGAGCGAAGGGGGGCTGCAGGGGGCCCAAACCCCCTAGGCGCAGGCCACCTGAGGCCACGCCTGGGGTGGGTTTGGCCCACCTAACCGGCCTCTGACCCTACCCCGTCGCCTATATCTTCCCTATGGAACCCTAATACCGGGGGAGCAACCATAGATAGACTTCCGCCGCCTCTGGGGGCGGAAAACATCGAGAGAGAAAGATCTCTCCGGCAGACAGATTTCTGCCAGGGGAATTCCTTCCCGGAGGGGAGACCGTCACCATTAACACCATCATCAAGCTAGGCTTCATCGGGATCATCATCATCATCATCCACACCATCATCTCCACCAGCACCTGTTGCCTGCCAAAACCCACCGGCGGGCAGCGACTGACAACACGAAGAGCCGGGAGGCTCCCAAGACTGCTGGTGGGCCTTGGTCCCTCGGGCAACGGCCCGCAAAACTTCCGGCACGCGCCCTTGGTTGGTTCGAGGGCGTGCCACCTGACCTATACCTGATCAGGAAGGTGCAAGATTGCTTCAATCGATTTCCTGCATGGCAAACACACACACACGTAAAATTCAAGCCGTGATCGGCTTTCAGGTTTCCCTGTGCACCGGCTCTAGGAGCCGATTGCCCCATGGTTTTGCATTAGATCTATCACAACATGGGGGTTTTGCTTCATCAATACAAGTTAAGTTGATCCACGACGGTTTAAAGTTCTCACTACATAATTGGAACATCCTACACGTAGTTAAGCCTGGTGAATACAAAAGATGATGGAAAACTAACCCTAGAGAAGGCCTAAAAACCAACGTAATGTCAATTCCCGGAACAACTTCTCTCGAGTTAGCAAACTATATCTTTTCGTATTACTGGATCGTTCAACTCGTTTGTAAGGCCTGACTATGTAGATGTCAAACCAAACCTTGGCAAGCAAGGCAACTATAACAGATCAAATCGACAAAATAAAGATGAAGCAAGGTGCTACCCCTACACCTAGAACAAGTGCAGAAGTAGCGAGATTAGCAAAGGCAGCACAACTAGATGGTTATGACGATAAACATTGATGCTAGCCTAAACAAATCCGTGGTAAAAGTATTACTCGCCATCAACAAGGCTTCAGCACGAGTAACACCGAATAATCGTATAAGCAGGTACTGCCTAGATCGCGAGATGCGATCTAGGCAGCATGACACTTACCCGAAAGAAACCCTAGAAACAAGGGGTGGCGATGCGCCGAGATTGTGTTTGTTGTGAACGTGATTGTCCTCCTCTTTTCGATAACTTTAGGTACATATTTATAGTCCGGAGACTCTCTACTTTTGGAATAACTCTACAACTCTATCTTTACCTAAACTGAAACGAAACCTACTATGATACAAGATACACGGGCAATTTAGCCCAAATCTACGCACAAGGCCGCTTAACAACACGTTAAATATACGTATCTTCTAAGCCCATCTTGATCACGGCCCAACTCCTCTTTTGGCCAAAATATGGCGATAACACATGCCCCCCTGGTTTTGGCAATAATAATTCCAAAACCATTCTGTGTATTTTTTTCTCTTCACCTCCCCCTTTTTTTTGTATCGGGCTGCGCGTTGACAGAAGGCGTGGCAGAACAGAATCGTCACGCTACCCCTTCATTATGATGCCCTGTCTTCTCACCTCTTTCGCACTGCATGATTTGACGATTTTGGCAGTGCAATCTTGGGAAACCGCTATGGCATTGAACCGTCTCTCCAATATTCCCCTTATTTAAATCCGTCTGAGCAGTTCACAGCCCCCATCTTCCTCCAGTAGCCAGAAACCCTCTTCCTCTGCCGAAAAAACCCTCTTTCTCCGCCATGGCCTCCTCTGCTTCCTCTGGTCTTTCCTCCCACGCCTCCAACTCGACGAACGATCGAGAGCCGACACCAGAACATCCGCCGACGGCGGCGTACAGCACCTTCGCCCCACGATGGTGGGACGAAAGGGACTGGGACTTCACCGTCTGGTCGGAGGACGACGCGTCCCTGACTGACGGTGAGGAGGACCTGCAGTTCCTCGCTGATGGGGAACTGGAGGCGAAGAACAGCGACGACGCCTGGTCTTGGGACGGCGTCGAGTCCTCCGGCGAGGAGGAGGAATCGGAGGAGGACACCTCCTCCGACGAGTACCCGCCTACAAAGCGCTTCCGCGCCTGGCCGGATGAAGACACCGAAGACGATGACGAGGACAAAGAAGCCCCCGCTGGTTTCTTCAGCAGCAGCAGCGACGACGACGCCGGCAGCAGTGCTGAGGACAGCGAACAAGACGGCGGCAACAGCGGCGACGACGACCTCGGCCTAGATTAGGAACCAGTAGTAGTAGCCGTAGTAGTAGTAGTATGCTTCCTTTTGTAATCCATCAGCCGTTTGTAAACAATCCGCTTTTGAATGAATGAATGAACAAATTCGTCTCTCGAACATTATCTTTCCGCCCCAATTTTGTCGATAACAAAAATAAGTCGATGTTCCAGGAGCCGATAGCAGCGTATCGGCTCTTGCTGTACTGCATTCCATACGTTCAACCAAATTGCAGCCCAACGAGCCGATGATAACACATCGGCCTGACTAAAATGTTTAACAAGGTCAAAAAACATCGTCAAATTGCTGACCTCGCTGTACTTATCTCGTTAACCCAGTCAACGCTCAAAGAGCCGACGGACATCGGCTTTCAAAAATATTGACTAGGTCGAAACTTGGTCGCACATTCAGGCAGACCTATGTGGCTGCGTTCTAGTTTCAAACGGCAACCTGTGACCTTCTTCAAAAAGGGGCGACCTAGATCTCCAATCGCCCACTGACCAGATCGAACTTGCTACAACAAGAACTCTCGATCCCCAACTGCGTAGAGCCAATTCCGCCGGCAGATCAGATGGCAGAGTCATCCAACACCAACCCTGAGGTCTCCGGCCTGAAGGTATGTTTATCCCCCGCAGTCTGAACATGATGCGCACTTAATGACGAACACCTGAATCAATGCTTAATTCCGTCAATAAATTTTCTAGGTTTCAGATATTCTGCTGCCGCATCCTTTTATCCCAAACTCTCTCTGTCTTGGCCCTCGCACTGAATCCAGCCCCGCTCACTTGATTTCTTGCGAAGCAAATAGAATCCCCTTTGTAAGCCAAAATCCAGATCTGAACGCTTGGGCTGATTGTCTGCGAGCCTGGCCTAATCCCCCTGAACACTGGGTCTCATGGTTCAGCAGGGTAGCTAGAGCTTACCAATCCCAATGGGAAGCCACAGGTATAGCCGATGCCTTGCATTTGTCGCTGTCCCCCTTAGAGAAACACGAGAATATCTTAAAGACCATCGGCTATTTCTGGTCTGACGCTCTAAACTGCTTCATGTTTGGTCATGGCCCCATGTCACCAACCTTGCTGGATGTAGTGATGATTACCGGACTGGACGTTACATCACCCAGTCCCTCTGCCTTTAAACTGACCAAAGTCCCCTTCAAACTGTCTTCAAAGACAGACTACACGAATTGGGGTGCTTACCTCCAACGCCATATGAAAACAAAGGGCCCTGTCACAGAAAAAGAACACACTGCCTTTCTCAACTTCTGGCTAGAGCACTTCATATTCTGTGGCCCTTCCTTGGCCCCAACCAAGAATTATCTTTCTTTAGCCTATGAACTGGCTAAAGGTACTCAGCTTGGCCTTGGCAAATTATTCCTTGGGGAGGTCTATCGATACCTCCAGCTGATCTCTGTCAAACTGTTTTCTGGCTTAGCCGTCAAAACAGGCGGCCCTTGGTGGTTTATCCAATTATGGGCTCAGCTGTACTTTCAGAGCCGCATCCCAAACTTCCCTCCCTTAGCGAGTTGCACCTTTCCGGATGTCAAAGGGAGGCAAATCCGATGCACTAGCTATGGCCAAGCCCTATACAGTTTGCCAGGTAGCAAACTAACCCCTCAAGAAGCATCCAAATGGTTCAGCATCTTCTTCCAAGGTCTGGATAATCCTACCCTTTTCCCTTACATGGAGGAAGCTGAACACTTCGAAAACCCACTCTCCTTCAGGCTGGATAACTTTGCCGATGACAGCAGCACTCGGCAACTTTTCTCTATTGTGATCCGTCCCTGCTTCCTTCCAGTTGGCATGAGTACATCTAACAGAATCATCAAACCTGGGTATGAATTCTATCAGCCGGTCGTAGTAGCCCGGCAATTTGGCCTCGGGCAAGTTCCTCCCCATCTCTTTCTCCACCATCTCACGGAGTGCAGAGCCGACCTGCCTGATCCTCTTACCAGTCAGAGGTGTTACTCCTTCTTTGATGCTCTGACCATCCCCATTCCAACTGATCTCACCCTCGTTTTATCCACGGACGGCTTCGAGGATTGGTGGACGATGTGGAAAACCCACACTTTCCGGAAAGCTCTGGGACCGTTGCTGCAGCACCTTGATGCTGACCATGACATCCCCGCGGAACAGGTATCATTATTCGCAAATCATCCTGATACGGTTCGCTAGTAATCCTTCCATTAATCCAATTTCCCTTGCAGCAACAAGATGGTCCTGAGCCTACACATATCGACGGCTCCCCCTTCGAGTTCTTTCCACCAGCTCCTGTAGTTCTTTTTTGCAAGAACTCGCCGCCCCTGAAGAAGGTTATAATGCAGAAACAGCCGATAAAGCAGAAACAGCCGACAACGCCTCAATCGGCTTCTAAAAAGCAAGGAACTTCAACCTCAGCTACTCCTCGAGTTCCTACTAGAATAAGGACGATTACGAGGAACGTGGCCGCCAGAAAAACTCTAAGACACCAGAGTCCATCTTTAGAAAGCTCGCATGTAAGCCGATCCACGCCTTAGTCGCTTTTCTTCATTCTTTCACCCTTGTGGACGTGCCTGTATCTAACAGCCTCTTTTCTTCCGCAGGCTTCCGTCGAAGAATCGTCCCACGAGGACACGCAAACGGACTCAGAAAAGACCATCACTCCGCACCAGCCAGATGCGCCACCATCGGTTTCCAGGAAAAGGTCGATCCCTGAACCTGCTGCCCCCCGAGCATCAGTCGAGGCCGGGCCAACTGTGGGTCCCAAAAGAACTCGTAAAGGACCACAAACCCCTTCTCCGAGCAGAAAGGTACTGAAAGAATCATCGCCCTTTATGTTTCTGCCCCTTACTCCTTTTGTCTGCTGATTTATTGTCACTCTCATCGGCTAATCACCTTTCTTATAGGCAGCTGATGCTTCTGGAAAGAAGGCCAGTGCTGCGCCGACGCCTTTAGCCCAACCGGATCCGATAACCCCTGGAACTGTAGACGAAACAGCTATCATCTTGACAGCGCCTCCAACAAACTCACTCAAGTTGATCACCTCACCGTCTGCTCCTCCCTCGGTTTTTGTAGAGGTACGTTCCTTCCCCTCGGCTTATTTTCCACCACTGGACGCTTACTGACGTACCTTTGGGTTGTCAGAGTTGTGATCTGTCAGGCTTGCTGGAGTTCGACCCTATATTCATTGATCCAACTCCCTTCGGTGTCACCGACGAACCAACAACAAAGGCCGTCCCACCCCAATTCCAACGACTCAGGGCCTTACTGTCTTCCCCGATTGAAGAGCTAATCGCGGGTTCTGACGAGGTAAAAGGCGTTCTTGCTGCTATCAAGGACCAGCTCCCAGTAGCATTGCAGGCGAAACTTTGGCCCGTTGTAGGCCTGTCCTCCTATGGGTCGAGGGTGAAGCTGGCTCGTGAAAGGATCGACCTGCGTCGTGCTCAGCTCCCGCTGAAAACAGATATTGCCGACCGATGTCGGCAGCTTAACGAGAAAAAGGTGTGTCTTGATGCCAAAACTGATACCTCTGTTAGTGTTACCGAGCTCGCTGGCTTGAAAAAGGAGCTGGAAGACCTTGAAGAAAAGGTCCGGATGACCAAACAACTGATTTGTGATAAGGAAGCCTCCATCGCACGCTCCCAAGATGAAGCAGAGGACCTCAAAGCCCAGATGAAGACTGACCTAGCAGAAATACGTGTCCTGCACAAGCAGTTAGTGACGGGTAAGGACGAGGATGACGAAGCCGAGATTGCTGAGGTGGATCGTGTCCGTGCCGACGCCCTCCACGCCTTCGAAGCCTTTCTTCAGTAGTTTGTCTATGTACACTAGCATCTGCTTGTAACAATCTGAATCTCTAGAGTCGATGACTGTGCATCGGCTGTATATTTTATCTGAACACTGTATTTGGCCGATTTCATGCATCGGCCCCCCCACACTTTGCTATCCATTTATTTTATTTGGCCGATCTCTTGTATCGGCTCCCCATGCTTCACTGTCCATTGTCCCACATACTGGGGAAATATCTCTTGAGATGTTGGCCGTTGACAGCGACTGGGAATTTTACGCCGTCAAGCTCCTCTAGCATATACGCGTTTCCCCTTAAAACTTGATCAACCCTGTATGGCCCATGCCAGTTTGGAGACCATTTACCATACGTAGCATCCTTAGTTCCTAATGGTAATACTGCTTCCCACACCAAATCGCCCACGTGGAACTCCTTTGGTTTTACTTTCTTATTGTATGCACGAGCTACCTTGGCCTTGTTTTCTTTGATTTTCTCCAGCGACCAAAGTCTAAGCTCAGTCAGGTCTTCAACACTGTCACTCATCAGGGCCGTGTATTCTTCGGCCGTTAGATCGTTCTGAAAGGTGACACGCCTCGATCCAGCCGTAATTTCCCAGGGCAATACGGCTTCTTGTCCATAGACTAGATGGTATGGTGAGGTTTTTGTCGCACCGTGACATGACATGCGGTAAGCCCATAAAGCCTCTGACAAAACCTCGTGCCAACGCCTGGGGTGTTCCTCGATCTTCCTCTTGATCAGCTTGATGAGGCTCTGGTTGGACGCTTCAGCTTGCCCATTTGCTTGAGCATAGTATGGAGATGATCGGATCAGCTTAATTCCCGTGTCCTCGCAGAACCCTCTAAACTCGTGAGAAATGAAAACCGAACCTCCATCGGTCGTAATTGATTGGGGAATCCCGAACCTATGAATAACATGTTCTTTGACAAAATTGATAACATCCTTCGAGTTTACTGACTTCATCGGGACGGCCTCAACCCATTTAGTGAAATAATCTGTGATAGCCAAGATCCATACATGGCCTTTGCTTGATGGAGGGTTGATCTTGCCAATCATATCCATGCCCCATCCTCGGAAAGGCCAAGGTTTGATGATGGGGTTCATTGCTGACGCGGGCACCATCTGAATTTTTCCGAATCTTTGACATGCTTGGCATCCTTTGTAGTACTTGAAACAGTCCTCAAGCATGGTGGGCCAATAAAACCCTGATTGCCTGATCAACCATTTCATCTTGTGAGCCGACTGGTGGGTTCCACAGGCGCCTTCGTGTACCTCGTGGAGGAGCCGATTGGCCTTGGTTGGCCCTAGACATTTGAGCAGCAGCCCTTCCAGAGTCCTGTAAAACATGTCGTCCCCAATAAGTACGTACTTCATGGCCTTGTACCTTATCCGTTTAGGTGCCCCCCGAGCCGAATCCTTCAAGTAATTGAAGATATCGGCTCTCCAGTCGTCTGCTTCCAGGAACTGTACCTGAACATCGGCTCCTTCTGCGACGTCCTTGTAACCTGAAGCCATTTGCGCAAGGTCGTTCGCCTCGGTATTCTGCGATCGTGGGATCCAGCTGAAGTTTATGTACCGGAATTGTGCCATGAGCTCGCGGCATTGCGACCACAATGGAAAGAGCGTCTCGCTCTCGCACTTGTACTCCTCCGTTAGCTGGGAGATGATCAATTTAGAGTCGCCGAAAATTTCCACGGCCTCTGCCCCAGCTTCTAGGAGCAATTCCATTCCCTTGCGTACTGCCTCGTATTCGGCGGCGTTGTTGGTGCACGTGGCCGCTAGTCTGACGGAAAAGGAGTACGTTGCCCCCCGGGGCGACACTAGTAAGATGCCGATGCCGCAACCATCATCACACACAGATCCGTCGAAAAACACAGCCCGCGCTCGTATGGAGAGTGCTGCTATATCAGTGTTGATCCTCTCGGCAATAAGGTCGGCTAATGCCTGGCCCTTAACTGCTTTCGCAGGTTGGTATCGGATGTCAAACTCTGACAATGCAAACATCCATTTGCCGAGTCGGCCCTTCAGCATAGGAGCCGACAACATGTGCTTTATGACATCCGATTTGCAAATGATAACAATCTCTGCCGTCAGCAAGATGTGGCGCAGCTTGGTGCAGGTGAAAAACAGGCAGAGGCACAACTTATCTATCTCGGAGTACCTTGTCTCTGCGTCGAGCATCCTTCTGCTGATGTAGAACACCACGCGTTCCAGACCGTCATGAACCTGCACGACCACCGAGGCGATGGATGTGTCAGCTACGGATAGGTAAATGTAGAACGGTCTATCCTGCTGGGGCGGAACCAATACTGGTGGCTTTGTCAGATATTCCTTAATCTCATCGAAGGCTCGTTGTTGTTCTGTCCCCCAGCGGAACTCGTCGTCAGACTTGATTTTTACCAGCCCCATGAACGGCTCTATTCTTCCTGACAGATTGGAGATGAACCTTCTAACGAAGTTAATTTTGCCGATGAGGGATTGCAATTCTTTCTTCGTGGTCGGTGGCTTCATTGTTCGCACTGCCTCCTGGCTCCTTAGGCCGATCTCAATTCCTCGTTCGTGGACCAGGAAACCCAAGAACTGACCGGCCGTTACGCCGAAGGCACACTTCTTTGGATTCATCCGTAGGCCGAATTTCCTTGTTCGGTCCAGGACATGCCGCAGATCGTCGAGGTGTCCTCGTACGGAGGCGGACTTAACCACCACGTCGTCGATATAGATTTCCACCAGTTTGCCGATCAGATCATGGAAGATGTAATTCATGGCTCTTTGGTATGTAGCGCCGGCGTTCTTCAGGCCGAACGTCATGACTACGTACTCAAACAATCCCACCGAGCCTGGGACTCTGAATGCGGTCTTGTGTATGTCCTCTGGGGCCATAAAAATTTGGTTGTAACCGGCATTGCCATCCATGAAGCTTAATATTTTATGACCAGCTGCTGCGTTGATTAATGTTTCTGCCACCGGCATTGGGTACTCATCCTTCGGAGTAGCTCTGTTGAGGTCCCGAAAATCTATGGCAACCCGCCAGCGGCCGTCCTTTTTCTCTACAGGGACGATGCTAGAAATCCATTCAGCATACCTGCATGGTCTGATCAGCTTGGCTGTCAACATTTTTTCGATCTCCTTTTTGACTTCTTCCAAAATTTCGGCCTTCATCTGTCGTGCCCGTTGCTGGAACGGCCGAAATCCTTTTTTAAGCGGGAGCCGATGCTCGATGATGCTCCTGTCCAGCCCTGGCATCTCTGTGTAATCCCAGGCAAAGCAATCTGGATACTTCTTCAACAAAGCTATCATCGGACCCCGCAGACTTGGGTCTAACTTCCTGCTGATAAATGTTGGTCTTGGCTTATCCCCAGGACCTATGTCAATCTCTTCTAGCTCGTCAGCTGATGTAAACCCGTACCCCAGTTTTCCGTCACCTGTTAAATCAATGCTAAACACTGGGCAAATAGCTGGTGCAGATAACAAGGTTAGTTTGGGCCGATTGCCGGAATCGGCCCCCTTCTTTATTGTTTTAATCAAATGAAGTTTACAACTTATCTGTGCTCTACAATGGCAGGGAAACTTCCTGCTACGACTGCAAGACAGGTACGTCGTGGGATTGTTGCTTTTTGTTTTTTGTGGCCGATCGCGGGGACCGGCCTTACCACGTGCCGTCGTGGGCTGTGCTACTCTGTCAGGCCAGTGGATAAGACCAGCCTCACCCCGTTTTTTGTAGCTTCGATGCGCTCACAACCGTCCAGACTGACTCCGGAGATCGGCTCTTGGTCTCCTGCTTCCCAGATGCTCATGCCCGCTATGGAGATCTCGATCGAGTCGTCAGCCTGGACGACCTCCACTTCATCTCCGTCCCACTGTATCAAGCATTGGTGCATCGTGGATGGAATGCAGCAGTTGGCGTGGATCCAATCCCTGCCCAGTAAGACAGCGTAGGTGCTCTTGCTGTCCACGATAAAAAACGACGTCGGGATGGTCTTTCTGCCCACAGTCAGGTCGACATTCAGAACGCCTTGCGTTTCTGACGTTTGGCCGTTGAAGTCGCTTAATGTTATGTTGGTTTTAATTAGGTCGGCCGTGGAGCGCCCCAACCGCCGAAGCATGGAATATGGCATTATATTTACTGCTGCTCCGGTGTCGACTAGCATCTTGCGGACAGGCTGCCCGTTGATATAACCTCGTAGGTACAGGGCCTTCAGGTGTTTGTAGCTCTTTTCTTGCGGCTTCTCAAAGATAACTGGTCGTGGGCCGCAGTCGAACTGTGCTACTGGTAGTTCTTTGGCTCTTGGGGCGCAAAATTCTGATGGGAGCGTGAACACCATGTTTGTGCCAGCCGATGTCTTCGTATCGGCTTTTACTGGCTTGGGACGCCATTCTTTCCTTTTCGGACGAGCCTCTGTTTCCAATGTTTGTTGTACCCTCACGGCTAGATCAGGCCGTGCCTTCCTTAAAGCGTGGAGGTACTGTGCCTCCGCTTCCTCTAGGTTACGCAATCGCTGAACTCGCCGTTTTTGAGTGTGCCTGAGTCCATCAGGGCACCACCTTGGCCGGTGGTACCTGTCCTCTTCTTTTCCATTCATTAGCTCCTCGACGTTCTTCCCCCGAGGAGGAAGAGGTCCTAGGCGCGTGAACACTGAGACGGGCCTCGCGTCGTCGTCCTGTTGTCCACATTCCGGGCAATTGTCGACAGTAGGCAATCGGCTCATTCCTGCGTCCCAGCAATACCTGAAGAAAGGGCAGTCCCAATGTCTGTCCACACCTTCTTTTCCCTTCGTCCTTTTATTGACGTTGTGCTCATATCTGTCGTCGTCTCCGTCGTGCCGGCGACGTTGGTCACGCTGGTGCTTATATTTGTTAAGGAGGTGCGTGGAGTGTGGCTTCTGATACCGCACGCTCCTTACTTGCTCCTCGGTCAGATACTGCCTGTCATTATAATGGGACCGGTCGCGTGGGCCGGTCTCCTCTCTTTCTCTTCCCCGAGGGCGGCTGTCCTCCTCCTCGTAGGCGCCATCGCGGTACGCAGGTCCTGCCATGTTAACATCGAAGGAAAACTCCAACTGACGCCTTGCGGATTGGCTATGTTCCACCATGTTGACGCCCGGGAATGGGTTTGTGTCTACTTTCATGGCGAACTGCCCAAGGATCAGGCGGCCTTGTTCTATCGCGGTCTGGATCTGGCGACGTAGCTCTTTGAAGTCGTTCGTGGTGTGGGTGAACGAGTGATGCCACTTGCAGTAGGGCCTCCCGTTCGTCTCTTGTATGGTGGGGATTTTATGGCCTTCGGGTAGCCTTAGCTGTTTCTCTTTGAGTAGTAGGTCGAATATTTGCTCAGCTTTGCCTACGTCGAAGTCGAACCCTTTTGCTGGCCCTTGTTGTTTCACCCATTTGCAGGACACAGGGTCTGCCCCCCGAGCCCATTCAGCCACGGCCACCTCCTGATCTTGCGTAAAATCTTCTTCTTCTGTTTCAACCAGGCTAATCGGACGCTTGAACTTATCTTGGTACAACTCCGGGTGGCGCTGTTCATACATTGTCAGCTTCTAGGCCATATGTGCCAACGAGTTGTACTCTGCCTGGAAAGCCAGATCCTTGACAGGCGCTGCGAGACCCAACACCGCTAGCTCGACTGCTTCTTTTTCAGATAGACGAGCCGAATAACATCGGTTCTTGATGGTTCTGAAACGCTGGATGTACTCAGCTACCGTCTCTCCGCGCTTCTGCCGTACCTGCGCCAGGTCGGCGATGTTTGCTTCGGAAGCTTCCGAATGATACTGAATGTGGAACTGTTCTTCCAGTTGCTTCCAAGTCTGGATCGAGTCTGGTGGTAATGAGGTGTACCACCCGAAAGCTGGCCCCGTCAGCGATTGCGCAAAAAACCTCACGCGCAATTGGTCCGATGCTGAAATCATACCTAACTGCGCCAGTTATCGGCTCACGTGCTCAATCGAGCTCGACCCCTCCGATCCACTGAATCTTGAGAACTCAGGGAGCCGATACTTGGGTGGTAACGGGATCAGATCAAACTCATTAGGATACGGCTTGGAGTAGCCGATCGTTCTCCTTTTCGGCACGAAGCCGAACTGGTCCCTGAGGATGGTACGGATTTGCTCCGCCGTTTGAGCCGTAGGGGTTAAATTTTCAGTGCTTGCTCCGGTGGCGTATTTGGCTAGCCACGCCTGTTTATCGGCGTCCATCCCAGACATCCCTGCTCCGGGGATACTCGCGCCCATAGGCCCTGCCCCGGCAACTCCTGCGCCAGAGATCCCTGCAGTTGCCACCTGGTTCGTGCGTGTCAGGTTATTGCAGTCTGGTACGTAGGTACACACGTATCCATGTGGGATCTCCTTAGGTGGTTCGGACAAGAATTGGTAATCGCCAGGGTCACCTCCAATTTTGTAGACAACGTACGCTGGTGCTCCTGGTGGCTCTGGAGCTGCCAGTGTGAATGGCAGCTGTGGCCTAGTATGGAGTAGCCTCTCTCCCTGATGAGTCCCTAGAGTAGGTCCTGACGGAGCGTACTGATGTTTCGCAATCTCTTGTACCACGCGGACCGCGACGCGCTCGAAAGCGTTCACCAGGCTCTCAGAGTGGCGATTAAGAGAATGAGCCACCATGTAGTTGACTTCCTGGCGTAGAGCTCTGGTGCGTTCTTCTGAGGGAATAGACAGATCAACCTCGTCTAGAGCCCCTTCAGGTGAAAACCCCTTCCACCTGATACCATGCTTGCGAGTCCTCTCGAAAGAGCCGATGAGATCGGCTTCGAAGAGAGCTTTGACCTCGTCATACTTCGCTTTATGCTCTTCTGGCAGCTCATCGTATGTGACCGGTCTGTTCTCCATTGCCGCGTCGGATGTTGATGTAGACGTTGTTGAAGGTCCCACCGGGTGTGCCAGAATGTGTTGCCTGCCAAAACCCACCGGCGGGCAGCGACTGACAACACGAAGAGCCGGGAGGCTCCCAAGACTGCTGGTGGGCCTTGGTCCCTCGGGCAACGGCCCGCAAAACTTCCGGCACGCGCCCTTGGTTGGTTCGAGGGCGTGCCACCTGACCTATACCTGATCAGGAAGGTGCAAGATTGCTTCAATCGATTTCCTGCATGGCAAACACACACACACGTAAAATTCAAGCCGTGATCGGCTTTCAGGTTTCCCTGTGCACCGGCTCTAGGAGCCGATTGCCCCATGGTTTTGCATTAGATCTATCACAACATGGGGGTTTTGCTTCATCAATACAAGTTAAGTTGATCCTGACGGTTTAAAGTTCTCACTACATAATTGGAACATCCTACACGTAGTTAAGCTGGTGAATACAAAAGATGATGGAAAACTAACCCTAGAGAAGGCCTAAAAACCAACGTAATGTCAATTCCCGGAACAACTTCTCTCGAGTTAGCAAACTATATCTTTTCGTATTACTGGATCGTTCAACTCGTTTGTAAGGCCTGACTATGTAGATGTCAAACCAAACCTTGGCAAGCAAGGCAACTATAACAGATCAAATCGACAAAATAAAGATGAAGCAAGGTGCTACCCCTACACCTAGAACAAGTGCAGAAGTAGCGAGATTAGCAAAGGCAGCACAACTAGATGGTTATGACGATAAACATTGATGCTAGCCTAAACAAATCCGTGGTAAAAGTATTACTCGCCATCAACAAGGCTTCAGCACGAGTAACACCGAATAATCGTATAAGCAGGTACTGCCTAGATCGCGAGATGCGATCTAGGCAGCATGACACTTACCCGAAAGAAACCCTAGAAACAAGGGGTGGCGATCTTGCGAGATTGTGTTTGTTGTGAACGTGATTGTCCTCCTCTTTTCGATAACTTTAGGTACATATTTATAGTCCGGAGACTCTCTACTTTTGGAATAACTCTACAACTCTATCTTTACCTAAACTGAAACGAAACCTACTATGATACAAGATACACGGGCAATTTAGCCCAAATCTACGCACAAGGCCGCTTAACAACACGTTAAATATACGTATCTTCTAAGCCCATCTTGATCACGGCCCAACTCCTCTTTTGGCCAAAATATGGCGATAACAGCACCATCATCACCACTCCGTCCCGCTGTAACAATTGTGATGGATATTGCTTAGTTCATTAGGGGAAACTTTCCCAGTGTTAATTACTATTGTAGTTGATGCTTGTGAGTGGAACCATTGGATTATTGTTTATGTTCAGATTGTTATCCATTACCATATCATCTCTGATCTTGATCCATATGATGTCTTGTGAGTAGTTCGTTTAGTTCTTGAGGACATGGGAGAATTCATGTTGTTAGTAGTGAATCTGTGATGAGTTATTATTCAATGGTTTAGTATTTAAGTTGTGGTGCTATTCTTCCAGTGGTGTCATGTGAACGTCGACTACATGACACTTCACCATTTATGGGCCTAGGGGGATGCATTGTGTATTTGGCTACTAATTGTGGGGTTCTGGGTGATGAAACCTGAACCCCCGTTAGGACACCTTTGCACAAGGGAGTGTAGGATCTCAGAGTTTAAGGCTGTGGTTAGATTTATATCTTAATTACTTCCCTGTAGTTACGGATGTTTGCAGGGGGTTTAGTCACAAGTATGTATTAGTCCTAGGAAGGGCGGTATGTTAGCACAGGTTCACCCACACAACACTTACAAACACCAGAGAAGAGTACTCAACTATTTGAAGCGAAAGCACTTGATAGAATTCCCATGTGTCCTCGAGAACGTTTGGTCCTTATAAGTATTTCTACCAGCTTGTCCTTTGCTAAGAAAGGATTGGGCCGCTTGCTCCGTTTGTTTGTTACTCCTGTTACTTGCTCTTTGTTTTGTTGCTTTGTCAGAATACGATTAAAAATCCGTTTGCTAAGTGTCACATCCCAAAAATTTCCAAATTTTGAAAAGTGAAAATAAATAAACAAAATAAACAATTGTTGAAATTTAGGGTGAGAAGAAACTTTGTAATTCCAATTGGAAACATCAAAACCTATTTTGATCAAATAAAATCCTAAAGGGATTTAAAAAGATAAACAAATAATAAGTAAAGTTATAATAGTTGGGATCACTATTTTTGGATCTTTAAATAAGAAGATATAGTTTTGATAAACAAAGTAGAAATAATAAATAAGGATTATTTTAAAGAGCCAAATTAAATCTTGGCCAAGCAAATGAAAGAAAATATTTCTATTTGATAAAATAGAGTAAAGGATTATTTAAATAAAATAATAAGGATTTATTAATATCCAATTTTATTTAAGTAAAGGCCTTTTCCCTTTCAAATAAACATTGAAACTTGTTAAAGTATTTTAAATAAAAATTCCAAGTGTTTTGTTTTTAAATGAAACCTACTGAAAAGGTTTTGGTATTATTTAGATTTCAAATAGAGTTTTAAAATAAATTAAATCCTATTTGAAATAAAGACTAAGGTCTATTTATTTAATTATTAATAGATCCTAAAAGAATAAAAGAATTATTTTATTTTGGACTTTGGAATATGTTGTTAAACAGAATTAAAATTCACCCAAAGTTTGGTGGTGGTTTGAATTGATTTGGAGTTTGAATTGTTTGAATTAAAATCAAAATAGATTATTCAAAACAGAAAAGGATAAAACATTCTGTATAAAAAAAATGAAACAAAGCAGCCCACTGCCATGGCCCAGTCCAGCCCAGGAACGCAGCCCACCTGCTCACCCACACGCGAAACGTTTTTCACCCACGCGCGCACCCGCTGAGTCGCTGGCCGCTGGCCCCCATCTCCCCACTCCCTCTCTCGCTGACAGCAGGACCCACTGCCCCGTCATCACCTTCAACCTCGCGCTGACCCCGCCCTCTCTCCTCGCTGCAGTTTCTGGCCGCACTTTAATTCGTTAAATTTGCGTTGATGGCGCAGTAATCCAGCCCCGCGACCATGCCTTCTTAATTGCCACTCCTTTCTCTCCAATTCCCCCCAGACCCCATGCCTCCGGAGCCACCAGGCTGCCTCGAATCGGCTTTGCACCACCGCGGCCCCGACGACCTTCCAGCAACAATTCCGGCCAAACCCAGCCGCCCCTCGCCTCCCACTGCATGCAAGCCTTCTCCCCATCTCCTGGTGCACCTTCCAGTACCAACCGCTTGGCCGCGCGAGCACAGTAGCCTCGGCAACCTCGACACCGAGCGCCATCGTCGTTTGCCACCTCTCCGGCGAACTCCCCAGGTAGCATCAGACCACCCCCTTTCCTCTCAATGATGTACACATGATCGACGATCCCGTACGCATCTAACACAGTCATTATTTTTCCTTCCCGTGGCCTGCAGCCCCGCCTCCGATGACAAACAGAGACACCCGACGCCGCCGCTAGCTCCGGCGAGCAATAGCCGCTACTCCGGTGTGCCCCTTGACGAGTTGACCACACCTCGAGAACCACCGTGAAGTTGCGAATCCGGTGAGCCTATCCTCCCCTTCTCTCGCTTCCTAGAACGGCCGGACCACCTCGAGACAAGGCTGGCCGCCACCTTGATGTCGCCAGCTCGGTTCTGTCTTGCTGATCCATTGGATCTCAATCCGATGGCTAGGATAGATTTATTTAATAGAAAGGGTACGTTGGATCTAAGCCGTGCGATGTGTTTTAAATCCAACAGCCCACAGAGCGTGATCCAGCCGAAGCGGTACCGTCCAATAGGATCGAGCCACGTGGACAAGGTTTGGTTTAAAACAGAAATTTGATCTATTAGAATTGCAAACTTGTAAAATTCATAACATTAATTCTACACGTCCAAATTTTGCAAATTTTATATCAATGGAATCAGCAGAACAAGTAATTTGCAACCATGCACTTTGTTTAATGTTTTTCTTAAGGAAAATTGGTTGAATTTGCAGAAACTTGTGTAGGCATATTTTGAATATAAAAATTGTTCTAGATATAAATTTAAGGTGAAATCTTTGCAAAATGGATTGTTTTGAACCTACTGACCATAGGAACCAACTTATGGATTTAAATATGTATTTTGTGAGGTTAAGGAATGAATATTTGAATTAGCACATTTCTAGTCAAATAAAAATATTGTTTTTGGTTTAGAAATGAATTTTTAGTAAAGCCTTTGGGAAATGATTTGATTCAACCCTTCTGACCCTAAACACCAAGTTTTGAGAATTAAAATATATTTTATGAACCATATAAAGTTATTACTTTGCTAAAAGATATTTTCAACAACATAAAATATCACCTTAGCATAATATTTGGTTTATGAGATGAAACCTTTTGCAAATGGTTTTACCACTTTAGTAAATGACCACTTTGAGATTTAAAATGTTTAGAGCCTAGTAGAAACCACTTTTGCAAATAAAACTATCTTTTGCATGCTTGCATGCATGACCTTGTTTTTGTAATTTTATGTGTGATAAATGGTTGGAATGCTAGTTGAATATGTGTTTGCTTGATTGAATTGTAGTGAAGTTAGAAGAGTGTGATATTTTCAAGATCAAGAATTGAACCAACATTCCCTACTAAAAAGGCAAGTGACACTATCATCCATGTCCTACTATTTTCATTACACTTAGTGGATTTTTGTAACATGCATGATAAGGATTACTATATTTTATGCTATGCTAAATCCTAATAGGATACCCTTATATCTTCCTTAGTGAAAACATTGTATTTGTAGCAAGATTAGCCGTGCTATATATTTGGGATGGGATACATGATATGATTATATGAAGTGTTGGAAAGATATATGTTTTATATAATAAAACAAGTACTCAATGAACCACCTGGGTGGAAAAGGATACTCAAGATTTGGACAAGGTGGAAACAAAGGGAACCATGTTTATATGGCTATCTTTTTGTATGTGCACTAGAAGAAAACCACCCAGGTACTTAGATATTGAACATGTTTCTCATACAGTGGCTTCCGTGTAGAGCCACATGCTAAATGGGCTCTGGCTTAGTCAACTACATAGTGGAAGACCCTTGCATTGGCATCTTCAGGTTAACTAGAATTGTGTATTGGAAATATATCCTTACATTGGTGCCTGGTAGACAAGCTAGCATTGTGTATTGGGAGGAATTCTATGGAAATACTTTGTCACATTCTCGATCTGTCGGTACTCCATTTGATGTGTACTTATCCAACGGCCACTGGTGGCATCAAGACGAGATTGTTTCATGTGGGTAAAGTGTACAACTTCTGCAGAAGATCAAAACTCTAAGTACTTAGCCGTGTCCCCGGTTATGGACAACTCTGAGAAACTAAGGCATGGAGCTATGGAAGATCTCGACATTCCAATTTCTCAAAGTAAAACTTGATGGTCACAACAAGGGATTAGAAGCACTTGGAGTATTCCAAGGAGTTCAGAAAGATTTGACAAAATATCAAAACTATTTTGAAAAGATACGACAAAACTATATTGCTTTTTGCAAATGAGCCTAAACCCTACTTAGCCAAATATGCATGTATTGATAGGATCCACTTATTTCTACATAGTAGTGAAACTTGCCAATACAATTCAAATGTATTGACCCTTGTGGCTGCAATTTATTACGTTGCAGGTTTGTTTGATGTTAGTGAAGTGTGTTGAATAGGATTACAAGTCTACAACCAACATGATTGCCTGTGGCACTTTCAAGATGAAGGACCCCATGCTATTGTTATATTCTGCTGCATTGTAATGAGATAGCCAAATGAGCTATGTAAGATGTAATAAATTATTTTATTCCTGGTTATAAAGCTGTATTATGACCTTTGTTTCTTGATATTACATCTTAACAGTGGGTGCTAGCTATTGATCCAAGGACTAGCATTGTAAACACAGGGATATCTACCTTATTAAAGGTTGGGAACCTTACACTAAGTATTCACAGGGATATTCTGCTCCATACCACTGTTCAGCACCTTCTGCTCCTCGTTGGGATCGACACTCCTATTTATCGAAAGTACTATGATATACCCCCTATACTTGTGGGTCCTCAAACGTCCAAACGGCGCTTTAGCGGTCATTTGGAAGTGCTACCCTGTGCTTCCCGCTTTATCATGCATGGTGAAGTTGTCTTGTAGCACCGACCGGGCGGTGCTCCAGCCTGTCTGGTCAGGCGAGGAGCCAGAGCCGTGCTCTACAAGGAGCATCACCCCCTCCGTATCTCTCCACAAATCCGAGGCAGACCGGGTGGAAACTGCCACCCAGCCTATTATTTTGGTCATCCCACTACTAGGAAAATAGCGATACATAGACAGAGCTTCTGTGGCGCATGGGGCTGACCATGCTCCACAAAATAAGTCCAGTGGCGCATATGGGTCAATGCGCCACAGAACCTTCAAGCTTCTATGGCGCATGCACTTCAATAGTGCGCCATAGAAGTAAGGTGGGACCCACACCCGGGGTTGGGCTACGAAATTTCTATGGCGCATGTGGGCATAAGCGCCACTGAAGTTGACACTACTGTGGCGCATATGCCCACATGCACCATAGAAGCAGCGGGTGGGACCCACAGCAGGCTCGCTTTGACCGGCCTCTGACCAAGCTTCTAGGGCAGATATGGTGATATGCGCCATAGAAGTTTATCTCTTCCATGACGCATGTCCTGATATGCGCCATAGAACATGGATGTGGGCCCCACAGTCTGGAAAGTTTTACCAACCTATGACCAAGCCTTTGTGGTGCATATGGTGATATGCGCCACAGAATATCAAACTTCTGTGGCGAAATATCTACCATATGCACCACAGAACCATACGTCCAGATCTGCATAAAAAGGTGGCAGCTTTGCAACCCTCTATCTACCACCACCCATTTTACATCCTTCTTCCCCCTCCTCCTAGCTCGTCTTCCTCCTCTTTCCCACCCCATTGTGTCCATAATTTTCTCCATTTTGTTCTATTTAAACCTACAATAGTTGATAGATTGGTTAGGGAAAGCCTTTCTCCAACTTATAGATCTAAAACGCACTTATTTTTGTCCTCCACGTCTCTATTTGTCTACCACTATCTCTCCATAGATCTATTGGTCCACACTCTCTCACATCGCAGTCTCGACTCGGTATTCAATCTACTAGGTGAGTAATTGGACATGAATATGCATGTTTTGTAGTTGTGAAGCTTGTCGCGCGGGCGGTGTGCAATGGCGCCAAGATGATGTTTGTATATATGAAGCTTGTGTGGTGCATGAATGTTTGCATGGGAAGAAGTTTCTTGTTGTTGCTTGTCTGCCCCCGGTGTGGTGCATGGATGTTTACCGAAATGTTGATTCATTTCCCTTTTGGCAAATTTTTGCACCACCCCTATGTCCTACTTTTTGGAAAGGTCATGCCGAATTTTTCCGGCGACCATGCATGTGTGTGTGCATAATGTGTGGTTTCTAATTAACCTACTCACTCTTTTGCTCTTTATGGCATACCGCGCAGGCAACCATGGTCATCAGGATGAGCGAAGGTCTAGTTACTAGGTATAAGAAAGATGCGAAGGCGGACATGATTCACAACAACAATACCTAGATAAGATGTCCATGTCGAACATGCAAACTCCAGCGCTGGATCGACCATGATTCTGGACAATTGGAGGATCACCTGCTCAGGCGCGGTTTCATGAGCGACTTTGATGAGGAGCCGGCAACAAATGGTAGTGGCCATCATGAATACGTGTCCGGGCGAGAAGACAAAGGGTCTCCTGGCGGGCATGGTCATCATGACGAAGAATATACCTGCGGGCATGACCATCATGAAGAAGGAGAAGACGTGAACACCTAGACACGGATAACTTCGGTGTTGCGGGACCCTCATTTGTAGGAACTGATTCTCAAGGAGACGAGAAACGCCAAAGATGCAGCCAGAGAGAAACCCAAGATGTCCCAAATGGAGATAGACGGGAAGAATCCATTGTATCCTGGGTGTCGGCCCGAGGATACACGCCTGAGTGTAATGCTCAAGGCTCTAGAGATGAAGGCAGAACATAAGTGGACCGATGTGAGCTTCAATGCTAACATGGAATTCCGGCACGATCTTCTTCCTAATGGGAACACATTGCCAACAAATATAGAGGATGCCAAGAAAATCGTGTGCCCTCTCGACCTACCACACGTTAAATACCACACATGAATCAATGATTGCGCACTTTATCGTAACGATTACGCGGAGAGAACCACATGTCCGGTGTGCGGCTATGGACGGTACAAGAGAGGGAACAAGAAAGTTTCTCGAAAAGTGCTATGGTATTTTCTTAACACTCCTCGTTTATAGCGATATTTCATAGATCCTAAGGAAGCAAAGCTAATGCAATGGAACACGGAAAGGGAAAAACCCGAAGATGATCCGTAGAAGGACAAGATCTTGACACACCCTTCAGACGCTAGCCATTGGAATGCATTGGACATCGAGTTCGACGAGTTCGGGGGCGATGCAAGGAACTTCAGGCTGGGTATGAGCACTGATGGACTCAATCCTTTTGGCAACCATAGTAACATGCATAACACCTGGCTCGTGTTTGTATGGCCATAGAATATCCCCCTATGGCTCTGCACAAAGAAAAGGTACATACACATGAGCATTCTTATTCAGGGGCCGAAACAGCCATGTAACGATATGCATCTTTATCTCGGGCAGTTGAAAGAGGAGTTAGCTATGTTGTGGGAGACGCCAACCTGTACATGGGACGCCTACACTAAAGAATATTTCCCTTTGAGAGCCGTGTTGATCACAACGGTGCAGGACTATCTTGGTTACGCATATGTATCAGCCCAGGTGAACCACAGACATAATGCATGTGTCAAGTGCATGGATAAGATCCCGCATTTGCAGCTACCAAAGGATCCCGGGTCTTCGAAAATCGTGTTTCAAGGGACTCGAAAGTGGCTTCGCATGGATCACCCATGGAGAAATGTGGTGAATTGTTCAATGGTAAAGACGAGCTCGAAAGAGCCCCGCGTACAAGGAGCGGCGAAGAAATCGAGGAGCTTCTGAATAATTGGGAAGAGTGCCCTGCGCCAGGAAAGAAGCAACCCAGGACAAAGCCGCTTCTAGGTGTATGGAAAGCGATGTCTGTTTTCTGGGACCTACCGTACTGGTAATTCCTCCACACGCCCTATAGACTCGATGTAATGCACATCACGAAGAACGTTACCGAGAGTCTGCTTGGCACTCTGCTCAACATGCCGGAGAGGACCAAGGATGGGCCGAAAGCAAGAAACGACCTGAAATTGCTTGGCATCAAGAAGGAGCTCAAGGTCGCCGCAAAAGGGAGAATGTAACATCCCAAAAATATTAATCAAGGTTATCAAGTTGTAATCACCCAAAATTAGGGTTCACAAAAACTTTTGTTAATTAAATCAATACGAATGCATGTGTGTATGTGATGAATGCATGAATGCTTGTATGGACTTGTGTGATTGTTATGAATGGCAAGGATTGCCATCATCTAAATCATTTGAAAGCAGACTCAAATGAAGATAATTTAAAAAACAAACCATATAAGCAAATGGTCATTTTTGCCTAACTTATTCACTAGAACACTTTGAGTGTTTCTAGTCCAAGATTTCTAACCGAAACAAATCCAATTCTTTTCACCCCTTGCTAGAGCAAGTTAAAGTGAACCCAAGCCCACCTTGCAAACCCATAGAAACATTTTGCAAATCTATTCCAAGGACAATTCAAAATTGAATCTAGTTCATATGGTAAGATCACCATTTCTCGAAACCCAAACAAACCAGTTCACCTTGACAAATCCAAGAAACCATATACTACCTAGTATGTGCCTAGTACACTCACCAAGTTTCATCCAAAAATTCTAATATAAATTTCTTTTGGCCATTTCATCAAACACTTAGTGAGCACAGTAAACCTGCCTAACTAACACTGTGTTTGATCAATGCTTTGTTCCCTCTTTGCAACCTACTCTCACCCCTTGTCTCCCCAGTGAGAACACTAGAATTGAATCAACCTAGCAAGCTACCATTGCACCATGTCGTGCATCCCCGAGCCACCCCTTGACAGCCGACCATGGCAAGCTAGCAGGAGCATTCGCCGCGCCTAGCCACCATGTCCAGGAGGCAGGCCACCGTCCACCGCCATCCCCTGTCCAGCCCTTGAGCCTTGCCAAGCCGTGGACCACAGAGAACACGCCATGCCCAGTTCGTCCCTGCCATGCCGAGAGCACGCCAGAGCACCGCGCCCAACACATTCGCACACGCCGCGCCTCGCCTTCACCGCCCGTGCCTGCGATTACCACCGTCCCAGGAGACCACCAGACATGCCCGTTTGCCGCCGCGTGACCAGGAGCACCTGTGCATCATCAAAAACATCGTCGGTGCCGCTTAGAGCACCGCACGTTCCAGAACAAATCACACTGCCCCTTGCTGCGCCATCAAGCCATTGAGCACCGCCACGAGACCGTGCACCATCCCCTAGCCTTAGCCACGCCGATAGCCGCATGTACCACCGACCCCGATGAGCTCTGCCCATGCCGCTCGTCCTCTCTTGCTCACCTACAAAAGTAGGCCGCCCCAACTTAATTTATTCACACCATTCCACTCCCCACCTCTCACTGAGCCTTCCCACTTCTTCCCGGAGCAAGGAAAGCACCAGTTCGCCAGAATTTCACTAGAGATCGCCGCTGCAAGAGGAGAAGGGCGCCATCGATTGCGGCCACCCCAGGAGATGCTGCCAGTACCAGGAGAACCGCTGTTGTCGACAACCTAATTCCCCCTATCGCCGACCCTCGCCTGAGCCTCGGTGAGCCACCCCAGACCCCCGTTGGCTGTGCTAGGATTGTTCCCCGTCGTGTCCACTTCCGATGAGGACGACGGCCGTGAGAGGTTGATCTTGCATCTAATCCTACGGTCGTAATCGCCCCATACCCCTTCTCCACCCCCTGTCTCACTGACGAGTGGGGACACAACTTAAACCCATCCGCACACGCTGTGCATAGTGGGCCAGCCCAGTAACTCTCCCGCGTGACCTAGTTAGTTTAAATTTAGATTTTTCAATTTAGTTTCAAACCTAGTTCTGTCTGTTGATTAAAAAATCAGTTCAGAGAGATTCAATAAACCAAATTGCATGAAACTAATTTTTTTAGACAGGTATTGAAATTCTTAATCCAAGCCCATTGGATTCGAACCATTTGGAATTATAGATCACCTATTGTAAAAATAACAAGGCAGATACTTTTCTGCATTCAAACATTTTTCAAAAATCAACCAAAATGCTTTTGAGTTTATTCCAACTTTCAAAAATCACTTTTGACCAGCCCTTTCTGAATATATAAAAATATCTAGGTTTACTTGCAGTAATAATGGACAAGTAATAAAAGAATGCCTCATAGGCATTTCTAGTCACTTTAATTAATTAAAATAATAAGGTTAAACCTTATTAAATTTTGACACCACTTTAAATCACATTCCCAAGTATTGAAATATATGGTGATGACATGTGTCAACATGATCCCATATTTTAATTGGAGAATATTAAATCTTTAGTTTTTCAATGAGTAGAAATTAATTTTCTAAAATAAAATAAATAAGACTAAGTCTTTAATTCTTATGATGAGTGTGATGATGCTAGATTATATAATGTGAACCTTTGTGTGCCAAATAGAAGTAGCTAAGTATTGTTTCGTGATTGTGTACTTCGTATTAATTTATAGACGCTAGTATCAACCAAGGATATGAGGAGGAAGGAGACTACTATGAAGAGGAAGTAGAGGAGAACTTCAATCGATGCACTACTCAAGGCAAGCCATCTTTGCAAGATAACACTTGCAACATTGCAAGCTAGATAACCTATGCAATGCATTAGGCATGCTTTGGTTATACCACTTGATTATACCAAATCCTAGTTTTACTTGCAAGCTTTATTTTATTTCTTTATCAAAGCTCTTTATTTATGTTTACTTAGTGACTTGTGAATTTTGGAAAGATATTAGAGGTAGCATAAAGAGCATAAAACTTGGCCTAAGTTAGATAGACATAGATGTCATCTGAGGCATGAGATTGGACTTAGATAAGTCACACTGATTATCACCCCTCATTAGTGATTACCCCCAACTTTAGTGGCTAGTGCCAAGCATAAAAATTGATCACTTTAGATGGGAATACTTGGTGAAAATGGTTATGAAAACCTTCGAACGATGAGTCATTCTAATGAGATGTTTTGACATATGTTATGAACATCAGATGATTTTTGATGATGAAAATGTGGAGGCATGAGCCTTAGCCCTTTATAAAACTGATTGTTGTGTTCGGATGCGATACCATTCTAATTTTCCCGTACAACCACAATACCTAAAATTTGGGTAGGGCTTGACTAGAAATTTATATACCTTAGTATGGGTTCCCTTGCGGCCAAGGTCTGAGCTGAGGCTACCTTGTGAAGATTGTCCACCTGTGCAGTACCCAAGATGACAGTTGGTCATGGTTGGGAGGCCAAACTCACAGGAGAGGTTCCTATACTAGGGCATGTAATTGAAAGGTTATGATTGATTATCCGCATACTGAGTATGGTGAATTCAGGAGTTGTTCCTGACGGATGTATCAAATGTTGTGGTGAAAGTGTACAATCTCTACAAAGTGTCAAACTATTCGAATAGCCGCGTCCGCGGTTATGGAGAGTTGAAGTGGCCATACTGTTCCGTCGTCAGATGCTTTCAAAATGACTTGTGAAATGAATCATGACTTGACTTAACCACAATAGGGTTGTGATATGAAACTTAAGTTCCCACTTAGGGGTTATAAAACTTTAAGTTAGTTTTCTTTGCTTCTAAACTTAGTTAGAGATAAATCTGGATTTTTGCAAAACAACCTAGAGCTTAGGATTCCTACTTGAACCACTTTACTTGGTAGTGATAGTTTGCGAGTACTTAAGGAATACTCATGGCTTTTTCCCTGGATATTCCTATGGCCAGACTATAAGGAGGACTACCAGGATGGTGGACAATATGAAGTCTACGACAGCTAGGATCATCTCCCATCATCAGCATTGCGTGTGACCCTGAAGATGGAGCTTCGCCCATGCTACCGTTATTATATTATTCTGCTGCGTTGATTATATTAAGACTAGATCATGAGATCCTTTATTTGTAATACCTTTATTATGGTTTGTAATGGATGATGAACTATGGTACCAATCTGTTATGTCTTGCAAAAATGGTAATCCTGGGATTGCGATGTATGGCATAACAGGCATCTAGGATGAAAAATCCAGGTGTTGAAAGATAATGAGGTGGTTGTGCTTCACGCTGTCTGCTTCACTCTGTGTCAGGAGGAGATCGAGCAATTTTTTAGGTGCCTCCTAGGAGTCAAAGTTCCTCACGGCTTCTCGGGAAAGATAAGCAGATATCTCAACATAGCGAAGAAGAGGTTCAACGGTATGAAGTCCTACAACTGTCACGTGCTGATGACACAGATACTTCCAGTTTCTACACGAGGGATAATGGACTAGCACGTCCGTGAGACGCTGTTTGTCCTGTGCAACTTTTTCAACGTCATCTCTAGGAAGTCGACAAGCATGAAGCAGCTCGATATGATACATGCAGAGATCGTGGTGATACTATGCAAGCTCAAGATTTACTTCCCGCCCGCATTCTTCAACATCAGGGTGCATCTGTTTGTCCATGTCGTGGATGACATCATCCATCTCGGGCCGACATTGCTGCACAACATGATGATGTTTGAAAGTCTGAACGGTGTCAACAAAGGGTTCGTTCGCAACATGTCCCATCCAGATGGAAGCATAGCCAAGGGCTTTCTGATCTACAAGTGCATCTCATTATGCGAGAACTATCTAACCACCGAGAATGAGGATGTTGGAATACCCACCAAAAAGCACCTCGTCAGGCTCACTGGGTATGGTCACCGTGAGGGCCACCGCTCACTGCATGTCGGCATTGCGAATCGACGCACCGACTTTGGAAGGGCACACTGAGTCATGCTACAACACATTGAATTAGTCATCCCTTGGGTGGAAGAGCAAAAAATCTTGATCGAGCAGGAGTAGGTGGACCAGGCCCGCCGGAGGAAGAAAGGATATGTACCAAGATAGTACAACTCCAGCTTCACGGGTTGGTTCAAGAAAAGTCTAATGGACAATCCCCCGCAGATGCCTTCTATGGAAGATCAAAAACTCATATTCTCCTTGTCACAGGGCCCAATGCATAACATAAAGACCTATCAGTCGTATGACATCAATGGTTACAGATTCTACACCAAGGAAAATGACATGAATCGCGAATATCAAAACTCAGGAGTAACTATGATCTCCTTCGCCGATGACAAGACTACTGTCATGGAAAGATTCTACGGAAGGATCGAGGAGATATGGGAGCTCGACTACTATGGAGAGACAGTACCGATGTTTTGTGTTAGATGGGCCAAGAACGTCAAAAAATAAGGCCGGTATTTCACCACCTGCGTTATACTCGATGCCAAGTCGGCAAAGAACTCCTCCATGAAAAATGAGTCGTGGATACTCGCTAGCCAAGTTGACCAATGTTTCTTTATTACCGACTCGTCATAGCCCAGTCGTGTTGTAGTGAGGAGGGGCAAGAGGAGCATCATCGGAATGGAAGGATCCGCCAACGAGCATTACTTTGACCTGAACGGCAATTTGAAGATCGAAGAGGAATTCGATAAGTACTGCAACATGCCTACTACTACTATAGTAAGAAGGAATATCACACTACCTACTAAAGGTTGTCTGTTCATGAGAAGAAATCTCAAAGTTCCCGGGCTAAAGTATTCAACCGCGAAGAAAAAGGGCAAGAAGATTGTGAAGATAGGCTAGCTCGACACATCACATGACGACGTGTGACCTTTTTTGTGTATGAATTTATATGTGTGCTTGCATATATATATATATATTAATTAGTTAGAGACTAAACATATATCACGATATTCGTGTGGGTATACAAATTCATATGTGTTTGTGACAGGCACAATATATACATATAATTCGGGGAGGTTTTTTTAATAAATATGCATATGTATGTTCTTGGTTTTAAATATATTTGTAACATATAACTAAAAATAATTTTTAAATAAGGAAAATAATATTGACACAGCCTGGAGTCAAACCTGGATGCCCTAGGTTAGTGGTGTCAAAGCATCACAACCAATAGTCTAGTATGTGTTTTATGTCAAACTACAACATCGCATCCTTTTTGACTAAGTGCCAAGGTTTCGTGGCGCATATCACTAGAATGTTCCATAAAAGTTTCAACTTCTATGGCGCATTCCAGTGATATGCGCCATAGAACCTTGACACTTAGCCAAATAATAGGTTCAACACTTGCTTCCCCTTTCCCCTACCCTAGCCCCCTTTCGTCCAGTTTCCCCAACCCCGCGCACCTGACGAACCCTAGCCTCCGCTCGCCTCCGCCGCTCGCTCGCATGCATCTGCCACTCGCCTAGATCTCGCTCTCGCCGCGCCCCTCAAAACCTAGATATCTCTCTATCTCTTACCCACCATCGCACCGTTGCTGCGCCGTGATCGTGGAGAAGGGCAGCGTACACCAGCTGAGGAGGAGAAGGGCAACACACACCAGTCGAGGAGGATAACGGCAGCCCGTCGACGACCACCTCCCCATCCCGCGCCGTCTCGCCACCGCAGGTACCTTGTCGACGACCACCTCCCCATATCTCTATCTTGGAATAGCAGTTCTTGTCATACAAGGCACATACAAGATATGGAAAGTATCTGTACAAGGATGGAAACACATAAGCTAGTCTTATACCAACATGACTCGGCTATATGTCTAATACATTCCCCGCTCGATTTTTTGCATATGTTTTCCAATCCATAATGTTGTTTTTTCTCTGTAAGACTTCTAGTCTAGAGCATGTATATACTCACCAGGTTGTCTGATCTATTCTGTACGTATATTGTTTGGGGGTAAAATGCTAGGTGAGTTTTAGTGTCCTATTTTTGACAGCATGGTTAAGTTGTTACTTGATTTTCTGTTAAAGTTGTCTGCTCAAACATGCTTAATTTGGTTATTAGGCTTAAATAAGTTGGTCAACAGAGCGTTCCAACCTTTCGTGAATATAGCCATCAATACGAAATTTATTATTTCTCCATGTGAACATGTCACCTTAAAAGCCCAAATCTTCCAGATTACAAGAAAAATGCGAAATTTATCCATTTCTGACAGTGGCCTAGGAGCACCACCTTGTTTTTCAAAATTGAATATTATTTTATTAACATCAACATCAATGTGCATACCACCCTTCCATCACAAACTAAGTTTTGTGTCTCACCTCCAAAATAAGGCTAATTCCTCCACTCTTCTCCTCACAATCCTTTATTATAATGTTTCGTAAGCCAAGCATCCATACAAACTTCTCCATCCTAGCATTGTCTAACTTAGTTGTCGACAACTAATAGCAGTTCTGAGGTGTATGATATTTGTTGGACAGTCTACGTAAATCATGCAAATAAATCATACTACGGAGTTCTGAATAGACTTAGTATACAAGGAACCATGAAATAAATGAATATGTGGTATATGCCTTCTTTATAGAACTGTTGACTTGTATATGTTCATTAATAGTTACATTTTCAGATTTTTCATGTAGTTATTAGTAAAAGCTACTAAGTAAAACTGTTATAGCAGCAGATTCTTCATTAAAATCTACTAAGTAAAATCTACTAAGTATGCCAACAGATTCTACTAACTAGTATATGTTCATTAAAATCTACTAAGTAAAACCTTCAGATTCTTTATGTAGTTATTAGCAGTAGCACTATCACATTCTTTTCACAAACTTAGTAAAAGCTACTAAGTAAAATTGTATACTGTTGTACTACTATACTAGCACATGAATCTTATACTATTATACTGCTATACTAATCTCATAGATCAATTAGGAGTCTTGAACTATTTTTGTTGTCGTTGGAGTGTAATGCACTAACCAGTTTATTAAGTTCTGTTAGTTTCAAGTGTCTCTAATGTTAGTTGGAATGTAATCCTCTCTGAAGATGATATACTCAGATGCACATGAGAGAAATTAGGAGATCATCAAAATAATTTAAATTGTATTTTGATACTTGGAGAAATTATGAGCTGAATAATTCCACTTAACATGATTTCTGCTCTCAAGCTTTCACCTAAAAACTGTGCCAATGATTTTGATACTACTACTGCATGCATGCTTTTGGACCTTAACCAAAGGATCTTGTATTAACCTATGCCAATGTAACTACCTCGGTGAATTACGCTCCTAGATACAAGCCTGGATGAGCAGTAGTGGTTGAAATAGTACGGTGGGGCCCCAAAAGCCACTCACGGGTAGACCTTTCGGCCGTCCCAACCACTACCAACTCAACGGGACCTGTACGGGCGGCGTAATCGGCAGGCGAAGGGATCAACTACATACACAAGTGGGTATGTATTCAAGCCACCATACAATAGTACATCAGAGCCATACCATCTAAAAAGAAAGGAAATATAGCAACGCCATACGGCAAGATTCAAATATCCTAGATACATCTATAATTTAGGATATCTCCTCATACATCACATAACAGAGTATCAAGCGGAAGCGGCAAACAAGATCCGAGTACGGATAAGAGGCAAATTGGCATAAGATGCCCAGAAATAAGCACATCCCGCCCACAGATCTCACGGATCCCATTCCCGGAATCTCTACACCGAATGGTCATTGCCCACATCGTCAGACTCCTCCACCTAGTATCCATCTCCGGAGTGCACCTGTTCATCTGAATCAAACAATTTATCGTGTGAGACCCTAGGGGTACTCAGCAAGTCTTTCTGCCTCTAAAGGGGACACAACCTGGGGTGACGCAATTGACCCAGTATCCATCCGTTGGCAGTTTTATTAACCATTCCATGAGACTTGCACTATTTACTAGTCAGTTGTTTAGTCAGATTAAAAGCGGTACTTTAGTTATGCTTGTCTATGATCGAGAAACTGTGCTCCAAGTCGTCCATAACCGCGGACACGGCTTTCAGAAAGTTTTACCCTGCAGGGGTGCACAAATAGCAACACACACTCGCTCAACCTCGGAAAAACCAAATCAAAACCCAACGAGGCCTTCACGACAAAGCAATCACAAGATTCAGAAATATTTCAGGGGGCCACCCTTGAGTACACCATAGCACGGCTAAATGACTCCGAGACGGACCCAAGGTTAGCGGGGCCGGCTGTAAACGACTGGGAACCCAAAAACTCGAGCTTGTCGATACAGCGAAAACGGGTCACGATTCCTAAACAGTACAGTGTGCTCCTCGCACAATCTTAAATAAAGCAGTAAAACATGGCATAAGTACAGGATAGTAAATAAATCCTCGAACTAGTTTGTGGCCCCAAGAAATAAGACGGAATCAAGCTCTGGCTGAGGGGGGTCCCATAAGGCTCCCGGATGTGGATAGCGCGAATATTCAAGGAACAGGTTTCAAGTACTCGGGGTCTTACGGGACACAAGTGAGCAGGAAAAACCAAATAGCAGATGTTGCTCACCGGTGCCACTTTCATTAGTTATCCCAACTACTCAAGTTAAGTTGTTTAGGTACCTCGTTATCCAACAGACACTCACATACCCTACTCATGCTGTTCTACGACTCGCATGGCTCAAACAACTCCTGTAGTAATGGCTCATGGGATGGAGGAACAAGCTCGGTGGGGTTTAAAAGTAAAGGCTATGCAATGCTTGGGATTCAGTTTAATGCAACCGCGACTCAATGATGCAAGAATAAGATAGAGGCAATAGGTACTGTATGTATGCAAGCATGTGGTAGTGCTTGCCTGGCAGCTCAGTTGAAGCGAGAGACGGATCTGGGTAGTGCTCCTGGTGCTCTTGGTATATCCCCTGCTCAGAGTCTATTCGAAGAAGAACCAAACAAACAAGGGCCAACATAAATAAAGTGCGCAAGCATATGAATAAAATGCATCAAGCAAACAATCATGCCATGATGAATGATGCACAAGTTACATGGCAATAAGGTAGCATGGCATGGGTGAGGTGTAGGGTACAAGGAATAACATTTTTATTGAGTTTTGGGCACTTTTTTATTGTTAAATTAGTTGCTGATTGCATTATATTTATATGATTCATGCTTAAATTCATAACATGGATAGCATAAACAGGAAGGTCTCGTCGAGCTAATCATTTTAGACATATCATTTGTCAGATTCGTAGTTATAAATCAAAAGTTATTAATTTATTAAGTCCTAGTGGCATTTTGATGTAATTAACTCAACTTGGAATTTAAAATGTGCACAAGATAATTTGAATAGCATCTTTGAAATCCTCACATTTTTCTGATCCAAAAACATATATTATATGTATTATTTGAGTTTGTATTTTAAAAGTTATATTAAAACAGAATTTGAGTTTGAATTTAAATTATTTGATTTAGATTTGAATTTTTAAACAGACAGCCAGCTAAACTTTTTGCACTCAGGCTCAGCTAGCCCCATTGTGGGGACCGGCTGGCCCAGACAGACACACCTGCATGACGGCGTTTCACACCATGCTGCTCTAGACTCGAGGCAGACGGAGTGGGACTGCGTGCAGAGCCCACTTAATGAGACGCTGCGGCTGCCCACGTGGCTTAGGGAGGGGGACTGCGGGTTGGGTAACAAGTTCTTTGGGAGCCTTTTTGCAAAACGGCCGTGACACAGACAGGTGGGGCTCCGAGGGACCGCGGGTTGACGCAACAAAACGCGAGGGGGGGGGGTAAGTGCAAAACGACCACGTGCGTACTGTTTTTCTTCTCTCTGAACTAAGCGACGCAGCTGGCTGGGCGAGGGGATCGAACCAGCGATGCTGGGCGTGTGAAGCGGCAACCACGGGGCTGGGCTAGGTTGTTGACAGGAGGGAGGAAGGCGGCTAGATAGGATCTGTGCGCGGGCGGAAGCTAGCGGACAGAAACGTGCAGCGGCGCGCAGAGGGTGCTCGATGAAACTTCCAGCGAGGCTAGGGCGTTACAGAGAGGCGGAGCGTGTCCAGGGGGGTCGTGGGCTCACCGGGAGGTCGTCGGTGGCGTTGGATCGTGCAGGGGAGCAGCAGGTCGGCGACGAGGCAGACGTACTGGCGGCGCTAGGGTTCCGTCGGGCTCACGCTGGGGCAGGGGTCCTGGGCCTCCTCTTCGCGGTTCCGTGCACGGGGCGGCTGCAGGGGGCCTCCATCTCTTCCTCGACACGCCCAACCCCACGCCCGCCTCCTCGTACCGCAGGTGAGCGCCGAAGCTGGTGGTGGCCGGTGATGGTGGTGACGAAAAAGAGGGCAGAGGGGAGCGAGGCAGGGCCTCTAGATGGGATCTGGGGAAGGCTAGAGGGTCGAGGGAGGGTAGATAAGGTCGGGGGCAGGTGAGGTTGCGTGGGGGAGGGGAAGGTTGGCTCGGCCACCTTTTGGTCACCCTCTCTCACGTGATCGGCAGGGCAGGCACATGGGAGAGGGAGGGGAGGCTGCAGTTGGGCCAGGGCGAGGCTAGAGAGGTGGTAGGCTCGGTGGAGGGGCCCCCATGCAGAGAGAGAGAGAGAGCTGAGAGAGAGGAGGCTCGGGCTAGGGTAGGGTTGGAGCTAGGGTAGGAGAGAGAGGGGGTATGGCTCGGGTACAGCTAGGGTTTGGGGTGGGGTAGCAGCTAGGTGGGCCAGGGAGAGAGGGACCAGGTGGGGCCAGCTGGAATAGGCTCGGCATGGATGGAAAAGAGGGGGTGGGGTAGGTTTAGGGTTTAGCTAGGATGGGGTATGGTAGATTAGGGTTTAGAGAGAGGGGGGGTGTGGTTTAGATTTGATGGAAGGGTGAGGGTTAACATGAACCAACACAAAATTAAAAGTGGGTGTGATGAGGTGGTGGAATTTTAGCTAGATCACACAAGATCAAGCAAGAGGAGGTGATAAGGAAAAGAGAGGTAGATTAGATGGGGTGGTCTAGAGAGGATGGAAAAGAGAGGAGAGAAGAGAGAATGGTTTAGGGTTTGCTTATGTCAAGATCAAGCCAAGCACAAGCCAAGCTTCAACAAGATCAAGACAAGAAAAGAGAGGGATGTGGTGATAGGGTTTAAGCAAGATCAACATAGATCAAGCCACAAGAAAAGATAGGGATAGAGATGATCCACTCCAAATTCAAATCAAAAACCAAAGGACAAGCAAAAGGTGGTACTTGCATGGGCCATGCATAATCAATTGATACCATGTTTATCTTTGTGAAAACAAGATTATTTACATGGCATTTTCTTATGCATTCCAAAGGGGTAGATTAAGGCCAAGCAGAAGGAACTAGTGTTGGATCCACCCAATCCACATGAGCTAGGTAACTCAACAAATGCCAGCTCATAATAATTGGATGGTGGAATTATAAGGTGGTGAAGACAAGGTGGTGGAATCAATAAGAGACATGCCCCCAATTCAACTTGGGCATTTAACAATATATCAAGAACCAAATACAATATCAAGAGGCAAATACAAATAATAATGCATGTGGGATAAGAACCAAAACAAAAAGGGGTTTTGTATGATGCTCAAATCCAAGGTGGCATGATGACATGAGCATGATATGATGATGATGTAACAATTATATGTAGGAAGCAACCATTATTTTATTAAACCAAGTAGCATTACAGGTGTTAGACAACTGGGATGCTACAACTCTCCCCCACTAAACAGGAATCTCGCCCCGAGATTCTAGGAAGAAGAAGAAGACACAAAGAGGGTAGGATAGTTGACACGGAGTTCATCTTCACGCTCCCAAGTGGCTTCATCAACGGAATGGTGCGACCACTGCACCTTGCAGAACTTGATGGACTTGTTGCGAGTCCTTCTTTCTGCGGTCTCAAGGATTTTGGTGGGGTGTTCCTGATAAGACAGATCTTCTTGGAGATTGATTAGCTCGTGGTCCACGGTCCTGCCGGGATCCTTGAAGCACTTCTTGAGTTGAGAGATGTGGAAAACATCATGGACTTTGAGTTTTTCCAGAAGTTCCAGGGCATAAGCAACTTCTCCTCTTCTTCCACGAATTTTGAAGGGACCAATGTATCTAGGAGCCAGCTTTCCTTTGATACCAAAATGGTGAGTGCCTTTCATGGGAGTGACACGAAGGTACACGAGATCACCAGGGGCATACACCATGTCCGTGTGCTTCCTGTCATAGTTGCTCTTCTGACGGCTTTGAGCAATCTTCAGGTTCTCAAGAATGATATGCACCTTCTCCTCCGCTTGGGTTACAATGTCAGGACCAAACCAGATTCTTTCTCCTGCACCTGACCAACCAATCGGAGTTCTGCACTTGCGGCCATAGAGAGCCTCAAATGGTGCCATCTTCAGACTTTTCTGGAAGCTGTTGTTGTAAGAGAATTCAGCATAAGGAAGGCATTCTTCCCACTTCATGCCAAAAGATATGACGCAAGCACGAAGCATATCCTCCAGAATCTGATTGATTCTTTCAACTTGTCCTTGCGACTGAGGGTGGTAAGCTGTGCTGAAGTTCAATTTCGTTCCCAAAGCAGTTTGGAAACTTTCCCAGAACTTGGAAGTGAAGATGCTTCCACGGTCTGAACTGATCTCAAGCGGAACCCCATACAGAGAGACAATTCTGTTGATATAGAGCTCAGCCAACTGAATTCCAGAAATTGTTTCCTTGACGGGGAAGAAATGAGCCACTTTGGAAAGCCTATCAATGACAACAAAGATTGCATTGTTGCCCTTCTGCGACCTTGGGAAACCAGTGATGAAGTCCATCTCTACTTTCTCCCATTTCCATTCCGGAGGTTTCAATGGCTGTAGAAGACCAAAAGGTTTCTGATGGACAGCTTTCACTCTGCGGCAGACATCACACTCCGAGACATACTTGGCACAATATCGTTTCAAACCAGGCCACCAATATTGTGTTTTCAGGTCCATGTACATCTTTGTGCTGCCAGGGTGGATAGAAAGAACGGAATCGTGCGCCTCCTTGAGAACTTGCTCTCTCAAACCCGGGTAGTTCGTAACAAACATCCGGTGTTCAAAGAAAAGCGTGCCTTGATCATCGACGTGGAAGGACTCATACTTCGGAAGCTAAAGTTTAGAGATGATCTTTCTGGTGTGTGGATCACCAAGATGACGAGAGCGAATACTTTCTTCCAAGACAGGAGTTGCTAGAAGGTTCAGAAGGTGCCCTTGTTCCACAATTTCAAGGTTGAGTTGACGGAACTCCTCACACAAACGAGGCTGTTGTTCTTCCAACACGAGGTTATTGACATAAGATTTGCGGCTAAGAGCATCGGCCATGACATTAGCTTTGCCCGGTGTGTAGTTGATGGTCAAATCAAAATCATTGATTGCTTCAATCCATCTCCTCTGCCGAAGGTTGAGATCAGGCTGAGTGAAGATATACTTCAGACTCTTGTGATCAGAAAAGATTTCACAACGGTTGCCAAGCAAGTAGTGCCTCCATATTTTCAAAGCAAAGACAACTGCTGCGAGCTCGAGGTCATGTGTGGGATAGTTGATCTCATGCGTCTTCAACTGTCGAGAGGCATAAGCAACAACTTGCTTTTCTTGCATAAGGACCGCACCCAATCCTTGCAAAGAGGCATCACAGAATATCTGGAAAGGCTTGGATGTATCTGGAGGAACCAAGACTGGTGTGGAAGTGAGCTTCTCTTTGAGTGTCTCAAAGCTTTCTTGACAGGCAGGAGTCCAATGATATTTCTTGCCTTTCTTGAGGAGATCGGTAAGAGGCTTCGCTATCTTCGAGAAGTTCTGAACGAAGCGACGGCAATAACTAGCCAACCCGAGAAAACTCCGCACTTCTTTGACGTTAACAGGAGGAAGCCATTCAACAATTGTTTTCACAGTTTCCGGGTTGACTGCAATGCCCTTGGCAGAGATGATGTGACCAAGATAGGTGACTTGAGGCAGCCAAAACTCACACTTTGAGAACTTTGCATACAAGCGGTTCTCACGAAGCTTGTTCAGGACACACCGAAGGTGTTCTTCATGCTCTTCCTTGGACTTAGAATAGACCAGGATGTCATCCAGATAGACCACAACGAACTTATCAAGGTACTCCATGAAGACCGAGTTCATAAGCCTCGAGAAGGTAGCAGGTGCGTTGGTGAGACCGAAGGACATGACCGTGTACTCATACAGGCCATAGCGGGTGGTGAAAGCTGTTTTAGGGACATCTTCCTTGCGAATCTTGATTTGGTGATAACCACTCCTCAAATCCAGCTTAGAGAATACCACAGCTCCAGCTAGCTGATCGAAGAGATCATTAATCCGCGGAAGGGGATATTTATTCTTGATGGTTTTAGCATTGAGAGCCCGATAGTCCACACAAAGTCTATCAGTCTTGTCTCGCTTCTTCACAAAGATTGTTGGGCTACCCCAAGAAGAAGTACTGTGTTGAATGAAACCCAACTTCTCTTATTCAACAAGTTGACGTTTGAGTTCAGCCAACTCAGAAGGACCCATTTTATAAGGCCGCTTGGAGATAGGAGCCGTTCCAGGTTCAAGCTCAATTACAAACTCAACCTCACGATCCGGAGGCATACCTTGCAACTCTTCAGGAAAGACATCTGGGAACTCACAGACCACCGGAACACTCTGAATAGCATCCATAGCATCATCATTCAGAGCCGCCAAAGAGTAAAGCTGAATAGAAGGAGTCAGACTTGGAGAAAAGACTATATGGCCTTCAGGAATCTTCAGAGAAACCGAGCGTTCAGCACAATCAATCACAGCTGCATTTGCTGTCAACCAATCCATGCCCAAGATGATATCAATATCAGAATTGCCCAGAAGAATTAAGGATGCCGAGAACGAAGAGCCACCAATGTCAATTTGATTGCCATGGCTGATATGAGCAGCCCTCATGTTTGACCCAGGAGATAGTACCACCAGACGACGTGACAAAGGAACCCTAGCCAGATCATGCTCTTGTGCAAACTTATGCGAAACAAAAGAATGTGAAGCACCAGAATCAAACAAAACTCGTGCAGGGACTGAGTTAACGGGAAGCATACCCATCACAACTCCCGGTGCATGCTCAGCTTGAGCGGCATTGATGCAGTTGGCACGAGCGACAGCAGACCCGGGCTTGGTGTTGATGTTGAGAGCCCGAGGTGGTGGTGCCCGAATCGTAGGAGAGCTTGACGCAGATCTTGGAGGAGGTGGAGGGAGAGATTTGTTCTTCATCGGACAGTTCCAGTTTATATGCCCCGATTCTCCACAAATGTAACAAACAGCAGGTGGACATGGAGCAACGTGGCCAGGGACTCCGCCAGGCGCTCCAGGGTAAAGGTTGTTGTAGCCCCTAGGAGCAGCAGTGAGGAAGTTTGTTGGCCTTGGTGCGAAACTTGCAGGTCTTGGTGGAGCCAGGAGCGACGGTGGGGTGTTAGGAACCCAGACACGCCGCTTAGAAGGAGTTGACATAGCTGACGAGCTTGATGCATCCCTGTTGTGCTTCTTTGACTCCTCAAACATCTGCCTGCTTGCTTCCTCTTGCAGAGCTGTGTGCTGAAGTTCAAGAAAGGATGCCGGTCTTGCATGAGTGATTGCATACTTAATCGATGCATTGAGCCCTTGCCGGAACCTCTTCTGCTTCTTCTTGTCATCTGAGACCTCATCGCCACCATAACGAGAGAGTTTCATGAAGTTCCTGATGTAGGTGTTGACATTATCGTTTCCCTGTTTGAGGTTGAGAAAAGCTTCCTTCATCCTTTCCATGACAATCTCTGACAGGAATTGCTCTTTGAAAGCTCCAGAGAACTATTCCCAAGTAGGCTGAAAACCAGTGCAGCTTGCCTTCAGGTAATTCTCCCACCAAAGAGCTGCATCTCCCTTTAGAAGGTGAGTAGCACACTTTACCCATTCCTGCTCAGGAACATCAGCAGTGTCGAGTAAGCTTGACATCTCACGCAGCCAATCATCCGCATCGAGGGGTTGATCAGAAACATCAAACTGGCGAGGGTTGAACTTCAGAAAGCTTTTGATGTCTCCACGCTTGGGAGGTGGAGGTAGTGGAGCAAACTCGTTCCTCCGAACACTCTCTTCCAAGCGTTGCTGGTTCTGCTGCATGGCTGCCAAGGCATTTGCAATGTTTGACAAAGCGGCCCCCAATTCTGGTGGTATGTCCTCATCTGAACGGCGTGGTGGAGCCATCCTGAGATTGATATAAAACACAAGTCAGTACTATAATGGAGAATAATAATAATCCAAAATAGTACCAAGATGTAATTAACCAAGATTAAAGGATACAATTCACTAAGATGATATAAAATATCAACATAGTTCAAAGCACCTAGAAGATATTAAGCATATCGCACACGACTGAAAAGGAGTGTGGTACACAGATATATCAAAGAAAAATTTTCCACAAATTTTGGCATTAAAATACCAATAGATGCGCAAAATTACTTAACGAATCAAGATTAGTGACTCTACCAATTCAATATACAAAAGCGAATGACAAGAGTAGTGGTATGGTCGCGACTCCATCCCGCACTCAAATCATTACTCCGCACATGAATAAGTATTACACATATCCTAACCCCTTCTTCTCACGTTGAACCTAAGATTGGTAACTACGGGAACGAACAACCCAAACAAGATAGCGTCGGATACAAAGAGTAAGACAGATCACGTCGGTCTACAACGAATTAGATAGATCGCGTCGGTTTGCAAAAGCCTGTCGGTATGGAATGTACCAACAGTTGATAACCAAGAGGACGATTAAGATAACAATTTGGATGCAACAGATAGACAAGGGATTACACACACACACACACACACAACCTATGGTACTACGGAATCCCAGAACACGTGAATCCTAGTTTGAACTTTTAAGAAGAGGATTGAAACGTTACACTTCCTTACCAGAAAAGGGTGGTGGGTGGGTAAGAAGAAAAATGGAAGCAGTCCTACTCTCGCGTTTTGTTTTTCCCTAATATACATAACTACCAAAAATATTTTCTAGACTGACAACGACCATTTGGCTGAGACCCTGAAGGTCGGGATGGCTCTGATACCAATTGTAACTACCTCGGTGAATTACGCTCCTAGATACAAGCCTGGATGAGCAGTAGTGGTTGAAATAGTACGGTGGGGCCCCAAAAGCCACTCACGGGTAGACCTTTCGGCCGTCCCAACCACTACCAACTCAACGGGACCTGTACGGGCGGCGTAATCGGCAGGCGAAGGGATCAACTACATACACAAGTGGGTATGTATGCAAGCCACCATACAATAGTACATCAGAGCCATACCATCTAAAAAGAAAGGAAATATAGCAACGCCATACGGCAAGATTCAAATATCCTAGATACATCTATAATTTAGGATATCTCCTCATACATCACATAACAGAGTATCAAGCGGAAGAGGCAAACAAGATCCGAGTACGGATAAGAGGAAAATTGGCATAAGATGCCCAGAAATAAGCACATCCCGCCCACAGATCTCACGGATCCCCATTCCCGGAATCTCTACACCGAATGGTCGTTGCCCACATCGTCAGACTCCTCCACCCAGTATCCATCTCCGGAGTGCACCTGTTCATCTAAATCAAACAATTTATCGTGTGAGACCCTAGGGGTACTCAGCAAGTCTTTATGCCTCTAAAGGGGACACAACCTGGGGTGACGCAATTGCAGCAAAATAGAAAAACCCTAACAATTCTACAGATACTCGCTAACCATCCGCCTAACCAAAGATAGACGAATGTCCGTGAATTAAGGACAACAGTTATAACAGTAATTTTAACAGATCCACCCTCCTCCCCGCTTACCAACGAGGAAGCGGACGAACAACCCCCATCCGTTGGCAGTTTTATTAACCATTCCATGAGACTTGCACTATTTACTAGTCAGTTGTTTAGTCAGATTAAAAGCGGTACTTTAGTTATGCTTGTCTATGATCGAGAAACTGTGCTCCAAGTCGTCCATAACCGCGGACACGGCTTTCAGAAAGTTTTACCCTGCAGGGGTGCACAAATAGCAACACACACTCGCTCAACCTCGGAAAAACCAAATCAAAACCCAACGAGGCCTTCACGACAAAGCAATCACAAGATTCAGAAATATTTCAGTGGGCCACCCCTTGGAGTACACCCGCAACGAAGCTAGCTGACTCCGAGACAGACCCAAGGTTAGTGGGGCCGGCTGTAAACGACTGGGAACCCGAAAACTCGAGCTTGTCGATACAGCGAAAACGGTTCACGATTCCTAAACAGTACAGTGTGCTCCTCGCACAATCTTAAATAAAGCAGTAAGACATGGCATAAGTATAGGATAGTAAATAAATCCTCGAACTAGTTTGTGGCCCCAAGAAATAAGACGGAATCAAGCTCTGGCTGAGGGGGGTCCCATAAGCCTCCCGGATATGGTTAGCGCGAATATTCAAGGAACAGGTTTCAAGTACTCGGGGTCTTACGGGACACAAGTGAGCAGGAAAAACCAAATAGCAGATGTTGCTCATCGGTGCCACTTTCATTAGTTATCCCAACTACTCAAGTTAAGTTGTTTAGGTACCTCGTTATCCAACAGACACTCACATACCCTACTCATGCTGTTCTACGACTCGCATGGCTCAAACAACTCCTGTAGTAATGGCTCATGGGATGGAGGAACAAGCTCGGTGGGGTTTAAAAGTAAAGGCTATGCAATGCTTGGGATTCAGTTTAATGCAACCGCGACTCAATGATGCAAGAATAAGATAGAGGCAATAGGTATTGTATGTATGCAAGCATGTGGTAGTGCTTGCCTGGCAGCTCAGTTGAAGCGAGAGACGGATCTGGGTAGTGCTCCTGGTGCTCTTGGTATATCCCCTGCTCAGAGTCTATTCGAAGAAGAACCAAACAAACAAGGGCCAACATAAATAAAGTGCGCAAGCATATGAATAAAATGCATCAAGCAAACAATCATGCCATGATGAATGATGCACAAGTTACATGGCAATAAGGTAGCATGGCATGGGTGAGGTGTAGGGTACAAGGAATAACATTTTTATTGAGTTTTGGGCACTTTTTTATTGTCAAATTAGTTGCTGTTTGCATTATATTTATATGATGCATGCTTCAATTCATAACATGGATAGCATAAACAGGAAGGTCTCGTCGAGCTGATCATTTTAGACATATCATTTGTCAGATTCGGAGTTATAAATCAAAAGTTATTAATTTATTAAGTCCCAGTGGCATTTTGATGTAATTAACTCAACTTGGAATTTAAAATGTGCACAATATAATTTGAATAGCATATTTGAAATCCTCACATTTTTCTGATCCAAAAACATATATTATATGTATTATTTGAGTTTGTATTTTAAAAGTTATATTAAAACAGAATTTGAGTTTGAATTTAAATTATTTGATTTAGATTTGAATTTTTAAACAGACAGCCAGCTAAACTTTTTGCACTCAGGCTCAGCTAGCCCCAGTCGCTGACAGGGGGACCGGTGCTGACTGGACAGACACACACGCGCAGACGGCGTTTCACACCGCGGCTACTCTAGACTCTGAGACGGATAGGTGGGACCTGCGGGCGTCTTGAGCCACTTGCAATGAGGCAGCTGCAGGCCACGTGGCTTAGGGAGGGGGACTGCGGGTTGGGTAACAAGTTCTTCAGGAGCCTTTTTGCAAAACGGCCGTGACACAGACAGGTGGGGCTCCGAGGGACCGCGGGTTGACGCAACAAAACGCGAGGGGGGGGGTAAGTGCAAAACGACCACGTGCGTACTGTTTTTCTTCTCTCTGAACTAACTGACGGAAACGGAGCGGCTGGCGCGGCGAGGGGGATCAAACCAGCGATCTGGGGCGCGCGCGCGGAAGCGGCAACCACGGGGCTGGGCTAGGTTGTTGACAGGAGGGAGGAAGGCGGCTAGATAGGATCTGTGCGCGGGCGGAAGCTAGCGGACAGAAACGTGCAGCGGCGCGCAGAGGGTGCTCGATGAAACTTCCAGCGAGGCTAGGGCGTTACAGAGAGGCGGAGCGTGTCCAGGGGGGTCGTGGGCTCACCGGGAGGTCGTCGGTGGCGTTGGATCGTGCAGGGGAGCAGCAGGTCGGCGACGAGGCGAGCGATCTTGGCGGCTAGGGTTCCGTCTGCTCACGCTTGGGCAGGGTCTGCCTCCTCTTGATTCGTGCACGGGCTGCAGGGGCCTCCATCTCTTCTCGACACGCCACCCCACGCCCGCCTCCTCGTCGCAGTGAGCGCCTGGTGGTGGCGGTGATGGTGGTGTGAAAAGAGGCGAGAGGGCGGCAGGGCCTCTAGATGGGATCTGGGGAAGGCTAGAGGGTCGAGGGAGGGTAGATAAGGTCGGGGGCAGGTGAGGTTGCGTGGGGGAGGGGAAGGTTGGCTCGGCCACCTTTTGGGCACCCTCTCTCACGTGATCGGCAGGGCAGGCACATGGGAGAGGGAGGGGAGGCTGCAGTTGGGCCAGGGCGAGGCTAGAGAGGTGGTAGGATCGGTGGAGGGGCCCCCATGCAGAGAGAGAGAGCTGAGAGAGAGGAGGCTCGGGCTAGGGTAGGGTTGGAGCTAGGGTAGGAGAGAGAGGGGGCATGGCTCGGGTACAGCTAGGGTTTGGGGTGGGGTAGCAGCTAGGTGGGCCAGGGAGAGAGGGACCAGGTGGGGCCAGCTGGAATAGGCTCGGCATGGATGGAAAAGAGGGAGTGGGGTAGGTTTAGGTTTTAGCTAGGATGGGGTATGGTAGATTAGGGTTTAGAGAGAGGGGGGGTGTGGTTTAGATTTGATGGAAGGGTGAGGGTTAACATGAACCAACACAAAATTAAAAGAGGGTGTGATGAGGTGGTGGAATTTTAGCTAGATCACACAAGATCAAGCAAGAGGAGGTGATAAGGAAAAGAGAGGTAGATTAGATGGGGTGGTCTAGAGAGGATGGAAAAGAGAGGAGAGAAGAGAGAATGGTTTAGGGTTTGCTTATGTCAAGATCAAGCCAAGCACAAGCCAAGCTTCAACAAGATCAAGACACGAAAAGAGAGGGATGTGGTGATAGGGTTTAAGCAAGATCAACATAGATCAAGCCACAAGAAAAGATAGGGATAGAGATGATCCACTCCAAATTCAAATCAAAAACCAAAGGACAAGCAAAAGGTGGTACTTGCATGGGCCATGCATAATCAATTGATACCATGTTTATCTTTGTGAAAACAAGATTATTTACATGGCATTTTCTTATGCATTCCAAAGGGGTGGATTAAGGCCAAGCAGAAGGAACTAGTGTTGGATCCACCCAATCCACATGAGCTAGGTAACTCAACAAATGCCAGCTCATAATAATTGGATGGTGGAATTATAAGGTGGTGAAGACAAGGTGGTGGAATCAATAAGAGACATGCCCCCAATTCAACTTGGGCATTTAACAATATATCAAGAACCAAATACAATATCAAGAGGCAAATACAAATAATAATGCATGTGGGATAAGAACCAAAACAAAAAGGGGTTTTGTATGATGCTCAAATGCAAGGTGGCATGATGACATGAGCATGATATGATGATGATGTAACAATTATATGTAGGAAGCAACCATTATTTTATTAAACCAAGTAGCATTACAGGTGTTAGACAACTGGGATGCTACAGCCAACCTTTGTGTGGATCTTGCAAGTGACCATCTACTATACCAGTTCAACTGACCCCTTTTTCCATACTTCTTCAGTTTTAGAACTGAATCCTTTTCCATACCGCTTTAGTTTTATGTATGATGTGCTGGCTATGAAATGGTGCTATGAAATAACTGTTGGATGTGAAATGGTGCTATTGTGCTTGAGTTCTTAAGGTACGCCTATATTAAACTAATTATGTATGTTGTGAAATGGTGCTACTGCTGTGAATGATGTAGCTTTTCATTGAAAGCAATATCTATTCAAATGGTGCTGCTGTGAAATGGTGCTGCTACTGCTGTGAATGTTGTGAATCATGTGCTGCTACTGTGAATGATGGATGGGGTCAATGGGGCTGGGGCTGTTTTTTCAAGCAGGTATTTCATTTGAGTTTCCTATTTCTCCCGAAGTGTCGATTCACTTCCGCTTCGGTTGAGAAATGGGCACTCGTAGGTCCAAAAATTAGCAAAGGTCATGCCAGATTTTTCGGTCGATATTTGTGCTAAATTTTTGCCTCTTTTTTTATAAAGCAAACATGTCGGCCAATGACGAGGCTGGCCCTTATAAGCACATGAGCGTTGAGGATCAAGCCCGAGAGGCCAAAGGGTTGTTCTGGGGGCGTCCCGAGAGCATGAGGAGGCGGAGGAGGAGATGAGAATGACACCACCACCGGAGATCATTGTAAGATCCCTCCTTTGTAAAGGAAAAGGATCCCTGTGAATGCAATGCTAGTCCCTGGATCATTGCTAGCATCCACAGTTTAAGATGAAGTACACAGAAACAAAGGTCATTTATTACATCCATTCCAGAGATAAAACATAGTCTTTTACATCTCAAGGCCACAGGCCTAATACAAGAGTTTGGAATAAGTAAATAAACATAAGTCTGCATCTTCATGTGCCACAGGCAAACATGTTGAGTGTAGACTCATGACACCTAATCATCATCGGAGTAACCTGCAACATCACAAGTTACAGCCACAGTGGGTCAATACTTTGGAATAGTATTGGCAAGTGATACCTTAGTAAATTTTAAGTGGACTATATTACTATATGCATTTTGGCTAAGTGTAGTTTGGCTTGCTTTGCTCAAAATAGGTTTTTCCTATTAGTTGGAATCTCTAAGTTTTTCTTTATCAAAACTTTTCCCATGAAAGCACCAATAGACATTGGGGTCCTTCACCCTTGTTCACCCACAAGTTTTTACTTAGAAGCTGGAGTGATGAGATTCTTGATAGCTTCCATGTCTTGATGCTCAAGTTGTCCATTGCCATGGACTTGGCTAAGTACTTAGATTTTTCCATCTGCAGAGGTTGTGCACTTTCCCCACCAGACTTGGTTTCCCAAGACAGGACCTTTCAGAAGCCTTCCCTTAGCCAAATGGACGCGTTCCAACCTATCATCCCACTACCACCAACTGTCCAAATGACTAAGTTCTAGCAACTTATGTGGTCCAGGAAGAGCCCATATTGCCAAGTGGCTGCACTATAAGCTTCTCAACACTTGGCCTCTAAAATCCCTTTGTTCCTGGGTGGCATACCACAAGTGAGATACACAAGGTAAACCATGTCCATGGGCCATGTGTAACCACTCCACCAAAAACCACCATTCAAGTCCCATTCCACCCAGGTGATTCATTGAATTAGTTGTTTTATTAAGAAAAACATAAGTCCAAAGACTTAGAAATATTTTCATCATAGCATGTATATACTTTACCACCCTTGTTTGCTACTAGCTAGGCTAAGCATGGCATAGTAACTTAACTTAGGAATTTCCTAGCAATTCTATATCTACTTAGGATTTCCCAACATGACATTTGGCAAAATAGTAACATGCAAGACTTAGCAAAATATTTCTAATGCTTGTATGAAAATATAGGGATAGTAATATTCATGAAGTACCACTTGCCTTGGTAGTGGGGAGAGTAGCACTCTTCACAATCAAAGTCACTAGCACCAAAGTCTACACAAAAATGGTAGCACCAAAATTACACACAATTCATCTACAAACATAAATATATGCATGCATGCAAAATTCTAAGTGATGATTTTTAAAACCCAACCAAGCAAGTGCATAGTACTGAAACATAACCAAGTTAAAAACTTGCTAAATCAAGTTTATTTTACACCAAAACAATTTTCTAAACAATTTCTATACTCAAAATAGTCCTAAACAAGTTTCTGCAAAAGAAACCATTTTAACAGAACCTAAACATTAAACACATTGCATAAACAGAAAGGGCTTGTCTCCCTGATTCCAACGGTATAAAATTTGCAAAAATCTAACGTGGGATTCAAAAGTTATAGCCTAATCAAATTTGAATCTAAATCTGTTTCAAAATCTGTTTTAATCTCAAACCCTAGCCACGCGTCCTATTCTTACTGGCGCGTACCGGTTCGCGTCGGATCACGCACGCGAGCCGTAGGATCTAAGTGGCGATGCATGGTTCAGATCAAAACATAACGTTTTGCTAAGTGGTTCTATCGCACGCGTTGGATCTAGATCCAACGGCTCTCGATCAAGCGACCACGTTATGGCGGCGCGCGGCGACGGCGAGCGGCGGAGCGCTCTATCAGTGGCGGCATTGGCGTTCTAGGTCGCTCAGGGAGGGAAGGGTGTGCTTACCAGAAGCGCAAGGTCGAGGCGAATCTCCACGTGGAGGTGGCTTGGCAAGGGGCGCACTGCAGGGGCTGCTGGAGCTCGTCGGAGTTGTGCACGGCGTCGGGTGGGTGCTGTCGAAGTGGTTGCCGAGATATCACGTCGCCCTAGAACGAACCAGATGGATTAGAGGACGCGCAACACAGTGGCGAACAATCCCGTATGCAAGAGGGGGCAAGGGGCGCGCTATGCTTACCGTAATTGGTCGCCGGAGTTGAGCGGCGGCTCGGTCAGTTGCGGGCACGAACGGGGACGGCGTCCTGGGTCACGAGAATGCAAACGAAAGGTGTCAGGATATGCACGAGATCACGCTGGGCACGATAGGTTGAACCAGAGGAAGGGGGCGGTCGAAGCTCACCGGAATCAGTCGCCGGAGTTCGTCGGTGCTGTGGGGTCTCGAGGTCAAATGTGCGCAGCCTGGTGGCGGAGTGAGCGAGGAGAGTGGGGGGAAATGACCGCGGCGGCGAGGGGTTCTTATAGCCAGAGCAGGGCGTGGAGTTACTCGCGGAATCAAGGGAATTTAACGCAGTAGTGCGCATGCAGTAACGGCGAGAGCGCGCAGCGGTAGCGTGATTACGACGACCACGGGGTCACGAGTCCACTCGTTAGCGAAATAAGCAGAAGGGGGGTGGGGTCTGGGTGTCAGTGACCGCGTGGGTGCGTCGGCGCGTGCGAGAGAGAGAGGTGGCCAGGGTGGGCTAGCTGGGCCGGTTCTGCTGTTGGGCTAGAATAGGAGCGCCTGGCCCTTTTCTTTTCTTTAATCCTTTTCTTTTTCCAGCATGAATTTCAGGAATGGTTTTCAAATGAATTCAAACTCTTTTTTGAATTCAAATCTATTTGGGATTTTTGCAGTGTGCAACAGTCTCAATTCTAGGCATAAAACCATGTGGTTACTTTGAAAAGGCTTGGTCATTTTTGGAAAAACAAAATAACAGAGACTTTGCACTTGATTTGCAAATGTTTGAAAATGATTTTTGAAACCATTTATATTTTGTAAAAAATTGTTCTAACTCCACACTCAAACCAATCAACAAGGGAGACAAACAATCTAGGTTTAAAACATTCAAACTCTCAAATGGGGATAGCCATTGGATTTAAGTTTGCTCACATAAAATGATAGAACTATGTGCTTCTGTTTTTCTTGAAATGAGTTTGAATTTTGATCTCAAAACTATATGCATGAATGAATGATATGCAATCTTTGAAATCATGAATTTAGGGATGTTACAAATCTAACCCCCTTAAGGTGAATCTCGCCCTCGAGATTCGTATTGGCTAGCAAATAGGTGAGGGTGGTCTTTCCGGAGATCATCTTCTCTTTCCCATGTTGCTTCCTCTTCGGAATGATGATTCCACTGTACTTTGCAAAACTTGATAGTCTTTGTCCTTGTGACTCTTTCTGCAGTCTCTAGAATCTTGATAGGTTTCTCTTCGTAGGTGAGATCACTTTCCAACTGAACCTCCTCTTAAGGTATAGTATCCTTCAAAGAAGTTTCTTCCATTTCTGGGTGAAATTTCTTAAGCTGACTCACATGAAACACATTATGGACAGCTGACAGAGATTCTGGCAATTCAATTTCATAGGCAACTTCTCCTTTGCGACTCAAAATCTTGAATGGCCCAACATATCTTGGTGTTAATTTTCCTTTGACTCCGAATCTTTTCACTCCACGAAGTGGTGACACTCTAAGGTAAGCTCTATCACCAACTTCGTAGGTGACCTCTCTACGCTTAGGATCTGCGTAGCTTTTCTGTCAGGATTGTGCTATCTTTAACCTGTCCTTAACCAATTTGACCTTCTCTTTGGCTTCTTTGATAAGATCTGGCCCGAATAAACTTCTTTCTCCCACACCATTCCATAATAATGGGGTGGTACACTTTCTTCCATAGAGAAACTCAAACGGTGCCATCTCAATGCTGGCTTGATAGCTGTTGTTATAAGAAAATTCTGCGTAAGGCAGACTTTCATCCCAACTTGCTCCATAGTCTAGGGCACATGCCCTCAACATGTCTTCAAGAATTTGATTAGTTCTTTCTGTTTGTCCATCTGTTTGAGGATGAAAAGCAGTACTGAATTCCAACCTCGTTCCCAATGACTCATGTAGCTGTCTCCAAAAATGGGAAGTGAATTGAGTTCCCCTATCAGATACAATACTCTTGGGCACACCATGTAGACATACAATTCTACTCATGTAGATTTTGGCTAACTTAGCACTTGTATAGGTTGTCTTCACGGGTATAAAATGATCCACTTTAGTTAGGCGATCCACTACTACCCATATGGAGTCATATCCTGATCTGGTCCTTGGTAATCCGGTAATGAAATCCATACCAATCTTGTCCCACTTCCAATCAGGAATAGATAGTGGTTGAAGCAAACCTGCTGGTTTCTGATGCTCCGCTTTCACTCTACTACACACATCACATAAGGCAATATGTTCAGCGATGTCTCTCTTGAGATTATTCCACCAAAATCTTTCTTTCATGTCCATGTACATTTTGGTGTTACCCGGGTGAATAGAATACGGAGAGTTGTGTGCTTCCTACAAAATTAGTTTCCGCAACTCCGGATCTTGTGGAACACAGATACGTTTCCCATGCCATAAAGTACCCTGTTCGTCTTCATGGAAACTTTTGGCTTTTCCTTGGCCAATCTTTTCCTTAATCTCTTCAATTTCTTTATCAACCTTCTGGGCTTTTCTGATCTTGTCCAACAGAGTGGGTTGAACATCCAATGACATGAGATGTCCTTCAGGCACAATCTCCAACCTGAGTTTTCTAAATTGGGTACACAGATCATCTGGCAATTCTCCTTTGGTAAGGCCATTCACAAATACCTTGCGACTTAGAGCATCTTCTACAACATTTGCTTTACCGGGGTGGTATTGCAAACTTAAGTCATAGTCCTTGATGAGCTCTAACCATCTTATTTGTCTCATATTGATTTCCTTCTGGGTGAAGATATACTTCAAACTTTTGTGATCTGTGAACACTTCACAACGCTTCCCCAAAAGGTAGTGTCTCCATGTTTTGAGTGCATGGACAACAGAGGCTAACTCCAAATCATGAGTAGGATAGTTTACTTCATGAGTTTTGAGTTGTCTCGAGGCATAAGCCACAACTTTACCGTCTTGCATTAGTACTGCACCCAAACCTTTATGAGATGCATCACAATATACTTGGAAATCCTTTTCCAAGTATGGCAGACATAAAACTGGTGCTGTCACAAGTCTCTTCTTCAACTCCTGAAAGCTGACTTCACAACCTTCAGACCAAGCAAACTTCTTGTCTTTCTTTAACAATTCAGTCATTGGCTTAGCAACCTTTGAGAAATTTTCAATGAACCTTCTGTAGTAACCTGCTAAGCCAAGGAAACTACGAACTTCTTTCACGGACTTGGGAGATTCCCATTCAGTCACAGCTGAAATCTTAGCAGGATCAACTGCTACACCATCCTTTGTCATAACATGACCAAGGAACCCAACTTCCTCTAACCAGAATTCACATTTGCTGAATTTGGTATAAAGTTTATGCTCTCTTAACTTCTCAAGTATCAAACGCAAGTGTCCTTCATGCTCTTCTTTGCTCTTGGAGTAGACTAAGATGTCATCGATGAAAACGACAACGAACTTGTCAAGGAATTCCATGAACACTTTGTTCATCATGTTCATGAAGTATGCTGGAGAATTAGTCAAACCAAAAGGCATTACGGTATACTCATACAATCCATACCTTGTGGTGAACGCTGTTTTAGGTATGTCTTGTTCTCTTATCTTAAGTTGAAAATAGCCTGACCTTAGATCAATTTTTGAGAACACACATGCTCCTTCAAGCTGATCAAACAAGTCATTGATCCTAGGCAAAGGATATTTGTTCTTGATAGTTACCTTGTTGAGTGAACGGTAATCTATGCATAACCTTTGACTTCTATCTTTCTTCTCTATGAACAAGACTGGGGCTCCCCAAGATGAAGAACTTGGTTGAATAAATCCTTTCTGCAACTGTTCTCCAAGTTGCTTCTTGAGCTCTTTCAGTTCATCAACTGACATTTTATACGGTCTCTATGCTATTGGTCCAGACCCTGGTACCAAATCTATCAGAAATTCTACATCTCTATCTGGTGGCATTCCCGACAGTTCTTCCGGAAATACATCTGGATACTCCCTCACAATTGGCACACTGTCCATGCTAACCCCCTTAAGAGAATTTAGCATACTCCTTTTTGCTTCAAAGCTGGTCTTGAATCTGATCCTTTTATTTTCTGGGGTTGTGAGTGAGACAGTATGATTGGCACAATCTATCACTCCTTTGTACTTAGTCATCCAGTCCATTCCAAATATGACATCCAATCCTTGGGAGTTTAGAATTATCAAGTTAACGGGAAACTTATACTTCCCAAATTCTATGACTAGGTCATGACATCCTGAATTCACTATCATTTCTCCACCAGGAGAACTTACTTTTATAGGACACCCAATAGTTTCTACCGGTAGTTCATTTCTTTCAACAAATGCCTCTTGATATGAATGAATGAGATGCACCAGTATCAAAGAGTACAAATGCTGGAATAGAATTTATTCTGAACTTACCAGCAACAGCATCAGGCTCCTCATAGACTTCCTCCACATTGATGTGGTTCACCTGTCCTTTCTGGAAAGGATTGAGCTTGACAGGTCCTTCAACTTTCTTTTCAAGGCACTCATTTGCGTAATGCCCCATCTTCTTGCATTTGTAGCATTCAACCTGACTGATGTCTCTCTTAGCAGGCTGACTTACACTTCCATTACCATTGTGGTGGCTCTTATGTCCACTCTTGTGGTTCTTGTACTTGTCATTGTCATGACTGCGATGATGCTTGTTGTCATGATGGTTGTGGTTGTGGTGCTTATTGAATTTCCCATGCTTGTGGGATCCTGAGCTTCCACTGTCATCATGGTGAGATCGTTTGTGAGACGATCCCGAGCTGTGCTTGTCGGAGTGGTTCCTCTTTCTTCTTTCCACTTGTTTTATTTTGTTCTCCAATAGAGCAGCCTTGTCACAGAGCGACTGATAAGTGGGAACATAGGCCACAGCCAATTGCAGATTCAGCTCATCATTCAAGCCTTCCAGAAATTTTTCCTTTCTCTTGGCATCGGTGTCCACTTCATCCGGTGCATAACGCGCCAGATTGTTGAACTCCTCAATGTATTCAGCCACGCTGCGGTGGCGCTGCTTCAGATTGTGAAACTCTTTCTTTTTCAGGCTCATTATTCCGATGAGATATGAGCAGTGCGAAAACCATCCTCAAAGATAGCCCAAGTCACCTCATCTATGGGAGTGGTGATCTGGAAATTGTCCCACCAAGTGGCGGCTGGCCCTTCCAGCAGATGTGTTGCAAATCTGACCTTTTCAGCATCCGTGCAGCCCACGGTTACTAAGTCCTTGTTTACAGAACATAGCCAATCATTGGCCACCATGGGATCAGTCGTCCCTAAGAACTTAGTTGGCCTCAATCTCAAGAATCTGGTGAGCATATCAAAGCCCGGAGGGTTGTTGTTGTTATTGTTGTTGTTATTGGGGTTGTTGTTGTTGTTATTGTTTTGGTTCTGGATGAATGTTGTCATCATCTGCATTAGCTGTGTTTGAGCGGTCATCAATTGCTGCATTTCTGGAGTGATGTTGTTGTTGTTGGGGTTGGGGTTTGCACGACGGTGAGGCATCTGTGGTTTATTCAAATAGAGATAAGAATGAGATACCCATAAATTTTTTCATGCACATTACATCACATAGGCAACACATAGCATGCAACACAAGATAAAAAGTTCAACAACATGATAACAAGTTCACGAAGTAAAACACACATGTAGCAAGCCATCCACATGTCGGATGGTCCAATAATAAGTTCTCAAATAACAAGTATGATAATAAAAGATAAACGAGTAGTCAAGTCTACTCATCAACATCAATCTCCTCCTCGACAAAGGTAAGACCTGCGTTCTCCATTGCGGCCTTGTTCTCCTCAACGGTAGTGGTCAAGGACTCTATCTTGGCCTTGAGAGCCCTCTTCTGGGAACGAAGCCTCTCTATCACCGTCTGCTGCTGCTCTAGCTCGAAGTCCTTGGACTGCAGTTCTTCAGTCATGTCCTGGATCTTCTTGTTCCTATCATGGACACGCTTCTCCTGACTCTTGAACTTCCTGTCCTGGGTCTCGAACTTCGCCTCCATTTCCTTGACTATCTCGTCCTGCTGCGCGAAGAGCTTGTCCTTCTCATGGCTGCACAGGCTCGTCATTCGAGCATGACATTGGTCCTGTCCGTGTCCACGTGCCTAATGAGAGACTCTAAGTCCTGGAGGTATAGGCGTATCGGCTCTGCTGCGTCCCTCGAGTCGTCCTCGAAGTCGATGGACTCTCCATCCTCATCACGTCTTTCGAAGACGTGGAAGTGGGTGCCTCTAACCTGTCGGGAGTGTCGACCTAGCATACGTCCTATCAGGTCCTGCATAACTACCTTCATGCCTCTCTCCCTGTCATCGTGCATAAGCTTGAAGACGATGGCCTCCGTAGTAGGCTCTGTCTGGCGTCCGGGCTGGTTCACCTTGAAGCCCCAGAGGTCCTTCCTCTCGAACTTGGTGAATGGATGCACCATGATGGTGGGAAGAGGGAGATTGAGCAAAGTGGTAAGCTCAACGATATGAGGACCAAAATGGGTAACCTGGAACTCCTCAACAGTGCTGATGGTAATAGGCATCTATTTATAAGATAGAAAAGTTAGAACAACACAATTCAAGATAAAACAAAAGACAAATCATCACATACATATCCCTGGGAAGCAAAACACACAAGTCATGCATACATAAAACCATTACATCAACCAAGGTCCAATCTTATTTTAAGGTAACATTTTGGAAAATAAGCTGATAGGTGGTGGTCCAACTAACGAAGTACGTTTACAGTCCTATCTCACTGGATCTGTTGGCTAACACAATGTTCCTAGAAGCAATCAGCCTATCTTGCTCACATGATTCCATCACTAAGTCTATAATATCTCCTCTTAAGGTTCGGTTGGTAGCTTCCAACTCTTGGGTAAGTTCCTTCTCTTTCATCAAGTCTTTTTGGAGGTTGAGCATTCTGCACTTGACTCTAGCACTAAGTTCTTTGATAGTCCTCCAAGCTGCTTCTCTTGCTGACTCAAAGAATGTGGTGTGCACCACAGTGTTGGTGTACATGCAGAATCCTGTTTCTTTGTGGTTGTCTTCCTTGTTTTTGTACAAGTGAAGTTGCACCCACCAGTACTCAAATCCTTCATCCATCACTGCAAAGCCTTTGTACACAGCTGCACCATGTATTTCCATTGCCACCATGAGGTCCTTGAGAATTTTGGGGAACTCAGTCTCACACTCCAAGGTCATGGTCATGAGTGGTCCTTTCCTTACAGCTTCGTTGATGGAGTTCATCTACAAATAGAGATGAGAATGAGAAGATTAGAAAAGTTTACGAGAAGAATAGACAAGTGTAGAAGTAGTTGAAATTTTTTCCTTAGTGGTTTCCAATCCTAGGGTCATAATCCTACAGGCAACACAGTGCTCTGATACCATCTGTAAGATCCCTCCTTTGTAAAGGAAAAAGATCCCTGTGATTGCAATGCTAGTCCCTGGATCATTGCTAGCATCCACAGTTTAAGATGAAGTACACAGAAACAAAGGTCATTTATTACATCCATTCTAGAGATAAAACATAGTCTTTTACATCTCAAGGCCACAGGCCTAATACAAGAGTTTGGAATAAGTAAATAAACATAAGTCTTCATCTTTATGTGCCACAGGCAAACATGTTGAGTGTAGACTCATGACACCTAATCATCATCGGAGTAACCTGCAACATCACAAGTTACAGCCACAGTGGGTCAATACTTTGGAATAGTATTGGCAAGTGATACCTTAGTAAATTTTAAGTGGACTATATCACTATATGCATTTTGGCTAAGTGTAGTTTGGCTTGCTTTGCTCAAAATAGGTTTTTCCTATTAGTTGGAATCTCTAAGTTTTTCTTTATCAGAACTTTTCCCAAGAAACCACCAATAGACATTGGGGTCCTTCACCCTTGTTCACCCACAAGTTTTTACTTAGAAGTTGGAGTGATGAGATTCTTGATAGCTTCCATGTCTTGATGCTCAAGTTGTCCATTGCCATGGACTTGGCTAAGTACTTAGATTTTTCCATCTGCAGAGGTTGTGCACTTTCCCCACCAGACTTGGTTTCCCAAGACAGGACCTTTCAGAAGCCTTCCCTTAGCCAAATGGACGCGTTCCAACCTATCATCCCACTACCACCAACTGTCCAAATGACTAAGTTCTAGCAACTTATGTGGTCCAGGCAGAGCCCATATTGCCAAGTGGCTGCACTATAAGCTTCTCAACACTTGGCCTCTAAAATCCCTTTGTTCCTGGGTGGCATACCACAAGTGAGATACACAAGGTAAACCATGTCCATGGGCATTGTGTAACCACTCCACCAAAAACCACCATTCAAGTCCCATTCCACCCAGGTGATTCATTGACTTAGATGTTTTATTAAGAAAAACATAAGTCCAAAGACTTAGAAATATTTTCATCATAGCATGTATATACTTTACCACCCTTGTTTGCTACTAGCTAGGCTAAGCATGGCATAGTAACTTAACTTAGGAATTTCCTAGCAATTCTATATCTACTTAGGATTTCCCAACATGACATTTGGCAAAATAGTAACATGCAAGACTTAGCAAAATATTTCTAATGCTTGTATGAAAATATAGGGATAGTAATATTCATGAAGTACCACTTGCCTTGGTAGTGGGGAGAGTAGCACTCTTCACAATCAAAGTCACTAGCACCAAAGTCTACACAAAAATGGTAGAACCAAAATTACACACAATTCATATACAAACATAAATATATGCATGCATGCAAAATGCTAAGTGATGATTTTTAAAACCCAACCAATCAAGTGCATAGTACTGAAACATAACCAAGTTAAAAACTTGCTAAATCAAGTTTATTTTACACCAAAACAATTTTCTAAACAATTTCTATACTCAAAATAGTCCTAAACAAGTTTCTGCAAAAGAAACCATTTTAACAGAACCTAAACTTTAAACACATTGCATAAACAGAAAGGACTTGTCTCCCTGATTCCAATGGTATAAAATATGCAAAAATCTAACGTGGGATTCAAAAGTTATAGCCTAATCAAATTTGAATCTAAATCTGTTTCAAAATCTGTTTTAAACTCAAACCCTAGCCACGCGTCCTATTCTTACTGGCGTGTACCGGTTCGCGTCGGATCACGCACGCGAGCCGTAGGATCTAAGTGACGATGCACGGTTCAGATCAAAACATAACGTTTCGCTAAGTGGTTCTATCGCACGCGTTGGATCTAGATCCAACGGCTCTCGATCAAGCGACCACGTTCTGGCGGCGCGCGGTGACGGCGAGCGGCGGAGCGCTCTGTCAGTGGCGGCGTTGGCGTTCTAGGTCGCTCATGGAGGGAAGGGTGTTCTTACCAGAACCGCAAGGTCGAGGCAAAGCTCAACGTGGAGGTGGCTTGGCAAGGGGCGCACTGCAGGGGCTGCTGGAGCTCGTCGGAGTTGTGCACGGCGTCGGGCGGGTGCTGTCGAAGTGGTTGCCGAGGTATCACGTCGCCCTAGCATGAACCAGATGGATTAGAGGACGCGCAACACAATGGCGAACAATCCCGTATGCAAGAGGGGGCAAGGGGCGCGCTCTGCTTACCGTAATTGGTCGCCGGAGTTGAGCGGCGGCTCGGTCAGTTGCGGGCACGAACGGGGACGGCGTCCTGGGTCACGAGAATGCAAACGAAAGGTGTCAGGAGATGCACGAGATCACGGTGGGCACGATAGGTTGAACCAGAGGAAGGGGGGTGGTCGAAGCTCATCGGAATCAGTCGCCGGAGTTCGTCGGTGCTGCGGGGTCTCGAGGTCAAATGCGCGCAGCCTGGTGGCGGAGTGAGCGAGGAGAGTGGGGGGAAATGACCGCGGCGGCGAGGGGTTCTTATAGCCAGAGCAGGGCGTGGAGTTACTCGCGGAATCAAGGGAATTTAACGCAGCAGTGACTGCGGCGAGTAACGGCGGCGAGAGCGGCGCAGGCGCGCGTGATTGGCGAAGACGACGACGGGGTCACGGGTCCACTCGTCAGAGAAATAAGCAGAAGGGAGGTGGGGTCTAGGTGTCAGTGACCGCATGGGTGCGTCAGCGCCTGCGAGAGAGAGAGAGAGGTGGCCCGGGTGGGCTAGCTGGGCCGGTTCTGCTGTTGGGCTATAATAGGAGCGCTTGGCCCTTTTCTTTTCTTTAATCCTTTTCTTTTTCCAGGATGAATTTCAGGAATGGTTTTCAAATGAATTCAAACTCTTTTTTGAATTCAAATCTATTTGGGATTTTTGCAGTGTGCAATAGTCTCAATTCTAGGCATAAAACCATGTGGTTACTTTGAAAAGGCTTGGTCATTTTTGGAGAAACAAAATAACAGAGATTTTGCACTTGATTTGCAAATGTTTGAAAATGATTTTTGAAACAATTTCTATTTTGTAAAAAATTGTCCTAACTCCACACTCAAACCAATCAACAAGGGAGACATACAATCTAGGTTTAAAACATTCAAACTCTCAAATGGGGATAGCCATTTGATTTAAGTTTGCTCACATAAAATGATAGCACTATGTGCTTCTGTTTTTCTTGAAATGAGTTTGAATTTTGATCTCAAAACTATATGCATGTATGAATGATATGCCATCTTTGAAATCATGAATTTAGGTATGTTACAATCATCGTCGGAGGTGCTGGGGGCAACGAAGGAGATCAAGATTACGAGGGGGACAATGACTACGACATAACTAGTGAAGGTGGGGAGGAGGGTGACACCACCAGCTATAGCGGCGAGCGCACAGATGGCAGTAGCGGCAACCTGGCCGCTATACAAAAGTAGAAGAAGGAGATTAAGGATCAGAAGCCGCAAGTGGTCGCCAACGTCAGTGATGAGTTCACTGAGGTCACAGAAAGTGGCCAACTCATTGTGCCTGTGTCGATTGCCAGCGGGTGCGGCATGAAACTCGGGTGCATCATCCGGGAAAGCATGTCGATCAACACGAAGTACATCCAAAGTGCTGCCCATCGGGATTTGGTCGAGAACCTCCTTAGGAAGCTTCACAAACAATACACAATCCCATAATAGTTCAGAATCCTGGATAGAAATAACCTGGTGAACAAACTAGCATTGACAAAGATGAGCAACACGTTGAGCAGCTAGAAAACCCGGGTAAAGAATAGCATTAACAAAGGTGAAAGCTAGGAGATTATAAGTAGAAAAAAATACAATGCTCAATGGAGAAGAGTTCAAGATATTCAAGGCGGAGTTAGATATCGCTGACTCTAAAGAATGGACTACGTGGGGAAAGAATATGCGAGAGGAGAACTGTCAATACCCGGTTTTTTAATCCCAGATGCCTATTATGCCATACATCACAATCCTAGGATTACCATTTTTGCGAGACATAACAGATTGGATATCACAGTACATCATCCATTACAAACCATACATAAGGTCTTACACAAATAAGGATCTCATGATCTATCCTTAATACAATTCAAGCAGCGGAAATAACGTAATAATAACGATAGAATAGGCGAGGCTCTATCTTCATGGTCACAGGCAATGCTGACCATGGGAGATGATCCTAGTTGCCATAACCTTCCTGCTGTCTGTCTTCCTGATACTCCTCTTCATTGTCTATCCACGGGAATAGCCAGAGACAAAGCCATGAATACTATTTAAGTACTCACAAACTAATACTAAGAAGTGAAGTAGTTTTTGAGTAGGATATACTAAGATCTAGGGTTGTTTTGCAAAAAGCCAGATTTACCTCTACTGAGTTCGGAAGCAAATAAAGCTAGTTGAAAGTTTTATAACACCTAAGTGGGAACTTGAATTTCATATCACAACCCTGTTGTGGTCAATTCAAAGTCATGAATCATTTCACAAGTCATTTTGAAAACATCTAACGATGGAACAGTATGGCCACTCCAACTATCCACAGCCGCGAATGCGGCTATCCGAATAGTTTGACACTCTGCAGAGATTGTACACTTTCACCACAACATTCGATACATCCATCAGGAACAATCCTGAATTCACCATACTCAGTATGCGGATAATCAATCCTAACCTTTCAATTACACGCCCCCATATAGGCACCTCTCCTGTGAGTTTGTCCTCCCAACCATGACCAATTGTCATCTTGGGAACTGCACAGGTGGAAAATCTTCACAAGATAGCCTCAGCTCAGACCTTGGCTGCAAGGGAACCCATACTAAGGTATATAAATTTCCAATCAATCCCTACCCAGATTTCGGGTATTGTGGTAGTATAGTAAAATTGAAATGGTATCGCATCCAGACAACCATCAGTTTTATAAAGGGGCTAAGGCTCATGCCTTAACATTTTCATCATCAAAATCATCTGGTGTTCAAGAACACATGGCAAAATATTTCAATAGAATGACTCATCATTCTAAGGTTTTCATAAACATTTTCACCAAGTATTCCCCTCTAAAGTTGATCAAGTTTTATGCTTAGAACTAGCATCTACATGTGGGGGTAAATACTAATGAGGGGTGATAAGCAATTGGATCTTATCTAAGTTCAATCTCATGCCTTAGGATGACATCAAGATTTATCTAACTTAGGCCAAGTTTTATGATCTTTATGCTACCTTTAAATATCTTTCTGAAATCTACAAGTCACTAAGTAAACTCTAAGATGAAGCTTTAATAAAGAAATAAAGTACTAAGCTTGCAAGTAAAACTAGGATGGGGTATCATCAAATGTATCTAACCAAGCATGCTTAATGCATGGCATAGATTATCTAACTTTCATAGTTGCAAGGGTTAGCTTGCAAAGTCAATAGCTTGCCTTGTGCAGAGCAGTGGTTGAAGTTCTCCTCGGCTTCTTCCTCATAGTATCCTCCTTCCTGCTCGTATCCTTGGTCGGTACTAGCATCTATAAATAAATACAAGGTACACAATCACCACACAATTCTTAACTACTCTATTTAGCATACAAAGGTTTACACTAGATGATCTAGCATCATCATCATTATCACACAAATTAAAGAACTTGTCTTATTTATTTTATTTTAGAAAAGTAATTTCTACTCATTGAAAAACTACTTAAGATTTTAATATTCCCTAACTCAAACATGGGATCATGTTGACACATGTCATAACCACATATTTCAGTACATGTGAATGTGATTTAAAGTGGTGTCACAATTTAATAAAGTTTAACCTTTTTATTTTAATTAAATAAAATGACTAGAATGGCCTATGTGGCATTCTTTTATTACTTGATCATTATTTTTGTATGTAAACCTATATATTTTTATATATTCTGAAAGGTCTTGTTAATTCTGATTTTTCAGAGTTGGAATCAACTCAAAAGCTTTTATGGTTGAATTTTGAAAAATGTTTGAATGAAGAAAAGCTTCTGCATTGTTATTTTTACCATGGGTGATCTACAACTCCAATTGGTTTGAATCCAGTGGGCTTGGATTAACCACTCCAGTACCTTTCTAACAAAATTTGTTTCATGCATTTTGGTTTAGTGAATCAAGATGGGTTGATTTTTGAATCTGGGTACAGAACTAAGTTTAGAACTAAATGGAAAAACCTAAATTTGAATTGTTGGGTTGCGCGGGAGGTTTAACTGGGCCGGCCCACTATGCACAGCGCGTGCGTGGGCTGGTAAGTGGATGTCCCCACTCGTCAGTGAGACAGAGGGGTGCAAAGCGGTATGGGTGAATGTGGACTGCCCGTCAAGCTCTAATCGAACGATTGTGGTTCATCGTCCACGCCTGAACAGGACGCGGCGAGGTTGAACTCTAGCGCGGCCAGTGGGGGTCTACGGGGGCTCACCGGGGCTCCGGAGATGGTCAGTGATGGGGGCGAATGACAAAATCGACGACGGCGATCCTCCTGGTACCACCAGCTCCTCCTAGGGCGGCTCCAATCGACGGCGCCTCTCCTCCTCTGCAGCGGCGAACTCCGGTTAAATTCCAGCCACCTGGTGCTCTCCTTGCTCCGGGGGTGAGTGTGTGTGATTAGTGATAGGTGGGGAGTGATATGGTCTGCTCAAATCAAACGGGGGTGGTCTCCTTTTATATGGCCTGAAGGGGACCGACGGGCGCGGGTGGAGCTCGTTGTGGTCGTCGGCACAACGTGCTAATGGCATGGGCGATGATAGGGGGTGGTGCGTTGCCTCCTGGTGAAGCTCAACGACTTGATGGAGAGGCGTGGGGCGGTGCGGACCGGTCGGAACATCGCGCCATTCTAGCGGGTCCGACGATGATTTTAATGGCGTACATGTGATACGGGTCGCACGACGGTGAACAGGCATGTCTGCGGTGTTGCTGGGGTGCTGGCGATCTTGCTCGTACGCGGCGAGGGCGGCGCGTGGTCTGTGGGATGGTGTCGCAGGTGACGCTCTGGCATGCTCTCGGATCGCTCGTAGAGAGGCTTGGCATGCTCGGGTTGTGTGCTCCAGGGGCTGGCTACGCTCGAGGCTTGGACAGGGGGTGACGATGGACGGTGCTGCGTGTCCCAGACAAGGTTGGCGAGGCTAGAGCTTCTCCTAGCTCGCTGGCGAAATGGGGGTGGCAAGGGTGCTCTCGGCATGGTCACCATTGATGGCTATGCATGCTCACAGTGGTGCTAAGGCTAGTTAAATTAGTTTGATCATCTACTGAGAGTGTAAAGTGACCTAGAGTGGGAACAAGGTTGGCCAAAATCACTGCTCCTAATAGTGTTTTATGTTTGTTTGTTTGCTGCTTACAAGGTGTTTGATGAAATGGCCGCAAGAGATTCAAATTTGAATTTTGGATTCAAACTTGGTGGGTTTGCTAGTTACATACTAGAGAGTCTCTCGTCAGTTGAATTGGTCAAGGGGCACTGGTTTAGTTGGGTTTTGAAAATGTGGGATCTTCACATATGTTATAGATTCAATTTTAAATTGTCATTTGAATGGGGTTGCCAAATGTTTCTGCAAGTTTGAAAGATGGGCTTTGATTCACTTTTACTTGGTCTAGCAAGGGGTGAAAATAATTGTAAAAGTTTCTGTTTGAAATATTGGACTATAAACACTCAAAGTGGCCTAGTTTGCAAGATTGGCAAAAATAACCATTTGCCTTATTTGATTTGTTTTTATTTTATATTGATTTGTTTCTGCTTGGAAATGTTTTAGATGATTTTGTTTTCATCTTTAAACCATTCCTTTCTATTTAGATCAATCACACAAGTCCATTCATGCATTCACACAACCATCACATACACACATGCATTCATAATGATTTGAATTAACAAAAGTTTTTGTTAACCCTAATTTTGGTGATTGGAATTTGATAATCATTTTTCAACATTTTTGGGATGTTACAAGAACATAGGTAACCACCGGCTTGGAAGCGGCGGATACAGAGGGAAACAACCCATTTGGGACAAGGAGGACGCCGAGCTTGAACGCATGGGTAAATACAACACATGGCATAAAATCGCGGACCTACAGCAAAGAAATTTTTCTGGGCCTGCTACTACCTGGACCCGAATACAGGGGAATTCGACACCGACTATTCGAAGGTGAAGGCCTTTGAGTACGAGCTGGTAAGGAATTTACTGCATATCTCTCAAGAGTTTCTAATTACAATAATGAAGCCAAGCATCTAAATGCATGGGTTCATCTCTCCTTGTCTCTCTGTAGGAGAAGGAATTGAATGCTAGTGGTGACTTGTCTTCCCAGAATTCAAAGGTCGAGCCTGGGGACACGGTTTTCAACAGGGCGACAAATGCTTACAAGAAGAGGGAGAAGAAATTGATGCCAAAATCAAGTGGCCGTGTGTCCGACTTCGGTACAAGCATGAAGTTTCCTGAGTACTACAAATAGGACGCAAAGAAGAGAAGGGAGAGGAAGAACCAGTCGGCGGCTCAAGTTAAATTTGAAGGTGAAGACATTAGAGAAAAAGTGGACAAGAAAATAGTGGACAGGTTAGTGGAAGAGAAGCTCCTCGCGATCACCCCCTTGGTTGTTCGAGGGGCTAGCTGCTTGGAATGCGGCAAGTCGACATGGGCCGATAAAGCTGCCCCGCTTTAGTGTCGCCGGACTTGGTGACCCCACCAGACACCATCGCTGCAGCGCAGCTGCAAGAGCTAGTCGCATAGCTGCCCCTGCACCTCTCGCCAAAAATACCAAGTCATAGCCGGCGGCGGCACCAACTCGGGAGTAAGCTGATGATAGGCCTGTGATCCACCCAAAACGTATCTACTTTTCCGAACACTTTTGCTATTGTTTCTCCTCTAATTTGTGTGATTTTGATATAAATAACATGGACTGACGCTGTTTTCAGCATATTTGCTTTGGTGTCTCCTTTTTGTGCAGGAAATCAACTTTCAGGAAAAATCAGAGAAAATATGCTGAAAATCCTATTTTTCCAAAAGACTCACGTAGCCAGAATATGGAGGGGAGAAGATGCCAGAGGGGCCCACACCACCCCATGGCGCGGGCCAGGCCTGGCCGCGCTAGGGCATGGTGTGGCCGCCTCGGACTCCACCTCGACCTCTTCTTTCGCCTACATATACCCTTTGACCTAAAAACAACGGTGGGTTGGACAATATCCAGAGAAGAGTTCCGCTTCGCCGCCACCACCAGAAACCGTGACTCGGAACCAGAAACTCTATTCTGGCACCCTGTCGGGATGGGGAGTTGGAGGAGATCATCGCCATCATCATCACCAACGCCTCTCCATCAACCATCCATGATTCCCCCATCCATGAGTGAGTAATCCCCCGCAGTAGGCTATGGGGATGGTAGGGATTGGATGAGATCGTTCATGTAGTTGCATAAGATTGTTAGGGCATGGTGCCTAGTATCTATTGTTAGTGCTTTTTGACATTGTTGCAACTTGTTATGCTTAATGCTTGTCACTAGGCACGAGTGCCATGATCTCAGATATGAACATGTTATTGATTCTTGATGATATTATTGTGTATGATCTTACCTACAAGTTATATACACATATCATTGTCCACAACCCGAGGCTCCGAAGTGATAGAAATCGGGATAACCGGAGGGGATGGTTGTGATGTGAGGATCACGTGTGTTCATGGAGTGCTAATGATTAGCTCCGGTGCTCTATTAAAAGGAGCACGTTAATTGCCAGTAGATTCCCTAGAGGCCCCGCTGCAATAGGCTCGCAGGACAAAATATTTTATGCAAGTTCTCATTGCGAGAACGTATGACTATATATGGAACGCATGCATATGATTACTTAGTAATTGGATGCTTTATCTTATTTATCTGCAAATGCCCTTGGTATTGATTATTACATGAACTGTCTTGTCCATGCAATGCCCGTCCATCCATCCCTATGCCTATCGCACTTTAATCTTTTTGTTTACTACAATTGTTACCGTTGTCCTTATTTTACTACTGCCTTTATTTTGCTATTGCTATTAAAAAATGTTGCTACTGATGAACTATTGCGAGCAAACTGTTTCCAGGTGCAGCTGAATTGACAACTCACCTGTTAAGGCTTATAAATATTCTTTGGATCCCCTTTTGTCGAATCTATATATTTGGGCTTTAATTCCATCGAAGACTATTGCGATCCCCTATACTTGTGGGTCATCAAGACTATTTTCTGGCGCTGTTGCCGGGGAGCATAGCTTTATTTATAAGTTCACTTTGAATTATTATTTCTCGCTGCTATCCATTCATCATGGGTAAAACTCGTGATAGAAAAGTTCCTATATTACCATCCACTACAAGAAGAGGTACAGTTCTGAACACCTCTGTTGCTCTTGATTCACCATCTGTGATGAGTAAGCTCCTTACACCACCACCACATACACATGTTACACATACTACTACTTCTGCTGAATCTAAAATTGCTTCTGATACTCATGATGTTACTTCTACTATGCTTGATGAGAGTGGTTCATTAGGTCCTTTCCTAGATGCTACAATTGCTAGAACTATAACTGGAAACACTAAAACTCCTAATGAATATATTGCTACACCTATTAGTTTGCATGAGTCTAGAGAGCATCTTAGCTATGATCTTGATGACAGTTATATTGAAATGACTGATGAATTTATTGAAGAATGTTAAAACAATCATGGTGCAAGTGCTACTAAAAGTATTCTTGACAGAAGCACTATTAGACCTAAATTATCTCCTGATGCTAAGTTTGCCACATCTCCCATAAACATTAAAGATAAGGATTATGATTTCTCTCTTGATTTGTCTTATATAACCATTGTTGAGAAAGAACCTTTTTGTTGGACTGAAAATGGAAGTGATGTGGCACATATTCAATATATCTCTATTATGAGTGGCTTCTTTTCTGATGATATTAAGATGCGCACCTACTTTGTTGCTAAAATTTCCCTTTTTCATTAAAAGGTGAAGCTAAAGCTTGGTATAATAATTTATCTCCTAGAACTATTGAAAGTCCTGATGACTTGATTAATACTTTCTTTTAGAAATATTTCCCTCCTAGTGCTCAACATGCCATTTTGCAGGAACTTTTTTATTTTAAACAGGGAGAAAAGGAGAAAATGCTTGAATTATGGGCAAGGTTCTGTGCTTTAATTAAAGCATAGCCTGGATGTCCAATACATAGAAATGAACTTCTTGATATATACTATAATGGACTAACTGATGAATATAGGACATACCTGGATAGTTGTGCTGGTTGTGTTTTCAGGAAAAGGACTCCCGACAAAGCTGATGAATTAATGGCTAAAATAAGCAAGAATTATGATGATTGGACTACACCTGAGCGAACTACACCTGAGCCAACTGTGTCTGAGCCAACCCCAACACCAACACCAAAGAAGAGAGGAATGATTGAATTAAATGATGAAGTGATGAAGGAAGCTAAGAAATATCTTAAGGAGAAGGTATTAAATCTGAAGATGTGAAGAATTTACCTCCTATAGAAGAATTTTGTAAGCCAACCTCTCACTCATCCACCATTGAGGTACACTCTCTCCAAAACTTTGATGATGGTGATATTCCTTACTCTAAACCTCCTGATCAATGCTTAGAAGAATTTGATACTTATGCTGTTAAGCAAGATAATTTTAATATGGGAGTGTAGAATCATCTAATGGAAAACTCTAGAGATATTAATAAGTTGCAAGATATTGTGGAAAGAACCTCTAATGATGTTAAAATTCTTGTTAAACATTTCCAAATTGTTCAAAATCAAATTGATCAGCTTACTAAAGTACAAAAAGATTTGCTAGTTAATGCTTATGGAGAAAAACATGCTTATGAAATTAGAACTAGAAGTGGTGTTTTCACTCAGGACCCCTTATATCCTGAGGGACATCCTAAAAGAATTGAGTAGTATTCTCAACAAGCTAAAAATAGTGGTACTTCTTCTAAAAGAAACAAAAAGAAACATAAAACAGTTGTGGAATCTTCCGATCCTTGTAAGACCCCACCTATATAAAGTTAAATATCCTTGTGTTTACAATGCTAGTCCCTGGATCAATAGCTAGCATCCACAGTTAAGATGTAATATCAAGAAACAAAGGTCATAATACAACTTTATAACCAGGAATAAAATAATTCATTACATCTTACATAGCTCATTTGGCTAACTCATTACAATGCAACAGAAATAACTATATAGCATGGAGTCCTTCATCTTCAAAGTGCCACAGGCAATCATGTTGGTTGTAGACTTGTAATCCTAATAAACACACTTCACTAACATCAAACAAACATGCAACATAATAAGTTACAGCCACAAGGGTCAATACATTTGAATTGTATTGGCAAGTGATACTATGATAGAATAGTGGTATCTATCATCTATATGCATTTTGCTAAGTGGAGCTTAGGCTTGCTTTGCTTAAAATAGATTTTCCTTATCATTTGAAAACACTAAGTTTTTGTTTGTTAAAATCACCCAAGGCATCTACCAATCAAAGATTGAAGATCCTTTAACCCTTGTTCAACCACTTAGAAATTGGGATGAGGAGATTCTTGATAGCTTCCATGTCTTGATGCTCAAATTGTCCATTACCGGGGACACGGCTAAGTACTTAGTTTCTTCCTTCTGCAGAGGTGGTGCACTTTCCCCACAAGACTTGATTTTCACCAAGACAAGACCTTTTAGAAGCCTTCCCTTAGACCAAAATGGACGCGCTCCAAACCTATCATCCCCTACCACCAATTGTCCATTTGGCCAAATTATTGCAACCTATATGATCCAGGCAGAGCCCATAATGCCATGTGGCTGCACTAGAAGCTTCTTAACATATGGCATCTCAAATCCCTTTGTTCCTGGGTGGCATTCAACAAGTGAGATACACAAGGTTCACCAGTCTCCTGGCCTTGTGTGACCACTCAACATAAACCAATCCACCATTCCACCCAGGTGTTTCATTCACTTAGTTGTTTTATTAAGCAAAACACAAGTCAAAGACTTAGAAATATTCCATAGCATGAATTTAATCCACCCTTGTTTTCTACTAGCTAGGCTAAGCATGATAGTAGTAGGAATCTTAACTTACGAAAATTCTACTAAGGTTTCATCTACTAGGATTTCCCATGGCATAGTTTATACTTAGCAAAAATTCCATGCAAGTCCTACTTAGAAATATCACTAATGCATAGTGAAAATAATAGGACAAAAGTATGAAGCACCACTTGCCTTTTTGGTAGAGAATATAAGTTCACTCCTTGATCTTGCAATAGTCACACTCTTCAAATTCCACTACAATTCAATCAAGGCACAAATTCAATCTACCATTCAAGCAATTCATCCCATAGAATAATAAAAACAAAACAATGCATGCAAGCATGCCAAAGATTGTTTTATTTGGAAAAGTGGTTTATAATAGGTTATAAACATTTTAAAAACACCTATTGGTCATTTATAAATGTGGAAAAACCATTTGATATCAAGTTAGTGAAAATGGCCACTTTAAATCATTTTTGTTTTGTTAGAAATGATTTAATCAAAGTAATGTTTTTTAGTGTTTGACAAATACATTTTTAAACACAAATGTTATTGTTTTATGGTCAAGTGTTTATTATTAAAACCATTTGCAAAAGGTACCTATAAACCATTTTAATTCAAACAACATTTTATTTCATTAGAAATGCCTTTAAACAAAGTAATAATTTTCTAGAGTTCACCAAATATATTTTTAAATCCAAAACTTGGTGTTTAGGGTCAGAGAGTTTAAATAAAATCGATTTCCAAAGGTTTTACTCAAAAAGCATTTTTAAAACATAAATAATATTTTTATTTAACTAGAAATGATTTAATTCAAAGATTTATTCTTTAACTTCACAAAATACATTTTTAAATCCATAAGTTGGTTTTTATGGTCAGTAGGTTCAAAACAATCCATTTGCCAAAGATTTTACCTGAAAAATATTTCTAGAACAATTTTTATACTCAAATTATGCCTACACAAGTTTATGCAAAAACAACTAATTTTCTAAAAGCAATTAATTAAACAAAGTGCATGGTTGGAAATTACTCCTTTTGCTTATTCCATTGATATAAAATTTCCAAATTTGGACGTGTGGATCAAAAGTTATGATTTTTGCAAGTTTGAACATTCCATAGAACAAAATATGGTTTTTAAATCAAAGGCTGGCCACGCGTCATGTTCTGATTCGTCGGTACCGGTTCGCACGGATTAGCTAATGTGGTGCGTTAGATCTAAAGAAGACCGTGCGGCGTAGATCTAGCGTACCCCTTCGCTTAAGTGATTCTATCATATCCATGCGATCAAGATCCAACGGTTGCAACGCGTGTGACCAGGAATGGGCGGCGCTAGAGGCGGCGGCTGGCGGCGGCGCAGTCAGACATGGACGGTGTTGGCGATACAGGAAGCGCGAGAGAGGGAGGATTAGCTCACCGAGTTTTCCTCATCATGCTGAAGCTCAAGGTGTGCTTGGTTGGCGAAGGGGCGCACAGAGTCAAAGTGGATTGCTCGCCGGAGATCCTCACTTGCTCGGGCACACTCAGTTGAAGACGGTGACGAGGCTACCGTGCATGCAAGAGAAAAAGGGAAGCAATGTTAGATGCGCCGAGTCGTGGTGAGTACGCGCGTGTGAAGGAGAAGGAGAGGGGAGGTCAGATGCTACCTTGGGGTGTCGCCGGAGTTGGAGCAGGAGGCGGTGGCATGTTGGTCTCGTCGGAGGCGACGTCCTGGGGCACGCGCGAGCGAGCTATGGCTACTGGCAGGTACGCCTGGTGCTGGCGAGCACGCTCGTGGGGTCTAGAAGGCAAGGGGCGATGAGGGCTGGCCAAAATCGGAGTTGGAGCTCGTCGGAGCAGAGGGAGGTGTTGAGAGGAATTGAGGCAGCCCGGAGGCTGAGGGAAGTTGGCAACCGAGGGGAAAGGTAGGGGAGACGTGGGAGGTTAAATAGGCGTGGTCAGGGGGCAAGAATCACACGACATTGAAACGAATTTACTCGAGGTTTGATTGACAGGAAACGGCAACGGGGAGAGGAAGAACAGGTCACAACAGGTTGAAGAGATGACTGACACGTGGGGCCACTTCGTTAGTGTTAGAGAGAGAGTAAGGGTGGGGTCCGGTGGTCAGAGAGGGTGCTGGTGAGTGGCTGAGTGAAAAACGCTTCGCTCGGGGTTGGTTAGTTGGGACGCAAGTTGGGCTTGGTTAGTGGGTTGGGTTGTTTCCCCTTTTTTATATTCTGAATCCTTTTTCTTTTTCTATTTAGATTTTCTGTTTTGATTTTATTCAAATTATTTCAAACCCTTTTTCTTTTTGAATGTTTTCAAACTTTTCAGTAAGATTCTATTATGTTTAAACATGTATTTTTAAGACCATTTTTAGAATAATTTCTTTTTTCTTTTTATGGTTTTATTCTTTATTAAAATAAGCACTTGCCTTTATTCAAATAATATTAAATATATTTTTAAACTCTTTATTTGAATTCTAATTTTCACTAAACCTTTTTCAGTAGGTTTTATTTATTTAATAGGATGTTAAATAATTCACTTTGAATTATTTAAAGTATTTTAATATGATTATTAATCATTTAATTTGGGCAAAAGTCTTTACGCCAATGAAATCAGATATGGTTTTTAATTCCATAAATTTTATTTAGATGATTTCTTTGATTCCATTTAAGTTAATTAAATAACTTTTATTCCACTTGGGTCAGTTCCATTTATTATTTTCCCATGATTTAATTAATCATTTCTATTAGGGATTTTTGTCTTTATTCAAAGGGAATATAATTTGGTGAAGGCCATATTATTTTATTTGAATATTCCTTGTCCCTTTATTTTATTTGGATTATTTTTATTTCATTTGCTTATGGATTTGGCCAAGATTTAATTTGGCTTTTAAATATTCCTTATTTATTTATTTCTTTCTTTCTTTCTTTGTCTTATAAAATCCATATCTTTTTATTTATAGATCCAATATTGGTGTTCCCAATTTGTATAATTTTATTTAATATTTGTTTATCTTTTTAAAACCTTTAGGATTAGTTTGGTCACAATTTGGTATGGATTTTAGATAGGAGATTTATTATCTTTGGAAATTATTTCCTTTCAACTCATTAAATTCATAAGTTCTTATCTATGGTTCCAAATTAAGTGAAACCAATTTCTATGGTTTTATAATATTTTTATTTTTCATTCTTGATCATTTATAAATGTTTGTTGACTAATTTTTATATAGATCAAATTCATAGTCTTAGAGTGATCTTGGAAATGATTTTCTTTCATTAGGGTATTAGGGTTTTGGTTTACCTTTCCAAGTGTTTAAATTTTAAGATTCATTCTTGATGATTGCATTTAACTTGATTTGAATTTTTGTTGGAATCCTTTTTATTCAAAGTTTGTTCAAGATGGGTTTTTAATGTTTCCATTTAGAAACAAAAAGTTTCTTTTCACCCTAAATTTCAAGAATTATTCATTTAGTTTATTTTTATTTCACATTTCAAAATTTGAAATTTTTTGGGATGTGACAATCCTGCTAAAGATCCTAATAGTATATCTATCTCTGATGCTGAAACTGAAAGTGGTAATGATAAAAATGACGCTCCTGATAAATAATAAATTTAAGAAGAACCTGAAAGGCACACTAAGAATACTAAGTACACTAAGGAATATTTTGTTGCTAATAAACATGGTAGTGAAAGAGAGCCTTGGGTGCAAAAAACAATGCCTTTTCCTGTTAAGAAACATAAGTCAAAGGAAGAATAACACTATAACAAGTTTTGTGAGTGGATGGAACCTTTGTTTTTGCAAATTCCTTTGACTGATGCTTTTAAATTGCCCCCTTATTCAAAGTATATGAAGGATATTGTATCTAATAAAAGGAAAATTCCTAATGAGGAAATTTCTACTTTTCTTGCTAATTATTCCTTCAATGGTCAGGTTCGAAAGAAACTTGGAGAACCAGGGATTCCAACTATTCCTTGTTCTATAAAAAATAATTATGTTAGAACTGCTTTATGTGACTTGGGAGCAGGAGTTAGTGTTATGCCTTTTTATATCTACAAGATACTTCAACTGGAAAACTTGATACCAACTTGTAACATCCCAAAAATATTAAACTTGAATCATCAAACTCTAATCATCAAAATTAGGGTTAACAAAAACTTTTCCAATTAAAAAATGAAAGCATTCATATGTGTGTGTATTAAAATTTGGATTCTTTTGATTTGCCTTGGTTCTGTGTTTCATTGCTTGTAAAATGATTCTTAGGTGAAATAAACATCATCTAAACAATCCCCACACTTTTCCCAAAGACAAACAAATCAAAACAAACAAATTAAGTGAATGGTCACTTTGGCCAAATTAACTCCCATGCCTACTTTGGCTATCTCTAACTTTCAAAACTTAACATAAACATGTATAGATCTTTGCACCCTTGATAGTACTCATAACAAGGTACCAAGGACCAATTTGTGATCATGCAAAAACATTTAAAAGCTTAGTTTAAATGACAGTTTAAAATTGAATTTATTTCATATGGGAGGATCCCACTATTTCAAAAACCACTCAAACAAGCTCAATTTTCAAAACCCAAGTATCCACAGAATCCTCAACACATGCCTAGCACACCCACCAAAAATCTTTTCAAAATTCGAAACTCAAGTTCTTGCGGCCATTTCATCAAACACTTGGAGACAACAAATCAAACTGGCCAAACTTCACTGTTTTGAGCAGTAATTTGGCTAAGCATTGTTCACCATTGATCACACTTGTCTCCCCCAGTGCCAACCAGTGCCTTGACCACCCCTAGCCCCTACCCTTTGCACCATGCCATGCCAACCTAAAGGAACCCTTGCCAGCCGACCATGGCTAGCTAGCCAGAGCAAGCACCAAGCCTAAACACCATGTCTAGGACACAGGCCACCGTCCACCCCTATCCAGCCCTTTCGAACCACCACCTCTTGGACCACACGCCCAAGCCATTCCAAGCTTCTCCGAGCATGCCGAGAGCGCCAGGCGACACCTCGACACGCCCACAGACGCGCCCTACTTGGCAGTGCACGCGTGATCACCATCGCCCCAGCAACCCCGCAGACACCCCCGTTCGCCGCCCCATGCCTTACAGCCACCGCTCGCCGTCGAAGACGCTGCCTCTGCCGCGCAGAGAACCGCATGTTCTTGACCATTTGCCACCGCCCCTACACGCGCATTTAAACCTTAGAGAATCGCCAGGAGACCTCCTGTCGATCGCCAACCTCGGCCATGCCTCTAGCCGCCCGTAGCCATGTCGCCACCATCGCCTGCCCATCCCTCTCGGTCTCGTCGTCGAGCCTATAAAGGAGACGACCCCCGCTCGATTTCTTCACACCATCTCACTCCCCTCACCTCACTGATCATTCCACCACTTAGCCAGAGCAAGGCGAGCAGCGCATCACCGGAATTGCACCGGAGCAGGCCGCCTCTGGAGAAGAAGGGAGCCGTTGATTTCGACCACCCCCGGAGCTGCAGTGACCACCCCTGAGTTTGTCGTTTGCCCGCCTCCCCGTCGTCACTGGAGCCCCAGTATGCCCTGCCTCCGAGGCGGCAATATACTCAGCCTTTGTTGTAGATGCACACACAGTCTCTTGCTTGAAACTCTTCCAGCTCACAGCACCTCCGGTTATAATAAACACGTATCCGGATTGCGAACGAGAATCATCAGAGTCGGTAAGATAACTCGCATCCGTGTAACCCTTTACACTGAGTTCATCTTCACCACCATAAACCAAGAACATATCCCTAGTCCTTCTCAAGTACTTTAGGATATTTTTAGCCGTTGTCCAGTGGATTTCTCCAGGATCAGCCTGGTATCTTATCATAACACTTAGAGCATAGGAAATATCCGGCCTAGTACAAATCATGGCATACATGATGGATCCGACTGCAGAAGCATACATAATCGCACTCATACGACTTCGCTCATCAGTTGTCAAAGGACACTGAGTCTTGCTAAGTTTTACACCATGGGACATTGGTAAGAACACCTTTTTAGACGATTCCATGTTGAACTTCTTCAACACTTTGTCCAAATAAGTACTCTGACTCAATCTAATGAGCCGTCTTGATCTATCTCTATAGATCCGGATTCCTAGAATATTTGTTGCCTCACCCAAGTCTTTCATTGAGAAACTCCTTTCCAATGATTCCTTGGTTGCTTGCAACATCTGGACATCATTTCCAATCAATAATATGTCATCCAGATATAGGATTATAATGTTTACTTTGCTCCCACTAAAATTCTTGTATAAAAAAGAATCATGATCACTCTTGATGAAGCCAAACAATTTGACTACCTCATCAAAGCGAATATTCCAACTCCGAGATGCTTGCTTCAACCCATAAATGGATTTCTGAAGTTTGCACACTTTGTCAGCATTATCCGGATCGAAAAAACCTCGGGATGTATCATATAAACGTCCTCGGTTAAATTTCCATTAAGGAAATCCATTTTGACATCCATCTGCCATATCTCATAGTTGAAATAGGCAGCTATAGCTAACATGATCCGAACTGATTTAAGCATCACTACGGGCGAGAAGGTCTCGTCGTAATCAACTCCGTGTACTTTTCGGAACCCCTTCGCGACAAGACATGCTTTATAGACGGAAACATTTCCAGTCATATTAGTTTTCTTCTTAAAGACCCATTTGCACTCAACGGGTCTTGCACCGTCTGGCAGATCAACCAAGTTCCAAACTTGATTTTCATCCATGGACTTTAACTCGGATATCATGGATCCTAGCCATGACTCGGAATCAGATCCCTTTGCAATCTTTCCGATCTTCATAGTACAGGTGCTGCTGTCAGCTCAGCTACCACGACCGGCTCAACCTCCAAGGTTTTTGTCGACTTGCTACTAGCCGGTTCGTCTCAAATTTCTTCAAGCTGCACAGTTCTCCCACTGACTCCCCAACTGATAAACTCTTTCTCTAGGAAGACACCGTTCCGAGCGACAAACACTTTGCCCTCTTCTCGCTTGTAGAAGTAGTAAACCAAGGTTTCCCTCAGATACCCCATGAAAATACATTTATCTGACTTGGCTGTAAGCTTGTCCGACTGAGGTCGCTTGAAAAATGCTTCACAACCCCAAATCTTAAGAAAAGACAAACTAGGCTATTTGCCTGTCCACATCTCATGTGGTGTCTTCTCTACTGACTTTGATGGTACACTATTTAGTGTGAATGCTGCTGTTTCTAGACAATAAACCCAAAATGATAAAGGCAGATCTATCCGACTCATCATCGATCGTACCATGTCCAACAAGGTCCTATTCCACCTTTCTGAGACACCGTTCCTCTGCGATGTTCCCGGCGGAGTAAGTTGTGGAACTATTCCGCAACCTTTCAGATGGTCATCAAACTCATGGCTCATGTACTCGCCTCCTCGGTCCAACCGAAGAAACTTTATTTTCTTGCCGATTTGATTCTATACTTCATTATGGAATTCTTTGAACTTTTCAAAGGCTTCCTACTTATGTTTCATCAAGTATATATATCCATACCTACTCAAATCATCAGTATAGGTAATGAAGTACACATAACCACCTATGGCTGTCGTTCTCATTGGTCCACATACATCACTATGTACTAGTCCCAACAAGTCGGACGCCCTTTAGCAACTCTTTTTAAAAGGTGTCTTGGTCATTTTGCCGAGTAGGCAAGATTCGCATGTCTCTAACGACTCCAAGTCAAACAAAGTTAGGAGTCCATCATCATGGAGCTTCTTCATGTGTTTCCAACTTATATGACCAAGGCGACAATCCCAAAAGTAAGTCATATTCAGATCATTTGGTTTCAACCTTTTAACATTTATGTTATAAACCAACTCACCATCAAGATTCAAAATAAATAACCCTTCCTGGATGTGTGCAATGTCGTGAAACATATCATTCAAATATAAAGAACGACCATTATTCTTGATATTCGACTCATAGACTTGCCTCATCAAACATGAAGCAAAAATAATGTTTCCACTGAGCACTGGAACATAATAACAATTATTCAGTTCCATAATGAATCCGGAAGGTAAATGAAGTTGCATCGTGCCGACTTCCAACGCAGCGACTCTCGCTTTGTTGCCGACTTGAATATCAACCTCGCCTCTTGCTACGCTCCTAGTTCTTACCAGTCCCTGCAATGAGTTGTAGATGTGAATAATTGATCATGTATCATATACCCAAGAACTATTAGGTGCTTCAGCAAGACAAATGTCTATAACATTGCAAACAAGTGTACTTGAGTCAGAAGTCATACCTCCACTCTTGGCTTTGTCGACCAAGTAGTTGATGCAATTTCTCTTCTAGTGGTCATCCGCCTTGCAGTAGAAGCAAGTGGATCTAGCTAAAGGAGATGGCTTAGTCCCTGAGGAAGCGCTTGGGACTAGGTCCTGAGCCTGATTTCCTCCCTACTTAGCCTTCTTCTTAGTCCAAGAACTCTTCTTAAACTTAGCCTTATTCTGCACCATCAACACTTGACTGGCACCCTTCTTGCCTGCTTGAGCATCCCATGCAATTAGTGAGCTTCTTATCCATACCATGCATGTGGTAGTTCGAAATGAACTGACCATACGCACTAGGAAGAGAGTTCAGAATTATATCCGTAGCGAACTCTTCGCTAATGGGGTAGCCAAGCCTCTCTAGAGACTGCACGTAACCAACCATTTTGATCACATGCGGACTCCACTACTAGGAAAATGGTCGTTTGTGGCACACCTGTAAACATCATCTGTGGCGCACTAGGGGTGCGCCACGGTCCTCGTGCTACGACTATCTCCTAGACGTGGCGCACTACCTGGTGCGCCACGGTTATGTCGAGATAGGCGTAGCGCACCTGCTAGTGCGCCACGGCTATATGGGCAGGTGCGCTACTTTGGATCTTCTGTGGTGCACGTTGTAGTGCGCCACTAAGCTGCGTAGGTGCGCTTTAGTTGTAGTGCGCCACAAAAGCTAGGACATGTGCGCCACGGGTGTCTTTTTTTTTAATTTCAGGGCCAGATGATATACAATACAAATTATATACAATATTATAGGCAGATATACACACAGATATAAGATATACAATTATATATATAAATACACAATTCGCAAAACAAGATTGAAACAAATACATATAGATAAGTCTCATACATGAATACATAAGTTATAGATTGTTTCGATCAAGTTACAAAGTAGTTGGTGACATGCGAATACATGTGTCTCGAACAAGTTAGAGCTCGGAAGCATGATATATAACTATCTAGGTCTCATATATAACTATCTAGGTCGTTGGACACATGAATATGCTATGATGGAACCGTAAGCCAAGTAGGATGCACAACATCTGGACTTGTGCATAACACAAGGCTTACAATCCCATCACAGCACATTCACATATATAGTGTGCGACGACATTTCAATCATCCGTAGTATTCTCGAAAAAGACCAAAGTAACTCAAAAAGAATGCCTCATATATAACTAGCTAGGTCGTTGGACACAGGAATATGCTACGATGGAACATTTAGCCAAGTAGGATGCACAACACCTGGACCTGTGCATATCACAAGGCTAACTATCCCGTCGTAGCACATTCACATATATAGTGTGCCACGACATTTCAATCATTGCCATTATTCTTGAAAAAGACCAAAGTAAATCAAAAAGAATGCCTCATATATATATACATAGGTCGTTGGACATAGGAATATGCTCCGATGGAACTGTGAGGCAAGTAGGATGCACAACACCTGGACTTGTGCATATCACAAGGCTCACAATCCCGGCGTAGCACATTCACATATATAGTGTGCCACAACATTTCAATCATCGGCATTATTCTCGAAAAAAGACTAATAAAGTAAGGAACAAAAAGAAGGACCAAAATGAGCAAAGGACCAAAGAGTAAGCAAAAAAACCAAGCATTGATTGATATATAATAATAATAAGCAAAAGAAGTAAGCGATGATTCATAAACCTAATAAGATAAGTATAGTAGCATGTACACTTGTCCACACACACACACACAAAGGTCATCTATAGTTTGTAACTATAACTAGGCGATTCATAAACCTTCTGGCTCGGCTTAGGGAATGGGAGGACGCCTTGTCTCGTCATGAATTTCCTATAGTCACCCTGCATCTCTAGGCGATCTTCTATGTCACGGTTATTCGGGATATTTCCTCCGTAGAAGATCCCCCCCCGACGTCATGACATCACGAAAGATGATTACCCCAAACTGCTGCTGGATGCGATACATCTCTTGTCTAATATCTGAATCAGTGATCTTGGCCTTTGCTTCGGCCCACTGTTTGAGATGATCTGGCAGCGTAGAATTCTGCCGGTCAAGTAGGAACTCCCTCATGTGATGGAGTGCGTAGTAGGCTTCCTTCTTACTGTTTTCCGGTTGCTTCACGCAGGGGAACTCCGTTACGTGGTTGAAGACGTGCCTGCCGAACTTGATCTTCGTACGCACGAAGGTGGTGCCTTCCGTCGAGGCATAGCCAATGAGAGCATCATCCAGAACTTCCTTGATCTTGTCGTAGTTTTTCTTCTTTTCTAGACTCCCCGAGTCGAAATACGTGGTGTGGGAATGCTTCGGCGATAAGGAGATGAGCATGCAGTGTTCATCTCGGCGCAAAAAAATCAAATGGAATTGTTGGAAAAAGAATGATGATAATCTAATAAAGCCAATCGACGGTGGCGAGTGAATAACGACTTACTCGGGAAAGTAAGGCACGAGAATGTATTCCTTTGTATTGTTTGCCATGAGGATTTTTTTTACGTACGAGGCCACGATACGTCGTTCAGCGGGGGAACCCAAGGAGCCGTCACGCATGTAGTAGGGGTCCACTATAGCGATGCCCGGTGTGTTCTCTCTAATGATCTGCATGGCCAGGCTGAGAGAAAACATGCAGACCATGGTATAGTGCAGCGGGTATGGGTGGAACATATTGAAGATGTCGTCAAAGTGCAAGAAGAATAGATCCGCAGGGGCATTGTCGATGAAGTCCAAACCTGGTGGCACCTTAACCACGAATACCGGGTGCGAGGGATCTTTCTCCGCCAGAAGGCGTCTCTCTATCGTTAGCACGCCATCATGCACACTCTGCAGTTCCGAACTAGTGAGCCTCCGCAAATTCTTAGGTAGCATGGGCTCACCCGCCACATGAATCCTCCACATAATACCCTCGGGTCTTGGTGGCCCGTCCCGAAACCTGATCGGATTCGCAGTTGACGCCACCGGCTGGCTCGAGCTGCTAAATTTTCTTTTCCTGCCCTTTTTTCCTTTTGGAGAGCGGGAAGACACCGCAATCTGAGAACCAACCGCCCTATGTAGTGTGTTAGGGCTTATAATAAAGGGCCGGTTGGTTGTATTAGCTGGCTCTGTAAAGGCGCAAGCTGGAGGCGTCTCCTGAGAACCAAACAGACGCTTGGTGATAGTGGCTTTCTATGTGGGGCCACCAGCTAGGTCTTCGTTGCTAAACTAAGTGTTGAAGAAGTGATCATTCCAGTCTTCGTCATCCTCGGCTGGATCCTGTGCCATGTGCATATCATCAACATGATCATCCGACCCACCGCGTGGAGGTGACGGCGAGGGCGGTAAGGGGGCCTTGCCACCACTTGTCGCTGGCACGACAGGCGATGTTGTTGTCTATGGCCTGATGGCCCCCGCTGTCCCCAAACAGATCATACTCTTTGGCCATTGCAAGAATAAGCCGAAGCAACTTCTGAGGATAGCCGACTCTTCTTCATCCGCTCCTGGGGGGTGAATGGGAGGTTCCAGGTCGTCGCAACCCCTTAGCACCCGACTAATTTTAACCATGTGCATGCTATCTGGCATCGGCCTTGAGTGGAACATGCGCAACAAGGGTTGAACGATGGTACCCTTGGCAACATCCCTCAGCTCATTGTTCACGTAGCATAAGAGAGTGCAAGGAACATCCGTCTGCGGAAAACATGTATGGCATCGTCAGAGATGCCATAAGAGTAATAGATGGCATGAAAGGCGGTAAAGCAATTTGTTTACCGTGATGGCGTCGAGATCGGATAATGTCGAGGCACTGCATACGGAGACGGGCGTGCAAGAGATGGAAGGGTTTCTTGATCGTGCGGTGCTGGCCGACGGTGTATTCTCCCTACCGGGTGCTTGGAGCTCCGGTGCCGCCGCGAATATGGCAGGGGGGCCACCAACATGTCCGGCGCCGCGGTGATGGGGGGGAGTCACCAACACTTGCGGCGTCACGGTGCTAGCGGGCGGAGTCACGAACACGTAGTTCGCCTTATTCGTCGGTGCCGCGTTGTTTGAGTGGCTGCTGACCATGCTTGGAATCGGGCACGTCCCTACTCGACCACCTGCACTCCAGTTCTCTATTGACTCCACCAAGGTAGGCAGGATGGACGTGAGGGTGATTGCCAGGTTGTCTTGGACGATATGCGGGATCCGCGCCACTTGTTCCTTAAGTTCTTGAACCTCGCGGTTTTCCTCCTCGCTCCTTCGTGACGACGCCACATGCGTCCTCGGCGGTGGACCAAAATGATCCACCCAATTCTGACCCCCGAGGCCGGCCAGACGGCCAGCCGACGACGGATTCTTCGTAACCGACTCTATTTTCTTGGCTCGATTCATCGCCCTGTTAAAAGGGTTATCCCACCGGGTGGCCGCCGTCAACCCCTGGGATGAGGAACCCTGGGATCCATGACTAGCAACAATTTCCTCCTCCTGTAGAAGAAGTAACAGTGAATCGTTTAGAAACTAGACTTCATCGATTAGAATGCAATCGAGTTGATCCGCGGTAATTAGATTACTTACCACAATTTCCTCGAATTCCTTCACCGCAGGATCCGCGGTGAGTTGTTTGGTTTTTGGGTCCACATGGTAACGGGACCTGATGAAGTTTCGAACCTTCCCGGGTTTGAATTTCGCAAAGGGGTTTTCTATCCCCTTAAATCTATACTCTTCGTCCTCCTTATTCCATTTGGCCTCCGCGGTTCTGTATCCACCAGATCCGAGATGGTGATGACCCATATTCATCGCCTGCAGCACATTTCCCCGATTACTATTGGCCAGGGCTCTTTCGGATTCACACCTCTCCTTGAACTCCCGGAATTAATCTTCGGTGATCTACGGTTCAATCTTATGGATCTCCTCGAGACTTTTTCCTTCTTTATAGATCTTATACTTTATCCGGGTTCTCCAGCTAGCCAGGGCGGTGCTCATCTTTGTGAGGGCGGATTTGTTTACTTTGTTCCCATGATAATTTGCATTCTGATACTTAGCGGGGAACTTGTATCTTGCGTGCAGCTTCTCGAAGAGGAGTGTGCGCAAGTGGCCATTATCTTTATGCCGGAGATTCTCGGTGTTGATCGAGATGGTTGTCCGGGTGATCACCGCCACTTTCCCACCGTACCCTTTGACGACAAGGTCGGGATCCAAAGGAACCCCTGGTGGGATCACTTCGGTAATTTCCTCCCTAACGGTGCCGACAGTGTTCTGGCGCCGTTCCTTCGGTTTCTTCTTCTTAGGAGGATTGCTACCACTCCCTGTGCCCTCGCCGCCATCAGTGGTTTCATCACCCGATGTTCCTTCGGCTTCTTCCTCCGCGTCTTCCATCTCATCATCCTCGCTCTCCGAAGGATGGTATTCTTCATCGTCTTCTAGCCGCTGGGCCGCCTCCCAGAATGTCAATTGTTTATTCGGAGGTCTGAGTTCTCCTTCAGCGCTGATGCGCTTAGAAAATCCACCCTCGTCTATGTCACACATCTTTGCACTAATAAAAAACAAATAATTGGTTAAATGCACGGAAAAATCTGGCATGACCTTTGCTAATTTTCTTAAACTAGGAGTGCCCGATTTCTGCCGAAACGGAAGTTAATCAACATTCCGACAAAAATCAGGACTCATTTCATACAAGAACCTACATACAAAACATAATAAAGTGCTTCATATACAAGCACAAGCACAATTTCAAGTGCTACAATTATATCAAGCACAAGCACCTGTCATTATAGCAAGCACAAACACCTATCATTATAGCAAATACAATTGCAAGCACAAGCACCTGTCATTATAGCAAGCAAGAAAATACAACATGCAGATTATATGACAGCAAGCAAATACAACAAGCAAATACATATATATATAAGCACACAAGTTTTTGTACAGCAGTATACAGTAAATTGGCCTACTGCTAACTACTAACTGCTAACCTACTACTTACCTACAACCATCACAGTAAAAACTATATGTGTATCTGATAAGCATCATCAGTTGCTGGATGAGTATGCTTATCTGATAAGAATTTCATTTGCTACAACCATCACAGTAAAACCTACAAGCATCATCAGTTGCTGGATGAGTATGCTTATCTGATAAGCATTTCATTTTTATCTCATTAGATGATATAAGCATAAACCTACACCCTACACAGTAAAAGTGATATTAATTATCTACCATCTAAACCTATCCATGCATGCTTCAGCCATTTACCTTTGTATCTATAGCACAACACTTGTCAATTTAACCACAATAAAGAACCATGTTGAAATGATCTTAACTAACAAAATTTAACTTGAAAAGAAAAACATGTGCCACCAACTAAAGACTGAAAATGCAGTTTGTACTGCTTTGCCACAAGAAATAGGGCAAATTGCTGCTGCAGATCGATAGGATCGATAAGCAAGGCATTGCGTTACTGTAACATCCCAAAAATACAACCTTGGATCATCAAACTCTAATCATTAAAATTAGGGTTAACAAAAACTTTTCTAAATAAAATTATGGAAGCATGCATGTGAGTATGCATTTAATTTTGAATTCTTTTGAACCACCTTGTTTGTGTGTTCGATTGCTTGTAAATGGATGCTTAGGTGAAATAAACATCATCTAAACATTTCCCACACTTTTCCTAAAGACAAGTAAATCAAAACAAATAAAATAAGGGAATGGTCATTTTGACCAATTTAACTCCCATGCCTACTTTGGCTATCTCAAACTTTCAGAACCCAACAGAAACTTTTCTGGATCTTTGTACCCCTTGATTGTACTCATAACAAAGTATCAAGGCCCACTTTGTGATCATCCAGAAACTTTCAACCGCATAGTTTAAATGACAATTCAAAATTGAATCTATATCATATGGGAAGATCCCACTTTTTCAAAAACCACTCAAACAAGCTCAACTTTCAAAACCCAAGCATCTGAAGACTCACTAGCATCAACCTAGCACACCCACCAAAAATCTTTTCAAAATTTAAAACTTGAATTCTTGCGGCCATTTCATCAAACACCTTGTAGACACAAATCATCAAAATCCTAAACACTATAGTGTGCAGTGTTTTGAGCCTAACTTGTTCCCTCTCTGGACACCACTAGCCTTAGTAGATCATCTAACGACCCTAACTAATCCCTAGCACCACTGTAAGCTTGACAATGTCATCAATTGTGAACAGCCGAGAGCACCCATGTCACCCCAGTGTGGACAACAGGCTAGAGGAAGAACTAGCCGTGCCAACCTTGTCTGGGAGGTAGACCATGCTTCACCGCCCCCTCTCGTCCAGCCCTGCCTCGCGGACAACAGCCATAACCGCCAGGAACGCCACGCCCGTGCCGCTGTTGACCGTGCCGACCCACGCTGCAGAGCACGTGCCGTTCCCATTCAGCCAGACCACCTCGAGCCCTCGCCGCCCGCCAACATGCTCCCCACCGTCCCAGGAGACCGCCAGACATGCCCATTTCACCTCCCGTACCCCGTAGCCACCGCTCGCCGTCGAAGACGCCGCCTCTGCCGCGTAGAGCATCGCGCGTTCCAGACCAAACCGCACCGCCCCTACGCACGCATTAAAGCCGTAGCGCATCGCCAGGAGACCACCAAGCGATCGCCACCGCCAGCCATGCCTCTAGCAGCCCGTAGCCATGTCGTCACCGTCGCATGCCCATCCCGTTCGGTCTCGCCGTCGAGCCTATACAAGGAGGACTCCCCCGCTCGAATTCTTCACACCATTCCACTCCTCTCTCACCCAGAACCACCCCACCTCAGTCCCGGAGCAAGGCGAGCAGCGCATCACCGGAATTGCGCCGGAGCTAGCCGCCTCTGGAGAAGAAGGGCGCCATCGATTTCGTCCACCCCAGGAGCTGCCGCGACCACCCCTGAGTTCGTCGTCGTCGACTTCGTCATTCGCTCGCCTTGCCGACCCTAGCCTACACTCCGGTGAGCCCCCAACGACCCCCAGTGGCCGCGCTAGGTTTCTGTCTCGCCGGCGTTGCCCAACGTCGATGATGACCCTTGGCTGTTGGATTAGAACCAGATCGAACGCACCACATCACCCCATACCGCTTCGCACCTCCTCGTCTCACTGACGCGTGGGGACAGCCACTTAAACAGACCCAAAGTCTTTGCGCTTAGCAGCCCAAGATCGCTTCCGCAAAGCCCAGTTATTTGAATTAAACCTTTTCCATTTTATTTCAAACACACTTCTGTACCCAGTTTCAAAAATCAACACAGGTCGACTCGTGCACCAAATTGAATGAAACCAATTTTGTTAGAAAGGTCTGGGAATTCTGAATCCAAGCCCATTGGATTCAAGTCATTTGGATCTGTAGATCATCCTTGGTAAAAATAACAAGGCAGAAGCTTTTGTGCATTCAAACATTTTTAAAGTTAAACCACAATAGCTTTTGAGTTGATTCCAACTCTCAAAAATCACATTTAACTATAACTTTCAGAATATATAAAAATATATAGGTTTACTTACAGAAATAGTGTTCAAGTAATAAAAGAATGCCACATAGGCATTTCTAGACACATTATTTAATTAAATAAAAGGGTAAAACCTTATTAAATTGTGACACCACTTTAAATCACATTCCCATGTACTAAAATGTGTGGTGATGACATTTGTCAACATGATCCCATGTTTGGTTTGGAGAATATTAAATCTTAAGTAGTTTTTGAATGAGTAGAAATTACTTTTCTAAAAATAAAAGGAATTTAAACCAAACCTTAATCTTGTAATGTTAGTGATGATGCTAGATCATTTATAGGACCCTGTTGTGTGATGATTGCAAGTAGTTAAGTATTGTTTGGTGATTGTGTACATCGTATTTATTTATAGACGCTAGTACCGACCAGGGATACGAGGAGGAAGGAGGATACTACGAAGAAGAAGCCGAGGAGAACTTCAACCACTGCTCTGCACAAGGCAAGCTAACACCTGCAATTTAGCAATCTTATACTGATATTGTGCAAGCCCATACCTGCAAGCCTAACACTACTATTTGACCTATGCAAGCTAATAAGTGCTTGCTACCATGCCAACTATATGCCTTAAGCATATGTGATCATACCCACTTGATAACCCAATCCTAGTTTTATTTGCAAGCTTCTACTTTATTTCTTTATCAAAGCCTTAACTTAGAGTTGACTTAAGTGACTTATAGATCCTAGAAAGATATATTTGAAGGTTGCATAAAGAGCATAAAATTTGGCCTAAGTTAGAAACCTTGATATTATCCTAAGATATAAGGTTGTACTTAGTTGAAATTCCACTAGTTTACCACCCCTCATTAGTGCTACCCCCACTTGTAGATGCTAGTGCTAAGCATAAAACTTGATCAACTTTAGATGGGAATACTTAGTGAAAATGGTTATGAAAACCTTAGAATGATGGATCATTCTACTGAGATGTTTTGACATGTGTTTCCGAACACCTGATGATTTCGGTGATGAAAATGTTGAGGCATGAGCCTTAGCCCTTTATAAAACTGATGGTTGTCTGGATGCGATACCATTCCAATGTTACTGTACATCCACAATACCCGAAGATTGGGTAGGTCTTGACTGGAAGCTTATATACCTTAGTATTAGTTCCCTCACGGCCAAGGTCTGAGCTGAGGCTACCTTGTGAAGATTGTCCACCTGTGCAGTACCCAAGATGACAGTTGGTCATGGTTGGGAGGCCAAACTCACAGGAGAGGTGCTTATACTAGGGCGTGTAATTGAAAGGTTAGGATTGACTATCCGCATACTGAGTATGGTGAATTCAGGATTTGTTCCTGACGGATGTATCGAATGTTGTGGTGAAAGTGTACAATCTCTGCAGAGTGTCAAACTATTCGAATAGCCGCGTCCGCTGTTATGGACAGTTGGAGTGGCCATATTGTTCCTCCGTCAGACTTTTCAAAATGACTTGTGAAATGCATTGAGACTTTGACTTGACCACAACAGAGCTGTGACATGAAATACAAGTTCCCACTTAGGAGTTATAAAATTGTGACTAGCTTCTCTTGCTTCTGAACTAGTAGAGATAAATCTGGCTTTTTGCAAAACAACCCTAGAGCCTAGTGTCCTATTATCAAAAACCACCTTCACTTGTTAGTATTAGTTTGCGAGTACTTAAAGAGTACTCGTGGCTTTTTCCCTGGCTATTCCCGTGGACAGACTATGAAGAGGAGTACCTGGAGGATGGATCCCAGGAAGGTTACGACAACTAGGATCATCTCCCATCGTCAGCATTGCCTGTGACCCCGAAGATGGAGCTTCACCTACGCTACCGTTATTATTACGTATTCCGCTGCTTGAACTTGTATTAAGAACTGGATCATGAGATCCTTATTTGTGTAAGACCTTATATATGGTTTGTAATGGATGATGTACTGTGGTATCCAATTCTGTTATGTCTCGCAAAAATGGTAATCCTGGGATTGCGATGTATGTCATAACAGGCATCTGGGATTAAAAATCCGGGTGTTGACAGTTACACAACACAACAATAGAGATTCGGGCATATGTAAAGACATGTGACACAAGGAAAATCATGCACAAACAAAAAAAATCTTAGCAGAGAAACTATGTCGAGGAATCAACAAAAACTAACTATGAATTCTAGTGAGACACTCACTATCAAAATAATGCACAAGAACATTGTAAGCTCTCACTGTCAAACATTGTAAGCTCTCACTGTCAAAAATAATGCACAAGAACATTGTAAGCTCTCACTGTCAAACATTGTAAGCTCTCACTGTCAAACATTCTAAGCCTAAGCCTAAGCCTAAGCCTCACTATCAAACATAATGCACAAGAACATAATTTGCTCTCTGTTTCAAGCTCACTGTATGCTCACTATTAAACATAATGCACAAGAACATAGTGTAAACTCACATCTTGTACAAGAACATAATTTGCTCTCTGTTTCAAGCTCTCTATTTCAAGAACATAATGCACAAGAACACAGTGGAAGATCACTATAAGCTCACTGTCAAACATAATGCACAAGAACATAATTTTCTCTCGGTTTCAAGATCACTGTAAGCCTCACTTCCAGTATAGAGAAACCCTAACCATCTAGTACATTGCAATTCCATCTAGTATAGAGAAACCCTAACCATCTAGTACATTGATAAAATTTGCTAAACCTAAACCTAAATCAGAACCATCTAGTACAGAGAAACCCTAACCATTGCAATTCCATTAGGAGAAAATGTCAATTCCAGTGTTCTGGAGCTTTCAGAGGCATCTATTGAATCATTGGGTGCTAACCCTAACCATTGCTCGAGGAGAGAGGGAGAGAAGGAGAGAGGAGAGGGGCGGCACTCACCTCTGATATGAGGACAACGAGGGCTGGCGGACGAGGTAACAAGGGGGAGGGAGCGGTAGAGCACCTTGCCGCCGGAGGAGCGGAGCCGACTCTGCAGGAACCTCGCCGCCACCGACCTCCTCCTCCACGTAACGAGCGCACGGGAAAGGCGGCCTCCTCCTCCTCCTGGAGTGGCGGCCTCCTCCTTCTGGCGTGGCGCCTCCTCCTCCTGGGATGCGGCGTCGGCGGCGCGTCGATGGGGATGGGGACGATGGGGAGGAACTTAGACGATCTGTGTCTGAGGACAATGGGAGGGCGTGGTTCACGGTTGACTAGTCCTACCCACTTAGGAGTAGCGCACCCTGGCCAAGTGTGCTATGATTAACCGTAGAGCACTTGGCCAGGGTGCGCTACGCCTAAGTGGGTAGGACTAGTCAGATAAGAGGGCGGCCACCCCCATAGTAATCACTAGCACGCCTTTTCCCACTGGTTCCACCCACTGCTCTATTCTAAACCTATGAGCACCCAGGTTCGAATCTTGGTGACCACCTTTTTTACTTTTATTTTAAAAATATTTTTAAATGTTCCAAAAAATGCACAAAAGTGGTGATATATGGCATAAAAGTTTTGTTTTGTTTTTAAAATACTTTTAAATATTCCAAAAATGGCCAAAGGTGATAATATATGTCATAAAAGTGGTACAAATATGATTCAAATATGTCATAATAATTTGTCCATGATACAAATATGTCATAATAATTTGTCCATGAATATTCCAATATTTTTCGACCACGCGTTTTACAATATTTTTTGAGCTAGCGTTTTACAATCTTTTTTCCTTTTTTTTGTCGCGGTTGAATAATTTAGCCCCGGCACTTTAATGTTTCCTCTTTCGAACGGGCTACCTTTTTTGGGTAGGGTTGTCCTTTTTCTTATTGTGATGTATGTTGCTGCATCGTAGTCGTTGTCATCTTCAATCTTTGGATCGCCGTACTGGTCGAAGTCTTGCTCGTTGGCGACTCCATCATTCCGATGATGTTTCTTTTTCCTCTCCTCACAACAACATGACTAGGCTTTGTTGGGTCGGTAATGAAAAAACATTGGTCCACTTTGGTAGCCAGTACCCACAGCTAATTTTTCGCGGCCATGTTCGCACCGGCGGCCTTGGATTTGGCTGCTTCGGGTATAACCATGGTTGTGAAATACCGGTCTTCTCTTTCGACGCTCTTTGCCCATCTGACACGGAACATCGGCACGTTTTCTCCATAGTAGTCGAGCTCCAGATCACCTCGATTCTTCTGTAGAATCTTTCCTTCACGTTGTCATTGGTGTAGAATTCCGACGTTACGCCTGAGTTCTGATAATCACACTTGTTGTCCTTTTGCTCCATGTAGAATGTGTAGCCGTTGATATCATACGCCTGATAGGTCACCAGGTTTTGCATCGGTCCCTGCGACAAGGTGAATATGATCTTTTCCGTGTTAGAAGAATGCGATCGCGGGGGATTGTCAAGGAGCGTCTGCCTAAACCAACGCGTGAAATCTGAGTTGTGCTCTTTGATTATTTCTCCCTGCGTCCTCAATATGCCCCGGTCACTGTACTTCTTCTCGATTAACCTTTTGTGCTTCTGTACCCAAGGATCGACCAGTTCTAAATGTTGTAGCGCGATGAGGTTTGCTCGATCAAAGTCTGCATGTCAAAAATCGAAGTCTGCATGCAGTATGCAACGACCCTCTCGTTGACCAGATCCGTCGAGCTTGCCAAGGTGTCTGTTGACGGGAAGACCGACAGGGTTCTCGATGTATAGATAATTCGTGCAGAAAGAGATGCACTCTTCGGCCAGAAAGCCCTTGGCTATGCTTCCATCTGGACGGGACCTGTTGTGAACGTATCCTTTGATGTGTCCGTTCATCCTTTCGAACGGCATCATGCTGCGGAGGAACATCGGCCCGAATTGGACGATGTCCTCCACGACATGGACTAGCAGATGCACCATAATGTCGAAGAATGCGGGCGGGAAGTAGACCTCAAGCTCACATAGTATCACCACGATCTCCTCCTGTAGCCTCCCGAGAGGATTCATGCCAATCGACTTCCTAGAGATGACGTCGAAAAACTTGCAGAGGCCAAATAACGTTTCATGGACGTGCTCGTCCATTATCCCTCTTAGTACAACCGGAAGTACCTGCGTCATTAGCACGACACAGTCGTGAGACTTGATGCCACTAAACCTCTGATTCGCCTCGTCTAGGTATCTTCTTATCTTGCCCGCGTAGCCGTAAGGAAATTTGACTCCTAGAAGGCACTTGAAAAACTGTTTGATCTCATCCTGGCTTAGAGTGAAGCAAGAAGGAGGGCAGTAATATTCGTTCTTCTTGAACTTTTTACCCTTCCGACGACCTTGTGTCGTCTCTGACTCATGATCATCGTCATCTTCCTGATCATCGAGAAAAGGCCCTCCGTGAAGCTCCTTCCGGATACCCATGAATATCAGGTCGTGCCTTGCTTTGACCATCTTCGTCCTACCGGCATGTTGATTATGGTGGCGACTGACTCGCACACGTTTTTCATGATATGCATGATGTCGAGGCTATGAGGCGTGCGGAGAAACTTCCAGTATGGAAACTCCCAGAAAACATACCTTGTTTTCCATACCTTCATCAGCGGCTTGTCTTGCTGCCTCTTTAACTTCTTTCTAGGCTTAGGACAATCTTTCCAGTTTTTCAGCAACTCTTCCACTTCTTCGCTGCTCCTACGCTCTGAGATTCCTCGGGTCTCGGATTTGCCATCGAACAGGTCTCCACGTTTTCTCCATGGATCATTCTTGCCGAGCCACCTCCGGTGCGCCATGAACACGGTTTTTGAATACCATGGATCTTTCTCTAGTTGGAGATAGCTTGTGTTATCCATGCACCTAACGCATGCGCAGAATCCTTGGATAACCTGCCCCGATATATACCCGCAACCTGGATAGTCTTGCACCGTAGTGACAACGCGGCTCTCATAGTGAAATAATCTTGTGCGACAGCGTCGTAAGTATTGGCTCCAGATTCCCATAACGTGGCTAGCTCCTCTTTCAACAGCCCGAGATACAGATTGATGTCGGTACCAGGTTGTTTCGGCCCTTGAATTAGCATACTCATTTGTATGTACTTCTTCTTCATGCACAACCATGGAGGGAGGTTGTACATCCATAAAACACGGGCCAAGTGTTGTGCGTGCTGCTCTGGCTACCGAACGGATTGAGTCCATCGGTGCTCGCACCAAGCCTGATGTTCCTCGAATCTCCACCGAATTCTGGGAATTCGAGGTCCAATGCTTTCCACTGGCTAGCATCTGAAGGGTGCGTCAGCAGCTTATCCTTTTCGGGGTTATTTTCATCTCTTGGCTTCTTCCTTTTCGCATGCCATCGCATGAGCTTCGCTTCCTTAGGGTCCGCGAAATAGCGCTGCAGACGAGGAGTGATAGGAAAGTACCATACCACTTTTCGTGGTGCTTTCTTACCTTTCTTGTATCGACTCACTCCGCACAACGGATATGTGGTTTTCTCCGCGTCCTCGCCCCGATAAATGATGCAATCGTTGATGCATACGTGATATCTAACATGCGGTAGATCGAGATGACAGACGATTTTCTAGGCATCCTCGATACTAGTTGGACACGTGTTCCCCTCCTGGAGACGATCGTGCTAGAATGCCATCATATCGTTGAAGCTTGCATCCCTTAATTTGTGTTTTTCCTTCATCTCCATAGCCTTGAGTGTTACATTCAACCGGGTATCATTGGGCGTGCATCCTTCATAAAATGGAGTAACCGCGTCTTTCTCAAGTTGTGCAAGCTTGGATTTCTCTCTAGCGGCAGCCCTGGCGTTACTCGTCTGCTTGAGAAGCAGCTCTTGCACATAAGGGTCCCGCACCTAGTCTGACGTTGTTCCATCATCGTCTGCTCCTCCGGCATCTAGATCATCATCATCCCGGTCTGCTTTCGCACCTTCACCATCTCCAGGAGACTCTTCATCATCTCGCCCGTCCTCGCCGTGATGATCATCGTCATGTTGCCCACCTTCACCGTCTCCATCGTCTTCGTCATCGCTTATCCAACGAGTGTATCCATCCATGAAACCATGGCGGAGCAGGTGCGCCTGTAGATTATTCCCGGAATATGGGTCGATCACCCAGTTGAGTTTGCATCTTCTGCAGGAACATCTTATCTCCGTCTTTTTATTTCATATCATGTCGGCCGTCGCACATTTCAAAAATCTAGCCACAATGCCTTCGCTCATTATGTGGACCATTTTTGCCTGCACATGGTGTACACGGTACAATTAGAAGTCTATTAGAACCACATAATGAAAGCATGCATGCAATGCATGGTCGATATAAAATTTCGGCATGACCTATCCTAAAATTAGGACCTTTGCGAAATTCCAAAGTCTTGCCAAAATGGAAATGAATCAACATTTTGGCAAAACAAATGGCAACTTGTTCCCACACACAAACACAAGAGAGAGAGAACGATCCTTACACACATGAACATATCATTATCCTCTCCATACAAACACATGCATGCATATGAGCATTGATACTCTCCATATATACACACACATGACCATCGATCCTCTCCATACACACATCATGAGCATCAATCATCTACATACATATGAGCATATCATCCATATAGACATGAATGAAGGGAATATGCCCGAGAGGCAATAATAAAGTGGTTATTATCGTATTCCTTATTTATGATAAATGTTTATTTTACATGCTATAATTGTATTAATACGTAAATGTTAATACATGTGTGTTTAATAAACAAAAAGGAAGTTCCTAGTTATGACTCTCTTATAAACTAGCTCGTTGATTAACATGATGATCAAAGTTTCCTGATCATGAACATTGGATGTTGTTAATAACGAGGTCACAACATTAGTGTAATGATGTGATGAACATTCATCCGAAGTATAGCATTACGATCAAAGTCATTGAGTTTATATTGCTATAACAACTTACGAAGTGATCCTAATCCTTAGACCATGAGATCATGTCAATCACTAACACCGGAAGAGTTTCTCGATGACATCAAACGTCACACCGTAACTGGGTGATTATAAAGATTGATTCAGAACTACTAAAGTGTTATGTTGAGACCCATGGATCGAGAGTGGAATTTGTTCATCCCGATGACGGATATATATGCTCAGGGCCCTCTCGGTGATATCACATTGATTAGCTTGTAAGCAAGTGATTTGATCACTAGAATGTTATATCACGGGAAGGAGAAAAGAGTGCATGTCGGTAACGAGATCAAACTAGGTATGGAGATACTGATGATCGAATCTCGGACATGTAATATATCGTGAAACAAAGGGATTAAGATACTAGCGTAAAAGGTTCACACGATCACATAAGTCATCGTTGAATGTGTGGGAGTCAGTATGGATCTCCAGGTCCCGCTACTGATTATTGATCGGAGAAGGGTCTCAATCATGTCCGCATTATTCGCGAACCGTAGGGTGACACAATTAAGGGATACCGACACCATTCGGAGCAAATGATATGCCAGAAAAAGAAAAGGAAAGCGCAGGAATTTATTTCACTAGACAATCAAGCTGTTTGGTTGAAATTAAAACTGGTTCTACGCATGTGAAATTGAAATGTTGTAAGGGTTTTATGTGAATGTTTGTTAATTAAAGTAATTAAAAATTCTGAATAAATAAATAAAAGAGTTTTATTTAAATGAGAGCTTGCATTAAATTTGGTGGAAATTTAATGCATGTGAGTGGATTTTTGAGTGGAGGCTTTTTAATGGGAGTGGAGGCTTTTCATTTTGAGTGGGAGCTCCACCCACATGAATGTGGAAGAGGTGGGGCAGGCCCATGGCGGGCTCCATGCCCCTTGGGTGCCCCTCTCCCTATAAAGGCCTCCCTCTCCTCTCTCAAAGTACACCTCCTCATGAAGGATCTCTCTCCCCTTTAGAATTTCCCCATGGTCTCGGATCACGAGATACATGTTCCGGTGGCTTTTTCGGAAGGATTTGTTGCTTCCGCTTCACCGGCGAGGGCGGAGGTTGTCGGTACCAGCGTGTGTGTGATCACGGATGCACCACGCTTTGAGGTGCTGGACTTGATCGTCTTTGACCGGTGGACCAGATGGACTTCATCACGATCTTGAGATCGGCAAGCGTGTCTACATCATCCACAAGTACAACCTCGTTAACGCTATTCGGTCTTCAAGGTATGTATTATATGGACGATATCCACCCGTTGCTTGTATCTAGTAGATAGATCTTGGTACATAGATGTTCCCATCGTAGGAAATTTTGTTTTCTATGTGCGAACCCTACAAAGGGTATCGAGTCGGATCTATGCGTAGATGCTTTGCGGGTAGTACACATATGAGTATGTGGGCGATGATGATCATTTTATTGCTTCTTAGTTGTACTTTGGATATTGGTGGCATAGTGGGATGAAGCGGACAAACTTTACATGTCCTCGCACATGAGACACTTCTCGGTTGACATGCAACTAGTTTGCATAAGTGGCTAGCGGTGTCTCTCTCCTACTATAGTCAATATCTAATTTGCAACGAGTTGTGAACAATTTGGTTATCCTCGTTGTTGTTCATGTTCGTAAGAAACGGTTCTATCTTCGAAAGCCCTAAGCCACATAAAATTTGCAATGGATAAATTAGAGGCGTCTAGTTTAGATTGTTGCTGGGCTAGTGTTATGATATGGTGATGTTGTAAGTAGAAGTATGAGATGATACTCTTACAACACACATAACGTGTAAACTCCATAGACCTTGGATTTACACATAAAGATATGATAGTGATCATACCACGGTGCACATGATAGAGATCATATGCGGGAACCATATCATTTCACTAAATAAACATGTGATGTTTGATTGCATCTTATATTGCTTGTTTGGCGTTTTATTAGCATAATAAGATGATCCCTCATTTAGATATCAAGATAAAAATGTGTTCTTCCCTAAGTATGCACCGACAATGATTCGTCGCTTCAAGGCATCACGTGATGATCGGGTGTACTTGAATCCATGAGCATATCTCGGGTGTAAGAGCGATTACACCTGAATACTAAGGTTCTTACTTGGTGAGCCTAGCATGTACAGACATGGCCTCGGAACACGGACCGAAAGGTTAAGCATGAGTCATATAGTAGATATGATGCCCATTTGATGCTCGCCTTTGAAGCTACACTGACTCACGTGATGATCGGACTTGCTGTAGTGGATTTGGTTCATGTAATCACCAAAAAGACACGAGGGATGTCATTTTTGAGTGGGAGTTCATTTCTAATTTGATTAGTAGAACTCAATTTATCATAAATTAAATCAAAGTGAATTTGCATAATTTGTTGTAGTCATTGGCATTCGTTCACTACCTTATGCATAGTTGTAATTGAGATAATAGAACTACAGAATTATGGATATATACTTTACGAACTGGTATCGTATTGTGTTGAGTGTCAATCTAAAGTTTAAAGTCATATTGCAAACTTTCAGCAAAATTCTATTTACTCCGTGAAATTTAATAATTGGTATTAAATCGAGAGTAACAATTCCAGTGTTAGTATCTTAAGTATCATGTTTGCCTCCATGATTCTTGATTTAAACATCAAGTTTATCTAGGAGCTGAAAGAATTGTTTCAAAAACCATCATGTGTGGCAGATATAACGATATATGAAACAATGTTTTGGTTGCAGTATGATAGAGTATAATATGTGTTCTCATATAGGATGAGAATTTACAAAGGTTGGAGATGCTAGACATCCTAATCATCCAAAAGGGTTTTGGAAAGTAACATTATACTTGTGATTCTCCTTATAAGCTACATTAGCTTGATCATGAAAGTTGTCATGATAAGGATGAATAGAAGATGTATGTAAAGTGTTTACTACACTAAAAGATTACTAAAGAATGGATTTTAAAAGAATACCGATTATTTTGATGATGGTGATCTACTTCAAAGTGCAAGTCCAAAGGTATTATTATTTGAATATACACGCTTTGGACTATGTGTCATGTATATGGCGCCACTTTTGATGTTGATAGATTCTTTTAAAAAGGAAAAGGAAATGCTGAAAGAGAATCTATAAAATATATTTGGCAGAAAAGAAAAGATTGGAAATATCCAATTTAGGTATATAGATGATATACAGGTTATGGTTGTATTCTTTGCTTGTTAAACAATGTGGTTCTTGGGTATTGGATACCGAATTGGTTGGTATGAAATTTCATACAGAACGACGCAATTCATGAACCACAATGGCCTAAGTAACTAGCAAGAGAATATGTGATGATGTTCATCGAAAACAAACAAACCGTTGTTTGTATTTCTCGTTGACATCAAACGTTGACTTCAAGATTTGTTTTAATAATTGTTATTTAAATCAGGTATTATGAGAACAAAGGTTGTTCAAATAATTACCATATTCCATATAAGATGGATTATTTACAAATCTAATTGGAGAGATCACATCCATAAAACCTAATGCTAAAATGTCGCAAGACAAATGATTGAAAGATCACTTACGAAGTGACATTGCCGTTTAAATTATATTGGAAATAAAACATGAAGAATCTCCATATTCATGGATTTTTGGAGTCTTTGATTTGATCAAGTGACGCTTGTGATACTTTCCTTGGGATAATTAAAAACTTCGTTCAAAGGCCAAAGAAGAACGAACGACTAAAATATTGGAATTTATACATATCGATGTATGTATTCCATTATTTATAGTCGTAAGCGATGGGTTTCAACTTCATATACTTTCTCCGTAAATTTGAGTGAATGTTCACTTAATGAGAAAGAAGTATGAAATATTTTGAAAACGTTTCAAAGACTTTCAAGATGAAGTGCAAAATCATTGTAACAAAAAAAATGATTGATGATTTGATCATAAAGGGATTTATTTGAGTTACAAGTGTAACAAGAAAATAAATGAATTATGATTTTATCATAAAGGGATTTATTTGAGTTGCAAGTTTAGCAAAACACCTAGATTTATATCTCCCAAAACACCATAGGAATATGGAGTGTTTGAGATTTGTAATGAAACCTTGTTTGGCATGGTTGGATCAAAGGTGTTATTTATAAAACTGCCATTATGTTTTAAAAGATTAAAGCTTTAGAGACTACCGCTTTTTACACTGAAAAGAGCTCCATCTTGATCCGTTGAAATGACACCATATGAGTTATGGTTTGGGGTAAAACCCAAGTTGTCCTTTCTTAAATTTTGGTATGCTAAACATAAGTAAGATGTTTATAACCAAAGTGGGATGAGCATATCTTTGTAGGTTATTTCGAATAACAATTGGTTATTCCTCCATAACACCAAGGACAAAAGGGTTTGTCGCTTGAAATGTGAAGTTTCTTGAAAAAGGAATTTTTCGCAAAAGTTAAGTGGGAGGACAATAGAACTTTGATAAGGTTAACAAACCTTAGCTAAATGTGCTGAGTTAGCGGAAATCGTTAGAGGCTGCCATAATGCTCATAGCTTATGTGCCTCAAAGGTTGTGGTCACGGAGATCTAAGTTCCTATTGAACCAAGTAGGTCGGTTAAACAATCAAATGCTAAGATTTGAAAGTAAATCATTATTGTTTGACAATGATGAACCGAATACATACAAAGAAGCGATGATAGGCCCTGACTCCGTCAAATGGCTTGAAGCCATAAAATCCGTGATAAGTCCATACACGATAAATCAAGTTTTGAACTTGGAAGACCCTTGAAGGTGTAAAACCTATCGATTTGGATCTATAAAGAAACAGACATGGATGTTTCAAATCTATGAAATAGTCGACATGTCGTAAAGTATTTTATGACAATGTTCAAGGAGTTGACTATGACAAGATTTGATCTTTCATAGTGATATTTAGTCTGGACGGATTAAAGTAGCAACCACTACATATAATTTGGTATATGGTAGATGAATAAACAAAACAAAGTTCTTCTAATAGAATGGTTACCTAGGACGTGTACATGACGCGATCCAAAGGGTTTTGTTAATTCAAAGGATGCTAAAAAGGGCATGCAAACTTCAATGGTTGAAGTAAGCATCACGGAGTTGGAATCTTCACCGTGATGAAAAAGAGTTTTCATCAGGAGAAAATGAAGATGCTTGCATTTGCAAGAAATTAAGTGGGAGCGCAGAGACATATTTCTAATACATTATGTGGAGGACATCTTGTTGATTAGAAATTATGTAATTTTTATTAACAAAGGTTAAGAATTTCATTTCGATGAAAGACTTAGGCAAAACTCGAATATTTAGCATGAATGTCTATAGTGGATAGACTGTGACGCTAATATGTTTCTGCCAAACGTACATATATGAGATATTGAAGGAGTTCAATATAGAAACGACTAGAAATGGTTCTTGTCGCATGGAAAGAAATTGAATCAAGATTCAATTGCATCGACACTTGATAAGTGAAACAATATTCAAGTGCTTTGACACTTGATGAGTGAAATCACGAGAATGTTTTGATCAATCATACCATGATATGTACACATCCAGATATGTCCTATGCTCTAAGTGTTATGAGCATATACCAGAATGAATCATAAAATGATCATTGGACTATAGTAAGGATATTCTTATGATCTTTTGGAAGAACTAAGAATATATTTGTGTAGAGGTGACAAACAATTACAAATAGTTCATTGTAAAGCGTTACATTGATACTAGTTTTATTGCAAGATACATATTAAGTTTATCTCAATTTAAACTATGAGTGGCACAATGAAATGGAAAGAAAGTTTCCATGATGGATTTGGATGAAATCCATAGTTAAGACATTGTGACGAATACTACAACAAAAGGGCTAAGTATATGACTGCTATAGTAGCAGCAAAGGAGGGAATTTGTGTCAAGTAGTTTGTTATCAAACTAAGGTGTGGTTCGCAACGGGCTAACACTAAATATATATTGTATGATAATAGTATCGACGTGTTTTAAACCCCAAGGAACTAAAGGTCTTACCGAAAGACCAAATTTATACAATGCCATCTCATTGGAGAATGAGTGATGCGTGAAGACGCAAAGACATGCAAATACACACGGACCTGAAAGTGTCAGATCCGTAGATTATGTTAACCACTTGCAGTTGTGTATTTGGAACACAAGAAAGCCATAGGTGTTCAATACGCAAAGTTTTCAAACTAGATTATTGTCTCTAGTGCAAGTGGGAGACTGAAGGGAATACGCCCGAGAGGCAATAATAAAGTGGTTATTATCGTATTCCTTATTTATGATAAATGTTTATTTTACATGCTATAATTGTATTAATACGTAAATGTTAATACATGTGTGTTTAATAAATAAAAAGGAAGTTCCTAGTTATGCCTCTCTTATAAACTAGCTCGTTGATTAACATGATGATCAAAGTTTCCTGATCATGAACATTGGATGTTGTTAATAACGAGGTCACAACATTAGTGTAATGATGTGATGAACATTCATCTGAAGTATAGCATTACGATCAAAGTCATTGAGTTTATATTGCTATAACAACTTACAAAGTGATCCTAATCCTTAGACCATGAGATCATGTCAATCAATAACACCGGAAGAGTTTCTCGATGACATCAAACGTCACACCGTAACTGGGTGATTATAAAGATGGCTTCAGAACTACTAAAGTGTTATGTTGAGACCCATGGATCGAGAGTGGAATTTTTTCATCCCGATGACGGATAGATATGTTGTGGGCCCTCTCGGTGATATCATATTGATTAGCTTTCAAGCAAGTGATTTGATCACTAGAATGTTATATCACGGGAACGAGAAAAGAGTGCATGTCGGTAACGAGATCAAACTAGGTATGGAGATACCAATGATCGAATCTCGGACATGTAATATATCGTGAAACAAAGGGATTAAGATACTAGCGTAAAAGGTTCACACGATCACAGAAGTCATCGTTGAATGTGGGAGTCAAGATGGATCTCGTGTCCCGCTCGATTATTGATGGAGAAGGGTCTCGATCATGTCCGCATTATTCATGAACCGTAGGGTGACACACTTAAGGGATACCGACACCATTCGAGCAAATGATATGCCGAAAAAGAAAAGGAAAGCGCAGGAATTTATTTCACTAGACACCAAATCAAGCTTTGAAATTGCTGAAACTGGTTCTGCATGTGAAATTGAAATGTTGTAAGGGGTTTTATGTGAATGTTTGTTAATTAAAGTAATTAACAAAATTCTGAATAAATAAATAAAAGAGTTTTATTTAAATGAGAGCTTGCATTAAATTTGGTGGAAATTTAATGCATGTGAGTGGATTTTTGAGTGGAGGCTTTTTTACTGGGAGTGGAGGCTTTTCATTTTGAGTGGGAGCTCCACCCACATGAATGTGGAAGAGGTGGGGGCAGCCCCATGGCTGGGCGCCAAGCCCCTTGGGTGCCCCCTCTCCCCTATAAAAGGCCCCCCTCTCCTCCTCTCAAAGTACACCTCCTCGCAAAGGATCTCTCTCCCCCCTTTAGAATTTCCCCATGGTCTCGGATCAGCAAGATACATGTTCCCGGTGGCTTTTTCTGGAAGGATTTGTTGCTTCCGCTGCTTCGCTGGAGCGAGGGCACGAAGGTTGTCAGGGTACCCATACGTGTGTGCGATCACGGATGCACCACTGCTTTGAGGTGCTGGACTTGATCGTGCTGGACCGGCTGGACCAGATGGACTTCATCACGATCTTGAGTTCGGCAAGCGTTCGTCTACATCATCCATGAGTACAACCTCGTTAACACTATTCGGTCTTCGAGGTTATGTATTCTATGGATGTATATCCACCCGTTGCTTGTATCTAGTAGATAGATCTTGGTACATAGATGTTCCCATCGTAGGAAATTTTTGTTTTCTATGCTGCGAACCCTACAATGAACACATCCTTACATGGAAAACTTACCAAGATGAGATACCGAGATCGCGAGAAGATGGAAAGGAGAGGTGTGCGCGAGACCGGAGAAGTATATGCGAGAGAGATCAAAGATCTTCCTCCATTACGTATGTAACATCCAAGGAAAGTTCCACATGCTAAAAATGGTGAATGAGTGGAGAAATTGAGGTGGGAAGGAGAAGGATCCCGACTAGATCTAAGGAGGAAGAAGAAGAAGGGGAAAGTGAAGTGTGGGGTGGTAGATGATCACACATGTGCACAAAGTGGAGCTACCAAAAAAAATACTGGTCGACACAACTGTGGCGCACATGTCCCTAGTGCGCCACAGGAACAAAACACAACCATGGCACACATGTCCCTAGTGCGGCACTGATGTGTCTGGCCATTTACAGAACAGAGAGGCCTCCACTTAGGCGTAGCTCACCCCCTCTACGTGCGCCACGGTTAACCATAACATCCGTAGCGCACCTTCCCCATGTGAGCTACAGATATGCGGCATGCGGCCAGCAGGTCCCTGGCCCACACACATCTGTGGCGCACCATCACCATGTGTGCCACAGTTGTTATAGTTACTAGTAGGGCACTGCCCACAGGTGAGCCACGCCTGTTTTACCCGTGGGGCACTTCAACCACGTGAGCCACGTAAGTTTGGATTACCTATAGCCGTTTTCCTAGTAGTGCTCAGTGGATCACCATCCTTAAGCTTGCAACTCAGCAAAGCCTGAGAGAGTTCATACCTCTCAGTCTTGGCCTGAGCCTGGAACATACTTTTGAGGCTTTCGATCATATCGTAGGCCTCAACATTCTCGAACCGCTTTTGCAAGTCCAGTTCCATATGAGCAAGCATAAGATAGCTAATATCCGTGGACTCATCCTTAGCCCAACGGTAGCCATTGGTGGCAGCGACAGTCGCATTCTCATTCGGCCATCTGGAAGTGGGTTGTCTAGGACATGGTCCTTCTTTCTTGTTTGAGAACAATTCTTAGATTTAGATACCAGTTGGTAAAATTAGTGCCGATCAGTTTATCTTTCTCAAGAATGGTTCTCAAAGCAAAACCAAATATCTGAGAGTGACTCCTACTTGGTGCCATGATCTACAACAGAAATATGCAAAACACTTAAGACATGTATTCATGAAAGAGCAAGCATATTAAACACTTTAGTATTTATGCTCCCACTAGAACCAACACCCCTCTGATGGTTACTTAGTGAATCAGTATCCTAGATAAGCAAGTCGGCTAGTGAGATTTAGCATCATCGCTAGCCGCCAAGTGATCTAGGTAGACAAGTCATTGTCAATCGTATCTCATATGACTCCTGTTGGTCGGGTGGCATCACATGCCCCGGATCCCGTCCTACTTTTCCCAGAGTCCCACTACCGTTGTGATAGACCCGTCTAGCTTACCGAGTGTTTCCTCTATAAGAGTCCGACTCGAACCCACCTAGTCGAAAATAATTGGAAGCACCTCAATTTTATGAGCCCACTACCAAAAATGTCCGACTTGTGATGGTGCAAACACTGGCGGGAAAACCGACTAGACCTTCTTTGAGGGATTAAATTTTACCGACTATCTAATAGGGGTAAAACAGAGACATATCAATATAACATAATAAAGCAATTATAGTGTGAAATTGTATGGCTCTCTTCATGGCGATCTCCATCTCCACAAAGCCTGTAATCCGACTCGTGCCAACTCTTGTCACTTGCCGTCTTACACTATGTCGCCAACTTGTACATCGACTTGCACGTCATCCGGATTCTCCAAAAAGCTACACTATCTTAGTAAATTAAATTACATAGAGAATCCGACATGCAGGTAGTTATACAATAAAATGACAGCACCTAGGCTTTAGGCAGCTGACAAACCGTGATTCGCAGATCACGTATGGATTACACACATATATCACATGCACATGAACCATACCATTCACAACTTCCTGCAAAAACAAGTTATGCATAGATACACTATCTACAAGCAATGTGAAACTCGCAACGACATCTAAGACGCTACGATCCGGACATGGATTTCGATCATTGTTCTGATTCGATCAAACTCTTTGATCTTCGATCACCGCTTCTAGGTATACGTGTCACAGTCTACCCCGATGGAGGAAACCGACCGGTAGGGGTCTGTCGTTCCACGACCTCAGCATTATGATCATGGAAATCGGATCGACCATTCCCTGAGTAGAGTTGATCCAATCAACATCGTACAAAACCAACCTATCTCATAGATCGACCACCAAAACAACACATAGATCCAATCTACTACCAACCTCATACCACATATGTGAGATCTTGAACCTAAAACCAGGAGCTATCGCTCTGATACCACTGTTGGGCCACGCAGAAATAAAACAAAACATATTCCTCTAACATGGTGATCCCAAAATCTAGCTGCGGTAGAAGTCCACAAGGATTACCACTAGACGCATGGTTGCGGATTACTGATGAAGCACATCGGTTGATGAAGTGCAGTCCTCTAGATCCGATCACGATCTTCCTGGTGCTGATTGTACAACACCTCTGATGGTATCCACACGTACAAGGAGGAGAATCGGCAGCAAACTGCTAGGTTCGATACGACGACTGGACTGCTGTGGACCTAGGGTTTCTAACGCATGGAATGGCCTAACCGATCAACCCTCTTGGGTTTCTACGCCCCACTATATATAGTGAGTGAACATGGGCTCCACTCACTCATGGCCCATTCACTAAAGCCCATATAATATTAGTCACCGTTAGTCTGTCTCATTGACTCAGTCCAAATCCGGCTCGGGTCCAACCCAACCAAATTTTGGTTCAGATGCAATCCGAATTTTCTCCCGCTCTTATGTTTGTGACCCTGCAGGATCATGGCTACTTGGACATGATTGGAGTCCGACTCTCAATCGATCAGTCGGTAGCGGCTCCTAGTAGAACGTTCCGACTCACTAGTACCAAAGAGTCATGCTTTTCAATGCACCTTATGTCCGAGTCCCTTTTGCCTCACGATATACCTTGTCAGACTATAGGCGAATATTTGTCATCCCTTTAATAGTCTGACTCTCTTCTCGATCCGAGATAAGTGATTCATATGACTAATTCTTAGTCGATCGCCTTGGTTAACACTTAACCGAGTCATGCATGGCCATGCTTTCCGAATCATATCATCCGAGAGGGCCCAGAGAATATATCTCCGAGTGGAGGGGCAAAATCCCATCTTGGTTATTCACATCACGCAGATTGATTCTTTAGTCGACCCAAAATCTGCCATGATAACTGCCTAGTTACGGATCAGTGGTTGACAGAACCTAAGTCGGTGGTCCTCAACTCGGACTATGCAACAACCTCAGGTCTAAGGATTACAATGATTGAGATATACAAATAAAAACTTGTTCGTTGAACCTCAATATGGGTCAATCCAACTCGCTAAACTCTTTAGTTGAATCCGTGTAAGTCAGAATGGCATCTCCATGCCCATGACAAGTGGAACCGAGTCATCGGGCAACTTTCACATTGGTCTAAGTTATGTGTCAAGCACAACCTCTATGACCAAGGATATTTAGTACAAATAACATGAATGTATAGTTCCACAACTGAATCACATATTCAATGGTACACATCAGATCTTTATACAGGGACAACTTAATATATTTATGACTACAATGGGAAATATAATCATACATGATTGACGCTAGGGCATATTCCCAACAGATGGGCGTCGTTGGACTGGGCTGAGTCGGTCGTGGCTAGGAGGACCACGATGGTGTTGAGTATGGGTGAAATGGGGATTGGTAGTATACCCTATATAGATGACGATTGACGATGTTGGAGGCCTAAAGCAGAGTGGCAGCGGCCTACGAGGCGAGGTCCACACAGATGCACTGCTCGTGGAGTTGGTGCGAGCGTAGGGCCTAGTCCAATCAGCAGTGAGGTACTGGGTCAGGTTCCATGGAAATGGGGAGTTGGGTTCCATGACTTGCGTGGAGCTCAACACACCGATGGCGGCGGGAGTATGGCCAGGGATTCGTGGTGGTGGGGAGGAGGGTTACCTTCGGTGGGGACACCGAACCACTTCATGGTGGCAAATGTTGTAATAGTTCTGAACCATTATTTGACTATATAACCAGCTTATTTACATAAGTAGTGGCAGTTGCAGGTAATACATGGTTTTGTGGAAGGGAAAACCGTCTAAAAAGTGGAACCTATAAGAAACACTTCGTCCTTTATTATTAGATATAGACTAGAGGGTGAGCTCCTAGAGTAGCTCATACTAAATTCTAATCAATCAATTAAAACAGTAGATCAAGGCAATTCATCTTAGCAAGAAGATGAAGGAAATTCATACCAAGCATCTCGAGACTACTACTATGAACACCATCAAGCCTAGCTTGAGGTATATAGAAGTGTTTTGAAAGATTTGAGATTTAAGAAGGCGGGAGTCCCTTGGTACTTCTACCAAGAATGGAAATTAAAAGATTTATAAAATATTTTGAAAATACTAGAGGTAAGGTTAATTGGAAGTTCTATCTTGAAAACATACAAAGGTGATATTATATAGATCTCCATAATTTTTTCAGTATAAGGTACTAAAACATTATATGTTATGAAAGCATCTCGTCTCATAAAATACTAGAACATTTGGGAATATGTAAAATAATCCAAGACATATCTTTTCTTAAATAGCTTTTGTCAAGTGAAGGGAGGGTAGGGAGGAATCTTAACTACTACTCAATCGGAAACATGAGAAAAACAAGCAAACAACTACTTCACCATTTAGCAAGACAAAGTTTTTCTTCCCCATAATTATTACACTTTTGACACATTGTTAGGGTTATTGAAAGTGGGATGTTATAATATCAATCCACTCTTGAATCTTTTAGTCATTAATTCATATAACACATTAATTACGGATTGACTACACCCTAAACAATACAATAAATATGATTCTAACCAAATATACAAAATAATTTCATAGTACTTGTATATATCTTTAAAAAATATATAATTTGTGACATTTGTTTTAACTTATTAGGACAACATTAATGTGAAGAAATAAATGCAAGATATATAACATGCATGAGATAAATAATTATTAAATCTATATGAGAACAATCATTTAATACTAAATATAGCAATATGGTGCAAACAATCTATACATAAGTGGGTGTGTATAGATCTATAACTATAAAGATATGCATATCACAGGTTAATGATCAATATGAAATATTTTATTTTGTCTCTATCTAGAAAAATTTCGTAGTGCAAATGAAGAGATGATGCAATAGAATATCATGTAAGATTTAATTGCACCATTTATTGTGCTAAAGTAGAAAATTAATAGATAGTGGTTGTACATATCTAACACAAATAGAATATGGGAAATTTAATTGAAGTTAATACATAAAAGTGTCTTACTGTAACAAAAATTCACCCTGATATATTAGAAAAAATGCCATGTAGGAATGAGATTTGATCGTGTTTGATCCTGCATGAAGAAACATAATTAAATACCAAAGTATAGAATCATTTATGTATAGAAAAAAATTTCACCCTCATGTGTATAGATACATGAAAGTGTATTTGTTTAGAGAAAAAATATATGTGAACATTAATTGAAAGATATGTATTAATACAATAAATAATTGATCAATATCCATCATTTGTGGCCGCCCTATAAAAAAACTCTAATGGAAGACCGGTAGAAATTAGGATCCCAAATAAGCAAAAGAAGGAGAATAAAAAATACAGGTAGTCTCTTCTCGTAATATGGCAACCATCACTATCAAAACAAGAGTGATTATCTACAAAACTGCCATTGCTCTCCTTGTTGCTGTGATGCTGTCTTCTATGTTGCCATCCTCTCATGCAAGTATGCAACAACTTCCTTCTTTACTATTGAATTTGCATATCACAATGAAATTTTTAGTTCTAGATATATTCTTGTTTTATCTTTATATGCAAGATAACAATACTGTTTATGTTACAATGTATTACATTTGTAGTTGGACCATGGAAATGCGAGGCTTTACAACACTGCACGGCTTCGGCATGCTACTATGATTGCATAGAAAGAGAATTTCGTAAAGGTGATCAGAGTTTTGGTTCCAAATGCACTAGAAGTAAGGATGAGTGTTGCTGCCAAAGTTTGGATAGGATGCCAAACTGACATCACCAGTAGTTGTCATGTTTCTGTGATACAATGTTGATGAATAAAATATTTGAAACTACATTATTGTCTCTAGTGCAAGTGGGAGACTGTTGGAGATATGCCCAAGAGGCAATAATAAAGAGGTTATTATCATATCTTCATGCTTATGATAAATGTTTACATACCATGCTGTAATTGTATTAACCGGAAATATTAATACTTGTGTGACTTGTAAACATAAAAGAGTCCCTAGTAAAGCCTCTTGTTAAACTAGCTTGTTGGTTAATATATGATCATGGTTTCCTGATCATAAACATTGATATGTTATTAACAACAAGATCATATCATTAGGAGAATGGTGTGATGGACATACTCCTATAGATAAGCGTAGCATAAAGATCAAGTCATTTCAATAGTTTGTTTGCTATAAGCTTCCTGATACATAGTAACATAATTCCTTTGACCATGAGATCATGCTAATCACCATCACCGGATGGATGCTTTGATGACATCAAACACCACACTGTAACTGGGTGGCTATAAAGGTGGCATTGAGTGTTCGGAAAGTATGTGTTGAGACACATGGATCAAGAGTGGGATTTGTCCATCCATATGATGGATAGATATACTCTGGGCCCTCTCGGTGGAATGTCATCCAATTATCTTGCAAGCATGTGACTAGCTCACAAGGGATCAAATATCACGTGAATGAGAAAAGAATACTTATCGGTAACGAGGCTGAACTAGGTATGCAGAGAGATACCGACGATCAAACCTCGGATAAGTAAACTATCGCGAGACAAAGGGAAATTGGCATCGTATGTAAGTGGTTCATTCGATCGTAAAGTAATCATAGAAATATGGAGGAACCATATGAGTTTCCAGATTCCTCTATTTCTTATTGATAGGAGAAGAGTCTCGGTCATGTCTGCATAATTCACAAACCGTAGGGAGACAACTTAAGGATTCGATGTTGTTTAGTAGATATGGAATGTAAGTAGGGAGACCAAATGTTGTTCGGAGTCTCGGATGGGATCCGGCATATCACGAGGAGATCCGGAATGGTCCGGAGAATAAGATTCATATAAGGAAAGTCCAATTCCGGAGTTCGGGAATGATTCCAGTGTTTTCGCCGGAATGATCTAGAAGGGTCTAGAAGGTTCACCGGACCGGAAGGGGAAGGGTACATGAATGTGTCATGAATAAGTGGAATGATTGCATCATGTCCTAGGTCACTTGGTTGGGCATTTGTAAGAAAGAAATTGAGCTCCAAATAGAAAGTCAAAAGACAAGTTTGAAAATTCAAACTGGGACAATGTATCCTGGCGGAGGAAGGAAAGAATCCTTCTTTCCGTCCACCACAAACCAACAAGGAGAGGGAGTTGAGGAAGGATTCAAACTCCCCTCTCCCAAGCTGCCCTCCCTCTCATAAATAGAGGGAGGGGTGCCCCAAGAGACACAACACTAGCCCCTCCCCACACAGCCATCGCGCCGCCGCCGCCACCGCCTCGCGCCGCCACCGGTTCGTCACCTCCGCCCTAGCCGCCGCCAACTCCTCCACCTCCTACTCTCCGACCTCTAAACCCTAGATCATCGAGGAACCCTATTTCTCCATCATAACCTGCTCCGGCTTTGGTGAAGCCCTGCAGGATCTTCCCTCCACTTCTAACACCACGCCGTCGTGCTACCAGAATCGCGAGGAGAAAACTACAAACTCCACTACCTGCCGGAACAAGGGAGAGGAAGGTCTTCATCGAGTACCGAACGTGTGACCTACTGCGGAAGCGCTGCCGGAACGCAGCTCTGGAAGGATTATCTACGCGATCTTGAGATCGGCAAGTGTACGACTACATCACCCATGGGAATCTACTCTCGTTAACCGCTTTGGAATATTCGAGGGTGAGTACTCTAATCGACTCGTTCCTACAATATAGTAGATAGATCTTGGCTTGTTTGTGTTCATGCGGTAGACATTTTTTGTTTTTCGTGCTACGAACCCCTACAGCATCCCTAAGCTTAACTCCTGTTCGGCCTCGAGTAGGTAAGTGATAAAAAGAATAATTTTAGAGGTGACATGCTATCACAATTGATAAAGGTTTTGTAAAGCATTGATAGCTAAGATCAAAGTACTCTAAACATTAACATGAAATATGTAGTTCTAACAATAAGACATAGCAACTACGTTGTAACATGAAAATGTACAAACAAAAGATTAACAATGCATTGAAAGACGTTTGTTTGTTTCACATATATAAACATATCAAGAGTGGTATTCAACTTGTCCCTCAGGGAGTAGCAAAACATAAATACATAGGACACCTTCAAAGTTCATAAGGGTGACTAGATACAAATAATTTAAGTACAAGCAATATCAACATTATGAATCAATCAATAAGTTTTGGGACAATGCACATAAAACTAAGAATTGCAACTATGCTCTCTTAATTGGTGCATAAAGATAGAATACAGAGACTCAACATAAAAGTAAAAAGAAAGGCCCTTCATAGAGGGAATTAGGGATTTCAAGTTTCATAAAGAGCTTCCAAAAATTATGGTACTTATTAGCTTTCAGCTCTCATTGCCCCTATCATAAGCATCTTGAAGTGATTAAGGTTAAAGTGAAACAAATATGAAGTATATGCTTGACAGATCATAAGTTGGAAATCGCATGTCCCTTGAGTACGAGGGTCGTTCTTCATCCTACTCAACTTTAGTCACAAGCAAGTTCTTATCATTGTAAGTATATGTGTATCATAGAGAACGCTCAACGGGGTACCCCTTGCCAATGACACAGGAGCTATCCCATATCAAAATGACAAGGCAATAGACAATGAGCATCTCAGCGATCTTTTATTTACCATGAGCATGGTGCCTTTTTATTTTTTGAAGATGCTTCATAGATTAATTGAAACAAATCACAAAGATAATACTCAATAAAGATCAGTGATCATGTCTCACACATCTACAAATAAGAACTAAAAATTTCTAAGCTAAAAGCTCAAGAAAACTAAAGCTAAACACAGTTCTAGCAAAAGAGAACACTCACAAAATAATAAGAGTGAAAACTATAGTGTTCTAGACAATGAAGAACTAGGTATGACTTCTACAATATAGGGGTGTTGGGGTCTGGACAATTTATTCATCAAACAAAGCAAAATAAAACTAAATACAAAAACAAAGACGCTCCAAGAACAACACAAAGTGCTTGATGAAATAAAAATAAAGTGTCTAGAAAGAGACCTGAGATTTTTATTGATGAAGAAGGGGATGCCTTGGGCATCCCCAAGCTTTGATGCTTGTGTCTCTTGAATATTTCTTGGCGTGACACGGGTGGCATCCCCAATCTTGATCTTTTGTCCATTCTTCATCTCATCACATTATTCTTCCCCTACACTTAAAAATTTCCTTCATACAAAACTTCACACAATCTTCATTAGCAACATTAGTTTATTCAAGATAATAAGCCTTTGGGTTTAGTTTCAACACAAGTAAAACTTCTGTTAAAACACAAGCTACTGCAGAAACTTCTTTTAAAAACTCATGTGATTAAAGAGAACTCAAAAAGAAACCGATAAGAGGAAAATGCAACTAATGGAAGAAATCTATCAAAACAGACCAGCAGGTAAAAACCGATCTTTTCGAAGACCTTCTGTTGCTCAAATAGAAAAGTGTTGAACTAACGAAAATTAGATTATAACCTGGGTCTTATGCACAAAAAATTACAGCTCAATCTGACATACTGGGATTTTTCACGAATTTTTACAGTGAAGCACAGAAATATGTTTCGGGACAGCAACTTCCCCAAATCTTAGTTCTCTCTCATTAGAGGTTATTCTTGGCACAAAAACCACACAAAAGGGATAAGGAGAGGTTATTACAGAAGCAATAACTTCCAAGACTCAACAAAATAAAAACTTACTGGATTTTTTTTTGGGTTATCTCCCAATAGTACTTTTCTTTAACGCCTTTAAGTTAGGCATGGAAAGTAAGAATCAAGTATTTTCGAATGAAGAAGCATTAACATCAAATTTTGTTTTAATAGGAGGAGAAAATGGTATCTTCTCTCTTTCTAGGGAAGTGTTCTATACCTTTCTTGAGTGAGAATTGATATTTAATGGTGCCTTCCTTCATATCAATAATGGCACCAACAGTTCTAAGAAAAGGTCTTCTCAAAGTAATAGGACAAGAAACATTGCATTCAACATCCAAAACATAGAAAGCAACGGGGACAGAGGCATTGTTAACCATAATAAGAACATCATTAATGCTCCCCATAAGTTTCTTGTAACATCCCAATTTCAAGAACCCTGAATTGTTGTCCAAAAGGCAAAAATTAGGGGGAACAAAAACTTTTTCTTGTTACATATGCCATGTTTGTTTACTTGCTTGCTTATGCCCTTGAAACTGATTGTTTACTTGATGCTATACTTCTTACCTCAACACTAGTTGACAAAAACTATTTTACAATAGAGATGTCTTGGCTCATCTTTCATATTCTCAAATGTTCTGACATTTGAAAACCTGAGCCAAGATGACTTTGACAAAACAAAAATACTTTAATATTTCTATTGAAAAAACTATGGAGAACTAAAATATAATCTCCTTATGTTTTCAAGACAGAACCCTCAACTACTCTTACCCCTAGGTTTTACAAAACCTTTATTCAAAACCTCTTCTTTCCAATCTTGGTAGAAATACCAAGAGGTACTTATCTTACTTCAAAACATAACCAATTCAAAATACCCATCCTTACCTCAAGATAGGCTTGATGGTAACCCTAGTAGTGGTTGGTAAGTTTGATAAGATGAATTGCCTTGATCTGATGTCTGTTGATTGCCTTGTTTGCTTAGGAACTAGAGTGAGATAATATGGCAGCTCATCCCTTAGGACCAAAACTATGGTTGTGATCATCAATCTCAAACTAAGCATCCAAATCTGGATTTACCCGAAACCACCAAAGTGGCTATCTCATCTCCTAATCAGATCAATCTAGGGATAATCCCTTTTGACCATTCCCAACTCAATAAGGACCCAATCCTAGCATGAATCCTATCTACTTAGTTATTACTTCAACATCATCTCCTTGATCATGAGTTTGGAACATAGCATCCTCTCAAAATCATCTACACTTTTACTCTAGTCTAAAACCCTAAATCTGCCAAAATGGCCAAGTCTGGATTTCTTATCTGGATACAATCTTTGGAGCTCGACCTGTTCCAACCTATGGGAATTCTTGAGAATGTATTTGAACCATCTTGTAGTCCATCACTAGTACTACCAAGGCCCACTCTTACCCTTGGATAAACCCTTCTGGTTCTCACTCATCCATGATGGCTTTATAGTCAAGATAATAGTCTTCTCTGCAAATCTTATCATCTTGCCTACTTTGGCAGAAGATCAAATCTACATGCCACCTCCCCTTAACCAAATCATTGCATCATTATGATCTTATAACCATGGTCTATGAATACCTACCTCACTTTTTTCCGTGGGAGCTTTGTGCCTCTTAAACCCCCATGGTGAGGATGGGAAGACCCCGGGAAAAGACTTACAAAAATGTTTTATGAGAAAACCTTGGTGAGGCTAGGCCTACCAAGTGGTTTGGAAAATCAGAAAGATTTTGGTCTTACAAAATGGTCCGGCAACGGATGGAGGAAAAATGTTCACGAAAACACGCTGGGCTGTATAGTTTACTATGCTGGAACAATTAACCCGTGCAACCACATTAGTCTGGAATGGGACGGGGCTGGGCTGGAAGTTTGTCTAATCCGGTACAGGGGCCTCACACTACTAAAGGGGCAAATAATCCCCGGAGGGTGGGCCTTCTATGTCCAACGGTCCATGCGTAGCATCGATCGGGAGAAGGAATGAAGGGTCTATGTGCCTCCGCGTGATACTATGAGCCCCTCATTGAAAGCGCACACTCGTCAAGGTGCAAACGCGCTCCGGTTGGTTGGTTACTATATAGGGCGTCCCGGTTTTGAGGGGATTAACCTCATAGGGTAGGCACTTGTATCGGAGAGGGCATCCGTAAGGTCTTGACCGGTTATTCGACCCACGATCGGTGTAGAACAGGGACGGGTAATCAGATGGTGTGGGTATAGTGTACAACCTCTGTATAGTGTAAATCTATTCGAATAGTCGAGTCCTCGGTCATGGATGGTTGTGTTGGCGGCTGTACGGCGGGTGAAGGTTTTGTTTTCAAAAAGGACTTCGGAAAAGCGATGGCTTGAAAATGATTTGACCATGGGATGGTCGGGAAAAGGAGAAAGGAGTTTGGTCATGAGATGACCGGAAGGAAAAACAAATGGGTGACCCAATCGTAGTATTTTTCTTTAAAAATTTCGAAAAGGTTTCCAAACTATTTTACAAAAAGTTTTTCAACAAAGATATAGAGACATGCTATATCTACAAGAGAAACTAGTGTCTAAAAGAACCTCCCTTGGAGCCATCCTATCACAGCCATATTGCATATCTTTTATTTTTGTATTCTTAAGGTGGTTTGCAAGTACATTCAGAGTACTCACCGGCATTTTCCCTGGCTATTTACTTCGCTAGACTTTTCAGACACAATAGGAGTGATGGAGATTGCTGACGTCTATGCGAGCTAGGCCGTTTTCCCAGTCAGTCGCCTGCAGGTTAAGGCATGACGCGGGCTCTGCACTTGAAAACTTCCCCTATTCATGTTGTATCACCATTATGGAACATTTGTAAGTACTTGTACTCATTACTCATGGATGTTGTAATGATACTTGTCGGTTATGCTCACGGCTCACTGATCATGGGAACGTGAATTGCAGGCATAACGGGTATTCTCGGACCGTAAATCCGGGGTTCCACATTTCTTTTTTAGCATTATCATCAAGTTGGACATCCAAATAACAATCTTCCAATGGTGGTAAATCAAGCATTTCATAAATTTTTCTAGGCATAATAGAGACACTAGAACCAAGGTCACATAAATCTTTGAGATCAAAATCATTCGCTTTAATATTAATGATGGGTTCCCAAACATCTTCTAATTTCCTAGGAATAGAAGCTTTATGTTTCAGTTTTTCTTCTTTAATTTTAATGAGAGCATTTGTAATGTGTTTTGTAAAAGCCATATTCATAGCAATAGCATTAGGACTTCTAGCAAGCTTTTGTAGGAACATAATTACTTCAAAAATATTGCAACCATCAAGATCAAAATCAAACTTAGCATCCAAGGTAGTAGGATTATTCTTTCCCATGTTTCAAAAAATTTCAGCATTTTTATTGGGTTTAGGCATTGTTGCAAAAGGAATGGGGACTTCTTGTGGTTTGCTAGCATCAATATCGATGGTGGTAATTGTACAAATACTACTATTGCTAGCAATTTCATCTTCTCTTTCCCACTTAGCATGCAATTTAGCTAACAGTCTAACATTTTCATCAATTCTAACTTGTATGGCATTAGCAGCAGCAAGGACATTTTCCAGGGTTTCGGGTTTAGTAGCCATTTTATCAATCGAAGAGGATTGTGCTTCAGACAAAGATGAAATTATTTTTTCAGCAATCAAAATTTTGGATTGCAAACCAGGAATTTCCCTATTTAAATTCTCAAGTTGATGACTAATATTTTTCAAAATAGTAGATTGTTCCTCCATGGTTTTAGTGAATAATTTATTCTGCTCATATTGCATTTGCATGAATTTTTTAGTGGATCTTTCAACTTCCCAAATCCTTTCTTCACTAGGCATTCTAGATTTAACATGATAATTATTGCTATTATTAGGAGGATATGGTCTATAATTATTATTACCATAAGCATTGTTGCCAAAATTATTATTTCTAATAAATTTCACATCAACTTACTCTTGAGCAACCAAAGAGGCTAAAGGAACATTATTTGGATCAATATGAGCTTTTACATTAACAAGTATAGACATAATAACATCAATTTTATCACTCAAGGAGGAGGTCTATTCAATAGAGTTTACCTTCTTACCTTATGGAGCTCTCTTAGTGTGCCATTTAGAATAGTTAACCATCATATTATCAAGGAGCTTTGTTGCAGCACCCAAAGTAATGGTCATAAAGGTACCTCCAGCAGCAGAATCCAACAGATTTTTTGAAGAAAAATTTAATCATGCATAAAACGTTTGGATAATCATCCAAGCAGTCACTCCATGAGTGGGACAATTCTTTACCAAAGATTTCATTCTTTCCCAATCTTGAGCAACATGTTCATTATAAAATTGATTAAATTTCATTATTTCACTTCTCATAGATATAATTTTAGCAGGAGGGTAATATTTTCCAATAAAAGCATATTTGCATTTAATCCAAGAATCAATACTATTTCTAGGCAAAGATAGCAACCATTCTTTAGTTTTTCCCCTCAAAGAGAAAGGAAAAAATTTAAGATTAGAAATATCTCCATCTACATCCTTATATTTTTGCATCTCACAAAGTTCAACTAAATTATTAAGGTGAGCAGCGGCATCATCAGAACCAGCACCAAAAAATTTCTCTTTCATAACAAGATTCAGCAAAGCAGGTTTAATTTCATAAAAAGTAGCATCTGGAGCAGGTGGAGCACTAGGTGTGCAAAGGAAATCATTGTTGTTTGTGCTAGTAAGTCACACAACTTGGTGTTTTCAGGAGTATTCATTTTTGCAAGAGTAAAGCAAGCCAATAGAAATAGTAACTAAAGTAGGAACTATTTTTTTTGTGTTTTTGATAAAAGAAGTAAACCAGTACAACTATTTTTTTGTATGTTTGATAGAAAGAAACAAGAAAAACAAAGAAAAATAAACTAAGCAAAACAAAAACAAAGTAAAGAGATTGGTTGTGAGAGACTCCCCTAACAAGAATCTTCTTTCTCCTTGAAAAGTGACTAATGAGGAGAAAGAGATTGAAGATGTCCTTATCTCCCCGGTAATGGTGCTAGAATAGTGCTTGATGGCTCAAATATGTAGAGCTCGTTGGGAACCCCAAGAGTAAGGTATGATGAGCACAGTGTTTCCCTCAGTTATGAAACCAAGGTTATCGAAATAGGAGTAAGGAAACAAATCCAAGGTGTTGCTAACATAACCCACAATACTTTGCCCCAACTTACAGTTAGGTTGTCAATCTCACCGGTTTGCTGAAAACAAAGATTAAATGTATAGTGTGGAAGATAGTAATTGCTTGTAAAAAGTAAACAGTAGATGGAATATCAATTATAAAGGAATGGACCGGGGTCCACATTTCACTAGAGGTGTTTATCCGTAAGATAAATAGCATGTTGGGTGAACAAATTACAGTTGGGCAATTGACAGATTGAAAATGCATAAATATGCATGTACAAGTCATGATGATTCCTATGAGATTTGTTTGGGCATTACAACATAATACATAGACCATAATCCAACTACATCTATGACTAATAATCCACCTTCAGGTTATCATCTGAACCCCTTCTAGTATTAAGTTGCAAGCAACGGATAATTGCATTATGCAAAGTGTGTAAAGTAAACAATACAATTGCCCTTGGACAAAGGATTGTTGTTTTCTCCCTAGTAGCAACAGCACATCTACAACCTTAGAGATTTCCGTCACTTCCCCAGATTACTAGATGCATGAACCTACTATCGAGCGTAAATACTCCCTCTTGGAGTTGCAAGCATCTACGTGGCCAAAAAATCTACGAGCAACGGAGAGCATGCAAGATCACAAATAACATAGAAATGATAGAATCAAAATCAATCTTGAACATAGTACTCAATATCCATCGGATCCCAATAAAAAAACATGTAGGATTACAAAATAGATGATTTTGATCATGAACGAAGCTCACAAGATCTAAACATGATAGCACAAAGGAGGAGAACCAACCTTCTAGCTACTGTATGGACTCGTAGTCCAAGGGTGAACTACCCACGCATCACTCCAGAGGCTAGAATGGTGATGAAGAAGGCCTCCGGGATGATCTGTCCCCTCCGGCAGGGTGCCGGGAAGAGCCTCAGATCCCCCTGATCTAGGTATAGAGATGGCGGCGGCTACAGACTATTTCATGGAGATTTGATTAGGTACTTAGGGTTTCTGCATCGTGGTGCTTTTATAGGCGAAGGGGCAATGTCGGTGGGCACGCGAGGGGCCCACACCTAGGGCTGGCGTGCCCTCCTGGCCACGCCGCCACAGGGTGTGGCCGCCTCGTGGCCCTACTTTGGCTGCCCTTCGGACTCCGTGTTCCTTCTGGTAAAATATTAACTTTGGCTTTTGTCCCGTCCAATTTCAAGAATATTTCCTTACTATCTTTTCTGAAACCAAAAACAGCAGAAAATAGGCAACTAGCACTGTGGCATCTTGTTAAAAGGTTAGTTCCATAAAATGTATAAAAGTACCTCAAAGTGTAGACAAAACATAAGAACGTTGATATAATTATAGATATGTTTACGACGTATCAAAAGGTCATGCTGAATTGTTTGGTCGATATTTGTGCTAACTTTGTGCCTCTTTTTTTATAAAGTGCAAACATGTCGGCCAACGACGAGGCCGGCCCTTATAAACACATGAGCGTTGAGGAGGCGGAGGAGGATATGAGAATGACACAACCACCGGAGACCGCCGTCGGAAGTGCTGGGGGCAACGAGGGAGATCCAAATTACAAGGGGGATGACGACAACTACGACAGAACTAGTGAAGGTGGGGAGGAGGGTGACACCACTACCGATGGCGGCAAGCGCACGTATGGTGGTTGCGACAACCCGGCCACAATATAGAAGAAAAAGGAGATTTCGGATCGGAAGCCGCGAGTGCTCGCCAACGTCTGTGATGAGTTCACTGAGGTCACATAAAATGGCCAACCCATTGCGCATGTGTCAATTGCCAGCGGGTACGGCATGCAACTCAGGTGCATCGCCCGGGAAAGCATGTCGATCAACACGAAGTACATCCGAAGTGCTGCCAATCTGGCTTTGGTCGAGAACCTCCTTAAGAATCTTCAAAAACGATACACATTCCCATAGTAGTTTAGAAACATGGAGAGAAAAACCTAGTGAACAAACAAAGCATTGACAAAGATGAGAAATGCCGTGAGCACCTGGAAAACCTGGGTAAAGAACAACATTGACAAATTTGAATTCTGGGAGATTATAAGTAGGAAAAATCTGATGCTCGACGAAGAAGAGTTCAAGATATTCTAGGCCGAGTTAGCTACCACTGAATCTAAAGCATGGACTGCGTGGAAAGAATATGCGAGAGCAGAACATAGGTAACCACCGGCTTGGAAGTGGCGGATACAGAGGGAGACAACCCATTTGGGACAAGGAGGACGTCGATCTTGAACGCTCGGGTCAATACAACCCATGGCATAAAATCATGGACCTGTAGATAAGGAACTTTGTGCGGGCCCGCTACTACCTAGACCCGAATACAAGGGAGTTCGTCACCGACGATCCGAAGGTGAAGGCCTTTGAGGACGAGCTGGTAAGGAATTTACCGCGGATCTCTCAAGAGTTTCTAATTAAAATAATGTAGCCAAGAATCAAAATTCATGGGTTCACCTCTCCTTGTCTCTCAAGAGGAGAAGGAATTAAATGCTACTGGTGACTTGTCGTCCTACGATTCGATGGCGGAGCCTTGGGACATGGTATTCAACAGGGCGACAAACGATTACAAGAAGAGGGACAAGAAATTGCCGCCAAAATCAGCTGGTCGTATGTCCGACTTGGGTACGAGCATGAAGTTTGCCGAGTACTACAAATAGGATGCAAAGAAGAGATGGGAGAGGAAGAACCAGTCGACGGCTCAAGATAAAGCAGAGGTTGAAGAGCTGAAGTTGAAGGTGAAGACATTAGAGGAAAAAGTGGACAAGAAAATATTGGACAGGTTAGTGGAAGAGAAGCTCCGCGCGATCATCCCCTCAGGGTTGTTCGAGGGGCTAGCTGCTTGGAATGCGGCAAGTCGACAGGGGCTGATATAGCTTCCCAGCTTCAGCAGCAGCAACTCGAGCTTCAATGTTAACACGTCGCTAGACTTGGTGACCCCGCCGGCCAGCATCGCCGTGGCGCAGCCGCAATAGTTGGTCGCACAGCTGCCCCTGCACCTCCCGCAAAAAATACCAAGCCCCAGCCGGCAGCGGCACCACCGCAGGAGAAATTTGATGATAGGCTTGCCGCTGGCACCGGTCGTGTCTCAACATTATCCAAGCTCAACGCCTTCAATAAGGTACCTAATTAGGTACTCCACTTCATCTCCTTTATGTGCCTTTGATGACTTCTACCTCATGATGCCCAACATATATGTTTTGACTCAGGACGCTACTTGCGTACTACTCCACAAAGTTGCTGGCAGAACCGCACGATGCACAACAATCCAATGGACAATATCATGATGAGGGTGCGAATTGCTCGGGTGTTGCCAGGGTGCGACGACATGGACCCTCCCTTTCAACCTCAGGGAGCGGACAAACACAATACCCTTGGAGAATGCTACGGTTGGCTCTTGATATGGCCGAAGACTCAGATTCGTCTTGTGGGCCGCACCGGCGCCACCTCGATCGTCAGGCCACCACCTCAGAACCTAGCCATCGTCGTCCCCAACACCATTAAGCACCAACAATTGTTGGGAGTGTGTGGGCCGCCCCAAGGCACCGCCGTCGCACCACAATCGTCATCGCCCACGCCACCACCATCACCACATGGGGGAAACAACGAAGAAGATGAAGAATTTGTCAACGTCGACGACTTCATCAACACCAGTGCCGACAAAGGATTATACATGCCTTCTATGGATGAATAATCCTTTGTTGCTCGCGACAATCAAGGTGGTCGTCCCACTACTTGCATGCAACGCCTGGTCTTCCGTGGTTTTTCTCGAGAGACGCCTCTGGCTGCCGATCCACAAGAGAAACCTGGATTCGTCTTTAGCCCTGGCATACTTCAAAAGGCGGCCTTTGAGCACTTAGCATCCCAAGTGGAGGATCCTGCTCAGAAGACGAAGAAGGACATGAAGAGAGGTAAGAAAGCCGAGAGCCAACCTTGTCAGAAGAGGATCCGGGATAAGGATGATGTCATACCTACTCACGAGGATGGCTTTCCCTGAATGCATGTATCCAGTGAAGCGATACTGACTCCGGAGCTGCTTCACCTTGCTCGTGCATCCATGATCTATTAGAGTGATGGTATCAAGACACTAGAGGGCATCCTTCTTAAAGACAAAGATCCAAATTACCCGGTTTTCACTGTCAAGGTGCCATCGGACGTGGACTTCATCCATGAAGCCCCCGCGGATGTTTTCTTCATAGCGTACGAGGACGTCTTCAAGCTATTTCTCTCGAAACAGCTAGACTATAACCTGGTCTACCTATTCACACTGAATCTGGTGATAAAGATCAAGAGAGAGCAAACCCCCTAAATCGAGATTGTGGATCCCTACTACATGCATGATAGCCAGTTGAAGGAACGATCAGAGACGCGTGCCATGGAAACGTCGTACCTCGATAAGTTCATGGTGGACCACAAGAGGTCGAACTCGCTTCTTTTGCCTTTCTTTCGCGAGTAAGTACATACACCCGCTAGCCGTTGTAACTTAGGTTTTCTTATAGATTTCTTCCTTTGCCCTTTTCCAACACCCCGTTTCAATCGTGTTGTGTAGAGACAAATATTGCACACTCATCGTCATTTCCATGAAGTACTCGCTAGCAACGTATTTCGAATCAGTCAGTAAGAAGAAGAAAGACTACACCAGAATAAGGGGTGTTCTGAATGAGGCTCTCGAGGGATACGCCAGAAAGGGATGCCCCTTCGCCAACAAGGGGGAATGTTTCAACGATGGAAAACACATGTTCAAGTACATGCTCGAGTTCCCCTGCATCAAGGAGCCGACTACTAGTGGCAGCGCCAAGGAGGCCTTCTACGTCATGCATCACCTTAAAGGGTTTGTCCGGGATTGCCAGAACCTAACTCTGCCATCTAGCCTCCGAGCATGGGCTGAAAATTTGGCGCAATCCGATGATGATCTTAGAGAAGGCTTCCATCGCATCCAGGTTAAGTTTTCGGAAATCATCGTGGAAGATGTCAACACAAGGGAAGGGGTCCTAAAACACAATAGAGGGTTGACTAAGAGGGGGATCGAAGATATTCTTCGTAAGAAGGGTGACAACATGACTTGGATGATGAAGGATGGCTATCTACCGTTCCCAAAGCCAAGCGTTAGCAGTTCTCAATGATCGATGTGTGCGCCTAGCATTATCATAGATTTCTGTGTGTAGTGTTGTGTCACAAACTTTACTACTCTGGTGGTATGTTGTAAACTTCACTATTGTGGTCGTTGTCGTCGAACTTATATGATTGTGATCGATGTGATATCTATTATATTTACTGATCGTTTGCTTTAGTTTATGTGAACATATATGCATGTGAACCAATTTAGTTCTTTCCGTTGCATGATTTACTAATATTACTTGTCTATAGAGATGACGAAGTGGTACGTGGGGTACAAGGGTTGGGTTCCAGGAGTCTACTATGAGTGGGACGACTGTCAGAAATAGGTTAACAAGTTCAGCGGCAACAACTACAAAGGATACGCGACTCGAGAGGAGGCAGTAGCCAAGTGGAGGGACCACCTGTGGAAGGAGAAGCGGATGAACATATTGCTAGTGCTCTTGCTATTGCTCACCGTCATCACAGCTGTATTCTATTTGATTCTAGTGTAGGCGATGACCACTTCATTTGTAATATGAGATGGTGAAATTTGTACCAACATGTGTCTAAATATTCGCCACTTGTCACTACTTATTGTAATATGACGAACACATGTGTACGTCTATCAGGCTCTAAGTAGGGTGATGACACTATATTCATGTTTGTATTATGTTTGTTTTCATATACTAAGTGAAATATACCGTTTCAACTGTTATGTGTATAATACCTGTATAATACCTGATTCTGGACCAGTTCAATTTTTTAATACATTAGTTTCACCCCTGTGGCGCATGTACATGTACTTCTGTGGCGCATATGCTAATATGTGCCACTGAACAATGCCTTGTGGCGCATAGGAAAGAATGCACCACAGAAGTTTTATGACTTTTGTGGCGCATTTCGAAATGCGCCAAAAAATTCTCTTTAGTGGCGACGTATCAGTGGAGCATCTGATATGTGCCAAAGAAGGTCTAAACACATGCTCCACAGATGATGGTTTTCCTAGTAGTGTCCGGCTAGACGAGCCAGCACCGGGAAAGCTTGGGCTCCAGCCGGTTGGAGCGGTCCACCCTGCTAGAGATCCTTCTTCTTGTGGACATTCAACTAGTTACTTTTGGATTCGGCAAGGTCGTCTTGGACCGTCCATCTTAGGCCTCGCTTCGCTATCCAGGGGTCATCCCTAGACACCTCGGGCAGTCATCCGGTGATGTTGAGGCGATGGGGCAACATAGCACTCTAGGGCGAGTCCGGAGATGTGCGAAAACACATGGTTTGGTGAAGGTATGGTACTCTCGCATCTACGCTGGTGACACATGCTCGGAAGTTCGACGAGGCCGCCGGGAGGTGCTGCCATGAACAAAAAAGAGCGCAGGTTGAGGTAGATATCGCCTAGAGGGGCACGTGGGTACTGACAGTGGGATGGAAGAGGCAAGGGACATAGTGTGACTTATCTTTCTTGCATGTAGACTAAAAAGGGAGATTTCTACCTGTCCATGGTGACCAAGAGGCAAGGACTAAATAGGGGAGTTGTGGATTGAGAGAGGGAGGAGTTGGAGTTGTATGGGGAATAGTGGGGCGCTTGTGTGGTCTTTTCCCAATTTATTCGAAGGGGTATGAGTTCATAGTGAACCGAGCTCACAGAGGAGCTAGGGCTAGGCTGAGGCCATGGGTGGTCGATGGGGTGGTGGAGAGTTATGTGTGTGGTCGAAGAGGACTAAGGGGTGGAGAGTGGCGCACTATAATGCAGGGAGTTAGCTGACCTATGCATTTCGGCCTAGAAAAACAAATGGAGATGGATGGGAGCTAGGTAAGATAGGGTTGCAGCCTGTGTCCAATGCAAGACCAGAGACTGACCAAGGAGGGTGGTGGATGATGCGCAGGAGAGATATGGGATTATGGAAAGATTTGAAAATTAATGCAATTTCCTCTCTTTTCTTCTCCCTCCAAGTGCTACAAGACAAAATGAAAAGGGGTGCTACAATGCTGGCCGACCAGAGAGAGGTGTTGGAGTTTTGGTGCTTTTACAAAGTGGAATGAGGGTAGATACTATTCACTTAATTATTTATTTCTCCAAATATCACATGGTCAAGGGATGTGGGTTAATGGAGGAGGGGGTAGGGCATGCTCAAGGGTGAGTGGGGAAGTTAGTGAAAATCACTAGTTGGATTTTGGAAAGTAATTAAATTGGGAAAGAGTGGAGTTTAAGTGATACTAATGATCTAGGGTTTTATTATCATCATTCCAAATTGATCAAGCTTTATTAGGTGGCTGAAGGCATGAATTGGATCTAAGGGCACAGGGATAGATAGAACAAGTGATGTAGGTCATCATGGTATATAAAGTTGAGTTTATCATGGTGGAGTTCTCCTAGAATTGATGTCAAACTTTGTTGAAAATAAGGTTGTAAGAACATTTTAACATATTGCCTTAAAAACCATGAGGGTTTAAGAAGTACAAGACTCGAATTGAAACAAGGGAGGTATGGGTAGGTTGATTAGATCACAATCATGCCAGGAGTTGGCCAAGAGAATGTGACATGGAGTTGTGATCTTCTGTCATAGTAGGCATGTTGGTAAGGTTGGCAGAAACAGATTATTTTGTTGACTACAAAACCATCAAGGACGAGTGGGTTCAAGAATGGTATAGACAAGGGAAAAAGTGTGATTTGTAAGTAAATATGATGGGGTACAGGATGGTTCAGGTGCATTATAAAAAATACCCATGGTTAAGAATATATAGAGGTTTAAAGATGGGATCTTAATAATAGTTTCAGACTTTTCAAATATTTACAGGTTTTTTAGTAGGTTTCAAGATTTAATGATTTTGATGGGGTGCAAGGGTTCAAACTCATCATTAGGTGAATGATGTTTAAGAATAGGTTATGTGGAAGGGATCCATTGATTGAGTTGGTCTCCATTACCATAGAAACTATAGAAAGGAAGTTGCTCCAAATGGAACCTGATAAGGATTTGGATGGTGGTAATGATTAGAGGTTAAGACTAGGTTGGGAGACTTGATATATGGGTTCCTTGATCCAAAGAAACTATATATGATGTTAGAGTACATCACAAGGATGAGTATAGAATAGGATCATTGCCTTAGATCAGGGGTAAGGATGTTGGATAGAGTTCTAGGAAGTGAATCTGATAATAAGGAGGGTAGTTTTTACTATTAGGGTTTTGATGAGTTCTTCTCAAGAGTTGTAAAGGTTACATTGTTGGGTTGTTTTAGTTACTAGCAGAAGTGTCCGTGCGATTTCACCGGAGAAACAAATACTTACATGCTCTAACAAAGCATTTGTGACAATAGTCTCCTCTTTGTCACCATTTTTTATGGTGGTCATGTTTCTTCCCATTCATGGGGAAAATATAAGCATACCTAAGAAGATTATATTGCATGCCTATCGCTGCACCAACTTGTAATATCGCATACTAAATATTATGTTCTGTAATTATTTTGAGAGCACTATTACAAGCTATCAATTTAACTGTAGACATGACCAATAGATAGGCTTGGTAGAAAACCGTACGTGTAGCCCTTTAGAGAGCAAACAATAACAAAAAACAACACAAAGTGGTGGTCTTCAAATCCCTCTTAATCAAAATACCACGGCTTAGGATATGAGATAACAATGGTGCTAGCAGCGGCAATCACCGTGACACGGTTTTCCTATATGTACAGCCAATTTGTTGTATGTATTGAACATATTTAGGACTCTAACACTATGAGGGAAAGAGATATTCATCATGTCCAAGTGAAAATTGCTAGGCAAACTTGTACGGATGATCTATGATATGAGACCAAAATAAACGCAGCAAGGTCATGTGTGTATGGTGGCGATTGTGTCGTGACAAGGAAGAGGAGCTTGCAACAAAAAATGGACCAATCTGGCAATCCCAAGCATTAGCCCAGAACAAAGAAGAGACAAAACGAAAACTAAAATCAATTTGTAAAATCCTAAATTTCTTATCCATCTAGAAGAGCAAGACCAATCCATCTAATCTGAATCCACATAATCCAACGCCAAAGAAAAGTGGGCGAAGACCCTTATGTTGTTGTTCATGTGCCTTTAGCTGGCGGACAGTTTACTTGATGACTGCCACATTCCCTCGTGCGTCCTTCCTGCATGCTCAAACGGCACCGGCGCCACGTGCCCTAGCTGATTTGGCCGAGTGCCCTCAACCCGCGTTGCTTCCCTACACCCTCGGGAAAAGCCACCACACTATTCCCTCGGCCCCTAGGTGGGCGAGGTATGTAGGTAGGAGGAAACGGCGTCGCGACTCGGGAAGATCCAGGAGTGAGTGAAGTTTTAGATCGAAACAACACAAGGTTTTTTTGGCCGTGGTATTTTGACTTATCGGTGCCATGGTGGGTAAATTTCTCTGAACTATCAGGGTAAACCCGTCCAAAAAAAACGGAACCCGTAAGAAACATTTCGGACTTTATTTTGTAGGAAAAATACTCCTGTGTTGCACCATGAAAAAATGTACATAGTGAAAGGCATGTATCCTTATTGAAAAAAATTGAACCCTAGAGAATTTCACTACTCGAAATAAGTTTTTCTTAAAAGGACGAAGCAAATTTCTCATCAAAATTTAGCTAGAATTACTGTTACAACAGAAGTTGAATTATTATATTTTTCTATCAAAAGATATATCATCTAATTCCCAAATCATGTTTTGCGTATTCTATGAAATTGTATATTTTGTGTGCATGTTGGACATTATAAAATGACTGTGTAAAATTTGCATTGTATATATTGTAGAAAATGCACATTACTGGTTTATTATGTAAAAGACCTAATGCACAAAAGAAGAGTCTCATGGTTTTACAATCAGCATTGTCGTATGCATGATTTCTATTTCCCACATCCTCTGCTAAAGGCGCTTTGATCTTCGTTGAGGGGTAGATGACCACCATCTACAGGATGCAAACTATTAGTTATAGAATCATATTAGAAGAATTTTATAAATTAGAAAAGGTAAACACACAATAAATTTAGACTGCATCGAGCATCCCCTCTCCCTCTAGCAGTATAGCTCATGAGGCCAAGTAACGGAGTCGAGCTATTACTTCCTCAGATGTCACAGCTCCGGCCGAGAGCACCAACACCGCCATGATGACCTAGATTCCGAGTCAGCCGCGAGCTCCCCTTTGATTAATTGATCTGGCCGCAGAGGCTTGACTCGCTCAACAGCACACCCGGATGAAGCACTTCGTTGATGCATGTACTGGTTGACACTATTTACCCTATTTTGATGGCAAAGGTCGGACCCACGGAGGCATGCATGTATGGCGGACACCGGTTAGGGCTCGTTCGGTTGTCAGGTAACAAATCCAAGCATGGAACTAAACCACACCGGGATTTGGTTGATCCACATGTGTCACCCAATCCTGTTTGAGATTAATTACCATAATTATATGCCTTTATTGTTTCGTTCGGTTATCCCAACACCCAGCAATCCCCGTCTTTGCGTCTTAGTTATCGCCTTCGCTTCTCTCTCGTAGAAATAATTCCACAGATTGCTCGAGAGGAAATTTATTCCAAGCCCAGACAGGCAAAAGTGGACGGGGTGGACTGGGCCAGAATCCAGCTCTGGGATAAGCGAACAGCAAAATATTGCTGGGCTGGAAAATTTACCTAGAAGGGCTGGATTGCCGAGTTTGGGCTGCAATCCAAGCCAATCCAGGCCTCGGATGAATAAACGAACGAGGCCTTAGGATTTTGGGGTATTGGAGTCGTCCTGATTTTTCGAGCACATTGCCTCGTCTGCGCTGCGACCTTCCACATCTCCCGCCGTCGTTGTTCCCTCGCTAGGGCAGAGTTCAATCCACCTGAGCTTCGTCCTCGACGCCATGGTGTCCGCCTCTGAGTCCAAGGACGCTCGATCCAAGACACAAGAACCGTCAAAGGCACCAACACAGGAAGCCGTGGGTAGTGGTCACAACTGCCAGGTGATGCTTCACGCATACTCCCACACGGGGGTAAACCGATCTACACGCGAGAAGGCTGGCTACATACGGCCGTGGGTAGCGGCCACAACTTTGATGGTGGTATTAGCTGTAATATATAATTTGGTGGGAGGGTAAAATCGTCTAAAAAAGAGGAACCCGTAAGAAACATTTTGTCCTTTATTCTTATTAGGTATAGAAAAAAATCCAGTGCATTGCACAGGGAGAAAACACGATGCATCACGAAATGCGATTTTTTTAAATGACTATATGGAGACTTTTCCTACTTGAACGGACAAAGTGGATTTCTCATAAAAATTGATTTTCCAAAAACTATATCTAGACTTATGAGCTACCATCAAAGTGTTTCCTGCCTTTTTCATATGTGAAAATTAATTTAGGACATGAATTTAAAGTACAATGCTACTTGTCTGGAGGATAAGGTGCACTCACGAGTGACTAATAACATATTCCAACTGTGTGGATAAGGTGAATGGTGCCTGGAGACCAGGGCTGGCAGATCCGCTTTAAAACCGTGTTGTGCTAATCTTGCTATCTAATCCTGCCGATGTCCCTGATTTAGAGGCAGCGACGATAGTGTTGGGCCACGTAGAGATAAAATAAAACTTTTTCCTCTAATATGGTGATCACAAGATCTAGCTGAGGTAGAAGGCCACAAGGATTACCACTAGACGCGAGGTTGCGGATTACTGATGAAACGCATCAGTTGATGTAGTGCGGTCCTCTAGATCTGATCTGATCACGGTCGTCCTGGTGTTGATCGTACATCATCTCTGCTGGTATCCACACGTACAAGGAGGAGCACTGGCGGCGAACTGCTAGGTTCAATACGACGGCTGGACTGCTGTGGACCTAGGGTTTCCAATGCATGGAATGACCTAACCGATCAACCCTCCTGGGTTTCTGCGCCCCACTATGTACAGGGAGTGAACGTGGGCTCCACTCACTCGTGGACCATTCATGAAATCCCATATAATATTAGTCACCATGAGTCCGACTCACCAACTCAGTCCAAATCCGGCTCGGGTCCAACCCAACTAGATTTCTGGTTCAGATCAAATCTGTGGCACCCCCGGATTTACGGTCCGAGAATACCCGTTATGCCTGCAATTCACGTTCCCATGATCAGTGAGCCGTGAGCATAACCGACAAGTATCATTACAACATCCATAATTAACGAATACAAGTACTTACATTTATGCCATTATGGCGATACAACATCAACAGCGAAATTCTTCAAACGCAGAGCTCATGTCATGCCTTAACCTACAGGCGACTGACTAGGAAGACGGTCTACCTCGCATAGACATTGGCAGCTCCATTGTTCCTCTTTCTTCTAAAAAGTCTGGCCAAGTAAATGGCCAGGGACAATGCCGGTGAGTACTTTGAATATACTCGCAAACCACCTTAAGATAGCAATTATAACGGATATGCAATATGGTTGTGGTAGGATGGCTCCATAAGAGGTTCTTTTGTAAATTAGTTTCTCTTGTAGATATAGCATGTCTCTATACCTTTTTTGAAAACTTTTGTAAAACATTTGAAAACCTTTTTGAAAAGTTTTAAGAAATCACTAGGATTGGTTCACCCATTTGTTTTTCATTCCAGTCATCTCATGACCAAACTCCTTCCTCCTTTTTCCGACCATCCAAAAATTATTTTAGGAAATAAAACTCTATTTTTAGGAAATAATCCAAACATAATCTGGAGCTCCAAAAATTATTTTCTTGGGTGATTAGGTATTATTTAGTGGACTGAAACAAGAGGTGTTGGAATCACCTCAAAACAATTACTAGAATGCCCTTGAGAAGTTCCCAAAGGCAGTACTGGATGAGATTTGTCTTTTTCATCAAAATTTATCTATAGAATATTTATAGGTGATTCCAAGGATACTTGTTAGGTACTTAAAATACGTTCTTGTAGAAATTGGAATCACACTTTTTGGATTTTCAGAACTCAAATGGTGAATTTATTGGTGAACAAACCATGCACATAAATGTTTAATTCACCATAATTCAATAAATCATCAATAAATCTTGGGCTCCTGGTTTTTGTACTTAATAGTATATAGGTTTATTGGGAGTTGGAATTATGTCAAAACCTCATTTGGTTTGACCTAGAGAAAATTCTAAAGTCAGAAATGCCATGTTTTTATTATTTTTGCTACACGTAATCTAGGAAGCAATTTTATGTGGGGCCAGCGGGACATGCAAGGTATGGATACTTCCTTTCAGTAACATTTGGATTTACTCCATTTGGAAATACCAAACTCTCCGAAATCACTTATTAGTGGAAGGGAAACATTTGGCTACTTTATTTTCTAGGATTTATCTATTCAGTAAATTGGTCCAAAACCAATTCTGAATGTTAGAGTGGAGACTTAGGTACTTGTTAAAATTATTAACTAAATTTATTTAGGGCATATCCTTTTTTATTTCGATTTAATCCTAGACACTAATACTCAGATCTAGAAATAAAAACAGAAAAGAATAAAAGGGAAGGAGTGCCACGGGCCAGATCTGAACCTCACTGGGCCGCAGAGAGCGACGCCGGCCCAGTAGGATGGCACCGCGCGTTCGGGAGGGAGATTGGGGGCCGCGGGGGTGGGCCTTCCAATTACGACCCACCTGGTCAAAAGGGTATGCGGCGCTGGCGGCCGTCAGATCTAAAGAAGAACGATGGTCACGAGCTGTCGCCTTCCTCGCGACGTGGCCGGCGGCGGGGAAACCCTAGCGCGGCCAGCTGACGCATGTGGAGGCTCCCTAGAGGCGCGTCGGCGAGTGGGGGGCGAAGGGTATGATGTGGCGGGGCTCGGGGGTTCCGTCGAGGGTCGGGAGGCGAGGTTCTGGCGAGGGGAGATGACATGCGTATGAGCACCGAGGACATGCTCGCGGGAGCTCGTTGGATCTCCTCCCAGGGCACATGCAGGGTTAGAAATAGGGAGTGTTAGAGGTGGCCTGACCTGGTTATTCCTCAGAGCATTGCAGGAGGAAGAAAGGCTGGAGGGATAGAGGGTCTGTCTCATCTTCTTGCCAATGACCGAGGAGGAGAGTTTTTCTTATCCAGTGACATGCAGATGCAGAGGGGATCTCTGAGGCTCAGGGGAGGTAGGTAAGGGGTATCAGAACTCTAGGGAAGCATATGAAATAGGACGGAGGCAGGGAGCACGCAAATCTCGGGATCGAGCTCATCAATGACCGATGGTGCCATTTTCTTTTCGTATGGAGCCAGGCAGAGCAAGGGAGAGGAGGGGAGCTCAGGGGAGGTGAGTGAGAAGGGGAAGGGTTTGAATGGGGGAGAAGGGAGGCGCTGGGGATGGCCTCTTGCATTTAACCCAAAGGGAGAGGCTTTTGATGGACCATGTCCATGGGGACCTTGGAGGGAGGGAGGTGGCCATCTATTGGGCAACAAGGGTGGTGGAGAGAGGGGTGGTGGGACCATGCACGACCAAAGAGGGATAGGGGTTGCTGGGTGAAGATATTTTGGTAACACATAAGGGCCACACAATTTCTCTCCTCTTTCAAGCAAATGGGACAAGGGGGAGGGGTGCTATAGTAGCTAGGGCTATAGTGCCACATGACCAGGGCGTGATGTGTGCTGTACAAACTTGGTCGATTTGGTTGGGGAGATATTGGTGGGTTTTGATGTGAGAATTTGCCTAGTTGGAAATTTTCATCCAAAAAATGGTTGTGAAGGAAGTTTCAAAATTTGCATTGTGGAAGGTGTGTAAATGGTACTGGTATATAGAGTAGGTCAAAACACCTCTTCAAGATTTATTTGGGACTTTTCTAAACATTAAAAACCCATTTAGAAGCATTTATTCAAAAAGTGCAGAAATGGATTATGGAATCTAATGTAGTATTTTTTTTTCATTATACAAGGTTGGTTTTTGATGTGAAATGGTTCTGATACCATATTACATATTTGAGAATTTATTTGGAATTTATTGAGAAGGAAAACTATTTGAAGGAATTATTTCTTGTTTTTGCCATTTAAGTAAATGGGCAAAAAGGAATAATAAAGAATCGCAAAAATATTTGTTTTTAAATGTAACGGTGGGATATGAGGTAGAGAACTCAAATGGGCAATGAGTTGGCAAGGTGATTTGGAGAAAATCAAACTTGCCTTCTTAGACAAAGATTTTGAGAATCTTGCACGATAATGAATTTAATTTGTTTGATAATCCAAATAATTAGGGGAATTATTTGGGTATGGTTATATTCAAGGTAGATGTTGTATACTTGGTTCATACATCAATGTCCACTTGGATTTGGAAGGATTTTTGTGAAATGGGTAGAAAACTAGATTTGGGGGAATCTAGGGTTTGGTTATTTTATGCCACTAAAACATGGTTGTATTTGTGAGATCAGAGCTCACCTTGGCACAAGAGATAGATGGATAGCTAGGCCAAGTTATATAGATGATCAAGGAAGCAAGAGTTGGGCTTGGTTGCATTTGAGGTGGTCTAGAAGAGATGGCAAACTTTGTTGAAAATAAGGCTGCCATTGCAGATACATCAGGTAGCATCCTAAACCATGTGGGTTTAAGAAGCACAAAGCTTCATTGTAAACAAGGTAAGTGGGGGTTGATAGGCCATGGTTAGTAGATCATTACCATGAAAAGATTTGGTCAAGGGGAGGTGGCATATAGATGTGAGCTTCTGCCAAACTAGGCAAGATGGTAAGATTTGCAGAGAAGATTATTATCTTGACTACAAAACCATCAGGGATGAGTGGGAATTAGAAGGGCTTAGCCAAGGGAAAGAGTGGGATTTGGTAATACTAAATATGTACTACAAGATGGTTCAAGTAAATTCTCAGGAATGCATATAGGTTGGAAAAGGTAGAGCTGCAAAGACTGAATCTAGATAAGAAATCCAGACTTAGCCATTTTGGCTGATTTAGGGTTTTAGACTAGTGCTCAAGGGTAGATGATTTTGAGAGAAAGCTAGGTTCCAAACTCATGATCAAGGAGATGACGTTGGAGTGTTAACTAAGTAGATAGGATCCATGCTTAGATTGGTTCTTCTCTAAGTTGGAAACCATCAAGAGGATTATCCCTGGATTGATCTGATTAGGAGATGAGATGGCCACTTAAGTGGCTTGGATTGATCCAAATTTGGATGCTTGGTTTGAGGTTGATGAAAAAAATCATAGATTGGGTCCTAAGGTATGAGATACTAGATTAGCTCACTCTAGTTCCTATGCAACAAGGAAATCAGCAGATCAAGGCAATTCATCAGACAGCAGATCAAGGCAATTCATCTTATCAATTATCCAACTACCACTAGGGTTACCATCAAGCCTAGATTGAGGTAAGGATAGATATTTTGAATTGGTTATACTTTGAAGTAAGATAAGGACTTCTTGGTACTTCTACCAAGATTGGAATGAAGAGGTTTTGAATAGAGGTTTTGGAAAACCTAGGGGTAAGAGTAGTTGAGAGTTCTGTCTTGAAAACATAAGGAGATTATATTTTAGTTCTCCATAGTTCTGTTAATAGAACTAGTAAAATATTTTTGTTTTGTCAAAGTCATCTTGGGACAGGTTTTGAAATGCCAGAACATTTGAGAATATGAAATATGAGTCAAGACATCTCTTTTGTAAAATAGCTTTTGTCAACTAGTGTTGAGATAAGAAGTATAGAATCTAATACACAATCAGTTGCAAGAACACAAGCAAGCAAGTAAACAAAATTGCATATGTAACAAGAATTTCTTTTTTGTTCCCCCTGATTTTTTCCTTTTGGAAAACAATTCAGGGTTGCTGAAATTGGGATGTTACACAATCCGAATTTGCTCCCGCTCTTAAGTGTGTGACCCCGCAGGCTCATACCTACTTGGACACGATTGGAGTCCGACTCTCAATCGATCTGTCGATAGCGGCTCCTAGCAGAACGTGCCGACTCCCAAGTACCAAAGAGTCATGACGACTTTCCTTTTCAATGCGACTTATGTCCGAGTCCCTTTTGCCTCACGATATACCTTGTCAGACTATAGGCAAATATTTGTCATCCCTTTAGTAGTCCGACTCTCTTCTCGATCCGAGATAAGTGATTCATCCGACTAACTCTTAGTCGATCGCCTCAGTTAACACTTAACCGAGTCGTGCATGGCCATGCTTTCCGAATCAGATCATCTAAGAGGGCCTAGAGAATATCTCTCTGAGTGGAGGGGCAAAATCCCATCTTGGTTATTCACATCATGCATCTTGATTCTTAGTCGACCCGAAATCTGCCTTTATAACTACCCAATTACGGATCAACATTTGATAGAACCTAAGTCGGTGATCCTCAACTCGAACTGTGCAATAATCTCAGTCTAAGGATTACATTGATTGAGATATACAAATGACAACTTGTTCGTTGTACCTCAATATGGGTCAATCCGACTCGCTAAACTCTTTAGCGTAATCCGTGTAAGTCGGAATAGCATCTCCATGCCCATGACAAGTGGAACCGAGTCATCGTCCGAATTTCAAATTGGTCTAAGTTATGTGTCCAGCACAACCTCTATGACCAAGGATATTTAGTCTAAACAACATGAATGTATAGTTCCACAATTGAATCACATATTCCATGATACACATCAGATGTTTATACAACGACGACTTAATATCTTTATGAATACAATGGGAAATATCATCATATATGATTGCCTCTAGGGCATATTCCCAACAGTCTCCCACTTGCACTAGAGTCAATCTTCCAACATCACATGTCTAGGCATCTAATGCCTATAGCTCTTAGGTGTGCCTCATGCTTTGACCATGGTAGAGGCTTTGTCATTGGATCCGCAATATTTGCATATGTGTGTACCTTGCATAACTTGATATCACCCTGATCAATGACCCGGCGAATCAGGTGGTACCGCATGAGTATGTGCTTGTTCTTATGGTGTTGTCTAGGTTCCTTGGCTTGTGCAATAGCACCATTATTGTCACAATACACGTGTAACGGATTGGATGAGCCCTGAACCACACCAAGACCCAAGAGGAAATTCCTCATCCAAACAGCTTCCTTTGCTGCCTCCGAGGCGGCAATATACTCAGCCTTTGTTGTAGATGCACACACAGTCTCTTGCTTGAAACTCTTCCAGCTCGCAGCACCTCCATTTATAATAAACACGTATCCGGATTGCGAACGAGAATCATAAGAGTCGGTAAGATAACTCGCATCCGTGTAACCCTTTACACTGAGTTCATCTTCACCACCATAAACCAAGAACATATCCTTAGTCCTTCTCAAGTACTTTAGGATATTTTTAGCCATTGTCCAGTGGATTTCTCCAGGATCATCCTGGTATCTTCTCATAACACTTAGAGCGTAGGAAATATCTGGCCTAGTACAAATCATGGCATACATGATGGATCCGACTCCAGAAGCATACATAATCGCACTCATACGACTTCGCTCATCAGTTGTCGAAGGACACTGAGTCTTGCTAAGTTTTACACCATGGGACATTGGTAAGAACACTTTTTTAGACGATTCCATGTTGAACTTCTTCAACAGTTTGTCCAAATAAGTACTTTGACTCAATCCAATGATCCGTCTTGATCTATCTCTATAGATCCGGATTCCTAGAATATATGTTGCCTCACCCAAGTCTTTCATTGAGAAACACCTTTCCAATGATTCCTTGGTTGCTTGCAACATCTGGACATCATTTCCAATCAATAATATGTCATCCAGATATAAGATTATAAAGTTTACTTTGCTCCCACTAAACTTCTTGTATAAACAAGAATCATGATCACTCTTGATGAAGCCAAACGATTTGACTACCTCATCAAAGCGAATATTCCAACTCCGAGATGCTTGATTCAACCCATAAATGGATTTATAAAGTTTGCACACTTTGTCAGCATTATCCGGATCGAAAAAACCTCGGGCTGTATCATATACACGTCCTCGGTTAAATTTTCGTTAAGGAAATCCATTTTGACATCCATCTGCCATATCTCATAGTTGAAATAGGCAGCTATAGCTAACATGATCTGAACTGATTTAAGCATCACTACGGGCGAGAAGGTCTCGTCGTAATCAAATCCTTGGACTTTTCGGAACCCCTTCGCGAAAAGACATGCTTTATAGACGGAAACATTTCCAGTCATATTAGTTTTCTTCTTAAAGACCCATTTTCACTCGACGAGTCTTGCACCGTCTTGCAGATCAACCAAGTTCCAAACTTGATTTTCATCCATGGACTTTAACTCGGATATCATGGATCCTAGCCATGACTCGGAATCGGATCCCTTTGCAATCTTGCCGATCTTCATAGTACAGGTGCTGCTGCCGGCTCAGCTACCACGACCGACTCAACCTCCAAGGTTTTTGCCGACTTGCTACTAGCCGGTTCCTCTCAAATTTCTTCAAGCTGCACCGTTCTCCCACTGACTCCCCAACTGAGAAACTCTTTCTCTAGGAAGACACCGTTTCGAGCGACAAACACTTTGCCCTCTTCTCTCTTGTAGAAGTAGCAAACCAAGGTTTCCCTCAGATACCCCACGAAAATACATTTATCCGACTTGGCTGTAAGCTTGTCCGACTGAGGTCCCTTGAAAAATGCTTCACAACCCCAAATCTTAAGAAAAGACGAACTAGGATTTTTGCCTGTCCACATCTCATGTGGTGTCTTCTCTACCGACTTTGATGGTACACTATTTAGTGTGAATGCTGCTGTTTCTAGACAATAACCCCAAATGATAAAGGCAGATCTATCCGACTCATCATCGATCGTACCATGTCCAACAAGGTCCTATTCCACCTTTCTGAGACACCGTTCCTCTGCGATGTTCTCGGCGGAGTAAGTTGTGGAACTATTCCGCAACCTTTTAGATGGTCATCAAACTCATGGCTCATGTACTCGCCTCCTCGGTCCAACCGAAGAAACTTTATTTTCTTGCCGATTTGATTCTATACTTCATTATGGAATTCTTTGAACTTTTCAAAGGCTTCCGACTTATGTTTCATCAAGTATATATATATCCATACCTACTCAAATCATCAGTATAGGTAATGAAGTACACATAACCACCTCTGGCTATCGTTCTCATTAGTCCACATACATCACTATGTACTAGTCCCAACAAGTCCGACGCCCTTTAGCAACGCTTTGCAAAAGGTGTCTTGGTCATTTTTCCGAGTAGGCAAGATTCGCATGTCTCTAACGACTCCTAGTCGAACAAAGTTAGGAGTCCATCATCATGGAGTTTCTTCATGTATTTCCAACTTATATGACCAAGGCGACAGTGCCAAAAGTAAGTCATATTCAGATCATTTGGTTTCAACCTTTTAACATTTATGTTATAAACCAACTCACCATCAAGATTAAAAATAAATAACCCTTCCTTCATGGGTGCAATGCCATGAAACATATCATTCAAATATAAAGAACGACCATTATTCTTGATATTCGACTCATTGACTTGCCTCATCAAACATGAAGCAAAAATAATGTTTCGACTGGGCACTGGAACATAATAACAATTATTCAGTTCCATAATGAATCCGGAAGGTAAATGAAGTTGCATCGTCCCGACTTCCAACGCAGCGACTCTAGCTTTGTTGTTGACTCGAATATCAACCTCGCCTCTTGCTACGCTCCTAGTTCTTACCAGTCCCTACAATGAGTTGTAGATGTGAATAATTGATCCTGTATCATATACCCAAGAACTATTAGGTGCATCAGCAAGACAAATGTCTATAACATTGCAAACAAGTGTACTTGAGTCGGAAGTCATACCTCCACTCTTGGCTTTGTCGGCCAAGTAGTTGCTGCAATTTCTCTTCTAGTGGCCATCCGCCTTGCAGTAGAAGCAAGTGGATCTAGATGAAGGAGATGGCTTAGTCCCTGAGGAAGCGCTTGGGACCAGGTACTGAGCCTGATTTCCTCCCTACTTAGCCTTCTTCTTAGTCCAAGAACTCTTCTTAAACTTAGCCTTATTCTACACCATCAACACTTGACTGCCACCCTTCTTTAGATCTGCAACTGCCTGCTTGAGCATCCCATGCAATTTAGTGAGCTTCATATCCATACCATGCATGTGGTAGTTTGAAATGAACTGACCATACACACTAGGAAGAGAGTTCAGAATTATATCCGTAGCGAACTCTTCGCTAATGGGGTAGCCAAACCTCTCTAGAGATTGCACGTAACCAACCATTTTGATCACATGCGGACTCCACTACTAGGAAAACGGTCGTTTGTGGTGCACCTGTAAACATCATCTGTGGCGCACTAGGGGTGCGCCACGGGCCTCGTGCTACGGCTATCTCCTAGCCGTGGCGCACTACCTGGTGCGCCACGGTTATGCCGAGATAGGCGTAGCGCACCTGCTAGTGCGTCACGGCTATGTGGGCAGGTGCGCTACGCATTGGATCTTCTGTGGCGCACGTTGCAGTGCGCCACTAAGTTGCGCAGGTGCGCTTTAGTTGTAGTGCACCACAAAAGCTAGGACATGTGCACCACGGGTGTCTTTTTTTTTTAATTTCAGGGCCAAATGATATACAATACAGATTATATACAATATTATAGGCAGATATACACACGGATATAAGATATACAATTATATATATAAATACATAATTCGCAAAACAAGATTGAAACAAATACATATAGATAAGTCTCATACATGAATACATAAGTTATAGATTGTTTCGATCAAGTTACAAAGTAGTTGGTGACATGCGAATACATGTGTCTCGAACAAGTTAGATCTCAGAAGCTCGCCTAGACATCTAAACTAGCTAGACACAAACGCGGGATAAACAACCAAAGAAGATAAGCATGATCACTGCGACGAAGGTGTAGGTATTCATCCGGTTTCTCGTCCTAACTCCCGCTAGATAGCGCGTGTATCTAGCTTTCGCCTCCGCCATAGTGTTGTACCCTTTGTAGCTATTGCTGCTGAAATGGTGCACCTGTCTCCGATAGTCTTCCCAATCATCGTAAACTCTGGGAACCCGTCCCTTGTACACGACGTACCACGTCATCTACAAGTTGACAATAATAATTAACCGGTGATTGAATAAAAACATGTATAATTAAATTCTCATATGAAGATACACTTATAGAAAGTACTCCTAAATCAAAAAGACCAAACTCAAAAAGCATGCCTCATATATAACTAGGTTTTTCGACACAGGAATATGCTACGATGGAACTGTCCGCCAAGTAGGATGCACAACACCTAGACCTGTGCATAGCACAAGGTGGACAATCCCATCGCAGCACATTCACATATATAATGTGCCACGGCATTTCAATCATCTACATTATTCTCGAAAAAGACCAAAGTAACTAAAAAAGAATGCCTCATATATAACTAGGTTATTAGACACGGGAATATGCTACGATGGAATTGTTCGCCAAGTAGGATGCACAACACCTGGACCTGTGCATAGCACAAGGCGGACAATCCCATCGCAACACATTCACATATATAGTGTGCCACGATATTTTAATCATCGGCATTATTCTCGAAAAAGACCAAAGTAACTCGAAAAGAAAGCCTCATATATAACTAGCTAGGTCGTTGGACACATGAATATGCTATGATAGAACCGTAAGCCAAGTAGGATGCACAACATCTAGACTTGTGCATAACACAAGGCTTACAATCCCATCACAGCATATTATCATATATAGTGTGCCACGACATTTCAATCATCGGCATTATTCTCGAAAAAGACCAAAGTAACTCAAAAAGAATGCCTCATATATAACTAGCTAGGTCGTTGGACACAGGAATATGCTACGACGGAACAGTTAGCCAAGTAGGATGCACAACACCTGGACCTGTGCATATCACAAGGCTAATTATCCCGTCGTAGCACATTCACATATATAGTGTGCCACGACATTTCAATCATTGGCATTATTCTCGAAAAAGACCAAAGTAAATCAAAAAGAATGCCTCATATATATACATAGGTCGTTGGACACAGGAATATGCTACGATGGAACTGTGAGCCAAGTAGGATGCACAACACCTGGACTTGTGTATATCACAAGGCTCACAATCCCAGCGTAGCACATTCACATATATAGTGTGCCACGACATTTCAATCATTGGCATTATTCTCGAAAAAAGACTAATAAAGTAAGGACCAAAATGAGCAAAGGACCAAAGATTAAGCAAAAAAACCAAGCATTGATTGATATATAATAATAATAAGCAAAAGAAGTAAGCGATGATTCATAAACCTAATAAGATAAGTATAGTAGCATATACACTTGTCCACACACACACACAAAGGTCATATATAGTTTGTAACTACAACTAGGCCAACATCAAGCCTTCTGGCTCGGCTTAGGGAATGGGAGGACGCCTTGTCTCTTCATGAACTTCCTATAGTCACCCTGCATCTCTAGGCGATCTTCTATGTCACGGTTATTCGGGATATTTCCTCCGTAGAAGATCCCCCCTGAAGTCATGACATCACGAAAGATGATTTCCCCAAACTGCTGCTGGATGCGATACATCTCTTGTCTAATATCTGAATCAGTGATCTTGGCCTTTGCTTCGGCCCACTGTCTTAGATGATCTGGCAGCGTAGAATTCTGCTGGTCAAGTAGGAACACCCTCATGTGATGGAGTGCGTAGTAGGCTTCCTTCTTACTGTTTTTCGGCTACTTCACGCAGGGGAACTTCGTTACGTAGTTGAAGACGTGCCTGCAGAACTTGACCTTCTTACGCACGAAGTTGGTGCCTTCCATCGAGGCATAGCCAGTGAGAGCATCATTCAGAACTTCCTTGATCTTATCGTAGTTTTTCTTCTTTTCTAGACTCCCCGAGTCGAAATACGTGGCGTGGGAATGCTTCGGCGATAAGGAGATGAGCGTGCAGTGTTCATCTCTGCGCAAAAAATTCAAATGGAACTGTTGGAAAAAGAATGATGATAATCTAATAAAGCCAATCGATGGTGGCGAGTGAATAACGACTTACTCGGGAAAGTAAGGCACGAGAATGTATTCCTTTGTCTTGTTCGCCACGAGGATTTTTTAGGTACGAGGCCACGATACGTCGTTCAGGGGGGAACCCAAGCAGCCGTCACACATGTAGTAGGGGTCCACTATAGCAATGCCCGGTGTGTTCTCTCTAATGATCTGCATGGCTAGGCTGAGAGAAAACAAGCAGACCATGGTATAGTGCAGCGGGTATGGGTGGAACATATTGAAGATGTCGTCAAACCGCAAGAAGAACAGATCCGCAGGGGCATTGTCGACGAAGCCCAAACCTGGTGGCACCTTAACCACGAATACCGGGTGCGAGGGATCTTTCTCCGCCAGAAGCCGTCTCTCTATCGTCAGCACGCCATCATGCATACTCTGCAGTTACGAACTGGCGAGCCTCCGCAAATTCTTAGGTAGCATGGGCTCACCCGCCACATGAATCCTCCACATAATACCCTCGGGTCTTGGTGGCCCGTCCCGAAACCTGATCGGATTCGCAGTTGACGCCACCGACTGGCTCGAGCTGCTAGATTTTCTTTTCCTGCCCTTTTTTACTTTTGGAGAGCGGGCAGGCACCGCAATCTGAGCACCGGCCGTCCTATGTAGTGTGTTAGGGCTTATAATAAAGGGCCGGTTGGTTGTATCAGCTGGCTCTGTAAAGGCGCAAGCTGGAGGCGTCTACTGAGAACCAAACAGACGCTTGGTGATAGTGGCTTTCTCTGTGGGGCCACCAGCTAGGTCTTCATTGCTAAACTGAGTGTTGAAGAAGTGATCATTCCAGTCTTCGTCGTCCTCGGCCGGATCCTGCGCCACGTGCATATCATCAACATGATCATCCGACCCACCGCGTGGAGGTGACGGCGAGGGCGGTAAGGGGGCCTTGCCACCGCTTGTCGCTGGCACGACAGGCGATTTCACTACTAGAAAAATGCCTATTCGTGGCGCACCTGAAAAGGCCTTCCGTGGCGCACTAGCAGTGCACCACGGGCCTCGCGCTACGGCTATCTCGTAGCCGTGACGCACTGCATGGTGCGCCACGGTTATATCGAGATAGGCGTGGCGCACTACCAGGCGCGCCACGGGTAGGGGTATAGGTGCGCCACGGATGTTTTTTTCAAAAATAAAAAAAATGCAAAAAACACCCTCGTTTTGAATTGCAAAAGCAATCGGGTTCGCCGTCGTGTCGCCTCGCTGGAGCATGGTGGCCGTGGCCACAACCTACCACCGCAGGGAGGTGCGGGAGGCCGTGGCCGTGCTACTCCTCGCCGGCATCGAGGAAGAGAGGGAGAATGAGGTGTGGCTGGAGAAGGGAGGAGGTCGCTGCAAGGAGAAGGAGGTCGTCGGCGGAGCTCGCTGCCGCTCCGAATCGCAAGGAGGAGGAGGCCGCAAGGAAGGAGGTCGTCGCCGTCGTGACTGCAAGGAGGAGGAGAAGGTCGCCGCCGCCATCGCCATCATCACTGCAAGGAGAGGAGGATGCCGGAGCAAGGAGGAGGAGAAGGCCACCGTCGCCATTGTCAGTGCAAGGGAAGGAGGAGAAGGAAAGGAGGAGGAGGAGGAGAAGAGAGAAGGAAAAGGAGGAGGAGAAGAGAGAAGGAAAAGGAGGAGGGAGGAGAATGAAAAGGAGAAGAGGGAGGGAATAGGGGTAGGTGGGCGGGGTGGGGATTCAAATTTTGAATCCCGCCCAACTTACGCGTAGCGCACTAGGTGGTGGTGCGCTACGGGTAAGTTGCCATCTATTTTTTGTTCTGCAGGAAAAAACAGTCTTTTGACCGTAACTTTTTACTCTTTTCGAATTTTGAAAATCTAAAAAATTGCTAAACAACCGTAGGTGGTTGCGAGCGGATGCGAAATCTCGTTCTCGTTATTTTGGTATATTATACGATTTTTTTCGACATCGTATGCAAAAGTTACGGTCATTTTACCGTGGCATGAATTTTTTTGCAGAAAAAGTGGAAAATCATGTTTATTAATTTTCCTAGAAACTATACCACATTACCTACCTACATATGAAATGATTTAATTTTTTGAAGTGTTTATCATTTTCTTTTATTTTTTGCAAAGCCTAAAAAGGCGATCCACGGGGTGGAGTTGGTGTAGGATAGTTAGGCGTGGGGCACTAGGGTGCCCTACTACTAAGTTATACATCTGTGCGCACATGGCATAGCGCCACAGAACTTGTTACAACCGTAGCGCACCTACCCCATGTGCGCCACGTGCACGTGGCATGCGGTGGCAGCCTGCCCATATATGTGGCGCACATACCCCATGTGCGCCACGGTTGTTCTAGTTACTAGTAGGGCACTACCCACAGGTGATCCACACCTATTTTACCCGTGGGGAACTTCAACCATGTGAGGCACGGATGTGCGGATTACCTATAGCCCTTTTCCTAGTAGTGTGTTGTTGTCTGTGGCCTGATGGCCCCCGCCGTCCCCAAACGGATCATGCTCTTTGGCTATTGCAAGAATAAGCCGAAGCAACTTCTGAGGACAGCCGGCTCTTCTTCATCTGCTCCTAGGGGTTAAATGGGAGGTTCTAGGTCGTCGCAGCCCCTTAGCACCGGCCTTGAGTGGAACGTGCGCTGCAAGGGTTGAAGGATGGTACCCTTGGCAACATCCCTCAGCTCGTTGTTCACGTAGCATAAGAGAGTGCAAGGAACATCCGTCTGCGGAAAACATGTACGACATCGTCAGAGATGCCATAAGAGTAATAGATGGCATGAAAGGCGGTAAAGCAATTTGTTTACCGTGATGGCATCGAGATCGGCTAATGTCGAGGCACCGCATACGGCGACGGGCGTGCAAGAGACGGAAGGGTTGCTTGATGGCGCGGTGCTGGCCGCCGGTGTATTCTCCCTACCGGGTGCTTGGAGCTCTGCTGCCACCGTGACGATGGCAGGGGGCCACCAACATGTCCGTCGCCACGGTGATGGCAGGGGGAGTCAGCAACACTTGCGGCGCCGCAGTGCTAGTGGCGGAGTGACGAATACGTAGTTCGCCTTATTCATCGGCGCCGCGTTGTTCGAGTGGATGCTGACCATGCTTGGAATTGGGCACGACCCTACTCGACCACCCGCACTCCAGTTCTCTATTGACTCCACCAAGGTAGGCAGGATGGACGTGAGGTTGATTGCCAGGTTGTCTTGGACGATCTGCGAGATCCGCGCCAATTGTTCCTTAAGTTCTTGAACCTCGCGGTTTTCCTCCTCGCTCCTTCCCGACAGCGCCACATGCGTCCTCGGCGGTGGACCAAAATGATCCACCCAATGCTGACCCCCGAGGGCCAGTCGGCCAACCGACCAAAATGATTGCCAGACGGCCAGCCGACGACGGCTTCTTCGTAGCCGGCTCTATTTTCTTGGCCCGGTTCATCGCCCTGTTAAAAGGTTTATCCCACCGGGTGGCCGTCGTCGACCCCTAGGACGAGGAACCCTGGGATCCATGACTAGCAACAATTTCCTCCTCCTGCAGAAGAAGTAACAGTGAATCGTTTAGAAACTAGACTTCATCGATTAGAATGCAATCGAGTTGATCCGCAGTAATTAGATTACTTACCACAATTTCCTCGAATTCCTTCACCGCAGGATCCACGGTGAGTTGTTTGGTTTTTGGGTCCACATGGTAACGGGACCTGATGAAGTTTCGAACCTGCACGGGTTCGAATTTCGCAAAGGGGTTTTCTATCCCCTTAGATCTATACTCTTCGTTCTCCTTATTCCATTTGGCCTCCGCGGTTCTGTATCCACCAGATCCGAGATGGCGATGACCTATATTCATCGCATGCAGCACCTTTCCCCGATTACTATTGGCTAGGGCTCTTTCGGATTCACACCTATCCTTGAACTCCCGGAACTGATCTTCGGTGATCCGCGGGTCAATCTTCTGGATCTCCTCGAGACTTTTGCCTTCTTTATGGATCTTCTTCTTTATCCGGGTTCTCCAGCTGGCCAGGGCGGTGCTCATCTTTGTGAGGGCGGATTTGTTTACTTCGTTCCCATGATAATTTGTGTTCTGATACTTAGCGGGGAACTTGTATCTTGCGTGCAGCTTCTCGAAGAAGAGTGTGCGCAAGTGGCCATTATCTTTATGCCAGAGATTCTCGGTGTTGATCGAGATGGTTGTCCGGGTGATCACCGCCACTTTCCCACCGTACCCTTTGACGACAAGGTCGGGCTCCAAAGGAACCCCTGTTGGGCTCACTTCGGTAATTTCCTCCCTGACGGTGCCGACCATGTTCGGGCGCCGTTCCTTCGGCTTCTTCTTCTTCTTAGGAGGATTTCTACCACTCCCTGTGCCCTCGCCGCCATCAGTGGTTTCATCACCCGCCGTTCCTTCGGCTTCTTCCTCCGCGTCTTCCATCTCATCATCCTCTCTCTCCGAAGGATGGTATTCTTCATCGTCTTCTAGCCGCTGGGCCGCCTCCCAAAATGTCAATTGTTTATACGGAGGTCTGGTTTCTCCTTCAGCGCTGATGCGCTTAGAACATCCAGCCTCGTCTATGTCACACATCTTTGCACTAATAAAAAACAAATAATTGGTTAAATGCACGGAAAAATCTGGCATGACCTTTGCTAATTTTCTTAAACTAGGAGTGCCCGATTTCTGCCAAAACGGAAGTTAATCAACATTCCAACAAAAATCAGGACTCATTTCATAAAAGAACCTGCATACACAACATAATAAAGTGCTTCATATACAAGCACAAGCACAATTTCAAGTGCTAGAATGATATCAACACAAGCACTTGTCATTATAGCAAGCACAAGAACCTGTCATTATAGCAAATACAATTGCAAGCACAATCACCTGTCATTATAGCAAGCAAGCAAATACAACATGCAGATTATATGACAGCACGCAAATACATATATAGAAGCACACAAGTTTTTGTACAGCAGTATACATTAAATTGGCCTACTACTAACTACTAACTGCTAACCTACTACTTACCTACAACCATCACAGTAAAAACTATATGTATCTGATAAGCATCATCAGTTGCTGGATGAGTATGCTTATCTGATAAGAATTTCATTTGCTACAACCATCACAGTAAAACCTACAACCATCATCAGTTGCTGGATGAGTATGCTTATCTGATAAGCATTTCATTTTTATCTCATCAGATGAGATAAGCATAAACCTACACCCTACACAGTAAAAGTGATATTGAGTATCTACCATCTAAAACTATTCATGCATGCTTCAGCCATTTACCTTTGTATCTAGAGCACAACACTTGTCAATTTAACCACAATACAGAACCATGTTCAAATGAGCTTAACTAACAAAATTTAACTTGAAAAGAAAAACATGTGCCACCAACTAAAGCCTGAAAATGTAGTTTGTGCTGCTATGCCACAAGAAACAGGGCAAACTGCTGCTGTAGATCGATAGGATCGATAAGCAAGGCATTGCGTTACACAACACAACAATAGAGATTCAGGCATATGTAGAGACATGTGACACAAGGAGAAACATGCACAAACAAAAAAATCTTAGTAGAGAAACTATGTCGAGGAATCAACGAAAACTAACTGTGAACTCTAGTGAGACACTCACTGTCAAAAATAATGCACAAGAACATTGTAAGCTCTCACTGTAAAACATTGTAAGCGACATTGTAAGCTCTCACTGTCAAAAATAATGCACAAGAACATTGTAAGCTCTCACTATCAAACATTGTAAGCTCTCACTGTCAAACATTCTAAGCCTAAGCCTAAGCCTCACTATCAAATATAATGCACAAGAACATAATTTGCTTTGTGTTTCAAGCTCACTGTATGCTCACTATTAAACATAATGCATAAGAACATAGTGTAAACTCACATCTAGTACAAGAACATAATTTGCTCTCTGTTTCAAGCTCTCTGTTTCAAGAACATAATGCACAAGAACACAATGGAAGATCACTGTAAGCTCACTGTCAAACATAATGCACAAGAACATAATTTGCTCTCTGTTTCAAGCTCACTGTAAGCCTCACTTCCAGTATAGAGAAACCCTAACCATCTAGTACATTGAAATTCCATCTAGTATAGAGAAACCCTAATCATCTAGTACATTGCTAAAATTTGCTAAACCTAAACCTAAATCAGAACCATCTAGTACAGCGAAACCCTAACCATTGCAATTCCATTAGGAGAAAATGTCAATTCCAGTGTTCTGGAGATTTCAGAGGCATCAATTGAATCATCAGGTGCTAACCCTAACCATTGCTCGAGGAGAGAGGGAGAGAAGGAGAGAGGGGAGGGGCGGCGCTCACCTCTAAGATGAGGACGACAAGGGCTGGCGGACGAGGTAACGAGGGGGAGGGAGCGGCAGAGCACCTTGCCGCCGGAGGAGCGGAGCCGACTCTGTAGGAACCTCGCCACCACCGACCTCCTCCTCCATGGAACGAGCGCGCGGGCAAGGCGGCCTCTTGGCGTGGCGGCCTCCTCCTCCTGGCGTGGCGGCCTCCTCCTCCTGGGATGCGGCAGCGGCGGCGCGTCGATGGGGATGGGGACGATGGGGAGGGACTTAGACGATCTGTGTCTGAGGACGATGGGGAGGGCGTAGCTCACGGTTGACTAGTCCTACCCACTTAGGCGTAGCGCACCCTGGCCAACTGCGCTATGGTTGTAGCGCACTTGGCCAGGGTGCGCTACGCCTAAGTGGGTAGGACTAGTCAGATAAGAGGGCTGCCACGACCATAGTTATCACTAGCATGCCTTATCCCGCTGGTTCCACCCACTGCTCTATTCTAAACCTGTGAGCACCCAGGTTCGAATCCTGGTGCCCACCTTTTTTATTTTTATTTTAACAATATTTTTAAATTTTCCAAAAATTCCCAAAAGTGGTGATATATGCCATAAAAGTTTTGTTTTGTTTTTAAAATACTTTAGATATTCCAAAAATGGCCAAAGGTGATAATATATGTCATAAAAGTGGTAAAAATATGATTCAAATATGTCATAATAATTTGTCCATGATACAAATATGTCATAATAATTTGTCCATGAATATTACAATATTTTTCGACCACGCGTTTTACAATATTTTTTGAGCTAGTGTTTTACAATCTTTTTTCCCTTTTTTGTCGCGGTTGAATAATTTAGCCCCGACACTTTAATGTTTCTTCTTTCGAACGGGCTACCTTTTTTGGGTAGGGTTGTCCTTTTTCTTCTTATGATGTATGTTGTTGCATCGTAGTCGTCATCATCTTCAATCTTTGGATCGCCGTACTGGTCGAATTCTTGCTCGTTGGCGACTCCATCATTCCGATGATGTTTCTTTTTCCTCTCCTCACAAAAACACGACAAGGCTTTGTCGGGTCGGTAATGAAAAAACATTGGTACACTTTGGTAGCCAGTACCCACAGTTCATTTTTCACGGCCACGTTCGCACCGGCAGCCTTGGATTTGGATGCTTCGTGTATAACCATGGTTGTAAAATACCGGTATTCTCTTTCGACGCTCTTTGGCCATCTGACACGGAACTTCGGTACCTTTTCTCCACAGTAGTCGAGCTCCGAGATCTCATAGATTCTTCCGTAGAATCTTTCCTTCACGTTGTCATTGGTGTAGAATTCAGACGTTACGCCTGAGTTCTGATAATCACAATTGTTGTCCTTTTCCTCCGTGTAGAATGTGTAGCCGTTGATATCATACGCCTGATAGGTCACCAGGTTTTGCATCGGTCCCTGCGACAAGGTGAATATGATATTTTCCGTGATAGAAGAATGCGATCACGTGGGATTATCAAGGAGCGTCTGCCTAAACCAACGCGTGAAATCTGAGTTGTGCTCTTTGATTATTTCTCCCTGCGTCCTCTGTATGCCCCGGTAACTGTACTTCTTCTCGATTAACCTTTTGTGCTTCTGTACCCAAGGATCGACCAGTTCTAAATGTTGTAGCGCGACGAGGTTTGCTCGATCAAAGTCTGCGCGTCAAAAATCGAAGTCTGTATGAAGTATGCAACGACCCTCTCGTTGACCAGATCCGTCGAGCTTGCCAAGGTGCCTGTTGACGGGAAGACCGACAGGGTTCTCGATGTCTAGATAATTCGTGCAGAAAGAGAAGCACCCTTCGGCCAGAAAGCCCTTGGCTATGCTTCCATCTGGACGGGACCTGCTGCGAACGTATCCTTTGATGTGTCCGTTCATCCTTTCGAACGCCATCATGCTGCGGAGGAACATCGGCCCGAGTTGGACGATGTCCTCCATGACATGGACCAGCAGATGCACCATAATGTCGAAGAATGCGGGCGGGAAGTAGACCTCAAGCTCGCATAGTATCACCACGATCTCCTCCTGTAGCCTCCCGAGATGATTCACACCTATCGACTTCCTAGAGATGACATCGAAAAACTTGCAGAGGCCAAATAACGTTTCACGGACGTGCTCGTCCATTATCCCTCTTAGTGCAACCGAAAGTACCTGCGTCATTAGCACAACACAGTCGTGAGACTTCATGCCACTGAACCTCTGCTTCGCCTCGTCTAGGTATCTGCTTATCTTGCCAGCGTAGCCGTAAGAAAATTTGACTCCTAGAAGGCACTTGAAAAAATGTTTGATCTCATCCTGGCTTAGAGTGAAGCAAGAAGGAGGGCAGTAATATACGTTCTTCTTTAACTTTTTACCCTTCCGACGACCTTGTGTCGTCTCCGACTCATGATCATTGTCATCTTCTTGATCATCAGGAGTAGTGCGTCCTCCGTGAAGATCCTTCTGGATACCCATGAATATCAGGTCGTGTCTTGCTTCCGGACCATCTTTCGTCCTATCTGGCATGTTGATTATGGTGGCGACCAGACTCTCGCACATGTTTTTCATGATATGCATGATGTCGAGGCTATGAGGCGTGCGGATAAACTTCCAGTATGGAAACTCCTAGAAAACATACCTTGTTTTCCATACCTTCATCAGCGGCTTGTCTTGCTGCCTCTTTCGCTTCTTTCCAGGCTTAGGACAATCTTTCTAGTTTTTCAGCAACTTCCACTTCTTCGCTGCTCCTATGCTCTGGGATTCCTCGGGTCTTGGATTTTCCATCGAACAGGTCTCCACATTTTATATATGGATCATTCTTGCCGAGCCACCTCCGGTGCGCCATGAACACGGTTTTTGAATACCATGGATCTTTCTCTAGTTGGAGATAGCTTGTGTTATCCATGCACCTAACATGCTTGTGTAATCCTTGGATAACCTGCCCGATATATACCATAACCTGGATAGTCTTGCACCGTAGTGACAACGCGGCTCTCATAGTGAAATAATCTTGTGCGGCGTCGTAAGTATTGGCTCGATTCCCATAACGTGGCTAGCTCCTCTTTCAACAGTCGAGATACAGATTGATGTCGGTGCAGGTTGTTTCGCCCTTGAATTAGCATACTCATTTGTATGTACTTCTTCTTCATGCACAACCATGGAGGGAGGTTGTACATCCATAAAACACGGGCCAAGTGTTGTGCGTGCTGCTCTGGCTACCGAACGGATTGAGTCCATCAGTGCTCGCACCAAGCCTGATGTTCCTCGAATCTCCACCGAATTCTGGGAATTCGAGGTCCAATGCTTTCCACTGGCTAGCATCTGAAGGGTGCGTCAGCAGCTTATCCTTTTCGGGGTTATTTTCATCTCCTGGCTTCTTCCTTTTCGCATGCCATCGCATGAGCTTCGCTTCCTTAGGGTCCGCGAAATAGCACTGCAGACGAGGAGTGATAGGAAAGTACCATACCACTTTTCGAGGTGCTTTCTTCCCTTTCTTGTATCAACTCACGCCGCACACCGGACATGTGGTTTTCTCCGTGTCCTCGCCCCGATAAATGATGCAATCGTTGATGCATACGTGATATCTAACGTGCGGTAGATCGAGAGGACAGACGATTTTCTTGCCGTCCTCGATACTAGTTGGACACGTGTTCCCCTCCGGGAGACGATCGTGCTAGAATGCCATCATATCGTCGAAGCTTGCGTCGCTCAGTTTGTGTTTTGCCTTCATCTCCATAGCCTTGTGCGTTACATTCAACCGGGTATCATTGGGCCTGGATCCTTCATAAAATGGAGTAACCGCGTCTTTCTCAAGTTGCGCAAGCTTGGCTTTCTCTCTAGTGGTAGCCCTGGCGTTACTCGTCTGCTTGAGAAGAAGCTCTTGCACATAAGGGTCCTGCACCCAGTCTGACGTTGTTCCATCGTCGTCTGCTCCTCCGTCATCTAGAGCATCATCATCCCAGTCTGCTTTCGCACCTTCACCATCTCCAGGAGACTCTTCATCATCTCGCCCGCCCTCGCCGTGATAATCATCGTCATGTTTCCCACCTTCACCATCTCCATCGTCTTCATCATCGCTTATCCAACGAGTGTATCCATCCATGAAACCATGGCGGAGCAGGTGCGCCTGCAGATTATTGCCGGAATATGGGTCGATCACCCAGTTGAGTTTGCATCTTCTGCACGAACATCTTATCTCCGTCTTGTTATTTCGTATCATGTCGGCCGTCGCACATTTCAAAAATCTAGCCACAATGCCTTCGCTCATTATGTGGACCATTTTTGCCTGCACACGGTGTACACGGTACAATTAGAAGTCTATTAGAACCACATAATGAAAGCATGCATGCAATGCATGGTCGATAGAAAATTTCGGCATGACCTATCCTAAAATTAGGACCTTTGTGAAATGCCAAAGTCTTGCCAAAATGGAAATGAATCAACATTTTGGCAAAACAAATGGCAACTTGTTCACACACACAAACACAAGAGAGAGAGAGACCGATCCTTACACACATGAACATATCATTATCCTCTCCATACACACACATGCATGCATATGAGCATCGATACTCTCCATATATATACACACACATGACCATCGATCCTCTCCATACACACATCATGAGCATCAATCATCTACATACATATGAGCCTATCATCCATATACACATGAACACATCCTTACATGGACAACTTACCAAGATGAGAGACCGAGATCGCGAGAAGATGGAAAGGACAGGTGCGCGCGAGACCAGAGAAGGATATGCGAGAGAGACCGAAGAGCTTCCTCTATTACGTATGTAACATCCAAGGCAAGTTCCACATGCTAAAAATGGTGAATGAGTGGAGAAATTGAGGTGGGAAGGAGAAAGATCCCGACTAGATCTAAGGAGGAAGAAGAAGGGGAAAGTGAAGTGTGGGGTGGTAGATGATCACACATGTGCACAAAGTGGAGCTACCAAAAAAATACTGGTCGACACAACCATGGCGCACATGTCCCTAGTGCGCCACAGGAACAAAACACAACCATGGCACACATGTCCCTAGTGCGGCACAGATGTGTCTGGCCATTTACAGAATAGAGAGGCCTCCACTTAGGCGTAGCGCACCCCCTCTACGTGCGCCACGGTTAACCATAACATCCGTAGCGCACCTTCCTCACGTGCGCTATAGATATGCGGCATGCGGCCAGCAGGGCCTTGGCCCACACACATATGTGGCACACCATCGCCATGTGCGCCATAGTTGTTGTAGTTACTAGTAGGGCACTGCCCACAGGTGAGCCACGCTCGTTTTACCCGTGGGGCACTTCAACCACGTGAGCCACGGAAGTTTGGATTACCTATAGCCATTTTCCTAGTAGTGCTCATTGGATCACCATCCTTAAGCTTGCAACTCAGCAAAGCCTGAGAGAGTTCATACCTCTCAGTCTTGGCCTGAGCCTGGAACATACTTTTGAGGCTTTCGATCATATCGTAGGTCTCAACATTCTCGAACCGCTTTTGCAAGTCCGGCTCCATATGAGCAAGCATAAGATAGCTAATATCCGTGGACTCATCCTTAGCCCAACGGTAGCCATTGGTGGCAGCGACAGTCGCATTCTCATTCGGCTCATCTGGAAGTGGGTTGTCTAGGACATGGTCCTTCTTTCTTGTTTGAGAACAATTCTTAGATTTCGATACCAGTTGGTAAAATTAGTGCTGATCAGTTTATCTTTCTCAAGAATGGTTCTCAAAGCAAAACCGAATATCTGAGAGTGACTACTACTTGGTGCCATGATCTACAACAGAAATATGCAAAACACTTAAGACATGTATTCATAAAAGAGCAAGCATATTAAACACTTTAGTATTTATGCTCCCACTAGAACCAACACCCCTCTGATGGTTACTTAGTGAATCAGTATCCTAGATAAGCAAGTCGGCTAGTGAGATTTAGCATCAACGCTAGCCGCCAAGTGATCTAGGTAGACAAGTCCTTGTCAATCATATCTCATATGACTCCTGTTGGTCGGGTGGCATCACATGCCCCGAATCCCGTGCTAATTTTCCCCAAGTCCCACTACCGTTGTGATAGACCCGTCTAGCTTACCGAGTGTTTCCTCTATAAGAGTCCGACTCGAACCCACCTAGTCGAAAATAATTGGAAGCACCTCAATTTTATGAGCCCACTACCAAAAATGTCCGACTTGTGATGGTGCAAACACTGGCGGGAAAACCGACTAGACCTTCTTTGAGGGATTAAATTTTACCGACTATCTAATAGGGGTAAAACGGAGACATATCAATAACACATAATAAAGCAATTATAGTGTGAAATTGTATGGCTCTCTTCATGGCGATCTCCATCTCCACAAAGCCTGTAATCCGACTCGTGCCAACTCTTGTCACTTGCCATCTTACACTATTTCGCCAACTTGTACATCGACTTGCACGTCATCCAGATTCTCTAAAAAGCTACACTAGCTTAGTAAATTAAATTACATAGAGAATCCAACATGCAGGTAGTTATACAATAAAATGACAGCACCTAGGCTCCAGTCAGCTGATAAAACCGTGATTCGCAGATCACGTATGGATTACACACATACATCACATGCACATGAACCATACCATTCACAACTTCCTGCAAAAACAAGTTATGCATAGATACACTATCTACAAGCATTGTGAAACTCGCAACGATATCTAAGGCGCTACGATCCGGACATGGATTCCGATCATTGTTCTGATTCGATCAAACTCTTTGAGCTTCGATCACCGCTTCTAGATATACGTGTCACAGTCTACCCCGATGGAGGAAACCGACCGGTAGGGTTCTGTCGTTCCACGACCTCGGCAGTATGATCATGGAAATCAGATCGACCATTCCCTGAGTAGAGTTGATCCAATCAACATCATACAAAACCAACCTATCTCATAGATCGACCACCAAAACAACACATAGATCCAATCTACTACCAACCGCATATCACATATGCGAGATCTTGAACCTAAAACCAGGAGCTATCGCTCTGATACCACTGTTGGGCCACGCAGAAATAAAACAAAACATTTTTTTCTAACATGGCGATCCCAAAATCTAGCTGAGGTAGAAGGCCACAAGGATTACCACTAGACGCGTGGTTGCGGATTACTGATGAAGCACGTCAGTTGATGAAGTGCAGTCCTCTAGATCCGATCCGATCATGATCTTCCTGGTGCTGATTGTACAACACCTCTGATGGTATCCACACGTACAAGGAGGAGCATCAGCAGCAAACTGCTAGGTTCGATACGACGACTGGACTGCTGTGGACCTAGGGTTTCTAACGCATGGAATGACCTAACCGATCAACCCTCCTGGGTTTCTGCGCCCCACTATATATAGGGAGTGAACATGGGCTCCACTCACTCATGTCCCATTCACTAAAGCCCATATAATATTAGTCACCGTGAGTCTGACTCATTGACTCAGTCCAAATCCGGATCCGGTCCAACCCAACCAGATTTCCGGTTCAGATGCAATCCGAATTTGCTCCCGCTCTTAAGTTTGTGACCCTGCAGGATCATGGTTACTTGGACATGATTGGGGTCCGACTCTCAATCGATCAGTCGGTAGCGGTTCATAGTAGAACGTTCTGACTCACTAGTACCAAAGAGTCATGCTTTTCAATGCACCTTATGTCCGAGTCCCTTTTGCCTCACGATATACCTTGTCAGACTATAGGCGAATATTTGTCATCCCTTTAATAGTCCGACTCTCTTCTCGATCCGAGATAAGTGATTCATCTAACTAATTCATAGTCGATCGCCTCAGTTAACACTTAACCGAGTCATGCATGGCCATGCTTTCCGAATCATATCATCCGAGAGGGCCCAGAGAATATATCTCTGAGTGGAGGGGTAAAATCCCATCTTGGTTATTCACATCACGCAGCTTGATTCTTTAGTCGACCCAAAATCTGCCATTATAACTGCCTAGTTACGGATCAGCGTTTGACAGAACCTAAGTCGGTGGTCCTCAACTCGGACTGTGCAACAACCTCAGGTCTAAGGATTACATTGATTGAGATATACAAATAAGAACTTGTTCGTTGTACCTCAATATGGGTCAATCCAACTCACTAAACTCTTTAGTTGAATCCGTGGAAGTCGGAATGGCATCTCCATGCCCATGACAAGTGGAACCGAGTCATCGGCCAACTTTCACATTGGTCTAAGTTATGTGTCAAGCACAACCTCTATGACCAAGGATATTTAGTACAAACAACATGAATGTATAGTTCCACAACAGAATCACATATTCAATGGTACACATCAGATCTTTATACAGGGACAACTTAATATCTTTATGAATACAATGGGAAATATAATCATACATGATTGACGCTAGGGCATATTCCCAACAGATGGGCGCCGTTGGACTGCGCCGAGTCGGTCGTGGCTAGGAGGACCACGATGGTGTTGAGTATGGGTGAAATGGGGATTGGTAGTATACCCTATATAGATGACGATTGACGATGTTGGAGGCCTGCAGTAGAGGTGGCAGCAGCGCACGAGGCGAGGTCCGCACAGATGCACTGCTCGCGGAGCTGGTGCGAGCGTAGGGCCTGGTCCAATCAGTAGTGAGATACTGGGTCAGGATCCATGGCAATGGGGAGCTGGGTTCCATGACTTGCGTGGAGCTCAACATACCGATGGTGGTGGGAGTATGGCCAGGGATTCGTGGTGGTGGGGAGGAGAGTTAACTTCGGTGGGGACACCGAACCACTTCATGGTGGCAAATGTTGTAATAGTTCTGAACCATTATTTGACTATATAACCAGCTTATTTACATAAGTAGTGGCAGTTGTAGGTAATACATGGTTTTGTGGAAGGGAAAAACCGTCTAAAAAGTGGAACCCGTAAGAAACACTTCGTCCTTTATTATTAGATATAGACTAGAGGGTGAGCTCCTAGAGTAGCTCATACTAAATTCTAATCAATCAATTCAAACAGTAGATCAAGGCAATTCATCTTAGCAAGCAGATGAAGGAAATTCATACCAAGCATCTCGAGACTACTACTATGAACACCATCAAGCCTAGCTTGAGGTATATAGAAGTGTTTTGAAAGATTTGAGATTTAAGAAGGCGAGAGTCCCTTGGTACCTCTACCAAGAATGGAAATTAAAAGATTCATAAAATATTTTGAAAATACTAGAGGTAAGGTTAATTGGAAGTTCTATCTTTGAAAACGTACAAAGGTGATATTATATAGATCTCCATAATTTTTTCAGTAGAAGGTACTAAAACATTTGAGGTTATGAAAGCATCTCGTCTCATAAAATACTAGAACATTTGGGAATATGTAAAATAAGCCAAGACATATCTTTTCTTAAATAGCTTTTGTCAAGTGAAGGGAGGGTAGGGAGGCATCTTAACTACTACTCAATCAGAAACATGAGAAAAACAAGCAAACAACTACTTCACCATTTAGCAAGACAAAGTTTTTATTCCCCATAATTATTACACTTCGGACACATTGTTAGGGTTATTGAATGTGGGATGTTATAATATCAATCCACTCTTGAATCTTTTAGTCAATAATTCATATAACACATTAATTGCAGATTGACTACACCATAAACAATATAATAAATATGATTCTAACCAAATATACAAAATAATTTCATAGTATTTGTATATATCTTAAAAATATATATAATTTGTGACATTTATTTTAACTTATTAGGACAACATTAATGTGAAGAAATAAATGCAAGATATATAACACATGCATGAGATAAATAATTATTAAATCTATATGAGAACAATCATTTAATACTAAATATAGCAATATGGTACAAACAATCTATACATAAGTGGGTGTGTATAGATATATAACTATAAAGATATGCATATCACAGGTTAATGATCAATATGAAATATTTTATTTTGTCTCTATCTAGAAAAATTTCGTAGTGCAAATGAAGAGATGTTGAAATAGAATATCATGTAAGATTTAATTGCACCATTTATTGTGCTAAAATAGAAAATTAATACATAGTGGTTGTACATATCTAACACAAATAGAATATGGGAAATTTAATTGAAATTAATACATAAAAGTGTCTTACTGTAACAAAAATTCACCCTGATATATTAGAAAAAAATGCCATGTATGAATGAGATTTGATCGTGTTTAATCCTGCATGAAGAAACATCATTAAATACCAAAGTATAGAAGCATTTATGTATAGAAAAAAAATTCACCCTCATGTGTATAGATACATGAAAGTATACTTGTTTAGAGAAAAATATATGTGAACATTAATTGAAAGATATGTATTAATACAATAAGTAATTGATCAATATCCATCATTTGTGGCCGCCCTATAAAAAACTCTAATGGAATACTGGTAGAAATTAGGATCCCAAATAAGCAAAAGAAGAAGCATAAAAAATATAGGTAGTCTCTTCTCGTAATATGGCAACCATCACTACCAAAAAGAGTGATTATCTACAAAACTGACATTGCTATCCTTGTTGCCGTGATGTTGTCTTCTATGTTGCCATCCTCTCATGCAAGTATGCAACAACTTCCTTGTTTACTATTGAATTTGCATATCACAATGAAATTTTTATTTCTAGATATATTCTTGTTTTATCTTTATATGCAAGATAACAATACTGTTTATGTTACAATGTATTACATTTGTAGTTGGACCATGGAAATGCGAGGCTTTACAACACTACACGGCTTCGGCATGCTACTATGATTGCATAGAAAGAGAATTTTGTAAAGGTGATCGGAGTTTTGGTTCCAAATGCACTAAAAGTAAGGATGAGTGTTGCTGCCAAAGTTTGGATAGGATGCCAAACTGACATCACCAGTAGTTGTCGTGTTTCTGTGATACAATGTTGATGAATAAAATATTTGAAACTACATTATTGTCTCTAGTGCAAGTGGGAGACTGTTGGAGATATGCCCAAGAGGCAACAATAAATAGGTTATTATCATATCTTCATGCTTATGATAAATATTTACATAACATGCTACAATTGTATTAACCGGAAACATTAATACTTGTGTGACTTGTAAACATAAAAGAGTCCCTAGTAAAGACTCTTGTTAAACTAGATTGTTGGTTAATATATGATCATGGTTTCCTGATCATAAACATTGATACGTTATTAACAACAAGATCATATCATTAGGAGAATGGTGTGATGGACATACTCCTATAGATAAGCGTAGCATAAAGATCAAGTCATTTCAATAGTTTGTTTGCTATAAGCTTCCTCATACATAGTAACATAATTCCTTCGACCATGATATCATGCTAATCACCATCACCGGATGGATGCTTTGATGACATCAAACACCACACTGTAACTAGGTGGCTATAAAGGTGGCATTGAGTGTTCGGAAAGTATGTGTTGAGACACATGGATCAAGAGTGGGATTTGTCCATCCATATGATGGATAGATATACTATGGGCCCTCTCGTTGGAATGTCATCCAATTATCTTGCAAGCATGTGACTGGCTCACACAGGTTCAAATATCACGTGAATGAGAAAAGAATACTTATCGGTAACGAGGCTGAACTAGGTATGCAGAGAGATACCGACGATCAGACCTCGGATAAGTAAACTATCGCGAGACAAAGGGAAATTGGTATCGTATGTAAGTGGTTCATTCGATTGTAAAGTAATCTTAGAAATATGGGGGAGCCATATGAATTTCCAGATTCCTCTATTGGTTATTGATAGGATAGGAGTCTCGGTCATGTCTGCATAATTCACAAACCATAGGGAGACAACTTAAGGATTCAATGTTGTTTAGTAGATATGGAATGTAAGTAGGGAGACCGAATGTTGTTTGGAGTCTCGTATGGGATCCGGCATATCACGAGGAGATCCGGAATGGTCCGAAGAATAAGATTCATATAAGGAAAGTCCAATTCCGGAGTTCGGGAATGATTCTAGTGTTTTTGCCAGAATGATCTAGAAGGGTCTAGAAGGGTCACCGGACCGGAAGGGGAAGGGTACATGAATGTGTCATGAATAAGTGGAATGATTGCATCATGTCCTAGGTCACTTGGTTGGGCATTTGTAATAAAGAAATTGAGCTCCAAATTGAAAGTCAAAAGGCAAGTTTGAAAATTCAAACTAGGACAATGTATCCTGGCGGAGGAAGGAAAGAATCCTTCTTTCCCTCCACCACAAGCCAACAAGGAGAGGGAGTTGAGGAAGGATTCAAACTCCCATCTCCCAAGCTGCCCTCCCTCACATAAATAGAGGGAGGGGTGCCCCAAGAGACACAACACCAGCCCCTCCCCACACAGCCATCGCGTCGCTGCCACCGGTTCGTCACCGCCGCCCTAGCCACCGCCGACTCCTCCACCTCCTCCTCTCCGACCTCTAAACCCTAGATCACCGAGGGACCCTATTTCTCCATCATAACCTGCTCCGGCTTTGGTGAAGCCCTGCAGGATCTTCCCTCTACTTCCAACACCACGCCGTCGTGCTGCCAGAATCGCGAGGAGAAAACTACAACCTCCACTACCTGCCGGAACAAGGGAGAGGAAGGTCTTCATCAAGTACAACGCAGATCGATCATGAAGGCGCTGAACGCAGCGCTGGAAGCATCGTCTACGCGATCTTGAGATCGGCAAGTGTACAACTGCATCACCCATGAGAATCTTCTCTCGTTAACCGCTTTGGAATATTCGACTCGTTGCTACAATCAAGTAGATAGATCTTGGCTTATTTGTGTTAATGTGGTAGAAATTTTTTGTTTTCCGTGCTACAAACCCCTACAGCATCCCCAAGCTTAACTCCTGCTCGGCCTAGGTAAGTGATAAAAAGAATAATTTTTGAGGTGACATGCTATCACAATTGATCAAGGTATTTGTAAAGCATTGATAGCTGAGATCAAAGTACTCTAAACATTAGCATGAAATATGTAGTTCTAACAATAAGACATAGCAACTACGTTGTACCTTGAAAATGTACAAACAAAAGATCATGAATAACAATGCAGTGAAAGACGTTTGTTTGTTTCACATATATAAAACATAGCAAGAGTGGTATTCAACTTGTCCCTCATGGAGTAGATAAAAAATACATAGGACACCTTCAAAGTTCATAAGGGTGACTAAATACAAATAATTTAAGTACAAGCAATATCAACATTATGAATCAATCAATAAGTTTTGGAACAATGCACATAAAACTAAGAATGACAACTATGCTCTCTTAATTGGTGCATAAAGATAGAATATGGAGACTCAACATAAAATTAAAAAGAAAGGCCCTTCACAGAGGGAATTAGGGATTTCAAGTTTCATAAAGAGCTTCCAAAAATTATGGTACTTATTAGCTTTTAGCTCTCATTGCCCCTATCATAAGCATCTTGAAGTGATTAAGGTTAAAGTGAAACAAATATGAAGTATATGCTTGATAGATCATAAGTTGGAAATCACATGTACCTTGAGTACGAGGGTCGTTCTTCATGCTACTCAACTTTAGTCACAGACAAGTTCTTATCATTGTAAGTATATGTGTATCATAGAGAACCGCCAACGGGGTATCCCTTGCCCCATGACACAGGAGCTATCCCATATCAAAATGACAAGGCAACAGACAATGAGCATCTCAGCGATCTTTTATTTACCATGAGCATGGTGCCTTTTTTCCTTTTTTTTTTGAAGATGCTTCATAGATTGATCACTATGGTTATGCTGCAAGTTTCCACCATGATTAGGCATGGCTTAGGCTAGCTGCCCAAGCATTTCTCTAACACATATATAATACTCCATGGACTTACAATCTCCCCTTTTATTTCACACCGCCGACATCCATAAACAAAAGATCATGATATCAAATGGATAATATGTACATGTGTTGAAAGCGTTCCCCATGATAGCATGGTTCTGATAACTCCCAAGTTATAAATTGCAAGCATATAAGCAACATATATGACACAATGGTTCAAGTTTATTAGGTGCAAGAATGTAAAGTGTGCCATCAAGTTTGTGAGAGATTTAATCACTAATTTCACATAACAAGTTTAATTTGGAAGATAGATAAAAACAAGAATATAATTGGAATGGTGAAACACACCATGCATAGGAATTTATAGTGGACTCTTTGGAATAACTTGTTTACTTAGGAGTTGGATGCACGAGTAGATCTTACTCAGTACAACTGGAGGCTAGCAAAGACTATGAGCGACAAAACTTTATTAATGAAAGCATAAAGTTATATCACAATTCAAAAACTAAATGATCATAGAGGCTAAGGTGACTGGTTCATGGTCTTGACATGGTGTAAGCATGTGCCAAGTCAACCCAAATAAAGCATCAAAGGATAATACCACAATATTATGCTTTTGTATGCTAAAACAACGCATGATTCTTTCAAGGCACATTAAGCAATCTCAATTGTTTGGAACAAGTCATTCTACAACAATAATCACTAAGCATATGGTCAAAGCAACATCTAGGATGACATGATAAAGGCTAAGCCACGGTCAAAACAAGATCCCTTTTGTACCACTTAAGCATGAAGATTCTTACTCTTTTCCAACACCAATCAACTTATTTGAAACAAATCACAAAGATAATACTCAATAAAGATCAGTGAGCATGTCTCACACATATACAAATAAGAACTAAAAAGTTCTAAGCTAAAAGCTCAAGAAAACTAAAGCTAAACACAGTGCAAGCAAAAGAGAACACTCACAGAATAATAAGAGTGAAAACTATAGTGTTCTAGACAATGAAGAACTAGGTATGACTTCAACAAAATAGGAGTGTTGGGGTCTGGACAATTTATTCAGCAAACAAAGAAAAAGAAAACTAAAGACAAAAACAGAGACGCTCCAAGAACAACACAAAGTGCTTGATGAAATAAAAATAAAGTGTCTAGAAAGGGACCTGAGATTTTTATTGATGAAGAAGGGGATGCCTTGGGCATCCCCAAGATTTGATGCTTGTGCCACTTGAATATTTCTTGGCATGACACGGGTGGCATCCCCAATCTTGATCTTTTGTCCATTCTTCATCTCATCACATTATTCTTCCCCTACACTTAAAAATTTGCTTCATACAAAACTTCACACAATCTTCATTAGCAACATTAGTTTATTCAAGATAATAAGCCTTTGGGTTTAGTTTCAACACAAGTAAAACTTCCTTTAAAACACAAGATACTGTATCAACTTCTTTTAAAAACTCATGTGATTAAAGAGAACTCAAAAAGAAACTGATAAGAGGAAAATGCAACTAATGGAAGAAATCTATCAAAACAGACCAGCAGGTAAAAACCGATCTTTTCGAAGACCTTTTGTTACTCAAATAGAAAAGTTTTGAACTAACGAAAGTTAGATAATAACCTGGGGAATATGCACAAAAAATGACAGCTCAATCTGACCTACTGGGATGTTTCACGAATTTTTACAGTGAAGCACAGAAATATGTTTCGGGACAGCAACTTCCCCAAATCTTAGTTCTCTCTCAATAGAGGTTATTCTTGCCACAAAAACCACACAAAAGGGATAAGGAGAGGTTATTACAGAAGCAATAACTTCCAAGACTCAACAAAATAAAAACTTACTGAATTTGTTTTTTGGGTTATCTCCCAATAGTACTTTTCTTTAACGCCTTTAAGTTAGGCATGGAAAGTAAGAATCAAGTATTTTCGAATGAAGAAGCATTAACATCAAATTTTGTTTTAATAGGAGGAGAAAATGGTATCTTCTCTCTTTCTAGGGAAGTGTTTTATACCTTTCTTGAGTGGGAATTGATATTTAATGGTGCCTTCCTTCATATCAATAATGGCACCCACAGTTCTAAGAAAAGGTCTTCTCAAAGTAATAGGACAAGAAACATTTCATTAAACATCCAAAACATAGAAAGCAACGGGGACAGAGGCATTGTTAACCATAATAAGAACATCATTAATGCTCCCCATAAGTTTCTTGTAACATACCAATTTCTGCAACCCTGAATTGTTGTCCAAAAGGCAAAAATCAGGGGGGACAAAAACTTTTTCTTGTTACATATGCCATGTTTGTTTACTTGCTTGCTTATGCCTTTGAAACTGATTGTGTACTTGATGCTATACTTCTTACCTCAACACTAGTTGACAAAAACTATTTTACAATAGAGATGTCTTGGCTCATCTTTCATATTCTCAAATGTTCTGGCATTTCAAATCCTGAGCCAAGATGACTTTGACATAACAAAAATACTTTAATAGTTCTATTGACAAAACTATGGAGAACTAAAATATAATCTCCTTATGTTTTCAAGACAGAACCCTCAGCTACTCTTACCCCTAGGTTTTCCAAAACCTTTATTCAAAACCTCTTCTTTCCAATCTTGGTAGAAATACCAAGAGGTACTTATCTTACTTCAAAATATAACCAATTCAAAATACCCATCCTTACCTCAAGCTAGGCTTGATGGTAACCCTAGTAGTGGTTGGTAAGTTTGATAGGATGAATTGCCTTGATCTGCTGTCTGCTGATTGCCTTGTTTGCTTAGGAACTAGAGTGAGCTAATATGGTAGCTCATCCCTTAGGACCAAAACTATGGTTGTGATCATCAATCTCAGACCAAGCATCCAAATCTGGATTTACGCTAAACCACCAAAGTGTCCATCTCATCTCCTAATCAGATCAATCTAGGTATAATCCCTTTTGACCATTCCCAACTCAATAAGGACCCAATCTCAGCATGAATCCTATCTACTTAGTTATTACTTCAACATCATCTCCTTGATCATGAGTTTGGAACCTAGTATCCTCTCAAAATCATCTACACTTGCACTCTAGTCTAAAACCCTAAATCCGCCAAAATGGCCAAGTCTGGATTTCTAATCTAGATACAATCTTTGGAGCTCTACCTGTTCCAACCTATGGGCATTCTTGAGAATGTATTTGAACCATCTTGTAGTCCATCACTAGTACTACCAAGGCCCACTCTTACCCTTGGATAAACCCTTCTGGTTCTCACTCATCCATTATGGCTTTGTAGTCAAGATAATAGCCTTCTCTGCAAATGTTATCATCTTGCCTACTTTGGCAGAAGATCAAATATACATGCCACCTGCCCTTAACCAAATCATTGCATCGTTATGATCTTATTACCATGGTCTATGAATACCTACCTCACTTTTTTCCGTGGGAGCTTTGTGCCTCTTAAAACCCCATGGTTTAGGAGGCTACCTGATGTATCTGCTATGGCAGCCTTATTTTCAACAAAGTTTGCCATCTCTTCTAGATCACCTCAAATCCAACCAAGCTCAACTGTTGCTTCCTTGGTCATCTATGTAACTTGGTATATTCATCCATCTACCCCGTGTATAAAGGTGAGCTCTGAGCTCCCTGATCCAACCATGTTTTGATGGCATGAAAATAACAAAACCCTAGATTCCCAGAAAATCTAGTTTCTTCCCTTTTTACCACAATTCTTTAAAACCCAAGGTTGTAAATGATGTATACATCAAGGTTTCATCATATAACTTGGATATGATAATTCCCCAAATAATTCCCATAATTATTTGGATCCCAAAACTATTTAAATTCCACTTTTGGCAAAAACCCTAGAATCTTGGTCTATGAAGTCAAGTGTGTTTTTCTCCAAACTACTTTGCCAACCCAATGCACATTTGAGTTCTCCCCATCATACCCTACCTTCCCACTTCAAAAATAAATATTTTTGAGTTTCCTTATTATTTGTTTGCCCTTTTTCTTAAATGGTAGAAACAAGAAATAATTCCTTGTCCTCAATAAATTCCAATAAAATTTTCCAATGTGTAATATGGTATTCAGGACCATCCCACATCAAAAACAATCCTTGGCCAATATAAAAATATCAAATAATATTCTAGAAACTACTTCTGCACTTTTTGAATAAATGGTTTTAAGTAGACTAAAACTCATGAAATAAATCCAAAATAATTCATGGAGAGATTTCATGACTTCCTTTATCTACCAGTAATTTTTCTTCGCCTTATTTAGACCAAATTTCTTAGCTTTCTTGATAAACACCACTTTGGTCAATTTTGGAAGCCATTCAATTTCACCTCTCCAAACCCCACCAAACCCTCTACAAACCTAGTCAAGCAAATTTGCACAGCACACCACCTCCACTCTAGTCGAAATGCACTATAGCATCCCCCTTCCCTTGTCCTCTTGTGTTTGGAAGCAAAATAAGGAGAGAGACATCCATATCTTGCAAGATCTCTTTCTCATAAATGCCACAGTAGCTGCAACGTCCCTCTCTGTCCACCTTTGTCCACAGAGCACCCTCCACCACCCCTGCTGCCCAATAGATGGACACCTCCCTCCCTCCAATCTTCCCCATGGACTAGATGAACCATGAACCCCTCTCAATGGTTTATAAGGCCAGAGGCCCTCACCGCTCTCCCCTCTGGCTCATTTCTACTCCCTCATACACTCAGCAACCACCCAGATCTGTGGCTCCTTCTCCTCTGCCCTCTATCGCCATGGAGCTGAGAGGAGGCACCCCTCGGTTAGTGCTGATGAAGGAAAGCCTTCCCTCGATGCTAACCATCCCAGCACCATCCATGCTCTTAGATATACTACCCTATCCCTGTTACACCTCCTATGTTCCCCCACTTCCTTGCAGGAACGCCGGAGGCACCCATAAACTTGCATGCCCAACATGGAGCTCCACCGAGGGAACTCACCCCTCTGAGCGCATGCAGCCGCGCCAGCACATCCCCAGGACCGAGTCGAGGCTCTACCCCTCCCTACTCCTCACCCTGCCAACATGCATGCAGGCCTCCCCCAGGCGCGGATCTTTAGACGCCGCCACAGAATCCTCCCCCCGGCGACGAATCCCCCTTCATGCCGCCCCTCTCCACGGTCGCCGGCGTTCACCGTGTCGCCCTAGACCCTCCCCGACGCCTCCCCTCTCCCTGATAAGCCTCCTCGCACCCTGCTCCGCTCTTCTAGGGTTCCATCCCCGGCGCCCCAGCTGCAAGGAAGAAGACGGCCACGAGCCATCCGTTCTCACTTAATCGGACGTCCATAGAGCCCCCTTACCCCTTCGGCTACTGTGCTCTCTGACGGGCGGGTCCCGCTTCGCAAGATCAAAGGCGGCTGCCCACGCGTGCTCCCAAGCCGCATGGGCCGCATTGGCCCCTGCGCGGCCCATCTCCCCTTTCGATGTAGCCTAGTAGCCAGCCTGCCCCCTTTTCTTTTTGAATTTCTTCCGGATGTGTTTTATATCTTCTTGGTTTAATTCAAATAAAAAATGGAAATGAACCAAACAATTTGTGGTAGTATTTTGCACAGGTACTTAAGTCTCTAACCTAACATGTAGACTTTGTGCTGGACCAAAATACTGTATAAATAAATCTTGCAAATGAAAATAGCTACATGTGTCCCTTCCACTAAAAATGTCTTCAGAGAGTTTGGTAAATCCAAATGGAGTAAATCAAATTGTTACTGAAAGCACTTAGCCGTACCTTGCTTGTCCCACTGGCCCCACATAAATTGCTTCCTGGTTTACCCACAACAAAAATAACAAATACATCCTATTTTGGACTTTAGGAAATTCCCTAGGTCAACCAAAATGAGGTTTTGACCTAATTCCAACTCCCAGTAAACTTATATACCAATAAGTACCAAAACTCAGGAGCCCAAGATTTATTGAGATTTTATGGAATATTGGTGAATTAAACATGCATGTGCATGGTTTTTTCACCAATAAATTCACCATTTGAATTCTATAAACCCAAAAAGGGTTATTCCAATTTCTGCAAAAAGGTAATCTAAATACCTAACATGTGTACTTGGAATAACATTAAAAGATTATGTAGTTTTTATTTGATGAAAAAGACAAATCCTAACCAGTACTGTTTTGGGATTTCTCAAGGGTAGTCTGTTAATTGTTTTGAGGTGATTCCAACACCTCTTGTTCCAGTCCACTAAATACTACCTAATCATCCAAGGAAATATTTTTTGGAACTCCAAAACAATTCTGGTGAATTAATTCCTAAAACTAGAGTTTTGTTCACCTTAAAATCCATTATATATCAATGGTAATTGATAAAATAGTGAAACCACTTTTGTTGGCTTAATTTTCTCAATACCTATCTAATGATATCATTTATATACCATGGTATCATACATATCAAGCCCTTAGTCAAAAACTCCTCTTAGGTAGTTCCTAGACATTAAAATCCAAAAAGGATCCCCTTTTCTATGTCTCTCAAATCTTCTCCCAATCCAATCAAATCAAACCTCAAACATCCTACTGATGTTTATCATGTATTTATCCTCTGATTGTTGTATGGTTTGATGTTTGTATGCCTTGTATTGATTGTGGTATTGTTTGCTTGCATGTTGCTCAATAACAACGATAGTTGCGATTATGTGACACCGAGAAGAAGGAATCATTGGGGTTATCCTTATTATTATTATTGGTTTTCTGGTATCCCAAAGAAGTCACGGGACATCTCGCTGATGGCAGGAAAGCCACCTTCTTGCTCATACCCCTTGTCCTATTATTTTATCTATGCATGTTTTATCTACCCGTTTATGCAAATTGCATGGTTTTATTATATTATATTATGTGGGGAATGTTTGGCTCCTCCAAACTATTACACTTAGTACCATTAGGTACAACCCATCTTGATGATAACTACCTGCCCTTAGTATGGTAGATGGTGTTCAACACCATAACCCCCTTGGAGACCCCATTTTAGCCTAAGCAAAAGTATAGGATGGGAAGACCCCGGGAAAAGACTTACAAAAATGTTTTATGAGAAAACCTTGGTGAGGCTAGGCCTACCAAGTGGTTTGGAAAATCAGAAAGATTTTGGTCTTACAAAATGGTCCGGCAATGGATGGAGGAAAAATGTTTACGAAAACACGTTGGGCTGTATAGTTTACTATGCTGGAACAATTAACCCGTGCAACCACATTACTCTGGAATGGGACGGGGCTGGGCTAGAAGTTTGTCTGATCTGGTACAGGGGCCTCACACTACTAAAGGGGCAAACAATCCCCGGAGGGTGGGCCTTCTATGTCCAACGGTCCATGCGTAGCATCGATCGGGAGAAGGAATGAAGGGTGTACGGGCCTCCATGTGATACTATGAGCCCCTCATTGAAAGCGCACACCCGTCGAGGTGCAAACCCGCTCCGGTTGGATGGTTACTATTTAGGGCGTCCCGGTTTTGAGGGGATTAATCTCATAGGGTAGGCACTTGTATCGGAGAGGGCATCCGTAAGGTCTTAACCGGTTATTCGACCCACAATCGGTGTAGATCAGGGACGGGTAATCAGATGGTTTGGGTATAGTGTACAACCTCTGTAGAGTGTAAATCTATTCAAATAGTCGAGTCCTCGGTCATGGACGGTTGTGTTGGCGGCTGTATGGCGGGTGAAGGTTTTGTTTTCAAAAAGGACTTCGAAAAAGCAATGGCTTGAAAATGATTTGACCATGGGATGGTCGGGAAAAGGAGGAAGGAGTTTGGTCATGAGATGACCGGAAGGAAAAACAAATGGGTGACCCAATCGTAGTATTTTTCTTAATAATTTTCGAAAAGGTTTCCAAACTATTTTACAAAAAGTTTTTCAACAAAGATATGGAGACATGCTATATCTACAAGAGAAACTAGTGTCTAAAAGAACCTCCCTTGGAGCCATCCTACCACACCCATATTGCATATCTTTTATTATTGTCTTCTTAAGGTGGTTTGCAAGTACATTTAGAGTACTCATCGGCATTTTCCCTGTCTATTTAGTTGGCCAGACTTTTCAGACACAAGAGGAGTGATGTAGATTGCTGACGTCTATGCGAGCTAGGCCGTTTTCCCAGTCAGTCGCCTATAGGTTAAGGCATGACGCGGGCTCTGCGCTTGAAGACTTCCGCTATTCATGTTGTATCGCTATTATGGCACATTTGTAAGTACTTGTACTCATTACTCATGGATGTTGTAATGATACTTGTCGGTTATGCTCACGGCTCACTAATCATTGGAACGTGAATTGCAGGCATAACGGGTATTCTCGGACCGTAAAGCCGGGGTTCCACATTTCTTTTTAGCATTATCATCAAGTTGGACATCCAAATAACAATCTTCCAATGGTGGTAAATCAAGCATTTCATAAATTTTTCTAGGCATAATAGAGACACTAGAACCAAGGTCACATAAATCTTTGAGATAAAAATCATTCACTTTAATATTAATGATGGGTTCCCAAACATCTTCTAATTTCCTAGGAATAGAAGCTTTATGTTTCAGTTTTTCTTCTTTAATTTTAACGAGAGCATCTATAATGTGTTTTGTAAAAGCCATATTCATAGCACTAGCATTAGGACATCTAGCAAGCTTTTGTAGGAACATAATTACTTCAAAAATATTGCAACCATCAAGATCAAAATCAAACTTAGCATCCAAGGTAGTAGGATTATTCTTTCCCATGTTTCGAAAAATTTCAGATAATGGCAGTAATCTGTCAAAACAGACCAGCAGGTAAAAACCAATCTTTTATAAGACCTTATGTTGCTCAAATCGAAAAGTGTTGAACTAAAAAAAGTTAGATAATAACCTGGGGCATATTCACAGAAAATTACAGCTCAATCCGACATACTGGAATTTTTCACGAATTTTTACAGTGAAGCACAAAAATCTGTTTCGAGACAGCAACTTCCCCAAATCTTACTTCTCTCTCATTAGAGGTTATTCTAGGCACAAAAACCACACGAAAGGGATAAGGAGAGGTTATTACAGAATAAATAACTTCCAAGACTCAACAAAAGAAAAAATTACTGAAATAAAAATAATTTGGGTTATCTCCCAATAGTACTTTTCTCTAACGCCTTTAAGTTAGGCATGGAAAGTAAGAATCAAGTATTTTCGAATGAAGAAGCATGAATATCAAATTTTGTTTTAATAGGAGGATAAAAATGTAGCTTATCTCTTTCTAGGGAAATGTTCTATACCTTTCTTCAGTGGGAATTGATATTTAATGGTGCCTTCCTTCATATCAATAATGGCACCAACAGTTCTAAGAAAAGGTCTTCCCAAAGTAATAGGACAAGAAGCATTGCATTCAACATCCAAAACATAGAAATCAATAGGGACAAGAAGCTTTTGTAGGAACTTCAGAAATATTTCAACCATCAAGATCAAAATCAAACTTAGCATCCAAGGTAGTAGGACTATTGTTTCCCATGTATCGAAAAATTTCAGAAGTTTTATTAGGTTTAGGCATTATTGCAAAAGTAATGGGGACTTCTTGTGGTTTGCTAGTATCCATATTGGTGGTTATTGTAAAAAACTACTATTTCTAGCAATTTCATCTTCTCTTCCCCACTTAGCATGCAATTTAGCTAACAGTCTAACATTTTCATCAATTCTAACTTGTAAGGCATTAGCAACAGCAAAGGCATTTTCCATGGTTTCAGGTTTAGCAGCCATTTTATTAATCAAAGAGTATTGTGCTTCAGACAAAGATGAAATATTTTTTTTAGCATTCAAAATTTTGGATTGCAAACCAGGAATTTCCCTATTTAAATTCTCAAGTTGATGACTAATATTTTTCAAAATAGTAGATTGTTCCTCCATGGTTTTAGTTAATAATTTATTCTGCTCATATTGCATCTGCATGAAGTTTTTAGTGGATCTTTCAACTCCCAAAATCATTTCTTCACTAGATATTCCTGATTTAACATGATAATTATTGCTATTATTAGGAGGATATGGCCTATAATTATTATTACCATAAGCATTATTTCCAAAATTATTATTTCTAATAAAGTTAACATCAACTTGCTCTTGAGCAACCAAAGAGGCTAAAGGAACATTATTTGGATCAATATGAGCTTTTCCATTAACAAGCATAGACATAATAACATCAATTTATCACTCAAGGAGGAGGTTTATTCAATAGAATTTACCTTCTTACCTTGTGGAGCTCTCTTAGTGTGCCATTTAGAATAGTTAACCATCATATTATCAAGGAGATTTGTTTCAGCACCCAATGTAATGGTCATGAAGGTACCACCAGCAGCAGAATCCAATAGATTTCTTGAAGAAAAATTTAGTACTGCATAAAAGGTTTGGATAATCATCCAAGCAGTTAGTCCATGAGTGGGACAATTCTTTACCAAAGGTTTCATTATTTCCCAAGCTTGAGAAACATGTTCATTATCAAAAAAATTACATTTCATTATTTCACTTCTCATAGATATAATTTTAGTAGGAGGGTAATATTTTCCAATAAAAGCATCTTTGCATTAATTCAAGAAACAATACTATTTCTAGGCAAAGATAGCAACCATTCTTTAGCTTTTCCCATCAAAGAGAAAGGAAAAAATTTAAGCTTAAAAATATCTCCATCTAAATCCTTATATTTTTGCATATCATAAAGTTCAAAAAAATTATTAAGTTGAGCAGCAGCATCATCAGAACTAGCACTAGAAAATTGCTCTTTCATAACAAGATTGAGCAAAGTAGGTTTAATTTCATAAAAAGTAGCATCGGGAGAAGGTGGAGCAATATGTGTGCAAAGGAAATCATTGTTTTTGTGCTAGTGAAGTCACACAACTTGGTGTTTTTAGGAGTATTCATTTTTGCAAGAGTAAAGCAAGCCAACGGAAATAGTAACTAAAGTAGGAACTTATTTTTTGTGTTTTTGATAAAAGAAGTAAACTAGTACAACTATTTTTTTTGTATTTTTTGATAGAAAGAAACACGAAAAACAAATAAAAATAAACTAACCAAAACAAAAACAAAGTAAAGAGATTGGTTTTGAGAGACTCCCCTTGCAAGAATCTTCTTTCTCCTTGAAAAGTGACTGACGAGGAGAAAGAGATTGAAGATTTCCTTATCTCCCCGGTAATGGCGCCAGGAAAGTGCTTGATGGCTCAGATATGTAGAACTCGTTGGGAACCCTAACAGGAAGGTATGATGAGCACAACATCAAATTTCCCTCAGTTATGAAACCAAGGTTATCGAACCAATAGGAGTAAGGAAACAACTCCAAGATGTTGCTAACAACTTGGAACCTTCACAACACAACCACAATACTTTGCCCCAACTTACAGTGAGGTTGTCAATCTCACAGGTTTACTGAAAACAAAGGATTAAACATATAGTGTGGAAGATAGTAATTGCTTGTAAAAAATAAACAGTAAACAGTAGATGGAATATCAATGATAAAGGAATGGACCGGGGTCCACAATTCACTAGAGGTGTTTCTCCTTAAGAAAAATAGCATGTTGGGTGAACAAATTACAGTTGCGCAATCAACATATTGAAAATGCATAAATATTCATGTACAAGTCATGATGACTCCTATGAGATTTGTTTGGGCATTAAAACATAATACATAGACCATAATCCAACTGCATCTATGACTATTAATCCACCTTTAGGTTATCATTCAAACCCCTTCCAGTATTAAGTTGCAAGCAATGGATAATTGCATTAAGCAAAGTGTGTAAAGTAAACAATATAATTGCGCTTGTACAAAGGATTGTTGTTTTCTCCCTAGTAGCAACAGCACATCTACAACCTTAGAGATTTCTGCCACTTCCCCAGATTACTAGATGCACGAACCTACTATCGATCATAAATACTCCCTCTTGGAGTTGCAAGCATCTACTTGGCCAAAGCATCTATAAACAACGGAGAGCATGCAATATCACAAATAACACAGACATGATAGAATCAATTATCAATCTTGAACATAGAACTCAATATCCATCGGATCCCAACAAACACTTTTGGAGATATGCCCTAGAGGTAATAATAAATGTAGTTATTATTATATCTTTGTGTTTATGATAAATGTTTACATTCATGCTATTATAGTATTAACAAGGAAACATTAATACTTGTGTGATTTGTAAACTTAATTTGAAGTCCATAGTAAAGCCTCTTTATAATACTAGCTAGTTGGTTAATAAATGATTGTGGTTTCCCTATCATGAACATTGAGATGTTATTAACAACAAGATCATATCGTTAGGAGAATGATATGGTGGACATACTCCTATAGATAAGCGTAGCATAAAGATCAAGTCATTTTAATAGTTCAATTGCTATATGCTTTCTGATACATAGTAACCTAATTCCTTCGACCATGAGATCATGCATATCACCTTTACCGGATGGATGCTTTGATGACATCAAACACCACACCGTAACTGGGTGGCTATAAAGGTGGCATTGAGTGTTCGGAAAGTATTGGTTGAGACACATGGATCAAGAGTGGGATTTGTCCATCCATATGATGGATAGATATACTCTGGGCCCTCTTGGTGAAATGTCATCCAATTAGCTTGCAAGCATGTGACTGGCTCACAAGGGATCACATATCACGGGAACGAGAAAAGAGTACTTATCAGTAACGAGGTTGAACTAGGTATGCAGAGATACCGACGATCATAACCTCGGATAAGTAAACTATCGTGAGACAAAGGGAAATTGGTATCGTATGTAAGTGGTTCATTCGATCGCAAAGTAATCGTAGAAATATGTGGGAGCCATATGAATTTCCAGATTCCTGTATTGGTTATTGTTCGGAGAAGTGTCTAGATCATGTCTGCATAATTCACGAACCGTAGGGAGACACACTTAAGGATTCAACATTGTTTAAGTAGTTATGGAATGATGAGAAAGAGACCGAATGTTGTTCAAAGTCTCGGATGGGATCCGGGATATCACGAGGAGATCCGGAATGGTCCGGAGAATAAGATTCATATAAGGAAAGTCCTATTTCGGAGTTGGAGAATGGTTCCGGTGTTTTCATCGGGAATGTTCTAGAAGGTTCCGAAATGTCCGACACTCCGGAGGGGAAGGGTACATGAATGTGTTATATCAAGTTGGTATGATTGCATCATGTACTAAGTGTCATCGCTTAACAAAATAAAGGGTTTAATCAAAATCCTAGTTTGAAAAAGTCAAACGCCAATTTGAAAGTCAAACGGCTATTTTGGGAAGTGGAGGGGAGGTGGAATCCGAGTTGGGGAGGAGTTCCTCCCCTCCACCGCCGGCCCCCTTGGGAGACCGAGTTGGGGAGGGACTCCCCTCCCCTGACGCGGCCCCTCCACCTATATAAGGAGGGGCAGGGCTCCCCTCCTAGACACACAAGTTCCCTACCTCTAAACCCTAGACGCCGCCGCCCTCCATAGCCGCCGCCCCCTAGGGTTTCTCCCCTAGCCGCCGACTTGGGCACCTCCAAGCCCTAGACCCGGACCTAGCACCTCTTCCTAGGTGTGTCTAAACCCTAGATCTCCGAGGGATCTCTCATAGTCCACCATTCTCGCTCCGGTTTAAGGCGAAGCCCTGCGAGATCTCCCCTCTACTTCCGGTACCACGCCGTTGTGCTGCCGGAATCGCGAGGAGAGTGATACAACCTTCGCTGCCTGCTGGAACAAGGGAGAGGAAGGTCTTCGTCGAGTACCGAACGTGTGACCGATCATGGAGCGCTTTCGAACGCTTGGCCTTGGAAGGATCGTCTACGCGATCTTGAGATCGGGAAGAGTACGACTACATCATCCACGAGAATCCGCTCTCGTTAAACACTTTGGAATCTTTGAGGGTGAGTTATTCCATTGACTCGTTGCTACAATCTAGTAGATAGATCTTGGCTTGTTTGTTTGTATGCGGTAGAAAATTTTTGTTTTCCATGCTACGAAACCCTACAGTGGTATCAGGGTCGTGTCTATATGTAGATCTGTTGCACGAGTAGAACACAATGGTCATTGTGGGCGTTGATGCTTTTATTATCGATTGCTTCTTGTGTACTTTTCATCTTGCGGGATGTTGGGATGAAGCGGCCTGGGCTAACCTTACATGACATCGTTCATGAGACTTGCTCCACGCTTGACATGCAACTTGTATTGCATAAGTGGCTTTGCAGGTGCCTGTTTCTCCTAGCATAGTTAAGATCCAATTTACAACGGGTGATTAACAATACTAGTATCAATGTTGTGGTTCATGTTCGTAAGTTAGATCGACACTTATTGAAAGACCCAAACCACGTAAAACATGCAAAGAAAGTAGAGGCGTCTAATTTTGTTTTGCAGGGGTGTGCCATGATGTGATATGGCCATGATTGTGATTATATTTGATGTATGCAACGTTCCTTATTGTAAGTTGGCAACCGGCAGGAGCCATATGGTTGTCTTTAATTTTTGTTAAGACCCGTGTGTCTATTCAAAGTAGTTGTAATAGTTGAAGCCGGTGGACGACAACCATGGAGAAGCGTCATTGACCTTGATGCAATGCTGGTGATGATGGAGATCATGTTCGTGCTTGAAGATGGAGATCGGAAGCACAAAGAAGAAAGGCCATATCATATCACATATTATGAATTGCATGTGATGTTAATCCTTTATGCATCTTGTATTGCTTAGTAGACGACGGTAGCATTATAAGATGATCCCTCATGCACATGAATTTCAAGTCATAAAGTGTTCACCCTTAGTTAGCACCGTTGCTAAAGCTTGTTGTTTCGAAGCACCAGGTGATGATCGGGTGTGTTAGATTTCGCAAGTGTATACAACGTGAGCAAGCTAGATTTGCTCATGCGGAAACTAAGGTTTGATCTTGACGAGCCTAGCATGTACATACATGGTCTCGGAACACGAATCACCAAAAGGTAAAGCATGAATCATATAGTAGATATGATGAACATGTCGATTGTTCGCCATTGAAACTATATCAACTCTCGTGATGATCGGTATTGATGTGGTGGATTTGGTTCGTGTGATCACTAAAACAATGTGAGGGATATTGTTTTGAGTGGGAGTTCACCTAGATTAATTTAACTATTAATTAGAACTCAATTTGTCATAAACTTAGTCTAAACTATTGAAAATATGTTGTAGATCAATGGCGGCGCCTACCATCAATTTTAATGCGTTCCTAGAGAAAGAAAAGTTGAAAAACAATGGAAGAAACTTCGCGGATTGGTTCCGCAATTTGAGGATTGTCCTCACAGCTGGTAATTTGAGCTATGTCTTTGGATGCACATTGGTGACCCTTGCGGTGATGCTTGCCGAAGTAAAGAATGTTTACCTCGCTCGAAAGACTCAGTACTCCACAGTTCAGTGTGCTATCTTGTATGGTTTAGAATCGGAGCTTTAGAAAAGGTTTGAGAATTCAGACCCACATGATATTGTCCGTGATCTCAAATTGATCTTTGAGACTCATGCGGCAATTGAGAGCTATGAGGCTTCTGAAAAGCTCTTTAACTGCAAGATGGAAGAGGGCAGCTCCGTCAGTGAGCATGTGCTTAAGATGTCTGGGCACGCAAACAAGCTTCAAAGCTTGGGTATAGTGATTCATAATGCTTTGGGGATTTACCGTGTCCTCCAATCACTACCACCAAGTTACAAGAACTTTGTGATGAACTACAATATGCAAAACATGAACAATCAGTTGCCAGAACTGTTTGCTATGTTTAAATCTGCAGAAGTGGAGATCAAGAAAGAGCACCAAGTGTTGATGGTCAATAAGACCACCAAATTCAAGAAAGGAAAGTCTAAGCAAAAGGGACACTTCAAGAAGGGTGGTAAGAAAGTTACCGCGCCGACGAAGAAGACTAGGGCTGGACCTAAGCCTGATACTGAGTGCTTTTACTGCAAGGGAGAAGGTCACTGGAAGCGGAATTGCCCAAAGTACTTGGCGGATTTGAAGAACGGCAACATCAAGAAGAAAGGTATATCCGATATACATGTTATTGATGTGTATCTCACTAGTACTCGTAGTAGTTCCTGGGTATTTGATACTGGTTCGGTTGCTCATATTTGTAACTAGAAACAGGTGCTGCAGAATAAACGGAAGCTAGTGAAGAACGAGGTGACGATGCGCGTGGGAAATGGATCAAAGGTTGATGTGATCGCGTTCGGAACGCTACCCCTTCATCTACCATCGGTATTAGTTTTATACTTAAATAATTGTTATTTGGTGCCTGCATTAAGCATGAACATTATATCGAGATCTTGTTTATTGCGAGACGGTTACTTGTTTAAGTCCGAGAATAATGGTTGTTCGATTTATATGAGTAATATGTGTTATGCACATGCACCTTTGATAGATGGTCTATTCTTATTGAATCTTGATAGTGGAAATACACATATTAATAACATTGAGGCTAAACGTTTGAAATCGAGCGATAACTCGACCTATATGTGGCACTGTCGTCTTGGTCACATTGGAGTGAAGCGTATGAAGAAACTCCATTCCGATGGACTTCTTGAATCACTTGATTTCGAATCACTTGATAGATGCGAAGCATGTCTGATGGGTAAAATCATACATACCGATGTGTGTGGTCCAATGAGTGTAGCATCGCGCGGTGATTATCGTTATGTTCTTACCTTCACGGATGACTTGAGTAGATATGGGTATGTCTATTTCATGAAACATAAGTCCGAAACTTTCGAGAAGTTTAAGGAATTTCAAAGTGAGGTAGAGAATCAACGTAACAAGAAGATTAAATTTCTATGTTCTAATCGTGGAGGTGAATATATAAGTTACGAGTTTGGCGAGCATTTGAAGAAATGCGGAATACTTTCACAATTGACACCGCCGGGAACACCACAGCGTAATGGTGTGTCCGAACGTCGTAATCGAACTCTCTTAGATATGGTTCGTTCTATGATGTCACTTACAGATTTACCGCTATCATTTTGGGGTTATGCATTAGAAACAGCTGCATTCACTTTAAATAGGGCACCATCTAAATCCGTTGAAATGACACCGTATGAATTATGGTTTGGGAAGAAACCTAGATTGTCGTTCCTTAAAGTTTGGGGATGTGAAGCCTATGTAAAGAAGTTACAGCCGGACAAGCTTGAACCCAAAGCGGAAAAATGCGTCTTCATAGGATACCCAAAGGAAACTATTGGGTATACCTTCTATCATAGATCCGAGGGCAAAATCTTTGTTGCCAAGAATGGATCCTTTATAGAGAAGGAATTTCTCTCGAAAGAAGTGACTGGAAGGAAAGTAGAACTCGACGAGGTTGTCGAACCTTCTCTCGAACTTGCGAGTAGCGCAGCACCGGAAGAAGTTCCTGTGGTGCCTGCAGCAATAAGAGAGGAAGCTAATGATGATGATCATGAAACTTCGGTTGTAGTTGCTACAGAGCCTCGCAGGTCAACAAGAACTCGTACCTCTCCTGATTGGTATGATCCCGTTATGAGTGTCAAGTTGGTGGACAACACCGATGACCCTGCGACATATGAGGAAGCGATGATGAGCCCAGATTCCAATTAATGGCAAGAAGCCATGAAATCTGAGATTAGATCCATGTAGGAAAACCAAGTATGGACTTTGGTGGACTTACCGGATGGCCGGAAGGCTGTCGAGAACAAATGGATTTTCAAGAAGAAAACAGATGCTGATGGTAATGTTACTATCTATAAAGCTCGACTTGTCGCAAAGGGTTTTCGACAAATTCAAGGAGTTGAATACGATGAGACTTTCTCACCTGTAGCGAAGCTAAAGTCTATGAGGATTATGTTAGCAATTGCTGCATATTATGATTATGAGATATGGCAGATGGATGTCAAAACAGCATTCCTCAATGGAGACATTGATGATGAGTTGTATATGATGCAACCCAAAGGTTTTGTCGATCCTAAAGATGCTAACAAGGTATGCAAACTTCAACGGTCCATCTATGGATTGAAGCAAGCATCACGAAGTTGGAACCAACATTTGGATAAGGTGATCAAAAGTTTTGGTTTTATACAAACTTATGGAGAAGCTTGTATTTACAAGAAAGTGAGTGGGAGCTCTGTAGCATTCTTAATACTATATGTAGATGACATATTGTTGATTGGGAATGATGTAGACCTTCTTAATAGTGTCAAGGAATATTTGAATAATAGTTTTTCAATGAAGGATCTTGGCAAAACTTACATATTGGGCATAAAGATTTATAGAGATAGATCGAGACGCCTAATATCATTGTCACAAAGTACATATTTGGACAAAGTTCTAAAGAGGTTTGGAATGGAAGATAGCAAGGAAGGGTTCTTGCCCATGTTGCCCAATACGACCTTGAGTAAAACTCAAAGTCCGACATCGGCAGAAGATAGAGAAAGGATGAGTAAGACTCCCTATGCCTCAGCCATAGGATCTCTAATGTATGCCATGCTATGTACTAGACCCGACATTGCATATGCTGTTAGTTTAACTAGCAGATATCAAAGTGATCCAGAGTGGATCATTGGACATGATCAAAAACATCCTTAAGTACTTGAGAAGAACTAAGGATATGGTTCTTTCTTATGGAGGTGATGAACAGCTCATTGTTAATGGTTACACCGATGCTAGTTGGAACACCGATCCGGATGATTCTAAATCACAATCTGGATACGTATTTACTTTGAATGGTGCAGTAGTTAGCTAGAGGAGTGCAAAGCAAAGCGTTGTGGCGAGATCTTCAACTGAATCGGAATACATGGCTGCTTCGGAGGCTTCACAAGAAGCGATATGGATGAAAGAGTTCATTACAGAGCTGGGTGTGGTTCCTAGTGCGCTGGACCCAATGTCTATCTACTGTGATAACATAGGCGCCATAGCCAATGCACAAGAACCAAGGTCACACAAGAAGCTGAAGCACATCAAGCTGCGTTTTCACGCTATTCGAGAACATGTCCAGGATGGGGACATAAAGATTTGCAAAGTACACACAGATCTGAATGTGGCGGATCCGTTGACTAAACCTCTCCCGAGGGCAAAACATGACCAGCACCAAACTGCCATGGGTGTTCGGTATATTACCATGTAATCTAGATTAGATGGCTCTAGTGCAAGTGGGAGACTGTTGGAGATATGCCCTAGACGCAATAATAAATGTAGTTATTATTATATCTTTGTGTCCATGATAAATGTATACATTCATGCTGAAGGGAATATGCCCGAGAGGCAATAATAAAGTGGTTATTATCGTATTCCTTGTTTATGATAAATGTTTATTTTGCATGCTATAATTGTATTAATACGGAAACGTTAATACATGTGTGTTTAATAAACAAACAGAAAGTTCCTAGTTATGCCTCTCTTATAAACTAGCTCGTTGATTAACAAGATGATCAAGGTTTCCTGATCATGGACATTGGATGTTGTTAATAACGGGATCACAACATTAGTGCAATGGTGTGATGAACATTCATCTGAAGTATAGCATTACGATCAAAGTCATTGAGTTTATATTGCTATAACAACTTACAAAGTGATCCTAATCCTTAGACCATGAGATCATGTCAATCACTAACACCGGAAGAGTTTATTGATAACATCAAACATCACACCATAACAGGGTGATTATAAAGATGGATTCAGAACTAATAAAGTGTTATGTTGAGGCCCATGGATCGAGAGTGGAATTTGTTCATCCCGATGACGGATAGATATGCTCTGGGCCCTCTCGGTGATATCACATTGATTAGCTTGCAAGCAAGTGATTTGATCACTAGAATGTTATATCACGGGAACAAGAAAAGAGTACATGTCGGTAACGAGATCAAACTAGGTATGGAGATACAGATGATCGAATCTCGGACATGTAATATATTGCGAAACAAAAGGATTAAGATACTAGCGTAAAAGGTTCCGACGATCACAAGAAAGTCATCGTTGAATGTGTGGGAGTCAGTATGGGTCTTCAGATCCCGCTTCTGATTATTGATCCGAGAGGGGTATCGATCATGTCCACATTATTCGCGAACCGTAGAGTGACACACTTAATAGACACCGACATCCATTTGGAGCAAAATTTTCATGCCGAAAAGAATAACAAGCGCAGGAATTTATTTCACTAGATACCGAAACAGGTTTTTGGGTGAAATTGCATAAAGTGGTTATGCATGTGAAATGGAATTCTAGCAAGGGGTTATTTGTGAATGTTTGTCATTAAAGTAATTGACAAAATTATGAATAAAATAAAAGAGTTTTATTTAATGAGAGTTTGCATTAAATTTGGTGGAAATTTAATGGGAATTTGAGTGGACTTTTGAGTGGAGGAAATTTAAAGGGCATTTTGTGAGTGGAGTGTCCACCCACATGAATGAAGGAGGGGAGGGGGAAGCCCCCATGGCCGGCGGCCACCCCCTTGGGTGCCCCCCTCCTCCTATAAAAGGAGCCCCCCTCCTCACTTGTCTCTCACACCTCCTCGTGAAGGATCTCTCTCCCCCTCTAGTATTTATCCCCCATGGTCTCGGACTAGCGAGATACATGTTCCCGGTGGATTTTCGGCAAGAAAGAGTTGTGCTTCCGCTGCATCGCTGGAGCAAGGAGGCGGAGGTTGCTCGGTGCCTCGAACGTGTGTGCGAGCACGGATGCGCTGCTATTTTGCGGCGCTAGGACTTGCTCTCGATCTTGAGATCGGCAAGGATCGTCTACATCAACCACGAGTTGATCTCATTAAGCTTTGTCGGTCTTCAACGGTATGTTCTCTACAGATATACATCCGCCCGTTGTTTGTATCTAGTAGATAGATCTTGGTACGTAGTTCCCATCGTAGGAAAAATTTTGTTTTCTATGCTGCGAACCCTACAGTGGTATCAGAGCCGGATCTATGCGTAGATACTTTGCACGGGTAGTACACATATGAGTATGTGGGCGATGATGATCATTTTATTGCTTCTTAGTTGTACTTTGGATATTGGTGGCATAGTGGGATGAAGCGGCCCGGACAAACTTTACATGTCCTCGCACATGAGACCTGTTCCACGCTTGACATGCAACTAGTTTTGCATAAGTGGCTAGCGGGTGTCTGTCTCTCCTACTATAGTCAATATCTAATTTGCAACGAGTTGTCAACAATTTGGTTATCCTTGTTGTGGTTCATGTTCGTAGGTAAGAACGGTTCTATCTTCGAAAGCCCTAAGCCACGTAAAACTTGCAATGGATAAATTAGAGGCGTCTAGTTTAGATTGTTGCTGGGCTAGTGTTATGATATGGTGATGCTGTAAGTAGAAGTATAAGATGATACTCTTACAACACACATAGCGTGTAAGTTCCATAGACCTTGGCCTTACACATAAAGGTATGATAGTGATCATACCACAGTGCACATGATGGAGATCATATGCGGGAACCGTATCATTTCACTTATTAACATGTGATGTTTGATTGCATCTTATATTGCTTGTTTGGCGTTTTATTAGCATAATAAGATGATCCCTCATTTAAATATCAAGATAAGAATGTGTTCTTCCTTTCGTATGCACCGATTATGTTCTCATCGCTCCAAGACATCACGTGATGATCGGGTGTTTTTGGATCCACGACCATATTTTGGGTGTAAGACAGTTACACACGCGAATACTAAGGTTCTAACTTGGCGAGACTAGCATGTACAGACATGGCCTCGAAACACTGACCGAAAGGTTAAGCATGAGTCATATAGTTGATATGATGCCCATTTGATGCTCGCCTTTGAAGCTATACCGACTCACGTGATGATCGGACTTGGTATAGTCGATTTGGTTCATGTAATCACCAAAAAGACACGAGGGATGTCGTTTTTTAGTGGGAGTTCATTTCTAATTTGGATTAGTAGAACTCAATTTATCATAAATTAAATCAAAGTGAATTTGCATAATTTGTTGTAGTCATTGACATTCGTTCACCACCTTATGCATAGTTGTAATTGAGATAATAGAACTATAGAATTATGGATATATACTTTACGAACTGGTATCGTATTGTGTTGAGTGTCACTCTAAAGTTTAAAGTCCTATTGCAAACTTTCAGCAAACTCTATTTACTCCGTGAAATTTAATAGTTGGTATTAAATCGAGAGTAACAATTCCAGTTTTAGTATCTTAAGTATCATGTTTGCCTCCATGATTCTTGATTGTTTTAAATATCGAGATTATCTAGGAGCTGAAAGAATTGTTTCAGAAACCATCATGTGGCATATATAACGATATCTGACACAATGTTTTGGTTGCAATATGATAGAGTATAATATATGTTCTCATATTGGATGAGAATTTGCAAAGGTTGGAGATGCTAGACATCCTAATCATCCAAAAGGGTTTTGGAAAGTAATGTTATACTCACGATTTGCCTTTATAAGATAAAGTAGCTTGATCATGAAAGTCGACATGATGAGGGTGAATAGAAAATGTATGTAAAATGTTTACTACACTAAAAGATTACTAAAGAATGGATTTTGAAAGAATACCGATCATTTTGATGATGGTGATCTACTTCAAAGTGCAAGTCCAAAAGTATTATTATTTGAATATACACACTTTGGACTATGTGTCATGTATATGGCGCCACTTTTGATGTTGATAGATTCTTTTAAAAAGGAAAAGGAAATGCTGAAAGAGAATCTATAAAATATATTTGGCAGAAAAGAAAATATTGGAAATATCCAATTTAGGTATATATATGATATACATGGTATGGTTGTATTCTTTGATTGTTAAACAATGTGGTTCTTGGGTATTGGATACCGAATTGGTTGGTATGAAATTTCATACAGAACGACGCAATTCATGAACCACAATGGCCTAAGTAACTAGCAAGAGAATATGTGATGATGTTCATCGAAAACAAACAAACCGTTGTTTGTATTTCTCGTTGACATCAAAGCTTGACTTCAAGATTTGTTTTAATAATTGTTATTTAAATTAGGTATTATGAGAACAAAGGTTGTTCAAATAATTACCGTATTCCATATAAGATGGATGATTTACAAATCTAGTTGGAGAAATCACATCCATAAAACCTAATGCTAAAATGTCGCAATACAAATGATTGAAAGATCACTTACGAAGTGACATCGCTGTTTAAATTATATTGGAAAGAAAACATGAAGAATCTCCATATTCATGGATTTTTGGAGTGTTTGATTTGATCAAGTGACGCTTGTGAGACTTTCCACGTGATAACTAAAACTTCGTTCAAAGGCCAAAGAAGAACGAATGACTAATTTATTGGAATTTATACATATCGATGTATGTAGTCCATTATGTGTAGTCGTAAGCGATGGGTTTCAACTTCATATACTTTCTCCGGAAATTTGAGTGAATATTCACTTAATGAGAAAGAAGTGTGAAATACTTGAAAATGTTCAAAGACTTTCAAGATGAAGTGAAAATCATTGTGACAAGAAAATAAATGGTTTATGATTTTATCATAAGGGATTTATTTGAGTTACAAGTGTAACAAGAAAAATAAATGAATTATGATTTTATCATAAAGGGATTTATTTGAGTTACAAGTTTAGCAAAACACCTAGATTTACATCTCCCGAAACACCATAGGAGTATGGAGTGTTTGATATTTGTAATGAAACCTTGTGTGACATGGTTTGATCAAAGGTGTTATTTATAAAACTGCCATTATGTTTTAAAAGATTAAAGCTTTAGAGACTACCGCTTTTACACTGAAAAGAGCTCCATCTTGATCCGTTGAAATCACACCATATGAGTTATGGTTTGGGGTAAAACCCAAGTTGTCATTTCTTAAATTTTGGTATGCTAAACATAAGTAAGATGTTTACAACCGAAGTCGGATGAGCATGTCTTTGTAGGTTATTAACAATTGGTTATTCCTCCATAACACCGAGGACAAAAGGGTTTGTCGCTTGAAATGTGAAGTTTCTTGAAAAAGGAATTTTTCGCAAAAGTTAAGTGGGAGGACAATAGAACTTTGATAAGGTTAACGAACCTTAGCTAAATGTGCTGAGTTGCGCAGCGCCGGAAATCGTTCCGGAGGCTTCCATAATGCTCACAGCTTATGTGCCTCAAAGGTTGTGGTCACGGAGATCTAAGTTCTTATTGAACCAAGTCGGTCGAATAAACAATCAAATACTAAGATTTGAGAGTAAATCATTATTGTTTGACAATGATGAACCGACTATATGCAAAGAAGCGATGATGGGCCCTGACTCCGTCAAATGGCTTGAAGCCATAAAATCCGTGATAGTTCCATACACGAGAAATCAAGTTTTGAACTTGGAAGACCCTTCGGAAAGGTGTAAAAACCTATCGGTCGTATTTGGATCTATAAAGAAACAGACATGGATGTTTCACATCTATGAAATAGTCGACATGTCGTAAAGTATTTTACGACAATGTTCAAGGAGTTGACTATGACAAGATTTGATCTTTCATAGCAATATTTAGTCTGGACGGATTAAAGTAGCAACCACTACATATAATTTGTTATATGGTAGATGAATAAACAAAACAAAGTTCTTCTAATAGAATGGTTACCTAGGACATGTACATGACACGATCCAAAGGGTTTTGTTAATTCAAAGGATGCTAAAAAGGGCATGCAAACTTCAATGGTTGAAGTAAGCATCGCGGAGTTGGAATCTTCACCTTAATGAAAAGGAGTTTTTATCAGGAGACGATGAAGATGCTTGCATTTGCAAGAAATTAAGTGGGAGCGCTGAGACATATTTCTAATACATTATGTGGATGACATCTTGTTGATTAGAAATGATGTATCTTTTATTGACAAAGGTTAAGAATTTCATTTCGATGAAATACTTAGGCAAAACCCGAATATTTAGCGTGAATGTCTATAGTGGATAGATCGTGACGCCAATATGGTTGTGCCAAGCGATATATATGAGATACTGAAGGAGTTCAATATAGAAACGACAAGAAACAGTTCTTGTTGCATGGAAAGGAATTGAATCAAGATTCAAGTGTATCGACACTTGATAAGTGAAACAAGATTCAAGTGCTTTGACACTTGATGAGTGAAATCACGAGAATGTTTTGATCAATCATACCATGATATGTACACATCCAGATATGTCCTATGCTCTAAGTGTTATGAGCATATACCAGAATGAATCATAAAATGATCATTGGACGATAGTGAGGATATTCTTATGATCTTTTTGAAAGAACTAAGAATATATTTGTGTAGAGGTGACAAACAATTACAAATAGTTCATTGTAAAGCGTTACATTGATACTAGGTTTGTCACAAGATACAAATTAAGTTTATCTCAATTTAAACTATGGGTGGCACAATGTAATGGAAAGGAGATTCCATGATGGATTTGGATGAATTCCAAAGTTAAGACATTGTGACGGATACTACAACAAAAGGCTAAGTATATGACTGCTATAGTAGCAGCAAAGGAGGGAATTTGTGTCAAGTAGTTTGTTATCAAACTAAGGTGTGTTCAGAACGGCTAACACTAAAGATATATTGTATGACAATAGTATCGACGTGTTTTAACCCCAAGGAACTAAAGGTCTCACCGAAAGACCAAATTTATACGATGTCATCTCATTAGAGAATGAGTGATGCGTGAAGACGCAAAGACATGCAAATACACACGGACCTGAAAGTGTCAGATCCATAGATTATGTTAACCACTTGCAATTGCATATATGGAACACCGGAAAGCCATAAGTGTTCAATACGCAAAGTTCTCAAACTAGATTATTGTCTCTAGTGCAAGTGGGAGACTGAAGGGAATATGCCCGAGAGGCAATAATAAAGTTGTTATTATCGTATTCCTTGTTTATGATAAATGTTTATTTTGCATGCTATAATTGTATTAATACGGAAACGTTAATACATGTGTGTTTAATAAACAAACAGAAAGTTCCTAGTTATGCCTCTCTTATAAACTAGCTCGTTGATTAACAAGATGATCAAGGTTTCCTGATCATGGACATTGGATGTTGTTAATAACGGGATCACAACATTAGTGTAATGGTGTGATGAAAATTCATCCGAAGTATAGCATTACGATCAAAGTCATTGAGTTTATATTGCTATAACAACTTACGAAGTGATCCTAATCCTTATACCATGAGATCATGTCAATCACTAACACCGGAAGAGTTTCTTGATAACATCAAACGTCACACCGTAACAGGATGATTATAAAGATGGATTCAGAACTAATAAAGTGTTATGTTGAGGCCCATGGATCGAGAGTGGAATTTGTTCATCCCGATGACGGATAGATATGCTCTGGGCCCTCTCGATGATATCACATTGATTAGCTTGCAAGCAAGTGATTTGATCACTAGAATGTTATATCACGAGAACGAGAAAAGAGTACATGTCGGTAACGACATCAAACTAGGTATGGAGATACCGATGATCGAATCTCGGACATGTAATATATCACGAAACAAAAGGATTAAGATACTAGCGTAAAAGGTTCCGACGATCACAAGAAAGTCATCGTTGAATGTGTGGGAGTCAGTATGGGTCTCCAGATCCCGCTTCTGATTATTGATCCGAGAGGGGTATCGATCATGTCCGCATTATTCGTGAACCGTAGGGTGACACACTTAAGAGACACCGACATCCATTTGGAGCAAAAGTTTCATGCCAAAAAGAATAACAAGCGCAGGAATTTATTTCACTAGATACCGAAACAGGTTTTCGGGTGAAATTGCATAAAGTGGTTATGCATGTGAAATGGAATTCTAGCAAGGGGTTATTTGTGAATGTTTGTCATTAAACTAATTGACAAAATTCTGAATAAAATAAAAGAGTTTTATTTAATGAGAGTTTGCATTAAATTTGGTGGAAATTTAATGGGAATTTGAGTGGACTTTTGAGTGGAGGAAATTTAAAGGGCATTTTGTGAGTGGAGTGTCCACCCACATGAATGAAGGAGGGAGGGGCAGCCCATGGCCGGCGGCCACCCCCTTGGGTGCCCCCCTCCTCCTATAAAAGGATCCCCCTCCTCACTTGTCTCTCACACCTCCTCGTGAAGGATCTCTCTCCCCCTCTAGTATTTATCCCCCATGGTCTCGGACTAGCGAGATACATGTTCCCGGTGGCTTTTCGGCAAGAAAGAGTTGTGCTTCCGCTGCATCGCTGGAGCGAGGAGGCGGAGGTTGCTCGGTGCCTCGAACGTGTGTGCGAGCACGGATGCGCTGCTGTTTTGTGGCGCTAGGACTTCCTCTCGATCTTGAGATCGGCAAGAGATCGTCTACATCAACCACGAGTTGATCTCGTTAAGCTTTGTCGATCTTCAAGGGTATGTTCTCTATGGATATACATCCGCCCGTTGTTTGTATCTAGTAGATAGATCTTGGTACGTAGTTCTCATCGTAGGAAATTTTTTGTTTTCTATGATGCGAACCCTACACATGCTATAATAGTATTAACAAGGAAACATTAATACTTGTGTGATTTGTAAACTTAATTTGAAGTCCCTAGTAAAGCCTCTTTATAATACTAGTTTGTTGGTTAATAAATGATTGTGGTTTCCCTATCATGAACATTGAGATGTTATTAACAACAAGATCATATCGTTAGGAGAATGATATGGTGGACATACTCCTATAGATAAGCGTAGCATAAAGATCAAGTCATTTTAATAGTTCAATTGCTATATGCTTTCTGATACATAGTAACCTAATTCCTTCGACCATGAGATCATGCATATCACCTTTACCGGATGGATGCTTTGATGACATCAAACACCACACAGAATCGGGTGGCTATAAAGGTGGCATTGAGTGTTCGGAAAGTATTGGTTGAGACACATGGATCAAGAGTGGGATTTGTCCATCCATATGACGGATAGATATACTGGGCCCTCTCGGTGAAATGTCATCCAATTAGCTTGCAAGCATGTGACCGCTCAAGGGATAACATATCACGAACGAGAAAAGAGTACTTATCAAGAACGGTTGAACTAGGTATGCAGAGATACCGACGATCATAACCTCGGATAAGTAAACTATCGTGAGACAAAGGGAAATTGGTATCGTATGTAAGTGGTTCATTCGATCGCAAAGTAATTGTAGAAATATGTGGGAGCCATATGAATTTCCAGATTCCTCTATTGGTTATTGTTCGGAGAAGTGTCTCGATCATGTCTGCATAATTCACGAACCATAGGGAGACACACTTAAGGATTCGACGTTGTTTGAGTAGTTATGGAATGATGAGAAAGAGACCGAATGTTGTTTGGAGTCTCGGATGGGATCTGGGATATCACGAGGAGATCCAGAATGGTCCGGAGAATAAGATTCATATAAGGAAAGTCCTATTTCGGAGTTGGAGAATGGTTCCGGTGTTTTCATCGGGAATGTTCTAGAAGGTTCCGGAATGTCCGGCACTCCGGAGGGGAAGGGTACATGAATGTGTTATATCAAGTTGGTATGAGTGCATCATGTACTAAGTGTCATCGCTGAACAAAATAAAGGGTTTAATCAAAATCCTAGTTTGAAAAAGTCAAACGCCAATTTGGAAGTCAAACGGCTATTTTGGGAAGTGTAGGGGAGGTGGAATCCGAGTTGGGGAGGAGTTCCTCCCCTCCACCGCCGGACCCCTTGGGAGACCGAGTTGGGGAGGGACTCCCCTCCCCTGGGGGGGCCCCTCCACCTATATAAGGAGGGGCAGGGCTCCCCTCCTAGACACACAAGTTCCCTACCTCTAAACCCTAGCCGCCGCCCTCCATAGCCGCCGTCCCCTAGGGTTTATCCCCTAGCCGGCGACTTGGGAACCTCCAAGCCCTATCCCCGGCCCTAGCACCTCTTCCTTGGTGTGTCTAAACCCTAGATCGCCGAGGGCTCTCTCATAGTCCACCATACTCGCTCCGGCTTAAGGCGAAGCCCTACGAGATCTCCCTCTTCTACCACGCAGTTGTCTGCCGGGAATCGCGAGGAGAGTGCTACAACCTCCGCCTGCTGGAACAAGGAGAGGAAGGTCTTGGTCGAGTACCGAACGTGTGACCGATCGCGGAGCGCCGGACGAACAGCGCCGGAAGGATCGTCTACGCGATCTTGAGATCGGCAAGAGTACGACTACATCACCCACGAGAATCCGCTCTCGTTAAACACTTTGGAATCTTCGAGGGTGAGTTATTCCATTGACTCATTGCTACAATCTAGTAGATAGATCTTGGCTTGTTTGTTTGTATGCGGTAGAATCTTTTTGTTTTCCATGCTACGAAACCCTACAAACACAACATCTAGAATTACAAAATAGATGATCTTGATCACTTACGAAGCTCACAAGATCTAAACATGATAGCACAAAGGAGGATAACCAACCATCTAGCTACTGTATGGACCCGTATTACAAGGGTGAACTACCCACGCATCACTCCGGAGGCTGGCATGGTGATGAAGAAGGCGTCCAGGATGATCTCTCCCCTACGGCAGGGTGCCGAGAAGAGCTTCAGATCCCCTCGATCTAGGGGTGGATATGGCGGCGGCTAACGACTGTTTCATGGAGATTTGATCTGGTACTTAGGGTTTCTGCATTGGGGTGATTTTATAGTTGAAGGGGCAAGGTCGGTGGGAGCCTAAGGGGCCCACACCTAGGGCTGGCTCGCCCCTTGGCCGTGCCGCCATAGGGTGTGGCCGCCTCGTGGCCCCACTTCGGCTGCCCTACGGACTCCGTGTTCCTTCTGGTAAAATATTGACTTTGCCTTTTGTCTCGTCCAATTCTGAGAATATTTCCTTAATAGCTTTTCTGAAACCAAAAACAGCAGAAACCAAGCAACTAGCACTGTGGCATCTTGTTAATAGGTTAGTTCCGGGAAATGTATAAAAATACCTCAAAGTGTAGACAAAACATAAGAAAGTTGATATACAACAAGCATGGAGCATGAAAAATTATAGATACGTTTATGATGTATAAAAAGGTCATCCCCAATTTTTCGGTCGATATTTGTGCTAACTTTTTGCCTCTTTTTTATAAAGTGCAAACATGTCGGCCAATGATGAGGCCGGCCCTTCTAAGCACATGAGCGTTGAGGATCAAGCCAAAGATGCCAACAAGTCGTTCTGGGGGCGTCCCTAGAGCATGAGGAGGCGGAGGAGGATATGAGAATGACACCACCACCGGAGACTGCCGTTGGAGGTGCTGGGGGCAACGAGGGAGATCCAAATTATGAGGAGAATGACGACGACTATGATCGTGGGGAGGAGGGTGACACCACCACCGATGGTGGCGAGCACATGCATGATGGTAACGACAACCCGGTCGCTATACAGAAGAAAAAGAAAGAGATTTCGAATCAGAAGCCGCAAGGCTTGCCAACATCTATGATGATTTCAATGAGGTCACAGAAAGTATCCAACCATTGCGCCTGTTTCGATTGCCAGCGGGTACGACATGCAACTCGGGTGCATCGTCCAGGAAACCATGTTAATCCACACGAAGTACATCTGAAGTGCTGCCAATATGGCTTTGGTCGAGAACCTTCTTAAGAAGCTTCACAAACGATACACATTCCTAGAGTGGTTTAGAAACCTGGAGAGAAATACCCGGTGAACAAACTAGCATTGACAAAGATGAGAAACGCCTTGAGCAGCTGGAAACCCGGGTACAGAACAACATTGACAAAGGTGAAAGATGGGAGATTATAAGTAGGAAAAATTAGATGCTCAACAAAGACGAGTTCAAGATATTCAAGGCGAAGTTAGCTACCACTGAATCCAAAGCATGGACTATGTGGTGAAAGAATATGCGACAGCAGAACATAGGTAACCACCGGCTTGGAAGCGACGGATACAGAGGGAAATAGCCCATTTGGGACAAGGAGGATGCCGAGCTTGAACGCCTAGGTAAAGACAACCCATGGCATAAAATCATGGACCTGCAGATAAGGAACTTTGTTCGGGCCCGCTACTACCTGGACCCGAATATAGGGGAGTTTGTCATTGACGATCCGAAGGTGAAGGCCTTTGAGGATGAGCTGGTAAGGAATTTACCGCGGATCTCTCAAGAGTTTCTAATTAAAATAATGAAGCCAAGAATCTAAATGTATGGGTTCACCTCTCCTTGTCTCTCTGCAGGAGAAGGAATTAAATGCTACTGTTCACTTGTCGTCCCAGGATTCGACGGCGGAGCCTTGGGACACGGTTTTCAACTGGGCGACGAACGCTTACATAAAGAGGGACAAGAAATTGCCGCCAAAATCAGCTGGCTGTTTGTCCGGCTTTGCTACGAGTATGAAGTTTGCCGAGTACTACAAAGAGGACGCAAAGAAGTGAAGGTAGAGGAAGAACCAGTCGGAGGCTCAAGATAAAGCAGAGGTTGAAGAGCTGAAGTTGAAATTGATGACATTAGAGGAAAAAGTGGACGAGAAAATGGTGGACAGGTTAGTGGAAGAGAAGCTCCGCGCGATCACCCCCCGGGATTGTTCGAGGGGCTAGCTGCTTGTAATGCGCCAAGTCAATAGCGGCCGATATAGCTGCCCAGTTTCAGCGGCAATAACTCGAGCATCAACGTTAACGCATCGCAAGACTTGGTGACTGTAGCATACCGGGTAAAACCACTACTACAAAATCTACTTTGTGCATCATCATGACAACATGCATATTTTTCTTTTATTTTCTAAGAACAAAATTATTTTATTAAGCATCATATTTTGTTTGCTAAATTATCCATGCAGTTTAACATCTGTAAAGCCGCCATCTCTTTTCTTATTTTAAATTAAAATAAATAATACTTTTCGTCTATTAAGTAACAACCAAAGGTTTTAATATTTAATATAAATAAATTTGGCAAAAAACCCTTCTAAATTTTGATCCAAAACTAGCTCCAGCTAGCCTATTTTAGACTATATAAATAGTCAAATCTCTTTTCTTATCTCCAAACCCTAGCCCCTCCAGAATCCTCTCCATCGTCGGTCTCCTTATTTTTCCCCGCGTGAGACAACAGCTAGCCTCGATCTGGTCGTCTTCCTTCTCTCTGTCCATAGGCGAGACATCACCAAGTAATTCCGATTTGTTTGCAAGTTCAGCCCAGATTCCATCATGGACTCCTCCTGTCTTGATGCTTGAGCCAACTATTCAGATTCATTCGAGATGCCAACCACTACTTGCAAAGACACTAACACTACTAGGAAAACGATTATAGGTAGATTTTAATCCTGTGGCGCATATAGGGAAAATGCTCCACCAAAATTAATTCTATGGCGCATATAAGAAATGTTCCACAAAATTCATGCAATTCTGTGGCGCATGTGGCTATATGCGCCACAGAAACTGAGAATTTTGTGGCGCATATAGCCATAAGCGCCATGAATTCTGGCCCCATGTGGGCCTGACCAACACATGGGCATGTTAGTGCATCACGCATATGTTGTATGCATGTAGTGAGAGTTCATGGCGCACATGGCTATATGCGCCACAGAACTCTCACTTTCTGTGGCGAATACAACATATGCGCCACAAAACTCGCACTTTATATGCGCCACAGAAAGTGAGAGTTCTGTGGCGCATATAGCCATATGCACCACAGAATATGCGAAACAGATCTAAAAAAAGGTGGCATCCCCTCCTACCTACCACCACCCTTTCCCTTCTTCCCCTCCTCCAACTAGCTCGTCCCTCTCCTTCCTCCCACTCCATTTTGCTCATACTCACCTCCATTGTTGATAGCTAGACCTACTTTGGTTTATGTACTTGTGAGGGAAGCTACTCCTACTTTGTAAAGGTACTACACCTACCCATACTTTGCTCCTCCACCGCTGTGCCTATGGTTGTGGATTTGTGAGGTGTGCATGGGTACTTGTGTGTGATGCATGTTTTGTGTGGCCAGCGGGTCTCGGAGCATGCATGTATATATATGGATGATTTGTAGGTGAAGATTGGTCCCACGGGCGGTGTGCGGTGGCGAGACAATGTTCGTTTCCTTTGTGTTGTGTTTGTTGAATGCATGCATGCTTGCTTCTCGAGGAGCTTTGTGTTGTGCTTGAATGCATGTTGTTGGCGCCGGGTGCATGGAGGTTTGCCGAAATGTTGATACACGTCCATTTCGGCAAATTTCTGCACTAGCCATACGTCCTACTTTTAGGGTAGGGCATGCCGAAATTTTCCGGCGATCATGCATATATGTGTGCACTTCATGTGTGTGTGCATGGTTCTAACACTCTCTCTTTAATTTGGTCTATGTTCACTTCGCAGGAGACCATGGTCATCCATATGAGCGAACGTTGGGTGGTTAGATACAAGCTTAACGCGGTGGATGATATGGTTCAGAACAACATGACGAAGATAAGATGTCCGTGCCGAGCGTGCAAACATCAGAAGTGGATCAACCCTAATTCCGGACAACTAGAGTCTCACCTTTTCACGCGTGGTTTCATGCCAGGCTTCTTAGTGAATGAGCTGGCAGATGGCGGTGGCCATGATGAAGAAGAGGCCAGGGGCGGGGAAGAAGAAGAAGGGTCTCCCGAACATGGTCATCATGACGAAGGAGAACATGATGATCATCATGAAGAAGGAGATGCCGACGGACACGATCATCATGAAGGAGATGATGCCAGAGAAGATGGTGGTGGTGGCTCAGAAGAAGGGAGCACGGACACGGCGCTAACTTCGGCCTTGCGGGACCCTCATATTCAAGAAATTCTCCTCAAACAGACGACCAACGCGAAAGCTGCAGCCAAAGAAAAAGCCAAGCTGGCACAGATGGAGGTAGACGGGAGGACTCCATTGTATCTTGGGTGCCGGCCCGAGGATACACGCTTGAGTGCAACGCTGAAGGCTTTGGAGATGAAGGCGGAGCACAAATGAACCGACACTAGCTTCAACGCTCACATAAAATTTTGGCACGCTCGTCTTCCCAAGGACAACACACTGCCAACAAGTATCGAGGAGGCGAGGAAAGTAGTTTTCCAACTAGACATGCCGTACGTGAAGTACCACGCATGCATCAACGACTGCACACTTTATCGGAACGAGTATAAGGATAGAACCACATGCCTAGTGTGCGGCCAGGGACGGTACAAGAGAGGGAACAAGAAAGTTACCCAAAAAGTGGTGTGGTACTTTTCGATCACTTCTCGTCTGCAGCGGTATTTCGTAGACCCTAAGGAAGCAGAGCTCATGCAATGGCACGCGAAGAGGGAGAAGCCGGAAGATGATCCGGAGAAGGGCAAGATCCTAACACACCCCGCGGACGCTAGCCAGTGGAATGCGCTAGACATCGAATTCCAAGATGAGTTCGGGCTCGATCCAAGGAACGTCAGGCTGGGCATGAGCACCGACGGACTCAATCCCTTTGGCAACCATAGTAGCACGCACAGCACGTGGCCCGTGTTTGTATGTCCGTACAACCTCCCCCCTGGCTGTGCACGAAGCAGCAATACGTACACATGAGTATCCTTATCCAAGGGCTGAAACAACCAGGTGTCAACATGCATCTATATCTCGGGCTCCTGAAAGAGGAGTTAGCGACGTTGTGGGAGACGCTAAAACGTACGTGGGATGCCTACATTGGAGATTATTTCGACCTGAGAGTCGCGTTTCTCACGAGGGTGCATGACTATCCTGGTTACGGATATGTAGCGTGCCAGGTGATCCATGGATTTTGTGCATGTGTTAGGTGCATGGACAAGACCCCGCATCTGCAGCTGCCGAGGGATCCCGGGTCTTCGAAAACCGTGTTCCAGAGGACTCGAATGTGGCTCCGCAAGGATCACCTGTGGAGAAAACGCGGAGACCTGTTCAATGTCAAAGACGAGCTTGATAATGCCCCATGACCTTTGAGCGGCGAAGAAATCAAGGAGCTTCTAGACAATTGGGAAGAGTGCCCTGCGCCGGGAAAGAAGCGACCGAGGGAACAGCCGCGACCGTTGCATGGAGTATGGAAGGCGAGGTCTGTTTTCAGGGACCTGCCTTACTGGAATGTCCTCCACACGCCCCATAGCCTCGATATGATGCACATCACGAAGAACGTTACCGAGAGTCTGCTCGGCACTCTGATGAACATGCCAGATAGGACCAAGGATGGGCCGAAAGCAAGAAGCGATCTGAAATTGCTTGGCATTAAGAAGGAACTTCAGTACCCCGATAGTGATGATGCCGGCGATGACGATGAACAGACGGAAGGGACCCAGGGTCACCGCAAAAGGGCTAAGAAGAATGGGGTGGTGCTTAAAGCTGCATGCTTTACTCTGAGCGAGGAGGAGCTCCATAGGTTTTTTAGTTGCCTCATAGGAGTCAAGGTTCCACACGGCTACTCCGGGAAGATAAGCAGATATCTGGATTTAGCGAAGAAGAGGTTCAGCGGGATGAAGTCTCACGACTGTCACGTGCTGATGACGCAAATACTCCACGTTGCGATCCGAGGGATAATGGATGAGCACGTCCGTGAGACGCTGTTTGGCCTCTGCAACTTCTTCGACGTCATCTCTAGGAAGTATATCGGCATGAAGCAGCTCGACAAGCTACAAAAAGAGATCGTCGAGATACTATGTGAGCTCGAGATTTACTTCCCTCCCGCGTTCTTCGACATCATGGTGAATCTGCTTGTCTATGTCGTGGATGACATCATCCATCTCGGGCTAGCGTTCCTGCACAACATGATGTCGTTCGAAAGACTAAACGGTGTCATCAAAGGATTCGTTTGCAATAGGTCCCGTCTAGATGGAAGCATAGCCAAGGGCTTTCTGACCTACAAGTGTATATCCTTCTGCCAGCACTACCTAAGCATCGAGAACCAGGATGTCGGTCTGCCCACCAGGAAGCACCTAGGGAGGCTCACTGGATTTGGTCACCGCGAGGGCTACCGCGCACTCCACGTCGGCATCGAACTCGAACGCGCTGACTTTGACAGGGCAAACCGAGTCGCACTACAACACATAGAGTTGGTCGGCCCTTGGGTGGATGAGCACAAAACCTTAATCGAGCAGAAGCTCGCTAATAACCTGGGCAAGATAAGGAAGAAGGGAGACGTAACCAGAGAGCATAATGCCAGCTTCACGGGGTGGTTCAAGAAAAGGCTACTGGAAACTCCCATGCCGACGCCTTATACTGAAGATCAGAAACTCATATTCTCACTCTCACAGGGCCCCGGGCGAAACGTTAGGACCTATCAGACATACGACATCAATGGCTACAGATTCTACACCGAGGATAAGGACAAGAATAGCGAATACCAAAACTCAGGAGTAACTATGCTATCATACACCGATGACGAGACTAATGTCAAGGAAAGATTCTACGGAAGGATCGAGGAGATATGGGAACTCGACTACTGCGGATTGACGGTGCCGATGTTTCGTGTCAGATGGGCCAAGATTGTCGAAAAATATGGCCGGTTTTTCACCACCATGGTTATACCCGATCTAAAATTGAAGAACGCCTCCACAAAAAATGAGCCATGGGTGCTCGCTAGCCAAGTTGATCAATGCTTCTTCATTACCGACCCGGCAAAGCCAAGCCGTGTTTTCGTGAGGAGGGTCAAGAGGAGCATCATCGGAATCGAAGGACCTGCCAACAAGCAAGACATCGACAAGAACGGCGATCCCAAGATCGAAGAGGAATTCGACAAGTACTTCGACAAGCCTACTACTTATGCTAAAGTAAGAAGGAAGACCACCCTACTGGCTAAAGGTTGCCCGTACACGAGAAGAAATCTCAAGGTGGCCGGCCTAAAGTATTCTACCGCAAAGAAGAAGGGCAAGAAAGTTGTTTTGAAGAGACACTAGCGCTACCTCAAAGCTGACTTAGAGGTTTTTGATGCCTTTTTTGTACTAATTAATGCATGCGGATATATTGGTGTGGGTGTGTGTGTGGACAAGCATATATAATATATTATTACCACCCTTAATAGGAAAATATATTAATTATTGTTTTTAATAGTAAAATATATTAGGTCTTGCCTTAAATATATATATTTACAATCCTTAAAATATTTTAAAGATTTTTTTAAAAAAAATGGGGCCGCCAGGAATCGAACCTGGGGCATCAGTGTGGTGGAGCAAGCGCTGAACCAATGTAGTGAGTTGTGTTTGATATCACATATGTGCAACGAGCGTTGTTTGTACCATCAATAAAAATTCTGTGGCGCATATCTAACAGATGCGCCACAGAATTCTATGACTTGGCCATTTTGGTAAAAAATTTGTGGCGCATATCTAACAGATGCGCCACAGAATTCTGTGACTTGGCCGTTTTGGTAAAAATTTTGTGGCTCATATCTAACAGATGCGCCACAGAATTTTGTGACTTGGCCGTTTTGAGCCGCGCGGTGCTTCTTCCCTCTTCACTTCCCCCAAACCCTAGCTACTAGCCGTGCCGCCGTGCTCGATCTCGCCGCCGCGCCGCGCTGTGGAGGAGGAGGAGACCGCCGCACGTTCAAGGAGGAGGAGGCCACCACGTAGTCCGTGAAGGAGAAGGCCATCATCGTTCGCGCCGTGCTGTGGATGAGGCTATGGAGGAGGAGGAGACCGCCGCAAATTCGAGGAGGAGGAGGCCACCGCGTAGTCTGTGAAGGAGAAGACCATCATCGTCCGCGCCCTCGTCGTCGTCCTTGTCTCAGAGGTGAGCGTCGCCCTCTCCCCTCTCCCCTCTCCCCCTCTCTCCCTCTTTCCCCTCTTGCTACATCCATTCTGATTAGGATTCAGAGTATGGTTGGGAGTAGGCAATTTCTAGGAATTGTTGACATTTGTTGTCAATTGCTGGCTACCAGAGGTTCCGTTAGGGTTCAGCTCTCTCCCTCTCTCCCTCTCAGAGGTTCAGTTAGGGTTCAGAGGTTCAGTTATGGTTCAGTTGATATGGTGTAGGTGTAGGGTTCAGTTAGGGCATAGTATGTAATTTTTTGGTAGTTAAAAACATGAGGAGAATGTGAAGAAGATCAAACACACAAGTTATTCTATAATTGTGAAAGTTGCATGTAAAGCATGCAGGAATAAAATGTTGATGTCTCTATTTTTTAGTACTCCCTGATGTCATATCATTTCCATTCTTATTCTTCTCCCATCATTTATTCTCCAAATAATAACCTTTTTTTAGAAGCTCAAGACCGTGTGTAATTCCTTGCCAACATGCCGAAACGTTTTGACTGAAAACTGTATCAATCAATGAGATCCCCAGAAGAGTAGAATTTTGATTTTAATAAGCCACATGCTTGCCTTGCAAGGAGATTGGTGTATTTGCTTCATGGATAATGATTTGTTCGCCAGTTTTAAAGCAAACTCGCACATACTGTCAAATATCTGGTGGAAAAGAGATGATAGGTTTCACTGGTCTTGAAATTGTAGAAGCATTTTGGTGCGCTGACATTGTCAGTAATTCGTAGGTATACTAAAATGGAAGAAATAACAAGCCTCTTCATTGTGATCTGTGACTATGAAATTTCTTAGGATGTCTAGGCACAAGAATTTCAACAGGAAATAGCCAATTTCTCCATAATTCACCCCACCATCAAGCTTTGGTGTAAGAACATCGAGAAACTTAGTACCAGGATGACAAGCTATAAGGTTCCAAAGTTGTACCAGATGCACTTAAAATATCATTCCAGTGTAGCACTTAACATGATACGACGTTACAATTATTTCGGTAACTGAGGTATGAAGATTTGGCAGCCTTCCATGTCTGCATCTAGGACTGCATAGCGCAATTACTTGGCGCTAAGAACCTCGATCTCGAATATCAGCATGGAGTTTGGTTGAATTCCCCAGGCTAGAAAGCTTTTGGCTCCATATGCGTAATATGGGGTGCACTGCAACATGAACCCTCAGAATATCAGATGCACAAAAAAATATTTGTGCTTTTTTGTATATGGAATGTTTGCAGGGAAATCACCCGAGCTGCCCATTTCTCCTGAAATGTTGATTTTGATCCATTTCGGTCGAGAAATGGGGCTCATATTTCAAAAAATAGCAAAGGTCATGCCAAATTTTTCGGTCGGACACTTTGTAATTTTTTGACATATGAGCCCCATTTCTCGACCGAAGTGGAAGTGAATCGACACTTCGCAAGAAATGGGCAGCTCATTTTAAATATTTTTGACACTAATTAATACTAATTTAGTTTAATTTGTTTAGAAGTGTGCAAACATGTCGGTCGCCGATGGGGCCGGCACTTCTAAGGCCGCCATGAGCGTCAAAGACCAAGCTAGAGCGGTGAACCTCACTTTCTGGGAGGTGGCGTCGCAGTACGAGGCGGCGGAGTCTCTGCATGAGGACGTGGCAGCTTCTGCGGGCCATGATGGGGATGATGAGCAAGAAGGGGACAAGGACTACCGGATAGATGGAGCAGAGGAGGAGGATGCGACCACCTCCGATGGTGGAGGCCGCACGACCGATGGCGGGGACCGCACGACGGATGGCGGTAGCAGCAACCCTTCTCTTAAGAAGAAGAAGCAGAGGAAGGATCGGAAGCCGCAAAAGCTCGCCGACACTACCGACGAGATCACTGTAGTCTTGGAAAGTGGCCAACCGATGGAGCCTCCGGATGTTGCCGCCGGGTACGGCATGCAAATCGGGTGCATCGTCCGGGAAAGCATGTCGATCAACACGAAGCACCTGAGAAGTGAAGCGAATGAGCGGTTGGTAGAAAACTGCATTAAGAAGCTTCACCGACGGTACAAGTTCCTGGCCCCGTACACCGACAAACTGGACCCGTCCAATAAGGTGAACAGGTTAGCCATCACAAATATGGCCAATGCCTTGAGCAGCTAGAGAACCCGGGTGAGGAACAAGATCGCAAAAAAGGAAAGATGGGAGAATATCAAGAAGGGTGAGCCCATGATTGACGAAGACGAGTTCAAGATATTCAAGGAGGAGATCGAGACTGACGATCCAAAGGAATGGACGGAGTAGGGTCGGCAAATGCGGGAACAGAACATAGGTAACCACCAATGTGGAAGCGGCGGTTATAGGGGAAAGAAGGCCATATGGGCATGGGAGGACGCCGAGGTTGAGCGTCTCGAGAAAGAAAACCCATTTTTAAAAATCACGGACGAGCAGACCCAGAACTTTGTCCGGGCCCGCTACTATCTGGACAAGGATACCATGGAATTCGTCACCGACGATGACGATGTGAGGAAGTTTGAGGAGAAGCTGGTAAGTAATTTACCCACGGTCCATTTGCTTTCATTTTGAATAATGAAGGCAAGTTCCTAAATGTGGGTTCACCTTTCCTTGTCTGCAGGACGCTGAAATCAAGGTTGCTCATGAGGCGCTGGACCCGTCGTCCCAGGGCTCGACGGAGCCATGGGACACAGTTTTCAACAGGGCGACCAACGCCTACAAGGGGAGGCAGAAGTCTGACCCGCCCACGTCAGCTGGCCGTATCTCTGGCTTTGGTACGAGCACATAGTTCTGTGAGTACTACAACGAGGAAGCCAAGAAGAGAAAGGAGAGGCAGACCCATTTGGCGGCTTAGGATCAAGCCGAGAAGGAAGAGCTAAAGCGGAAGATCGCGTATATGGAGGCCAGTAAGGTGGGCTAGGACGAGGTGAACGCTATAGTGCAGCAGAAGGTCCTCGAGATGCTACCCCCTCGGCTGATGGAGGGGATAGCAAAATGGAATGCAGATGGTCAGGTGGGGCCGATACAAGTGCCCAGCGCCGGCGGCAGCACCTCGATCCACCAAGTGTCACCGGACATGGTTACCCCGCCGCCCTCCATCCCTGCGGCGCAGCCGATGGAGTTGGATGCGCTGGAGCTTCCCCTCCTGCCGAGACTACCAAGGTGCAGCAGCTGGCGGTGCTTCCTAATGAACCCGAGCCGGAGAAGAACAAGGATCAGCCGCCGGCCGCCCGTGTCTCAACATTAGCCGAGCTCGGCGCCCTTACCAAGGTAAAATAAGTAGTTAGTCAGCATGCTCTACTTAATGCCTTTGATTGGCTGCCATGTCATGATGCATATCTATATGCCTCAGGACACTCCATGCATGCTCCTGCATAAGGTGCCTGGCGGCGAGTTGAAGGATGTTGCCACGGGCAAGCTAATACAACCGGCAAACCGCACGATGCACTGCAAGCCCATGGATGATGCCGTGATGTGCGTCGAGTTGGGTCGGGTGTTGAGGGGTGCGAAGACATGGACCCTCCCATGCAACCTCCGTGAGCCGACAAGCACCTGACCCTGGAAGGTTGCCATGGCTATCCCATGATTTGGCCAAAGACCCAGATTCGTATTGGGTCTCGCTCCACCGGCGCCACCTCGATCGTTCGGCCGCCAAGGACGAAGCCTCCTGCTGCACCGGTCATCGTCGCCGCCACCACAAGCCGTCACCAGAGACTCTTATGGGGAGTGTCTGCACCGGCGCCACAAGAAGCCAAGGGACTGTTTGCTCCTTGAACGCCATCGCCCCCGCCTAAAGGCAAGGCTGTGGCACCGCAACCGCCATCGCCACCACCCTAGGACGATGTGGACATGGCGGCCTTCGACGCCAACATCGAGGTGGATGATGATGATGAACCGATTGATGTCAATGCCTTCGTCAACACCGGCGCCGGCAAAGGACCGTTCATGCCTCCTCTCGATGAAGAACCATCATTCTGCGATCAATCTACCCATCCCAAGAAGCGCCTGGTCTTTCGTGGGTTTTCTCAGGAGACGCCTCTGGCCGTCGAGATACAACCTCCACTGGCCGGAATCATTTTCAGCCCTGACACACTCCACAAGATGGCAGGTGAGGGGATAGCATCGCTAGTGGAGGAAACTGCTAATGAGAAGAGGAAGAGGGTGAGAAAGAGGCCGAACAGGAACAAGGACAAGGCTGCCAGCCAGCCTGCTACGATCCGTTACCGGGATGATGTTGTACCACCACGCCAGGATGGCTTGACCAGAGTGCACGAAGCTGGTCAGCCCATACTGCCTCCGGAACTGCGCCACCTGGCTTCGGGAGCTATGATGAGTTTGCATGAAGGTATCCGGACACTGGAGGGACTCCTTCTCAAGGACAATAACCCGAATTACCCGGTGTTCACCATCAAGGTGCCGGAGGACATGGGATTCGTCACCGATTCCCCCGCGGATGTGTTCTTCATAGCCTACGAGGACATCTTCAAGCTATTCCACTCGAGACGGCTGGACTATAACTTGGTTCGCCTATTCGCGCTCAATATGGCGATGAAGGTCAAGAGAGAGCAAACCCCGTTCGTCGCGATAGCGGATCCCTACTACATGCGGGACAGCCAGCTAGAAGAAGGAACAAGGACCCGGGCTCAGGCAAAGTCCTACCTTCAGAAGCTTGATGGAAAGCAAGAGGAAGGACAACATCCTTGTGCCTTTCTTTCCCGAGTAAGTGTACACATCCTCCTACCGCCGTCGTAACACATAAGTATTTCTTTCCATTGCTCTTTTCCAACATCCCGTTCCACATTGTGTGTTGCCCGCAGAGACAAGTACTGCACGCTCATCGTCTTCTCCACGAGGTATTCGCTTGCCACCTACTTCGACTCGGGGAGTGCGAGGAGGAAGAACTACGCTAGTGTAAAGAGCGTTTTGGATGATGCTATCGAGGGCTATGCCAAACAGGGAGGCCCCTTCGAATATAAGGGGGAGGCTTACAAGGAAAATGGGTTACACAAGTTCAAGCACGTGTGCGAGTTCCCCTGCGTCAAGCAGCCGTCTAGAACCGTGAAGGAGGCCTTCTACGTTTGCCATCACCTCAAATGGTTTGTCTGGGATGGTGAGATGCTAACGCTGCCATCTTCTCTCCGAGGATGGGCACAAAAGTTGCATGGGATCAATGACTCCGATCTCATGGAAGACTTCCATGATACGCAGGTGAAGCTATCACATATCATAGTGGAACAAGTTAACACAACTGGTGGGCTCTTTCACCATCCCAGGCAGTTCACCAAGAGGGAGATCGAAGCTCGCCTCAAGGCGCAGGGTGACTTCAGGACGTGGACGATGAAAGACATGTACAAGCCGTTCCCGGCACCCTCTAAGGAGAAGGCTACTTGACCGAGAGAGCGTGTGTATCGGTGGACACATGTACTGTCTGTGTCGAAAAACGTAACTTATCTTGCCTACCTTGAAACCGTCATTGTTATTGTGTCGTGTAATAACCATGGCCTTTGTTATTGTGTCGGACATGTTTTCGTGTTTCTTTCATTGTCATCGATGCATTATTTAAAGTTTATGAATGCGTTGCTCTAATATTTGTCAACATATATATTTGCATGATGTACTAATATGCCTTGTCAATAGAGATGTCGACGTACGTTGTGTACAAGGGTCGTGTTCCAGGTGTGTACGAGGAGTGGGTGGACTGCCACCAACAAGTGGACAAGTTCAGCGGAAATAGCTATAAAGAATACGCGACTAGAGAGGAGGCGGTGGCCAAGTAGAGGAGACACGTATGGAAGATGAACCGGACAAAGATCTTGATGTCGCTCCTCCTCACCGGCATCACGGTTACGGTGTACTATATATTCTGTTTTAAGGTAGTAGGTGGTGACAACATCACGCGGTTGTAATTAAGTTATGTGAGTGAGATGAACACTTGTGAAATGTACACACTTATTCAGTTCTAATATGTGTCTAATATGTGATTGATGAACACTTGTGAACATTTGTGCTTGTTGATGTATTATATGTGAACTGGAACATTTGTACTGCTATTTGCAACTTTTCTGTGTATTTCTGTTAAATTTAGATGTATTTCTTGTAATATACCCGTATTTGTACTGAATTGTGAAAATTTCGAAATTCTGAAAAAAAGATTCCCACATATGACATATGCGCCATAGAGTCTGGGACATAATTATGTGGCGCATATGCCATATGCACCACAGAATATTGAGAATTCTGTGGCGCATATGCATATGCGCCACAGAATTTTAATTTTAGTGGCGACAATTTAGTGGCGAGGGCTAGATACGCCACAGAAATCATTTTTGGTGTGCCACTGATAGCGTTTTTTCTAGTAGTGTAATCCTAGAATGGCCAAATCGATCTGCATACATCGTACCTCTAATTACCACTCGCCGGCCTCCTCTGCTTCAGTGCGCAGTGGATAGGAACACCACGTTCCATCGCGCCACCGGCCAGCTCCGGCCCAGATTCCTTTCTTGTCCCCTGTCTGCAAACCATCAAGAGCAGGTTAATCACCACAATCTCAAGGCAAGTGGATTCCATAGCCACTCCCTGCCGCATAGCGCCACCACAACTCCACACATCGCGTCGACGCACGCATGTACAAGCCCGACACCTCACACCACCACGTTATTGTGCTCCCGCTCGAGCACTATGCTGCCTCGGTGCCCTTCTCATTGGCCCTTCGCACATAGCAACGGGCAGCGCAGATCCTCCTTGCCATCAGCCTGATGTAGCACATCAGGGAGTGGAACTCTAGCGGGTCAACGCCCATGCCCGGAGCCGTCCTATAGCGCCTCGGCCGGAGAGCCCACGAGCCGGCCTCCCTTTGGTTCTTCCGCACGCTGTCTCGATATCCAGCAGGTAGCGTTCCTGCTCTTTGTGGGATATAAGTTTTTTGATATATTTCCTATGTGAGATTTGACGGTGGTTTCTTGTGACTTGTGTCATTTCTTCAACTTGATTCCAATAACATTGCTCGGTGTCAATTAGACGTCGACCACTTCTGCTACACCGAAGACCCCTGAGCCATGAACCAAGAACGCCGAGACACGAGTGTGCCGACAAGGACCCGAAGCCCGATTCTGGCGAACCGACCTCCTGGACCCTCAAGGTCTTCTTCCTGGACCCGAACCCTCGGACTCCAAGATCTCCGATCCGCCATGTGTGACCCCTATCCAATACCCATATTTTATAAATGTCATCTATGTAAATTGTTGCATATTAAATTGTTCATACTTGCATACATATTGCATGGGTTGGGGGCCTTATGCCGATTCACCTCATAATTTAATATGGAGACCATATACGGGCAAATCTAGCCTAATATTGGCCCCATTTAAACTTATATAGCAAACCGGTGATATGTTTTGCCTTGTTAAGCCAACATTTAAATTGCGGGGTACCTAAAAAACATGAACCTATTAATTAATTGTCGGGGCCCTAGTTCCGCTTAATATTGCCTAATTGCATCGCATCTTTGTCATGTCATACATCACACATACATCATGCCCGATCTTCTGCCGTAGTATTAAATAGTGTATCCAGTGTTTCTTCTAGTGCTTTGCTTCTTCACGGATTAGGCCGATGAGTTGATGAGAGTGTTGACCCGATCTTCGGATGAACCTTCAGAAATGTTTCCAAGCGAGCATTCTCCCCCCTTTTTACCTATTTTACATTTCTAGTATTTACTTCCTCCTGTTGATCTATTGCTATCTGTGTTGCGATGCTATAGATTCCGTACCCCGTTATACTTCCCTGCAGCCCTTATATTATCATGGTCACATCCTATTACCTGTTGTTTGGTAGATAGTCGGCCTTGCGAGTCCTAGTTGCTTGTGCAGGTCATGCGTCACGCCGCCGATCTTCCACAGTTATTGGAGTAATGCTGCATGTTTAATGTTGGAGATGATCATGGCTTTAATTACCGTTTAATAACTAAAATTGAAGTAGGTAAATAATGCAGAGGCACAGGTGGGAAATAGATGTTATTTGGTTTTTAACCGTCCACTTGTGTCCCGTAGGACCCCGAGTACTTGATACATGTTCTTTGAATATTCGACTATCCGCATGTGGGCCCATGAATCCCCTTAGCATGAGCTTGTGTCATATCTTATTTTTTGGGGCCACAAAGTAGTTTGGGGTTTTATTACTATTGTATACTTATGCCATGATTTACTGCTTTATTTACGATTGCGCGTGGAGCGCCTGTACTATTTAGGAACAAATCTGGAATGTTTTCGCGGTATCGACAAGCCCAATCACACTTTCGGGTTCCCAGTCATTTACAACCATTGGCACAAACCTCTGGGTCCGTTTCGGAGCTGACCAACTTCATCGCGGGTAGCTTGGTGGGGTGCCCCCCTGAAATATTATATGAATCTTGTGATTTCTTTGTCGTGATGCCTCGTTGGGTTTTTATTTGGTTTTTCCGAAGTTGATCGTGCGTGTGTTGCTATTTGTGCCCCCTGCAGGGTAAAACTTTCTGAAAGCTGTGTCCGCGGTTATGGATGACTTGGAGCACATTATCTCGATCATAGACAACTATAACTAAAGTAGTGCTATAAATTTGACTTTATAAAGACTAGTAATGAGCTTCACTACAACGGAATGGCTAAATAAAAGTGCCAACAACTGCTGGTTTGGGGATGCGTCATGCCATATGTATCTGACTAGTAAGTATTGCAACTACAATAGAATGGTTAACTAAAATTACCCACTGTTATAATATCAGGATGACTCATGCTATCTATATCTGACTAGTAACTGCCGCAACTATAACAGAATGAATAAAACTGCCAACTATGTGAGTTTCCTCGGTAGGACTTCCTCGTTTGGTCTCGAGGGGGAAATACCAGGATGGGTATGTTTGGTGGTAGTATCAGCTTGCTTTCGAATAGGTCCTTCTTATCCCCTCTCTGATAGCCGACAGTTGTATCGAGTCTCTATAGGTTGTTTAGTGCATGATGCGCTGCCGCTTATATCCACCATACCTATGTTGGCGAGGACCGTCGAATTCTAGTATCGTCGTGTACTAGCCTCAGTACTGACCGCTCTCTTTTTCCTTTTCCCTTTGCCGGCACCCCTTTTGTTTTAGCAGGTTTTGAGATCGACGTCGTTAGCAGGGTTACCCTTCCGTCTTGGCCTGGGCAGGGTTATGGACGCCATTGGTTATTCTTCAAGGATGTTAGCTCAATTTGCATCTTGTCCGTAGTCGGATGCTGTATCGTTTCAAGGTGATTTGGATATTTGTACTGTATATCTGTATTCTTGACTCATGGAGTCGTGTTGTATATATCTGTTTTGTGGGTTCCATCGTAGACTAATGTTTAATGATATTACTTTGTTTTCTACCCGCACGCAAGTGCCTGGTGGGCACCTTTGAATCGTTTCTATGCGGGTTTGGCGGGAATCGCTAAAACTTGCATAGGGCCGATCCGAGGGTGTTAAAGTGACCACGCCGGCCACAATCGCCACGGCGCAGCCGCAAGAGCTGGTCGCACAGCTGGCCCTGCACCTCCCGCCAAAAATTCCAAGCCGCAGCTGGCGGCGCACCATCGCGGGAGAAAGCTGATGATAGGCCTGCCACTGGCACCGGCCGTGTCTCGGCATTAGCCGAGCTCAACGCCCTTACCAAGGTAACTAATTAGTTACTCTGCTTCATCTCCTTTATGCGCCTCTCATGAATGCCACCTCATGATGCCCAACATATATGTTTTGACTCAGGATGCTACTTGCGTACTACTCCACAAAGTTGCCGGCAGAACCGCACGATGCACAACAATATAATGGACGATGTCATGATGAGGGTCTGGATTGCTTGGGTGTTGCCAGGGTGCAACGACATGGACCCTCCCTTTCAACCTCAGGGAGTCGACGAACACAAGACCCTTGGAGAATGCCATGGCTAGCCCTTGACATGGACGAAGACCCAGATTCATCTTGTGGGCCGCACAGGCGCCACCTCGATCGTCCAGCCATCACCACAGAAGCCAGCCATCGTTGTCCCCAACACCATTCGCAACCAACAACTGTTGGGAGCGTGTGGGCCGCCCCAAGGCACCGCCGTCGCACCGCAACCGCCACGCTCCCGCCACCACCATCACCACACGGGGGAAACAATGAAGATGATGAAGAATTTGTCAACGTCGATGACTTATTCAACACCGGCCCTGACAAAGGATTATACATGCCTTCTGTGGATGAAGAACCCTTCGTCGCTTGCGACAGTCAAGGTGGTCGTCCCACTACATGCACGCAATGCCTGGTCTTCCATGGATTTTCTCAAGAGACGCCTCCGGCCGCCGATCCACATGAGAAACCTGGATTCGTCTTCAGCCCTGGCACACATCAAAAGGCAGCCGTTGAGCACTTAGCAACCCTAGTGGAGGATCTTTCTTAGAAGACGAAGAAGAACATGAAGAGAGGTAAGAAAGCCGAGAACCAACCTTGTCCGAAGAGGATCCGGGCTAAGGTTGATGCCGTACCTGCTCACGAGGATGGCTTTCCCCGAATGCATGTAGCCGGCGAAGCGATACTGACTCCGGAGCTGCTTCGCCTCGCTCTTGGATCCATGCTCGCTTTGAGTGATGGTATCAAGACACTAGAGGGCATCATTATTAAAGACAAAGATCCAAATTGTTGGGGATATGCTATATGGGTATCCTCATAGCATGTCTCCTATCCGGATAACCCGGGTGGCCCACAGTTGGTAGCGTGGCCCATGGCCTGCTGGGTGGCCCAGTTAGATGGATCTGGAAGGGAGGCCCATTCTGGATAAAGGAAGGCTACGGTGGAGTCACCGACATACCCAGAGCCTTGGAGTACAAGACACGTAAGACTAGTAATAGACGGTGTAGGACTCTGTAACCTGTCCGGCTAGGAATTTTCCCTGTAACCCTAGGACCTGGCGACTATATAAGTCGGGCCTATGGGAGCCTTTAGGGCACGACAAAGTAGCGATTAGCATACACCTCGCACAGCGAACCTATCTCTGTAACTCCGTGTATTGCCATTATAGTGATTTATAGCAGGAGTAGGATTCCGCCACCGTTGTAGGATCTGAACCTGGGTAAGCTGAGTTACCTTGTACCCGTCAACCGTCCGCCTTCCCCCACATCTCTAAACACGCACTGTGAGGACCCCTCCATGGCGTACTCGTCGGCAATACCACGATAGTTGGCGCCCACCGTGGGGCATGAGGCGCTTCAGGCTCTTCAGTGGGCGAGGACCAAGATCTTCGCAGGAATCGGCAAAACCGTAGCCATTGGTCGCGTTCTCTTCTTTGGCAATGTTCCGATTGTCCCTCCCGACGAGTTCTGGATCCCAACGAAGGCGAACCCTACGCGGTGTTCTATCGTTCCTATCGGAGACATCCACCTCTTCATTGGCGAAACTGACTCAGGCACTAGTTCCCTGGGAGGCGGGGGAGCATCAAGGCCCGCACGGACCGCCTACGGGTAGGATACGTTCGCGTAAGGATCCATGTCGGATATCTCTTCGGAGTTTACCGGCGAAGATTGGAAAAATTCAATGCCCACCCAAACCGCCCCTGTGCAGGATATAACGGTGGAAGATCACTGCAAGTCCACCGGCTTCGTCCGTGCGTCTGGACAGCAGAGATCCAAGTTTGTTGGCGTGGTTACCATCTTCGATATGGCGCGTTGCGTTCAGAGAGAGGGTGAAAACCCCCGCGACTACCTAGCCAGGTGGCTCCGTATACGAGCCGATCTGGCCCACTACCCCAATGATGATGCTATGTATCACTTTGTGGAAGGACTGGACCATGGCACACTTCTCCGGCATTCTCTAAGACGGCAGCAGGCGTCGGGACGCCTTACCTTCGAAGGCATGGTGAATACCATCAACAACTATGCGGAAGCTGACGCGGTAGCTCACACAGCGCTTGCGCTCATTGACGGAGCCCCTCCGATACAGCCACCGCCACCACCGCCTCTAGCCGCCATTGTCGCAGCTGCGCCACCACCTCCAGTCATCGTCGCACCTGTTGCACCTCCACCCCCCGTCATCGAGGAATTCCTGGCACCCTCTGACTCTGTGATTGACGCGCTATACGCCAACTTCAGTGCAGACTCAGAGGAGATAGATTTCAGTCCAGAAGAGCTAGACTCCGCCATGCAGGAGATGGAGGAGTACACGCGCGACGAGCAAGCCAACAATGTCGTCACGTCTCGAGAGGTGTTCGTCACTGTTGGGACGGCGATGGATGAAGATCAACCCGGACGAGCTCCGCCTACAGCTCTAGACAAAGGGAAGGGACCACCTGTTGATGACGACATTGATCGCGCAAAGGTCATGCCCCCTCCGCCTAATCCAGTGCAACAGCCGCAGGAACTCGGCACTGGCCCGAGCAACAACAACACCGCAAACTTGCCGCCTCTGGCATCTACGTCAGCTGCTTCCCAAGTTACTCCAGATGATAGAGTGATGTATGGCAATCTGCTCATTGAGCCACTGACCGTGGCTCATATCCAGAACGTGACCCAACTTGATGAGAAGCGCTAGCAGCTGCTGGAGGAAGCGCATGCCATCCCGGAGCAAGGCGCTAAGCTAGATCAAAATCTGGTTAACGCGCAGAAATCCATAGAGAAAGATAGAGCGATGGAGGCTGAGTACAAGACTCTGCTGCAGCAGCAGAAGGCCAAGAAAGCTCTGGCTCGCGTCATCAACGATCCTGGTGTATAACGGAACCTAGGATGGGCTCCCCCGAAGCCGGCACAAGCCAAGCCATACATTGACAGTGAAGGCAAATAGGTGATGCCCACCCCTCTCCTCAACCTCGCCGTCGCCAAGACCCTTCTGGAGCAGGATCGATCGCCCGAGGTGGTGGAACAGGTTTATGACCTAGTGGCCAAGGCGGTGAAGTAGCAGGAAAAGGCCATCTCTCAGAGGCTTGAGTCTGACCCAGCGTTTTGCCAGTCTAGCCAGCATAAGCCGCCACGGGACAGATCTCCTCTTGATGTCGGGTCGCAGACGGGTTCATCAGAACAAAGACGGAGGGATGCGCGCAACAGGAAGGATGCTATCCCCATATCCTCCGACCACAGAGAAAAGGCCCGACATCGTCGCCCATCGCCACCGCCCTAATCCCCCCGACATCGCGAAGACCCCAAGGCTCACCATAATACGGATATGCCCCCGCCAAGGAAGAGAGGCATCGTCATCCGCGACAACGTGGAGCAGACCCGTCATGACGGAGAGAGCAACCAAGGACACAAGAGCAGGTCGCGCTATGACTCTCCATGTCCGAAAAGCAATCGCGGCAAGCGCGAGGCGTCGCAGGAGGGTAATAGCGAGAAGGCTAACCCACCGCCACCTTCGCCTCCGTCGCCACCTAGCAGTCACCATGGCGGAGGAGGCCCGCGTCGTTCACGCAGCCCATCCCCTGTTGACAAGAAGAAAGAAACCCGGAGCCATACGACGCTCGTTCGCGGATTGATAAGATCCACGAGGCCCGGGAAGGACCATACCTGGGACCATGTTGTTTTGGACCCATGATATGGTCTGCAACTTACCCCAATGGTTTCCGGATTGACAAGACCATCAAGCCCTATGACGGCACCACCAAGCCAACTACATGGTTGCAGTATTACGGCAACGTGGTGGAGATCGCCGGGGGTAACCCCGACATCGCCGTCAAGTACCTCCCATTGATGTTGGCGGGCACAGCCCGTTAATGGATTGATGACTTACCGGAGAAATCCATCTGCAATTGGTTGGACATGAAGAAGCATTCACCAAGAACTTTGAGGGTACGTACAAACATCCCTACACTATTGGCGATCTACAGCGGTGCGTGCAAGAGAAAGACGAGACATCTCGCACCTACCTCTCCCGCTGGCTGGATATGAAGAATTCCTGCGCAGGAGTGCATGCTCAGACCGCCATGGCCGCCTTCATCGTTGGGTTGGAAAGGGGCACGTTGCTCCAACATAAGCTGAAGCGCTTGCAGGACAATCACCAGCTTGACTTGAACCAGATGATTCAGTTGGCTAGTGAGTTCGCAGTTGCCGATGACGATGCTCGTGGCTCTCTGCCGGCAACGGCCGTTCCAACTCAAGCTCGGAGGAATAGCAGCACAAAGCGGAAAACCGCTCCAGAAGAAAAGCAAACTCCTGACATGGTCACCATGAACTTTTCAGGACGAGATGATGGCGGACAACGTGGCCGAGGACGGGGAGCTTGTCGTGGGCAGCAACGATGAAGTGAAACTACCTCGGCACCGCTCCGCGTTCCCCAAACCTACGAAGATTACCGCGATATGCCATTCCTCATACACCTCGATGCCACCGGCAAGGCCACCCATACCAATCGACACTGCAAGTTCGTCAACAACCTCATGGAGGACCTGGAGTCCGGCTACAAGCGAAGTCAGAAGAACAGACCGCGAGGCAAGGGCAAGGGGAAGAAGAAGGAGGAGGAGTCAAAGGATTCAAGTGACATGGACGAGGATGTTGACCCCAAGCATGCCGCCAAGAGCGACGACAAGGGCAAGAACCCCTTCGTGAAGGAGGCGCCAGTCTACCACACTTTCCTTGACACCCCCACCGTCTGACAATAGAAGACCTCTATGAGGATACTGATGGCCACTCTACCCCCAGTTCCCCAGTACCTGCACTGGTCGTAAGTTCCACTTACTTGGGACAGGAAGGATCACCTAGACCTCATCCCTACGGAGAATCAATACGCCATGGTCATCAACCCCTTGATTGACGGCGTGGAGTTCACCAAGTGTATGGTGGATAGTGGAAGCAGCATCAACATCATGTACCTGGATACACTACAGAAGATGAACTTGATGGAGGCAAACCTAAGGCGGACCAACACCATCTTCCACGGCGTAGTTCCTGGTCGGGAGGCTCGGTCCCTTGGGTGCATCACACTTCAGGTTGCCTTTGGCGATGTTGATAATTACCGCCAAGAGCGCATGACCTTTGAGGTGGTCCCCTTCAAGAGCGTGTACCACGTCATATTCGGCCGCGACATATTCCACACCTTCATGGCCAAGCCATGCTTCGTCTACAACAAACTCAAGATACCCAGACCAAACGGTGTCATCACTGTATCCGGAAGCTTTACCAAGGCAAGGGACTGCGAGATTAATGAAGCAGCCTTCACGGAAGCTGTCCTCTACAGCAAACAATTCAAAGAGATCCAGAGCAAGGTCGATGACTCAGAGATGCCCGCGTCAAAGAAGAAGATCTCCGACTCCGCTCCTGCACTCAAGGCCGCCATCGAGACCAAGCCGGTGGAACTTGTGGTAGGAGATGCCTCCAAGATCACCGCCATTGGGACGAACCTGGATCCCAAATAGGAAAGCGCGCTCGTCGAGTTCCTCCGTGATAATAGGGACATCTTTGCTTGACAACCTGCCGACATGAAAGGTGTACCTAGGGAACTTGCTGAGCACAACTTAAACATTGATCCAAAATGTAAACCAGTGAAACAACCTCTACGACGCGTCGGAGACGAGAAGAGACGCGCCATTGGCAAAGAAATAGCTAGGTTACTTAAGGCTAGATTTATCTGAGAAGTCCTTCACACCCGATGGGTGGCCAATCCAATACTTGTCCCCAAAAAGGGAACCAAAGAATTAAGAATGTGCGTTGATTACACCGGCTTGAACAAAGCATGCCCCAAAGATCCGTTTGCTTTGCGTCGCATTGACCAAGTCATTAAATCGACGGCTGGCTCGGAACTTTTGTGTTTTCTCGATGCATACTCAGGATACCACCAGATCAAGATGAGGAAGTCGGACCAATTGGCCACTTTGTTCACTACCCCATATGGCACGTTTTGCTATGTCACGATGCCCTTTGGGCTGAAAAACGCATGTGCTATGTACCAACAGACAATGCAACGTGGCCTGCACAATCAAATTGGTCCAAACGTTCACGCTTACGTGGACGATATAGCGGTGATGTCTAAAAAGTCAAATGACTTAATCTCCGACTTAAAAGAAACCTTTGATAATCTCCGGAAATACAACATGATGCTTAACCCTAAGAAGTGCGTCTTCGGGGTTCCAACCGGCAAATTGTTGGGCTTCATCGTTTCCCAACGTGGAATCGAGGTCAACCCAGAGAAAATCAAGGCCATCTTAAACATAAACCGTCCGACATGCCTAAAGGACATTCAACTTATAACATGTTGTGTTGCAGCAGTTAGTCGGTTCGTCAGCCGACTTGGAGAGAAGGCCTTGCTGCTGTACAAGTTGCTGAAGAAGGCAGACAAATTCACGTGGACGGATGAAGCAGATGCAGCATTGAAGCAGCTCAAGGAGATTCTTTCCTCTGCGCCCATTCTTGCAGCACCTGAGCCTGGAGAACGCCTGTTAATTTACATGGCGTCAACCAACCGGGTAATCAGCATCGTCGTCGTGGTAGAGCAGAAGGAACCAGACTATGAGCATGGAGTTCAGCGACCATTCTACTATGTGAGTGAGGTCTTGACGGAGTCTAAGCAGTGTTACCCGCACTACCAGAAGATAGCTTATGGAGTATTCCTTTCTTCTCTGAACTTGAGGCACTACTTTCAGGAGCACCCAATCACAGTGGTGATCAAAATTCCACTGTCCGACATTATCAACAATAGCGACGCTACAGGAAGCGTCGCGAAGTGGGGCATTGAACTTGCCTCCTTCGAGATCACCTACAAGAGACGTGACTCTATCAATTCACAAGCCTCGGCGGATTTTATCACGGATTGGACGGAGATGCCAGATGCTACTCCATTGCCGGACCAGAGTACTGGGTGATGAACTTTGACGGATCAAAGTTCTCAATGGCTCGGGGGCTGGTGTATTGCTACAGTCACCAACTGGCGACAAGCTACACTATGTTCTGCAAATCCACTTCGAGGCTACAAACAACATGGCGGAGTATGAAGCACTCATTCACGGACTACGTGTAGCCAAGGATATTGGCATCAAGCACATAGTTTGCTATGGAGATTCCAAATTGGTTGCCCAGCAGGTGGCTGGCACCTGGAATGCGTGGAACCCTATGATGGAGGCATATCAAGACGAAGTGGACGAGATAGCCCAGTGCTTCTTGGGATACGAGGTCAAGTATGTACCTAGGGAGCAAAATGAGGCGGCTGATCTGCTATTTAAGCTTGGATCAGGGCGCAAACGAATTACGCCAGGAGTTTTTCTAGAGCATCTGTGGACACCATCCGTGAAGGGATCCGACATCGACAACCCGGATAGAGTTGACTCTTTTGTCCACATTGTGGTAAAGGTCCCTCCGGCTTGGAAAAAACCGTTCATGGAATATCTCGAACACGGAACTTTGCCCGACGACGAGGTCGAAAGATGGCAAATAGTACGACGAGCAAAGGGTTATACCATAGTCAATGGACAACTCTACAAAAGGAGCACTACTGGTGTATACCTAAAGTGTGTTTCCCAGCTAGAAGGTATGGAAATCCTACGTGAAATCCATCTCGGAGATTGCGGGCATCACGCGGCTCCTCGGTCGTTGGTCGCGAAAGCCTTCCGGCAAGGATTCTACTGGCTGACCGCGAAGGCGGACGCCAACAAGCTGGTTGAGACATGCATGGGATGCCAGTATTATTCCCGACAACCACATGTTCCTGCTGAAGAATTGCAAACAATACCAATAACTTGGCCGTTTGTAGTCTGGGGGCTAGAGATGGTGGGACCATTATAAATGGGACCATGTTGATTTACACATCTACTAGTAGCAGTTGATAAATTCACTAAATGGATAGAAGCTAAACCCATTAGAAAGCTTGATGGAGCAACTACCCTCAGGTTTGTTCTCCCACATAGCATTATCACCAACAACGGCAGCAACTTGTCACTCGGAGAAGTGGAGGCTTATTGTTGGGAGAACAGCATCCGACTTGATCTTGCATCTGTGGCACATCCACAATACAATGGTCAGGTTGAGCGAGCCAATGGATTAATTCTGCTGGGGATCAAGCCACGTCTTGAGGCACCGCTACATAGAGCAGCTAGAGCCTGGGCGGAAGAATTGCCATCTGTGTTGTGGAGTTTATGAACTACACCCAACAGATCCACCGGCTACACCCCTTATTTTATGGTATATGGAGCATAAGCCATCCTACCTTCCGACATACTTCATGATGCACCAAGGGTTGCCGCCTACGAAGAAGATGACGCTAAAGAATCCAGACGCCTAGATGTGGACCTTCTCGAGGAGGAGCGCGTTTTGGCATGCCAAAGATCCGCCATCTACCAACAGAAGCTACATAGCTACCATAGTCGCCGCGTTCGGCATCGCTCGTTTAAAGAGGGGGATTTGGTGCTCCGACTTAAGAAGAAGTCACACAAATTATCCCCGCCATGGGAAGGACCGTTCATCATAACCAAGGCGCTACTCAATGGGTCTTACTACCTCGTTGACAATCGTGAACTGAAGGATAGACCGAACAATGATCATAAGCGTAAGCGACGTGACCCGGATGATGACTACCCGGAGCTTGATCAGCCATGGAACATAGCACAACTACGTCCTTTTTACACTTAGCGTTTTTTATCTAATTGTGTACCTCTTATATGATCAATGAAATAAAGCTCTCTGGTTCACTCATATTTCTGAGTCTTTTACCTCCTTTAATGTTCATTTTTGGATCATATAAAACCTTTATGCACAACTTTTGCGATTGCACTTGTGAAAGTTCCGCCTACGGGCGTTAGCTTAAGTTTTCTGGTCTACATGTTCTTTGTCGTTTTTATGTGTATTCTGAAGTAGTGACTTTCGGCACTTATTGTCGGCGATTTTGTGCTTAGGTTATTGACGGTGCCATTGGGCATCATCACCTGAGCGCATGGTTCTGACAAAAAGTCTTCCGACTCACGAAAAGTCAAGCATCAGAACCAAAGTAATGGATAAGCCATCACTTGCTTAAAAATATATACATGATGGAACTAGTTCTTAAGTAGCAGGACATACATAATTGTTTTCCGCCTTAAGTTAATACATAGTTTTTTACGCATGCACATCACAAAGGAAACAAATATTACAAATTGTTTTTCATTCCTTTGGCGCATGTGACTTGGAAGCAGCGTCATCGACAGCGGGAGAGTCACCCTCAAAGTCGGCAGTGCGAAGATACTCGGAGGAGCTTTGGTCACCACTATCGATGGTATTCATTGGCACAAAGACGTTGACATCGACTAACTCGGCAACTCTGGTTTCATCACCCGCGAGTGAAGATAAGATGGATTCATGGCTTATCTCCTTGCCATCGTCATCTACGTCGGGAATACCTGAGGTTACCGTGTCAATGTCGGCATTCTCGTAGTGTGCCTTGACCATGGACAGTGCCATCCTCGCACCAGCCCGTGCACATGAAGATTTCCAGCTTGTGATATGCTTGGGGGCTCGGCGCAGGATCTTCGAGTACTTCGCCACAGAGTCCGATGCCTTGATGTTGATATGGAGGGGCTTGGCAATCTCTTTGGCCTACGTGATGGCGGTGTTGATGAAGTTGCCAGCAAGAACCATGCATTCCTTTGCCATAGGAGGTGATCGGGTTAAACCCATAGGAGCTACAAATTCCGACAAGGAGCACATGAGTTCAAAATGTCAAAGTATCCAGCTTATAGAAATGCAAGACGGAGAATCACTTACTGAAGATGCTAGCCTTAGCTTGCCAGAGGGTATCTGCCAAGGAGTCTCGTTCTTGTTGGAGGAGCTTGTACGCTTCATGTTGGCGTTGATTCTTCTCATCGGCAGCTTTCTTCTGATCTTTTAGGATCGAGATCTCCTCCTTCAAGAGGTTCATCTCCTCGGTGGCGGAGTCCTGCAAGGCTTTCATTAAGTCCTCATGCATTTTCAGCATGTCCTTCTCTCCTGCTTAAGGATTTTGTTCTCGCTAGCCAGCTCTTGAATGTGCTTGGATTTCTCAACAATGTCCTTGGCCTTGGCAATGGTTTCTACAAGTCGGAGAAAGCAAAGTACATAGTGAGTAATCGTAGAATACACAAGTTCAAGTCAGGATACAAAAAATAAAGGAAAAAATAGACGCTTGCTCTTGATGATATGTTCCTTCAAGAAGGCAGTTTTACCCTTTTCGGCTTCCTGGCCCGCGCACATCTTTTGGTACTTGTCGTTGGCCATGCCCCTCTGAGCATTCTCGTTCTATGGAACAAAGAAGAATTAAATGTTGTTTGGTCTACTTGGAGTGTCGGGGGGATAACCCCCGGTAGGGTCATGAGAGGGGAAACATAGCGCAACTGGGTTGGCTCCGAGTGAAAAATGAACCAGGCCGGGTAAGAACGGCCGGGTAAGATAAGCATGAAAGCCGAGATACAAACTATCTCGGCTCGTATAGGACAAAGTTGTAACCCTTGCAGGTACCAACGAGCCGAGTCAAGAAGGACGCGTGGTACCTTTCCGAGTAAGGTTCGGGAAGGACCATGGTAAAGCGTGGTCAAAAGAGAAGGGCGACGCCGGGTGACACAAAAGGAGCTGGGTGACGCTCAAAGCAAGCGCTGACATACAAAGTAACAACATGACGCCAAAAAGAACCAGAAGCAGCGTACCAGAAGACCGTTAGCTGTCAAGCTTTATGGACCAGCCCATATTGTAGGGACCAAGATCCAAACAATAAACCCTAGAACCCAAAGGGGTATTAGCTAGCACTTCCTATATAAGGGAGGGCATAGCAGTAGTAGTAGGAGGTTAGACGAAGTAGAGGATAGGGGCTGCGTACTCAAGCCAACACAGCTCAAGGAGCACTTGTAATCTTTGGGGTATCAATCAAGTTGTCAAGTGTGGAGAGTTCTTCTTGTTCTTCGTGCATGGCTCGACCGTGCAATCCCTCCCCGGTGACCACAAGCACCCATTCGGCCACCAACTTAAGCCTACCCATGGCATCTACCGTGCCACCACCACGACAGTTGGCGCCCACCGTGTGGACAAAGTAGGTGCTTGATGGAGTCTTCATCCGTACGGGCAACATCATCGCCAAGACCGGCGAGCGCGTCTACTCCGGCCTCATCCAGAGGTTTGGAGCGCTCAACTTTGTCAGCGACAACGCGGGCTGCTTCGGGACCAAGTCGTTCCCAAGGGGCGGTCGCTTCATCAAATTCGGCGAGCAACAGGTCTACGTCACGGTGCGCGTGGAGCGCGCATATCCTGAGCACGTCGTCCTGGCGCCGGATCCCCTAACGGCACCAGTCGCTAGGAAGCCTCTCCAACTCGTCTCCATGGAGGTAATGATGACTGCACCAAACCCCGTAGCTCCCACAGTAGTTCCAGTGGTAAATGAAAACACAGAAGGAGGAAATCATGAGGAAACGCCAAGTGCTGCAAGAACAACAAAGGCGCCGCTGGAGAAACCAGAGAACATAGCTAGGAGCAAAAGAGCTAAGGAGCTACAGGAAGCGATAGACAAGTTGGCAGAGCCAGTGGCACAAGCAACTAACCCGGCGCATGTGCAAGCCGAGTTGGAAGAAACCAGGATAAAAGTCCTGGAGAAAGCAAAATAACTAGCACAGTTACAGCAGGATGTGGATATCACTATCCGAGAGCTTAACTCGGCAAATCGAGTCAAGGGCGCAAAGACCCGGCATGATACAATGAGATTGAGAGGAAGGAACCTCAACGAAGAGCTGGCAGATGCGACATCAAAGATAACACCAGAGAACAGCAATGAGACGGCCATGCGCCCAACGTACAACACAGCGGCAGCTAATCTGCGAGCGGCAGAAGTAGCAATGGCAGAGTTACCCCACTTGGAGGGGGAAGCGAAGAAAAGGCAGCAAGAACGGGCCAATGAGTTAGTAAAATAAACCAGGATGCTGAATGAGGCGTATTACAGAGAAAATCCGGGTATAGCAGGGAGATCACAGCTGGTTCACTCGGCAACTCCTGTTCCGGCAAGATCGGCTGGGCACACGACATCCTCACCAGGAGCGGCACCTAGGCCAAGAAAAGAAAAAAGTGTGGATTCTGGAAGAAACAAGCAGATGGTCGCCTATGATCTGGCAGTAGTTCAAGGAAACCCGGCGCATACGCAAGGGGAAAAAATAAATAATCCCCAAGAAAAGGAAAACCAGGAAAAAATTGGACAGAGAAATGACAACGGAGGGCAAAATTTTGCGCCTCATACTCGGCGCGCAACTCACTCGGCGGGAGGAGGAAATCCAACTCCGCATAACGCACCAGCTCAGCCGGAAAGAAGACAGCAGAGCACAGGAAAAGCAGTTCAACAGCCAGCTGACCCGAACGCGAATATGTATAATGATGGTTACTCGACTATGGTAAATGATGGGTATGAGCTGCCGGATCATGCATATCAAGCAATGGGAGCGAGATACGGAGGTAGGAACCTTTAGCCGGATGATGCTAGGCTGAAGCTTGACCGCATAAAAATGGCAGAGATAATTGAATCACAAGGTCCGCAGGGTCCACCATGTTTTGGCCCAAGGATCATGAAGGAGCCGCCGGTGCCGAATTTCCAGCTGGCCAGAGGGACAAAAACATATGATGGAAGCACAAAGCCAGAGGATTGGCTCATAGATTATGGAACCGCTGTGAAAATCATGCAGGGAAACTTGAGATGGGCAGTATGTTATGTACCGCAGTTGCTGGAAGGACCAGCTCGGGTATGGTTGAACAATTTGCCACCCGAAAGCATCAACAGTTGGATTGATTTTCACGACGCCTTCGTGAGCAATTTCACGAGCACTTACAAGAGGCTGAATCGCCCACAGCAACTAGCAATGTGCAATCAAAGACCGAATGAGACAGACAGGGAGTTCCTCACAAGGTGGTGTACGATGCGTAACTCTTGTGAAGGGGTAATCGAGTCACAAGCAATCGCATGGTTTGCACAAGGGTGTAGACATGGGAGTGTGTTGTGGCAAAGGTTACAAAGATATATGACGGCAAGCCTAGCAGAGACGATAAGAATCGCCGACTCGTACACGTTAGGAGATCCGACTCAGCCGCTGCTCATGTCGGTAGACGGGATGACAGAGACTTGGATCTATGACGCTGCCGGGTCGCAAAGGCGCCAGGAGAGATCCGAATACAGAAGCAAGAGAAGAGACGAGAGGCCGGATTACAGGTATGGTTCGGCTCAGGTTGCAGCAGTGAGTCAGGATCATCCAGATGCTGGAAGCAGTCAGCGTCAAAGGACAAATGGTCAACAACAATGGGTGCCAAAGAATGACGGCAAAAGGCCATACGATCAGAAGAAACAGTATCAGGACCGACAAAAATACACCTATGATATGATGCTAGATCAGCTTTGTAAGTTTCACACGCCTAGTCCGAGTAAGCCGGCAAATCACTCAACAAGGCAATGCACTTGGTTTCAGAAAGGAGATAGAGTGGACTCGCCGAATAAGCAGCTTCCACCACCTCCCCCTCCACCACTTATAGGAGGAAATGCTCAAGCAGTAGGAGCAGATAACAGATATGAAAACAGGCAGCCGAGATATTAGAATCAGGAGAGAAGAGAAGCTGTGCACCAGGTGCACAATCCAAGAGGTGATGATGCTCATATCGGCCACGGAACCAGAAATGAGTACAGAGAACATCACTAGAGCTATGTTGTCTTTGTCATAGAGCCAAATGACAAGAAGAGCCAGCAGCGACGAATGATGGAAGTGAATGCCACGATGCCGACAATTCCCAAGTACATGCATTGGTCTGAGCAAGAGATAACTTGGAGTATAAAGGATCACCCCAAGATCATGCCAACCCCAGGAGGATACGCTCTGGTTCTGGATCCAATGTTCATGGGCCCAGATATCAACGTGAAATTTTCAAAGGTATTAATCGATGATGGCAGTAGCATCAACATCATGTACAAGGATACTATGCTCAAGTTAGGCATTACCATGAACATGCTGGAGCCAACTAAGACCACTTTCCACGGGATTGTGCCGGGATTGTCCTGTGAGCCTATTGGCAAGATCTGGGTCGATGTCTTATTCAGCAATAGAGAAAATTGTCCCACTAAAGCCATAGAGTTCGAGGTAGTAGATTTGGTCAGCTCGTATCATACCTTACTCGGCAGGACGGCTATGGCAAAGTTCATGGCTACTCCTCACATCGCTTGCTTGAAGATGAAGCTGCCAGGCCCATGTGGGGTGATCACAGTTGAAGGAGATTACAAAAGATCTATTGCGTGTGCCTCAGCCGGATCTTCACTGGCCGAGTCACTCGTCATAGCACAAGAGAAAAGTCAGATGTTGGAGGTGGCAGCATTGGCCAAAGTAGCACAAATGTCCATGCCGGCACTCACCAACCCGCATGGCATTGTGTCATTTCAAGCTACCAAGGAAACCAAGAAGGTGCAGGTGTATGAAACTTTCCCAGAGCGCACAGTAACCATTGGGGCTGGCCTTACAGATAAATAGGAAAGTGAGCTCACCAGCTTCCTCCGTGAGAATCGAGACATCTTTGCATGGTCCACTCAAGATCTGCAAGGGGTTCCGAGGGAGCTGGCTGAGCACTCTCTTCATGTAAGACCAGATGCAAGGCCGGTGAAGCAACCCCTCCGCCGCTTCGCCGAATATAGGAGGAAAGTAATAGCGTCCGAGATTGCAAGACTTTTAGCTGCTGGATTCATCATGGAAGTGCTGCACCCGGACTGGTTGTCAAATCTAGTCCTGTTCGAGAAGAAAAAAGATGACCCGAACGTGGCAGTGGTATGGTGCATGTGTATTGATTACACGAACCTCAATAAGGCGTGTCCAAAAGATCCATTTCCTCTACCTCGAATCGATCAAGTCATAGATTCTACTGCTGGGTGTGAGTTGTTGTCATTTGTGGATGCGTATTCAGGATTCCATCAAATTCCACTGAATCCAAATGATCAAATAAAGACAGCTTTTATCACCCCGTACGGGGCTTATTGCTATCGCACCATGCCATTCGGATTGAGAAATGCAGGCGCAACATATCAAAGATGCATGCAAAAATGCTTGCAAGATCAATTGGACAAAAATGTTCAAGTATACATCGATGACGTGGTAATAAAAACCAAACAAAGTCATACTCTAATTGAGGACTTGCGTCAAGCATTCGCAAACTTGAGAAGATTCCGGATGAAACTTAACCCGGAAAAATGTACATTTGGTGTCCCGGCTGGAAAGTTACTCGGATTCCTTGTATCCAGCCGAGGAATTGAAGCTAACCCGACAAAGACCAGGGCCATCGAAAGAATGGAATTGCCAAAAACCCTCAATGATGTCCAGAAGTTTACTGGATGCCTGGCTTCATTGAGCAGGTTTGTTAGTCGGCTAGGCAAAAAAGCCCTACCACTATATCATCTGATGAAGAAATCAGACAAATTCACATGGACACAGCAAGCTGATAGCGCTTTCCATGAATTAAAGAAAATGTTGGAAACAGCACCAATATTAGCGTCACCACTATCCAAGGAGCCAATGCTACTCTATGTCGCCGCAACCAACAGAGTTGTAAGTGCAGTAATAGTGGTTGAATGTGAAGAAGGGGGCAAATCAGTCCAAAGACCAGTATATTACTTGAGAAAAGTGTTCTCTGTCTCGAAACAGAATTACCCGCATTATCAGAAGATGACATATGGGGTATATATGGCAGCAAAAAAGCTGAAACATTATTTTCAAGAACACCCAATCCGGGTAATATGCGAGGCACCCATCTCGGATATATTGGGCAGCAAAGATGCCAGCGACCGAGTAGCTAAATGGGCCATTGAACTAGCACCATACACTCTACAATATGATAGGCGGGATGCAATAAAATATTAATCCATTGCAGATTTCTTTATAGAATGGATGGAGATGCAGTACGAGCCACCGTTGCCAGATCCATATTACTAGAAAATGCATTTTGACGGGTCCAAGACGCGAATAGGTCTAGGCGCCGGGATAGTGCTCACATCTCCAAAGAGGTATCAACTGATGTATGTCTTGCAGATTCATTTTGCTGCTTCTAACAACGTTTCCGAGTATGAAGCACTCATCCATGGCATTAAAGTGGCCAAGGAAATTGGTATCAAAAGGATCATGTGTTTTAGCGATTTGGATTTGGTGATTCAGCAAGTGTCTGGACATTAGGACGCACTGGACGCAAACATGGCATTATATCGCTTCCACGTGCAGCAAATTTCGGGATATTTTGACGGTTGTGAATTTCATCACATTCCTAGAGCAAAAAATGAGGCAGCAGATGTGTTATCCAAGCTAGGATCATCTAGACAAGCAATACCACTAGGGGTAGCATTGGAGCATCTCAGGAAGCCATCGATCAAGCCGTCACCAGAGTCCGAATCAATCAGGGTCATCCCGGAGAGTCAGGAATCAGAGGCAGTGCCAATGGATATCGACTCAGGGGTAGGTTCGAGTCACTCGGGGACTGATCCGTTGACCTCAGGGGTAGCCGAATCACACTCGGGGACTCCTCAGGTTATGTCGGCAGAGCATATCTCGGCGGAACCAATGGACATTGATGTTGAAGCATACTCGAAACCACTAATACCAACGTGGGCACAACCAATATTCATTTTTTTGAAAGATGGAACCTTGCCGAGTGATGAAACACTAGCAAGGCAAACGACATGAAAATCAAAAGCATACACCATAATCAACAAGGAACTCTACAAGCGAAGTGCGACAAGTGTACTGCAGCGTTGCATCAGCTCAGAGCAAGGCCAGGAGATCTTGTTGTATATCCATCAGGGAGAGTGCGGGCACCATGCGTCATCAAGAGCGTTGGTAGCCAAGGCATTCAGACATGGGTTCTACTGGCCAAGCGCATTGGCACAAGCAGAAGAGTTAGTCGGAAAATGCAACGGTTGTCAACACTATGCGTCCAAGTCACATTTGCCAGCGTCAGAATTGAAGACTATACCAATCACGTGGACTTTTGCAGTGTGGTGCCTGGATATGGTAGGACCATTCAAACCAGCAAGAGGAGGCATGACTCATATCTTGGTCATGATTGATAAGTTCACCAAGTGGATAGAAGTGAAGCCAATCAAGAAATTGGATGGTAAAATAGCTGTCACATTCCTAAGGGATATAATCCTCAGATATGGCTACCCGCACAGTGTGATCACTGACAATGGCACAAACTTTGCCGAAGGGGCTTTTGCTCGCTTCTGTGGGAAACACCGAATAAGACTCGACGTAGCGTCAGTCGCCCACCCAGAATCAAATGGACAAGTTGAACGGTCTAATGGCTTAGTTCTGTCCGGGATAAAAACCCCGCTTAATGGAACCACTCCAAAGATCACCTGGTTGTTGGATAGAGGAACTACCCTCAGTACTGTGGAGCTTAAGAACGACTCCGAACCGATCAACTGGTTATACGCCATTTTTCCTTGTATATGGGGCTGAAGCAGTTTTGCCTGCCGACATAGAATATGACTCGCCAAGGATAAGACAATACTCGGAAGCCGAGGTGAAAGAGGCCCGAGAAGATGGAGTAGATTTACTCGAAGAAGCAAGGGAACTGGCATTTTCCAGATCTGCTATATATCAACAAAATCTCCGACGCTGGCATAGCCGGAAAGTGCAACCTCGTGTTTTCCGAGAAGGAGATATGGTGCTAAGGCTGGTGCAGCGCACAGCCGGAATGCATAAATTATCGCCTCCTTGGGAAGGTCCATTCATTGTAAGCAAAGCATTGCACAATGATTCCTATTATCTCATAGACGCTCGTGAAGTGCAAAAGAACAAGGCGGATAGGTCAGGAGATGAAACCAAAAGGCCATGGAATGTGGCTCTGCTTCGTCCCTTCTACATTTAGGAGTAGCAGTGCATGTATCACTCGAAATCTCATATGTCGGATGTGTTTGCCGGCTATGTGCTAATAATAAAATGGTATGATTCAAAAAACTGACTTGGTGTTTATCCCTTAGGCTTTCCATTTCAATTATTTTACGTCGACTGGCGTGATACCCGGAATTTATTTCGAAACAAGTAGTGTTTACTCGGAAGAAATCAACTCTTCGACTATGTTGTTGTCCAAAACCACGGCTTGATGGCAAGCAAGAGAAAAAGATCTAAGACGGGTAAACACGAACGCCGAATAAGTACAAGGGAGAAACGCGATTCGGCTTTAGTTTGTGCCTAACTCTCTACAGGTTGTGTTATACTATGTGTCGAGTAATCTCGGCCAAGTTATCCAAGTTTCATATCCGCTAACTAAATCCTTCGTACTTTGAGATCCTAATGTCGAACGCCAAAAAATGGTAGACAAGGGCCAAAGGCAAGGAAAGGTGACACGACAAAATGAAACTCGGGGACTTGTCCTTGAGTGGTTGGCACTCAAAGCATAACGCAAATATATAAAGCCTATCACAAGGCACATAGTCAAACTTCAAGTGCAATGTACGTTACATCTGTACCCGGCATACCGGGGATCTAATAAAAGTTTGAATATTTGTTGCCCTAAGGAGCAGGAGAACTCGGAGGAGCATTCTTGGAACCAGGAGTGCTCGGAGCATCGGCCGGGTGAGGGGCATCTGCGGCCGGGTCATCTGGATCATCTGACTCGGTCACCTCGCTGTCGCCATCTTCTTCAGCAGGAACTTCGACGAGTAGATCTCCAAGGTCGAGGAATCTGGGGCATTCACACCAAGCGTGCACCATGGTGTACTCGATCATAGCATAAGCTCGCTCTTGGCGCTTCTTGATCAGCTCTGGGACGTTCAACCATTTGCCATCTCCCCTTATGCGAGCAAGAACATCAAGTTTGATGTCCTCGTACCATGAAAGCACGAAGGAGAGAGCCTTGCCCGCTGCAGCCCGGCCGGCCGACTCACACCATTGATCCAGCCGGTCTTCAGTAAGGAGTAGTCTCTCGGATAGCGGTTCGATTAGTTCGGGTGGGTATTCATCCGACCAGAGCATGCTAAACACATGTATAGCCGCTTTGATCAAGTCCACACCGCAAGATCTGGGGGTCTTCACTCGTTCAGACACCGCTGCAAGGAGCTCCTCCATGGACACATCGCCGTCAGCAGGAGCACCAGCCTCAGCTCTCACTTTCTTCATGGCTCGGATGGAAAACATGTTGGCCACAGGAAAGTTCTCTGCAAGCAAAAGGAGAAAGTTAGCAAATATCAAGGGCAGATGAATGAAATCCAGCAGGACTTGGACAATGCGTAAAGAGTAAGAACTCACTACAGAGAAAGAAGTTGATGGCGGCGAGCTTGCTATGCCAAGTCTTGGTCTTGGCTTGAAGGGCGTCGAAGTTCATATTGGTCAACTCGACCAATGACTTGGCCTCGTCGAGCAACTTCTTAGTCTTCTCGGCGCTAGCAGCCTGCTCCTCGCTCTTCTCGGCAAGCTCCTCCTTCAGCGCTTTCACCTCGGCCAAGTGCTTCTCCTCCGTCTCAGCCATTAGTTTCTTCAGCCGAGTCACCTCATCTCGCTCCTTCTGGAGTTCGGCTTGGTGCTTCTCTGCTTATTCAGAACAAATGTTTATTAGTACCAACAGAAAAATTTCAGCAGTTGGCTTAGGGAGGTAAGAAATTTACTCTCGGCCTCGCTGATTTGTGAGTGAAGTTCATTGATGGTGGACCGAGCAGTGGCTGTGAGACAAGAGTGAGAGGAAAAATGAAAAGATGAACCAAGGAGAATTACACCAAAAATAGAAAAGGGAAAAGCAAAGATGTTACCTTGGCCGAAGGTGTCAGTCTGTAGCTTCTCATATGCAAGTTCAAGCTTGCGATGCGCCAGGACGAGAGCTTGGTGCACCTTGGTGCACTTGTTATGCGTAAGCTAATCAAATAAGACAGATAACAAAGAAAGAGTCGAATCAGGCGACCTGCCGAATAAAGGAGCTTAAGAGCTTACAGCCGAGTAAGTTCCTTACTCGGCAGTAACCTCGAGGGCTAGGAATTGAAGCTCTAACGTGAGTTTGGCATGAAGGAATCAAAGAGCTTAAGGGCTTACTGCCGAGTGAGTTTCTTACTCGGTAGTAACCTCGAGGGCTAGGGATCGAAGTTCTAACATACAAGCTTGGAGTAAAGGATTTGAAGGCTAAGTGACTATTGAAGAGATTACAGCCGAGTAAGTTTCTTACTCGACTATAACCTCGGGGACTAGGTGATATGTATAAAGGAAATACTCAATGATACAAAAGAGTAAGAACTAATTTACCTCATTCACTTTGTCGGCGCGGGCCATCAGAGAAATGGCCTGTTGGGTCGTGTCGGAGACAACCTTGGGGCCCAGCTTCAACTTCTTCCCGGCACGAGTGCTGACCTCCTGCTCGCCTGCTGCATTCCATGCCACAGCGTAAGGTTTAGCCGAACCAAGGCTCTTGCCACTGAGCGTCCGAGTAAGAACTCGACCCGTTTTCAGGGCGGTTCCCACAGTGGCACGGGTTGCAGCGGTAGAAGTATGGAGGGTAATAGCCCTGGAGTCATCACCTGACCCGACAGCCGCAGATTCATCCCCCTTACCCGTTGAAGCGAGCATTGTCGCCGACGTCGGAGGCCGGATCTGAGGAGCAGAACCCGGAGCGCAAAATAGAGTTGTTTGCTTGGAAGAGGTGGATTTGCCAGAAGAGGGGCGAGTAGAACCAGAAGCCTTGGGCTGGGTCTGGCCCTTTGACAGAATTTGAGAGCGAGCAGGAGGATTTGGAGAGGATCTTGGAGCCCCCTGACTGGGTTCAGCAGTTTTGCTGGCTCCAAGATCAGGAAGTTGTTCATTCACATCAGCTTGAGGGCTGATGCTAGAGTTACTGGTGGCAGAGGTTTTCTCGGCACCAGACTTGTGGGCACCAAGATCAGGAAGTTTTTCCTAGCCAGCCCCAGGAGCACTAGCTGAATTACCCATCGGGTCTAACTAACACTGAGAAGCGTGAGCCTCAACAGTGCTAGCCTCAACCCGGATGGGACTCGGCGCCGCTGAGTCAGCTGGAGGAGGTGCAGGCCTAAGCGGCGAGGCAATGCTAGAAGCAGCCTGACTCACCGTCAGGTGCAACACTGAAAATAACAAGACATATATAAGAGAATAGAAGTGATGAGAAAGGAAAGAACAGAAAAGTCAAGGTGCGAAACTTACCCGGTGACGACCGGGTCGCGGGCTACTCGGCGCGTGACTCGGCACCCAGAAGCTTGACGAGTCTCACCCAGGCTGGCAGCAGCAGAGGCAGCAGGAGCTGCCGGACTAGGCTTGTTCTTCTTAGCCGGCTGAGTGCTGGAGGAGGTTTCGCATCGCTTCGGCTTAGCGACGGGAATCTTGCCGACTCCGCCCACGGCGAGAGGAGGGATGTCCTGTACCTAGCCAGCTGCAAAAGTAAATAACGGGCTTACTCGGATAAGCAAAAATGTTAATCTCACAAGGCATATACCTTCAAAATTGTACAATCATCATCCTCATCATCGTCAGACCAGTCTTGTAAGGGATTGCGAGATTGACTCTGTAGGGTTTCGTAGCATGGAAAACAAAAATTTTCTACCGCATACAAACAAACAAGCCAAGATCTATCTACTAGATTGTAGCAACGAGTCGATGGAATAACTCACCCTCGAAGATTCCAAAGTGTTTAACGAGAGCGGATTCTCGTGGGTGATGTAGTCGTACTCTTCCCGATCTCAAGATCGCGTAGACGATCCTTCCAAGGCTGCTCCGTAGCGCCCCATGATCGGTCACACGTTCGGTACTCGACGAAGACCTTCCTCTCCCTTGTTCCAGCAGGCAGCGGAGGTTGTAGCACTCTCCTCGCGATTCCGGCAGCACAACGGCGTGGTACCGGAAGTAGAGGGGAGATCTCGTAGGGCATCGCCTTAAGCCGGAGCGAGTATGGTGGAGTATGAGAGAGTCCTTGGTGTTCTAGGGTTTAGACACACCAAGGAGGGGACAAGACGGCGGCTAGGGTTTAGCTAGGCGGCGGATAGGGTTTGCCCTAGGGCCGGCGGCGACTATGGAGGCGGCGGCGGCTTGGGGCTAGGGTTAGAGGAGTAGGAGTTGTGTGTCTATAGGAGGGAGCCCTGCCCCTCCTTATATAGGTGGAGGGGCCGGCCGGCCAAGGGGAGGGAGAGGAGTCCCTCCCCAACTCGGCTTGGGTGGTGCGCCGGCGGTGGGAGGAAGAACTCCTCCCCCAAGTCGGTTCCCACTCCTCCTCCTCTTTCCAAAACTTGCCGTTTGACTTTCAAACTAGCCGTTTGACTTTTCAAACTAGGATTTGAATAAACCCTTTATTTTGGACAGCAAAGACACTTAGTACATGATGCAATCATTCCAACTTGTAATGACACATTCATGTACCCTTTCCCCCCGGAGTGCCGGACATTCCGGAACCTTCTAGAACATTCCCGATGAAAACACCGGAATCATTCTCCAATTCCGAAACGAAACTTTCCTTATATGAATCTTATTCTCCGGACCATTCCGGATCTCCTCGTGATATCCCGGATCCTATCCGAGACTCCGAACAACATTCGGTCTCTTTCTCATCATTCCATAACTACTCAAACAACGTCGAATCCTTAAGTGTGTCTCCCTACGGTTCGTGAATTATGTAGACATGATCGAGACACTTATCCGAACAATAACCAATAGAGGAATCTGGAAATTCATATGGCTCCCACATATTTCAACGATTACTTTGCGATCGAATGAACCACTTACATACGATACCAATTTCCCTTTGTCTCACGATAGTTTACTTATCCGAGGTTATGATCGTCGGTATCTCTGCATACCTAGTTCAACCTCGTTACCGATAAGTACTCTTTTCTCGTTCCCGTGATATGTGATCCCTTCTGAGCCAGTCACATGCTTGCAAGCTAATTGGATGACATTTCACTGAGAGGTCCCAGAGTATATCTATCCGTCATATGGATGGACAAATCCCACTCTTGATCCATGTGTCTCAACCAATACTTTCCAAACACTCAATGCCACCTTTATAGCCACCCAGTTACAGTGTGGTGTTTGATGTCATCAAAGCATCCATCTGGTAAAGGTGATATGCATGATCTCATGGTCGAAGGAATTAGGTTACTATGTATCAGAAAGCATATAGCAATTGAACTATTGAAATGACTTGATCTTTATGCTACGCTTATCTATAGGAGTATGTCCATCATATCATTCTCCTAACGATATGATCTTGTTGTTAATAACATCTCAATGTTCATGATAGGGAAACCACAATCGTTTATTAACCAACAAGCTAGTGATGTATAGAGGCTTTACTAGGGACTTCAAATTAAGTTTACAAATCACACAAGTATTAATGTTTCCTTGTTAATACTATTATAGCAGGAATGTAAACATTTATCATAAACACAAAGATATAATAATAACTACATTTATTATTGACTCTAGGGCATATCTCCAATAGTCTCCCACTTGCACTAGAGTCATCTAATCTAGATTACATGGTAATATACCGAACACCCATGGCAGTTTGGTGTTGGTCATGTTTTGCCCTCGGGAGAGGTTTAGTCAACGGATCCGCCATATTCAGATATGTGTGTACATTGCAAATCTTTATATCCCCATCTTGGATATGTTCTCGAATAGCGTGAAAACGTAGCTTGATGTGCTTCAGCTTCTTGTGTGAACTTGGTTCTTGCGCATTGGCTATGGCGCCCATGTTATCACAGTAGATAGACATTGGGTCCAGCGCACTAGGAACCACACCCAGCTCTGTAATGAACTCTTTCATCCATATCGCTTCTTGTGAAGCCTCCGAAGCAGCCATGTATTCCGATTCAGTTGAAGATCTCGCCACAACGCTTTGCTTTGCACTCCTCCAGCTAACTGCTGCACCATTCAAAATAAATACGTATCCAGATTGTGATTTAGAATCATCCGGATCGGTGTTCCAACTAGCATCGGTGTAACCATTAACAACGAGCTGTTCATCACCTCCATAATAAAGAACCATATCCTTAGTTCTTCTCAAGTACTTAAGGATGTTTTGATCATGTCCAATGATCCACTCTGGATCACTTTGATATCTGCTAGTTAGACTAACAAAGATATGCAATGTCGGGTCTAGTACATAGAATGGCATACATTAGAGATCCTATGGCTGAGGCATAGGAGTCTTACTCATCCTTTCTCTATCTTACGCCGATGTCGGACTGAAGTTTTACTCAAGATCGTATTGGGCAACATGGGCAAGAACCCTTTCTTGCTATCTTCCATTCCAAACCTCTTTAGAACTTTGTCCAAATATGTACTCTGTGACAATGATATTTGGCGTCTCGATCTATCTCTATAAATCTTTATGCCTAATATGTAAGCTGCTTCGCCAAGATCCTTCATTGAAAAACTATTATTCAAATATTCCTTGACACTAATAAGAAGGTCTACATCATTCCCAATCAACAATATGTCATCTACATATAGTATTAAGAATGCTACAGAGCTCCCACTCACTTTCTTGTAAATACAAGCTTCTCCATAAGTTTGTATAAAACCAAAACTTTTGATTACTTTATCAAAATGTTGATTCCAACTTCGGGATGCTTGCTTCAATCCATAAATGGACCGTCGAAGTTTGCATACCTTGTTAGCATCTTTAGGATCGACAAAACCTTTGGGTTGCATCATATACAACTCTTCATCAATGTCTCCATTGAGGAATGCTGTTTTGACATCCATCTGCCATATCTCATAATCATAATATGCAGCGATCGCTAACATAATCCTCACAGACTTTAGCTTCGCTACGGGTGAGAAAGTCTCATCGTAGTCAACTTCTTGAATTTGTCGAAACCCTTTTGCGACAAGTCGAGCTTTATAGACAATAACATTACCATCAGCATATGTTTTCTTCTTGAAAATCCATTTGTTCTCGACAGCCTTCCGGCCATCCGGTAAGTCCACCAAAGTTCATACTTGGTTTTCGTACATGGATCCAATCTCGGATTTCATGGCTTCTTGCCATTTGTTGGAATCTGGGCTCATCATCGCTTCCTCATATGTATCAGGGTCATCGGTGTTATCCACCAACATGACACTCATAACGGGATCATACCAATATGGAGTGGTACGAGTTCTCGTTGACCTGCGAGGCTCTGTAGCAACTTCAACCAAAGTTTCATGATCATCATCATTAGCTTCCTCTCTAATTGGTGCAGGCACCACTGGAACTTCTTCCGGTGCTGCGCTACTCGCAATTTTGAGAGAAGGTTCGACAACATCGTCGAGTTCTACTTTCCTTCCAGTCACTTCTTTCGAGAGAAATTCCTTCTCTAGAAAGGATCCATTCTTGGCAACGAAGACTTTGCCTTTGGATCTGTGATAGAAGGTATACCCAATAGTTTCCTTCGGGTATCCTATGAAGACGCATTTTTCCGCTTTGGGTTCAAGCTTGTCCAGCTGTAACTTCTTTACGTAGGCTTCGCAACCCCAAATTTTCAGGAACGACAATTTAGGTTTCTTCCCAAACCATAATTCATATGGTGTCGTTTCAACGGATTTAGATGGTGCCCTATTTAAAGTGAATGCGGCTGTTTCTAATGCATAACCCCAAAATGATAGCGGTAAATCTGTAAGTGACATCATAGAACGAACCATATCTAAGAGAGTTCGATTACGACATTCGGACACACCATTACGCTGTGGTGTTCCTGGCGGTGTGAATTGTGAAAGTATTCCGCATTTCTTCAAATGCTCGCCAAACTCGTAACTAAGATATTCACCTCCACGATCAGAACGTAGAAATTTAATCTTCTTGTTATGTTGATTCTCTACCTCACTTTGAAATTCCTTAAACTTCTCGAAAGTTTCGGACTTATGTTTCATGAAATAGATATACCCATATCTACTCAAGTCATCCGTGAAGGTAAGAACATAACGATAACCACCGCGTGATGCTACACTCATTGGACCACATACATCGGTATGTATGATTTCCAATAAGTCCGTAGCTCGCTCCATCATACCAGAAAACAGAGTCTTAGTCATTTTACCCATCAGACATGCTTCGCATCTATCAAGTGATTCAAGAAGTCCATCGGAATGGAGTTTCTTCATACGCTTCACTCCAATGTGACCAAGACGACAGTGCCACATATAGGTCGAGTTATCGCTCGATTTCAAACGTTTAGCCTCAATGTTGTTGATATGTGTATTTCCACTATCGAGATTCAATAAGAATAGACCATCTATCAAAGGTGCATGTGCATAAAACATATTACTCATATAAATCGAACAACCATTATTCTCGGACTTAAACAAGTAACCGTCTCGCAATAAATAAGATCCCGATATAATGTTCATGCTCAACGCAGGCACCAAATATTATTTTAGTATAAAACTAATCCCGATGGTAGATGAAGGGGTAGCGTGCCGACCGCGATCACATCAACCTTTGATCTGTTTCCTACGCGCATCGTCACCTCGTTCTTCGCTAGCTTCCGTTTATTTCGCAAAGACTGCTTCGAAAGTTACAAATATGAGCAACAACCAAGATCAAATACCTGTGCACTACTACGAGTACTAGTGAGATACACATCAATAACATGTATATCGGATATACCTTTCTTCTTGATGTTGCCGTTCTTCAAATCCGCCAAGTACTTTGGGCAATTCCGCTTCAAAGGACCTTCCGCCTTGCAAGAAAGCACTCAGTATCAGGCTTGGGTCTAGCCTTGGTCTTCTTCGTCAGCGCGGTAACTTTCTTACCACCCTTCTTGAAGTGTCCCTTTTGCTTAGACTTGACTTTCTTGAATTTGGTGGTCTTATTGACCAACAACACTTGGTGCTCTTTCTTGATCTCCACTTCTGCAGACTTTAACATAGCAAAGTTCGCAACTGCTTGTTCATGTTCTCGATGTTGTAGTTCATCACAAAGTTCTTGTAACTTGGTGGTAGTGATTGAGGACACGGTAAATCCCCAAAGCATTAGGAATCACTATACCCAAGCTCAAGTTTGCTTATGTGCCTGACATCTTAAGCACATGCTCACTGACGGAGCTGCCCTCTTCCATCTTGCAGTTAAAGAACTTTTCAGAAGCCTCATAGCTCTCAATTGCCGCGTGAGTCTCAAAGATCAATTTGAGTTCACGGACAATATCATGTGGGTCTGAATTCTCAAACCTTTTCTGAAGCTCCGATTCTAAACCATACAAGATAGCACACTGAACTGTGGAGTACTGAGTCTTCCGAGCGAGGTAAACGTTCTTTACTTCGTCGGTAGCAGTAGCTACAGGTGGGTCACCTAGAGGTGCATCCAGCACATAGGTCAAATTACCAGCTGTGAGGACAATCCTCAAATTGCGGAACCAATCCGCGAAGTTGCTTCTATTGTTTTTCAACTTTTCTTTCTCTAGGAACGAATTAAAATTGATGGTAGGGGCTGCCATTGATCTACAACATATTTGCAATAGTTTAGACTAAGTTTATGACAAATTGAGTTCAAATTAATAATAAAATTAAGCTAGGTGAACTCCCACTCAAAACAATATCCCTCACATTGTTTTAGTGATCACACGAACCAAATCCACCACATCAACATCGATCATCACAAGAGTTGATATAGTTTCAATGGCGAACAATCGACATGTTCATCATATCTACTATATGATTCATGCTTTACCTTTCGGTGATCCGTGTTCCGAGACCATGTCTGTACATGCTAGGCTCGTCAAGATCAAAGCTTAGTTTCCGCATGAGCAAATCTGGCTTGCTCACGTTGTATGCACTTGGAGAATCTAACACACCCGATCATCACGTGGTGCTTCGAAACAACAAGCTTTAGCAACGGTGCTAACTGAGGGTGAACACTTTATGACTTGAAATTCATGTGCATGAGGGATCATCTTATAATTCTACCATCGTCTACTAAGCAATACAAGATGCATAAAGGATTAACATCACATGCAATTCATAATATGTGATATGATATGGCCTTTCTTCTCGTGCTTCCGATCTCCATCTTCAAGCACGAACATGATCTCCATCATCACCGGGATTGCATCAAGGTCCATGACGCTCCTCCATGGTTGTCGTTCACCGGCTTCAACTATTACAACTACTTTGAATAGACACGCGGGTCTTAATAGAAATTAAATACAACCATATGGCTCCTGCCGGTTGCCAACTTACAATAAGGAACATTGCATACATCAAATATAATCACAATCATGGCCATATCACATCACTGCACACCCCTGCAAAACAAAGTTAGACGCCTCTACTTTCTAAGAATCACAATCATGGCCATATCAATAAGTGTCGTTCTAACTTACGAACAAGAACCACAACATTGATACTAGTATTGTCAATCACCCGTTGTAAATTGGATCTTAACTATGCTAGGAGAAACAGGCACCCGCAAAGCCACTTATGCAATACAAGTTGCATGTCAAGCGTGGAGCAAGTCTCATGAACGATGTCATGTAAGGTTAGCCCGGGCCGCTTCATCCCAACATACCGCAAGATGCAAAGTACATAAGAAGCAATCGACAATAAAAGCATCAACGCCCACAATGACCATTGTGTTCTACTCGTGCAACAGATCTACATATAGACACGGCTCGATACCAATTGTAGGGTTTCGTAGCATGGAAACCAAAAAATTTCTACCGCATACAAACAAACAAGCCAAGATCTATCTACTAGATTGTAGCAACGAGTCGATGGAATAACTCACCCTCGAAGATTCCAATGTGTTTAACGAGAGCGGATTCTCGTGGGTGATGTAGTCATTTTCCCGATCTCAAGATCGCAGAGACGATCCTTCCCACAATGCGTTTGGCAGCCTCCGCAGTCGGTCACATGTTCGGTACTCGACGAAGACCTTCCTCTCCCTGGTTCCAGCCGGCAGCGGAGGTTGTAGCACTCTCCTCGCGATTCCGGCAGCACAACGGCGTGGTACCGGAAGTAGAGGGGAGATCTCGCAGGGCTCCGCCTTAAGCCAGAGCGAGTATGGTGGAGTATGAGACAGTCCTCGGTGTTCTTGGGTTTAGACACACCAGGAGGAAGGAGGGGGTAGTAGGCGGTAGTAGGGGTAGTAGCTAGGTTTGCCCCTAGGGGGGCGGGACTATGGAGGGGCGGGGGGGGGGGCTAGGAGGGAGGAGTAGGAGTTGTGTGCGTGACTGGGGTTGGGGAATTAGTAGGCGGGGGGGGGGGTTATAGGCGGCGGCTATGGCGACTATGGAGGCGGGCAGGGCTAGGCTAGGAGGGGGAGGGGAGTTGTGTGTCTATAGGAGGGAGTCCTGCCCCTCCTTATATAGGTGGAGGGGCCGGCCGGCCAAGGGGAGGGAGAGGAGTCCCTCCCCAACTCGGCTTGGGTGGTGCGCCGGCGGTGGGAGGAAGAACTCCTCCCCCAAGTCGGTTTCCCACTCCTCCTCCTCTTTCCAAAACTTGCCGTTTGACTTTCAAACTAGCCGTTTGACTTTTCAAACTAGGATTTGAATAAACCCTTTATTTTGGACAGCAAAGACACTTAGTACATGATGCAATCATTCCAACTTGTAATGACACATTCATGTACCCTTTCCCCCCGGAGTGCCGGACATTCCGGAACCTTCTAGAACATTCCCGATGAAAACACCGGAATCATTCTCCAATTCCGAAACGGGACTTTCCTTATATGAATCTTATTCTCCAGACCATTCCAGATCTCCTCGTGATATCCCGGATCCTATCCGAGACTCCGAACAACATTCGGTCTCTTTCTCATCATTCCATAACTACTCAAACAACGTCGAATCCTTAAGTGTGTCTCCCTACGGTTCGTGAATTATGCAGACATGATCGAGACACTTCTCCGAACAATAACCAATAGAGGAATCTGGAAATTCATATGGCTCCCACATATTTCAACGATTACTTTGCGATCGAATGAACCACTTACATACGATACCAATTTCCCTTTGTCTCACGATAGTTTACTTATCCGAGGTTATGATCGTCGGTATCTCTGCATACCTAGTTCAACCTCGTTACCGATAAGTAATCTTTTCTCGTTCTCGTGATATGTGATCCCTTCTGAGCCAGTCACATGCTTGCAAGCTAATTGGATGACATTTCACCGAGAGGGCCCAGAGTATATCTATCCGTCATGTGGATGGACAAATCCCACTCTTGATCCATGTGTCTCAACCAATACTTTCCGAACACTCAATGCCACCTTTATAGCCACCAAGTTATGGTGTGGTGTTTGATGTCATCAAAGCATCCATCTGGTAAAGGTGATATGCATGATCTCATGGTCGAAGGAATTAGGTTACTATGTATCAGAAAGCATATAGCAATTGAACTATTGAAATGACTTGATCTTTATGCTACGCTTATCTATAGGAGTATGCCCATCATATCATTCTCCTAACGATATGATCTTGTTGTTAATAACATCTCAATGTTCATGATAGGGAAACCACAATCATTTATTAACCAACAAGCTAGTGATGTATAGAGGCTTTACTAGGGACTTCAAATTAAGTTTACAAATCACACAAGTATTAATGTTTCCTTGTTAATACTATTATAGCATGAATGTAAAGATTTATCATAAACACAAAGATATAATAATAACTACATTTATTATTGCCTCTAGGGCATATCTCCAACAGACTCTTACCCGTAGCAGAAGCGGCTGCAGTGTGCAGGATCGGCATGAAGCACTCCAAGTCATACTCGACCTCATCCGAGTCAGAGTGGTCCGCATGATAACACGCGGGAGGGATAGTATTGTCATCAACCTGGTGAAGGAGATTCTGCGAAAGACAAACAGAATGAGAGACTAAAAACTAAGCTAAGAGTGGCAAAAGAGCTAAAGCCTACTCGGTGAGAACATAATCCGGAAACTTACCCAGGTGACAGGGCTGACCCGGCTAAATGGAGGGCAACTCCAGGCCCAGTCATCCGCCAAGTTGAATTCAAATATTGAGCTTACTCGGCGGGCTATGGAGTCATGGGTAGGCTCCTTGGTGGAATACCGAGTGGGATCATGAGACCCGCTCATGAAGCACATCTTGTGGCTCCTGGCTTGGATGGGGCTTACCCGGCGTGAGATGAAGGTGCACATGAGGTCAAAGTCGGGAAGATGAAAGTTCTCATCCGGCGACAGCAACCTTTCCAAGATAGCATTTGCCTCGTTAAACGCAGCGTCTTTGTCGCGCGGGTCAAGTTGCTAGTTCTTCTTGTGGGGGACCTCGTCCGAGAAAGGGGAAGCCGGATGTTATCGGTGGACCCGCTGTTTTTTACATAGAAAAAGGTTCTATGCCACTTCTTGCAAGAGTCAATACCAGCAACCCGAGGAAAGATGGAATCCCTCCTGGGCATGATGCTGGCAGCACCACACCGACTAGGCTTCTTCTCAGCACGGGGAACCTCAGGATGGGGGACAACCTGGACTTTGAAGCGAAAATACTTGGCCCACAGAAGAACTGTAGGCCAAATTCCAAGATAGGCCTCGCAGGCAGAGATGAAACAAGAGAGAGAGAGAGAGAGCCAATTGCGTTTGCAGGAAGATGGTGGGTCTGCAGATGGAACGTAGAAAGAAACGAGGAAAAGAAAGTGCTCACAGGAAGAGCAAAACCACGTTCAAAGTGGGAAAGAAAAACCACCCGCTCGCCAGCTTGAGGTTTGGGGCAGATCTCACCGGCGGGGAGGCGGCAATCCACTTGCAGTGGAATGCGCCTGGTGGACCGGAGCCACTCCACTTATTCGATGGAGACCTCCGAGCCTTCCCAGCCACCGCGCTCACCGGCAGGGACCTCCTGATCCTCGGCACCATCAGCACTGTCGCGAGCGTCCATAAGGTCGTCAGAGACTGTCTCCTCGATAAGGAGAGGCTTGGAACAGCGAGGACCCATGCTGGAATCGAAAGAGGGCAGGGGCAATCGCGGCACAGGAGCAAGAGGGAGAAGGAACCGCAAAGGGGGCAGTTCAATCTTGCAGGCACGAGGAGGAAGAAAGGCTAAGGAAACAGAACGGGCGTGGGGGAAGTGGAAACCCCCAACCCCTACTTAAGGGCATAAAAAAACCCGTAGTGGGAGCTAACTGTGTCGTTCGGCCAGCGTGTGGCCGTGTACCGCGCCGGGTGAGCCAGTCAGCGAGAGCCACGTAGCCAAAGATACACGAAAAATCCAGTGCCACGTCACGGCTGGAAGGACAAGAGCTTCAGACCGATGGGACTGCCACAGTGACGGGGAATAACTACGCAGCCGTCACTGTGCCGCCAGAACTTGGAACAAAAATTGAGGCAAGTAATCATGATTACTGGTTGTCAGTGACTGAAGCGCGCCGAAAATGACCCAGAATTGGCCAAAATAACTCGGCTCGAGGAAAGAATGAGCCAAGAAGTCAAAGAATTGACCCGAAATTGTCAGACTAACCCGGCAAGATGCAAAACTGAGGTAATTAAAAGACAAAAACTAAGTTCCATTCACACAAAAGGAACCTGGAGACGCCTAATAGCTTGAAGTACTAGACCTCACCAGCTTCGGGGACTAATGTCGAGGGGATAACCCCGGTAGGGTCATGAGAGGGGAACATAGCGCAAATGGGTTGGCTCCGAGTAAAAAATGAACCAGGCCGGGTAAGAACGGCCGGATAAGATAAGCATGAAAGCCGAGATACAAACTATCTCGGCCCGTATAGGACAAAGTTGTAACCCTTGCATGTACCAACGAGCCGAGTCAAGAAGGACGCGTGGTACCTTTCCGAGTAAGGTTCGGGAAGGACCATGGTAAAGCATGGTCAAAAGAGAAGGGCGACGCCGGGTGACACAAAAGGAGTCGGGTGACGCTCAAAGCAAGTGCTGACGTACAAAGTAACAGCATGACGCCAAAAAGAACCAGAAGCAGCATACCAGAAGACCGTTAGTTGTCAAGCTTTATGGACCAGGCCTATGGGCTTAGGGAAAGCCCATAACCCAGCCCATATTATAGGGACCAAGATCCAAACAGTAAACCCTAGAACCCAAAGGGGTATTATCTAGCAATGCCTATATAAGGGAGGGCATAGCAGTAGTAGTAGGAGGTTGGACGAAGTAGATAACAGGTGTTGCGTACTCAAGCCAACACAGCACAAGGAGCACTTGTAATCTTTGGGGTATCAATCAAGTTGTCAAGTGTGGAGAGTTCTTCTTGTTCTTCGTGCATGGCTCGACCGTGCACTCCCTCCCCGGTGACCACAAGCACCCATTCGGCCCCCAACTTAAGCCTACCCATGGCATCTGCCGTGCCACCACCACGACATGGAGCATCTAGCCGGAAACTTTCCACCTAGACGCTCGGGGGCTACAGCGAGAGTTCTTAACTTAGCAATATGCTTAGTCTTTCTTTAAGCATCTAGTCGAAACTAATTCAGTTTTCTATTAGAAGCTTGGGGCTAGAGTATAAAGTTTTTAACTCAGATGTATGCTTAGCTTTTCTTTAAGCATCTAGTCGGAACTAATTCAGTTACAAGTAGAGGCTTGGGGGCTATAGTATTGAAATTTATAAACACTGCGTTTGCTACTCTAAAAGCATTTAGTCGGAATATTTCATTCCACCTATATGCTTGGGGGCTACAGTGAGAAGGTTTCTAGCTTAGTCACTCTTAGAGCATCTAGACGCAAAGACCTATGGTTTTCTGTCTAAATCCTCGGGGGCTATAGTGGGATACTCATATGAAATGTAAAAGGCAAATAAAACTTACAAGTGCAATGATCTTGAGGTTGGTAGCACTCTCAGCCAGCAGCTTGCAGAAGGATACACTGTTTCCTTGCAAGATCTCTGCTTGCCAGAGAAGCTCCTCTAGATCGCGCGTCGGAGATGTCGGCGTCGCACCAGGAACGAGAGCAGTGCTACTCGGTGTAAGTACCGGATAGACTATCTTTGGATACTCTATGGTTTTCTTGGGTGCGGGGGCGCCGCCTTCGGCACAAGTACCATCTTCCACCACCGCCTTACCGCTACCGATGGCATACTTAGCCGGAGCTTCAGCCATTTGGTGTGCGGCACTCTCCTGTGTCGCCTTCTCGACAACAATAGCAAGCTCGTTAGAGGCACCTGAGTCCACTTCCATGGCGGAAGGTCCAGATGTATCCTTGGCTTAGGAGCTTGCCGGAGCGGAGGAGGGCTTGACGCTAGGAGTGACAGAGGCGATGGCGGGAGATGCGTCACGATGCAGCATGTCCTTCATGGTTCTAGAAGCCCCCGATGTTTTGGAGGTCTTCTTCAGGCTGGTCGTGGCTTTCTTCCTGAAACATGCAAAATGTATAAGTATAGGAATAAGACAGATAAATAGACAATGTTGGAGAGAAAGAAGCTTACACAAGAGGGGGTGCTTTGGCAAATGGGATCCCGGTAACTTTTCTCTTCTCCACCTCCAGGGCGGTGGTAGTCTTCTTGGAGGCTCCACCCTCCGTCTTCTTCTTCTTGCCTCCGTCGGCAGCGTCAGAGGTGGATCTCTTCTTCTTTCGCGCCAATGGAGCATCATCGTCGGACACGACCGTGACTTCCTTCATCTTTGGATCATATATTTGAGGAGTCATGCTGTCCTAGTCTATGTTGTTGAGCTGTTAAAGTGAAGAACCTCCGTGTTAGATGAGATGGTAATGGCTAGACAGAAGAACTAGAGTATATTTCATACACGGAAGATATACAGTTACCTTTGGGCACTTGCTCTCTATGAACATGTCATAGGTGATGGTGAAGCCATGCTTCTTATCCTTTACCTTGACGATGTCCTTGAGGCGAAGCTTGACGGAATCGCTCGAGAAGTTGTCCATGGAGATGCGGAGGCTATCCCTTCTATCGTTGGTATACTCGTGCATCAGCTTCGCGCGGTGCTATAGAGATTGGATTCTCCTGATGAACCAGCACATGGCTAGGTCCAAGCCGGTCAAAAATGTCTCTACGAACCACTCTATCCTCCTTATGGCACGGGAAGCATCGATGTCGGAGGGAAGGGAGGCCTGGGATCTCCATGTCGAAGTTTCGGTGGCGGTTTCATCGATGAAGTCTGGGTACGTTACTTCTCGGCCAGCCAGAGGGATATATGGGCCGTAGAAGTAAGTACACTGTCAGTTCTTGCAGGACTCATGGCCGACAATGTCGGGAAAGCACCGGCCAGGTCGGATCTTGAAGCTAATAGTGCCACAATTTCTAAGTTCATCCTTGCTGGCTCCGGTTTCGCGTTTGACGGTGAAGAAATAGATAAAGAGGCCTAACCTAGGCTTGATCCCTAAGTAACCCTCACAAAGCTCCGCGTAATTTCTAAGCGCTAAGATACTATTGGGAGAAAGGTTTTGGGGCTGGACCCGATAATGGTTCAAGACGGAAAGGAAGAAATTAGAGATAGGCAGGGAGACGCCATGTACCATTTGTGCTTTGAGGTACACCTTTTCTCCGGCTTGGGGAGAAGGTGTGACCTCGCCGGCCAGCGCCGCCCGCCAGGAGAGCCCCTCCGTTGCAGGGAGGTAGCCTTCGACGATCAATTCTTTGATATCGTGGTTCGTGGTGTCCGAACCACGCCAATCGCCTTTGTGGGAGTCGAGCTCCTCTTCCAGCATCTCCAGCGCCGCTGGATTGTGGTCGCCGCCAGTGGCCTCGACCACCATGGAGATGGGGATGACCAGGCCCTCTGGAGGCACGACGACGGAGCTCGCCGGCTTCGTCCGACGCCGCCATCGAGGGAGAAGAGTTGCTGTTGGACATTGCGTGTGTTTGGAGGTGACTGGCGAGATTGGGAGTTAGGGTTTTTCGCAAGGTTGCGTGGAGAGCTCGAAGGGGCGCTCACTGGAGGAAGAATATGATGCGAGGAGAGAATGAGGTGAAAAGTAAATATTTTCACCATAGTTACTATTTATTATCTCCAGCATCAAGATTCATGCAGCTTGATCGGGCGGTTGCCGCGTAGACAATGTGTGTGCGGACGTGCGAGGAAATTTCTCCACGTCTCAACCGTCGCCACCAACAGTTCGTATCGCTCGCGCGGGAAAAGTGGACATGATTGCGTTCTCTACATGTGTGAGTTACGAGGCGTTGCTGACCTATGTCTACATCGCCCTAGCTGACATAGGCAGATGAACCATCACATCAGAAGATTCCGGTATGGATGGATCCAGTCCGGCTACGGAAGAGTACGATGGAAGATTCAACAATTCTCCGACTTACAAATTGAAGATGGAGAAAACCTTGCAGGTTTGGAAGGACTACAAGATATTGCTTGACGATTTGCCGACATCCATCTAGATGGAGCGTTCACGTGAACAGGCAAGACGGCGCAAGATCTCGGAGTTCTCCGGGGGCTACTGTTGGGGATATGCTACATGGGTATCCTCATAGCATGTCTCCTATCCGGATAACCCGGGTGGCCCATAGTTGGTAGCGTGGCCCATGGCCTGCTGGGCGGCCCAGTTAGATGGATCCAGAAGGGAGGCCCATGCCGGATAAAGGAAGGCTACGGTGGAGTCACCGACATACCCGGAGCCTTGGAGTACAAGACACGTACAACTAGTAATAGACGGTGTAGGACTCTGTAACCTGTCCGGCTAGGACTTTTCCCTGTAACCCTAGGACCTGGCGACTATATAAGTCGGGCCTATGGGAGCCTTTAGGACACGACCAAGTAGCGATTAGCATACACCTCGCACAGCGAACCTATCTCTGTAACTCGGCGTATTGCCATTATAGTGATTTATAGCAGGAGTAGGATTCCGTCACCGTTGTGGGATCTGAACCTGGGTAAGCTTTGTTACCTCGTACCCGTCAACCGTTGGCCTTCCCCCACGTCTCTAAAAACGCACTGTGAGGACCCCTCCATGGCGTACTCGTCGGCAATACCATGACACAAGTTACCCGGTTTTCACTGTCAAGGTGCCATCGGACATGGACTTCATCCATGAAGCCCCCGCGGATGTGTTCTTCATAGCGTACGAGGACGTCTTCAAGTTGTTTCTCTCGAAAAAGCTAGATTATAACCTGGTCTGCCTATTCGCGCTCAATCTGGTGACGAAGATCAAGAGAGAGCAAACCCCCTAAATCACGATAGTGGATCCCTACTACATGAGTGATAGCCAGTTGAAGAAAGGATCAGATACGCGTTCCATGGCGACGGCGTACCTCGAGAAGTTCATGGTAGACCACAAGAGGTCGAACTTGCTTCTTTTGCCTTTCTTTCCCGAGAAAGTACATACACTTGCTAGCCGTTGTAACTTAGGCTTTCTTATAGCTTTCTTCCTTTGCCCTTTTCCAACACCCCGTTTCAATCGTGTTGTGCAGAGACAAATATTGCACACTCATTGTCATTTCCACAAAGTACTCACTAGCAACGTATTTCGACTCAACAAGTAAGAATAAGAAGAAAGACTACACCAGAATAAGGGGTGTTCTAAATGAGGATCTCGATGGCTACGCCAGAAAGGGATGCCCCTTCACCAACAAGGGGGAATGTTTCAACGATGGCAAACACGTGTTCAAGAACATGCTCGAGTTCCCCTGCATCAAGGAGCCGACTACTAGTGGCAGCGCCAAGGAGGCCTTCTATGGCATGCATCACCTTGAAGGGTTTGTCCGGGATTGCGAGAACCTAACTCTGCCATCTAGTCTCCGAGCATGGGATGAAAATTTGGTGCAATCCGGCGATGATGATCTAAGATAAGACTTCCATCGCATCCAAGTCGAGTTTTCGGAAATCATCATGGAAGATGTCAACACAAGGGGAGGGGTCCTAAAACACAAAAGAGGGTTGACTAAGAGGGAGATCGATGATATTCTTCATAAGCAGGGTGACAACAGGACATGGATGACGAAGAATGGCTATCTACCATTCCCAAAGCCAAGCGTTAGCAGTTCTCAATGATCGATGTGTGCGCCTAGCATTATCATAGATGTCTGCATGTAGTGTTGTGTCACAAACTTTACTACTGTGGTCGTATGTCGTAAAATTCACTATTGTGGTCGTTGTCGTCGAACTTCTATGATTGTGATCGATGTGCTCTCTATTATATTTACTTCTTTTGCTTTAGTATATGTGAACATATAATCATGTGAACCAATTTAGTTCTTTCCGTTGCATGATTTACTAATATGCCTTGTCTATAGAGATGACGAAGTGGTGCATGGTGTACAAGGGTTGGGTTCTAGGAGTATACGATGAGTGGGAGGACTGTCAGAAACAGGTGAACAAGTTCAGCGGAAATAGCTACAAAGGATACGCGACTCGAGAGGAGGTGGTAGACAAGTGGATGAACCACCTGTGGAAGGAGAACCGGATGAAGATATTGCAAGTGCTCTTGGTCTTGCTCACCGTCATCACAGTTGTATTCTATTTGATTCTAGTGTAGGCAGTGACCACTTCATTTGTAATGTGAGATGGTGAACTTTGTACCAACACTTGTCTAAATATTCGCCACTTATCACTACTTATTGTAATATGATGAACACTTTTGTACCTCGATCGGGCTCTAAGTAGTAAGATGACACTATATTCGTGTTTCATGACTTTTGTGGCTCATTTCGAAATGCGCCACATAAGTTTCTCTTTAGTGGAAACGTATCAATGGCGCATCTGATATGTGCCACAGAAGGTCTAAACACATGTGCCACGGATGATGGTTTTCCTAGTAGTGTCCGGCTAGACGAGCCAGTGCCAGGAAAGCTTGGGCTCCAACAGGTTGGAGCGGTCCACCCGTCTAGAGATCCTTCTTCCTGTGGACATTCTGCTAGTTACTTATGGAGTCAGCCAGGTCGTCCTGGAACCGGCTAGCTTAGGCCTCGCTTGGCCTATCCAGGGGTCATCCCCCGACACCTAGGGCGGTAATCCGGTGATGTTGAGGCGATGGGGCAAGATAGCACTCTAGGGCGAGTACGGAGATATGAGAAAACATAGGGTTTGATGAAGGAAGGGGAATCTTGCTTCTACGCTGGTGACACATGCTCGGAAGCTCGGCGAGGTCGTGGGGAGGTGCTGCCATGAACAAAATAGAGCGCAGGTTAAGGTAGATATCGCCTAGAGGGGCACAAGGGTACTGAGAGTGGGAGGGAAGAGGCAAGGGACATAGTGTGACTTCTCTTTCTTGCATGTAGACTAAAAAGGGAGATTTCTACCTGTCCATGGTGACCAAGAGGCAGGGACTAAATAGGAGAGTTGTGGATTGAGAGAGGGAGGAGTTGGAGTGGTATGGGGAATAGTGGGGAGCTTGTGTGGTCTTTGCCCCTTTTATCCGAAGGGGTACAGGTTCAAGGTGAACCGAGCTCACAAAGGAGCTAGGGCTAGGCTGAGGCCATGGATGGTCGATGGGGTGGTGGAGAGTTATGTGTGTGGTCAAAGAGGACTAAGGGGTGGACAGTGGCGCACTATAATGCAGGGAGGTAGCCCACCTATGCATTTCAGCCTAGAAAAAAATGGAGATGGACGGGAGCTAGGGAAGCTAGGGCTGCAGCCAGTGTCCAATGCACGACCAGTGAATGACCAGGGAGGGTGGTGGATGATGCGCAAGAGAGATAAGGGATTATGGCAAGATTTGAAAATTAATGCAATGTCCTCTCTTTTCTTCTCCCTCCAAGTGCTACAAGACAAAATGAACAGGGGTGCTAAAATGTTGGCCGACCAGAGAGAGGTGGTGGAGTTTTGGTGCTTTTATAAAGTGGTATGAGGGTAGATACTATTAACTTAATTATTTCTTTCTCAAAATCTTACATGGTCAAGGGATGTGGGTTAATGGAGGAGGGGGTAGGGCATGCTCAAGCGTGAGTGGGAAAGTTAGTGAAATCACTAGTTGGATTTTGGAAAGTAATTAAATTGGCAAAGAGTGGACTTTAAGTGATACTAGTGATCTAGGGTTTTATTATCATCATGCCAAATTGATCAAGCTTTATTAGGTTGCTCAAGGCATGAATTGGATCTAAGGGCACATGGATAGATAGACCAAGTGATGTAGGTCATCATGGTATGTAAAGTTGAGTTTATCATGGTGGAGTGCTCCTAGAATTGATGTCAAACTTTGTTGAAAATAAGGTTGTAAAAACATTTTAACATCTTGCCTTAAAAGCCATGAGGGTTTAAGAAGTACAAGACTCCAATTGAAACAAGGGAGGTATGGATTGATGGACAAGGTTGAGTGGATCACAATCATGCCAGGAGTTGGCCAAGAGAAGGTGACATGGAGTTGTGAGCTTCTGTCATAGTAGGCATGTTGGTAAGTGTTGGGGATATGCTATATGGGTATCCTCATAGCATGTCTCTTATCCGACTAACCCGGGTGGCCCATAGTCGGTAGCATGGCCTATAGCCTACTGGGCGGCCCAGTTAGGTGGATCCAGAAGGGAGGCCCATGCCGGATAAAGGAAGGCTACGATGGAGTCACCAGCGTACCCGGAGCCTTGGAGTGCAAGATACACAAGACTAGTGATAGACAGTGTAGGACTCTGTAACCTGTCCGGCTAGGACTTTTCCCTGTAACCCTAGGATCTGGCGACTATATAAGTCGGGACTATGGGAGACTTTAGGGCACGATAACTTAGACTCTCTAGTCACCTCACACAGCGAACCTATCTCTGTAACTCGGCGTATTGCCCTTATAGTGATTTATAGCAGGAGTAGGATTTCGCCACCGTTGTGGGATCTAAACCTGGGTAAGCTGTGTAACCTCATACCCGTCAACTATCCGCCTTACCCAACGTCTCTAAACACGCACTGTGAGGACCCCTCCATGGCGTACTCGTCGGCAATACCACGACAGTTGGCGCCCACCGTGGGGCAAGAGGCGCTTCAGGCTCTTCAGTGGGCGAGGACCAAGATCTTCGCGGGAATCGGCGAGACCGTAGCCATCGGCCGTGTTATCTTCTCCGGCAACATTCCGATCGTCCCCCCTGACGAGTTCTGGATCCTGGCGAATACGAACCCTATGCGATGTTCGATCGTTCCTATCGGAGACATTCACCTCTTCATCGGCGAAACCGACTCGGGCACTAGTTCCCTGGGAGTCGGAGGAGCATCAAGACCCGCATGGACCGCCGGGCAGGATACGTTCGCGGAAGGATTGATGTCGGATCTCTCTTCGGAGTTTGCCGGCAAAGATCGGAAAGCATCAAGACCCGCACGGACCGCCTATGGGCAGGATACGTTCGCGGAAGGATCGATGTTGGATCTCTCCTCAGAGTTTGCCGGCAAAGATCGGAAAAATTCAAGGCCCACCCAAACCGCCCATGTGCAGGATATAAAGGTGGAAGATCACTGCAAATCCGCTGGCTTCGTCCGCGCGTCTGGACAGCAGAGGTCCAAGTTCGTCGGCGTGATTACTATCTTCGATCTGGCACGATGCATTCAGAGAGAAGGTGAAAACCCCTGCGACTACCTAGCCAGGTGGCTCCGTATACGAGCCGATCTGGCCAACTACCCCAATGATGATGCCATATATCACTTTGTGGAAGGACTGGACCATGGCACGCTTCTGTGACATTCTCTAAAGCAACAGCGCCGTGACGCCTTCAAGGCATGGTGAACACCGTCAACAACTACGCGGAGGCCGAAGCGGCAGCTCAGACAGCGCTTGCGCTCATTGATGGAGCCCCTCTGATTCAGCCACCACCACCTCCTACGGCCGCCATCGTCGTAGCAGCGCCACCACCTCCAGTCATTGTCGAGGCCGTTGCACCTCCACCGCCCGTCATCGAGGAAGTCCTGGCACCCTCCGACTCTGTCATTGACGCACTTTATGCTGACTTCAGTGCAAATTCAGAGGAGATAGATTTCAGTCCAGAAGAGCTAGACTCCGCTATGCAGGAGATGGAGGAGTACTCGTGCGACGAGCAAGCTAACAACCCCGTCATGTCTCGAGGGGTGTTCATCACCATTGGGACGGCGATGGATGAAGATCAACCCAGGCAAGCTCCGCCTACGGCGCTGGAAAAGGGGAAGGGGCCACTTATTGCTGCTGACGATGATCGAGCAAAGGTCATGCCTCCTCCACCCAACCCAGTGCAGCAGCCGCAGGAACTCGGCACCGGCCCGAGCAACAACAACACTGCAAACTTGCCGCCTCCAGCATCCACGTTGGCAGCAGCCCATGTTACTCCAGCTGATAGAGTGATGTACGGCAATCTCCTCGTCGAGCCACTAACCGTTTCTCATATCCGAAATGTGACCCATCGTGACGAGAAGCGCCAGCAGCTGCTGGAGGAGGCGCAAGCCATCGTGGAGCAAGGCGCTAAACTAGATCGAGATTTGGTCAACGCGCAGAAGTCCATAGAGAAATCTAGAGCAATGGAGGCCGAGTACAAGACTCTGCTACAGCAGCAGAAGGCTAAGAAAGCTCCGTCTCGCGTCATCAACGATCCCGGTGTACGGCGCAACCTAGGATGGGCTCCCTCGAAGCCGGCATAGGCCAAGCCATAATAGTGAAGGCAAGTAGGTGATGCCCACCCCACTCCTTAACCTCGCCGTCGCCAAGACCCTTCTGGAGCAGGATAGATCGCCTGAAGCAGTAGAACAAGTCTATGACCTAGTGGCCAAGGTGGTAAAGCAGCAGGAAAAGGCCACCTCTCAGAGGCTTGAGTCTGACCCAGCGCTCTGCCGATCTAGCCAGTACAAACCGCCAAAGGACAGATCTCCTCACGATGTCGGATCACGGACAGGTTCATCAGAATGAAGACGGAGGGATGCGCGCAACAGGAAGGATGCTATCCCCATATCCTCCAACCACGGAGAAAAAGCCCGACCTCGTCACCCATCGGCATCGCCCCGGTCCCCCCGACGTCAGGAAGACTACAAGGCTCACCATTATACGGATATGCCCCCACCAAAACAATGCGGCATCGTCATCCGCGACAACACAGCATAGACCCATCATGATGAAGAGCGCCACCAAGGACGCAAGAGAAGGTCACACCACGATCCTCCACGTCCGACAAGCAACCGTGACAAGCGCGAGGCGTCGCAGGAGGGTAACAACAAGAAGGCTAACCCACCGTCACCTCCGCCTCCGTCGCCGCCAAGCAGTCACCATGGCGGAAGAGGCCCGCGTCGTTCACGCAGCCCATCCCCTGTTGACAACAAGAAGAAGAACCCGGAGCCGTACGATGCACGTTCGCGGATCGATAAGATCCACGAGGCCCAGGAAGGACCATACCTGGGACCATGTTGTTTTGGACCTGCAATACGATCCGCAACTTACCCCAAAGGTTTCCGGATTGACAAGACCATCAAGCCCTATGACAGCACCGCCAAGCCTGCCACATGGTTGCAGGACTACGGCAACGCGGTGGAGATTGCCGGAGGCAACCCCAACATCACCGTCAAGTACCTCCCGTTAATGTTGGCGGGCACGGACCGTCAATGGATCGTGACTTGCCGGAGAGATCTATCTACAACTGGCTGGATATGCAAGAAGCATGCACCAAGAACTTTGAGGGTACATACAAGCGTCCCTGCACTGTGGGCGATCTACAGCGGTGCGTGCAAGAAAAAGACAAAACATGTCGCGCCTACCTCTCCCGTTGGCTGGATATGAAGAATTCCTGCGCAGGAGTGCACGCTCAGACCGCCATGGCCGCCTTCATCGATGGGTTGGAAAGGGGCATGCTACTCTGACATAAGTTAAGCGCTTGCAGGACAATCACCACCTTGACTTGAATCAGATGATTCAGTTAGCTAGTGAGTTCGCAGCTGCCGACGACGATGCTCGTGGCTCTTTGCCGGCAATGGCCGTTCCAACCCAAGCTCGGAGGAACAGCAGTACAAAGCGAAAAACCGCTCTAGAAGAAAAGCAATCTATCGACATGGTCGCTATGACTTTTGCAGGACGAGGAGAAGGCGAACAACATGGCCGAGGAAGGGGAGCGGGCCGCGGGCAGCAACGAGGAAGTGAAACCACCTCGGCGCCGCTCCGCGTTCCCCAAACCTACGAGGAGTACCGCGATATGCCATGCCTCGTACACCTCGACTGCACCGGAAAGGCCACCCATACCAATCGACACTGCAAGTTCGTCAACGACCTCAAGGAAGACCCGGAGTCCGGCTACAAGCAAAGTCAGAAGAACAGACCGCGAGGCAAGGGCAAGGGAAGAAGGAGGAGGAGGAGTCCAAGGATTCAAGTGACATGGACGAAGACGTTGACCCCAAGCATTCCGCCAAGAGCGACGACAAGGGCAAGAACCCCTTCGCAAAGAAGGCCCCAGTCTACCACACTTTCCTTGGCACCCCCACCGTCCGACAACAGAAGACCTCTCTAAGGATCTTGATGGCCACTCTCCCCCCAGTTCCCCAGTACCTGCGCTGGTCGGAGGTTCCAATAACTTGGGACAGGATGGACCACCCAGACCTTGTGCCCACGGAGAACCAGTACGCCATGGCCATCAACCCATTGATTGACGGCGTGGAGTTCACCAAGTGCATGGTGGATAGTGGAAGCAGCATCAACATCATGTACCTGGATACACTGCAGAAGATGAACTTGACGGAGGCAAACCTAAGGCGGACCAACACCGTTTTCCATGGCATAGTTCCTGGTCGGGAGGCTCGGTCCCTTGGGGTGCATTACGCTTCAGGTAGCCTTTGGCGACGTTAATAATTACCGCCAAGAGTGCATGACCTTCGAGGTGGTCCCCTTCAAGAGCGTGTACCACTTCATATACGGCCGTGACATATTCCACACGTTAATGGCCAAGCCATGCTTCGTCTACAACAAGCTCAAGATACCAGGACCAAACGGTGTCATCACCGTATCCAGAAGCTTTACCAAGGCAAGGGACTGCAAGATCAACGAAGCAGCCATTGCAGAAGCTGTCCTCTACAGCGAAGAATTCAAGGAGATCCAGAGCAAGGTCAATGACTCAGAGATGCCCGCGTCGAAGAAGCAGATCTCTGACTCCGCTCCTGCGTTCAAGGCCGCCATCGAAACCAAGCCGGTGAAACTTGTGGTAGGCGATGCTTCCAAGACCATCGCCATTGGGACAAACCTAGATCCCAAATAGGAAAGCGCGCTCGTCAAGTTCCTCTGTGAGAATAGGGACATCTTTGTCTGGCAACCTGCCGACATGAAAGGTGTACCTAGGGAACTTGTCGAGCACTGCTTAAACATAGATCCAAAATGTAAACCAGTGAAACAACCTCTACGATGCTTCGGAGAAGAGAAGAGACATGCCATTGGCAAAGAGATAGCTAGATTACTTAAGGCTAGGTTTATCCAAGAAGTCCTTCACACCCGATGGGTGGCCAATCCTGAACTTGTCCCCAAAAAGGTAACCAATGAATTAATAATGTGCGTTGATTACACCGGCTTGAACAAAGCATGTCCCAAAGATCCTTTTGCTTTGCCTTGCATTGACCAAGTCATGGACTCGACGACTGGCTCGGAACTTTTGTGTTTTATCGATGCATACTCAGGATACCACCAGATCAAGAGGAAGTCAGACCAATTGGCCACTTCGTTCACTACCCCATACGGCACGTTTTGCTATGTCACGATGCCCTTTGGGCTGAAAAACGCAGGTGCTACCTACCAGTGGACAATGCAACATTGCCTTCACGACCAAATTGGTCCGAACGTTCACGCCTATGTGGACGATATCGTGGTGATGTCTAAAAACTCAAACGACTTAATCTCCGACTTGAAAGAAACCTTTGATAATCTCCGGAAATACAACATGATGCTCAACCCTAAGAAGTGCGTCTTCGGGGTTCCAGCCGGCAAATTGTTGGGCTTAATCGTTTCCCAGCGCGGAATCGAGGTCAACCCAGAGAAAATCAAGGCCATCTTAAACATAAACCGTCCGACATGCCTAAAGGACATTCAACGACTAACAGGTTGTGTAGCAGCAGTTAGTTGGTTCGTCAGCCGACTTGGAGAGAAGGCTTTGCTGCTGTACAAGTTACTGAAGAAGGCGGACAAATTCACGTGGATGGACGAATCAGATGCATCATTGAAGCAGCTCAAGGAGATTCTTTCCTCAGCGCCCATCCTTGCAGCACCCGAGCCTGGTGAGCCCCTGTTAATTTACATGGCAGCAACCAACCGGGTTATCAGCATCGTCGTCGTGGTAGAGTGGAAGGAACCAGGCTATGAGCACGGAGTTCAACGACTAGTTTACTATGTGAGCAAGGTCTTGACGGAGTCCAAGCAGCGTTACCCGCACTACCAAAAGATAGCTTATGGAGTATTCCTCGCTTCTCGGAAGCTGAGGCATTACTTTCAGGAGCACCCAATCATAGTGGTGAGCAAGACCCCACTGTCCGACATTATCAATAACAGCGACGCTACAGGAAGGGTCGCGAAGTGGGGCATTGAGCTTGCCGCCTTCGAGATCATCTACAAGAGACGTGACGCTATCAAGTCACAAGCCTTGGCGGATTTTATTGCAGATTGGACGGAGATGCCATATGCTACTCCGTTGCCAGAACCAGAGTACTAGGTGATGCACTTTGACGGATCAAAGTTGCTCAACGGCTCGGGGGCTGGTGTACTTCTACAGTCACCAAAAGGAGACAAGCTACACTATGTTCTACAGATCCACTTCGAGGCTACAAACAACATGGCGGAGTATGAAGCACTCATTCACGGACTACGTGTAGCCAAGGATATTGGCATCAAGCGCATAGTTTGTTGTGGAAATTCCGACTTGGTTGCCTAGCAGGTGGCTGGCACCTGGAATGCGCGGAACCCTATGATGGCGGCATATCGAGACGAAATGGACGAGATAGCCAAGAGCTTCTTGGGCTACGAAGTCAAGTATGTGCCTAGGGAACAAAACGAGGCGGCTGATCTGCTTTCTAAACTTGGATCAGGTCGCAAGCGAATTCCTCCAGGAGTTTTCCTACAGCATTTACGCACACCTTCCGTGAAGGGCGTCGACATCGACAACCCGGATAGAGCTGACTCTTTCGTCAACATGGTGACAAAGATCCCTCCGGCTTGGACAAAACCGTTCATGGAGTATCTCGAGCATGGAACTTTGCCCAACGACGAAGTCGAAAGATGGCAAATAGTACGACGAGTAAAGGGTTATACCATAATCAATGGGCAACTCTACAAGAGGAGCACTACTGGTGTATACCTAAAGTGCGTTTCCCAGCTAGAAGGTATGGAAATCCTACGTGAAATCCATCTCGGAGATTGCGGGCATCACGCCGCTCCTCGATCTTTGGTCACACAAGCCTTTCAGCAAGGATTCTACTGGATGACCACGAAGGCGTATGCCGACAAGCTGGTTGAGACATGCACAGGATGCCAGTATTATGCCCGACAACCACATGTTCCTGCTGAAGAATTGCGAACAATACCAATAACTTGGCCGTTTGCAGTCTGGGGGCTAGACATGGTGGGGCCTTTACAGACGGCACCATGTGGATTTACGCATCTGCTTGTAGCAGTTGACAAATTCACCAAATGGATAGAAGCTAAACCCATTAGAAAGCTTGATGGGGCAACTGCCCTCGGGTTTGTCCGGGATCTAGTGGTGAGATTTGGTCTCCCACATAGCATCAACGGAAGCAACTTGTCACTCGGAGAAGTGGAGGCCTATTGTTGGGACAAAGGCATCCGACTTGACCTCGCATATGTGGAACACCCACAATCCAATGGTCAGGTTGAGCGAGCCAATGGATTAATTCTGCTAGGAATCAAGCCACGTCTTGAGGCACCGCTACATAGAGCAGCTGGAGCCTGGGCGGAAGAATTGCCATCTGTGCTGTGGAGTTTACGAACTACACCCAACAGATCCACCGGCTACACCCCTTACTTCATGGTATATGGAGCAGAAGCCATCCTACCTTCCGACATCCTCCACGATGCACCAAGAGTGGCCGCCTACGACGAAGATGACGCTGAAGAATCCAGATGCCTAGATGTGGACCTTCTCAAGGAGGAGCGCGTTTTGGCATGCCAACGATCCTCCATCTACCAGTAGAAGCTACGCAGCTACCATAGTCGACGCGTTCGGCATCGCTTGTTTAAAGAGGGGGATTTGGTGCTCCAACTTAAGCAGAAGAGGTCGCACAAATTATCCCCGCCATGGGAAGGACCGTTCATCATAAGCAAGGCGCTGCTCAATGGGTCTTACTACCTTGTTGACAATCGTGAACTCAAGGATAGACCCAACGAGGATCATAAGTGTAAGCGACGTGACCTGGATGACGACTACCCGGGGCTTGATCGGCCATGGAACATAGCAGAGCTATGTCCTTTCTACACTTAGCATTTTTTATCTAATTGTGTACCTCTTATATGATCAATGAAATAAAGCTCTTTGGTTCACTCATATTGCTGAGTCAATGAAATAAAGCTCTTTGGTTACCTCCTTTAGTGTTCATTTTTGGATCATGTAAAACCTTTATGCACAGGACTTGCGATTGCACTTGTGAAAATTCCGCCTACGGGCATTAGCTTAAGTTTTCTGGTCTACACGTTCTTTGTTGTTTTTATGTGGATTCTGGAGTAGTGACTTTTGGCACTTATTGTCGGCGATTTTGTGCTCAGGTTATTGACGGTGCCATTGGGCATCATCACCTAAGCGCATGGTTCCGACAACGAGTCTTCCGACTCATAAAAAGTCAAGCATAAGAACCAGAGTAATGGATAAGCCAGCACTTTCTTAAAAAATATATACATACTGGGAATTAGTTCTTAAGTAGCAGGATATAACAATCATTGTTTTCCGCCTTAAGTTTACATCACCAAGTTTTTCCCGTGCATACACCAAAGGTGAAACAAAAATTACAAAGTGCTTTTCATTCTTTGGGCGCAGGAGACTTGGAGGCCGCATCATCACCAGCCGGAGAATCACCCTCAATGTCAGCGCTGTGATGAGACTCGGAGGAATCTTGGTTGACGCTGTCGATGATGTTGCTGGGCACAAAGACGTCAACGTCCACCAACTCGGCAACTCTGGTGTCATAACCCGCGAGTGATGACAGGATGGCTTCGTGATCAATCTCCTTGCCATCATCATCCACGTCGGGGATGCCAGAGGTCACCGTGTCGATGTCGGCATCTTCATAGTGTGCCTTCACCATAGACAGCGCCATCCTTGCGCCAGCCCGTGCACATGAAGCTTTCTAGCTTGTGACACGTTCGGGGGCTCGGCGCAGAATCTCTGAGTACTTCGTCATGGAGTCCGATGCCTTGATATATATCTGGAGGGGCTTGGAAATCTCCTTGGCTTGGGTAATGGCGGTGTTGATGAAGTTGCCGGCAAGAACCATGCATTCCTTGTCCGAAGGAGGCGAGCGGGTTAAACCCATAGGATCTGCAAATTCCGACAAGGAGCGCATGAGTTCAATAAACTCTAAGTATCCAGACTTACAGAAATACAAGGCGGAGGAAACTTACTGAAGATGCTGGCCTTGGCCTGCCAAAGGGTGTCCGCCAAGGATTCCTTCTCTTGTTGGAGGAGCTTAAACGCCTCGCTATGGTGATGGTTTTGCTCATCAGCAGCTTGCTTCTGATCCTTTAGGATCGCAAGCTCCTCCTTCAAGCGATTGATTTCCGCGGTGGCGGAATCCTGCAGGGCTTTCATGGAATCCTCGTGCATCTTCAGCATCTCCTTCTTCTCCTCCTTCGGGATCTTGTTCTCGCTGTCCAGCTGCTGGATGTGCTTGGACTGCTCGACAATGTCCTTGGCCTTGGCGACATGTTCTGCAAAGTCGGAGAAAACAAAGTACACAGTAAGTACTCGGAGATTGTGGGCACAAAAGTAAGACGGAAATGCGCAAAAAGAAAACAGACTCTTGTTTTTGATGATATGTTCCTTCAAGATGGCAGATTTACCCTTTTTGGCTTCAAGTCTGCCCGCATCTTCTGGTACTTGTCGTTGGCCATGCCCCTCCGAGCATTCTCGTTCTGTGGAAACAAATACAAAGTTATATCGTTGTTTGGTCTGCTTGGAGCTTCTAGTCGGAGATTTTCCACCTAAATGTTCGGGGGCTACAACGAGAGTTTTTAACTTATCAATATGCTTAGCTCTTCTTTAAGCATCTAGTCGGAGCTAATTCAGTTCTCGATTAGAAGCCTGGGGGCTACAGTATAAAGTTTTTTAACTCAGAAACTGCTTAGCTTTTCTTTAAAGCATCTAGTCGGAACTAATTCAGTTACAACTAGAGGCTTGGGGCTGCAGCATTGAAAATTATGAACACTGTGTATGCTACTCTTAAAGCATCTAGTCGGAATAGTATGTTCCATCTAAATGCTTGGGGGCTACAATGAGAGTTTTTTCTACCTTAGTCACTCTTAGAGCATATAGATACAAAACCTATGGTTTTCCGTCTACATCCTCGGGGGCTACGGTGGGATACTCATATGAAATGCAAAAGGCAAAGTAAAAACTTACAAGTGCAATAATCTTGAGGTTTGTAGCACTCTCGGCTAGCATCTTGCCGAATGAAATGCTATTCCCTCGCAAGATATCCTCTTGTTGGAGTAGCTCCTCAAGACCGCACGTCGGAGATGACGGCACTCCTCCAGCAACCATAGTAGTGTTACTCGGCAGAAGCGCCGGGTAAACTATCATTGGGAACACGAAGTGTTTCTGGGGAGTCGAGGTGCCGCCTTCGGAAGAGGTACCAGCTCCCACCACCACCTTGCCGCTACCGATGGCATCCTTAGCCGGAGCTTCAGCCATTTGAAGAGCAGCGCTCTCCTGTGTTGCCTGCTCGCCGACAATAGCAAGCTCGGTAGAGGCGCCAGAATCCACTTCCATGGCGGAAGGGCTTGGTGCCTCCTGGACTTGAGAGCTTGTCAGAGCAGAGGAGGGCTTGAAGGCAGGAGTATCAGGTGCGATGGCGGTGGAGGAGTCGCGATGCAGCATGTCCTTGATATTTCTAGAAGCCCCCAAAGTTTTGGAGGACTTCTTGAGGCTGGTCGTGGCTTTCTTCCTGAAACGTACAAAATGCATAAGTACAGGAACAAGACAGATAAATAGACAATGTCGGAGAATGAGAGGCTTACACTAGGGGGGCGCTTTGGCAAAAATCCCGGTGGCTTTTCTCTTTTCCGCCTCCAGGGCGGCGGTAGTCTTCTTGGAGGCTCCACCCTCCGTCTTCTTCTTCTTGCCTCCGTTGGCGGTGTAAGAGGTGGAGCTCTTCCGCTCTCGCGCCAACGGGACATTGTCGTCGGACACGACCATGACTTCCTTCATCTTTGGATCGTAGATTTGGGCAGCCAAGTTGTCCTCATGTAGATCGCTAAGCTGTTAAGTGAGAAATCGCCGTGTTAGATAAGGTGGTATTGGCAAGAAGGAGAAACTGGAGCAATGTCATACATAGAAAATAAATACCTACCTTTGGGCACTTGCCGTCTACGAACATGTCGTAGGTGATGGTGAAGCCACGCTTCTTATCCTTCACCTTGACGATGTCCTTAAGGCGGATCTTGATGGATTCGCTCGAGAAGTTATCCACGGAGATCCGGAGGGTATCCCTTCGATCACTAGTGTACTCGTGCATGAACTTCATGTGGTGCTGCAGAGGTTGGATTCGCCTGATGAACCAGCACATGGCTAGGTCCAAGCCGGTCAAACCCGTCTCTACGAACCACTCGATCCGCCTTATTGCACGAGAAGCGTCGAGGTCAGAGGGAAGGGAGGCATGGGATCTCCATGTGGAAACTTTAGTGGCAGCTCCATCCACGAAGTCCGAGTACGTCACTTCTCGGCCCGCCAAAGGAATGTCGGGGCCGTAGAAGTACGTCCGCTACCAGTTTTTGCACGACTCATGGCCGACGATGTCGGGGAACCGCCGGCCAGGTCGTATCTTGAAGCTTATGGTGCCGTAGTTCCTAAGCTCCTCCCTACAATGTTCGACTTCACGTTTAACGGTGAAGAAGTACACGAACAAGTCTAACCTAGGCCTAATCCCTAGGTAACCCTCACAAAGTGCCGCGAAGTTTCTATGCACTAAGATGCTATTGGGGGAGAGGTTATGGGGTTGGACCTTGTAGTGGTTCAAGACGGACAAAAAGAAGTGGGAGATGGGCAGAGAAACGCCGCATACCAGCTGAGCCTTGAGGTACACCTTTTCTCCGGCTTGGGAAGAAGGTGTCACCTCGCCGGTCGGTGCCGCCCACCAGGCGAGCCCCTCCGTCGCGGGGAGGTAGCCTTCGGCGACTATTTATTAGATGTCGCGGTCGGTGATGTCCGAGCCGCCCAGTCGCCCTTGTGCGAGTCTGGCTCTTCTTACAGAGGCTCTAGCGCTTCCAGATTGTGGTCACCGCCGGTGGTTTCAATCACCGCCGACGTGGGGATGACCATGCCCTCTGGGGGCACGACGACGGAGCTCGCTGGCTTCGTCGTGGCTTCGCTCGACGCCACCGTCGACGGGGAGGAGCTGCTGCTGGCCATGGAGAGCTGGAAGGGTGCGACTGATGCCGAGGGAGGCTAGGGTTTTCGAGGTTTTCCGCGGAGAGCTCGAGGAGGCGTGCGGATGGAGGAAGAAGACGATGACGCAAGAGAATGGGGTAAAAAGTGGCAAGTGTCCCACGGTTACTATTTATCTTGCTCTGCATCAAGATTCGTGCAGCTAATCGGACGGTTGCCGCGTAGACGGCGTGTTCGTGAATGTGCGCGGTAATTTCGCCACGTCTCCAACCGTCGCCGCCAAAGGTTCGTATAGCTCGCGCGGGAAAATTGGATATGATTGCGTTCTCTGCATATGTGAGTTACGAGGCGTCGCTGACCTAAGCCTACGTCGTCATAAATGACATGGTAGATGAGCCGTCGCGTCGAAGATTCCGGGATGGACGGATTTAATCCGACTACGGAAGAGTCCGATGGAAGATTCAGCATTTCTCCGACTTACAAATCGAATACGGAGAAAAACCTTGTAGGGTTCTTTGGGAGGACTAAAAGATGTTGCTTAATGATTTGCCGACATCCATCTAGACAGAGCGTTCCATGTGAAGAGGCAAGACGGCGCAAGATCTCGGAGTTCTCCGGGGGCTACTGTTGGGGATATGCTATATGGGTATCCTCATAGCATGTCTCTTATCCGACTAACCTGGGTGGCCCATAGTCGGTAGCATGGCCTATAGCCTGATGGGCGGCCTAGTTAGGTGGATCTAGAAGGGAGGCCCATGCCGGATAAAGGAAGGCTACGGTGGAGTCACCAGCGTACCCAGAGCCTTGGAGTGCATGATACACAAGACTAGTGATAGACAGTGTAGGACTCTGTAACCTGTCCGGCACTACTAGGCAAATGGCTATAGGTAATCAGCACATCCGTGGCTCACATGGTCGAAGTGCCCCACGGCTAAAACAGGCGTGGCTCACCTATGGGCAGTGCCCTACTAGTAACTAGAACAACTGTGGCACACATGACCATAGTGCGCCACAGATATGTGTGGGCCAGGGCCCTGTTGGCCGCACGCCAAACATCCATAGCGCACATAGGGTAGGTGCGCTACGGTTGTTAGTGTCAACTGTGGCACACATGGAGGGGGTGCGCTACGCCTAAGTGCATGCCCCTCTCTGCTGTGAAACGGCCAGACACATCCGTGGCGCACTATGGCATGTGCGCCACGGATGTTACTACTCCCTGTGGGGCACTAGGGCAGAGTGCGCCACGGATGTGTCGATTTTTTTTGACAGCACTTTATGTGCACATGTGTGACCATCCACCACCCCACACTTCACTTTCCCCTTCTTCTTCCTCCTTAGATCTAGTCGGGATCTTCTCCTTCCCACCTCAATTTCTCCACCCATTCACCATTTTTAGCATGTAGAACTTGCCTTGGATGTTACATAAGTAATAGAGGAAGGTCTCCGGTCTCTCATCTCCTTCTCCGGTCTCGCGCGCACCTCTCCTTTCCATATTTCTCGCGATTGGTCTCTCATCTCGGTAAGTTGTCCATGTAAGGATGTGTTCATGTGTATATGGATGATATGCTCATATGTATGTAGATGATCGATGCTCATGATGTGTGTATGAGATGATCGATGGTCATATGTGTGTGTATATGGAGAGTATCGATGATGCTCATGCATGTGTGTATGGAGAGGATAATGATATGTTCATGTGTGTATGGATCGGTCTCTCTCTCTTGTGTTTGTATGTGAACAAGTTGCCATTTTTTTGCCAAAATGTTGATTCATTTCCATTTTGGCAAGACTTTGGCATTTCGCAAAGGTCCTAATTTTAGGATAGGTCATGCCGAAATTTTCTATCGACCATTGCACGCATGCATTCATTATGTGGTTCTAATAGACTTCTAATTGTACCGTGTACACCGTGCAGGCAAAAATGGTCCGCATAATGAGCGAAGGCATTGTGGCTAGATTTTTGAAATGTGCGACGGCCGACATGATACGAAATAAAAAAACGGATATAAGATGTCCGTGCAGAAGATGCAAACTCAACTGGGTGATCGACCCAGATTCCGGGAATCTGCAGGCGCACCTGCTCCGCCATGATTTCATGGATGGATACACTCGTTGGATAAGCGATGACGAAGACGATGGAGACGGTGAAGGTGGCCAACATGACGATTATCATCATCACGGCGAGAACGGGCGAGATGATGAAGAGTCTCCTGGAGATGGTGAAGGTGCGGACGCAGACCGGGATGATGATGATCTAGATGTCGGAGGAGCAGATGACAATGGAACAACGTCAGGCTGGGTGCGGGACCCTTATGTGCAAGAGCTGCTTCTCATTTAGTAACGCTGGCTGCCGCTAGAGAGAAAGCCAAGCTTGCGCAGCTTGAGAAAGACGCGGTTACTCCATTGTATGAAGGATGCAGGACCGATGGTACCCGGTTGAATGTAACGCTCAAGGCTATGGAGATGAAGGCAAAACACAAATTGAGCAAAGCAAGCTTCGACGATATGATGGCATTCTGGCACGATCGTCTCCCGGAGGGGAACACATGTCCAACTAGTATCGAGGACGCCAAGAAAATCGTCTGTCCTCTCGATCTACCGCACGTTAGATATCACGTATGCATCAACGATTGCATCATTTATCGGGGAGAGGACGCGGAGAAAACCACATGTCCGGTGTGCGGCGTGAGTCAATACAAGAAAGGGAAGAAAGTACCTCGAAAAGTGGTATGGTACTTTCCTATCACTCCTCATCTGCAGCGCTATTTCATGGACCCTAAGGAAGCGAAGCTCATGCGATGGCATGCGGAAAGGAAGAAGCCAGGAGATGATGATGATGACCCTGAAAAGGATGAGCTGCTGACGCACCCTTCAGATGCTAGACAGTGGAAATCATTGGACCTTGAATTCCCAGAATTCGGTGGAGATTCGAGGAACATCAGGCTTGGTGCAAGCACCGATGGACTCAATCCGTTCGGTAGCCAGAGCAGCACGCACAACACTTGGCCCGTGTTTGTATGGATGTAAAACCTCCCTCCATGGTTGTCCATGAAGAAGAAGTACATACAAATGAGTATGCTAATTCAATGGCCGAAACAACCTGGTACCGACATCAATCTGTATCTCGGGCTGTTGAAAGAGGAGCTAGCCACGTTATGGGAATCTGGAGCCAATACTTACGACGCCGTCGCACAAGATTATTTCACTATGAGAGCCGCGTTGGTCACTACGGTGCAAGACTATCCAGGTTGCGGGTATATCTCGGGGCAGGTTATCCAAGGATTCTGCGCATGCGTTAGGTGCATGGATAACACAAGCTATCTCCAACTAGAGAAAGATCCAGGGTCATCGAAAACCGTGTTCATGGTGCACCGGAGGTGGCTCGGCAAGAATGATCCATGGAGAAAACATGGAGACCTGTTCGATGGCAAATCCGAAACCCGAGGAATCCCAGAGCATAGGAGCAGCGAAGAAGTGGAAGAGTTGTTTAAAAACTGGAAAGATTGTCCTAAGCCTGGAAAGAAGCGAAAGAGGCAGCAACAAGACAAGCCGCTGATGAAGGTATGGAAAACAAGGTATGTTTTCTAGGAGTTGCCATACTGGAAGTTTCTCCGCATGCCTCATAGCCTCGACATCATGCATATCAGGAAAAACGTGTGCGAGAGTCTGGTCGCCACCATAATCAACATGCGAGATAGGAAGAAAGATTGTCCGAAAGCAAGGCACGACCTGATATGCTTGGGTATCCAGAAGGAGCTTCACGGAGCACGCACTACTCCTGATGATCAGGAAGATGACGACGATCATGAGTCGGAGAAGACACAAGGTCGTCGGAAGGGTAAAAAGTTCAGGAAGAACGAATATTACTGCCCTCCTTCTTGCTTCACTCTAAGCCAGGATGAGATCAAACAATTTTTCAAGTGCCTTCTAGGAGTCAAATTTCCTTACGGCTACGCGGGGAAGATAAGAAGATACCTAGACGAGGCGAAGTAGAGGTTCAGTGGCATGAAGTCTCACGACTGTGTCGTGCTAATGACGCAGGTACTTCCGGTCGCACTAAGAGGGATAATGGACGAGCACGTCCATGAAACGTTATTTGGCCTCTGCAATTTTTTCGATGTCATCTCTAGGAAGTCGATTGGTGTGAATCAGCTCGGGAGGCTACAGGAGGAGATCGTGGTGATACTATGTGAGCTTGAGGTCTACTTCCCACCCGCATTCTTCGACATTATGGTGCATCTGCTCGTCCATGTCGTGAAGGACATCGTACAACTCGGGTCGATGTTCCTCTGCAGCATGATGGCGTTCGAAAGGATGAACGGACACATCAAAGGATACATTCGCAACAGGTCCCGTCCATATGGAAGCATAGCCAAGGGCTTTCTGGCCGAAGAGTGCATCTCTTTCTGCACAAATTATCTAGACATCGAGAACCCTGTCGGTCTTCCCGTCAACAGGCACCTTGGCAAGCTCGACGGATCTGGTCACCGAGAGGGTCGTCGCATACTGCATGCAGACATCGATTTTCGACGCGCAGACTTTGATCGAGCAAACCTCGTCGCGCTATAGCATTTGGAACTGGTCGATCCTTGGGTACAAAAGCACAAAAGGTTAATCTATAAGAAGTACAATGACCGGGGCATACAAAGGACGCAGGGAGAAATAATCAAAGAGCACAACTCAGATTTCACGCGTTGGTTTAGGCAGACGCTCCTTGATAATCCCCCGCAATCACATTCTTCTAACACGGAAAAGATCATATTCACCTTGTCGCAGGGACTGATGCAAAACCTGGTGACCTATCAGGCATATGATATCAACGGCTACACATTCTACACGGAGGAAAAGGACAACAAGTGTGATTATCAGAACTCATGCGTAACGTCGGAATTCTACACCGATGACAACGTGAAGGAAAGATTCTACGGAAGAATCGAGGAGATCTGGGAGCTCGACTACTGTGAAGAAAAGGTGCTGATGCTCCATGTCAGATGGGCAAAGAGCGTCGAAAGAGAAGATCGGTATTTCACAACCATGGTTATACCCGAAGCAGCCAAATCCAAGGCCGTCGGTGCAATCGTGGCCGCGAAAAATGAATCGTGGGTACTGGCTACCAAAGTGGACCAATTTTTTTTCATTACCGACCCGACAAAGCCTAGTCGTATTGTCGTGAGGAGAGGAAAAAGAAACATCATCGGAATGGATGGAGTCACCAACGAGCAAGACTTCGACCAGTATGGCGATCCAAAGATTGAAGATGACGACGACTACGATGCAGCAACATACATCACAAGAAGAAAAAGGACAACCCTACCCAAAAAAGGTAGCCCATTCGAAAGAAGAAACATTAAAGTGCCGGGGCTAAATTATTCAACCGCGACAAAGAAGGGAAAAAAGATTGTAAAACGCTAGCTCAAAAAATATTGTAAAACGCGTGGTCGAAAAAGATTGTAATATTCATGGACAAATTATTATGACATATTTATATCATGGACAAATTATTATGACATATTTGAATCATATTTAATTTGTACCACTTTTATGACATATATTATCACTTTCGGGCATTTTTGGAATATTTAAAAGTATTTTAATAACAAAACAAAACTTTTATGGAATATATCACCACTTTTGGGCATTTTTTGGAACATTTAAAAAAAAATTTAAAATAAAAATAAAAAAGGTGGGAACCAGGATTCGAACCTGGGTGCTCACAAGTGTAGATTAGAGCAGTGGGTGGAACCAGTGGGATAGGGCAGTGTTAGTTGACTATAGGGGTGGTCGCGCCTTCTTATGTGACTAATAGCACCGAGTTAGGCGTAGTGCACCCTGGCCAAGTGCGCTACGGGTAACCATAGCGCACTTGGCCAGGGTGCGCTACGCCTAATTCGGTGCTATTAGTCAACCGTGCCACGCCACGCGCGCCTCTCCTCCCCATATCAGATCAGACACCGCCGATCTCAACCATGCCCCGCCGCCGCGCTCTCGATCCGCCGCCGCTCTAGGAGGAGGACGTGGAGGAGGAGGAGCCCGAGCCCTGCCAGCTGCCGCCGCTCGAGGAGGAGGTCGTGGAGGAGGAGGCCCGTGCGGAGGAGTCCGAGGAGGAACCCGCCGTCGTTCGCCCGCCCGCCCGCCGTCGTCCACCGCCGCTCTAGGAGGAGGACGTGGAGGAGGAGGAGACATCGTCGTCCGCCCGCCCGCCCGCCATCGTCGTCCGCCCTCCATCGTCGTCCTCATCGCCCGCCTGCCTAGCTCCGCGCTCCCTCCTGGTGAGTCCCCTACCCACCTCCCCTTTCTCCCTCTCTTCATCGCGCCGGGGTGCCTTGTCGTCGCGTTGCGGCTCTTCGACATCGCGGCATACGGGAGCACCGGGCGTGGGCTTCCGCGTCCCGAAGGAGGAGCCAGAGCTCGCCGTCTTGACTAATTCTTTTCATTTTTTTTTCAAATAGGGGAGACTAATTCTTTTTAGTGTTATACATGCTTTAATTCTTGGGTTTTCTTGCTAATCTAGGAGTATGATGCGATTTGTTGATTAGCAATAAAAATTACCCCCTTCCACAGTGCTGCAGTGCATGACTTTGACTTGCTTGTGTTCTCAGACATGCCATCTAATTTCAGAGAAGCTGCTCACTACTGTAGTGGAGTACTATGGGTATGATTGGCTAATTACGCTGTTCCACATCTACTTATGTTTCATTAACAAATTCAGAATTTGAGCTTTCTAGAAAAACTCACAAGCACAATCAGAACATGTCAGAATTTCAAAAATTAATCTCCTCATTTCCAGTCATGCAACATTTCACCATTGACTTCTCATTTCTGAAATCTGTTGCCACTCCCTCTTGCATTGTATAACCAGAGATGCACAGTCAACTGTCAAGTGACAGCATAAGTAGAGCCTTTGGACACAATACTGGAAGTTGTGCATCGATTAGTCACCCTTGTCATAATATTCTCAACACTCAGGGAGCTGTAACTGGTAACTTATTAGTCTCAACAACCAAAATGGTGAGATTTTGCTGCCAGGCTTCCCAAAAAATGTGGAACAAGTGTGATGTTTCAGTCTTATTTTCTAATTTTTGAAATGTATGTTGTGCTAATGATCGCCCAAGGTACTGCAGCAACACTGCCCAGATGAGAAGATAGAGCCAGTAAGAAGTTGTAGATTGCACAATAGCGTTCTTGTAGCTTCCTTTCCATCAGTACTAGCATCGACAGCCACCATGGGTGTAACACCCTCAGAATCGACCCTATGCAAGTTTCAGCGATTCCCGCCAAAACCCGCATAGAAACGATTCAAAGGTGCCCACCAGGCACTTTCGTGCGGGTGGAAAACGAAGTAATAACATTACACAACAGTCCTCGATGGGATTCACAGAACATATATATATAACAGCGAGTCAAAGAGTCAAGAATACAGATATACGGTACAAAGATCCAATTCACCTTGAAAACGATATAGCGTCCGAGTACGGACAAGATGCAAATGGGGCTAAGAGCCCTGAAGAATAACCAATGGCGTCCATAACCCTGCCCAGGCCAAGCCGGAAGGGTAACCCTGCTAACGACGTCGATCTCAAAACCTGCTTAAACAAAAGGGGTGCCGACAAAGGGCAAAGGAAAAAGAGAGAGCGGCCAGTACTGAGGCCAGTACACGGCGAGGCTAGAATTCGGCGGTCCTCGCCTACATAGGTATGGTGGACTGAGCGGCAGCGGCAACATGCACTAAACAACCTATAGAGACTCGATAAAACAGGCGGCTATCAGAGAGGGGTAAGAAAGACCTATCCGGAACCAACCTGATACTAACACCAAAAAACCCATCCTGGTATTCCCCCTCGATACCAACCGAGGAAGTCAACCGAGGAACTCACACAGTTGGCAGTTTTATTTATTCGGTTATCGTTGCAGAAATTACTAGTCATGTGTAGATAGTTGTCCTGATAAAATAAGCAGTGGCCACTTTTAGTTATCCATTCCGTTGTAGTTGCGACACTTACTAGTCAAATACAATTAGCATGAGATATCCCAAAACCCAGCAGTTGTTGTTACTTTTATTTAGCCATTCCGTTGTAGTTGCAATACTTACTAGTCAGATACAAGGGTCGCCAGCGACCACCCAAACAAACAATTGTTGGCAGTTTTAGTTAGCCATTCCGTTATAGTGGAGCTGATTACTAGTCATTATAAAGTCAAATTTATAGCAATAAACTTTAGTAATAGTTGTCTATGATCGAGATACTGTGCTCCAAGTCGTCCATAACCGCGGACACGGCTTTCAGAAAGTTTTAACCCGGCCGGGGTGCACAAATAGCAACACACACACGATCAACCTCGGAAAAACCAAATCAAAACCCAACGAGGTCTTCACGACAAAGCAATCACAAGATTCAGAAATATTTCAGGGGGCCACCCCTTGGAGTACACCCGCAACGAAGTAAGCTAGCTCCGAGACGGACTCAAGGTTTGCGTCAATGGCTGTAAACGACTGGGAACCCCAAACGGAGCTTGTCGATACCGCGAAAACACTCTGCTTACCTAAACAGTATAGTGTGCTCCTCGCACAATCATAAATAAAGCGGTAAAGCATGGCATAAGTACATGATAGTAAATAAATCCTCGAACTAGTTTGTGGCCCCAAGAAATAAGAATGAATCAAGCTCTGGCTGAGGGGGGCCCATAATTCCCCGTATGTGGATAGCGCGAATATTCAAGGAACAGGTAACAAGTACTCGGGGTCCTACGGGACACAAGTGGGCGGTCGGAAACCAAATATTATCTATCACCCACCGATGCCTCTACTTACTTACTTCAATTTTAGTTGTTAAAAAGGGATTAAAGTGAACGATAAGTAAAACCATGATCATCTCCAACATCAACATGCGGCCATATTCCAACCACTGTGGTTCTCGACGACACGCAACAGCACTTGAGCAAGCGACGGCGACGCGCAAGGCCAACTATCTACAAAACAACAGGTAATAGGATGTGTCCAAGGCAATATAGGCGGCAAGGGATAACTCGGGTACGAAACTAGAGCATCGCAACACAGGTAGCAATAGATCAACAGGAGGGAATAAATACTATAAAAGTAAGATAGGTAGAAAGGGGGAGATGCTCGCCTGAAAACATTGTCGAAGGTTCATCCGAAGATCGGGTCGACACTCGCATCAACTCAACGGCCTTATCCGCGAAGAAGCAAAACGCTAGAATAAACACCGGATACAATATTTAATACTACAGAAAAAGATCGGCATGCTTATGATATGATGCATGGCATGGCAAAGGTGCGATGCGATTAGGTCATATTAAGCGGAACCGGGGTACCGACAATTAATTAATAGGTTCAAGTTGTTTAGAACCCCCCGCAATTTAAATGTTGTTTTAACGTGGCAAAAGATAGCACCGGTTCGCTACACAAGTTTAAATGAGGCCGATATGAGACTAGATTTGCCCGCATATGGGCCCCATATCTAATTATTAGGTGAATCGGCATAAGGCCCCCAAACCACATGACAAGTATGCATGCATGAACAATTTAATATGCAACAGGTAATGTTATATTTATAAAATAGGGCTCGAGAAAAGGGGTCACACATTAGGGGTCGAAGATCTTGGTCCGGGGGTTCGAGGTCGGTCTCAGGGTCTCAGGGTTCGACGGGGTCGGGGAATCGGCGGAACATTCTCGGACAACAGAGCAGATCTTGTCGCATCCGGGAAGAAGGACTTCGCGTGCGGTGGCGATCTTGGCGGTCTTCGGGTTCGGGCCTTGGCGTCCGAGAGGAAGTGCTTGGCGTTCCGGGGACGATCCTGTCGCATCCGCGGTCATCGGTTTGTGTCGACGGTCTTGTCGTCTCGCGGCGGAGATCTTGCCGGTCCATGACGAAGATCTTGGAAAAGGGCGCCGTTTGGGTCGGTGTTGATCTTGCATAGTTTCCGGGTCTCAACAACTTGGCGAAGCAGAAACTCGGTGTCCCACAGCCTTCGGTTCCGAAGGAGATCTTGTCCGATATTATCACCTCTCGAGCACACAGCTTTCAAGTAGATCTTGTTGAAGTTGGTCGTGGACGATAGGGATCGGTCGCGGAACAGGCTCGGAAGAACAGCGACAACAACATTACACGGGCGGTAATGCCACAGAACAGCGGTATCAACTCGAGTGACACGAACACATGCAGAGCGCTGCGCATGATGCAGGGACACAGGGCCGACGGCAAGACTAACATACAAACATCAGGGCATCCTTGCACACGCGGTGGCCGAGCGAGGTCTGGACCGCGGCGACAACGGCCAAACGGAGAGGAAGCCGAGACGGCGAGACGGGCGGCACGAGCGGCGGCGGGCAGGGGGGCGGGCGGCGACGGCGCGGACGGGCGACGGCGCCGGGCGGCGGGAGGAACGCGGGGGGCGAGCGACGGCGAGGTGGAGGAGCACGTGCGGCCGGCGGCGCTGGCCTGGGCTAGAGCTTCGCGGTCGCGACCATGGCGCGCGGCCAGCGGCCACGGAGGCCGACCCGGGGGCGAGGGCGGCTGGACGAGATCGACGGCGGCGCGGCAGGCCGGGCAGAGGAGGCGTAGCCGGCGTCGAGGCCGCAGAGGGAGAAGGTCCGGCGATGGCTCGGGTTGCGGCCGGAGGAGGCGACGGCCGGCGCGGCTCGACCTCGACGGAGGGGCCCTGGGCGAGGCGGAGGCCGGGCGCAGCGGGGAGAGACTCCGGCGGCGGCAGGCAGCATGCAGAGGGGAAGAGGAGGGGAGACGCGGGCGAGCCGGCAGAGGGGGAGAGGCGGGGCGACGCGGGGCGAGAGGGAGGTCGCCGGGGAAGGGAGAAGGGCGGCGGCAGCGATGCGGAGGAGAGGGAAAGGGAGCAACGGGGACGGCCGGGTGCAGCAGGGAGGCCTGCCGGCGGCGGAGGAGGGAGGCCGGCGGACAACGAAGAAGGAGGCGGCCGGCAAGGCCGGCGGCGGCGGAGAAGCGAGGTAGCGGGCGACGGGGAGGGCGCAGGGCGGCGAGGAGGCGCTCTGCCGCGGGGAGGACGAAGGCGAGGTGAGAGAGAGGAGCGGGGCGCGGGGTGGGAGGAACGCGTGGGGGGGACGGGGCAGGTGCGGTGGGACCCAGGGGCAGGTGGCGGGCCAGGCGTGGGGGCTGTGTGTGTGGGTGGTGTGTCGTGTTGCGTGTGTTGGGGAGTGGGGGTGAGAGAGAGAGAGTGGGCAGCTGTGTGGGGTGAGAGATGGGTAGGGGCAGGTGGCGGCATTTGAGTGGTGGGGAGGAGGGATGAGGGTGAGGTGGCGACATAGGATAGGTTGGGGTGAGGTGGCTGGAGGGGGTGGGTAGAATAGGACTGGTAGACTAGGGATTATGGGTGGACCGATCTGAACCGGGGGTGGTCGTTCGGGTCGAATCGGCCCGTTCGACTGCCCCCGCCAAAATAATTTAATATTTTATTTAATTTGCGATGAACTTTTGTAAATAGTTTTTAGACAACAAAATATCCGGCAGCATCCGGGTTTAATTTGAAATAGAAGGAGGGCTAGTTCCAGAAGTCAATAGTCTTTCGCAAATAGTTTTTAGGCAAAATAATATGCATGATGATGACGATGCTCAAATGCAATGCGGCATGATGACATGAGCATGCGGTCATGATGATGCAATGCCCAAAAACAACGCGATTTTCTAGTAGTGGTTTTGCGGGATGCCACAATGGGATCCGACAAGTTTGTTGGAAGAACACACCATTCATTGTCAATTACATGTTTGCTAATGAAAATCAGCCTGCATAAATAGGACTCGCCCATATAGATTGAAGTATGACAAGTGATTTCACTACAAACAGGGCAATTAACAAAATCAGCCTGCATAAATAGGACTTGCCCATATACTAGGGCAACATGAAATGTTCTTCAGTAGCAGCTGAGTACGATAAATACCAACACAAGAATTAGCTGCATTATATAAATGTCTCAGATATGTTAATTACAAAGTTGTGTATACATTGCTCTTTTACTGCTGTGAATCTTATTAATTCTGGCAAAATAAGAAGGAAACAAATGCTTTAGGTTTAGTTGGTTGCTGTCAAGTTAGATGTTGTAGGTATGTAGTAGGTTAGTATTTAGTAGTTAGAAGTAGGCCAATTTGCTTGCTGAACAAGTTCATTTGCTGTCATTTGTTGTCATTTGTTCACAGAACTAAAAATTATGTTGCCGTCATTTGCTTGCTGAACTTGTGCTTGTTATGGTGTATGGTGTATTGTCATTTTCTTATTGCAAGCAAATGACAACAAATGAACTTGTGCTTGTTATGGTGTATGGTGTATTCTCATTTTCTTATGGTGTATGGTGTATGGTGTATTCTCATTTTCTTATTGCTTGCTGAACTTGTGCTTGCTATGGTGTATGGTGTATTGAAATTATTCTTGTGCTTGTATGAAGCACTTTATTATGTCCCGTATGCAGGTTCTTGTATGAAACGAGTCCCGATTTTTTCCAGAATGTTGATTAACTTCCGTTTCGGCAGAAATCGGGCACTCCTAGTTTAAGAAAATTAGCAAAGGTCATGCCGGATTTTTCCGTGCATTTAACCAATTATTTGTTTTTTATTAGTGCAAAGATGTGTGACAACGACGAGGCTGGATGTTCTAAGCGCTGAAGGAGAACTCAGACCTCCGAATAAACAATTGACATTCGGGAGGCGCAACGCCAAATGCTAGAAGACGATGAAGAATACCATCCTTCGAAGAGCGAGGATGATGAGATGGAAGACGCAGAGGAAGAAGCCGAAGGAACGGCGGATGATGAAACCACTGATGGCGGCGAGGGCACAGGGAGTGGTAGCAATCCTCCTAAGAAGAAGAAGAAGCCGAAGGACCGGCGCCCGAACACGGTCGGCACAGCCAGGGAGGAAATTATTGAAGTGAGCCCATCAGGGGTTCCTTTGGATCCCGCCCTTGTCGTCAAAGGGTACGGTGGGCAAGTGGTGGCGATCACCCGGACAACCATCTCGATCAACACCGAGAATCTCCGGCATAAAGATAATCGCCACTTGCGCACACTCCTCTTCGAGAAGCTGCACGCAAGATACAAGTTCCCCGCTATGTATCAGAACACAAATTATCATGGGAACGAAGTAAACAAATCCGCCCTCACAAAGATGAGCACCGCCCTGGCCAGCTAGAGAACCCGGATAAAGAAGAAGATCTATAAAGAAGCCAAAAGTCTCGAGGAGATCCAGAAGATTGACCCGCAGATCACCGAAGATCAGTTGCGGGAGTTCAAGGAGAGGTGTGAATCCGAAAGAGCCCTGGCCAATAGTAATCGAGGAAAGGTGCTGCAGGCGATGAATATAGGTCATCAGCATCTCGGATCTGGTGGATACAGAACCGTGGAGGCCAAATGGAATAAGGAGGATGAAGAGTATAGATCCAAGGGGATAGAAAACCCCTTTGCGAAATTAGAACCCGGGCAGGTTCGAAACTTCATCAGGGCCCGTTACCATGTGGAACGAAAAACCAAACAACTCACCGCGGATCCTGCGGTGAAGGAATTCGAGGAAATTGTGGTAAGTATAATCTAATTACCGTGGATCAACTCGATTGCAATCTAATCGATGATCTAAACGATTCACTATTACTTATTCTACAGGAGGAGGAAATTGTTGCTAGTCATGGATCCCAGGGTTCCTCATCCCAGGGGTCGACGGCGGCCACCCGGTGGGATAACCCTTTTAACAGGGTGATGAACCGGGCCAAGAAAATAAAGCCGGTTACGAAGAAGCCGTCGTCATCTGGCCGTCTGGCCGGCCTCAGGGGTAAGAATTGGGTGGATCATTTTGGTCCACCGCCGAGGACGCATGTGGCGCCGTCGGGAAGGAGCGAGGAGGAAAACCGCGAGGTTCAAGAACTTAAGGAACAAGTGGCGCGGATCCCGTAGATCGTCCAAGACAACCTGGCAATCACCCTCACGTCCTTCCTGCCTACCTTGGTGGAGTCAATAGCGAACTGGAGTGTGGGGTGTCGAGTAGGGTCGTGCCCGATTCCAAGCATGGTCAGCAGCCACTCGAACAACACGGCACCGACAAATCAGGCGAACTACGTGTTCGTGACTCCGCCCGCTAGCACCGCGGCACCGCAAGTGTTGGTGACTCCCCCTGCCATCACCGTGGCGGCGGAGTACATGTTGGTGCCCCCTGCCATCGTTGCAGCGGCACCGGAGCTCCAAGCACCCGTCGGTAGGGAGAATACACCAGCGGCCAGCACCGCGCCATCAAGCAGCCCTTCCGTCTCTTGCACGCGTGTCGCCGTATGCGGTGCGTCGACATTAGCCGATCTCGACGCCATCATGGTAAACAAATTGCTTTAATTACCGCCTTTCATGCCATCTATTACTCTTATGGCATCTCTGACGATGCCGTACATGTTTTCCGCAGACGGATGTTCCTTGCACTCTCTTATGCTACGTGAACAACGAGCTAAGGGATGTTGCCAAGGGTACCATCGTTCAACCCTTGCAGCGCACGTTCCACTCAAGGCCGATGCCAGATAGCGTGCACAGGGTTAAAATTAGTCAGGTGCTAAGGGGCTGCGACGACCTGGAACCTCCCATTCAACCCCCAGGAGCGGATGAAGAAGAGCCGTCTGTCCTCAGAACTTGCTTCGGCTTATTCTTGCTATGGCCAAAGAGCATGATCCGTTTGGGGATGGCGGGGGCCATCACACCACAGACAACAGCACCGCCTGTCGTGCCAGCGACAAGCGGTGGCAAGGCCCCCTTACCGCCCTCGACGTCACCTCCACGTGGTGGGTCGGATGATCATGTTGATGATATGCACATGGCGTAGGATCCGGCCGAGGACAACGAAGACTGGAATGATCACTTCTTCAACACTCGGTTTAGCAACGAACACCTAGCTAGTGGCCCCACAGAGAAAGCCACTATCACCAAGCGTCTGTTTGGTTCTCAGGAGACGCCTCCAGCTTGCGCCTTTACAAAGCCAACTGATACAACCAACCGGTCCTTTATTCTAAGCCCTGACACACTACATAGGGAGGCCGGTGCTCAGATTGCGGTGCCTGCCCGCTCTCCAAAAGGAAAAAAGGGCAGGAAAAGAAAATCTAGCAGCTCGAGCCAGCCGGTGGCGTCAACAACTGCGAATCCGATCAGGTTTCGGGACGGGCCACCAAGACCCGAGGGTATTATGTGGAGGATTCATGTGGCGGGTGAGCCCATGCTACCTAAGAATTTGCGGAAGCTCTCCAGTTCGGAACTGCAGAGTGTGCATGACGGCGTGCTGACGATAGAGAGACGCCTTCTATCGGAGAAAGATCCCTCGCACCCGGTATTCGTGGTTAAGGTGCCACCAGGCTTGGGCTTCGTCGACAATGCCCCTGCGGATCTGTTCTTCCTGCGGTTCGACGACATCTTCAATATGTTCCACCTATACCCGCTGCACTATACCATGGTCCGTCTCTTTTCTCTCAGCCTGGCCATGCAGATCATTAGAGAGAACACACCGGGCATCGCTATAGTGGACCCCTACTACATGCGTGACGGCTGCTTGGGTTCCCCCGCCGAACGACGTATCGTGGCCTCGTACCTAAAAAGAATCCTCGTGGCGAACAAGACAAAGGAATACATTCTCGTGCCTTACTTTCCCGAGTAAGTCGTTATTCACTCGCCACCGTCGATTGGCTTTATTAGATCATCATCATTCTTTTTCCAACACATTCCATTTGAATTTTTTGCGCAGAGATGAACACTGCACGCTCATCTCCTTATCGTCGAAGCATTCCCACGCCACGTATTTCGACTCGGGGAGTCTAGAAAAAAAGAAAATCTACGACAAGATCAAGGAAGTTCTGGATGATGCTCTCACTGGTTTGCCTCGACGGAAGGCACCACCTTCGTGCGTACGAAGGTAAAGTTCGGCAGGCACATCTTCAACCACGTAACGGAGTTCCCCTGCGTAAAGCAGCCAGAAAACAATAAGAAGGAAGCCTACTACGCACTCCATCACATGAGGGCGTTCCTACTTGACCAGCAGAATTCTACGCTGCCAGATCATCTCAAACAGTGGGCCGAAGCAAAGGCCAAGATCAATGATTCAGATATTAGACAAGAGATGTATCGCATCCAGTAGCAGTTTGGGGCAATCATCTTTCGTGATGTCATGACTTCGGGGGGGATCTTCTACGGAGGAAATATCCCGAATAACCGTGACATAGAAGATCTCCTAGAGATGTAGGGTGACTATAGGAAGTTCATGACGAGACAAGGCGTCCTCCCATTCCCTAAGTCGAGCCAGAAGGCTTGATGTTGGCCTAGTTGTAGTTACAAACTATAGATGACCTTTGTGTGTGTGTGGACAAGTGTACATGCTACTATACTTATATTATTAGGTTTATGAATCATCGCTTACTTCTTTTGCTTATTATTATTATATATCAATCAATGCTTGGTTTTTTTTGCTTACTCTTTGGTCCTTTGCTCACTTTGGTCCTTCTTTTTTTCCTTACTCTTTTTTCGAGAATAATGTCGATGATTGAAATGTCGTGGCACACTATATATGTGAATGTGCTACGATGGGATTGTGAGCCTTGTGATATGCACAAGTCCAGGTCTTGTGCATCCTACTTGTCTCACAGTTCCATCATAGCATATTCATGTGTCCAACGACCTATGTATATATATGAGGCATTCTTTTCGAGTTATTTTTGTCTTTTTCGAGAATAATGTCGATGATTGAAATGTCGTGGCACAATATATATATGAATGTGCTACGACGGGATAGTTAGCCTTGTGATATGCACAAGTCCAGGAATTGAGCATCCTACTTGGCTAACCGTTCCGTCATAGCATATTCCTGTGTCCAACGACCTAGCTAGTTATATATGAGGCATTCTTTTCGAGCTACTTTGGTCTTTTTCGAGAATAATGTCGATGATTGAAATGTCGTGGCACAATATATATGTGAATGTGCTACGATGGGACTGTAAGCCTTGTGTTATGCACAAGTCTAGATGTTGTGCATCCTACTTGGCTTACGGTTCCATCGTAGCATATTCCTGTGTCCAACGACCTAGCTAGTTATATATGAGGCATGCTTTTTGGGTTACTTTGGTCTTTTTCGAGAATAATGCCGATGATTGAAATGTCGTGGCACAATATATATGTGAATGTGCTAGGATGGGACTGTAAGCCTTGTGTTATGCACAAGTCTAGATGTTGTGCATCCTACTTGGCTTACGGTTCCATCGTAGCATATTCCTGTATCCAACGACCTAGCTAGTTATATATGAGGCATGCTTTTTGAGCTACTTTGGTCTTTTTCGAGAATAATGCCGATGATTGAAATGTCGTGGCACGCTATATATGTGAATGTTCTGCGATGGGATTGTCCGCCTTGTGCTATGCACAGGTCCAGGTGTTGTGCATCCTACTTGGCGGACAGTTCCATCGTAGCATATTCCTGTGTTGAACAACCTAGTTATATATGAGGCATGCTTTTTGAGTTTGGTCTTTTTGATTTAGGAGTACTTTCTATAAGTGTATCTTCATATGCGACTTTAATTATATATGTTTTTTTCAATCACCGGTTAATTATTATTGTCAACTTATAGATGACGTGGTACGTCGTGTACAAGGGACGGGTTCCCGGAGTCTACGATGATTGGGAAGACTACCGGAGACAGGTGCACCGTTTCAGCGGCAATAGCTACAAAGGGTACAACACTATGGCGGAAGCTAGATACACGCTCTATCTAGCGGGAGTTAGGACAAGGAACCGGATGAAGACCTACACCTTCGTCGCGGCGGTGATCATGCTTATCTTCTTTGGTTGTTTATCCCGCGTTTGTGTCTAGCTAGTTTAGATGTCTAGGCGAGCTTCCGAGCTCTAACTTGTTCGATCGACACATGTATTCGCATGTCACCAACTACTTTGTAACTTGATCGAAACAATGTAACTTATACTATGTATTCATGTATGAGACTTATCTATATGTATTTGTTTCAATCTTGTTTTTCAAATTGTGTATTTATATATATAATTGTATATCTTGTGTTTGTGTGTATATATCTGCTGTAATATTGTATATAATTTGTATTATATATAATCTGGCTTGGAAATTAAAAAACAAAAAAAACACCTGTGGCGCACATGACCTACCTTTTGTGGCGCACTACACCTAAAGCGCACTTTAGAAGCTTAGTGGCGCACTGGGAAGTGCGCCACAGAAGATCCTACGCGTAGCGCACCTGCCCACATAGCCGTGGCGCACTAGCAGGTGCGCTACGCCTATCTCGACACAACCGTGGCGCACTAGGCAGTGCGCCACGGCTAGGAGATAGCCGTAGCGCAAGGCCCGTGGCGCACTGCTAGTGCGCCACAGATGCTCTTTTCAGGTGCGCCACGAATGACCATTTCCCTAGTAGTGCGGCTAGGACTTTTCCCTGTAACCCTAGGATCTGGCGACTATATAAGTCGGGCCTATGGGAGCCTTTAGAGCACGATAACTTATACTCTCTAGCCACCTCATACAGCGAACCTATCTCTGTAACTCGGCGTATTGCCCTTATAGTGATTTATAGCAGGAGTAGGATTCCGCCACCGTTGTGGGATCTGAACCTGGATAAGCTGTGTAACATCGTACCCGTCAACCGTCCGCTTTACCCCACGTCTCTAAACACGCACTGTAAGGACCCCTCCATAGCGTACTCGTCGGCAGTATCACGACAGTAAGTTTGGCAGAAATAGATTATTTTCTTGACTACAAAACCATCAAGGACAAGTGGGTTCAAGAATGGTATAGACAAGGGAAAAGGTGTGATTTGGAAGTAAATATGATGGCGTACAAGATGGTCCAAGTGCATTATCAAAAATACCCATGGTTAAGAATATATAGAGGTTTAAAGATGGGATCTTAATAATAGTTTCAGACTTCGTCAAATTTTTACAGGTTTTTGAGTAGGTTTCGAGATTTAATGAGTTTGATGGGGTGCAAGGGTCCAAACTCATCATTAGGTGAATGATGTTTAAGAGTAGGTTATGTGGAAGGGATCCATTTATTGGGGTGGTCTCCATTACCTTAGAAACTACATAAAGGAAGTGGCTCCAAATGGAACATGATAAGGATTTGGATGGTGGTAATGATTAGAGGTTAAGACTAGGTTGGGAGACTTGATATATGGGTTCCTTGATCCAAAGAAACTATATATGATGTTAGAGTACATCAAAAGGATGAGTATAGAATAGGATCATTGCCTTACTTCAGGGGTAAGGATGTTGGATAGAGTTCTAGGAAGTGAATCTGATAATAAGGATTGTAGTTTTTACTATTAGGGTTTTGATGAGTTCTTCTCAAGAGTTGTAAAGGTTACATTGTTGGGTTGTTTTAGTTACTAGCAAAAGTGTCCATGCATTCCACCGGGTAAGGATGTTGGATAGAGTTCTAGGAAACAAATACTTATATGCTCTAACAAATTATTTTTGAAAATAATCTCCTCTTTGTCACCATTTTCGATGGTGGTCACGTTTCTTCCTATTCATGGAGAAAATATAAGCATATCTAAGAAGATTAGATTGCATGCCTCTCGCTGCACCAACTTGTAATATCGCATACTAAATACTATGTTTTCCATAAATTATTTTGAGAGCACTATTACAAGCTGTCAATTTGACTGTATACATGACCAATAGATAGGCTTGGTAGAAAACCGTACATGTAGCCCTTTAGAGAGCAAACAAAAACAAAAAAACAACACAAAGCGGCGGTCTTCAAATCCCTCTTAATCAAAATACCACGGCTTAGGATATGAGATAATAACGGTGCTAGCAGCGGCACTCACCCCGACACAGTTTTCCAATTTTTACAGCCAATCCGTTGTATGTATTAAACATATTTAGGACTCTAACACTATGAGGGCAAGAGAGATGCATCATGGCCAAGTGAAAATTTCTAGGCAAACTTGTACGGATGATCTGTGATATGAGAGCAAAATAAACGCATCAAGGTCATGTGTGTGTGGTGACGTTTGTGTCGTGACAAGGATGAGGAGCTTGCAACAAAAAATGGACAAATCTAGCAGTCCCAAGCATCAGCCTAGAAAAAAGAGTAGAGAAAACGAAAACTAAAATCATTTTGTAAAATCCTAAATTTCTTATCCATCTAGAAGAGCAAGACCAATCCATCTAATCTGAATCCACATAATCCAACGCCAAAGCAAAGTGGGCGAAGACCCTTATGTTGTTGTTCATGTGCCTTTAGCCGTTGGACAGTGACTTGATGATGCCACTTTCCCTCGCGCTTCCGCCCTGCATGCTCAAACGGCGCCGACGCCACGTGCCCTAGCTGATTCGGCTGAGCGCCCTCAGCCCGCGCTGCTTCCCTACACCCTTGGGAAAAGCTGCCACACTACGCCCTCGGCCCCTAGGTGGGCGCGGTACGTAGGTAGGAGTAAACGGCGTCGGGACTCGGGAAGATCCAGGAGTGACACGAGTTTTAGATCGAAACAACGCAAAGTTTTTTTGGCCGTGATATTTTTGGCTTATCGGTGGCATGGTGGGTAAATTTCTTCGAACTATCAGCGTAAACCCGTCAAAAAAATGGCACCCGTCAGAAACATTTCGAAGTTTATTATTATAGAAAAAATACTCGTGCGTTGCACCAGCAAAAAAAATTACATATTGAAAGGCATGTATCTTTATTGAAAAAATTGAACAATGGAGAATTTCACTACTCGAAATAAGTTTTTCTTAAAAGGACGAAGCAAATTTCTCATCAAAATTTAGCTAGAATTACAATTACAATAGAAGTTGAATTATTATATTATGCTATCAAAAGATATATCATCAAATTCCCAAATCATGTTTTGCGTATTCTATCAAATTGTACAATCGGTGTGCCTGTTGGACAATATAAAATGACTGTGTAAAATTTGCATTGTATATATTGTAGAAAATGCACATGACAGGTTTATTATGTAAAAGACCTAATGCACAAAAGAAAAGTCTCATGGTATTATAATCAGCATTGTGGTATTCATGATTTCTATTTCCCACATCCTCTGCTGAAGGCGCTTTGATCTTCGTTGAGGGGGTAGATGACCACCGTCTACAGGATGCAAACTATTATTTATAGAATCATATTAGGATAATTTTATATATTAGAAAAAGTAAACACACAATAAATTTAGACTGCATCTAGCATCCCCTCTCCCTCACTAGTAGAAATACTGCCATATGTCCGCCCGCGCCCAGAGCAGTAGTCCCGGTTCCCGCATTAGTCCTTCAAGCGAGCTGGCCTGTCACAGGGTAGCAGTAGGTATCTGTCTCGATTCGTGAGGGCTCATTAGTCTCGGTTTGTAACATAAACCAGAACTAAAGATTTGGCACTAGATACGTGGTCCACCAACGGTTTGTGTTACAAACTGGGACGTATGAGCTCTCTTCTTATAAATACGACGCCCTAGCCCTCTGCCACCCCTCTATTTTTTCTTGGTAGAATGTCAACACCTGGATGTTTAATCCCAGATGCCTGTTTTGCATTACATCGTAATCTCAGGATTACCATTTTTGTGAGACATAACAGATTGGATATCACAGTACCATTACAAACCATACATAAGGTCTTACAACAAACGAATGATCTCACGATCCAGTATTGGTAAAATCAAGCAGCGGAATAATATAATAATGATAGCGTGGGCGAGGCTCCACCTTCATAGTCACAGGCAATGCTGACGACGGGAGATGATCCTAGTTGTCGTAACCTTCCTGCGGTCCATCCTCCTGATAATCCTCTTCATAGTCTGGCCACGGGAATAGCCAGGGACAAAGCCATGAGTACTCTTTAAGTACTCGCAAACTAAGACTAACAGGTAAAGCAATTTTAAGTAGTAATACTAAGCTCTAGGTTGTTTTGCAAAAAGACAGGTTTACCTTAACTGAGTTCAGAAGCAAATAAAGCTAGTTTGATGTTTTATAACACCTAAGTGAGAACTTAGTTCTCATGTTCACAACCATGTTGTGTTCAAGTCAAAGTCATGATTCATTTCACAAGTCATTTTGAAAATATCTGACGACGGAACAGTATGGCCTCCAACTGTCCATAACCGCGGACGCGACTATTCGAATAGTTTGACACTCTGCAGAGGTGGTACACTTTCACCACAATATTGGATACATCCGTCTGAAACAATCCTGAATTCACCATACTCAGTATGCGGATAATCTATCCTAACCTTTCAATCACACACCCTAGTATAGGCACCTCTCCTATGAGTTTGGCCTCCCAACCATGACCATCTGTCATCTTGGGAACTGCACTGGTGGTCAATCTTCATGAGGTAGCCTCAGCTCAAACATCGGCCACAAGGGAACCCATACTAAGGTATATAAACTTCCAGTCAATCACTACCCAATTTTCGGGTATTATGGTTATACGATAAAATTAGAATGGTATCTCATCCAGACAACCATCAGTTTTATAAAGGGCTAAGGCTCATGCCTCAACATTTTCATCATCAAAATCATCTAGTGTTCTGGAACAAATGTCAAAACATTTCATTAGAATGACTCATCATTCCAAGGTTTTCTTAATTATTTTCACCAAGTATTCCCATCTAGGGTGATCAAGTTTTATTCTTACCACTAGCCTCTACAAGTGGGGGGTAAAACTAATAAGGGGTGATAATCAAATGTGACTTATCTAAGTTCAATCTCATGCCTTAGGATGACATCAAGATTTATCTAACTTAGGCCAAGTTTAATGCTCTTTATGATACCTTTAAATATCTTTCCAACACTTCACAAGTCACTAAGTAAACATAACTAAGGAGCTTTGATAAAGAAATAAAAGAATAAAGCTTGCAATTAAAACTGGGATTTGGTATCATTAATTGGTATAACCAAGGCATGTCTAATGCATTGCATAAGTTATTTAGCTTTCACAGTTGCAAGTGTTAGCTTGCATAGGTAACATGCAAGTGGTAGCTTGCCTTGTGCAGAGCAGTGGTTGAAGTTCTCCTTTGCTTCTTCCTCTTAGTATTCTCCTTCCTCTTCGTATCCTTGGTCGGTACTAGCGTCTATAAATAAATACGAGGTACACAATCACCAAACAATACTTAACTACTTCTATTTAACACACAAAGGCTCACACTAGATGATCTAGAATCATCACTATTATCACAAAGATTAAGGCACTAGTTTTATTTATTTTCTTTTATAAATGTAATTTCTACTCATTGAAAAACTACTTAAGATTTAATATTCTCCAACTAAAACATGGGATCATGTTGATACATGTCATCACCACATATTTTAGTACTTGGGAATGTGGTTTAAAGTGGTGTCACAATTTAATAAGGTTTAACCTTTTTATTTTAATTAAATAAAGTGACTAGAAATGCCTATGGGGCATTCTTTTATTACTTGTCCATTGTTTATGTAAGTAAACCTAGATATTTTTATATATTCAGAAAGGTCTTGTTAAATGTGATTTCTGAGAATTGGAATCATCTCAAAAGCTTTTATGGTTGAATTTTGAAAAATGTTTAAATGCATAAAATTGTCTTCCTTGTTATTTTTACTATAGATGATCTATAATTCCAAATGGTTTGAATCTAACGGGCTTGGATTAAGAATTTCAGTACTTTTCTAGCAAAATTAGTTTCATCCAATTTGGTTCAGTGAATCTTTCTAAAATGATTTTTGAATCTATAGCCAGAACTAAGTTTGAATTAAAATAGAAAAGGCTAAATTCAAACGATTGTGTCATGCAGGAATCTAACTGGGCCGGCCCACTACCTACAGCACGCGCGGGCGGGTTTAAGTGGTTGTCCCCACCAGTCAGTAAGACAGGGGGTGCAAAGGGGTACAGGGCAATCTGGACCGTGCGATTAACATCTAATCTAACAGCTAGGGCTTGTCGTCTCCGTCGGGCAGCGCCGGCGAGACTGAACCCTAACGAGGCCAGTTGGGGTCTGTGGCGGCTCACCAGGGCTTAGGCGAGGGTCGGTGATGGGGGAGAGTGACAAAGTCGACGACGGCGATCCTCCTTGTACCGGTGCCTCCTCCTGGGGCGGCTCCAATCGACGGCGCCCTTCTCCTCCAGGAGCAGCAAGCTCCGGCGAAATTCCGGCAACCTAGTGCTCGCCTTGCTCCGGGGAAGAGATGGGGTGGTTCTGAGAGAGAGGGGAGTGGAATGGTCTGAAGAATTCGAGCGGGGGAGGCCTCTATTTATAATGCGACGAGGGGACCGTAGGGTGTGGGCGGAGCTCGTCGGGGCCGTCTTCACTGTGAGCTAACGGCATGGCCTAAGGTAGGGGACGATGTGCTGCCTCCTGGCGAAGCTCAACATCTTCATGGCGAGTCGTGGGGTGGTGCAGTTCGGCCAGAACACGTCGATGCTCTAGGCGGCTCCGACGGAAGTTTTAATGGCACGCAGGGGCTACGGGTCGTGCGGAGGCGAACTGGGTTGTTTGGGAGGTTCCTAGGGCGGTGGTGATCACGTACGCGAGCGGCAAAGGCGGGACGCGGTCTGTGCGAGCGTGTCGAGCGCGGCGCTCTGGTGTGCTCTCAGCATGGTCGCAGAGAAAATGGCCGCGCGCGTTCTGGGTGGTCCAGTGGCTAGCAGCGCTCGAGGCCTGGACAGGGGGTGGCGTTGGCTTGTGTCCCAGACACGGTGGCTAGGCTTGGTTAGGCTTGTAGCACGCTGTCGACAGTGGGGGTGGCATCTGTGCTCGGCCATGGTCACCATTGATGGCATGGTTGATTTTACAGTGACCTAGAGTTGCTTAAACAATTTAGATGATCTACTGGTAGTGTAGTGTGAGCTATAGAGGGGACAAGGTTGGCACAACACTGCTCACTATGGTATTTGATGTTTAATTTGATTTGTGCTCACAAGGTGTTTGACAAAATGGCCGCAAGAAATTTGAATTAAAAATTGTTGGATGAAACTTGGTGGGTGTACTAGTAACATACTAGGTAGTCTCTGGTTGCTTGGATTTGTCAAGGTGCACTGGTTTGGTTGGGTTTTGAGAAATGGTGATCTTCTCGTATGATATAGATTCAATTTTGAATTGTCATTTGAATCAAGTTGCCAAATGTTTCTGTGGGTTTGCAAGGTGGTCTTGGGTTCACTTTCACTTGGTCTAAAAAGGGGTGAAAAGAAATGGATTTGTTTCTTTTTGAAATCTTGGACAAGAAACACTCAAAGTGGTCTAGTGAGCAAGATTGGCAAAAATGACCATTTGCTTGTTTTGTTTGTTTTTTAATTTCTCTTGAATTGTTTCTGCTTGGAATTGGTTTAGATGATGTTTTTTCATCTTTAAACCATTCCTTGATATTCACAACAATCACACAAGTCCATTCATGCATTCATACAATCATCACATACACACATGCATTCATATGATTTTAATTAACAAAAGTTTTTGTTAACCCTAATTTTGGTGATTGGAATTTGATAACCTTGATTGATATTTTTGGGATGTTACATGGAAGGTGTGAGAGGTGTGCTAGTTTATTTTTTTCCAATGCATTCAAGGTTTTTTATGAAATGTTTGAGTGAATGATCCCGTTCAATTTCTCACAAAACAAAAATATAGGAGGTGCTCGAGCCGCACTTGAGTTTTCTCCTCTTTCTTTCCTCCTCGATCGACGTTTGCAATCTTATCTTTTCATTTGTCATTGATACAATACATGTGTCAATGTGAATTGGTCATTTCACTATATATGATGTTCTGTAATGGTTTTTGATAAACTTAATTTTATGATGCAGATGAACAGTCGGGAATGGATGTATGGTGACCGGCGTGAACCCGGGTACATTAAGGGCGTGGATAAATTTATCGATGTGGCTACGGCAAACAAAGAGAATGGCTTTATGCGTTGTCCATGTGTTTAATGTCGGAACAACAAAGAGTACTCTTCCTCGAAAATCATTCGTGGCCACCTAGTTATGAAAGGTTTCATGCCCAGCTATAATTGCTGGACCAAGCACGGGGAAAGAGGGGTTATGATGGAAGACAATGAAGAAGAAAAGTATGATGATAACAACTATCATCATATGTTTCCTGAATATGGTGATACTGCAATAGAAGACAATAAAGAGGAAGGAGGTGAAGAACGAGCATCAGATGAGCCCGCTGATGATCTTGGTAGGGTCATTTCTGATGCAAAGCGAGACTGTGAAGCAGAAAGGAGAAGTTGGAGGGCATGTTAGAAGATCACAAAAATTGTTGTAACCAAATTGCAAAGATGGTAGCAAAAAGCTCGGTACCACACTGGAATTGCTGCGATGGAAGGTAGAGTGTGGTCTAACTAACTCTGTATTTGAAAAGATGCTGAAAATAATGAAGTCGAAGCTTACAAAGCATAACAAATTTCCCGACAGTACGTACGAAGCAAATAAGACTCTCTGCCCTCTAGGATTAGATGTGCAGAAGATACATGCATGCATTAATGACTATATCCTCTACTGTGGTAAGGAGTATGAGAATTTAGATAAATGCCCGGTATGCAATGTATTGCGGTATAAGATCAGACGAGATGACCCTGGTGATGTTGAGGGAGATCCCCCGGAAGAGGGTTCCTGCTAAGGTTATGTGGTATGCTCCTATAATACCAAGGTTGAAATGCATGTTCAGAAACAAAGATCATGCTAGGTTGTTGCGATGGCACAAAGAATACCGTAAGAAAGACAGGAAGTTGAGAAACCCCGCTGATGGGTCGCAGTGGAGAAAAATCGAGAGAGACTTCCCGGACTTTGCAGGTGACGCAAGGAACTTATGGTTTGGTCTAAGTACGGTTGGCATGAATCCTTTTTGGGAGCAGAACTGCAGTCATAGAACCTAGCATGTGACTCTATGTATCTACAACCTTCCTCCTTGGTTGTGCATGAAGCGTAAGTTCATTATGATGTCAGTGCTCATCCAAGGCCCGAAGCAACCAGGCAAAGACATTGATGTGTACCTAAGGCCATTAGTTGAAGAACTCTTACAGCTGTGGGGCAAACCAGGTGTACATGTGTGGGATGAGAACCAATAGGAGCCATTTGACCTACAAGGGTTGCTTTTCGTAACCATCAACGATTGTCTTGTTCTTAGTAATCTTTCAGGACAGACAAACAAGGGATATAATGCATGCACGCACTATTTAGTTAAGACTGAAGGTACATATTTGCATAAATGCAAGAAGGTTGTGTACCTAGGGAATCGACGATTTCTTCCGACCAATCATCCCGTAAGAAAGAAAGCATTTCAAAGGTCAGGCAGATCATCGGAGGAAGCCTGAACTCCCTGCTGGTGATGATGTATTTGGTATGGTCAAGGACATAGAAGTAATCTTTGGAAAGGGTCTCGACGGTCAATCTGTTCCGAATGGCATCGCTACCGGACACGCACCCATGTGGAATCTATATTTTGAGAGCTTCCATATTGGAAAGTCCTACGTGTCTGCTCTTCAATCGACATGATGCACGTGACGAAGAATCTTTGCGTGAACCTGCTAGGATTCCTGTACGTGTATAGGAAGACAAAAGATACACCAGAAGCACGGGAGGACCAGAAAGTTATGAAAGACCCAAAGAACATGCATACGCAGAACAAGACAGATAAACGGCGTCACTTAAGTCGTGCCAGCTATGCTCTTACCAAAGCAGAGAAGGAAATCATTTTTAAGTCCTTTACAGTATCAAGGTGTTTTCTGGCTTCTCATCTAATATAAAGTGGATAATAAATATGGCAGAGACAAAATTCCAAAACCTGAAGTCTCATGACTGTCACGTGATTATGACACAGTTGCTTCCGATTGCATTGAGGGGGCTTCTACAGGAAAATGTTCGAGTACCCATTTTGAAGTTGTGTGCATTCCTCAATGCAATATCTCAGAAGGTAATCAATCCACATATTATGCCAAGGTTATAGAAGGATGTGGTACAATGTCTTGTTAGTTTTGAGTTGGTCTTCCCACTATCCTTCTTCAATATTATGATGCATCTCCTGGTTCACCTAGTGGAAGAGATTGCCATTCTTGGTCCTGTATTTTTACACAATATGTTCCCCTTTGAGAGGTTCATGGGAGTCTTAAATAAATATGTTCATAACTGTGCTAGGCCAGAAGGAAGCATCTCCAAGGGATATGGAACAGAGGAGGTCATTGAGTTTTGTGTTGAATTTATTCCTGACCTTAAGCTGATTGGTATTCCTGACTCGCTGCATGAGGGAAGACTGAGTGGAAAAGGCACGCTGGGAAAGAAAGCAATGATATGTAGGGACTGGGAATCTTTCACTAAAGCACACTACACAGTTCTACATAATTCCACCTTGGCAGCTCTGTATATCAAGGAACACAAGAATATTGTATGCTCCAAAAAATAGGGGAAGCCTGACTCATGGATTACAGATGAACACATGAAATCTTTCGGCGGTTGGATGCGGACACATCTCTTCAATGACACCACTATTGGAGATCAATTGTACTTGTTGGCCCCGTCACCATCTTCTACTATATTGAATTTCCAAGGGTACGAAATAAATGGGAATACATTCTACACGATTGCCAAGATAAAACGAGCACCAACCAAAATAGTGGTGTCCTCTTTGATGCAACAGACGAGAATGGGAAAAATGACACATACTATGGGAACTTGACTATGGAGTCTCCTTTAAGGTCCCTTTGTTTCGCTGGAAATGGGTCAACCTGAATGGGGAAGGGGTAAAGATAGACCAGTTGTATGGAATGACAATAGTGGATCTCAATAATCTTGGTTACAAAGATGAACCATTCGTCCTAGCCAATGATGTGTCTCAGGTTTTCTATGTGAAGGACATGTCCTCCAGACCGAAAAAAAAGAAAAAATAAGCAAATAAATACATCATATGATGAGCCAAAGCGTCACATAGTTCTTTCAAGGAAAAGAAACATCATGGGAATCAAGGACAAGACAGACATGTCAGAAGATTATAATAAGGTTGATGAAATTCCGCTCTTCACAGTGAAAACTGACCCAAGCATTCCGTTAAGTAAAGAAGATGCTCCATGGTTACGTCCGAAGCGATCATAAGGAAGGGACATACGCCAAGAAGTTCATGCTCATATTGTGTACCTCTAGTTCATGTTTGGCCGGTCGGCCACATATTGTGAACCTAAATGCCATGAGACATGATAGCTCATTTTGTGAAGGATATTTTATGATGTTTGTAATTTTCCAAGTTTAATATTTTTGCTTGAAACTATATTGTTCCTTGTATTTTTGATAAATGTGAAACTTTAATTCGGCTGTTACTTCACAAACTACATATTTCCCTCTATTTCCCACCGCTTCCCACCAAGTTTTCCTGCCCTTTCCCTCTGACCGGATCTTTTTGTCCCGGTTGTAGGCACTAACCGAGACTAAAGATATTTCCTGCCATTTCCCACCACTTCCCACCAAGTTTTCCGCTCTTTCCCTCTGACCGGAGCTTTTAGTCCCGGTTGTAGGCACTAACCGGGACTAAAGATATTTCTCTCCATTTCCCACCGCTTCCCACCAAGTTTTCCTGCACTTTCCCTCTGACCGGAACTTTTAGTCTCGGTTGTAGGCACTAACCGGGACTAAATATATTTCCCGCCATTTCCCATCCCTTCCCACCAAGTTTTCCAGCCCTTTCCCTCTATATCTAGGTCGGCCGCACCATGGCTATCCACACCTTCGTCTCTCACAACAATGGATAGTTCATACCGGGAAATTCTGACCCTCGAGGAGACCGAGGCGCTGTGCGCCTCCATCTACCCTTGTCCACCGGGATACCGCCCGCCCGCAGGCTAGATGCTGAGCGCTAGAGGGGTTCATGTCCCTCAAGGTTCCGCACGCCAAGCGACCATCACAAACTGCTTCTTCCACGAGCTCACGCTGGAGCAGCGGATGGATCCCTAGTGGAATCCCGACAACTATGACACCAGGAATGCCTTTTTTTCTAACCGGCGGGAAAATAGCTCGCCGGGTACGAGGGTTAAGTCCCTCCCCCGATTAACCACAACGAAGCCGGCCGCCGCCTGTGGTGGGCGAACCGTACTATCATCGGCATGATGCGCTACATCGCTGGGGGGGACCATCCTCGCTTGCGGTACCCGCAACCACCATATAGTAATAAGAAGGGTGGTGGTGTTCAAGGCATCATCATCCGGGAGCCCCCTCCCCCACGCGCCGTGAATCCGAGGCTGGAGTGGAAGGTGCCCCCACAATATGCCATGGTTGGGCTGAGGATCCAGCCACGTGTGCCTAGCAATGACCACGACGACGACGGAGACGAAGATGACGACGATGATGAAGACGACCCTAAAGTTGTGTACTATAGGGCTAGATATGAGCATGAATAAAGGGGGGGCCTTTAGTCCCCCTTTAATATTTATAAATGTATTGAGTGTTAGTCCCGGTTTGTGGCTAGACCGGGACTAAAGGGGGCCTTTAGTCCCGATTCCGTAGTCTCAGTTTTTAATATTAAAAAATGTCTTGCGTGTTAGTCCCATTTTGTGGTTGGACCGGGACTAAAGGGGGGCCTTGTTGGAGATATGCCCTAGAGGAAGTAATAAATATAGTTATTATTATATCTTTGTGTTTATGATAAATGTTTGCATTCATGCTATAACAGTATTAACAAGGAAACATTAATACTTGTGTGATTTGTAAACTAAATTAGAGTCCCTAGTAAAGCCTCTTCATAATACTAGCTTGTTGGTTAATAGATGATTTTGGTTTCTCTATCATGAACATTGAGATGTTATTAACAACAAGATCATATCATTAGGAGAATGGTATGATGGACATACTCCTATAGATAAGCGTAGCATAAAGATCATGTCATTTTAATAGTTCAATTGCTATATGCTTTCTGATACATTGTAACCTAATTCCTTCGACCATGAGATCATGCTTATCACCATCACCGGAAGGATGCTTTGATGACATCAAACACCACACCGTAATTGGGTGGCTATAAAGGTGGCATTGAGTGTTTGGAAAGTATGGGTTGAGACACATGAATCAAGAGTGGGATTTGTCCATCCATATGACGGATAGATATACTCTGGGCCCTCTCGGTGGAATATCATCCTATTAGCTTGCAAGCATGTGACCGGCTCACAAGGGATCACATACCACGCGAACGAGAAAAGAGTACTTATTAGTAACGAGGTTGAACTAGGTATGCAGAGATACCAACGATCAAAACCTCGGATAAGTAAACTATCGTGAGACAAAGGGAAATTGGTATCATATATAAGTGGTTCATTCGATCGCAAAGTAATCGTAGAAATATGTGGGAGCCATATGAATTTCCAGATTCCTCTATTGGTTATTGATCGGAGAAGTGTCTCGATCATGTCCGCATAATTCACGAACCGCTAGGAGACACACTTAAGGATTCGATGTTGTTGAGTAGTTATGGAATGATGAGTAAGAGACCGAATGTTGTTCGGAGTATCGGATGGGATCCGGGATATCACGAGGAGATCCAGAATGGTCCGGAGAATAAGATTCATGTAAGGAAAGTCCTATTTCGGGGTTGGAGAATGGTTCTGGTGTTTTCATCGGGAATGTTCTAGAAGGTTCCGGAAGGTCCGGCACTCCGGAGGGGAAGGGTACATGAATGTGTCATAACAAGTTGGAATGGTTGCATCATGTACTAGGTGTCATCGCTGAGCAAAATAAAAGGATAAATCAAATCCTAGTTTGAAAAGTCAAACGCCAATTTGAAAAGTCAAACGGCAAGTTTGCTTGGTGGAGGGAGAGTAGGAAACCTACTTGGGGAGGAGTTCCTCTCCCTCCACCTCCAGCCAAGGAGGCCGAGTTGGGGAGGGACTCCCCTCCCCTTGGCCGCGCCCTCCCACCTATATAAGGAGGGGCAGGGCTGCCCCTCCAAGACCTACACCTCTCTCCTCTAAACCTAACCCTAGCCGCCGGCCTCCACCAAAGTCGCCGCCGCCCTAGGGTTTGCCCAAGACGCCAAATTGGGGCAATCCCCTTGCCCTAGCCGCCGGCCTAGCTCCCTCTACTTGGTGCATCTAAAACCTAGATCGCCAAGCCTCTCTCATAGTCCACCATACTCGCTCCGGCTTAAGGCGAAGCCCTGCGAGATCTCCCCTCTACTTCCGGTACCACGCCATCGTGCTGCCGGAATCGCGAGGAGAGTGCTACAACCTCCGCTGCCTGCTGGAACAAGGGAGAGGAAGGTCTTCATCGAGTACCGAACGTGTGACCGACTGCGGGAGCGCTGCCGGAACGCGGCGCCGGAAGGATCGTCTACACGATCTTGAGATAGGGAAGAGTACGACTTCATCACCCACGAGAATCCGCTCTCGTTAACCGCTTTGGATTCTTCGAGGGTGAGTTCCCCTATCGACTCGTTGCTACAATCTAGTAGATAGATCTTGGCTTGTTTGTTTGTATGTGATAGAAAATTTCTGTTTTCCATGCTACGAACCCCTACAGTGGTATCTGAGCCGTGTCTATATGTAGATCTGTTGCACGAGTAGAACACAATGGTCATTGTGGGCGGTGGTGCTTTTATTATCAATTGCTTCTTGTGTACTTTGCATCTTGCGGTATGATGGGATGAAGCGGCCCGGGCTAACCTTACATGACATCGTTCATGAGACTTGCTCCAAGCTAAACATGCAACTTGTATTGCATAAGTGGCTTTGCGGGTGTCTGTCTCTCCCATTATAGTAAGTTCCAATTTACAACGGGCACTTGATAGTTCTAGCATCAATGTTGTGGTTCTTGTTCGTAAGTTAGAGCGACACTTATTGAAAACCCCAAACCACGTAAAATATGCAAAGGAAATTAGAGGTGTCTAACTTTGTTTTATAGGGGTGTGCTGTGATGTGATATGGCCATGATTGTGATTATATTTGATGTATGCAATGTTCCTTATTGTAAGTTGGCAACCGGCAGGAGCCATATGGTTTTCTTTAATTTCTGTTAAGACCCGCGTGTCTATTCAAAGTAATTGTAATAGTTGAAGCTGGTGGACGACAACCTTGGAGCAGCGTCATTGACCTTGATGCAATGCCGGTGATGATGGAGATCATGTTCATGCTTGAAGATAGAGATCGGATGCACAAAGAAGAAAGGCCATATCATATCACATAATATGAATTGCATGTGATGTTAATCCTTTATGCATCTTGTATTGCTTAGTTAAACGATGGTAGCATTATAAGATGATCCCTCAAGCACACAAATTTCAAGTTTTAAAGTGTTGATCCTTAGTTAGCACCGTTGCTAAAGCTTGTTGTTTCGAAGCACGACGTGATGATCGGGTGTGTTAGATTCTGCAAGTGTATACAACATGAGCAAGCCAGTTTTGCTCATGCATAAGCTAAGGTTTGATCTTGACGAGCCTAGCATGTACAGACATGGTCTCGGAACACGGATCACCGAAAGGTAAAGCATGAATCATATAGTAGATATGATGAACATGTCGATTGTTCGCCATTGAAGCTACATCAACTCTCGTGATGATCGGTTTTGATGTGGTGGATTTGGTTCGTGTGATCACTAAAACAATGTGAGGGATATTGTTTTGAGTGGGAGTTCACCTAGGTTAAGTTAACTATTAATTAGAACTCAATTTGTCATAAACTTAGTCTAAACTATTGCAAATATGTTGTAGATCAATGGCAGCCCCTACCATCAATTTTAATGCGTTCCTAGAGAAAGAAAAGTTGAAAAACAATGGAAGCAACTTTTCGGATTGGTTCCGCAATTTGAGGATTGTCCTAAATGCTGGTAATTTTACCTATGTGTTGGATGCACCGCTGGGTGACCCGCCTGCAGCTACTGCTACCAATGAAGTAAAGAATGTTTACCTCACTCGGAAGAATCAGTACTCCACAGTTCAGTGTGCTATCTTGTATGGTTTGGAATCAGAGCTTCAGAAAAGTTTTGAGAATTCAGACCCACATGATATTGTCCGTGAACTCAAAATGATATTTGAGGCTCACGCGGCAGTTGAGAGTTATGAGGCATCTGAAAAGTTCTTTAACTGCAAGATGGAAGAGGGCAGCTCCGTTAGTGAGCATGTGCTTAAGATGTCTGGCACGCAAGCAAACTCCAAAGTTTGGGTATAGTGATTCCTAATTCTTTGGGGATACATCATGTCCTCCAATCACTACCACCAAGTTACAAGAACTTTGTGATGAACTACAATATGCAAAACATGGACAAGACATTGCCAAAACTCTTCTCCATGTTGAAATCTGCAGAAGTGGAGATCAAGAAAGAGCACCAAGTGTTGTTGGTCAATAAGACCACCAAATTCAAGAAAGGCAAGTCTAAGCAAAAGGGAAACTTCAAGAAGGGTGGTAAGAAAGTTACCGCACCAAAGAAGAAGACCAAGGATGGACCTAAGCTCGACGATCGAAAGTGCTTTCTTGCAAGCAAGAGGGTCGCTAGAAGCAGAATTGCCCAAAGTACTTGGCAGATTTGAAGAACGGCAACATCAAGAAGAAAGGTATATCCGATATACATGTTATTGATGTGTATTTCACTAGTCCTCGTAGTAGTGCCTGGGTATTTGATAATGGTTCGGTTGCTCATATTTGTAACTCGAAACAGGTGCTGCAGAATAAACGGAAGCTAGCGAAGAACGAGGTGACGATGCGCGTTGGAAATGGATCAAAGGTTGATGTGATCGCGGTCGGCACGCTACCTCTTCATATACCATCGGGATTAGTTTTATACTTAAATAATTGTTATTTGGTGCCTGCGTTGAGCATGAACATTATATCGGGATCTTGTTTATTGCGAGACGGTTACTTGTTTAAGTCCGAGAATAATGGTTGTTCGATTTATATGAGTAATATGTTTTATGCACATGCACCTTTGATAGATGGTCTATTCTTATTGAATCTCGATAGTGGAAATACACATATTAATAACATTGAGGCTAAACGTTTGAAATTGAGCGATAACTCGACCTATATGTGGCACTGTCGTCTTGGTCATATCGGAGTGAAGCGTATGAAGAAACTCCATTCCGATGGACTTCTTGAATCACTTGAAAGATGCGAAGCATGTCTGATGGGTAAAATGACTAAGACTCCATTTTCTGGTATGATGGAGCGAGCTACAGACTTGTTGGAAATCATACATACCGATGTGTGTGGACCAATGAGTGTAGCATCGCACAGTGGTTATCATTATGTTCTTACCTTCACGGATGACTTGAGTAGATATGGGTATATCTATTTCATGAAACATAAGTCTGAAACTTTCGAGAAGTTTAAGGAATTTCAAAGTGAGGTAGAGAATCAACGTAACAAAAGGATTAAATATCTACGTCCTGATCGTGGACGTGAATATCTAAGTTACGAGTTTGGAGAGCATTTCAAGAAATGCGGAATAATTTCACAATTGACACCGCCGGGAACACCACAGCGTAATGGTGTGTCCGAACGTCGTAATCGAACTCTCTTAGATATGGTTCGTTCTATGATGTCACTTACAGATTTACCGCTATCATTTTGGGGTTATGCATTAGAAACAGCCGCATTCACTTTAAATAGGGCACCATCTAAATCCGTTGAAACGACACCGTATGAATTATGGTTTGGGAAGAAACCTAAATTGTCGTTCCTTAAAGTTTGGGGTTCTGAAGCCTATGTAAATGATTACTGTAGGACAAGCTTGAACCCAAAGCGGAAAAATGCGTCTTCATAGGATACCCAAAGGAAACTATTGGGTATACCTTCTATCATAGATCCGAAGGCAAAATCTTTGTTGCCAAGAATGGATCCTTTCTAGAGAAGGAATTTCTCTCGAAAGAAGTGACTCGAAGGAAAGTAGAACTCAACGAGGTTGTTGAACCTTCTCTCTAACTTGCGAGTAGCGCAGCACCGGAAGAAGTTCCTGTGGTGCCTACACTAATAAGAGAGGAAGCTAATGATGATGATCATGAAACTTCGGTTGAAGTTGCTACAGAGCCTCGCAGGTCAACAAGAACTCGTACCACTCCTGATTGGTATGATCCCGTTATGAGTGTCATGTTGGTGGATAACACCGATGACCCTGAGACATATGAGGAAGCGATGATGAGCCCAGATTCCAATAAATGGCAAGAAGCCATGAAATCCGAGATTGGATCCATGTACGAAAACCAAGTATGGACTTTGGTGGACTTACCGGATGGCCGGAAGGAGGTCGAGAACAAATGGATTTTCAAGAAGAAAATAGATGATGATGGTAATGTAACTGTCTATAAAGCTCGACTTGTCGCAAAAGGGTTTCGACAAATTCAAGGAGTTAACTACGATGAGACTTTCTCACCAGTAGCGAAGCTAAAGTCTATGAGGATTATGTTAGCAATCGCTGCATATTACGATTATGAAATATGGCAGATGGATGTCAAAACAGCCTTCCTCAATGGAGACATTGATGAAGAGTTGTATATGATGCAACCCAAAGGTTTTGTCGATTCTAAGGATGCTAACAAGGTATGCAAACTTCAAAGGTCCATATATGGATTGAAGCAAGCATCCCGAAGTTGGAATCAACGTTTTGATAAGGTAATCAAAAGTTTTGGTTTTATACAAACTTATGGAAAAGCTTGTATTTACAAGAAAGTGAGTGGAGCTCTGTAGCATTCTTAATACTATATGTAGATGACATATTGTTGATTGGGAATGATGTAGACCTTCTTAATAGTGTCAAGGAATATTTGAATAATAGTTTTTCAATGAAGGATCTTGGCGAAGCAGCTTACATATTGGGCATAAAGATTTATAGAGATAGATCGAGACGCCTAATATCATTGTCAAAAAGTACATATTTGGACAAAGTTCTAAAGAGTTTTGGAATGGAAGATAGCAAGAAAGGGTTCTTGCCCATTTTGCTATCGACCTTGAGTAAAACTCAAATTCCACAACGGCGGAAGATAGAGAAAGGATGAGTAAAACTCCCTATGCCTCGACCATAGGATCTCTAATGTATGCCATGCTATGTACTAGACCCGACATTGCATATGCTGTTAGTTTAACTAGCAGATATCAAAGTGATCCAGGAGTAGATCATTGGACAGCGGTCAAAAACATCCTTAAGTACTTGAGAAGAACTAAGGATATGGTTCTTTCTTATGGAGGTGATGAACAGCTCGTTGCTAATGGTTACACCGATGCTAGTTGGAACACCGATCCGGATGATTCAAAATCACAATCTGGATACGTATTTACTTTGAATGGTGCAGCAGTTAGCTGGAGGAGTGCAAAGCAAAGCGTTGTGGCGAGATCTTCAACTGAATCGGAATACATAGCTGCTTCGGAGGCTTCGCAAGAAGTGATATGGATGAAGGAGTTCATTACAGAGCTCGGTGTGGTTCCAAGTGCGCTGGACCCAATGTCTATCTACTGTGATAATATGGGCGCCATAGCCAATGCGCAAGAACCAAGGTCACACAAGAAGCTGAAGCACATCAAGCTACGTTTTCACACTATTCGAGAACATGTCCAAGATGGAGACATAAAGATTTGCAAAGTATACACAGATCTGAATGTGGTGGATCCGTTGACTAAACCTCTCCCGAGGGCAAAACATGACCAACACCAAACTGCCATGGGTGTTCGGTATATTACCATGTAATCTAGATTAGTTGACTCTAGTGCAAGTGGGAGACTGTTGGAGATATGCCCTAGAGGCAGTAATAAATATAGTTATTATTATATCTTTGTGTTTATGATAAATGTTTGCATTCATGCTATTACAGTATTAACAAGGAAACATTAATACTTGTGTGATTTGTAAACTAAATTAGAGTCCCTAGTAAAGCCTCTTCATAATACTAGCTTGTTGGTTAATAGATGATTGTGGTTTCTCTATCATGAACATTGAGATGTTATTAACAACAATATCATATCATTAGGAGAATGGTATGACGGACATACTCCTATAGATAAGCGTAGCATAAAGATCATGTCATTTTAATAGTTCAATTGCTATATGCTTTCTGATACATAGTAACCTAATTCCTTCGACCATGAGATCATGCTTATCACCATCACCGGAAGGATGCTTTGATGACATCAAACACCACACCGTAACTGGGTGGCTATAAAGGTGGCATTGAGTGTTTGGAAAGTATGGGTTGAGACACATGAATCAAGAGTGGGATTTGTCCATCCATATGACGGATAGATATACTCTGGGCCCTCTCGATGGAATGTCATCCAATTAGCTTGCAAGCATGTGACTGGCTCACAAGGTATCACATACCACGGGAACGAGAAAAGAGTACTTATCAGTAACGAGGTTGAACTAGGTATGCAGAGATCACGATCAAAACCTCGGATAAGTAAACTATTGTGAGATAAATGGAAATTGGTATCGTATGTAAGTGGTTCATTCGATCGCAAATAAATCGTAGAAATATGTGGGAGCCATATGAATTTCCAGATTCCTCTATTGGTTATTGATCGGAGAAGTGTCTCGATCATGTCCGCATAATTCACAAACCGTAGGGAGACACACTTAAGGATTCGATGTTGTTGAGTAGTTATGGAATGATGAGTAAGAGACCGAATGTTGTTCGAAGTCTCGGATGGGATCCGGGATATCACGAGGAGATCCGGAATTGTCCGGAGAATAAGATTCATATAAGGAAAGTCCTATTTCGGGGTTGGAGAATGGTTCCGGTGTTTTCATCGGGAATGTTCTAGAAGGTTCCGGAAGGTCCGGCACTCCGGAGGGGAAGGGTACATGAATGTGTCATAACAAGTTGGAATGGTTGCATCATGTACTAGGTGTCATCGCTGAGCAAAATAAAAGGATAAATCAAATCCTAGTTTGAAGTCAAACGCCAATTTGAAAAGTCAAACGGCAAGTTTGCTTGGTGGAGGGAGAGTAGGAAACCTACTTGGGGAGGAGTTCCTCTCCCTCCACCGCCAGCCAAGGAGGCCGAGTTGGGGAGGGACTCCCCTCCCCTTGGCCGCGCCCTCCCACCTATATAAGGAGGGGCAGGGCTGCCCCTCCAAGACCTACACCTCTCTCCTCTAAACCTAACCCTAGCCGCCGGCCTCCACCAAAGTCGCCGCCGCCCTAGGGTTTGCCCAAGACGCCAAATTGGGGCAATCCCCTTGCCCTAGCCGCCGGCCTAGCTCCCTCTACTTGGTGCATCTAAAACCTAGATCGCCAAGCCTCTCTCATAGTCCACCATACTCGCTCCGGCTTAAGGCGAAGCCCTGCGATATCTCCCCTCTACTTCCGGTACCACGCCATCGTGCTGCCGAAATCGCGAGGAGAGTGCTACAACCTCCGCTGCCTGCTGGAACATGGGAGAGGAAGGTCTTCATCGAGTACCGAACATGTGACTGACTACGGGAGCGCTGCCGGAACGCGGCGCCGGAAGGATCGTCTACACGATCTTGAGATAGGGAAGAGTACGACTTCATCACCCACGAGAATCCGCTCTCGTTAACCGCTTTGGAATCTTCGAGGGTGAGTTCCCCTATCGACTCGTTGCTACAATCTAGTAGATAGATCTTGGCTTGTTTGTTTGTATGTGATAGAAAATTTTTGTTTTCCATGCTATGAACCCCTACAGTGGTATCTGAGCCGTGTCTATATGTAGATCTGTTGCACGAGTAGAACACAATGGTCATTGTGGGCGGTGGTGCTTTTATTATCAATTGCTTCTTGTGTACTTTGCATCTTGCGGTATGATGGGATGAAGCGGCCCGGGCTAACCTTACATGACATCGTTCATGAGACTTGCTCCAAGCTAAACATGCAACTTGTATTGCATAAGTGGCTTTGCGGGTGTCTGTCTCTCCCATTATAGTAAGATCCAATTTACAACGGGCACTTGATAGTTCTAGCATCAACGTTGTGGTTCTTGTTCGTAAGTTAGAGCGACACTTATTGAAAACCCCAAACCACGTAAAATATGCAAAGAAAATTAGAGGTGTCTAACTTTGTTTTATAGGGGTGTGTTGTGATGTGATATGGCCATGATTGTGATTATATTTGATGTATGCAATGTTCCTTATTGTAAGTTGGCAACCGGCAGGAGCCATATGGTTTTCTTTAATTTCTGTTAAGACCCGCGTGTCTATTCAAAGTAATTGTAATAGTTGAAGCTGGTGGACGACAACCTTGGAGCAGCGTCATTGACCTTGATGCAATGCCGGTGATGATGGAGATCATGTTCATGCTTGAAGATAGAGATCGGATGCACAAAGAAGAAAGGCCATATCATATCACATAATATGAATTGCATGTGATGTTAATCCTTTATGCATCTTGTATTGCTTAGTTAAACGATGGTAGCATTATAAGATGATCCCTCAAGCACACAAATTTCAAGTTTTAAAGTGTTCATCCTTAGTTAGCACCGTTGCTAAAGCTTGTTGTTTCGAAGCACGACGTGATGATCGGGTGTGTTAGATTCTGCAAGTGTATACAACATGAGCAAGCCAGTTTTGCTCATGCATAAGCTAAGGTTTGATCTTGACGAGCCTAGCATGTACAGACATGGTCTCGGAACACGGATCACCGAAAGGTAAAGCATGAATCATATAGTAGATATGATGAACATGTCGATTGTTCGCCATTGAAGCTACATCAACTCTCGTGATGATCGGTTTTTTATGTGGTGGATTTGGTTCGTGTGATCACTAAAACAATGTGAGGGATATTGTTTTGAGTGGGAGTTCACCTAGGTTAAGTTAACTATTAATTAGAACTCAATTTGTCATAAACTTAGTCTAAACTATTGCAAATATGTTGTAGATCAATGGCAGCCCCTACCATCAATTTTAATGCGTTCCTAGAGAAAGAAAAGTTGAAAAAAAATGGAAGCAACTTTGCGGATTGGTTCCGCAATTTGAGGATTGTCCTAAATGCTGGTAATTTGACCTATGTGCTAGATGCACCGCTGGGTGACCCGCCTGCAGCTACTGCTACCAATGAAGTAAAGAATGTTTACCTCACTCGGAAGAATCAGTACTCCACAGTTCAGTGTGCTATCTTGTATGGTTTGGAATCGGAGCTTCAGAAAAGTTTTGAGAATTCAGACCCACATGATATTGTCCGTGAACTCAAAATGATATTTGAGGCTCACGCGGCAGTTGAGAGTTACGAGGCTTCTGAAAAGTTCTTTAACTGCAAGATGGAAGAGGGCAGCTCCGTTAGTGAGCATGTGCTTAAGATGTCTGGGCACGCAAACAAACTCCAAAGTTTGGGTATAGTGATTCCTAATTCTTTGGGGATACATCATGTCCTCCAATCACTACCACCAAGTTACAAGAACTTTGTGATGAACTACAATATGCAAAACATGGACAAGACATTGCCAAAACTCTTCTCCATGTTGAAATCTGCAGAAGTGGAGATCAAGAAAGAGCACCAAGTGTTGTTGGTCAATAAGACCACCAAATTCAAGAAAGGCAAGTCTAAGCAAAAGGGAAACTTCAAGAAGGGTGGTAAGAAAGTTACCGCACCAAAGAAGAAGACCAAGGCTGGACCTAAGCCTGATACTAAGTGCTTTTACTGCAAGCAAGAGGGTCGCTAGAAGCAGAATTGCCCAAAGTACTTGGCAGATTTGAAGAACGGCAACATCAAGAAGAAAGGTATATCCGATATACATGTTATTGATGTGTATTTCACTAGTCCTCGTAGTAGTGCCTGGGTATTTGATACTGGTTCGGTTGCTCATATTTGTAACTCGAAACAGGTGTTGAAGAATAAACGGAAGCTAGCGAAGAACGAGGTGACGATGCGCGTTGGAAATGGATCAAAGGTTGATGTGATCGCGGTCGGCACGCTACCTCTTCATATACCATCGGGATTAGTTTTATACTTAAATAATTGTTATTTGGTGCCTGCGTTGAGCATGAACATTATATTGGGATCTTGTTTATTGCGAGACGGTTACTTGTTTAAGTCCGAGAATAATGGTTGTTCGATTTATATGAGTAATATGTTTTATGCACATGCACCTTTGATAGATGGTCTATTCTTATTGAATCTCGATAGTGGAAATACACATATTAATAACATTGAGGCTAAACGTTTGAAATTGAGCGATAACTCGACCTATATGTGGCACTGTCGTCTTGGTCATATCGGAGTGAAGCGTATGAAGAAACTCCATTCCGATGGACTTCTTGAATTACTTGAAAGATGCGAAGCATGTCTGATGGGTAAAATGACTAAGACTCCATTTTCTGGTATGATGGAGCGAGCTACAGACTTGTTGGAAATCATACATACCGATGTGTGTGGACCAATGAGTGTAGCATCGCACGGTGGTTATCATTATGTTCTTACCTTCACGGATGACTTGAGTAGATATGGGTATATCTATTTCATGAAACATAAGTCTGAAACTTTCGAGAAGTTTAAGGAATTTCAAAGTGAGGTAGAGAATCAACATAACAAAAGGATTAAATATCTACGTTCTGATCGTGGACGTGAATATCTAAGTTACGAGTTTGGAGAGCATTTGAAGAAATGCGGAATAATTTCACAATTGACACCGCCGGGAACACCACAGCGTAATGGTGTGTCCGAACGTCGTAATCAAACTCTCTTAGATATGGTTCGTTCTATGATGTCACTTACAGATTTACCGCTATCATTTTGGGGTTATGCATTAGAAACAGCCGCATTCACTTTAAATAGGGCACCATCTAAATCCGTTGAAATGACACCGTATGAATTATGGTTTGGGAAGAAACCTAAATTGTCGTTCTTTAAAGTTTGGGGTTGCGAAGCCTATGTAAAGAAGTTACAGCCGGACAAGCTTGAACCCAAAGCGGAAAAATGCGTCTTCATAGGATACCCAAAGGAAACTATTGGGTATACCTTCTATCATAGATCCGAAGGCAAAATCTTTGTTGCCAAGAATGGATCCTTTCTAGAGAAGGAATTTCTCTCGAAAGAAGTAACTAGAAGGAAAGTAGAACTCAACGAGGTTGTTGAACCTTCTCTCGAACTTGCGAGTAGCGCAGCACCGGAAGAAGTTCCTGTGGTGCCTACACCAATAAGAGAGGAAGCTAATGATGATGATCATGAAACTTCGGTTGAAGTTGCTACAGAGCCTCGCAGGTCAACAAGAACTCGTACCACTCCTGATTGGTATGATCCTGTTATGAGTGTCATGTTGGTGGATAACACCGATGACCCTAAGACATATGAGGAAGCGATGATGAGCCCAGATTCCAATAAATGGCAAGAAGCCATGAAATCCGAGATTGGATCCATGTACGAAAACCAAGTATGGACTTTGGTGGACTTACCGGATGGCCGGAAGGCGGTCGAGAACAAATGGATTTTCAAGAAGAAAATAGATGCTGATGGTAATGTAACTGTCTATAAAGCTCGACTTGTCGCAAAAGGGTTTCGACAAATTCAAGGAGTTAACTACGATGAGACTTTCTCACCAGTAGCGAAGCTAAAGTCTGTGAGGATTATGTTAGCAATCGCTGCATATTACGATTATGAAATATGGCAGATGGATGTCAAAACAGCCTTCCTCAATGGAGACATTGATGAAGAGTTGTATATGATGCAACCCAAAGGTTTTGTCGATTCTAAGGATGCTAACAAGGTATGCAAACTTCAAAGGTCCATATATGGATTGAAGCAAGCATCCCGAAGTTGGAATCAACGTTTTGATAAGATAATCAAAAGTTTTGGTTTTATACAAACTTATGGAAAAGCTTGTATTTACAAGAAAGTGAGTGGAGCTCTGTAGCATTCTTAATACTATATGTAGATGACATATTGTTGATTGGGAATGATGTAGACCTTCTTAATAGTGTCAAGGAATATTTGAATAATAGTTTTTCAATGAAAGATCTTGGCGAAGCAGCTTACATATTAGGCATAAATATTTATAGAGATAGATCAAGACGCCTAATATCATTGTCAAAAAGTACATATTTGGACAAAGTTCTAAAGAGGTTTGGAATGGAAGATAGCAAGAAAGGGTTCTTGCCCATTTTGCCCAATACGACCTTGAGTAAAACTCAAAGTCCAGCAACGGCAGAAGATAGAGAAAGGATGAGTAAAACTCCCTATGCCTCAGCCATAGGATCTCTAATGTATGCCATGCTATGTACTAGACCCGACATTGCATATGCTGTTAGTTTAACTAGCAGATATCAAAGTGATCCAGGAGTAGATCATTGGACAGCGGTCAAAAACATCCTTAAGTACTTGAGAAGAACTAAGGATATGGTTCTTTCTTATGGAGGTGATGAACAGCTCGTTGTTAATGGTTACACCGATGCTAGTTGGAACACCGATCCGGATGATTCAAAATCACAATCTGGATACGTATTTACTTTGAATGGTGCAGCAGTTAGCTGGAGGAGTGCAAAGCAAAGCGTTGTGGCGAGATCTTCAACTGAATCGGAATACATAGCTGCTTCGGAGGCTTCCCAAGAAGTGATATGGATGAAGGAGTTCATTACAGAGCTCGGTGTGGTTCCAAGTGTTGGACCCAATGTCTATCTCTTTGTGATAACATGGGCGCCATAGCCAATGCGCAAGAACCAAGGTCACACAAGAAGTCAAGCACATCAAGCTACGTTTCACTATTCGAGAACATGTCCAAGATGGAGACGTAAAGATTTGCAAAGTATACACAGATCTGAATGTGGTGGATCCGTTGACTAAACCTCTCCCGAGGGCAAAACATGACCAACACCAAACTGCCATGGGTGTTCGGTATATTACCATGTAATCTAGATTAGTTGACTCTAGTGCAAGTGGGAGACTGTTGGAGATATGCCCTAGAGGCAGTAATAAATATAGTTATTATTATATCTTTGTGTTTATGATAAATGTTTGCATTCATGCTATTATAGTATTAACAAGGAAACATTAATACTTGTGTGATTTGTAAACTAAATTAGAGTCCCTAGTAAAGCCTCTTCATAATACTAGCTTGTTGGTTAATAGATGATTGTGGTTTCTCTATCATGAACATTGAGATGTTATTAACAACAATATCATATCATTAGGAGAATGGTATGATGGACATACTCCTATAGATAAGCGTAGCATAAAGATCATGTCATTTTAATAGTTCAATTGCTATATGCTTTCTGATACATAGTAAGCTAATTCCTTCGACCATGAGATCATGCTTATCACCATCACCGGAAGGATGCTTTGATGACATCAAACACCACACCGTAACTGGGTGGCTATAAAGGTGGCATTGAGTGTTTGGAAAGTATGGGTTGAGACACATGAATCAAGAGTGGGATTTGTCCATCCATATGACGGATAGATATACTCTGGGCCCTCTCGGTGGAATGTCATCCAATTAGCTTGCAAGCATGTGACTGGCTCACAAGGTATCACATACCACGGGAACGAGAAAAGAGTACTTATCAGTAACGAGGTTGAACTAGGTATGCAGAGATACCGACGATCAAAACCTCGGATAAGTAAACTATTGTGAGATAAAGGGAAATTGGTATCGTATGTAAGTGGTTCATTCGATCGCAAAGTAATCGTAGAAATATGTGGGAGCCATATGAATTTCCAGATTCCTCTATTGGTTATTGATCGGAGAAGTGTCTCGATCATGTCCGCATAATTCACAAACCGTAGGGAGACACACTTAAGGATTCGATGTTGTTGAGTAGTTATGGAATGATGAGTAAGAGACCGAATGTTGTTCAAAGTCTCGGATGGGATCCGGGATATCACGAGGAGATCCGGAATGGTCTGGAGAATAAGATTCATATAAGGAAAGTCCTATTTCGGGGTTGGAGAATGGTTCCGGTGTTTTCATCGGGAATGTTCTAGAAGGTTCCGGAAGGTCCGGCACTCCGGAGGGGAAGGGTACATGAATGTGTCATAACAAGTTGGAATGGTCGCATCATGTACTAGGTGTCATCGCTGAGCAAAATAAAAGGATAAATCAAATCCTAGTTTGAAAAGTCAAACGCCAATTTGAAAAGTCAAACGGCAAGTTTGCTTGGTGGAGGGAGAGTAGGAAACCTACTTGGGGAGGAGTTCCTCTCCCTCCATCGCCAGCCAAGGAGGCCGAGTTGGGGAGGGACTCCCCTCCCCTTGGCCGCGCCCTCCCACCTATATAAGGAGGGGCAGGGCTGCCCCTCCAAGACCTACACCTCTCTCCTCTAAACCTAACCCTAGCCGCCGGCCTCCACCAAAGTCGCCGCCGCCCTAGGGTTTGCCCAAGCCGCCGACTTGGGGAAATACCCTTGCCCTAGCCGCCGGCCTAGATCCCTCTGCTTGGTGCATCTAAACCCTAGATCGCCAAGCCTCTCTCATAGTCCACCATACTCGCTCCGGCTTAAGGCGAAGCCTGCGAGATCTCCCCTCTACTTTCGGTACCACGCCGTCGTGCTGCCGGAATCGCGAGGAGAGTGCTACAACCTCCGCTGCCTACTGGAACAAGGGACAGGAAGGTCTTCATCGAGTACCTAACATGTGACCGACTGCGGGAGCGCTGCCGGAACGCGGCGCCGGAAGGATCGTCTACACGATCTTGAGATCGGGAAGAGTACGACTACATCACCCACGAGAATCCGCTCTCGTTTACCGCTTTGGAATCTTCGAGGGTGTGTTCCCCTATCGACTCGTTGCTACAATCTAGTAGATAGATCTTGTCTTGTTTGTTTGTATGTGATAGAAAATTTTTGTTTTCCATGCTACGAACCCCTACAGGCCTTTAGTCCTGATTACGTATTCTCAGTTTTAATATTAATAAATGTCTTGAGTGTTAGTCCCATTTTGTGTTGGACAGGGACTAAAGGGGGGCCTTTAGTCCCGGTTCGTACTATGACTTTCCCAAAATATGAAGATGTTGTCCTGATTCATACTTACCATGAAGATCTGATCTCCCAACATGCGTGGTCAAATATTAGGGAGTGCCTCTATGACCAGTTTCTTGGAGATGCCGGAGGACTGGGCTCCGGTGACATCTCCCTGAAACTGGTCGTAGTGGTGTCCCTGCTCTCACACGCCATCTTGCAGCTTGTAACTTCTCTAACTAGATCAATACACCTTCGGAGCTAACTAGTTTCACATATTAGGGAGTGCCTCTATGACCAGTTTCTTGGAGATGCTGGAGTACTGGGCTCCAGCGGCATCTCCCTGAAACTGGCCGTAGTGGTGTCCCTGCTCTCGCACACCATCTTGCAGCTTATAACTTCTCTAACTAGATCAATACGCCTGGGAGCTAACTTGTTTCACATATTCGGGAGTGCCTCTATGACCAGTTTCTTGGAGATGCCGGAGGACTGGGCTCCGGCGGCATATCCCTGAAACTGGCCGTAGTGGTGTCCCTGCTCTCGCAAACCATCTTGGAGATGCCTGAGGACTCACACAGATGCCTATTTATAGTACAAGCAACACGACATAGTGTCGACACTCACGACATAATGTTAACATTCACCCCTATCATTAGTGTTGACTCATATTTTTCCCGGTTTGTGTCTCCAACCGGGACTAAAGGTTCATCTTTAGTCCCGTTCATAATGTCAACACTCACCCTTATTATGTGTTGAATCACGGCACAGTTATGTTCTGAACCGCGACATAGTTATGTGCTGAATCGCATCATAATTATGTGTTGAATCGCGGCATAGTTATGTGCTAATGTGCTAAATCGCGGCATAGTTATGTACAAGCAGCACGACACAAGCAGCTTTTGGTCCAAATGACCGATTTTATGTGCTGAATCGCGACATAGTTTGTGATATTGTGCCCATATTATGCATACATGTGGACATTAGGATGGAGAACAATGTTGCAGGAGGAAGTTTTCCTTTTCGTCGCATGGAAAAGCCATTTTCTATTTTCTGAGCGCAAAAAACTGGTCGTTTTGTGAAGCAACCACCAAAATGCCGTTTCATAATGCTATCATACCATTTTTCTGAAATACTATCCCACCTTACATGAACGATCTCCCAACCGGAAGATCTCAAACCTTTCCATCCTTCTCGGGTGAAAAAGACAAATGTCTGCCAAATCGGTAGGAAGTGGGTCCGGTTTGTACTACAGGTACATGATCTAACGCCCGTGATTTTTTGAAACAAAATCATTTTTATACTCGCAATATGTTTTTTATTCAGATATCCAATGCAAGTTCTAATGAGGCTCGTCTCCTATCTTCATGCATGCCGGTTCGACCTTAGTTAGAAATGGGAAAAATTCAAAACGAGCATAAGAAATTCAAAACGGTTCGAACAATGTAAATCATTCGTGTGGTGTCATATTATCTGACATAGTTGCAAGGAAAAATACCAAACTTGGTATATTGATTATGTATTGAAAAAACCTACACAAAATGACCTATCATGTTCGAGGTTTCATGGATTTTGGTCCAAATGACCGATGTTATGTGCTGAATCATGGAATAGTTTGTGATACTATGCCCATATTATGAATGTATGAGGACATTGGGATGGAGAACAATGTTGCAGGAGGAAGTGTTCCTTTTTGTCGCACGGAAAAGCCATTTTCCATTTTCCGAGCGCAAAAAAGGGGTCGTTTTATGAAACAACCACCAAAATGCTGTTTCAGAATGCTACTATCCCATTTTTTCTAAAATACTAGACCACCTTACATGGACGACCTCCCAACCGGGAGATCTCAAACCTTTTTGTCCTTCCTGGGTAAAAAAGACAAATGTCTGCCGAATCGGTAGGAAGTGGGTCCGGTTTGTACTATAGGTACATGATCTAACGCCCGTGATTTTTTTGAAAAAATCATTTTTAGACTCGCAATATGTTGTTTCTTCAGAGATCCAATACAAGTTATAACAAGGCTCGTCCCCTATCTTCATGCATGTCGGTTCGACCTTAGTTCGAAATGGGAAAAATTCAAAATGGGCATAAGAAATTCAAAAATGGTCCGAACAATATAAATTATTCGCGTGGTGTCATATTATCTTACATAGTTGCAAGGAAAAATACCAAACTTGGTATATTGATTATGTCTTAAAAAACCTTCACAAAATGACCTATCATGTTCGAGGTTTCATGGCTTTCGGTCCAAATGACCGATGTTATGTGCTGAATCACGGCATAGTTTGTGATAATGTGCTCATATTATGCATGCATGTGGACATTGGGATGGAGAACAATGTTGCAGGAGGAAGTTTTCCTTTTCGTCGCACGGAAAAGCCATTTCCATTTTCCGAACGCAAAAACGGGTCATTTTGTGTAGCAAACACCAAAATGCTATTTAAGAATGCTACCGTCCCATTTTTCTAAAATACTACACCAACTTACATGGACGATCTCCCAACCGGGATATCTCAAACCTTTCTGTCCTTCCCGGGTGAAAAAGACAAATGTCTGCCGAATCGGTAGGAAGTGGGTCCGGTTTGTACTACAGGTACATGATCTAACGCCCATGATTTTTTGAGAAAATCATTTTTAGACTCGCAATATGTTGTTTCTTCAGAGATCCAATGCAAGTTCTAACGAGGATCCTCCCCTATCTTCATGCACGCCGGTTCGACCTTAGTTCTAAACGGGCATAACAAATTCAAAATGGTTAATAGTTTAAATAGTCACATTAGTTATTTTTTAAAACAGAGAATGGGTTTGAATTAGTTATTCAGATTCAAACACTTTTTATGTTTAAAGTTTTTTAATATTCCAAATTAATATGCAAAAAATATAAGTTAATTCATTTTTAATTTAAAATGGTTAATAGTTTAAATGGTTAAATTAATTATTTTTAAAAACAGAAAATGGTTTTAAATTAGCTATTCAAATTCAAACACTTTTTATGTTTAGAGTTTTTCAATATTCCAAATTAATATGCAAAAAATATAAGTTAGTTTGTTTTTAATTTAAAATGGTTAATGTTTAAATGGTTAAATTAATTATTTTTAAAAACAGAAAATGGTTTTGAATTAGTTATTCAAATTCAAACAGTTTTTATGTTTAAATTTTTCAATATTCCAAATTAATTATCATTTACAAAACATTACAAATTTAAACCCTAAAATAAAAAATAAGGCGGGAACAGAGAGATAATTTGTGAAAAAATTGAAAACAGGACCTTTAGTCCTGGTTGGTGGATCCAACTGGGACTAAAGGCCCCCTGCGCGCACCGCTTGGGCTCAGCCCAAAATTTGCCAAAAAGGTTGGAGCATACGTCCCGGTTGGTGGCTCCAACCGGGACGTATGACCCTTTAGTCCCGGTCGGTGGCACCAACCGGGACAAAAGAGGCCATACTAGTTAACCGCCGCGCCCCTTCTCCTTCTTCCCTGTTCCTCTTTCACTCACCTGCAGCAGATCGCCGCCACCGTGAGTACAAGCGCTCAGACGCCGTCAGGCTAGCTAACTGCCGCCCCGCCATCGTCCTCCGCGCGCTCGTTGTCGGCCTCCACGCACTGCCCCGCCGTCGGCCTCCACGCGCTGCCCTTAATCGGCCTCCTCGAGTGCTTCTTCCTTGACCCCGACAAGCTTCGTCGCGCACCTCGCTGGCGCTTTGAGTGTCACCTCGCCTCGCCATCATTCCCAATCGCTTCAGGGTGAGCCGCTGTACCTCCCTGGCCCAGTCTTGCTTCCTGGTGAATCGAGAACTCCATCCGCCGGCAGTTGTCGTCGCTCGCCGTTGACTCGCGCCTCGCCTGGCTTCCTCGTCAAGCTTGTTGTGCTTAGGGTGAGCTTCTCGACCGTGTTGTGCCTTAAGTTTTGTTGCTTTCTCGCCGTAGCGCTTTGCCCACACGAGCCCGACCGTGCCGCCACAGGACCTCGCCGCCGACGAGGTTTCAGTGACCAAAAAGGGGTGGCGCTAGTGCAAGGTTGATCTTCGTCTCCGTGAGGTTCTAACGCGCCTAGCCGCGCTCGCTGGGGCGCGCTATGTCGCCACCGACGACCACAGCCTGGTGGTGCCGCCGTGGCCACCGTGGCAAGCCGACGTGGCCAGGGGCCCAGCTGTCAGCCTCTATGGGTAGATTTCCCTGTGGTACAGAAATTTTTAGGGTTAGGATTTGATGACGTCAGGGTGACGCAATAATCTTTTAATCTTTCCAGAAATGCTTAAAAATGGCAGAACTTGTAAAATTCGTAACTAATTCATATTTAATCAGAAAATATGAATAATATATCAAAATGTTCAGAAAATTGAGATCTATCTTTTTAAGCTATCATCATACATTGTAAAGCAACGTAAAACCCTAGTTTAGCTAAAGAAACACCAACACCCCTTATGTACATGTGGGTTCGACGGTGTGTCCTCGCCAGGGCATCCCGAACCCTTTTAAATCGATGTTGCACCTAGGGTTAGTGTAGGATCTCTAAATATGACATGTCATACATATTGATTGTGCATTGCATTATGCCTTGTATTGATTGCCGCCTTTATTTTCGGTATTGGTTCTTCGCGATAGGATCCGAGCCCGAGACAGAAGTCAATGACACCGAAGATCCATATATGTCTACTGAAGGACAAGGGAAGCATAGCCTCTCATTATGAACCTATGTTTTACAAAGTATTTACTTTCTCGCTATGTTGCACACGATTCCAATGTGCTCTTTTGTTGGTAGTTAGAGTTACCTATCTGCTGCATAGTTTCCCTTTTGTAGCCTTATACTCATGTTCCATTGCTCCTAGTATACCTAGTGATACGTCGGAAACGTATCTATAATTTTTGATGATCCATGCTTGTTTAGTATCTACTTTGCTTTGCTTTGTGTACACTTTGCGGTGTTTTTATATCTTTTCTGGAACTAACCTATTAACAAGATGCCACAGTGCCAGTTGCTTGTTTTCTTCTGTTTTTTGGTTCCAGAAAGGCAGAAAATCAATGTTCTCGGAATTGGACAGGACAAATGCCAAATTCAATATTTTACCGTGGGGGACACGAATCCAGAAGACGAGACAGAGAAGCAAACCAGGGCGGCCAACCCCCCCCCCCCTAGGCGCGGCCAGGGGTGGGCCTACGCCTAGGGAGGGTGTGGCCCCTTGGTATCCTCCCGGCCTCGCCTCTTCGCCTATAAGAAGACCCCGATGTAGAAACCCTAAACCCCCGATCAAAACTCCATGAAACCGTCTATAGCCGCCGCCACCATCGTCCCTAGATCGGGGGATCTGAAGTTCTTCCCGGCACCCTGTCGGAGGGGAGATCATCCCGGAGGCTTTCTCTCCGGTATGATGCGTGAGTAGTTCCACCTTGGACTATGGGTCCAGGTAGTAGCTAGATGGTTGTATCCCCTCCTTTGTGATTTGATGTATAGATCTTATGAGCTCCATTCATGATCAAGATCTAATCTATTTGTAATCATGCATGTTGTGTTTGCGGGGATCCTATGGATATTGAGATTACTATGTCAGATTGATTAATGGTTTTGTCTTTATGATTCTATCATGTGTGTGTTGTTTGTGATCTTGCATGCTCTCCGTTGTTAGTAGCTATCTTTGCCAAGTAGTTGCTAGTGCCTCCAAGTAGGAGTATTTATGCTCGATAGTGGGTTCATGCCTCTAGTTTCCAAGGGAAGTGACAGAAATCTCTTTGGTTGTAGATGTGCTGTTGCTACTAGGGAGAAAACAACAGTCTCTTGTTCATGGAACAAGTGGATTGTTTACCTTACACACTTTGCTTAAAGAAGTTGTCTGTTGCTTGCAACTTAATACTGGAGGGGGTTCAGATGATAACCCAAAGGTGGACTTCTAGTCATAGATGCAGTTGGATGGCGGTCTATGTATATTATTGTATTGCCCAATCGAATCTCATAAGCTCTTTTTGTCTGGTGTTGCATTGTTATGCCTTGCTCAGTTCCTGTCAATTGCCCTCCTGTAATTTGTTTACCCTTCATGCCATGTTATTTATCTAAGGAGAGCACCTCTAGTGAACTATGGACCCCGGTCCAATCTTTACCATTGATACATCTTCCACTGTTACTTTTTTACTTGCTGCAAACTATTACCTTCCACACCATATGTTTAATCCTTTGTTACAGCAAACCGGTGAGCTTGACAACCTCACTGATTCGTTGGGGCAAAGTCTTGAGTTTGTGTTGTGAAGGTTTCCACGTTGCTTGCAACACCTTTGAGACATTTCCTTCCTCCTACTGGTTCCATAACCTCGGTTTCTTACTGAGGGAAAACTTGTTGTTGAGCTCATCACACCTTCCTCTTGTGGTTTCCAACGAAGCGTCCCACGACAGTGCTGGGCGTCATCAAGCTATTTTCTGGCGCCCTTGTCGGGGAGGCTAACAACATCTTCACAAGGGGAGTCCTTCACTTCCTTTCTCTTTACTTTGTTTTTAGTTTGCTTAGTTTATTTTGCTTGGTTTTGTTTGCCTCTTTTCAAAAAACCCAAAAAAATTAGTCTAGTTTGGTTTGCTTTCTTTATTCAAAAACACAAAAAAATTAGTTCCTGCTCTAGTTGCTGGTCTATTATTTCCTTGCTTGGTCATGCTTTCTATCAATGGATGGTTTCTTTGAAACTAGTTCTTATTGGCAAGGTGGGTTCACGGAAGAACAAAAGTATTATTATAAGGAACACCGTTTGTCACAAAAAGGGAAACACTTTTGGGAAAAAATTAATAAGTTTAATACTATTGCTAGAGAGGTGTGCTCTACTTATAATGTTACTTATTTATTTGACAAGTCTTGTTGCTATAGGAGGTATAAACACCTGCCTTTTCAATGTGAGTGTAATGATAATGTTACAATATCCTCTTATGTTAAATTAAATTATGACTTTGATGATGTTGAACAAATTGAAGAATTTATTGCTTTCAAGGGTGCATTTGAACTTGCCAGTTTGCTTGAAAATACTGATGATGCACCTTATGAACATGAGGTTTATGAGATACTTAAATTCTGCTTTGATAATTACAAGGAATAAAATAGATATATTCTTAAATATTTTAATAGATGCTTTCCACACATGGAAGAGACTAATGCTTTGCAGGAGCCTATGGAAGAAGAAATTGTTGAAACTGGAAGCTCATTAGATGAAAAAGAGGAGGAGAGTGATGAAAAAAAGGAGGAAGAATGGATCTACCCATGTGTACCTTCTAATGAGATTAACTCTTTATCCATTACATTATTTGATTGTCCCTTATGCTTACCAAAGGAGGATGAAATTTATGTTCATGTGGATCCTTTTGAAATATCTACTTTGGGTAAAACCCGTGAAGGTTTTAATCCCACTATTTTTGAGCTTGATAGAAAATATGTGTTTGTGGATCATGAAAAGCATGATTTATGTGATAAATATATTGTTGAGTTTATTCATGAGGCTACTAAAAATTATTATGAGAGAAGAAAATATGGTTGTAGAAGTTTTGATGGTATTGAAACACCTCTCTTTGTGCTGAAAGTTTTGAAGTTACTCTTGTCTTATCTTCCTATGCATGTCACTTTGTTCTTCATGAATTTATTTATGTACAATATTCCTATGCATAGGAAGGGGGTTAGACTTAAATGTGTTTTGAATTTGCTTCTGGATGCTCTCTTTTACTTCAATTCATATTTCTTTTGTGAGCATCTTCTCAAACTATCATGCCTAACTTAAAGGCGTTAAAGAAAAGTACTTGTTGGGAGATAACCCAAGAGTTTTCTTGAGTCTTGGAAGTTATTACTTCAGTAATGACCTCTCCTTATCCTTTTTGTTTGCTTTTTGTGCCAAGAATTACCTCTAATGAGAGGGAAGTAAGATTTGGGGAGTTGCTGTTCCGAAACAGATTTCTGTCCTCCACCATAAAAATTAGTGAGGAGTCTCTCTAAGGCGGATTGAGCTGATAAAGTACGAACAGATCCCTCAGTATGTTAGCTAACATTATTTAGTTCAACACTTCTTTATTTGAGCAACAGAAGATTTTTGAAAAAATCGGTTTCTACCGGCTGGTCTGTTTTTGACAGATTTCTGCCATTATTTCAATTTGCTTCTTAATTATTCCTTTTTGAGTTCTCTTTTGGGGAATTGATATTTTTGAAGGATTTGCTATAGTAGCTTGTGTTTTTAGTGAAATTTCTTGTTGTTCCAAAGCTTTGCCTAAGGTCTAATATCTTTTGAATACACTAATGTTGCTAATGAAGATTGTGTGAAGTTTTGTATGAAGGAAAAATTTCAGGTGTAGAGAGAGAATGATGTAATGAGATGAATAATGGAAAAAATCTCAAGCTTGGGGATGCCACCATGGTGTCACCAAATAAATATCCAAGAGGTACAAGCGTCAAAACTTGGGGATGCCTTGGGCATCCCCTTCTTCATCAATAAAAAGCTCAGGTCTGTTTAGACACTTCGTTTTTACTATTTCATGCACTATTGTGTTGTTCTTGGAGCGTCTTAGTTTTCGTTTGCTTTGCTTAGGTTGTTTAGTTTGCTTGAATAAAAGTATTTTGGACCCCCGTTCTCGCTATGTTGTTGCAAATAAGTTGCTTGATGTTGGAAAGGAGTAGGAAGTTCCTGCTTGAAAGTGCAAGAGGAGCTTGCATTGACTGTGACTTAGACTTTAGCATGACATTCTAGGTGTTGTTTTGACCTTATGATTAGTGATTATTGCTGTAGCATGTCTTGTTCCAAACAATTGGGATTGCTTAGTGTGCCTTGAAGAAATTATGCGCTGTTTTAGAATGCAATAGCATAGTATTGTGGTATTCTCCTTTGATGCTTTGTTTGGGTTGACTTGGCACATGCTCACACCAAGACTATGAGAAGTCACCATAGCCTCTATGATAATTTAGTCATTTGACTTGTAGTACCAATCTATGCTTTGATTAGTAATGTTTTGTTATTCTACATGATTATGGCCATTATTGATCTCTTAGTTGGTTGCTCCCAGTCTTTTGCTAGCCTCCACTTGTATGAGTAAGCTCTACTCATGCTTCCAACTCCCAAGAAACCAAGTTATTCCAAAGTGTCCACTATAAATTCCTATGCATGTTGTGTTACACCATTCCAAGTGTATTTTTGTTTTCAGCTATCTTCCAATTAAAAACTATTTTGTTATGTGAAAACTTAGTGATTAAAGCCCTCACAAACTTGATGGCACACTTTATATTCTTTGCCCCTAATAAACTTGAACCATTGTGTCGTCTATGTTGTATATGCTTGCACTTATACGTTGGAATTAGCAGAACCGTGCTGTCACGGGGAATGTTTTCAACATTGCACTTGTACTTTGTAATCAGTTGATATCATGCTCTTTTGTCTATGGATGTCACCTGTGTGAAATAAAGAGGGCACTTGTAAGTCCATGGAGTTTGTATTTTGTGTTAGAGAAACGCCTGGGCTGCTAGCCTAAGCCATACCTAATCATGGTGGAAACTTGCAACATCACCATAGTGAGCTATCTATGAAGCATCCTCAATAAAAAGCTATACATATAGTAAATAAAAAGATCGCTGAGATGCTCATTGTCTGCTTGCCTTGTCATTTTGGTTATGGGATAGCTCATGTACCATGTGCAAGGGGTACCCCATTGGTGGTTCTCTGTGATACGCTTGTACTTACAATGACAAGAACTTATAGGTGACTAAAGTTGATTATCATGAGGTGTGGCCCTCGTATTCAAGGGACTTGAGATTGCCAACTTATACTTTGTCAAGCATATACTCCATAGTTTGTTCACTTTAACCTTAATCACTTCAAGATGCTTATGATAGGGGCAATGAGGGCTGAAAGCTAACAAGTACCATAATTTTTGGAAGCTCTTTTTGAAACTTGAAATACTTGCTTCCCTTTTTGAAGGGCCTTTCTTCCACTATTATTGAGTCTACACCTTTTACCTATAGGCACCATTAAGAGAGCATAGTTGCCATTCTTAGTTCTATGTGTAATGTCCCAAAGCTTATTGATTGATGTGTATTGCGATATTACTTGTTCTTGTGCTATTTGTTTCTAGTCACCCTTGTGAACTTTGAAGGTGTCCTATGCATCTATTTGCTACTCTATGACGAACAAGTTGATTGCCACTATTCTATGTTTTCTGTATATGAAACAAACAAACGTTTTTCAATGCATGTTATTCATGATCTTTGTTTGTAGCCTTTCATGTTGCATGCATAGTTACTTTGTCTTATTGTTAGAACTCCATCTTTCATGCACATGTTTAGAGTTCTTTGATCCTAGCTTTCAATGTTTGCAAATGGTTTGATCTTGGTTTTGATGGTGCATGTCACCTCAAAATTAATTTTTTTATCACTTACCTACTCGAGGACGAGCATGAGTTAATCTTGGGGATGCTTGATACATCGGAAACGTATCTATAATATTTGATGCTCCATGCTTGTTTAGTATCTACTGTGCTTTGCTTTGTCTACACTTTGAGGTGTTTTTATATCTTTTCTAGAACTAACCTATTAACAAGTTGCCGTAGTGCCAATTGCCTATTTTCTTCTGTTTTTGCTTCTAGAAAGGAAGAAAATCAATATTCTCGGAATTGGACGGGACAAAGCCAAAGTCAATATTTTACCGTGGGGGACACGAATCCAGAAGACGAGATGGAGAAGCAAACTAGGGCGGCCAAACCCCCCTAGGCGCGGCCAGGGGTGGGCCCGCGCCTGGGCAGGGTGTGGCCCCCTGGTCGCCTCCCCTCGCCTCTTCTCCTATAAGAAGCCCCCGATGCAGAAACCCTAAACCCCCGATCAAAACTCCACAAAACCGTCTATAGCCACCGCCACCATCGTCCCTAGATCGGGGGAGATCTGAAGTTCTTCCCAGCACCCTGCCGAAGCGGAGATCATCCCGGAGGCCTTCTCTCCGGTATGATGCATGAGTAGTTCCACCTTGGACTATGGGTCCATGTAGTTGCTAGATGGTTGTATCTCCCCCTTTGTGCTTTCATGTATAGATCTTGTGATCTCCATTCATGATCAAGATCTAATCTATTTGTAATCATGCATGTTGTTTTTGTGGGGATCCAATGGATATTGAGATTACTATGTCAGATAGATTAATGGTTTTGTCTTTATGATTCTATCATGTCTGTGTTGTTTTGTTATCTTGCATGCTCTTCGTTGTTAGTAGCTATCTTGGCCAAGTAGTTGCTAGTGACTCCAAGAGGGAGTATTTATGCTCGATAGTGGGTTGATGCCTCTAGTTTACAAGGGAAGTGACAGAAATCTCTTCGATTGTAGATGTGTTGTTGCTACTAGGGAGAAAACAACGGTCTCTTGTTCATGGAACAATTGGATTGTTTACCTTACACACTTTGCTTAAAGCAGTTATCTGTTGCTTGCAACTTAATACTGGAGGGGGTTCAGATGATAACCCTAAGGTGGACTTCTAGTCATAGATGTAGATGGATGGTGGTCTATGTATATTGTTGTATTGCCCAATCGTATCTCATAGGATCATTTTGTCTGGTATTGCATTGTTATGCCTTACTCAGTATTGTAATTTGTTTACCCTTCATGCCATGTTGTTTATCTAAGGAGAGCACCTCTAGTGAACTATGGACCCCGGTCAAATCTTTACCATTGATACATCTTCCACTGTTACTTGTTTACTTGCTGCAAACCATTACCTTCCACACCATACGTTTAATCCTTTGTTACAGCAAACCAGTGAGCTTTACAACCTCACTGATTCGTTGGGGCAAAGTCTTGAGTTTGTGTTGTGCAGGTTTCCACGTTGCTTGCAACACCTTTGAGACGTTTCCTTCCAGCTACTGGTTCGATAACCTCGGTTTCTTACTGAGGGAAAACTTGCTGTTGTGCTCATCACACCTTCCTCTTGGGGTTTCCAACGAAGCGTCCCACGACAGTGTTGGCCGTCATCACCTAGGTCTAGCATTGTACACCCATGTAGGGTAAATCTTTTCTGAAAGCCATGTTCACGGTTATGAACACTTTGTGACCGAATTCTAAGATCATAGATAACATTAACCACTATAAAACTTGGTGATCCATGTGTGCTTAAGGATGCTTCCTCTGGTTCGAGGGGGTGATCCTAGATAGGAGGTTCTGATGAAGCTGGTGGTTATCGAGATATGCTGATCAAGATGAATAAGTTGTTATCTTATCTCTTTTGAAATGTTCTGAATAGACGATCTTGTTATCTTATCTACCTATTTAAGCTATAATCATGCATTGTTCAATAACTTTCAAGATCATGCTGGTGGTTCCGGAGTTTCCCCGAGTTAGGGTTTACACCCCTCGGAACCTCGATTAAACTACCGAGCATGCCGTAAGTTTAAGATATAATGATGCATTGTTAAACAATTTACATGACAAGTTTAATTAGAGAACAAAGTGACCCCTCACATATGCATCCGAGGTTTCTCTGAACTAGGGTTTACACCCCTCAGAACTCCGGAATATTGATTTTAGTTGATTTTTATTATTGTAAATATTGTAAATTCATTTTTATTATTGTCTATGTATATATTAGGGTTTCTCCGAATTATGGTTTATATATCTCAACACCCTACCTAACCTTCTCCCTTAGCCGCTTTTACTTATCCATTTTTCCAACTATGCAGAAAATATGGAACCACATGGCAGAGACGAACAAAAGGAAGAGTTGATCCATGGTGTGATCCGCGGGGAGGAAAATATGGATGTATCAACGTTTTTGAACAACTCCGGTGAGGGTGATCATATTTTTGCCGGAAGAGACGACTTCTTTGAGGGAGAAGGCGTCGGCTTAGTTGGGGAGAAGGTGATGCCTTCCGCGAGGGAGAAGGCGATGCCTTCTGTGATGGAGAAGACAGCCACTCTGTAGGAACATTCAATATTAAAAACTCCGGCGAGGTGCATGTAATATTAATTAATTAATCATCTGCTGTCTATATACATATATTAACGATCTTTCTTCTTTTATCCCTCTAGATCGAGCAAATATACTACAAAGAGCAAACGAGGCCCAACCAAAAAGTTGGAAGACCATGAGAGGTACAGGATCAAAGAAGTCGCTGATGACGGCAAACCGACGGCTCCCCTTATTTTCGCAAACAAGTTTGTGGCACAATATGGAGTAATCGTTAGGGACTTCGTCACGATCACCATTTGAAATTGGAATAATCATGCTACTATGGAAGAGGGAACGTCATTATATGTCCTGGACATGGCCAAAGATTTACTGTGGAAGAGGCTCCTGCTTAATTTCACCCTACTGATGGTAGAGGTGGATCCAAATGTGGAGAATCCAGTTGAGGAGGCCAAGACAGGCCACTGCCACCCAGAAGAAGGTCAAGAAGTGGGATTTTAAGAAGATGGCCCAGCAATTCACCAACTGGAAGAAAAGATTGCACCTTGACTATGTCGTGAAAGAGAAGACTCTGGATTTCGAGAAGATTCAGTATCAGTAGTTAAAACCATTTTGGGATGAGTTTGTGGATTACAAGACATCAACGGAATCTAATAAAATGTCTGAAACGAATAAGCTAAATGCTGCTAATAAGAAGTATCACCATAATATGGGGCATGGTGGCTACAAGGCTAGCATTCCTAAGTGGAAGAAACTTGAGGATGAATTGCGTGATAAAGAGGTCATCCCAGAGATAGATGATTGGATCGAACATGCAAAGAATTGGTTTTACGGGCATGGGGGCACATTGGACTCAGAAGGGAAGTGTATATATAACATAAGACATAAATAAAACCCCTTGCCCATCGAGGACATAAGAAATGCAGTAAAGGCTGTTGAAAAGGGGGACTTCATTCCCGATAGAGAGAATGACGAGCTCACACTTGCCCTTGGGAATAAGGAACACGATGGACGAACATGAGGCACAATAGGCTCCCAACCATGGAGCACTGGGTTTCCCGCAGACAGGAAGAAATATCCGGATAGAAGCCGTAAGAGGAGAAAGGACAAGGCGCAAATTGAAGAAAATATTCAGGCAGACCGGATGCATAAAATTGAAGAACAAATAAAGCGGCAACAAGATCAAATTGACGCACTAAGCCAGCAAGGTACTACCGGCCCATCTCAGCAGCACCTTGTGGTAGAACCTGCATTCGATGCTACCTACCTATCGTATAATCGGAAAAGCAGTGTGGCTTCCACCAAGGTCTCGGGTGATGATGATGATGCTGCACCGACGATGGCTCGTGTTGGATACCCAGTGGATACTATCACGAAGATGACACATTGCGAGCTACATGTCAAAGTTGTGAACATAATAATGAAGGTGGCAGTCGGCTATGCCTTACCAATTAGACCTGAACCAACTTACCATTGTCGTTCGGTTCCACATGGCTATGCTGTTGTCAGGGTGGATGAAGTCATGCACGACTTTCACCAGTTGAAGCTTGACTACCTAGCAGGTGAAGGGGATGCGACTGAACTGGGAGAAGCAACAAACGTCACCATTCTATGGCCAAAAAGAATATATCGTGCTTCCAAATCAGACGCCAAGGCCATCTTCGCTGCCGCCTCACCCATCTCCGCCAGCACAATAGTCGTCTCTGTCGCCTCACCCGTCTCCGGCGCAACAGCTGTCTCCATCATAGCCGTCGCCGCCGCGGTAGCCATCGCCACCGCGGAAGCCATCGTTGGCGCCTCAGGAGAAAATCGTAAGCGTACCACCGCTACTCTGCGGAGTGATAAGTGATCGACGACACGTAAACAGGATCCTCTTCCAAAAGTACCAAAGGATCCTCCCAAGAGAGCTTATGACTGTACTCAAGAGGAGACTACGGCGATCGTCGAGGCTGAAATGACAGAGTTTTTCGCTAGGCTGAGGCGGCCGAAAGATCCAGAGTTCCCCAGCACCAAAGAAGATAAAGCCCGAGTGTTCATAATTGCTAAAGGGTCTTCACCAATCCGAGCCAAAGCTATCATCAGACTATGAGCGCTCTATTCTCGAGTCACATGCGGCACAGAATCTATCGAAGAGCACTAGTGCAAGCGGGAAATCTGTTCCCCGGTGTGGCATCCCGCAAAACCACTACTAGAAAATCGCGTTGTTTTTGTGCATTGCATCGCCATCATCTTGCATTGTTTGTCTGCATTATTTCGAAAAGCCTAGTTTTGCTTTGTACAAATACCCCTCTTTATTTCAAAGGCAAAACCCCGATCGTATCGGATATTTTGTGTCCCTAAAACTAATTGCAAAGTGGCCTTGTTTTAAAATAAGCAAGACCAAACAAATACATCTTTACAAAACCTAAACTCTAAATCCTATTTGCACCCAATTCTATCCTACCCACCAACCGCCGCTCGCCACCTCACCCTCCCCCAATTTTCCTACCCACCCCGCCACATCATCAATCCACCCCCACTCCCTCCTCTTTTCTCTCACCCCAGTTCCACCTACCCTCTCTCCCTCTCCCCCACCGACGCCTGGACCCCACCCCACAGCCCCCACTCCCTCCCAAACCGACCCACTCCCTGGGTCAACCCCCTCCCTCTTCCCCTGTCCATGGGACCCGCCTGCCCCACCCACGAGCCCCACGCGCTCCTCTCTCTCTCCACAGCTCTCACCGACGCCTCCTCTCCCCGCGTCTCCACCTTTCTTCCTCTCTGTGCCGCCCCGCCTCCTCTCGGCGCCTAGGCCGCCCCTCCAACCTCCCTCGCCCAGCGCCTCTCTCGGCGGCCCTTGCCCGCGCTCCCTCTCGCTACCGCCTCCTTCTCCCTCGGCCGCCTCAGGCCGTCCTCGCCTGCGCCTCTCCCCTCGGTGCCCCGCGCGCCTCCGTCGGCCTCCTCCGTTCGCCGCCCTCGCTCCTCCGTCCTCCTCTCCGGCACGTCCCTCCCTCTCGTCCTTGGCCAGGCGCCGCGCCTCCGCCTCACTGCCGGCCTCGGCCTCCCGCCTCCTCCTTGCTCGCTCTCCGGCGATCGCCCCAGCCTCCGGCCTCCCTCCCCCTCCTCGCCGTTCGCCCCGCCGAGCCCGACGCCGGCCTGCCTCGCCTCTGCCGGCGCCGCCCGACCCCGTGCGCCGTGCGCCCTCTCCTGTGCTGCGCCTGGCACGTGTCCTCGAGCGCCTTCCCGGCGCCCTGGTCCTGGTGACCGTTCGCACCACCCAGCGAGCTGGTGACCTCGCGTCCGCCGCAGCACCAGCGCATGAAACCCGAGAACCCGAAGATCCGCGCAAGGCCGAGGCCTAACTCAAGTTGCCGGCGACCACGGAACCGTGATACCTCGAGTTCTCCTTCAGGGACACCAAAGCCGGGACATCAAGGCCGTCTACATGGAACATTAAGGCCCCGAATCCTCTCGGATCCGAGGACCGAAGATGCCCGGAACACCAAGATCGCTTTTCGGACCCTTGAAGACCGATCACGGCGTACTCCGCCCTCTCGGACTACAAGGCCGACGCCACGAGAAGTAACCGCCACAATGCCAAGTTCGGCTAACGACCGACCAACACGAGTCGAGACCCGGAGACTATGCAAGATCGACACCGAACCAAACGGCACCCTATTCCAAGATCTTCGTCATGGACCGACAAGACCTCCATCGCGGACAATCGAAACAAGATCGGCCACATGGTACACTGCCAAGATCTTCAATCGGATCCGAGGACACCGAGACCCTGGACGACAAGTTCTCCTTCCCGGAAGCATTGACGCTCGTGCGACAAGATCTACTACCCCGATCCGAAGACCCTAACCCCGGAGCCCGAGAACGATCCCGTCGAACCCCAGATCCGAACCCTGAGACCGAACCCCGAACCCCGGAACCCCAAGTTCGTCGAGACCCCTAATGTGTGACCCTTTTTCTCGAGCCCTATTTTTATAAATATAACATTACTTGTTGCATATTAAATTGTCATTTTCGCATGCATATTCATGTGGGTTTGGGGGCCTTATGCCGATTCACCTTCTAATTAAATATGGGGCCCATATGCGGGCAAATCTAGTCTTATATTGGCCCCATTTAAATTGGTGTAGCGAACCGGTGCTATCTTCTGCCATGTTAAAACAACATTTAATTGCGGGGGTTCTAAATAACTCGAACCATCTAATTAATTGTCGGGACCCCGGTTCCACTTAATATGACCTAATCGCATCGCATCTTTGCCATGCCATACCTCATGCATGCATCATGCCCGATCTTTTGCCGTAGTATTAAATATTGCATCCGGTGTTTATTCTAGTGTTTTGCTTCTTCGCGGATAAGGCCGATGAGTTGATGCGAGTGTCGACCCGATCTTCGGTTGAACCTTCGGCAATGTTTTTCAGGCGAGCATCTCCCCCTTTCTACCTATCTTACTTTTATAGTATTTACTTCCCTCCTGTTGATCTTTTGCTATCTGTGTTGCAATGCTCTAGTTCTCGTACCCGTGTTATCCCCCGCAGCCTTATATCGCCTTGGACACCTCCTATTACATGTTGTTTGGTAGATAGTTGGACCTGCGCGTCGCAGTCGCTTGCTCAATTGCTGTTGCGTGTCGCCAAGTACCACAGTCGTTGGAGTGTTGCCGCATGTTGATGATGGAGCCGATCTTGGTTTATTTTCATCACTTTAATTCCTGTTTAACAACTAAAATTTGAAGTAGGTAAGCAGAGGCATCGGTGGGCGATAGATATTATTTGGTTTCCGACCGCTCACTTGTGTCCCGTAGGACCCCGAGTACTTGATACCTGTTCCTTGAATATTCGCGCTATCCACATCTGGGAGGATTATGGGACCCCCCTCAGCCAGAGCATGATTCATTCTTATTTCTTGGGGCCACAAACTAGTTCGAGGATTTATTTACTATCCTGTACTTATGCCATGCTTTACTGCTTTATTTACGATTGTGCGAGGAGCACACTGAACTGTTTAGGTCGGCGGAATGTTTTCGCGGTGTCGACAAGCCCGAGTTTTCGGGTTCCCAGTCGTTCACAGCCATTGTCGCAAACCTTGAGTCCGTCTCGGAGTCAGCTAGCTTCGTTGCGGGTGTACTCAATGGGGTGGCCCCCTGAAATATTTCTGAATCTTGTGATTGCTTTGTCGTGAAAGCCTCGTTGGGTTTTGATTTGGTTTTCCGAGGTTGATCGAGTGTGTGTTGCTATTTGCGCACTCGCCGGTAAAACTTTTCGAAAGCCGTGTCATGGTTATGGACGACTTGGAGACATGATCTCGATCATAGACAACTATAACTAAAGTAGTGCTATAAATTTGACTTTATAATGACTAGTAATCAGCTTCACTATAATGGAATGGCTAAATAAAACTTCCAACAATCGCTTGTTTGGGTTGCCAGCCACCATTGTACGACTAGTAAGTATTGCAACTATAACGGAATGGCTGAATAAAAGTACCAACAACTTTGGGTTTTTGGGATTATCTCATGCTAATGGTATCTGACTAGTAAGTGTCGCAACTACAACGGAATGGTTAACTAAAATTGCCCACTGCTTATTTTATCAGAACGACTATCTATACCTGACTAGTAATTGCTACAACGATAACCGAATAAATAAAACTGCCAACTGTGTGAGTTCCTCGGTTGACTTCCTCGGTTGGTATCGAGGGGGAATACCAGGATGGTTTGTTTGGTGTTAGCATCAGGTTGGTTCCGGATAGGTCTTTCTTACCCCTCTCTGATAGCCGCCAGTTGTCTCGAGTCTCTATAGGTGGTTTAATGCATGCTGCCGCTTGATCCACCATACCTATGTAGGCGAGGGCCAATTCTAGCCTCGCTGTGTCTTGGCCTCGATCGACGCTCCTCTTTCTCCTTTGCCCTTTGTCGGCACCCCTTTTGTTTAAGCAGGTTGTGAGATCGACGTCGTTAGCAGGGTAACCCTTCCGGCTTGGCCTGGGCAGGGTTATGGACGCCATTGGTTATTCTTCAGGGCTCTTAGCCCCATTTGCATCTTGTCCGTAGCTGGGCGCTTTATCGTTTTCAAGGTGATTTGGATCTTTGTATATTCTATCTGTATTCTTGACTGATTGAGTCGCTGTTGTATATATCTGTTCTGTGGGTCCCATCGAGGACTGATGTGTAATGTTATTACTTCGTTTTCCACCCGCACGAAAGTGCCTGGTGGGCACCTTTGAATCGCTTCTATGCGGGTTTGGCGGGAATCGCTGAAACTTGCCTAGGGTCGATTCTGAGGGTGTTACAGCGTGGTATCAGAGCTCAGCAGTTGCGATACCCCACAAGTCCAGCCTGTAGGATAACCTAGCTAACGGCCGATGTAGAGTGTCAAAACTATTTTTGCAAAAATCGGTTGGATAGTTCTGATTAGGTCTGATTTTACTCCTTACCCCTCTGCTATTCTCTTCTTACCTCCGCGTGTTTTGAATCTACTCTCTTATGTTTCTTCGAGTCCAGGATTTCTCGCGGATGGGTTCTCGTCGTACCTTCAGGGTTTCGCTTCTCCCTTTTCTAACGGTGGTGCTACGATCGTCAAATCTGCATCTTGTCTGTTGTACCCTTCATCTAATCTTTTGTTCTTGAACTCTTTATCTATATGTGTACCTTGCTGGATATCTATATCGTTGAAAAACATATGGGAAGGACGAGCATTGGTGAAGTTGGAGTATACCTTGAGCATGTGTTGTTCATGCCAATGGAACCATTGCGGAACCTAATCAGTGTGTCTTTCATACGATTTCTTTTGTATCTTCCGGTGTTTTCCGACGCGACGACATCATCTACGCTAGATCCGATGCAGAGTCTGCATCATTCCTTTGCTTCTGAACCTCGTTTGCCGAGATCTTCAGTCTGAATTCCGAGAGTTGGTTGCATAATCCGCCTATTCGTGTGCAGAGTAATGGTTTGAGTGCGGGATGGAGTAGCTACCATACCACTACTCTTATCATTCGCTCTTGTACATCGACTCAGTGGATCCAGCAATTTTACTCCGTCCACGGAAGCTAGGGGTGGCTTTATTTGTTGATACCTCTACCTTTGACCTTTTGTTCCCGGAGTGTTCTCTCGACGAACGTGAGAAACAATCCTTGTTGGTGGTGTCGCTAATTTCAAGATGAAGAAGGAACCCTCGTTAGTGGTGTCGCGAGGATCTAACCGAAGCGAGAAGATTCAGATTTCCGACCTTCCTTCCGGTACCATGAGGCGGATCTCGAGGGCGAGATCCATCGTTAGTGGTGTCGAATTGTGGCATCCCGCAAAACCACTACTAGAAAATCGCGTTGTTTTTGTGCATTGCATCGCCATCATCTTGCATTGTTTGTCTGCATTATTTCGAAAAGCCTAGTTTTGCTTTGTACAAATACCCCTCTTTATTTCAAAGGCAAAACCCCGATCGTATCGGATATTTTGTGTCCCTAAAACTAATTGCAAAGTGGCCTTGTTTTAAAATAAGCAAGACCAAACAAACACATCTTTACAAAACCTAAACTCTAAATCCTATTTGCACCCAATTCTATCCTACCCACCAACCGCCGCTCGCCACCTCACCCTCCCCCAATTTTCCTACCCACCCCGCCACATCATCAATCCACCCCCACTCCCTCCTCTTTTCTCTCACCCCAGTTCCACCTACCCTCTCTCCCTCTCCCCCACCGACGCCTGGACCCCACCCCACAGCCCCCACTCCCTCCCAAACCGACCCACTCCCTGGGTCAACCCCCTCCCTCTTCCCCTGTCCCGCGGGACCCGCCCCCGGCCCCACCCACGAGCCCCCACGCGCCCGCTCCTCTCTCTCTCTCCCTGGCTCTCACCGACGCACCTCCTCTCCCCCACCCGCGTCTCCACCTTTCTTCCTCTCTGCCAGCTCGCCCCACCGCCCTCCTCTCCGGCGCCCAGGCCGCCGCCCCCTGCTCCAACCTCCCTCGCCCAGCGAGCTCCTCTCGGCCGCCTCCCTTCTCCCTCTGCTGCCGCCTCCGGCTTCTCCCTCCGGCCGCCTCCGACCCGTCCTCGCCCCGCCGCCAGGCGCTCCCCCCTCGGTGCCCCGTGTGCCGCCTTCGGCCTCCTCCGTTCGCCGCCCTCGCTCCTCCGTCCTCCTCTCCGGCACGTCCCCTCCCCTCTGTCCTTCGGCGAGCGCGCCTGCGCCACCGGCTGCGCCTCCGCCTCCGGCCCCACTGTCGGCCTCCGTCATCGCGGCCTCCTCCGGCGCCGCCTCCTCCTTGCCGCGTCTGCCTCTTCGGCGATCGCCCCAGCCTCCGGCCTCCTCCCCTCCCTCGCTTCGGCTTGAGCCCGGCGCCTGCCTGCGCCTCTGCCGCCTTGACCCGTCTTGCCGTGTGCCCTCTCCTGTGCTGCGCCTGGCACGTGTCCTCGAGCGCCTTCCCGGCGCCCTGGTCCTGGTGACCGTTCGCACCACCCAACGAGCCGGTGACCTCGCGTCCGCCGCAGCACCAGCGCATGAACCCCAAGAACCCGAAGATCCACGCAAGGCCGAGGCCTAACTCAAGTTGTCGGCGACCACGGAACCGTGATACCTCGAGTTCTCCTTCAGGGACACCAAAGCCGGGACATCAAGGCCGCCTACATGGAACATTAAGGCCCCGAATCCTCTCGGATCCGAGGACCGAAGATGCCCGGAACACCAAGATCGCTTTTCGGACCCTTGAAGACCGATCACGGCGTACTCCGCCCTCTCGGACTATAAGGCCGACGCCACGAGAAGTAACCGCCACAATGCCAAGTTCGGCTAACGACCGACCAACACGAGTCGAGACCCGGAGACTATGCAAGATCGACACCGAACCAAACAGCACCCTATTCCAAGATCTTCATCATGGACCGACAAGACCTCCATCGCGGACAATCGAAACAAGATCAGCCACATGGTACACCGCCAAGATCTTCAATCGGATCCGAGGACACCGAGACCCTGGACGACAAGTTATCCTTCCCGGAAGCATTGACGCTCGTGCAACAAGATCTACTACCCCGATCCAAAGACCCTAACCCCGGAGCCCGAGAACGATCCCGTCGAACCCCAGATCCGAACCCTGAGACCGAACCCCGGAACCCCAAGTTCGTCGAGACCCCTAATGTGTGACCCTTTTTCTCGAGCCCTATTTTTATAAATATAACATTACTTGTTGCATATTAAATTGTCATTTTCGCATGCATATTCATGTGGGTTTGGGGGCCTTATGCCGATTCACCTTCTAATTAAATATGGGGCCCATATGCGGGCAAATCTAGTCTTATATTGGCCCCATTTAAATTGGTGTAGCGAACCGGTGGTATCTTCTGCCATGTTAAAACAACATTTAATTGCGGGGGTTCTAAATAACTCGAACCATCTAATTAATTGTCGGGACCCCGGTTCCACTTAATATGACCTAATCGCATCGCATCTTTGCCATGCCATACCTCATGCATGCATCATGCCCGATCTTTTGTCGTAGTATTAAATATTGCATCCGGTGTTTATTCTAGTGTTTTGCTTCTTCGCGGATAAGGCTGATGAGTTGATGCGAGTGTCGACCCGATCTTCGGTTGAACCTTCGGCAATGTTTTTCAGGCGAGCATCTCCCCCTTTCTACCTATCTTACTTTTATAGTATTTACTTCCCTCCTGTTGATCTTTTGCTATCTGTGTTGCGATGCTCTAGTTCTCGTACCCGTGTTATCCCCCGCAGCCTTATATCGCCTTGGACACCTCCTATTACCTGTTGTTTGATAGATAGTTGGACCTGCGCGTCGCAGTCGCTTGCTCAATTGCTGTTGCGTGTCGCCAAGTACCACAGTCGTTGGAGTGTTGCCGCATGTTGATGATGGAGCCGATCTTGGTTTATTTTCATCACTTTAATTCATGTTTAACAACTAAAATTTGAAGTAGGTAAGCAGAGGCATCGGTGGGCGATAGATATTATTTGGTTTCCGACCGCTCACTTGTGTCCCGTAGGACCCCGAGTACTTGATACCTGTTCCTTGAATATTCACGCTATCCACATCCGGGAGGATTATGGGACCCCCCTCAGCCAGAGCTTGATTCATTCTTATTTCTTGGGGCCACAAACTAGTTCGAGGATTTATTTACTATCCTGTACTTATGCCATGCTTTACTGCTTTATTTACGATTGTGCGAGGAGCACACTGAACTGTTTAGGTCGGCGGAATGTTTTCGCGGTGTCGACAAGCCCGAGTTTTCGGGTTCCCAGTCGTTCACAGCCATTGTCGCAAACCTTGAGTCCGTCTCGGAGTCAGCTAGCTTCGTTGCGGGTGTACTCAATGGGGTGGCCCCCTGAAATATTTCTGAATCTTGTGATTGCTTTGTCGTGAAAGCCTCGTTGGGTTTTGATTTGGTTTTTCCGAGGTTGATCGAGTGTGTGTTGCTATTTGCGCACCCCGGCCGGGTAAAACTTTCTGAAAGCCGTGTCCGCGGTTATGGACGACTTGGAGCACAGTATCTCGATCATAGACAACTATAACTAAAGTAGTGCTATAAATTTGACTTTATAATGACTAGTAATCAGCTTCACTATAATGGAATGGCTAAATAAAACTTCCAACAACTGCTTGTTTGGGTTGCCGCTGGCCACCATTGTACCTGACTAGTAAGTATTGCAACTATAACGGAATGGCTGAATAAAAGTACCAACAACTGCTGGGTTTTTGGGATTATCTCATGCTAATGGTATCTGACTAGTAAGTGTCGCAACTACAACGGAATGGTTAACTAAAATTGCCCACTGCTTATTTTATCAGAACGACTATCTATACCTGACTAGTAATTGCTACAACGATAACCGAATAAATAAAACTGCCAACTGTGTGAGTTCCTCGGTTGACTTCCTCGGTTGGTATCGAGGGGGAATACCAGGATGGTTTGTTTGGTGTTAGCATCAGGTTGGTTCCGGATAGGTCTTTCTTACCCCTCTCTGATAGACGCCAGTTGTCTCGAGTCTCTATAGGTGGTTTAATGCATGCTGCCGCTGCCGCTTCAGTCCACCATACCTATGTAGTCGAGGACCGCCGAATTCTAGCCTCGCCATGTACTGGCCTCAGTACTGACGCTCCTCTTTTTCCTTTGCCCTTTGTCGGCACCCCTTTTGTTTAAGCAGGTTGTGAGATCGACGTCGTTAGCAGGGTAACCCTTCCGGCACAGGCAGGGTTATGGACGCCATTGGTTATTCTTCAGGGCTCTTAGCCCCATTTGCATCTTGTCCGTAGCTGGGCGCTTTATCGTTTTCAAGGTGATTTGGATCTTTGTATATTCTATCTGTATTCTTGACTGATTGAGTCGCTGTTGTATATATCTGTTCTGTGGGTCCCATCGAGGACTGATGTGTAATATTATTACTTCGTTTTCCACCCGCACGAAAGTGCCTGGTGGGCACCTTTGAATCGCTTCTATGCGGGTTTGGCGGGAATCGCTGAAACTTGCATAGGGTCGATTCTGAGGGTGTTACACCCAGCTCGGAGAACAAAAAAACAATCTTGCGCCCCTCTCAAGGTGATTTCCCATACAAATGTGGGGTCGAGAAAATATGCGGCCGAAGTGCAGTATGATTCAGAGGTAGTGGCACTATACGGATAAGCGGCTGCTGCTCAAGGTATGAGTATTGCCCACTACTTATCCTAGTCACAGTACTTCCCCGAGACTCAAGTAGCATACAAACACCAGTACAGGAATCCTCTCATCAAAACTGAGGAGGTAAAGAATCTACCAACAAAAATGCGAAGATTGCATGACTGATACATGAATGCCACAAAGGCCAGGGCTAACTGGATAATGCTGAGGGTTACAAAAAAGCATTACGGAAAAGCAGATGACATGGTAGCCATTGAATTTGTTGAACTATTTCAATTATTCAATCAAGACGTCTTGGACAAATCGATCATCAGTTCCTATTATCTGTAAGTACTAATTCAGTAATTAAGTCTCTAGCTATCTCACCTTGTTTTTTGCATGTATATAATCATACTATCTAATGAAGAATGAAGATTCTCAAATGCAGCAGAGGACAAATCTATGACATTGGGTTCATCGAATGTAATATGTTCGACACTTGGATCTCTATAGTCATGATGATGTTGTATAATATAATGGTTCCTTCATTGATGAGTGCAAAGCACAAAATAAAAAATAAAACAATATAAATGAATTCTCTGCTGCGGCACAAAAAGTGGCCAAAATTAATCCTCTTCCATGGCAGAGAAATGTGTCAAATTACTGCCGCGGCAGAGAGAGATTTGTCCTGGTTCTTAACACGAACCGGGATGGTTGCTCCTTCCCCCTCGCGTGGAGCAGCAGCCACGTGAAGCCTTTTTTATCCTGATTCATGGCCGAACTGAGACTAAAGGGTGAGGGCTTTAGTCCCGATTGCCCCGTCCCGGTTGGGCAACTGGGACTAAATCCCCTTACCAACCGGAACGGCATTGCCCCTTCTCCACTAGTGCCTCTAGCAGTATAGCTCATGAGGCCAAGTAACAGAGTCGAGCTATTACTTCCTTAGATGTCACAGCTCCGGCCGAGAGCACCAACACCGCCATGATGACCTAGATTCGGAGTCAGCCGCGAGCTCCCCTTTGATTAATTGATCTGGCCGCGGAGGCTTGACTCAATCAGCAGCACACCCAGATGAACCACTTCGTTGATGCATGTACTGGTTGACACTATTTGCCCTATTTTTCATGGCAAGGTCGGACCCAATGGAGGCATGCATGTATGGTGGACACCGGTTAGGATTTCGGGGTATTGGAGTCATCCTGATTTTTCGAGCACATTTCCTCGTCTGCGCTGCGACCTTCCACATCTCCCGCCGTCGCTGCTCCCTCGCTAGGGCGGAGTTCAATCCACCCGAGCTTCGTCCTTGACGCCATGGTGTCCGCCTCTAACTCCAAGGACGCTCGAGCCAAGACACGAGAACCGTCGAAGGCACCAACACATGCGGCCATGGGTAGTGGCCACAACTGACAGGCGATGCTTCACGCATACGCCCACACGGGGGTAAACCGATCTACACGCGAGAGGGCTGGCTACGTATGGCCGTGGGTAGTGGCCACAACTTTGATGGTGGTATTAGTTGTACTATGTGATTTGGTGGGAGGGTAAAATCATCTAAAAAAGAGGAACCCGTAAGGAACACTTTGTCCTTTATTATTAGGTATAGAAAAAAGCATGTGCGTTGCACGGGGAGAAAACACGATGCATCGCAAAATGCGATTTTTCTAAATGACTATATGGATACTTTTCCTACTTGAACGGACAAAGCGGATTTCTCATAGAAATTGATTTTCCAAAAACTATTTCTAGTCTTATGAGCTACCAGCAAAGTGTTGCAAGGCTTTTTCATATGTAAAAAAATAATTTAGGACACGAATTTAAAGTACAATGCTACTTGCCTACTGAGTGCACTCACGAGTGACTAATAACATATTCCAACCGTGTGGATAAGGTGAATGGTGCTTGGAGGCCGGGGCTGGTCGATCTGCTTCAAAACCGTGTCATGCTAATCTTGCTACCTAATCCTGTCGATGTCCCTGATTTGGAGGCAGCGACGATGGGCGCCGTTGGACCGGACTGATTCGGTCGTGCCTAGGAGGACCACGGCGGTGTTGAGTATGGGCGAATTGGAGATTGGTAGAGCACCATATATAGATGACGATTGACGATGGTGGAGGCCTGCAGGAGAGGTGGCAGAGACGCACGAGGCGAGGTCCGCACAAATGCACTACTAGTGGAGCTGGTGCGAGCGCAGGGCCTGGTCCAATTAGTAGTGAGGTACTGGGTCAGGATCCATGGCAATGGGGAGCTGGGTTTCATGACTTGCGTGGATCTCAACAGACTGATGGTGGCGGGAGTATGGCCAGGGATTCGTGGTGGTGGGGAGGAGGATTACCTTCGTTGGGGACACCAAACCACTTCACGGTGGCAAATGTTGTAATAGTTTTGAACCGTTATTTGACTATATGACCAGCTTATTTACATAAGCAGTGGTAGTTGTGGATAATACATAGTTTCGTGGAAGGAAAAAAACGTCTAAAAAAGTGGAACACGTCAGAAACACTTCGTCCTTTATTATTAGGTATAGACTAGAGGGTGAGTTCCTAGAGTAGCTCATACTAAATTCTAATCAATCAATTCAAACAGCAGATCAAGGAAATTCATACCAAGCATCTCAAGACTACTAGTATGAACACCATCAAGCCTAGATTGAGGTATATAGAAGTGTTTTGAAAGATTTGAGATTTTAAGAAGGCGAGAGTCCCTTGGTACTTCTACCAAGAATGAAAATTAAAAGATTTATAAAATATTTTGGAAATACTAGAGGTAAGGTTAATTGGAAGTTCTATCTCGAAAATGTACAAAGGTGATATTATATAGATCTCCATATTTTGTCAGTAGAAGGTACTAAAACATTTCAGGTTACAACAGCATCTCATCTCATGAAATACCAGAACATTTGGAAATATGTAAAATAAGCCAAGACATATCTTTTCTTAAATAGCTTTTGTCAAGTGAAGGGAGGGTAGGGAGGCATCTTAACTACTACTCAATCAGAAACATGAGAAAAACAAGCAAACAACTGCTTCACCATTTAGCAAGAAAAAGTTGTTCTGCCCCTTAATTATTACACTTAGGACACATTGTCAGGGTTATTGAAAGTGGGATGTTACAATATCAATCCACTCTTGAATCTTTTAGTCATTAATTCATATAACTCATTAATTGCGGATTGACTGCAGCCTATACAAGACAATAAATATGATGCTAACCAAATATACAAAATAATTTCATAGTATTTGTATATATCTTACAAAATATATAATTTGTGACATTTATTTTAACTTATTAGGACAACATTAATGTGAAGAAATAAATGCAATACATAACACATGCATGAGATTAAATAATGATTAAATCTATATGAGCACAATCATTTAATACTAAATATAGCAATATGGTGCAAACAATCTATACATAAGTGGGCGTGTATAGATCTACAACTGTAAAGATATGCATATAACAAGTGAATGATCAATATGAAATATTTTATTTTGTCTCTATCTAGACAAATTCCGTAGTGAAAAAAAATGAAGAGATGTTGCAATAGAATATCATGTAAGATTTAATTGCACCATTTATTGTGCTAAAAATAGAAAATTAATAGATAGTGGTTGTACATATCTAACACAAATAGAATATGGGAAATTTAAATGAACTTAAAACATAAAAGTTTCTTACTGTAACAAAAATATTTTCTATAACCCTGATATATTAGAAAAAAATGCCATGTATGAATGAGATTTGATCGTGCTTGATCCTACTTGAAGAAACATCATTAAATACCAAAGTATAGAAGCATTTATGTATAGAAAAATGATTTCACCCTCATGTGTATAGATACATGAAAATACATTTGTTTAGAGAAAAAATATATGTGAACATTAATTGAAAGATATGTACTAATAAAATAAGTAATTGATTATTATCCATCATTTATGGCCGCCCTATAAAAAAACTCTAATGGAAGACCGGTAGAAATTAGGATCCCAAATAAGTAACAGAAGAAGTATAATATACAGGTAGTCTCTTCTAATAATATGGCAACCATCACTACCAAAACAAGAATGATTATCTACAAAACTGCAATTGCTCTCCTTGTTGGAGATATGCTATATGGGTCTCCTCATAGCATGTCTCCTATCCGGATAACCCGGGTGGCCCACAGTTGGTAGCATGGCTCATGACCTGCTGGGCGGCCCAGTTAGATGGATCCAGAAGGGAGGCCCATGCCAGATAAAGGAAGGCTACAGAGGAGTCACCAACGTACCCGGAGCCTTGGAGTGCAAGACACGCTAGACTAGATGTAAGCATTGTAGGAATCTGTAAGCTATCCGGTTAGGACTTTTCCCTGTAACCCTAGGACCTGGCGATTATATAAGTCGGGCCTATGGGAGCCTTTAGGGCACGATAACTTAGACTCTCTAGTCATCTCGCACAGCGAACCAATCCCTGTAACTCGGCGTATTGCCCTTATAGTGATTTATAGCAGGAGTAGGATTCCGCCACCGTTGTGGGATCTGAACCTGGGTAAGCTATGTAACCTCGTACCCGTCAACCGTCCGCCTTCCCCCACGTCTCTAAACACGCACTGTGAGGACCCCTCCATGACGTACTCGTCGGCAATACCACGACAGTTGGCGCCCACCGTGGGGCAAGAGGCGCTTCAGGCTGTTCAGCGGGCGAGGACCATGATCTTCACGGGAATCGGTGAAACCGTAGCCATCGGTCGTGTTCTCTTCCTCGACAACGTTCCGATCATCCCTCCCGACGAAGACGAACCCTAAGCGGTGCTCGATCGTCCCCATCGGAGATATCCACCTCTTCATCGGCGAAACCGACTCGGGCACTAGTTCCCTGGGAGTCGGAGGAGCATCAAGACCCGTACGGACCGCCTACGGGTAGGATACATACGTGTCAGGATCGATGTTGGATCTCTCCTCGGAGTTTGCCGACATTGATCGGAAAATTCAAGGCCCGCCCAAACTGCCCATGTGCTGGATATAACGGTGGAAGATCGCTGCAAGTCCGTCGGCTTCACCCGTGCATCTAGACAACAGAGATCCAAATTCGTCGGTATGGTTACCATCTTCGATCTGGCGCGCTGCGTTCAGAGAGAGGGTGAAAAACCCTGTGATTACCTTGCCAGGTGGCTCTGTATACGAGCTGACCTGGCTCATTACCCCAATGATGATGCTATGTATCACTTTGTGGAAGGACTGGACCAAGGTACGCTCCTCCGGCATACGCTATGGCGACAGCAGGCTTCAGGACGCCTCACCTTCGAAAGCATGGTGAACACCGTCAACAGCTATGCGGAGGCTGAGGAGGAAGCTCAAATAGAAATCGCGCTGGTTGGCGGAGCCCCTCTGCCTCAGGCACCGCTACCACCGCCACCGGTCGTCGTCGCTACAGCTGTACCACCACCTCCAATCGCTGCTGTTGCACCTCCACCCCCCATCATCGAAGAATCCCTGGCACCCTCCGACTCTGTGCTCGACGCGCTCTACACCGACATCAACGCAGATTCAGAGGAGATAGACTTCAGCCCGGAGGAGCTAGACTCCACCATGCAGGAGATGGAGGAAGATTACAAGCGCGACGAGCAGGCCAACAACGCTGTCACGTCCCAGGAGGTGTTCGTCACCATTAGGGCAGCGATGGATGAAGATCAGCCCGAACGAGCTCCGCTTATAGCGCTGGACAAAGGGAAGGGACCACCTGTTGCTACCGATAATGATCGCGCAAAGGTCATGCCCCGTCCGCCTAACCCAGTGCAGCAGCCGCAGGAACTCGGCACCGGTCCGAGCAACAACAACACCGCAAACCCGCCGCCTCCGGCATCTACGTCTGCTGCTGCCCAAGTCACTCTAGCTGATAGAGTGATGTACGGTAATCTTCTCGTCGAGCCTATGACCGTGGCTCATATTCGCAATATAGTCCAGCTTGACGAGAAGCGCCAGCAGCTGCTGGAGGAAACGTGGGCCATCGCGGAGCAAGGCACAAAGCTAGATCGAGATCTGTCCAATGCGCAGAAGTCAATAGAGAAATCTAGAGCAATGGAAGCTGAGTACAAGACTCTGCTACAGCAGTAGAAGGCTAAGAAAGCTCCGGTCCGCGTCATCAACGATCCTGGTGTACGACGAAACCTAGGATGGGCTCCCTCGAAGCCGGCACAGGCCAATCCATACATTGACAGTGAAGGCAGGCAGGTGATGCCCACTCCTCTTCTCAACCTCGTCGTCGCCAAGACCCTTCTGGAGCAGGATAGATCACCCGCAGTTGTGGATCTGGTCTATGACCTAGTAGCCAAGGCGGTAAAACAGCAGGAAAAGTCCACCTCTTAGAGGCTTGAGTCTGACCCAGCATTTTTCCATTCTAGCCAGCATAAACCACCAAGGGACAGATCTCCTCATGATGTGGGGTCCCAGACGGTTTCGTTAGAACGAAGACGGAGGGATGCGTGCAACAGGAAGGATGCTATCCCCATATCCTCTGACCATGGAGGCAAGGCTCAACCTCGTCGCCCATCTCCACTGCCCCACTCTCCCCGACATCACGAAGACCCCAAGGCTCACCACCGTACGGACATGCCCCCACCCAAGCAACGCGGCATCGTCATCCGTGACAACACGGAGCAGGCCCGTCATGACGGGGAGTGCAACCAAGGACACAAGAGCATGTCGCCTCATGACCCTTCGCGTCCGACAAACAACCGTGATAAGCGTGAGGTGTCGCAGGAGGGTAACAGCAAGAAGGCTAACCCACCGCCACCTCTGCCTCCATCATCACCTAGCAGCCACCATGGAGGAAGAGGCCTGTGTCGTTCGCGCAGCCCATCCCCTGATGGCAAAAATAAGAAGAAAATCCCGAAGCCATACAACGCACGATCACGTCTAGACAAGATCCACAAGGCCCGGGATGGAGCATACCTGGGACCACGCTGCTTTGGACCTGTAATACAGACCGCAGCTTACCCCAAAGGTTTCCGGAATTACAAGACCATCAAGACCTACGACGGCACCGCCAAGCTAGCTACATTGTTGCAGGATTACGACAACGCAGTGGAGATCGTCGAGGGAACCCCAACGTTGTCGTCAAGTACCTCCAACTGATGCTGGTGGGCATGGCCCGACAATGGATCGATGACTTGCCGAAGAAATCTATCTGCAACTGGCTGGACATGCAAGAAGCGTTCACCAAGAACTTCGAGGGTACGTACAAATATCCATGTACTGTTGGCGACCTACAGCGGTGCGTGCAGGAGAAAGACGAGTCATCTCGCGCCTACCTCTCCCACTGGCTGGATATGAAAAATTCATGCGCATGAGTGCACTCCCAGACCGCCATGTCCGCCTCCATCGATGGGTTGGAAGGATCACTCAGACCTCATCCCTACGGAGAACCAATACGCCATGATCATCAACCCCCGATTGACGGCAATGAGTTCACCAAATGTATGGTGGATAGTGGAAGCAGCATCAACATCATGTACCTGGATACACTACACAAGATGAACTTGACGGAGGCAAACCTAAGGCAAACCAGCACCATCTTCCATGGCATAGTTCCTGGTCGGGAGGCTCGGTCCCTTGGGTGTATCACACTTCAGGTCGCTTTTGGCGATGTCAATAATTACCGACAAGAACGCATGACCTTCGAGGTGGTCCCCTTCAAGAGCGTGTACCACGTCATATTCGGCCGCGACATCTTCCACATCTTCATGGCCAAGCCATGCTTCGTCTATAACAAACTCAACATACCCGGACCAAACGTTGTCATCACCGTATCGGAAGCTTTACCAAGGCAAGGGACTGCAAGATTGGTGAAGCAGCCTTTGCAGAAGCTGTTCTCTACAGTGAAGAATTCAAGGAGATCCAAAGAAAGGTCGAAGCCTAGGAGATGCCCGCGTCGAAGAAACAGATTTCTAACTCTGCCCCAGCATTCAAGGCCGCCATCGAGACCAAGCTGGTGGAACTTGTGGTAGGCAATGCCTCCAAGACCACCGCCATTGGGATGAACCTAGACCCTAAATAGGAAAGCGCGTTCATCGAGTTCCTCCGTGATAACATGGACATCTTTGCCTGGCAACCTGCCGACATGAAAGGTGTACCTAGGGAACTTGCCGAGCACAGCTTGAATATTGATCCAAAATGTAAACTAGTGAAACAACCTCTATGACACTTCGAAGACGAGAAGAGACGCACCATAGGCAAAGGGATAGCTAGGTTACTTAAGGCTAGTTTTATCCGAGAAGTCCTTCACATCCAATGGGTGGCCAATCCTGTACTTGTCCCCAAAAAGGGAACCAAAGAATTAAGAATGTGCGTTGATAAAACCGGCTTGAACAAAGCATGTCCCAAAGATCCGTTTGCTTTGCCTCGCATTGACCAAGTCATTGACTCGATGGCTGGCTCGGAGCTTTTGTGTTTTCTCGATGCATACTCAAGATACCACCAGATCAACATGAGGAAGTCGGACCAATTGGCCACTTCGTTCACTACACCCTACGGCATGTTTTGCTATGTCACGATGCCCTTTGGGATGAAAATGCAGGTGCTACGTACCAGCGGATAATGTAGCGTTGCCTTCACGATCAAATTGGTCAGGACATTCACGCCTATGTGGACGATATAGCGATGATGTATAAAAAGTCAAATGACTTAATCTCCGACTTAAAATAAACCTTTGACAATCTCCGGAAATACAATATGATGCTTAACCCTAAGAAGTGCGTCTTTGGGGTTCCAGCTGGCAAATTGTTGGGCTTTATCGTTTCCCCACGTGGAATCGAGGTAAACCCGGAGAAAATCAAGGCCTTCTTAAAAATAAACCTTCCGAAATGCCTAAAGGACACACAACGGCTAACAGGTTGCGTCGCAGCAGTCAGTCGGTTCGTCAGCCAACTTGGAGAGAAGGCTCTGCCGCTGTACAAGTTCCTGAAGAAGGCAGACAAATTTACATGGACGAACGAGGCAGATGCAGCACTGAAGCAGCTAAAGGAGATACTATCCTCGGCGCCTATCCTTGCAGCACCCGAGCCTAGGGAGCCTATGTTAATCTACATGGCGGCCACCAACCGGGTAATCAGCATCGTCGTCGTGGTAGAGCGGAAAGAACCAGGCTATAAGTACGGAGTTCAACGGCCAGTTTACTATGTACGCGAGGTCTTGACGGAGTCCAAGAAGTGTTACCCTCACTACTAGAAGATAGCTTATGGAGTGTTCCTTGCTTCTCGGAAGTTAAGGCACTACTTCCAGGAGCACCTATCACAGTGGTGAGCAAAGCTCCACTGTCCGACATTATCAAAAACAGCGAGGCTACAGGAAGGGTCGCGAAGTGGGGCATTGAACTTGCCGCCTTCAAGATCACCTCCAAGAGACGCGACGCTATCAAGTCATAAGCCTTGGAGGATTTTATCGCAGATTGGACGAAGATGCCAGATGCTACCCCAATTCCGGAGCCAGAATACTGGGTGATGCACTTTGACGGATCAAAGCTACTCAATGGCTCGGGGCTGGTGTACTACTACATTCACCATCTGGGGAGAAGCTACACTATGTTCTACAGATCCACTTCGAGGCTACGAACAACATGGCGGAGTATGAAGCACTCATTCACGGACTACGCGTAGCCAAGGATATTGGCATCAAACGCATAGTTTGCTGTGGAGATTCTGACTTGGTTGCCCAGCAGGTGGTTGGCACCTGGAACGCGCGAAACCCTATGATGGCGGCATATCGAGACGAAGTGGACGAGATAGTCAAGAGCTTCTTAGACTACAACGTCAAGTATGTACCTAGGGAGCAAAACGAGGCGGCTGATTTGCTGTCTAAGCTTGGATCAGGGCGCAAACGAATTCTGCCTGGCATTTTCCTAGAGCATCTACGGACACCAACCGTGAAGGGAGCATACATCGACAACCCGGATAGAGTTGACTCTTTCGTTCACAAAGTGACAAAGGTCCCTCCGGCTTGGACACAACCGTTCATGGAATATCTCGTACACGGAACTTTGCCCGACGACGAAGTCGAAAGATGGCAAATATTACGTCGAGCAAAGGGCTATACCATAATCAATGGATATCTCTATAAAATAAGCACCACTGGTGTATAACTTAAGTGTGTTTCCCAGCAAGAAAGTATTGAAATCCTACACGAAATCCATCTCGGAGATTGTGGGCATCACGCCGCTCCCCGATCGTTGGTCGCTAAAGCTTTCCGGCAAGGATTCTATTGGCTGACCGCGAAGGCGGACGCCGACAATCTAGTTGAGACATGCATGGGATGTCAGTATTATGCCTGACAACCACATGTTCTAGCTGAAGAATTGCGAACAATACCAATAACTTGGCCGTTTGCAGTCTGGGGGCTGGACATGGTTGGTCTTTTGCAGACGTCACCATGTGGGTTTACGCATATGCTAGTAGCAGTTGATAAATTCACCAAATGAATAGAAGCTAAACCCATTAGAAAGCTCGATGGGGCAACTGTCCTTAGGTTTGTCCGGGATCTATTGGTGAGATTTGGTCTCCCACATAGCATTATCACCGACAAAAACAGCAACTTGTCACTCGGAGAAGTGGAAGCTTATTGTTGGGAGAAGGGCATCCAACTTGACCTAGCATCTGTGGCGCATCCATAGTCCAATGGTCGGGTTGAGCGAGCTAATGGATTAATTCTGTAGGGAATCAAGCCACGTTTGGAAGCACCGTTGCTTAGAGCAGCTAGATCCTGGGCGGAGGAATTACCATCTGTGATGTGGAGTTTACGAACTACACCCAACAGATCCACAGGTACACCCTTTATTTCATGGTATATGGAGCAGAAGCCATCCTGCTTTCCGACATCCTTCATGATGCACCAAGAGTTGCCGCCTATGACGAAGATGACGCTGAAGAATCTCGACGCCTAGATGTGGACCTTCTCGAGGAGGAGCGTGTTTTGGCATGCCAAAGATCTGCCGTCTACGTGTTGGAGATATGCCCGAGAGGCAATAATAAAGTGGTTATTATCATATCTTCATTTTTATGATAAATATTTACATACCATGCTATAATTGTATTAACAGGAAACATTAATACTTGTGTGATTTGTAAACATAAAAGAGTCCCTAGTAAAGCCTCTTGTTAAACTAGCTTGTTGGTTAATATATGATCATGGTTTCCTGATCATGAACATAGAGATGTTATTAACAACAGGGTCATATCATTAGGAGAATGATGTGATGGACATACTCCTATAGTTAAGCATAGCATAAAGATCAAGTCATTTAATATAGTTCATTTGCTATAAGCTTTCTGATACATAATAACCTAATTCCTTCGACCATGAGATCATGCTTATCACCATCACCGGAAGGATGCTTTGATGACATCAAACACCACACCGTAACCGGGTGGCTATAAAGGTGGCATTGAGTGTTCGGAAAGTATGGGTTGAGACACATGGATCAAGAGTGGGATTTGTCCATCCATATGACGGATAGATATACTCTGGGCCCTCTCAGTGGAATGTCATCCAATTAGCTTGCAAGCATGTGACTGGCTCACAAGGGATCACATATCACGGGAACGAGAAAAGAGTACTTATCGGTAACGAGGTTGAACTAGGTATGCAGAGATACCGACGATCAAAACCTCGGATAAGTAAACTATTGTGAGACAAAGGGAAATTGGTATCATATGTAAGTGGTTCATTCGATCACAAATTAATCGTAGAAATATGTTGGAGCCATATGAATTTCCAGATTCCTCTATTGGTTATTGTTCGGAGAAGTGTCTCGATCATGTCCGCATAATTCACGAACCGTAGGGAGACACACTTAAGGATTCGATGTTGTTGAGTAGTTATGGAATGATGAGTAAGAGACCGAATGTTGTTCGAAGTCTCGGATGGGATCCGGGATATCACGAGTAGATCCAGAATGGTTCGGATAATAAGATTCATATAAGGAAAGTCCTGTTTCGGAGTTGGGGAATGATTCCGGTGTTTTCACCGGGAATGTTCTAGAAGGGTCCGGAATGTCCGGCACTCTGGAGGGGAAGGGTACATGAATATGTCATAACAATGTGTAATGGTTGCATCATGTACTAGGTATAATAGCCGGGCAAAATAAAGGGATAAATCAAATCCAGTTTGAAAAGTCAAACGCCAATTTGAAAAAGTCAAACGGCAGTTTTGCTTGGTGGAGGGAGAGTAGGAAACCTACTTGGGGAGGAGTTCCTCTCCCTCCACCCGCCGGCCAAGGAGGCCGACTTGGGGGAGGACTCTCCTCCCCTGGCCGGCGCCCTCCCACCTATAAAAGGAGGGGCAGGGGTGCCCCTCTAGACCTACACCTCTCTCCTCTAAACCCTAGCCCTAGCCGCCGGCTTCCACCAAGTCACCGCTGCCCCTAGGGTTTGCCTAGCCGCCGAGTTGGGGCTCTCCCCTTGCCCTATCCGCCGTCCTAGCCCTCTCTCCTTCGTGCCTCTAAACCCTAGATCACCAAGGGCTCTCTCATAGTCCACCATACTCGCTCCGGCTTAAGGCGAAGCCCTGCGAGATCTCCCCTCTACTTCCGGTACCACGCCGTCATGCTGCCGGAATCGCGAGGAGAGTGCTACAACCTCCGCTGCCTGCTGGAACAAGGTAGAGGAAGGTCTTCATCGAGTACCGAACGTGTGACCGACTGCGCAAGCGCTAACAGAATGCAGCGCCGAAAGGATCGTCTACGCGATCTTGAGATCGGAAGTGTACGACTACATCACCCACGAGAATCTGCTCTCGTTAACCGCTTTGGATCTTCGAGGGTTAGTATTCTATCGACTCGTTGGTAAAATCTAGTAGATAGATCTTGGCTTGATCATAGATTAGATCTTGATTGTGTGTTCATGCGGTAGAAAATTTTTGTTTTCCATGCTATGAACCCCTACAGTGGTATCAGAGCCGTGTCTATATGTAGATCTGTTGCACGAGTAGAATACAATGGTCATTGTGGGCGTTGATGCTTTTGTTGTCGATTGCTTCTTGTGTACTTTGCATCTTGCGGGATGGTGGGATGAAGCGGCCCGGGCTAACCTTACATGACATCGTTCATGAGACTTGTTCCACGCTTGACATGCAATTTGTATTGCATAAGTGGCTTCGCGGGTGCCTGTTTCTCCCAACATAGTTAACATTCAATTTACAACGGGTGATTGACAATACTAGTATCAATGTTGTGGTTCTTGTTCGTAAGTTAGAACGACACTTATTGAAAGCCCCAAACCACGTAAAACATGCAAAGAAAATTAGAGGCGTCTAACTTTGTTTTGCAAGGGTGTGATGTGATGTGATATGGCCATGATTGTGATTATATTTGATGTATGCAATGTTCCTTATTGTAAGTTGGCAACCAGCAGGATCCATATGGTTGTCTTTAAATTCTGTTAAGACCCGCGTGTCTATTCAAAGTAGTTGTAATAGTTGAAGCTGGTGGACAACAACCTTGGAGCAGCGTCATTGACCTTGATGCAATGCCGGTGATGATGGAGATCATGTTCGTGCTTGAAGATAGAGATCGGATGCACAAAGAAGAAAGGCCATATCATATCACATAATATGAATTGCATGTGATGTTAATCCTTTATGCATCTTGTATTGCTTAGTTAAACGATGGTAGCATTATAAGATGATCCCTCAAGCACACAAATTTCAAGTTTTAAAGTGTTCATCCTTAGTTAGCACCGTTGCTAAAGCTTGTTGTTTCGAAGCACGACGTGATGATCGGGTGTGTTAGATTCTGCAAGTGTATACAACATGAGCAAGCCAGTTTTGCTCATGCGGAAGCTAAGGTTTGATCTTGACGAGCCTAGCATGTATAGACATGGTCTCGGAACACGGATCACCGAAAGGTAAAGCATGAGTCATATAGTAGTTATGATGAACATGTTGATTGTTCACCATTGAAGCTACATCAACTCTCATGATGATCAGTTTTGATGTGGTGGATTTGGTTTGTGTGATCACTAAAACAATGTGAGGGATATTGTTTTGAGTGGGAGTTCAACGGCAATATGATTAAAAGTTGAACACTATTTATCATAAATTAAATCAAAGTGAATTTGCATAGTTGTTGTAGTCATTGGCATCCGTTTACCACCTTGCGCTTAGTTTTAAGTGAGATGATAGAACTATAGAATTCTGGTTAGTTAGTTTACGAACTGGTATCGTATTGTTTTGAAGTGTCTATCTAAAGTTTAAAAGTCCTATTGCAAACTTTCAGTAAGTTCCGGTTACTCCATGAAGTTTAATAATTGGTATTAAATCAAGAGTGACAATTCCAAGTGTTAGTGTATGAGTATCATGTTTGTCTCCATGATTCTTGATATTCAAAGGATTGTCTTAATATCAAGGTTATCTAGGATTTGAAAGAGTTGTTTCATAAACCATGATGTGTGGAAGATATTGTGATATCTGAAACGAAGTTTTGGTTGCAACATGATAGAGTATAATATGGCAAAAGTCATGTTCTCATATTTGATGAGAATTTGCAAAAGGTTGGAGACACTAGTTGTCCTAATCCTCCAAAAGGTTTTGGAGAGCAACATTATACTCGCGATTCACCGTTACAAGCTAAAAGTAGCTTGATCATGGATAATTCCATGATAAGGGTGAATATTTGATGTAGGTAAAATGTTTACTACACCAAGAGATTACTAAAGAAAGGAATTTGAAAGAACACCAAACATTTGATGATGGTGATCTACTTCAAAGTGCAAGTCTAAAGACATTGGTATTTTACTATACATGCTTTGGACTATGTGTCATGTATATGGCTCCACTATTGATGTTGATAGATTCTTTCAAACAGAAAAGGAAATACTGAAAGAGAATATCATAAGTATATGGCAGAAAAGAAAAGACTAGAATTGTTCAGCTTAAGTATATAGATGATATACATGTTATGGATATATTCTTTGCTTGTTAAACAATGTGGTTCTTAAGTATTTGATACTGAATTTATTGGTGTGAATCGTCATACGAAACAACACAATTCATGAACTACAATGGCCTAAGTAACTAGCAAAAGAATATGTGATGATGTTCATCGAGAACAAATAAAGGGCTATTGTGCTGCTTGTTAAACATAAAAGCTTGCCTTCAAGATTTGTTTTATCAGGCATTATGAGAACAAATGGGTTGTTCAAATAATTGCGTAATCCATAAAAGATTGATGATTCACAAATCTTGTTGGAGAAATCACATCCATAAAAGTAGTGCTAAAAATGTCAAAAGACAAATTGATTGAAAGATCATTTAGGAAGTGACATCGCTGTTTAAATTATATTGGAAAGAAAACATGAAGAAACTCCATGTGGATGGAATTTTGGAGTCTTTTTGATTTTTGATCAAATGACGCTTGTGAAACTTTCCTAGAGATAATTAAAACTTCGTTCATAGGCAAAAAGGGAACGAATGACTAGCTTATTGGAACTTGTACATATTGTTCTATGAAGTCCATTATGTGTAGTCAAGAGCGATGGATTTCAACTTCATATGTTTTCTCCGAATTTGAGTGAATATACGAATATTTACTTAATAAGGATGAAGTATGAAACATTTGAAAAGTTCAAAGATTTTCAAGATGAAGTGCAAAATCATTGTAACAAGAATATAAATAGTTTATGATAAGATCATAAAGGAAGATATTTGAGTTACAAGTTTAGCATAATACCTAAGATTTAAGGAATCGTTCCATGGATTTGCATTTTCCGAAACACCATAAGAGTATGGAGCGTTCGAGATATGTAATTAAACCTTGTTTGACATGGTAAGATCAAAGGTGTAATTTATAAAACTGTCATTATATTTTAAAGATTAAAAGCTCTAGAGACTACCGTTTTTCCACTAAAAAGAGCTCCATCATAATCCGTTTAATTGACACCATATAAAGTTATGGTTTGGGATAAAACCCAAGTTGTCCTTTCTTAAAAAAAATGGTATGCTATGCATAAGAAAGATGTTTGCAACCAAAATCGGATGAACATATCTTTGTATGTTATTTTGAATAATAGTTAAGTATTCCTCCATAACACCAAAGACAAAAATGTTTGTCGCTTAGAACGTTAAGTTTCTTTGAGAAGGAATTTTTCGTGAAAGTTAAGTTGGAGGACATTAGAACTTTGATAAGGTTAAAAGAACCTTAGCTATATGTGCAGAGTTGCGCAGCGCCGAAAAGTGTTCCGGAGGCAGAAACAATGCTCATGGCTAATGTGCCTCAAAGGTTGTGGTCACGGAGATCTAAGTTCCTATTGAAACAAGTAGGTCGGGTAAACAATCAAATACCAAGATTTGAGAGTTAAATCATTATTTGACAATGATGATCCGACTACATGCAAAGAAGCGATGATGGGCCCTGACTCCGTCAAATGGCTTGAAGTCATAAAATCCGTGATAGTTCCATATACGAGAGATCAAGCTTTGAACTTTAAAGACCCTCTGGAAAGGTACAAGACCTTATAGTCGTATTTGGATATATAAAGAAATAGACATGGATCTTTCACATCTATGAAATAGTCGACATGTTGGGAAAGAGTTCACAACAATGTTCAAAGGTTGACTATGACAAGATCTGATCTTTCATTAAGCGATATTTAGTCTAGACGGATTAATATAGCAACCACGACATATAATTTTGTTATGTGTTGAATAAACAAAACAAGTTCTTCTAATAGAATGGTTACCTAGGACGTGTGCATGACACAGTCCAAAGGGTTTTGTTATTTCAAAGGATGCTAAAAGCATATGCAAACTTCAATGGTCGAAGTAAGCATCGCGGAGTTGGAATCTTCACTATGATGAAACTGTTAAAATAGTTTAATTTCATCAGAGACAATGAAGATGCTTAAATTTGCAAGAAATTAAGTGGGAGCGCTAAGACATGTTTCTAATACATTATGTGGAATACATATTGTTGATTGGAAATGATGTATCTTTTATTAAAACATATTAAGAATTTCATCCTGATGAAAGACTTAGGCAAAATCCAAATATTTGGCATCAATAGATGCTAATATGGTTGTGCCGAAAGTACATAGATGATGTATTGAATGAGTTCAATATAGAAACTACAAGAAAGGTTCTTGTCGCACAGAAAGGATTGAATGAGTTCAATGTTGATGATATATTCAAGTGTATTGACACTTGGTAAGTGAAACAAAGATTCAAGTATAGATTGATACTTGATGTATGAAATCACAAAGAGTATTTATATCAATCATAACGTGATATGTACAAATCCAGATATGTCCTATGCTCTAAATGTTATGAGCATATACCAGAATGATTCATAAGATGATTATTGGACAATAGTAAAGATATTCTTATGATCTTGTAAAAAGAACTAAGAATATATTATTTTGTAGAAGTGACAAATAGATGGTTAGTTCATTGTAAATGAGTTACATTGATACTAGTTTTGTCACAAAGTACAAATTAAGTTTATCTCAATCTAAACTAAGGGTGGCACAATATGATGGAATGAGAGTTCCATAATGAATTTGGATGAGTTCCAAAGTTAACATATTGTGACAGATACTACAACAAAAGGGCTAAGTATATAACTGCTATTATAGCAGCAAAAGAGGGCATTTGTGTCAAGTAGTTTGTTATCAAACTAGGTGTAGTTCACAGCAGGGATAATACTATGGAGATATATTGTACGAAAATATTATCAACATGTTTTAACCCCAAAGAACTAAAGGTCACACCAAAGGACCAAATTTGTACAAAGCCATCTCATTAGAGAATGAGTAATGCGTAGAGACGCAAAGACATGTAATTACACATGGACCTGGAAGTGTTAGATCCAGAGATCAGTTGACCACTAGCAATCGTGTACATACGACACCAGAAAGCCATAGGTGTTGAATACACAAAGGTTTGAAACTAGATTATTGACTCTAGTGCAAGTGGGAGACTGTTGGAGATATGCCCAAGAGGCAATAATAAAGTGGTTATTATCATATCTTCATACTTATGATAAATGTTTACATACCATGCTATAATTGTATTAACAGGAAACATTAATACTTGTGTGATTTGTAAACATAAAAGAGTCCCTAGTAAAGCCTCTTGTTAAACTAGCTTGTTGGTTAATATATGATCATGGTTTCCTGATCATGAACATAGAGATGTTATTAACAACAGGGTCATATCATTAGGAGAATGATGTGATGGACATACTCCTATAGTTAAGCATAGCATAAAGATCAAGTCATTTAATATAGTTCATTTGCTATAAGCTTTCTGATACATAGTAACCTAATTCCTTCGACCATGAGATCATGCTTATCACCATCACCGGAAGGATGCTTTGATGACATCAAACACCACACCGTAACCGGGTGGCTATAAAGGTGGCATTGAGTGTTCGGAAAGTATGGGTTGAGACACATGGATCAAGAGTGGGATTTGTCCATCCATATGACGGATAGATATACTCTGGGCGCTCTTGGTGGAATGTCATCCAATTATCTTGCAAGCATGTGACTGGCTCACAAGGGATCACATATCACGGAGCGAGAAAGAGTACTTATCGGTAACGAGGTTGAACTAGGTATGCGGAGATCGACGATCAAAACCTCGGATAAGTAAACTATTGTGAGACAAAGGAAATTGGTATCGTATGTAAGTGGTTCATTCGATCGCAAATTAATCGTAGAAATATGTAGCCATATGAATTTCCAGATTCCTCTATTGGTTATTGTTGAGAAGTGTCTCGATCATGTCGCATAATTCACGAACCATAGGGAGACACACTTAAGGATTCGATGTTGTTGAGTAGTTATGGAATGATGAGTAAGAGACCGAATGTTGTTCGGAGTCTCGGATGGGATCCGGGATATCACGAGGAGATCCGGAATGGTCTGGATAATAAGATTCATATAAGGAAAGTCCTGTTTCGGAGTTGGGGAATGATTCCGGTGTTTTCACCGGGAATGTTCTAGAAGGGTCCGGAAGGTCCGGCACTCCGGAGGGAAAGGGTACATGAATGTGTCATAACAATGTGTAATGGTTGCATCATGTACTAGGTATCATGGCTGGGCAAAATAAAGGGATAAATCAAATCCTAGTTGGAAAAGTCAAACGCCAATTTGAAAAAGTCAAACGGCAGTTTTGCTTGGTGGAGGGAGAGTAGGAAACCTACTTGGGAAGGAGTTCCTCTCCCTCCACACGCCGGCCAAGGAGGCCGACTTGGGGGAGGACTCTCCTCCCCTGTCCGGCGCCCTCCCACCTATAAAAGCAGGGGAAGGGGTGCCCCTCTAGACCTACACCTCTCTCCTCTAAACCCTAGCCCTAGCCGCCGGCTTCCACCAAGTCACCGCTGCCCCTAGGGTTTGCCTAGCCGCCGAGTTGGGGCTCTCCCCTTGCCCTAGCCGCCGGCCTAGACCTATCTCCTTGGTGCCTCTAAACCCTAGATCGCCAAGGGCTCTCTCATAGTCCACCATACTCGCTCCGGCTTAAGGCGAAGCCCTGCGAGATCTCCCCTCTACTTCCGGTACCACGCCGTCGTGCTGCCGGAATCGCGAGGAGAGTGCTACAACCTCTGCTGCCTGCTGGAACAAGGGAGAGGAAGGTCTTCATCGAGTACCGAACGTGTGACCGACTGCGGAAGCGCTGCCGGAACGCAGCGCCGAAAGGATCGTCTACGCGATCTTGAGAACGGAAGTGTACGACTACATTACCCACGAGAATCTGCTCTCGTTAACCGCTTTGGATCTTCGAGGGTTAGTATTCTATCGACTCGTTGCTACAATCTAGTAGATAGATCTTGGCTTGATCATAGATTAGATCTTGATTGTGTGTTCATGCGGTAGAAAATTTTTGTTTTCCATGCTACGAACCCCTACACTTCCAGTAGAAGCTACGTAGCTACCACAGTCGCCGCGTTCGGCATCACTCATTTAAAGAGGGGGACCTGGTGCCCCGACTTAAGCAGAAGAAGTCACACAAATTATACCCACCATGGGAAGGAATGTTCATCATAAGAAAGGCGCTACTCAATGGGTATTACTACCTTGTTGACAATCGTGGCATGAAGGATAGACCCAACGAGGAGCATAAGCGTAAGCGACGTGACCCGGATGATGACTACCCGGAGCTTGATCGGCCATGGAACATAGCACAGCTACATCCTTTCTACACTTAGCATTTTGTTTATCTATTGTGTACCTCTTATATGATCAATGAAATAAAGCTCTCTGGTTCACTCATATTTCTGATTCTTTTACCTCCTTTAGTGTTCATTTTTTGATCGTATAAAACCCTTATGCACAAGATTTGCGATTGCACTTGTGAAAATTCCGCCTACGGGCATTAGCTTAAGTTTTCTGGTCTACACGTTCTTTGTCGTTTTTATGTGGATTCTAGAGTAGTGAATTTTGGCACTTATTGTTGGCGATTTTGTGCTTAGGTTATTGACGGTGCCATTGGGTATCATCGCCTAAGCATATAGTTCCGACAACGAGTCTTCCGACTCACGAAAAGTCAAGCATAAAAACCAGAGTAATGGATAAGCCAGCACTTGCTTAAAAAATATGTACATGCTGAAACCAGTTCTTGAGTAATAGGAAATAACAACCATTGCTTTTCCGCCTTAAGTTAACAAGTAGTTTTTTCCACATACAAATTCCAGAGAAAACAAATATTACATATTATTTTTTTCATTCCTCTGGCGCAGGTGACTTGGATGCAGCATCAACAACAGGAGAGCCATCCTCCTCGAAGTGAGCTGTTTTGAGGGACTCAGAGGAGCTTTGGTTGTCGCCGTCTATAATCTCCATGGGCACGAAGACGTTAGGCTCGACCAACTCGAAGACTCTGGTATCATAACCCGCGAGTGACGCCAAGATAGCTTTGTGATCTATTTTCTGGCCATCGTCGTCCATGTCGGGGATACCGGAGGTCACCGTGTCAATGTCGGCATTTTTGTAGTGTGCCTGGACCATTGATAGTGCCATCCTCGCACCAGCCCGGGTACATGAAGCTTTCCAGCTAACAATACGCTCGGGGGCTTGGCTCAAGATCTCCGAGAAACTCATCACGGAATCCACTGCTTTGATGTTGATCTGGAGGGTCTTGGCTATCTTCTTGGCTTGCTTGATGGCGGTGTTGATAAAGTTGTCTTGCAAGGACCATGCATTCTTTTGGCAGAGGGGCGACTGGGTCAATCTAATAGGAGCTGCAAAAGTCCGACAAGGGAACGCATGAGTTCGATAACACAAAAAGTTCAGAGTATATAACTTACAAAAGTACAAGATAGAGACTCACTTACTGAGGATGCTAATCTCAGCCTGCTGGAGGGTATCCGCCAGGGAGTCCCGTTCTTGTCGGAGAATCTTGTATGCTTCAAGATTGCGTTGATTTTGCTCATCGGTATGTTTCTTCTGCTGTTTCAGCATCGCGATCTCCTCCTTCAAGCGGTTCATCTCCGTGTTAGCGGACTCCTACAGAACCTTCATGGAGTCCTCATGCATCTTCAACATATCCTTCCTCTCCTGCTTAAGGATCTTGTTTTCGCTATCCAGCAACTCAATGTTCTTGGATTGCTCAACAATATCCTTGGCCTTGGCAATGGCTTCTGCAAGTCGGAGAAATAACAAGTACATGGTGAATACTCGGATAATATTGGCACATGACCAAGTCGGAGTACGAAAACGAAAGGAAAAACAGACTCTTGCTCTTGGTGATTTGGTCCTTCAAGAAGGCAGTTTTACCCTTTTCGCATTCCAAATCCGCACGCATCTTCTGGAACTTCTCATTGGCCACGCCTCTCCGAGCATTCTCATTCTGTAGAAAGTAAATTTAAAGATGTTTAGTCTACTTGGGGCATCTAGCCGGATAACTATCCACCTAGAGGCTTGGGGGCTACAGTTAGAGTTTTTTTAACTTGGCAATATGCTTAGTCTTTCTTTAAGCATCTAGTCGGAACTAAATCAGTTTTCAACTAGAAGCTTGGGGGATACAGTATAAAGTTTAACTCAGTCATGTGCTTAGTCTTTCTTTAAGTGTCTAGTCGGAACTAATTCAGTTACAACTAGAGACTTGGGGGCTACAGTATTGAAATTTACAAACACTGCGTATGCTACTCTAAAAGTATCTAGTCAGAATAATTCATTCAAACTAAATACTTAGGGGCTAAAGTGAGAAGTTGTCTAGCTTAGTCACTCTTAGAGCATTTAGACGCAAAAGCCTATGGTTTTCCGTCTAAATCCTCGGGGGCTACAGTGGGATACTCATATGAAATGCAAAAGGCAAATAAAACTTACAAGTGCGATGATCTTGAGATTGGTAGCGCTCTCATCAAGCAACTTGCCAAAGGAAAGGCTGTTCCCTCGCAAGATATCTGCTTGTCGGAGAATCTCCTCAAGACCGCAGGTTGGAGATGTCGGCACTGCACCAGGAACCAAAGTGGATCTACTCGGCGTGAGCACCAGGAAGACTATCTTTGGAAATTCTGTGGTTGTCCTCGGTGCGGAGGCGCCGCCTTCAGCAGACGTTCCACACACCACCACCGCCTTACCGCTACCGATGGCATCCCTAGCCGGAGCTTCAGCCATTTGAGTTGCGGTACTTTCTTGCGTCGCCTGTTTGCCAACAACGACAAGCTCCGTAGAGGCAGCTCAGCCCACTTCCATGGCGGAAGGGCCAAATGCATCCTTGGCATGTGAGCATGTCGGGGCGGATGTAGGCTGGACGCTAGGAGTGGCAGGGGCGATGGCAGAAGATGCGTGGTGAGTCACGTCATGGTGCAACATATCTTTAATATTTCTAAAAGCCCCCAAAGTTTTGGAGGTCTTCTTCAAACTAGTAGTGGCCTTCTTCCTGAAACATGCAAAAAGTATAAGTACAGGAATAAGACGAGCAATGGACAAATGTCGGAGAGAAAGAGGCTTACACAACAGGGGATGCTTTGGCAAAAGGAATCCCGGTAACCTTTCTTTTCGCTGCCTCTAGGGCGGAAGTGGACTTCTTGGAGACTCCACCCTCCGTATTTTTCTTCTTGCCTCCGTCGGCAGCGTCATAGGTGGAGCTCTTCTGCTTTCGCGCCAGTGGGACATCGTCGTCGGACACGATGGTGACTTCATTCATCTTCGGGTCATATATTTGGACAGCCATGCTATGCTCATCTAGAGTGCTGAGCTGTTAAGTGAAATCCCAAAAGTGTTAGATGAGATGATAATGGTTAGATGGAAGAACTGGAGTATATGTCATACACGGAAAATAAACAGGTACCTCTGGGCACTTTCCCTCCTCGAACATGTCGTAGGTGATGGCGAAGCCGCGCTTCCTGTCCTTCACCTTGACAATGTCCTTAAGGCGGATCTTGACGGAGTCACTTTAGAAGTTTTCCTCGGAGATGCGGAGGCTATCCTTCCTCTCCTTAGAGTACTCGTGCATCAGCTTGGAGCGGTGCTGAAGAGGCTGGATCCGCCTGACGAACTAGCACATGGCTAGGTCCAACCCGATCAGACCCGTGTCTATGAACCACTCTATCCGTCTAATGTCGCGGGAGGCTTCGTTGTCGGAGGGAAGGGTGGCTAGGGACCTCCATGTCGAGGCTTCGGCAGCGGCTCCATCGACGAAGCCCGGATATGTTTCTTCTCGGCTAGCTAGAGGGATATCTGGGCCGTAGAAGTACGTATGTTGCTAGTTCTTACAAGACTCATGTCCGACGATGTCGGGGAGCCGCCGACCAGGCCGGATCTTAAAACTAATTGTCCCGCTGTTTCTGAGCACGTCCTTGCCGTCCCTCTTGACGGTGAAGAAAGAAAAAGAGATCTAGCCTAGGCCTAATCCCTAAGTAACCCTCACAGAGTGTCGCGTAGTTGCTAAGCGCGAGGATGCTATTGGGGGAGAGGTTCTGAGGCTGTACTCGGTAATGTCTAAGGACAGCTAGAAAGAAATTAGAGATGGGCAAGGAAACGCCGCGTACCAATTGGGCCTTGAAGAGAAGGGGTGACCCTGCCAGCCGGCGCCGCCCGCCAGACGAGCCCCTCCGTCGTAGGGAGGTAGCCCTCGACGAGCAGTTCCCTGATGTCGCGGTCCGTGATGTCCGAGCCGCGCCAGTCCCCTTTGTGGGAATCGCTCTCCTCTTCCAGCACCTCTAGCGCCGCTGGTTTATGGTCGTCGCCGGTGGATTCAACCACCACGGACTTGGGCAGCACCAGGCCCTCTGGGGGCACATGGACGGTGCTCGCCGGCTTCGCCGCAGCATCGCCTGACGCCGCCATGGAGGGAGCAGAGCCGCTGCTTGCCATTGGAGAGGTAGAGGTGGTGACTGGAAGATTGAGGGGCTAGGGTTTTTCGCGAATGCGCGGAGAGCTCGAGGAGGTGCTCGCTGGAGGAAGAAGACGACGCAGGAGGAGAATGAGGTGAAAATTAAAAATCCACCACAGTTACAATTTATAACCCCTGGCGTCAATATTCGTGCAAGACGATCGAATGGTCGGCGCGTGGACGACGTGTGCGAGCGTGTGTGTGGAAATTTCGCCACATTCCCAACCGTCGCCGCCAACAGTTCGTATCTCTCGCGCGGGAAAAACGGACATGATTGTGTTCTCTGCATGTGTGAGTTATGAGGCATCACTGACCTATGTCTACGTCGCCCTAGATATCACTAGAAGATAAACCATCACATCAGAATATTCCAGCAAGGACAGATCCAGTCCGGCTACAGAAGAGTATGATAGAAGATTCAACAATTCTCTGACTTACAAGTTGAATACTTGCAGGGTTCTTGGGAGGACTACAAGATATTTCTTGCCGATTTGCCGACATCCATCTAGACGGAGCATTCAACCTGAAGAGGCAAGACGACGCAAGATCTCGGAGTTCTCCGGGGGCTACTGTTGGGGATATGCTATATGGGTATCCTCATAGCATGTCTCCTATCCGGATAACCCGGGTGGCCCACAGTTGGTAGCATGGATCATGGCCTGCTGGGCGCCCCGGTTAGATGGATCCAGAAGGGAGGCCCATGCCGGATAAACGAAGGCTACGGAGGAGTCACCGACGTACCCGGAGCCTTAGAGTGCAAGACACGCTAGACTAGTTGTAAGAATTGTAGGACTCTGTAACCTATACGGCTAGGACTTTTCCCTGTAACCCTAGGACCTGGCGACTATATAAGTCGGGCCTATGGGAGCCTTTAGGGCACGATAACTTAGACTCTCTAGTCATCTCGCACAGCGAACCAATCCCTGTAACTCGGCGTATTGCCCTTATAGTGATTTATAGCAGGAGTAGGGTTCCACCACCATTGTGGGATCTGAACCTGGGTAAGCTCTGTAACCTCGTACCCGTCAACCGTCTGCCTTCCCCAACGTCTCTAAACACGCACTGTGAGGACCCCTCCATGGCGTACTCGTCGGCAATACCACGACACTCCATGTTGCCATGATGTTGTCTTCTATGTTGCCATCCTCTCATGCAAGTATGCAACAACTTCCTTGTTACTATTGAATTTGCATATGACAATGAAATTTTTAGTTCTAGATATATTCTTGTTTTATTTTTATATGCAAGATAACAATACTGTTTATGTTACAATGTATTACATTTATAGTTGGACCATGGAAATGCGAGGCTTTACAACACTGCACGGCTTCGACATGCTACTATGATTGCATAGAAAGAGAATTGAATAAAGGGGGTCAGAGTTTTGGTTCCAAATGCAATAAAAGTAAGGATGAGTGTTGCTACCAAAGTTTGGATAGGATGCCAAACTAACATCACCAGTAGTTGTCTTGTTTTTGTGATACAATTTTGATGGATAAAATCGTTTCATGTAATTGATCAATTTGCATTTTATGCATTAATTGATCTTATTTCTATTTGTTTCTTATATTGGACGTTTTTACCAGTTTTTCAATTCCTTATATGAAATGAGTGGTGTACTCTATCACCATCTTCCATTGAACATGTGATTAGTTGTTTATTACTTTCTTGTAAGAGGCTGTTAGGGGTACATATGTCATAATGAACATCTAATGTTAGTTCAACCAAGACAACCCCTGAAAACTTTCTAGATTGCAATCCGGGACTAACGTATCGGGACTAAAGGTTAGGCCTTTAGTCCCGGTTCTGTTACAAACCAGGACTAGATTGTCTCCACGTGGCCGCTCTGTGCGTGCTGGGCTGGAGGATATTTAGTCTCGGTTCGTAACATGAACCGGGACTAAAGTTCTTCTGCTGCGGCAGCGTTTTGCACCAAACTGCTGCCGCGGCAGGAGGTGGGGTTTTAGGTTTTTCTTTTTCTTGTGTTTGATTATTTTTCATTTTGTGTTTTCATATACATATTATTCTACGCTATTACATGTTGTATAAATTGATGAATATATAATATAATTTCACTCACGATAACACTAATACATATAAATATATACACAACCGAGACTAGAGCTCGTCTAATTGATTTACACCAAGATCATCATTACAACAGATATTGTCCTTTTGTGTCTATCCACGATTACACGAAGGTCTATCTATGTTGTACTGTCCTTTTGAGTTTATGACGTCCCTGAGCAAAAATCCTGACAACTCCTCTTGAATTTCTAGTAGGCATTCATGTGGTAGGAGCTTATCCCGCATCGCATCCAACTATATATAAATATGTAGATCATTATAAATGGAACTCAACAAAAACTATGGTATAGAATAAATTGCGAATATATTGTTTACGTACTTGAAGAAAGTATGTTCCCTACTCCATACATCCACGAATGAACTCACATACGTAATATCCACATAAATTAGTCTCCTCTGGCTGCGTCGCACACTTTTCGATTGAGAATATAATTCAATAAGATAATAATCAAGCATGATAATTGTAAGAATGATAATTATAATATCCACATAAATTAGTCCCCTAGCTCTCGTACTACTTACCGGGACCATACGAAAAGTGAGCTCCTCACGCCATTCACCCTAAACCAACTTCGTGAACCTTTTCCAAACCTTGTCCGGCAAAAAAGAAATGAATGAGTTATTAATTAGTTTACATCTCAGAGAACGAACGAAAGAGACAGATATAGTGATTGAAATTACTTTTGGAGGCAATCAATTATGCTGTGGTAGTCTTCCATCGGCTTATTTAACGAGTCCGAGATTTCAACTTTTGCACGGTCAACGTCAATGTTTTAGAAGAATCCAGTGGAAGCTGCGATCGTTTATATACACTTAACATCGAGTAAACAAAAATTGAATGTGTACAAGACAGTAAGACTCTTACCCATAGTTGTAAGGAAATAGTATTTGTGTCTTGTAATGTTGCTCCATTAAAAACATTAGCAAGTTATCCGCTGTTTCCTCGAGGTTATTTATTAGCGTATGTCCATTTACTCTGTTTGGGTCAACGAACCCATTGTTGTAGATTGACTTTCTTCTACATTCTTGAATATTTATTATGCATATATAATAGCATACAGAAGGAGCTATAGTGAGGATAACGACAGGAAATGAATTGAACGAGCTGAGTTAGTGACTTAATTACTTCTGAGACAATATATCTTTGAGGAGGGACTTGTCGAGGGCGTCTAGGTTGAATAACTGAAATAGTTCACAAAGTTCAATGGAGATCTCATCTGGACGGAAGTACTCCTCTCCAACTTTACATAGGAGAAATTGTCCCCCTTCCTTTGTGACTTTCAAGTACCAGATATGCAACAGTCGCATATGTGTTGGCAGATCATCGAATACCTCATCGCTGACCAGAGGCTCCCCGTAGACAAATTTTCGTGCTATTGGTCCCTTGGCGACATTATCTCCGCCAGCTAGAAGTGCTTCGACCGGCACGTTACACTCCTTGGCTAATTTAATAGCTAATTCCATATCTATTCCACCTTGTGTGGGCTGGGATAACACCTTGAGCGGGGCAATGGATTGTTTTGCTTGTTTGCCGAGCTGGGCAACTTCTTTTGATTTTCTCCCACTTGTAGTACTGCTTGATGACTTCTCTTTTAGTGTCTTCGTAAGACAGCGTGTATAGTCATCTTTCCTATTTAACACATTTTGGGGTGGTTGCTCAAGGAATGCCTTGAAGTTCTTCTTGACTTTTGGATCAACTAGCACCTGTGGCTCGGGTTGTTTTGGTGCAAAATGGGCCTTCACTTCGGCCCGAGAGATCACCGCGCTTTCCTCATCAGTCCGGTGATAAGCTAACTTGGGAGGAGACGGCGGTACTCTTGGTAGGGGATCTTGTCGTTTTTTGCGTCGGGTCTCCCTCGATGTAGCGGTGTTATTCTTCCGCTTTCTTCCCTTTGATTCAGTGGGCAGAGGCGGAGGCACCGGAGATGGAGATGTAGCCGTGCTACGATCCCTCTCAGGAAGGGGTGGACTATTGTTTCTTGGTGGAGACGGTGGACTCAGAGGTGATGGTGGCCTTGGAGGTGATGGATTGCTTCTCGGAGGAGAAGATTTCCTTGGCGCCCAGGCTGGAAACACGATGTGTTGTTTTTTCCAAAGAATGATCCCACCCTCCACTTCTCCAAGTGTTTTCTCCCCTTCGCCTGCAGGGATGTCAAGGTCAAGTGATCGACATGTCAGTTCAACTTCATCCACACCGACACGAGCATAGCCAGCTGGAATTTGACTTCCATGGTAGGTCGCTTCCGGTGGACAAGGTAAAGCAAAGCCGAGTGCCACCTTCATAGAAATGTTCTTCACTGTGACATGTAGCTCACAAGATGTCCTTGCCTCGACTTCATCCACGGGGTAGTGAACCATCGTTGCATTATTGTCCATCAGCATTGGATTATTAGCTTGTACATCCGTGGAAGCCACGCTGCTTCTCCGCTGAGATGGGCCCACCGGACTGTCTAACGCGGGATCTTGCTGTCGGGCCAGTACTCTAAGTTCATTAATCTGCTCCTGCTGCAGCTTGAACATGGCTTGAAATTCCTCGTTCCTTTTTTCAACCGCCTCCAACCGCGCTGCCTCCTCCGCCTTCTACCGGTTCGTTTTTCTAGATCAGCTTCTATAAGTGTCGATGTCAGCGGGAAACCCTGTCTTCCATGGAACAGATGGGCCAAAGCCTCGTGTTCGTCCGACTTTTTCAGGATTCCCGAGGGCATATGTCAGCTCATCGTTCTCTCTGTCGGGAATGAACTTTCCATCTTTTCTCAGTTGTATCACTTTAACAAGTTCATCTTTGGGTTTATTAATGGCCTCCTTTGTAACAATAATTCCCCGGTTTGAGTGTCATACAACCCCCCATGCCCAAGGAGCCAATTTTTTGACCTCACGGGCCACTGATTTGTAGCTGGCGTGACCCCTTTTTTACGCATTTCTTCCTCAGTTTTTTCCCACTTCGGCGCGGCCGTCTTGTAGCCACATGTCCCCATAGTATGGTGATATTTCTTTTTGGCCGCATTTAGCTTATTCTTTTCTGACTTGAACGTAGCTGCTTCTGATTCCTTGTATTTCACAAATGGGGTCCAGTTATCCCGCTGCTTCTCTAGCGGGCCAGTGAATGGCGGAGTCAGCCCCTTCTTGGCAAAGTTGTTGTAAAATATTTTCTTCCAGTCCTTGAACTGTCCGCCCATCTTCTTAAGGGCCCACTTTCTGACTTGCAACCTCAATGCCTCAGTGAGTTCAGGAGTGTCCAATTCAGGCAGAGAGAAGTGTGCCATGAGTGAATTCCAAAGACCGTCTTTGGCTCTGTCATCGACAAAAGTTTCTCCAACTCGATCACTTTTCTTTCCTGGCTTATTCCACTTCTGAGTAGTGATCGGGATGGCGTCCCTGACTATCGCTCTGCATTGGTATACAAATACACTTGCGGCCTCTTTCGGCTCCAAAGGTTCGCCGAACTGAGACACTAGATCAATGGTGAAACGCATACCATCGGCCAACTTTTTGGTCGGGCCTCGTTTCCTTGCACTAGATTCGCCCGATGCGGAGGTCTAAGAGAAGAAACAGTCGTTAGTACATATATATATATATATATGAATCAACTAATGCATCTACTAGCTCGTGATCAGCAGAGGCTTTATATACCTCGTCGGTCTTTGCTATGGTGGTGTCTCCACCGTTAGTTCCACCGTCGTCTCCACCAAAGAATTCGTCATAGTCTTCTCTTCTGTCGGCTTCATCCAAGTTGAGGTATTGGGAGCCATCATCATCTCCATCATCGTCTGCTCCATCATAATTGTAACCTCCTGTACCCTCATCTATCATGTTGTACATGATGTGCTCTTCGTTGTCTCTACCGTCCATAACTTAACTAATACAGAAGAAAGATAAAACCATTTTGCTTAATGCGATAAAATAAAGGAAGATAAAGTAATCCAGCTTAAACAATGCGATAAAGAAAGATAAAGTACCAGTTAAACAACAATACATCTCGAATAATCCAGCTAGTACAACAATAAAGTACCAATTAAACAACAATACAACCCTATTACACATCTAGCTAGCTCAGCGAAGACGTCGAGCCCCGGCTACTGAGCCGCGGGAGGTGTGCACCCAAAGTGTAGGAACCATCACCGGAGAATATCTCGGGTAAGGTGCCTGAAGAAGCTGCCAGGTATTGGCGTCCCGGAGTCCTAAAATGTGCATGTAGCGCCGGACATGCCCATCCTCCTCCCTGACACGACTCTGTACCACCTCGTCGGGGTCGGCTCCCTCTACATCGCACCTGGACCACTCGGCCGCCACCACAGAAGATCCGGGTCGACGACGACACCCGGATTCCTCACGAGACGACGTCCCCCGGCTGGTAGCACCTCCCAGTGCCAGCCCGGCGGAGCCTAGCCTCATGGATGCCCGGTGACACTGTCTAGTAGCGCTCCGGGGGTCACGCCGAGTGAACGAGGATGAGGAATCGGCATTCCTAAACACTAAATTAAACTATATACTTTAAACATGATGAAAATAAATAGTATCAACTAAAATAAACTATATTACACTAAAATAAATAGTATCAACTAAAATCCTAAAATTCACTAACTAAGAAAAATTCACTAACTAAAATAAACTATATTACACTAACTAAATTACACTAACTCAAAATAAAATATATTAAAAACTAACTAAAATATCTAAGAAAAAATTACACTAAACTTACTAACTAATTAACCCTAAAATAACCCTAACTAATTAACCCTAAAATACACTAACAAAATTATATACACTAACTAATTAACCCTAACAAAATAACTAACAAAATTAACACTAATTAACAAAATTAACACTACTAATTAACTAGAGCTTAATTACCTTGGGAGGCTCGGGAGGTGGTTAGCAGTGCGGGCGCGGTGGGCTCGGTCGGCGTGCATGGGTGGCGTGTCGGGAAGGGGTCGGCGTGCGGGGAAGAAGAGGCGCCGGTGGGGACACGGGCGACGCGCGACACAGGCTGCAGGCGCCTGGAGGCTGCAGGCGCGCAAGGCACAAGCTGGCCAGCGGTGGCTACATGCGAAGAGGAAGAAGGCAGTGGCCCAGTGCTCAGGTGCTCCGGTTCGTGCACAGGCGCCGAGTGGTATTTATACCCACCCCCCCTTTAGCCCCGGTTTATACTACAAACCGGGGCTAAAGGTCCTTTTTTAAAGCTTTTTCAAAACCTTTTTAAAAATTAATTATTATATGCCTGTTTAAAAACTTTTTAAAAACAAAAAACCTTTTTAAAAACCTTTTTAAAAACTTTTTTCAAAAACATTTTTTAAAACCTTTTTTAAAAACATTTTTTGAAAACCTTTTAAAAAACTTTTAAAAAAACCTTTTTCAAAACCTTTTTTAAAAATCTTTTTTAAAATTTGCATTGGATCTCTAAAAAAATGACATATTATGAGTCTAAAAATAATTTTTTCAAAAAATCACGAACGTAAGATCATGTACCTGTAGTTCAAACCGGACCCACTTCCTGCCGATTCGGCAGACATTTGTCTTTTTCACCCGGTAAGGACAGAAAGGTTTGAAATCTCCCGGTTGGGATATAGTTCACGGAACATGGTCTACTATTTTAGAAAAATGGGATGGTAGCATTCTGTAACTGCATTTTGGTGGCTGCTTCACAAAACGACCCGTCTTTTTGCGCTCGTAAAATGGCTTTTCCGAGCGACGAAAAGGAAAACTTCCTCCTGCAACATTGTTCTACATCCCAATATACACATGCATGCACAATATGGGCACCGTATCACAAACTATGCCGCGATTCAACACATAACATCCGTCTCTTGGACCGAAAGCCATGAAATCTCGAACATGATAGGTCATTTTGTGAAGGTTTTTTGGAGACATAATCAGTATACCAAGTTTGATATTTTTCCTTAAAACTATGTCACATAATATAACACCACGTGAAGGATTTACATTGTTCGGACCTTTTTTAAATTTTTTATGCCCGTTTTGAATTTTTTGCCATTTCGAACTTAGGTCAAAACGGCGTGCGTGAAGATAGGGGATGAGAATGTTAGAACTTGCATTGGATCTCTGAAAAAAATGACATATTGTGAGTCTAAAAATGATTTTTTCAAAAAATCACGGACGTTAGATCATGTACCTGTAGTTCAAACCGGACCCACTTCCTACCGATTCGGCAGACATTTGTCTTTTTCACCCGGGAAGGACAGAAAGGTTTGAGATCCCCCGGTTGGGATATAGTTCACATAACGTGGTCTACTATTTTAGAAAAATAGGATGGTAGCATTCTGTAACTGCATTTTGGTGGCTGCTTCACAAAACGACCCGTCTTTTTGTGCTCGGAAAAAGGAAAATGGCTTTTCTGAGGGACGAAAAGGAAAACTTCCTCCTGCAACATTGTTCTACATCCCAATATACACATGCATGCACAATATAGGCACCGTATCACAAACTATGTCGCGATTCAACACATAACATCCGTCTCTTGGACCGAAAGCCATGAAACCTCGAACATGCTAGGTCATTTTGTGAAGGTTTTTTGGAGACATAATCAGTATACCAAGTTTGATATTTTCCTTTCAACTATGTCACATAATATAACACCACACGAAGGATTTACATTGTTCGGATCTTTTTTGAATTTTTATGCTCGTTTTGAATTTTTTGCCGTTTCGAACTTAGGTCAAAACGGCATGCGTCAAGTTAAGGGATGAGAATGTTAGAACTTGCATTGGATCTCTGAAAAAACAACATATTGTGAGTCTAAAAATGATTTTTCAAAAAATCACGGACGTTAGATCATGTACCTGTAGTTCAAACCGGACCCACTTCCTACCGATTTGGCAGACATTTGTCTTTTTCACCCGGGAAGGACAGAAAGATTTGAGATCTCCCGGTTGGAATATAGTTCATGTAACGTGGTGTACTATTTTAGAAAAATAGGATGGTAGCATTCTGTAACTGCATTTTGGTGGCTGCTTCACAAAACGACCCATCTTTTTGCCCTCGGAAAATGGAAAATGGCTTTTCCGAGCGACGAAAAGGAAAACTTGCCCCTTCAACATTGTTCTACATCCCAATATATACATGTATGCACAATATGGGCACCGTATCACAAACTATACCGCGATTCAACACATAACATCCGTCTCTTCGACCAAAAGCCATGAAATCTCGAACATCATAGGTCATTTCGTGAAGGTTGTTTGGAGACATAATCAGTATGCCAAGTTTGATATTTTTCCTTTCAACTATGTCACATAATATAACACCACGCGAAGGATTTACATTGTTCGGACCTTTTTTGAATTTTTTATGCCCGTTTCGAATTTTTTGCCGTTTCGAACTTAGGTCAAAACGGCGTGCGTGAAGATAGGGGATGAGAATGTTAGAACTTGCATTGGATCTCTGAAAAAACGACATATTGTGAGTCTAAAAATGATTTTTTCAAAAAATCACGGACGTTAGATCATGTACCTATAGTTCAAACCAGACCCACTTCCTACCGATTCGGCAGACATTTGTCTTTTTCACCGGGAAGGACAGAAAGGTTTGAGATACCCGGTTGGGATATAGTTCACGTAACGTGGTCTACTATTTTAGAAAAATGGGATGGTAGCATTCTGTAACTGCATTTTGGTGGCTGCTTCACAAAACGACCCGTCTTTTTGCGCTCGGAAAATGGAAAATGGCTTTTCCGAGCGACGAAAAGGAAAACTTCCTCCTGCAACATTGTTCTACATCCCAATATACATATGCATGCACAATATGGGCACCTTATCACAAACTATGCCGCGATTCAACACATAACATCCGTCTCTTGGACCGAAAGCCATGAAACCTCGAACATGATAGGTCATTTGTGAAGGTTTTTTGGAGACATAATCAGTATACCAAGTTTGATATTTTTTATTTGAACTATGTCACATAATATAACACCACGCGAAGGATTTACATAGTTCGGACCTTTTTTGAATTTTTTATGCCCGTTTTGAATTTTTTGCCGTTTCGAACTTAGGTCAAAATGGTGTGCGTGGAGATAGGGGATGAGAATGTTAGAACTTGCATTGGATCTCTGAAAAAACGACAAATTTTGAGTCTAAAAATGATTTTTCAAAAATCACGGACGTTAGATCATGTACCTGTAGTTCAAACCGGACCCACTTCCTGCCGATTCGGCAGACATTTGTCTTTTTCAACCGGGAAGGATAGAAAGGTTTGAGATCCCCCGGGTGGATATAGTTCACGTAACATGGTCTACTATTTTAGAAAAATGGGATGGTAGCATTCTGTAACTACATTTTGGTGGCTGATTCATAAAACGACCCGTCTTTTTGCGCTCGGAAAATGGAAAATGGCTTTTCCGAGCGACGAAAAGGAAAACTTACTCCTGCAACATTGTTCTACATCCCAATATACACATGCATGCACAATATGGGCACCGTATCGCAAACTATGCCGCGATTCAACATATAACATCCGTCTCTTGGACCGAAAGCCATGAAACCTCGAACATGATAGGTCATTTTGTGAAGGTTTTTTGGAGACATAATCACTATACCAAGTTTGATATTTTTCCTTGCAACTATGTCACCTAATGTAATACCACGCGAAGGATTTACATTGTTTAGACCTTTTGAATTTTTTATGCCCGTTTTGAATTTTTTGCCATTTCGAACTTAGGTCAAAACGGCGTGCGTGAAGATAGGGGATGAGAATGTTAGAACTTGCATTGGACCTCTGAAAAAACGACATATTGTGAGTCTAAAAATGATTTTTTCAATAAATCACGGACGTTAGATCATGTACGTGTAGTTCAAATCGGACCCACTTCCTACCGATTCGGCAGACATTTGTCTTTCTTACCCGGGAAGGACAGAAAGGTTTGAGATCCCCCGGTTGGGATATAGTTCACGTAACGTGTTCTACTATTTTATAAAAATGGGATGGTAGCATTCTGTAACTGCATTTTGGTGGCTGCTTCACAAAACGACCCGTCTTTTTGCGCTCGGAAAATGGAAAATGGCTTTTCCAAGCAACGAAAAGGAAAACTTCCTCCTGAAACATTGTTCTACATCCCAATATACACATGCATGCACAATATGGGCACCGTATCACAAACTATGCCGCGATTCAACACATAACATCCGTCTCTTGGACCGAAAGCCATGAAACCTCGAACATGATAGGTCATTTTGTGAAGGTTTTTTGGAGACATAATCAGTATACCAAGTTTGATATTTTTCCTTGCAACTATGTCACATAATATAACACCACGCGAATGATTTACATTGTTCGGACCTTATTTGAATTTTTTATGCCCGTTTTGAATTTTTTGCCGTTTCGAACTTAGGTCAAAACGGCGTGCGTGAAGATAAGGGATGAGAATGTTAGAACTTGCATTGGATCTCTGAAAAAATGACATATTGTGAGTCTAAAAATGATTATTCAAAAAATCACGGACGTTAGATCATGTACCTGTAGTTCAAACCGGACCCACTTTCTACCGATTTGGCAGACATTTGTCTTTTTCATCCAGGAAGGACAGAAAGGTTTGATTCCCCCGGTTGTGATATATTTCACGTAACGTGGTCTACTATTTTAGAAAAATGGGATGGTAGCATTCTATAACTGCATTTTGGTGGTTGCTTCACAAAATGACCCGTCTTTTTGCGCTCGGAAAATGGAAAATGGCTTTTACGAGCGACAAAAAGGAAAACTTCCTCCTGCAACATTGTTCTACATTCCAATATACACATTCATGCACAATATGGGCACCATATCACAAACTATGCCGCGATTCAACACATAACATCCGTCTCTTGGACCGAAAGCCATGAAACCTCGAACATGATAGGTCATTTTGTGAAGTTTTTTTGGAGACATAATCAGTATACCAAGTTTGATATTTTTCCTTTCAACTATGTCACATAATATAACATCACGCGAAGTATTTACATTGTTCGGGCCTTTTTTGAATTTTTTATGCCCATTTTGAATTTTTTGTCGTTTCAAACTTAGGTCAAAACGGCATGAGTGAAGATAGGAGATGAGAATGTTAGAACTTGCATTGGATATCTGAAAAAACGACATATTGTGAGTCTAAAAATGATTTTTTCAAAAAAATCACAGACGTTAGATCATGTACGTGTAGTTCAAACCGGACCCACTTTCTACCGATTCGGCAGACATTTGTCTTTTTCATCCGGGAAGGATAGAAAGGTTTGAGATCCCCCGGTTGGGATATAGTTCACGTAACGTGGTCTACTATTTTAGAAAAAATGGGATGGTAGCATTCTGTAACTGCATTTTGGTGGCTGCTTCACAAAACGACCCATCTTTTTGTGCTCGGAAAATGGAAAATGGCTTTTCCGAGCGACGAAAAGGAAAACTTACTCCTGCAACATTGTTCTACATCCCAATATACACATGCATGCACAATATGGGCACCATATCACAAACTATGTCGCGATTCAACAGATAACATCCGTCTCTTGGACCGAAAGCCATGAAACCTCGAACATGATAGGTCATTTTGTGAAGGTTTTTTGGAGACATAATCAGTATACCAAGTTTGATATTTTTCCTTGCAACTATGTCACATAATATAACACCAGGCGAAGGATTTACATTGTTCGGACCTTTTTTGAATTTTTTATGCCCATTTTGAATTTTTTGCCGTTTCGAACTTAGGTCAAAATGGCGTGCGTGAAGATAGGGGATGAGAATGTTAGAACTTGCATTGGATCCCTGAAAAAACGACATATTGTGAGTCTAAAAATGATTTTTCGAAAAATTCACGAACGTTAGATCATGTACGTGTAGTTCAAACCGGACCCACTTCCTACCGATTTGGCAGACATTTGTCTTTTTCACCCGGGAAGGACAGAAAGGTTTGAGATCCCCCGGTTGGGATATAGTTCACGTAATGTGGTCTACTATTTTATAAAAATGGGATGGTAGCATTCTGTAACTGCATTTTGGTGGCTGCTTCACAAAACGACCCATCTTTTTGCGCTCGGAAAATGGAAAATGGCTTTTCCGAGCGACAAAAAGGAAAACTTCCTCCTGCAACATTGTTCTACATCCCAATACACTACTAGGAAAATGGCTATAGGTAATCAGCACATTCGTGGCTCACATGGTTGAAGTGCCCCACGGCTAAAACAGGCGTGGCTCACCAATGGGCAGTGCCCTACTAGTAACTAGAACAACCGTGGCGCACATGACCATAGTGCGCCACAGATATGTGTGTGCCAGGGCCCTGTTGGCCACACGCCAAACATCTGTAGCGCACATAGGGTAGGTGCGCTACGGTTGTTAGTGCCAACCGTGACGCACATGGAGGGGGTGCGCTACGCCTAAGCGCATGCCCCCCTCTGCTGTGAAACGGCCAGACACATCCGTGGCGCACTATGGCATGTGCGCCACGGATGTTACTACTCCCTGTGGCGCACTAGGGCAGAGTGCGTCACGGATGTGTCGATTTTTTTTTGACAGCACTTTATGTGCACATGTGTGACCACATCCACCACCCCACACTTCACTTTCCCCTTCTTCTTCCTCCTTAGATCTAGTCGGGATTTCTCCTTCCCACCTTAATTTCTCCACCCATTCACAATTTTTAGCATGTAGAACTTGCCTTGGATGTTACATAAGTAATAGAGGAAGGTCTCCGGTCTCTAATCTCCTTCTCCGGTCTCGCGCGCACCTCTCCTTTCCATCTTTCTCGAGATTGGTCTCTCATCTCAGTAAGTTGTCCATGTAAGGATGTGTTCATGTGTATATGGTATGCTCATATGTATGTAGATGATCGATGCTCATGATGTGTGTATGGAGAGGATCGATGTTCATATGTGTGTGTATATGGAGAGTATCGATGATGCTCATGCATGTGTGTATGGAGAGGATAATGATATGTTCATGTGTGTATGGATCGGTCTCTCTGTCTTGTGTTTGTATGTGAACAAGTTGCCATTTGTTTTGCCAAAATGTTGAGTCATTTCCATTTTGGCAAGACTTTGGCATTTCGCAAAGGTCCTAATTTTAGTATTGGTAATGCCGAAATTTTCTATCGACCATTGCATGCATGCATTCATATATGTGGTTCTAATAGACTTCTAATTGTACCGTGTACACCGTGCAGGCAAAAATGGTCCGCATAATGAGCGAAGGCATTGTGGCTAGATTTTTGAAATGTGCGACGGCCGACATGATACGAAATAACAAGACGGATATAAGATGTCCGTGCAGAAGATGCAAACTCAACTGGGTGATCGACCCAGATTCCGGGAATCTGCAGGCGCACCTGCTCCGCCATGGTTTCATGGATGGATACACTCGTTGGATAAGCGATGACGAAGACGATGGAGACGGTGAAGGTGGCCAACATGACGATGATCATCATCACGGCGAGAACAGGCGAGATGATGAAGAGTCTCCTGGAGATGGTGAAGGTGCGAAAGCAGACCGGGATGATGATGATCTAGATGCCGGAGGAGCAGACGACGATGGAACAACGTCAGGCTGGGTGCGGGACCCTTATGTGCAAAAGTTGCTTCTCAAGCAGACGAGTAACGCCAGGGCTGCCGCTAGAGAGAAAGCCAAGCTTGCGCAACTTGAGAAAGACACGGTTACTCCATTGTATGAAGGATGCAGGCCCAATGATACCCGGTTGAATGTAACGCTCAAGGCTATGGAGATGAAGGCAAAACATAAATTGAGCGACGCAAGCTGCGACGATATGATGGCATTCTAGCACGATCGTCTCTCGGAGGGGAACACATGTCCAACTAGTATCGAGGACGCCAAGAAAATCGTCTGTCCTCTCGATCTACCGCACGTTAGATGTCACGTATGCATCAACGATTGCATCATTTATCGGGGCAAGGACGCGGAGAAAACCACATGTCCGGTGTGCGGCGTGAGTCGATACAAGAAAGGGAAGAAAGCACCTCGAAAAGTGGTATGGTACTTTCCTATCACTCCTCGTCTGTAGCGCTATTTCGCGGACCCTAAGGAAGCAAAGCTCATGCGATGGCATGCGGAAAGGAAGAAGCCAGGAGATGATGATGATGACCCCGAAAAAGATGAGCATCTGACGCACCCTTCAGATGCTAGCCAGTGGAAAGCATTGGACCTCGAATTCCCAGACTTCGGTGGAGATTCGAGGAACATCAGGCTTGGTGTGAGCACCGATGGACTCAATCCGTTCGGTAGCCAGAGCAGCACGCACAGCACTTGGCCCGTGTTTGTATGGATGTACAACCTTCCTCCATGGTTGTGCATGAAGAAGAAGTACATACAAATGAGTATGCTAATTCAAGGGCCGAAACAACCTGGTACCGACATCAATCTGTATCTCGGGCTGTTGAAAGAGGAGCTAGCCACGTTATGGGAATCTGGAGCCAATACTTACGATGCCGTCGCACAAGATTATTTCACTATGAGAGCCGCGTTGGTCACTACGGTGCAAGACTATCCAGGTTGCGGGCATATCTCGGGGCTGGTTATCCAAGGATTCTACGCATGCGTTAGGTGCATGGATAACACAAGCTATCTCCAACTAGAGAAAGATCCATGGTCATCGAAAACCATGTTCATGGCGCACCGGAGGTGGCTCGGCAAGAATGATCCATGGAGAAAACGTGGAGACCTGTTCGATGGCAAATCCGAGACCCGAGGAATCCCAGATCGTAGGAGCAGCGAAGAAGTGGAAGAGTTGCTAAAAAACTGGAAAGATTGTCCTATGCCTGGAAAGAAGAGAAAGAGGCAGCAACAAGACAAGCCGCTGATGAAGGTATGGAAAACTAGGTCTGTTTTCTGGGAGTTGCCATAATGGAAGTTTCTCCGCACGCCTCATAGCCTCGACATCATGCATATCACGAAAAACGTGTGCGAGAGTCTGGTCGCCACCATAATCAACATGCCAGATAGGACGAAAGATGGTCCGAAAGCAAGGCACGGCCTGATATGCTTGGGTATCCGGAAGGAGCTTCACGGAGGACGCACTACTCCTGATGATCAAGAAGATGACGATGATCATGAGTCGGAGACGACACAAGGTCGTCGTAAGGGTAAAAAGTTCAAGAAGAACGAATATTACTGCCCTCCTTCTTGCTTCACTCTAAGCCAGGATGAGATCAAACAGTTTTTCAAGTGCCTTCTAGGAGTCAAATTTCCTTACGGCTACGCGGGAAAGATAAGCAGATACCTAGACGAGGCGAAGCAGAGGTTCAGTGGCATGAAGTCTCACGACTGTGCCGTGATAATGACGCAGGTACTTCCGGTCGCACTAAGAGGGATATTGGGCGAGCACGTCCGTGAAATGTTATTTGGCCTCTGCAAGTTTTTCGATTTCATCTCTAGGAAATCGATTGGCGTAAATCAGCTCGGGAGGCTACAGGAGGAGATCGTGGTGATACTATGTGAGCTTGAGGTCTACTTCCCACCTGCATTCTTCGACATTATGGTGCATCTGCTGGTCCATGTCGTGGAGGACATCGTACAACTCGGGTCGATGTTCCTCCGCAGCATGATGGCGTTCGAAAGGATGAACGGACACATCAAAGGATACGTTCGCAACAGGTCCCGTCCAGATGGAAGCATCGCCAAGGGCTTTCTGGCCGAAGAGTGCATCTCTTTCTGCACGAATTATCTAGACATCGAGAACCCTGTCGGTCTTCCCGTCAACAGGCACCTTGGCAAGCTCGACGGATCTGGTCACCGAGAGGGTCGTCGCATACTACATGCAGACTTCGATTTTCGACGCGTAGACTTTGATCGAGCAAACCTCGTCGCGCTACAGCATTTAGAACTGGTCGATCCTTGGGTACAGAAGCACAAAAGGTTAATCGAGAAGAAGTACAGTGACCGAGGCATACAGAGGACACAGGGAGAAATAATAAAAGAGCACAACTCAGATTTCATGCGTTGGTTTAGGCAGACGCTCCTTGATAATCCTCAGCGATCGCATTCTTCTGACATGGAAAAGATCATATTCACCTTATCGCAGGGACCGATGCAAAACCTGGTGACCTATCAAGCGTATGATATCAACGGCTACACATTCTACACGGAGGAAAAGGACAACAAGTGTGATTATCAGAACTCAGGCGTAACGTCGGAATTCTACACCGATGACAACGTGAAGGAAACATTCTACGGAAGAATCGAGGAGATCTGGGAGCTCGGCTACTATGGAGAAAAGGTGCCGATGTTCCGTGTCAGATGGGCAAAGAGTGTCGAAAGAGAAGACCGGTATTTCACAACCATGGTTATACCCGAAGCAGCCAAATCCAAGGCCGCCGGTGCAAACGTGGCCGCGAAAAATGAACCGTGGGTACTGGATACCAATGTGGACCAATGTTTTTTCATTACCGACCTGACAAAGCCTAGCCATGTTGTCGTGAGGAGAGGAAAAATAAACATCATCGGAATGGATGGAGTCGCCAACGAGCAAGACTTCGACCAGTACGGCGATCCAAAGATTAAAGATGACGATGACTAGGATGCAGCAACATACATCAGAAGAAGAAAAAGGACAACCCTACCCAAAAAAGGTATCCCGTTCGAAAGAAGAAACATTAAAGTGCCGGGGCTAAATTATTCAACCGCGACAAAGAAGGAAAAAAAGATTGTAAAACGCTAGCTCAAAAAATATTGTAAAACGCGTGGTCGAAAAAGATTGTATTATTCATGGACAAATTATTATGACATATTTGTATCATGGACAAATTATTATGACATATTTGAATCATATTTAATTTGTATCACTTTTATGACATATATTATCACTTTCGGGCATTTTTGGAATATTTAAAAGTATTTTAAAAACAAAACAAAACTTTTATGGAATATATCACCACTTTTGGGCATTTTTTGGAACATTTAAAAATATTTTTAAAATAAAAAAAAAGGTGGGCAGCAGGATTCGAACCTGGGTGCTCACGGTGCAGTGGGTGGAACCAGTGGATAGGCTAGTGTAGTTGTACATAGTGGAGCTACAGCCACCTTTGTACAGTCGATAAATGCTGATAGGCATAGCGCACTATGCCCAAGTGCGCTACAGATATCCGTAGCGCACTAGGACCAAGTGCGCTACGCCTATCTGGGAATGGCTTGGTCAACGGCGCCATGTCCTCCTCCATCTCAGACGCCATCGATCTCAATCAACAGCCTCGCTCTCTCGCCGTGCTCTTGATCCGTCATCGTCGCTCTCTCGATCCGCCGCCTCGCCAACCGCCGTCGCTCGAGGAGGAGGCCGTGGAGCAGGAGCAGGAGGAGGCCCCCCGCTGCTCGAGGAGGAGGCCCGCGCGCCAGCGCCATCGTCGTCCGCCCGCCCGCCATCGCCGTCTGCCCGCCTGCCCGCCATCGTCGTCCTCATCTCAGAGGTGAGCGTCGGCCCTCGCTCCCCTCTCTCCCTCTCTCCCTCTCTCCCTCTCTCTCCCTCTCTCCCTCTCTCCCGATCTCCCTCTCGAGGAGGTGGCGTCAAGCTGCAGCGAAGCTGCAGCACATCTTCTAAGCACTTTCTTCCAAGCGTCCTGATTACCCTATTCCCTCATTCAAAACCCTCAAGAACATCAGCTGCTGGGCCTATGTTTTAATCCCATACATCTGTGATGGCTCCAGATGAATGCTCTAGTTGTTGTACATCAATAACACTAGACTACATCAATAACACTAGATTGCTGGGCAAGTAGGGATGTTGATGATCTGTAATGTGCACCGCACCTATTTGGCCATATAGTTCATTGTTTGCCTCTAGTGTATACAACTTTACATCTGCTATTTGATCAGAACTATATATAGTTCAAAAAACAAATGTTGATTCCTAAGTTCATTTGCCATAGGAAATTCAGTTAGATGCCTTCATGCTTCATGCTTTAGCCAGTACACAATGTACCATGTTTTAGCCAGTACAACAGAATAATGGACCATGTTTTAATCCTAAACATGAAAGTGATCATCATTACAAGCTTTCTCTTTTCTCATTATCAGATTAGAATTAATCCTAAAGAACGTTGTAGCGGTAGTTGCCAAGAAATGAGCCATAGATCCGAACACAACATGAGTACTTCAGTACTGTTCCTAGTTGCCAAACATGTGCAGCAGTAGGTAGTTGTGCGTATACAAAAGTTAGCTCCATAAGAACACAAAAGGTGCATATGGAGTATAACTGATTGCTGTAAGCCTGTAATCTACACAAGGAGGAATAGTTACCACTATGCCAATGTGGCAGCCTTGATGATCTCATGATAATCACTTCGTTTTCATTAACAAGTAGGATAGCAATAGCATTCAGTTCTATCCTGAAGGCACCATATTTCGCGTCAAAAAAAGGAGCTCTTTAACCAGTAAATTCATGTGTCTTCATTATCTCTATAGTCAGCCATGTCAATAATAATGGCCGGTTTGCAAAACAATTGCAGAACTTAATCAAGAGACAAAAAAAATTTCATCGCCTCATAAACCATATAGGTAATACTTGCAGCAGGCACCACCTTAAGGAGGTTCGGTAGGATTCCTTTGTAGAACCCAGAAATGCCTTCATGCTTTAGGGTTCTCCAGAACACATCAGACACTCCTTTATATGCAGCCTCCAAATTTCCTCGTTGAGCTTGCAGTCTACAATTATTTCGAGATACAGTTGAGATAGAGATTTTTTATGCATATGCAGTTACACATTTCTGATTTCCGACCTTGTTCTGATGACCTGTATGAACAAAAAGAACAAGTGATTGCTGTCACTTGGTCATTTGTATTCTCATTTGCTTAGTCTGAAGTAGTAAAAGAAAACCTGGCTGTCAATTGCTGCTGTCAATTGCTGCTGTCAGTTGACAGAAACATGTATGCTTGGGTTTTAGTTGTTGTTGTCAATTGCTTGGGTTTTATTTGCTGCTATCAATTATTTATTTGTAGTAAAATGGAACTTTGATGTCATTTTATTGCTATCAGTTCCTTGCTGTCATTTTCTTGCTTGCTATCATTTGTGCTTCTAAGGTATATCTTGTAGGATTGCAGCAAATGACAGCAAGCATTAAAGTGCAATTGGTTATGAAGCACTTGAAATTGTGCTTGTGCTTGTATATGAAGCACTTTATTATGTGTGTATGCAGGTTCTTGTATGAAATGAGTCCCGATTTTTGCCGGAATGTTGATTAACTTCCGTTTCGGCAGAAATCGGGCACTCCTAGTTTAAGAAAATTAGCAAAGGTCATGCCGGATTTTTCCGTGCATTTAACCAATTATTTGTTTTTTATTAGTGCAAAGATGTGTGACAACGACGAGGCTGGATGTTCTAAGCGCATCAACGCTGAAGGAGAACTCAGACCTCTGAATAAACAATTGACATTCTGGGAGGCGGCCCAGCGGCTAGAAGACGATGAAGAATACCATCCTTCGAAGAGCGAGGATGATGAGATGGAAGACGCGGAGGAAGAAGCCGAAGGAACGGCGGACGAAAAAGAACTGATGGCGGCGAGGGCACATGGAGTAGTAGCAATCCTCCTAAGAAGAAGAAGCAGCCGAAGGACCGGCGCCCGAACACGGTCGGCACCGTCAGTGAGGAAATTAGCGAAGTGAGCCCATCAGGGGTTCCTTTGGAGCCTACCCTTGTCGTCAAAGGGTACGGTGGGCAAGTGGCGGCGATCACCCGGACAACCATCTCGATCAAAACCGAGAATCTCCAGCATAAAGATAATGGCCACTTGCGCACACTCCTCTTCGAGAAGCTGCACGCAAGATACAAGTTCTCCGCTAAGTATCAGAACACAAATTATCATGGGAACAAAGTAAACAAATCCGCACTCACAAAGATGAGCACCGCCCTGGCCAGCTGGAGAACCCGGATAAAGAAGAAGATCTATAAAGAAGGCAAAAGTCTCGAGGAGATCCAGAAGATTAACCGCAGATCACCGAAGATCAGTTGCGGGAGTTCAAGGAGAGGTGTGAATCCGAAAGAGCTCCGGCCAATAGTAATCGGGGAAAGGTGATGCAGGCGATGAATATAGGTCATCACCATCTCGGATCTGGTGGATACAGAACCGCGGAGGCCAAATGGAATAAGGAGGACGAAGAGTATAGATCCAAGGGGATAGAAAACCCCTTTGCTAAATTCGAACCCGGGCAGGTTCGAAACTTCATCAGGGCCCGTTACCATGTGGACCCAAAAACCAAACAACTCACCGCGGATCCTGCGATGAAGGAATTCGAGGAAATTGTGGTAAGTATAATCTAATTACCTCGGATCAACTCGATTGCAATCTAATCAATGATCTAAACGATTCATTGTTACTTCTTCTGCAGGAGGAGGAAATTGTTGCTAGTCATGGATCCCAGGGTTCCTCATCCCAGGGGTCGACGGTGGCCACCCGGTGGGATAACCCTTTTAACAGGGCGATGAACCGGGCCAAGAAAATAGAGCCGGTTACGAAGAATCTGTCGTCGGCTGGCCGTCTGGACGGCCTCGGGGGTAAGAATTGGGTGGATCATTTTGGTCCATCGCCGAGGACGCATGTGGCGCCGTCGGGAAGGAGAGAGGAGGAAAACCGCGAGGTTCAAGAACTTAAGGCACAAGTGGCGCGGATCCCGCAGATCGTCCAAGACAACCTAGCAATCACCCTCATGTCCTTCCTGCCTACCTTGGTGGAGTCAATAGCGAACTGGAGTGCGGGTGGTCGAGTAGGGTCGTGCCCGATTCCAAGCATGGTCAGCAGCCACTCGAATAACGCGGCGCCGACGAATCAGGCGAACTACGTGTTCGTGACTCCACCCGCTAGCACCGCGGCCCTGCAAGTGTTGGTGACTCCCCCTACCATCACCGCGACGCCGGAGTACATGTTGGTGTCCCCCTACCATCGTCGCGGCGGCACCAGAGCTCCAAGCACCCGTCGGTAGGGAGAATACACCGCCAAAGACCGCCATCAAGCAGCCCTTCCGTCTCTTGCACTCCTGTCGCCGTATGCGGTGCGTCGACATTAGCCGATCTCGACGCCATCACGGTAAACAAATTGCTTTAATTACCGCCTTTCATGCCATCTATTACTCTTATGGCATCTCTGACGACGTCGTACATGTTTTTCGCAGACAGATGTTCGTTGCACTCTCTTATGCTACGTGAACAACGAGCTGAGGGATGTTGCCAAGGGTACCATCGTTTAACCCTTGCAGCGCACGTTCCACTCAAGGCCGATGTCAGATAGCGTGCACAGGGTTAAAATTAGTCGGGTGCTAAGGGGCTGCGATGACCTGGAACCTCCCATTCAACCCCCAGGAGCGGATGAAGAAAAGTCGTCTATCCTCAAAACTTGCTTCGGCTTATTCTTGCTATGGCCAAAGATCATGATCCGTTTGGGGAGGGCGGGGGCCATCACGCCACAGACAACAGCACCGCCTGTCATGCCAGCGACAAGCGGTGGCAAGGCCCCCTTACCGCCCTCGCCGTCACCTCCGCGCGGTGGGTCAGATGATCATGTTGATGATATGCACATGGCGCAGGATCCGTCCGAGGACGACGAAGACGGGAATGATCACGTCTTCAGCACTCAGTTTAGCAACGAAGACCTAGCTGGTGGCCCCACAGATAAAGCCACTATCACCAAGCGTCTGTTTGGTTCTTAGGAGACGCCTCCAGCTTGCGCCTTTACAGAGCCAGCTGATACAACCAACCGGCCCTTTATTCTAAGCCCTGACACACTACATAGGGCGGCCGGTGCTCAGATTGCGGTGTCTGCCCGCTCTCCAAAAGGAAAAAAGGGCAGGAAAAGAAAATCTAGCAGCTCGAGCCAGCCGGCGGCGTCAACAACTACGAATCTGATCAGGTTTCGGGACGGGCCACCAACACCCGAGGGTATTATGTGGAGGATTCATGTGGCGTGTGAGCCCATGCTACCTAAGAATTTGTGGAAGCTTGCGATTGTAACTACGAGTGTGCATGATCGCATCTCGACGATAGAGAGACGACTTCTATCGGAGAAAGATCCTCGCACCAGATTCGTGGTTAAGGTGCCACCAGCTTGGGCTTCGTCGACAATGCTCCTCGGATCTGTTCTTCCTGCGTTCGACGACATCTTCAATATGTTCCACCTATACCCGCTGCACTATACCATGGTCCGCTCTTTTCTCTCACCGCCATGCAGATCATTAGAGAGAACACACCGGCATCGCTATAGTGGACCCTACTACATGCGTGACGGCTGCTTGGTTCCCCTGCTGAACGACGTATCGTGGCCTCGTACCTAAAAAGAATCCTCGTGGCGAACAAGACAAAGGAATACATTCTCGTGCCTTACTTTCCTGAGTAAGTCGTTATTCACTCGCCACCGTCGATTGGCTTTATTAGATCATCATCATTATTTTTCCAACACATTCCATTTGAATTTTTTGCGCAGAGATGAATACTGCACGCTCATCTCCTTATCGCCAAAGCATTCCCACGCCACGTATTTCGACTCGGGGAGTCTAGAAAAGAAAAAAACTACGACAAGATCAAGGAAGTTCTGGATGATGCTCTCACTGGCTTTGCCTCGACGGAAGGCACCACCTTCATGCGTACGAAGGTCAAGTTCGGCAGGCACGTCTTCAACCACGTAACGGAGTTCCCCTGCGTGAAGCAGCCGGAAAACAGTAAGAAGGAAGCCTACTACGCACTCCATCACATGAGGGCGTTCCTATTTGACCAGCAGAATTCTACGCTGCCAGATCATCTCAAACAGTGGGCCGAAGAAAAGGCCAAGATCAATGATTCAGATATTAGACAAGAGATGTATCGCATCCAGCAGCAGTTTGGGGCAATCATCTTTCGTGATGTCATGACTTCGGGGGGGATCTTCTACGGAGGAAATATCCCGAATAACCGTGACATAGAAGATTGCCTAGAGATGCAGGGTGACTATAGGAAGTTCATGACGAGACAAGGCGTCCTCCCATTCCCTAAGCCGAGCCAGAAGGCTTGATGTTGGCCTAGTTGTAGTTACAAACTATAGATGACCTGTGTGTGTGTGTGGACAAGTGTACATGCTACTATACTTAACTTATTAGGTTTATGAATCATCGCTTACTTCTTTTGCTTATTATTATTATATATCAATCAATGCTTGGTTTTTTTGCTTACTCTTTGGTCCTTTGCTCACTTTGGTCCTTCTTTTTTTCCTTACTCTTTTTTCAAGAATAATGCCGATGATTGAAATGTCGTGGCACACTATATATGTGAATGTGCTACGATGGGATTGTGAGCCTTGTGATATGCACAAGTTCAGGTCTTGTGCATCCTACTTGGCTCACCGTTCCATCGTAGCATATTCCTGTGTCCAACGAGACCTATGTATATATATGAGGCATTCTTTTCGAGTTATTTTTGTCTTTTTCGAGAATAATGCCGATGATAGAAATGTCGTGGAACAATATATATGTGAATGTGCTACGACGGGATGGTTAGCCTTGTGATATGCACAAGTCCAGGAATTGTGCATCCTACTTGGCTAACCGTTCCGTCATAGCATATTCCTGTGTCCAACGACCTAGCTAGTTATATATGAGGCATTCTTTTCGAGCTACTTTGGTCTTTTTCGAGAATAATGCTGATGATTGAAATGTCGTGGCACAATATATATGTGAATGTGCTACGATGGGACTATAAGCCTTGTGTTATGCACAAGTCTAGATGTTGTGCATCCTACTTGGCTTACGGTTCCATCGTAGCATATTCCTATGTCCAACGACCTAGCTAGTTATATATGAGGCATGCTTTTTGAGTTACTTTGGTCTTTTTCGAGAATAATGCCGATGATTGAAATGTCGTGGCACGCTATATATGTGAATATGCTGCGATGGATTGTCCGCCTTGTGCTATGCACAGGTCCAGGTGCATGTTGTGCATCCTACTTGGCAGACAGTTCCATCGTAGCATATTCCTGTGTCGAACAACCTAGTTATATATGAGGCATGCTTTTTGAGTTTGGTCTTTTTGATTTAGGAGTACTTTCTATAAGTGTATCTTCATATGCGACTTTAATTATATATGTTTTTTTTCAATCACCGGTTAATTATTATTCTCAACTTATAGATGACGTGGTACGTCGTGTACAAGGGACGGGTTCCCGGAGTCTACGATGATTGGGAAGACTGCCGGAGACAGGTGCACCGTTTTAGCGGCAATAGCTACAAAGGGTACAACACTATGGCGGAGGCGGAAGCTAGATACATGCGCTATCTAGCGGGAGTTAGGACAAGGAACCGGATGAAGACCTACACCTTCATCGCGGCGGTGATCATGCTTATCTTTTTTGGTTGTTTATCCCGCGTTTCTGTCTAGCTAGTTTAGATGTCTAGGCGAGCTTCCGAGCTCTAAATTGTTCGATCGACACATGTATTCGCATGTCACCAACTACTTTGTAACTTGATCGAAACAATATAACTTATACTATGTATTCATGTATGAGACTTATCTATATGTATTTGTTTCAATCTTGTTTTTCAAATTGTGTATTATATATATATAATTGTATATCTTGTATCTGTGCGTGTATATCTGTTGTAATATTGTATATAATCTGGCTCAGAAATTAAAAAAAAACAAAAAACACACCTGTGGCGCACATGACCTACCTTTTGTGGCGCACTACACCTAAAGCGCACTTTAGAAGCTTAGTGGCGCACTGGGAAGTGCGCCACAGAAGATTCTACGCATAGCGCACCTGCCCACATAGCCGTGGCATACTAGCAGGTGCGCTACGCCTATCTCGACACAACCGTGGCGCACTAGGCAGTGCGCCACGGCTAGGAGATAGCCGTAGCGCAAGGCACGTGGCGCACTGCTAGTGCGCCACAGATGATATTTTTAGGTGTGCCACTAATTGCTGTTTTCCTAGTAGTGATATACACATGCATGCACAATATGGGCACCGTATCACAAACTATGTCGCGATTCAACACATAACATCCGTTAGATCATGTACCTGTAGTTCAAACCGGACCCACTTCCTGCCGATTCGGCTGACATTTGTCTTTTTCACCCAGGAAGGACAGAAAGGTCGTAGCCACTAACCGGGACTAAAGATATTTTCCACCATATCCCACCGCTTCCCGCCATGTTTTCCCGCTCTTTCACTCTGAACGGTGCTTTTAGTCCCGGTTGTAGCCACTAACCGGGACTAAAGATATTTCCCGCCATATCCCACCGCTTCCCGCCATGTTTTCCCACCCTTTCCCTCTGAATGGTTCTTTTAGTCCCGGTTGTAGCCACTAACCGGGACTAAAGATATTTCCCGCCATATCCCACCGCTTCCCGCCATGTTTTCCCGCCCTTTCCCTCTGAACGGTTCTTTTAGTCCCGGTTGTAGCCACTAACCGGGACTAAAGATATTTCCCGCCATATCCCGCCGTTTCCCGCCATGTTTTCCAACACTTTCCATCTATATATAGTCCGACCATGCCATGGCTATCCATACATCCGCACCTTCCTCTCTCACAACAATGGACAGTGCCTACTGGGCCATTCTGACCCTCGAGGAGACCTAGGCGTTGTGGGCCTCCAACTACCCTTTCCCGCCGGGCTACCGGCCGCCACTGGATCTTTGGCCTGGAGGGTTCTGTCCCTCCTGTGCCTCAAGGCTCCGCTAGACAGGTGTCCATCACGAACCACTTCTACCACGAGATCACGCCGGAGCAGCGGATGGATCCCCAGTGGGATCCCGACAACTAGCACTCCTGGAATGCCTTCTTTGCTAACCGACGGGAAAGGGAGCTCGCCAGGTACGAGGGTGATGGCCCGCCCCCGGTGAACCACAATGAAGCCGGTCGGCGTCTGTGGTGGGCGAACCGTACTATCATCAGCGTGATGCGCTACATCGCCGGGGGAGACCATCCTCGCCTGCGGTGCCCACAAGTCTACCGCCAAAGAGCCATAAGAAGGCCCCTCCCCCTCCCGGCGGTAGCGGCATCGTCTTCCAGGAGACTCCTCCCCCGCCCGTCGTGAATCCGAGGCCGGAGTGGTAGGTGCCCCTAGTATATGCCATGGCTGGGCTGAGGATCTCTGGAGTGGCGGGTGACGATGACGATGATGATGACGATGACGAAGAAGACCCTGAAGTTGTGTACTATAGGACTAGGCATGATTATGACTAAAGGGGTGGCTTTAGTCCTCAGTGTTAGCTAGTCCCGGTTTGTCCCGGTTTTTAATATTAATAAATGTCTAAGTGTTACCTAGTCTATAGTTTTGGTACCTGCCTGCAGCAATCTCAGAAATTCCTTTATTAACCATGGAGCATCTTCCTTTAATAAATGAAAAATAGGATTAATTCACAAAAGTTTTAATACATTACATCACCAGCATCCACATCTAGTGCTTTGGTTCTCTTCTTGTCCATAACCATGGAGCATCTTCCTTATTTAGCGATATGCTTGGGTCAGTTTTCACTTTGAATGGCAGAATTTCATGAAATTTGTCATAATCTTCTGACATGTCTGTCCTGTCCTCAACTCCCATCATGTTTATTTTTCCTGAAAGAACTATGTGGCGCTTTGGCTCATCGTATGATATTATATTATTTTGCTTATCTTTCCTTTTTCTCGGTCTAGTAGACATGTCCTTCACATAGAAAACTTGAGCCACATCATTGGCAAGGACGAATGGTTCGTCTCCGTACGCAAGATTATTGAGATCCACTATTGTCATTCCATACAGCTGGTCTACCATTACCCCACCTCCTGTCATCTTGACCCATTTGCATCGAAACAGTGGGACCTTTAAATTATGACCATAGTCAAGTTCCCATATGTCCTCTATGTAACCATAATATGTGTCATTTTTCCCATTCTCGTCCCTTGCATCAAATCGGACACCACTGTTTTGGTTGGTGCTCTTTTTATCTTGGGCGTGCGTGTAAAATATATTCCCATTGATCTTGTAACCTTGGAAAGTCAATATAGTTGAAGATGGAAACCTGGCCAACAAGTACAACTTATCTCCAATAGTGGTGTCATTCATGAGATGTTTCTGCAACCAACCGCCAAAAGTCTTCACGTGTTCATCTCTAATCAACCTGTCAGACTGCCCCGGGTAGTTCGAGCATACAATATTCTTGTGTACCTCGATATATGGAGCCACCAAGGTGGAACTTTGGAGAATTGTATAGTGTGCTTTAGTGAAAGAATGTCCATCCATACATATCTTTGCTTTCTTTCCTAGCGTGCCTTTTCCACTAAGTCTCCCTTCATGCCGTGATTCAGGTACACCGATCGGCTTAAGGTCAGGAATAAAGTCAACACAAAACTCAATGACCTCCTCTGTTCCATATCCCTTGGAGATGCTTCCTTCTGGCCTCGCACGGTTATGGACATATTTCTTTAAGACTCCCATGAATCTCTCAAAGGGGAACATATTATGTAGAAATACAGGACCGAGAATGGTAATCTCTTCGACTAGGTGAACTAGAAGGTGCGTCATTATGTTGAAGAAGGATGGTGGGAACACCAACTCAAAACAGACAAGACACTAGACCACATCTTTATGTAACCCTGGTAGACTTTCTGGATCGATTACCTTCTGAGAAATTGCATTGAGGAACGAACATAGCTTCACAATGGGTACTGTAACATTTTGCGGCAGAAGCCCCCTCAAAGCAACCGGAAGCAACTGCGTCATAAGCACATGGCAGTCATGATACTTCAGGTTCTGGAATTTTTTCTCTGCCATATTTATTATTCCCTTTATATTGGACGAGAAGCCAGAAGGAACCTTGATACTACTTAGGCATTCAAAAAAGATTTCCTTCTCTTCCTTGGTAAGGCGTGGTAGCGGTACCTTGAAACAACTCTGGATGCCTGCCTTCTCGGTCTTTCATACGTTGTTGGTCCTGTCATGCTTCTGGTGTATCTTTATTCTTTCCATACACGCCCAAGAAGCCTAGCAGTATCATGCAAACATTCTTCGTCAGGTGCATCATGTCGATTGCAGAGTGGACCTCTAAGACTTTCCAATAGGGTAGCTCCCAAAATATAGATTTCTTCTTCCACATGGGTGCGTGTCCGCCAGCGTCCTTCAGAACAGACTGTCCGCCAGGACCCTTTCCAAAGATTACTTTTAAATCCTTCACCATATCAAATACAGCATCACCAGTACGACGGACAGGCTTACTCCGGTGATCTGCTTCACCATTGAAATGCTTGCCTTTCCTTCTTAGGGAATGCGTGGGCGGAAGAAAACAACGATTCCCTAGGTACACATTCTTCTTGCACTTATCCAAATAAATACTTTCAGTGTCATCTAAACAATGTGTGCATGCATTGTATCCCTTGTTTGTCTGTCCTAAAATGTTACTAAGAGCAGGCCAATCATTGATGGTTACGAACAACAATGCCCGTAGGTTAAATTCCTCACGTTTGTGCTCATCCCACACATGTACACCTTGTCCATGCCATAGCTATAAAAGTTCTTCAACTAATGGCCTTAGGTATACATCAATGTCGTTGCCAGGTTGCTTCGGGCCTTGGATGAGCACTGACATCATAATGAACTTCCGCTTCATGCACAACCAAGGAGGAAGGTTATACATACACAAAGTCACAGGCCATGTGCTATGACTGCAGCTCTGCTCCCCAAAGGGATTCATGCCATCCGTACTTAGACCAAACCATAAGTTCCTCGCGTCACCTACAAAGTCCGGGTACTTTCTCTCAATTTTTCTCCACTGCGACCCATCAGCGGGGTGTCTCAACATCTCGTCTTTCTTACGGTCTTCTTTGTGCCATCGCAACAATTTGGCATGCTCTTCATTTCTGAACAAACGTTTCAGCCGTGGTATTATAGGAGCATACCACATCACCTTGGCGGGAACACTTTTCCTCGTGCGCTCCCCCTCAACATCACGAGTGTCATCTCGTCGGATCTTATACTGCAATGCAGTGCATACCGGGCATGCATCCAAATTCTCGTACTGCTCACCGCGATAGAGGATGTAGTCATTAATGCATGCATGTATCTTCTGTACCTCTAATCCTAGAGGGCAGACAACCTTCTTTAACCGTAAATCTTGGCGGCGATTCGTTATCCTTTGGAAGCAGCTTCTTCATTATCTTCAACAACTTTTCAAATCCCTTGTCAGGCACACCGACCTCTGCCTTCCATTTCAGCAATTCCAGTGTGCTGCCTAGCTTTTTGTGGCCATCTTCGCAATTGGGGTACAACAATTTGTTGTGATCATCTAACATCTGCTCAAATTTCAACCTCTCCCTTTCGCTATCACATTCTCCCTTTGCATCAGCAATGGCCCGACAAGATCATCATCTGGCTCATATGATGCACGTTCTTATGCTTCTTCTTCATCATTGTCTTCCATTGTAGTACCACCGTATTCAGGGGACATAGGATAGCTGTCATCATTCTCTTCATCTTTGTTGTCTTCCATCATAACCCCTCTTTCTACGTGCTTGGTCCAACAATTATAGCCAGACATGAAACCGAACCGAAACAAGTAGCCATGAAGGACTCTTGAGGAAGAGTATTCCTTCTGATTCCAACACTCACCACATGGACAACAGATAAAACCATTCCGCTTGTTTGTCTCTGCCACAACGAGAAAAGAACGCACGCCTTTAATGAACTCGTCAGAGATTCGGTCAGCGTACATCCATTGTCGTCTCATCTGCATTTTATAAGTTCATCAAACAAAATCACGATGCTAAGAGTAGTACTAGTCTAAAAATAAAAGAACACATCGTATACATCAAACAAGCACTGATTTAAAAAACTTTCTACTATATCTTTAGTCCCGGTTGGACACACCAACCGGGACTAAAGGGTAACGGCAGCTGGTGACATGAGCCCGTTTAGTCCCGAATGGTGTCTCCAATCGGGACTAAAAGTGGGTGACACTATATGTCGTGAGTGGACACTATGCCGATGAGTGGCGACCTTTGTTTCAGTGGGTGGCGACAATATGACAGGGGTGAGTGTCGACATTATGTCATGAGTGTCGACACTATGTTGTGCTGCTTAATCTATAAATAGGCTTCCTTGTGAACTATCAACTGCAAGGAATATTGTGTGCGAGACCAGGGACACCACTACGGCGAAGCTTCTCGAAGATGTCTTAGGACCTCGTCCTCAGACATCTTCGAGGAGCTCGCCGTAGAGGCACTCCCTAATATGTGAAATTGTTAGCTCCACCAGCATACTAATTTAGCTAGAAAAGATATGAACTGAAAGATGGTGTGCGAGAGCAGGGACACCACTATGGCAGAGCTTCTCGAAGATGTCTTAGGATGCCTCGTCCTCAGACATCTTCGAGGAGCTCGCCATAGAGGCACTCCCTAATATAATTTTGTAGCTCCTTGGCGTGTTCATGTTTTTGTTCTTAATTTCTTGCTTAACTGCCGATGATTAACTAAAATGCTAGGACGCCACTATATATATATGTCTGTCTTCATAGTTTTGGTACTTATTTTTGTTTCAATGGATTTTGTGACGACAGGTAGAAGAAAGAAGAATATTTTGTTGCTCGACGGTGACATGATGCACTGTGAACCGACCGGATTTCAAGACAACGTGTCAAACCAAGATATGTATATAGGATGAACTCATGTATCTATGTGCTTCGATGAATCAAATGAATTTCGAGAACTATATGTGCCAAATTAACCAGATATACAGAGATAGAACCCACACAAAATCTATCCATTTCTAGAGCATGAAATGAGCTAAAACAAGCAATGATAGCTGAAATGATGAAGTTGCTAACCTCTTAGGACCCTTGATAGATGTGGAGCCAAAAAATCTTCACAAATCTTGAGAAAAATGGGGAAGAACTCGAGATTAAGGGGAGAAATTTGAGAGGGATGATTGTGTGAGCTTGAAATGGCTCGGGCTAGGAAGGGGAAGAAGATATAGTCGGGGACTTTAGTCCCGGTTTGAGAAACAAACCGGGGATAAAGGTCCACGCATCTGCTCTTTTCCAGCGCCAGACCCTTTAGCTCCGGTTTGTTAAACGAACCGGGACTAAAGTTCTCATACGAACCGGGGTTAATGTCTTCTAGTCCCTGCGGTCGTTTCTAGCCGTTAGGACCACGGCATTAGTCCCGGTTTGTACCAGAACCGGTACTAATGCTCTGAACCAAAGGTCCGTTTTCTACTAGTAACTATAAAAACATGAAGAATTTAGTGTCTGAAAAAAGAACTATTTTTCCCATAAGTGTATTTAAATTGTGTGTGGAGTTGAATAATTATAGGTACACAGTATATAATTGATCTTACTATTTCTGTAACTTGGTTTTTTATAACATTGATGTGTGTATTCGTCAAAGTTTTTCTCGAAAGTGTTGTGTCTTGATCATAACTTTATTCATAGCTATCATGTCCCGTGGGTAGAGTCATCTGCTTCTGTTTAAAATGATACAAATACACCATTATAAGGTTAATAACACAAGTTAGAAATTTAGTTAACAGTTTCAAATTTGTCAAGTGATACATGATATTTCACAAGGAATTTATAGAATGCGGAAAATAGAAATTAAGGGGTATTATCAATGATGTGACACACAACAATAGATATGATAATTTTAAGTTACATTAATTTGTATTAAACTAGACTTATCCCTGCCCCCGGGGCATGGGGCAAATCATTTACGGAGAAGTGCAAAGTATTAGGATGATACACATTCATAGAATTAATAGGGTATGTACACTACCCTCCTCGCTTTGGTTCGAGAGAGACCCATGTGAGTCTTCGGGATACGTCTTTAAGGAAAATCCGTTTGATGTTATTACGCATTTTTTTCACATGTGTGAGAGTCGAATGGTATGTGCTGCAACACGTAGTTGAGAAGCGTCATCTGATGTGTGGCTGGTAAATAGACATTAGGAAAACATATGTAATATACACTATGGTTATGTATGAAGAAGAAAAAAGAAATCTTCACATGCCCGATAAATTGAATCTTTTGAAAACATAGTCAAGATACACATCGGTTAGATAAAGAGATGTACAAAGCTACTTCACACACCATGTAGTCGTACATACAATGATGTACCTATTTGAGTTTTTCAGACCTTGCGTGTAAACACATGATATGAGAATACGTGTTTTTCTAATACAAAAAACTCAATTTATTGAATACATAACTTATTTAACACTAAACCTGTCTTCGCACGAAAACGTAGGCTCACAATCTAATTATATTTCTGAAAAGGTACATTGTACAAAGTAAGTTGGACATTTTTATTTCTCCTCTCTGTCTCTCTCCGATTGAATAGTGTCATTGGGGTAGTAACTTCCCATATTTTTCATCCTTGCATGTCTAAGTTGTGCCGAGACTGGTAACCTCTGAGCTACAGTCGCAGTGCTTGTCTCAATTCACTCGCTTGTGGCCTATGTAGCATAATACATCAGTTTTCTGCCATAGACACTGAAGTGCGTTATTAGAAGTGTGTCTAAATACGATAGAGAAGAAAGATGTCATAAGACTCGAAGGTAGAATTGCCAACATTAGCTACTTCGGCGCAATGCAGTTCAAGAAAAGAGAATCTACATCGACCTGCGACCGCTCATCGTCTCCATCACTCTCCTACCACACTTCATGTCTTAGAAGCATCCCTATGAGGCATTTGTGAGTAACACGTGCAAAAATTCTTGGTTGAATGATTCATCACATATCAAATCTAAAAACTGAGGCCTATTATCTACTCATTACCTGACACGACCTCATATTGATCTTGTAGTGTGAACTGCTATCCTCAACCCTCTTTGAACCGACGCTAGTTGTCGGAGAGTTGATACGTACTAGTTTTGCAGCTCGAACTCACGTAGAAACATGTAAAACAAAAAAGTTTGGAAGAGTGGTGTTGGACATATATAGAGCTGCGGACATATCGTTCCAACAACAGTAGAACGACGGGAGATGGTCTCCTTTGAGGAAGAGGGCCGATTGTTCACCCTGTCAGTTGTAACTACTTGCTCACCCAATTGCATCCGTGGATGGCGCTGGCTCAAAGTAAGTAACCAAAATCATCCAAAACGGGAGAGAGGCTTAGATAGAGTATCACAGGCATATCATGGTGGCTCTGGGAAGCCGGGGTTGTGGTCGACCCTCCCGTCGCCGTCCTCTATGCCTCAAGATTTATGTGGCCTGAAGGAAAATAGATGGGAGGTCGTTAGAACTCGATCCAACGGGGGATAAAATCAGAGAATGAATAGGAGGCACTACTTTCGTTTCGAAACTCGATGATGCATGATAAGACGACATAACCGTCAGATACATGCTTCTTGAGTGCGCCTACATGTGCATCGTTGCGTGGGGGACTTGCTCGCCCACATGTCGCCTTGGAACTCTCTGAACTGGTTTCCGCCACCTTTGGTACAAAGAGAGGAACTGAGGCGGGAGTATAATGTCCCAAGATTTATTAACCTAAAATAAGATGACTTAGATGGAGTGATTGTGCATTTGAGTATCCTAGGCATAAAAAATCCGAGGGAATTTCGATCGTTTGATTCAAAAGGGAGTAGACGTGAGATCTATCTCGAAACTTTGAGAAACCTGGGTGTCATGTTGTTTGATCCAACACACACTTTTGAGACTAGTCATTTAAATCGATGAATGTGCCTGGAAGCCTGATTTCTTGATTGCCTATATTGTGTGATACAACACTGTAGGGTTCGCAGCATAGAAAACAAAAAAATTCCTACGATAGGAACAACTACGTACAAAGATCTATCTACTAGATACAAGCAACGAGTGGATTTACATCCATAGAATACATACCCTCGAAGACCGAATAGCGTTAACGAGGTTGTACTCGTGGATGATGTAGTTGAACGCTTGCCGATCTCAAGTACGTGATAAAGTCCATCTGGTCCAGCCGGTCCAGCACCATCAAGTCCAGCACCGTAAAGAAGTGATGCATCCGTGATCGCACACACGTCCAGGTACCCCGACAACCTCCGCACCCTCGCTCCAGTGAAGCAGCGGAAGCAACAAATCCTTTCATAAAAAGCCACCGGGAACATGTATCTCGCTGATCCGAGACCATAGGGAAATTCTAAAGGGGGGAGAGATCCTTCACGAGGAAGTGTACTTTGAGAGAAGTAGAGGGATGCCTTTATAGGGAGAGGGGGGAACCCAAGGGGCATGGCGCCCAGCCATAGGGGTTGCCCCCACCTCTTCCAAATTCATGTGGGTGGAGCTCCCACTCAAAATGAAAAGCCTCAACTCACATAAACATGCCTCCACTCAAAAATCCACTCACATGCATTAAATTTTCACCAAATTTAATGCAAGCTCTCATTTAAATAAAAATATTTTATTTATTTATTCAGAATTTTGATAATTACTCTAATTAACAAACATTCACATAAAACCCCTTATAACATTTCAATTTCACATGCACAACCAGTTTCAGCAATTTCAACCGAAATAGTTCCGGTGTCTAGTGAAATAAATTCCTACGCTTTCCTTTTCTTTCTTTTGCATATTGTTTGCTCCAAATGGTGTCGGTATCCCTTAAGTGTGTCACCCTACGGTTCACAAATAATGCAGACATGATTGAGACCCCTCTCCGATCAATAATCAGCAGCGGGACCTGGAGATCCGTACTAACTCCCACATATTCAATGATGACTTCTGTTGTCGTGTGAACCTTATACGCATGTAACTCAATCCTTTTGTCTCGCGATATATTACATGTCTGAGATTCGATCATCGGTATCTCCATACCTAGTTTGATCTCATTACCGACATGTACTCTTTTCTCGTTCCCGTGATATAACATTCTAGTGATCAAATCACTTGCTTGCAAGCTAACTAATGTGATATCACCGAGAGAGACCAGAGTATATCTATCCTTCATCGGGATGGACAAATTCCACTCTTGATCCATCAGCCTCAACATAACACCTTCGTAGCACTGAACCCATCTTTATAGTGACCCTATTATTGTGTGACGTTTGATGTTATCAAGATACTCTTCCGGTGTTAGTGATTGACATGATCTCATGGTCTAAGGACTAAGATTACTTCGTATGATGTTATAGAAATATAAACACAATGACCTTGATCGTAATGTTATACTTCGGATGAATGTTCATCACATCATTACAACAATATTGTGACCTTGTTATTAACAATATCCAATGTCCATGATCAGGAAACCTTTGATCATCTTGTTAATCAACGAGCTAGTTTATAAGAGAGGCATAACTAGGAAATTTCTTTTTGTTTATTAAACACACATTTATTAACGTTTCCGTATTAATACAATTATAGCATGCAAAATAAACATTTATTATTAATAAGGAATACGATAATAACCACTTTATTATTGCCTCTCGGGCATATTCCCTTCAGTCTCCCACTTGCACTACAGACAATAATCTAGTTTAGAAACTTTGTGTATTGAACACCTATGGCTTTCTGGTGTTCCAAATACATGATTGCAAGTGATTAACATAACCTACGGATCTGACGCTTTTAGGTCTGTGTGTATTTGCATGTCTTTGCGTCTTCACGCATCACTCATTCTCTACTGAGATGGCATTGTATATATTTGGTATTTTGGTGAGACCTTTAGTTCCTTGGGATTAAATCATGTCGATACTATTGTCGTACAATATATCTTTAGTGTTAGCCCGTTGTGAACCACACTTTAGTTTGATAACAAACTATTTGACACAAATGCCCTCCTTTGCTGCTACTATAGCAGTCATATACTTAGCCTTTTTGTTGTAGTATACGTCACAATGTCTTAACTTTGGAATTCATCCAAATCCGTCATGGAATCTCCTTTCCATTATATTGTGCAACCCATAGTTTAAATTGATATAAAATTAATTTGTATCTTGTGAAAAAACTAGTATCATTTTTCAATGAACTATTTGTCTCTTATACAAATATAATATATTCTTAATTCTTCCAAAAGATTATAAGAATATCCTTACTATCGTCCAATGATGATTTTATGATTCATTCTAGTATATGCTTATAATACTTAGAGCATAGGACATATCTGTATGTGTACATATCATGGTATGATTGATCAAAACATTCTTGTGATTTCACTCATCAAGTGGCAAAGCACTTGAATCTTGTTTCACTTATCAAGTATCGATACACTTGAATATTGATTCAATTATTTTCCATGCGACAAGATCCTTTTCTCTTCGTTTCTATATTGAACCCCTTCAATATCTCATATATGTATGTTTGGCATAACCATATTAGCGTCACAGTCTATCCATGTAGACATTCATGCTAAATATTCGGGTTTTGCCTAAGTCTTTCATTGAAATGAAATTCTTAACCTTTGTCAGCAAAAGATACATCATTTCTAATCAACAAGATGTCCTCCATATAATGTATTAGAAATATGTCTCAGCGCTCCCACTTAAGTTTTTGCAAATGCAAGCATCTTCATCGTCTCTAGATGAAAACTCCATTAATAGTTTCATCACGGTGAATATTCCAACTCCGCGATGCTTACTTCAACCATTGAAGTTTGGATTCCCTTTTAGCATCCTTTGAATTTAACAAAACCCTTTGGACTGTGTCTTGTACACCTCCTAGGTAACCATTCTATTAGAAGAACTTTGTTTTGTTTATTCAGCTACCATATACCAAAATTATATATAGTGGTTGCTACATTAATCCGTCTAGACTAAATATCGCTATGAAAGATCAAATCTTGTCATAGTCAACTCCTTCAACATTGTCGTAAAAACTTTACTGACATGTCGACTATTTCATAGATATGAAACATCCATGTCTGTTTCTTTATAGATCCAAATACGACTGATAGGTTTTTACACCTTTCCGAAGGGTCTTCCAAGTTCAAAAAACTTGATTTCTTGTGTATGAAACTATCACGGATTTTATGGCTTTAAGCCATTTGACGGAGTTAGGTCCCATCATCGCTTCTTTGCATGTAGTCGGTTTATCATTGTCAAACAACAATGATTTACTCTTAAATTTCAGCATTTGATTGTTTATCCGACCTACTTGGTTCAATAGGAACTTATACCTCCGTGACCACAACCTTTGAGGCACGTGATCTATGAGCACTGTGGCTACCTCCGGAACGTTTTTTGGCGCTGCGCAACTCAGCACATATAGCTAAGGTTCGTTAACCTTATCAAAGTTCTATTGTCCTCCCAATTAACTTTTGCTAAAAATTCCTTTTGCAAGAAACTTCACGTTTCAAGAGACAAACCCTTTTGTCCTCGGTGTTATGGAGGAATACCCAATTGTTATTCGAAATAACCTACAAATACATGCTCATCCGACTTTGGTTATAAACATCTTACTTATGCTTAGTATACCAAAATTTAAGAAAGGTCAACTTGGGTTTTAGCCCAAACCATAACTTACATGGTGTTATTTCAATGGATCAAGATGGAGCTCTTTTCAGTGTAAAAGCGGTAGTCTCTAAAGGTTTAGTCTTTTAAAACATAATGGCAGTTTTATAAATAACACCTTTGATCCAACCATGTCAAACAAGGTTTCATTACAAATCTCAAATGCTCCATATTCCTATGGTGTTTCGGGAGATGTAAATCTAGGTGTTTTGCTAAACTTTCAACTCAAATAAATCCCTTTATGATAAAATCATAAATCATTTATTTTTTTGTTACAATGATTTTCCACTTCATCTTGAAAGTCTTTGAAAGTTTTCAAATATTTCATACTTCTTTCTCATTAAGTGTATATTCACTCAAATTTCCGGAGAAAGCATATGAAGTTGAAATCCATCGCTTACGACTACACCTATGGACTAGATACATCGATATGTATAAATTCTAATAATTTAGTCGATCGTTATTCTTTGGCCTTTTGAACGAAGTTTTAATTATCCCGAGGAAAGTCTCACAAGCATCACTTGATCAAATCAAAGACTGCAAAAATCCATGAAAATGGAGTTTATTCATGTTTTCTTTCCAATACAATTTAAACGGCGATGTCACTTCGTAAGTGATCTTCCAATCATTTGTCTTACGACATTTTAGCATTAGTTTTATGGATGTGATTTCTCCAACTAGATTTGTAAATCATCCATATTATATGGAATACGATAATTATTTGAACAATATTTGTTCTCATAATGCCTGATTTAAATAACTATTATTAAAACAAATCTTGAAGGTAAGCTTTGATGTCAACGATTAATACAAACAACTGTTTTGTTTGTTTTCGATGAACATCACATATTCTCTTGCTAGTTACTTAGGCCATTATGGTTCATGAATTGCGTTATTCTGTATGAAATTTCATACCAACCAATTCGGTATCCAATACCCAAGAACCATATTGTTTAACAAGCAAACAATATAACCATAACATGTATATCATCTATATACCTAAACTGGATATTTCTAGTCTTTTCTTTTCTGCCAAATATATTTTATAGATTCTCTTTTAGCATTTCCTTTTCCTTTTTAAAAGAATCTATCAACATCAACAGTGGCGCCATATACATGACACATAGTCCAAAGCATGTATATTCAAATACTAATACCTTTGGACTTGCACTTTGAAGTAGATCACCATCATCAAATGATCGGCATTCTTTCAAAATCCATTCTTTAGTAATGTTTTAGTGTAGTAAACACTATACACATCTTCTATTCATCCTTAACATGACGACTTTCATGATCAAGCTAATGTAGCTTATAAAGGCGAATCGTGAGTATGATTTTACTTCCAAAATCCTTTTTGGATGATTAGGATGTCTAGCATCTCCATCCTTTGCAAATTCTCATCCAATATGAGAACATACATTATACTCTATCATATTGCAACCAAAATATTGTTTCAGATATCGTTATATCGGCCACACATTATGGTTTCTGAAACAATTCTTTCAGATCCTAGATAAACTTGATATTAAAACAATCAAGAATCATGGAGGCAAACATGATACTTAAGATACTAACACTGGAATTGTTACTCTCTATTTAATACCAATTATTAAATTTCACGGAGTAAAAAGAGTTTGCTGAAAGTTTGCAAGAGGACTTTAAACTTTAGATTGACACTCAACATAATACGATACTAGTTCATAAAGTAAATATCTAGAACTCTATAGTTTTATTATCTCAATTACAACTAATCATAAGGTGGTGAACGAATGCCAATGAGTACAACAAATTATGCAAATTCACTTTGATTTAATTTATGATAAACTGAGTTCTACTAATCAAAATTAGAAATGAACTCTCAAAAACGACATCCCTCGTGTATTTTTGGTGATTATATGAACCAAATCCACTACACCAAGTCCGATCATCACGTGAGTCGATGTAGCTTCAAAGGCGAGCATTAAATGGGCATCATATCTTTCATATGACTCATTCTTAACCTTTCGGTCCATATTCCGAGGCCATGTCTGTATATGCTAGGCTCGCCAAGTAAGAACCTTAGTATTCGCGTGTGTAAATTGTCTTACATCCAAAATATGATCATGGATCCAAGAACACCCGATCATCACGTGATGTCTTGGAACGACGAAACATAATCGATGCATACTTAAGGTAGAACACATTTTTATCTTGACATCTAAATGAGGGATCATCTTATTATGCTAATAAAACGCCAAACAAGCAATATAAGATGCAACAAACATCACATGTGAAAAAGTGAAATGATATGGTCCTTGCACTTGATCGTTGTCATGTGCATCGTGGTATGATCCTCATCATTCCTTTATGTGTAAGGCCAAGGTCTATGGAACTTAAACGTTATGTGTGTTGTAAGAGTATCAACTTATACTTTTACTTACAACATCACCATATCATGACACTAGCCCAGCAACAATCTAAACTAGACGCTTCTAATTTATCCATTGCAAGTTTTACGTGGCTTAGGGCTTTCGAAGATAGAACCGTTCTTACCTACGAACATGAACCACAACGAGGATAACCAAATTATTGACAACTCGTTGCAAATTAGATATTTACTATAGTAGGAGAGATAGACACCCGCTAGCCACTTATGCAAGACTAGTTGCATGTCAAGCGTGGAACAGGTCTCATGTGCGAGGACATGTAAAGTTTGTTCATCACACTATGCCACCAATATCCAAAGTACAACTAAGAAGCAATAAAATGATCATCATCGCCCACATATACATATGTGTACTACCGTGCAAAGAATCTACACATAGATCCGGCGCTGATACCACTGTAGGGTTCGCAGCGTAGAAAACAAAAAATTCCTACAATGGGAATAACTATGTAACAAGATCTATCTACTAGTACAAGCAACGGGTGGATATATATCCATAGAATACATACCCTCGAAAACCGAATAGCACTAGCGAGGTTGTACTCGTGGATGATATAGTCGAACGCTTGACGGTCTCAAGATCGTGATGAAGTCCATCTGGTCCAGCCGGTCCAGCGCCGCAAAGCAGTGGTGCATCCGTGATCGCACACACGTCCAGGTACCCTGACAACCTCCGTGCCCTCGCTCCAGCGAAGCAGTGGAAGCAACAAATCTTTCCATAAAAAGTCACTGGTAACATGTATCTCGCTAATCCGAGACCATGGATAAATTCTAAAGGGGGGAGAGAGATCCTTCACGAGGAGGTGTACTTTGAGAGGAGGAGAGGGAGGCCTTTTATAGGGAGAGGGGGCACCCAAGGGGCATGGAGCCCAGCCATGGGGGATGTCCCCACCTCTTCCACATTCATGTGGGTGGAGCTCCCACTCAAAATGAAAAGGCTCAACTCACATAAACATGCCTCCACTCAAAAATCCACTCACATGCATTAAATTTCCACCAAATTTAATGCAAGCTCTCATTTAAATAAAACTCTTTTATTTATTTATTCAAAATTTTGTTAATTACTCTAATTAACAAACATGCACATAAAACCCCTTATAACATTTCAATTTCACATGCACAACCAGTTTCAGCAATTTCAACCAAAACAGTTCTGGTGTCTAGTGAAATAAATTCCCTATGCTTTCTTTTTCTTTATCTGGCATATTATTTTCTCCAAATGGTGTCGGTATCCCTTAAGTGTGTCACCCTACGGTTCACGAATAATGCAGACATGATCGAGACCCCTCTCTAATCAATAATCAGCAGCGGGACCTGGAGATCCGTACTAACTCCCACATATTCAACGATGACTTCTGTTGTCATGTGAACCTTATACGCATGTAACTCAATCCTTTTGTCTCGCGATATATTACATGTCTGAGATTCGATCATCGGTATCTCCATACCTAGTTTGATCTCATTACCGACATGTACTCTTTTCTCGTTCCCGTGATATAACATTCTAGTGATCAAATCACTTGCTTGCAAGCTAACTAATGTGATATCACCGAGAGAGCCCAGAGTATATCTATCCTTCATCGGGATGGACAAATTCCACTCTTGATCCATCAGCCTCAACATAACACCTTCGTAGCACTGAACCCATCTTTATAGTGACCCTATTATGGTGTGACGTTTGATGTTATCAAGATACTATTCCGGTGTTAGTGAGTGACATGATCTCATGGTCTAAGGACTAAGATTACTTCGTATGATGTTATAGCAATATAAACACAATGACCTTGATCGTAATGTTATACTTCGGATGAATGTTCATCACATCATTCCAACAATGTTGTTACCTCGTTATTAACAACATCCAATTTCCATAATCAGGAAACCTTTGATCATCTTGTTAATCAACGAGCTAGTTTATAAGAGAGGCATAACTAGGAACTTTCTTTTTGTTCATTAAACACACATGTATTAATGTTTCTGTATGAATACAATTATAGCATGAAAAATAAACATTTATCATAAATAAGGAATATGATAATAACCACTTTATTATTTCCTCTTGGGCATATTCCCTGCAAACACTTGCTTGCTATGAAGGTTATTTAAATCTTTGTGTGGGTATTCAAAAAATTTAAACAAATCAAGCACAATTCACATATATATAACCACAATAGATATATTTGATGCATAAGCATTAGTACACGATGTAAATAATCATAATGAAATCACCAAAGAAATAGTAACATATACATTTAAAATCCTTCAAATTACATAATAACAAATCTTACAAGCTTCCATAACACGTCAGAGCAAATAATAGCGCTAGATTGTTTCGGCGGAAACTGTTGTCCACGTTGCCCCCCGTGGGATGGATGCCAGAGAGGACATACGGTTTGGTTGCAACAAAGCCAAGGCGGGACCCACTACGAGCCAGGGTGTGAGATTCTTGACCGCTGACATGTGTTGCACGCACCGTCCTACTCCATGTCACTGGAAAGTGGACCTTACATGCCACATGGGCCCGCGTCAGCGTCCGCGGGAAGGACCATGATCCGTGAGAGACGTCGCAGGTGCGATATGCTTCCGCACCCACCAGGATGTCGCGGCTTGCTTGGAGCCTACGTGGCACAGTACAACATGGATGTGCGCGGGTTATCGCGACACAGAGTTGTGCTGGCGGCGTATATTGTGTTGGAGAGGATGGCCGGACGCGTATCTTCGCAGCGGAGGGCTGAGATGGTGGCCTAGGTTATAGACATCCGCGTGTTCTCATAGATGAACTATAGCCTGCCTACCTGGAAACGTAGGCTATAGACCAATGTGGGTTCTCGCTGCCATCGGCCGAGCTGGAGGTGTTATCTCTCTATATATGCACGTTCTAGCCGCCGATAGACGATTTTCCAGCGAACGTGGCATCTGAACATTGGTTGGAAGCTGTTTCTCGCATTAGACAGTCAAGATAACAGCGGAAATTCTCGCTGTTGAGCTTGTGGGCTTAGGCTAGAACTACTCTGGCGCCTCCATGTCGTGCACACACGCGGGTAATCGTGGCAAGATCATGTGTCAGATCCTTATCCATACGTAGGTATCTAGATACACACCATGTTAACATTACGTGCGGGTTACCAGTCTATCATGGAAGACATGTAGCACCTCAAGGCTAGGCTTAGGGCACGATAGACTCGCTCTCATCCTTTTATCGCTTATACATACTCTTCTGCTGTCGCTCTATTTCTACGGTCACTCTTATCTATCGGCCTAGTCTCTGCTAGGTCATCTGCTGCCGTTATCGCCCAACCGGCGTCCACCATTGGGAGAGGATATACGCTGGTGATGTAGCATCCCAGCATTAGAGCTTAGAAATAAGCTAAGATCAGTTGTGTGCATTGTAATCATGCATAAAAAATCTGAATAATTTTTGCGTTTTTGATTAAAACATGTCAGTCATTGAAGCTTATCTTAACTTTATGGAACTGAAATAGATCATCAAGTTAAATACGATAAGTGTCAATATGTCCTTTGCTAAAATCTTTTTTTGGGTAAAGGTAATTTGATGTATGGGTAGATACAATGGAATAAAACTAAAACCACAAACACACTAGTTGATGATGAATACCAGGTATTCTTGAGATCACATCATGGTATTCGTTACAACAACTCATGGATACCAAGTTAAGTATATAACTCAAGTATCAAGAAATTCACTTATTAAATCTTGATCTATATTATTTTTATATGTTCCTACCATGAGAATCATGGTAATTCTTAAACCCCAACTCTTTAGGTTATATTGAGTAGGAAGGAAATCAAGTTAAGACATTTTTCCACATAACCCTCTGACCATACTAATCATAGTCATCCCTACTGAACCATGTGTTCTTGTATCTGTTTATCACCAATTTTGGGAGATCAATCCTTGATCTATCAATTCTTAACCTATCTTATCTTAACCTTTCAACTCTTGACCTACTAATATTGTTCATTCTCAAGTCTTGAAAGGAAAGAAGTAAGAAGAGATAAAGAGTTGTGCTAGTTTGAGTTATCATACTTAGGATGAGAGTATTGGGAGAGAATCAAATCGAAATAGTAATTGGTGGATTTAACTGATACGTCCAAAACGTATCTACTTTTTCGAACACTTTTGCTATTGTTTCTCCTCTAAACTTGTGTGATTTGGATACAACTAACAAGGACTGACGCTGTTTTCAACAGAATTTCCTTGGTGTCTAGTTTTTGTGCAGAAAATCAACTATCAGGAAAAATCCCAGAAAATATGCCAAAAATCCTATTTCACCAGAAGACTCACGGGGCCAAAAGAAGAGACGAAAGAGGGCCACGAGGGGCCCACACCCCCTGGCCACGCGGGCCAGCCCAGGCCTCGCCTGGGAAGGGTGTAGCCACCTCAGGAACCCCCTCGGCCTCCCTCTTCTCCTACATAAATCCTTCTAACCTAAAAACTCAGTGGGGTCAACGTTTTTCCAGAAAGAGTTCCGCTGCGCCACCACCACCAGAAACCGCGATTCAGAACCAGAAACTCCGTTCTGGCACCCTACCGGGACGGAGAATTTGGAGGGTATCATCATCAACATCACCAACGCCTCTCCATCAACCATCCATGTTTCCCATATCCATGAGTGAGCAATCCCCCGTTGTAGGCTATGAGGATGATAGGGATTGGATGAGTTCTATCATGTAATCGAATAGGATTGTTAGGGCATGGTGCCTAGTATCTCTATTAGTGCTATTTGACTTTGTTGCAACTTGTTGTGCTTAATGCTTGTCACTAGGGACCGAGTGCCATGATCTCAGATCTGAACTTGTTATTGATTCATGATGATAGTATTGTTTGTGATCTTATCTTCAAGTTGTGTACACATATAATTCTCCGGATCCAAAGGCCCCGAAGTGACAGAAATTGGGACAGCCGGAGGGGATGGCTATGATATGAGGATCACATGTGTTCACGGAGTGTTAATGCTTTTCTCCGGTGCTCTATTAAAAGGAGTATCTTAATTTCAAGTAGATTCCCTTGAGGCCCCGCTGCAACGGGCTGGCTGGACAAAAGATGTTGTGCAAGTTCTCATTGCGAGCACGTATGACTATATATGGAACACATGTCTATGATTGTTTAGTACTTTGGATGCTTTATCTTATTAATCTGCAATTTCCCTAGATCTTGAAGTTACATGTGTAGGGTTTCGTAGCATGGAAAACAAAAAATTTCTATCGCATACAAACAAACAAGCCAAGATCTATCTACTAGATTGTAGCAACGAGACGATGGAATAACTCACCCTCGAAGATTCCAAAGTGTTTAACGAGAGCAGATTCTCGTGGGTGATGTAGTCGTACTCTTTCCGATCTCAAGATCGCGTAGACGATCCTTCCGGTATTGCGTTAGGAGCGCTCCCTTGATCGGTCACATGTTCGGTACTCGAAGACCTTCCTCTCCCTTGTTCCAAGAAAATGAGGTTGTAGCTCTCTCCTCGCGATTCCGGCAGCACAACGGCGTGGTACCGGAAGTAGAGGGGAGATCCCGCAGGGCTTCGCCTTAAGCCGGTGCGAGTATGGTGGAGTATGAGAGGGGTTCAGTGGTCTAGGGTTTAGACACACCAATTAGAGGGCTCTAATCCACGGGCTAGTGCAATTAGAAGCTCTAAACCGAAATAGCTCTAAACCGGGGTCTAGAACTAGGGTTTAGATTTAGAGGATAGGAACTTGTGTGTCTAGAGGAGGAGGCCCTGCCCCTCCTCTTATAGGTGGGAGGGCCGGCGGCCAAGGGGAGGAGAGTCCCTCCCCAAGTCGGCTTGGTGGTGCGCCGGCCAAGGGAGGAACCCTCCTCCAATTCGGCCTCCACCAATCCTCCTTCTCCTCTTTCCGAAAACTGGCAGTTTGACTTTTCAAACTAGCCGTTTGACTTTTCAAACTAGGATTTGAATTAACCCTTTATTTCGGACAGCGATGACACTTAGTACATGATGCAATCATTCCAATATGCAATGACACATTCATGTACCCCTTCCCCTCCGGAGTGCCGGACATTCCGGAACCTTCTAGAACATTCCCGATGAAATCACCGGAATCATTCCCGAACTCCGAAACGGGACTTTCCTTATATGAATCTTATTCTCCGGACTATTCCGGATCACCTCGTGATATCCCGGATCCCATCCGAGACTCCGAACAACATTTGGTCTCTTTCTCATAATACCATAACTACTCAAACAACGTCGAATCCTTAAGTGTGTCTCCCTACGGTTCGTGAATTATGCGGACATGATCGAGACACTTCTCCGAACAATAACCAATAGAGGAATCTGGAAATTCATATGGCTCCCACATATTTCTACGATTACTTTGCGATCGAATGAACCACTTACATATGATACCAATTTCCCTTTGTCTCACGATAGTTTACTTATCCGAGGTTATGATCGTCGGTATCTCTGCATACCTAGTTCAACCTCGTTCGATAAGTACTCTTTTCTCGTTCCCGTGATATGTGATCCCTTGTGAGCCAGTCACATGCTTGCAAGCTAATTGGATGACATTTCACCGAGAGGGCCCTTAGTATATCTATCCGTCATATGGATGGACAAATCCCACTCTTGATCCATGTTCCTCAACCAATACTTTCCGAACACTCAATGCCACTTTTATAGCCACCCTGTTACGGTGTGGTGTTTGATGTCATCAAAGCATCCATCCAGTAAAGGTGATATGCATGATCTCATGGTCGAAGGAATTAGGTTACTATGTATCAGAAAGCATATAGCAATTGAACTATTGAAATGACTTGATCTTTATGCTATGCTTGTCTATAGGAGTATGTCCACCATATCATTCTCCTAACGATATGATCTTGTTGTTGATAACATCTCAATGTTCATGATGCGGAAACCACAATCATTTACCAACCAACAAGCTAGTGATGTATAGAGGCTATACTAGGGACTTCAAATTAAGTTTACAAATCACACAAGTATTAATGTTTCCATGTTAATACTATTATAGCATGAATGCAAACATTTATCATAAACACAAAGATATAATAATAACTATATTTATTATTGCCTCTAGGGCATATCTCCAACAGTCTCCCACTTGCACTAGAGTCATCTAATCTAGATTACATGGTAATATACCGAACACCCATGGTAGTTTGGTGTTGGTCATGTTTTGCCCTCGGGAGAGGTTTAGTCAACGGATCCGCCACATTCAGATCTGTGTGTACTTTGCAAATCTTTATATCCCCATCCAGGATATGTTCTCGAATAGCGTGAAAACGTAGCTTGATGTGCTTCAGCTTCTTGTGTGACCTTGGTTCTTGCGCATTGGCTATGGCGCCCATGTTATCACAGTAGATAGACATTGGGTCCAGTGCACTAGGAACCACACCCAGCTCTGTAATGAACTCTTTCATCCATATCGCTTCTTGTGAAGCCTCAAGCGACCATGTATTCGATTCGGTTGAAGATCTCGCCACAACGCTTTGCTTTGCACTCCTCCATTAATCGCTGCACCATTCAAAATAAATCATTATCCAGTTGTGATTTAGAATCATCGGATCGGTGTTCCAACTAGCATCGGTGTAACCATTAACAACGAAATGTTCATCACCTCCATAAGAAAGAACCATATCCTTAGTTCTTCTCAAGTACTTAAGGATGTTTTTGATCATTGTCCAATGATCCACTCTGGATCACTTTGATATCTGCTAGTTAGACTAACGACATATGCAATGTCGGGTCTAGTACATAGCATGGCATACATTAGAGATCCTATGGCTGAGGCATAGGGAGTCTTACTCATCCTTTCTCTATCTTACGCGATGTCGGGCTCGAAGTTTTACTCAAGGCATGTTGGGCAACATGGGCAAGAACCCTTTCTTGCTATCTTCCATTCAAACCTCTTTAGAACTTTGTCCAAATATGTACTCTGTGACAATGATATTTGGCGTTTGATCTATCTCTATAAATCTTTATGCCTAATATGTAAGCTTCGCCAAGATCCTTCATTGAAAAACTATTATTCAAATATTCCTTGACACTATTAAGAAGGTCTACATCATTCCCTAATCAACAATATGTCATCCACATATAGTATTAAGAATGCTCTGAGCTCCCACTCACTTTCTTGTAAATACAAGCTTCTCCACAAGTTTGTATAAAACCAAAACTTTGATCACCTTATCAAAGCGTTGATTCCAACGGGATGCTTGCTTCAATCCATAGATGGACCGTTGAAGTTTGCATACCTTGTTAGCATCTTTAGGATCGACAAAACCTTTGGGTTGCATCATATACAACTCTTCATCAATGTCTCCATTGAGGAATCTTGTTTTGACATCCATCGCCATATTTCATAATCATAATATGCGTGATTGCTAACATAATCCTTACAGACTTTAGCTTCGCTTTGGTGAGAAAGACTCATCGTAGTCAACTCCTTGAATTTGTCGAAACCCTTTTTGCGACAAGTCGAGCTTTATAAACGATAACATTACCATCAACATCTGTTTTCTTCTTGAAAATCCATTTGTTCTCGTGACCTTCCGGCCATCCGGTAAGTCCACCAAAGTCCATACTTGGTTTTGTACATGGATCCAATCTCGGATTTCATGGCTTCTTGCCATTTATTGGAATCTGGGCTCATCATCGCTTCCTCATATGTCTCGGGGTCATCGGTGTTGTCCACCAACATGACACTCATAACGGGATCATACCAATGCAGGTGGTACGAGTTCTCGTTGATCTCCGAGGCTCGTAGCAACTTCAACCAAGTTTCATGATCATCATCATTAGCTTCCTCTCTAATTGGTGCAGGCACCACGGGAACTTCTTCGGTCTTTGCGCTACTGCAATTCGAGAGAAGGTTCGACAACCTCGTCGAGTTCTACTTTTCTTCCAGTCACTTCTTTCGAGAGAAATTCCTTCTCTAGAAAGGATCCATTCTTAACAAAGATTTTGCCTTCGGATCTATGATAGAAGGTATAGCCAATAGTTTCCTTTGGGTATCCTATGAAGACGCATTTTTCCGCTTTGGGTTCAAGCTTGTCGGTTGTAACTTCTTTACATAGGCCGCAACCCAAACTTTAAGAAACGACAATTTAGGTTTCTTCCCAAACCATAATTCATACGGTGTCGTTTCAACGGATTTAGACGGTGCCCTATTTAAAGTGAATGCGGCTGTTTCTAATGCATAACCCCAAAATGATAGCGGTAAATCTGTAAGTGACATCATAGAACGAACCATATCTAAAAGAGTTCGATTACGATGTTCGGACACACCATTGCGCTGTGGTGTTCCCGGCGGTGTCAACTGTGAAAGTATCCCGCATTTATTCAAATGCTTGCCAAACTCGTAACTTAGATATTCACCTCCACGATCAGAATGTAGAAATTTTATCTTCTTGTTACGTTGATTCTCTACCTCACTTTGAAACTCCTTAAACTTCTCGAAAGTTTCGGACTTATGTTTCATGAAATAGATATACCCATATCTACTCAAATCATCCGTGAAGGTAAGAACATAACGATAACCACCGCGCGATGCTACACTCATTGGACCACACACATCGGTATGTATGATTTCCAACAAGTTTGTAGCTCGCTCCATTATACCAGAAAATGGAGTCTTAGTCATTTTACCCATCAGACATGCTTCGCATCTTTCAAGTGATTCAAAATCAAGTGATTCAAGAAGTCCATCGGTATGGAGTTTCTTCATACGTTTCACTCCAATGTGACCAAGACGACAGTGCCACATATAGGTCGAATTATCGCTTGATTTCAAACGTTTAGCCTCAATGTTGTTGATATGTGTATTTCCACTATCGAGATTCAATAAGAATAGACCATCTATCAAAGGTGCATGTGCATAAAACATATTACTCATATAAATAGAACAACCATTATTCTAGGATTTAAACAAGTAACCGTCTCGCAATAAACAAGATCCCGATATAATGTTCATGCTCAACGCATGACCAAATAACAATTATTTAAGTATAAAACTAATCCCGATGGTAGATGAAGGGGAGCGTGCCGACCGATCACATCAACCTTTGATCCATTTCCCAGCGCGCCGTCACCTCGTTCTTCGCTAGCTTCCGTTTATTACCGCATTTTGTTTGAGTTACAAATATGAGCAACCGAAGAGATCAAATACCTGAGCACTACTATGAGTACTAGTGAGATACACATCAATAACATGTATATCGGATATACCTTTCTTCTTGATGTTGCCGTTCTTGATCCGCCAAGTACTTTGGGAAATTCCGCTTCGATGACCTTCTCCCTTGCGGTAAAAGCACTCGATGTCGGGCTTGGGTCCAGCCTTGGTCTTCTTCGCCGTGGTAACTTTCTTACCACCCTTCTTGAAGTGTCCCTTAGACTTGCCTTTCTTGAATTTGGTGGTCTTATTGACCAACAACACTTGGTGCTCTTTCTTTATCTCCACTTCTGCAGATTTCAACATGGCAAAGAGTTCTGGCAACGTCTTGTTCATGTTCTGCATGTTGTAGTTCATCACAAAGTTCTTGTAACTTGGTGGCAGTGATTGCAGGACACGGTAAATCCCCAAAGCATTAGGAATCACTATACCCAAGCTTTGAAGTTTGTTTGCGTGCCCGGACATCTTAAGCACATGCTCACTGACGGAGCTGCCTTCTTCCATCTTGCAGTTAAAGAACTTTTCAGAAGCCTCATAGCTTTCAATTGCCGCATGAGTCTCAAAAATCAATTTGAGATCCTCGACAATATCATATGGGTCTGACTCTTCAAACCTTTTCTGAAGCTCCAATTCCAAACCATACAAGATAGCACACTGAACTATGGAGTACTGATTCTTCCGAGCGAGGTAAACATTCTTTACTTCATCGGAAGCATCAGCTGCAGGTGGGTCACCCAGCGGTGCATCCAGCACATAGGTCAAATTACCAGCTATGAGGACAATCCTCAAATTGCGGAACCAATCCGCGAAGTTGCTTCCATTGTTTTTCAACTTTTCTTTCTCTAGGAACGCATTAAAATTGATGGTAGGGGCTGCCATTGATCTACAACATATTTGCAATAGTTTAGACTAAGTTTATGACAAATTGAGTTCAAATTAATTAATGAAATTAACCTAGGTGAACTCCCACTCAAAACAATATCCCTCACATTGTTTTAGTGATCACACGAACCAAATCCACTACATCAACACCGATCATCACGAGAGTTGATATAGTTTCAATGGCGAACAATCATCATGTTCATCATATCTACTATATGATTCATGCTTTACCTTTCGGTGATCCGTGTTAGACCATGTCATACATGCTAGGCTCGTCAAAATCAAACCTTAGTTTCCGCATGAGCAAATCTGGCTTGCTCACGTTGTATACACTTGCAGAATCTAACACACCCGATCATCACGTGGTGCTTCGAAACAACAAGCTTTAGCAACGGTGCTAACTAAGGATGAACACTTTATGACTTGAAATTTATGTGCATGAGGGATCATCTCATAATGCTACCGTTGTCTTCTAAGCAATACAAGATGCATAAAGGATTAACATCACATGCAATTCAAAATATGTGATATGATATGGCCTTTCTTCTCGTGCTTCTGATCTCCATCTTCAAGCACGAACATGATCTCCATCATCACCGGGATTGCATCAAGGTCCATGATGCTCCTCCATGGTTGTCGTCCACCAGCTTCAACTATTACAACTACTTTGAATAGACACGCGGGTATTAACAGAAATTAAAGACAACCATATGGCTCCAGCCGGTTGCCAACTTACAATAAGGAACATTGCATACATCAAATATAATCACAATCATGGCCATATCACATCACTGCACACCCCTGCAAAACAAAGTTAGACGCCTCTACTTTCTTTGCATATTTTACGTGGTTTGGGGCTTTCGATAAGTGTCGTTCTAACTTACGAACAAGAACCACAACATTGATACTAGTATTGTTGATTACCCGTTGTAAATTCGATCTTAACTATGCTAGGAGAAACATGCACCCGCAAAGCCACTTATGCAATACAAGTTGCATGTTAAGCGTGGAGCGGGTCTCATGAACGATGTCATGTAAGGTTAGCCCGGGTCGCTTCATCCCAACATACCGCAAGATGCAAAGTACACAAGAAGCAATCGACAATAAAAGCATCAACGCCCACAATGACCATTGTGTTCTACTCGTGCAACAGATCTACATATAGACACGGCTCTGATACCACTGTAGGGTTTCGTAGCATGGAAAACAAAAACTTTCTATCGCATACAAACAAACAAGCCAAGATCTATCTACTAGATTGTAGCAACGAGACGATGGAATAACTCACCCTCGAAGATTCCAAAGTGTTTAACGAGAGCAGATTCTCGTGGGTGATGTAGTCGTACTCTTTCCGATCTCAAGATCGCGTAGACGATCCTTCCGGCGCTGCGTTCGGCGCTCCATGATCGGTCACACGTTCGGTACTCGACGAAGACCTTCCTCTCCCTTGTTCCGGCAGGCGGAGGTTGTAGCTCTCTCCTCGCGATTCCGGCAGACTGGCGTGGTACCGGAAGTAGAGGAGATCCCTGAGGCTTCGCCTTAAGCGGTGCAGTATGGTGGAGTATGAGAGGGTTCAGTGGTCTAGGGTTTAGACACACCAATTAGAGGCTCTAATCCACGGGCTAGTGCAATTAGAAGCTCTAAACCGAAATAGCTCTAAACCGGGGTCTAGAACTAGGGTTTAGATTTAGAGGATAGGAACTTGTGTGTCTAAGGAGGCCCCTGCCCTCTTATAGGTGGGAGGGCGGCCAAGGGAGGAGAGTCCCTCCCAAGTCGGCTTGGTGCGCCGGCCAAGGAGGAACCCTCCTCCAGTCGGCCTCCACCAATCCTCCTTCTCCTCTTTCAGAACTGGCGGTTTGACTTTTCAAACTAGCCGTTTGACTTTTCAAACTAGGATTTGAATTAACCCTTTATTTCGGACAGCGATGACACTTAGTACATGATGCAATCATTCCAATATGCAATGACACATTCATGTACCCTTCCTCCGGTCTTGGGACATTCGGAACCTTCTAGAACATTCCCGATGAAATCACGGAATCATTCCCGAACTCCAAAACGGGACTTTCCTTATATGAATCTTATTCTCCGGACTATTCGGATCACCTCGTGATATCCGGATCCCATCCGAGACTCGAACAACATTTGGTCTCTTTCTCATAATACCATAACTACTCAAACAACGTCGAATCCTTAAGTGTGTCTCCCTACGGTTCGTGAATTATGCGGACATGATCGAGACACTTCTCCGAACAATAACCAATAGAGGAATGGAAATTCATATGGCTCCCACATATTTCTACGATTACTTTGCGATCGAATGAACCACTTACATACGATACCAATTTCCCTTTGTCTCACGATAGTTTACTTATCCGAGGTTATGATCGTCGGTATCTCTGCATACCTAGTTCAACCTCGTTACTGATAAGTACTCTTTTCTCGTTCCCGTGATATGTGATCCCTTGTGAGCCAGTCACATGCTTGCAAGCTAATTGGATGACATTTCACCGAGAGGGCCCTTAGTATATCTATCCGTCATATGGATGGACAAATCCCACTCTTGATCCATGTTTCTCAACCAATACTTTCCGAACACTCAATGCCACTTTTATAGCCACCCTGTTACGGTGTGGTGTTTGATGTCATCAAAGCATCCATCCGGTAAAGGTGATATGCATGATCTCATGGTCGAAGGAATTAGGTTACTATGTATCAGAAAGCATATAGCAATTGAACTATTGAAATGACTTGATCTTTATGCTATGCTTGTCTATAGGAGTATGTCCACCATATCATTCTCCTAACGATATGATCTTGTTGTTGATAACATCTCAATGTTCATGATGCGGAAACCACAATCATTTACCAACCAACAAGCTAGTGATGTATAGAGGCTATACTAGGGACTTCAAATTAAGTTTACAAATCACACAAGTATTAATGTTTCCATGTTAATACTATTATAGCATGAATGCAAACATTTATCATAAACACAAAGATATAATAATAACTATATTTATTATTGCCTCTAGGGCATATCTCCAACAACATGAATAGTCTCATCCATGAACACCCGTCCATCCATCCCTATGCCTACTGCACTCATATCCTACTGTTTTCTACTATTGTTACCATTGCTTTTGTTCTACTACTGTTGTTGCTTCGCTATTTCTACTACAAAACTATTGCTACTGATAAACTTCTATGAGCAAGACTATTTCCAGGTGCAGCTGAATTGGTAACTCAGTTGTTAAGGCTTATAAGTATTCTTTGGCTCCCCTTGTGTAGAATTTATAAATTGGGTTATAATACCCTCAAAGACTATTGTGATCCCCTATACTTGTGGGTCATCAAGACTATTTTCTAGCGCCGTTGCCGATGAGCATAGCTTTATTTGTAAGTTTACTTGGATCTATTATTGTTCGCTGCTATCCTTTTCATCATGGGGAAGTCTCGTGATGGAAAGTTTCCTATTTTACCATCCACTACAAGAAGAGGTACAGTTCTAAACACCTCTGCTGCTCTTGATTCACCGTCTGTTATAAGTAAGCTTGTTACACCACCACCACATACACATGCTACACACACTGCTACTACTGATGAATCTGAAATTGCTTCTGATACTCATGATGTAACTTCTATTGTGCTTGATGCAAGTGGTTCATTAGTTCCTTTCCTAGATGCTACTATTGCTAGAACTATTTTGGGAAACATTGAAACTCCTAGTGAAGACACTATTACACCTGTTAGCTCACCTGAGTCTAGAGAGAGATATGATATTAATCATGGTGACATTGAAATGAATTATGAATTTATTAAATAGTGTCAAAACACACACAGTGCTAGTGCTATTAGGAGTCTCCTTGAGAGACGTACCATTATACCTAAACTATATCCTGATGCTAAGTTTGCTACTTCACCCATATACATTAAAGATAAAGATTATGATTTCTCTCTTCATTTATCCTATATAAACATTGTTGAGAAAGAACCTTTTTGTGGGACTGAGAATGAAAGTGTTGTGGCACATATGAATGAGCTTTCCACTGTGAGTGCCTTATTCTCCGATGATGTTAAGATGCGCAAGTACTTTGTTACAAAGATCTTCCCTTTTTCACTAAAAGGAGAAGCTAAATCTTGGTTTAATAGATTACCTCTTGGATCCATTGATAGCCGTGATTGTTTGATTGCTACTTTATTTCAGAAATATTTTCCTCCTAGTGCTAGACATGCTGCTTTGCAGAAACTTTTTGATTTTAAACAGGGAGAAGAAGATAAATTTCCTGAGTCATGGACAAGGTTCTATGCCTTGATTCATGCACATCCTGGATGTCCATTACCTAAAAATGAGCTTCTTGAAATTTATTACAATGGACTAAATGATGATTCTAGGACATACCAAGATAGTTTTGCTGAATGTGTTTTCAGGAAAAGAACTCCTGAAGAAGCTGAAGAATTAATGGCTAAAATAAGCAAGAATTATGATGATTGAACTTCAACTAAGCTAATTACACCTGAGCCTACTACACCTAAACAAATTGTGCCTGAACAAACTCCAACACCAACACCAAAGAAGAGGGAATGAATGAATTAAATGATGAAGTGATGAAAGAAGCTAAGAAATGTCTTAAGGAGAAAGGTATTAGATCTGAAGATGTGAAGAATTTACCTTCTATAGAAGAATTATGTAAGCCAATTTTCCACTCATCCACTATTGAGGTACACTCCCTCCAACACTTTGATGAAGGTGATATTCCCTATGGTAAACCTCCTGATCAATGCTTAGAGGAACTTGACATTTTTATTGTTAAACAAGGTAATTTTAATAAACAAGTTTAGAATCATTTTGTCACATCCCAAGATTTTCCAAATCTTGTAATGTGAAAAATAAAATAAACAAAATAAATTATTGTTGAATTTTAGGGTGAAAATAAACTTTTGTTTCTAAAAGGAAACTTAAAATCCCATCTTGAACAAACTTTAATTAGAGTTTTGAATCCAACTAAAATCCAAATCAAGAGAAATGCATTCCTCATAAAATGCATCTAGAAATTTAAACACTTGGAAAATAAATCCAAACCCTAAACCCTAATGGAATAAAAATCATTTCCAAGTTATCTCCAAGCCTATGGATTTGATCCATATAAACATTTGTCAACAAACATTTACAAATGATCAAGAATGACCAATAGAAATATTATAAAGCCATATAAATTGGTTTCACTTAATTTGGAACCATAAATAAAAACTTATGAATTAATAAGATAAGGAATTGAATTTTCAAAGCTAATAAAGCCCTTATCTAAAATCCATACCAAATGGTGAGCAAATAATCCTAAAGATATTTAAAAGGATAAATAAATCTCAAATAAGATTTTACAAATTGGAATCACCAAGTTTGGATCTCTAAATAAAAAGATATGGATTTTATAAGATGGAGAAAGAAATATTAAATAAGGATTATTTAAAGAACAAATCAAACCTTGGCCTAAGCCATAAACAAATGGAATGAATATAATCCAAAACCCAAATAAAATAAAAGGATAAAGAATTTTCCAAAATAAAATAAAATGGCATTAACCATTCTATCCCTATAAAGACAAATCTCTAATAAGAATAAATATATAATGCATGAGAAAATAGTATTTTGGAATTTACCCAAGTGAAATAAAAGTTGTCTAATTCAACTTAATTAAGATTAAAAGAAATCTTCCAAATAAAATTATGGAAATAAAACTATATTTAAATTCCATTGGAATTAAAACAAATACCCAATTCAAATGATTTATGAATCATAATAAATACTTTCCAACTAATCCAAGATGAATATTTTGACACCCTATTAATCAAATAAAAACCTACTGAAAGGATTTGGAAAGTTTAAAAGAATTTAAATGGTGTTTGAAATATTATAAAAACCTATTTGATTTAATACAAGGACCTACTTTAATAATTAAAAAGACCCAAAAAGGAATAAAATTTTATTCCAAAATTGACATCAGAATGTGCTACTAATCAATATTTAAACCTACACAAAATCTGGCAAAGGTTTGAATTCAAATGAGTGTTTGAATTGCTTATTCAAAATCAAAATAGAAATGGAAATAAAAAAGAAAAACAAAGCAGTATAAAAAAGAGAACAAGGTCGAACCAGCCCAGCTAAGCCCACCTGGCCCAGTCCAGCCCAGTTCCTCTCCTCCCCCGCAGAAAAACGATTCGAACCAGCTAACTCACCCGCCGCGTCACTGACAGATGGACCCCATCTCCCTACTCACTCTTTCGCTGACGCCGGACCCCACTGCCACCTCACCTTCTTCATCCCCGCGGTGACAATGCCCCCCTTTCCTCCTCGTCGTTTCTTCCGTTAAACGCTGACGTCAATATGCCTTAATGCCGCGTTAATCCCTCGATGTGACCATGCAGTAATAAACGCCAGGCTTCCCTCTCCCTTCTCCCACAGACCACACCCCACAGGAGCCACCAGGCTGCACAAATTTCTCCCTCGAAGCTCCTCTGCCGACGACACTCCGGCGACAATTCCGACCGAACCCTGCCGCCCCTTGCCTCCTCGACCAAGCTCACATACTCCCCACCTCCTGGCGCATATCCTCGTAGCACCAGCTCGCCCCCGCATGCCCCGCAGCCTCGGTTCCGTCCATGTCTGAGCGCCACCGAGAATGAACTCGACTCCGGCGAGCTATAGCCGACGACCTCGTGCGCCCCTTGCTCACTGGTGAGTATTCTCGTGATCCTTGAACTCGTGTGCACCTTCCTTATGCGTTATTTTTCTTGTTTGCGTCCCAGAGACCCGCCTTCGACCACGGCCGTGCGTGCCCGAGCCCGCAAGCTACTCCGGCGAGCAATCCCCACAACACCAACGCGCCCCTCGACAAGCAGAAGGCACGTTGAGCTTCCCCACGCCACGGTGAACCTGGTGAGCCAAACCTTTCTCTCCCTCACTTCCTGTAACCTCCGCAACGCCATAGCCAGACACGCCGCTGCCACCTGCCGCCGCCAGCGCCGCCCGTCTCTGGCAAGCGTGCTGTGCGCCGTGCGATTAAGATCCAGCGGCTAGGATAGAAACTAGACGAAGGGGTAGGTAGCACCTCTGCGCCGTGTGATGTAACTTAAATCCAACGGCTGCCATCGCACGATCCAACCGAAGCGATACCGACGAATTAAAACACGCCGCGTGTCACAGAATCTGATTTAAAATCAGAATTTGATCTATTAGTTGCTCAATTTTGTAAAATCTATAACTTTTAATCTACACGTCCAAATTTTGCAAATTTTATATCAATGGATTCAGCAAGACAAGACCTATCCAAACATACACTTTTTTTAGTAAAAAGCTTCTGTTAAATTGTTTGTTTTTACAGAAACTTGTGTATGCATGTTTAGAATCTAAAAATTGTTCTAAAATGATTTTTGAAATAAAACCTTTGGCAAATTGTGTGTTTTGAACCTACTGACCATAGGAAACAAATTGTGGTTTCAAAAATGTATTTGGTGAAATAAAATAGTGAATCTTTGATTTAAAACATTTCTAGTCAAATAAAAATATGGTTTAATTATTAAAAATGGTTTTGGAAGAAAACCTTTGAGAAATGTTTTGGAAATAAACTCTCTGACCCTAAACACAAGGTTTTATGGTTTGAAAACATATTTTGTGAAACCTATAGAATGTTGCCTTATTAAAAGCATTTCTTCACCACATAAAATAATGACTTGGTTTAAAAATGGTTTATGAAGTAAATCTTATACAAATGATTTTGCCACTTTATAAAATGACCATTAGGTGTTTTCAAATATTTGTGAACCATTAGAAACCACTTTTTCAAATAAAACAATCCTTGACATGCTTGCATGTATTGCTTTGTTTTTATCATTTTATGTGATGAATTGCTTGAATGGTAGATTGAAATATTGTTTGCTTGATTGAATTATAGTGATTCGAAGAGTGTGAGTATTGCAAGGACAAGGAGTGAACCTATATTCTCTACCAAAAAGGCAAGTGATGCTACATACTTTTGTCCCATTATTTTCACTATGCATTAGTGATATTTCTAAGTAGGACTTGCATGGAATTTTGCTAAGTGTAAACTATGCAATGGGAAAATCCTAGTAGATGTAACCTTAGTAGAAATTTCCTAAGTTAAGATCCCTACTACTATCATGCTTAGCTTAGCTAGTAGAAAACAAGGGTGGAATATATATATTCATGCTATGGAAAAATTTCTAAGTCTGAGGACTTGTGTTTTGATTAATAAAACAACTAAGTTAATGAATCACCTGGGTGGAATGGAAGGAATGGTTTGTGTTGAGTGGTTACACAAGGCCAGGGGACTGGTGAACCTTGTGTATCTCACTTGTGGATGGCCACCCAGGAACAAAGAGATTTTAGAGGCCAAATGTTAAGAAGCTTCTAGTGCAGCCACTTGGCAATATGGGCTCTGCCAGGATCACATAGGTTGCTAGAACTTAGCCATTTGGACAGTTGGTGGTAGTGGGATGATAGGTTGGAACGCGTCCATTTGGTCTAAGGGAAGGCTTCTAAAAGGTCCTGTCTTGGTGAAAATCAAGGCTTGTGGGGAAAGTGCACCACCTCTGCAGAGTGAAAAATCTAAGTACTTAGCCATGTACCTGGCAAAGGACAATTTGAGCATCAAGACATGGAAGCTATCAAGAATCTCATCATCCAAATTTCTAAGTTAAAATCTTGTGGGAGAACAAGGGATTGAAAGGATCACCAATTTCTATTGGGAGATGCCTTGGGAAAGATTTTGTCAAAGCAAAAACTTAGTGTTTTCAAATGATAAGGAAAATCTATTTTGAGCAATGCAAGCCTAAGCTCCACTTAGCCCAATGCATATAGATGATATACTCCACTATACTACCATAGTATCACTTGCCAATACAATTCAAATGTATTGACCCTTGTGGCTGTAACTTGTTATGTTGCAGGTTTGTCTTGATATTAGTGAAGTAGGATTACAAGTCTACAACCAACATGTCTGCCTGTGGCACTTTGAAGATGAAGGACCCCATGCTTATAGATATTCTGCTGCAATGTAATGTAATAGCCAAATGAGCTATGTAAGATGTAATGAATTATTTTATTCCTGGTTATAAAGTTGTATTATGACCTTTGTTTCTTAATATTACATCTTAACTGTGGATGCTAGCTATTGATCCAGGGACTAGCATTGTAAACACAGGGATCTCTACCTTATTAAAGGTTGGGAACCTGACACATTTATTGGAAAACTCTAGAGCTATTAATGAGTTGAAAGATATTGTGGAAAGAACTGCTAATGATGTCAAAATTCTTGTTAAACACTTCCAACTGGTTCAAACCCAAATTGATCAACTTGCTAAGGTACAAAAAGATATGCTAGTTAATGCTTCCGGAGATAAACATGCTTATGGAATTAGAACTAGGAGTGGTACAGCCACTCAAGATCCTTTATATACTGAAGGACACCCTAAAATAATTGAGCAGGATTCTCAACAAGCTGAAAATAGTGGTAGTCCTCATAAGAGAAAGAAAAAGAAACATAAAACAGTTGAGGAACCTCCTAAACCTGCTATATATCCTAATAGTATATCTGTATCTGATGCTGAAACTGAAAGTGGTGATAAAAATGATGCTCCTGATAAAGAATAAATTGAAGAAGAACCTGAGAAGCACACTAAGAACACTTAGTACACTAAGGAATATTTTATTGCTAATAAACATGGTAGTGAAAGAGAACCTTGGGTGCATAAACCTATGCCTTTCCCTAATAAGAAACACAAGTCAAAGGAGGAAGAACACTATAACAAGTTTTGTGAGTGGATGAAACCTTTATTTTTGCAAATTCCTTTGATTGATGCTATTAATTTGCCTCCTTATTCAAATTATATGAAGGATACTGTCTCTAATAAAAGGAAGATTCCTAATGAGGAAATTTCTACTTTGTTTGCTAATTATTCCTTCAATGGTAAGGTTCCAAAGAAACTTGGCGATCCAGGTATTCCAACTATTCCTTGCTCTATTAAGAATAGTTATGTTAGAACTGCTTTGTGTGATTTGGGAGTTGGAGTTAGTGTTATGCCTTTTTCTCTCTACAAGAGACTCCGGCTAGAAAAGTTGATACCAACTGATATATCTTTGCAAATGGCTGATAAGTCAACTACTATTCTTGTTGGTATATATGAGGATGTTCCTATTCAAGTGGCTCATAATTGCTTGGTTTTAACTGATTTTGTTGTGGTTGAGATGCCTGAAGATTATAATATGTCTATTATTCTTGGGAGAACTTTTCTTAATACTGCAGGTGATGTCATCAATTGTAATCAAGGAAAAGTAACTTTCAATATTAATGACAAAGAGCATATTGTCTATTTCCCCAAGAAGATTGATAAGAGCTATTGCCTGAATTCAGTTTTGAAACTATTATGATTGGGACTATTGCTATCAAGTTTGAGGTAACATAATCATTTTGTGAAGTGCAAAGTTTTGTTTCATTTTAAATTGTTTTGGTAACAATACTTGATCAACCTTGTTACAAAGGGATTCTAATGAACAAAACAATGCTTTCACAATGGTTATACTAGCTCACTTTTATTTTTCTCCTTTCCAATCTTTGCTCTTCGTCTTGTTAGTCTTAGTTTTGCTAGTTGTTTGATTTTTAGAGTGTCTTAGAACTTCTATAGTTTTGGTTTTTGTTTGCTTTTGCTTCTTCTAAAAAATCTTTTTCTGTGAGAAAATCAATTTTCATAACCTGAAAATTGGCCAAAAATAAAGTTTCCCGAAAAATTTCAGAAAATTCATATTAAATTTTTCCTCGAAAAAAGGGGCAGAGGGACACCTACATTGGCCTAGGGGGACACACCAGGCCTTTGGAAAACCACACCTTTGGAGAAGTGTTTGAGAGTGATGCACCTAGGAGGACAAGGCCTTCGAGATCATCCTCCCGAGCTAGATCATCATAAAATGAGGATCTTATTACGCCGCGCTTTGGCAACAAGGGAGATGAGGGGGATGCGCACCCTTCTACCTTCCCTTGTTTTACCTTTTTGCGAGCTGCAGGGATTCTCAATGATTTCCTAACTCTGGTTCAGAGGGTTGGACTAACTGATTATATGCAGGATGAGAGTGAGCAATATGCTTTGCTCACCAAAACTTTTGTGGAGAGTTTCTCTTTTACTAACAACCCTTTTAGGACAGATGTGTCATTCGAAATCTATGATAAGCCTATCACCATGACATTGAAGAAATTTTGCGAAATTTTGGGTATTGGCATGGCTGGGACGGTGAAGAAGATTCAAGCTTGACCTGCTGATTTGTTGGATCTCTACCGTGGGGTAACTAATGATGATGACCGCATAGCCCAACGCGGAAAGATAAGAAATATTCAACTCCCAGCTATCAGATATTTTGCTTATTATCTTGCCACTAGTATTCTTGGTAGGGAGAACGCTAGCAATATTTCCAACTATCATTTGGCCTTTCTAGATGCTACACTCAACAATGAAACCAGGTATAATCTTGGTTCTCTCATTGCTCGTCGCCTAGCTGCTAGAGGACCCATTTATGGGGGTATTATTGCTGCACGTGTAGTTGTTGCCTTAGAAATTTCTAGTGATACAAATGATACAATTTTGGCTCCTCGGAGGATTGATCTTGCTTCCATGAAAGCGCATCACTTTTTCACTGCCAGCTCTACCCTTGAGACTTTGGTTTACATGATGATGTTTATTGATGGGGAAGAGAGGGAAATTTCTTTGCCACAAGCCAGTTTGTTCAGTATTTGCAGGGGACCTTGGTCACGCTCCAAGGAGGAGATGGATTAGCAGCTGAGCATTCGTGGTTTCCACGGACACTACCAGGGGGACGCGCCCTCTTATGACCACTCTGTGCACTATACATGGGCTTCCTCGAGCATGTACCAGGATGAAGGGGCCTCTTCATCACATTATGGAGGCTTACCTTCTTGGCCAGGCTGGGATTGAGCCCTACTTAGTCCAAAAGCCTAAGCTTGGGGGGAGGTATATCGACATCACACTCATTTATATATCATGTTTCGTCGGTTCTTTGTGTATTGATGTTTCATTTTCTTTTTGGTTTTTGCTCCTGCTTTCCCAAAACACAAAAAGACCAAAAATATTTGTGTTGTTTCTCTTGGTTTGTTTCTTTGCCTTTTTAGCTTTGGTTTGCCTTAAGAAAAATCCAAAAAGATTTTGCTTTATTTGTTTTTGCTTTTAGTGCTTGCTTTAAAAATCTAAAACACCAAATATATTTGTTGTTCTTCTTTGGTTTTGTGAAGTTCGTTGCAGGGTTCAGCAGTTCTCAATGGAATTTGGTTTCATATTATTATTCAAGCCACACAAGTGAAGAGCAATAATTAAGGTTAATGACAACTCGAGGTGTGGTAAGAGGCTGGTAATGAACTCTATGTGTCTTCATTTTTGTACATATACTCATAATTGTGGGCATGCTTAGTATGTTCATGTAAGGTGTATGTTATTTATGGATTCTTAGTAGTTCTTGATCTCTTATGATTAGCTCCAGCTTGCTAATAGTTTGTATCATGTCATATGAATGTTTGCTTGCATTGTTCTATTCATACCTTGGTATGACATTGTGGTATCCTCCTATGAATGTTTCATTTGAATCGACCTGGTACATGCTCACGCATGCATATGACTGAACAAAGTCAGTTAAGAGTCGATGATTTATTTTGCCTCAGAGTTCTTGTATCACTTTTATGCCATAATTATTTTTGTTTTGTTGCAAGCATGATTATGACAGTTATTGCTCTCTTGTTTGTCGCTCCATTTCTATTTCTAGCCTTCACATGCACTGAGTATGAGCTCTACTCGTGCTTCCAACTCCCCAAAACCAAACTTGTCAAAAGTGTCCACCATACCTACCTACTAGCATCCTTTGCTATTCCGTGCATATTTATTATGCCTCGTTTTCTTACAAATAAAATGTTTGCTTGTTATGGGAAAGTTAGTTAGTAAAGCTCTCACGAACTTGATGGCACAATTTAAATTCTTGCACTTAATAAACCTGAACCAGTATGACTGTCCATCAAAGTTATATGCTTCCAAATTATAGGCTGGGAGTTAGCAGAACCGTGCTGTCACGGGGAACGCTTTCAACACCTATAAATACATACCCAGTTGATATCATGCTCTTTTGTTTACGGATATCGTCGGTGTGAATTAAAAGGGGAGCTTGTAAGTCCATGGAGTTATGTATATGTGTTAGAGAAACGCATGGTCCGCTAGCCTAAGCCATGCCTAATCATGGTGGAAACTTGCAGCATCACCATAATGAGCAATCTATGAAGCTTTCTTCTTATAAAAAAATAGAAAGATATTGAAAAAATGAAAGAGAGAAAAAAAGCACCATTTTCCCATGGTAAATAAGAAGATTGTTGAGATGCTCATTGTATGCATGCCTTGTCATTTTGATTATGGGATAGCTCATGTATCATGTGCAAGGGGTACCCCATTGGCGGTTCATATGATACGCATGTATTTACTATGACAAGAACTTACCGACAACTAAAGTTGAGTAGCATGAGGAGCAGCCCTCGTACTCAAGGGACATGATATTTCCAGTTTATGGTCTGTCAAGCATATAAATCATATTGTACCTCACTTTCACCTTAACCATCTAAAGATGCCTATGATAGGGGCAATGAGAGCTCAAAGATAATGAGTATCATACTTTCAGCATTTGGAAGCCTTTCAAACTTTTCAAAACCTTTTCACTTCCTTGTTGAGTCACCACTTATTCTATGAGCACCTTCTTGAGAGCATAGTTTTCATTCTTAGTATAATGTTCTTGTCTCAAAACTTGGTTAATTATGTCATAACTTTGATGCTTGTATCTTTGATATCTTTACTTCTAGTCTTCACTTGAACTTCAGAGGTGCCTTGGTATTTATGTTGTGCTTTGCAAACAAAGGCAAGCGACATACCACTCTATCATACCTTTTTATGAGCATTGCAATGTTGCTTATGTTTATGTTTCTTGCTACTTATTATTATTGAGTTGGAATCTCTTCATAGCTTGCAATGATTATTTAGTAGACTTAGCTGCATACTTCTTATCATGAATTGTCTAAGTATCTACTCATGTGTTGAGAATATTTACATCATATGAAGAAAATGTGTTCGTGAAAGTTCTTTTATTGCACTCAGTTTTCAACTGAATTGCTTGAGGACAAGCAATAAGCTAAGCTTGGGGGAGTTCATATGTCCAAAACATATCTACTTTCCTGAACACTTTTGCTATTGTTTCTCCTCTAAACTTGTGTGATTTGGATACAACTAACATGGACTGACGTTGTTTTCAGCAGAATTACCTTGGTGTCTAGTTTTTGTGCAGAAAATCAAGTATCAGGAAAAATCCTGGAAAATATGCCAAAAATCCTATACCACCAGAAGACTCACGAAGCGAGAAGACGAGACGGAGGAGGGCCACGAGGGCCCCACACCCCTTGGTCGTGCGGGCCAGCCCAGGCCACGCCTGGGAGGAGTGTGGCCACCTTGGGCACCCTCTCGGCCTCCCTATTCACCTACATAAATCCTTTTGACCTAAAAACTCAGGGGGGTTCAACATTTTTCTAGAACGAGTTCCGCTGTGCTGCCGCCACCAAAAACCGCCATTCGGAACCAAAAACTTCGTTCTGGCACCCTACCGGGACGGGGAATTTGGAGGGGATCATTGTCATCATCATCACCAACGCCTCTCCATCAACCGTCCATGTTTCCCCCATCCATGAGTGAGTAATCCCCCGCTGTAGGCTATGGGGATGGTAGGGATTGGATGAGTTGTATCATGTAATCGAATAAGATTGTTAGGGCATGGTTCCTAGTATCTTTATTAGTGCTATTTGACTTTGTTGCAACTTGTTGTGCTTAATGCTTGTCACTAGGGCCCGAGTGCCATGATCTCAGATCTGAACTTGTTATTTATTAATGATGATAGTATTGTTTGTGATCTTATCTGTAAGTTGTGTACACATATCATAGTCCGGATCCAAAGGCCCCGAAGTGACAGAAATTGGGACAGCCAGAGGGGATGGCTGTGATATGAGGATCACATGTGTTCACGGAGTGTTAATGCTTTGCTCCGATGCTCTATTAAAAGGAGTACCTTAATTGCCAGTAGATTCCCTTGAGGTCCCGCTGTAACGGGCTGGTCGGACAAAAGATGTCGTGCAAGTTCTCATTGCGAGTATGTATGACTATATATGGAACACATGCCTATGATTGTTTAGTACTTGGATGCTTTATCTTATTTATCTGTAATTGCCCTAGATCTTGAAGTTACATGAATAGTCTCGTCCATGCAATGCCCGTCCATCCATCCCTATGCCTATCGCACTCATATCCTACTGTTTGCTACTATTGTTACCATTGCTTTTGTTCTACTGCTGCTATTACTTCGCTATTGCTACTACAAAACTGTTGCTACTAATAAACTGCTGTGAGCAAGACTATTTTCAGGTGCAGCTAAATTAACAACTCAGTTGTTAAGTCTTATAAGTATTCTTTGGCTCCCCTTGTGTCAAATCAATAAATTGGGTTATACTACCCTCGAAGACTGTTGCGATCCCCTATAATTGTGGGTCATCATTAACTCACTGCTTAATGGAATAGAAGAGTTACTCCCTCTGTTTTTTATTACTTCGCGTTCTAGGATTTTATTAAGTCAAACTTTTTCAACTTTGACCAAGAATATAGGAAAATATATAAACATTCATTGTTGTAAATACATATATTATGAAAATATAACTTACAAAGATTTCAATACTATAAGTTTTATATCATAGATACTTTTATTTTTTGCTAAATATTTGGTCAAACTTTAAAAAGTTTGACTTTGACTAAACCTATAATGCGATCTAATTGTGAACGGAGGGAGTATATTAAATAAAATATATGTTAATAACAAGAGGATCATAAGGATGATTTTTGAAGATATAGTTACCAAGAAAAATTCTTATTGGATCAAGTAGGCATAATCATTGAATAACATCTCTTAGTCAAATGGAACTTCTAAGAAGATAATTATAGTACAAGTTTAGTGTAGTATTGATAAAAGTCCTTGATTAATCAACTGGAACCTAAGCCATAAATGATCAAAATATTATAATGATCATGCTTAATCCACTAGGAGTGATTGACCATATGATACATAAGTGACATTGGTGGAAAAAACATGATTAAACCCTAGTATAGATATGATATCTTAGGATGAGACATAACAAGTCATAGTGGTGTAAGATAATGTTGGAGTGTAATCATTGGAGGTAGCTAAAGATAGGGTGGTAGGACCAAGCTCATACCAAAGCGGCATTAAATTACAAAAAAGAAAAGCCCCACTACACAGAACTATTCCTCAGAGCAACCAGAACAACACCAGTAGTCCAACCACTCCAATAGCAACGCCTTCAAGAAGAAAACAGTGCACAAGCACCGTCGTCGCCCGATCAAAGATCATAGGTTTTCACCCTGGAGAAAGTCCTCACTCGCAAAACAATGCCTTCAACAAGGCCATTGCCAGACACAACCAACTAATGCCAGATCTTGGATTTTCACCCTGCAAGGTAAGACTGGGAACTCCTCTTGGGTTGTCTCCCCCACAAACAGTCGTTGATGCGAGTCACAGATAACGCAACCAGTTCCTCGACACCACAAAGACTCAAACCACCATCACAGCACTCATGTTCCTCCTTTCTTGACATTCTCCGCCTCTGACTTCACCATAGATCGTCGAAGACATGACACATGATGGTAACAGATAGCGAGCTTCATAGCGCCTACCGATACCAAACAAAAAAAACATGGGTACGTGACGAATACCTTCCGATCCAGCCATCTCCGGACATATTCGCCCATGGAGTTCGGCGCGGAGCCTTCCTAACACGTCGGTCGGCATCGGATCACCAAGGGCAAGTGACAAGCAGATCTTCATCTTGGCGCGAAGGAACTCTAGGACCGCCCGCTTTATTCGCAAGACTTGCGGCCCCACTTGCCAGTCACCATCCAGCAGGAGAGAGCAACAAAGGAGGGGCCAACAAGTACTTGGTTACAGAATCACCGGCGTGCCCGAGGTCACCGCCAGAATCCACTGTCGAAGCCCTTGTTGGACCAAACGACCCAGATCAGAACAGATCTTGGTCATCCAGGCACGTGTCGCCGCCTCCTCGTCGGAACGGCCCATGGCGACGCATCGCCGCCTCCTCGTCTCCTCTCCTCTGGAGGGCCTCAGGCCCCGGCCTCCCGGCCACGCCGCCCAGTGCTCGCCGCCGGCGCCCCACCATCCCCCATGAAGCACCACCTGGGACACCTCCCCTTCCCACCGCCAGTTCCGACGAGATGGGTGCCGCCACCGCCGCCGGAGACGGCAGCAGCGACGGCCAGGAGGATAGGGATCAGGGGAGGCGGGAGGAAGGGAGGGAGGGATCCTCCGGAGTCGCCCGAGGGAGGAGCGACCCGGGAGGGAGATGCGTTTCGGGAGGAACATACGTAGCAGCCTAACCCGATAATTAAACCGTTTTCTCTATACGACCCAACCTGATATGCGCTTCCTTCAGAACTCCCGATTTCAGATAGAAGCCCCTGCCGCGTCTATCGAATAGTCCCACATTGCTTCCTTAAATCGAGATCGACCACTTTATATACTTTGCAGATTGTCCGGAATCAACAAGTCAATCTAAAATCGATGATGCCAAGACAAGCACGATACAGAGAGAGATAAAGACGGGCCAGATGCAGAGCATATCGAGGCAATCACGGATCGAGGCAAGCGCCGAGGCGGGGGACGTGTGCGTGCTTTCGGCGCAGAGACCGAGGGAAGAGAGATGGGCCTGCCCATCCCCAACAGAGGAGAGGGGGCGCGTCTATGGAGTGGACCGCTGGCGCCAGCGAGTATCTGCAGCGGGGAGCAGTTGAAGGAAGAAAACGAATGGAGAGAAAAGGAAGATATGAGGGCCGACGGGATTGTGGTCATGTGTGTGGGTGTTCCCATGGATCGAGGCAACCGCTGAGGCGGGGAAGAGATTTTTTTCAGTGGATGCTTGGCTACGTGCGGAGGCGGACTGGTCGGGGACGAGCTCGGGGTCGTCGTGGGCCTGTGCGTCAGGGACCGAGGGCGAGGGTGGCGCGCATGCCGGCGGTGGCGTACATGGGTGGAGGCCGCAGAGAGGGGAGCGGGGGTGGCGGGGTGAGAATAGGATGGGGAGAAAGATATTGACGAAGGGAGAGGCAGTTGTGGTGCCAATCGAATGGAGAGAAAAGGAAGATATGAGGTGCGTGTGTGAGTTACCGTGTTGGGTTGAGTGGGTCGTGGTGGGGTGTTGTGTCTGCTGTGTGTATACTAAATCAGCTACCTTAGAGATGGATGGATTCTTTGACTAGCGGGGAGCACGAAGCGCTGATGGATTTGTGGATGCTATTAATTTGTTAACTTCGTTTGTAACCTTGTAATTTTTGTTTCAGACTTTTGTCAGAAATTATCCCTTTGCTTTCTTTTCTATTGAGTTGGGACACGAGTAAGGGCCAAACAACTGAACCGTGTGCCTAGGTGTGAACTAATGCATCATCAGTTCCCTATGGTTCCATATCGATTCTAGATTGGATAGAAATTCATGAATATTCTGAAACATGTTAGGATAAACCTCATGGATGTGGACTCTGCATTCTCCACAACTGGTACTTGCTTTTGATTCGTCTCTTCTTATTTTCCAAAGGAACAGTGGGTGATCACCATGGTTTAGTTCTTTAATGCGGTACAACAAACTGAAACGGACGGAAGATTGACATTAGGAGTTCTATTTAAGATTGACATTAGGAGTTCTATTTCCAGTCAAGTATCGTTGCATTATTGCTCCTCCATGAAATCGGGGTCGTATGAGAAACCAGGTTGAGAGAAATCGAGGTCGGATATCTAGTTCCTCTTGCCGGAGGAGGGCAGCGGCATCGGTCCCCTGGATCGAGCCCTATGCAATTGGGAGGGAAGAGACCAGCCGGTCTGATGTGAATCTCACGTCGGAGGGCCTTGCTGTTTTTCATGTTCTGCAGTTCCTCTTGGTCTGAAACCTGAAACCTGGATACAATTCCTTTGTTATTGTTGATATTTGGTGAAACCGGTAGCTGCCAAGACGTCGATTCATTCCTAGAAACACCTCAATTGGAGGTCGGATGTGAGATATCTTTCTATACACCTCGGCCTTGACGGAAGCGAAGGCGTTTGCAAAGTGAAGTGAGGTGGTGATGATGGCGATGCATGGATTTAGCGTGTAAATTTGGCCTCGCTTTAGCAGCGGGTAGAGGAAGCAGGGCGATGCGTCAGACCGTAGAGTGGTCGGCACGCACAAGGTGGATGATTTTTATGACATGTCGTGGCTCTACTTATGACAAGTGACTGTGTATGTTTTCACGACATACATTGAAAGAACATGTTGGGCCCCCATGTGTGATTTTGGTAATTGATGACAATCTTTATGGACTAATGTGTGTATTAAGTTGTACTTGTAGGAATTGTCCATTGGCATTGCTTGGAGCATGTGTTGACTTCAAGATAGATGAAATGAGAAGAAGATGTGTTGTGCAAGCTCAAAATGCGCCATCTATAGAAGATCTCATGTTTGATGCTTGCCATCCTCGGTGATCATGGATCGATGATGAGGAATCAAGAAAGGTGTCCATCTTGAGAAGGACAAGATCGTCTACATCAATCTCAAGTGGATTTCTCAAGGCAAAGGTATAATATTGATAGGTTTTCCCTTTTGCCGGTCTCATGTTTGTTGGGAGACCGGGTTTAGGATAGATAACCGTACTATCAAGAAGGGCTCTCGAATGAGTAACTCGGTCACATCGTTCGGAGAGAGATCAAAACTTTGCATACTTGCATCATCATATTTGGTTGTTATTTGGTCTTATCCATGTGAGGATATAGAGCTTGTGGTAATCTCCATAACAAGCTCTAGTCCATCAAAAACGGATTTCCCTTTTATATCTTATTGCGTTTTGATCTTGGAGGTTTTACCGGTTTGTATTTTAGAGATAGGTAAAACCTTCCATTATTTGGTTCTTACTCATGTGAGGATTTAGAGCTTGTGTTAATCTCCATGACAAGCTCTCGTTCATCGAAAACGAATTTCATATGCATTTTCTATTACGTTTTTTATGTTGAAGGTTTTATCGGTTCATCTTTTTGATAGAGGTTAAACCTTTAGTCATTTGGATCTGTCCTCCCTTGCTGGACTATAATGTTTCTTTGCATTATCTTTTAGAGCTTGTTGTCCTCTTCGAAACGAGCCCAAGATCATCAAAATCGGAGTCTGGATGCAAAAGTTATGGCCGTTTTCGTTCAGGGATGACCGGTAGTACGGACCAGTCCGTAGTCCGAGGTCCGGTAATCGCCGTAGTACCGGTCGGTACTGAAAAAAGTGCGTTTGGCGACCTGGGATCCCCAGGGATTGTCCGGTAGTACCGGGAATGTCCGGTAGTATCGGGAATGTCCGGTAGTACCGGGATTTGCGCTTTTTTGGCTTCAACGGTTGGATTTTCGGGGAACCTATTTAAGGGGCCTTCTTCCCCAATGGTTCCCTAACCATTCTTGCAAGTTTTCCCCTCCATTGTTGACCTTCTTGATCTTGCTTTCCCTCAATCCCTCCAATGATTCTTGCATATTCTTGAGGGATTTGAAAGAGGAGATCTAGATCTACAATCCCACCAATCAATCTCTCCTCTAAGTGAGGGGAACATATTGGGATCTAGATCGTGGAGTCTTTTGTGGATTTCCTCCATTGTTCTTCCTCTCTTATTCCCCCATAAGCTTTTGTAGCTTTGGTGGAATTTGGGAGAAGGATTTGAGCACCTTTGTGGTGTTCTTGCCATTTGCATTTGGTGCATCGGTTTGAGTTCTCTTTGGAGGATTTGATTTGAGTTACTCATTGAGCTTGTCCCTCTTGGGTTCTTGGAACCCTAGACGGTTTGTGGCCTTGGTGGCATTGTGGCCTTAGTGTCATTTGTTGGGAGCCTCAATTAAGTTGTGGAGTTTTGCCCCAACCTTGTGAGAGGTTCGGTTGCCACCGACAAGTGCACCGATAGTGGGCGTGGATCGATCCGTTGGGGTGAAATTCACCGGAGAATAAGGGAGGCCTTTTGTGGCATTGGTGGTTTGATACCACCCCCTCTCCAAACGAGACGTACTCCATGTTGGGAGGAACTCGGTAAAATATCGGTGTCCCCGCGTGCCTCGGTTATCTCTATACCCGAGCTCTTTACTTATGCACTTTACATTGTGATAGCCTTCGTGCTTGAAGTAATATATATCTTGCTATCACTTTGTTGTTTGTATTGCTTAGCATAAGTTGTTGGTGCACATAGGTAAACCTTAGTTGTTTCTAGGTTGTCCTTTACAAAGTAAACACTAGTTTAATTCCGCCTTTGTTGAGCCACTCTAGGAAAAGTTTTAATCGCCTATTCACCCCCCCCTCTAGGCGACATCCGTATCCTTTCAATTGGTATCAGAGCCCGGTCTCTCATTTTAGGCTTCACCGCCTTGAGAGTAAAGATGTCGGCTGGAGGATTAGTGCACAATGACATGCTCACATTCGATGGCACAAATTATGATGTTTGGAAAATATGCATGCTTAATTTATTTCGGGAAATTCACCCAATTATCGAGGGCTATCTATATGTGGGTTTCTCTTCTCCTATGGATACCCAAAACGAATCTTTAGAGGAGAAGTTGAACTCTCATATAGATGCTTTAGCTACTAAAATTCTTTTGCATGTTGTGAGCAATGTAGTTCTTTCGTCTATCATGCCTTATTCAAGCTCTCGTGAGATATGGACCAAGCTTCAAGATAAATATAGCAAGTCCAACATTATTGAGGATGATTGTGTTGCTTCCACTTCCGGTCGAGATGAGTTCTCATCGTCTACCACTTCACCAACATGTGATTTTTCGCAAGGTAATGATATGGTGAGTGGTGATAGAAATTGCAATATGGATAGTATGTTCACTATTTGTAATCCCTCATATCTATCTAGTTGCAATGATCTATCTTTGGACCTTAACACTTCTAGCACTCAAAATTCCTCACATGCTTGTGTTAATAGTCCATGCATATCATGTAGAAATGACTTGAATAAATCTCATCATGATATGCTTGTGTTGTCTTGTTGCCATGATAAAAATGCTTCAATTTCCTCTAGTGCTTGTGTTGCTAACCATGTAGAGGAAATCGAAGATTCTATGGGCCAAGACATGGTTTTGAATGGAGCTACAAGTGCAATCTCATCATCACCTTCTTCCGGTTCTCACATGTGCCTTATGGCTAAGGGAACAAAGGTAACCTCTTTGGATCCCATTGTATCTCATGATGATGATGATGAGGTTGAGAATGATAATGATGATTATCGAGGTAAGTATGATATTACCTCTATTAAGAAAATGGGTGAGGTTGTCTATAGTGCTCTCTACAAAAATAAAATTGCTTCCTCCAACATTCTTGAAATCTTGAATTATGCTATAGAAGGCAATGATCTTATTGAGGAGCAAGAAAACATAATTGATGAAAAGTTTGCACTTGAGCGTGAATATGCTAATGAACTTGCTCAAGTAAAGGACTCCCTTGAAGAAGAACAAACCACCAAAGAATCTCTTGAGGAGACTTTTACTCTAGAATTATCTAGAGTAAAGGAATACCATGATAGAGAACTTGCGGTGGCTAACTCCTTCAAGATTAAAAATGATGAACTTGAAGTTGCTTATGCTAAACTTGTTGAGGATTTTGAGCACCTCAAAAATGGCTCTAGGGTCATAAAGGGTGAGCTCATCAAACTCACCGAGTCACATGAGCAACTTAAAGCCTCATATTCAAAAGAGCTTGACAAGTTTCCCTCACCTCTTGCTAATAGTAATGATGCTTGTGCTACTAACTCTATTTCTTGTGAAGCATCTATTTTGAAGGAGAATGTTGAGCTAAAGGCTCAACTTGCTTTGCTAACTAGCAACTATGGGAAATTAGAAGAAAGCCATGTTAAGCTCTCAAGCTCGCATGAGGATCTCCTAGTCTCCCATGGTAGGCTAAAGTTGGCTCATGAGGCCATCATGTCAAAGGTAACATCTAGTGGGCCTCATGTGGACATTAGCACTATATCTACTCCAAATGTTATATTGCCATGTGCTAGTCCTTGTAATTCATCCTCTCACAACCATGCTATATCTCGTGATGAATTACATTCCATGCCTTGTTGCTCTAACAATGTAGCATCTACTTCCTCTAGTACTTGTATTGAAACTAACCATGTAGAGGAAATCAAAGAGCTCAAGGCTCAAGTCACTTCTTTGAAGAATGACTTGAAAAAGGGTCAACAAGGGAAGGCCGCACTCAACAAAATCTTGAGTGTACAAAAATCCCCCAATGACAAGAGTGGGCTTGGATTCAACTCCAGTGTCAAGAACAAGTCCACTATCAAGTTGAAGCACAAGGACAACAAGAAGAATGGCCAAGATCAAGTCAAGAATCTGGCCAACATTGTTTGCTTCAAGTGCAAGGAAGAAGGGCACCATGTTAGATCTTGCCCATTGAAGAAAAAGCCTCTTAGTGTGAAGCAACAAGGGAAGCGGCCTCAAGCTCCACCTCAAGTCATTAATGGGCCTCTTCCTAAGAGGACTACTCGAGCTCTTCCTCGAGTTGTGGCTTCACCTAAGAAGAAAGATGGCAAGAGTAGAACTTGCTACTTATGCCGTGAGAAGGGGCATATTTCTTCCTCATGCACTATTGGTATCTCCTCATCCAACCCTGTCATTATTGATGATGTTTATTCTCTTTGGAAGGATGAGGTTGGCAATATGTTTGCCAAATTTGTTGGTACCCAATGTGGTGTCAAGAAAAGATCCATTTGGGTTGCCAAGCCTATTGTGACTAAACTCTTAGGACCCAACTTGGTTGGGGACCAACAAACCAAAACTTGATCAATAGGTGTGTTTTGGAGGGCATTGGAGTCTTGGCTACATTATGAAGAATTGAGGGATCTTCATCAATTATTTTATTGTCAAGCCAAGCCATTTTGATTATCTTGATTATATTATATTTACAATGTTCCTCCTTGCGGTAACATATGCTAAACTCTTTACATTGAAAGTTACTCGCCCCTTTGTGCATGTGTTGGTTTTGTATCTTGCATGTTTTTGTACATGTTGTGCTATCCACTTAATTATCTTGAAATCAAGATTATTTGTGTATGATTAGGTGGCACACCATGTATGTGTGTTTCTTGTGTTTGAGCCTTGCTTGGTTATATTTGGTATCCTATTTGGCTCTTGTGAGAAATTAATGGATTATCCTATTTTGGGGGAGTGTTATGCTTAGGCATTCCACAATCCTAAAAATGTGTGTACATGAGGATTACCACCTAGTATTTATATTGGATTCTTGTCTAGTCTCTATGTGGTATAATTCTCATGAGAAATTTAAGTTTTATAATGTCCATTAATTATCTCTATTTGTATCCTTTTTGCCTCGTGTTGTTTTTATGGTAGTATCACATTATGGGGGAGTCTTATGCTTAGTGCATATTACAATCCTAGAAAATATGAATATTCGAGGTTATGTCACTTAGAATTGATATTGATAATTATCTAGCGCCTATGTGACACATTGGCTCATACAAGTTCCTATTTGCATGAATGGCTTTATTGATCTTATTTTGGATCTTGTATATGAGAATGTTTCTTGGTATGCGTTTCCTCATATTTAGATATATATATCCTCATGGAAACCATTTGCTTCAAGTTACTCTATTCACTAGTGATTGTGTGACTTGGGGAAGCTACCAAGAATCTTGTTCGAAGTATCATGCTCAATTTCTTATATTTAGTTATATGCTTCTTGTTGTGACTATGATCTTGGATATCCATGCAAGCTACCTTGGGAAAATTATTCTATTTCTTGTCCTTGGACAATGAGTACCCAACTTATGGTAGAATTTATTGATCATATTCACTTTGGCCCTTGCTTAATTTTATCCTATATTTGGCCAAGAAAATGTTTTGTGTTGTCTCCCAAGCCTTCCTTGCTTCTTGTGGATCTTCTTATTTTATTGATATCCTCTTGTGTTTTACTTATTATAGGTACTAGTGATGATCCCATTTGTGTGCATTTTGCATTTAAAAGGAAAATCCTACAAAATGCACTATCCATGGGGGAGCTATCCTATATTATTTAGAACACTCATATTTATGCTTCTTTGTTTTGATCCATATCGTGTTTTATGTGCTTGGAACCTCAATCTTTTCATTTTGGTACTTGTGCCATCATGCGAAGTTTGGGGAGTTTGGTTTCTTGTTGGAACCTTGCTCTTTTTGGGAGTTGGTTTTGTCACATTCCTTGTTTCTTGATTTGACCATTTTAGAATGAGATAAATCCTTAAGCATTTTTATTTCTATCTATCTTTTGCTCCTTGGATTATGCCTAGTTCATTTGTTGAAATTGTGATCTTTCATGTGTTGAATTGGTTCGTTGATACAATTTGGACATCGTTTGTCATGTCACACTCTTGTGTGTGCAATCTCGATATACTTGGTATTTTGTTCAAATTGTATCTCCTTTTTGGTTCTTGAAAGCTTCATGCATGCATATTTACTATATGATTATATTATGGCATGCTTGCTTTCTTTGATCCAATATATAGGGGAAACTCCACCAATTCCCATCGGCTAAGTTGTGCATGAAATTCAATTTCATATCAATGTGCACATAATTATGTGGAGTCTCTCCTATGTATTGTAGTTTCTCTAACTACTTTGGACCCAATAAGTTTGGGGACCATTTTGTACTTAATTGTGTTTTAGGTACATTGGAGATATATTGGATGCTTGTCTTTCAATTTTGAAGAAGTGGTGCGTACATGAAAAGTTGAGTCAAGCTATAGGATGATCAACGAATTCATATACTCTACATCCTACCAATTATATCTCGGTAACAAGTATCTCTTTCTCATGCTCATATATCTTGTTTCCAACCGTTTGTCGGTTGCCTTCTAGCATGAATTCATGTTTTTGTAATTGTTGTAGTTCTATCCATGGCTTTAAGAGAACTCTCTATTGTAAATGTGTATAAGTTGAGATGAGTACATATAGTTGGGACTATACAAAATCATGCATATGATCCTCCAATCCCAAATATATCAATCTAGCAATTTTATTGCCTATCATCTCCTCAACTTCTCTCATATGCAATAGTGAGATTTTGCTAGTCTATTTTCTCTTATGATACTTGTTGCCTTTCTTCATATATTTCAACTTTCAACTTTTCCCTTGGTGATAGTTGTAATATATGTAGTGTGTTTGTGTTTGAAGTCCATTATGTACAATAAGATATATGTGAGCCTTTGGCCATGCTTTGAAGCAAAAATCTTATTGATATATGTTATGACTTCATTTTTGCCTTTCATGTGCTTTCTTGTATAATCTTCTTGATGTGTGCATTTTTCTTCTTTGGAATATGTCTTTGTGATATTTTCCACTTAGATACATATACACATATGAGAAGATAATTTTAGTTGATTTTTAATCCTTGGAGACCACCTTTCTATTCCTTTTGATTCTTCGGTGGCTTCCAAATTTATTTTCCTATGAGTGCTTGTTCCTCTTGTTTGCATCTTTGGACACTCATATTTGTTCTTTCATGTCTTGCATTGTTAAATGAATTTGGATGAGTGAGGAGTCCATGACTATGCACCTCGTTCCCAAATGCAATTATCATAATTGGTGCATTCTCTTTGGGGAGCTCATCTAATTCATTTAATAATACTCATTTGCATTCTTTCACATTTGTTGTGTTTTAAATGCTTATGGGGGAGCAAGGATTCCATATTTGTGCATTATGTATTCCAATACATTTATTTTGAATTGTGCACAAACCTTGGGGAGCTTCTCTATTTGTTATTTAAAACACTCTTTTGCTCATATCATAATATCTTGTTGTTTCCATTTGGACTCATTTGTTGTTTTCAAATTGGTTTGTCGGACCTTGTAGTTGCTTGCATCATTTGACTTTATTTTTGCAATCTTCGGGTCCTCGATATAGTTCTACTCCCTCCCAAGTATTCATCATTGGATATGTGAAGTCACACCTTTGGAGGAATTATTACTATATTTGCCTTCTAGAACTTGTCACCCATTTCGGCAATTGATGCCAATGGGGGAGAAGTTTTAGAGGGTTTAAGGGAAGTTGGTTTATGCATTGAGTTTGTTCTTGTGCATTTGCTTCTCATGCTCTTGCATCTTTGTTGTTGCTTAGCATGTGGTATATAGAGGAAACTCCACCAATGATAATGATTGGCAATATATGCAATGAAATTCAAGTTCATCACACATGCATAGATTGTGGGGGAGTTTGCTCTATATATGATGGTGGTACCAATATCACATACTTTTGTAGTATTTGATATTGGTATTACCATTTTATTCATTAAAATTCCTTATATAAACCCTCTTAAGGGGATTGTCATCAATTACCAAAATGGGGGAGATTGAAAGAACATGTTGGGCCCCCATGTGTGGTTTTGGTAATTGATGACAATCTTTATGGACTAATGTGTGTATTAAGTTGTACTTGTAGGAATTGTCCATTGGCATTGCTTGGAGCATGTGTTGACTTCAAGATAGATGAAATGAGAAGAAGATGTGTTGTGCAAGCTCAAAATGCGCCATCTATAGAAGATCTCATGTTTGATGCTTGCCATCCTCGGTGATCATGGATCGATGATGAGGAATCAAGAAAGGTGTCCATCTTGAGAAGGACAAGATCGTCTACATCAATCTCAAGTGGATTTCTCAAGGCAAAGGTATAATATTGATAGGTTTTCCCTTTTGCCGGTCTCATGTTTGTTGGGAGACCGGGTTTAGGATAGATAACCGTACTATCAAGAAGGGCTCTCGAATGAGTAACTCGGTCACATCGTTCGGAGAGAGATCAAAACTTTGCATACTTGCATCATCATATTTGGTCGTTATTTGGTCTTATCCATGTGAGGATATAGAGCTTGTGGTAATCTCCATAACAAGCTCTAGTCCATCAAAAGCAGTTCCTTTTATATCTTATTGCGTTTTGATCTTGGAGGTTTTACGGTTTGTATTTTAGAGATAGGTAAAACCTTCCATTATTTGGTTCTTACTCATGTGAGGATTTAGAGCTTGTGTTAATCTCCATGACAAGCTCGTTCATCGAAGCAATTTCATATGCATTTTCTATTACGTTTTTTATGTTGAAGGTTTTATCGGTTCATCTTTTTGATAGAGGTTAAACCTTTAGTCATTTGGATCTGTCCTCCCTTGCTGGACTATAATGTTTCTTTGCATTATCTTTTAGAGCTTGTTGTCCTCTTGAACGAGCCCAAGATCATCAAAATCGAGTCTGGATGCAAAAGTTATGGCCGTTTCGTTCGGGGATGACGGTAGTACGGACCAGGGTCGGTAGTACGGAGGTCCGGTAACCTTCAGTAGTACCGGTCGGTCTTGAAAAAAGTGCGTTTGGCGACTGGGATCCCAGGATTGTCCGGTAGTACCGGGAATGTCCGGTAGTATCGGGAATGTCCGGTAGTACCGGGATTTGCGCTTTTTTGGCTTCAACGGTTGGATTTTCGGGGAACCTATTTAAGGGGCCTTCTTCCCCAATGGTTCCCTAACCATTCTTGCAAGTTTTCCCCTCCATTGTTGACCTTCTTGATCTTGCTTTCCCTCAATCCCTCCAATGATTCTTGCATATTCTTGAGGGATTTGAAAGAGGAGATCTAGATCTACAATCCCACCAATCAATCTCTCCTCTAAGTGAGGGGAACATATTGGGATCTAGATCGTGGAGTCTTTTGTGGATTTCCTCCATTGTTCTTCCTCTCTTATTCCCCCATAAGCTTTTGTAGCTTTGGTGGAATTTGGGAGAGAAGGATTTGAGCACCTTTGTGGTGTTCTTGCCATTTGCATTTGGTGCATCGGTTTGAGTTCTCTTTGGAGGATTTGATTTGAGTTACTCATTGGAGCTTGTCCCTCTTGGGTTCTTGGAACCCTAGACGGTTTGTGGCCTTGGTGGCATTGTGGCCTTAGTGTCATTTGTTGGGAGCCTCAATTAAGTTGTGGAGTTTTGCCCCAACCTTGTGAGAGGTTCCGGTTGCCACCGACAAGTGCACCGATAGTGGAAGCGTGGATCGATCCCGTTGGGGTGAAATTCACCGGAGAATAAGGGAGGCCTTTTGTGGCATTGGTGGTTTGATACCACCCCCTCTCCAAACGAGACGTACTCCATGTTGGGAGGAACTCGGTAAAATATCGGTGTCCCCGCGTGCCTCGGTTATCTCTATACCCGAGCTCTTTACTTATGCACTTTACATTGTGATAGCCTTCGTGCTTGAAGTAATATATATCTTGCTATCACTTTGTCGTTTGTATTGCTTAGCATAAGTTGTTGGTGCACATAGGTAAACCTTAGTTGTTTCTAGGTTGTCCTTTACAAAGTAAACACTAGTTTAATTCCGCCTTTGTTGAGCCACTCTAGGAAAAGTTTTAATCGCCTATTCACCCCCCCCCTCTAGGCGACATCCGTATCCTTTCATACATTCTTCTTTTCGGTACAACGCACGGGCTTTTTTCTAGTATACTAACCTATGCCTAATAATAAAGCACGAAGTGTTTCTCCCGGTCCAACACTTTTTTGGACCAATTTACCCTTCCACTAAACCACGTATTACAAGCCACACCACTTGTAAGTCAAGAAAAAAGCATGGTCGCGTCCGGCGCGTTCGCCTCTGAGCTTGATCCCTCCTCCTACGCCTCTTCTTGTCCGGGTATAAAGAAACAGAGCAAAACACCTACCCTACTCTCGTCGCCGCCACAATAAAATTGGAGAACAAAAGGGATGCGACCGGGTAGGGTTTCTGCCGTCGCCACACTACCCGATTTCTCACCTCTAGATTTGGCTAGCATACTCGCCAAGGCGACTATGTTATGTTGCGGCAGCCATCGAGTGCCCCAAGGCTCGTGTACAACGCCATGGATCATCGTGACACCGTGTCACTGGAACGATCTGAGTGCGCTCGGACGGGAGGAGAGGTACGCCGCCATGGATCGTCATGTACAACTCCATGGATCTACAACGACGCGGTCCAAGATGGAAGGAAGCGCACGACCTCGGCGGACGGTGGAGTCGTCGGTGGTAGCCATGGCGGTGCATGGGTCCGCTGCCCTCATGCTCATCCGCAGTAAGCGAGTTCGCATAAGCCCCATGTCGTTGCTGGCGGGATCCCCTCGCGTAGCGTTGCCATGGATTTTCCTAAGTCCAGCAGTGGGAGTCTCACTTCTACCATGCGTACGGGTCGGCTAGCCCTTGCTGGCGTCGTGTTGTTCCAGGTGGTACGTGGCTCAGTTGAGGGCACAAAGGCTGATGATGATGTTGCACATGATAAATTAAAAGGAAAAGGCAATAGATTCAGATGGTTAAACAATTGGGAGTACAAGATCAAGCTGTTGAGACATCATTAAGATATGCACTAATGTCCAGATTTTCATACGTTTCAGTCTTATGATATATACTGATTCATTACTGAAATAAACAATTTGTGGTTGTGTAAAGGACCCGCAATGGTTATATGGTGGTTCTGATCCACCCCTTCCTGTATTTGGTCATGCAATTTCCCTTTTCCCTGCTGCTAGCTAGGACCACCGGGAGTAGCTGCTCTCAGGACTTCAGATTGGATTCACATTATTTGTGTTCTGGAATCATCTTGGTTTCCCGATTTCAAACCATTACACTAAAATTTGGTTACTCAGGTACAGTGAGAAGTAGAAGTAATGCTGGTTTGATGAAGGTAGAATCATTATAAATAATCTATATTATGGTAGAGGTGAGATGACAATTCATCAGTTATGATATTATAATTTAGATTAGTAGCTTGATTTCTTCTGATTTTTTTTCTTTATGAGCGGTTTCAGTGTTATGTGATGCATGCGCATCCAATTTTACTGTGGAGTAGTATATTTTAGATTGGGTGCACAAGTGAAAAATGATTGTCTATATTTGAGCATGGGTATCAGTCAGACTCAAGAAAGATTGCAGGACATGCTTTTCACTGTTAGACGTTTAAAATTCGTGTTACGTAATTTTTACTATTGCGTGGTACAAGTGTACAACGGACATGTTGATCAAGGACTCCATCCATATTAGTTTGATTGACGCATGGATTTGAATGTACGAAACATTGTTCATTTGATTTAGGTGTTGTGTTGTAGCAACCCACGGGTTTTGTTGTGCTAGCACTCCAGCACCACCAATGGCTGGCCATTGGTCATCATGGCCGGGCTTTCTCGCCGACGTTATGCCCAAGTCTGCATCCTTTTCGGTGGCCGGGCTTTCTCGCCGACGTTATGCCCAAGTCTGCATCCTTTTCGGTGGCCGGGCTTTCTCGCCGACGTTATGCCCAAGTCTGCATCCTTTTCGGTGGCCGGGCTTTCTCGCCGACGTTATGCCCAAGTCTGCATCCTTTTCAGTTTCGAAATCCCACAAACACAGCTGCGCACATGTAGCCAGCCATATTCAGCTGGCTCGTTTTGTAGAAGTGTTTTGATTCAGCAGTGTGATTGCCTGTTTGACCAGCTATGTTATATTAGGACTACGACGGCTCGCCGGCAGCTTACCAGGTCACACAGCACGCGGACACGCACCTGGCCACCTACCGCACATAGCACGCGGACACACACCCATGGCAGGCGTCGAGGATGGCGATAGGAGGCGGAGCAACTGCATGACGATGGACAGGCGCGCTGCAGGGTTGTCCCGGTGGGGGAACCTCTAGGCATCATTCGGTGGCTGTTTAATCAAAACAAGCCATCGCCTGATTAGGAAAGTCTAGGCCCGATATGATTGTTCTATTTTGGGAAAGCCAGGGAAAAAGGCACGATAACAGGACCTTCCTGGAAATCCTTGAATGAAGAAACAATCACTTTATCCAGTCCTCTCTACCCAGCCCCATCTTCTCCGAGCCGTAGGCTCATAGCGCCTCTCCCTACAACTTTTGTTCATCCTCCAGATCGCCATGATACCCAGCTTTTTAGACTGATCATAAGTTAAAAAGGCACTAGAAAATCACAAACACCTGGGTTGTTTTCCATGAAGATCAAGGCAATCCATATCTTGCAAGCAAATCAACTAGACAAAACATCTCAGGAACAAAACTATGGAAGATTTTTTGCTGTAAAATATGCAGGACTGAGACCAGCAGCACACATAAAAACCTGTAGATCCTCTGAGACCTATATCCAAATCCCAGTTTCTAGGATCGGAAGAAAACATTGGATCTGTTGTTGAAAAGCAGCTTAGTTGTACGATAGGTACAACTAATAAATATAGTAATAAATCTTATAACTACTAGCCAACTTTATACACCCGTCGAAAGTGCATCCATCTTTTCCCCAGCAAAACAAATGGGATATCTCACCAGATCAGCAACTTGACAACAAACGTTGGATACCATTCTTCATTACTCCGGTTCGCTGGTGCCCACACTGGTACTACCATTCTTGTTGAAACACACTGAAAAGTTGCACACAAGATATAAGATCAGTTTTTTTTGAAACGGAGGCAAAAGCTTTGCCTCGACAATTAATTAAGCAGAAAGTGTCAGGTTCTTAGGAGAAAACCGGACGAAAACCATACAACAAACATCAACACAACCGGGCCACGCCCACCCAAGACCCACAACCAACCAACGATAGATCGAATAACACAACCTCCGAGACCAAACGACCTCTCACCCATGTCGAAGAGAAGACGCCGTGACTACTATGGGAGGAGCAGACACGGGACACTCCAACACAGCTGAAGAGGACGAACATCCAAGAAACTGCGCCTGATCAATCTTGCTGCCCACGCGACACCAGATCAATGCCCCCAACACTGCCAAGTTCCAGGGCCACCGCCCCGACATCCAACTGTTCCGCCACACCCAGCAGACCGCCAACACCACCTTCCGGGACCGCTGTCCCGACGTGCCACCGCTCGCTCTCGAGCCACAACGCCGCACGAGCCAATCACCCGCAGCCCAAGCTGCACAAGGCAACCGCCCGCAGACCACGGACATCACGCCAACTCATCTGGGGCCTCCGCCCCGACATAGAAACCGACCGTCCCCTCTAGGACGCGCCCGATCAAGCCGACCACCCTGCCGCCCCCACGACCAAGGTCGCCACCCAAGCCGTGACAAGCCACATCCCTGCACCATAGAGTTGAAGCCGCACCGCCTTCCGGGGCCGCCGCCCCGGCTCTCCACAACCTGCTCGAGGCCGCCGCCTCAACATACATCATCCCTCGACCACAGAGCCATCTACCTAACCGCCACGAACCCATCGCACCATGAGGGCCAAGAGCTCCAAGGCGACGCCTCCAACAAGGTAGTGACGTGTTCGTCACCGCCGCCCGCTCCAGATGGAGCATAGGTTTTCACCCGAAGATCTTGAAACCACTCTCGTCGGTCATAATCCGAACTCCACAATGACGCAAACAAGAAAGAATACGACGCCCGAAGGCGCCACCGTCGTCGGCACCAACCGGAGCCGGTGCAGGACTTTCGCCCGGAGTTTGACCCGACCGCAAAGCTCGGGGAGCAACGAGAAGGAGGGCTGGCCATGTCGTCGACCACCAAGCTCCACCACATGCCGCATCCGCCGCCGCACCTCCTGCAACGGCAAAAGCCATGCCAAGCCGCAGCCAATGCTCTGGGGCCGCTGCCCCGGCATCCACGCCCGCTTCTGGAGCTCACCGGCCGAAGGAAGAGGAGCTCCCCGAACCAGCAGCACCACACCCCTGCACACCCGCCCGCAAAGGGCCTCCTCGACGCAGCATCGCGCCGGGCAGCCCGCTGGCCACACGCCATCCTTGGCGGGGCCCACCCAGGACCAAATCTGGCCCGCCCAAGCGACCCTGATGCCTGCCACCTCCTGCGGCCGCCCTCAGACGCACCCCCGCTGCCGCGACCACGCGCAACACCTCCACCTCCATCCAGCCGCCCCACGCAGCCACGCCGGCCGTCACGCCACAAAGAACCATCACAGGTCGCCACCATCTACGGAGGAAGCAGCCGGAGGAGCCGCGACACGCAGCAGCCATGCCGGCCTGCACCACAGTCGCCCGAGCCGCCGCAACCGCAGGAAGAAGGCGCCGCCGCCGGGCCGCCCAGATCCTGCGCGCAGGAGGGTGCCCCGCCGCCGCCGTGCCGCCTGAGCTTTGCCCAGCGACGCCCACTGGCGGCGGAGAGGGCGAAGGAATCAGGGAGGCCGACCGCTCGTGGGATCCAGGTCGCTCCGGTGCGGCCTGGGGCAGCCACACGGGAGCGGTTTCTTCGAACAGAGGATTAAATAGAAGTAGATATAAGATCAGTGAATTCTTTTGTTTCTCAGTGAATGCATGAAGTTACTCTCATGTTGCTTGCATTACCAGTGTCACATGAAAATTAAATCATTAACACTAATAGTTTCTTATCATGTTGTAGACGTGTGATATGGACCTGAAGGCACCCCCTATGGATGTGGATAACAAAGCTGATGTAAACGAAACGGAGATGCTTTGCACTCAACTTGGTTAGAGGGATTTAAAAAGAAACTATCAGACACCATCGAACAACTATACACGATCCCTACTGCAAGTCAGGCTAGAGGAAGAACCGGATAAAAATCATGTAAACAAGTTGGTTGCATGGATTCAAAAAACAACTATTTAGACATCATCATAACACTCTACATGATCCCTATTGCAACTTAGGATAGAGTAGAGACTGGATAAAAATATGTAAACAACTTGGTTGCATGATTAAAAAAGCAACTATTCAGACACCACCATACAACTCTACACGATCCCTACTATAACTTGGGCTAGAGTAAGTACAACTAGATAAAAATCATGTAAACAACTTGGTTGCTTGGATTCAAAAGGCAACTGTTCATACACATCATACAACTCTACACGATCCCTACTGCAACTTAGGCTAGAGTAAGAACAATTGGATAAAAATTATGTAAACAACTTGGTTATATGGATTCAAAAAGCAACTATTCATACACATCATACAACTCTACACGATCCCTACTGCAACTTAGGCTAGAGTAAGAACAATGATTAAATCGTGTAAACAACTTGGTTGCAAGGATTCAAAAAGCAACTATTCAGATACCATCATACAACTCTAGTAGTATTTTTAGACTATTTTTACAGAAGTGTAAAGACAACTTAACATATGCTAGTAGTATGTATTACTAATATCTGTTTTTTCATCATTCCTTACCCGCCAAAACAGTACCCCTACCCTACCTCTGAAACTTGGCATATCAACATTTTAATTGGGAAAAATGATCCCAATAAAATCTAGTAAATAATATGTAGAAGAAAAAAAGTTTCGAGGCAACTTTAATTGTGTAATCGCAATGGGTATTTGTATAAAGTAGTGGACAAACCTACATAAAGATCGGTATGTAACTTAGTCTGGGATATCTAATCAACTTAATAAGTGGCAGAAACAACTTTGGAATCCTGGAAAAACAACTTAGTTGAGAAAAAAAGAGAATAAACAGAACAACTCTAATGTGAGATCATGGACATGTGAGAGGATCGGTATGCGACTTATACTAATATGTCTAATGAATTTAATTAAGTGGCATAAGTAACTTAATTCCATGGCAATCAGCCTGGTGATCAGAACCTGAACTCGTACCTGAACCTGAACTCGTACGGCGGCATCTGGATGTGTAGCATGTCAAGGGCCCCGGTGCCCTGGTGCTGGCCTTCATCAACGGACCGCATCGCGCTCTTCCATAACTCGCTCGGCAACTCTAGGCATCCCTAGTCCACGTACTGCAACTTAGGCTATAGTAAGAACAACTGCGATACTCTTATAGCAACAACAGCCAACAACTTTCTTATACTAAGACCGCAACTTTGCACTACTAGTTTCCGACCATACTTTTTAGTAGCATATGTAACTTTATTTTTTTAGATAATCAACTTAGTAGGAACTAAAATACAGCTTCATAACAAATAATGCACAACTTGGATGCATCGGAAAACAACTTAACGAGAATGGTACACAACTTTACAATAGTGGTGCTAGCCGACTTAGTAGTGCTGATAAGCAACTTAGGCACAGTGATAGGTAAGTTTACAGGAGGCCGACCATCGGTACCAGCAACTAGAGCAAGCGACCACCATCGGGAAACGAGGAGAGTGACACTACATAGTCACGGCCCATCCGAGCTCCATGGCAGCAAAATACAATTTAGCACATATGTGAAGTAACAATTTACTATCGGCAATGCAGCTTATCATCTCCAACATGCAACTTTGTTTGTTCCAGCTACAACCCTAAGGGTAAATGGATGCTACATGGGATTAGAAAGCAACTTGATGGTGGTGAATTTAGTTGCATCCATAGCTCCATTGAGTTGTATTTCGTGTATACTATAGTTGCTACCACTTCTTAAAATAAGTAGTTGTCACTTTGGTGTAGAGATAGACAACTTTATATATGAGATATGCAAAATTAGCACTAGGGGTACACAACTAAACAACAATGGTTACGCAATTTAGCACATGTGTGAAGCAAGAATATACTTTCTACAAACATGACTTGGCAAATGTGTGTGAGAATAAATTATTGTGTACAAAATACAACTTAGTTCATATGTGGAATTATTGTACCGTATGTAAAAATGCAACTTAGCACAAGTGCAAATAGACAATTTTTTATCATCATGGCCATCGCCGCGAGATACTCCACCTCGATCAACGTGTATGTGGTCGGTACCATGAAACACGACATGATGCGCAATTCGAGCTACAAGAAGCCGAACCTGATGTATCTTTGAGACCGATGGTGAATAGCCGACAGGGAAGCCGAAGCAACAATTTACTGTGTGACAACAACAATGACGTCTGCAAATAAAACTTAGCACGTATCAAAAGCAACAAAGTACAACTTAGTTCGAGTGAATTGACTCCCAAATACATGGACAGGTAATGCACCAAAGTCAAAACCATAAATCTCTGAGATGCGGTATGAGCAAAGCGGGCACCAACATATCTATTGACATAGCGAATATGTTCGTATTTTCCAGAAAGCAAACTTGTGTGTCTATAAAGCAACAAAGTAATGTCTGGAAAGCAGCTAGGCGACAACTTAGAAAAAGCAACAAGTATTGTATGATGTAGAGAAAGCATTTTTCTTAAAACTGAGAAGCAACTAAATGATATTAGGGAGGAACTTCTCCAAAGTTGAGAGCAATTATCTTCAGCTAAGGTAAGGCAGGCAACAGACTGATATGATGTTGGAAAGCTAAGGTAAAGCATGCAATTTTGTTGAGTGACTACATGGTTGAGTGTCTATCCACCAAAAACAGTACCCCATCCCTCCTCTAAAACTTGGCATATCAATATTTTAATTAGGAAATAATATCTCAACTTTTCTACTAAATAATATGTAGTGGAAAATCAACTTATCATATCTCTGAAGCAACGAAGTACTGTCTGGAAAGCAACTAAGCAATAGAATATGTCGTTTTGTCCTGAGGAGCAGCTTAACTGATGCAACTTTCATCCGCAACAGAAAAGGGCAGAAGAGCGGGTCGTTTTTCAGCAGCAACATCCAACATGCTGGTTCTATATAACTACCAAATTGTTATGTGCTCAAAGAAAGTAAGTGCACCAGATTACTACACCCCACGAGCAGAAACGTCGGAGAAGAGAGAAGCGGAACTCATGGCAAAATGTGGTTTCACCTCGCTCCAGAAGCAGTGTAGATGGTGGTGTCCAGGGCCTTCATATCACCTAGAGTGTATTTACCCCTGCCCAACTCCAGATGTTGATCAGGACCAGCGTGGTTGATGAAACTGTTCGGCCACCAAATTTTAGTAAGCATGGATCTAGTTATGCCATCAGAAAAAACGGAAACGGAAGTAACAGACAATCTACTCTACTCTGACGAACTGGACATGGATTGCTAATCCTACAGCACAAAATCAGTCTAATCTTGGCGAAGTGTGCACCCTGGCTTACCTCCGTCCCCGGTCTACACAGCATAGTCGATGAACTCCCTCTCGAAATCTCCCCCGCCCTCGTGCGTTGGCCGAAATTCGTCGCCGCGCTCGGCGCACTCCCGTGCGGGTCACTCCCCGCCGACGAGCTCCCCGTCCTACCATGTGGGTCCCTCCGGCGACGACCTTCCTACCCTTCCGCGAGCATCGCTCCCTGCCACCGACATCCCCGCCCTTCCCCGCGGCTCGCTCTCTTCCGGCAACGAGCTTGTCCCCTCGTCTCACCGGCTCACCGCTCGCCCTCTCGAAATCCCAGAGATGCCGAGATAGAATGGGGAACAAAATGCTCTCCCACTAGGTCGGATCCTCAGGTGGCAAGTTGTCAGGAGTCGGGAGGAGCGCGATCGCGGGGCGGGATAGACACCATCATACGGTCAGGAATCGATGGCTGGAGAAGACGATCTAGCCACCGGTTGCTTTTTAGCGTTAAAGAGACAAGTCGCATAGGTATTTCGGGCCGGATACAATAGTCTCATCTCGCTTTCTTACAAGGAGTATCACCAGTTTATATACGTTAAAAAAGTTTTAAGGTATATATATATTTAGTCCCATAACTTGCAATGCGAAAATATTTTAGCCCCATATTTTGCAAAGTGAGTAAAATTAGTCCTACAACTTGCATCTCAGAAACATTTTAGTCCAATGCGATTGAATTTCTGCAATTTTGATCGAATTCGTCCACGGCATGCAAAATGACCTCGGTGTAGGCAGGCCCAATTACCAGTGATCAAATAATAAAATCTAAAACGCAACGCACACAAAGATTTGTTAAATAGGAAAGCAATCATTTATTATACATTAATTTCAGACTCACACATTCTAACTCGTTTGCGTCGGTCATTCTGTACACCCTGTATATATAAAACTTTGTTTTGAACATTCAAAAATACGTATTCTAAAGTAATAAAAATTCTAAAAAATATAAATTTTCAACATGAAATAATTTGTGTTATAGGCTACATAGAATGATAAAATTAGGAATATGGGTTTGTTCCTTCAAATCTCGTCAGAATTGTCTTTTTTGTGTAGCCCCAGTATATCAACCCGGGTGGAACAGGATTTTGCGGCACAATGGCGAAGGAGCTCTCGTGTCGCTCCTGCGAGCGGCGTAGGGCTCCCGGCAGCGCTCCCATTCCCCGCTCGCCCCACCCCTCCCCTCCCCTCGCCGCCACCTTAGGGTGTCGTCGGGCGAAGCCCGTGCTACTCCAACGTGGTAGCGGGTTCGTGGTGGTGGCGGCTCCCTAGAGTCCCAGTGGCGGCGGACGGCGCGGTGACGTCGACAGCGGTCGGCATGGTGGCGCCTAGCTGGCCAAACTCCTTATTGGAGAAAGAGATCTAAGAGGGACCTATGGAGAATGTGGTCAGAAATCCATAATAGAGTCCGACCACAACGACCGAATTAATTATCCTCCTCGAGAAACTTAGACTACTAAATAGAACAGATTTGAAAATCTTGGCATGGAGCATCTCCTGCTGGCCCAAATCTAGGCCCACTTGGGATCGATCTAGGTTTGGGCGGGCCTAGCCTGGTGTTGTCATTTTATCAAGGCGGTGAGGTGGTGTGGGGCGTGTAGGAGGGCGACGGTGGCTGCAGTGCAGCAGCGTGGTGGCGGGTACTTTACGGGTCCTTTCTGGGCCCAGACGGGCTAGACGGCCTGGTGTGTCCGTGCTATCGCGTCCGAACAGCAACCGTTGGAAGTGTGATCTGTTGAGAGGTCGGAAAAAATCATTATAACTTTGACAACAACGCTGCGATGCCTGTGGGTATCGCCGTCCATACTGAAGAGCGTCTAGTGTATCTCTCTTCCACCTCCCATGGCGTACCGGGGAAAACCCTAGGACCTGTCCGGGCAGCAGTGTCATGGTAGTCACACCTTTTCTTGGAGGTGTTTCTTGGTATGTGGTGCTTTAGAATACTAGATGTGTGGTGGTACTCCGGAGGGCGGAATTACATTCGTTCTTGTCACTAGCATTGTTTGGAACGTTATACCGGGTGGTGGCTATATTAATATAGCGGGATGTAAGGCTTGTTCCAAGGATAATTAATCTGGGTGAAAATTTTGCAGACTTAAAGCTTATATCATTACCCACATGTACGTATTTTTAAAAGGTGTTTTATACTTTAAATTGCATTTTTCAAATGTTTAAAATAAAGGCCTTCGTCTAGTTCGAGTTTTAAAATAAAGGCATTCACAAGTTTACTTTTACAGCAGACGTGAGCACTTTAAACGTATACGCGTTTGTATTATATATAAAATATTACGCCTATAACTAACAATTATATCATTTAGCGTGGTGGCTTCAGCAGGCGGTCAGTGTTACAAAGGTCACGAGTTCAATTCCTTCTTCCTTCTCATGGTGTAACGCACATAGTTCAATTCCTTCTTCCTTCTCCTGGTGTAACCGGTAGCAATACCCTGTCACATCTGATATTTTCTTTAAAAGTTTATTTTCCTTTTCCTGGTGTAACGCATGAGTTCCGTTAATAAAAATGGATTTGAAGTAGTGAAACTTTTAAAAAATTGCTTTTCACGACGTGGTTTCTGTAGGGGTTCGTAGCATGGAAAACAAAATTTTCTATCGCATACAAACAAACAAGCCAAGATCTATCTACTAGATTGTAGCAACGAGTCGATGGTATAACTTACCCTCGAAGATTCCAAAGCGTTTAACGAGAGCGGATTCTCGTGGGTGATGTAGTCGATTCTTCCGATCTCAAGATCGTAGACGATCCTTCCGGCGCCATCGCGTTAAGCGCCCCGCAATCGGTCACATCGTTCGGTCGACGAAGACCTTCCTCTCCCTTGTTCCAAAGAAGTGGAGGTTGTAGCACTCTTCTCGCGATTCGGCAAAGACAACGTGGTACCTAAGAGGGGAATCCCGCAGGCTTCGCTTGCTTCTGCAAGTAGTATGGTGGAGCTTATGAGAGAGGCTATTTAGTGGTCTAGTAATTAGACACACCAATTAGAAGGCTCTAAACCAATTAGAAGGCTCTAAACCGCTGGCTAAAGCAATTAGAAGCTCTAAACCAAAATGGCTCTAAACCGGAGATTTAGAGGTAGGAACTTGTGTGTCTAGAGGAGGAGGCCCTGCCCCTCCTCTTATAGGTGGGGAGGCGCTGAGGGGAGTCCCTCCCCAAGTCGGCCTTGGGTGGCGCGCCGGCTTGGGGAGGAGACTCCTCCCTCAAGTCGGTTTCCAACTCCTCTTTCCCACTTTCCAAAAACTGGCAGTTTGACTTTTCAAACTTGCTATTTGACTTTTCAAATTAGGATTTGATTTAATCCCTTATTTGGAACAGCGATGACACTAAATACATGATGCAATCATTCCAACATGCAATGACACATTCATGTACCCCTTCCCCTCCGGAGTGCCGGACATTCCGGAACCTTCTAGAACATTCCCGATGAAATCACCGGAATCATTCCCGAACTTCGAAACGGGACTTTCCTTATACGAATCTTATTCTCCGGACCATTCCGGATCACCTCGTGATATCCCGGATCCCATCCGAGACTCCGAACAACATTCGGTCTCTTTCTCATAATACCATAACTACTCAAACAACGTCGAATCCTTAAGTGTGTCTCCCTACGGTTCGTGAATTATGCGGACATGATCGAGACACTTCTCCGAACAATAACCAATAGAGGAATCTGGAAATTCATATGGCTCTACATATTTCTCACGATTACTTTGCGATCGAATGAACCACTTACATACGATACCAATTTCCCTTTGTCTCACGATATGTTACTTATCCGAGGTTATGATCGGTGTATCTCGCATACCTAGTTCAACCTCGTATCGACAAGTACTCTTTTCTCGTTCCGTGATATGTGATCCCTTGTGACCAAGTCACATGCTTGCAAGCTAATTGGATGACATTCCACCGAGAGGGCCCAGTATATCTATCCGTCATGTGGATGGACAAATCCCACTCTTGATCCATGTGTCTCAACCAATACTTTCCGAACACTCAATGCCACCTTTATGACCACCCGATTCACGGTGTGGTGTTTGATGTCATCAAAGCATCCATCCGTAAAGGTTATATGCATAATCTCATGGTGAAGGAATTAGGTTACTATGTATCGTAAAGCATATAGCAATTGAACTATTGAAATGACTTGATCTTTATGCTACGCTTATCTATAGGAGTATGTCCACCATATCATTCTCCTAACGATATGATCTTGTTGTTGATAACATCTCAATGTTCATGATAGGGAAACCACAATCATTAATCAACCAACAAGCTAGTGAAGTATAGAGGCTATACTAGGGACTTCAAATTAAGTTTACAAATCACACAAGTATCAATGTTTCCTTGTTAATACTATTATAGCATGAATGTAAACATTTATCATAAACACAAAGATATAATAATAACTACATTTATTATTGCCTCTAGGGCATATCTCCAACAGTTTCTTTTCTCTCGGTGCAACGCACGGGCATTTCTCCTAATATATATAGTGTTACTTCCGGTCCAATATTTTTTTGGATCGGTTTGTCCTTTCATCAAATTTTATATTACATCAAACGCCACCTATAAATGAAAAACGAGTTCAATTTTATTTCCCCTGTTGGGGCTTTCTTATGGGCCGCGTGAGGGCCGTCGTCTGGTTATGGGTTCGTGTTCTCGCTCGCGTTGCTCAGCCGACCTATTAACCCTCCGTGATCGAATCAATCCAGAAGCCCAATCTCAATGCCCTTCGTTGGTGACTATTAAATTAATGGTCCCATCTTGCCCCTTTAAACCAAAAATCTCCAATTTATATACTTTGTAGATTGGATGTCAACAAGCCAAGCAAGAGAAGCTCCATGAGATAGAACAGAGTCTGCATCGGCCATCAAGGGTCAAGGCTGTGGGGGCGTCGGAGCTGGACAGAAAATCCACGAAGAAAAAAAAAGAGGGTCAGAACAACAGACAACAGGCGGCAAGAGAGTAGCGAGAGCTTTGATGGGCGACAGCATGAAAGCGAGGAGGTGGCGTTGTCCGCTGTCCTCCGTACCAGGCCAGACCAGACCGCTGCTCGCAAACTGCTTGGGACCAGGCCACGAGCTGCTGCATCACCTGCATGAAGGGTTACCGGGATGGGAGTGGAGAGGGGAAAGGCAGGCAACACCTGGAAGAACACTAATAACTCACGATTTGGGGATTTATTTTTCTTTCTCCATGCGTCAGCCAGGTAGAGGAGTGGAGCAGTTCAGTTGGCATTTGACTACGAAGTGACACGCTCTAAACCCAAAGCGGTTCTTAAATATTTTGTAACTTTAATTCTGCTATATAGGAATTATTGTGGGCTAATAAGTCAGAGAATACAATAAAATTGAAATTACGGATTAAACTATAATACGAACTATATGTCCATCGGGTGTGCAGTTTTAAAAATGCTAGATGTTCTTTGAAATGTTATATGTTGGTTTGAAATGTAGGGAGTTTGTCATAAAATTTAGAATCCGCTGCAACGCGCGGGCATTTTTCCAGTAATAAAAACAGCTTCTGTCAAACAGTCCTTTTTTGGACAATTTTGGCCCTGACATTTCAGAAATATTACCCACCGGTGCCATCACTAAGTTTTATACCGTTTCATCCAATTAAAAGAACATACGCCTGCCCCTGCACCCACCCGCTGCCACCTACGAGTTGACTAGCACGCCGCCTCTCCCGGCGAGGCTCCCTCAACCCCTCCCCGATGTCGCGCACCCGTCTTGGACTCATCCCCATCTCCTAGCTCGGGAAGTTGCCGCGCGTCCAGCCAGACCTCCGCCCCGTCCACTACCTCCAGCAGGCACCACGCGCCCATCCGGCCTCCTCCCTGTCCTACTACCTTCAGCATGCCCAGCGCGCCGCCATGTTTCCACCACCATTTGCGCCCTCCCCATCCTCCGGATCCGGAAGCCGGCGTTCACATCTGCAAAAGATTCGTGCGCCAGGGTCGAGGCTGTGTGGAGAAAGCATGGGGTGACAGCTTGGTTGTGGAGGAGGGGAACGGAGATTTTTGCAGAAATTCCATACGCTTCCTCCCCAATCCCCCGCGTACCTGTTTCTCGCCACCGTCCCGGGCTTCCACCACTGACCGTGTGGGATGGGGTGGGTCGAGGCCGCGCAGATTAGGTGGGCAGGGGCTGCGGTGGTGATTGGTCGGGACCGTGCGTGATGCATGGGCACACTGGGAGGAGGGCTAGGGGAGACAGGGAGAGGAAGAAGAGGCGAGGGGAGGGCCAGCTCGCGGCAATGTACGTTTCTACCCGACTACTGCTGCACTTGACAGACGGCTGCGAAAGGTTGAAGTAACTGGATTTCATGCCGTGTATTGGACTCGTGCCGACAGTCAACGGGGGAGGTCGGCTGGAGGAAGCCAGGCAGGGAGGAGAGATGGGAACAAGGATGAACATGGAGGGGGTCGGGATGGGAGGAGCTCGACCATGGATATCAGGATGGGAGGAGATCAGCCATGAAACATGGAGGTACGATGGGGTAGGCTTCTGTGGAGCATGGCCATGGGGATAGAGGCAGTTCCCCAGTAGCTTTCACGCTCCCGTTGTACTTGCGGCAACTTCAATTGTCAACTTCGCCGATGTGTTCATGGATGCAATGGGTGGAGTTCGATGGGTCTGCTGCCATGGAAGTTGCTGGCCTTGATGAAGATCTGGGCGAGCTGGAATATATGTACAATGAACTGATCTTTTTTCAACATGTGAATGTATTCAAACTTGCTTATCCTGCTGTGTTTCCATCTACTTTTTTTTAAGGCAGTAACATATTTGTGCTGAATATACACATAACTTAATTAATTGGTTTAGAGTTTCTTCGTCAGCGCCCTTGATTTTTACTTCTTCATGTCAAGCGATGGGAGCTTGTGTGGCAAGCGCCATGGCTTTCATCGTGGTCCTTGCTCAGCGATTTGGGTCCAGTTGCTGGTCTAGGACTCCATGTACCCATACTTCCTTTTTGTGCGTAAATTGATTATGTGTACAGAGAGAAAGCACCGCATTGTTCTCGTATAAAAAGTTGCCGACTGAATATGTCATGTTCATCAGTACTGATGTTGAGCAAGGACTGCTTGCTTATTTGATTGTTCGCATCAATTCATTGAGCACGAGCAATCAGCACAACACATTTATTATCCTCAAGTTTCCTCTCAATTGATGCTGCCGTGGTCGTATTCTTGGTGGTCGTATCATCGTCAGATCATATCGGCTGCTCTACTGATGCGAGTTGCTGATCTGCTTCTACGATTAGAAACAGCTGCCGCCTATCTCTATTAATTTTCTCATTCTTATCCCCATGCATATGACTGAACATTCTGCACGAGCAATGCAGCCAAGATCCAGCACAGGTTAATAAATAATTAGACAGACACGCGAGCTTCGTCTCGCCGCCTGCAAGGCGTTGCCACCTAGTGTGGTTACATTGTATTTTGCGACGGTAAATGTTTTTTAGATTTTGTTATATAAATTTTGTGGTTGCTGTGTGAACATATAACTGAACATCATTATACTTGCAGGATCAACATATATGTATGGTGAAAGGTTAGCGTAGAAGAATTTGTGAACTTTATATAACTGAACCAAACGTTGTTTCTTTTCTGTGCAATTTCATCGTAAAGTGAGTCTTGCAATCCTTAAATCTCCGGCTGTCTTGTACACAAACGAAAATCAATGCAAAATAATTCTTCACCTTGCATTAACACCTAGACATTTTAAGAAGATAATGATGATATGTTATAGAGTTCTACATATAGTGCAAGCACCAACGGAAAAAAAGAGATAAAGATAGATAAATATCTTCACCATAGCAACAAAAGGTAGATAACTAAACCACACGTCACGTGCTCCCTTTGCCTAGAAATATAAGACGTTTTATCTTTGTAAAGTGAATGTATATATATGACTTTTCTGTATAGATTTGGAGTGAACCTATCACTAAAAGACATCTAGATACATTTGTTTCACAAAGCTAAAATGTTTTATATTTCTAAACAAAGGGAGTATAATTGAACAAAATAAATACATACATGCTATAAAAACTAATCAATATATCAGGACCCATGCTTATCTTCAGGAAAGAGAGTTAAAGGTAGATAAGTATGATCCATTTGCATAAATCAAACTCAAGTGTACATATGCACTATGATGCTGAGAAATAGTGAGTACATAGTGTTGTTGGATAAAATCTGATCCTAGGATGATGGAAGTGCATACATTGCAAGAGAGTCTGGATTTTAATATTTCCAATGTTCAAGTGGCCTTAATACAATGTTACAAAATAATATGTACTCCCTCCGACCCATATTAGTTGACTTGGATTTATCAAAATTTAGATGAATCTATATACTAAATTGTGTCTAGATTCATCCAAATCTAGACAAATTTAAGTCAACTAATATGGATCGGAGGGAGTACTTTTTGTCAGCAGATAATGCAAGAGTTGATGTTCCAATTTGAGATGAGTATTCCTCATAGGCATTCCCAATTTCACTATGGTTAATGAACATGGAGGATTCTGAAAGTATCTGAAGCAATTTTCAAAGACTTTAAAGTTTTAAATGATGGTCCATCTCAAGTGTGAAAGTAAAGTTATAATGTGGTTTGCCATCCAGGGAAGATTTTTTTACACATGGTCACAATCTTGTAAAAAAAGTACAAATACACTAAAGACTTTATTTCCTTTCAAGAACATTTCATATGGAAAAAATAATACCTGAACATCTAAGTATAAAATCGTAGAAACCGTCATCCTAAACTGAAAATTTTGACACCATATTTCTCAAATATAACATGCAAGGTATGGGAGCACCATGCAAAGTAAAGTTAATTGGTGCGAGGATCTCTCAATGTGCAATGCATACATCTGCTTGCCGCAATTATGCCTTTTAATAGATATCTACATTGCACAAATCATGGGCTGAAAATTAGATACTGTCCATAGTAATAACATGTTGAACATAAGACTTTGGAAACTTTGAGCTATCCGTAATGCCTGAAAGATACTCAAGTCAACATAAAAAAGAAGAAATCTACATTTGACTCGCATTAAGAAACATGCATAATAACAAAAAAGAAGCCAAAAACCTCTTTGAGTCCACTTTCGGCCTCAATCTTTTCCATCTAAATCACGGCATCCGCCAGTGAGTTTACGTTGATTGTTGAAAGGGAGGCGCAACATCATTGTTAAATACTGGAAATTGAGAGACACATTCATGGGGACAATATTTATATTTGATTACATGGGTGTAAACTGATGGTACAAAAAAGATTAACATATGCATCGAACCTGGTCGTCGGATTAAGGGCCTCGTGTCCACACCAAACTGGAATTTTCACTCCCCTAGCTTTTCTACAACGATATGTGCCTCTAAATTTACTCATCCAATACAGGTCACACCCACACCCACTATACACCATCAAAGAATCCACAATACATATCTCCTTGATTTATTGGACACCGCCAAAGATAGAGTTCAGGCATCAATTCCTGAAATAGACAACAACAACAAACTTAAATATTTTAGTGAATATTCTTAATATCAGTAAGTATAAGTAATCACTCTAGTTAGATCCAGAACAACAATATTTTAAGGACGGGTTTACCAAGATCTTTAAAGCAAACTGATTACCAAAACAAAAGATAACATTCTAGTGCAAATAAAACATTCTAGGTATAGCAGAAGACACAAGTTTGGAGAAACTAAACCAAGCAATGATTAGGATCCGAAAAAGTGAGAGATATATAGTCCGGGATAGTGAATCTAATCTACGACCAACACCGATCGCAACTACTTTTCAGTTCAAGCCTGTCCAACACATTTGCACAGTTGGCTGCAACTTGGCAAATCAGCGATTCAGACCTATTAACACAAGCAACCTAGCAGTTGTTAGTTACTACTATTGTTGCTTTCCGAAGTTTCCTCTTATAGAGCTGGCTACAACTTAGCAAATCACCGATTCGGACCTGCCCTAACAATTTTGGCAACCTTGGTATCTAAGAAATGACAATACAGCTTCTGCACTGTAATCTGCAGTTCATAGATGAATAAGCAATTATACAAAAAATCTATACACAAATCTACTTTAAGCATAAACAGGGCGATGGCAGGGCAACATATAATGAATTTCATTTGTGCAATGTAGCACTGGACAGTGGATAGAGGCAAACACACAAACACTACTATAAATCAAGCAAACTCTAATATTTGTTGATTGTATAAAAAAATAAGGATCAGTTTTCTATTATCCGATGAAATAATAAAATAAGTACAGTCGCATATTTTTCCGAACAGATGAGTAATAAATTTTGTTATATTACAACTTATTATTGACGCCAACTATTTTTTGTTAAACTAAACAAAATATGAAGCCTGAGATACTTTAAGAAAATGCAAAACCATATGCGGATGCATATGACTAACTGAAGCTCAGTTTTCAGTCATACATTTACAAATGAATGGCATGAGTAAGATGAGGATAAAGGCATGGATATTGCACCATTGGGTGGAGCATTGTTGATTCCTTTTCTTTCTCTTTCTCTCGCTCCCCATCAACACACTACTGGCCCTCATGCTGTTCTGTTTGCTGCAGCTCACGGCTGTCTGGATACTCCATGCCCCAGGTTGTAGCAACCCTATCTCGAGACAGAGAAGGCTGGGGCAAGGTAGAAGGGTCTGGTGGACCGGCCAGTCGTCAAGGAAAGTGGGAGGCCTAGAGGACGCTGGCCGTTGAGCGAGCAACATGGGAAGACAGGGAACGGCGTCGGTGGGATGGAATGGTACCACGCCTAAGTGCACACGCATGGCTCCAGTAGTAGACACCACGAATAACAAAGCAAGATAGAGTGAGTATTAGTGCATATGTCCAATGAATTCACAGCTCTCAATACCACGCTTCAAATCAACACAAAAGAGGATTTATATCGTGCATATTGATCTACCTTCATATGCTGGACCTATACATAGGTATTCAGTACAACAGTTGAATAAGTGTTATTTCACTAAAAAAATGTATATATATGTGATATGCAACAATATCTAAACAACAACCAGCCTGAAATCCTGAATAGGGAAAAACATACTAACTATTTACAAAATCAACAACGCAATGTCAACTCACTTTGTCTATATTAATAAATTCTTGATTTTCACTATGTTGACAACAACAAAAAACAAGTGTTGGCAACAAAAGGGTACCTATTTCCTGGAATAAGTATCATTGAATTCTTCTAACAAAGCTGTGAACATATAGTTAGCAAATTCTCTACCTTCTCTTCCTTGCATGCCAACAGGTAATCACTTTTCGAGAAATGGTCCTAATTCAAGTTTCATTATGAAGCACAAAGAGTCAACCATACATGGTCATTCTACGGTCATTAGGGGATACTGAAGAACTCACCTTAACTAATTCAGCATTTCCATGAATGCATTGGTTAACAGTGTCTCTTTGGTGTATCCCTGAGATCTCGGGCTTTAGTATTTTCTCAGCACTTTGCCGCAGAATACCACCGTAGGCATAAATGAGCGTTATGAGCCAACCATCAATAACTTTTTGATCCATTGGGTTGTCAACTGATTCCAGCTCCTTCAACAAGGTCTCACAAAACATCTGCATCAATAACAAAGCAAACTCGTATTGGTATTTTTACATAGAGACCCCAATGGTCCAACATCCTATTTTAATTAAAGAACTGAATGTTTCTCTTTCCATAGTTCAGACCTAGAAACAAAAATTAAGCAAGCTAAGAATGTACAAAACTCGGTACTCGAAATGAATTGATATTTTTACATACAGACCACAATGGTCCAACATCCTATTTTGATTAAAGAAGTAAAGGTTTCTCTTTCCATAGTTCGGACCTAGAACTGAAATTAAGCAAGCTAAGAATCTACTGAAGTGAGTTCTTTAATAATATTAAGAGAATTTCCTAAATTCAACCCTTAGGCCATTTTTGTTGATTCGGTCTAGAACATGAATGAAGTTATGCAGGAAAAACTGTACTGTTGAAAGAACATTTCGTAATCCCTAGTGTTTTGTGTGTTAGATAACAATATCAAGGATTATTTAATGTGTGTTGAAGTGCTGCAGCTCTCTCTAATAATAAAGGGAAAAGTATCTGCCTTTGGAGGGCGGATAATCCGCCCTTCCCTCTTCCCAAGCAGGCGCAAGCCCTAGAAGGGGGGCGGAATTTTGGCTGGATTTTCCGGCCTCGCCGGATAATCCGCCCCTCAGGGGGGCCGGATAGTCCGCCCCCCTTGCTCACCGCCAAGGCGCAAGCCCCAGAGAGGGAGCGGAGTTTTGGCTAGACTTTTCGGCTAGGCCGGATAATCCGCCCCAGGAGGGGGCCGGATTATTCGCCCCCCAAGATCTTCACCAAGTCACGCAGGCGCCAGCCCTAGAGAGGGGGTGGAGTTTCTCCCGGAAAATCCGCCGTTGGGGCGGATAATCCGCCCCTAGTGGGGGGCAGATAATCCGCCCCCAAAGTTTCTCAACAACCAGATCTGAGGAGGGGGTATTTAAGCCAGCCTTCCCTCTCCTGCCATATCCCTTGATTCATTCGAAAAAGACAAGATCTGATCTGCAACCTCCATCCAAGAGAGCTCCAACTAGATCCACCCAAAGGCCCCGTCCCTTGGGGAATCGAAGGAGGAGAACTAGATCTTCATCATCAGCAATCAAGCGCTTCATCTCCTCTCCATTCATTTGGAGAATCACCGATCTAGTATTTCTTGCAAATACCTAGATCCTTGTTTTGTTTATATTGATAAACCTTGTTCATGTGACAACTTGTTGTCATCTCGGGAGCCTCCAATTCAGTTGTGGGTGTGTGCCCCGGTAGCGTTGTAAAAGGCACCGGTTCCCGCCTCGAAGGGATCTAATAGTGGAGAAGGTGGATCAGGCCTCTCGTGGCGAGATCCATCGGAGAATAGGGTGAGGCCTATTGTGGCATGGTGATCTTAGAACCGCCCACCCCTCCAACGCAGATGTACTTCCCTTAACAAGGAAGGAACTGCGGTAAAACAAATCCCTGTGTCTCTGCGTGCTCCACTACGGTTCCTTCGCTCCTCTCTTTACATGCTTAGTAGCTAGGGTTGCATATAGGGAAATTCTCGTAGTTACATATCTAGAGAATTTACTTTGTGTCAAGCCTAAAATTGAAAAAGTATTAAAAATTGGTTAGCACCTATTTACCCCCCCCTCTAGGTGCCCATACGATCCATTTCAATTGGTATCGGAGCCCCGGCTCTTATTTCGAACTTAACCGCCTAAGAGAAGTATGGGTTCCAAGGTAGATGGGAGTGATGCTCCGGATGTAGTCACCATGAATGATCTCAAGACATTGGAAACAACCTTGGTGAGTTCAATGGAGGCTAAGATGGAAGAGATGCGTCAAATGATAATGCATCTCTCCACATCCACAACATCACCTCCATCTAACTCTGAGGCTACCACTACGCAATCCAAGGAAATGGGTAAAACTAATTCCAAAGAGAATGAAGTGGTTGGTGATGACACTAGCAAGAGCTCCTCCTCGAAAAAGCATAGTGGTAAGGATGGATACAATGAGGTTTCTCATGTGTATTCTCCTGATCCACCTATCCCTCACCCACATATACATAATAGGGGTGATCCACCCAAATTTTCTACATCTACTTTTTCTCAATGGCAATTTTTGATGAAGTCTCATGTGTGCAGTTCCTCCATTGAGTTGTGGAAAATCATAGAAAATGGTCTTCATGTTGGAAACCCCAACAATATCACAAGAAGAGAAGTTGTTGATAGCCAACTCAACGCTACAGCTCTACACATGATACAACTTGGTGTGGGTGACAAAGACATGCCACACATTCAGCATCTTAGCACAACTAAAGAAGCTTGGGATGCCCTCACCAAGCTCTTCATCGGAAATGAAAGTATGAGAAGGAATAGATATGATGCTTTGAGCAACGAAGCTGAAGGATTCTATATGTTGGATGGAGAAGACCACGAGGACATGTATAGGAGGCTCAATGCAATAGCCACAACTTTCAGAAACCACGGTGCAGCTCGTGTTGATGATGCATGGATCAAGCGCAAGTATGTCAGTGCTCTTATGCCATTTGAGCCCACAGATTTGAAAAGTCTCCAAGGTAGGCATAACTATCACCTCATGACATCCAATGAGGTAATGCAAGAAATGGCCGCTTTCAAAGTGGCTGCCAAGAATTCCGAAGATGCTCGTGCTCGAGCTATGGGGATGCAAAAGGGGGTCAACATGGCCTTGAAGACTAGTGTGATTGATCATGATGAATATGCCATAGAAGGTCTGGACTGTCCTGAGGATATAAAAAGGATCCACGGACAATACTTGGCTCTTTATGCTAGAAACTTTTGGAAAGATCCAGCCAAGGCTAAAGCTGAACTAGAACGCAAGAGTGGAGCCTATGGAAGAAAAGAAAATGGTACCAAGCTAGAACATGTTTCAACTATGGTGACCGACTGCACTTTGTAGTTGAGTGTTCATATCAAAGTAGGGAAGATAATGGATGAAGACTTATTTTCAAGGACAAGTCAAAGGCTCCACGCAAGAAATAGTTTGTAAAAAAGAATGCTCCCTTCAAGGAGCAACCAAAGATTGTTCTAGTGGCTCAAGAAGAATATTCTTCGGGAAGTGAAGATGAGGATGAGGACGATAGCTCTCAAGAGGTGGCTGCTATAGCCACCACATCTACATCAACATCCCTCTTCGACTCTCCAAACGAAAACATCATCAACAAAAATGCTACTTGTCTCATGGCAAGAAGCTCCGAGGTAACGACTTCTAACTCTTCTTTTCCTAAGGCTATGATTGACATGGATGATCCTACTAGTCTTAAGGTTAAAGAAGAGATTATTGCTTTGGATTACTTCTACACTAACTTGCAAGGTGAGCACAAAGTTCGTTTTGAAGCTCTCATGGATCAGCTGGCCCAAAACGAAGCTCTCCTCGAAGAAAAGGGCAGAATTGAAAGGGAGGATGCAATGGAAATTGTATCCTTAAAAAATGCCCTTGAGGAAGAAGAATCTCGGGTCTCTATTGAAGAGAGGCTTGAGTCCATTGAAGAGTCACATGAATAAATTGTGGCTAAACTTGTTAAGGAACGTGACAATGTAGTCACCAAAGCAAAGAAGTTAAAGAAGGAAAAGATTGACTTTGGGGCTGCTCATGATAGACTCTGCAAGGAATTGGAGAAACTTGACAATGGTCACAAGGCATTGAAAAACGATTTCTCCATCCTTAATGAGCCACATGATCAGCTTCAAAGTCGATTGGCAAAATATGATGTTCCTAGATCATCCAACACAACATATAATCACAAAGAAAATGTTAGTGTGGAAAAAGAAGTGGTCAAGGACATCACTCCCAAGGATAAGGGTGTGCTTGATGAAGTTCTTGGCAAGCAAAGGTCCAATCATTGTAAAGAGGGACTTGGGTATGTCACCAAGTCCAAGAAAAAAAAAACAAGAAGAACAAGACCAAGAATGTGCAATCAAAGACAAGCACCGCTGAGAAGAATGTCACAAAAGACAAGACTAATAATATTGGTTTTGCAGGGTCTCACAATCCAAATTATGAACTATTTTGTGATGATTATGGCCATGTTTATGCTTATTATGTCGGTCCCTTTGATGAATATATTGCTTGGTCTATTTGGGTCCCAAAGACCCTTGCTACTAACATGAAATGACCCATTGAAAAATGGGTACCTAAAACCAAGAAGTAATTCTCTTGCAGGGCTATGCTTCCAGTGGGTCGAAATGGGTGTTGGATAGTGGATGCACTAGTCATATGATCGGAAGCAAGGAGATCATCACGGAGATGCATCCAAATCTTGATAATATTACAGTCTCCTACGGTGATAAGTCTAAATCTCAGGTATTGGGTCTTGGCAAGGTTGTGGTTGCCCACGATATCTCTCTCGTGGACGTCATGCTTGTTGATACCCTCGGTTACAACAAAGTACGCAGACAACAAAGTACGCAGACTAAAACGTTGAGAAAATAGAGCAATGAGAAAATGAAATATGAGAATAATGAACTGACGATAAGACTGAATGAGCAAATGAGACTGAAAATATGAGATAGAACTAAAGATACGAAATACGCAGACTGGAACATTGAGAAAATCAAGTGATAAGAAAATGCAATATATATAAAGAATAAGAAAATAATAAACTAAAAGAATAAAAATCCATATAGAAAATTAATATAAAGACTAAAGGACCGAAAGCATGAGCGCATGAGCAACAGGAGATAGAAATGCAATAACAGAAAGGAGACAACAAAGTATGCAGACTGAATCGTTGAGAAAATCGAGCAATGAGAAAATGAAATATGAGAATAATGAACTAAAGATAAGACTGAATGAGCAAATGAGACTGAAAATATGATATAAAATTGAAGAAATATGACTGAGCAAATATTTGCTACACTAAGAGACTAAAAATCTTAAAACCGAGAGAAGACAAACTGAGCAAATAAGACTGAGACTGAGATAAACTGAAAAATATGAGATAACTTAAGAGACTGAGTGTAACATCACGGTTCTGAAAAGACCGTAGCTTCTATGTGACATGCCAATCCCTGGATCGGTTCATTGGCCCACAATAGAATAAGATGAATAACATAGCAAAATTTCCGTGTATCATAAATAATGAAGATCCATAGTATCATTATTACAATAAAATCTTAGCTCAAGGCTAGCTCAATGTTATTCAAGTAGCAACATAAATATAGTAAATCCTCCATTCTTCAAATTTCCCACAAGTGAACAGGTGCCGAGTGGAGTACCGTGGCCTAAATCGATTACTCAGAATCGGAATATCCTACAACATGAAACGTAGCAGCCCCAAAGGGTCAATACATGGAATGTATGGCAAGTAGAGCTATTAAAGGAGACAATAGTGCTAACATCTACATGCATATTTGGCAAGTGGGGTTGTGGCTAGCTTGCATTTGCAAATACCTTTGTCCTACTTTCATAAATAGTTTTTTATTTTCTTTGAAAAGATCCCAATTAAGTTAACCCAACAACATTAAAGCAATTATGAAATTAGAATGAGTGAGAAACATGTCATGGAATCAATATCGAGCAACTCAGACGTCCATAACCGGGGACACGGCTAATCGATTAGATTATACACCCTGCAGGGGTTAGTACACTTTACCCATGTGACTTGGCCAGCCCAGCTCGTACCACCACTCTCATTTTGGGTGATGATAGGGAGAAGTCCAAGAAGAGACCGTTCGGTAAGTAGCTCCCAATCCCAACGCGCACTGGTCCAACCTACCAAAATTCTACATCTCTGGATACGCGGGTTCGAGTTACCACAACCTACTAAGTCCAACCAACCGCCCATTTCATTATTGGCACATGGTTGCACATGTAAGCTACAAAATAAAGAAGCCAATCATTTTCTCTTGATACCTGGGTGCCTTTTCGCAATGATACCACCAAAAATTATCAATCCCATCACACCCAGGAGATTCATTGATTATGTTGTTTTAGTTTTCACAAACCAAGACATTTAGAAACAAATTTTAGTTATGTAACCCAGCCCTCGTTCATCATAGCATGGCTAAGCACATCTACCGATGGTGGTTCATCTACAGGGGAAGTCCTACCACATAATAGGACATAGCATAGCGATAGTATTATCCTACACATGCATCTACAAAATACACGACAATGCATTGAAAATAGTAGGATAACATCATGAACAAGGTAGCATCTACTTGCCTTGGTTGTAGCGGTCGGAAGAACAATCCACACACGAGCAAGCGTTGCACTCGTCACAATCTACACGACACAATTGCAATCATAAACAACCCATCCACAATATGCAAACAAGAATGATACAAGGTGCATGCATGTCCAGTGGATTGATGCTACAGCAGCATCACATAATCTTATTCAGTATAACTACTATATGCATGCATGGAAATTATTTTTAGCGCAAAGAAAACAAGCATGCAATTTATAATGCTCAATAATAGAGCTACAAACTAAATAATTCACCACTGCTAACATACTATTTGTAAAATCTTGGAAAAATTCTACTGTGTAGGCAACTCTAAATAGAAACAGTACCAATTAGAATTTCTCAAAAAGGATTTATATAACTCCCTGAGTAATTAAAATACTACAATAAGCCTCTAATTATATTCTGCAAAAACCATTATTGTAAGCCTAACCTTTTAATTCACTATGAGATTCTCCTTGTTCTACTGATTCTAGGGACATCTTATTTGCAATTTTTGGAGTTACATAACTTATTCTATGATTTAATTACTCTAAAAAGGGCATTAACTTATTTAATTATTCAGGACAAAACCTTGCTGTAAAAGTGTAAAACAATGGTACATCAAGATTCTACACGAGACACTGATTCTACACATATTTTATTTGCAATTTTTGGCCTAGTAGATCTAAAGATATGAATTTTACAAGTTTTAGCTATTTTCTGCAACTTCTATTTTATTTTTAATTCAAAAGGGAATATTCTCGGAATATGCCATGTTGACTGGCGCTGACGCAGCCTCCACGCAGGCGCCACGCGACATGCTGGGGTTGGCCGATACCGGTTCGGCCGGCCCTTCTAATCTCTACCGTGGATTGCAGGACGGACGGCCAGGGATGTTTGCGTCCTCACCTTGGCGACGAATGGCGGCTGGCGGCGGCGGTCGGTGCAGACGGTGGCGGTGGCGAGATCTCCGGTGGTCCCTGGCAATGGAGACCTTGTCTACGAGATGCGGACGAGGATGTCGGGCTTCCTGGCGGACTCGGCGCCACGCCTCGTTTCCTCTAGCGACGACGGCGAGCGACTGAAAGTGGAGGGCGACTGCGAGGCTCCGACGAGCAAATCAGAGATGCCTCGGTGCACTGCAGGGAAGGGGAACGGGTTAGGGCGAATCAGAGGTCCATCGTAAAGAGGTTAGAGGTGAAAGGGGTGCTCGGGCGGTCGGTGGCGTCATGGTCGACCTCGACTGCGAGCTTCCGAAGCGGCTGCGGCGGCGGAACTTCCGCGACAAATCCCCGCAGCCTGGCGGCGTGGAGTTAGGGTTTGGGAGAGGAGAAAACGACATAGGTTGAGGTTTATATAGAAGGGGGAAAATCAGACGCGGGGAAGAACAGATTGAGGCGGAATCGGAGATTTTCCCGGGGCGAAGGCGTGCAGCACTCGGTGTCCGTCGCGAGGTTGAAGGAGAGGAGCGGGCCCCACATGTCAGCGATGCGTGGAGAGGAGTGGGCTGCGGTGGTGCTTGCTGGCTACAACTGCGTCAAGCGTGGGAGGTGTTAGCCAGTGAGGTGGGGCTAGGTGGGCCGGGGTAGGTTAGTCCATTCATTTTTTCTGTTCTTTTGTTTTATTCATTTTGTTTTTCTTATTTCTTTTATAACTTTTTATTAGCTAAGCCAATTGAATTGTTTCTGTTTTCAAAGTTTTCTAAAAAACAAAGGATCAACATAGGATCATTTTTTAGCAATAATTTGTCTATTTCAAAACGGTGACTTCATAGGTCCTACTATTCCCTTTTGTAGGAGCACTCGAGTAACTCCGTCTAGGGTTTGAACGTAGTGTTTTGCGTTTGAAAATCTTCATGAATGCAGAATGACATGTCAAGTGAATGATGATCATGATGCAGTGCAGTACCAAAACTAGAACTTGGGAATGTTGGGATGTGACAAGACTAACCCCCTTAAGATGAATCTCGTCCCCGAGATTCGGCGCGGCTAGCAAATAGGTGTGGGTGGTCTTCTCGGATGTCATCCTCACGCTCCCAAGTGGCTTCCTCTTCGGTGTGGTGGCTCCATTGCACCTTGCAAAACCTGATCATCTTGGTACGGGTAATCCTCTCCGCTGTTTCCAGTATCTTAACCGACTTCTCCTTGTAGGGGTTCGTAGCATGGAAAACAAAAATTTTCTACCGCATACAAACAAACAAGCCAAGATCTATCTACTAGATTGTAGCAACGAGTCGATAGAGGAACTCACCCTCGAAGATTCCAAAGCGGTTAACGAGAGCAGATTCTCGTGGGTGATGTAGTCGAACTCGTTCCGATCTCAAGATCGTGTAGACGATCCTTCCGGCGCCACGTTCCGGCAGCGCTCCCGTAGTCGGTCACACGTTCGGTACTCGACGAAGACCTTCCTCTCCCTTGTTCCAGCAGGCAGCGGAGGTTGTAGCACTCTCCTTGCGATTCCAAAGACAACGTGGTACCGAAGTAGAGGGAGATCATGAGGCTTCGCCTTAAGCCGGTGCGAGTATGGTGGAGCTTATGAGAGAGAGGCTATTTAGTGGTCTAGTAATTAGACACACCAATTAGAGGGCTCTAAACCAATTAGAAGGCTCTAAACCGTTGGCTAAAGCAATTAGAAGCTCTAAACCAAAACGGCTCTAAACCGGGGATTTAGAGGTAGGAACTTGTGTGTCTAGGGGAGCAGCCCTGCCCCTCCTTATATAGATGGGAGGGGGCTGTGGCGCGCCAGGGGAGGGAGGGAGTCCCTCCCCAACTCGGCCTAGGGCTGGCCGCCGGCTTGGGGAGGAGGAACTCCTCTCCAACTCGGTTTGGAGCTCCTCCTCCTCTTTCCGAAAACTGGCAGTTTGACTTTTCAAACTTGCTATTTGACTTTTCAAATTAGGATTTGATTTAATCCCTTATTCGGAACAGCAATGACACTAGATACATGATGCAATCATTCCAACATGCAATGACACATTCATGTACCCCTTCCCCTCCGGAGTGCCGGACATTCCGGAACCTTCTAGAACATTCCCGATGAAATCACCGGAATCATTCCCGAACTCCGAAACGGGACTTTCCTTATATGAATCTTATTCTCCGGACCATTCCGGATCACCTCTTGATATCCCGGATCCCATCCGAGACTCCGAACAACATTCGGTCTCTTTCTCATAATACCATAACTACTCAAACAACGTCGAATCCTTAAGTGTGTCTCCCTACGGTTCGTGAATTATGCGGACATGATCGAGACACTTCTCCGATCAATAACCAATAGAGGAATCTGGAAATTCATATGGCTCCCACATATTTCTACGATTACTTTGCGATCGAATGAACCACTTACATACGATACCAATTTCCCTTTGTCTCACGATATGTTACTTATCCGAGGTTATGATCGTCGGTATCTCTGCATACCTAGTTCAACCTCGTTCTCGATAAGTACTCTTTTCTCGTTCGTGTTATGTGATCCCTTGTGACCAAGTCACATGCTTGCAAGCTAATTGGATGACATTCCACCGAGAGGGCCTGAGTATATCTATCCGTCATGTGGATGGACAAATCCCACTTGATCCATGTTTCTCAACCAATACTTTCCGAACACTCAATGCCACTTTTATAGCCACCACATACGGTGTGGTGTTTGATGTCATCAAAGCATCCATCCGGTAAAGGTGATATGCATGATCTCATGGTCGAAGGAATTAGGTTACTATGTATCAGAAAGCATATAGCAATTGAACTATTGAAATGACTTGATCTTTATGCTACGCTTATCAATAGGAGTATGTCCACCATATCATTCTCCTAATGATATGATCTTGTTGTTGATAACACTTCAATGTCATGATAGGGAAACCACAATCATCTATCAACCAACAAGCTAGTGAAGTATAGAGGCTATACTAGGGACTTCAAATTAAGTTTACAATTCACACAAGTATTAATGTTTCCTTGTTAATACCATTATAGCATGAATGTAAACATTTATCATAAACACAAAGATATAATAATAACCACATTTATTATTGCCTCTAGGGCATATCTCCAACAGTCTCCCACTTGCACTAGAGTCATCTAATCTAGATTACATGGTAATATACCGAACACCCATGGCAGTTTGGTGTTGGTCATGTTTTGCCCTCGGGAGAGGTTTAGTCAACGGATCCGCCACATTCAGATCTGTGTGTACTTTGCAAATCTTTATATCCCCATCCTGGATATGTTCTCGAATAGCGTGAAAACGTAGCTTGATATGCTTCAGCTTCTTGTGTGACCTTGGTTCTTGCGCATTGGCTATGGCGCCCATGTTATCACAATAGATAGACATTGGGTCCAGCGCACTTGGAACCACACCCAGCTCTGTAATGAACTCTTTCATCCATATCGCTTCTTGTGAAGCCTCAAGGCGACCAAGTATTCCGATTCAGTTGAAGATCTCGCCACAACGCTTTGCTTTGCACTCCTCCAGCTAAGCTGCACCATTCAAAATAAATCGTATCCGGATTGCGATTTAGAATCATCCGGATCGGTGTTCCAACTAGCATCGGTGTAACCATTAACAACATGTTCATCACCTCCATAAGAAAGAACCATATCCTTAGTTCTTCTCAAGTACTTAAGGATGTTTTTGATCATTGTCCAATGATCCACTCCTGGATCACTTTGATATCTGCTAGTTAAACTAACAACATATGCAATGTCGGGTCTAGTACATAGCATGGCATACATTAGAGATCCTATGGCTGAGGCATAGGGAGTCTTACTCATTCTTTCTCTATCTTACGATGTTGGACTTTGAGTTTTACTCAAGGTCGATTAGCAACATGGGCAAGAACCCTTTCTTGCTTTCTTCCATTCCAAACTTCTTTAGAACTTTGTCCAAATATGTACTCTGTGACAATGATATTTGGCGTTTCGATCTATCTCTATAAATCTTTATGCCTAATATGTAAGCTGCTTCGCCAAGATCCTTCATTGAAAAACTATTATTCAAATATTCCTTGACACTATTAAGAAGGTCTACATCATTCCCAATCAACAATATGTCATCCAAATACAGTATTAACAATGCTCTGAGCTCCCACTCACTTTCTTGTAAATACAAGCTTCTCCATAAGTTTGTATAAAACCAAAACTTTTGATTACCTTATCAAAACGTTGATTCCAACTTCGGGATGCTTGCTTCAATCCATAGATGGACCGTTGAAGTTTGCATACCTTGTTAGCATCCTTAGGATCGACAAAACCTTTGGGTTGCATCATATACAACTCTTCATCAATGTCTCCATTGAGGAATGCTGTTTTGACATCCATCTGCCATATCTCATAATCATAATATGCAGCGATTGCTAACATAATCCTCACAGACTTTAGCTTCTCTACTGGTGAGAAAGTCTCATCGTAGTCAACTCCTTGAATTTGTCGAAACCCTTTTGCGACAAGTCGAGCTTTATAGACAGTAACATTACCATCAGCATCTGTTTTCTTCTTGAAAATCCATTTGTTCTCGACCTTACGGCCATCCGTAAGTCCACCAAAGTCCATACTTGGTTTCGTACATGGATCCAATCTCGGATTTCATGGCTTCTTGCCATTTATTGGAATCTGGGCTCATCATTGCTTCCTCATATGTCTCGGGTCATCGGTGTTGTCCACCACCATGACATTCATAACGGAATCATACCAATGGAGGTGGTACGAGTTCTCGTTGATCTCCGAGGGCTCTCAGAGCAACTTCAACCGAAGTTTCATGATCAACATCATTAGCTTCCTCTCTTATTGGTGTAAGCACCACAGGAACTTCTTCCGGTGTTGCGCTACTCGCAATTTCGAGAGAAGGTTCGACAACCTCGTCGAGTTCTACTTTCCTTCCGTCCACTTCTTTGAGAGAAATTCCTTCTCTAGAAAGGATCCATTCTTGGCAACGAAGATTTTGCCTTGGATCTATGATAGAAGGTATACCCAATAGTTTCCTTGGGTATCCTATGAAGACACATTTTTCGCTTTGGGTTCAAGCTTGTCCTATTGTAACTTCTTTACATAGGCTTCGCATCCCCAAACTTTAAGGAGCGACAATTTGGGCTTCTTCCCAAACCATAATTCATATGGTGTCGTTTCAACGGATTTAGGCGGTGCCCTATTTAAAGTGAATGCAATTGTTTCTAATGCATAACCCCAAAATGATAGCGGTAAATCATAAGTGACATCATAGAACGAACCATATCTAAGAGAGTTCGATTACGTTCGGACACACCATTCTGTTGTGGTGTTCCCGGCGGTGTCAATTGTGAAAGTATTCCGCACTTCTTTAAATGCTCGCCAAACTCGTAACTTAGATATTCACCTCCACGATCAGAACGTAGAAATTTAATCTTCTTGTTACGTTGATTCTCTACCTCACTTTGAAACTCCTTAAACTTCTCAAAAGTTTCGGACTTATGTTTCATGAAATAGATATACCCATATCTACTCAAGTCATCCGTGAAGGTAAGAACATAACGATAACCACCGCGCGATGCTACACTCATTGGACCACATACATCGGTATGTATGATTTCCAACAAATCCGTAGCTCGCTCCATCATACCAGAAAATGGAGTCTTAGTCATTTTACCCATCAGACATGCTTCGCATCTTTCAAGTGATTCAAAATCAAGTGATTCAAGAAGTCCATCGGAATGGAGTTTCTTCATACGTTTCACTCCGATGTGACCAAGACGACAGTGCCACATATAGGTCGAATTATCGCTTGATTTCAAACGTTTAGCCTCAATATTGTTGATATGTGTATTTCTACTATCGAGATTCAATAAGAATAGACCATCTATTAAAGGTGCATGTGCATAAAACATATTACTCATATAAATCGAACAACCATTATTCTCTGATTTAAACAAGTAACCGTCTCGCAATAAACAAGATCCCGATATAATGTTCATGCTCAACGCAGGCACCAAATAACAATTATTTAAGTATAAAACTAATCCCGATGGTAGATGAAGAGGTAGTGTGCCGACCGCGATCACATCAACCTTTGATCCGTTTCCCACGCGCATCGTCACCTCGTTCTTCGCTAGCTTCCGTCTATTCTGTAGCACCTGTTTCGAGTTACAAATATGAGCAACCGAACCAGTATCAAATACCCAGGCATTACTACGAATGCTAGTGAGATACACATCAATAACATGTATATCAGATATACCTTTCTTCTTGATGTTGCCGTTCTTCAAATCCGCCAAGTACTTTGGGCAATTCCGCTTCCAGTGACCTACTCCCTTGCAGTAAAAGCACTCAGTTTCAGGCTTTGGTCCAGCCTTGGTTTTCTTCGTCGGTGTGGTAACTTTCTTACCACCCTTCTTGAAGTGTCCCTTTTGCTTAGACTTGCCTTTCTTGAATTTGGTGGTCTTATTGACCATCAACACTTGGTGCTCTTTCTTTATCTCCACTTCTGCAGATTTTAACATAGCAAATAGTTCTGGCAACTCTTTGTTCATGTTCTGCATGTTGTAGTTCATCACAAAGTTCCTGTAACTTGGTGGCAATGACTGGAGGACGCGGTAAACCCCCAAAGCATTAGGAATCACTATACCCAAGCTTTGAAGTTTGTTTGCGTGCCCAGACATCTTAAGCACATGCTCACTGACGGAGCTGCCTTCTTCCATCTTGCAGTTAAAGAACTTTTCAGAAGCTTCATAACTTTCAATTGCCGCATGAGTCTCAAAAATTAATTTGAGATCCTCGACAATATCATATGGGTCTGACTCTTCAAACCTTTTACAAGCTCGATTCTAAACCATACAAGATAGCACATGAACTATGGAGTCTTGATTCTTCCAGCGAGGTAAACATTCTTTACTTCATCGGAAGCATCACCGCAGTGGGTCACCAGTGCATCCAAAGACATAGGTCAAATTACCATTGTGAGGACAATCCTCAAATTGCGGAACCAATCCGAAGTTGCTTCCATTGTTTTTCAACTTTTCTTTCTCTAGGAACGCATTAAAATTGATGGTAGGGGCTGCCATTGATCTACAACATATTTGCAATAGTTTAGACTAAGTTTATGACAAATTGAGTTCAAATTAATTAATGAAATTAACCTAGGTGAACTCCCACTCAAAACAACATCCCTCACATTGTTTTAGTGATCACACGAACCAAATCCACTACATCAACACCGATCATCACGAGAGTTGATATAGTTTCAATGGCGAACAATCATCATGTTCATCATATCTACTATATGATTCATGCTTTACCTTTCGGTAATCTGTGTTCCTGAGACCATGTCTGTACATGCTAGGCTCGTCAAGACCAAACCTTAGCCACCGCATAAGAAAATCTGGCTTGCTTACGTTGTATACACTTGCGGAATCTAACACACCCGATCATCACGTGGTGCTTCAAAACAACAAGCTTTAGCAACGGTGCTAGCTAAGGGTGAACACTTTATGACTTGAAATTCATGTGCATGAGGGATCATCTTATAATGCTACCGTCGTCTACTAAGCAATACAAGATGCATAAAGGATTAACATCACATGCAATTCAATATATATGTGATATGATATGGCCTTTCTTCTTTGTACTTCCGATCTCCATCTTCAAGCACAAACATGATCTCCATCATCACCGGCATTGCATCAAGGTCAATGACGCTCCTCCATGGTTGTCGTCCACCGGCTTCAACTATTACAACTACCTTGAATAGACACGCAGGTCTTAACATAAATTAAAGACAACCATATGGCTCCTGCCGGTTGCCAACTTACAATAAGGAACATTGCATACATCAAGTATAATCACAATCATGGCCATATCACATCACTGCACACCCCTGCAAAACAAAGTTAGACGCCTCTACTTTCTTTGCATATTTTACGTGGTTTGGGGCTTTCAATAGGTGTCGTTCTAACCTACGAACAAGAACCACAACATTGATACTAGCATTGTTGATTACCCGTTGTAAATTGGATCTTAACTATGCTAGGAGAAACAGACACCCGCAAAGCCACTTATGCAATACAAGTTGCATGTTAAGCGTGGAGCAAGTCTCATGAACGATGTCATGTAAGGTTAGCCCGGGCCGCTTCATCCCAACATACCGCAAGATGCAAAGTACACAAGAAGCAATCGACAATAAAAGCATCAACGCCCACAATGACCATTGTGTTCTACTCGTGCAACAGATCTACATATAGACACGCACTGATACCCTGTAGAGGGGTTCGTAGCATGGAAAACAAAAATTTTCTACCATACAAACAAACAAGCCAAGATCTATCTACTAGATTGTAGCGAGTCGATAGAGGAACTCACCCTCGAAGATTCCAAAGCGGTTAACGAGCAGATTCTCGTGGGTGATGTAGTCGTACTCTTCGATCTCAAGATCGTAGACGATCCTTCCGGCCACGTTCGGCAGCGCTCCCGTGATCGGTCACACGTTGATTTTCGACGAAGACCTTCCTCTCCCTTGTTCCAAGGCAGTGGAGGTTGTAGCACTCTCCTTGCGATTCAAAGACGGGCGTGGTACAGGAAGTAGAGGGAGATCCCAGGCTTCGCCTTAAGCCGGTGCGAGTATGGTGGAGCTTATGAGAGAGGCTATTTAGTGGTCTAGTAATTAGACACACCAATTAGAGGGCTCTAAACCAATTAGAAGGCTCTAAACCATTGGCTAAAGCAATTAGAAGCTCTAAACCAAAACGGCTCTAAACCGGGGATTTAGAGGTAGGAACTTGTGTGTCTAGGGGAGCAGCCCTGCCCCTCCTTATATAGATGGGAGGGGGCTGTGGCGCGCCAGGGGAGGGAGGGAGTCCCTCCCCAACTCGGCCTAGGGCTGGCCGCCGGCTTGGGGAGGAGGAACTCCTCTCCAACTCGGTTTGGAGCTCCTCCTCCTCTTTCCGAAAACTGGCAGTTTGACTTTTCAAACTTGCTATTTGACTTTTCAAATTAGGATTTGATTTAATCCCTTATTCGGAACAGCAATGACACTAGATACATGATGCAATCATTCCAACATGCAATGACACATTCATGTACCCTTCCTCCGGTGCGGACATTAGAACCTTCTAGAACATTCGATGAAATCACGGAATCATTCCCGAACTCAAAGCAGGACTTTCCTTATATGAATCTTATTCTCCGGACCATTCCGGATCACCTCGTGATATCCGGATCCCATCCGAGACTCGAACAACATTCGGTCTCTTTCTCATAATACCATAACTACTCAAACAACGTCGAATCCTTAAGTGTGTCTCCCTACGGTTCGTGAATTATGCGGACATGATCGAGACACTTCTCCGATCAATAACCAATAGAGGAATCGGAAATTCATATGGCTCCACATATTTCTACGATTACTTTGCGATTGAATGAACCACTTACATACGATACCAATTTCCCTTTGTCTCACGATATGTTACTTATCCGAGGTTATGATCGTCGGTATCTCGCATACCTAGTTCAACCTCGTTCGATAAGTACTCTTTTCTCTTCCGTGTTATGTGATCCCTTGTGACCAAGTCACATGCTTGCAAGCTAATTGGATGACATTCCACCGAGAGGGCCCAGTATATCTATCCGTCATGTGGATGGACAAATCCACTCTTGATCCATGTTTCTCAACCAATACTTTCCGAACACTCAATGCCACTTTTATAGCCACCCTGTTACGGTGTGGTGTTTGATGTCATCAAAGCATCCATCCGGTAAAGGTGATATGCATGATCTCATGGTCGAAGGAATTAGGTTACTATGTATCAGAAAGCATATAGCAATTGAACTATTGAAATGACTTGATCTTTATGCTACGCTTATCAATAGGAGTATGTCCACCATATCATTCTCCTAATGATATGATCTTGTTGTTGATAACACTTCAATGTCATGATAGGGAAACCACAATCATCTATCAACCAACAAGCTAGTGAAGTATAGAGGCTATACTAGGGACTTCAAATTAAGTTTACAATTCACACAAGTATTAATGTTTCCTTGTTAATACCATTATAGCATGAATGTAAACATTTATCATAAACACAAAGATATAATAATAACCACATTTATTATTGCCTCTAGGGCATATCTCCAACACTCCTCATAGGTCAAGTCATTCTCAAGCTGAACCTCCTCTCGTGGCACCGTGTCTCTCAGAGGTCTATCCACTATCTACGGATGGCACTTCTTCAGCTGGGACACGTGGAACACATTGTGGACAGCGGACAGAGCCTCTCGCAATTCCAACTGATAAGTAACTTCTCCTTTGCGTGCTAAGACCCGATATGGCCCAATAAAGCGAGGTGCCAGCTTACCCTTGATTCCAAACCTCTTAATTCCACGCAGTGGCGACACTCTGAGGTATGCTCTATCACCTACCTCATACACCACTTCCTTGCGCTTGGCGTCAGCGTAGCTCTTATGCCTTGATTGTTCTACCTTCAGCCTGTCCCTAATCATGGCGACTTTCTCCTCAGCGTCCTTGATCAAATCAGGTCCAAATAGCTGACGTTCTCCTACTCCATCCCATAGCAATGGTGTCCGGCACCATTTCCCGTATAGCATATCGAACGGTGACGTCTTGATGCTGGTTTGATAGCTGTTGTTGTAGGAAAACTCAGCATACGGCAAATTCTCATACCAACTAGAACCATGAGACAAAGCGCAAGCTCTCAGCATATCTTTCAAAATCCGGTTTACCCTCTCGGTCTGCCCATCTGTCTGGGGGTCAAATGTTGTGCTAAACTCCAACCTAGTCCCAAGTGACTCGTGCAGCTGGCGCCAAAAGTGCGAGGTGAATTGGGTGCCTCTGTCAGATATAGTACTCTTAGGAACTCCATGTAGGCACACAATCCTGTCCATATAAATCTTGGCCAACTTTGCACTCGTATAGGTCATCTTCACCGGTATAAAGTGGGCTACCTTGGTCAAATGGTCGACCACTACACAAATGGAGTCATATCCTGACCTGGTCCTGGGCAGTTCTGTGATAAAATCCATTCCCACTCTATCCCACTTCCAATCCGGCACGGGCAATGGCTGTAGCAGTCCTGCTGGCTTCTGGTGTTCCGCCTTCACTTGGCTACATACATCACGTAAGGCAATGTGCTCGGCGATGTCTCCCTTCATGTTGTTCCACCAGAATCTGTCCTTTAGGTCCATATACATCTTCGTATTGCCTGGATGTATGGAGTACGGCGAGTCATGAGCTTCCTGCAGAATCAACTTCCTTATCTCCGGATCATTGAGAACGCATAAACGATCTCCATACCACAAGGTTCCTTGCTCATCTTCGCAGAATTCTTTTGCCCGATCCTCCTTCATCTTTTCCTTTATTTCATCTATCTCCTTGTCTCCTACTTGAGCCTTCTTGATCCTGTCCCGTAGCGTTGGTTGAACTTCCATTGCTGCCAAATATCCTTTAGACACTACCTCTAGTCTAAGGTCCTTGAATTGCTTGCACAAATCCTCGGGCAACTCTCCAACAGTCAACCCATTGGCATAGACCTTCCGGCTCAGAGCATCTGCTACTACATTGGCTTTTCCTGGGTGGTATTGAAGATTCATATCATAATCCTTGATAAGCTCCAACCATCTCCTTTGCCTCATGTTCAGTTCCTTCTGTGTGAATATGTACTTCAGGCTCTTGTGGTCGGTGTACACATCGCAGTGTTTCCCCATTAAGTAGTGCCTCCATACCTTGAGCGCATGCACAACTGATGCTAATTTCAAGTCATGCGTGGGATAATTCCTCTCATGGTGTTTAAGTTGCCGCGAGGCAGATGACACCACTCTCCCATCTTGCATCGACACACTCCCAAGTCCCTGTCGAGAAGCATCACAGTACACTTGGAAATCCTTCTGAAGATCTGGTAAACACAGAAAAGGTGTGGTCACTAGTCGACGCTTCAGTTCTTGAAAGTTGGCTTCACACGCATCCGTCCATTCAAACTTTCTCTCCTTCTTCAGAAGTTCGGTCATCGGCTTAGCAATCTTGGAGAAATTTTCAATGAACCTCCTATAATATCCAGCAAGTCCCAAAAAGCTACGGATATCACCCACATTCTTGGGCGCTTCCCACTCAGTCACTGCAGTCACTTTGCTTGGATCAACAGCGACTCCCTCTCCTGACACCACGTGTCCAAGAAACCCAACAGTGTTAAGCCAGAATTCACACTTGCTGAATTTGGCATACAGCTTGTGTTCCCTCAGCTTCTTCATAATCAGTCGCAGATGTTTCCCATGCTCAGCATCATCCTTGAAATATATCAGTATGTCATCAATGAACACAACCACGAACTTGTCCAAGTACTCCATGAATACCTTGTTCATCATTGTCATGAAATATGCCGGGGCATTCGTTAGTCCAAAAGACATAACTATATACTCATATAAACCATACCTAGTAGTGAAAGCAGTTTTTGGTATGTCCTCTTCCCGGATCTTCAATTGGAAGTAGCCCGATCGCAGATCAATTTTGCTAAACACCTTTGCCCCTTCCAGTTGATCAAACAAATCATTTATGTTCAACAGGGGGTATTTGTTCTTGATGGTCACTTCATTCAGCGAGCGGTAGTCCACCACTAACCTCTTGCTGCTGTCCTTCTTCTCCACAAACAGAACAGGTGCACCCCATGACGACGAACTAGGCTGAATGAACCCCTTGTCCAACTGCTCCTTTAGCTGTTTCTTCAATTCCTTCAGCTCATCCACATCCATCTTGTACGGTCTCTTTTCTATAGGTCCTGTTCCTGGCATCTGATCGATGAGAAACTCCACATCCCTGTCAGGTGGCATCCCTGGCAGCTCTTCCGGAAACACGTCGGGGTAATCCTTAATCACAGGCACAGTATCCATGCTAACCCCCTTAAGAGAATTCAGCTTACACCTTCCCGGTCGCACAGCCGACTTGAACCTAATTCTCTTACCATCCGGGGTTTTGAGTGAAACAGCTCGCTGTGCACAATCTATGTGTCCCCCATGCATAGACATCCAGTCCATACCCAGTATTATATCTAGACCTTGTGATTCCAAAACTACCAGATGTGCAATAAAATTGTGTGCTCCAATCCTCACAGTTAAGTTGTGGCATCCCGCGTTAGCTATCATATGTCCTCCAGGTGAGCTTACTCTAATAGACTCTTTCATAGACTCCGTAGGTAACTTATACTTATCCAGAAATGCCCTTGATATGAATGAATGCGATGCACCAGTATCGAAAAGTATAAGTGCAGGGTGAGTGTTGATTGGAAACTTACCAATCACAAGATCAGGCTCATCTGGGATCTCCTCCACATTCATGTGGTTCACTGTGGCCTTCTGGTTGTTGGTTGGCTTCAGTCCTTTCCTCTCCGGACAGTTGTCTGCATAATGTCCCTTCTGGCCACACTTGAAGCATGTCACCTCACTTAGATCCTTCTTCACGAAGCTGCGATCACGGTTGCGGTCATGTCCACTGTGTCCTCTAGAATGGTGAGTGTGTCCTCCCTTGTGGCTGTGGTGGTTGCTCTTGTGGCTATCATGGCGATGTCCATCGCCTCCATGGTGGTGGCGGTCATGGCTTCCATGGTGCCCCTGGTCACTCCCTCCATGCTTGGAGTATCCATCATAAGAAGTGCGAGACTTATGGTGAGAACCAGAGTGGTGATTGCTACTCTTTCTCTTGCGTTTTTCCACCTGCTTGTGCTTCCCTTCTAAGATTCTGGCCTTGTCCATAAGCTCCTGAAAAGTGGGACAGTAAACCACCAACAACTGCACTGAAAGCTCATCACTGAGGCCATCCAGGAATCTCTCCCTCCTTTTTGCATCAGTGTCAACATTCTCAGGTGCATAGCGAGACAGGTTGTTGAACTCTTCAATATACTCAGCCACAGTGTGGTTGGTTTGGCGCAAATTGCGAAATTCCTTCCTCTTTAGGCTCAGAACTCCTGAAGACACGTGGTTGGTCTTGAAACCTTCCTCAAACATTGCCCAAGTCACAGTGTCCAGCGGGTGGGTGATCTGAAAAGTGTCCCACCACGAAGCGGTCGGTCCTCCAAAGGTGAGCGCAATCTCACCTTCTCAAAGATCTGCATCCAACAGTTACCAAATCCTTGTTGACTGAACGCAACCAATCGAGAGCAACCATCGGCTCCGTTGCAGTAGAGAACTTAGCTGGCCTTAGCCTCAGAAACCTAGTGAGAGCATCTCCCTGAGGCTGGTTGTTCCCATTGTTGTTGTTGTTGTTCTGAGCTTCCATGAACTGGGTCATAACTTGGATCAACTGTGCCTGAGCTGCCATGAGCTGCTCCAACTCAGTGGGTTGACGGCGGGGAGGCATCTGCGGTTCAGCACAGGTAAGTTTAGAAAGAATTGATTACGAAAACAGGATTCTACCCATGCATTATGACCAAACAACAACAAAACAATCACGGACAATCTCAAGCAAGTAACACATCAACAAACAAATGATCCAGCAACATCCCAGGGGTTATCCTAGCAGTATATATCTACTGAAATAGTTTTTAGAAGAGTTGGCAATAGTTATCTACACAATAGATCAACAAAGCATTAAAACCAAGAATCTGCCAGAACAATCCAGCAGTGTTCACGAATTTTTCTACCTGACTTAAACTCGTCAGGAATTTTGCTGATTTTTTTGCATACAGTACAGAGAGTTTCGAACCAACCCTATTTTTTTCAGATATTTCCCAGATACCAGTAAAATATGAAAATTTGTACAGTACTTCTGTGTCAGCAGAAAACTGCAACAGGAATAACTGAGATATTAACCAAACTTGCCATAACTCTTCCATAAAATTCGCACAAATAATCCTGAGATATTGGAGTACACATAGGAGCAACTAAACACTCTTAAACTAACAGTAATTAAGTTTTACATCGATCGAGACTAATCCTAACGATTTTTTCCTAATGAAGACTAATTGGTGGACTTCTATCTACTTCTTGAAGAGGTTGCGGTAGGTCCTTGCACTCATGCGTTGGCGCTTCTGTCCATGATCCAACCATGGCGGCAGAGTATACACCTCTCCTATGTCATCATTTGAAATCTCAAACTCCACCTCTTCTGGATCCTCCTCTTCTTCTTCATTCTCTGCTGCAACTGCAACAGCTTCATATCCTCCACCATCATCGTCTCCATCATCATCATCCTCGTCCTCATCATCATCGTTCCCATTGTCATCATCATCACTGTTGCCATCATCTCCATTGTAATCATCAGAGGGTGGATTCAGCTGTGCTTGGAGAGCGGCAATCTAGGCTGCCATATCCTCAATAGTTTGATCCCTTTCCTAGAAGGTCCCTTGCAACTGTTGTATGGTCTGGTTGTTTTCCTGCACAGTTCCATTAAGCTGAGCTATGGTTGCATCCCTGCCTACCAGGGCATTTTCCAGAACACCCACAGCTTCATGCAAGGTCTCTATCTCCAGTCCTTGGACCACCATACCATTGCTGGCAAAATCTGCAATCTCCTTTACCATCATCACTTTCTCAACTAGAGCTCCATTCTCCCTTTCCATGTCCTCTATGTGCCTCCGATGGGGCGGCATGTTGTTCCTGTCGCTCGGGGTAACCACAATGTTCCTATCTTCATCACGCCTCCCATAGTTACGGTAGGGTGAGTCTGTTGGCAGTAGGTGTCGGACAAGATGGAACTGGCGAGACAGGGCTGCATGCAAGGCCAAGTTTATTCCAAGTCCCCAGTTGCAGTATGTCTTGGTGTAGATCAGATGCACAGAGTTTGGCAAGGAGGCATCCCTGAAGATTAAAGTGGTGATCTCCCATGCATCCTCGCCATATCCATAGGTGTATAGCCTTCTTCCCTTGAACATGGGCAGTGGCAATCCCAATGATTGCGAGAGTTGTGCTAACTGTCTTGCAAAGGGCCTTGGTGACTCCATGGTTGCATACTCAGTCCTGACTTCTCCCATCTATCAATTAAAAGAGAAAAGTGTGAGAATAGCATAAGGTAAGAATTTACGAGAGTGAAAGGCATGAGATAAAAGACAGAGTTAATATAAGCTTTAATAAATCTATGGCTTCCTAATCCAAACCTAGGTCACGATCCTACAGTCGACACATGGGCTCTGATACCATCTTGTAACACCACGGTTCTGAAAATACCGTAGCTTCTATGTGACATGCCAATCCCTGGATCGGTTCATTGGCCCACAATAGAATAAGATGAATAACATAGCAAAATATCCGTGTATCATAAATAACGAAGATCCAGAGTATCATTATTACAATAAAAGCTTAGATCAAGGCTAGCTCAATGTTATTCAAGTAGCAACATAAATATATGAAATCCTCCATTCTTCAAATTGCCCACAAGTGAACAGGTGCCGAGTGGAGTACCGTGGCCTAAATCGATTACTCAAAATCGGAATATCCTGCAACATGAAACGTAGCATCCCCGAAGGGTCAATACATGGAATGTATGGCAAGTAGAGCTATTAAAGGAGACAATAGTGCTAACATCTACATGCATATTTGGCAAGTAGGGTTGTGGCTAGCTTGAATTTGCAAATACCTTTGCCCTACTTTCATAAATAGTTTTTGATTTTCTTTGAAAATATCCCAATTAAATTAACCCAACAACATTAAAGCAATTATGAAATTAGAATGAGCGAGAAACATGTCATGGAATCAATATCGAGCAACTCAAACGTCCATAACCGGGGATACGGCTAATCGATTAGATTATACACCCTGCAGGGGTTAGTACACTTTACCCATGTGACTTGGCCAGCCCAGCTCATACCACCACTCTTATTTTGGGTGATGATAGGGATAAGTCCAAGAAGAGACCGTTCTGGAAGTAGCTCCCCAATCCCGACGCGCACCGTATTGGAGATATGCCCAAGAGGCAATAATAAAGTGGTTATTATCATATATTCATACTTATGATAAATGTTTACATACCATGCTATAATTGTATTAATAGGAAACATTAATACTTGTGTGATTTGTAAACATAAAAGAGTCCCTAGTAAAGCCTCTTGTTAAACTAGCTTGTTGGTTAATATATGATCATGGTTTCCTGATCATGAACATAGAGATGTTATTAACAACAAGGTCATATCATTAGGAGAATGATGTGATGGACATACTCCTATAGTTAAGTGTAGCATAAAGATCAAGTCATTTAATATAGTTCATTTGCTATAAGCTTTCTGATACATAGTAACCTAATTCCTTCGACCATGAGATCATGCTTGTCACCATCACCGGAAGGATGCTTTGATGACATCAAACACCACACCGAATCGGGTGGCTATAAAGGTGGCATTGAGTGTTCGAAAGTATGGGTTGAAACACATGGATCAAGAGTGGATTTGTCCATCCATATGACGGATAGATATACTCTAGGCCCTCTCGATGGAATGTCATCCAATTAGCTTGCAAGCATGTGACTGCTCACAAGGGATCACATATCACGAACGAAAAGAGTATCGATCGGTAACGAGGTTGAACTAGGTATGCAGAGATACCGACGATCAAAACCTCGGATAAGTAAACTATCATGAGACAAAGGGAAATTGGTATTGTATGTAAGTGGTTCATTCGATCGCAAAGTAATCATAGAAATATGTGGGAGCCATATGAATTTCCAGATTCCTCTATTGGTTATTGATCGGAGAAGTGTCTCGATCATGTCCGCATAATTCACGAACCGTAGGGAGACACACTTAAGGACTCGATGTTGTTGAGTAGTTATGGAATGATGAGTAAGAGACCGAATGTTGTTCGGAGTCTCGGATGGGATCCGGGATATCACGAGGAGATCCGGAATGGTCCGGAGAATAAGATTCATATAAGGAAAGTCCTATTTCGGAGTTGGGGAATGATTCCGGTGTTTTCATCGGGAATGTTCTAGAAGGGTTCGGAAGGTCCGGCACTCCGGAGGGGAAGGGTACATGAATGTGTCATAACAAGTTGGAATGGTTACATCATGTACTAGGTGTCATCTCTGAGCAAAATAAAGGGATAAATCAAATCCTAGTTTGAAAAGTCAAACGCCAATTTGAAAAGTCAAACGGCAAGTTTGCTTGGTGGAGGGAGAGTAGGAAACCTACTTAGGGAGGAAGTCCTACTCCCTCCACCCGCCGGCCAAGGAGGGGGAGTTGGAGGAGGACTCCCTCCTCCTAGGTGCCTCCCTCCCACCTATAAAAGAAGGGGCAGGGGTGCCCCTCTTCCCTACACCTCTCTCGTCTAAACCTAAACCCTAGCCGTCGGCCTCCACCATTGTTGCCGCCGCCTCCTAGGGTTTGCCAAGTCGCCGAGTTGGGGCAATCCCCTTGCCCTAGCCGCCGGCCTAGCTCCCTCTCCTTGGTGTGTCTAAACCCTAGATCACCGAGGCTCTCTCATAGTCCACCATACTCGCTCTGGCTTAAGGCGAAGCCCTGCGAGATCTCCCCTCTACTTCCGGTACCACGCCGTCGTGCTGCCGGAATCACGAGGAGAGTGCTACAACCTCCACTGCCTGCTGGAACAAGGGAGAGGATGGTCTTCATCGAGTACCGAACGTGTGACCGATCATGAAGCGCCGCTAACGCAGTCCGGAAGGATCGTCACGATCTTGAGATCGGAAGTGTACGACTACATCACCCACGAGAATCGCTCTCGTTAACCGCTTTGGAATCTTCGAGGGTGAGTTCCTCTATCGACTGCTACAATCTAGTAGATAGATCTTGGCTTGTTTGTTTGTATGCGGTAGAAATTTTTGTTTTCCATGCTACGAACCCCTCAAAGGGTATCGAGCCGTGTCTATATGTAGATCTCATTGACGAGTAGAACACAATGGTCATTGTGGGAATTGATGCTTTTGTTGTCGATTGCTTCTTGTGTACTTTGCATCTTGCGAGATGGTGGGATGAAGCGGCCCGGGCTAACCTTACATGACATCGTTCATGAGACTTGCTCCACGCTTGACATGCAACTTGTATTGCATAAGTGACTTTGCAGGTGCCTGTTTCTCCCAACATAGTTAATATTCAATTTACAACGGGTCATTGGAAATACTAGTATCAATGTTGTGGTTCTTGTTCGTAAGTTAGAACGACACTTATTGAAAGCCCCAAACCACGTAAAACATGCAAAGAAAATTAGAGGCGTCTAACTTTGTTTTGCAGGGGTGTGCTGTGATGTGATATGGCCATGATTGTGATTATATTTGATGTATGCAATGTTCCTTATTGTAAGTTGGCAACCGGCAGGAGCCATATGGGTGTCTTTAATTTCTGTTAAGACCCGCGTGTCTATTCAAAGTAGTTGTAATAGTTGAAGCTGGTGGACGACAACCATGGAGCAGCGTCATTGACCTTGATGCAATGCCGGTGATGATGGAGATCATGTTCATGCTTGAAGATGGAGATCGGAAGCACAAAGAAGAAATGACATATCATATCACATATTATGAATTGCATGTGATGTTAATCCTTTATGCATCTTGTATTGCTTATTTAGCGACGGTAGCATTATAAGATGATCCCTCATGCACATGAATTTCTAGTTCTAAAGTGTTCATCCCTAGTAAGCACCGTTGCTAAAGCTCGTTGTTTCGAAGCACCACGTGATGATCGGGTGTGTTAGATTCTGCGAGTGTATACAACGTGAGCAAGCCAGATTTGCTCATGCGGAAGCTAAGGTTTAATCTTGACGAGCCTAGCATGTATGCACATGGTCTCGAACACGATCACCGAAAGGTAAAGCATGAGTCATATAGTAGATATGATGAACATGTTGATTGTTCGCCATTGAAGCTACATCAACTCTCGTGATGATCGGTTTTGATGTGGTGGATTTGGTTCGTGTGATCACTAAAACAATGTGAGGGATATTGTTTTGAGTGGGAGTTCAATGGCAATATGATTAAAAGTTGAACACTATTTATCATAAATTAAATCAAAGTGAATTTGCATAATTGTTGTAGTCATTGGCATCCGTTTACCACCTTGCGCTTAGTTATACTTGAGATGATAGAACTATAAAATTCTGGTTAGTTACTTTACGAACTGGTATCATATTGTTTTGAAGTGTTAATCTAAAGTTTAAAAGTCCTATTGCAAACCTTCAGTAAGTTCCGGTTACTCCATGAAGTTTAATAACTGGTATTAAATCGAGAGTGACAATTCCAAGAGTTAGTGTATGAGTATCATGTTTGTCTCCATGATTCTTGATATTCAAAGAATTGTCCTAATATCAAGGTTATCTAGGATCTGAAAGGGTTGTTTTAGAAACCATGATGTGTGGAAGATATTGTGATATCTGAAACGATGTTTTGGCTGCAACATGATAGAGTATAATATGGCAAAAGTCATGTTCTCATATTTGATGAGAATTTGCAAAAGGTTGGAGACAATAGTTGTCTTAATTCTCCAAAAGGTTTTGGAGAGCAACATTATACTCGCGATTCACCGCAATAAGCTAAAGTAGCTTGATCATGAATAATTCCATGATAAGGGTGAATATTTGATGTAGGTAAAATATTTACTACACCAAGAGATTACTAAAGAATGGAATTTGAAAGCACACCAAACATTTGATGATGGTGATCTACTTCAAAGTGCAAGTCCAAAGACATTGGTATTTAATTATACACACTTTGGACTATGTGTCATATGTATGACTCCACTATTGATGTTGATAGATTCTTTCAAACAGAAAAGGGAATACTGAAAGAGAATCTCATAAATATATGGTAGAAAAGAAAAGATTAGAATTGTTCAGCTTAAGTATATAGATGATATACATGTTATGGTTGTATTCTTTGCTTATTAAACAATGTGGTTCTTAAGTATTTGATACTGAATTTGTTGGTATGAATCGTCATACGAAAACAACAGAATTCATGAACTACAATGGCCTAAGTAACTAGCAAAAGAATATGTGATGATGTTCATCGAGAACAAATAAAGGATTATTGTGTTGTTCGTTAAACATCAAAGCTTGCCTTCAAGATTTTTTTATCAGGTCTTATGAGAACAAAAGGGTTGTTCAAATAATTGCCCTAATCCATAAAAGATGGATGATTTACAAATCTCGTTGGAGAAATCACAACCATAAAACTAGTGCTAAAAATGTCGAAAAACAAATTAATTGAAAGATCACTTAGGAAGTGACATCGCCGTTAAAACTATATTGGAAAGAAAACATGAAGAAACTCCATGTGGATGGAATTTTGGAGTCCTTTTGATTTTGATCAAATGACGCTTGTGAAACTTTCCTAGAGATAATTAAAACTTCGTTCATAGGCCAAAAGGGAACGAATGACTAGCTTATTGGAACTTGTACATATTGTTGTATGAAGTCCATTATGTGTAGTCAAGAGCGATGGTTTTCAACTTCATATGCTTTCTCCGAAAATTTAAGTGAATATATGAATATTTACTTAATAAGGATGAAGTATGAAACATTTGAAAAGTTCAAAGACTTTCAAGATGAAGTGCAAAATCATTGTAACAAGAATATAAACAGTTTATGATAAGATCATAAAGGAAGATATTTAAGTTACAAGTTTAGCATAATACCTAAGATTTAAGGAATCGTTCCGTGGATTTGCATTTCCCGAAACACCATAAGAGTATGGAGCGTTCGAGATATGTAATTAAACCTTGTTTGACATGGTAAGATCAAAGGTGTAATTCATAAAACTGCCATTATATTTTAAAGATTAAAAGCTTTAGTGACTACCGTTTTTCCACTGAAAAGAGCTCCATCATAATCCGTTGAAATGACACCATATAAAGTTATGGTTTGGGATAAAACCCAAGTTGTCCTTTCTTAAACATTGGTATGCTATGCATAAGAAAGATGTTTGCAACCAAAGTCGTATGAACCTGTCTTTGTATGTTATTTCGAATAACTATTCCTCCATAACATCGGAGACAAAAATGTTTGTCGCTTAAAAACGTCAAGTTTCTTAGCGAAGGAATTTTTCGTGAAAAGTTAAGTGGGAGGGCAATAGAACTTTGATAAGGTTAAAAGAACCTTAGCTATATGTGCAAAGTTGCGCAAAGAAAAAGTGTTAGGAGGCAGCAACAATGCTCATGGCTCACATGCCTCAAAGGTTGTGGTCACGGAGATCTAAGTTCCTATTGAAACCAAGTAGGTCGGGTAAACAATCAAATACCAAGATTTGAGGGTTGAATCATTATTTGAAAATAATGAACAGACTACATGCAAAGAAGCGATGATGGGCCCTGACTCCATAAAATGGCTTGAAGCCATAAAATCCGTGATAGTTCCATACACGAGAAATCAAGTTTGGAACTTGAAGGACCCTCGAGAAAGGTGTAAGACCTTACAGTTGTGTTTGGATCTATAAAATAGACATGGATGTTTCACATCTCTGAAATAGTCGACATGTTGGGAAAGAGTTCACAACAATGTTCAAAGGTTGACCATGACAAGATTTGATCTTTCATAGCGATATTTATTCTAGACGGATTAATGTAGCAACCACTACATATAATTTTGTTATGTGGTAGTAGAATAAACAAAACAAGTTCTTCTAATAGAATTGTTACCTAGGACATGTGCATAACGCGGTCCAAAGGGTTTTGTTAATTCAAAGGATGCTAAAAGCATATGCAAACTTCAATGGTTGAAGTAAGCATCACGGAGTTGGAATCTTCACTATGATGAAACTGTTAAAAGAGTTTAATTTCATCGGAGACGATGAAGATGCTTGCATTTGCAAGGAATTAAGTGGGAGCGCTAACACATGTTTCTAATACATTATGTGGAAGACATATTGTTGATTGGAAATTATGTATCTTTTATTAACACAGGATAAGAATTTCATCTCGATGAAAGACTTAGGCAAAACCCAAATATTTGGCATCAATAGACGCTAATATGGTTGTGCCGAAAGTACATAGATGATATATTGAATGAGTTCAATATAAAAACTACAAGAAAGGTTCTTGTCGCACAGAAAGGATTGAATGAGTTCAATATTGATGATATATTCAAGTGTATTGACACTTGGTAAGTGAAACAAAGACTCAAGTATAGATTGATACTTGATGTATAAAATCACAAAGAGTATTTTATCAATCATGCTGAGATGTGTACAAATCCAGATATGTCCTATGCTCTAAATGTTATGAGCGTATACCAGAATGATTCATAAGATGATCATTGGACAATAGTAAAGATATTCTTATGATCTTGTAAAAGAAATAAGAATATATTATTTTGTAGAAGTGACAAATAGATGGTTAGTTCATTGTAAATGAATTACATTGATACTAGTTTTGTCACAAAGTACAAATTAAGTTTATCTCAATCTAAACTAAGGGTGGCACAATATGATGGAAAGTAAGTCCCATGATGGATTTGGATGAGTTCCAAAGTTAATACATTGTGACAGATACTACAACAAAAGGGCTAAGTATATAACTGCTATTATAGCAGCTAAAGAGGGCATTTGTATCCATTAGTTTGTTATCAAACTAGGTGTAGTTCACAACGGGATAATACTATGAAGATATATTGTACGACAATGTTATCAACATGTTTTAAACCCCAAAGAACTAAAGGTCTCACCAAAGGACCAAATTTATACAAAGCCATCTCATTAGAGAATGAGTGATGCGTAGAGACGTAAAGACATGCAATTACACACGGACCTGGAAGTGTCAGATCCGGAGATCAGTTGACCACTAGCAATCGTGTACATACGACACCAGAAAGCCATAGGTATTGAATACACAAAGGTTTGAAACTAGATTATTGACTCTAGTGCAAGTGGGAGACTGTTGGAGATATGCCCAAGAGGCAATAATAAAGTGGTTATTATCATATCTTCATACTTATGATAAATGTTTACATACCATGCTATAATTGTATTAACAGGAAACATTAATACTTGTGTGATTTGTAAACATAAAAGAGTCCCTAGTAAAGCCTCTTGTTAAACTAGCTTGTTGGTTAATATATGATCATGGTTTCCTGATCATGAACATAGAGATGTTATTAACAACAGGGTCATATCATTAGGAGAATGATGTGATGGACATACTCCTATAGTTAAGCGTAGCATAAAGATCAAGTCATTTAATATAGTTCATTTGCTATCAGCTTTCTGATACATAGTAACCTAATTCCTTCGACCATGAGATCATGCTTATCACCATCACCGGAAGGATGCTTTGATGACATCAAACACCACACCGTGGCTATAAAGGTGGCATTGAGTGTTCGGAAAGTATGGGTTGAAACACATGGATCAAGAGTGGGATTTGTCCATCCATATGACGGATAGATATACGCTGGGCCCTCTCGGTGGAATGTCATCCAATTAGCTTGCAAGCATGTGACTAGCTCACAAGAGATCACATATCACGGGAACGAGAAAAGAGTACTGATCGGTAACGAGGTTGAACTAGGTATGCAGAGATACCGACGATCAAAACCTCGGATAAGTAAACTATCGTGAGACAAAGGGAAATTGGTATCGTATGTAAGTGGTTCATTCAATCGCAAAGTAACCGTAGAAATATGTGGGAGCCATATGAATTTCCAGATTCCTCTATTGGTTATTGATCGGAGAAGTGTCTCGATTATGTCCGCATAATTCACGAACCGTAGGGAGACACACTTAAGGATTCGATGTTGTTGAGTAGTTATGGAATGATGAGTAAGAGACCGAATGTTGTTCGGAGTCTCGAATGGGATCCGGGATATCACGAGGAGATACGGAATGGTCCGGAGAATAAGATTCATATAAGGAAAGTCCTATTTCGGAGTTGGGGAATGATTCCGGTGTTTTCATCGGGAATGTTCTAGAAGGGTCCGGAAGGTCCGGCACTCTGGAGGGGAAGGGTACATGAATGTGTCATAACAAGTTGGAATGGTTGCATCATGTACTAGGTGTCATCTCTGAGCAAAATAAAGGGATAAATCAAATCCTAGTTTGAAAAGTCAAACGCCAATTTGAAAAGTCAAACGGCAAGTTTGCTTGGTGGAGGGAGAGTAGGAAACCTACTTAGGGAGGAAGTCCTACTCCCTCCACCCGCCGGCCAAGGAGGAGGAGTTGGAGGAGGACTCCCTACTCCTAGGAGACTCCCTCCCACCTATAAAAGAAGGGGCAGGGGTGCCCCTCTTCCCTACACCTCTCTCCTCTAAACCAAAACCCTAGCCGCCGGCCTCCACCATTGTTGTCGCCGTCTTCTAGGGTTTGCCAAGTCACCGAGTTGGGGCAATCCCCTTGCCCTAGCCACCGGCCTATCTCCCTCTCCTTGGTGTGTCTAAACCCTAGATCACTGAGGCTCTCTCATAGTCCACCATACTTGCTCCGGCTTAAGGCGAAGCCCTGCGAGATCTCCCCTCTACTTCCTGCACCACCGTCAGGTCCGGAATCACAAGGAGAGTGCTACAACCTCCGCTGCCTGCTGGAACAAGGGAGAGGAAGTTCTTCATTGAGTACCGAACGTGACCGATCATGAAGCGCCTTGGAACGCTTGCCGGAAGGATCGTCTACACGATCTTGAGATCGGAAGTGTACGACTACATCACCCACGAGAATCTGCTCTCGTTAACCGCTTTGGAATCTTCGAGGGTGAGTTCCTCTATCGACTCGTTGCTACAATCTAGTAGATAGATCTTGGCTTGTTTGTTTGTATGCGGTAGAATTTTTTTTGTTTTCCATGCTACGAACCCCTTCACACCGGTCCAACCTACCAAAATTCTATATCTCTGGATACGCGGGTTCGAGTTATCACAACCTACTAAGTCCAACCAACCGCCCATTTCGTTATTGGCACATGGTTGTACATATAAGCTACAAAATAAAGAAGCCAATCATTTTATCTTGATACCTGGGTGCCTTTCCGCAATGATACCACCAAAATTATCAATCCCATCACACCCAGGAGATTCATTGATTATGTTGTTTTAGTTTTCACAAACCAAGACATTTAGAAACAACTTTTAGTGATGTAACCCAGCCCTCGTTCATCATAGCATGGCTAAGCACATCTACCGACGGTGGTTCATCTACAGGGGAAGTCCTACCACATAATAGGACATAGCATAGCGATAGTATTATCCTACACATGCATCTACAAAATACACGACAATGCATTGAAAATAGTAGGATAACATCATGAACAAGGTAGCATCTACTTGCCTTGGTTGTAGCGGTCGGAAGAACAATCCACACATGAGCAAGCGTTGCACTCGTCACAATCTACACGACACAATTGCAATCATAAACAACCCATCCATAGTCATATGCAAACAAGGATGATGCAACGTGCATGCATGGCCAGTGGATTGATGCTACAGCAGCATCACATAATCTTATTCAGTATAACTATTGTATGCATGCATGGAAATTATTTTTAGCACAAAGAAAACAAGCATGCAATTTATAATGCTCAATAATAGAGCTAGAAACTAAATAATTCACCACTGCTAACATACTGTTTGTAAAATCTTGGAAAAATTCTACTGCGTAGGCAACCCTAAATAGAAACAGTACCAATTGGAATTTCTCAAAAAGGATTTATATAACTCCCTGAGTAATTAAAATACTACAGTAAGCCTCTAATTAGATTCTACAAAAACCATTACTGTAAGCCTAACCTTTTAATTCACTATGAGATTCCCCTTGTTCTACTGATTCCAGGGACATATTATTTGCAATTTTTGGAGTTACAGAACTTATTCAATGATTTAATTACTCTAAAAAGGGCATTAACTTATTTAATTATTCAGGACAAAACCTTGCTGTAAAAGTGTAAAAAAAATGGTACAGAAAGATTCTACACGAGACACTGATTCTACACATATTTGCAATTTTTTGGCCCAGTAGATCTAAAGATATGAATTTTACAAGTTTTAGCTATTTTCTGCAACTTCTATTTCATTTTTAATTCAAAAGGGAATATTCTCGGAATATGCCACGTTGACTGGCGCTGACGCAGCCTCCACGTAGGCGCCACGCGGCGTGCTGGGGTTGGCCGGTACCGGTTCGGCCAGCCCTTCTAATCTCGACCGTGGATTGCAGGACGGACGGCCAGGGATGTTTGCGTCCTCACCTTGGCGACGAACGGCGGCTAGCGGCGGCGGTCGGTGCACACGGTGGCGGTGGCGAGATCTCCGGTGGTCCCTGGCAATGGAGACCTTGTCTACGAGATGCGGGCGAGGATGTCGGGCTTTCTGGCGGACTCGGCGCCATGCCTCGTTTCCTATAGCGACGACGGCGAGCGACTGAAGGTGGAGGGCGACTGCGAGGCTCTAGCGAGCAAATCAGAGATGCCTCGGTGCACTGCAGGGAAGGGGAACGGGTCAGGGCAAATCGGAGGTCCACCGTAAAGAGGTTAGAGGTGAAAGGGGTGCTCGGGGCGGTCGGTGGCGTCGGGGTCGACCTCGACCGCGAGCTTCCGAAGCGGCGGCGGCGACGGAACTTCCGCGACAAATCCCCGCAGCCTGGCGGCGTGGAGTTAGGGTTTGGGAGAGGGGAAAAACAACGTAGGTCGAGGTTTATATAGAAGGGGGGAAATCATACGCGGGGAAGAACATATTGAGGCGGAATCGGAGATTTTCCCGGGGCGAAGGCGTGCAGCACACGGTGTCCGTCGCGAGGTTGAAGGAGGGGAGCGGGCCCCACACGTCAGCGATGCGTGGAGAAGAGTGGGCTACGGAGGTGCTTCTGGCTTCACATTGCTGCATGTCTTGCATGGAGTGCGGCGAGCTAGTGTGGTGGGCTAGGGCTAGGTGGGCCAGGGTAGGTTAGTTCATTCATTTTTTCTGTTCTTTTCTTTTATTCATTTTGTTTTTCTTATTTCTTTTATAACTTTTTATTAGCTAAGCCAATTGAATTGATTTATGTTTTCAAAGTTTTCTAAAAAACAAAGGATCAACATAGGATCATTTTTTAGCAATAATTTGTCTATTTCAAAATGGTGACTTCATAGGTCCTACTATTCCCTTTTGTAGGAGCGCTCGAGTAACTCCGTCTAGGGTTTGAACATAGTGTTTTGCGTTTGAAAATCTTCATGAATGCATAATGACATGTCAAGTGAATGATGATCATGATGCAGTGCAGTACCAAAACTAGAACTTGGGAATGTTGGGATGTGACACTGAGCAACTGGAATGACAAAATGAACTAATAAGAGATATGAGACTAAACTTGGGAACTTGGGAATGCAGGACAGAGATAAAATAAGGACCGATTAAATAATGATAGTTCATGAAGCTAAACGAGGAAATGATAAATGAAAATGAAAACTAAAGAATGTTGACTGAAAACTGTTGACTGATCAAATTGAAAACTAAAATAAAGATGACCGGCAAAGTAGCTTTGGCCCTTTGCAATTTTTCAAATTGTACTTTGTCATCTGTAGGTTGCGGAGAATAGAATCACTTGTTTCCACCTTTTTCTGGAATTCAACCTTTGTAAAAGTGGAACAAAACGTCAACTTTGTAACCGCTGAACTTGCCTACATGAACATGTGAAAGGGCATGTATGCCCCCATGTGTGGTTTTGATAATTAATGACAATCTCTATGGACTAATGTGTAAATTGAGTTTCACTTGTAGGTTTGTCCATTGGCATCGCTTGGGCCATGTGTTGGTCTCAATGTTGGAAGATGAAGAAATGCCCAAGGGCTTTGAGCCCATTGGAATCATGAAGAAAGAAGGAGCTTGAAGGTTGGTCAAGACAAGTGCAAATATTTGCATCAAGACGAATCAACCTCAAGAAGGGATGAAGAAGGGCAAGCTCAAGATGCGCCATCTCTAGAAGATCTCAATGTTGAATCTTGCCATCCTCATGATCATGAAGTGATGAAGACGGGTTCAAAGAAGAGGTTTCCCCATGGAGTATGGGGGAGCAATTTGCGAGTCGTCATCTTCATCAAGCAAGAGCTAACAAGAAAGGTGTTCCCACTATAGAAGAACAAGATGGTCTACATCAAGTTCAAGTGGGATGCTCAAGGGAAAGGTATGTTCTTGATAGGGCTTTTCTTTTGCCGGTCTCATGTTGTTAGTTTTGAGACCGGGTTTAGGATAGATAGCCGTACTATCAAGAGGGGCTCTCAAGCGGATGTCTCGTTTGCATCGTTCAGAGAGAGCTCAAACCTTTGCATTCATAACATCATCTTTCTTGGTTGTTATTTGGTTCTTGTCCATGATAGGATCTAGAGCTTGTGGTCATCATCATAACAAGCTCTAGTTCATCATATAAGGATTTCACTTGCATATCTTATTGCGGTTTTTGATCTTGCGAGTTTTCTGGCTCCACACCTTGGGGGATACTTCACATATATTCATGGTATTTTCTCCCAAGGTGATACCCAATATTTTGGAGTTTTGTTGGATTCTATTTGTCGTTATATTTCCAACAAAATTGGTTTCATCCCGTTTGGAGTTCAGATGCAAAAGTTATTGCATTTCTAGTTTTCTGGTTTCTGGAATTTCCCTAACCAGAAGTTCCGACTTCTCATCGGAAGTTCCGCTAGGGCATTTTGTCGTCGGAAGTTCCGGTTCTTCTTCTGCTCACGATCAGTAACTTCTGTTTTGAAAGTGTTTATTTGACGGAACTTCAGTCGGATTTTCCACCGGAAGTTTTCCGGGAGTTCTGGCCAGGGACCGGAAGTTCCGCTCGGGCCTAGTTGCCGCCAAAAGTTCCGGTTGAATTTCCGGCTCCGCTCACGTTAAATAACCTTCTGTTTTGGTTGTGTCTATTTGACGGAACTTCTGTCGGAAGTTCTGCTCCCATCTCAAGTTCCGGTGGACCGGCGGAACTTCCAACCAGGGCTCGTGTTTTCAGATTCTCGCTTCGCAATTTTTGATCGTTGGCTGTGTGCCACTGGAACTTCCAGCCTCCCACCGGAAGTTCCGGCCAGGGGTCGCGAATGCCCATAACGGGCATATCTGGGAGCCCTTTAAAAGGGGCTCCTCTTCCCCTTCGTGGGAATTAGCTTTTCCTCTTGGTTCTTGTCTTTCTCTCTCTCCTCCATTGTTGACCTTGAAGAAGCTTTCCCTTTCCCTTTCCCTTTCCCTTCCTATGATTCTTGCATCTTTTTGAGGGATTTGAGAGAGGAGATCTAGATCTACAATCCCTCCAAGCCAAATCCCTTCTTTGTGAAGGAATCATTGGGATCTAGATCTTGGAGAGTTTTGTATCCTCCTCTTGTGTTCTTCCTCTCTTATTCCCCCAATAGCTTTTGTAGCTTTGGTGGAATTTGAGAGAGAAGGACTTGCCTCATTCATATGTTGCATAGGTTTGAGTTCTCCTCAGAGATTCGGCGAGTACAAGCTTGTGGGCTTGTTACTCTTGGGTTCCTTGGAACCCTAGACGGTTGTGTGGTTGGTTTGTTGACCTTTTGTGGTCTTGTTGAGATTTTGTGGTCTTGTAGCCTTTTGTGGCATTGTTGGCCTTTTGTGGCATTGTTGGCCTTTTGTGGCATTGTTGTTGGGAGCCTCCAATTGAGTTGTGGAGTTAGCTCCAATCTTGTACGGGTTCGGTGACCGCCCTCAAGCGTCCCATAATGGAGCGAGTGCCCGCCTTTTGTGGTGCGCACTCGGGAGAATAGGGTGAGCCTTTTGTGGCTTCGGTTAGTTGCGTGCTTCCGCATCCGGGGTGAGGCCTTGTGTGACGTTGGGTGAGCATCGAGCCACCACACCTCGAGGTGAGCCATTTGTGGCGTTCAGAGAGCATTGCGCCATCGCACATCTCCAATGGAGACGTAGCTTCTTTGGAAGTGAACTTCGGAAAACAAATCTTTGTCTCCACGTCTATCAGTTATCTCTCAACTGAGCCCTTTATTTATGCACTTTACATTGTGATTGCCATCGTGCTTGAAGTATTTATATCTTGCTATCACCTTGTTGCTTGTATTGCTTATCATAGGTTGGTGGTGCACTTAGGTGAACCTAGTGGCTAGGTTTTGTGCTCAATAAATTAAATGTTAGTTTTATTCCGCATTTACTTGAGCCTAAACCGTAATATTTTAAAAAGCCTATTCACCCCCTCCCCCCTCTAGGCGACGTCCATTGCACTTTCAACATGGAACTTAAAACAACATCTCCATTGTATTCTCAAAGTACACATTCACAAACAGGGTATACTCAAAGTTCCAGGTATATCCGGCTTTCATATAGACACATGCAGGTTCACAATTATCTGCTCGAACAAAGAAGCACATTTAGAGGGAAGTAGTAGTGGAATACACGGTATTAAGCAACCGTATTTACATAGTCGTCTCATGTTTAATCTCATGCTTCATGTATCTTGCATTAACACACTCATAGCAGCTGCATAGAAATAACGATTGTTAGAATCAACATGGTAACCTGTCCCAAAAAAACATACATCATATTTTGGGGTGGCTAAGCAGAACAACAAAGGAAAATGCAAGAGGGATTCGACAAGGATAATGTAGGGGCAAACCGACTGCTTGCTGGTGGCTCAGGTTTAAGGCAATGATGTGAACACACTAACTCCAATTGGAAAATATCACATAATCACACACGAGAGCTCAAAAGAAGGGAATAGAAAAATGATAGCATGAAAAGAGGGTTCAAACACCATTCTGTGGGAGATCCTACACCAGCTCAGAATCTGAAAAGGAAACAAAAACAGAAAAAACAATGTTTGTAACTGATAGATGATTTTGACTTATCAGATACTATTTCCATTTTGTGTAAAGTGACTTTCTCTCGGCATGTGTCGTTACATAACTAGCTTTTATGCACAAAAAATGCTAGTATGAGAAACTTATGTCATGAAAATATAACCGATTCACTACTACTAAAATTTTCAATTTGAATTTCGCATTATAAATGATAATCTATAAGCATTTTTTCCAAGCTTAAAAGCTACCAGAACTAACATAAAGCATGGGCATCAAAGTAAGACTCATGGATGATACATGATAATCTATGAAAGATCAAACATTTAGAATAGTGGAGCAATTACATGGGATAAGGGACAGAACACTTGACAAGCACATACACCACAAGGACTAACAAAGTAATCATGTTTCTGCACCACATGCAGCATACAAGTTGCAGATTCAACAAACACATACACATGTACAAATAGGCTACAATCTGGTTATCATAGATAAACAGAATAAACATAACTATCTAATCTGAACTGATCAAGTCATATCACAACACCAACTCACAAGAACTTCAGAAAATTAAGAAAGGGGCAGAGAGATCGATTGAAGTCAACCCATGGGAGGCTTCAGGTAGGTGAAGAGGAGCAGCATGAGGGAGACATGTTAGAGCATCAGGAGATGTGAGAGATGTGAGGAAGGGAGTAGTTGTCATCGTCTTCGCTAGTTCGTTGATAAAGAGGTGCAACAGGCTTGAGGTGTGGTCTTGTGGGGCAGCGCCCTCTCCTGGTGGCTTGGTGGCGCGCCACCACGCAAGTCTGGCCTCCGCCATGGCCGGAGGTGGAGAAAAATCTTGGGGGAAAGGGAAGAAACGCCAGGCAATGAAGTTTCCATGGATGCTCGTGAATCTCCGATCTCTTCACCCTAGGTTGAGGAGGGACGTGAGCCGCGGATCTCTCCAACCCCGCTAGCGGCGGCGTCACCGCTCACTCCGTCGACGGTTTCCCCGGCTCGAGAATCCCCACTCCTCCAACACCAACCGAGAAGGCCATGGCGTCGCTGGAGACCTCTCCGCCATAGCTTCCCCTCTTCTCCCGAGAAATGAAGAAGGCTGAGCAGCAACTTCCGAACGAAATGAAACTAAAAAAAACTTAAAAAGGCTACATTGACTCAACCCATAGGGAAATAAGACTGGAATGGGACAAAGCGCCGAGATTAGTGAAATGAAGACAGAATCCGACGGTCTTAAAAGTGACTGTTTTTCAATTGTAAAATAGCTAGCTGTTAAATAGGAAAAGTGTTGTTTATTAGGGCAAATGGAGGATGTTTTGGCTTCTCAAAAATTGTGTACCTACTGGCGGGTTTTCGTTTTATTATCTTCTTTGCTCCTTTGTAGTAAATCTTTTGATTCTATTAATCAAATTATGGGTAACTATTGTATAAGAATCTTTTAGTTAATCACAAAGAATGTGAAGGAACACAACTATGATCAATACATCTTATCTTGGCTAATATTTTTTTATTATCACCAAACACAATAGTCCTTCAAGAGAAATAGAAGATATTGCGGAGTTTTATCAGATTTTAACAAAAGCAACATGTGAGGGAGGAAGCTATGTGAGTGATCCATCTTCTACCAGGATTAAGATAAGACACAGTAGATATGATGGAAATAACATGGATGTGCATGTCAGGTTGGAAAGAGGAAGATGTTGGAGCCAGAAACTTAACGAGTTTTAGAGCCAGACCCCCAATAATGAGATCAAAAAACCATTTTTTAGGAGAGAGAAGTTGAAAAAAAATATAATTAGGACTTTTCTCTTAACACAATTAAGTGAAGTTGTAGACATGTGCCAAAAAATGACCCTAAATCTATATCTAATATTAAAGGAAAAAGTGTTTCTTCCCGTCGTCCTCTTTTCTAGACCGATTTGCCCCTGCAGTTACCATAAAATTCTAAGTGATGCTTCTGCTAAATGAAAATAACCCTTTGTTTTATACCGTCCGAGTGGTGCCAGTAGCAAGCGGGCAGTGAAAGTGGTTGGCTGCCAATGGACAAAGCAGTAGGGTCAGACAGACGAGACGCGGGTCTGCGCTGGTGGCATCTAGGATGCGCGGCCGTGTGAGTCCGGCGGGGACAAAACGCGTGTGTGCTCACTAAGAGCATCTTCACTCGCCTACCCAGGACGCCAATCCAGACATCGAATTTAGGTCGGACGACGAAAATCGCTCAGTCGCGTACCCAGGAACCTGTTTTTGTTCGGATTTGGACGAACTTTGGTCCGGGCTTCCCAGGCTGAACCCAGGTTCCCGGATACGCCCTGGAAACGCCGGATGCAGCAAACTCGGTGAAAAAAACGAAACGGCGTGTGGACCCGCCGAGTCAGCGATGGAAGCCGAGTCGTCGTCATCCTCGGAACAACACGGTGACCGCCGGACATTAACTGCCCGTCGCGTCAGCCACGCATCGCTGAATTGCCGCGCCACCGCTGCCGCCTCGGCTCCCGCGACGGACCAGCGGACACTAACTTCCCGTTGTCTCCCATTTTCTTGCCCTCGCTGCTACACCCCTCCGCCCTCGCCGCACACCTCGGCCTATATAAGCCGTACCCCTCGCCGGAGTTCCTCACACTCTCTCACAGCTCCCCCAGCCCACCAGCCCGAAACTCCGGCGTACACTCTCACTCTCCCTCCCCAGCCATGGCCGAGCGATACCCCGACGATGGTGCGGCGGCATACGGCTTCGGCCGATGCACCCTCCAGGCCTGGGAGGCGCGCCTGCTCTACGAGGCCGGCTATATGGCGCCGCCGGACACGCGGAACCCTCCGGGATGGAAGCTAAGCACCAGCGGCATCCCTATTACTCCAGCGCCGACGCCGGAAGAGCTGCCGTACGAGATCCAAGAGTACATTGGCGCCATGGGCTGAAGGGAATATGCCTGAGAGGCAATAATAAAGTGGTTATTATCGTATTGCTTATTTATGATAAATGTTTATTTTGCATGCTATAATTGTATTAATACGAAAACGTTAATACATGTGTGTTTAATAAACAAAAAGGAAGTTCCTAGTTATGTCTCTCTTATAAACTAGCTCGTTGATTAACAAGATGATCAAAGTTTCCTGATCATGGACATTGGATATTGTTAATAACGAGGTCACAACATTAGTGTAATGATGTGATAAACATTCATCCGAAGTATAGCATTACGATCAAAGTCATTGAGTTTATATTTCAATAACAACTTACGAAGTGATCCTAATCCTTATACCATGAGATCATATCAATCACAAACACCGGAAGAGTTTCTTGATAACATCAAACGTCACACCGTAACTGGGTGATTATAAAGATGGCTTCAGAACTACTAAAGTGCTATGTTGAGGCTCATGGATCGAGAGTGGAATTTGTTCATCCCGATGACGGATAGATATACTCTGGGCCCGCTCGGTGATATCACATTGGTTAGCTTGCAAGCAAGTGATTTGATCATTAGAATGTTATATCACGGGAACGAGAAAAGAGTGCATGTCAGTAATGAGATCAAACTAGGTATGGAGATACCGATGATCGAATCTCGGACATGTAATATATCATGAAACAAAGGGATTAAGATACTAACGTAAAAGGTTCCGACGATCACAGGAAAGTCATCGTTGAATGTGTGGGAGTCAGTATGGATCTCCAGGTCCCGCTTCTGATTATTGATCGGAGAAAGGTCTCGATCATGTCCGTATTATTCGTGAACCATAGGGTGGCACACTTAAGGGACACTGACATCCAATTGGAGCAAAAGTTTCATGCCCAAAAGAATAATAACAGGAATTTATTTCACTAGATACCGAAATAGGTTTTCGGGTGAAATTGCAGAAAGTGTTTTTGCATGTGAAATAAAATACTAGCAAGGGGTTATATGAGAATGTTTGTAATTAAAGTAATTGACAAAATTCTGAATAAATAAAAGGAGTTTTATTTAATGAGATTTTTCATTAAATTTGGTGGAAATTTAATGGGAATTTGAGTGGGATTTTGAGTGGGATTTTGAGTGGAGAAATTTGAAGGGGCATTTTGTGAGTGGAGTGTCCACCCACATGAATGAGGGAGATGTGAGGGCACCCTACATGGCCGGTGGCCATGCCCCCTTGGGCTGCCCCCTGCCCTATATAAGGAGCCCCTCTCCTCACTTCTCACTCACACCTCCTCGTGCAGGATCTCTCTCACCCTCTAGAATTTATCCCCATGGTCTCGGACTAGCGATATACATGTTTCCGGTGGCTATTCGGCAAGAAAGAGTTGTGCTTCCACTGCATTGCTAGAGCGAGGAGGCGGAGGTTGCTCGATGTCTTGTACGTGTATGCGAGCACGGATACGCTGCTGTTTTGCGGCGCTAGGACTTCCTCTCGATCTTGAGATCGGCAAGAGATCGTCTATATCAACCACGAGTTTAACTCGTTAAGCTTTGTCGGTCTTCAAGTGTATATTCTCTATGGATATACATTCGCCCGTTGTTTGTATCTAGTAGATAGATCTTGGTACATAGTTCCCATCGTAGGAATTTTTTTGTTTTCTATGCTGCGAATCCTACAGTGGTATCAGAGCCGGATCTATGCATAGATGCTTTGCATGGGTAGTACACATATGAGTATGTGGGCGATGATGATCATTTTATTTCTCCTTAGTTGTACTTTGGATATTGGTGGCATAGTGGGATGAAGCGGCCCGGACAAACTTTACATGTCCTCGCACATGAGACATGTTCCACGCTTGACATGCAACTAGTTTTGCATAAGTGGCTAGCGGGTGTCTGTCTCTCCTACTATAGTAAATATCTAATTTGCAACGAGTTGTCAACAATTTGGTTATCCTCGTTGTGGTTCATGTTCGTAGGTAAGAACGGTTCTATCTCCGAAAGCCCTAATCCACGTAAAACTTGCAATGAATAAATTAGAGGCGTCTAGTGTAGATTGTTGTTGGGCTAGTGTCATGATATGGTTATGTTGTAAGTAGAAGTATAAGTCGATACTCTTACAACACCAATAACGTGTAAGTTCCATAGACCTTGGCCTTACACATCTAGGTATGATAGCGATCATACCATGATGCACATGATGGAAATCAAGTGCAAGAACCATATCATTTCACTTATTAATATGTGATATTTGATTGCATCTTATATTGCTTGTTTGTCTTTTTATTAGCATAATAAGATGATCCCTTATTTAGATATCAAGATAAAAATATGTTCTTCCTTAAGTATGCACCGACAATGTTTCGTCGCTTCAAGACATCACGTGATGATCGGGTGTACTTGAATCCACGAGCATATCTCGGGTGTAAGACAGTTACACACGCGAATACTAAGGTTCTTACTTGGCGAGCCTAGCATGTACAGACATGGCCTCGGAACACGGACCGAAAGGTTAAGCATGAGTCATATGTTTTGATATGATGACCATTTGATGCTCGCCTTTGAAGCTACACCGAATCACGTGATGATCGGACTTGGTGTAGTGGATTTGGTTCATGTAATCACCAAAAAGGCACGAGGGATGTCGTTTTTGAGTGGGAGTTCATTTCTAATTTGGATTAGAAGAACTCAATTTATCATAAATTAAATCAAAGTGGATTTTCACAATTTGTTGTAGTCATTGGGATTCGTTCACCATCTCATGCATAGTTGTAATTGAGATAATAGAACTATAGAATTCTAGATATATACTTTACAAATTGGTATCGTATTGTGTAGAGTGTTAATCTAAAGATTAAAATCCTATTGCAAACTTTCAGCAACCTCTCTTTACTCCGTGAAATTTAATAATTAGTATTAAATCGAGAGTAACAATTCCAGTGTTAGTATCTTAAGTGTCATGTTTGCCTCCATGATTTTTGATTTAAATATCGAGATTATCTAGGAGCTGAAAGAATTGTTTCAAAAACCATCATGTGTGATAGATATAACGATATCTGAAACAATGTTTTGGTTGCAATATGATAGAGTATAATGTATGTTCTCATATTGGATGATAATTTGCAAAGGTTGGAGATCCTAGACATCCTAACCATCCAAAAGGGTTTTGAAAAGTAATATTATACTCACGATTCGCCTTTATAAGCTACAGTAGCTTGATCATGAAAGTCGTCATGATAAGGATAAATACAAGATGTATGTAAAGTGTTTACTACACTAAAAGATTACTAAAGAATGGATTTTCAAAGAACGCCGATCATTTGATGATGGTGATCTACTTCAAAGTGCAAGTCCAAAGGTATTATTATTTGATTATACACGCTTTGAACTATGTGTCATGTATATGGTGCCACTTTTGATGTTGATATATTCTTTTAAAAGGAAAAGGAAATACTGAAAGAGAATCTATAAAATATATTTGGCAGAAAAGAAAAAATTGGAAATATCTAATATAGGTATATGGATGATATACATGTTATGGTTGTATTCTTTGCTTGTTAAACAATGTGGTTCTTGGGTATTGGATACCGAATTGGTTGGTATGAAATTTCATACGGAACAACGCAATTCATGAACCACAATGGCCTAAGTAACTAGCAAGATAATATGTGACGATGTTCATCGAAAACAAACAAACCGTTGTTTGTATTTCTCACTGACATCAAAGCTTGACTTCAAGATTTGTTTTAATAATTGTTATTTAAATCAGGTATTATGAGAACAAAGGTTGTTCAAATAATTACCGTATTCCATATAAGATGGATGATTTACAAATCTAGTTGGAGAAATCACATCCATAAAGCTAATGCTAAAATGTCATAAGACAAATGATTGGAAGATCACTTACGAAGTGACATCGCTGTTTAAATTATATTGGAAAGAAAACATGAAGAAACTCCATATGCATGGATTTTTGGAGTCTTTGATTTGATCAAGTGATGCTTGTGAGATTTTCCTCGGGATAATTAAAACTTTGTTCAAAGGCCAAAGAAGAACGAACGACTAAATTATTGGAATTTATATATATCGATGTATGTAGTCCATTATGTGTAGTCGTAAGCGATGGACTTCAACTTCATATGCTTTCTCCGGAAATTTGAGTGAATATTCACTTAATGAGAAAAAAGTATGAAATATTTGAAAACGTTCCAAAGACTTTCAAGATGAAGTGGAACATCATTGTAACAAGAAGATAAATGATTTATGATTTTATCATAAAGAGATTTATTTGAGTTACAAGTGTAACAATAAAATAAATGAATTATGATTTTATCATAAAGGGATTTATTTGAGTTGCAAGTTTAGCAAAACACCTAGATTTACATCTCCCGAAACACCATAGGAGTATAGAGTGTTTTAGATTTGTAATAAAACCTTGTTTGACATGGTTGGATCAAAGGTGTTATTTATATAACTGCCATTATGTTTTAAAAATATTAAAAGCTTTGGAGACTACCGCTTTTAAAAATATCTCCATCTTGATCCATTGAAATGACATCATGGAATTTATGGTTTGGGGTAAAACCCAAATTGTCATTTCTTAAATTTTGGTATGTTAAGCATAGTAAGATGTTTACAACCAAAGTCAGATGAGCATGTCTTTGTAGGTTATTTCGAATAACCATTGGATATTCCTCCATAACACCGAGGATAAAACGGTTTGTCGCTTGAAATGTGAAGTTTCTTGAAAAAGGAATTTTTCGCAAAAGTTAAGTGGGAGGACAATAGAACTTTGATAAGGTTAACGAACCTTAGGTAAATGTGTTGAGTGGCGCAGTGCCGGAAATCGTTCCAGAGGTAGCCATAATGCTCATAGCTTATGTGCCTCAAAGGTTGTGGTCACGGAGATCTAAGTTATTATTAAACCAAGTAGGTTGGATAAACAATCAAATGCTAAGATTTGAGAGTAAATCATTATTGTTTGACAATGATGAACTGACTACATGCAAAGAAGCGATGATGGGCCCTGACTCTATCAAATGGCTTGAAGCCATAAACTCCATGATAGTTCCATACACGAGAAATTAAGTTTTGAACTTGGAAGACCCTCCGGAAAGGTATAAAAACCTATCGGTCGTATTTGGATCTATAAAGAAACAGACATGGATGTTTCACATCTATAAAATAGTCGACATGTCGTAAAGTATTTTATGACAATGTTCAAGGAGGTGACTATGACAAGATTTGATCTTTCATAGCGATATTTAGTCTGGACGGATTAAAGTAGCAACCACTACATATAATTTGGTATATGGTAGATGAATAAACAAAACAAATTTCTTCTAATAGAATGGTTACCTAGGACATGTACATGACACGGTCCAAAGGGTTTTGTTAATTCAAAGGATGCTAAAAGGGCATGCAAACTTCAATGGTTGAAGTAAGCATCGCGGAGTTGGAATCTTCACCGTGACGAAAAGGAGTTTTCATTAGGAGACGATGAAGATGCTTGCATTTGCAAGAAATTAAGTGAGAGCGCTGAGACATATTTCTAATACATTATGTAGAGGACATCTTGTTGATTGGAAATGATGTATCTTTTATTGACAAAGGTTAAGAATTTCATTTCGATAAAAGACTTAGGCAAAACCCGAATATTTAGCATGAATGTCTATAGTGGAGAGACTGTGGCGCTAATATGGTTGTGTCAAACGTACATATATGAGATATTGAAGGAGTTCAATATAGAAACGACAAGAAACAGTTCTTGTCGCATGAAAAGGAATTGAATCAAGATTCAAGTGTATCGACACTTGGTAAGTGAAACAAGATTCAAGTGCTTTGACACTTGATGAGTGAAATCACAAGGACGTTTTGATCAATCATACCATGATATGTACACATCCAGATATGTCCTATGCTCTAAGTGTTATGAGCATATACCAAAATGAATCATAAAATGATCATTGGACGATAGTAAGGATATTCTTATGATCTTTTGGAAGAACTAAGAATATATTTATGTAGAGGTGAAAAACAATTACAAATAGTTCATTGTAAAGCGTTACATTGATACTAGTTTTGTCACAAGATATAAAATTAAGTTTATCTCAATTTAAACTATGGGTGGCACAATGTAATAGAAAGGAGATTCCATGATAGATTTGGATGTATTCCAAAGTTAAAACATTGTGACGAATACTACGACAATAAGGCTAAGTATATGACTGCTATAGTAGCAGCAAAGGAGGGCATTTGTGTCAAGTAGTTTGTTATCAAACTAAGGTGTGATTTGCAACGGGATAACACTAAAGATATATTGTATGACAATAATATCGACATGATTTAACCATAAAGAACTAAAGGTCTCATCGAAAGACCAAATTTATACAATGCCATCTCATTGGAGAATAAGTGATGCGTGGAGACGCAAAAACATGCAAATACACACGGATCTAAAAGTGTCAGATCCGTAGATTATGTTAACCACTTGCAATTGCGTATATGGAACACCAGAAAGCCTTAGGTGTTCAATACACAAAGATTCTAAATTAGATTATTGTCTCTAGTGCAAGTGGGAGACTAAAGGGACCTGATAGGCAATAATAAAGTGGTTATTATCGTATTCCTTGTTTATGATAAATTTTTATTTTGCATACTATAATTGTATTAATATGGAAACATTAATATATGTGTGTTTGATAAAAAAAAGGAAGTTCCTAGTTATGCCTCTCTTATAAACTAGCTCGTTGATTAACAACATGATCAAGGTTTCCTGATCATGGACATTGGATGTTGTTAATAACAAGGTCACAACATTAGTGTAATGGTGTGATGAACATTCATCCGAAGTATAGCATTACGATCAAAGTCATTGAGTTAATATTGCTATAACAACTTACGAAGTGATCCTAATCCTTAGACCATGAGATCATGTCAATCACTAACACCGGAAGAGTTTCTTGATGACATCAAACGTCACACCGTAACTGGGTGATTATAAAGATGGCTTTAGAACTACTAAAGTGTTATGTTGAGGCTCATGGATTGAGAGTGGAATTTGTTCATCCCGATGATGGATAGATATACTCTGGGCCCTCTCGGTGATATCACATTGGTTAGCTTGCAAGAAAGTGATTTGATCACTAGAATGTTATATCACGGGAACGAGAAAAGAGTGCATGTTAGTAACGAGATCAAACTAGGTATAGAGATACCGATGATCGAATCTCGGACATGTAATATATCGTAAAACAAAGGGATTAAGATACTAGCATAAAAGATTCCGACGATCACAGGAAAGTCATCGTTGAATGTGTGGGAGTCAGTATGGATCTCCAGGTCCCGCTTCTGATTATTGATCGAAGAAGGGTCTCGATCATGTCCGCATTATTCGCGAACTGTAGGGTGGCACACTTAAGGGACACTGACATCCAATTGGATCAAAAGTTTCATGCCGAAAAGAATAACAAGCGCAGGAATTTATTTCACTAGATACCGAAACAGGTTTTCGGGTGAAATTGCAGAAAGTGTTTTTACATGTGAAATGAAATACTAGCAAGGGGTTATATGAGAATGTTTGTCATTAAAGTAATTGACAAAATTCTGAATAAATAAAAGGAGTTTTATTTAATGAGAGTTTGCATTAAATTTGGTGGAAATTTAATGGGAATTTGAGTGGGAACTTGAGTGGGGAAATTTGAAGGGGCATTTTGTGAGTGCAGTGTCCACCCACATGAATGAGGGAGAGGTGGGGGCACCCTCCATGGCCGGCGGCCATGCCCCCTTGGGCTGCCCCCTCCCCTATATAAGGAGCCCCTCTCCTCACTTCTCACTCATACCTCCTAGTGAAGGATCTCTCTTCCCCTCTAGAATTTATCCCCACGGTCTCGGACTAGTGAGATACATGTTCCTGGTGGCTATTCGGCAAGAAAGAGTTGTGCTTCCGCTGCATCGTTGGATCAAGGAGGCGAAGGTTGCTCGGTGTCTTGTACGTGTGTGCGAGCACGGATCCGGTGCTGTTTTGCGGCGCTAGGACTTCCTCTCGATCTTGAGATCGGCAAGAGATCGTCTCCATCAACCACAAGTTTAACCCGTTAAGCTTTGCCGGTCTTCAAGGGTATGTTCTCTACGGATATACATCCGCCCGTTGTTTCGTATCTAGTAGATAGATCTTAGTATATAGTTCCCATCGTAGGAAATTTTTTGTTTTCTATGTTGCGAACCCTACATGGACGACCCCTCCGCCGCCGAGAGCCCCGACAACCTCCTATACCGGGAGAAATTCTTCGCGGATCACCGCGCCTAGGAGCTCGCCTGCCACGAGGGGCCGCCGAATGAGTCGCCGCCGAAGCGCAACAACACGGCTGGTCGCCGCCGCTTTTGGAGCGCGCCAGGCCGGACGCTCAAGGCGGTGCTGGAGCACATCAATGCTGGGAATATGTCGCGCCTCGGCTTCCCGCGCACACCCACGCCGGCGGCCAGGTCAGGGCGGCACCCTCCGGCGAACTGGATGCCGAGGAGGATGGCCAGCTTGAGCTCCTCCTCCTCCGCCTCGGCCTCCCACTCCTCGGGCTCCACATCACTGCGTACGCTGACTAGGCCTTCACCGGGGCTGCGCCTAGTCAAGCGCGAGGCTGGCTTGCCTGTGCGCTCGCTGCCGCGGACATGCTCGCGCGACATCGTCATCGGCGAGCCACGCGTGACGGCGTCGCCAACTGGCCACCTTCGCCTTCGCCGCCCGAAGACTGAAGGCTCGGCGCCGCCCGAAGACATCGCCTTGAGGATGGCGCTAGAGCAGTCACTCCGCGACTCGGCACCGCAGCAGCCGTTGGTGGAGCCCTCCTCGCCGGACATCCTGGAATGGTCCAAGGCGGACTGGGAGGAGACGGAGCGGCAACGCGTCCGCTGCCTGCATCAGCAAACCGAGGAACAGGCGGCCCAGAGACGGGCGTTGTCCGGGCGCGAGCTCGCCTACCAGGACGCCCCGCTCTTCGTCCTCGACGACGACGAGGAGGACGGCCCTTCCTACCAGTCGTGGAGGTGCGGCGCCCTAGGCTAGGGGAGCTCCCGCCCGCCCCATCCGCCGAGCGACGACGACAGCGAGGATGATATCCAGGCCGATCCCGGCTATACGACGTTTTACAACAACTTCGGCATGTAGAACGGCGACGGAATCGGCAAAGGCCACTGCGGCGCTCTTTTAATTTTTTTAGTTTATTATGTACTACTTTAGTTTAAATTCGATGTAATCTGCCTATATTCGCTCATCTTTAATAAAATTCTCATCTTTAATGAAATTTAGCCAAACATGGGAACTCGGCCTGGGTACGCGAGTGGAAAACTCGGTGTACCCAGACCGAAAACTTGTTTTGAAAAACTTGTTTCGTCTGGCCGAAAAAAGGTTCGGTTTTCGACCTGGGTTCGCCCAACGAGTGGAGATGTTCTAAGGCTAGCGGCGCCCTTCGGGAAAGAAGTGGAGACGGCTCGGTTTGGAGCTGTTGGGGCTTATGACGGGACGGAGCTTTGTTAAGGTGGCCATTGCGTATTTCTCGTGGTGTTTAGTATGTTATTATATGTATTTTTTAAACTAATAGCTAAATGCCCGTGCGAACGGCCATAGAAAGTGATTCATATATTATTCTAAAAACAGTTAAATTGTAGGTATCCTCAGGTATCCTCTATTTGCAAGATAACCACAAGTTTGAGGTGCTCCCGCCGGGTCGTGGAGGCAACAGGGGGGTTACCACAACGGAGTGACGAGATGTGCTCCGATCCGTCTCCTGGTCGGCCTTGGTGGTTAGGGGGAGCGAAGGTGCATCACGTCGCTTCTGGCTCTCGGATGGAGGTCTTGTTCTATGCACCGGAGTTGATTGAAGCGGAGAAGCGCCATGGTGCAGCTGTCCCTGGCCTGCCGTGATGGCAAGGAGGGAGGTTGCGGTGGTGTTGCTTCGGTCTGCTTCTGTGTTCATCGGCTTTTTCCTTGAGGTGCTATGGAGTTGAGTTGATTAGCTTTTTTCAAGCGAAACACACAGCGTACTGGGTTGACGTCGTGATCCTTTGCCGAAAAGGCAGGCCGACTCTACGTCCATTATGGAGGCCCTCAATGGAATCCTGTGCCGAAGCTTGACATAGCTCGTCATCGCAAGTGGTTCATCCCCGGAGAAGGCGAGTTGACCGGCAGCAGTTGTTCTTCGTCAGACTTGAGAGTGTCACGAGCAGAATCCTCTCTGATCTTGGCAGGTTCATCGCCTTAAGATCGCCGGCGACTGGTGGCGGAGGCGCCCAGGCACCCTATTGCGTTTTCAGTTTTCCTATCAGGGGCCTTTCTGTAAATCTAGGGGCTTTATCTTCAAATTTTTGGTTTGTTAGGGGAAGAGACCTTAGGGGCCTCTTTGACAATTTGTACCTGCAACGTGTTGGCTGTTGGCAGTTGATCGATGCAGCATCGGGGTCTTTGACACCTCTTCCCGTTTAAAAAAATGGAGCTCATTTTGTTGGCGTGTGGTGAGCAACACTCAGCTGCATCCACACTTGACCTCACACATCTCCATGGGCCCGCACGAAGTGACCTCACACATCTCCATAAGCATTTATTTTTAAAAGTGCATTCAGTAATAAAAAGGGACAAATCTGTAAAAGTCAATGAAAGTTAGCTACCTGCTCATGTCACCGCATATATGAGAAGGTTATATAAGTAGCTCATGTTGTGTAGTTACAATCCAACATATAGTAATCCTAAACTAAAATCACTGTAAGAGATGTGCAATTTTCAATTCACATATACTCCCTCCGTTCCAAAATATAAGACGTTTTAGGTTTGTGAAGAAAATGAATCTAGACTTTTTTTAGTGTGTAGATTCATTCCAAAGTTGAATGAACTACATACTAAAGTAAGTCTAGATTCGTTTTTTTCACAAACCTAAAACGTCTTATATTTTGGAACGGAGGGAGTAGTATCAAAACTGTACTAAGATTTGTATAATTCCAATTTCACATGACACTATTTCCATTGTTGTAGAATACCTCTACAGTAGCACAAATTCAACAACTGAAAATTTCTATTCAAACTTCATATGTAATCTAGGAGTACAGAGGACATCATAAATGGAAATAAATAAAGTAGAGATGTTGGAAAACAACTCGGTCTTTTCTCTGAACTATGGATTCAAATACAAATACCATAAATAGCTAAGTTCGAGCATAATCATGATTCAATCTGATAAGGAAAATGGCACAGCATGGAGGGATTATACTATTGCATCTACTGAAATTCAGGCTCCTACATATCAACAGAGGCCGATATCTCACAAAGATACTTACATAGAAGGGCTAGTGCCGGAGAAAATGCAATAGGCCCTGTGAGTTAATTATTCAGTGTCCAACTCAGTAATGTGTATGGTCAGTAGTAAACGATGTTAGCGTCAAACATGGAGGATCAAATTACCTGGAGCAGGGTTTTGCATTGCTGTATATGATAATCAGAAGAACAAAACAGACAACAACGGCATCCTTGAGGCATGGGTAGCGGCACAAGCAAAAAATATTGCAGGGGATTGGCTCTAGGGATGTCCTGGTTGAGATGATGGCATGAGGTCCTGTAATCTGGAGCAGCCACAGTGAAGCTAGAGAGGCCTAGCTAGGAGGAATCGAGGAGGCACTTGGGTGGTCGGGGATGTGCAGAGGAGCCGACAACCGAACTGGTAGCGGATGGAATGGCCTGCAGCGGGGATTTCTTGGCAGCACAGGAGACATGAGATTGCGGAGCCGGGCGTCCATGGAGGTGCATCGCGCCGGGGATCTTGGGGCGAAGCCAGGCCATGCCTCGCCGCAGGAGGAGTGATACGGGAGGGCGACGTTTGTTACCTCGACGGGGGAGGAGCAGGACAGGAGTACGAGGACGGTTACTGGCGGCGGCGAAGCATCAGGGGTGCTCGCCGGCGTTTGGAGGGGAAGCAGGGGTACTCGGCGGCTGGGGCGGAGATTTGGAAGAAGGGGTACGCACGTAATCGCCCCGGAGGAACACACATTTTTACCTGGGTGTGGCATTGGTGGGTAACAGGTGGTTTTGTTGGTCTAAAAAAGTGTTGAATCGGAAGAAACATTTCGTGCTTTATCTATCTACTAGTTAAATGTCCGTGCGTTGCAACGGATGACAATGCAAGTAAATTAATAAAACATAGTGAAGTAAATTCTTTAGCAAGTAAATAACCATCTAGAGGTTGCAACACTCATAAATACAATACTCAATCAGTGGAAACACCAACCGACAAGTACCTATAATAGAGTTGACATGCACAAAATAAATAAAATACTAAATAAAGTGTGTATAATTGAGAAATATAGAGTATGATAAGTATAAGTACCAAATATATCTACCATAATGTAAGGCGATAATGTTCCTGGTGTACGTATGTACCATTAGTGCATTCAAGGTTGGAGCTCTTCCTTTTTGTTTGAGATATTAGTTACGTTTTCTATCATTTGAGCTATCTTTCGTGGCTGATATGACATACGTTATGATAGTCTACCATTATGCCTTCTCTTCAGGGACGGGGGAGGGGGAAGACTTGTATAGGATTTCTCAATAAGGTGAGATCATAGGATCAACTCATATACTCCCTCAGTTAGGGATTACAAGGCCTATGGACCACTTTGATAGGATTAAGAAAATTAATAACTCATCCCCTTGATTACTACATGCACCAATAGTTACACATGCATGAGAGAAGATAGAGAAAAAGAAGAACATGCATTGGGTGAGAGAGGCTAATAAATAAGAAAGGACTTACAATTCCTAACATTTTTAAAAAGCTCTTGGGCCTTTTAATCCCTAACGGAGGGAGTAAACCATATTTAAAAACTATGGAAAAAACTGAAATTTGTATACAACATATTTACGGTGTGTATCTAGAACCCCAAGAAATTTCAGCCCAAAATTCGACCAAAGAAGATAAATTGAACCATGAATAGTGTGAACTTTTGGGTGAATAGTATTTTACACTATTCACCACTAAGTTTACTTTTTTTTCCTCTCTAAGCGTACGTCGAATTTGAAGCAGCAAGTTTGTGACATTGCATATATATCACAGACATGTGTTATCAAATTTGTTGAGAACATTTTAACATGTTTCACATTTTCAGAAAAGATGATCATACATCCTACCCAAGTCTCCTCTTCGGAGAAATCAACATAACGAATACAAATGGAGGAACCTTTGTGCACAAGATAAACAACATGACCACCAGATATTTTATTTTTATTTTTCGCTCATGGTCCTAGCTAAAAATTGTCATATTCCCAACCCAGCTATCACAATCACGTTTATTTTATAATTTTCATTTTATGTGCCACAAATTAGTGTAAAAGAAAATTTAAAATGGAACTATCAGTGATGGTACAAGCCATTATTTTTACAGTTCATAACAACGCCCGGGATTAACTACACCTTATGCCCTCTTGCATTCCAACAATTACACATCACAGTTGCATTTTTAATGGTAGATGAATGGACATGTACTAATATTATATTGTAACACCTACAATTGGAGAAAAGAAAGGTACATCGTAATAATCCACAAAGGAAAGAACATGAATAAATATTAGATACTTAAAGAAATTATTTATTAAATTAAATAAATATGTTAGTCCAAAGTACTTTTCTGGCTAATGTAATGTGGCAGGCTGGAAACATACAGTTTTCGATGACACAAAAATATAATGGAACTTTGTAGGTTTATAGATTAATAAACATGTGCACAGTTGGCACTCTGACATGTTCATGCTAAAGGGACTAACATGAAAAAAAGAGTTGAACCACTGTTGTTAGTTGAACAACGTGAGCAGATTCTTTCTTTGTCTTTAGCATTTTCCTCTTTTAACTCTTATGGTGTTAGTACACCAACACATGAAGCACCTATAGCATTTTCCTCTTTTAGCTCTTCCTTTGTCTTTAGCATTTTTCCTCATTTGCTATAAACCTTTTTTTTTGAGGTGAGCTCTATAAACTTCGATGTGGTAGACGGTTTGTTACAATTTTTCCCGAACAAACCTCCGACCCGACGATAAAATGAAATTTTTACTCGGATAATATTCATCTATAGCCCATTCTTGCATAGGTGCATGGGACAGGTCTAGTAAGTGCACTCACAGTTGGTAAATTTATCTATCTCTCATATTTCTGTCTAGTCAGTGCACTCACAGAAATATATTAAGTCTCTTTATTTATTCCCAAATGAGTAGATGCAAACAATTTCTCTTAACGGCACATCATACTGCCGAGAAAGAGGTTTATTCTACCACTATTTTGGGATATATACTACCATGCCAGTCTTCCAAAACTAACACTCAAGAGAATATAACTTACAAGCCTCACGCTCAACATTCAAGGCACTTAAACCAAAGCAATTTTGGATTTAACAGAAGAGAACTATAGATAAAATGTACTATGAACCTCACCTTTGTTTATCAGATTGGAGAAGTGCTTGTTTGCGGTTCGGTTTCCATGTAACCCACACCTTTTAGATAGATTCTACTGCTAAACCCAATAAGCACTTTCAGTTACCTTTTATGGAGTGGGAAAGGTGTGCTCTATAGAACATATAATTATTTGTACGAATGGTTGACATCGCGCGGCCGGTCACGCACCCACGCCCACGATCTTTGGACGGCTTTGGTGATCCAGTTTTCAACCATCTGAAACACAACATAGTGCCCTGCTAGCTAGCTTTGTACTATCAATCAATCAATCGCCCATGTCCAACTATGCGGTTGTCGAGTTGGAGCGCAAGCCATGCTCTCAGCAGGTACCGAGTTGGAGCTGGGAAGTACCTCCTAGCTCGAGCGAGCGGGCGGCCGAGGCGGCTCTCCGTCGGCGAGCGCATGACAGCTATCAAGGTGAGAAACTGGGTTGCATGGGTGAGCGACCGATTGGGTGGCATCAAATACCTGCACTCGTACATGATCAGATCCCAAGCTACAAGGAGCCAGCATATACTCTATATCAATTATTTGATACGTATGTGTGAGAGGAACAGATTGACCAGGTTCGTTCACACGGAGTTTCACGCGCCACGCGCAGAAATTCATTGTGATTTTGTCCCATTAGATCGAAATCTACCTCCTTCGCAACGCCAAGTAGATTACCTAGTCTCATCTCATATGCCTCCGTCTGTTTCTCCCAACTCTCGAGGGACATCATAGATATCCAAGGTCCTCCACGGGAGACTAAATCGAAAGCACCTTGCAAGGTGACGAAATCCAGTGTGCAGCAACCATGTCGCCTCAAAGTGATCTAACATATCTTTGCCGTTGGGTTTGCGACCTGCATAGTACCTCGCCAGCAATCCAGCATAGGGTTTGCCAAACCCAAGTTTTATATCCGATTTTTACATCCGTGAGACGAGTCTCATGCGAAAACGAGTACACGTTTCCATCGCAAATACTTCCGTATAGAGTTCTACTTGGTTTGGGTCAGGCGTGTTGGCCTGAGCAGCTACAGCAGAGGACCATCTTTGATGGTCGTACATATGGCACACGACTCCTCGTTGACTGGATTAAAGAAACCAAAGCTAGCACGTTTGAGAACTGAAGCCTAATTCGACTGGACAACAAGGAAAACGAACAGGTTTTACTCACGGGTGGCAGTGGTGGATAGTTTTCTCCAAACTGTAGGGGTAAAAAGGTCTTAAAAAGTTTTGAACCAGAAGAAACACTTAATACTTTATTATTACTAGCTGAATGCCCGTGCGTTGCTACGAAAACCAAAAAGCTATCCATGAAAATGTATTCTTGGATGTAATAATCTATCGGTCATAAAAGGTTGAAAGTCCGAACTGCAGAATGAAAGTTACTAATTAATTCTCCAACATCCACTTCTCTAAATGAACCGTCCCAAATATGATGCAAAGAGAAGTTAGCTCAAACATTTTGAAATTCAGTATTATGTTGTATCTATGCTAGATAGTAGATACTTTAGAATATAAAATGATATATCTGTTGACATTCGCCATGCTGTTTCCCTTGTGATTTTGAGTCCAAGCATGGCACAGCTACATCCCGGTGGTAGGAGAGTCCTCCAAAAAATATACTTGTTGGTGATGTTCCTATGTTGCAAATTAGCATACACGAGTTGTTCTCAAAAAGTTCATATGAATAGTCTCAGTTTTTCTTTACCTTATTTAGTATCATATATTGTAGAAGAATGCTTAACAAATATCCATCTAGATCCAAATAGTCATTTTTCAACCTGATTACACCGATTGCTAAGAAGACTGAATTTGTATTTTTCTTCTCGATCGAAGAAACAAAGTTCTTGCAATATGACTCGTTGGTTTGTAAAGCCTCGACAATATAAGCCGTGGAAATCGTACGGGCATTCGGCTCGGCTAGTATTAGATAGTTGTACTGCTGCACATCTCTCGCTCTCTCTCCATGAACTACAAACATTTATTTGGAGATATTTGTTTCAGCACAACACAGCTATGCCCATCCCTGGACAAACACAGATCACAGCACCACGTAGTCTAAAATCCTTGCTCGGTTGCTCCACCAGCCCCGCTGGCATTTATGCAAAAACCACCCCACTGCCGCTTTTGCTTTTGCAATCGAGTTCTCCTCCTTCCCAGGCCACTCTGTGTGTCTTCTCTGCTTTGCCAGACGAGAGACCCCGCGCGATTCCATCGCGTGCGCCGTCACTCGCGCCTCCCTCCCAGCACCAGCACGCCTTCCCGCTGCTCCTGCGTGCCATGACCTCTTCCCTATGGCCTCTAGCGCCGCCAACTGCTCGGCTCCATCTCCGCGTCCGGCCGCCGTCCTTGTTCCAGTCCCCGACCGCTCGCCTCCACTCTCCATGCGGGCGCCATCGACACCAAGAACGACACGCCCCGCCACTGTCCATGTCACCGCCCGTGTCCGTCTCGTCCTCGACCCAGGACCTCCTGCAGGGACCTCCACCACGGGCCCGTCGCAGACCTCTCCACGTGTGCGACACCGCCCTACCCATCGTTGCAACATCACCACTGCGTGTCCTCGCCGTGGAGTTCGGTGTCGGGAGCCTCTCCCGGAGGGTGTGTGTCTTGCTGGGTGTCCGAGCCGTGGAGTGCGGGCTGCCATGACCTCCTCCCTCGCCTCCAGCGTCGCCAACCGCTCGGCTCCATCTCCGCGTCCGCCGCCTGCCCTCGTTCCGATCCGCTTCGCCTCCGCTCGCACAGGACACCAAGAGCGGCACGCCCCGCCACCGTCCATGTCGCCGACCGTGTCCGTCTCGTCCTCGACCCAGGACCTCGTGCAGGGACCTCCATCACGGGCCCGTCTCCCTCTTTGCTCTCGATTGTAGCCCTCCTCCTCCCGTACGGATGCCTCGTCGACCTCCGGGACGGACCCGGCCAACGCGACAGGTCCTTCCGGTGCCGCCTCCCGCATAGCGCAGAATCGCTCCGTACGCGTGCCCTCCCTCTAAATCGTCCTACTCTCCATGGATTATCAACCGGCACTGCAGGGAAGGGAGGAGATTAGAGGCGCTCTTTCTGGCGCCAGACGGCAAGGAGATGGAGGCGAGACGGCAACACCGCCGCTCCCCCATACGTAGCATCGCCGCTTTCTCCCATTGACAGGAAGAAGGGGATCACGCAGAGGTGAGTGGATAGGGAGGGGATCGCTCAGCCGGCATCAAACAATAGTTGACTTCTTCCTTTGGCGGTGGCATACCTTGCAATATGACCGAAAAGCCAGGGGTAAAACCGTCTTTTGCCAGCAGACGGAAATTTTTGCAGGGTGACGAACGGTCCCAATCTTTTTAATAGTATAGACTAGTAATATTAAATGCCCGCGTGTTGACGAAAGAAGTTAGTCTTTGTTGTCATAATGCATATGAAACTTGAAGATAGTATATGTTAGGAGCTTGGATCTAATTAGAAAAACTATGTTAATCACGAGTAAAATAAAATGACAGCATGCAAATGGTAGTGTCAGTAAAAAATGTGAATTTATGTTTTGAAAGTCAATGGTATAGCACCACACAGAGCAATCAACACTCTCGCAGTTTTCAAAGTTGAGCAGATGATGGGAACACCATTAAAGGAAAACTTCTTCTTAAGGGCTAACCTCGACTCGTACGGACTACACTGTTAACTTCTTCTTAAGGGCTATAAGCTTGACTCATGCAATTATTCACGCCTCCTCCCAACCTCGTCTTCTCCATTAACTATGCACACCATGCAATTGAGGCCACAATAACTCTTTCCCTTCAATCCCTCCGCTTAATCAGATCACAATCCTTTGTTTCCTTCATGCCAAGGATCAAATCAGTCGTGCGGCTGTTTTTTTTTTTTTCTGTTTTGACAACAATCAGTGTGCGGCTGCTTGTTGTTCTCTGAGTTGGCTTGCTGATATTTCTGCCAACTTGCCAAGAAATATAAACCGGTGGGACTTAGTTTAAAAGAGCAGGGTGGGACTAAACGTGAGTTGTACCGGATCTTAATTACACCTGACGGTCAAACCAGTGTATAATTAATGTTGGGGCTCTTAGCCCATGTACGCGTGACAACTGCCGAGCCAGGCTTGGCCACCGAACGGGACAGCAACATCATCTCTGGCTACCTCACCAGTATCTGCCCCGCGTATAGTACCTAAAAATACAACTGCCCAGCGTAGCGTGTCCCCCATTCAATCAATCAATCGATCCATGAAAAAGCCCAGCGTCCAGCGTTTGTCCCGAATAGTTTCACTTATGGGTGGTAATCCGGTATAATATGTATTTTGGTGAGAGAGTAAACTGGTCTAAAAAAGTATTAGGCAGAAAACACTTCGTCTTTATTATTATAGGTAGAAGAAATCTTGCGCGTTGCGGAAGAATTTATTCGTTGTTGTGCTGGTGGTGATTTTTTTAAACCAGTAGCACGATCGTAGTATAGACAGTTTTTTAACTTGCTCCGTGACATCCGCTCCTCGATCAATCGATTATTGATTGTTTCAATTCGCAAGCAGAATATTTCCTTTCTCCAAATCTCTTTCTCTTTCTTGGCGTGCTTTCCTTTCGTCTCCTTATTGAGTGCGTGCCCCTGCCAGCTCTGGCTAGCACCATCTCTTTTAATTAGCCCACACATAGTTTATTATTAATCGCCTTATCCATCCACTCTAGCTAGGCAATACGGGGAAATGCGTTTGACAAACGCATCGACCAAGACGGACGCCGCCGCCATGGATCCGCCATGCTGGACGCCGCTCCTGCCGTGTGCTCTAACCACCAGGATTCGCCCGTTGGCACTGCTCTGTCCCGGTCCAGCCTGCCGGATACCACCGTGACGGCTGCCAGTCTGTGCCTTCACTTTCGCGGGGATTAGTGCCTCCCGACGGAAGCCACGGGGCGAAGCAGTACCATGTGTTGGCCTTTCGTGCGAGAGTTGGTCTCGGAGAGAAAGAAGAGGTCGTGGAGGTATCATCAGGTCGAGATTAGAGAAAAGAAAAATAAACCGGTACGGTGGCACCAATGTGTGGATGCATTGAGAATGCACTCGACGTTCTCACTTACCGGTGACATCCATGCGTTTCAACGGAAAAAAAAAGATTTTCAGTTTTGAAACATTAGAATATATTTTTTCACTGGATATGGGCACCTAGACTTTTGAATCATTCTGGTTTTGCACATGTGCTTGCTCCTTTAGACAACAAATATATGCACGTATCACCTATAAATATTAGAAAATACATTAATGATGGGTATTAATAATCATTAACTATTTCATTTTTTGTAATGGTACTTACTTCATCGTTTAGCCATTTATTTTCATCTAGGCGGCATTTCAGGAAACGTTTCTTGATAGATATTTTATCTATCTGAACCAATATACTAGTTCAGTATTGTATAACACATTGAGCACAACAATCTAGTTCAGTCAATGTATAATCTGCAAGAACGTAAAAAATAAAGCAAGTAAACTTTGAATAAATAACTTGCAATTATTTTTATCCTTTTAAATCTCTCTAATACTTGTTCTCATCTCTCCTCCTCCATATTTTGGAAACTTCTAGAAAATATCACTCATGAATGAATTCTTAAGGCCGCTATTCTGTAAGATGAAAACTGGTGGTGTCTGCTCATACGGTGGGAGGTAAAACGGTCTAAAAAATGTTGGACTAGAAGAAACACTTGTTTCTTCCGGTCCAACACTTTTTTTTGGACGATTTTACTCTTTCACTTACCGGTTGAATAAAACAAGCACGCCAGGCTCCCGTTGTTCGCTGCTCGCGAGGTAGGCCCATGCTTCTTTACATACGTAGCAGCCTAACCCGATAATTAAACCTTTTCTCTATATGACCCAACCTGATATGCGCTTCCTTCAGAACTCCCGATTTCAGATAGAAGCCCCTGCCGCGTCTATCGAATAGTCCCACATTGCTTCCTTAAATCGAGATCGACCACTTTATATACTTCGCAGATTGTCCGGAATCAACAAGTCAATCTGAAATCGATGATGCCAAGACAAGCACGATACAGAGAGAGATAAAGACGGGCCAGATGCAGAGCATGTCGAGGCAATCACGGATCGAGGCAAGCCCCGAGGCGGGGGACGTGTGTGTGCTTTCGGCGCAGAGACCGAGGGAAGAGAGATGGGCCTGCCCATCCCCGACAGAGGAGAGGGGGCGCGTCTGTGCAGTGGACCGCCGGCGCCAGCGAGTATCTCCAGCGGGGAGCAGTTGAAGGAAGAAAACGAATGGAGAGAAAAGGAAGATATGAGGGCCGACAGGATTGTGGTCATGTGTGTGGGTGTTCCCATGGATCGAGGCAACCGCTGAGGCGGGGGAGAGATTTGTTTCAGTGGATGCTTGGCTACGTGCGGAGGCGGACTGGTCGGGGACGAGCTCGGGGTCGTCGTGGGCTGTGCGTCGGGGACCGAGGGCGAGGGTGGCGCGCATGCCGGCGGTGGCGTACATGGGTGGAGGCCGCAGAGAGGGGAGCAGGGGGTGACGGGGTGAGAATAGGATGAGGAGAAGGATATTGACGAAGGGAGAGGCAGTTGTGGTGCCAATCGAATGGAGAGAAAAGGAAGATATGAGGTGCGAGTTGCCGTGTTGGGTTGAGTGGGTCGTGGTGGGGTGTTGTGTCTGCTGTGTGTATACTAAATCAGCTAGCTACCTTAGAGATGGATGGATTCTTTGCCTGGCGGAGCACGAAGCGCTGATGGATTTGTGGATGCTATTAATTTGTTAACTTCGTTTGTAACCTTGTAATTTTTGTTTCAGACTTTTGTCAGAAATTATCCCTTTGCTTTCTTTTCTGTTGAGTTGGGACATGAGTAAGGGCCAAACAACTGAACCGTGTGCCTAGATGTGAACTAATGCATCATCAGTTCCCTATGGTTCCATATCGATTGCAGTTTGGATAGAAATTCATGAATATTCTGAAACATGTTAGGATAAACCTCATGGATGTGGACTCTGCATTCTCCACAACTGGTACTTGCTTTTGATTCGTCTCTTCTTATTTTCCAAAGGAACAGTGGGTGATCACCATGGTTTAGTTCTTTAATGCGGTACAACAAACGGAAACAGACGGAAGATTGACATTAGGAGTTCTATTTCCAGTCAAGTATCGCTGCATTATTGCTCCTCCATGAAATCGGGGTCGTATGAGAAACCAGGTTGAGAGAAATCAAGGTCGGCGATCCAGTTCCTCTTGCCGGAGGAGGGCAGCGGCATCGGTCCCCTGGATCGAGCCCTATGCAGTTGGGAGGGAAGAGACCAGCCGGTCTGATGTGAATCTCACGTCGGAGGGCCTTGCTGTTTTTGATGTTCTGCAGTTCCTCTTGGTCTGAAACCTAAAACCTGGATACAATTCCTTTGTTGTTGTTGATATTTGGTGAAACCGGTAGCTGCCAAGACGTCAATTCATTCCTAGAAACACCTCAATTGGAGGTTAGATGTGAGATATCTTTCTATACACCTCGGCCTTGACGGAAGCGAAGGCGTTTGCAAAGTGAAGTGAGGTGGTGATGATGGCGATGCATGGATTTAGTGTGTAAATTTGGCCTCGCTTTAGCAGCGGGTAGAGGAAGCAGGGCGATGCGTCAGACCGTAGAGTGGTCGGCACGCACAAGGTGGATGATTTTTATGACATGCCGTGGCTCTACTTATGATAAGTGACTGTGTATGTTTTCACGACATACATTTTTCTTTTCGGTGCAACACACGATTTTTTTTTCCTAGTATACTAACCTATATATATATATATCTATCTATCTATCTATCTTTTAAGCTGATGTAGGTTCGTCTTATGCTGATTTCCGTCCGCTTTTTTTGGGTCCGTTTTACCCCTGACTTTTGACAATATTGCGAGGGCTGCCACCGCCAACGAAATAAAGGTCCGTAGGTATCTCCTTCCACGCCTCCATCTCGCTCTGATTCATCCATCCGCACCCCAGACCGCCGCCGCCACCGCCACCGCCGCCGCCTAGGATTAGACTCGCCGCCGTCCGCACGCCACCGCCACCGCCGCCGCCTAGGATTAGACTCGCCGCCGTCCGCGCGCCCTGTACTCTCCGGCGTCGGCTGCGTCCAGCTCGTGCGTCATCCCCGAGATCTTCCAGATGTACCTCCCGACGCCCGTACGCCTGGAGCTCTGCGCCCTCGGTCGCCTGTATGCCCGATCTCTCCGCCACGGGCCGCATCCAGCCGGCGTGGCCGCCTGGAGCTGCCTGCTGCCCAACCCCGAGCTCATAATCTCGCCATCGAGGATTGCAGTTTCTGCATGTGCCAGCGGTTCAACGCTGTCTTCACCTCCACCCATCCGACGACCAGGCACTGCAGGCGACCGCCAAACCCGATTTACGAATCACCACGGCGACAAACCAGGCCCGTGTTTGCTTTGCCTTCAACTAATTCAACGAGTCGTGCGGCCTCGTGTCCGCACGGCGGAGGCCCTACGTTCGGTGGAGGTGATCTGCGGCGTCACCGGGCGCTGGTCGAGAGGCCTGGGGTAGGCGCACTTATGCGTGCCAAGGGTGGAGATGTGCGGTGTTGTGGGTGGCTGCCTCCAAGGTGTTCGACGGAATGTGGGCAAGGCGCGCCCGGGGGCGATCGTGTAGACACCAAAGCTTTCGGTGGATGAGGCCCCGAGACCTTCGTGCTTAACACCTTGGGTGGTGTGACCCACGGATGCAGACGGCCGGCTTGACGACTCGGTGTGAAATGAGACCCAAGGTCTTTGTCAGCGCATGCCATGGCCTTGCAGTAAGCTATGTAATCGTTTCTAAATATTGTTTAGTTATCAGCTATTATGAGTTTTTTAGCTCCATGCGGTAATGCATCATAAAATGGAAGGCCTTACCAGCGGAAACTAAGTCAGATGGCTTGTTTGTTGCAAGCCATTTGTTTTAGTGGGAAGTGAAAAAAATAAATGGTAAGAAGGCGAACATCCTGAGGGCATATGATCTATTCTTCGATATAGGATGCTGATAATCCTGAGGGCATATGATCTTTTCTTCGATATAGGATGCTGATAACTTGTTCGGCTGCTCGGTGCTTCAGTGTTTTGTTCCATTTGACAACTTAATGTTTGTTTAGTCATATTTTGAGAAGCATACGAAGATGTAATTGTTATGTAAGATGTGATCTGTTCATCATTATAGTTGGCTTTTGACAAAAGACGTTCAAGGTATTAACTTGTTATTCCGCTTAGCTCTGAAGCCAGCTAAGCAATCTGGCCATGATAAATCATTTAACCATATTATTTATATAGGGAGAGAGTCCATAGAGGGGGTAAGGGAAGGAGAGAGGAATAATTCATGTGAAGCACTACGGATCGGTGTATCCTCATCCACACCACAATTGACAAATATTCAACTTTGTCCTGAACAAATCAACATTTCATCATCTCTATTCATCTATACAATCCAAAAATAAAAGGAAATGAAACGAACATGTTCCAGCAGACGATGTCGTGGCTGCTAGCGGTGACGGAAACCAGGCGGGGCCTGCAGAAGGGGAAGTGGAGAAGGGACGAGCGGGGAGTGTTGGAATGGCCGTCCATGGCTGGATTTCGGTCGGCGGCAGGCGATGCGGGAGAGGGGAACACGCACTAGAACAGTTTCAACTTGACAGTTGGATGTGCACATGAGGTCATGGTTTTTCGGCGTGCCCATCGCCATGTCACAAATATGCAGCGCCAAGGACTAAAATTTTGGACGCGCTAAATTTTTTTGACACCTGCTGGAACAACATTTGACACGTCGACGCCCTAAAAAACCATTTGTTGGACACCAACATCGTTTTTGGTGAGTTGTTGGAGGTTCTCTATAGCATACCACTTCTTATTAGATTCATTGGGCTCGACGATCGAGTGCTCTTATTAAAAAAATTAGGTTTGCACGTTCAGAATACAAGTTAAAGGTTAGTAAACCGTGGCAACGCACGGGTATTCAGCTATATATAATAATAAAGCACGAAGTGTTTCTCCCGGTCCAACACTTTTTTGGACCAATTTACCCTTCCACTAAACCACGTATTACAAGCCGCACCACTTGTAAGTCAAAAAAAAAAAAGCATGGTCGCGTCCGACGCGTTCGCCTCTGAGCTTGATCCCTCCTCCTACGCCTCTTCTTGTCCGGGTATAAAGAAACGGAGCAAAACACCTACCCTACTCTCGTCGCCGCCACAATAAAATTGGAGAACAAAAGGGATGCGACCGGCTGTATAGGGTTTCGCGATACTGCCGTCGCCTACACTACCCTGATTTCTCGACACCTCTAGATTTGGCTAGCATACTCGCCAAGGGCGGCGATTATGTTGTCGCAGTCATCGAGTGCCCCAAGGCTCGTGTACAACGCCATGGATCATCGTGACACCGTGTCCTGGAACTTGCTGATCTACAGGTACGCTCAGCACGGGGAGGAGAGGTACAACGCCAAGGATCGTCATGTACAACTCCATGGATCTTGGCGACGCGGTCCAGTACGGGAAGGAAGCGCACGACCTCGCGGACGGCGTGGAGTCGTCGGTGGTAGCCATGGCAGGTGCATGGGTCCGCTGCCCTCATGCTCATCTGTCAAAGAGAGTTCTGCCGGAGTACGCAAGCCCCATGTCGTTGCTGGCGGGAGCCCGTCGCGTAGCGTCGCCATGGATTTTCCTAAGTCTAGCAGTGGTAGTCTCCTACCATGCGTACGGGTCGGCTAGCCCTTGCTGCCGTCGTGCTGTTCCAGGTGGTACGTGGCTCAGTTGAGGGCACAGAGGCTGATGATGATGTTGCACATGATAAATTAAAAGGAAAAGGCAATAGATTCAGATGGTTAAACAATTGGGAGTACAAGATCAAGCTGTTGAGATATCATTAAGGTATGCACTAATATCCAGATTTTCATAAGTTTCAGTCTTATGATATATATTGATTCATTACTGAAATAAACAATTTGTGGTTGTGTAAAGGACCCGCAATGGTTACATGGTGGTTCTGATCCACCCCTTCCTGTATTTGGTCATGCAATTTCCCTTTTCCCTGCTGCTAGCTAGGACCGCTGGGAGTAGCTGCTCTTAGGACTTCAGATTGGATTCACATTATTTGTGTTCTGGAATCATCTCGGTTTCCCGATTTCAAACCATTACACTAAAATTTGGTTACTCAGGTATAGTGAGAAGTAATGCTGGTTTGATGAAGGTAGAATCATTATAAATAATCTATATTATGGTAATAATCTATATTATGGTAGAGGTGAGATGACAATTCATCACTTATGATATTATAATTTAGATTATTAGCTTGATTTCTTCTAATTTTTTTCTTTATGAGCAGTTTCAGTGTTATGTGATGCATGCACATCCAATTTTATTGTGGAGTAGTATATTTTAGATTGGGTGCACAAGTGAAAAATGATTGTCTATATTTGAGCATGGGTATCAGTCAGACTCAAAAAAGATTGCAGGATATGCTTTTCACTGTTAGACGTTTAAAATTCGTGTTACGTAATTTTTACGATTGCGTGATACAAGTGTACAACGAACATGCATGTTGATCAAGGACTCCATCCATATTAAGCTTGGACGACCGCTCGGCGGGCAATGAGGGTTCCGGCGTGGCTGGCCGAAACCACGACGGACACCTCACCTTGCGCGCAACCCGCACACATGTGAAAGGCGAAGGGCGCTGTGGCCGGAGGAATCAAACAAGCCACCTGCAGCTCTGAAGTAGAGCTTGATGAGGACCCCAACTCCACCACAGACAAAGGTTTCGGCATTTGTTCCATCAAAGCAACTTGGGTTAACGACTCAAAATTGAGAGGTGAGTGAGGGAATTTTATAGAGAGAGAGGATGGTGGGAGGAGAGGGTAACCCTCTATCCCCTTTATTAGTATTCCCTCCATCCCAAGGCTTAAGGCCTCTTTTTCTGAAAAGTCAAGCTATGAAAAGTTTGACGAAATTTTTAGTGCCCTTTGTGCTAAATGTATGGACCTTGATGTAGTTTTACCCTTTTTAGGTCCTTGATGTAAAATGTACTCTAACCGCCTGTGTAAAATTTTAACCTAAAAGTAAGTGGTAAAATCTAAATGAATTTAATCTTAGTTGTCAAGGAGTCTGAACATTTTTGGATTTTGAGACGAACGAAAAAGGTCATGGCCATATGTACATCATACTTTATGTCGATGATGATCCCATATCCAAGAATTGCAAGACGCCAAATTGAGCCATATGTTGAAAATTATCGAAGAGGAAGTAGTATGATTACTATGGCTTGATGAGGTGCTTTTTTGAGAAGGACTGCCCGTCTGTTTTACTTGCTTAATTTTATGGTGCTTCCTGCTAGATGTATGGACGTCGATGCAATTTTCCTCTTTTTAGGTCCTTGATGTAAAATGTACTCACCCGGTCCGTGTAAAAGTTTAACCTAATAGTGAGTGGTAAAATCTAAACGAATTTAATCTTAGTTGTCAACGAGTATGAACATTTTAGGATTTTAAGCCGAACGACCAAGGTCATGTCCATATGTACAAATCATATTTGTTGTCGATGATGGTCCCATATCCAAGAATTTTCATGCCGCGAATTTGGCCATATTTTGAAAACAATTGAAGAGGAAGTAGTATGAAGAATATGGCTCGATGAGATGCTTTCTCGAGAAGAAACCGACCCAAATGTTTACTTTGGTTAATTTTATGGTGCTTCGTGCTAGATGTATATGGACCTTGATGTAATTTTAGTTTTTATGCCATTTTGTGTAAATATATGGACCTCGATTTAATTTTCCCTTTTTAAGGTCCTCAGTGTAAAATGTGCTCCCACCGCCCGTGTAAAATTTAGTCATATTTTAAAAACAATCAAAGAGAAAGTAGTATGAAGATGATGGATTGATGAGGTGCTTTCCCGAGAAGGAGATGACCCGACTATTTTCCTTGCTTAATTTTATGGTGCCTCGTGTTAGATGTATATGGACCACAATGTAATTTTCCCCTTTTTAGGGTCCTTTTTGGGAGTTGTACATACCACGATGTAATTTTCACTTTTTAGGTCCTTGGTGTAAAATGTACTCCCATCGCCTGCGTAAGATTTTAACCTAAACCTAAGTGGTAAAATCTAAAAGAATTTAAGCTTAGTTGTCAACGACTATGAACATTTTTGGATTTTGAGCCGAACGGCCGAGGTCATGGCCATAAATACATCATACTTTATGTAAATGATGATCCCATATCCAAGAATTGCATGACGCAAAATTGAGCCATATTTTGAAAATAATCGAAGATGAAGTAGTATGACGAGTATGGCTCGGTGATGTGATTTTTAGAGAAGGAGTCGACCCGTCTATTTTCCTTGCTTAATTTTATGGCGCTTCGTACTAGATGTATGGACCTCTAAGTAATTTTCCCTTTTTTAGGTCCTTGATGTAAAATGTACTCACTCGGTCCATGTAAAATTTTAACCTAAAAGTGAATGGTAAAATCTAAACGAATTTAATCTTAGTTGTCAACGAGTATGAACATTTTAGGATTTCAAGATGAACGACCAAGGTCATGGCCATATGTAAATCATATTTTCTGTCGGTGATGATCCAATATCTAAGAATTTGCATGCCACCTAATTTGGCCATATTTTGAAAACAATCAACGAGGAAGTAGTATGAAGAGTATGGCTCGATGACGTGCTTTCTCGAGAAGGAGCCGACCTGACTGTTTTCCTTGGTTATGGTACTTCATGCTAGATGTATATGGACCTTGATGTAATTTTTCCTTTTTAGGGCCCTATTTTTAATGTGTGGACCTCGATGTAATTTTCCATTTTTAGGACCTCGGTGTAAAATGTACTCCCACCGCCCATGTAAAATTTGGTCATATTTTACAAACAATCAAATAGAAAGTAGTATGAAGAGTATGGCTTAAGATGAGGTCCTTTCTCAAGAAGGAGTCAACCCGAATATTTTCCTTGCTTAATTTTATGGTGCCTCGTGTTAGATGTATATGGATCTCAATGTAATTTCCTCCTTTTTGGTAGATGTACAGACCAGGATGTAATTTCACTTTTTTAGATCCTTGGTGTAAAATATACTCCCACCGCCCGTGTAAGATATTGTGGTAAAATCTAAAAGAATTTATGTTTCGTTGTCAATGAGTATGAACATTCCTAGATTTCAAGCCGAACGACCAAGTTCGTGGCCATATCTACATCATATTTTATGTCGATGATGATCCGATATCCTAGAATTTGCATGTCTTCGAATTTGGCCATATTTTGAAAACAATTGAAGAGGAAGTAGTATGAAGAGTATGGCTAGATGAAGTGCTTTTTAAGAAGGAGCAGAACCATCTATTGTCCTTGCTTAATTTTATGGTGATTTGTGCCAGATGTATGGACCTCGATGCAATTTTCCCATTTTTAGGTACTTGATATAAAATGTACTCACCCAATCCGAGTAAAATTTTAACCTAAAAGTGAATGGAAAAAATCTAAATGAATTTAATCTTAGTTGTAAATGAGTATGAACATTCTTGGATTTCAAGCCGAACGACCAAGGTCATGGCCATATCTACATCATATTTTATGTCAATGATGATCCCATATCCTAGAATTTGAATGTCACCAAATTTGGCCATATTTTGAAAGCAATTGAAGAGGAAGTAGTATGAAGAGTATGGCTCGATGAGGTGCTTTTTCGAGAAGGAGCCGACCCGTCTGTTTTCCTTGCTTAATTTTATGGTGCTTTGTGCCAGATGTATAGACATCGATGCAATTTTCCCTTTTTAGGTACTTGATGTAAAATGTACTCACCCAATCTGAGTAAAATTTTAACCTAAAAGTGAATGGAAAAATCTAAACAAAATTAATCTTAATTATCAATGAGTATGAACATTCTTGGATTTGAGGCCAAACTACAAAGGTCATGGCCATATCTACATCAAATTTTATGTCGATGATGATCCCATATCCAAGAATTTGCATGTCGCCGAATTTGGCCATATTTTGAATTTTTTTGAAGAGTAAGTAGTATGAAGAGTATGTCTCGATGATGTGCTTTCCCAAGAAGGAGCCAACCCGACTATTTTCCTTGGTTAATTTTGTGGTGCTTCATGCTAGATGTATATGGACCTCGATGTAATTTTCCCTTTTTTAGGTCCTTGGTGTAAAATGTACTCCTGCCACCTGTGTAAGATTTTATTCTTAAAGTAAGTTATGGTATAATCTTGTCATGGTAAACAATATTGCCACTAGTAGTTTCCCTTGTTAAAAAAACTAGGATGGAGAAGGGACCGAGAGCATAGAGGACGGGGCGAAGAGGTCGATTTGAAGGCGGTGCGGTGTTAGGGTAAAGCTGTGATGAGTTTCTGACACAAGGTACATGTATATTGAGTAGTAGTAAATTTTAGGGGGTGGGCCCATCGCATTGGATGCATACTACCATTTATGTTCCTTTTTTTGAGGGGGACCAATTCTGTCCAGGCTTCCTAGTCCCAACTTCTCCACCTCCATTCGTTCCTTTTCACACGAAGAGGAAGCACAAAGTGCAACCGGAGCAAACTGGTTCGAAAGTGAGGAGTGCTCTTTTTTTCGCATCACAAGTAGTACTCCCTCCTTCCCAAAGAATTTAAGCCGATTTTTCATTATTATATAAAATTTGAACTAAGAGTAAGTGGTAGATTGCTCTTAAAGTTATACAACTATATTTTGACGGTAGCCACCAGGCAATCAATGTACCGAAAGCCAAAGAGATTTTTAAAAGATTCAATTTTCCCCTTTTAGGCCCTTGATGTAAAATGTACTCCCACCGCCCGTGTAAAATTTTAAACTAAAAGTAAGTGGTAAAATCTAAATGAATTTACCCTTAGTTGTCAACGAGTATGAACATGTTCGGATTTAGAGGAGAACGACCAAAGTCGTGGCAATATGTGGTATGAAGAGTATGGATCGATGAGGTTCTTTCTCGAGAAGGAGCCGACCTAAATGTTTTCCTTGGTTAATTTTATGGTGCTTCGTGCTAGATGTATATGGACCTTGATGTAATTTTTCTTTTAGGGTATTATGTGTAAATGTATGGACCTCAATTTAATTTTCCCTTTTTAGGTCCTCGGTGTAAAATATACTCCCACCACTCGTGTAAAATTTGGCCATATTTTGAAAACAATCAAAGAGGAAGTAGTATGAAGATTATGGCTTGATGAGGTGCTTTCTCGAGAAGGATCCTACCCTACTATTTTCCTTGCTTAATTTTGTGGTGCCTCCTATTAGATGTATATGGACTTCAATGTAATTTTACCCTTTTAGGTCCCTTATTGGTAGATGTATAGACCATGATGTAATTTTCACCTTTTTAGGACCTTGGTGTAAAATGTACACCCACCCTCCGTGTAAGTTTTTAATCTAAAAGTACCTGGTAAAATCTAAAAGAATTTGAGCTTAGTTGTCAATGAGTATGAACATTTTTGTATTTCGATCCGAACGACCAAGGTGATGGCCATATGTACATCATACTTTATGTCGATGATGATCCCATATCCAAGAATTGCATGACGCCAAATTGAGACATATTTTGAAAATAATCGAAGAGGAAGTAGTATGACGAGTATGACTCGATGAGGTGCTTTTTTGAGAAGGATTCGACCCGTCTGTTTTCCTTGCTTAATTTTATGGTGCTCAATTATGGACCTCGATGCAAATTTCCCCCTTTGAGGTCCTTGATGTAAAATGTACTCACCCGATGTGAGTAAACTTTTGACCTAAAAGTGAATGGTAAAATCTAAACGAATTTAATCTTAGTTGTCAATGAGTATGAATATTTTTAGATTTCAAGCCGAACGACCAAGTTCATAGCCATATGTAAATCATATTTTCTATCGGTGATGATCCCATATCCAAGATTTTTCATGTTGCCGAATTTGGCCATATTTTTGAAAACAATTGAAAAGGAAGTATTATGAAGAGTATGGCTCAATGAGGTGCTTTCTCGAGAAGGAGCCAACCCTACTATTTTCCTTGGTTAGTTTTATGGTGCTTCGTGCTAGATGTATATGGACCTTGATGTAATTTTACCATTTTAGGGGCCTATTTGTAAATGTATCGAACCCGATTTAATTTTCCTTTTTAGGTCCTCGGTGTAAAATGTACTCCCACCGCCCGTGTGAAATTTGCTCATATTTTGAAAACAATCAAAGAGGAAGTAGTATGAAGAGTATGGCTTGATATGAGGTGATTTCTCGAGAAGGAGCTGACCCAAGTATTTTCTTTCCTTAATTTTATGGTGCCTCATGTTAGATGTATATGGACCTCAATGTAATTTCCCTTTTAGGGACCTTTTTGGTAGATGTACGGACCATGATGTAATTTTCACTTTTTTAGGTCCTTGGTGTAAAATGTACTCCCACCCCCGTGTAAGATTTTAATCTAAAACTAAGTGGTAATATCTAGAAGAATTTAAGCTTAATTGTCAATGAGTATGACCATTTTTGGATTTCAAGCCGAACGACTGAGGTCATGGCCATAGGTACATCATACTTTATGTCGATGATGATCCCATATCCAAGAATTGCATCACGAAAAATTGAGCCATATTTTGAAAATAGTCGAAGAGGAAGTAGTATGACGAGTATGGCTCGATGAGGTGCTTTTTCGAGAAGGAGTCGCCCCGTCTGTTTTCCTTGCTTAATTGTATGGTGCTTCGTGCAAGATGTATGGATCTCGATGTAAAATGTATTTCCCTTTTTAGGTCCTTCATGTAAAATGTATTTACCCGGTGCGTGATGTTCCCATATTTGGGAGCAGATGGGTGAATCTTGGCATGGTAAACAGCGTTGCCATTGGGAATTTCCAACCATTAGGAAAAGAAAAAAAAATCAATGTTTTAGGGGACAAGAGTGTATTTTCTGTAAAGCAAGTAGGAAGAATATGTATATGTATAAAAAAAGAAAGAGTGAGAAGAGAGACTATGAGCAAAGAGGAGTCAACTCGAGAGAGCATCGAAGATGACTTTTCTTTTTAACGGGGAGAGGAGTAGTTGAAGGCGATGCAGTGATGGCCTCCTGACACGGGGTACAAGGTACAGTGAACTACTATTACTACTAGTATGGACTAGTAGTAGTACTATTATATGGATTATGCACACAAAACAAATTGTTTTTCTCTCTCCTTCACTTCCTCACCATCCCCATACCCCGGCCGACTCATCTCTCCCTCGTTCAAAATGTGGCGCCACGCACGTGTGTGGACCCTGCTTGTGTCGGTGGCTCCTTGTTAGTATCTCGCTCAGCTACCTCCTACAATGGTGTGCATAAGAAGGAACCATTTTGGGGCTTGGAAGCAAAAATTAGTACTCCTACTACTGCTTAGCAGTTCAAAGTTTCCCGGTTTCGAAATTTTCACTTCCTTCTCAACCATTCGGAGGGATGATTATTCAAAAGATAGTGGTGCACAAGGGATTGTTTTACGGAGTATAAGTAAATGCGATAGATTGATCTTAAAATTTTCCAAAGAACCTTTCTAAGCTAACTAGGAATTCAGTATATCAAAACTACCGAGAGATTCTGAAAAATTCTAGTTCTTTGCTATGCAAGAATTTGGTGTGGTGGAGTTACCATAATTGGTAGAAGTACATGGGTGCCTCTTGGCATGATGAACAATATTACTAGTAATATTTTCCTAAAAAAAAAATATTGCCACTAGGAGTTTCCCCCTGTTGAAAAAAAATTGGGAGCTAGAAGAGAAGGAGAGCACGCAGGAGGCAGCGCGAGAGCAGTGAAGAGTAGGATTTGAAGGCTGTGCAATGTTAGAGCAAAGCTGCGATGAGTTCCTGACACGAGGTACAGAGTTCAGACGTACGGTGATGGATAAAACAAAATTTGTTTTCTCTCTCCTTCACTTCCTCATCAACATGCCCACACCTCGGCTGGCTCATCTCTCCCTTGTCCAATATGTGGCGTTGCACACGTGTGTTTGACTTTCCTTGTCCTTCTATTTTACACCCTGCACGACCTGCATCACGCTCTTTAAAAAGTGAAGAATATTTTTTTGTGCGAAGCAAGTAAGTATAGTAGTATGGTATGGCTCAGCTGCTCGCTGAAGAAGGAGCGGATGAAACTGCTTCTCTTTGCTTAATTTTAGGGGCCTTTGTGCTAAATGTTTAGACCTCCATGTAATTTTATATTATTTGAGGAATTTGATGTAAACTGTAGCCCCACCGTCCATGCCAAAATTTTACTACAAGTAAAGCTCGGTAGATTGCTCTTAATATTTTCAAAAATCTTTTGAAGCTAACTAGGAATTTAGTACATCAAAAGCCACCGAAAGTTCTAAAAAATTCAAGTTATTGCTGTGCATCCGCATCCCGACAAAGTTGACATGGTTTTATTAACATTCAAAATAAAAAGTACAATATTTTGTGTGTGACGTTCTCTTATTAATTATTCTCTGGTTTCAACTCAAACTAAACGATGAATGTCATGCCCTTATCGACATCATGTGTTTATTTAGGATAGAGTTCCGACATCTTCTATATTGGGTGCATCTTGTTGTACTAATATGTTTTTCTAGCAGGAGTTCCCAAATATCAGGAATATTTTATGATAATTTTCGGTGTGACATGAGTGTTTTGTCTATAAATAATGTACAAAGTCTATGACTCGAAATGCTACACTCTAGTTTCATAAAGAGTCGACGACCATGCTCTTACTCACGATTTCCAAGTTCCTTGAGTTAAAAAGCTTCTTATTATTAGTGAAACCCGCCCACTTAAATTACTCATTTTTTTAAGATTACCAATTTTCTAAGTGAAAAGAATGTTTTTCAATTTATAGGATCAGGAAAAAAATTCAATTTTCTAAGTGACAAACTTAGGATTCGAAAAAATCGAATGTAAAAAAAATTCAATTTGCATCTAGAAAATTTGACCTTGATTCAAAATCAATAAAAAAACAAATGAAAAAACATCGCACGACATCCTGTGACTTGTACTACTTACCGTCAAAGATGATGATCATGAGAATTCACAACTTTCAAAAAAAAAACAAACTCCTTCAAAATATGTCCTGCCTTTGGTGAAAATTGTAGGGTTCGCAGCATAGATTGAAGTTTCTTCACATAAACATCGCATCCCCAAACTTTAAGAAATGACAGCCTAGGTTTGTTTTCAAACCATAATTCATACGGTGTATTTTCAACGGATTTAGATGGTGCCCGATTTAAAGTGAAAGCAACAGTTTCTAGTGCATAACCCCAAAATGACAACGGCAAGTCCGTCAGAGACATCATAGATCGAACCATATCCAATAAAGTATGATTACGATGTTCCGACACACCATTTATCTGTGGTGTTCCGACAGGTGTGAGTTGTGAAACAATTCCATACTCTTTCGTGTGAGTGCTAAACTCGTAACTTAGATACTCACCTACACGGTCGGACCGTAGAAATTTGATCTTTCTATTACAATGATTTTCCACTTCATTCTAAAATTCCTTGAACTTTTCAAAGGTTTCAGACTTGTGTTTCATCAAGTAGATATAACCGTATCTACTCAAATCATCCGTGAAAGTAACAAAATAACGATATCCACCTCGGGTCGACACACTCATTGGACCACATACATCAGAATGTATGATTTCCAATAAATCTATCGCCTGTTCCATTGAACCGAAAAACGGCGTTCTAGTCATCTTGCCCATAAGGCATGGCTCACATGTATCAAATGATTCAAAATCAAGTGATTCCAAAAGTCCATCCGAATGGAGCTTCTTCATGCGTTTAACGCCAATATGACCTAGACGGCAGTGCCACATATATGCGGATATATCATCATTAAGTTTAATCCTTTTAGCATCAGCATTATGAATATATGTAACATTATCATCAAGATCTAATAGAAATAAACCATTCATCATCGATGCATGACCATAAAATATTTTATTCATATAAATAGAATAACCATTGTTATCGAATTTAAATGAATAACCACTTCGCATCAAACACAATCTAGATACAATGTTCATGCTCAGTGCAGGCACCAGATAACAATTATTCAAGTTTATTACTAATCCCGACGGCAAATGGAGAGGCAGCGTTCCGACGGCGATCACATCAACGCTTGATCCATTGCCGACACGCATCTTGACCTCACCCCTTGCTAGCGGTCACTTGTTCCGCATCCCTTGATTCGATTTACAAATATTAGCAACTGAACTGGTATCAAATACCTAGGTGCTACTGCGAGCACTAGTCAAGTACACATCAATAACATGTATATCATATATACCTTTGTTTGCCTTGCAGGCCTTCTTGTCTGCCAAATACCCTGGGTAGTTGCGCTTCCAGTGGCCAGTCCCCTTACAATAATAACACTCGATATCAGACTTAGGTCCAACTCGGGGTTTATTTTCAGGCAGGGCAACCGACTTGCCACCCTTACTTCCCTTCCGTTTTCCCTTGTCTTTCTTGAAACCAGTGTTCTTATTGATCATCAACACTTGATGTTCCTTTTTGATCTCCACTTCTGCAGTTTTAAGCATTGATACAAGCTCGGGGAGAGACTTCTTCATGCCTTGCATATTATAGTTCATCACAAAGCTCTTATAGCTAGGTGGCAGAGACTGCAGAACACGATTTTTTTTCCATACAATCCCCCAAGAAGAGGGATCGGGTTCCATTATCATCAGACAACGGAACAACAACCACACATATCATCATAGTACTGACCCGCCTAGGGGGTCAAAAAAGGAAACAGAAGTTCAACTTACACACTAACCAAAATAGACAGAAAAAAGGCAGGAAGAAACTGCAGAACACGATGGATGCCTAAGTCAATGGGAATCGATATTTCCAAGGACACAAGCTTATCGGTGTAACCTGCCATCTTGAGTACATGCTCACTTACGGAGCTGTGCTCTTCCATCATGCAGCTAAAGAACTTTTCTGAAGCATTATAGCTCTCTACAACAGCATGTGTGTCGAAAATCATTTTCAACTCACCCATTGTATCAAATGCATTGCCGTTTTCGAAACGCTTTCGAAGTTCCGGCTCTAGCCCATACAATATGCCGCAATGAACTAAGTTGTGGTCCTCCTAACGAGTCTGATAGACATTCTTCTCCTCATCAGCGGCATCCTCAAAAGGTGGGGGCCTAGCGACGCTTCTAGCACATATTGCTTTTGTGCAGCAGAGAGGAGAATCCTCAAATTCATGGCCCATTCGGTAAAGTTGCTACTGTTCGTTGCAAGTTTCTCTTTCTCCATGGACACATTGAAATTAAAAGCAGGTGGTGCCATCTACAACAGAATTTGTAAAGTTTAGACTAAGTTTATGATAGATTGAGTTTAACTAATCCATATTACGAATGAACTCCCACTCAAAAACGACATCCCTCGTGTCCTTTTGGTGATTACATGAACCAAATCCACTACACCAAGTCCGATCATCACGTGAGTCGGTATAGCTTCAAAGGCGAGCATCAAATGGGCATCATATCTACTATATGACTCATGCTTAACCTTTCGGTCCGTGTTCCGAGGCCATGTATGTACATGCTAGGCTCGCCAAGTAAGAACCTTAGTATTCGCGTGTGTAACTGTCTTACACCCGAAATATGGTTGTGGATCCAAGAACACCCGATCATCACGTGATGTCTTGGAGCGACGAAAACATAATCGGTGCATACTAAAGGAATAACACATTCTTATCATGATATTTAAATGAGGGATCATCTTATTATGCGAATAAAATGCCAAACAAGCAATATAAGATGCTATCAAACATCACATGTTTATTAGTGGAATGATATGGTTCCCGCATATGATCTCTATCATGTGCACCGTGGTATGATCACTATCATACCTTTATGTGTAAGACCAAGGTCTATGGAACTTACACGTTATGTGTGTTGTAAGAGTATCATCTCATACTTCTACTTACAACATCACCATATCATAACACTAGCCCAGCAACAATCTAAACTAGACGCCTCTAATTTATCCATTGCAAGTTTTTACGTGGCTTAGGGATTTCGAGATAGAACCGTTCATACCTACGAACATGAACCACAACGAGGATAACCAAATTGTTGACAACTCGTTGCAAAATAGATATTGACTATAGTAGGAGAGACAGACACCCGCTAGCCACTTATGCAAACTAATTGCATGTCAAGCGTGGAACGGGTCTCATGTGCGAGGACATGTAAAGTTTTTCCGGGCCGCTTCATCCCACTATGCCACCAATATCCAAAATTACAACCAAGGAGCAACAACATGATCATCATCGCCCACATACTTATATGTGTACTACCCGTGTAAAGCATCTATGCATAGATCCAGCTCTGATACCACTGTAGGGTTCACAACATAGAAAACAAAAATTTTCCTACGATGGGAACAACTATGTACCAAGATCTATCTACTAGATACAAACAATGGGCGGATGTATATCTGTAGAGAACATACCCTTGAAGACCGACAAAGCTTAACGAGTCCAAACTCGTGGTTGATGTAGACGATCTCTTGCCGATCTCAAGATCGAGAGGAAGTCCTAGCGCCGCAAAACAGCAGCGCATCCGTGCTCGCACACACGTTCGAGGCACCGAGCAACCTCCGCCTCCCCGCTCCAGAGATGCAGCGGAAGCACAACTCTTTCTTGCTGAAAAGCCACCGGGAACATGTATCTCGCTAGTCGGAGACCATGGGGGATAAATTCTAGAGGGGGAGAGAGATCCTTCACGAGGAGGTGTGCTTTGAGAGGAGGAGAGGGGGGCCTTTTATAGGGGAGAGGGGGGCACCCAAGGGGCATGGAGCCCAGCCATGGGGGCTTCCCCCACCTCTTCCACATTCATGTGGGTGGAGCTCCCACTCAAAATGAAAAGCCTCCACTCCCATTAAAAAGCCTCCACTCAAAAATCCACTCACATGCATTAAATTTCCACCAAATTTAATGCAAGCTCTCATTTAAATAAAACTCTTTTATTTATTCAGAATTTTGTCAATTACTTTAATGACAAACATTCACAAATAACCCCTTGCTAGAATTCTATTTCACATGCATAACCACTTTATGCAATTTCACCCGAAAACCTGTTTCGGTATCTAGTGAAATAAATTCCTGCGCTTGTTCATTCTTTCGGCATGAAAATTTTGCTCTAATTGGATGTCGGTATCTCTTAAGTGTGTCACCCTACGGTTCGTGAATAATGCGGACATGATCGAGACCCCTCTGAGATCAATAATCAGAAGCGAGATCTGGAGACCCATACTGACTCCCACATATTCAACGATGACTTTCTTGTGATCGTCGGAACCTTTTACACTAGTATCTTAATCCTTTTGTTTTGCGATATATTACATGTCCGAGATTCGATCATCGGTATCTCCATACCTAGTTTGATCTCGTTACTGACATGCACTCTTTTCTCGTTCCCGTGATATAACATTCTAGTGATCAAATCACTTGCTTGCAAGCTAACCAATGTGATATCACCGGCCAGTGAGTATATCTATCCGTCATCGGGATGAAAAAATTCCACTCTCGATCCATGGGCCTCAACATAACACTTTATTAGTTCTGAATCCATATTTATAATCACCCTGTTACGGTGTGACGTTTGATGTTATCAAGAAACTCTTCCGGTGTTAGTGATTGACATGATCTCATGGTCTAAGGATTAGGATCACTTCGTAAGTTGTTATAGCAATATAAACTCAATGACTTTGATCGTAATGCTATACTTCGGATGAATATTCATCACACAATTACACTAATGTTGTGACCTCATTATTAACAACATCCAATGTCCATGATCAGGAAACCTATGATCATCTTGTTAATCAACGAGCTAGTTTATAAGAGAGGCATAACTAGGAACTTCCTTTTTGTTTATTAAACACAGATGTATTAACGTTTTCGTATTAATACAATTATAGCATGTAAAATAAACATTTATCATAAATAAGGAATACGATAATAACTACTTTATTATTGCCTCTCGGGCATATTCCCTTCAAAAATTCTCGGGCTTCAAGACAAATGACAAGGGTAAATGGCCATACTTTTTGTACTATTCGATCCCATACTTTGTAGGTGGTTGCATCTTGGCATGGTGAATAAAAATGCTACTAAATAATGGGAGTTTCCGAGTTTTATGAACAAAAAACCATTTTGGATTTTAGAAACGAAAATAATTAACGTTTTCCTTTAAATTAAAGAAATTCATATCTACATCATATACTTTATGTTGATGATCTCATATCTAACAATTTGCATGTCGCTAATTTTTTTCATATGTTGAAAACAATCAAAGAGGAAGTAGTATGAAGAGTATGGCTCGATCAGTTGCATGCTCTCTCGAGAAGGAGCCTAACCCGACTATTTGCCCTGCTTAATTTTAGGGTGCTTTGTGCTAAATGTACATACCTCAATGTGATTTTCCCTTTTTAGGTCCCTGATGTAAAACATACTTGCTTCGTTCGTGTAAAATTTGAACCTAAAATTAAGTGGTAAATTTTAAATGAAATTAAGCTTAGTTATCGAAATTAATATGAACATTCTTGTATTTCAAGCCGAACGACGAAGGTCATGGCGTTATCTACATCATACTTTATGTTGATGATCCCATATCCAAGAATTTGCATGCTTCCATATTTGGCCATATTTTGAAAACTATGAAAGAGGAAGTAGTATGAAGAGTATGGCTCGATCAGCTGCTCCTCTCTTGAGAAGGAGTCGAACCCGACTGTTTACCCTGCTTAATATTAGGGTGTTTCATGCTAAATGTACGAACCTCGATGTGATTATCCATTTTTTGGTGTTTGATGTAAAACATACTCCCATTGTTCGTGTACATTTCAAACCTAAAATTAAGTGGTAAATTTTAAATGAATTTAAGCTTAGTTGTCACAATGAGTGTGAATATTCTTGGATTTCAAGCCGAACGACCAAGGTCATGGCGTTATCCACATCATACTTTATGTTGATGATCCCATATCCAAGAATTTGCATGCTTCCAAATTTGGCCATAATTTTCAAACTATCAAAGAGGAAGTAGTACGAAGAGTCTGGCTCGGTCAGCTGCTCTCTCGAGAATGCGCTGAACCCAAATGTTTTCTTTTTTTGCTTAATTTTAGGGTGCTTCGTGCAAAATGTATGGGCCTCGATGTAATTTTCCCTTTTTAGGAGCTTGATGTAAAATGTACTCCCACCGTCTAAGTGGTAAAATTTAAACGATTTTAAGCATAGTTGCCAATGAGTATGAACGTTCTTGGATTTCTCGCCAAATGACCAACAAGGTCATGACCATATATACAACATAATTTATGTTGATGATCCCATATCCAAAAATTTGCATACCGCCAAATTTGGAAATATTTAGAAAACAATTTAAAAGGAAGTAGTATGAAGAGTATGGGTTGATCAACTCCTCTCTCGAGAAGGAGCCGAACTGGACTTTTTTCCTTGCTTTATTGGAGGGTCCTTTGTGATAAATGTATGGACCTCAATGTGATTTTACCTTTTTTATGTTCTTGATGTAAAATGTACTCCCACCGTTAGTGTAAAATTTTAACTAGAGGAGTACAAGTAAATGTGATATATTCATCTTAAAATTTTCAAAAAAAATTCTAAACTAACTAGGAATTCAGTACATCAAAACCATCGATAGTTTCTGAAAAATTCAAGTTCTTATCTATGCAAGAACTTAGCATGGTGGAGTTACCATACTTGGTAGAATTACCTGGGTGCCTCTTGGCATGGTGAACAATATTTCCAATATTTTCCTAAAAACAATATTACCACAAGGAGTTTCCCCCTGTTGAAAATAAATCTGGGAGCGAGAAGAGCCGGAGAGCATGAGGGAGGTAGCGCGAGAGCAGCGATGAGTAGGATTTGAAGGTTGTGCAATGTCAGAACAAAGTTGTGATGGGTTCCTGACACGAGGTACATAGTACAGACGTATGGTGATGTGTAAAACAAATTGTGTTTTCTCTCCTTCGCTTCGTCATCAGCATCCCCACACCCCGGCAGGCTGATCTCTCCCTCGTCCAATACGTGGCACTATGCACATGCGTTTAACTTGACTTGTCCTTCCATTTCACACCGATGCGACACCTACAACACGCTGGTTCAAAAGTGAAGAGCGTTTTTTTGTGTGTGATGCAAGTACAGTAGTATGGTATGGCTCAGCTGCTCGCTGGAGAAGGATCATACCAAACTGCTTTTCTTTGCTTAAGTTTAGGATCCATTGTGCTAAATGTTTGTACCTCTATGTATTTTTTTTGTTATTTGAGGTTTTTGATGTAAACTGTACTCCCATCGACGATGTCAATTTTTTACTACAAGTAATCTTGATAGACCGCTCTTCAATTTTTCCAAAAAACTTTTGAAGCTAACGAGGAATTCAATACATCGAAATCCACCGAAAGTTCTGAGTTCAGAGAACTGAAGCAAGGAAGGATGACCGTAGTGGAATACCGTGACAATTTTTTGTCATTAGCTAGGTATGCCCCGGATGATATCGACACCGAAGCCAAGAAGAAAGAAAGATTCCTGAATGGTCTGCATGATGAGATGCAGACAGTGTTAGTCAATATCCCCTTTGCTGATATTGAAGACCTTGTCGACTCTGCCATCCAGATGGAGGAAAGATCAACCAAGCCAATGAGAACCGCAAGCGTCGCATGATGCATCAGCCAGGAACCCATCAGATCCCAAAGTATCGCTCTAACCCATCTCCAGGATTTGCCCCAAGAACCAACAGACCCCCGATGAACCGTCCGACCTATCCCAACCGTGGAAACCCTAGGCCCGGAGGAAATCACAACAACCCCGACAACACTAGCAATTTCAACCGTGCCCCACCCAAGTTCAACAACAACAATGCTACCGCCAACACCAACACTGCCCCGAGGACTGGAAGCAATGTTGTGCCTGTAGCAGCAAAGGACAAGTCGCAGGTGACTTGTTATGAATGTGGAAATAAGGGTCACTACTCCAACGAATGCCCCAACAAGAAGAATGCTGCAGCACCCAATGCAAATGCCCCATCTCAGCAGCAGCGTCGTGTTCAGCCCGGAAGAAGGTTTTCCCCAGGGAATTTGCTCAACCGCAATGGCCGTCTTTTCCTCATGCATGCTGAAGAAGCTCAGGAAGCGCCAGACGTCTTGTTGGGTATGTTTTCTGTTAATTCAGTACTTGCACGAGTGTTGTTTGATTCTGGTGCATCGCACTCATTTTTCACCGAAGAATTTGCATGCACTAGTAAAATTCAACCAACCGAACTGAAGCATGTTATGATTGTTCAAATTCCCGGATCAACCACCAAGGCTAGGCAAATTTGCAAAGCCGTCCCTATCCGAATCCATGGCATAGATTTTTATGCAAATCTGATAGTACTCGAAACTAAAGGTTTGGAAGTAGTACTAGGAATGGATTGGATGTCCAAACATAAAGGATTGATTGACTGTGCCAAGAAAGCCATAACCATGACCAGTATAGCCGGAATATCAGTCGAGCACATATCTGAAACCTTACCTCGTCAATTCAAGTGCAACAAGAGTATAGCCCAACCTACCATTGACCAAGTCCGGATAGTCTGTGAATACCCCGATGTATTTCCAGATGTTTTGCCCGGTATTCCCCCAGATCAGGATATCGAGTTTATCATCGAACTAATCCCCGGAACCGGACCCATAGCCTAGAGACCATATAGTATGAACCTGTCTGAGCTAGCAGAACTAAAGAAGCAACTGGATGCCATGCTGGAAATTGGATTGATTCAACCAAGTGCGTCACCATGGAGATCACCTGTCTTGTTCGTGGACAAGAAGGATGGAGGTAACCGTTTGTGTACGGATTATCGGAAGTTGAATGATGTCACCATCAAGAACAAATACCCCTTGCCCAAGATAGAAGATTTGTTTGATCAGTTGACCGGTGCCAAAGTGTTTTCTAAGATTGATCTTAGAACGGGCTATCATCAACTCAAGATTCGCGGAGAGGATATTCCAAAGACTGCCTTTACCACCATATATGGATTGTACGAGTATACAGTCATGTCTTTTGGATTAACCAATGCCCCCGCTTATTTCATGAATCTCATGGATAAGATTTTTATGGACTTCCTGGATAAGTTTGTCATTTTTTTCATCGAGGACATTCTGATTTATTCCAAATCGGAAGAAGAACATGAGATACACCTAAGGACCATTCTTGGAACCCTTAGAGAGCATCAGTGGTATGCCAAGTTTAGCAAATGTGAATTCTGGTTACAGGAGGTAGGATTCCTCGGCCACATTGTATCAGCCGGAGGAATTGCCGTGGACCCTGCAAAAGTGAAAGATGTAGAAGATTGGCAAGCCCCAACCACTCAAACCCAAGTTCGTGCATTTCTCGGATTGGAGGGATATTACCGCAAGTTCGTAGAAGGATTCTCGAGTATCGCCAGACCCATGACCCAATTGCTGAAGAAGGACAAGAAGTTTGAATGGATCGACAAATGTGAAGCAAGTTTTCAAGAACTCAAGAGGAGATTGATTTCAGCCCCAATCTTGATCATGCCAGATATCACGAAGCCCGTCGATGTGTATTGTGACGCATCAAAGATCGGTCTCGGATGTGTGCTAATGCAAGAAGGCGAAGTTATATCTTATCTATCTCAACAACTGAAGCAACATGAGCAAAATTACCCAACCCATGACCTCGAACTCGCAGTCGTAGTTCTATCCCTGAAGACATGGAGGCATTACCTGATGGGAAATCGTTGTGAGATTTATTTGGATCACAAGAGCCTGAAGTATATATTCACTCAGAAGGAGCTGAATATGAGACAGAGAAGATGGATTGAGCTAATCAAGGATTACGACCTGGACATTCACTATCACCCTGGTAAAGCCAATGTGGTAGCCGATGCCCTTAGCAGATTGCCGTGCCGCTTGAACTCCATGATTTTAAAGGAGCAACCAAGCTTGCACAAAGAAATGGAAGATTTTCGAATGGAATTAGTAAGTAAAGGATTTTTGGATAGCATAGAACTCTAGCCCAATTTGATTAGTCAGATTAAAGAGGCGCATAAGGGAAATGCTAGTATCGACGGAATCAAGCGTCGTATAGGTACAGGCAAAGTACCCGGATTCACCGAAGATGAAGAAGGATTTATGTGGTACAAAGGACGCCTTTGTGTACCAGCAGATTCTAAGTTGAAAGAAGTGATTCTGAAGGAGGCTCATGATACTCTTTATTCTATCCATCCCGGAGGAACTAAGATGTATCAAGATTTGAAAGAGCAATTTTGGTGGCATAAGATGAAGAGAGAAATCAGAATCTATATCGCCAAGTGTGATATATGTCAGCGAGTTAAGGCAGGACATCAAAGACCCGCTGGATTGTTGCAACCCTTGCGGATTCCGGAATGGAAATTGGATTCCGTTGGAATGGACTTTATCACCGGATTGCCTACTTCTAGTAGGGGAAATGACTCTATCTGGGTCATAGTGGACCGATTGTCCAAAGTCGCCCATTTCTTGCCCGTCAAGACCACATATTAGAGTTCGAAGCTAGCAAAGTTGTACATCGCTAGAATAGTTAGTTTGCATGGGGTCCCCAAGAACATCGTATCGGATCGAGAAACTCAGTTTACCTCGAGATTCTGGAAGAAAGTTTAAGAAGGTTTAGGAACCTGCCTAGATTTCAGCACCGCGTATCACCCTCAGACCGATGGACAAACGGGGCGAGTAAACCAAATACTCCATGATATGCTGAGAGCATGTGTGCTAGAATATGGATCCAAGTGGGAAGACTGTCTGCCGTTTGCAGAATTCTCATACAATAATAGTTATCAAGCCAGTTTGCAAATGGCCCCATTTGAATTTATGTACGAAAGGAAGTGCCACACCCCTTTGAACTGGTCGGAAGTAGGAGAGAGTTAGATTTTTTGGACCCGACATCCTACGAGAAGCAGAAGAGAAGGTTCACAAGATTCGTGAGCACCTCAAGACTGCCCAGTCCAGACAGAAGAGTTACACCGACAAGAGACGTCGAGACCTCGCTTTCAACATAGGAGATTTTGTGTATCTGAAGGTGTCGCCATTGAAGGGAATGCAGCGTTTCCAACTCAAGGGAAAGTTAGCCCCCAGATATATCGGACCCTTCAAGATTCTGAACCGTCGAGGAGAAGTGTCGTGTCAATTGGAACTACCCGAAGAGATGTCAGCTGTGCACAATGTGTTCCATATCTCATTACTTCGCAAGTGTCTCGAAGTCCCCGAGAAGACCGAAGTGTTCAAGAATATCGATCACCGGACCATAGAGATAAACGATGACCTGACCTATCCCGAAGTACCCATCCGTATTTTGGAAGAGGCTTTCAGAACTACCATAACCCAAAGCATCAAGTTTCTCAAGATTCAGTGGAGCAACCGCCCAGAAGAGGAAGCTACCTGGGAGCGCGAAGATCACATCAGGACGAAGTTTCCCGATCTCTTCAAATCCTAGGTAATCTTTTTCGTCCTTTTTAAATCTCGGGGCGAGATTTTGTTTAAGGGGGGAAGTTTTGTAACATCCCAAAAATACTAAACTTGGATCATCAAACTCTAATCATCAAATTTAGGGTTAACAAAAAGTTTGCTAAATAAAAATATGAATGCATGCATGTGAGTTTGCATTTAATTTTGAATCCTTTTGAACCAACTTGTTTGTGTGTTCCTTTGCTTGTAAATGGATGCTTAAGTGAAATAAACATCATCTAAACAATTCCCAAATTTTTCTCAAAGACAAGTAAATCAAAACAAATAAAATAAGGGAATGGTCATTTTGACCAATTTAACTCCCATGCCTACTTTGGCTGTCTCAAACTTTCGGAACTTAACAAAAACTTTTCTGGATCTTTGCACCCCTTGATTTTACTCATAACAAAGTATCAAGGCCCACTTTGTGATCATCCAGAAAAATTCAAATGCATAGTTTAAAGGATAGTTCAAAATTGAATCTTTATCATATGGGAAGATCCCACTTTTTCAAAAACCACTCAAACAAGCTCAACTTTCAAAACCCAAGCATCTGCAAACTCACCAGCACCAACCTAGCACACCCACCAAAAATCTTTTCAAAATTCAAAACTTGAATTCTTGCGGCCATTTCATCAAACACATGCACACACAAATCATCAAAATCTTAAACACTATTGTTAGTAGTGATTGAAGGCTAACTTGTTCCCTCTCTAGCTCACAACCATCTCAGTAGATCATCTAACAAGTTAAACCAAGCACTAGACTCACTGTAAGCTGGGCAATGACATCAATGGTGAACAACCGAAGCTCACCATGCCACCCCAGTGGAGACAACAAGCTAGGAGGAGATTTAGCCGTGCCAACCTTGTCTGGGAGGCAGCCTACCGTCCACCGCCACTCCCTATCCCAGCCGCGAGCGTTGCCAAACCCTAGACCACACGCACGAACCGCGCCCAGCTCGCCAGCAACCATGCCGAGCATGCGCCAGAGTGCCACACTCGACTGACGCCCACAGACCGCGCGCCACCCTTGCCGCGTGCATAGATGATCGCCACTGACCCAGGAGACCGACAGACATCACCGTTCGCCGCCCCATGACGCATAGCCACCGCTCACCGTCGAAGACGCCGCCTCTGCCGTGCAGAACATCCTGCGTTCCAGACCAAACCGCACCGCCCCTACATGCGCATTAAAGCCGCAGAGCATCGCCAGGAGACCACCAAGCGATCGCCACCGCCGGCCATGCCTCTAGCCGCCCATAGCCATGTCGCCACCATCGCCTGCCCATCCCGTTCGGTCTCATCGTCGCGACTATAAATAGAGGCCACCCCTAGCCGAGTTGAGCACACCATCTCACTCCCCTCTCCTCACTGACCGTGCCACCCCGTTCCCGGAGCAAGGCGAGCAGCACTTCGCCGGAATTTCACCGGAGTCTACCGCTGCTGGAGAATAAGGGGGCCAGCGATTGGAGCCGCCCCAGGAGAAGCTGCTGGTACCAGGAGGTTTGCCGTCGTCGACTTTGTTGTTCGCCCGCCTCGCCGACCCTCGCCTGAACCCCGGTGAGCCCCCAACGACCCCCACTGTCCGCACTAGGTTTCTGTCTCGCCGACGTTGCCCAACGTCGACGATGACCCTCAGCCGTTGGATTAGAACCAGATCGAACGCCCCACATCGCCCCATACCGCTTCGCACCCCTTGTCTCACTGACGCGTGGGGACAGCCACTTAACCATTCCGCGTAAGCGCTGTGCTTAGCAGGCCGGCCCAGTATCGCTTCCCGCGCAGCCCAGTCATTTGAAATTAACCTTTTCCATTTTATTTCAAACACACTTCTGCACCTAGATTCAAAAATCAACCCAGATCGATTCGGTGAACCAAATGGAATGAAACCAATTTTGTTAGAAAGGTCCGGGAATGCTGAATCCAAGCCCGTTGGATTCAAGTCATTTGGATCTGTAGATCATCCTTGGTAAAAATAACAAAGCAGAAGCTTTTCTGCATTCAAACATTTTTCAAATTAAAACCATAATAGCTTTTGAGTTGATTCCAACTCTCAAAAATCATATTTAACCATACCTTTCAGAATATATAAAAATATATAGGTTTACTTATAGAAATAATGTTCAAGTAATAAAAGAATGCTACATAGGTATTTCTAGTCACTTCATTTAATTAAAAATAAAAGGGTAAAACCTTATTAAATTGTGACACCACTCTAAATCACATTCCCATGGACTAAAATATGTGGTGATGACATGTGTCAACATGATCCCATTTTTGGTTTGGATAATATTAAATCTTAAGTAGTTTTTCAATGAGTAGAAATTACTTTTCTAAAAATAAAAGGAATTAAACCAAGCTTTAATCTTGTAATGTTAGTGATGATGCTAGATCACCTATAGGACCCTTTGGTGTGATGATTGCAAGTAGTTATGTATTGTTTGGTGATTGTGTACATCATATTTATTTATAGAAGCTAGTATCGACCAAGGATACGAGGAGGAAGGAGGATTCTACGAAGAAGAAGCCGAGGAGAACTTCAACCACTGCTCTGCACAAGGCAAGCCTAATGCTACTAGTTGAGTGTGCAAGCTAACACTTGCAATTTAGCAAGTTTATACTGATACTGTGCAAGCCAATACTTGCTTGTCACCATGCCAACTATATACCTTAGACATAGATGATCCTACCCACTTGATAAACCAATCCTAGTTTTTACTTACAAGCTTATCACTTTATTTCTTTATCAAAGCTATTACCTAGAGTTTACTTCAGTGAATTGTAGATACTAGATAGATATTTGAAGGTTGCATAAAGAGCATAAAATTTGGCCTAAGCTAGATAATCTTGATGTCATCCTAAGGCATGAGATTGAACTTAGTTGAAACTCCACTTGTTTACCACCCCTCATTAGTACTTACCCCCACTTGTAGATGCTAGTGCTAAGCATAAAACTTGATCAACTTTAGATGGGAATACATGGTGGAAAAATGGTTATGAAAACCTTGAAATGATGGATCATTCTATTGAAATGTTTTGGACATGTGTTTCCGAACACCAGATGATTTATGGTGATAAAAATGTTGAGGCATGAGCCTTAGCCCTTTATAAAACTGATGGTTGTCTGGATGCGATACCATAACAATTTTATCGTACAACCACAATACCCGAGAATTGGGTAGGGCTTGACTGGAAACTTATATACCTTAGTATTAGTTCCCTCACGGCCAAGGTCTGAGCTAAGGCTACCTTGTGAAGATTGTCCACCTGTGCAGTACCCAAGATGACAGTTGGTCATGGTTGGGAGGCCAAACTCACAGGAGAGGTGCTTATACTAGGGCGTGTAATTGAAAGGTTAGGATTGATTATCCGCATACTGAGTATGGTGAATTCAGGATTTGTTCCTGACGGATGTATCGACTGTTGTGGTGAAAGTGTACAATCTCTAAAGAGTGTCAAACTATTCGAATAGCTGTCATGATTATGGACGATTAGTGGCCATCTTCCCCGTCAGACTTTTCAAAATGATTTGTGAAAGGAAGTGAGACTTTGACTTGACCACAACATAGTTGTGACATGAGATACAAGTTCCCACTTAGGTGTTATAAAACTTCAACTAGCATTCGTTGCTTCTAAACTTAGTAGATGTAAATCTGGCTTCTTGCAAAACAACCCTAGAGCCTAGTGTCCTATTATCAAAAAACCCATCCACTTGTTAGTATTAGTTTGCGAGTACTTAAAGAGTACTCATGGCTTTGTCCCTGGATATTCCCGTGGCCAGACTATGAAGAGGAGTACCTGGAGGATGGACCTCAGGAAGGTTACGACAACTAGGATCATCTCCCATCGTCAGCATTGCCTGTGACCCCGAAGATGGAGCTCCGCCTACGTTACCGTTATTATTACGTATTCCGCTGCTTGAAGTTGTATTAAGAACTGGATCATGAGATCCCTATTTGTGTAAGAACTTATGTATGGTTTGTAATGGATGATGTATATCCAATTCTGTTATGCCTCGTAAAAATGGTAATCCTAGGATTGCGATGTATGGCATAACAGACATCTGGGATTAAAAATCCGGGTGTTGACAGATGGAAGTAGGTGATGGTGGTGATGAAGATGCAGCGGTTGATGAAGATAGAGATTGATGCCTTGGCCTGCTAGATCTGCAAAAGGGTGAAGATGGATCCCTAGGGCAAGTTCCCCCTCTAGATGCCTTCCAGAGGTGAGGTTTCGGCGATTTTTGGGTGTTCTGTATGTCGTCTCTCCGAACCAGTTGCACGGGCTGAAACTATTTGAAGAGGCGGAGGCGGCACCAACTATACGCCGGGAAATATACGGTGGCCCGCCGTATAGTTGGTCGTCAACTCTTCTGTCTCAACTTCTCGGTTCGGGTTTTCTTCTGGTATTATTAATATTCCCCAAATAAGCGATTTACGTAGTTTTTGGTTCCTTTTCTCTTCAGTACAACTGCTCCAAGAATTGTGTCCTTTGGATCCATCCCTTTCGAATATTTGATACCGTGATTTATTGAAGGTCACTGTGGCCCCATGGCACGTGGTATCTTCTCCTCATGGGCCAACCTGAGACAGAGGGATTGATTTATGGCCTCTAGTTCTTTAATGCGCAGCTTGTAGAGAAGATTATTCTTCTCCATCACTTTCACTTGTTCTTTAATGATCTTATTTTTTTTGCTTTGGAGGGTTTGTATAGCCTTGAGACTCATAGTGAAACCTGCTTCAGCGGTTTTCTTGATATCTTCATCGAATTTATCAGGATAAACATGCAGCCACCAAAGATGCCTAGGTGTCCCCGGCGCCTCCTTGTCTATTTCTTCAATCTTCAACTCGAGGGCCTTCATCTCCTTCTTCCGGTGCTCCTTGTCATCGTCAAAGAACTCAAAGGGGTGATCTTGATCTCCTTGCCTTGCTCGCTATTTCTTCCGATCTCCATAGAAACTCCTCCCCTTGGCCTCTTGAATCTTGATGGCTCTATGTTGTGTGTACCCTTGTATGAACAAGAGGTAGATTATTCCTAGTGATTTATGATTAGAGAGAGGCACAAGGGAAGTATATAAGAGCGGTCAGGGGTCGGTAAAACTCACGAGAAACAACAAATTGTCGTCCAAGAAAAAATCCAAACCGACTAGAAAAAGAAATCACGGATTTGGAGGAGTCATGCGCCGTAACGACCAACTATCCGGTCGTGGTCAGTATAGTTGCGGCCGTATTGTTGGTTCTGGGCAGGTACTTCTAAATATTTTCAGGCCAAGCCGGTTAGATTACCGACTAAAAACATCCAAAAACGTTTTTTTCATAATAAATAACAAAAACGGGTCGAGTGTACTGAATCTTTGACGACCAACTATACGGCGGGAGAATTTTCTCTGGCCTTATAGATTTTGCACCTCGAAAATTATTTTGTAAAAGGATACACAACGTTTAACGACCAACTATACGGCGGGAGAAATTTCTCCGGCCGTATAGTTGCGGTCGTGTAGTTGCAAAAACCCCTCAAAAACTTCATTAAAGCAAAAGGAATTCAAAGGAAAAAATTATAATGGTAGGAACTATGAAAAGAAAGCACTTATTAGAGTTAGAAAACTTACCTTCCACTTACCGTTTATTTATTCGAGAGTAACAAGCTCCTCCAACAACAAGGACTTCTTCTTTTTTTGGAGGATTTGGCTTTAGCTCATATAATAATTATTGAAAGCAAAACTCAAGACTAAAACTCCTCTCAATAAGATCTATGAATAATTGGGAAAATATAGATGATGCATCTGCTACCTTTTCTCCTTGTATCTGCATAATCCGCAACTCAAATTCTTGAACTAAAAGAATCCAACGGATCAGTCTTGTCTTATGAAACTTCCTCCTGAGGTGTTCGTTTAAACCATCATGATCCGTATGAACTCTTACTTTTGCATCAACAATATAGGAACGAAACTTATCACAAGAGAAAAATACAGCAAAGAGTTCCCTTTCTTCCTTATTATAATTCTTTTGAGCACTATTGAGAGTTCTACTAGCATGATATATAATATTAAATATGTGACCTATGTATTCTCCCAGAGTTACTCCTACAACATTATCACTAACTTCACATATTAAATCAAAAGTCATATCCTATATAGGTGGTTTAATTATAGGAGCTCGAGACAAAGCATTTTAAAGTTTATCAAAGGCAATAAGGCACTTATCATCAAAGTTGAATCTTACTCCTTTTTGCAACAGCCTAGTCAAAGGTTTAGAAATTCCAGAAAAATCCCTAATGAACCTTCTATGAAAGCCTACATGACCAAGAAAGCTTCTTATACCTTTTACATTCCTTGGTTGTGGTATTCTCTCTATTGCTTCAACTTTAGCCCTATCTACTTCAATACCCTTACCTAATACTTTGTGTCCAAGTACTATGCCTTCTTTGAACATAAAATGGCACTCCTCCCAATTTAAGACAAGATTAGTCTCTTCGCAACGCTGCAAAATTCTATTGATATTTTCCATGTAACTGGTAAGCGAAGTTCCATAGACAGAAAAATCATCCATAAATACTTCCATTATAAGTTCAATAAAATCTTCAAATATAGCAGTCATGCATCTTTGAAAAGTAGCTGGAGCATTACATAGATTAAAAGGAATACGTCGGTAAGCATGTAAACCATAAGGACAAATGAAAGTTGTCTTAAGTTGGTCTTCAGGATGAACAACTATTTGGGAAAAACCAGAGTATCCATCCAAGTAACAAAAATGAGTGTGGTTTGCTAACCTATCTAAATTTTGATCTATCAATGGCAAAGGATAGTGATATTTCCTAGTCTCCTTATTCAATTTTCTGAAATCTATGCACATCCTATGTCCAACAACAGTTCTAGTAGGTATTAATTCATTGTTTTCATTAGGAACAACTGTAAAGCCGCCTTTCTTAGGAACATAATGAACATGACTTACCCACTCACTTTATTTTACAGGATATATTGTACCTGCATCAAGTAGGCATCCTATTTCTTTTCTTACCAATCCCTTCATTTCAGGCTTTAGTCTTCTATTAAATTATGCAACTAGTTTAGCACCTTCTTCCATGAATATTCGATGGGAGGCTATCATGGGACTAATAACCTTCAAGTCATATATTGAGCACCCAAAGGCCTTGCGGTGCTCCTTTAGTACCTTCATAAGTTCTTCTTCTTCTTCCCCTGAAAGTTTAGCACTAATAATAATAGGGAATTTATTAGTATCATCTAAAAATCTATACTTAAGATTATCTGGTAGAGTTTTTAATTCTAGGGGTGGTAGCTCTTCATCCCCTCTCTTTTCTGGTTCTTCAAATGCTTCATCAGTTGGAGGTTCTTCATTGGGAAATGAATCAAATTCATTTTCTAATTCTTCTAGAGTTTTATCCTCCATAATTATTTCTTCACAATGTGGATCTTCATTTATTTCTTCATCTTGATTATTTAAGAAGAGAGCTGCCATTTCTTCAATAGTTTTCTCCTTCTCTTCTTCTTTTATGATTAGAGGTTTGTCTTTTGTCTTTAAATTTGTAAAAAATGGAATTCTTTTTCTGCTTCCCCAAGCTTAAGGGATACAAACTCCTTTCTGAAGTCAAGTGTGGCACCTATATCACTCAAAAAGTTTCTTCCAAATATAATTGGGGAAAGAGTGTCAATTGGCATATCAACAACTACAAAATCAATAAGGAGATTTTTATTGTTAATTGTGATAACTGCATCTTCAACTACTCCCATTGGAATTCTAAGATTTTTATTGGCTAACATGATCATCATATCAGTACTTTCTATTATAGCTGGTGTTATTTCTTCTTTTATTTCTAGATAAAAACATAATATATAACATTAACTTTAGTGCCAAGATCACATAAACCATAATGCGAGGTTTCTTTAAATATGAAGGGAAGAATAGGCTTACCCACATCTTTTACCTTAATTCTACCTTCAACCAATATGGAAGTCTCTTCATCAAGTTCAACTATGTTACAATGTGCATACATAGCCATGATTGCTTCCTTGGTTACCTTTTCATCTTTGGTTTCATCTAGATGTTTTTCAATTATTGGCACACTTTCCTCTTCTTTCTCTTCATGAACTGCTTTGACCTGTTCATACTCCAAAATATGCTTTTGTGCAGTGTTAGGAAAAGGTATCTCATTCATTGGCTCTAGGAAGGCTACAGTTGCTTTAACTTCTCTTTTCTTTTTAGGTTCAGGTGGTAGTTCAAATTTGACCGGACCTACCTTTGGAGCTTCGATGTGTTCTGTAAAAGCTTTAACAACTTGCAATACAAGATCTGAATCTAAATAAAACTCTTTAGATAATTCATTAACATGGACTTTTTTCTTATATTCGTGAATACAGTCATGATCTATTTCCGTGCCTCCTTCACTTCCTAGACCAAAATTCCATGAAAATCTATGATCGCGAATTATATTGAGTAAATCCCAAGCTTTAGTTATAGCTAAATCCATAAAATCTCCTCTCGTGCAAGAGTCTAGTTCGATTCTATTAGGTTCAATCAAACCGCGATAAAAGATATGTAATAAATACCATCCAGGTAAATCATGATGAGGGCATTGTCTAAGAAAAACTTTAAATCTGATACAAGCTCTTACTAGTCCTTCATTGGGACATTTCTTTCAAGTCATTATAAGACACATGATTCCAAAAGATTTTGATAATGGGTAATATTTAGATAGGAATTCATAAGCTAAATCATCCCAAGTAGCAGTGGCTTCTGAGGGTAGAGATATATACCTTGAGAGAGCTGTACTTCTTAAAGTTTGACTAAAAAGTTTAACCCTTACCTCATCGGTAGTATACCCCGTCAATTGGAACATGCCACATATATATTTCAAACATGCAATATGCTCATATGGATCAGGATCTTCTTCATCTCCAGTAAATTGCTTCTTGTGTAGAGTACCAAGTAGTAGAGGATTTATTTCAAACCCTCTTGTCTTCTCATTGGAGTTGTCTCTTTTATAAATATCATAGGGCTTCCCAAAACAGTTGAGTGGGTTAGCACTAGTCATATGCTCAAACTCCATCATGTTGGTGGAAACCTGTAACTCAAAATAAAACATAACAAAACTAAAGTAAATAAACAAAAACTAAAAGACCTATAACGCTTAGCTGCCTGGCAACGGCGCCAGAAAATAGCTTGATGACTACAAGTGCATAGATCACATGTAGCTAGTTTCAAAATAAAGATAGTCTAAAGTCTAAGAATTCTTGAAGTAAATACTGAAAATAGAAATGCTAAGAAAAGTTCTAATTGACAAGATAAAATACGAGTGATGTGTAAAAAGGTGTTTTTCGGTTTTTGGTATAAGAGAACAATACTAAAGTAAATAAAACTGAATACAGAAAATAAGTAACACCTATGTAAAAGAGATTTTAAACTTCTATGGGAGAAATCATTCTCAGGGATTGGTGGATACACCACTAGCATTATAAAGGGCTAAGGTAAAATATTATCATCATGAACATTCTCAACTATGTATGTATGGGAGGAACTCCGTATTTGGACAAAGAGGCAGCAAACGCTGCTCAGATCATCCTTATAACCACAGCAGACAACAACCAACATCAATTGCATTACCGCACTATTAAGGGAGGTAATCCCGCAGGACGTATCCCATGGCATGGATAGTGTTTTGTGAGTTTTCTCGATTACCAAGTTGATACTTAAGGGTTGCCATCAACTTTATAGTCACTGCAAGTGCTAACTTCCCTCCGTCTACCAACAAGTAGTTCCCTACATAAAGTCCCCGCAAGAGGCAAATATTAGAGAGGTCGACTTCTCCCAACATCAAGATGCAGACAATCTAACACATGGTCAAAACAATGAATATCATAGTAAACTTTATCTTATTCCAATATCATACTAGGGTTTCAAGAAGAAAACAGATGTTGATGGTAAATTTACTGTCTATAAAGCTCGACTTGTCGCAAAAGGGTTTCGACAAATTCAAGGAGTTGACTACGATGAGACTTTCTCACCAGTAGCGAAACTAAAGTCTATGAGGATTTTGTTAGCAATCGCTGCATATTATGATTATGTGATATGGCAGATGGATGTCAAAACAGCGTTCCTCAATGGAGACATTGATGAAGAGTTGTATATGATGCAACCCAAAGGTTTTGTCGATCCTAAAGATGCTAACAAGGTATGCAAACTTCAATGGTCCATATATGGATTGAAGCAAGCATCCCGAAGTTTGAATCAACGTTTTGATAAGGTAATCAAAAGTTTTGGTTTTATACAAACTTATGGAGAAGCTTGTATTTACAAGAAAGTGAGTGGGAGCTCTGTAGCATTCTTAATACTATATGTAGATGACATATTGTTGATTGGGAATGATGTAGACCTTCTTAATAGTGTCAAGGAATATTTGAATAATATTTTTTCAATGAAAGATCTTGGCGAAGCAGCTTACATATTAGGCATAAAAGATTTATAGAGATAGATCGAGACGCCTAATATCATTGTCACAAAGTACATATTTGGACAAAGTTCTAAAGAGGTTTGGAATGGAAGATAGCAAGAAAGGGTTCTTGCCCATGTTGCCCAATACGACCTTGAGTAAAACTCAAAGTCCAGCAACGGCAGAAGATAGAGAAAGGATGAGTAAGACTCCCTATGTCTCAGCCATAGGATCTCTAATGTATGCCATGCTATGTACTAGACCCAACATTGCATATGCTGTTAGTTTGACTAGCAGATATCAAAGTGATCCAGGAGTGGATCATTGGATAGCGGTCAAAAACATCCTTAAGTACTTGAGAAGAACTAAGGATATGGTTCTTTCTTATGGAGGTGATGAACATCTCGTTGTTAATGGTTACACCGATGCCAGTTGGAACACCGATCTTGATGATTCTAAATCTCAATCTGGATACGTATTTACTTTGAATGGTGCAGCAGTTAGCTGGAGGAGTGCAAAGCAAAGCGTTGTGGCGAGATCTTCAACTGAATCGGAATACATAGCTGCTTCGGAGGCTTCACAAGAAGCGATATGGATGAAGGAGTTCATTACAGAGCTCGGTGTGGTTCCAAGTGCGCTGGACCCAATGTCTATCTACTGTGATAACATGGGCGCCATAGCCAATGCGCAAGAACCAAGGTCACACAAGAAGCTGAAGCACATCAAGCTACATTTTCACGCTATTCGAGAACATGTCCAAGATGGTGACATAAAGATTTGCAAAGTACACACAGATCTGAATGTGGCGGATCCGTTGACTAAACCTCTCCTGAGGGCAAAACATGACCAACACCAAACTGCCATGGGTGTTCGGTATATTACCATGTAATCTAGATTAGTTGACTCTAGTGCAAGTGGGAGACTGTTGGAGATATGCCCTAGAGGCAATAATAAATATAGTTATTATTATATCTTTGTGTTTATGATAAATGTTTACATTCATGCTATAACAGTATTAACAAGGAAACATTAATACTTGTGTGATTTGTAAGCTAAATTAGAGTCCCTAGTAAATCCTCTTTATAATACTAGCTTGTTGGTTAATAAATGATTGTGGTTTCCCTATCATGAACATTGAGATGGTATTAACAACAAGATCATATCGTTAGGAGAATGGTATGATGGACATACTCCTATAGATAAGCGTAGCATAAAGATCAAGTCATTTTAATAGTTCAATTGCTATATGCTTTCTGATACATAGTAACCTAATTCCTTCGACCATGAGATCATGCATATCACCATCACCAAAAGGATTCTTTGATGACATCAAACACCACACCGTAACTGGGTGGTTATAAAGGTGGCATTGAGTATTCAGAAAGTATGGGTTGAGACACATGGATCAAGAGTGGGATTTGTCCATCCATATCAAGGATAGATATACTCTAGGCTCTCTCGGTGGAATGTCATCCAATTGGATTGCAAGCATGTGACTGGCTCACAAGGGATCACATATCATGGGAACGAGAAAAGAGTACTTATCAGTAACGAGGTTGAACTAGGTATGCAGAGATACCGACGATCAAAACCTCGGATAAGTAAACTATCATGAGACAAAGGGAAATTGGTATCGTATGTAAGTGGTTCATTCGATCGCAAAGTAATCGTAGAAATATGTGGGAACCATATGAATTTCCATATTCCTCTATTGGTTATTGTTCGGAGAAGTGTCTCGATCATGTCCGCATAATTCACGAACCGTAGGGAGACACACTTAAGGATTCGATGTTGTTGAGTAGTTATGGAATGATGAGTAAGAGACCAAATGTTGTTCTGAGTCTCGGATGGGATCCGAGATATCACGAGGAGATCCCGAATGGTCCGGAGAATAAGATTCATATAAGGAAAGTCCTGTTTCGGGGTTGGAGAATGATTCCGGTGTTTTCATCGGGAATGTTCTAGAAGGTTCCGGAAGGTCCGGCAATCCGGAGGGGAAGGGTACATAAATGTGTCATAACAAGTTGGAATGGTTGCATCATGTACTAGGTGTCATCTCTGAGCAAAATAAAGGGATAAATCAAATCCTAGTTTGAAAAGTCAAACGACAAGTTTGCTTGGTGGAGGGAGAGTAGGAAACCTACTTGGGGAGGAGTTCCTCTCCCTCCACCGCCGGCCTTGGAGGCCGAGTTGGGGGAGGACTCCCTTCCCCTTGGCCGGCGCCCTCCACCTATAAAAGGAGGGATAGGGCTGCCCCTCTAGAACTACACCTCCACCACCGAAAACCCTAGCCCTAGCCGCCGGCCCTCCTGCAGCCGCCGCCGCCCTAGGGCAAACCCTAGCCGCCGACTTGGGGATTTCCCCAAGCCCTAGCCGCCGGCCTAGCCCTCTATCCTTGGTGTGTCTAAACCCTAGATCACCGAGGCCTCTCTCATAGTCTACCATACTCGCTCCGGCCTAAGGCGAAGCCCTGCGAGATCTCCCCTCTACTTCCGGTACCACGCCGTCGTGCTGCCGAATCGCGAGGAGAGTGCTACAACCTCCGATGCCTGCTGGAACAAGGGAGAGGAAGGTCTTCATCGAGTACCGAACGTGTGACCGACTGTGGATCGCTGCCGGAACGCAGCGCCGGAAGGATCGTCTACACGATCTTGAGATCGGCAAGAGTACGACTACATCACCCACGAGAATCCGCTCTCGTTAAACACTTTGGAATCTTCGAGGGTGAGTTATTCTATCGACTCGTTGCTACAATCTAGTAGATAGATCTTGGCTTGTTTGTTTGTATGCGGTAGAATTTTTTTGTTTTCCATGCTACGAACCCCTACCACTTGATGATGCCCCTGACGAGGAAAAGAACGTCTATTTGACTCGTCAGGAGGACCACAACTTAGTTCATTGCGGAATATTGTATGGGCCAGATCCAGAACTTCCAAAGCGTTTTGAAAACGATGATTCCTTTGATACAATGGGTGAGTTGAAAATTATTTTCGACACCCATGATGATGTAGAGAGTTATAATGCTTCAGAAAAGTTCTTTATCTGCATGATGGAAGAGAACAACTCCGTTAGTGAGCATGTACTCAAAATGTCTGGGTACACCGATAAGCTTGTGTCCTTGGGAATATAGATTCCCATTGACTTAGGCATACATCGTGTTCTCCAATCTCTGCCACCTAGATACAAGAGCTTCGTGATGAACTATAACGTGCAGTGCATGAAGAAGTCACTCCTTAAGCTTATGTCAATGCTTAAGACTGCAGAGGTGGAGATCAAGAAATAACATCAAGTGTTGATGATCTATAAAACCATCGGTTTCAAGAAAGACAAGAGGGGTAAACAGAAGGGAAAGAAGGGTGGCAAATCGGTTGCTACACCTAAAAATAAATCCCGAGTTGGCCCTAAGTCTGATACCGAGTGCTATTATTGTAAGGGGACTTACCATTGAAAATGCAACTGCCCCAAGTATTTGGCAGACAAGAATGGCAGCAAGGCAAACAAAGGTATATATGATATACATGTTATTGATGTGTACCTCACTAGTACTCGTAGTAGCACCCGGGTATTTGATACCGGATAGGTTGCTAATATTTGTAACTGAAATTAGGGGTGGCGGAACAAGCCACCGCTAGCAAGGGGTGAGGTCAAGATGCGTGTCGGCAATGGATCAAGTGTTGATGTGTGATGTCTACTCACTTCTATTCTTGTAGACAGTTGTTGGGCCTCCAAGTGTAGAGGTTTGTAGAACAGCAGCATGTTTCCCTTAAGTGGATTACCCAAGGTTTATCGAACTCAGGGAGGAAGTGGTCAAAGGTATCCCTCTCAAGCAACCCTGCAATCAAGATACAAGAAGTCTCTTGTGTCCCCAACACACCCAATACATTTGTCAGGTGTATAGGTGCACTAGTTCGGAGAAGAGATAGTGAAATACATGTGGGATGGATGATTATAAGTGGTAATGGTGCCAGAAAAGAGCTTCTGGCGGGGAGTAAAAGACTAAAGGCAAAAAGATGGAAGCAAGCAAACATGTAATAGATCTAGTGTAAATGGTGTTTCAATGCTTAGAAACAAGGCCTAGGGATCATACTTTCACTAGTGAACACTCTCAATAAATATATTCTCTTCATGGTACTACCCTGAACTACTCTCCGGTTGGACACTCTAATCCATGGTAGGGCTATAACAGCACTCCTCAAAGTCCGCCTTCCCCATCTAGATAACCCCACACTGTCACCTTGAGCTCTAGATGGTTCCAATAAACACCACAATTTTATAAATATAACCAACTCAAAATATACTCATGATAAATGAGAGAGGCCTTGGCGATCTAGGGTTTAGAGGCACCAAGGAGAGGGAGCTAGGCTGGCGGATAGGGCAAGGACAGAGCCCAAGTCGGCGGCTAGGGTTTGCCCTAGGGAGGCGGCGACTGCAGGAGGGGCTGGCGGCTACAAGATAGCACACTGAACTGTGGAGTACTGAGTCTTCCGAGCGAGGTAAACATTCTTTACTTCATCGGTAGCATCACCGCAGCGGGTCACCCAATGTGCATCCAAAGACATAGGTCAAATTACCAGCATTGAGGACAATCCTCAAATTGCGGAACCAATCCGCAAAGTTGCTTCCATTGTTTTTCAACTCTTCTATCTCTAGGAACGCATTAAAATTGATGGTAGGGGCCGCCATTGATCTACAACATATTTGCAATAGTTTAGACTAAGTTTATGACAAATTGAGTTCTAATTAATAGTTAAATTAATCTAGGTGAACTCCCACTCAAAACAATATCCCTCACATTGTTTTAGTGATCACACGAACCAAATCCACAACATCAAAACCGATCATCACGAGAGTTGATGTAGCTTTAATGGCGAACAATCGACATGTTCATCATATCTACTATATGATTCATGCTTTACCTTTCGGTGATCTGTGTTCCGAGACCATGTCTGTACATGCTAGGCTCGTCAAGATCAAACCTTAGCTTCCGCATGAGCAAATCTGGCTTGCTCACGTTGTATACACTTGCAGAATCTAACACACCCGGTCATCACGTGGTGCTTCGAAACAACAAGCTTTAGCAACGGTGCTTACTAAGGATGAACACTTTAGAACTTGAAATTTATGTGCATGAGGGATCATCTTATAATGCTACCGTCGTTAACTAAGCAATACAAGATGCATAAAGGATTAACATCACATGCAATTCATAATATGTGATATGATATGGACTTTCTTCTTTGTGCTTTCGATCTCCATTTTCAAGCACGAACATGATCTCCATCATCACCGTCATTGCATCAAGGTCAATGATGCTGCTCCATGATTGTCTTCCACCAGCTTCAACTATTACAACTACTTTGAATAGACACGCGGGACTTAACAGAAATTAAAGACAACCATATGGCTCCTGCCGGTTGCCAACTTACAATAAGGAACATTGCATACATCAAATATAATCACAATCATGGCCATATCACATCACAGCACACCCCTGCAAAACAAAGTTAGACGCCTCTAATTTCTAGCATATTTTACATGGTTTGGGGCTTTCAATAAGTGTCGATCTAACTTACGAACAAGAACCACAACGTTGATGTTTGAACTATCAAGTGCCCGTTGTAAATTGGATCTATACTATAATGGGAGAGACAGACACCCGCAACGCCACTTATGCAATACAAGTTGCATGTTGAGCGTGGAGCAAGTCTCATGAACGATGTCATGTAAGGTTAGCCCGGGCCGCTTCATCCCATCATACCTCAAGATGCAATGTACACAAGAAGCAATTGCTAATAAAAGCACCACCGCCCACAATGACCATTGTGTTCTACTCGTGCAACAGATCTACATATAGACACGGCTCTGATACCACTGTAGGGGTTCGTAGCATGGAAAACAAAAAATTTCTACCGCATACAAACAAACAAGCCAAGATCTATCTACTATATTGTAGCAACAAGTCGATAGAATAACTCACCCTCGAAGATTCCAAAGTGTTTAACAAGAGCGGATTCTCGTGGGTGATGTAGTCGTACTCTTGCCGATCTCAAGATCGTGTAGACGATCCTTCCGGTGATGCGTTCCGGCAGCACTCCCGCAGTCGGTCACACGTTCGGTACTCGATGAAGACCTTCCTATCCCTTGTTCCAGCAGGCAACGGAGGTTGTATGTAACACCCTCAGAATCGACCCTATGCAAGTTTTAGCGAAACCCGCCGAACCCGCATAGAAATGATTCAAAGGTGCCCACCAGGCACTTTCGTGCGGGTGGAAAACGAAGTAATAACATTACACAACAGTCCTCGATGGGACCCACAGAACAGATATATATACAACAGCGACTCAAAGAGTCAAGAATACAGATATATAGAACAAAGATCCAAATCACCTTTAAAACGATATGGCGTCCGAGTACGGAAAAGATGCAAATGGGGCTAAGAGCCCTGAAGAATAACCAATGGCGTCCATAACCCTGCCCAGGCCAAGCCGGAAGGGTAACCCTGCTAACGACGTCGATCTCAAAACCTGCTTAAACAAAAGGGGTGCCGACAAAGGGCAAAGGAAAAAGAGGAGCGATCGACGAGGCCAGTACACGGCGAGGCTAGAATTCGGCGGTCCTCGCCTACATAGGTATGGTGGACTGAAGCGGCAGCGGCAGCATGCACTAAACAACCTATAGAGACTCGATACAACTGGCGGTTATCAGAGGGGGTAAGAAAGACCTATCCGGAACCAACCTGAAGCTAACACCAAACAACCCATCCTGGGATTCCCCCTCGATACCAACCGAGGAAGTCAACCGAGGAACTCACACCGTTGGCAGTTTTATTCATTTCGTTATAGTTGCGGCAATTACTAGTCAGGTATAGATATTCGTCCTGATATAATAAGCAGTGGGCACTTTTAGTTATCCATTCCGTTGTGGTTGTGACACTTACTAGTCAGATACATTTAACATGAGATAATCCCAAAACCCAGCAGTTGTTATCACTTTTAATTAGCCATTCCGTTATAGTTGCAATACTTACTAGTCAGATACAAAGGTAGCCAGCGGCAACCCAAACAAGCAGTTGTTGGAAGTTTTATTTAGCCATTCCATTATAGTGAAGCTGATTACTAGTCATTATAAAGTCAAATTGGAGCAGTAAACTTTAGTTATAGTTGTCTATGATCGAGATACTGTGCTCCAAGTCGTCCATAACCGCGGACACAGCTTTCAGAAAGTTTTAACCCGGCCGGGGTGCACCAATAGCAACACACACACGATCAACCTCGGAAAAACCAAATCAAAACCCAACGAGGTCTTCACGACAAAGCAATCACAAGATTCAGAAATATTTCAGGGGGCCACCCCTTGGAGTACACCCGCAACGAAACTGGCCGGCTCCGAGACGGACCCAAGGTTAGTGGGGCCGGCTGTAAACGACTGGGAACCCGAAAACTCGAGCTTGTCGATACAGCGAAAATGGGTCACGATTCCTAAACAGTATAGTGTGCTATCCATCGCACAATTTAAATAAAGCAGTAAAGCATGGCATAAGTACAGGATAGTAAATAAATCCGCGAACTAGTTTGTGGCCCCAAGAAATAAGACAGAATCAAGCTCTGGCTGAGGGGGGCCCATACTCCCCGTATGTGGATAGCGCGATAAATCAAGGAACAGGTATCAAGTACTCGGGGTCCTACGGGACACAAGTGGGCGTTCGGAAACCAAATATTATCTATCACCCACCGATGCCTCTGCTTACTTACTTCAATTTTAGTTGTTAAACAGGAATTAAAGTGAGCGATAAGTAAAACTATGATCATCTCCAACATCAACATGCGGCCATATTCCAACAACTGCGGTTCTCAACGACACGCAGCAGCAATTGAGCGAGCGACGGCGACGCGCAAGTCCAACTATCTACCAAACAACAGGTAATAGGATGTGTCCAAGGCAATATAAGGCGGCAAGGGATAACACGGGTACGAAACTAGAGCATCGCAACACAGATAGCAATAGATCAACAAGAGGGAATAAATACTATAAAAGTAAGATGGGTAGAAAGGGGGAGATGCTCGCCTGAAAACATTGTCGAAGATTCAACCGAAGATCGGGGCGAAGCTCACATCAACTCAACAGCCTTATCCGCGAAGAAGCAAAACACTAGAAGAAACACCGGATGCACTATTTAACACTAAGGCAGAAGATCGGGCATGATGCATGTATGATGTATGACATGGCAAGATGCGATGCAATTAGGTCATATTAAGCGGAACCGGGGTCCCGACAATTAAATATATGGTTCTAGTTATTTATCTACCCATAAATTTAAATGTGGTTTTAACAAGACAAAAGATATCACCGGTTCGCTACACAATTTTAAATGAGGCCAATATGAGACTAGATTTGCCCGCATATGGGCCCCATATTTAATTATAAGGTGAATCGGCATGAGGCCCCCAACCCACACAAATATGCATGCGAGTATGTCAATTTAATATGCATCAATTTGTTATTACATTTATAAAAATAGGGCTCGAGGAAAAAGGGGTCGCACATTAGGGGGTCTCGACGAACTTGGGGTTCCGGGGTCCGGGGTTCGGTCTCAGGGTCCAGGGTTCGACGGATCGTTCTCGGGTAGCGGAGTAGATCTTGGTGTTCCGGGAGGGAGTACTTGGTCTGGCGTCGGGGCTTCGGACTCGCCCTGGTTGCTGTCGTTCTTGTCGGGCCTGCGCATCAGGTCGGTCTTGTCGTTCGGAAGTAGGACTTGTCGTCCTTGTGGCGATCTTGGCGTCCTTCCGGTTCGGGTCTTGGCGTCCGAGGTTCGGTCTCCGGTACATCGGGATCGGTCTTCGGATCAAGGCGAACTTGGGATCCGTGTAGGAGATTTTGTCAACGGAATCGAAGAACTTGTTACGGTTCGGTCTTGATGGCACGAGTGTAGATCTTGTGGTGTCACCGCACCGTCGGGATTGAGGCATCGGGCCTTGACGGCCAGAAGATCAAGTCGTCGCTGGTCATGCCAGGTCACGTCTGAAAAGCTGGAGACCGCACGCAAGTCAGGCGCGATGCAGACAACCGGAACCTGCAGGCCTTGGCGACGAGGAGGCAAGGGAAGATGGAGGGCGGCGGCCAGCGGACCGACGGAGGCCTGGCAAGGGCGGCAGAAGGTGGTCGCTGTCAGCGGAGGCGACGGGAGGCAGGCGGGGCGGAGCTCGCTGCCGGAGGTAGGAGGCCGGGGGCATGGCTCGGTGGCGGGGCCGGCGAGGTTGAGCTCGTCGGGGAGGGGACGCGCACCGGCGGCGGGGCGACCCGAGCGGCGGGAGGAGGGAAGGCGGCCAGGGGAGGAGGAGGGAGCCTGCGGCGCGAGGCTGGGGCGGCTCGAGGAGCGGGCGGTGGCCGGGCGGTGGGCGCAGAGAGGCTCGGGAGGCCGGTGGCGGAGGGAGGGCGACGGCGAGGCGAGCCGGGCGAGGAAGCGGCCGGCGCAGGCGAGAGGGCCGAGGACCGGCGGCCGGGGAGACGCGGGGAGGAGGAGACGGCGGCGCGCTAGTGGCGGGGAGGCGGTCGCCGGCGGGGCAGCGAGACGGAGAAGAGAGGGAGAGGTGGCGAGCTGTGAGTGGTGGGTAGGATAGGTTTTGGTAGGAATAGGAATTCGGGTGGGCTGGTTTAGGTGGACCGATTATATTTTTCTGGGGTGCTCGTTCGGGTCATTCGGCCCGTTCGACTGCCCCACTAAAATTAATTAAATAATTTTATTTGATATGCAATGAACTTTTGTAAATAGTTTTTAGACAACAAAATATCCGGAAGCATCCGGGGGTTTAATTTGAAATAGAAGGAGGGCTAGTTTCAGAAAACCATAGACTTTCGCAAATAGTTTTTAGGCAAGATAATATGCATGATGATGACGATGCAATGCACAAATTCAACGCGATTTTTTTTCTAGTAGTGGTTTTGCGGGATGCCACAATTCGACACCACTAACAATGGATCTCGCCCTCGAGATCCGCCTCATGGTACCGGAAGGAAGGCCGGCGATCTGCGTCTTCTCGCTTCGTGTAGATACTCGCGACACCACTAACAAGAGGTCGTTGTCTGTGATCGTCGAGAGAACACTCCGGTATCCAAAAGGTCGAAGGCAGAGGTATCAACAAATAAAGCCACCTCTAACTCCGGTAGAAAGAGGGAACCGATGCATTCTCATCCACTTCAATGTACAAAAGCGAATAGAAGGGGTAGTCGGCATGGGGGCCAATCCATTACGCACCCAAACTATTACTCCGCACAATCAGTGGAAAAGCGTGCAACCATTCTCGGAATCAGACTGAAGATCTCGACAAGCGAGGTTCGGAAACAAAGGAGTGATGCAGACTCTGCATCGGACCTGGCGTAGATGACGTCGTCGCGTCGGAAAACACCAGAAGGCACGGGAAGGAACAAAGAGAAGTCCATCATACGAAGGGTTCCTCGGATAGCATGAAGACCAGATGTAGCAACACCGTTACCAAAGGCGGAAGCGAAACCCTGAAGGTACGACGGAAACCCAACCACGAGAAATCCTGGACTCGAAGAAAAGATACGAGGTAGATTCAAAACGCGTAGAGGTAAGAGGAGAATAGCAGAGGGGTAAGGAATAAAATCAGACCTAATCAGAACTATCCAACCGATTTTACAAAATAATTTTGACACTCTACTTCGGCCGTTAGCTAGGTTATCCTACAGGCTGGACTTGTGGGGTATCGAATCGCCGAGCTCGATACCACTCAGTAACACCCTCGAATCGACCCTATGAAAGTTTTAGCGAAACCCGAACCCGCATAGAAACGATTCAAAGGTGCCACCAGCACTTTCGCGGGTGGAAAACGAAGTAATAACATTACACAACAGTCCTCGATGGGACCCACGTAGATATATATACAACAGCGACTCAAAGAGTCAAGAATACAGATATATAGAACAACGATCCAAATCACCTTTAAAACGATATGGCGTCCGAGTACGGACAAGATGCAAATGGGGCTAAGAGCCCTGAAGAATAACCAATGGCGTCCATAACCCCCGCGAGGCCGGAAGGGTAACCCGCTAACGACGTCGATCTCAAAACCTGCTTAAACAAAGGGTGCCGAAAGGGCAAAGGAAAAAGAGGAGCGTCGATCGAGGCCGATGCAGCGAGGCTAGAATTCGGCGGTCCTCGCCTACATAGGTATGGTGGATCAAGCGGCAAGATGCACTAAACAACCTATAGAGACTCGATACAACTGGCGGTTATCAGAGGGGGTAAGAAAGACCTATCCGGAACCAACCTGAAGCTAACACCAAACAACCCATCCTGGGATTCCCCCTCGATACCAACCGAGGAAGTCAACCGAGGAACTCACACCGTTGGCAGTTTTATTCATTTCGTTATAGTTGCGGCAATTACTAGTCAGGTATAGATATTCGTCCTGATATAATAAGCAGTGGGCACTTTTAGTTATCCATTCCGTTGTGGTTGTGACACTTACTAGTCAGATACATTTAACATGAGATAATCCCAAAACCCAGCAGTTGTTGTCACTTTTAATTAGCCATTCCGTTATAGTTGCAATACTTACTAGTCAGATACAAAGGTAGCCAGCGGCATCCCAAACAAGCAGTTGTTGGAAGTTTTATTTAGCCATTCCATTATAGTGAAGCTGATTACTAGTCATTATAAAGTCAAATTGGAGCAGTAAACTTTAGTTATAGTTGTCTATGATCGAGATACTGTGCTCCAAGTCATCCATAACCGCGGACACGGCTTTCAGAAAGTTTTAACCCGGCCGGGGTGCACCAATAGCAACACACACACGATCAACCTCAGAAAAACCAAATCAAAACCCAACGAGGTCTACACGACAAAGCAATCACAAGATTCAGAAATATTTCAGGGGGCCACCCCTTGGAGTACACCCGCAACGAAACTGGCCGGCTCCGAGACGGACCCAAGGTTAGTGGGGCCGGCTGTAAACGACTGGGAACCCGAAAACTCGAGCTTGTCGATATAGCGAAAACGGGTCACGATTCCTAAACAGTACAGTGTGCTATCCATCGCACAATTTAAATAAAGCAGTAAAGCATGGCATAAGTACAGGATAGTAAATAAATCCGCGAACTAGTTTGTGGCCCCAAGAAATAAGACGGAATCAAGCTCTGGCTGAGGGGGGCCCATACTCCCCGTATGTGGATAGCGCGATAAATCAAGGAACAGGTATCAAGTACTCGGGGTCCTACGGGACACAAGTGGGCGTTCGGAAACCAAATATTATCTATCACCCACCGATGCCTCTGCTTACTTACTTCAATTTTAGTTGTTAAACAGGAATTAAAGTGAGCGATAAGTATAACTATGATCATCTCCAACATCAACATGCGGCCATATTCCAACAACTGCGGTTCTCAACGACACGAAAGCAATTGATTGAGCGGCATGACGCGCAAGTCCAACTATCTACCAAACAACAGGTAATAGGATGTGTCCAAGGCAATATAAGGCGGCAAGGGATAACACGGGTACGAAACTAGAGCATCGCAACACAGATAGCAATAGATCAACAAGAGGGAATAAATACTATAAAAGTAAGATGGGTAGAAAGGGGGAGATGCTCGCCTGAAAACATTGTCGAAGATTCAACCGAAGATCGGGGCGAAGCTCACATCAACTCAACGGCCTTATCCGCGAAGAAGCAAAACACTAGAAGAAACACCGGATGCACTATTTAACACTAAGGCAGAAGATCGGGCATGATGCATGTATGATGTATGACATGGCAAGATGCGATGCAATTAGGTCATATTAAGCGGAACCGGGGTCCCGACAATTAAATATATGGTTCTAGTTATTTATCTACCCCGCAAATTTAAATGTGGTTTTAACAAGACAAAAGATATCACCGGTTCGCTACACAATTTTAAATGAGGCCAATATGAGACTAGATTTGCCCGCATATGGGCCCCATATTTAATTATAAGGTGAATCGGCATGAGGCCCCCAACCCACACAAATATGCATGCGAGTATGTCAATTTAATATGCATCAATTTGTTATTACATTTATAAAAATAGGGCTCGAGGAAAAAGGGGTCGCACATTAGGGGGTCTCGACGAACTTGGGGTTCCGGGGTCCGGGGTTCGGTCTCAGGGTCCAGGGTTCGACAGATCGTTCTCGGGTAGCGGAGTAGATCTTGGTGTTCCGGGAGGGAGTACTTGGTGCAGTCGGCCGGACTCGCCCTGGTTGCTGTCGTTCTTGTCGGGCCTGCGCATCAGGTCGGTCTTGTCGTTCGGAAGTAGGACTTGTCGTCCTTGTGGCGATCTTGGCGTCCTTCCGGTTCGGGTCTTGGCGTCCGAGGTTCGGTCTCCGGTACATCGGGATCGGTCTTCGGATCGAGGCGAACTTGGGATCCGTGTAGGAGATTTTGTCAACGGAATCGAAGAACTTGTTACGGTTCGGTCTTGATGGCACGAGTGTAGATCTTGTGGTGTCACCGCACCGTCGGGATTGAGGCATCGGGCCTTGACGGCCAGAAGATCAAGTCGTTCGTTGGTCATGCCAGGGGTCACGTCTGAAAAGCTGGAGACCGCACGCAAGTCAGGCGCGATGCAGACAACCGGAACCTGCAGGCCTTGGCGACGAGGAGGCAAGGGAAGATGGAGGGCGGCGGCCAGCGGACCGACGGAGGCCTGGCAAGGGCGGCAGAAGGTGGTCGCTGTCAGCGGAGGCGACGGGAGGCAGGCGGGGCGGAGCTCGCTGCCGGAGGTAGGCGGCCGGGGGCATGGCTCGGTGGCGGGGCCGGCGAGGTTGAGCTCGTCGGGGAGGGGGGCCGGCCGGGCGACCCGAGCGGAGGAGGAAGGCGGCGAGGAGGAGGGAGCCAGCGCCTTGAGGCTCAGGCGGAGCGGGCGGCGGCGGCGCTAGACGGTGGCGCAGAGAGGCTCGGGAGGCCGGCGCGGAGGAGGAGGCGACGGGCGAGGCCGGGCAGCGAGGAAGCGGCCAGAGGCAGAGGGCCGAGACCGGCCGGGAGAGGGAGGAGGAGACGCTAGTGGCGGGGAGGCGGTCGCCGGCGGGGCGGCGAGACGGAGAAGAGAGGGAGAGGTGGCGAGCTGTGAGTGGTGGGTAGGATAGGTTTTGGTAGGAATAGGAATTCGGGTGGGCTGGTTTAGGTGGACCGATTATATTTTTCTGGGGTGCTCGTTCGGGTCATTCGGCCCGTTCGACTGACCCACTAAAATTAATTAAATAATTTTATTTGATATGCAATGAACTTTTGTAAATAGTTTTTAGACAACAAAATATCCGGAAGCATCCGGGGGTTTAATTTGAAATAGAAGGAGGGCTAGTTTCAGAAAACCATAGACTTTCGCAAATAGTTTTTAGGCAAGATAATATGCATGATGATGACGATGCAATGCACAAATTCAACGCGATTTTTTTTCTAGTAGTGGTTTTGCGGGATGCCACATTGTAGCACTCTCCTCGCGATTCCGGCAGCACGACGGCGTGGTACCGGAAGTAGAGGGGAGATCTCGCAGGGCTTCGCCTTAAGCCGGAGCGAGTATGGTGGACTATGAGAGAGGCCTTGGCGATCTAGGGTTTAGAGGCACCAAGGAGAGGGAGCTAGGCTGGCGGATAGGGCAAGGGGAGAGCCCAAGTCGGCGGCTAGGGTTTTCCCTAGGGCGGCGGCGGCTGCAGGAGGGGCCGACGGCTAGGGCTAGGGTTTTAGTGGGGCAAGGTGTAGGTCTAGAGGGGCACCCCTGCCCCTCCTTATATAGGTGGGAGGGCGCCGGCCAGGGGAGGAGAGTCCTCCCCCAACTCGGCCTCCAAGGCCGGCAGGTGGAGGGAGAGGAACTCCTCCCCAAGTAGGTTTCCTACTCTCCCTCCACCAAGCAAACTTGTCGTTTGACTTTTCAAATTGGCGTTTGACTTTTCAAACTAGGATTTGATTTATCCCTTTATTTTGCTCACCGATGACACCTAGTACATGATGCAACCATTCCAACTTGTTATGACACATTCATGTACCCTTCCCCTCCGGAGTGCCAAACCTTCTGAAACCTTCTAGAACATTCCCGATGAAAACACCGGAATCATTCTCCAACCCCGAAACAGGACTTTCCTTATATGAATCTTATTCTCCGGACCATTCTGGATCTCCTCGTGATATACCGGATCCCATCCGAGACTCCGAACAACATTCGGTGTCTTACTCATCATTCCATAACTACTCAACAACATCGAATCCTTAAGTGTGTCTCCCTACGGTTCGTGAATTATGCGGACATGATCGAGACACTTCTCCGAACAATAACCAATAGAGGAATCTGGAAATTCATATGGCTCCCACATATTTCTACGATTACTTTGCGATCGAATGAACCACTTACATACGATACCAAATTCCCTTTGTCTCACGATAGTTTACTTATCCGAGGTTTTGATCGTCGGTATCTCTGCATACCTAGTTCAACCTCGTTACTGATAAATACTTTTTTCTCGTTCCCATGATATGTGATCCCTTGTGAGCCAGTCACATGCTTGTAAGCCAATTGGGTGACATTCCACCGAGAGGGCCCAAAGTATATCTATCTGTCATATGGATGGACAAATCCCACTCTTGATCCATGTGTCTCAAACCATACTTTCCGAACACTCAATGCCACCTTTATAACCACCCAGTTACGGTGTGGTGTTTGATGTCATCAAAGCATCCTTCCGGTGATGGTGATATGCATGATCTCATGGTCGAAGGAATTAGGTTACTATGTATCATAAAGCATATAGCAATTGAACTATTAAATGACTTTATCTTTATGCTACGCTTATCTATAGGAGTATGTCCATCAGATCATTCTCCTAACGATATGATCTTGTTGTTAATAACATCTCAATGTTCATGATAGGGAAACCACATTCATTTATTAACCAACAAGCTAGTATTATAAAGAGGCTTTACTAGGGACTCTAATTTAGTTTACAAATCACACAAGTATTAATTTTTTCTTGTTAATACTGTTATAGCATGAATGTAAACATTTATCATAAACACAAAGATATAATAGTAACTACATTTATTATTGCCTCTAGGGCATATCTCCAACAGAGATGACGTGACTGGATGAACATGGGTCCCACCATCTGAATTTGAGTTAACTAGTCAAGCGCGACATGGAGATAATTACATCGTCGCCTCGATTTCCATGCGTAGTGGATGGAGTGTGAGCGACGGTTCGCTGTTGTGCCGACACGTGGACGGTTGGATTTGGATGTTGGCTTTAGGTCTTCCCGATGAACGGTCGTCGTGCATCGTCCTCGTCCTTATAACCCTTGGGGAAAAGTTAGTTTGTTTTCACCGCAGCCATTCCTGTTTCACTGCTTCCATCTTCTTGAGTTTTCCTAGCTGTGCACTGGAATTTCTTCGAACCTTTCCATCTTTGTTTCTACGTGCTCGTCGTTGTCGCCACTACACTGCGTTGGGGAAGTCCAAGAAGGCCTCCACCGTAGTTGGTACTAGTGCTGCCGCAGGCGGCAAGAAGGGTTCCGCCGCCACTCGTGTCACGATGGTGGCTAGTGGCAATCAGAGACGCGTGAGGGTGACCTCCGCAATCTCTGTGAGCGGGGTCTGATCCCGCAGGATAGGGAGGCCGTCAGAGTTCCCGGCGACGAGGTAATTCCCCGTCCTCCCGCTGGGTTTCGGGTCATGTTCATCGCTTTTGTTCTTTGGGGCCTTTCTTTCCCAATCCACGATTTTCTCTGTGGATTACTTTTCCTTTATGGCATCCAGTTTCATCATCTTTCACCGAACTCTCTTCTTCATATCGCCTGCTTCATCACATCCTGCGAGTGCTGGCTCGGTATCGAGCCGCACTTTAGCCTCTTCTGGAAGCTCTATTCCATGAAGAGGCAATCTGGCTCCGGTGGCGTTTATCCCATCAGCGGCTGCATCATTTCCCTTAAATCCAACTTTCTCTTCTTCTCCTTTTCTATGTTTGAATCTGTCCAGTACTAGCGGAGGCAATGGTTTTACATCCGCGACTCCACAGTGGCCGGACAGAACTTTGGCCTTGCTCCTTTCGACCCTTCCCAGAAAATCCAGCCGAAGAGGTCCTGGAAGAACCACATCTTGGATGGCGAGGTTGCGGAGATAGAGCGGCTCTATCGTCGGGTGGAAGATCTTCAGTTGATTCCGGATAAAGAGGTGAATGGTGTGGATATCATCCGCACCTTCCTCAAACATCGGGTGTAGCCACTCCAGGCCAGGGAGCACCCGATGTTCCTTTATTCTGGTCGCCAAGATCCTACTAGGGTTTTTGCTAAGGAGTTCTCCAGGGGGATCTCGACAGGATTCTTTGGCTGCTGCTGAAGTACAAAGCTCGAGAGGATCTCCCGGGGAAGTCGCTGACTCCTCCGTTCGCCGCCTCTCATCTGGTTCCGCAGGTTTAGATCTAGGGCGTGCGCGTAGCACTTTTTTTGACTGCGTTTTCCTTGCACTTGATTGTGTTCTGAAAGTTTGTTTCTTTTGCGCAGGAATTCAAGGTACCGAGCATGTCGCCTCCACTACCCGAACTACTTCCAGATGCACCGGACAATGAGGTAGTGGACTCCATGTCTGAGCTTCCCTCGGCGCGATCACCAGCGGAGGAAACTTTTGAGTCTAGCGAGGAGCAGACTCGAAAGCGGACGCGGAGCTCGAGCAAAACGTTGGATGCTTCGACTCCGCCGACCCCTAGGAACCCGTCATGCCTTGAGCATCACAGTGGGGGTCATGGTGGCTCTTCCTCTCCTATTCCGACCGTGCTCGTGCGGGCTGTGGCGCCGTAGCCGCCGGCGAAGCGGGAGAAGGAAGAGAAGAAGGAAGAGAAAAAAAGTAGGAGGGCCCCTCCTGTCTTCGACTTGAGAGATTACGACTCGTTAGTATCTGCCATTACTTTTTCTACCTTTCGTCTTTTTGTTTGTACTTGTCTGATTTTTCCTTTTGTAGCCACCATTCCGATGGCTCCTTCAGCGATGGCGCTCGGGAGATGGTGGGGGAGTTGAAGGTTGCTCCTCCTCCTCCTCAGACGGTGGCCACCTCTGAGGGCGCTGCTCCGAAACCTTCTCCGCAGGAGGCTCGGGTGGTTGTCCCCCAGAAGGCTACAGGCGAATCTTCAGAGTCGTCGTCTAACCATGTAAGTGTTGTCGTTCTTGCCACGGGAGGAGCCCCCGAGCATTTTCGGATGATTTGTTGATCATTTTGATTTTGTGTCTCGGGGGTTGCCCCCGAGCATCTGTCGAATGATCTGCTGACCGTGCCTTTCTTTTTGTACGTGCCTCGGGGGGAGCCCCCGAGCGTTTTTTCGTATGTGTAATTTGCCTTGCTCGTTCCTTGGGCGCAGCCCCAAGCCTTTTTTTGACAAGTTGTGTCTTGTTGCAGCCTTTTGTGCAAGGCGCCAACCAGCTGGTGCAGCAGCACCTGCTGTTGGAGGCCAGCTTCAAGCAGCTTCAGGGTATATTCATGAGTTGGTATTTTTCGTCTTCCTCTGCTTCCCTTTCCTTTGATCTGATAAGCGTTCTGTTGTTTGCAGAGGAAAAAAATACCGCCCTCCGCGAGCTTGATGCTCTCAAAAAGAGCCTTGGGCGAGCGGAGAAAAAAGCCGAGGACGCCGTTGGCGCGAAGGAGCGCCTCGAGCGGGAGCTATCCGATGCAGCTGCGGCCAAGGAGAACCTACAGCAGGAGGATATAGACCGTGAGGAGCAACTCGCCACCTCTGCAGCCTCGCGCGAGAAGGAGGTAGCCGGCAAGCTGATGGCTGCTGCCAAGGCTATTTCGGGTGAGTGATTTCGTCTGTTCCTTTTCGACTTCCTTTTCTTTCTTGTTTTGCTTGGTATTCACGTTGCTTCTTCCGATTGTTTAGATGCCGCAGGCATCGAGTTTGACCGCGGTGCCCTGGAGCACGGAAGTGCTCTGGATGATGCCACTGCTGCGGTCGAAGACCGCTGCAGTACCGTGGTCGGCTCACTTGCCAAGGCCAAGGAGGTTCTTGGGCGCTTCTACAAGGAGCTCGTCCCCAAGGGCGTCGCCCTCGAGGATGTCGACTTATGGCGGATGCGCTGTCAGCCGTTGCGCCTGCGGCGTACAAGCGCAAGCAGAAAGGCATCGGTGCATCTGTGGAGCTGGCGACGGTCCTGGCGTCTGGAGTGGAGCTGGATCTTCATCAGGTCACCTCCCAGATGCCAACGGCTGCTGACAGATCTGAGGTAGCCTTCGCCCTCTATGCTGCCCGTTGTAAATGTTATGGGCCGAAATTGATTGACCAGCTGGCTGAGTACACGGTAAGGCAGCAGGGGGAGGCCAAGAGCAGGCAATCCGGCTCCGAGGCTACTTAGGATGCAGCTTCTTAGGCCTTGTAGTTGTAGGATAGATTTTTTTTCTTTTGTTGTAATATATCTATGAACACTCCTTGTGCTACGCAGTGGCTTTTTGATGCATATAATGAATCTCCGAGCTCTTTGTTCATTCGTGTGTCTGTTCATATCCCTGCCTTCTTTTTCTCTAGGGACCTTCGGGTGATGATCCCGTTGGCACTTCGTCTGCGCCGCAGCTTCGGCCATCCTTGGATGATGCGTCGCAACTTGTGTTTCTTCGTGACCGCATCCGTAGTCTTGAGATAGAATTGCTTGGAGTCCGCGGCCACGCCGATGTTTGAAAATCAAAGACAGAGCGAGGCGCTTCCAGAGAGGAGTATTTGATGAGGGAGTTGCATCGTCTGGCCGAATAGCTTCAATGTGAGGTTTTCGAGCTGCTGCTCATTTTTTCGGATGCGCCTGCTGGCCTGTCATCTTACTTTGCAAGTGTTGCAGGTGCTAACCTTATTCCTAAGGAGGAAAAGGAGCGTGTTGCTGTTCATATTAACTGCTTGACCTAGCAGGACATGGAGGCCGACGGCTTTTTCTGGATGAACCGCGATCGTGCCATGGTCCTTGCGACGGTGCAGGATCGTGTTCACCAGGTGTCACGAGTGCTGCGTCAAGCGAAGACTTCGTTGGCGTCAGTTCTACACATGATATTTCCCTTGGATGAGGATCCATCGACTCTCTGGGGCCTGCTGGCGAAGTTTTGGGATGTGCATCATGTTAGGGGGCTGGTGCAACATCAGCTGGTTGCAGGGGTGAATGCTGCGCTTTCCCTTGTGCGGCTACATCGTCCTGATGTAGATCTTGCTGCTGGGGCAGCTGGGCCGCCTCTTCGGCCTGATGGTGGTGTGTGGGATATGCGTCCACATTATGCGGCTGTAAGGCAGTATGCCGAACAAATTGTAGATCTCTTTGAGCAGCGTGCGCAGGTGATTCTTCAGAATAGGTAGGACTTGTAAAAAGATAGATGTAAAAATTTTATATATTCGACTAGGCGTGTTATGCCCTTTGCTGTGAAGGTTGATTGTTGTTTAGCACGTGGTTCTTTGTTTGTATGCGTGCCCTTTTCATTAGCCTGATGTGGTCAGCTACTCAGGTGTACACGCGTTATCCTCAGTCGACGAAGTCGTGAGGTGAGGGGAGCCCCCCGAGTGTGTTGTAGTATGAAGAAAATGCGAATAATAGAAAAAAATTGGGGCGACACACTTAGCTTTATTCATATCGTAACGACGAGGTATATTGTTCGGCTGAGTAGCCTTATTGCAAGTAAAAAGAGGGGTAGCTAGGGGTAGAAGCATCGCAGTTGTGCGACATTCCATGGGTTGGAGTATGCAACTCCGGACTCCACGTGCTTGAGGCGGTATGCGCCACCTGGGATGACTTCGGTGACGACGTAGGGTCCTTCCCAGGGCGACTCGAATTTCTTCGGTCGCTCTTGCTTGAGTCGCAAGACTAGGTCTCCTTCGACGAAGGACCTTGGGCGCAGCCGACGGCTGTGGTAGTTGCGAAGGCTCTGTTGATAGACTGTTGATCGAGCTGCGGATATGTCGCGTGCCTCGTCGAGTGTGTCGACAGCGTCTTCGAGTGCGGCCGTCGATTCGGCTTCGCTGTAGGCAACAACCCGTGGGGCCTTGTGGCATACCTCTGCAGGCAGCACGGCTTCGGCTCCGTGCACCATGAAGAAGGGCGTGTAGCCAGTTGAGCTATTTGGCGTCGTGCGCAAGCTCTAGAGGACGGAGGGTAGCTCTTGTGTCCAGCCTCCTACGAGTCGCTGGAGTGGGCTCATTAGGCGCTTCTTGATGCCGCTACCGACGAGGCCGTTGGCCTTTTCGACTTGCCCGTTTGTTCGCGGGTGCGCCACGGAGGCGTATGTGATGTTGATTCCGAGGTCTTCGCAGAAGTCCTGGAATTCTTTGGAGATGAAGTTCGGCCCATTGTCGGTGATGATGTTGTGCGGCATGCCGAACCTATAAACAATGGATTCAAAGAACTTGACGGCCGTTTTGCCCTTTTGGTTAATAACGGGCATGGCCTCGATCCACTTGGTGAATTTGTCGACTGCGACTAGGAGGTAGACGTGGCCTCCTTTCGAGGACTTGGGCAGTTTGCCAATCATGTCGAGGCTCCACTGGGCGAAGGGCTAGGCCAGGGGTATGGGCCTGAGTTCCGATCCTGGTGCGTGTGGTTTATCTGCGAACCTCTGGCACCCGTTGCACATTCGAACGATGTCCTTGGCATCATTCATGGCTGTTGGCTAGTAGAACCCAGCTCGTAGAGCTTTGGCGACAAGGGCGCGGTTGCCCGCATGACGGCCGCAGATGCCCTCGTGGATGTCTTGGAGGATGGTTTTGCCATCACCGATGGTGACGCACCTTTGGAGTACACCCGAAATGCTGCGCTTGTACAGCTTGCCATTGATGATGGTGAAGGCCTTGGATCGGCGAGATATGCGCCGGGCATCTGTCGGGCTGTCAGGCAGCTCCCCGTCTATTAGATATCTGAGGTATGGCTGTGTCCATGTTTCTTCGACTGCCATGACCTGCATCAGATTGACCATCGCGACCTCTGTGTCGAGCTTTTCTGGTCCTTCCTGTCCGTCGGGTAGCGCAGACCCCGAGTGTTCTGCTTCTTCGGGTGATCCCTTTTGGGAATTTCCTTTTGATGGATGGCACGCAAATCTGTTCGAGGAACACACCTGGTGGCATCCGAGCGCAGGTGGAGCCAATGTTGGCGAGTCTGTTGGCCTTTTTGTTGCTTTCTCTCCCAACGTGCCGAAGCTCGCATCCGTCAAAGTCTCCTTCGAGTGCATTGTAGAGTGCGTGGTACGCAATCATGTTGGCGGCGTGTGCGTCGCACTCGTTCATCGTCTGCTGGACAACGAGGTTTGAGTCTCCGTAGAAGACCAGGCGCGTCGCGCCGCAGATCTTGGCCATCCTCATGCCGTGAATGAGGGCCTCATACTCGGTCTCGTTGTTGGAAGGTCGAAATTTCATCCGGAGGACGTACTTCATATTGTCGCCCTACGGGGAGGTTAGTATGACCCTGGCTCCTGCTCTGGCCTCGCGCTTGGAGCCGTCGAAGTGCATCGTCCCTGACCGTGTCATGTCCGGGGTGTCTGGCAGCTGCAGTTCCATCCAGTGGACGAGGAAGTCCAGAAGGACCTGAGACTTGATCGTGTGGCACTTCTCATAGACGATGTATAGAGGTGACAGCTCGATGCCCCACAGGGTCACACGTCCTGTGGCCTCCGGGTTGTTCAGGATGCTGTTCAAGGGTGCTTCGTTGACGACCATCACCTGATGTTCCTGGAAGTAGTGGCTCAGCCGACGAGCCGTCGTGAACATGCCGTAGGCGAGTTTCTGGTAGTGAGGGTACCTCTGCTTGGTCGGTGTTAATACCTCGCTGAGGTAGTAGATTGGGCGTTGGACCCCATGGGTCTTGCCTTCTTCAGGTCGCTCGACCACTAGTACAGTGCTTACCACCTGGTGTGTGGCTGCTATGTATAGCAGCAAAGGCTCGCGTTCCTTTGGCGTGACCAGGAAGGACGAGGTAGAGAGCAGCCGCTTTAGATCTTCAAATGCGTCGTCCGCTTCTGGCGTCCACCCGAATTTGTCTGCCTTGCGCAACAGCTGATAGAAAGGCAGGGATTTTTCGCCCATGCGGCTGATGAACCTGCTCAACGCCGCGATTTGCCCAGCAAGCTGCTGGACCCCCTTGAGGTTCTTCGGCTTCTCCATGGCCATTATGGCCCGGATTTTCTTCGGGTTCGCTTTGATTCCTCGCTGGGAGATGAAGTAGCCTAGCAGATGGCCAGATGGGACGCCGAAGGCGCACTGTTCTAGGTTTAGCTTGATCTTGTATCGATTAAGGTTGTTGAATGTCTCGCGGAGATCTTCGATGAGTGCCTTGGCCTCCCTTGTTTTGATTACTATGTCGTCGACATAGACTTGGATATTGCGGCCGATATGGTCCTTCAGGCATGCCTGCATGCATCGTTGGTACGTGGCGCCTGCGTTCTTCAGCCCGAAGGGCATTGTGTTGTAGCAGAACACTCCGAGCGGCATGATGAACGCCGTTTTATCCTGATCTTCGACCTTCAGTCAAATCTGGTTGTAGCCTAATCATGCGTCGAGGAAGGAGAGCTTCTCGCATCCTGCAGTCGAATCGATGATCTAATCGATCCGCGGGAGAGGGAAGTGATCCTTCGGGCAGTGCTTGTTCAGCGATGTGAAGTCCACGCACATCCGCAGGATGTCCGTTTCCTTTTTGGGGACCATCACGGTGTTCTCGAGCCATTCGCTCTCCTTGATCTCCCTGATGAAGTTTGCGTCGAGTAGTCTGTTGACTTCGACTCTGATTGCTTTGTCCCATGGTTCGGACAGTCGTCAGATGGACTGTTTGACGGGCTTGGCGTTTGGAAAGACGTTGAGTGCGTGCTCGGTGAATTCCCTGGGAACTCCTGGCATGTCCGCAGGACACCAGGCGAAGATTTCCCAGCGCTCACGGAGGAATTTGATGAGCGTGCTTTCCTATGCGGGGCTGAGGTCGTTGGTGATCCACGCCGTCTTGGAGGCATTCGTTGGGTGGACTTGCACCTTCTTTGTGTTGACGGTGGAGTCGAAGGACATGTCTGGTGCGTTCTGTCTTGCGACTGGGGGTGCCCCGTTGTCTGTCACCTCTCGGAGCCTTATGAGCTCCTCCTGCATGCCGAATGACTGGGAGATTCTGTTGAAGTCCCTGTCATAGTGGTCTGATCGGGTGAAGCTCCCGTGGACCGTGATGACGCCCTTAGGTCCTGGCATCTTGAGTAGCAGGTATGCGTAGTGCGGTACTGCCAGGAATCTTGCGAATGCCACATGTCCGAGGATGGCATGGTATTGTGATGGCCAGTCCACCATTTCGAACTCGAGTCGCTCACACCGAAAGTTTTCCGGCTTGCCAAAGATGATGTCGAGCCATATCTTTCCCAGGGGAATACGCCCTTACCTGGTACGATGCCATGGAACATTGTGTCGGATTGTCCCAGGCTGCACAGTGGGATCCACATTGCTGCTAAGGTGCTAGCGAACATTAGATTGATGCCACTGCCGCCGTCCATGAAGACGTGGCTCATGTCGAACCCTCCGATCTGCGCCTCGAGCACCAGGGCAGCATGAACTAGGCGAGGGACCTGGCAAGGGTGATCCGAACGGCTGAACATGATGCAGGACTCCAATCCACTGAGGTGCTCAAGGATGGCGGGTGGAGCGGTCACAGCGAGATTGATTTGACGGGTTATTTTCTTTTGCACCCTGTTTGTTGGGCGCCCTTTTTGGATCATCAGTGATCCTTTAGGCGCGGGGTACCCATGTCCATCGTTATTTTGCGCGGGTGCGATTGGGTGGTTCGAAGGTCCCGCAGGTGGTGGTGGAGGAGCTCCATGTGCGATCTCACCTGGTGCGGGTGCGTTCCCGTACCCAGGGTTCGGGGCTTGTTGCCTCATATGAGACATGCTCTCGCCGAGTTTCTGGAACTCGCGGCAGTCCTTGAGCATGTGGCTTTCCTTCTTTTTATCATCCTGCTTGTCGATGTAGAAGTGGATGGTGCATGGACCCGATAGTTTGTCGTATGCTGAAGGTCCGTCGTCACGGCCGCGATGTTGCCATGACTGCGTTGGGCGTCCTCCGTCGCGGAAGTTGTTTCCGCGGTATCCGCCGCTGCTGCGGTTGCCGTCGCTGCGGCGGTTGGCGTAGCCAACCGCGACCATGTCGGGTCCGTCGCGATCGTCATAGACGCGTGATCTTCTCTTGCTACGACATTCATGTCGCCGGCTGTACTCATCTTCCTCCTCCGAGTGCGCTCGGTGGACGGAGTCCTCGCCATCTTCCCACCTGTTGGCGATGTCCATGAAGTGGTCAACTGTCTTGGGCTTGACACGCCCAAGTTCTTCCTTGAAGTCCTAGCGCTTGACGCCATCCTTGAAGGCATCGATAGCTCTCTCCTCGGAGATGTGCGCTGCGGAGTTCTTGGTGTTGGACCAGCGCAATATGTACGAGCGAATGGATTCGCCTGTTCGTTGGGTGCAGGCCCGCAGTTCCTCGATCAAGGCTAGCCTCTTGCTGGTGCCTTTGAAGTTTCGGATGAAACTGTATGCCAGTTCCTCCCAGCTTCGTATGGATCCCGAGGATAGGCTGGAGCGGATCAGTGCGCTTTGTCGGTGCTGTTGAAGGCATTGCAGGGAGGTGTCCTTGTTTCCGCTGTGTAGTTTGACGGATGACAGGTGGTCGCTGAGCCATGCCTTGGGGTCCTATGTGCCGTCGAACTTCGGAGTGTCCGAAGGAAGCTTGAAGTTCCGCGGCATCCGTGTCCGCCTAACGGATCTGCTGAAGCATCGGGCTCCACAGAGTTCTCCTTCATCATCGTCCTCCTCGGATTCGAATGAGCAGACGCGCTTGGCGCATGCTTTGTTGATCTTGCGCTGGGTGATCTCACTTCGAGCGTCGTAATCGCGGCTGCGATGGCGCGAGCTCTTGTGCCTTCGAGGTAGGTCGTGCTCTTCATCCTCGGATGAAGGCGTGGGACTACGGTTGAATCTGACCGCAGCCTTCTTCTTTGGATCTGCAGGAGCTTCTCCGTGGAGCGCAGCCAATGAGTCTGAGTCCTGTAAGCGTGGACTTGTGCATGGCCCTTTTCGGGTCCCCCATGGAGGTGGATGGGACGCGAGGTATGCTGTGGCTGCCATGATGGCAGCTTGCGGTGTCTTCGGGATGACGTTGCCGTCGGCATCCATCTCCATGAAGGAAGTGTTGAGGGTTCGAGTCACCTCGCGACGTGCATTGGGGTCCATGTTCTCCGTGAGAGAACGGTGCTTGTTGCCATGGTTGTCGTGCGAGCTGGAGACGCCCATGGCAGAGAGCGCAGCTCGCCGCGCACTGGACTCCGAGGCTGCTTGCTTGCATTTGTCAAGCACCTCTTGCATCTTCACCTGCTTCTTGTATTCTTCGATTAGGAGCATGTGGTACGCCATCAGTAGGTCCCGTGAGGCACCCACGAGCAGGATTTGGGTGCCTGCAACGGCTTCTCGTGCTTGAGCCCATCCTTCCTTGGTGAGGTGGATGATCCGATTGGGGTCGGTGTCCTCCTCGTTGGGTAGGGGGACTGGTTTCTCCTGTTCTCGCCGTTTCTACCCTGTGGGTTGGGTGGCGGGTTGTGCTCCTGATCCGCATCACTCTGGATGACTACGGCGCATTGGTAGAGCTCGTAGATTGGATCACTGCTACCGCAGCTTTCGGATCCGGAACCGTAGGTCCCTTCCTCCGATGGTGGATCGCACAGATCTGAGTTTTTAGTTGCTGCTGTCATAGGACTCATCTGTCGATGGCGATGTGCGTAGCACGAGGTGTGGAGACCATGAAGCGGGCCTGATTGATGGCAGGGGCACCCACTCTGGGAGACGGAGAGTGCCGGTCTGCCCCACCTGGAAGCAGAAGCTCCCAAACAGGATCTCGAGTCCGTCGCCAACGGACTCCAAGTCCTTCAGGGTGGCTGGCGAGTGGGCGGTGAAGTCGAAAGCGCCAAAGAGGAGATGACTCTCCGTCGCCACGGACTTGTAGATCGCTTTGGTTGGGACCATCACGATCGCACAATCAGCGCCCCCAGTTCCCACAGACGGCGCCAATTGACGAGGTTTAATCTCATCAATGCCCATTGTTATGAGCTTGGGTTAGCAAACAAGCAACACGGGGACACGAGGTTTACCCAAGTTCAGTCCCCCGGAGGGAAAACCCTACTCCTGCTTATCTGCTCTTGATTACGGCGGAACTGAAAAGTACAGGGGTGCCCAGATGCAATCTGGCGTGGAGGTGTGTATGCGGTGGTATGCGAAGTGCCTCCTCGTCGTGCCCTCCTAGACTTTATATAGAGGTAGGCAGGTCCCGGGCACAGACCGAGTCGGTTACAGGTTTTAGGGTTTGCCCCTTTGAATATTCTATCTACTCTAGTCTTGTTCTCCAAGGATCCGAAGGCGTCATGGGCCCTGGCCACCCAAAAGTCTTCATGGGCTGGCGCATGCTCTCGTGGGCCTTCCTTGGGCTGGACTAGGTATACTAAGATCGTGTACCCGTAGGGTATAACCATGTCAACTGATTGCATTCCTACAGCCCAATCCCATAGGAATCTCAACATCCAGTTTTTTTCACCGATTTGCGTAGGATTGAGGCACTTTTCCTGTGTGTTCGGTGTGTTTCAAGCCTGTAGATTTTCTCTCTTTTCCAATCCTCTGTTTTGTACATGCGACCCTATTAAATTCCCGTGTTTTGAAATCCTGTGATCTAAAGAAACCCTAAGTTTTATTTAAATTTGTCATTCGATCTTTTGGTATGAGTGTTTGTGTTAAGCCCCTAAGTATATTTAATTTAATGTGACTACTACTAGTACTTTACTGCTATTATTACTCTATATTGGATAGTTCTACGGAGTACTAGTACTAGTACTACTAGTATCTTTTGCATGTGGCAGTACAAGAGATTGTAGATGCCTGATGGCAAAAAAATTGTAGAAGCCTCCGGGTTACGTAATTTCACTCTAGTTTTTCATCGCTCGGATGGAATCTTGTCCACTGATTTGACAAAAAATTACACTACAGATCGTTGGTGGGTCGTAAAAATATTTACAGCTACTTGCTCGATCGCTAGCATGGTGGCCTACCCATAGTCTACTCCGAGAGACCTATGTTTTACTTCCTACTGCAGCAGAGCATTCATCCTGCCTGGTGGGTCTTTGGATGGACCGACGAGATTGCTCAAAGCGCGGAAACGAGACCCAGACCTTGACATCTTGCTTCCACTATTCACTCTCTTACTACTAGTACTACCTCGCTCCGCCTTTGCAGAAACCATTTACTTCCCCACTGCTCCTCCCTTGATTCTTTACTTCTTCATCCATCGATGTCACAAAATAACCTGTCTTGTCGGAAGAACAATAATATGGCGGTGGAGAAACCCCACCAGCATGGGGACATGTAGGCTCGGACCGAGAAACAGGAGCAACAATGGGGCGAGGGCTCCTCCTCGCGCATGTATCCGAAGAGCGTCTATCACCAGGACCAAGATTCCGGGTACGTGTTTGTACTTCCGTTGATTCCTGGGCTGGCTGCTCCTACTATTGAACCGTCTTTCTACATCTTCCAGGCCAAGCGGCTCCAACATCGAATTTTCCACCCCACGAGTCGATAGCACGATGGATATATCTAACTTGTACGATGACATCATTCCCGCTCTCCGTCGAAAAAAAAGGTAGGCACTATACATGTAGTGGCATTTTTATGTTCTTCTCTGCATGCACTCCATGCATGCTCTGTTATTGATAATGGATTTTCCATGCAGGAAGTCATGACAATAATCTCGGCTAAAGTAGATGAAATCAACAACCATAACATCAAAATTCTGCAGAAAAACTTCGAGCTCAGCCTGGAGTGTGATCGCCTCGAGCCGATCTGGCTTTTCAAAAGAGGCTCGCACGATATTATGAGCGTGAATCCTCAACCCTTCATGTTGAGTGCAGTAATTTGACTAAGGAAGTCACTAAGCTCCGCATCGAGCTTCTACCATGTGGAGGCCGTCGAGGTCACGCCCCGCTAAGTAAGGAAGGGAGAAGCCTTTTCATGTTGGCCATCGAGCTCACGACCATTGTGGAGGTCATGCCTCTGAAGGGCAGCCACAGTGTTGCAATCGCCGAATCTGAGACAGTGAAATGTTTAGCTTCGGAGTAGGAATTGGTAGGAAGGGAGAAGCCTTCCACTAGCCCTTTTTTGGTTTCTCATCCTTCTTCGCATAATTATATTCCACTCTTATTAGCAAGCGAATGCGCTTTGTTGAGCTTTTTGTTAACGATGGTACTAGTTACTACTAGCTAATTGTTTGTATAGTAGCCCACTAAATTATTACTTCCATTCTTGTTGTATTCATTGGAGGATGAGATGGTTGGCTGATAATTGTTGCATGCTCTATTTAATGGGTCCCACATGCTCAGTCTAACCGGTGCATCCATTTGGTTTCAACTCGACTCCACTTTTTCCTATACGGTGCACATAGATTATCATTATATTGGTTCATGCAACATAGGGGATAGAGGGATAATCATTTTTCTATTCCTTAAGGGCAAATTATCTCTGTTAATTAGCGAGAGTCATCAGTGGACGGTGCAAAAAAAGAGTTTGTCACCCAATCAACAAAAGAAATGGAGCTTGTGCACACATGCATGCAACTCAGTAACTAGACTATGATGAGATCAACGAATATACGGAGAGTACAAGTAATATGATCAACCCAATAGCAGTTAATACAAGATGCATGCAACTCGGTAACCAACTACTATCATGCATGTAATCATGATGCATGCTAGTTACATAGTATATTTGTTTTACCTCCATACATTCACTCATTTTTTCTTCATTGAGACGAATACATTCACTCCTTAAAATGGAGTAACAAAATAGTACTATCATGCACGTAATCATGATGTGCTGAGATAATAGCAATAACATGCGTTAGTATATTTTTTTAGATGCATGCATTCACTCCTGAAAATAGAGTACACAAAAACTTTGAACTCGTAGAGCGCCAAAATAACCTGGCCCCCATCTAGCCCGATTAATGGTGTGATACTACTATATAGTGGCCTACACATTTATCCCTATAGTCTACTCTGGGACACCCAGTGAGTTCTTGCATAGAAGTCTGCGCCAGAGCCTTCGCAGGAAAGGTATCGGCTCTGAACCGTTGATTTTGGATGGACGGACAAGATTGCTAGACGGCCAAAATCACGTGATCCCCTCTGCCTTGTGCCCCTATATTTCAAACACTTCAAAATTTCTCGCGTCCCTCTATTTCAAACACTACGGAATTTCTCGTGCCCCTCTATTTCAAACAACAATACTCATTAATAGTATTTCCCTCTCGGGTCGGTACTACAGTAATATCAATATAATTCAAAAAATGATTCTTCCCCACAAACACAAAGAAACATCCTCAGAAAGAATCTTAGCCCCGCTCACACTCTCTTGCCTCTTCGACCACCAACTCCGGCAGAAGAACCTCCCGTAGCACATCTCATGCTGGCTTTGCCCGCCGGAACTCGACACCATGCACTCCTCACCCACCAGTATGACACAGCCGCATCAACTATGGAATCATCCAATGCACCATTGCCGCTTTACCGATGTCCAGCGCAGATAATCTAGGTCACGGCACTTGGCTTCCTTTCCCCACTTTCCCGTGCATGACGTCGAATCCATCAACGACTGCCCAAGATATTCTTTCGCGCCGCCAGCATCCACCCCAACCGTACCATACCGGAGCCGCCATGCAGTGCACCGATTCTGCCTCAGCGACACTCTCGTCCGCCGCACTCAAGCCGACATCGAACGCCCAAGATATGCTTCCCCGACGCAAACAGCCACCACAACCGCAGCACCCTCGGTGACCTGGGCGTCACCTGCACGGGTACGGATGATGGTTAGAAGCCTCTCCGACCATGGTAACCAAATATCCCAAATCTTTTTTTGTTTTGTCAGCAGCATAGTCGGTTCAAGACTATCATAGTGAAATGGGAGAGCCTAGATCTCAGGTGCCTGATTTTTAGCTATGTCTAAGTCGCTGACATCGTCCTACTATTTTGTGCTAATTCTCAGTTGCAACCTAGTTGCACCTGATAAAATTTGTACCAATTCTTAGTTGCAACCTAGTTGAAATTCATTAAATTCTCGATTACAACCTAGTTACAACTCATGTGTAACTCATATATTGCACGAATTACGAGGTATATTCAATGATAAGAGATGCGACTGAGACATAACTAAAAATCAGCCGTCTGATTTCTAGCAAAACCGATTTTTCTAATCGTGCTACACACCAAGTCAGTGCGCACGCATGTATTTATTTCCTACATAAAGGTCACTAGACATGTTGGCTTGCATTCGCTTCTCTATAAATTTTACACCCATGCGCTTGTTCTTAGTTACTCCGTATAACAGTAATTGCATGCTATTATTTAGTTCTTGCAAAATGTAAATTCAGTGTATAATATTAGTGTGGATTCCATGCTCCACTATTACTGAATTTATCTGGTTAGTCCTGAGCTATGATCCTGATATTATTTTCTCTGTGGCATCGTTCTACTAACATGTAGTACGTGTTCAAACTATTTGTACTAATTTGATTATAATTTTGTTGTTGTCATCTGGTTCTTCAAAAGCTACAACACTGACTATTTTCTTTGTCTTTGCTTAGAGCTCCAAAAGGGAGATCTGAACATGTTGGTTTGCACAGTCTCTTCTACGGGTTCACAAGCGATGTCATTGTTTTCTTATCTAGTGCTAGTTCATCCTAAGCAATGACATAAGTACCCTCTACCGTATATATAGTTCATTCGTGGTTTACCTTCCTGCTCTACAAGTTGTCGTATGATGTTGTTATAATTTCTTTCTAGTTTGCATTCCTGCTCGGCAAGTTCTCGCATGATGCCATTGTAATTTCTGTCTCGTTCATTCTTATATACTAAAGTAACTGCATGCCTATTGTGTAGCTTCCTGCAAATTTTGAATCACCCAACGTCTCTTGCATTCCACAATATACTACTGCTTCCATATATATTTGTTGAAAGGATCTGACTATTTTATATTTGCTAAAATTTTAGGAAACACTTTGTTCGATTGCTCAATTCATTTTTGGGCACACCTGTGTAAGGCCTGCTTATCCTGTTCTACTGGTTCAGAAGCAATGTCATTATATTTCATATCTAATGTTTCATCCTAAGCGGGGACATAGCTATCCTCTATATATAGTTCATTCGTGGTTTGCATTATTGCTCTACAAGTTCTCTTATGATGTCATTATAATTTCTATTTGGTTCATAGCTACGAAAGTAACTGCATGCCCATTGTGTAGCTCACTGCAAATTCTGGGTCACCCAACGTCTCTTGCATTCCAGGATAAATGACTGCTTCCATATATATTTGTTGAAATGACCTGGCTAGTTTATATTTGCTGAAATTCTAAGAAACAGTTTGATTGATCGCTCATTTCATTGTAGGCACACTTGTCTAATGCTTCCTTGTCCAGTTCTACAGTTTCGTTAGAGACGACATTATATTTCTAATCTGGTGCTGGTTCATCCTAAGCAACGACATAACTATCCTCAACTGTGTAGTTCATTCGTGGTTTGTGTTCCTGCTCTGTATATTCTGGTATGATGCCATTATAATTTCTACCTGGTTCATTCTTTGGTACGACAGTAACTGCATGTCATTGTGTAGCTTATTGTAAATTCTATGTCAACCAACGTCTCTTGCTTTCTAGGATATACAACTGCTTTCATATATATTTGTTGAAATAACCTGGCTAGTTAATATTTGCTAAAATTCTAAGAAACACTTTGTTTGACTGCTCGTTTCATTATAGGAACACTTGCATAATGCTTGCATGTCCTGTTCTACAGGTTCACAAGCGACGCCATTATATTTCGTATATGGTTCTGGTTCGTCCTAAGCAACGACATAACTATCATCTACTGTACAGTTCATTTGTGATTTGCATTCCTGCTCTACAAGTTCTCGCAATGATGCCGTTATAATTTCGGTCTCGTTCATTCTTAGCTACGATAGTAACTGTATGCCATTGTCTAGTTTATTCTTCTGGTTTATTTGTATATATATATTTATTGAAATGATCTGCTAGTTTATATTTGCTGAAATTCTAAGCCACACACATTGTTGTATTTCTCGTATCACGGTAGGCACACTTGTTTAATGCTTGCTTGTCCTGTTTGTTTAAAGTGATGGTCAATATTTTTGAACCATTGACCAGTAGTAAACTCTAGTTCATAGCTCCTGTCGTATCAGTTAAATAAGTAGTTTGCCTTGTTTGACATATTAACTTGTTATTACTTAGTTTCAGACTGCAATTATTGCTATCACCACCAAAGAGGGGGCTGCAAGATCACGTCTCAACTTTGTTTTCCAATATAGATGTCACACTCAAAAGGGAGATGCAGGTGATAGATGGAGAAGACAAACTGAGAACTTCTATCAACTCGATTTTCAACTGAAATTCTGATTTTTCTTTCCTTGAGTTGATAATATGTAATAACATTAAGTAGTTTGCATTTGTTGTAATATCTAGACTAATTGCATAGGCCATGTAGGCATATAGTTGATTCCGTTCATACATAGCGGTAGGTGGTAGCGTACCTGCGCTAGCCAGGTCAATTAGAATACAGTATTGTGTTGTGTATTTGCCCTTCTTCTATTAGGCCGACGATAAACAGAAAAAGTGCTCATGCGTTGTACACCTTTTATGATACCGAAATGGGCTCCATAAATGCAAAAACTGCAAAAGACCATAAAAGTAACGGGCCCGACCCACATGTGAGATTAGGAACAGTAACGATCCATAAAAGTGACAGGACGAAACAAACAGGCCGAAAACGAACAAGCTGAAACAGTAACATGCCAAAACAGTAATTGGCCGAAACCGTAACATGACGAAACAGTAACACTCAAAACAGTAGGGACTAGAATAATAACGAGTCAGAACCTTAAATTGTAATGGCTAGGGTCATAGTAGGCCAAAACAGTAGTAGGTCGAGTTTGTACCAGGCCGGAATAGTAAGAGGCCGAGAAACTCACCATGTTAAAGTAACAGGCCAAACCATGGGCCAGACATTTACAGGCCTGAAAAGTAGGGCACAAATTATATGGACCCGGTCTGAACAGTACGTGGATATATAGTAATAATCCGTAATGGTTACGGGCCAAAGAGGGCCGGCCAAACGGGCCAATTTCGAATAGTGCAGGGCAGAACACTAACGGGCCCGGATATTCATGGGCCATGCAAACAGGCCAATTTCAAACAGTGTGTGTGGAAACAGTAACGGGCCAGAAAGTTTACGAGCCGGCTACGGCTGCACTGGTGGGTCCATTTGTAAAAGTGAATGACGAAACAATAAAGGGACACGATCCTGTTGGGCTTCCTTAATGAGCCGGCCCACATAATAATTACCAGGCCTTAGCTGGGCATTTCTTCTGCCATGGTTTTATTGACTGGTCATTAACGGTGCTCGCCACGTGGCAGTTTGCATGACGTCAGCAGTCAACACGGCTGGCGAACGCATCTACGACGGAACGACTTTTCGTGGCCGAAGGGTGCAATCCGCCACGGTCAAAAAAAAACTCTGCCGAATCATTTGTGACGGAGCTTCTACCACGAAGGGAATCTGTCGTAGAAGGCTTTTCAGCCACGAAAAACGGACCCTCAACCACGAAAATTGTCTAGTGTAAAAGGACATTTTTCTTGTAGTGCCTTTTAAAGAAATTTATTCAAAATAAATATTTTGAACTCCAACATTTCTTTGGATTTGGACATTTCATTCTAATGTTTTATAAAGGATTTAATCCCTTTATTTTGATTAGGAAGTACTTTTCTAGCATGAAAGAATTTGATATAGGAAAATATATTTGAAACTTTTCAAAATGGAATTCAGTTCAAACTATATATTTGAAGTCCAAAGAATTTTCATAAGTTCTATATTTCCTTCTCCTCTATTTGGATAATAAAGAATTCTATATTCATTTCTTAACACTTATAGGTATAGTAATAATTAGGTTTTTCCATTTGAGAGAAACCTCAAAAGAATTCCCTTTTGTTAAAAAAAATTCTTTATAATATCTTCAGTAGCTCCTTGGGTTAAGTTAAGATACTTATAATTTTTTTTGGATATCCAACTTAAGTAGATTTACTACAAGTAGATGAAAGGAATGGATGTGGATGTTCTTATGAGTGAGTCATTAGAGAATTTTATTTGTGTGTTTTACCCAAGTAAAAATAGATGATAATTGTACTTTCAATGAGTGGACAAGATTTAGGTTTACTTCACAGAGATTTGTGATTGTATACACCTCATCATCACACTTGGGTGTAGTGTTAGAAGATTATAATTACTTCACAAGAGCGTGTGGTATTGATCATCTCAGCACTTTAGTTTTATGTTTTCAATAATAGATTAGATATCGTATTATAACCATAAGTTTATCCCTATGATTGATTTTTTAGTGTTAAGTCAAAAGTTATTCATTGAAACATAGAGTTGGCTTATTCTATACTCCCTAAGTCTGCAAATAAGTGTACTTCTAGCTTTTATCCAAGTCAAATTTTATTAAATTTGATCAAATTTATAGATAAATATAGCAACATATATTACATGAAATTTTCATATTATGGAACTAAATTTGAAAATAGATCTAGTGATGCCAATTTAGTGTCATAAATGTTGTTACGTTTCTCTATAAAGTTAGTAATTTTTTTTCTAAGTTTGACTTAGGACAAAGATGGACATACACTTATTTACGAACGAAGGGAGTATATCACAATGGTATAATAGAAATGCATGCCTAGTTAAGAATACGGTATTACATCCACTTAATTTCTATCATCATAAAGTAGGAATTGTAGTCATCATAAGGATTGGATATGTAAGATCATTTTATGAATGTATATTTATAGAATAATCAAAGGTTTATCGATTAGCTTGGATATAATGATTCAAGTTTGATACCCACTATATATGCTTTCCTACTCTATACTCACTTAGGGTATAAGGTATATTATAATGGGATTTCTTTCCTAGACATACTATACATCAATCTTCCCTAAGATCATTATGTATTCACTTAATCATCAATTTATGATTAAATATATTTCTCTATGTTCAAGAGTATGCACTCATAATCCTATTATCTAATGTGTCTATACTAGCTTACTAATGATTCTCATGGATCTAACTTCTTAAGGCATAGGCGGCTACAACAACTAACTTGGATAACTTATTTGGTGATAAATTATACTAGGTATTAATGAGTTGTTAACAAGGTATACTTCAACAATAATGTAGTTAAAAAGGTATAGTTTCCTCGCTAAGGTTGGTATTGGATTCTGGTATAATAGATGTAGGATTTCCTTATGGCAATGGTTAAGTAATGAACACTCACAACTAAATGGTTACAATTCTTTGAAACGTCTATCATATACTAGTGCCTAAGATAGTTTTTCAATTGGCATTATACTTGGCTAAAGTCAGTTATGAGATTTGGTTGGCTTTAAGTATAGTGTTCTTATACTATTGTTAAACTCTAGGGTTTCACTAAGTAAAGTTAAAGATGTGTAATCATCAACTCTCAAGGTGAATGGATGATATTATATGGTTGTCTTGTTAGTCATTATCTCGGTATAGGTCTTGGAATGAGTACTAGTTAGTCAAGATAACCACCAAGGTTCTATTCATAAGCTATTTCTGATGGCTTATGTTAAGTATCAAGTGTAGGGAACTTATCTTTTGAGAGAATAATACTTTTAAGTGATACATCTTATCTTAGTTCATGTTATTTAATCAAGGTCTATTCCAGATTGAGTTAACTTCTCTATTGTCTAGTTGCTTAGATTCTCTAAAATACTCTCATCCAAAATATTATGTTATTACTTCTAACATATCAAGATCTCTACCTTATGATAATTGGGGATTGGAAAGTTGGAATAGAATAGATCAAGGTTTTGGATAGATAAAGATTTGGTTGTCATTCCTTGATGATTGCATTAGTACTAGAGAATTGTCTAGCACATGTGATGATAGATTGGTGATGATTGGACAAGGTAAGGTAAGATAGAATAAGATAAGAATGTTAGGGCAATAGACTTGTTGTATTACCAGAGGGTCAAAGGCCATAATATATAGTACATGTACAGGCGCAAATATACAGGAAACCCCCTAACACACGGGGAAACTACAATATACAAATATATACTCTAACACCCCAGCCCTCAAACTCATGGTGGATCCACAACACTGAGTTTGGAGAGTAAGAAGTCATGCTGCACTCGAGTTTTTGCCTTTTAAAGAAATCCGCCAACTGCAAATCTGAAGGCACATAATGAAGCGCAACAACCGATCACACTTTGAAATGCGTGTATAAAAAGCATCAACACCAATATGCTTGGTCAGCTCATGCTTGACCGGATCACGTGCAATACTGATAGCACATGTACTGTCAGACAAAAGTGGAGTGCGTGTCATAACAGAGACCCCAAAATCTGCAAGCAACCACCATAACCAAGTCACCTCAGCAATCAACAAAGCCATAGCCCGTAGCTCAGCCTCAACACTCAAACGTGAAACCGCTACCTGTTTCTTTGTCTTCCAAGCAACAAGCGAACCACCAAGAAACACACAGTAAGCAGAAAGTGAACGATGATCCGTAGGATCACTCGCCCACGTAGCATCCGAGTAGCACTGGAGCTAGAGAGAGTTGGAATTAGGAAAGAAAAGGCGATGAGTGATCGTGCCACGAAGATAACGAAGGACACGGAGGAGATGACTGTAGTGAACGATGGTAGGAACTGAGACAAACTGACTCAGAATATGAACAGGATAAGAGATATCAGGACGAGTGATAGCAAGATAAACAAGACTCCCAACAAGATGGCGATAACACGTGGTATCAGGAAGAGGATCACCATCAGTAGGACGAAGCTTAACATTAAGATCCATAGGTGTCTCAACAGTGCGCTCATCCCCAAGAGCAGCATGAGCAAGAAGATCCTGAATATACTTTTCCTGAGAGATAGAAAAGCCATCAGAAGTGGAGGAGACCTCAATCCCAATAAAATAGCGAAGAGGACCAAGATCAGTCATACGAAACTGATCACGAAGACGAGCCTTGACAAAGGCAATATACTCAGGATCATCACCAGTAATGATCATATCATCAACATAGAGAAGAAGAAGAGTGCGTCCACGAGGAGAAGTGTGAACAAATAGCGCTGGATCATGAAAACTAGGAGAGAAACCAGCAACAGTCATCACAGAGGCAAAGCGCTCAAACCAGGCACAAGGGGCCTGTTTCAGGCCATAAAGGGAACGTCGAAGACGACAAACCATCCCATTGGGAACAGAATACCCAAGAGGAGGCTGCATGTAAACCTCCTCACTCAACTCGCCATTAAGAAAAGCGTTCTGAACATCAAGCTGGGACACAGACCAGCGTCGAACAGAAGCAACAACAAGAAGAGTACGCACAGTGGTCATATGAGCCACAGGGGCAAAAGTCTCATCATAGTCACGGCCGTGCTCCTGCTGAAAGCCACGAGCCACAAGACGCGCTTTATAGCGCTCAAGAGATCCATCAGAGCGGGTCTTAATTTTATAGACCCACTTACACGTGATATGACGAACACCAGGAGGGGGAGAAACAAGATCCCAGGTGCCAGTGCGCTCAAGCGCAGCTATCTCCTCAGCCATGGAAAGCTGCCATTCAGGATGACGCTCGGCATCCCGATAAGAAGTCGGATCGGAGACGACAGAGAGACCATACTGACTAGGAGAGTAACGGTCTGGAGCACGACGCTGACGAACAGGCCGTGAAGAGGGAAGCTCATCGGCAGAGGACGACTCATCAGAAGAAGAGGAAGAAGGAACAACAGAGGCAGGGTTCGAAGCCGGAGAACGATGTGGAGAAGAAACTAGGGGAGAACGAGGAGAACTAGGGGAACTAGACAGAGGAGGGATGTCGCCGAAATCGAAGGGGGCGCATCAGAAGTAAGAGGTGGAGAATAAGGGACAGCAGGAGGTGCATTAGGAAAAAGAAGAAAAGAGATATCATCCACCGGGTAAGTACCAGAGGTGGGGCGAGGATAGAAGGGACGCGTCTCATCAAACGTGACATCACGAGAGATGCACATCCGACGACCAACGGGATCCCAACAGCGATAGCCCTTATGCTCATCACTGTATCCGAGAAAAACACACTCAACAGACCGAGTGGTCAGTTTGGTGCGTTCGCGAGGAGGTAGAAGGACATAGCAAACGCAACCAAATAAACGAAGAGTCGAATAGTCTGGAGAGCTACCAGAGAGACGCTCGAGAGGAATACCACCTTGAAGGGCAGCAGAAGGCTGAATGTTAATGAGGTAAGTAGACGTAGCGACAGCCTCAGCCCAGAAATACGGCGGAAGAGAGGAAGCAATCATCATAGCACGGGTAGTTTCAATAATATGACGATGCTTACGCTCGGCGACACCATTTTGAGCATGGGCGCCGGGACACGAGAACTGAGCGAGGGTGCCCTGCTCAGCAAGGACACCACACAGGTGCTGGGAGATATACTCTCCTGCAGAATTAGCACGAAATACACGAATATGCGTGGAATTCTGAGTATGAACCATGGCCGCAAATCGCTGATAAATAGAGAGCACCTCACTGCGAGAGCGCATAAAAACAACCAGGTGTACCGTGAAAAATCATCAATGAATAAAATATAGTATCAATGGCCCCCTTTGGAAGCAAAGGGAGCCGGACCCCAAACATATTAATGAACTAAATCAAAAGTTCGCTGAGATACAGACACACTAGTAGGATAAGGAAGCTGAATCTGTTTGCCTAACCTACAACCCTGACACGAATGTAAAGACACATCTCCTGAGACAGACCCAGAAGACCATGATGAACTAAGGACGATAAACGGGAGCCACAAAGGTGACCTAGCCGATGATGCCACTGCTGAAAAGAGCCAGTGACAGAAGCAGCAACCGTAGAAGAACTAGTAGATGAAGTGTCAGTGGATGGAACGCGAAGCCAGTCTAACTCCCATAGCCCCGAAGACTCAAGGCTGCGAGGACCAGCTCCAACCAGGGCTTGGGTACGGCGGTCCTGAACCGCACAAGAATCAGCGTTAAGAATGACACGACAACCAGAATCAGTAAGCTGACTAGCAAAGAAAAGGTTCATCTTAAGACTAGGAACATGAGAAACGTTAGGAACAGAGAAAGATGAAGTAGAAAGGGTGCCTCGACTGGAAACGGGAAGAGAGGTACCATCAGCCGTGATAACATGGACAGGAGAAATAAGGGAGCGAAGAGCAGAAAGAATAGAGGACGCAGAAGTCATATGAAAAGAAGCTCCAGAATCCAGATACCATGGGGATGACGTACCTGACTGTGTAGAAGATGGTGGTCGCGCAGTGCTAGAAGAGCTAGGCACAGAACCAGCAGTACCCGACGAGGAAGAGCCTGTAGCAACGAGTAGACCACGAAGAATGTCCTGATCAGACAGTGCAACAGCAGAAGATCCTGAAGAACCAGCCTGCCTACAAGCATGGTACTGCTGACGTAAGCTAGGATCCCTCCTCCAGCAGCTAGAGACATCGTGGCCAGGCTTGCCACAGTAGGCACAGGGAGGACGAGGAGGTGCTGTCATACCACGAGGCTGCTGAGGCTGACTCTGGCCCTGGACCGGAGGAGTAGAGAGTATCGGCGGTACTGGAGACCTCAATGAAGCTGACGGCACAGGAGGACCATGAGCAGCAAGTACGGAGGGAACCTCAAGAAGACTAGCACCACGAAGACGAGTCTCCTCAGCACGAAGCTCAGACAGTACCTTAGAGAGCGGAACACGACCACGGGCAAGCAGCTGGGCACGGTGCGGCTCAAACTCCTTACGGAGCCGCGACAAGAACTCAAAAACGCGCTGAAACTCCAGATCTGCGCAAGACAACAGCGAGGGACAGTGGCATACGGTTACGAAGAGAATCAAGGCGGCAAATAGCAGCACTACGAGTATAGAACTCATCAACAGTAGAGTCACCCTTTGAAGAGCATGCTCTGGCGAACCACACGGTAAAGAGCATCCCAGACGATAGCGGCGAAGAAAATCCCATTGAGCAGCGGTGGGAAGACCCATGAACTCAGCGACATCGAGGCGTAACTTTGGAAGTGAGAACAACAGCAGCACGAGCATCCTCATCTATCCACTGAGTGTAGTCAGTCAGATCCTGAGGAGCATCGGGGCTAGGGCAATAGGCGACATAGGAGCAGCGGGGCGCGACAGACAGGAGACCTCGCCAGAAAGCACACCCCAAAGACGAAGACCGCGCATGTGGACGCGTATAAATGCAGCGAAATCTGGATAATTCGCGCCATCAAAAATCACCGGGCAACTCGGAATCGCAAGATAGCCCGACGAGGAAGACATTTTTTTTTGCTCTTTTTTTTGACGAAAATCAGATCAGATCTGATCAGATCCGCAACACGCAGCAACAACCGCGGCGGCCGGGCGATGGCCGGGAAGCGGCTGGGAGGCGGCGGCGGCCGGGAGACGGCGGTCGGGCGGCGGAAGGCGACAGGTCGGCGGGCGGGCAGGCGGTCGGGCGGCGGCGGGCGGATCGGACGGCAGCGACCGGGAGGACAGGCAAGCTCGCGAGGCGAGGGAGAGGCGGCGGCGGGCGGAAGCCGGGGCGGGCGGCAGCGGCGACTGCGAGGAGAGGAGCTACCTTACAGCTCTGATACCATGTTAGGGTAATAGACTTGTTGTATTACGAGAGGCCAAAGGCCACAATATATAGTACATGTACGGGCGCAAATATACAGGAAACCCCCTAACATACGGGGAAACTACAATATACAAATATATACTCTAACAAAGAATAGATCCGATTTTCTTATTTCTTAAGAATGTCTTGGTATTTTTGTGTTATTTTGTTTATGATTATTACTTCTATTTTCCTATTCCTTATTTCTTAAGAATGTCTTGGTATTTTTGTGTTATTTTGTTTATGATTATTACTTCTATTTTCCTATGATAGAGTTTTAGCAAAGGTCATATCAAAATTTATAATGCTCAACTTGATTAACTAAGTATAACTCATCAATTTAAGTGAAACTTCAATCACTTTGACAAGTTCTAAATAATTTTTAAATTTGTTTTATAGATTTTTTATGTATGAATACAGTGCACACATCAATATTCTACACATGAAGAGCCTCTTACACTATGGGACGTTACCCAAATGGTAGTGCGAAGCGTGTAGTAAATAAGTTCACAACCAAAGAAAATGATATGTATCATGATCCCATAGTAGGCGACATTGCATATATTGTATGTCGAGTCTATTACACATCCAAATCATATATCAAAGGAGCCATCTATCGAGAAATCAGATAGAAAGGTACTCGGTGACCACGTCGATGGTGGTGGTGGCGGTGGAGGGAAGAAGGATTCGTCTTGCATAATCCAGGAAAACATCTCTGGATCAAACGCTGGAGCTGAGGGCGCGTTGTCGGCCGCCTGGACAGGGAGGACGCGTTGCTGGCGAGTTGGATAGGCGGGTCTGTGGTGTGCTCTTCCTGCACACAATAAAAAGCAGTAATCATGAAGTTAGTTATGTTACTAGTTGTTTTTGTAAGATTGATGGTTCCGTTTTAATTGAATTGGGACCTGCATATTTTTGTGTGCGCCTTCCAGTCGGACTTGACGGCGTAGCCGCGGCCGCATGGGCAACTCCACTTCTTGGGCCCATGCCGTCTCAGGTAGTGTTTCTTGATCCCTGAGAGGTGCGAGAGAGCCCTATTCGGGTCGCTGTGGACACATCCTGGTTCCGGGCAAGTGTATGCTATCTTTTCGCTGGTGCTGCTGTTGTCTTGCTTCAGCGGCTTCAATGGAAGTTTATGTGCTCGCATGTGCATTCGTAAGTTCTGTTCTCTGTGGAACGAATTGTTACACAAGTCGCACGTGTATGTGCGGGTGGTGGTCAACTTAGTCGCCGACAACTTGACCACTTGCGCCTCAGGGTCTATACAATACATAATTATAATAATAATAATCAGTACTAAAGTATTCAACTTGGAGGGAGTAGAAATTTTGTCCCTATGTTTTGAGGGTATGTGTGGTGGTGGTGTTGACACACGTTGGATGCAACCGTTTAGTATCACTTCTATAAAACTGAACTTATGCTTTCTATAAAACTAAAGTACGCAATTGCATACTCTTAAAAAAAAGATATTCATGGGAAAAATAAGTAATCAATTAAAATATAAGCACATGCAAATCTAGGACTAATTTTGACCGCAAACATGTGAAAAATGAAATATAGAAGGCGGTGTAATTAATTCTGTAATGTCTAAATCATACTAGTAGACATGTCTAATATAGAAGACGAGGTAATTAAATAATTGATGTGCTAGTTCAATCTAAAGAATATATACGTGTTTACAAAATTAATTACCTTGCCTTTTGTTTACTGCATTACTAGTCGGCATTCGGTTAGACCGACAGATTCGGTTTAGTTATTCGGGTTATTGAGGAGCTCGGGGAAAGAAGAGTAGTTCCTCCCCGCGTGGCCGTTGCGCAGGCCGTTGGGGACGAGCTTCCGACGATGGGGATGGGGCTGTTGGCGTCGGCGACGGGATGACTGCCTCTGCCCCTTCCGCTGCCCGGTGTTAAGTGGGGCGGTTTTGCGGGCTACATCCTTCCACTGACTAGTATTAAGTTATACTAACCTGTATAGTACAAATTGTATAACTTATACTACCCTGCCCGTATCAATGGACGACTCAGAAAACCTAATTTATAGTACTGAATTTTGAGATTAAAAATCCATATAGTCTAGCCCATGCCAAGTGTTGATGATTTGCGTCAAGCAATTGAGTATGGTTCGCTAATCAAGAAATATCGCTCGGCACCGGGTTTTGCTCTACCGCTGAACTAAAGAAATTCTGAGACAAATAAAGAGAGCAGAAACATATTTTGAAGCAAAGATCTTAACCTGGATAGCCCCGTCTCCGTTTGGGCTTAGATGCAACCGTAGCTGCTCCAGCTAAGTGTCCTTGGTCTGCTGCCCCAGCTACGTCTCCTTGGGCGGCTCCTCCTCCAGCTACGTCTCCATGGGCTGCTGCTCCAGCTACATGGACTGGCAAAATGAGTGTATTAATGAGTATATAACTAATTAATACTAATAATTATATAATCTCAATAACTTGGGGTTGGTGAAATCGGATGATAGAAATCTCAGTAAGTAACAAACTTGGAAGTGTTCAGACCAGGCTCTTCTTGTTATTTAATTCACGCCCTTAACTGAACTAACAATAAGGAAATTGAACAGGATGGTAACCTGGATGGCAGGGGCCGCTTTTGGGCTTCTCAGCTCCGGGACGGGCTACCTGATCTTCGTCTCCACCTCCATATGCTGCGTCGCTCGTGTTGGACTGCGACATTGTGCGAGAAGTGCGGGCAAAGGGAGTGCAAACGTTCGCGATCGAGTTCATCAACTCTCTCCGGCGGATTAAATACTAGTGGAGCAGGAAGGTTTGTCAGTAACGATCGTTAATCTTGCTAAGTAATTCCCATTAGGGCGTGGGCTGCGTAGTGCTGAGAACGCTTTTGGGACACTACATTTGAGTCTAATTCTAGCAACAACAACAAAAAAACGCCTGAAGAATCGTGCGTAGTAGAAGGACTAGACTAAAAACCCGCCACTATTGGTTGAAAGTTGAGCCTTTGTAGTCGATAAAGGTACTCAGATATATTAGCTTGGATGCGGGCAATTTATAAAGGTACTCAGATACATTGTGAAAGATGACTTTACCAACACAATGCATAAATATATATATATGTATTCACAATGATTTGTATTGTGTCGTAAGCGGCCAACATACATGCCATAGATTACAATACCATATATTGATATATAGTCAGAGTAGATTACAATATCAGCTCTAGTACCGAGACAACATTAAATTGCCCATGCATGCATGGCAACACACATACTATCATGCATGGCAACACAACATTCTTTTGCAAGTTCTCTTTATCTTTTTGCACCGTTTCTAGTCTGTCACCAAGATCTTCTATATCTTCCTCGCATATCAATAATTTAATGTAGTGTAGCAAGAAGCAAAATGTACCATGTTTCCATACTACAGGGGTGGCGGCACTTGCAGGGTGTAGTTGAACGGTTTTGATGACATGCATGTCTTTTTGATGACGGGCGTGTCTAGCTATAACTTTTTCGTTGCTAAGTACTAATTCCATTCTGATCTTAGTACTCCGGCGTTAACCAATCCGTGTACGCTTGACCCCGTGAGAGAAACTGCATTAATTAAAGACGGCATCCAGTCATACTTTTTTACGTACAGGTAGTGCCTTTCTCGGAACAGGTAGTGCCTCAACTAATAACATCACCTCGTCATTTGGAAACAGGTACTATCACTGACATGCCAGCGTACAACGGATCTACTCAGATACTACCTCGAATTGCTATCTCCACTAGCAGGGAAATCACGGCCCAAAATCTCCATTAGCGTATACAAGAGATGCTTCCCTATCTTTGGTACGCATGATAACATTTTGTGGTTCAAGATATGTTACAGGGATGGATGGCTACGTGGCACTTCGACTTAATAGATGTTTTGGGGCGGATATTAATTTGCATCAACATTCATCTTTATTTACATGGTACATATAATATAAAAGAGCAAAACCAAATATTCACACTTACTATTTCTTAGACAACTCGCTCAGAATATCCTTCACGAAAAAAACCCTCTTGCGACCCTGTCGTCCCCCGCGGGCGACAGGGCCATGACGCCGGCTCCCTATCACCAGAGCTCTCACCTCCTCCTCTCTCCCGCCATCGCCGGCATGCACATCGTCGGGCAAGGCCTATGCGGCGTCGACGCCGCCGGCCTTTCTGCCTCTCCTCGTACGGTGGAACTCGCGCGGGACGGGCCTCGTCTAGCGGTGCTCCTAGGCGGCGTCAATCCAACGAGGTGGCGGGAAGACCCGGCGTGGGCACGGGTTGACACCTACGCGGCGGCGTGGCCCTTGGTGGCAGAGCAGCATGGTGGTGATGGTTTGAGGCGGTTGCGCTCGTGCGGCCTAGATCTAGGCCCATCCAAGTCCTAGATGGGCTAGCGTGGGCCACCGGCGTAGGTGATGCTATATGGTAATTTTACAATTCAGCCCATATTCAATATGTAGTATCTATCATGAATAGAATAACAAAGAACTCACCATAGATAGAATGCAACTCATTATATACATATAGTACTTCTCAGTTAAACAAGTCCACAACTCACATAGACAGGTACATATATAATTAATTCAAACAACTACAAAAGATGCACTATCACGGTTATAGAGACCGCTTCGACTCTTAACTAGAATGAACAAACATCACCATCATAGAGTTTGTGTTGGCGAACATAATCTCCCCAGTTTGAGGTGAAACTGACAGTACCTTCATTATCACACTTTGCTTCAACTTGACATATAACATCTTGGCAACAAACACAGAACAAGTTGATGATTTATCCTTTAGATATGTAAGGCACCATATACTTACCGGCAAAATTGCATGAGAAGTACTACACATGAAAGTCATGAGCAATTAAATTCGTTATAGTACGTACCTAGAGTAATTAAGATTGGCGTTCTAGGCGTTGTTAAGTTCAAAGATGATTACTTTATTTCTTTTGTATATTATCGTTTTTTAGGGTGCAAACATAGTAAGGAATTTTTGATCTATAACTTCTAACAATTTTCTTCAGATTTTTTCCTTCTTTCCCTAGTCATGTTAACTTCATTGCTAAACCTATATTGCAAGGAATACTTCTTGAATGAAAGAATATTGGGACCTGAAACCAACTAAAAGAATATTGGTCATGTTAACTTTCATCGGCAGACCTATATATATCTAGATATATGTGTCTTGTGTTGGCAGAGCTGTAAACTAAAACAATTAAGTTTACCTCACATGGTCCAGGGCACAAGTTGTGGAAGCCGGGGAACTTTGTTAGTGTTGTTGTTCACCATTTCTATTGATTATAGCCAGCGAGAGTCGTGAAATTAAAAGGCATTAGATAAGGGCAGATTAAGATAGTGGCGTGTAAAGTGTGTGTACCCTCATCGAACTGTGGCAACACATAGATAATTAATTGAGCACCATTAGCTAACACATTAATTGAAGGAATTATATCTTATTATGGATATCAAGGCACAACAAACTAGAAAACAATGCTATACAAACAAACAGAATAGACTTGCTATCCACATGGGTAGCTACCTACCCATGGGTATACGGCGATTTAAACAACATGGATCAATTTTAGCATGTTTTTTGTAGTAGATCTGGTGTACAAAAGTGGTTTCAAAATTTTGGTTTAAATTTGTTTTGGTCAAAGTCAACGGTGGGGTTGATTTTTGCCATGTGAGTTGACTTTGACCAAAAAAAATTGAACAAAATTTCTGAAACCACTTTTGTACTCCAGAAATCCACATTCTACTAGAAAAACAACCTAAAATTGATCCATTTTAATCAAACCACGGTATACCCATGGGTGGGTAGTGAATGCACACTCTACAAACAAATCTTAATGTTGTCAAATAGAAACTATAGATTCGAGCGACTGGGGACATACAAATATGTAGCCGGACAACACGGTCGATCTCAACGCCACGTGGGAAGAAGATATCGTCCGGCTTGGCGGAGAGTTGTGCGCCACTGAGGAAGACGGTGCAGTCCCACATGCCAGAGAGGTTAGCGACCACAACAGAGAGGTACTCACCATCGAGGAAGACGGTGTGGTCCCGCGTGCCAGAGAGGTTAGTGCCACCATAGAGAGGTGGCTAGGGTTAGGATTAGGGGAAAGAGGGCTCGTGGTTGGTGTTGGATTTTTCGGATAAGGTTGAGAGAGACATGTGTGTGGGCTTAAGGGAAAAAACTATAAGGTTTAAATATGCCATCCTCTGCCTTATCGAATTTTTGTCAACTCAAATTGTCGCATATTCCCCAACATTATGTTTGATTAATATTTGATTATCAAGCCACCAAAAGAACACACTAAAATAGGGATATCAATAATTCGATATACGTTTGGGAATATCAGTACAAATGTACTTGTGATGATCTCTCATGGCATTACACTGATCTCCAAAACTGAAGAAGACACCAAAAGAAAACAACATATTACTATAATATACTACTGGATTAACTAGAACAAACTAAATACATCTAGTAGCAAGCCTCTCCAACCTATCCTTAATCTCATGCACCTAGGTTGAGAATTTAGCGCACCGCTCCCCATCGCTTCCATGCGATATCTTGTGTAACACCCCTGAGATCAGGGTTACACAAATCCCAGACCTTAGTCTGACATAAGCCTAACCTAAAGCTCGAGAGTATACAATGAGAGAATCGTTAACACAACAGTGACCTTAAGACACGAAAATTATTACAGCAAATTCGTAACTGATAAGAGAACCAAAATATTACAAGAAGAGGTCTCTTACCAGTAACATCAAATAATGGAAGGAAAATCATGCTATTAAGTATAGAAAACTTAACAAATGGCCTAAAAGGCCTGAAGCATAACGATGATGTCCTAGCACATAGATTCTAGGCTGCTGGCCGGAAACCCCAAGCTACTCGTCGGTGTTGATATCATACATAACTCATCTTTGGGGGACACCTACTGTTCTACAAAAGTATCAACAAATAAAGGGTGAGTAAAATGTGTACTCAGCAAGACTTATGGATGGTGGAGCTATTTTGCATAAAGCTATCTTTGTAAAACAAGGGATAGTAGAAGATCGAATACTCAGATCATTTTAAAAGGGGATAACAGAGCAACATCTCCAACTATAATGATCATCATATTTTGATATCCACCAAAACATCATCCTCATCTCTCAACTAGGATCACCCCATGTACCCTAAGGAAGCATCCTTAAGCACACATTGATCTACCAAGTTTTACGATTAGGTTAATATTCTACATGATCATCATGTTCCTTTCTAAGTCCTCCATAACCGTGGACACAGCTTTTCGAAAATATTAAACCCTGCAGGGGTGTACTACTTTACCTACACGTACCAATTGACTCTTATTTCCAGTAAATTTGCCCTCTTCCTTCGAAGACCGATAGAGGGTGGTTGACCATGACCTTCACCTTGCTTTCTCCGTGACCATGAGTCACACCCTAAGAAGGGTTCCTCTATAACGGGTCAAATCCTGAATCCATCCCTAGAGTTGTGAGGCGAGGTTGGTTTACCAAAGGATCCACCTCAAGAAACCCCGACCACGTCCCTATATGATGCACCTTCTCCCACCAAATCTTTCAAAATGTATTATATGCTTATGCTAAATAGAAAGCCACTACAAGAAATATTTCCTTCTGCAACGACTGGGCCCATCGGTCGTTGTAAAAGGCACGTCTTTCGCGATGAAATTCTCGGCTCGACCGTGGCTGATGGAAAACTTTTTTTTTGGATTCGCGCCCCTCTACTACGATGAAACCGCTAAAAACATGGACGAATCTCTACGGGTGCATGGCAGAAGTAAGATTTCTTCTTTCTCGCAAGATATTGACTCGCCGAAAAAAATTGCGTATGGGTCCTACACGTCAGTGACTCTAGCGGACCAAACTTTTCGGTCGCGCCTCCCTGATTTGAACTCTGTAACATTGTTTGATGCCTCTTATGTTTAGTCAAGATGCTGGGTACCACATGCCTACCTCTCATTAGAGAAATCCTGTCTATGATGGAAATTTTTTCTTCCCTGTTTCGAACTTGATAGCGTTTCTCAATGCATCTACCGTTTAATTAGGCTGCTAGGTGCCACATATCATCCTCACACTAGAATAAACATGTGCATGATGGATTGTTTTCATTGGCTCGTGCCTCCCTGATTTGAACTCGATAACGTTGCTCGATCTATCTGCCATTAATCAAGCTGCTGGGTCCCACATATCAGCCTCTCATTAGAAGAATCGTGTATGATGGAATTTTTTCCTTCCTCGCGCTGCCTTGTTCCAAGCTTGATATCGTTGCTCGCTGCATCAGCTATTTATTCAGGCTGGTGGGTCCCATATGTAAGCCTTACATTAGAAGAATCGTGTGTATGATGGAGTTTTTTCCCTCGCTCCTGCTACCCTGTTCCGAACTTGATAGCGCCGCTAGATGCATCTACCGTTTAATCACGCAGCTGGGCCCCACATGTCATCCTATCATTATAAGAAACATGTGTATGATGGATTTTTCCCTCGGTCGTGCCTCCGTGTTAATTTGATAGTGTTGCTTGGCGAATCTGCCATTTATTTAGGCTAGTGGGTCCCCTATGTCAGCATATCATTAGAAGAAACGTCTGCATGTTGGAATTTTTCTGGCTCACGCCTCTCTGTTTCAAACTTGGCAACGTTGCCTGATGCAGCTTTTGTATAAGGTCTCCCTGGTGGGTCCCACATCTTAGCCTCTCTGTAAATGAAACGTGCTACGATGGAGTTTTTTTGGCCACCTCGGTTGTTTTGACCTTGGTCTGTTACTAGGTCTCAGATGTCAGCCTCCTCTATGAAGGACACGTCTCTAGGATGGATCCCAGATGTCAGCCTCCATTTGAAAGAAACGTTCGTATGTTATCTTGGCAATATTGCTAGATGCAACAGTAGTTTATATGGGTCCTAGGTATAGACTTTTTTTAATGTTAATCTGCATCCGTTGCTGGGTCTCACATGCCAGCCTCCTCTTAAGAGTTCTACTAGCATGATGTATAATATTAAATCTGCGACCTATATGTTGTCCTAGAGTTACTCCTATAGCTCATCACTAGCTTCACATATTAAAACAAAAGTCATATCCCAAATAGGTGGTTTGATGATAGGAGCATGGAATAAAGCATATTTATGTTTATCAAAGTCTACAAGACATTTATCATCAAAATTAAATCTTACTCCCTTTTTGCAGAAGGTTAGTCAAAGGTTTAGAGATTCTAGAGAAATTTTCAATGAACCTTCTATAAAAATCCACATGACCAAGGAAACTTCTTATACCTTTTATATCCCTAGGTTGTGGCATTCTCTCTATTGCTTCAACCTTAGCTCTGTCTACTTCAATACCCTTACCGGATACCTTATGTCCAAAGACTATGCCTTCTTTGACCATAAAATGACACTTCTCGTAGTTTAGAATAAGATTGGTTTCTTCTCAATGCTGCAAAACTCATTTGAGATTATCCAAGCAACTAGTAAACGAGTTCCATAGATAGAAAAGTCATCCATAAATATTTCCATTATCAGTTCTATAAAATCCGCAAAAATAGCAGTCATGCATATTTTAAAAGTAGCTGGAGCATTACATAAACCAAAAGGCATGCGTTAGTAAGAATGTAAACCATAAGTACTAATGAAAGTTGTTTTAAGTTGGTCAACAGGATGAACAACTATTTGGGAAAAACCAGAGTATCCGTCCAAGTAGCAAAAATGAGTGTGGTTTGCTAACCTCTCTAAAGTTTGATCTATGAATGGTAAAGGATAGTGATCTTTCCTAGTTTCTTTATTCAATTTCCTAAAATCAATACACATCCTATGTCCAACAATAGTTCTAGTAGGTACAAATTCATTATTTTCATTAGGAACAATAGTAAAACCTCCCTTCTTAAGAACACAATGAGCAGGACTTACCCATTCACTTTCTTTTACATGATAGATTATACGTGCATCCAGTAGGCGTACTATTTCTTTTCTTACCACTTCCTTCATTTATGGATTCAGTCGTCTATTAATTTCTACAGCTGGTTTAGCACCTTCCTCCATGAATATTCGATGGACGGTTATCATGGGAATAATCCCCTTCAAATCATCCATTGAGTACCCAAAGGCCTTGCGATGCTCCTTAAGTACTTTCATGAGTTCTTCTTCTTCATCCCCTGAAAGTTTAGAGCTAATAATAATAGGATATTTATTTGTATTGTCCAAAAAATCTATATTTAATATTATATGGTAAAGTCTTCAATTCAGGGGATGGTAATTCCTCGTCCCCTCTTTTTTTGGCTCTTCAAAAGCCTCATCAGTTGGAGGCCCTAAAATGGGAAGCAAATCGAATTCACTTTATAATTCTTCTAGGGACTTGTCCTCCATAATTATTTCTTCAAAAATTGAGTCTTCATTTGTTTCTTCTTCTTGATTACTAAAGAAGAGAGATGCCATCTTCTCAATAGTTTTTCCTTTCTATTTTTCTTGTATTTATAGAGGTCTGTCTTTAAATTTGGAAAAGTGGAATTCTTTTTCCGCTTCCCCAAGCTTAAGAGACACAATCTCCTTTTTAAAATAAACTTTGGCACCTACATTGCTAAAAAATTTCTTCCAAATATAACTGGGCAAAGGGTGTCACCTAGCATGTCAACAACTACAAAATTGACAGGAATTTTTTTATTACTAGTTGTGATAGTTGCATCTTCAACTACTCCCATTGGAATTCTAAGAGTTTTATTGTCTAACATGATTGTTATATCAGTATTCTCTATTGTAGATGGTATTATCTCTTCTTTTATTTCTAAATAAAAATCATAAGATATAACATTAACTTCGGTGCCAAGGTCACATAAACCATAATGCGAGGTTTCTTTAAATATGCAAGTAAGAATAGGCCTCCCCACATCTTTTACCTTAATTTTACCTTCAATTAGTATAGAAGTCTCTTTATCAAGTTCAACTATGTTGCATTGTGCATACATAGCCATAATTGCTTCCTTGGTTACCTCTTCATCTTTGGTTTCATCCAGATGTTCTTCAACTTCTGGCACACTTTCCTCTTCCTTCTTCTCCTGTACTTCTTTGACATGTTCATATTCCAAAGTATGCTTCTGCGTAGTGTTAGGGAAAGGTATTTCATACATTGGTTCTAGGGAGGCCAATGTTGCTTTAACTTCTCTTTTCATCTCAGGTTCGGGTGGTTGATCATACTTGACCGAACCCTCTTTTGGGGCTTTGATGTGTTTTGTAAAACCTTTAACAACATGCAACACAAGATCTGAATCTAAATAAAGTTCTTTAGATAATTCATTAACATTGCCCTTTTTATTATAGTCATGAATACAATCATAATCTATTTCTATGCCTCCTTCGCTTCCTAGACCAAAATTCCATGAAACTCTATGATCCTGAATTCTATTAAGTAAAGACCAAGCTTTAGTTATGGAGATTCATAAAATCTCCTCTCGCGCAAGAGTCTAGTTCAATTTTATTAGGTTCAATTAAACTTCCATAAATGATATGCAATAAATACCATTCAGGCAAATCATGATGAGGACATTGATTAAGTAAATCTTATATAAGCTCTTACTAGTCCTTCATTAGGACGGTTCCTCCAAGTCATTATAAGATGCCTGATTCCAAAAGACTTTGATAATGGATAATACTTGGATAGAAACTCACAAGCTAAATTATCCCAGGTAGTAGTGGCTTCTAGGGGTAAAGATCTATGCCATTAGAGAGTTGTGCTAGTCAAAGTCTAAATAAAGAGTTTCAGCCTTACCTCATTAGCAGTATACCTCGGTAATTGAAAAGTGCCACATATATCCTTGAAGAATGCAATATGCTCATATGGATCAGGATATTCTTCATCTCTAGTAAATTGCTTCTTGTGTAGAATACCAAGTAGTAGCTAGAGGATTTATTTCAAAGAATCTTGTCTTCTCATTGGAGTTGTCTCTTTTATTAATATCATAGGGCTTCCCAAAGTGGCTGAGTAGGTTAACACTAGTCAAATGCTAAAAATCCATCATGTTGGTGGAAACCTGTAACTCAAAACAAAACTTAGCGAGACTAAAATAAATAAGCAAAAACTAAAATACCTACAGTGCTTAGCTCCCCGACAACGATGCCAGAAAATAGATTGATGACTTCAAGTGCACAGATCGTTGGTAGCTAATTTCGAAATAAAGATATCGATCCCATAGGGAGAAGGAGTTTGAAGTCTAATAACTCTTGAATTAAATACTAAAATAGTAATGCTAAATAACATTCTAAGTAACAAGATAAAATGTTAGTGTTATGTAAAAATGTGTTTTGGGGTTTTTATATAAGAGAACAATAAGTAAAGTAAAACAAACTGAATACAGAAAGTAAGTATCACGTATGTAAAAGAGATTTGAAACTGCAATGGGAAAAGGCGTTCTCAGGGAGTAGCGGATACACCTTTAGCATCATAAAGGGGTTAAGGTAAAGATTATTATCATGAACATTCTCATCTATGTATGTGTGGGAAGAACTCCGTATTTGGATGAATAGGCAACAACCACTGCTTACATCATCCTCATGACATCAATCGAATTACTGCGCTATTAAGGGACTTTATCCCATAGGATGTATCCCATGGCATGGATAGTGTTCCGTGAGTTTCCTCAGTTCCCAAGTTAATACGTAAGGAGTGCCAACAGCTTTATAGTCACTGTAAGTGCTAGCACACCTCTGTCTACCAACAAGTAGTTCCCTCCATCAAGTCCCCACAAGAGGCAAATATTGAGAGGTCGACTTCTCCCAACATCAAGATGAAGACAATCTAACGCATGGTCACAGTGATGAATATCTTATTTCAATCTCATGCTAGGGTTTTGTAACACCCTTGGATTGGCCCTATACATGTTTTAGCGATTCCTGCCAAACCCGCATAGAAACGATTTAAGGTGCCCACCAGGCACTTTCGTGAGGGTGGAAAACGAAGTAACACCATTACACATTAGTCCACGATGGAACCCACATAATAGATATATACAACAACGACTCCATGAGTTAAGAATACATATATACAGTACAAAGATCCAAATCACCTTGAAAACAATACACCGCCCGAGTATGGACAAGATGCAAATTAGGCTAAGATCCTGATAGAATAACCAATGGCGTCCATAACCCTGCCCAGGCCAATCCAGAAGGTTAACCCTGCTAACGACATCGATCTCAAAACATGCTTAAACAAAAGGGGTGCCGGCAAAGGGCAAAATAAAAAGAGAGCAGTCAGTACTGAGGCCAGTACACGACAAGTCTTAGAATTCAGCGATCCTCGCCTACATAGGTATGGTGGAATAAAGCGGCAGCGAAGCATGCACTAAATAACCAATAGAGACTCGATACAATTGTCGTCTATCAGAGAGGGATAATAAGGACCTATTCGAAACCAAGTAGATACTACCACCAAACATACCCATCCTGGTATTCCCCCTCGAGACCAAATGAGGAAGTCATGCCGAGGAAACTCACATGGTTGGCAGTTTTATCCATTCATTGCATGGTGGTTGGATCTTCTAGTCATATTGAATACAAGTCATATTATAACAGTAAACTTTAGTTATAGTTGTCTATGATCAAGAACTTGAGGGGTTCGCAGCATAGAAAACAAAAAAATTCCTATGATGGGAACAACTATGTACCAAGATCTATCTACTAGATACAAGCAACAAGTGGATATACATCCATAGAATACATACCCTCTAAGACCGAATAGTGTTAACGAGGTTGTACTCGTGGATGATGTAGTCGAAGGCTTGTCGATCTCAAGATCGTGATGAAGTTCATCTGGTCCAGCACCATCAAGTCCAGCACCGCAAAGCAGTGGTACATCCGTGATTGCACACACGTCCGGGTACCCCAACAACCTCCGCGCCCTCTCTCCAGCGAAGCAGCGGAAGCAACAAATCCTTCCAGAAAAATCCACCGGGAACATGTATCTCGCTGATCCGAGACCATGGGGAAATTCTAAAGGGGGAAGAGAGATCCTTCACGAGGAGGTGTACTTTGAGAGGAGGAGAGGGAGGCCTTTTATAGGGAGAGGGGGCACACAAGGGGCATGGCGCCTAGCCATGGTGGCTGACCCCACCTCTTCCACATTCATGTGGGTGGATCTCCCACTTAAAATGAAAAGCCTCCACTCACATAAACATGCATCCACTCAAAAATCCACTCACATGCATTAAATTTCCACCAAATTTAATGCAAGCTCTCCTTTAAATAAAACTCTTTTATTTATTTATTAATAATTTTGTTAATTACTATAATTAAAAAACAGTCACATAAAACCCTTATAACATTTCAATTTCACATGCAGAACCAGTTTCAGCAATTTCAACCGAAACAATTTCGGTGTCTAGTGAAATAAATTCCTGCGCTTTCTTTTTCTTTCTCTGGCATATCATTTACTCTGAATGGTGTCGGTATCCCTTAAGCGTGTCACCCTACAATTCACGAATAATGTAGATATGATCGAGACCCCTCTCCGATCCATAATCAGCAGGACTTGGAGATTCGTATTGACTCCCACACATTCAACGATGACTTCTGTGATCGTGTGAACCTTATACGCATGTAACTCAATACCTTTGTCTCGCGATATATTACATGCCCGAGATTTGATCATCGGTATCCCCATACCTATTTTGATCTCATTACCGACATGTACTCTTTTCTCGTTCCCGTGATATAACATTACAGTGATCAAATCACTTGCTTGCAAGCTAACTAATGTAGCATCACCGAGAGGGCCCAGAGTATATCTCTCTGCCATCGGGATGGACAAATTCCACTCTTGATCCATGAGCCTGAACATAATACCTTTGTAGCACTGAACCCATCTTTATATTCACCCTGTTAAGGTGTGATGTTTGATGTTATCAAGATACTCTTCCGGTGTTAGTGATTGACATGATCTCATGGTCTAAGGACTAAGATTACTTCGTATGATGTTATAGCAATATAAACACAACGAACTTGATCGTAATGCTATACTTCGGATGAATGTTCATCACACCATTCCAATAATATTGTGACCTCGTTATTAACAACATCCAATGTCCATGATCAGGAAACCTTTGATCATCTTGTTAATCAACGAGCTAGTTTATAAGAGAGGCATAACTAGGAACTTTATTTTTGTTTATTAAACACACATGTATTAATGTTTCCGTATTAATACAATTATAGCATGCAAAATAAACATTTATCATAAATAAGGAATACTATAAAAACCACTTTATTATTGCCTCTCGGGCATATTCCCTTCAGTCTCACCAGTTTAGAAACTTTGCATATTGAACACCTATGGCTTTCTGGTGTTCCATATAAATGATTGCAAGTGGTGAACATAATCTACAGATCTGATGCTTTCAGGTCCGTGTGTATTTGCATGTCTTTGCGTCTTCACGCACCACTCATTCTCCAATGAGATGACATTGTATAAATTTGGTCTTTTGGTGAGACCTTTAGTTCCTTGAGGTTAAATCATGTTGATACTATTGTCGTACAATATATCTTTAGTGTTAGCCCTTTGCGAACCACACCTTAGTTTGATAACAAACTACTTGACACAAATGCCCTCCTTTGATGCTACAGTAGCAGGCATATACTTAGCCTTTTGTTGTAGTCTCCGTCACAATGTCTTAACTTTGTAATTCATCCAAATCCGTCATGGAAACTCCTTTCCATTTCATTGTTCCACCCATAGTTTAAATTGAGATAAAATTAATTTGTATCTTGTGACAAAACTAGTAACAGTGTAACTCTTTATAATGAACTATTTCTAATTGTTTGTCACCTCTACACAAATATATTCTTAATTCTTCCAAAAGATCATAAGAATTTCTTTACTATCGTCCAATGGTCATTTTATGATTCATTCTGGTATATTCTCATAACACTTAGAGCATAGGACATATCTGGATGTGTACATATCATGGTATGATTGATCAAAACATTCTTGTGATTTCATTCATCAACTGTCAAAGCACTTGAATCTTGTTTCACTTATCAAGTGTCGATACACTTGAATCTTGATTCAATTATTTTCCATGCGACAAGATCCTTTTCTCGTCGTTTCTATATTGAACCCCTTCAATATCTCATATATATACGTTTGGCATGACCATATGAGCGTCACTTTCTATCCATGTAGACATTCATGCTAAATATTCGGGTTTTGCCTAAGTCTTTCATCGAAATGAAATTCTTAACCTTTGTCAATTAAAGATACATCATTTCTAATCAACAAGATGTCCTCCACATAATGTATTAGAAATATGTCTCAGATCTCCAACTTAATTTCTTGCAAATGCAAGCATCTTCATCGTCTCCTAATGAAAACTCCTTTCACAGTTTCATCACGGTGAAGATTGCAACTCCACGATGCTTACTTCAACCATTGAAGTTTGCATGCCCTTTTTAGCATCATTTGAATTAACAAAACCCTTTGGATTGTGTCATGCACACGTCCTAGGTAACCATTCTATTAGAAGAACTTTGTTTTATTTATTCATCTATCATATACCAAATTATATGTAGTGGTTGCTACTTTAATCCGTCTAGACTAAATATCGCTTATGAAAGATCAAATCTTGTCATAGTCAACTCCTTGAACATTATCGTAAAATAATTTACGACATGTCGACTATTTCATAGATGTGAAACATCCATGTATGTTTATCTATAGATTGAAATACGACCGATAGGTTTTTACACCTTTTCGGAGGGTCTTCCAAGTTCAAAAAACTTGATTTCTCGTGTACGGAACTATCACGGATTTTATGTCTTGAAGCCATTTGACGGAGTCAGTGCCCATCATCACTTCTTTGCATGTAGTCGGTTCATCATTGTCAAACAACAATGATTTACTCTCAAATCTTGGCATTTGATTGTTTATCCGACCTACTTGGTTCAATACGAACTTAGACCTCTGTGAGCACAACCTTTAAGGCACGTGAGCCATGAGCATTGTGGCTGCCTCTGGAACATTTTTCGGCGTTGTGCAACTCAGCACATACAACTAAGGTTCGTTAACCTTATCAAAGTTCTATTGTCCTCCCACTTAACTTTTGCAAAAAAATTCTTTTTCAAGCGACAAACCTTTTTGTCCTCGGTGTTATGGAGGAATACCCAATGGTTATTCAAAATAACCTACAAAGACATGCTCATCTGACTTTGGTTGTAAACATCTTACTTATGATTACCAAAATTTAAGACAGGACAACTTTTGTTTTACCCCAAACCATAACTTACATGGTGTCATTTCAACGGATTAAGATGGAGCTATTTTCAGTGTAAAAGCGGTAGTCTCTAAAGCTTTAATCTTTTAAAACATAATGATAGTTTTATAAATATCACCTTTGATCCAACCATGTCAAACAAGGTTTCATTACAAATCTCAAACACTCCATATTCCTATGGTGTTTCGGAAGATGTAAATCTAGGTTTTTTGCTTAACTTGCAACTCAAATAATTCCCTTTATGATAAAATCATAAATTATTTATTTTCTTGTTACAATGATTTTCCACTTCATCTTGAAAGTCTTTGAACGTTTTTCAAATATTTCATACTTCTTTCTCATTAAGTGAATATTCACTCAAATTTCCAGAGAAAGCATATGAAGTTAAAATCCATCACTTACGATTACACATAATGGACTACATACATCGATATGTATAAATTCCAATAATTTAGTCGATCATTCTTCTTTGGCCTTTGAACGAAGTTTTAATTATCCGAGGGAAGTCTCACAAGTGTCACTTGATCAAATCAAAGAATCCAAAAATCCATGAATATGGAGTTTGTTCATGTTTTCTTTCCAATATAATTTAAACAGCGATGTCACTTCGTAAGTGATCTTCCAATCATTTGTCTTGCGACATTTTAGCATTAGTTTTTATGGATGCGATTTCTCCAACTAGATTTGTAAATCATCCATCTTATATGGAATATGGTAATTATTTGAACAATCTTTGTTCTCATAATTGTAGGGGTTCGTAGCATGGAAAACAAAAATTTTCTATCGCATACAAACAAACAAGCCAAGATCTATCTACTAGATTGTAGCAACGAGTCGATAGAGGAACTTACCCTCGAAGATTCCAAAGCGGTTAACGAGAGTAGATTCTCGTGGGTGATGTAGTCGTACACTTGCCGATCTCAAGATCGCATAGACGATCCTTCCGGCGCTGCGTTCGGCGCTCCATGATCGGTCACACGTTCGGTACTGACGAAGACCTTCCTCTCCTTGTTCCAGGCAGTAACGGAGGTTGTAGTACTCTCCTCGTGATTCCGGCGACTGGCGTGGCAGGAAGTAGAGGGAGATCCCATGAGGCCTTAAGCCGGTGCGAGTATGGTGGAGTATGAGAGAGCTTTAGTGGTCTAGTATTTAGACACACCAATTAGAAGGCTCTAAACCGAAGGCTAGGGCAATTAGAAGCTCTAAACCAAAACGGCTCTAAACCGGAGGCTGTGGCTAGGGTTTAGATTTAGAGGATAGGAACTTGTGTGTGCTAGGAGGGAGCCCTGCCCCTCCTTATATAGGTGGAGGGGTGGCCGCACCATGGGGAGGGAGTGGAGTCCCTCCCCAACTCGGCTTGGAGCTGGCCGCCGGTTGGAGGAGGTCTCCCTCCCCAACTCGGTTTCCCACTCCTCCTCTTTTCCACTTTCCAATTTTAGCCGTTTGACTTTTCAAACTTGCTATTTGACTTTTCAATTTAGGATTCAATTTAATCCTTTATTTGGAACAGCGAGAACACTTAGTACATGATGCAATTATTCCAATATGCAATGACACATTCATGTACCCCTTCCCCTCCGGAGTCTTGGGACATTAGGAACCTTCTAGAACATTCCCGATGAAAACAGGAATCATTCCCGAACTCAAAGCGGGACTTTCCTTATATGACTCTTATTCTCCGGACCATTCCGGATCACCTCGTGATATCTGGATCTCATCCGAGACTCAACAACATTCGGTCTCTTTCTCATACCATAACTACTCAAACAACGTCGAATCCTTAAGTGTGTCTCCCTACGGTTCGTGAATTATGCGGACATGATCGAGACACTTCTCCGATCAATAACCAATAGAGGAATCTGGAAATTCATATGGCTCCACATATTTCTCGATTACTTTGCGATCGAATGAACCACTTACATACGATACCAATTTCCCTTTGTCTCACGATAGTTTACTTATCCAGGGTTTTGATCGTCGGTATCTCGCATACCTAGTTCAACCTCGTTCTTGATAAGTACTCTTTTCTTGTTCCGTGGTATGTGATCCCTTGTGATCCAGTCACATGCTTGCAAGCTAATTGGATGACATTCCACCGAGAGGGCCCAGAGTATATCTATCCGTCATATGGATGGACAAATCCCACTCTTGATCCATGTGTCTCAACCAATACTTTCCGAACACTCAATGCCACCTTTATAGCCACCCTGTTACGGTGTGGTGTTTGATGTCATCAAAGCATCCTTCCGGTAAAGGTGATATGCATGATCTCATGGTCGAAGGAATTAGGTTACTATGTATCAGAAAGCTTATAGCAAATGAACTATATTAAATGACTTGATCTTTATGCTATGCTTTAACTATAGGAGTATGTCCATCACATCATTCTCCTAATGATATGACCCTGTTGTTAATAACATGTCTATGTTCATGATCAGGAAACCATGATCATATATTAACCAACAAGCTAGTTTAACAAGAGGCTTTACTAGGGACTCTTTTATGTTTACAAATCACACAAGTATTAATGTTTCCTGTTAATACAATTATAGAATGGTATGTAAACATTTATCATAAGTATGAAGATATGATAATAACCACTTTATTATTGCCTCTTGGGCATATCTCCAACAGTCTCCCACTTGCACTAGAGTCAATAATCTAGTTTCAAACCTTTGTGTATTCAACACCTATGGCTTTCCGGTGTTGTATGTACACTATTGCTAGTGGTCAACTGATCTCCGGATCTGACACTTCCAGGTCCGTGTGTAATTGCATGTCTTTGCGTCCCTACGCATCACTCATTCTCTAATGAGATGGCTTTGTATAAATTTGGTCCTTTGGTGTGACCTTTAGTTCTTTGGGGTTAATAACATGTTGATAACATTGTCGTACAATATATATTCATATTACTATCCCACTTTGAACTACACCTAGTTTGATAACAAACTACTTGACACAAATGCCCTCTTTTGCCGCTATAATAGCAGTCATATACTTAGCCTTTTGTTGTAGTATCTGTCACAATGTCTTAACTTTGGAACTCATCCAAATCCATTATGGAACTTACTTTCCATTATATTGTGCCACCCTTAGTTTAGATTGAGATAAACTTAATTTGTACTTTGTGACAAAACTAGTATCAATGTAATTCATTTACAATGAACTAACCATCTATTTGTCACTTTTACAAATAATATACTCTTAGTTCTTCCAAAAGATCATAAGAATATCCTTACTATCATCCAATGATCATCTTATGAATCATTCTGGTATATGCTCACAACATTTAGAGCATAGGACATATCTGGATTTGTACATATCACAGTATGATTGATATAAATATTCCTTGTGATTTCATGCATCAAGTATCAACCTATACTTGAATCTTTATTTCACTTACCAAATGTCAATACACTTGAATATATCATCAATATTGAACTCATTCAATCCTTTTTGTGCGACAAGAACCTTTCTTGTAGTTTCTATATTGAACTCATTCAATATCTCATCTATGTACTTCTGGCACAACCATATTGGCGTCTATTGATGCCAAATATCTGGGTTTTGCCTAAGTCTTTCATCTGGATGAAATTCTTAATATGTGTTAATAAAAGATACATTATTTCCAATCAACAATATGTCTTCCACATAATGTATTAGAAACATGTCTTAGCGCTCCCACTTAATTTCTTGCAAATGCAAGCATCTTCATTGTCTCTCATGAAATTAAACTCTTTTAACAGTTTCATCATAGTGAAGATTCCAACTCTGCTATGCTTACTTCAACCATTGAAGTTTGCATATGCTTTTAGCATCCTTTGAATTAACAAAACCCTATGGACCGTGTTATGCACATGTCCTAGGTAACAATTCTATTAGAAGAACTTGTTTTGTTTATTCAACTACCACATAACAAAATTATATGTAGTGGTTGCTACATTAATCCGTCTAGACTAAATATCGCTATGAAAGATCAAATCTTGTCATATACAACCTTTGAACATTGTTGTGAACTCTTTCCCAACATGTCGACTTTTTCATAGATGTGTAACATCCATGTCTATTTATTTATAGATCCAAACACGACTGTAAGGTCTTACACCTTTCTCGAGGGTCCTTCAAGTTCAAAACTTGGTTTCTCATGTATGGAACTATCACGGATTTTATGGCTTCAAGCCATTTGACGGAGTCAGGGCTCATCATCGCTTCTTTGCATGTAGTCCGTTCATTATTCTCAAATAATGATTCAACCCTCAAATCTTGGTATTTGATTGTTTACTCGACTTACTTGGTTCAATAGAAACTTTGACCTTCGTAACCACAACCTTTGAGGCACGTGAGCCATGAGCATTGTTGCTGCCTCCGGAACACTTTTCGGCGCTGCGCAACTTTGCACATATAACTAAGGTTCTTTTAACCTTATCAAAGTTCCATTGTCCTCCCACTTAACTTTTCACGAAAAATTCCTTCTCAAAGAAACTTGACGTTCTAAGTGACAAACACTTTTGTCTCCGGTGTTTATGGAGGAATACTTAACAGTTATACAAAGACAGGTTCATCCGACTTTGGTTGCAAACATCTTTCTTATGTATAGCATACCAATGTTTAAGAAAGGACTACTTGGGTTTTATCCCAAACCATAACTTTATATGGTGTCATTTCAACGGATTATGATGGAGCTCTTTTCAGTGGAAAAACGGTAGTTTCTAAAGCTTTTAATCTTTAAAACATAATGGCAGTTTTATGAATTACACCTTCGATCTTACCATGTCAAACAAGGTTTAATTACATATCTCGAACGCTCCATACTCTTATGGTGTTTCGGGAAATGCAAATCCACGGAACGATTCCTTAAATCTTTGGTATTATGCTAAACTTGTAACTCAAATATCTTCCTTTATGATCTTATCATAAACTATTTATATTCTTGTTACAATGATTTTGCACTTCATCTTGAAAGTCTTTGAACTTTTTCAAATATTTCACACTTCATCCTTATTAAGTAAATATTCATATATTCACTCAAATTTTCGAAGAAAGCATATGAAGTTGAAATCCATCGCTCTTGACTACACATAATGGACTTCGTACAACAATATGTACAAGTTCCAATAAGCTAGTCTTTCGTTCCCTTTCAGCCTATGAGCGAAGTTTTAATTATCTCTAGGAAAGTTTCACAAGCATCATTTGATCAAAAATCAAAAGACTCCAAAATTCCATACATATGGAGTTTCTTCATGTTTCTTTCCAATATAATTTAAACGGCGATGTCACTTCCTAAGTGATCTTTCAATCAATTTGTCTTTCGACATTTTTAGCACTAGTTTTATGGATGTGATTTATCCAACGAGATTTGTAAATCATCCATCTTTTATGGATTACGGCAATTATTTGAACAACCCTTTTGTTCTCATAATACCTGATAAAACAAATCTTGAAGGCAAGCTTTGATGTTTAACGAGCAACACAATAACCCTTTATTTTGTTCTCGATGGACATCATCACATATTCTTTTGCTAGTTACTTAGGCCATTGTAGTTCATGAATTGTGTTGTTTCGTATGACGATTCATACCAACAAATTCAGTATCAAATACTTAAGAACCACATTGTTTAATAAGCAAAGAATATATCCATAACATGTATATCATCTATATACTTAAACTAAACAATTCTAGTCTTTTCTTTTCTGCCATATATTTATGAGATTCTCTTTTAGTATTTCCTTTTCTTTTGAAAGAATCTATCAACATCAATAGTGGAGTCATACATATGACACATAGTCCAAAGCGTGTATAGTTAAATACCAATGTCTTTGGACTTGCACTTTGAAGTAGATTACCCTTATCAAATGTTTGGTATTCTTTCAAATTCCTTTCTTTAGTAATCTCTTGGTGTAGTAAACATTTTACCTACATCAAATATTCACCCTCATCATGGTATTATCCATGATTAAACTACTTTTAGCTTGTAACGGTGAATTGCGAGTATAATGTTGCTCTCCAAAACCTTTTGGAGGATTAGGACAACTAGTGTCTCCAACCTTTTGCAAATTCTCATCAAACATGAGAACATGACTTTTGCCATATTATACTCTATCATGTTGCAACCAAAACTTCGTTTCAGATATCACAATATCTTCCACACATCATGGTTTCTGAAACAACTCTTTCAGATCCTAGATAACCTTGATATTAAGATAATCCTTTGAATATCAAGAATCATGGAGACAAACATGATACTCATATACTAACTCTTGGAATTGTCACTCTTGATTTAATACCAATTATTAAACTTCATGGAGTAACCGGAACTTACTGAAAGTTTGCAATAGGACTTTTAAACTTTAGATTAACACTTCAAAACAATACGATACCAGTTCGTAAAGTAACTAACCAGAATTCTATAGTTCTATCATCTCAATAATAACTAAGCGCTAGGTGGTAAACGGATGCCAATGACTACAACAACTATGCAAATTCACTTTGATTTAATATATGATAAATTGAGTTCTAATTAATAATTAAATTAATCTATGTGAACTCCCACTCAAAACAATATCCCTCACATTGTTTTAGTGATCACACGAACCAAATCCACCATATCAAAACCGATCATCACGAGAGTTGATATAGCTTCAATGGCGAACAATCAACATGTTCATCATATCTACTATATGACTCATGCTTTACCTTTCGGTGATCCGTGTTCCCGAGACCATGTCTGTACATGCTAGGCTCGTCAAGATCAACCTTAGCTTCCGCATGAGCAAATCTGGCTTGCTCACGTTGTATACACTTGCAGAATCTAACACACCCGATCATCACGTGGTGCTTCAAAACAACAAGCTTTAGCAACGGTGCATACTAAGGGTGAACACTTTTAGAACTTGAAATTTATGTGCATGAGGGATCATCTTATAATGCTACCGTCGTCTACTAAGCAATACAAGATGCATAAAAGGATTATCATCACATGCAATTCATAATATGTGATATGATATGACCTTTCTTCTTGTGCTTCTGATCTCCATCTTTAAACACGAACATGATCTCCATCATCACCGGCATTGTATCAAGGTCAATGACGCCGCTCCATGGTTGACGTCCACCAGCTTCAACTATTACAACTACTTTGAATAGACACGCGGGTCTTAACAGAATTTAAAGACAACCATATGGCTCCTGCCGGTTGCCAACTTACAATAAGGAACATTGCATACATCAAATATAATCACAATCATGGCCATATCACATCACAGCACACCCCTGCAAAACAAAGTTAGACGCCTCTAATTTTCTTTGCATATTTTACGTGGTTTGGGGCTTTCAATAAGTGTCGCTCTAACTTACGAACAAGAACCACAACATTGATACTAGTATTGTTGATCACCCGTTGTAAATTGGATCTTTACTATGCTAGGAGAAACAGGCACCCGCAAAGCCACTTATGCAATACAAGTTGCATGTCAAGCGTGGAGCAAGTCTCATGAACGATGTCATGTAAGGTTAGCCCGGGCCGCTTCATCCCAACATACCGCAAGATGCAAAGTACACAAGAAGCAATCGACAATAAAAGCATCAACGCCCACAATGACCATTGTGTTCTACTCGTGCAACAGATCTACATATAGACACGGCTCGATACCCTTTGTAGGGGTTCGTAGCATGGAAAACAAAAATTTTCTATCGCATACAAACAAACAAGCCAAGATCTATCTACTAGATTGTAGCAACGAGTCGATAGAGGAACTCACCCTCGAAGATTCCAAAGCGGTTAACGAGAGCAGATTCTCGTGGGTGATGTAGTCGTACACTTGCCGATCTCAAGATCGCGTAGACGATCCTTCCGGCGCTGCGTTCCGGCAGCGCTCCCGCTGTCGGTCACACGTTCGGTACTCGACGAAGACCTTCCTCTCCCTTGTTCCAGCAGGCAGCGGAGGTTGTAGTACTCTCCTCGTGATTCCGGCAGCACAACGGCGTGGTACCGGAAGTAGAGGGGAGATCCCGCAGGGCTTCGCCTTAAGCCGGTGCGAGTATGGTGGAGTATGAGAGAGCTTTATTGGTCTAGGATTTAGACACACCAATTAGAAGGCTCTAAACCGAAGGCTAGGGCAATTAGAAGCTCTAAACCAAAACGGCTCTAAACCGGAGGCTGTGGCTAGGGTTTAGATTTAGAGGATAGGAACTTGTGTGTGCTAGGAGGGAGCCCTGCCCCTCCTTATATAGGTGGAGGGGTGGCCGCGCCATAGGGAGGGAGTGGAGTCCCTCCCCAACTCGGCTTGGAGCTGGCCGCCGGTTGGAGGAGGTCTCCCTCCCCAACTCGGTTTCCCACTCCTCCTCTTTTCCACTTTCCAATTTTAGCCGTTTGACTTTTCAAACTTGCTATTTGACTTTTCAATTTAGGATTCAATTTAATCCTTATTTGGAACAGCGAGAACACTTAGTACATGATGCAATTATTCCATATGCAATGACACATTCATGTACCCCTTCCCCTCCGGAGTGCCGGACATTCCGGAACCTTCTAGAACATTCCCGATGAAAACACCGGAATCATTCCCGAACTCCGAAACGGGACTTTCCTGATATGAATCTTATTCTCCGGACCATTCCGGATCACCTCGTGATATCCTGGATCTCATCCGAGACTCCGAACAACATTCGGTCTCTTTCTCATAATACCATAACTACTCAAACAACGTCGAATCCTTAAGTGTGTCTCCCTACGGTTCGTGAATTATGCGGACATGATCGAGACACTTCTCCGATCAATAACCAATAGAGGAATCTGGAAATTCATATGGCTCCCACATATTTCTACGATTACTTTGCGATCGAATGAACCACTTACATACGATACCAATTTCCCTTTGTCTCACGATAGTTTACTTATCCGAGGTTTTGATCGCTCGGATCTCGCATACCTAGTTCAACCTGATAAGTACTCTTTTCTCGTTCCCGTGGTATGTGATCCCTTGTGATCCAGTCACATGCTTGCAAGCTAATTGGATGACATTCCACCGAGAGGGCCCAGAGTATATCTATCCGTCATATGGATGGACAAATCCCACTCTTGATCCATGTGTCTCAACCAATACTTTCCGAACACTCAATGCCACCTTTATAGCCACCCTGTTACGGTGTGGTGTTTGATGTCATCAAAGCATCCTTCCGGTAAAGGTGATATGCATGATCTCATGGTCGAAGGAATTAGGTTACTATGTATCAGAAAGCTTATAGCAAATGAACTATATTAAATGACTTGATCTTTATGCTACGCTTTAACTATAGGAGTATGTCCATCACATCATTCTCCTAATGATATGACCCTATTGTTAATAACATCTCTATGTTCATGATCAGGAAACCATGATCATATATTAACCAACAAGCTAGTTTAACAAGAGGCTTTACTAGGGACTCTTTTATGTTTACAAATCACACAAGTATTAATGTTTCATGTTAATACAATTATAGCATGATATGTAAACATTTATCATAAGTATGAAGATATGATAATAACCACTTTATTATTGCCTCTTGGGCATATCTCCAACAATAATACCTGATTTAAATAAGGATTATTAAAACAAATCTTGAAGGAAAGATTTGATGTCAACAAGAAATACAAACAACGGTTTGTTTGTTTGCGATGAACATCATCACATATTCTCTTGCTAGTTACTTAGGCCATTGTAGTTCATGAATTGTGTTGTTCTGTATGATATTTCATACCAACCAATTCGGTACCAATACTCAATAACCACATTGTTTAACAAGCAAAGAATACAACCATAACATGTATATGATCTATATACCTAAACTAGATATTTCCAGTCTTTTCTTTCCTACCAAATATATTTTATAGATTCCGTTTCAGCATTTCCTTTCCTTTTAAAAGAATCTATCAACATAAAAAGTGGCGCCATATACATGACACATAGTCCAAAGCGTGTATATTCAAATACTAATACCTTTGGACTTGCACTTTGAAGTATATCACCATCATCAAATGAATGGCGTTCTTTCAAAATACATTCTTTAGTAATCTTTTAGTGTCGTAAACACTTTACATAAATCTTCCATTCATCCTTATCATGATGACTTTCATGATCAAGATAATGTAGCTTATAAAGGCGAATCATGAGTATAACATTACTTTCCAAAACCCTTTTGGATGATTAGGATGTCTAGCATCTCCAACCTTTGCAAATTCTCATCCAATATGAGAACATATATTATACTCTATCATATTGCAACCAAAATATTGTTTTAGATATCGTTATATCTGTCACACATGATGGTTTCTGAAATAATTCTTTCAGCTCCTAGATAATCTCGATATTTAAATAGGGAATCATGGAGGCAAACATGATACTTTAGATACTAACACGGGAATTGTCACTATCGATTTAATACCAATTATTAAACTTCACGGAGTAAACAAAGTTTACTGAAAGTTTGCAATAGGACTTTAAACTTTAGATTGACACTCAACATAATACGATACCAGTTCATAAAGTAAATATCTAGAATTCTATAGTTCTATTATCTCAATTACAACTAAGCATAAGGTGGTGAACGAATGCCAATGACTACAACAAATTATGAAAATTCACATTGATTTAATTTATGATAAATTAAGTTCTACTAATCCAAATTAGAAATGAACTCCCACTCAAAAACGACATCCCTCATGTCTTTTTGGTGATTACGTGAACCAAATCCACTACACCAAGTCCGATCATCACGTGAATCGGTGTAGCTTCAAAGGCGATCATCAAATGGGCATCATATCTTTCATATGGATCATGCTTAACCTTTCGGTCCGTGTTCCGAGGCCATGTATGTACATGCTAGGCTCGCCAAGTAAGAACCTTAATATTCGCGAGTGTGAACTGTCTTACACCTAAAATATGATCGTGGATCCATGAACACTCGATCATCACGTGATGTCTTAGAGAGAAAAAACATAATCGGTGCATACTTAAGGGAGAACACATTTTTATCTTGATATCTAAATGAGGGATCATCTTATTATGCTAATAAAATGCCAAACAAGCAATATATGCAACAAACATCACATGTTAATAAGTGAATTGATATGGTTCTTGCACTTGATCTCCATCATGTGCATCGTGGTATGATCCTTATGTGTAAGGCCAAGGTCTAAGGAACTTACATGTTATATGTGTTGTAAGAGTATTGACTTATACTTTTACTTACAACATCACCATATCATGACACTAGCCCAGCAACAATCTAAACTAGACGCCTCTAATTTATCCATTGCAAGTTTTACATGGCTTAGGGCTTTCAAAGATAGAACCGTTCTTACCTAACATGAACCACAACGAGGATAACCAAATTGTTGACAACTCGTTGCAAATTAGATATTGACTATAGTAGGAGAGACAGACACCCGCTAGCCACTTATGCAAAAATAGTTGCATGTCAAGCGTGGAACAGGTTTCATGTGCGAGGACATGTAAAGTTTGTCCTGGCAGCTTCATCCCACTATGCCACCAATATCCAAAGTACAACTAAGAAGCAATAACATGATCATCATTGCCCACATATACATATGTGTACTACCTGTGCAAAGCATCTATGCATAGATCCGGCTCTGATACCACTAAAGGGTTCGCAGCATAGAAAACAAAAAAAATCCTACGATGGGAACAACTATGTACCAAGATCTATCTACTAAATACAAGCAACGGGTGAATATACATCCATAGAATACATACCCTCGAAGACCGAATAGCGTTAACGAGCTTGTACTCATGGATGATGTAGTAGAATGCTTGTCAATCTCAAGATCGTGATGAAGTCCATATGGTCTAGCCGGTCCAACACCACAAAGTAGTGGTGCATCCGTGATCACACAAACGTCTGGGTACCCCGACAACCTCCGCGCCCTCGCTCCAGCGAAGCAGCGGAAGCAAAAATCCTTCCAGAAAAAGCCATCGAGAACATGTATCTCGCTGATCCGAGACCATGGGGAAATTCTAAAGGCGGGAGAGAGATCCTTCACGAGGAGGTGTACTTTGAGAGGAGAAGAGGGAGGCCTTTTATAGGGAGAGGGGGGAACCCAAGGGGCATGGAGCCCAGCCATGGTGGCTGCCCCCACATCTTCCACATTCATGTGGGTGGAGTTCCCACTCAAAATGAAAAGCCTCCACTCACATAAACATGCCTCCACTCAAATATCCACTCACATGCATTAAATTTCCACCAAATTTAATGCAAGCTCTCATTTAAATAAAACTCTTTTATTTATTTATTCATAATTTTGTTAATTACTATAATTAACAAAAATTCACATAAAACCCCTTATAACATTTCAATTTCACATGCAGAACCAGTCTCAGCAATTTCAACCGAAACGATTTCGGTGTCTAGTGAAATAAATTCCCGCGCTTTCTTTTTATTTCTCTGGCATATCATTTGCTCTAAATGGTGTCAGTATCCCTTAAGCGTGTCACCCTACAATTCGCGAATAATATAGACATGATCGTGACCCCTCTCCGATCAATAATCAGCAGGAGTACTTGGAGATCCGTACTGACTCCCACACATTCAATGATGACTTCTGTGATCGTGTGAACCTTATACGCATGTAACTCAATCCCTTTGTCTCGCGATATATTACATGTCCGAGATTTGATCATCGGTATCCCCATACCTATTTTTATCTCATTACCGACATGTACTCTTTTCTTGTTCCCGTGATATAACATTCTAGTGATCAAATCACTTGCTTGCAAGCTAACTAATGTGATATCACCGAGAGGGCCTAGAGTATATCTCTCCGTCATCGGGATGGACAAATTCCACTCTTGATCCATGAGCCTCAACATAATAACTTTGTAGCACTGAACCCATCTTTATAGTCACCCTGTTACAGTGTGACGTTTGATATTATCAAGATACTCTTTCGGTGTTAGTGATTGACATGATCTCATGGTCTAAGGACTAAGATTACTTCATATGATGTTATAACAATATAAACATAATGACCTTGATCGTAATGCTATACTTCGGATGAATTTTCATCACACCATTCCAATAATGTTGTGACCTCGTTATTAATAACATCCAATGTCCATGATCAGGAAACCTTTGATCATCATGTTAATCAACGAGCTAGTTTATAAGAGAGGCATAACTAGGAACTTTCTTTTTGTTTATTAAACACACATGTATTAACGTTTCTGTATTAATACAATTATAGCATGCAAAATAAACATTTATCATAAATAAGGAATATGATAATAACCACTTTATTATTGCCTCTCGGGCATATTCCCTTCAAAACTGTGCTCCAAATTGTCTATAATCATGGTCACGGCTTTTCGAAAAGATTAAACCCTGTAGGGGTGCACCAAAGTTTCCACACACAACTACACCCTTATTGTCAGATCAGGTAGGTACAAGTGTTGGAGATATGCCCAAGAGGCAATTATAAAGTGGTTATTATCATATCTTCATACTTATGATAAATGTTTACATACCATGCTATAATTGTATTAACCGGAAACATTAATACTTGTGTGATTTGTAAACATAAAAGAGTCCCTAGTAAAGCCTCTTGATAAACTAGCTTGTTGGTTGATATATGATCATGGTTTCCTGATCATGAACATAGAGATGTTATTAACAACAGGGTCATATCATTAGGAGAATGATCTGATGGACATACTCCTATAGTTAAGCGTAGCATAAAGATCAAGTCATTTAATATAGTTCATTTTCTATAAGCTTTCTGATACATAGTAACCTAATTCCTTCGACCATGAGATCATGCTTATCACCATCACCGGAAGGATGCTTTGATGACATCAACAACCACACCGTAACTGGGTGGCTATAAAGGTGGCATTGAGTGTTTGGAAAGTATGGGTTGAAACACATGGATCAAGAGTGGGATTTGTCCATCCATATGACGGATAGATATACTCTGGTCCCTCTCGATGGAATGTCATCCAATTAGCTTGCAAGCATGTGACTAGCTCACAAGGGATCACATATCACGGAAACGAGAAAAGAGTACTTATCGGTAACGAGGTTGAACTAGGTATGCAGAGATACCGACGATCAAAACCTCGGATAAGTAAACTATCGTGAGACAAAGGGAAATTGGTATCGTATGTAAGTGGTTCATTCGATCGCAAAGTAATCGTAGAAATATGTGGGAGCCATATGAATTTCCAGATTCCTCTATTGGTTATTGATCGGAGAAGTGTCTCGATCATGTCCGCATAATTCACGAACCGTAGGGAGACACACTTAAGGATTCGATGTTGTGGAGTAGTTATGGAATGATGAGTAAGAGACCGAATGTTGTTCGGAGTCTCAGACGGGATCCGGGATATCACGAGGAGATCCGGAATGGTCTGGAGATTAAGATTCATATAAGGAAAGTCCTGTTTCGGGGTTGGAGAATGGTTCCGGTGTTTTCATCGGGAATGTTCTAGAAGGTTCCGGAATGTCCGGCACTCCGGAGGGAAAGGGTACATGAATGTGTCATTGCAAGTTGGAATGATTGCATCATGTACTAGGTGTCATCGTTGTACAAAATAAAGGGTTTAATCAAATCCTAGTTTGAAAAGTCAAACGCCAATTTGAAAAGTCAAACGGATATTTTGGAAAGTGGAGAAGAAGTGGGAAACCGAGTTGGGGAGGAGTTCCTCCTCCACCGCCGGCCCACTAGGGATCTGAGTTGGGGAGGGACTCCCTCCCCTTGGCCGGCGCCTCCGTCCACCTATATTAGGAGGGGCAGGGCTCCCCTCCTAGACACACAAGTTGCCTCCCTCTAAACCTAAACCCTAGCCGCAGCCTAGGGATTTCTCCCAAGCCGCCGAGTTTAGAGCTTCTAATTTCCCTAGCTGCCAGTTTAGCCCCTTCTAATTTGTGTGTCTAATCCCTAGATCACCAAGGCTCTCTCATAGTCCACCATACTCGCTCCGGCTTAAGGCGAAGCCTGAGATCTCCTCTACTTCGGTACCACGTCGTCGTCTTGGGAATCACGAGGAGTGCTACAACCTCCATTTTCTTTGGAACAAGGGAGAGGAAGGTCTTCATCGAGTCTAGAGCGTGTGACCGATCATTGCGGGCGCTTAGGAGCATAGCCGGAAGGATCGTCTACGCGATCTTGAGATCGGCAAGTGTACGACTACATCACCCACGAGAATCTGCTCTCGTTAACCGCTTTGGAATCTTCGAGGGTGAGTTCCTCTATTGACTCGTTGCTACAATCTAGTAGATAGATCTTGGCTTGTTTGTGTGCATGCGGTAGAATTTTTTTTGTTTTCCATGCTACGAACCCCTACAGTGGTATCAGAGCCGTGTCTATATGTAGATCTGTTGCACGAGTAGAACACAATGGTCATTGTGGGCGTTGATGCTTTTGTTGTCGATTGCTTCTTGTGTACTTTGCATCTTGCGAGATGGTGGGATGAAGCGGCCCGGGCTAACCTTACATGACATCGTTCATGAGACTTGCTCCATGCTTGACATGCAACTTGTATTGCATAAGTGGCTTTGCGGGTGCCTGTTTCTCCCAACATAGTTAAGATTCAATTTACAACGGGTGATTGAAAATACTAGTATCAATGTTGTGGTTCTTGTTCGTAAGTTAGAACGACACTTATTGAAAGCCCCAAACCACGTAAAACATGCAAATTAGAGGCGTCTAACTTTGTTTTGCAGGGGTGTGCTGTGATGTGATATGACCATGATTGTGATTATATTTGATGTATGCAATGTTCCTTATTGTAAGTTGGCAACCGGCAGGAGCCATATGGTTGTGTTTAAATTCTGTTAAGACCCGCGTGTCTATTCAAAGTAGTTGTAATAGTTGATGCTGGTGGAAGACAACCATGAAGCGGCGTCATTGACCTTGATGCAATGCCGGTGATGATGGAGATCATGTTCGTTCTTGAAGATGGAGATCGGAAGCACAAAGTAGAAAGGCCATATCATATCACATATTATGAATTGCATGTGATGTTAATCCTTTTATGCATCTTGTATTGCTTAGTTCACGACGGTAGCATTATAAGATGATCCCTCAAGCACACAATTTCAAGTTTTAAAGTGTTCATCCTTAGTAAGCACCGTTGCTAAAGCTCGTTGTTTCGAAGCACCACGTGATGATCGGGTGTGTTAGATTCTGCGAGTGTATACAACGTGAGCAAGCCAGATTTGCTCATGCGGAAGCTAAGGTTTGATCTTGACGAGCCTAGCATGTATAGACATGGTCTCGGAACACGGATCACCGAAAGGTAAAGCATGAGTCGTATAGTAGATATGATGAACATGTTGATTGTTCGCCATTGAAGCTACATCAACTCTCGTGATGATCGGTTTTGATGTGGTGGATTTGGTTCGTGTGATCACTAAAACAATGTGAGGGATATTGTTTTGAGTGGGAGTTCAACGGCAATATGATTAAAAGTTGAACACTATTTATCATAAATTAAATCAAAGTGAATTTGCATAGTTGTTGTAGTCATTGGCATCCTTTTACCACCTTACGCTTAGTTTTAAATGAGATGATAGAACTATAGAATTCTGGTTAGTTACTTTACGAACTGGTATCGTATTGTTTTGAAGTGTTAATCTAAAGTTTAAAAGTCCTATTGCAAACTTTCAGTAAGTTCCGGTTACTCCATGAAGTTTAATAATTGGTATTAAAACAAGAGTGACAATTCCAAGAGTTAGTGTATGAGTATCATGTTTGTCTCCATGATTCTTGATATTCAAAGGATTGTCTTAATATCAAGGTTATCTAGGATCTGAAAGAGTTGTTTCAGAAACCATGATGTGTGGAAGATATTGTGATATCTGAAACGAAGTTTTGGTTACAACATGATAGAGTATAATATGGCAAAAGTCATGTTCTCATATTTGATGAGAATTTGCAAAAGGTTGGAGACACTAGTTGTCCTAATCCTCCAAAATGTTTTGGAGAGCAACATTATACTCGCAGTTCACTGTTAAAAGCTAAAATTAGCTTGATCATGGATAAATCCATGATAAGGGTGAATATTTGATGTAGGTAAAATATTTACTACACCAAAAGATTACTAAAGAAAGGAATTTGAAAGAACACCAAACATTTGATGATGGTGATCTACTTGAAAGTGCAAGTCCAAGACATTGGTATTTAACTATACATGCTTTGGACTATGTGTCATGTATATGGCTCCACTATTGATGTTGATAGATTCTTTCAAACAGAAAAGGAAATACTGAAAGAGAATCTCATAAGTATATGGCAGAAAAGAAAAGACTAGAATTGTTCAGTTTAAGTATATAGATGATATACATGTTATGGCTATATTCTTTGCTTATGAAACAATGTGGTTCTTAAGTATTTGATACTGAATTTGTTGGTGTGAATCGTCATACGAAACAACACAATTCATGAACTACAATGGCCTAAGTAACTAGCAAAAGAATATGTGATGATGTTCATCCAGAACAAATAAAGGGTTATTGTGTTGCTCATTTAACATCAAAGCTTGTCTTCAAGATTTGTTTTATCAGGTATTATGAGAACAAAAGGGTTGTTCAAATAATTGCCGTAATCCATAAAAGATGGATGATTCACAAATCTCGTTAGAGAATCACATCCATAAAACTAGTGCTAAAAATTTCGAAAGACAAATTGATTGAAAGATCACTTAGGAAGTGACATCGCCGTTTAAATTATATTGGAAAGAAAACATGAAGAAACTCCATGTGGATGGAATTTTGGAATCTTTTGATTTTGATCAAATGACGCTTGTGAAACTTTCCTAGAGATAATTAAAACTTCGTTCATAGGCCAAAAGGGAACGAATGACTAGCTTATTGGAACTTGTGCATATTGTTGTACGAAGTCCATTATGTGTAGTCAAGAGCAATGGATTTCAACTTCATATGCTTTCTCCGAAATTTTGAGTGAATATATGAATATTTACTTAATAAGGATGAAGTATGAAAACATTTGAAAAGTTCAAAGACTTTCAAGATGAAGTGCAAAATCATTGTAACAAGAATATAAATAGTTTATGATAAGATCATAAAGGAAGATATTTGAGTTACAAGTTTAGCATAATACCTAAGATTTAAGGAATCGTTCCGTGAATTTGCATGTCCCGAAACACCATAAGAGTATGGAGCGTTCGATATATGTAATTAAACCTTGTTTGACATGATAAGATCGAAGGTGTAATTCATAAAACTGCCATTATATTTTAAAGATTAAAAGCTTTAGAGACTACCGTTTTTCCACTGAAAAGAGCTTCATCATAATCTGTTGAAATGACACCATATAAAGTTATGGTTTGGGATAAAACCCAAGTAGTCCTTTCTTAAACATTGGTATGCTATGCATAAGAAAGATGTTTGCAACCAAAGTCGGATGAACTTGTCTTTGTATAACTGTTAAGTATTCCTCCATAAAACACCGGAGACAAAAGTGTTTGTCGCTTAGAACGTCAAGTTTCTTTGAGAAGGAATTTTTCGTGAAAAGATAAGTGGGAGGACAATAGAACTTTGATAAGGTTAAAAGAACCTTAGCTATATGTGCAAAGTTGCGCAGTGCCGAAAAGTCTTCCGGAGGTAGCAACAATGCTCATGGCTCACGTGCCTCAAAGGTTGCGGTCATGGAGGTCTAAGTTCCTATTGAAACAAGTAGGTCGGGTAAACAATCAAATACCAAGATTTGAGAGTTAAATCATTATTTGACAATAATGATCCGACTACATGCAAAGAAGCGATGATGAGCCCTGACTCCGTAAAATGGCTTGACGCCATAAAATCCGTGAAAGTTCCATACACAAGAAATCAAGTTTTGAACTTGAAGGACCCTCGAGAAAGGTGTAGGACCTTACAGTTGTGTTTGGATCTATAAATAAATAGACATGGATGTTGCACATCTATGAAATATTCGACATGTTGGGAAAGAGTTCACAACAATGTTCAAAGGTTGATTATGATTGCATCAGTGACTCATTATAGCGATATTTATTCTAGACGGATTAATGTAGCAACCACTACATATAATTTTGTTATGTGGTAATTGAATAAACAAAACAAGTTCTTCTAATAGAATTGTTACCTAGGACATGTGCATAACGCGGTCCATAGGGTTTTGTTAATTCAAGGGATGCTAAAAGCATATGCAAACTTCAATGGTTGAAGTAAGCATCGCGGAGTTGGAATCTTCACCATGATGAAACTGTTAAAGGAGTTTAAATTCGTCAGAGATGATGAAGATGCTTGCATTTGTAAGAAATTAAGTGGGAGTGCTAAGACATATTTCTAATACATTATGTGGAAGACATATTGTTGGTTGGAAATGATGTATCTTTTATTAACACATATTAAGAATTTCATCCCGATGAAAGATTTAGGAAAAACTCAAATATTTGGTGTCAATGTATATATAGATAGATTGAGACACTAATATGGTTGTGCCGAAAGTACATAGAAGATATATTGAATGAGTTCAATATAGAAACTACAAGAAAGGTTCTTGTCGGACAGAAAGGATTGAATGAGTTCAATATTGATGATATATTCAAGTGTATTGACACTTAGTAAGTGAAACAAAGATTCAAGTATAGATTGATACTTGATGTATGAAATCACAAAGAGTATTTATATCAATCATGTGTATATGTAAAATCGGATATGTCCTATGCTTCAATCATGGTGATATGACAAATAGGAATGGTTAGATTCATTGAGATGACGATAGTAAGGATATTCTTATGATCTTTTGGAAGAACTAAGAGTATTTGTAGTGAGTAGAAGTGACAAATAGATGGTTAGTTAAAAGTACTAAGTATGATACTAGTAGTTTCACAACAAAGTACAAATTTTATTTCAATCAAAAACTAAAAGGTGGCACAATATAATGGAAAGTAAGTTCCATCATGGATTTGGATAAAGTTCCAAAGTTAAGACATTGTGACAGATACTACAACAAAGGCTAAGTTATGATACTAGGTGTTTATGTACAGAAACGACAAGGAACCCGAAAGTGTGACGGGGCTTGTCGATACAGTGAAAATGTGGCACGGGGTTCCTAAACTGTACAGGTGATCCACGCGCAATAGTAAATAAAGAAGTAAAGCATGGCATAAATACATGATAGTAATAAAGCCCCAAAATAGTTTGTGGCCCAGTACAATACTTTGAAATCAGGTACTAAATCGATGGGGGTGCCCACACACCCCACCTATGGTTAGCGCGCTCGATATCGGAACAGGTGTCAAGAACTCGGGTCCTAGGTGGACACAAGTGGGCGGTTAAAAACCAAATATTGTATACTACCCACTAGTGCCACTGCATTTTTTACCTACTTTCAATATTAGTTATTAAACGGTAATTAAAGCCATGATCAGCTCCACCATCAAGCATGTGCCAACCACCCAACAACGATGGAACATCGACGACGTGAATCAGCACCTGAGCAAGCAACTACGAATCGTAAGACTGACTGTATATCAATCAACATGCAATAGGAGGTGTCCAAGGCAATATAGAGGCTACAAGGAATATAAATGGTGCACGGAATCTAAAGAATCACAACACATATAGCAATAGATCAACATGAGAAAGTAAAGACTATAAAATAAAAATAGGTAGAAAGGGGGAGAATGCTCTCCTAGGAAAACTACCGAAGATTCATCCGAAGATCGGTTCAACACTCGCATCAACTCATCGACCTAATCCGTGAAGAAGCAAAACACTAGCAAAAAAACCGGATGCACTATCTAATACTACAGTAGAAGATCGGGCATGATGCATATATGATGCATGACGTGGCAAGGATGTGATTCAATTAGGCAATATTAAGAGGAACCGGGGTCCCCACAATTACTTATATGATTTATGTTATTTAGATACCTACAATTTAAATATTGTCTTAACAAGGCAAAATATGTCACCAGTTCGCTACATGAATTTAAACGGGCCTGATATAAGACAAGAAAAAACACATATGGTCTCCATATTTAATTATAAGGTGAATCGGCATAATGCCCCCAAAACCACATGATATGAATGCAAGCATGTATGATCCAGTGCAACGAGATTTATATATAGAATTTATAAAAATAGGGAATCAAAAAAGAGTCACACTTTGTATTTGGAGATCTTGGTTACAAAGGGGCTTCGGACTCCGGGGACGGGGCTGTGGATCCGGGAGTGAGTGCTCGGCGTTCCTTGTCGAAGGCCTTGTCAAACCAGCGTCATCACCACCAAGTTCCATGTTGTCGACCTTGGGGCTTCGGTGTAGATGATCTTCTAGTGGCACCCTGGACGTTGGTGGAAGTTCTTGTCACTGGCAGGAGCAAAAGTGGTTTTTGTCCATGACGCGGATGTCAGATTTGTCATCGGTGCCGATTGGTCCATGATGAGATCGACTTGGGAGCAACAACACCACATGGTACAGATCTTAGAGATCCATGTGCCGTTATCGATTCAGCACACCACGTGGGCACATGGAAGCAGGATAAACGACAGATCAAGGTCAAACTTATGTTACAGGAACATGTCCCATGTGTACATTGACTCGAGCACCTGGTATCAACCAAAGCAGCCGTTGATTGCAGGAGGCAGAAAAACAGCAAGGGGCCCTATGGCTTGGCTGCAACAGTGGACCCACAGGTGCAGGGGCCAGGCGAATGACGGCTAGGGAGGCCAGGGAAGGCGGACAGTGGACGGAGGAGCTTGGGCGAGGCTGATGGCGTCCTGTAGTGGGTGATACATCGGAAACGTATCTATAATTTTTGATGCTCCATGCTTGTTTAGTATCTACTTTGCTTTGCTTGTCTACACTTTGAGGTGCTTTTTACATGTTTTCTGGTACTAACCTATTAACAAGTTGCCACAGTGCCAGTTGCCTGTTTTCTGATGTTTTTGGTTTCAGAAAAGTTAGTAAAGAAATATTCTCGGAATTTGACGGGACAAACGCCAAAGTCAATAACTTTCTGTGGGGAACAAGAAGTCTAGAGGGGAGACGGAGAAGCGTGCCAGGGTGGCCAAACCCCCCTAGGCACGGCCAGGGGTGGGCCCATGCCTGGGTAGGGTTTGACCCCCCTGGTCGCCTCCTCGGCCTCCCCCTTCGCCTATAAGAAGTCCCCGATGCATAAACCCTAAGCACCCGATCAAATATCCATGAAACCGCCTCTAGCCGCCGCCACCATCGTCCCTAGATCGGGGGGATCTGAAGTTCTTCCCCATATTTAATTATAAGGTGAATCGGCATAATGCCCCCAAAACCACATGATATGAATGCAAGCATGTATGATCCAGTGCAACGAGATTTATATATAGAATTTATAAAAATAGGGAATCAAAAAAGAGTCACACTTTGTATTCGGAGATCTTGGTTACAAAGGGGCTTCGGACTCCGGGGACGGGGCTGTGGATCCGGGAGTGAGTGCTCGGCGTTCCTTGTCGAAGGCCTTGTCAAACCAGCGTCATCACCACCAAGTTCCATGTTGTCGACCTTGGGGCTTCGGTGTAGATGATCTTCTAGTGGCACCCTGGACGTTGGTGGAAGTTCTTGTCACTGGCAGGAGCGAAAGTGGTTTTTGTCCATGACGCGGATGTCAGATTTGTCATCGGTGCCGATTGGTCCACGATGAGATCGACTTGGGAGCAACAACACCACATGGTACAGATCTTAGAGATCCATGTGCCGTTATCGATTCAGCACACCACGTGGGCACATGGAAGCAGGATAAACGACAGATCAAGGTCAAACTTATGTTACAGGAACATGTCCCATGTGTACATTGACTCGAGCACCTGGTATCAACCAAAGCAGCCGTTGATTGCAGGAGGCAGAAAAACAGCAAGGGGCCCTATGGCTTGGCTGCAACAGTGGACCCACAGGTGCAGGGGCCAGGCGAATGACGGCTAGGGAGGCCAGGGAAGGCGGACAGTGGACGGAGGAGCTTGGGCGAGGCTGATGGCGTCCTGTAGTGGGTGATACATCGGAAACGTATCTATAATTTTTGATGCTCCATGCTTGTTTAGTATCTACTTTGCTTTGCTTGTCTACACTTTGAGGTGCTTTTTACATGTTTTCGGTACTAACCTATTAACAAGTTGCCACGGTGCCAGTTGCTGTTTTACGATGTTTTGGTTTGAGAAAAGTTAGTAAAGAAATATTCTCGAATTTGTGGACAAACGCCAAAGTCAATAACTTTCTGTGGGGAACAAGAAGTCTAGAGGGGAGACGGAGAAGCGTGCCAGGGTGGCCAAACCCCCCTAGGCACGGCCAGGGGTGGGCCCATGCCTGGGTAGGGTTTGACCCCCCTGGTCGCCTCCTCGGCCTCCCCCTTCGCCTATAAGAAGTCCCCGATGCATGAACCCTAAGCACCTGATCAAATATCCATGAAACCGCCTCTAGCCGCCGCCACCATCGTCCCTAGATCGGGGGGATCTGAAGTTCTTCCCGGCACCCTGCCGGAGGGGAGATGATCCCGGATGCCTTCTCTCCGATATGATGCGTGAGTAGTTCCACCTTGGACTATGGGTCCATGTAGTAGCTAGATGGTTGTATCTCCTCCTTTGTGCTTTCATGTATAGATCTTGTGATCTCCGTTCATGATCAAGATCTAATATATTTGTAATCATGCATGTTGTGTTTGCAGGGATCCGATGGATATTGAGATTATTATGTTGGTTTGATTAATGTCTTTGTCTTTATGATTCTATCATGTCTGTGTTGTTTGTGATCTTGCATGCTCTCCGTTGTTAGTAGTTATCTTGGCCAAGTAGTTGCTAGTGACTCCAAGAGGGAGTATTTATGCTCGATAGTGGGTTAATGCCTCTAGTTTCCAAGGGAAGTGACAATAATATCTTCGGTTGTAGATGTGTTGTTGCTACTAGGGATAAAAACAATGGTCTCTTGTTCATGGAACATGTGGAATATTTACCTTACACACTTTGCTTAAAGAAGTTGTCTGTTACTTGCAACTTAATACTGGAGGGGGTTCGGATGATAACCTGAAGGTGGACTTCTAGTCATAGATGCAGTTGGATGGCGGTCTATGTATCTTGTTGTATTGCCCAATCAAATCTCATAGGATCTTTCTGACTAGTAATTGCATTGTCATGCCTTGCTCAGTTCATGTCAATTGCCCTGCTGTAATTTGTTTACCCTTCATGCCATGTTGTTTATCTAAGGAGAGAACGTCTAGTGAACTATGGACCGCTGTCCAATATTTACCATTGATACATCTTCCACTATTACTTGTTTACTTGCTGCAAACCATTACCTTCCACACCATATGTTTAATCCTTTGTTACAGCAAACCGGCGAGCTTGACAACCTCACTGATTCGTTGGGGCAAAGTCTTGAGTTTGTGTTGTGCAGGTCTCCGCGTTGCTTGCAACACCTGTTTGACGTTTCCTTCCTCTTACTAGTTCGATAACCTCGGTTTCTTACTGAGGGAAACTTGCTGTTGTGCTGCTTCATACCTTGCTCTTGGGGTTTCCAACGAAGTGTCCCACGACAAGTACTGGGCGCCATCTGTGGGTTCGGGAGTAGGTGCTCGGCTGGTGACGAGAAGCAGCAGGGGAGGGGTCGGTGCCACGGGCGGCCAGAGGCACAGCGGCGGGCACGCATGGGAGAGGAAGGATGGCCCGCGAGGATGAGCACAAGGTAGCTATGGTGATGGGGGCCCAGCAACACTGGGGAAGCTACTAGAGAGAATCCATGTGTATCAGGGAGGTGCTCGGGGAGGAGGCGACGTGGGGACGCTCTAGGGCGACACAACGGTAGTGCTCATGGTAGGAAGGCGGAGGAGGCCACACTAGGGAGGACGGGTGACGGCTTCTGGTGGCCCGAGCAGAGGAAGCACGATGGCCGGTGAGAGGGGTGCCATCGAGGAGGATAGGTCGAGCGCGGTCTCGTGTGATGCGGGAGAGGCGAGGGTTGCGGGAGCATGCGGGTGATGAGTGGGTGTAGGCGCGATGGTTGGACAGGGTCCAGGTGTAGCGTTTGTGCGTGTGGCATCGAGGGGAGTTGGGCGTTGGGGAAGCGATGCAGTTTGTAGGCGGGTGCTGTGTGGCTGTTTGTAGGCGGGGTTGGCAGGCGCTGGGTTGGCATGCGCGCGGGTTTGTGGCGGTGGGGCGGAGGGAGTAGGATTTGGTTTAGGGTTTGGTCTAGGGTTTGCTCGGATTAGGGTTTGGGGTGGTTCTGGTCTAGGTTAAATATTTATCTGGGGTAGCAGGATGCTACCAGTTGGGCCTTTGGGCCTGGACGTTGGCGGCCTCCCCCAGAAAAAATAATTTTATATAGGATTTATTTCTTTCTTTTAAAACAAAACATTAGCAATTAGGTTTTACACAAATAAAAGATCTGGACGGACCTAGAGTTTTGATTTGAATAAAGAGGGGAATATCTAGAAAACAAAATTGGGTTTAGTAAAATATTTTTAGATGCAAGTATGCATGAAGTCATGATGATGCACAAAGTGATAAACACGAGCGATTTTATAGTAGTGGTTTTACGCAGGGTGCTACAGGTTTCTCCATCCCCCTAAGAACTAATGATCTACTCAGATATGGAGGCAATCGACATCATGGAAAAAACAATGGAATCTATCATAGATGAATAGTACTCGTATAAATCCACAACGAGTACGGAAATTACAAAAAAATTAGACAAGATGTAGAAGGGATGGATGGAGATGGTGGTGATGCAGCAGTTGATGATGAAGATCAATGCCTTAGCCTCCTCGATCTGCGTAGGGTGAAGATGGATCCCCGGTGGATGAGTTCCCCCTCTAGATCCCTTCCGGAGGTGAGGTTTCGGTGATTTCTGGTCGTTTTGTATGTCATCTCTCCGATCCAGTTGCACGGGGTGAAACAATTTGAGGAGGAGGTGGCGGCGCCAACTATACGGCGGGAACTATACGGCCGGAAAAAATATTTCTGTATAGTTGGTCGTTAAACCTTATGCCTCTGGCTATTGCTTCGGGTTTTCCTCTGGTGTTACTGATATTTCCAAATAAGCGATTTATACTGTTTTTGGCTCCTTTTTGATCCAATACAACTGGTCGAAGAATTGTGTTCATCGTATCCATCACCTGTCCTGATCCTGGTGAAAATAAACATAAAAGGTGTGCGCGAACGCCATAAAATACCAAGATCCTACCACTATAGTGCAAAATAATAATATAAAACATGATGCAAATATGCACTCATCAACCTCCATCGCGCATTTCCGAAAAACTTCCTCGCGCAGGATGGAACCGTGTCATGGCAGTGGCAGATCCTTGCCGGTGGCCGACCGTCTTGCTCACATGCTCGTCGCGACATCGTTTGTGCTCGCTGGCAACCATCTGAGGCAACATGATGTGTACAACGGAGGAGGAGGACTCATATGAGGAGAGAGCACATATGTACGAGGAGGGAGTCGCCGACGAGTCATCAGAGGAAACCGCTGCCGCCGCCGCCACCGACGATGAGTAATGTTCCGTTGTTAGTATTGTTATATATATTCCCCCTCGCTTCCCATAACATGGAACCACTCCATGGATTGAGCCCAAAACTGGCACCTAGCTCCCTCTCGGTATCGCAAGCAACTTCTCCAACTAGAGATTTCATGGTCATTTAGAGAAATCTCGACTTTCCATTTTCTGAACCCGAAAAAATTGCGTTTTCCCAAAGGAGGTGCAAGATTAGGGCGCGCCCATGGGCCCGAGGCAATTTCCACGCATGCTACACCATGGTGCATGGCCATTCCCAGGAGGTGGGTATTTATCTCGTGGTGCAAGCATATACTATATTTTTTGAGTTACGGCCTAGTAAATGCGGTTTCTAACTGTATGTACCTTATAAGACACTCTCAATTTTCAGGGAAAAATAGTTTGGGGTGCCCCATGGGGTACCTAGGATGTATGCATGCCTGGGTCCAAGATTGCACCGACCGTCGTGTTTCCGTGGCCGCCGGCGGGTTTCGCCGTTTTTTGGGCAGCACCAAACAAAATCTAAAAAAACGTTAAAACGGCTCCTCAAGCCCTTGCATGTGACCCACTTTCCTCATAAAATCATAAGAAAGGCATACCAGGTCCTATGGCACCCAAGGCACCATCAGGATGTCCATCGAGTGTGAGTTAGCATGGCTTTCAACCCTAGATCCCCCCTCGCTGCCCAGAACATGGAACCACTACATGGATTGAGACCAAAGTCTGCACATAGCACCCTCTCGGCACGGCAATCAACTTATACAACTATATATTCCGTGGTCATTTGGAGAAATCTTGACTCTCCATTTTCTAAACCCCAAAAACCGGTGTTTTCCCAAAGGAGGGGCAAGATTAGGTCGCGTCCAAGGGCCAGAGGCGATTTTCACGCATGCTACCCCATGGTGCATGGCCATTCCCAGGAGGTGGGTATTTATCTTGTAGTGCAAGCATATACTGTATATTTTTGAGTTCATGCCCGGTAAATGCGGTTTCTAACTGTAGATATACTATAAGACACCCTCGATTTTAAGGAAAAATGGTTTGGGGTGCCCCATGGGGTACCTAGGCTAGATGCATGCCTGGATCCAAGATTGCACCTACCGTTGTGTGGCCGTGGCAGCCGGCGTGTTTCGCCATTTTTTGGAAGCACCAAACAAAATCTAAAATAACTAAAAAAGTGAAAACAGCTCCTGGAGCCGCCCTCATAAAATCATAAGAAAGGAATACCACATCCTTTGCCACATAAGGAACCACCAGGATATCTATCGAGTGGGAGTTAACATGGCTTTCAACCCTAGATTCCCCCCTCTCTATCCAGAACATGGAACCACTACATGGATTGAGCCCAAACCCGGCACCTATCTCCCTCTCGGCATTCTCCAACTAGAGATTTCGTGGTCATTTGGAGAAATCTTGACTTCCATTTTCTGAACCCGAAAAACGAGTGTTTTCCCAAAGGAGGTGCAAGATTAGGGCGTGCCCAAGGGCCCGAGGAAATTTTCACGCAAGCTACACCATGGTTCATGACCATTCTCGGGAGGTGCGTTTTTATCTTGGTGCAAGCATATTCTATATTTTTTCAAGTTACATCCCTATAAATTTGGTTTCTAACTTTAGGTACCCTATAAGACACTCTCAATTTTTAGGAAAAAATGGTTTGGGGTGCCCATGGGGTACCTTGGCCGGATGCATGTCTGGGTCCAAGATTACACCGACCATTGTGTTGTCGTGGACGTCGGTGGGTTTCGCTGTTTTTTTAGCAGCACCAAACAAAATGTAAAAAAATAAAAAATGTTAAAATAACTCTTGGAGCCCTACCATGTGACCCATTGCCTCATAAAACCATAAGAAAGGCATATCCGGTCATTTGGCAGCCAAGGGACCACCAGGATGTCTATCGAGTGTGATTTAAGATGGATTTTAACCCTAGATTCCCCCTCGCTGTCAAGAACATAGAACTACTCCATGGATTGAGCACAAACCCAGCACCTGGCACCCTCTCGGCATCACAAGCAACTTCTCCAACTAGAGATTTCATGGTCATTTGGAGAAATCTTGACTTTCCAGTTTCTGGACCCGAAAAACCGGTGTTTTCCCAAAGGAGGTGCAAGATTAGGGCGCGGCAGGGGCCCGAGGAAATTTTCACGCATGCTACACCATGGTGCATGGCTATTCCTGAGAGGTGCGTATTTATCTCGTGGTGCAAGCATATACTGTATTTTTTTGAGTTACGACTCAGTAAATGCGGTTTCTAACTGTAGGTACCCTATAGGACACTCTCAATTTTCAAGAAAAAATGGTTTGGGGTGCCCCATGGGGTACCTAGGATGGATGCATGCCTAAGTCCAAGATTGCACCAACCGTTGAGTTTCCGTGTCCACCGGTGGGTTTCGCCGTTTTTTGGGCAGCACCAAAAAATATATATAAAAAATGCAAAAACAGCTCCTAGAGCCCTTGCATGTGACCCACTGCCCTCATAAAATCATAAGAAAGGCATACTAGGTCCTTTGGCACCCAATGCACCACCAGAATGTCTATCGAGTGTGAGTTAACATGGCTTTCAACCCAAGATTCCCCCCTTGCTTCTTGTAACATGGAACCACTCCATGGATTGAGCCCAAACCCATCACCTAGATCCCTCTCTACATCGCAAACAACTTCTTAACCTAGAGATTTCCTGGTCATTTGGAGAAATCTTGACTTCCAATTTTCTGAACCTGAAAAACTGGTGTTTTCCCAAAGGAGGTGCAAGATTATGGCGCGCCCACTGGCCCGAGACAATTTTCACACATGCTACACCATGGTGCATGACCATTCTGGGGAGGTGGGTATTTATCTCGTGGTACAAGCATATACTGTATTTTTTCAGTTACAACCGGGTAAATGCGGTTTTTAACTGTAGATACCCTATAATACACTCTCAATTTTCAGGGAAAAATGGTTTGGGGTGCCTCATGGGGTACCTAGGCTAGATGCATGACTGTGACCAAGATTGCACCGACTGTTGCGTTGCCGCGGCATCAGCGGGTTTTGCCGTTTTTTTAGGCAGCACCAAACAAATTCTAAAAAAATAAAAATGTGAAAAAAGCTCCTGGATCCCTTACATGTGATCCACTGCCCTCATAAAATTATAATCAAGGCATACCAGGTCATTTCGCACCAAAGGCACCACCAGGATGTCTATCGAGTGTGAGTTAACATGGCTTTCAACACTAGATTCCCCTCCTCACTGCCTAGAACATGGAACCGCTGCATGGATTGAGCCCAAACCCGACACCTAGCTCACTCTCGGCATCACAAGAAACTTTGCCAACGAGAGATTTCGTGGTAATTTGGAGAAATCTTGATTTTCCATTTTCTGAACCCAAAAAACCAGTGTTTTTCCCAAAGAGGTGCAACATTAAGGAGCGCCCAAGGGCCCGAGAGAATTTTCACGCATGCTACACCATGGTACATGGCCATTCCCGGGAGGTGGGTATTTATCTCGTGGTTCAAGCATATACTATATATTTTTTGAGTAACAGCCCGGTGTGTTTCACCGTTTTTGGGCAGCACCAAACAAAGTCTAAAAAAATAAAAAAAATGTGAAAATAACTCCTGGATCCCTTGCATGTGACCCACTTTCCTTATAAAAACATAAGAAAGGCATACGAGGCCCTTTGGCACCCAAGGCACCACCAGGATGTCTATCGAGTATGAGTTACCATGGCCTTCAACCAAAGATTCCCCCCTTGCTACCCATAACATGGAACCACTCCATGGATTGAGCCCAAACCCGACAACTAGATCCCTTTCGGCATCGCAAGCAACTTCTCCAACTTGAGATTTTGTGGTCATTTGGAGAAATCTTGACTTTACATTTTCTGAACCCGAAAAACTGGTGTTTTCCCAAAGGAGGTGCAAGACTAGGAAGCGCCTAGGGGTCCGAGGCAATTTTCAAGCATGCTACACCATGGTGCCTAGCCATTCCCGGGAGGTGTGTATTTTTCTCGTGGTGCAAGCATATACTGTATTTTTTTGAGTTACGGCCCGTTAAATGCGGTTTCTAACTATAGGTACCCTATAAGACACTCAATTTTTAGGGAAAAATGTTTTGTGGTTCCCCATGGGGTATCTAGGCTGGATGCATGCCTAGGTCCAAGATTGCACCAACCATTCCGTTGTCGCGGCCAACGACGGGTTTCGTCGTTTTTTTGGGTAGCACCAAACAAAATAAAAAAAATAAAAAAAGTGAAAACAGCTCCTAGATCCTTACATGTGACCCACTTCCCTCATAAAATCGTAAGCAAGGCATACCTGGTCCTTTGGCACCCAAGTCACCACCAGTATGTCTATCAGGTGTTAGTTAACATGGCTTTCAACCCTAGATTCCCCCTCGCTGCCCAGAACATGGAACCACACTATTGATTGAGCCCAAACCCGCCATATAGCTCCCTCTCGGCATCGCCTCCAACTAGAGATTTCGTGGTTATTTGGAGAAATCTTGACTTCCCATTTTCTGAACCCGAAAAACCGGAATTTTCCCAAAGGAGGTGCAAGATTAGAGCGCGCCCAGGGTCCCGAGGCAACTTTCACGCCTGCTACACCATGGTGCATGGCCATTCCGGGGAGGTGGGTATTAATCTCGTGGTGCAAGCATATACTGTATTTTTTGTGATACGGCCTGATAAATGCGGTTTCTAAGTGTAGGTACCCTATAAGACACTCTTAATTTTCAGGAAAAAATGGTTTGGGGTGCCGCACGGGGTACCGAGGCTGGATGCATGCCTGCTAAGATTGCACCGACCGTTGCATTGCCGGGGCCACCAGCGGGTTTTGCCGGGTTTTTTTGGTAGCACCAAACAAAATATATAAAAATAAAACAAATGTGAAAACAACTCCTGGATCGCTTGCATGTGACCCACTGAAGGGAATATGCCCGAGAGGCAATAATAAAGTGGTTATTATCGTATTCCTTGTTTATGATAAATGTTTATTTTGCATGCTATAATTGTATTAATACGGAAACGTTAATACATGTGTGTTTAATAAACAAACAGAAAGTTCCTAGTTATGCCTCTCTCATAAACTAGCTCGTTGATTAACAAGATGATCAAGGTTTCCGGATCATGGACATTGGATGTTGTTAATAACAGGATCACAACATTAGTGTAATGATGTGATGAACATTCATCCGAAGTATAGCATTACAATCAAAGTCATTGAGTTTATATTTCTATAACAACTTACGGAGTGATCCTAATCCTTAGACCATGAGATCATGTCAATCACTAACACCGGAAGAGCTTCTTGATAACATCAAACGTCAAACCGTAACAGGGTGATTATAAAGATGGATTCAGAACTAATAAAGTGTTATGTTGAGGCTCATGGATCGAGAGTGGAATTTGTTCATCCCGATGACGGATAGATATACTCTGGGCCCTCTCGGTGATATCACATTGATTAGCTTGCAAGCAAGTGATTTGATCACTAGAATGTTATATCACGGGTACGAGAAAAGAGTGCATGTCAGTAACGAGATCAAACTAGGTATGGAGGTAACGATGATCGAATCTCGGACATGTAATATATCGTGAAACAAAGGGATTAAGATACTAGCGTAAAAGGTTCCGACGATCACAAGAAAGTCATCATTGAATGTGTGGGAGTCAGTATGGGTCTCGGATCCGCTTCGATTATTGATCCGAGAGGGTCTCGATCATGTCCGCATTATTCACAAACCGTAGGGTGACACACTTAAGAGACACCGCATCCAATTGGAGCAAAAGTTTCATGCCGAAAGAATGAACAAGCGCAGAATTTATTTCACTAGATACGAAATAGGTTTCGGTGAAATTGCATAAAGTGGTTATGCATGTGAAATAGAATTCTAGCAAGGGGTTATTTGTGAATGTTTGTCATTAAAGTAATTGACAAAATTCTGAATAAAATAAAAGAGTTTTATTTAATGAGAGTTTGCATTAAATTTGGTGGAAATTTAATGGGATTTTGAGTGGGTTTTTGAGTGGAGAAAATTGAAGGGCCATTTTGTGAGTGGAGTGTCCACCCACATGAATGAGGGAGAGGTGGGGGCACCCTCCATGGCCGGTGGCCATGCCCCCTTGGGCTGCACCCTCCCCTATATAAGGAACCCCTCCTCTCACTTCTCACTTACACCTCCTCCTGAAGGATCTCTCTCCCCCTCTAGAATTTATCCCCCATGGTCTCGGACTAGCGAGATACATGTTCCCGGTGGCTATTCGGCAAGAAAGAGTTGTGCTTCCACTGCATTGCTGGAGCGAGGAGGCGGAGTTGCTCGGTGCCTCGAACGTGTGTGCGAGCACGGATGCGCTGCTATTTTGGGGCGCTAGGACTTCCTCTCGATCTTGAGATCGGCAAGAGATCGTCTACATCAACCACGAGTTTGGACTCATTAAGCTTTGTCGGTCTTCAAGGGTATGTTCTCTACGGATATACATCAGCCCGTTGTTTGTATCTAGTAGATAGATCTTGGTACATAGTTATTCCCATCGTAGGAAATTTTTTGTTTTCTATGCTGCGAACCCTACACACACTGCCCTCATAAAAGCATAAGCAAGGCATACCACATCCTTTGGCACGCAATGCACCACTAGGATGTCTACCGAGTGTGAGTTAACATGGGTTTCAATCCTAGATTCCCCCCTCGCTGCCAAGAACATGGAACTACTCGATGGGTTGAGCCTGATGGCGCCTGTGAGCGCTTCATCGGGAAACCCCAAGAGCAAGGTCTGATGCAGCACATCAGCAAGTCTTCCCTCAGTAAGAAACCAAGGTTATCGAACCAGTAGGAGGAAGGAAACGCCTCAAAGGTGTTGCAAGCAACATGGAAACCTGCACAACACAAACTCAATACTTTTCCCCAACTAACAGTGATGTTGTCAATTTCATCGGTTGCTGTAACAAAGGATTAACTGTATGGTGTGGAAGGTGACGATGGCTTGCAGCAAGTAAACATTAACAGTGGAAGATGTATCAATGGTAAAGATTGGACCGGGGTCCATAGTTCACTAGAGGTGTTCTCCTTAGATAAACAAACATGGCATGCTGGGTAAACAAATTACAGCAGGGCAATTGACGGGACTGAGCAAGGCATAACAATGCAATACTAGACAAAAAGATCCTATGAGATTCGATTGGGCAATACAGCAATATACATAGACCTCCATTAAACTACATCTATGACTTGAAGTCCACCTTTGGGTTATCATGAACCCCCTCCAGTATTAAGTTGCAAGCAACAGACAGATGCTTTAAGCAAAGTATGTAAGGTAAACAATCCACTTGTTCCATGAACAAGAGACCGTTGTTTTGTCCCTAGTGGCAATAGCACATCTACAACTGTACAGATTTCTGTCACTTCCCTTGATTAAGTAGAAGCATGAACCCACTATCGAGCATAAATACCCCCTCTTGGAGTCACTAGCAACTACTTGGCCAAGATAGCTACTAACAACGGAGAGCATGCAAGATCACAAACAACACAGACATGATAGAATCAATAAGACAAAACCATTAATCAATCTGACATAGTAATCTCAATATCCATCGGATCCCCGCAAACACAGCATGCATGATTACAAATAGATGAGATCTTGATCATGAACAGAGCTCACAAGACCTAGACATGAAAGCACAAGGAGGAGGTACAACCATCTAGCTACTACATGGACCCATAGTCCAAGGTGGAACTACTCATGCTTCATACCAAAGGCTGGCATGATGAAGAAGAAGGCCTCCGGGATGATCTCCCCTCCAGCAGAGTGCCGGGAAGAGTTTCAGATCCCCCCGCCCCGATCTAGGGACGATGGTGGCAGCGGAAATAGACGGTTTCGTGGAATATTGATTGGGTACTTAGGGTTTAGGCATCAGGGGCTTCTTAAAGGCGAAGAGGCGATGATGGGAGGCTGCGAGGGGGCCCACACCCTGCCCAGGTGTGGGCCCACCCTAGGCCGTGCCTGGGGGGTGAGGCCACCCTGTGGCGCCCCTCTGTCTCTCCTCTGCACTCCGTGTTCTCCTCGGTGAAATATTGACTTTGGCTTTTATCCCGTCCAATTCCGAGAATATTTCCTTACTAGCTTTTCTGAAACCAAAAACAGCAGAAAAAATGCAACTGGCATTGTGGCAACTTGTTAATAGGTTAGTACCAGAAAACATATGAAAACACCTCAAAGTGTGGACAAAGCAAAGTAAAGTAGATACTAAACAAGCATGGAACATCAAAAATGATAGATATGTTTCTGCCATATCAGAGGGTTATTTGGAGAAATCTTGAATCCATTTTCTGAACCCGAAAAACCGGTGTATTCCCAAAGGAGGTGCAAGATTAGGGCGCTCCTAGGGGCGCGAGGAAATTTACATGCATGCTACACCATGGTGCATGTCCATTCCCGGGATGGGGTATTTATCTCGTGGTGCGAACATATACTGTATTTTTTTGAGTTATGACCCGGTAAATGCGGTTTCTAACTATAGGTACCCTATAATAAACTCTTAATTTTTAGAGAAAAATGGTTTAGGGTGCCCCATGGGATACCTAGGCTGGATGCATGCCTTGGTCCAAGATTGCACTGACTATTGCGTTACCGCGGCTGACGACGGTTTTCACTGTTTTTTGGGAAGCACCAAACAAAATATAAAAAATATAAAAAACAGCTCCTGGAGCCCTTGCATGTGACCCACTGCCCTCATAAAATCATAAGCAAGGCATACCAGGTCCTTTGGCACCCAATGCACCACTAGGATGTCTATCGAATGTGAGTTAACATGGTTTTCAACCCTAGATTCCCCCCTCGCTGTCCAGAACATGGAACCACTCCATGGATTGATCCCAAACCCGACACCTAGGTCCCTCTCGGCATCGCAAGCAACTTCTCCAACTAGATATTTCTTGGTCATTTGGAGAAATCTTGACTTTCCATTTTATGAACCCAAAAAACCGGTGTTTTCCCAAAGGAGGTGCAATATTAGGGCGCGCCTAGGGGACTGAGGAAATTTTCACGCATGGTGCATGGCCATTCCCGAGAGGTGGGTATTTATCTCATGGTGCAAGCATATACTGTATTTTTTGAGTTACGGCCCGGTAAATTGGGTTTCTAACTGTAGGTATCCTATAAGACACTCTCAATTTTCAGGGAAAAATGGTTTGGGGTGCCCCATGGGGTACCTAGGCTGGATGCATGCTTGGGTCCAAGATTGCACCGACCGTTGCATTGCGGCGGCCGCCGGTTGGATTCGCCATTTTTTTGGGCAGCACCAAACAAAATCTAAAAAAATGAAAAAAATGTGAAAACAGCACCTAGAGCCCTTGCATGTGACACACTGCCCTCATAAAATCATAAGAAAGGCATACCGGGTTCTTTGGCACCCAAGCGACCACCAGGATGTCTATCGAGTATGAGTTAACATTGTTTTCAACCCTAGATTCCCCCTTGCTTCACATAACATGGAACCACTCTGAGGATTGATCCCAAACCCGGCACCTAGCTCCCTCTCTACATCGCAAGCAACTTCTCCAACTAGAGATTTTGTGGTTATTTGGAGAAATCTTGACTTTCAATTTTTTGAACCCAAAAAACCGGTGTTTTCGCAAAGGAGGTGCAAGATTAGGGCGTGCCCAGGGGCCCGAGGCAATTTTCACGCATGCTATGGGGATACTACTTTGCTTCCCAAAAGTTTGCAGGCGAAGGCAACCTGGGGTCCAAGTTGCATGTAATCACCGTGATTTGAAAAGTTCGAGGGGTAATTACCGTGAGGGGGATTTCGAGTGAATGGTGGCCAAACCAAATATTTTCAAATTTTAGCCGTTATGTCAGGATATTCCGTTACATTAGTACCTGTCATGCCCCTGTTGTGCCCCTTCTAAGTCACCATCCACGTGCCGCGCGGGAAAATCCATTTCTATACTTTCCTAACCCCTGACACTAAATCCGTCAGCGGCGACGGTGGTCCTTTTTCTCCCCCCTACACTGAATTCAGTTCGGCGGTAGCGATGTTCATTTTTCTCCCCGCCCCTCCCCCTCCCCACCGACCCCCCCCCCCCACACACACTGAATCTGGCGGTGGCATGTCAAGCGAGGCCAAGGTGGTAGCTACGTCGACGGTGATTCGGCCGTTAGGGGCCAGCTGCCCGGCACAACGCCAGCATGGGCCAAGCGGTTCTGCAGCCCAGGTTAGCTAGGAGGTCAGCCAGAAGTCTGCTAATAGGGTACCTACGAGCAGCGGGTTGAAGATAAAAGCTAGGACGATGGCAGAGTGTTCGGCTGCAGTGCTGGGTCGTGCAACCCAGATCTCGAAGAAAACCACCCGGGAGAAGAGCGAGAGGTGAATTTTTCTTATCTATGCCTTGTCTTGCAAGTAGATTAGTTACTGCAAAGTAGTGTCGAATGAACTTAAAGGTCCCCCTTTTAATCAAATTAGGAACAATTTCGATACAGCGGACCTATATGAGTTCACGGTTCATGTTCGCCAGTACACGGAAAAACTATATTTTGGTTGCAAGAGGGTTGTGTTCGGGTAGGATGTGCGTCTTCTTATCAACTACAAAGAGGTTGTGTCTGTTTCATAGCTAATAGATATGCTTCATTCTAGAATTCCTTGGGGATCCAGACAAAGGGCAAAATTGGTGTGGCGTAACATGAGTGATACCTATGTGCAAATTGAGCACTCCCATGAGCTTCAGATGCTTTGGGAGTGTTGTGCAGCTAATCGTCGGGTGAAAGTTGAAGCGATGATTGATGATATGTATGCAGATACCGGAGATCTTGCTGCCAGTGCTTCTGCTGCTCGAGTTTATAGACCACTAGATGCTTATCAGCTAAGTTCAATGTACACCTGGAGGTGGATTCATACACAACAAAACTTGATGGTGGAGTTGGTAAGCCAATTTCGTCATGTACTCTGGAGATAGTCGTTGATTCCGAAAACATAACTCTTGTTGAACTAAGAGAGATGATTGGTAAGGAAACCATTATTGGCCCTAAGAAGATGGCATGACTCCGGTGGTGGCATCATAAGAAGCAGGAGTTCATAGAGGTTTTGGATACCGATGATCTGATGCAGATTATGTGACAGAAGAAGCAAACTAGAAAGGTGTTCTTCCTGGCTACCATTTCTTATGTTGTTAGACAGGTTGTAGTGGATGCAGAGGCCCCTGTTGTGGCTGAACAAAACGAGGGGAGAGACGTTGATCAGATCTGATGAGAGCTGCTACCCAGGGCTTGTTAGATAGACCGTAGGGCTACCCTGCCTGTATTTCTAATAAATATTTTTGTTGCTTTGAAACAGTGTTGATGTGGTCATGTTTGTTCAGAGATTGCAATCCGATGTTCTGTGAGCTGTTAAGATTTTCGGACATATCACTCGATGAAAGCATTGTTGTTGTAATAGGACACAAGTACATTGTAGTTGACATGATTGTGTTTGCTGAGATGATGTGATAAATTTGTTTCTGAGATTATGATTGTTGAGAGATTGTAATATAATATGCTGTGAGCTGTTGGGATTTTGGGACATACCATTCATTGAAACCATCACTAAACAAGGTGGTATATAAGTACCTTGTAGTTGACATGATTATGATGTAATATAATGATCTGTGGGATCGGTAATTTGACCAATCGTTGGATAACTATCAGTTACTTAGAAAGAAGTACTATCATGGATAAACGAGCGTAGGGTTTAGGGAAAAAATTACTAAGTAGGAGACAATGATCTATTGGACACACAGGTCTAGGATTTAGGAATAAGGGTTAAGGGGTTAGTACAATAAAAAGTTCATTAGACCCTAAACCATAAACCATAATCCTATATTGTTCGGTACATAAGATTTTGTATCTTGCTATAAGTCAAACAAATTGGGAAAGAGGAAGCACATGATTAATATTACAAATTAAAATGAAGGAAGAGAAAAACTATTAGATATGAGATAGTAATCCAGCCACGAGACATTGTATCAATTAAACCATTATAGCATGCCAATTTAGTCAATGTTGCAACGTTGACGCACTTCACTTTCCCCACTCCTTCTCTCTCCACTCACTACCCTCCTCTCTCTCTCCTCACCGTCACCGACGCGTCGCCACGACCGCATTCGCCATGCCGCCCTGGAACGATGAGGACGACCAATCGAGCAGCGATAGCTTTCTCTCCGACATCGAGTCTTCCCTCCTCGATGTGAGTTCTTCTGTTTTCTCGGCAATGGTTAGTCATAGGTAATTACCTCGACCCAAGAATTGAAATGTGCATGCAATCGTGTTTATTTCTAGCTTTTTGTTCCCTTATAGGTACCACTCACAATCTACGACCCCGATTGGGAGGGCCTAGATGTGACCATGGACTAAAACTAAGGAAATATGTTGCATTTGAAGGCAGTAACACTGGAAGAAGGTTTTTGGGCTATAGAAATCAGGTTTGCTTTCCTTATCTACAATTGCGACATGAAGAAAATTGTGTAGTGTTATGTTGACAATTAGGTCCCGTGTTTTTTTAGGTTTGCCCGGTGTGTAAAGAAGTAGAGTGTGTTGATCTTGAGTGGCCAGACGCACTTAAGAAATGTTTGGCCCAGTTGTGGGATATGTATGAGCTCGAATGGTCGGAGAGATTTACAGATGCTCGTGATGTAGCTGCATAAAATCACAAGCTCTTTGTAGGAAATAAGGAGATGGAATAGGAAATGAAGCATTTGTAGTCAGAACTAAATGACACAATCAATGCGAGCTTGGTGGTGGGAACTGCACAGAAGATTCAGAAGGCAGAAAAGGAGAGGGATTGGCTCATGGAAGAGAATAAGAAGCTACAGTACTACATTGCGGATCTATTGAAGGATCTGAAGAAGGATCGCAATGTGAACAAGGACAAGCTACAAATGATCAAGGAAATTTTAGATGAATAATTTGTGCCGCGGCAATATCTAAAACTAGTTAACTGTAAGACTTGTGATACGTCATAAACGTATATATAATTTTTGATGTTCCATGCTTGTTTAGTATCTACTAGTTGTAGGGGTTCATAGAATGGAAAACAAAAAATTTCTACCGCATGAACACACAATCAAGATCTAATCTATGATCAAGCCAAGAACTATCTACTAGATCGGTGCAACAAGTTGATAGAGTACTAACCCTCAAAGATCCAAAGCGGTTAACGAGAGAAGATTCTCATGGGTGATGTAGTTGTTCACTTGCCGATCTCAAGATCGCGTAGACGATCCTTCCGGCGCCGTGTTCCGGCAGTGCTCCCGCAGTCAGTCACACGTACGGTACTCGATGAATACCTTCCTCTCCCTTGTTCCAGCAGGCAACGGAGGTTGTAGTTCTCTCCTCGCGATTCCGGCAGCACGACGGTTTGGTGTCGGAAGTAGAGGGGAGATCCCGTAGGGCTTCGCCTAATCCGGAGAAGGTATGGTGGGGTAGAGGGAGCCCCGGCGATCTAGGGTTTAGAGGCCGAGGTTTAAAGGTAGCTAGCAACTAGGGTTTAGTTAGTTGGTAGCGGTTTAGAGGAGAACTAGATTGGCCGCAACTAGAGAGGGGGGCGGCGGCCAACCTAGGGTTTCTTGTGTGTACAAGGGGGCGCCCTACCCCTCCTTTTATAGGTGGGGAGGCGCCAAGGGGGAGGGAGTCCTCCCCCAAATCCACTTCATGTGGCCGGCGCAAGGGAGAGGGAGGATTCCTTCCCTAGGTAAGAATCCTTCTCTCCCTCCACTTGGAAATATTGTCCCAGTTTGACTTTTTCAAACTGCGCTTTTGACTTTCAAATTAGAGTTTGATTTCTCTCTTCCAAGTGTCCAGCCAAGTGACCTAGCACAAGATGCAACCATTCCACTTTGTCCTGACACATCCATGTACCCTTCCCCTTCCGGATCGGCGAACCTTCTAGACCCTTCTAGAACATTCCGGTGAAAACTCCAGAACCATTCAAGAACTTCAGAATTGGACTTTCCTTATATGAATCCTATTCTCCGGACCATTCCGGATCTCCTCGTGATATCCGAAATCCCATTCGAGACTCTGAACAACATTCGATCTCTTTACTATCTTTCCATATCTACTAAACAACATCGAATCCTTAAGTGTGTCTCCCTACGGTTCGTGAATTATGCAGACATGACCGAGACTCTTCTCCGATCAATAACCAATAGAGGAATCTGGAAATTCATATGGCTCCCACATATTTCTACGATTACTTCGTGATCGAATGAACCATTTACATAGGATACCAATTTCCCTTTGTCTCATGATATTTTACTTATCCGAGGTTTGATCGTCGGTATCTTTGCATACCTAGTTCAACCAAGTTACCAATAAGTACTCTTTTCTCGTTCCCGTGATATGTGATCCCTTGTGAGCCAGTCACATGCTTGCAAGCTAATTGGATGACATTCTACCGAGAGGGCCCAAAGTATATCTATCTGTCATATGGATGGACAAATCCCACTCTTGATCCATGTGCCTCAACACATACTTTCCGAACACTCAATGCCACCTTTATAGCCACCTAGTTACGGTGTGGTGTTTGATGTCATCAAAGAATTCTTCCGGTGATGGTGAGTAGCATGATCTCATGGTCGAAGGAATTAGGTTACTATGTATCAGAAAGCTTATAGCAAATGAACTATATTAAATGACTTGATCTTTATGCTACGCTTAACTATAGAATATGTCTATCACACCATTCTCCTAATGATATGATCAGGAAACCATGATCATATGTTAACCAACAAGCTAGTTTAACAAGAGGCTTTCTTAGGGACTCTTTTATGTTTACAAATCACACAAGTATTAATGTTTCCGTTTAATACAATTATAGCATGGTATGTAAACATTTATCATAAGCATGAAGATACGATAATAACCTCTTTATTATTGCCTCTTGGGCATATCTCCAACAGTCTCACACTTGCACTAGAGTCAATAATCTAGTTTCAAACCTTTGTGCATTCAACACCTATGGCTTTCCGGTGTTGTATTTACATGATTGCTACTGGTCAACTGATCTCCGGATCCGAAACTTTTAGGTCCGTGTGTAATTGCATGTCTTTGCGTCTTTACGCATTACTCATTCTCTAATGAAATGGCTTTGTATAAATTTGGTACTTTGGTGAGACCTTTAGTTCCTTGGGGTTAAAACATGTTGATAATATTGTCGTACAATATATCTTCATAGTACTATCCCGCTGTGAACCACACCTAGTTTGATAACAAACTACTTGACACAAATGCGCTCTTTTGCTGCTATAATAGCGGTCTATACTTAGCCTTTTGTTGTAGTATCTGTCACAATGTCTTAACTTTGGAACTCATCCAAATCCATTATGGAACTTACTTTCCATCATATTGTGCCACCCTTAGTGTAGATTGAGATAAACTTAATGTGTACTTTGTGACAAAACTAGTATCAATGTAGTACTTTTATAATGAACTAATCATCTATTTGTCACATCTACAAAAATAATATATTCTTAGTTCTTCCAAAAGATCATAAGAATATCCTTACTATCGTCCAATGATCATCTTATAAATCATTCTGGTATATGCTCATAACATTTAGAGCATAGGACATATCTGGATTTGTACATATCTGTAACACCGCGGTTCTGAAAAGACCGTGGCTTCTATGTGACATGCCAATCCCTGGATCGGTTCATTGGCCCACAATAGAATAAGATAGATAACATAGCAAAATATCCGTGTATCATGAATAACAAAGATCCAGAGTACCATTATTACAATAAAAGCTTAGCCCAAAGCTAGCTCAATTATTCAGGTAGAAACATAAGTAAAGTAAATCCTCCATTCTTCAAATTGCCCACAAGTGAACAAGTGCCGAGTGGAGTACCGTGGCCTATATCGATTACTCAGAATCGGAATAACCTGCAACATGAAACGTAGCAGCCCCGGAGGGTCAATACATGGAATGTATGGCAAGTAGAGCTAGTAAAGGAGACATTAGTACTAACATCTACATGCATATTTGGCAAGTGGAGCTGTGTCTGGCTTGCATTTGCAAATACATTTGTCCTACTTTCATAAACAGTTTTTGATTTTCTTTGAAAAGATCCCAATTAAGTTAACCCAACAATATTAAAACAATTATGAAATTAGAATGAGCGAGAAACATGTCATGGGATCGATATCAAGCAACTCAGTTGTCCATAACCGGGAACATGGCTAATCGATTAGATTATACACCCTGCAGGGGTTAGTACACTTTACCCATGTGACTTGGCCAGCCCATCTCGTACCATCACTCTCATTTTGGGTGATGATAGGGAGAAGTCCAAGAAGAGACTGTTCGGGAAGTAGCTTCTCAATCCTGACGCGCACCGGTCCAACCTACCAAAATTCTACATCTCTGGATACGCGGGTTGGAGTTACCACAACCTACTAAGTCAAACCAACCGCCCATTTCATTATTGGCACATGGTTGTACACGTAAGCTACACAATAAAGAAGCCAATCAATTTCTCTCGATACCTGGGTGCCTTTCCGCAATAAAACCACCAAAAATTATCAATACCATCACACCCAGGAGATTCATTGATTAAGTTGTTTTAGTTTTCACAAACCAATACTTTTGGAAACAAGTCTCAATGATGTAACCCAGCCCTTGTTCAACACAGCATGGCTAAGCACATCTACCAACGGTGGTTCATCTACAAGGAAGGCCCTACCACATAATAGGACATAGCATAGCGATAGTATCATCCTACACATGCGTCTACAAAATACACGACAATGCATAGAAAATAGTAGGACGATATCATGAACAAAGTAGCATCTACTTGCCTTGGTTGTAGCGGTCGGAAGAACAATCCACACACGAGCAAGCGTTGCACTCGTCACAATCTACACGATACAATTGCATTCATAAACAAACAATTCACAATCATATGCAACAAGGATGATGTATGAATGCATGCATGGCAAGTGGATTGATTCTACAGCAGCACCACATAACCCTATTTAGTAAAGCTACTGATTGCATGCATGGAAAATAGTTTTAGCGCTAGGAAAACTATTATGCAAAAAGTAATGCTCAAAACTAGAGCTAGAACTCAAATAATTCACTACCGGTAGTGTACTATTTGTAAAATCTTGGTAAAATTCTACCGCATAGGTATTGCTAATTAGAAACAGTACCAACTGGAATTACTCAAAAAGGAATTATAAAACTCCCCGAGTAATTAAAACACTGCAGAAAGCCACTAGACAGTTTCTGCAGAAGTTTTCGCTGTAAGCCTATCTTTTTAATTCAAGATGAGATTCCCCTCGTTCCACTAAATCCAGGGACATATCATACGCAATTTTTGGAGCTACGGATCTTTTTCTACGAATTAATTACTCCAAAAAGGCCATTAACCTATTTGATTAAACTGTACTAAATCTTGCTGTAAAAGTGTGAAACAATGATACAGCAAGATTCTACACGACTTACTGAATCTACACATATTTTAATTGCAATTTTTGGCCCAGCGGTTTAATTTCTACGCAATTTACAAATTTCTACCGAAATCTGTCCACTAAATCGATTAAAGTAATTAGTCAAGCGTATACATTGGATCGTCAACTTCTTGTTGGCGTCGACTAGTCAACGCCTGAGTACTAACCAGTCAACGGCTGATCTGAACCGTTGATCTGAGATCCAAAGGCGGCTGCGGACTCACCGGAGAAGAACGGCGACGAGGTCGGGACGGCGGCGGCGATCGGTTCCGGCGACGGCGTTTTTCCTGCGCGGAAGGGAGACGGTCAGCGCGATTCGAGGCGGTCAACGCGCGCGAGCGGCGGATGGTGGCACAGCCAGGCGGCGGCGGCCTGTGGCGCGCGCGGCGCGGCGCAGCAGCAGCTGCGGCAATGGCATACAGCAGCGCGAAGCGGCGGCTGGCAGCGGCGGGTGGCGCGGTGGCGGCTCGAGCGGCCAGCGGCGTGGCGCCAGCGTAGTGCAGCGCAGGCGGGCGGCGGGGCTGTGAGGCAGCGGCGGGTGGCGGCGTCTGCGGCGGCGGCGGTGGCGGGTGTACTGGCGGCGGGCGGGCACGGAGTCCAAGGGCGGCGCGGCGGCGGTTCCAGGAGGCGGCGCGCGGGGCGGATCCCGAGGGCGGCGCGGATATCAAGGAGGCGGGTGCGGGATTCGAGGCAGGGCGGCGGTGGCTGGGTCCTTTTAAGTGGGGCCCCCTTGCGGGTCCTAGTCCGATTCGGCGCGCGGTTGGAAAAGGACTCGGAAATCGGCCCGTCGGCCCGATTTTCTATCTTTTAATAAAACGTCTGTAACTTTTCCGTACGAGCTCCGAATCGAGCGATTCTTGCTCCTACGGTTTTGTAAAATCGAGGGGAACAATCTAGGGTCAAGGGTTGAGTGAAACCACTAGGCTACAAGGGTGGACTACGCTAGTCTATTAATGCCTCCCGCAGGAGCCTCGTAGTAGATTAGAATAGGGTTTTGAAAATAGCGTTTCGCCGATTCTCTTTAATCGATGGTTTTGCATGGGCAAGTATGATGCGATGATATGAATGATATGCAGAACCAAATATAAAATTTGGGATGTGACAAGACTAACCCCCTTAAGATGAATCTCGTCCTCGAGATTCGGCGCGGCTAGCAAATAGGTGTGGGTAGTCCTCTCGGATGTCATCCTCACGCTCCCAAGTGGCTTCCTCTTCGGTGTGGTGGCTCCACTGCACCTTGCAAAACTTGATTGTCTTGGTACGGGTAGTCCTCTCCGCTGTCTCCAGAATCTTGACCGGTTTCTCCTCATAGATCAGGTCGTTCTCAAGCTGAACCTCCTCTAGTGGTACAGTGTCTCTCAACGGTGTATCCACCATTTCCGGATGGCACTTCTTCAACTGGGATACGTGAAACACATTATGAACAGCGGACAGAGCCTCTGGCAACTCCAACTGATAAGCAACTTCTCCTTTGCGTGCTAAGACTCGATACGGCCCAATAAACCGAGGCGCCAGCTTACCCTTAATTCCAAATCTCTTGATTCCACGAAGTGGCGACACTCTGAGGTATGCTCTATCACCAATCTCATACACCACTTCCTTGCGCTTGGCGTCAGCGTAGCTCTTCTGCCTTGATTGTGCTACCTTCAGCCTGTCCCTAATCAAGGCAACCTTCTCCTTAGCATCCTTGATCAAATCAGGCCCAAACAACTGACGTTCTCCTACTCCATCCCATAGCAATGGTGTCCTGCACCGTTTCCCATACAGTACATCAAACGGTGACGTCTTGATGCTGGTTTGATAGCTGTTGTTGTAGGAAAACTCAGCATACAGCAAATTCGCATCCCAACTAGAACCATGAGCCAAAGCGCAAGCTCTCAGCATGTCTTCCAAAATCTGATTCACCCTCTCGGTTTGCCCATCAGTCTGTGGGTGAAACGCTGTTCTAAACTCCAATCTAATACCAAGTGACTCGTGCAGCTGGCGCCAGAAGTGTGAGGTAAATTGGGTGCCTCTATCAGATACGATACTCTTGGGAACTCCATGTAGGCACACAATTCTGTCCATGTAAATCTTGGCCAACTTTGCACTCGTATAGGTCGTCTTTACCGGTATAAAGTGGGATACCTTGGTCAAATGGTCGACCACTACCCAAATGGAGTCATATCCTGACCTGGTCCTGGGCAATCCTGTGATAAAATCCATCCCCACTCTATCCCACTTCCATTCCGGCACGGGCAATGGCTGTAGCAGTCCTGCTGGCTTCTGGTGTTCCGCTTTCACTCGGCTACATACATCACATAGGGCAATATGCTCTGCGATGTCTCCCTTCATGTTGTTCCACCAAAATCTGTCCTTTAGGTCCATATACATCTTTGTATTGCCTGGATGTATGGAATACGGCGAGTCATGAGCTTCCTGCAGAATCAACTTCCTTATCTCGGGATCATTGGGAATGCACAAACGATCTCCATACCACAAGGTTCCTTACTCATCCTCGTGGAATTCCTTTGCTCGATCCTCCTTCATCTTTTCCCTTATTTCATCCATCTCTTTGTCTCCCACTTGAGCTTTCCTGATTCTTTCCTATAGCGTTGGTTGGACTTCCATTGTTGCCAAGTATCCTTCAGATACTACCTCCAGTCTAAGGTCCTTGAACTGCTTGCACAAATCCTCAGGCAATTCACCAATTGTCAATCCATTGGCATAAACCTTCCGGCTCAAAGCATCTGCCACTACATTGGCCTTTCCTGGGTGGTATTGTAGATTCATGTCATAGTCCTTGATAAGCTCCAACCATCTCCTTTGCCTCATATTCAGTTCCTTCTGTGTAAATATGTACTTCAGGCTCTTGTGGTCGGTGTACACATCACAGTGTTTTCCCATTAAGTAATGCCTCCATACCTTGAGCGCATGAACCACTGACGCTAACTCCAAGTCGTGTGTGGGGTAATTCCGCTCATGGTGCTTGAGTTGCCGCGAGGCATATGACACTAATCTCCCATCTTGCATCAGCACACTCCCAAGTCCCTGTCGAGAAGCATCGTAGTACACTTGGAAATCCTTCTGAAGGTCTGGTAAACACAGAACAGGTGCAGTCACTAATCGACGCTTCAGTTCTTGAAAGCTGGCTTCACATACGTCTGACCAATCAAACTTCCTCTCCTTCCTCAGAAGTTCGGTCATTGGCTTAGAAATCTTGGAGAAGTTTTCAATGAACCTCCTGTAATATCCAGCAAGTCCCAAAAAGCTTCGTATCTCTCCTGCATTCCTGGGCGCTTCCCACTCTGTCATTGCAGTCACTTTGCTTGGATCAACAGCGACTCCTTCTCCTGACACCACGTGTCCAAGAAACCCAACAGTGTTAAGCCAGAATTCACACTTGCTGAATTTGGCATACATCTGGTGTTCCCTCAGTTTCTCCATAATCAGTCGCAGATGTTTCTCATGCTCAGCATCATCCTTGGAATATATCAGTATGTCATCAATAAACACCACCAAGAACTTGTCCAAGTACTCCATAAATACCTTGTTCATCATGGTCATGAAGTATGCCGGGGCATTCGTTAGTCCAAAAGACATGACCGTATACTCATATAAACCATACCTAGTGGTGAAGGCGGTTTTTGGTACGTCCTCCTCCTGGATCTTCAATTGGAAGTAGCCTGATCGCAGATCAATCTTGCTGAACACCTTCGCTCCTTCCAGTTGATCAAACAAATCATTTATGTTCGGCAGAGGGTACTTGTTCTTGATGGTTACTTCATTCAGCGAGCGATAGTCCACCACTAATCTCTTGCTGCTGTCTTTCTTCTCCACAAACAGAACAGGTGCACCCCATGACGACGAACTAGGCTGAATGAATCCCTTGTCCAACTGCTCCTTCAGCTGCTTCTTCAATTCCTTCAGCTCATCCACATCCATCTTATATGGTCTCTTTGCAATAGGTCCTGTTCCCGGCATCAGGTCGATGAGAAACTCCACTTCCCTGTCAGGTGGCATCCCTGGCAGCTCTTCTGGAAACACGTCGGGGTAATCCCTAATCACGGGCACAGTATCCATGCTAAACCCCTTAAGAGAATTCAGCTTACATCTTCCCGGTCGCACTGCCGACTTGAATCTAATTCTCTTACCATACGGGGTTTTGAGTGAAACAGCTCGGTGTGCACAATCTATGTGTCCCCCATGCATAGACATCCAATCCATACCCAGAATAACATCCAACCCTTGTGATTCCAACACTACTAGATGTGCAATGAAGTTGTGTGTTCCAATCCTCACAGTCAAGCTGCGGCATCCCGCGCTAGCTATCATATCTCCTCCAGGTGAACTCACTCAATAGACCTTTTCATAGACTCAGTAGGTAACTTACTTATCCACAAATGCCCTTGATATGAATGAATGCGATGCACCCGTATCGAAAAGTATAAGTGCAGGGTAAGTGTTGATTGGGAACTTACCAATCACAAGGTCAGGCTCATCTGGAATCTCCTCCACATTCATGTGGTTCACTGTGGCCTTCTCGCTGTTGGTTGGCTTCAGTCCTTTGCTCTCCGGGCAGTTGTCAGCATAGTGTCCCTTGTGCTTACACTTGAAGCACGTCACCTCACTCAGATCCTTCTTCACAAAGCTGCGATCACGGTTGCGGTCATGTCCACCGTGTCCTCTAGAGTGGTGAGAGTGTCCTCCCTTGTGGATGTGGTGGCTGCTCCTATGGTTGTCATGACGATGCCCATCGCCTCCATGGTGGTGGCGGTCATGGCTCCCATGGTCACTCCCTCCATGCTTGGAGTATCCATCATATGAAGTGCGAGACTTGTGATGTGAACCAGAGTGGTGATTGTTACTCTTTCTCTTGCGGCTTTCCACCTGCTTGTGTTTACCTTCCAAGATTCTGGCCTTGTCCATGAGCTCCCGGAAAGTGGGGCAATAAACCAACAGTAGCTGTACTGAAAGCTCATCGCTAAGGCCATCCAGGAATCTCTCCCTCCTTTTCGCATCAGTGTCAACATCCTTAGGTGAATAACGGGACAGGTTGTTGAACTCCTCAATGTACTCGGCCACGGTGCGATTGGTTTGGCGCAAGTTGCGGAACTCCTTCCTCTTCAGGCTCAGAACTCCTGAAGACACGTGGTTGGTCCTGAAACCTTCCTCAAACATTGCCCAAGTCACAGTGTCCGTGGTGGGTGATCGAAAGTGTCCCACCAAGAAGCGGCTGGTCCCTCCAGTAGGTGAGCGGCAAACCTCACCTTCTCAGCATCGGTGCATCCAACGATTACTAGATCCTTGTTGACTGAACGCAAGCAGTCGAGAGCAACCATTGGTTCAGTTGCAGTAGAGAACTTGGCTGGTCTTAACCTCAGAAATCTGGTGAGAGCATCTCCCTAAGGCTGATTGTTTCCATTGTTGTTGTTCTGAGCTGCCATGAACTGAGTCATCACTTGGGTCAGCTGTGCCTGAGCTGCCATGAGTTGCTCCAACTCAGTGGGTTGACAGCAGGAAGGCATCTGTGGTTCAGCACAGGTAAGCTTAGAAAGAATCAACTACGACAATAGGATTCTACCCATGCATATGATCAAACAACAACAAACAATAGCAGACAATCACAAGCAAGCAACACATCAACAAACAAGTGATACAGAAACATCCCATGGGTTATCCTAGCAGTATATACCTACTGAAATAGCTTTACAAGAGTTGGCAATGGTTAACTAAACAGTTGATCAACTAAACAGCAAAAACAACAATCTGCCAGAACAGTTCAGCAGCGTTCACGAATTTTTCCGCCTGACTTATACTCGTCAGAAAATTTAGCTGATTTTTGCACATACAGCACAGAGATTTTCGCATCAGCCCAATTTTTTTCCGATTTTTCCCAGTTACCAGAAAAATATGAAAAATCGTACAGTACTGCTGTATCAGCAGAAAACTGCAGCGAAAATAACACAGATATTAACCAAAATTGCCATAACTATTTCATAAAATTCGCACAAATAATTCATGGGATATTGGAGTACAAAAATAAGCAACTAATCACTCTTAAACTAACACGAACTAAGCTTCACAACGATCGAGAATAATCCTAACGAATTTGCCTAACGTGGACTAATTGGTGGACTTCTATCTACTCCTTGAAGAGGTTGCGGTAGGTCCTTGCTGTCATGCGTTGGCGCTTCGGTTCGCGGTACAACCATGGCGGCGGAGTGTACACTTCTCCTGAATCATCACTTGAGATCTCAAACTCCACCTCTTCTGGATCCTCCTCTTCTTCTTCACTCTCAGCTGCAACTGCAACAGCTTCATCTCCTCCACCATCATCGTCTCCATCATCATCATCCTCGTCCTCATCATCATCATCGTTCCCACTGTCATCATCATCCCCATTGTTGCCATCATCTCCATTGTCATCATCAGAGGGTGGATTCAGCTGTGCTTGGAGGGCGGCAATCTGGGCTGTCATAGCTTCTATAGTTTGATCCCTTTCCTGGACGGTCCCTTGCAACTGTTGTATGTTCTGGGTGTTCTCCTGCACGGTACCATGAAGATGAGCTATGGTTGCATCTCTGGCTATCAGGGCATTCTCCAGAACTCCCACAGCTTCATGCAAGGTGTCAATCTCCTGTCCTTGGACCACCATACCATTGCTAGCAAAATCTGCAATCTCCTTTATCATCATTACTTTTTCAGCTAGAGCTCCATTCTCCCTTTCCATGTCCTCTATGTGCCTCCGGCCAGGCATGTTGTTCCTGCCGGGTAACCACAATGTGCCCATCTTCATCACGCCTCCCATAGTCACGGTAGGGTGAATCTGCTGGCAGTAGGTGTCGGACTTGATGGCACTGGCGAGACAGGGCTTCATGTATGGCCAAGTTGATTCCAAGTCCCCAGTTGCAGTATGTCTTGGTGTAGATCAAATGCACAGGGTTTGGCAAGGCGGCATCCCTGAATATGAAGGTAGTGATTTCCCATGCATACTCTCCATATCCATAGGTGTACAGCCTTATTCCCTTGAACATGGGCAGGGGCAATCCCAATGACTGCGAGAGCTGTGCTAACTGTCTTGCAAAGGGCCTTGGGGACTCCATGGTTGCATACTCAGTCCTGACTTCTCCCATCTATCAAGTAAAAGAGGAAAGTGTGAGAATAGCATATGGTAAGAATTTACGAGGGTGAAAGGCATAAGATGAAAGACAGAGTTAATATAGGCTTTAGTAAATCTAAGGCTTCCTAATCCAATCCTAGGTCACGATCCTACAGTCGACACATGGGCTCTGATACCATCTTGTAACACCGCGGTTCTAAAAAGACCGTGGCTTCTATGTGTCATGCCAATCCCTGGATCGGTTCATTGGCCCACAATAGAATAAGATAGATAGCATAGCAAAATATCCGTGTATCATGAATAACAAAGATCCAGAGTACCATTATTACAATAAAAGCTTAGCCCAAAGCTAGCTCAATTATTCAGGTAGCAACATAAGTAAAGTAAATCCTCCATTCTTCAAATTGCCCACAAGTGAACAAGTGCCGAGTGGAGTACCGTGGCCTATATCGATTACTCAGAATCGGAATAACCTGCAACATGAAACGTAGCAGCCCCGGAGGGTCAATACATGGAATGTATGGCAAGTAGAGCTAGTAAAGGAGACAGTAGTACTAACATCTACATGCATATTTGGCAAGTGGAGCTGTGTCTGGCTTGCATTTGCAAATACATTTGTCCTACTTTCATAAATAGTTTTTGATTTTCTTTGAAAATATCCCAATTAAGTTAACCCAACAATATTAAAACAATTATGAAATTAGAATGAACGAGAAACATGTCATGGGATCGATATCAAGCAACTCAGTTGTCCATAACCGGGAACACGGCTAATCGATTAGATTATACACCCTGCAGGGGTTAGTACACTTTACCCATGTGACTTGGCCAGCCCAGCTCGTACCATCACTCTCATTTTGGGTGATGATAAGGAGAAGTCCAAGAAGAGACTGTTCGGGAAGTAGCTTCTCAATCCCGATGCGCACCGGTCCAACCTACCAAAATTCTACATCTCTGGATACGCGGGTTCGAGTTACCACAACCTACTAAGTCCAACCAACCGCCCATTTCATTATTGGCACATGGTTGTACACGTAAGATACATAATAAAGAAGCCAATCAATTTCTCTCGATACCTGGGTGCCTTTCCGCAATGAAACCACCAAAAATTATCAATACCATCACACCCAGGAGATTCATTGATTAAGTTGTTTTAGTTTTCACAAACCAATACTTTTAGAAACAATTCTCAATGATGTAACCCATCCCTCGTTCAACACAGCATGGCTAAGCACATTTACCAACGGTGGTTCATCTACAAGGAAGGCCCTACCACATAATAGGACATAGCATAGCGATAGTATCATCCTACACATGCGTCTACAAAATACACGACAATGCATAGAAAATAGTAGGACAATATCATGAACAAAGTAGCATCTACTTGCCTTGGTTGTAGCGGTCGGAAGAACAATCCACATACGAGCAAGCGTTGCACTCGTCACAATCTACACGATACAATTGCATTCATAAACAATCAATTCACAATCATATGCAGCAAGGATGATATATGAATGCATGCATGGCAAGTGGATTGATGCTACAGCAGCACCACATAACCCTATTTAGTAAAGCTACTGATTGCATGCATGGAAAATAGTTTTAGCGCTAGGAAAACTATTACGCAAAAAGTAATGCTCAAAACTAGAGCTAGAACTCAAATAATTCACTACCGGTAGTGTACTGTTTGTAAAATCTTGGAAAAATTCTACCGCATAGGTATTGCTAATTAGAAACAGTACCAACTGGAATTACTCAAAAAGGAATTACAAAACTCCCCGAGTAATTAAAACACTGCAGAAAGCCACTAGACAGTTTCTGTAGAAGTTTTCACTGTAAGCCTATCTTTTTAATTCACTATGAGATTACCCTCGTTCCAGTGAATCCAGGGACATATCATACGCAATTTTTGGAGCTACGGATCTTTTTCTATGAATTAATTACTCCAAAAAGGCCATTAACCTATTTGATTAAACTGTATTAAATATTGCTGTAAAAGTGCGAAACAATGGTACAGCAAGATTCTACACGACTTACTGAATCTACACATATTTTATTTGCAATTTTTGGCCCAGCGGTTTAATTTCTACGCAATTTACAAGTTTCTACCGAAATCTGTCCACTAAATCGATTAAAGTAATTACCCAGTCAACTGTGTCTGTTGACTGGTCAACGCGGCTGCTGACTGGGCGCTGACTGGGCGTCTGAATAGTCAACGCCTGAGTACTGACCGGTCAACGGCTGATCTAAACCGTTGATCTGAGATCCAAAGGCGGCTGCGGACTCACCGGAGAAGAACGGCGACGAGGTCGGCGGCGGTTCGGCGGCGGCGTTTTCGCGCGGAAGGAGGCGGTCAGCGATTGGCGGTCAGCGCGCAGCGAAGGGCAGTGGCATAGCGCTTGGCGGCGGTGCGGCCTTGGCGCGGCGCGAGCGGCTGCTTGCGCGGCGGCATCTGGCAGCGGCAGTGGCGGCAGCGGCGTGGCAGCGGCGGCGGCAGCGTGGCGGCAGCGGGCGGCGCGAGCAACGGCAGCGCAGGCGGAGCGCGGCGGCGGCAGCGCGGCGGTGGCGGCCGCAGCGTGGCGGCGGTGGCGGGGTGTACACAGGGCGTGGGCACGAGTCAAAGCGGCCAGCGGTTCGAGGCGGCGCGGATCCCGAGGGCGACGCGGGTATCGACGAGGCGGGTGCGGGATTCGAGGCAGGGCGGCGGCTGGGTCCTTTTAAGTGGGGCCCCCTTGCGGGTCCTAGTCCGATTCGGCGCGCGGTTGGAAAAGGACTCAGAAATCGGCCCGTCGGCCCGATTTTCTATCGTTTTATAAAACGTCCATAACTTTTCCGTACGAGCTCCGAATCGAGCGATTCTTGCTCCTACGGTTTTGTAAAATCGAGGGGAACAATCTAGGGTCAAGGGTTGAGTGAAACCACTAGGCTACAAGGGTGGACTACGCTAGTCCTACTAATGCCTCCCGTAGGAGCCTCGTAGTAGATTAGAATAGGGTTTTGAAAATAGCGTTTAGCCGATTCTCTTTAATCGATGGTTTTGCATGGGCAAGTATGATGCGATGATATGAATGATATGCAGAACCAAATCTAAAATTTGGGATGTGACAATATCACAGTATGATTGATATAAATACTCTTTGTGATTTCATACATCAAGTATCAATCTATACTTGAATCTTTGTTTCACTTACCAAGTGTCGATACACTTGAATTTTGATTTAATCCTTTCTGTGTGGAAAGAACCTTTCTTGTCATTTCCATATAGAACTCATTCAATATCTCATCTATGTACATTTGGCGCAACCATATTAGCGTCTCAATCTATCTATATAGATATTGATGCCAAATATTCGGGTTTTGCCTAAGCCTTTCATCGAGATGAAATTCTTAACCTGTGTTAATAAAAGATACATCATTTCCAATCAACAATATGTCTTCCACATAATGTATTAGAAATATGTCTTAGCGCTCGCACTTAATTTCTCGCAAACGCAAGCATCTTCATCGTCTCCGATGAATTTAAACTCTTTTACCAGTTTCATCATGGTGAAGATTCCAACTCTGTGATGCTCACTTCGACCATTGAAGTTTGCATACGCTTTTAGCATCCTTTGAATTAACAAAACCCTTTGTACCGTGTTATGAACATGTCCTAGGTAACAATTCTATTAGAAGAACTTGCTTTGTTTATTCAACTACCACATAACAAAATTATATGTAGTGGTTGCTACATTAATCCGTTTAGACTAAATATCGCTATGAAAGATCAAATCTTGTCATAGTCAACCTTTGAACATTGTTGCGAACTCTTTCCCAACATGTCGACAATTTCATAGATGTGAAACATCCATGTCTATTTCTTTGTAGATCCAAACACGACTATAAGGTCTTACACCTTTCCAGAGGGTCTTTCAAGTTCAAAACTTGATTTCTCGTGTATGGAACTATCACGGATTATATGGCTTCAAGCTATTTGACGGAGTCAGGGCCCATCATCGCTTCTTTGCATGTAGTCGGTTCATTATTGTCAAATAATGATTCAAACCTCAAATCTTGGTATTTGATTGTTTATATGACCTACTTTGTTCAATAGGAACTTAGATCTCCATGTCCACAACCTTTGAGGCACGTGAGCCATGAGCGTTGTTGCTTCCTCTGGAACACTTTTCGGCGCTGCACAACTTTGCACATATAGCTAAGGTTCGTTTAACCTTATCAAAGTTCTATTGTCCTCCCAGTTAACTTTTCACAGAAAATTCCTTCTCAAAGAAACTTAACGTTCTAAGCGACAAACACTTTTGTCTTCGGTGTTATGGAGAAATACTTAACAGCTATTCAAAATAACATACAAAGAAATATTCATCCGACTTTGGTTGTAAACATCTTATTTATGCATAGCATACCAATGTTTAAGAAAGGACAACTTGGGTTTTATCCCAAACCATAACTCTATATGGTGTCATTTCAATGGATCATGACGGAGATCTTTTGAGTGAAAAAGAGGTAGTCCATAAAGCTTTTAATCTTTAAAATATAATGGCAGTTTTATGAATTACACCTTTGATCTTACCATGTCAAACAAGGTTTCATTGCATATTTCGATTATTCCATACTCATATGGTGTTTCGGGAAACACAAATCCATGGAAAGATTCCTAAAATCTTAGGTGTTATGCTAAACTTGTAACTAAAATATATCCCTTTATGATCCTATCATAAATTCTTTATTTTCTTGTTACATTGATTTTGCACTTCATCTTGAAAGTCTTCGAACTTTTCAAATGTTTCACACTTCATCCTCATTAAGTAAATATTCATATATTCACTCAAATTTTTGGAGAAGGCATATGAAGTTGAAATCATCGCTCTTGACTACACATAATGGGCTTTATACATCTATATGTACACGTTCCAATAAGCTAGTGATTCGTTCACTTTTGGCCTATGAACGGAGTTTTAATTATCTCTAGGAAAGTTCCGCAAGCGTCATTTGATCAAAAATCAAAAGACTCCAAAATTCCATCCACATGGAGTTTCTTCATGCTTTCTTTTCAATATAATTTAAACGACGATGTCACTTCCTAAGTGATCTTTTAATCAATTTGTCTTTCGACATTTTTAGCACTAGTTTTATGGATGTGATTTCTCCAACGAGATTTGTAAATCATCCATCTTTTATGGATTACAGCAATTATTTGAACAACCCTTTTGTTCTCATATACCTGATCAAAATAACAATTATTAAAAACAAATCTTGAAGGTAAGTTTTTATTTCAACGAGCAACACAACAACCCTTTATTTGTTCTCGATGAGCATCGTCACATATTCTTTTGCTAGTTACTTTAGGCCGTTGTAATTCATGAATTGTGTTGTTTCGTATGACGATTCACATCAACAAATTCAGTATCCAATACTCAAGAACTACATTTTTTAACAAGCAAAGAATACAGCCATAACATGTATATCCTCTATATACCTAAGCTGAACAATTCTAGTCTTTTCTCTTCTGCCAAATATTTCTTAGATTTCTCTTTCAGTATTTCTTTATCCTTTCAAAAGAATCTATCAACATCAACAGTGGAGCCATACTTATGACACATAGTCCAAAACATGTATAGTTAAATACCAATGTCTTTGGACTTGCACTTGGAAGTAGATCACCATCATCAAATGTTTGGTGTTCTTTCAAATTCCATTCTTTAGTAATAATTCTTTAGTAATATTTTAGTGTAGTAAACATTTTAACTACATCAAATATTCATCCTTATCATGGAACTATTCATGATCAAGCTACTTTAGCTTACAACGGTGAATTACGAGTATAATGTTGCTCTCCAAAACGTTTCGGAAGATTAGGACGACCATCATCTCCAACCTTTTGCAAATTCTCATCAAATATGAGAACATGACTTTTTCCATATTATACTCTATCATGTTATAACCAAAACTTTGTTTGAGATATCACAATATCTTTCACACATGATGGTTTTTGAAACAATTCTTTTAGCTCCCCGATAACCTTGATATTAAAACAATCTTTTGCATGTCAAGAATCATGGAGACTAACATGATAATTATATACTAATACTGGAATTGTTACTCTTGATTTAATACCAACTATTAAACTTCATGGAGTAACCGGAACTTACTAAAAGTTTGCAATAGGACTTTTTAAACTTTAGATTAACACATTAAAACAATATGATACTAGTTCGTAAAGTAACTAACCAGAATTCTATAGTTCTATTATCTCAATTATAACTAAGCGCAAGGTGGTAAACGGATGCCAATGACTACAACAACTATGCAAATTCACTTTGATTTAATTTATGATAAATAGTGTTCAACTTTTAATCATATTGCTGTTGAACTCCCACTCAAAACAATATCCCTCTCATTGTTTTAGTGATCACACGAACCAAATTTACTACACCAAGTCCGATCATCACGTGACATGATATAGTTTCAAAGGCGAACAATCATCATGTTCATCATATCATCTATATGACTCATGCTTTACCTTTCGATATTCCGTGTTCCGATACCATCTATGTACATGCTAGGCTCGTCAAGATCAAACCTTATCTTCCACATGAGAAAATCTGGCTTGCTCCCATTGTATACACTCGCAGAATCTAACACACCCAATCATCATGTGGTGCTTCGAAACAATGAGCTTTGGCAACGGTTCCTACTAAGTACGAACACTCTATAACTTGATATTTTGTGAGAGGGATCATCTTATAATGCTACCGTCGCGATCTAAGCAATACAAGATGCATAAAAGGATTAACATCACATGCAATTCACAATATGTGATATGATATGGAATTTCTTCTTGTGCTTCCGATCTTCATCTTCAAGAACGAACACGATCTCCATCATCACCGGCGTGACGTCAAGTTCAATGGCACCTCTCCATGGTTGTCGTCCACCAGCATCAACTATTACAACTACTTTGAATAATAGACACGGGGGTCTTTACGAAATTAAAATACAACCATATGGCTCCTGCCGGTTGCCGACTTACAATAAGGAACATTGCATACGTCATATATAATTACAATCATGGCCATATCATATCACAGCACACCCCTGCAAAAAAAGTTAGACGCCTCTAATTTTCTTTGCATGTTTTACGTGGTTTGGGGCTTTCAATAAGTGTCGTTCTAACTTACGAACAAGAACCACAACATTGATATTAGTATTTTCAATCACCCGTTGTAAATTGAATCTTAACTATGTTGGGACAAACAGGCACCCGCAAAGCCACTTATGCAATACAAGTTGCATGTCAAGCGTGGAGCAAGTTTCATGAACGATGTCATGTAAGGTTAGCCTGGGCCGCTTCATCCCACCATCCCGCAAGATGAAAAGTACACAATAAGAAATCGACAACAAAAGCATCAATGCCCACAATGACCATTGTGTTCTACTCGTGCAACAGATCCACATATAGACACGGCTCTGATACCACTGTAGGGGTTCGTAGCATGGAAAACTAAAAAATTCTACCGCATGAACACACAATCAAGATCTAATCTATGATCAAGCCAAGATCTATCTACTAGATCGGTGCAACAAGTTGATAGAGTACTAACCCTCGAACATCCAAAGTGGTTAACGAGATCAGATTCTCATGGGTGATGTAGTTATTCACTTGCCGATCTCAAGATCGTGTAGACGAACCTTCCGGTGCCGCGTTCCAGCAGTGCTCCCGCAGTCGGTCACACGTACGGTACTCGATGAAGACCTTCCTCTCCCTTGTTCCAGCAGGCAACGGAGGTTGTAGTTCTCTCCTCGCGATTCTGGCAACACGACAGCGTGGTGTCGGAAGTAGAGGGTAGATCCCGCAGGGCTTCGCCTAAGACGGAGCGGGTATGGTGGAGTAGAGGGATACCCGGCGATCTAGGGTTTAGAGGCCGAGGTTTAGCGGTAGCTAGCAACTAGGGTTTAGTTAGTTGGTAGCGGTTTAGAGGAGATCTAGATTGGCCGCAACTAGAGAGGGGGGAGGCGGCCAACCTAGGGTTTCTTGTGTGTACAAGGGGGGGGCGCCCTACCCCTCCTTTTATAGTTGGGGTGGCTCCAAGGGGGAGGGAGTCCTCCCCCAACTCCACTTCATATGGACGACCCAAGGGAGAGGGAGGATTCCTTCCCTAGGTAAGAATCCTTCTCTCCCTCCACTTGGAAATATTGTCCGAGTTTGACTTTTTCAAACTACCCTTTTGACTTTCAAATTAGAGTTTTATTTCTCTCTTACAAGTGTCCAGCCAAGTGACCTAGGACATGATGCAACCATTCCACTTTATCATGACACATCCATGTACCCTTCCCCTTCCGGATCGGCAAACCTTCTAGACCCTTCTAGAACATTCCGATGAAAACACAGGAACCATTCCCAAACTCCGGAATTGGACTTTCCTTATATGAATCCTATTCTCCGGACCATTTTGGATCTCCTCGTGATATCCCGGATCCCATCCTAGACTCCGAAAAACATTCGGTCTCTTTACTCTCTTTCCATATCTACTAAACAACATTGAATCCTTAAGTGTGTCTCCCTACGGTTCGTGAATTATGCAGACATGACCGAGACTCTTCTCCAATCAATAACCAATAGAGGAATCTAGAAAGTCATATTGATCCCACTTATTTCTACGATTACTTCGTGATCGAATGAACCATTTACATACGATACCAATTTCCCTTTGTCTCACGATATTTTACTTATCCGAGATTTGATCGTCGGTATCTCTACATACCTAGTTCAACCACGTTACCGATAAGTACTCTTTTTTCGTTCCCATGATATGTGATCCCTTGTGAGCCAGTCACATGCTTGCAAGCTAATTGTATGACATTCCACCGAGAGGGCCCAGAGTATATCTATCTGTCATATGGATGGACAAATCCCACTCTTGATCCATGTGCCTCAAACATACTTTCCGAACACTCAATGCAACCTTTATAGCCACCCAGTAAAGGTGTGATGTTTGATGTCATCAAATCATCCTTCCGTTGATGGTGATTAGCATGATCTCATGGTCGAAGGAATTAGGTTACTATGTATCAGAAAGCTTATAGCAAATGAACTATATTAAATGACTTGATCTTTATGCTACGCTTAACTATAGGAGTATGTCTATCACACAATTATCCTAATGATATGATCTTGTTGTTAATAACATCTCAGTGTTCATGATCAGGAAACCATGATCATATATTAACCGACAAGCTAGTTTAACAAGAGGCTTTACTGGGGACTCTTTTATGTTTACAAATCACACAAGTATTAATGTTTCCGATTATTACAATTATAGCATGGTATGTAAACATTTATCATAAGCATGAAGATATGATAATAACCTCTTTATTATTGCCTCTTGGGCATATCTCCAATACTAGTAATGTGCCCGTGCGTTGCTACGGGAAAAATTATATTTAAAAAGTGTTAAAATATGACTAAAGAATTATATTCTGTAAACGTGTGTTGAATTCAATAAATCTGAATTTTCCAACCTCGGCACTCTGAACATTATATTTGAACTATGCATCAACATTCATCTCTAGAAGTCCAGAGTATGTCAGTGTCTCTGTGGGAGTTTAGAGGTATGGACGATGACATGAGTGGGAGTTCTGAGGTATGGATGATGACATGAGTGGAGTTCCGAGGTATGGATGATGACATGTTGAGCAACTATAGTATTCATCACCAGGGACGGTCTTAACCTGTTGCCACTTTTAATCACATCTATCACAAATTATTTCCTCCATTATGCATGTGGTCCATCATTTTCTCGCCTAATTTGTTTGGTCCCCTTCCCCATTATACATCGGCTCAAGCAATAATTTTAAACACATTTACGGGAAAAATCATATTTATTCCTAAACTCAACAACCAAACACAATAGAATAAAGTAATGGCCCGAAAACAAAAGCTAACGCTTACATGTACATGCATGCGTAGGTTATTGGTCTTCGAGTACTTAAAATTTTGCACAATATGCTTTAATTCTTTCGCAATAAACAAATTGAGTGTAGATACACTATGGACTAATTTCAGTATAAGAAATTATTTGGGTGTATAGATATATTGTCATATATATGAAATATAACTTGTCTAATGAACATATAAAGACCACTTATCCAGGAGTACAACTGAGCTCACACCTCTAATGAATACTTGTTACAAAACAAATAAAAAAACATGACCTAGGGCGATACAAACCTCCCTCAAGGTGCATACATTTGAACATAGTATGTATGTTCCTAACATCTTAGTGTCCAAGAAGCTCACGGTTTCAGTTTAAAAGATCATATAACTCATTGCAGCGATGAAGTTTCTTAGGTAATCTCATGACCACAGAATACCATAACAACACAACCAACTTATAAAAAATTGATAGAAAGATGTGTATCGGCGATAATTTACATGTAACATCAGCTCAGGATGATCCCTTTAAGAATACAACTCTACAAGTGATGCACCGTTAGCCACTCATTCTTGAACCATCTCCCTGAAACTCCACATGCAATCTTGATTTCTCTTGTGATCTCCATACTTGCATGAAAAGAAATCGAATCTCCTAAAGTACGAAAGATTCATTGTAGCCGACCTCATACTACAATGACAGTGAAGCTTAGAGAATCATATGAAAGAAAACATAAATCATGACAAACATCATCTCCCTCATTTTACAACATGAATGTCACCATCATAAGTTTTAGAAGGAAGAGAGGTCTCAACATTTTAGGATGCCAAAAACATTCCAAATATTTTGGAGGAAACTGAGACGGAAAGGAAAGAACTTCATGTTAAACATGAGATAAAAACATACCAACAGTCGACATGGTGATGATTACAAAGTACATAAGCCTGCTTGATTTGATATGCAATACCTGGATTCAAAGAGAAAATAATCAACCATTAGAAGTCATGTTTTAGTTATCGCGAGACATATTTCTAAAATAACACTAAGCAAAATATCTCTTATAATGTTGCAAGGGTACAACATGCAAATGCCCTTGTACAAAAGAATTCTCATTTCAAAAACATATAAATAATTGAGATATCCATTACATCGTTCTTGAGATCCACCATTTCAATGATTTGGATGGTTTATAAAGGACGAGGTGAAAATATAGAAGTACCACAAAAGATGCTAGTGTGCGCAATGCAGGACATGTTTAGATTATTTTAGCTCCACTGAGTGTTGCAGTCCTGATCACCTAATGAATGAGATTGAAGTGTAACCCTTTTAGTATCAATAGTAAGTAGTCACCATGTAGAACAAGACCCATCTAATCCTCCATAATTTAGCTACACACTCTGCAATGTAAGCCGTACATTTAGAACATGATTCATGAATGATAAGTAACAAGTAAACTTCCAAAGTTTTGGCCAAATTCATAGATGGATTTGAAGTGGAGTCCATCTCATTGGGATCTGCCAAGGGAGTACGCGACAAGGGTAGTACTGAACAGATTGGTTGCAGTAAGAAAAACTTAAGTTGGATGGGTGCAATCAACTTCTGCAGCTCGTCGATCACCCTCTACATCTTGTCGCTCTCTGCTTCGAGCCTATTGATATTAAGTGAAAAATCAAGCGTGATCTCCTTCTGCAGAGACAAGCGCCTTCGAAGGCGATCATTAGCCTGGGTTAGGGAGCGTGCACCCTGTAGTTGGTTGTCTATCTTGGCATTGATCGCGGCCACCTTGTCATGGCAATCGGCCTTCGCTTGTAGCATCGTTCATGTTATTTAAAATAGGTACTCTATAATTGTACTGCATGTTCCAGGGAAGCACAATATTCAAGTCACAAAACCCCCAAATGTGTCTACGAAGATTGAGCGTGGTCCCTACTTGGAGTCTACTTGCGGACAGACACGATAATATTTCCACATTTAGAATCTCAAAAATAAAACTAAATGCATGTTAGGATTTCCTACCTCGCTGAGCCAGGGAACATAGCCGAACGGGTCCTGCGACGCCACCACCATCGTGTTGGTTTTAGTATCCACGGTCGCCCTGGAATATGTAGCAGAGTAAGAAGAAGAAGAATAAGTATACACAGCAAAACAAGAAGAAGAAGAAGAAGAAGAAGAAGAAGAAGAAGAAGAATTAGCGCCGCCACCTCCATCGTGCTTCTTTCAGGGTCCACGACCGCCCTGGAATATGTAGCAGAGTATCAGGAAGAATAATAAGAAGTAGACATAGAAGAAGAAGAAAAAAAAAGAGAAGAAGAAGAAGACTGTACCGGGAGGAGCCCTGGCCTGCTGCAACATTTAGCGCCGCCGCCGCCATTGTGCTACTTTTAGGGTCCACGGCCGCCCTGGAATATGTAGCATAGTAATAAAAAGAAGAATAAGTAGACATAGAAGAAGAAGAAGAAGGAGAAGAAGAAGACTGTACCGGGAGGAGCCCTATCCTGCTACAACATTCAGTGCCGCCGCCGCCATCATACTGCTTTCAGTGTCCACGGCTGCCCTGAAATATGTAGCATAGTAATCAGAAGAAGAAGAAGTAGTAGTAGACATAGAAGAAGAAGAAGAAAATAGAGAAGAAGAAGAAGACTGTACCAGAAGCGGAAGGAGCCCCAGCCTGCTGGAACGTTCAGCGCCATTGCTAGGAGAGATTGGGTCTCTATGCGAGGGGGGAACGAACCGCTGGTTGAGCAGTAAGTCCAAGGCGGCGAGTTCCCTCAATTCTCTCCGCATGCATGGCGATCTGCCTCTCCTCCGAGGAGCCATGGCTAATGTAGATAGATGATGGTGGGGGCAGGAGGAAGAAGAAATTGATGGGAGGGGGAGAATGGTCAAAGAGTCCAGTCCATGAGACAGTCTTATACAAGACCACCATTTACTCCGGTGCTATCTGAACCTACATCCACCGTTTATTTGTTAATCGATGGCCTATGTTGCTTCCTTCTCAAAGAAGCGTGACTGGCAGAACCAGGTAATAAAACCCCAAAGTACACATGATGGGACTCGATTGGAATGGCTTTAATGAGATGGACGGTTCAGGGAGGCTTCGGCAAGCGCCGCCTAGTATCCAGTGGATAAAGGGTTCGGGTGGGACTACGAGGGAGGAAGTAATTACGACCTACTTGTCTAGCGTGCGTGCGTGCTCAAGGGGCTGTCATGACACGCGCAACTGCTGCACGGATAGAACATGCTGGAATGTTCAACTCCACGTCAACAAGCACGCACTGAACACTTCCCGACGCTGCCACATAGCGCATTTTGTGGTTTGTTACGTGACAACACTCCTAGTACGTATTAATTTTACGATGTAGCACAATTTTTACGTGACTAGACTATGAGATGCTCCTGGCACCCCTAATAGGATCGGCACCCAACTCTGCATACCCGCCATCGCGCATTTCCGAACAACTTCCTCACGTAGCGTGGAACCGTGTCGTGCCAGTGGCAGATCCTTGCCGGTGGCTGACCATCGCGGTATCGTTTGTGCCCGCCAGCAGCCATATGAGGCACCATGACGTGTACAACTGTGCCTAGATCCATCGACATCGGCGCTCGAGCACACCGCGATGTCGAAGCTTGTTGTACCCGCCGCACCCAAGAAGCATGCTGTACCGGCAGAGACGGAGGATCGCCAAGAAGCAGCCAAGACGGAGGAGCGTCGGAGGAAAGCATGCGAGACCACCATGAAGAAGGGGAGGAGGAATAGAGCAGCCAGCAATAAGGACGACTCTGACTCGGGCAACGAGGAGGCGTTCATGGAGCAGTTGGAGGCAGAAGCGGAGGAGAGTGACGTTGACCTGTGGGACTACGAGGAGGAGGAGGACTCTAACAAGGAGAGGGGGTATATATACGATGAGGGAGTTGCCGACGAGTCATCGGAGGACACCGTCGCCGCCACCGATGATGATGACAATGAGAATGACGACGATGAGTAATGTTCTGTTGTTAGTATTGTTATTCATATTTAACTGCCATGTCCTGCATTGTAATTATTGTAACTACCATGTCGGGTGTAATAATACTGGTATGTTGCTAAACAATTTCGTGGGGCCGTTAGATAAAAGAGGATCAACGGTTGGCTGGCATGATCCGCGTGACAACTGTCTGACCAATCAGGGCGTCCTGGTTTCTGCGTGAGCTATAGTAAGGGCTTTTTTGAGTATTCATGACTAGCATAGAGGGCAAATCTGAGTTAACATGGCTTCCAACCCTAGATTCCCCCCTCACTGCCCAGAACATGGAACCACTCCATGGATTGAGCCCAAACCCGGCACCAGGATCCCTCTCGGCATCACAAGAGACTTCTCCAACTAGAGATTTCATGGCGCTTTAGAGAAATCTTGATTTTCCATGTTCTGAATCCGAAAAACCGGCGTTTTCCCAAAGGAGGTGCAAGATTAAGGCGCGCCCATGGGCCCGAGGCAATTTCCACACATGCTACACCATGGTGCATAGCCATTCCCGGGAGGTGGGTATTTATCTCGTGGTGCAAGCATATACTGTATTTTTTGAGTTACGGCCCGGTAAATGCGGTTTCTAACTATATGTACCCTATAAGACACTCTCAATTTTCAGGGAAAAATGGTTTGGGGTGCCCCATGGGGTACCTAGGCTGGATGCATACCTGGGTCCAAGATTACACCGACCATCGCGTTGCCGCGGCCGCTGGCGGGTTTCACCCTTTTTTTGGGAAGAACCAAACAAAATCTAAAAAAATAAAAAAAACGTGAAAATGGCTCCTGAAGCCCTTGCATGTGACCCACTGCCCTCATAAAATCATAGGCAAGGCATACCAGGTCCTTTGGCACTCAAGGCACCACCAGGATGTTTATCGAGTGTGAATTAACATGGCTTCCAACCCTAGATTCCCCGCCTTGCAGCCCATAACATGGAACCACTCCATGGATTGAGCCCAAACCCGATACCTAGCTCCCTCTCGGCATTGCAAGCGACTTCTCAAACTAGAGATTTCATGGTCCTTTGGAGAAATATGGACTTTCCATTTTCTGAACCCGAAAAACAGGCGTTTTCCCCAAGGAGGTGCAAGATAGGGCGTGCCCATGGGCTCGAGGCAATTTCAACGCATGCTACACCATGGTGCATGGTCATTCCCGGGAGGTGGGTATTTATCTGGTGGTGCCAGCATATACTGTATTTTTTCATTTACGGCCCGATAAATGCGGTTTCGAACTGTATGTACTCTATAAGACACTCTCAATTTTCGGGGAAAATGGTTTGGGGTGCCCCATGGGGTACCTAGGCTGGATGCATGCTTGGATCCAAGATTGCACCGACCGTCGCGTTGCCACGGCCGCCGGCGGTTTTCGCCTTTTTTTGGGAAGAACCAAACAAAATCTAAAAAAACAAAAAAAAAAACGTGAAAATGGCTCCTGGAGCCCTTGCATTTTACCCACTGCCCTTATAAAATCATAGGCAAGGCATACTAGGTCCTTTGGCACCCAAGGCACCACTAGGATGTCTATCGTGGCTTCCAACCCTAGATTCCCCCTCTCGCTTCCTAGAACATGGAACCACTCCATGGATTGAGCCCAAACCCGGCACCTAGCTCCCTTTCGGCATCGCAAGCGACTTCTCGAACTAGATATTTCTTGGTGCTTTGGAGAAATCTCGACTTTCCATTTTCTGAACCCGAAAAACTGGTGTTTTCCCAAAGTAGGTGCAAGATTAGGGTCTTCTAGAAGCCCCCCACGGGGCCAGGTTGATTCTACGTCCCAATTGTTAGGCACCATTGGATTGGGGAGAATAGACGATAAGGATCGTCCTTTTCAATAGGGATCTACGAGTAGGCATTTCCATGTCCATATTGGCCCTGGAAACCACCAGTGGCCCTACCTCCTTGACTTTATAAACGCGGCCGTGTGGCCGAAGCTCAAACCCCGTTCGTTCCCTACAACTCACGTCAGCACAAGTGTCGAATCCTACATGAAGAAACAACGCCTCACCATGGAGAGGCCCCGTCTCAGCTTGCACAAGGCCAAGTTGTTCGCCCACTACGACATACTCGCGTCGCCGCTAGTGAGGCTACCATCCGGCTACGAGCTCAGCTACGCTGGGGTTCCCTTGGTGCCGCTCCTGTGCGGCATCGTGTTGTCGAGGCAGATCGAGGAGCGCCGCCGCCAGCTGCTGGAGTGGAAAAGGGCAATGGTCCGATACGCGCGCACCAACGCGTACTGGCCAAGGTGCTTCACGAAGGTGAGGGATGCGTTGCTTTGGCTTTGCAGATCTCACCGTCCGGAGATCCACCCGGATATACGCAACACCGAAGGGAGGCAACACTTCTTGGCAGTGCCTAGGCGTACTCCCTCCACCGTTATCGATGCTGCGCGCCATGCAGTACTCATGAAGACAAACGCTGCCAGGCTCGTCCTCATCGATTCATACTCGGAAGAGGCGGATGTCGACACGGAGGACATCGTGCACGATGAAGACACCAAGAGCGACATAGTTGATTAGGGTCACTTGAGCCTAAATTTAATCTATGTAGGGTAGCTTTAATGACCTCTTCGGATAGGATGGCCAAGTTGTAAGAGCATTTTTAGTGTTGTTTGAGTCTAGCATAAATTTTAGACACGAGTCTAACATAGGGAATATGCTACATCATTTCGACACACTAATTGGCCCCACTGTTAGAATAAAATACCTATTTAAAAGGGCTCTTTTCTTATTCTTTTCTTCTCGTCAAAGATCTTTTCTTGTACATCATCGGTTGAGTCTAAATAAAATCTTAGACACGAGTCTAGCAAAACCAAGTATGCTCCTACATTCAGATACACCGGTAGGCCCCTCTACTGGAATAAAAAACCTATTTATGAAGACTCTTTTCTTGCCAAAGCTTTTTTCCTCTTATAGAGCATTAATGCCCCTAACGTTGCTGATGCGACGTCGCTGACAAAGACAAGGCGAGGATGATGGGACGGTACGCTGTCTCTGCTCCTAACACTTGATGGCACAGTCGTAATTTTGGTGTGCGTCAGAGGAGAAGGAGACGTGCGTATCTGCAAAAAATACGCTCCCCGCTTGCTAGTCCAGTCGGCATCCTTGATACAGCTGCGCACTGTAGAAGACCGACGAGGCAACACGCAAACAACCCGCAATCAAATTTTGGTCGTTGAACTGTTACAAATCCATGATTATTGTTACAAACATCGACGAGGTCCAGCAAGGCCCTCACCAACTCCATGGAATGGCCATAATTTTGTTCGTTGAACAGTTACAAATCCATGATTATTGTTTATGGATAATCAGTTTAAAAATTAATGTACTATCTAACAACCTCGAATCAGGTCGACACCACACATCACATACCCGTTACACGTACCAGATATAAATAAATTTTAATGAAAATTCAAGAAATGACGTTATTGTGCCACCTTCTCTCTGCTCCTCTTGTTACTTTTCAATCCCGCGTTGCACTAAACAACAGTTGATGAGTACTGAAGCAAAAGTGATCAAAATGCCAAGTAAAACTAGTTTAAATATTACCTTTCCTCTGTAGAATCATACAGAGACGAAATTGAAAGGGATTTATTATTTCTCCTGCAGTTAGCCGAAAGATCCTCAAGAACATCCTCAATCACCCCAGCATTCAAAATCAACTCCATTATTATCGTTTCCCTTCCGCTCCCGCTTACCCTTTTTCTTCCTTTCGCCCCCTATCCCTGCCGGCACGTCACGTCCTCAACCAATTTCTGCTTACCAACGTTTCCCTCTACATGCGCATCATCGTTTTCCTTCGCATGCAGCACTTTCTCCGCGTCATATCGCTGCGCTTCCTCTAGTTCTGCCTGAGAAGTATCATCTTGTGCCTCCGTGATGTGAATGGGTATAAGGTCAGCATCTTCGAAATCACGTGGAACTGGGTGTTTGCATAGCCTCTAAATATATCCCAACCTTCCACAACGTTTGCACTTCCGCTTCCTTGCTCCTAGTCTCGAACCTTTTACAGTGAAGGCTTCGGTCCTTTCCTTTCTAGGCCTCCCAGGTGGCCTCCTAAGAACTGGTGGTTCAAGTTTGAACCCTGGATCGACTATCTCCCAATCATTTACATCAACAATAGGTGGTATGTCTTCTGCATAAGTTGCAGCAAACTTGTCCACGGAGAAATAGTTATGAACATAGTTCTATATTTCATCACCTCTACCTCTCATCTTTAAGATGAAATGCAGTGCATGGTGGCATGGCAGACTAGTAACCTGCCACTTCCTCCTTGACCTTGGGCGCCTTGGGCTTGATCGGGGGCATGCAACCCTCTTCGATGGTCACCTTCTAGAGGTTGCAGATGTGAAAACCGAGTGCCTCGTTCTTGGCTCTAAAGGTGTGGACGTTCACAGTCTAGCCACAGGTGGTCACATCCTCGGCATGCTTCATAAGGGAGTTGAAATCCACCCACTACAATTATTACGACGGCTACCCATCAGATTGATGAATCATGTGGGTCTGGTCCTATTGTATTCTCTGTATATGAAATATATGCAAGTGCAAGTTGTATGGTGTGCCCGTAATACAATGAATGTTCTATGTCTCAAAAAGATCTTGTGTTGTACCTTTTTCAATTTCACTGTTTTTTATCTACGTATAGTAATTCTGATACATGCTCGGTTTGTAACCTACCTCAAACAACTTACGACTGTGAATTACAATCCTCAAACAACTTAAAACTGTGAATTACAGTAGATTATTACAATCCTCAAACAACATACAATAGCGAATTACAGTAGATTATTACATTCCTCGGTAAACTTATAACAACTTACAACAGTGAATAAATGTTGCATCAGAGTCCAGCACAACTGAAAAAACATAATAACTGGTGTTATAGAAAAGGTGTCTATGGAGCTTGCATCACGAGACATGTAACAACTGGCTTCCCATGAGAGTTGCATATAAGATTATTAAGTATGTTCTGCGTCAAAGTTTGCCTGTTTTTTAATTCATTCAAGTCTTTGCGTGCTAGGGTGATTACTAAATCGGTTTTGTTGGCTTCTAGCTCAACAATATCAAGGGCATCTTGGATGGCATCCCCAAATAATCTTTCGGCTGGAATAAGAGGGTCAGTCGAAGCAGTGTTGACCAATAGGTATTGGCACTGCTGATGTCTGAAACAAACTCTAAACTTGGAGAATCGGCATTCAGAGGGATATTTGTAGCCTGAAACAAACACAAAACGAGTTATAACAGCATTACCAAGCAACCACATCACTATGGATTTTAAATGTGTCAATACGGTGATATAAGGACGGAAGCAATTAACAGTGGTGGCGCATACATCTATTTCTTCTTGAATAACTGGACCAATTGATGCCATGGAGCGATGCGAGCATGTGCTTCTCTGTGAAATGACTGCTCTGCTAGAAGATGGCTAAGGCAAAGACAAATCAAGTTACTTTAACAGAAGACTTGGGAAACAAGCTACAAGTTCATTTTGAATAAATTTAAAAATATGTCACCGGAAAAAAATAACAGTGTGTGTAATCAACCAAAGTACCTGATGTAGACTGATCAAACTAAAATGTACAGAACATGAAAAACTGAATATGAAAACTAAGACCTAGTTTGATAGGAAAGGATTTTTGAAGTATTTAGAAAATACTTCGGCTTTTTAAAATACTGAAGTATTGAATACTTCAAGGTGTTTGGATCAAACGAATACTATGGTTTTAAAACTAAAGTATCCTCCAAAACTATGGTTTGGAAGAAGGTGTGACCCTCTTTTTTCCAAAACCGAGAAAGGAGAAAAACTGTAGTATTTCTTAGTGAGGCGTTGAAATACTTTGGTTTTATAATACTTTCGTTTTAGAAAAACTTAGCTACCAAACTAGGCCTAAGCCATTATGTTTCTCATAAACTAACCAGAAACTACACAACGAAAGCTTCCACTATTTTAATCATAGGGGGAAAAGAGTACCTCAATCAACCAAAACAGACCAATTGTGTGCCTCGAATATGATAGCCAGATCATTCCAAACAAACAATGAAACAAACTATCATACATTGGGTAATTCATGAACAGCCAAATCATTTCAATGGTTCAGCGGCCTCAAAACAAAACAAACTCAACCATCATGTGCCTCGTATTAAAATAGCCAATTCATGTATCTATGATACAAAGTAGATACAAGATTGGGATGAAGGGCACAAAGTTCATTATGATACATGTGTATTATACAGGATCTAATCGCTAGTGTGGTCTTGTTCTTATTATCAGCCAACTCAGATGCAACACACGTGGTATCTGCATATCTAGGAAATTGAACTAAGCAAATGGAACAAAAGTAGACCATTGTGGGGCTAAAATGTTTGACGCAAATTTTTGGCCAAAAAAATGAAAACAAGACAGAATAATGGTAAATTTAAGCAATAAAATATGGCAAGGACCAAACTTTGGCTGCCAAACTTCGGGTGTGTGTGTAGGGGGCCTTACAGTAGGCGTTGCATGAGTTCTACGGTGGTTGTTGTGGATGGGCGGACTATGTACTCCATTGTTGCTCATCTGCATAAAGGTAAGGCCAACTGTAAATACAAACAGGTTCCATCATGATATAAGTAGGTATGAAGTGAAACAAAAGTAATGGGTTCTTATGAGATTATATGATCCATTCGCTCTATGATACTGTGTGCAAACTAGGGTTGCTCATTGCATAATAACCGCAAACAGTTAATACAGGATAACAGCAAAATAGCAGGATGGAAAATACTCATAAATCGGCCAACGAGAAAGATATTGTATAATCATATCTCCTATGGACAGGTACAACAGAAAATGTAAACAAATACGTTAAGTGACTAATAATTCATAAAGAAATATACGTAAAAATAGTTCAATGCATAGAGTTTAAGCCTAACCACAAAGGGTGAATTTAGTAAATTACAGATATATCAAGTAAATAAACTGTTGGTTGGCAAATTTAGCACGAATATATTACATTGCCAAACAAAGCAACTCATGCAGGGATATTAGGTTACCTCGGTCGGGGTGGTGTCTAGGCCTCATCCTCATCCTCACGGGTCAGGTCGAGGTCGCCAAAGGTGTTGCGGTTATAGTGGGTGTCGATAATGAAGAAGCATATCTTGAGCGGGCGAGGATAGAAGTAGAGCGCTGGACTACAACATTCGTGGAGCAGATCTGGGGTGGTCGATGACGTGATGTGTGCGCCAGACGAGAGGGTCAGTTGAGCAGATCAGGTGTGGCGAGTACGTCGGCTTAAGTGCAGTGGGGATGTTCCGGCCGGTGACGTATTCCTGGAGGAGATAGGGGTAGGGTTTTTGGTGTGTGGGGTGGGGGGTCTTGCCATAGGGGAACTACACCTACTGCTAGTACTATACTAGGAAAAATATGAGTGAACCCCCCCCCCCACCACCACCACCTCTCGAATTCACTAGGGGTCCAATGGGAATTTCGAAATATCTAAAATTTTGGGGCACAAATTATGTCTGGATAGAGGGGAGATTTTATTGCTTTATTTTCATTTTGAATTTGGTCATGGTCCATGTACTCCCTCTCTGCTGAAGAATCCAAGGCGTACTCCCTCTCTATTCAGGAATCCTAGACCGTATTCGCTCTCTGTTCACAAGTCCAGCACCTTACGTAGGGGTTCGTAGCATGGAAAACAAAAAATTTCTACCGCATGAACACACAATTAAGATCTAATCTATGATCAAGCCAAGATCTATCTACTAGATTGTAGCAACGAGTCAATAGAGTACCAACCCTTGAAGATCCAAAGCGGTTTAACGAGAGCAGATTCTCGTGGATGATGTAGTCATACACTTTCGATCTCAAGATCGCGTAGACGATCCTTCCGGCGCTGCGTTTTGGCAGCGCTTCCGCAGTCGGTCACACGTTCAGTACTCGATGAAGACCTTCCTCTCCCTTGTTCTAGCAGGCAGCAGAGGTTGTAGCACTCTCCTCGCGATTCTGGCAGCACGACGGCGTGGTACCGGAAGTAGAGGGGAGATCTCGCAGGGCTTCGCCTTAAGCCGGAGCGAGTATGGTGGACAATGAGAGAGCCTCGGTGATTTAGGGTTTAGACGCACCAAGGAGAGGGAGCTAGGCCGGCGGCTAGGGCAAGGGGATTGCCCCAACTCGGTGACTTGGCAAACCCTAGGAGGTGGCAGCGACAATGGTGGAGGCCGGCGGCTAGGGTTTAGGTTTAGAGGAGAGAGGTGTTGTGTACTTGGAGGGGCAGCCCTGCCCCTCCTTATATAGGTGGAGGGAGGCGCGCCAGGGGAGGGGAGTCCCTCCCCAACTCGGATCCCAAGTGGGCCGGCAGTGGAGGGGAGGAACTCCTCCCCAAGTAGGTTTCCTACTTCCCCTCCACCTTCCAAAATAGCCGTTTGACTTTTCAAATTGGCGTTTGACTTTTTCAAACTAGGATTTGATTAAACCCTTTATTTTGTTCAGCGATGACACCTAGTACATGATCCAATCATTACAACTTGGTATGACACATTCAAGTACCCTTCCCCTCCGGAGTGCCGGACATTCCGGAACCTTCTAGAACATTCCCGATGAAAACACCGGAACCATTCTCCAACCCCGAATGTAGAGGGTCCCAACCTTTAAATAAGGTAGAGTCCCATGTGTTTACAATGCTAGTCCCTGGATCAATAGCTAGCATCCACAGTTAAGATGTAATATCAAGAAACAAAGGTCATAATATAACTTTATAACCAGGAATAACATAATTTTATTAGATCTTACATAGCTCATTTGGCTATTACATTACATTGCAGCGGAATAACTATAAGCATGGGGTCCTTCATATTCAATGTGCCACAGGCAGACATGTTGGTTGTAGACTTTGTAATCCTAATCAATCAATCTTCTCTAAAATAAATCAAACCTGCAACATTACAAGTTACAACCATAAGGGTCAATACATTTGAATTGTATTGGCAAGTTTCACTACTATGTAGAATATAAGTGGATCCTATCATTACATGCATATTTGGCTAAGTAGGGTTTTAGGCTCATTTGCAGAAAGCAATAACTTATCCTATCTTTTCAAAAAGGTTTTGATCTTTTGTCGCCTCTTTTTGAACTCCTTGGAATCCACCAAGTGTCTTTGTCAAAATCTCTTGAGCTCCTTGGTAACCCCAAGTGTTCAAGTTTTCATCAAAAATCTCTTGAGCTCCTTGGTAACCCCAAGTGCATCAAGTTTTTATCCAAATCTCTTGAGCTCCTTGGTACCCCCAAATGCATAAAGTCTTTTGTTGTCACTTAAAAGTTTTTCTTTTAGAAATTGGAATGTCAAGATTTCCCATAGCTTCAAACTTTAGTTGCTCAGTATTGTCCATAACCGGGGACACGGCTAATTACTTAGATTTTTATTATCTTCTGCAGAAGTAGTACACTTTACCCACATGTCACACTCTCATCTTGTTGCCACCAGTGGCCACTGGATTAGTGCTCACCAAGATGGAGTACTGGTAGATTGAGAATGTGACGAAGTCTTTCCAGAGGGTCCTCCCATACACCATTGCTAGCTTGTCTTCAGTACCCATGTAGGATTCCAGGTCCTCATTTTCAGTAACCTGAAGACAATGCATGGGTCTTCCCAATGTATTTGACCAAGCCAGAGCCATAAGTAGCATGTGGTTGTACACGTAAGCCACAATTGGAGAAACATGTTCAATCTCTAAGTTTCCTGGGTGGTTTTCTTTTGGAGCACAACACAAAGAGATTGCCATAGACATGGTTCCTTTTGTTGCCACCTTCTCCAAAACTCAAAGTATCCTTGTCCACCCAGGTGGTTCATTGAGTCCTTGTTTTATTATATAAAACACAAGTCTTTTTTTTCAACTTCATAAAATCTCAACATGTATCTCTTCTCAAAAATATCTAGCTTGGATAAGCATTTTGCAACTACATTGTTTTCACTAAGGAATATATATAAGGGTATCCTATTAGGATTTAGCATAGCATAAGTATAGAAATTCTTTTCATGCATGTTTCAAAATCCACTAAGTATAATGAAAATAGTAGGACTTTTAGATGATAGTGTAACTTGCCTTTTTGGTAGGGAATGATGGTTCACTTCTTGATCTTGCTAGTTTCACACTTTTATAAGTTCACTACAATCAATCAAGCAAACACAATATCAACTATCATTCCTGATGGGGATATACCTACTGGGGTATCCCCAGCGGGACGTTTCCGACTGGCCCAGGGGCTGGCGAGTGGGCCTGCAGAACGGCGAGTGGATCAAGGCCCATCAAAGCACCAGGCGACTGGAGGTCAAAGGCCCAGGCGAGTAGATAGGCCCAGTCGGTTTGACTTAAAACGATCGACAAGGTTGTAACCGAATCGGTTGAGATATGTAAACCCTAGGGGAGGTGAGCCTATATAAACCTCCCTAAGGGGTGATCAGAGACACGTTCCCTCATAGACCCAAGCTACTCGCCGCCTAGTCGCCGAGTACGCCCATTGTAAACACCTCCATAATACAATCTAGCAGGAGTAGGTCTTTACCCTCCGGAGCCGAACACAGGTAAAACCACGTGTCTTTGCCCTCATCTCGCACCGCATGGCTGGCCGCCCTTGCCCTTCGTTCTACTACCGCTGCCGATTGCGGCATCTGCCGTGGCCATTCCCACGATGGCGCCACCGTGGGGCCTGGCGTCGGCGGTGTTCGCGGCGAGATCCAATCTGCCCATTAACGAGGCGGTTGCCACCGCGCGCATGATAGCGATCGGCGAGATGCTCCGGATCTTGCCGAGCAGCTACGTCCGGCGGCGCGGCCCGTCACGCCGGCGTGATCCGCGATCGGCACGATCGGCCTCTTCGTCGGCTTCACCGGCGTCACCACCTCGGAGGACTCGGCTCGCATCCGCGATCGCCTGCCGATCGGCTCTCGAGCCGGATCCCGCGATCCACCGCCTCGCCTCCGAGTACGACTTCGGCCACAACGCGTGGCGAGAACTCAGCGGCCGTGGAAGACGCGACCTTCACCGACGACGCCGACTCGGCGACCCCGGCGTCACTCGCCGGATCCATCACCGCGGCCTCATCCGCGGGCTCCATCGCTCAGGTCTCCAACGCGGGAGATTTCGAGGACCCCTCCATCCTCGGGATCTTCGACTTCGACTCCGGGTCGGAGAACTCCGCCGACCTCCACGATGGTGCCGATCGCCCGCGCGCGACCTACATGGCCACCGGCACCGATCCGCCGGAGGACCCTTTCTCCACCCGATCCTCCTAACGCATACGGCGGTCGAGGAACTCCGCTGGCTGGCGGAGGCGATGCGAGCAGGCGGCGAAAAATTTCGCCTCGGCGGTGACAGCGAGGCATCACGCTACCACCAGCGGCGGATCAGGTCACGCTGAACCCCACTGTTCGGCGCCTGAACCGGCGACGAGAACGACGGCTCGGCCAAGATAGCGCGATCTGCGAGAACGCGCCACCAGGAGGAAGCAACCGCCCTCCGCCAGGATCAACGGCGATGGGTGCCCCACCGCCACCCAACCGCACCCCTCCCAGAGACCAGCCTCGGATAGTCGTCTCCTCACGGGAGCGAGACGCGAACGGACTTCCACTGTTCTCCACCCCGATGGACAACCTCGTGGCAGGCCGCTGCCGACAGCATCCGGCGGCGGCGGCGGCGCCTACAGATCCGGTATCGTGGCCCTACTCGCGAAGGCCGTGGAACAGCAAAGCGGCGCCGACCGCAGGCGAGTGTACTCGCGCTCCTCGGAAGCGAGGCGGCCTCAGCGGCCGTCGGTGGCAAACACCCTCAATTGCCGCCGCGAGCCACTGCAGCTCAACGGCGACCGCGAACGCGCACTCTCCACCAACGATCCAAGGCCGGCGACAAACCTCGTCGCCGCTAACGAGAACCCGTCGGCGCCCTCACATCATCAACAACCAAACTGGCGGCGCCAGCCCGGCGACTTGCGGCACACCTAGCTAATCGCGCGATGGCGAGCCGATGGGCGCTCGATCGACTAGGGCCTAAGTGCCCGGACCTATGATCCGAGGTGAAAAGTACCCGCCAAACTTCAAGGCGCCAAGGAGATAGAAAAGTCGACTCCTCGTGCGACCCCGATGCTTGATACATACCTCATGGCAATGGGGATCGCGGGTCACACCGACCTGCTCGCCGCCCGTTACCTCCCCCGATGATGGAGGGCGTGCAGGCAATGGATCAATACTCTCCCCGTGACAGTATAGACTCACGGGAGGAAATGCGAGACGCCGTCGGGGCACTTGAGTGCTCCTACACCCGCGCCACCACCATCGAGGACTGGAACGATCGTCCGGGGACCCCGAGTCGACCCGAATCGGGTCCAGCGGTGGCAAGAGCTCTACAGTACGGCGGCATCCACCCGGACACCGCGATCCATTGCTTCAAGACTTCGTGCCGCTACGAGCCTCTAGTCGCCAAGCTCAAGCGACAAGCCCGCACACTCAACAACATCCCCGACCTCCTCGAGATCGCCAAACGGTATGCTGAGGAGGACCCAAACCAAGAAATCGACGACGAGTCAGGAGGGCCACGCCGCACGGGCGGCAACGACGGCGGGCGACGAGCCGACCTGCGCTACAGCGGCACCCGCCTTACAGGCAAGCGCCGCAACGACGGGCGAGTCGACTTCGTCGCCAATGCTGGGCACGCACAGCGCGAGCCCAAAAGTTACCGCCGCGACGGAGGACAACAGCGTGACGGCGGCAATTATAAGAACAAGCCAAGATTCGACCCCGCGGCGCTCCTTAACCAACCATGTGCGTTCCACAGCAGGGAAGGAAAGCCCGCTACACACACCACAGCTGATTGCCACACCCTCAGGGAAATCGAGAAGGCAAGGCACGCGCGGGAGGACACCGACAACAACCCGCCGAACGGCGGAAGATTCGGCAACGTAGCCGGCTCGCTCCACACCTTCACGGGCTTCAACACGAAGCGTGAGAAGAAGGTCATCGCCCGAGCTGTCGCCGTCAACACGGTGGCCCAAACAGACGTCCCCCAGTTCCTAAACTGGTCGGAGCAACCCATCACCTGGAGCCGGCAAGATCACTCGCCACGCGTCGAGTACCCAGGCCGAGTCGCCCTTGTGGTCAAGCCCAAGGTCGGCGATTACTGGCTCCCCAAGACACTGATGGACGGTGGCAGCTCCATCAACATCCTCTACCTCGACACCTTCCGACGGCTACGGCTCCCGCAGTCGATGATCGAGACAACCCACACCACGTTCCACGGCATCGTCCCTGGTCGGAAGGCATATCCGATCGGTAAAGTGACGCTGCCAGTCACGTTCGGCACTCCGGCAAACTTCCGCACCGAGCGGATCGTCTTCGAGCTGGTGCCTTGACAGCCCTACCACTGCGTCTTGGGGCGCCAGCGTTCGCCAAATTCATGGCGGCACCCCTCTGGCGTCTAGCGATGAAGCTCCGGGGCCATGCGGCGTCATCACCATCAACGGCGACCCGACATGGCCGCCGAGTGCGAGCCAAAGGCGAACTTCGCGCCGTCATCGCGGCGAGGCTAACCACGCCGACGAGCTCGCCAAATCTGCGGCGGGGTCAACAATGACGACCCCACAATCCTCAAGAAGCCCAACTCGAGGGCACAAACACCTCAACCTTGAGGCCACGGCCTTTTTCGCCGTTGAGCTAGTCGGCGACCCGGCGACGGTGACGATCGGGACAGGCATGAGCCCGGCATAGGAAAGCGCGCGCTCGAGTTCGCCGTGAGAATAGGGACATCTTCGCATGGAAACCCTCCGACATGCCCGGTGTCCCTAGGGAGCTCGCTGAGCACAAATTAAACGCCGACCCCAAAGTGCGACCCGGTCAGCGATCGCTCGGCCCTTCAATGAAGCGCCGTCGAGCAATCGCCGAAGAAGTGCGCTGCTCGCTGCCGGCTTCATTCGCCAATCAAATACTCAAGTGGTGGCAAACCCGGTCACGGTCGAGAAAAGCGGGACTGGAGAATGTGTATCGACTACACAAATCTGAGCGCCCAAAGGAGCAGTTCGTCCTCCATGGATCGATCAGATCATCGACTCCACCGCGGGCTCGGGTCGTTGTGTTTCCTCGGCCTACTCGGTATAACCAGATCAAAATGGCCGTCGAGGCGAGGAGAAGACGGCGTTCATCACGCCATTCGAGCCTTCGCTACACCGCCATGACCTTCGGCCTCAAGAACGCCGGGCGACCTACCAACGGTGCATGCAAGAATGCCTCGCGAGCCAAATTGGCAACATCCGTCTACATCGGCGGCGTGGTCGTAAAATCCGCCGCCAAGGCGACCTACTCGCCGATCTAGCGGAGACCTTCGCCAACCTGCGAGGTACAAGATAAAGCTCAACCTGCAAGTGCACCTTGTACCCGCGGGCAATTGCTAAATACGTCGTCTCCAAACGAGGGATCGAGGCAAACCCAACAAAGATCGACACGATCGCCCGGCTCGGCAAACCCGAGTGCCTGCGCGACGTCCAGAAGCTGGCCGGGCGTGTAGCGGCTCTCAGTCGCTTCATCCCCGCACAGGCGAAAAGCGATGCCCTATACCGCTGATGCGCAGAATCCCACCTTCGATGGGACAAGGAGGTGACGGCGCTCCGCGACCTCAAAAAGGTGCTACTCGCCGCACCACTACTCGCCGCACCCGTCGACAAGGAGCCCATGCTGGTTTACGTCGCGGCGTCCGAACGCGTCGTCAGCGCTGTAATGGTCGTCGAACGACCAGAGGAAGGAAAGGAGCGCCCAGTCCAGCGACCGGTATACTACATCAGCGAGGTCTTAACCGAGTCGCGCCAGCGATACCCACAGTACCAAAAGCTGGTATCGCGGTCTTGAGCTCAGCGGCCGCACTACTTCCGTGAGCACACCATCACGGTCGTTTCCTCAGCTCCACTACAAGACATCATCCGCAATCGCGGCGACAGGCGGGTCGCCAAGTGGGCGTCGAGATCGGCGTCCACAACATTAAATCGAGCCACGCAGCGATTAAGTCGCGAGCAGCGCCGACTTCGCCGGCGGGAGGAGGCCCGGCAGCGAGAAAACCGCCGTACCTCCATTACTGGAGCCTGCGCCAGCGGGTCCAAGAACGCGACGGCGCGAGGCGAGATAATCGACCTCACCAAAGGCGACAAGCTCCGCTACATCCTCCGCCTCGAATTCACGCCCTGCACCAACAACATGGCCGAATACGAGGCCCTGCTCCACGGCATGCGAGCCGCGAAGGAGATGAGCGTCAATCGCCTTCGGTGCTACGGAGACTCCGACCTCGTTGCAGGCCAAGTCGCGGCACTGCGCCGTCTCCCCTACCATGGCGGCATACCGACAAGAGGTGGACAAGGTGGCGGCCACTTCACGGCTACTCGGTCGAGTGGATCGACGGGAGGAAAAAGCGAGGAGGCGCCCTCTCGCATCGGGTCGGCACGATCCGCACCACCCGCCCGGCGTGTTCCTCGACACCATCTTCACGCCGTCGGTCTCTCCTCGAAGGATCGACATTGAGTCCCGCTCCAACAGGAGGCAACCTTGGTCGTCACCGAACGACGATGGACCAAGCCCTACATCGCCTACCTAGAGGCGGCAACCTGCCCCGAGCAGACAAGCGCTCGAATGATTGTTCGCCGATGCAAGTCCTACACCATCATCGACGGCGAGCTACACAAGCGCAGCGTCACCGGCGTGTTCAACGCTGCGTCCAACCGGTGAAGGGCGCAAAATCTTACGACATCCACTCGGTATTGCGGCCACCACGCGCTGCGCTCCTGGTCGCCAAAGCCATGCGACACGGCTTCTCTTGGCCCACCGCACACGCCGACGCGCGTCGATATCGTCCAGCGATGCGCGGGTGCCGGCACGCCAACGGACGCACGTTCAAGTTCGCTCAAAACAATCCCGTCACTGGCCATTCGCCGTGTGGGGCATGGACATGGTAGGCCCCTTCAAAAGGCCCCTCGGCTACACCCACCTGCTGGTCGTCGACAAATTCACAAAGTGGATAGAAGCCAAGCCAGTCCGAAATGCGGGAAGCGCCACTAAGTTCCTCTGGCGAGCTCATATACCGCTACGGTTTCCCCAACAGCATCATCACGGACAACGGCACAAACTTCGCCAAGGGAGCAATGGCCGAGTTCTGCGAGGAGCACCACATCCGGCTCGACCTCGCGTCAGTCGCACACCCGGAATCCAACGGCCAGGCGGAACGAGCCAACCAAAGCATCCTCCACGGCCTGAAGCCGCGACTCCAAGTACCACTCGAGCGCACCGCTGGATGCTGGGTCGAAGAGCTTCCCTCCGTCATCTGGGGAATCCGCACCTCGGTCAACAGGTCGACGGGATTCACCCCCTTCTTCATGGTCTACGGCGCGGAAGCCGTCATGCCAACCGACCTCGAACACGACTCGCCGCGGATCGTCCACTATACGGAGGCCGCAAACGAACTGGCCCGCCAAGATGGGCTCGACCAACTCGACGAAGCGCGCGACCTCGCCCGATCGCGAACCGCTATCTATCAGCAAGGGCTCCGTCGCTACCACAGCCGACGGGTGAAAACCCGCACCTTCCAGGAAGGCGACTTGGTGTTACGCCTCATCCAGGACAAGAAGGGCATGCACAAGCTCTCCCCTCTATGGGAAGGCCCGTTCGCTATCGGGCGCGTCCTCGGCAACGACGCCTACTACCTCGTCGACGTCCGCGGAGACGGCAAACTCGACGTCAAGCGGCCGTGGAATGTAAACCTCCTCCGGAAGTTCTACTCCTAGAACCCCACATATGTAATCTCCAGTCGCTACGAATAAAAGAAACGGTTACCGCCAAATTCGTCTACTCTCCATGCCTTGTGCCACTCGCACTCGTAATAAACAGCGTCACGCTAAACTACAGAAGTCAACCCTTGGTACAGCGACCGGCACGGCTAAGTAGTGCGACGTAAGAGCACTGAATCATTTCAGGTCTTGCGTCGTCCACGAAAAACGCCAATCCGGAGCCCCATCGGAGTCGCCTAGCTCGACTGGTTTTACGAACCAAGACATCTGTACTCGCTTCCCACAGCGACCCTGGTCCTCCGCATCCTCGGTGCAGCGACTCGAACGACTAAGTACCACGCTCGGGGACTGAATACCAGTTCATCACGATCGGTCAGGGAAAACGTCAAGTAAGAGCACTGGACTGCATGCGTGACCCCCGGGTCAGGCAGGAGTGACGCGCTTACATAAACGCGCTACGTCCTCAACCACCCTCGAGTCGCGCCTTGAAATACCAAGTACCACGCTCGGGGACTCGGCCACCCGACCCCGTTCGCGTTCGGGAAAACGGCAAAGTACAGAGCGCTCAAGGGAGTCGCCTTGCGACTGGCTCTCCGAGCTCGGGCGAGTCGACCAAACTAACATAATTCATGATAACAACAAAACATCATATACAAGGTGAACCCCACAAAAGGGCGGACGCGCTCGGGGACTCATCCAAAACCAATCCAAAACACGACAATTATTAAGCAAAATGAACACAACGTTCCATTCAATTGCATATCACATTGTCTTACATTACAAAATATGCCTACGCGGCAGACCTGCTACTAAACTATTCTGCAGGCTTTGACGACGACGCACCAGCGTCCCGGCGCTTCCGGATGAACGCGGTGTACGGGTTTGACGGGTACGTCGTCAGCTCACCCGCCATCGCCGCGCGAAAAGGTTGTTCAACCTTGAAGTCACGATGCGGCGGCTCGGGATCGTTTGGCGCGACGACCGTTTCCTGGTACGGGAGGAGGTCGCCCATCGCCCAGACGCGTTCCGAGTATGCGGCGGCACGCTCTTGCAACTTCAGAACTTCGGATAGATCCACCTCGCCAGTCGACGAAGGGTACCCACTCGTCACATCGTCGAGGTCGAAGTCCTCGGGGAAGTGAGCGAGCCCTAGGCTCAGCGCGGTCGACGCCCCGCGTCGAAACGCTGACCGCGTCATGAACTCCAAGACCGCGGGTGCCTTCTCCAAGTACTCCCACACCTCAACGAGGTCACTGGGAATAACCTCCGTGGGCGACATCTCCTGAAGGTAGGCGCGGATGCATCGGCCGACAGCGTTGCCGAGTCAACAAGCATGCTTACGCACTCCTTCGCGCCAAGCGAGTTCGCCTCTTCATGGCTACCAAGTATGCGACCTGTTAAGCAGGAGACAGCGAGTGAGGACCACGGGAAACACAAACAAAACAACTGAAAGTCAGGGAAGACGCACTCACCAAGTAACGGGCGAGCGAGTCCCGTGATGAAGCTTTGAAGTGACGAATGGTCACGAAGCCCAACAATGAGGGCCTCCGACACCTTGCGGTCTTCTTCCGCAGCCGCAACGGCGGCCTTAGCTCGCCCATCCGCCGAAGTCGCTTCTTCTTTTGCCTCCCGCAACTCGCGTTCAAGGACGGCGACCCTCTGCTCAGCAGCACCTAATGCAGATTTCGCCGCCACCAGCTCGCCAGCAGGGACAAGCTCTTGGCGAGTTACCTCCGCTTGTGCAGCAACCGCTTGAAGTTCCCTGTTCACTTCTTGAAGAGTGGCCAGTTCCTTCTCAGCTCGCTGCTTCGCAGCCAGTCGTTCTACCGACTCCAGTTGCAGACCCTGCATACCTTCAAACGTCAGCGACTCGGGGACTGGCGACCGCAAAAATTAGCGTACACGCACTCGGGGACTGGCGACCGCAAAAATTACTCAGTGCGTACCCGCTAAAAATTAGCGTACACGCACTCGGGGACTGGCGACCGCAAAAATTACTCAGTGCGTACCCGCTAAAAATTAGCGTACACGCACTCGGGGACTGGCGACCGCAAAAATTACTCCGAGTGCGTACCCGCTAAAATTTAGCGTACACGCACTCGGGGACTGGACTCGAACGTACAAAAAACTATAAGAATCAAGCCGCTACTACGCACCGACCTGATCCTCGGGGACTGGAAGTACCTGGATGGCTGCGCCAAGCATGCCGTGCAGTTGCACGCGTCGACGCAGCAGCGCCGGTGTGTGCCCGGCGTTGATCGGTTTCAGCATCCGCGGTCCCCGGAGCGAGGCTAGGGCCCGCAGCTTCACTCGCCGTGGTCGCCTTGGTCATGAAGCGGGGGAAGGTTGCAATCGAGGCACCCGCCCCAAAGGAGCTCGCTTCCCCCGGCCTAGTCAAAGTGCCCTCCTTTGTGGACGCGGTCGCCTCCACTGCGGGCCCGGCTGGTGCGGCCGCCGCGTCATCAGAGATAGCGACGATGTCGTCGCCCTTGGCCTTCTTGCTGCCGTCCGTAGAGGTGGCGACCTCGTCCACCTTCCTCTTACGGGAGGAATCCTCCTCGCTAGCGGTGGAGGGTACCGGCGGTCGGGTGGCCCATCTTTTTCACTCCGGTCCTGCGCGTCGAGTGGAATCAACAAGAGGCAATTGATGGAATAAAAGAAAGTAGAGACGACCGAGCACGCTTACTTGGCGGAATGAAATGAAGGCAGCCACAATGCTGGCGCGGGTTTCTCCATTTCTCCAGCTCCCAATCGACTAAGCCCGGGCCGGGGGGCGGGGGGCGGGACGGCGGCCTCCTTGACGTGAGTAGCGGTTGGTGCCTCGGCGCCCGGGGTCTCCTGCGTGGCGGCTGCTGCGGCCGGAGCCTCCTTGTGAGGCGAGATCGCCGCGCTCGGGACCTCCTTGCGAGGTGGAGTCGCCTCGGCCGGAGCCTTCCCTAGCCCGGAGATTGGCGCGAAGGGCGGAGGCATTGAGGCCAGTGGAGCCTCCAGGGATGGTGCATCTAGCGCGGCCGTTGGCGGAGCCGCCCCGTCACCAGCTGAGCTGTGAGCATCGGAGCTGCTCGCCGAGCGTGGCGGTGAGGCCACCTTTGGCGTCTTCGTCCTCCTTCTCAGGGGGGCCCTTGCCTCTTTCTCTTTCTTCTTCTTCGCGGGAGTGGCTTGACGGAGCGAGGTGGTCTCCGGGAGTTCGTCGTCATCGTCGTGACGCTCGAGGCTCCTGCTTGCCTCGAGTTCGCGCTGACGTTGCCCGCGGGTCTTTCGGACCAGTGGGGCAATCTCCTCTTCGGACTCGTCATCATCGTCCGCGTTACCCTTGGCGGGTGGCGACTCGCTTGTGTCCTGGGCGGATGGCCCGGAGCTCTCGTCGTCGGCGGGTGGTAGCCACCCCTCCACCACTTGGAATAGCTGCGTAAACACGAAACAAAGTTAAGATTACCGCGACTGCACATGCTGCGACTGCGAATAAGATAAAATGATTACCGTTGGAGCCGGACGCTTCGCGGTGTAGGGAGGGACCCCGGCCTGCGCGTCCGTGTATGCCGCCTGGGTAATCCTCTTCAGCGCCAGGAGGTAGTCCTCCAGCTTCCACTCGGCGAGGCAGGCCTTCGTCGAGTCTTCTCGGCCCGTGTACTGGTACATGTAATGCTCGCGTTGGGCGAGTGGAACAAGCCGTCGCCCAAGCCAGCAATTGTATAAGTTCACCGTTTGGAGCCCTTTCTTCTTCAGGCCACGAATGGTCTGGAGCATCTCGTCGACGACCATCCGCTGGTCATCGGGGAGCTTGACGACTTGGAGGTTGCGGCTCGGACGGTTGGCGTCTGGCGGGATCGCTGCCTCGTCTCTCGGGGTCGCCTCGGTCACGTAAAACCAAGACTTTTTCCAGTCGCTTGCTGCTTTGGCCGGCAGCATCAGGTCAAAGAAGGAGGCTTTGGATTTGAGTTGAAAGGTTAGGCCGCCCGCGGGTAACATTGGGCCGCCCGCCTCCTCGCGGCTGATCCGTCCATGGAACAGATCTTGCCACAGGGGAAAATAGGGCCGGCAGCCCAGATAGCATTCGCAGAACGCCACAAAGATGGCGAGCTGCTCGATACTATGGGGACCCAGATCCGAGGGTTGGATCCGTGGTAGGCGCCGGAAGAACAGTGGAAACCCTAAACCCGCTCGAGGTGGCTAGTGAAGCAGATGAACTCTCTCGCGGATTGGGTCGTTTCCCTGCGGATTCGCCAGCCGGCCCAGAGATTCGGCCTCCTCGAAGGAGGCCGATTCGCCTGGTGCATTTGGATCTGCCCAAGGTTCAGTGGAGAGGGCCATGGCCGAGGATTTGCGTGGAGAGCGGAAGATTGCGGGTCGGTCAGATCGCGGGATCGACGAACGGAGGATATGCGTACTCGGAAGAAATGGTGGGCGGTTGGCTTTCCGATAGCCTACCATTCCTCTTATATAGCGGGGGTTACCCGTCAAATTAGGGGGCCGTTACCGCGCGATGATTACGCCGAAAGTTACCGTTAAGTTATCTTAACGGCTAGTTTGACCGCCCCCGATGATCCGCCTCCTGCCACCCGGCTCGCTGAGTTACTCGCCGAGGCCGCGACCTGTTGATTCGACTCACCCGAGACGCAGCTCGGTTCGCTGGATTTTTTCCTTCATGCAGGAGCCCGCCGACGATTCGACTGGATGCCAACTTGAAGCCGCATACTCTGACTGCCAGCAGCCACCCGTGCCAAATCAACGACGGCCTCGGGGACTACTGATGGGGATATACCTACTGGGGTATCCCGGTAGGACGTTCCGGCCCAGGGGCTGACGAGTGGGCCTGCAGAACGGCGAGTGGATCAAGGCCCATCAAAGCACCAGGTGACTGGAGGTCAAAGGCCCAGGCGAGTAGATAGGCCCAGTCGGTTTGACTTAAAACGATCGACAAGGTTGTAACCGAATCGGTTGAGATATGTAAACCCTAGGGGAGGTGAGCCTATATAAACCTCCCTAAGGGGTGATCAGAGACACGTTCCCTCATAGACCCAAGCTACTCGCCGCCTAGTCGCCGAGTACGCCCATTGTAAACACCTCCATAATACAATCTAGCAGGAGTAGGTCTTTACCCTCCGGGGGGCCGAACCTGGGTAAAACCCTGTGTCTTTGCCCTCATCTCGCACCGCAGATGGCTGGCCGCCCTTGCCCTTCGTTCTACTACTCGCTGCCGATTGCAGCATCTGCCGTGGCCATTCCCACGACAATTCCAACCAAAATCAAACAAACAAAACACACATAAAATAATATGAACTTAGTCATGCATGCAAGCATGCAAAAGGTGGTTTTATTTGCAAAGATGGTCTCCACTAGGCTTGTAAACTTTGTAGGGTTCAAGGTGGTCATTTTCTAAAGTGGAAAAGTCATTTGCAAAGGGTTTTATTCATAAACCATTTTTAAATCCATTCATCATTTTATGTGGTGGAAATGTTTTTATTAAATCAAAACTTTATGTCTTTCACAAAATAAGTTGCTAATTCTCAAAACTTGGTGTTTAGGGTCAGTAGGTTTGATTCAAATCATTTTCCCAAAGTTTTTACTCCAAAAACATTTTCATAATAAAACCATTATTTTTTATTTGGCTAGAAATGGGCTAAATTAATTAATCCATCCTAAACTTCACCAAATCCATTTTCAAAACCATGGGTTGGTTCCTAGGGTCAGTAAGTTCACCATAAACCAATTTGCAAAGATTTTACCCTTGAAAACATTTTGGAATAATTTTTCTAATCTAAACAAGCATACAAATGTTTCTACAAAAACAAACATTTTACCAGAGGCTTTTTACTAAACAAACTGCATGGTTGGCTGGGGCTTGCTCCACTGATTCCAATAGTATAAAGTTTGAAATTTTTGGACGTGTAGATCAAAAGTTACAAGGGTTTCAATTTGCAAATCAACTCTGATTTCAAATCTGTTTTAAAACGAAACTGGCCACGCGTCGCGTTTCTACTAGTCGATACCGGTTCGGGTGGATCGGCCTCTGCAGGGCGTTGGATCTGAACAGATCGCACGGTGCAGGATGCTACTTACCGCTTCGCCTAGTTTCTATTGTGTGCGTCCGATCTAGATCCTACGGACACCACTACTTGGTCAACAACGGGCGGCGCTGTGCGGCGGCAGACGGCGGCGACGGTCAGGCGGTGGCGCTACGGCGGTTCTAGGAAGCAAGGAGGGAAGGGGAGGTGCTCACCGTGTTCGCGAGGTCGAGGTGGTGCTCGACGTGTGGTCGGCGTGGCAAGGGGTGCTCAGGGACAGCAGCAATTCCTCGCCGGAGTCGGCGTCGGCGTCAGATGGTCCTGTTCGTGGTCGGGGTCGACGCTACAGATCACAAGGGGGCAAACCGAGAGCATGGTTAGATGCGCATGGTCGAGGCGATGACGCGTGCGTGAAGGAGAAGGAGAGGGGTGATCGGATACTACCTGGGGAACTCGCCGGAGTTGCTTGCAGACGCGGTGGTACTCAGTTGAAGACGGAGCCGACGTTCTGGAGCGCCCGCGATGGAACGGAGGGCACATACAGGTGCGCCTGGGAGTGGGGAATGTTCCCGTGTGCTTGGGGAGGCAAGGGGTGGCGAGGCTCGGCCGGAATTGGCTGGGGACAGTGGTCGGAGCAGTGGCATTGCGAGGAGAAATAGTCGCATCCTAGAGGCAGAGAGAGGGAGGCGTGTGAGGGGAAATTGAGAGAAGGGCGAGGAGTTTAATACAGCGTGGTCGCAGGGGGAGTAATGGCCGTTTAACAGCGCGAATTGATCGCCGGCGTTAAGGGCAGGAAACGGCAGGCGTCTTCTGCGCGAGGAAGAAGGAGGTGAGCTGGCTGTGTGGGGTCCCGGCGTCAGCGTGGGAGTGAGAGGGAAAGAGGGTCCACCAATCGGTGTCTCTGCGGGTGCGGTTTTAGGTAGAAAACGTTTCGCAGAGGGGAAAGTGTAGCTGGGCTGCGAATGGGCTTAGTGGGCTTGCCGATTGGGCTGCTGCCTGTTTCTATTTTTTCTTCTGAATGCTTTTTCCTTTTCTGATTCTATTTTCTGTTTTGAATTTCAAACAACAATTCAAGCATTCAAAACAATTCAAACAATCATCATGCTTTGCAATTGAATTTGGTTCTGTTTAACAACATAAACCAATTCCCAAAAATAAAATAATATTTTTATCATAGGGTCCATTATTAATTAAATAAATGGACCTTGTTTATTAATCAAATAGATTTTGTTTTATTTAAAACCTCCATTTGAATTTTAATTATTTTCAAAACCAAATCAGTAGGTTTTACTTGAAAATAAGGAATACTTGGAAAACTTGTTTAAAAGAAATAAATATGTTTTGATGTTTTTAATTAAAATAGTAAAACCTTTATTTTTAATAAACTTGGATATTAAACCCTTATTATTTTATTTTCAATAAACCTTTACTATTTTTATCAAATAGAAATGTTTTTATTTCAAAAGCTTGGCCAAGTTTTAATTTGGCTTATAAAATAATCCTTATTTAATTTTCTTCCTTTTCATTTAAAAATCAAATCTTTTATACAAAGATCCAAAATAGTAATTCCAAAATATTTTATTTTTCTTTATTAAATGTTTATCTCTTTTTAAATCCCTTTAGGATTTTATTTGGTCAAAATAAGTTTGAAGGTTTCCAATTGGAATCAAAAAGTTTTTTCTCATCCTGAAAATCAACAAAGTTTTATTTTATTCATTTATTTTTCACATTACAAGATTTGGAAAATCTTGGGATGTGACACCGAAACAGGACTTTCCTTATATGAATCTTATTCTCCGGACCATTCCGGATCTCCTCGTGATATCCCGGATCCCATCCGAGACTCCGAACAACATTCGGTATCTTACTCATCATTCCATAACTACTCAACAACATCGAATCCTTAAGAGTGTATCCGTACGGTTCGTGAATTATGCGGACATGATCGAGACACTTCTCCGATCAATAACCAATAGAGGAATCTGGAAATTCATATGGCTCCCACATATTTCTACGATTACTTTGCGATCGAATGAACCACTTACATACCAATTTCCCTTTGTCTCATGATAGTTTACTTATCCGAGGTTATGATCGTCGGTATCTCTACATACCTAGTTCAACCTCGTTACCGATAAGTACTCTTTTCTCGTTCCCGTGATATGTGATCCCTTGTGAGCCAGTCACATGCTTGCAAGCTAATTGGTTGACATTCCACTGAGAGGGCCCAGAGTATATCTATCCGTCATATGGATGGACAAATCCCACTCTTGATCCATGTGCCTCAACCCATACTTTCCAAACACTCAATGCCACCTTTATAGCCACCCAGTTACGGTGTGGTGTTTGATGTCATCAAAGCATCCTTCCGGTGATGGTGATTAACATGATCTCATGGTCGAAGGAATTAGGTTACTATGTATCAGAAAGCTTATAGCAAATGAACTATATTAAATGACTTGATCTTTATGCTACGCTTTAACTATAGAAGTATGTCCATCACATCATTCTCCTAATGATATGACCCTGTTGTTAATAACATCTCTATGTTCATGATCAGGAAACCATGATCATATATTAACCAACAAGCTAGTTTAACAAGAGGCTTTACTAGGAACTCTTTTATGTTTACAAATCACACAAGTATTAATGTTTCCTGTTAATAAAATTATAGCATGGTATGTAAACATTTATCATAAGTATGAAGATATGATAATAACCACTTTATTATTTCCTCTTATGCATATCTCCAACAGTCTCCCACTTGCACTAGAGTCAATAATCTGGTTTCAAACCTTTGTGTATTCAACACCTATGGCTTTCCGGTGTTGTATGTACACGATTGCTAGTGGTCAACTGATCTCCGGATCTGACACTTCCAGGTCCGTGTGTAATTGCATGTCTTTGCGTCTCTACGCATCACTCATTCTCTAATGAGATGGCTTTGTATAATTTTGGTCCTTTGGTGAGACCTTTAGTTCTTTGGGGTTAAAACATGTTGATAATATTGTCGTACAATATATCTTCATAATATTATCCCGCTGTGAAATACACCTAGTTTGTTAACAAACTACTTGACACAAATGCCCTCTTTAGCTGCTATAATAACAGTCATATACTTAGCCTTTTGTTGTAGTATCTGTCACAATGTCTTAACTTTGGAACTCATCCAAATCCATTATGGAACTTACTTTCCATTATATTGTGCCACCCTTAGTTTAGATTGATATAAACTTAATTTGTACTTTGTGACAAAACTAGTATCAATGTAGTACTTTTACAATGAACTAACCATCTATTTGTCACTTCTACAAATAATACACTCTTAGTTCTTCCAAAAGATCATAAGAATATCCTTACTATTGTCCAATGATCAACTTATGAATCATTCTGGTATATGCTCATAACATTTAGAGTATAGGACATATCTGGATTTGTACATATCAAAGTATGATTGATATAAATACTCATTGTGATTTCATACATCAAGTATCAATCTATACTTGAATCTTTGTTTCACTTACCCAGTGTCAATACACTTGAATATATCATGAATATTGAACTCATTCAATCTTTTCTATGTGACAAGAACCTTTCTTGTAGTTTCTATATTAAACTTATTCAATACATCATCTATGTACTTTCGGCACAACCATATTAGCGTCTATTGATGCCAACTATTTGGGTTTTGCCTAAGTCTTTCATCGGGATGAAATTCTTAATATGTGTTAATAAAAGATACATCATTTACAATCAACAATATGTCTTCCACATAATGTATTAGAAACATGTCTTAGCGCTCCCACTTAATTTCTTGCAAATGCAAGCATCTTCATCGTCTCCGACGAATTTAAACTCCTTTAACAGTTTCATCATAGTGAAGATTCCAACTCCGCAATGCTTACTTCAACCATTGAAGTTTGCATATGCATTTAGCATCCTTTGAATTAACAAAATCCTTTGGACCATGTCATGCACACGTCCTAGGTAACCCTTCTATTAGAAGAACTTGTTTTGTTTATCCAACACATAACAAAATTATATGTCGTGGTTGCTACATTAATCCGTCTAGACTAAATCGCTATGAAAGATCAAATCTTGTCATAGTCAACCTTTGAACATTGTTGTGAACTCTTTCCCAACATGTCGACCATTTCATAGATGCGAAACATCCATGTCTATTTCTTTATAGATCCAAACACAACTGTAAGGTCTTACACATTTCTCGAGGGTCCTTTAAGTTTAAAACTTGATTTCTCGTGTATGGAACTATCACGGATTTTATGGCTTCAAGCCATTTTACGGAGTCAGGGCCCATCATCGCTTCTTTGCATGTAGTACGTTCATTATTCTCAAATAATGATTCAACCCTCAAATCTTGGTATTTGATTGCTTACTCGACCTACTTGGTTCAATAGAAACTTTGACCTTCGTAACCACAACCTTTGAGGCACGTGAGCCATGAGCATTGTTGCTGCCTCCGGAACACTTTTCGGTGCTGCGCAACTTTGCACATATATCTAAGGTTCTTTTAACTTTATCAAAGTTCTATTGTCCTCCCACTTATCTTTTACGAAAAATTCCTTCTCAAAGAAACTTGACGTTCTAAGTGACAAACACTTTTGTCTCCGATGTTATGGAGGATTACTTAACAGTTATTCGAAATAACATACAAAGACAGGTTCATCCGACTTTGGTTGCAAACATCTTTATTATGCATAGCATACCAATGTTTAAGAAAGGACAACTTGGGTTTTATCCCAAACCATAACTTTATATGGTGTCATTTCAACGGATTATGATGGAGCTCTTTTCAGTGGAAAAACGGTAGTCTCTATAGCTTTTAATCTTTAAAATATAGTGGCAGTTTTATGATTTACACCTTCGATCTTACCATGTCAAACAAGGTTTAATTACATATATCGAACGCTCCATACTCTTATGGTGTTTCGGGAAAAATGCAAATCCACGGAATGATTCCTTAAATCTTAGGTATTATGCTAAACTTGTAACTCAAATATCTTCCTTTATGATCCTATCATAAACTATTTATATTCTTGTTACAATGATTTTGCACGTCATCTTGAAAGTCCTTGAACTTTTCAAATGTTTCATACTTCATCCTTATTAAGTAAATATTCATATATTCACTCAAATTTTCGGAGAAAGCATATGAAGTTTAAATCCATTGCTCTTGACTACACATAATGGACTTCGTACAACAATATGTACAAGTTCCAATAAGCTAGTCATTCGTTCCTTTTTGGCCTATGAACGAAGTTTTAATTATCTCTAGGAAAGTTTCCCAAGCGTCATGTGATCAAAAATCAAAAGACTCCAAAATTCCATCCACATGGAGTTTCTTCATGTTTTCTTTCCAATATAATTTAAACGGCGATGTCACTTCCTAAGCGATCTTTCAATCAATTTGTCTTTCGACATTTTTAGCACTAGTTTTATGGATGTGATTTCTCCAACGAGATTTGTGAATCATCCATCTTTTATGGATTACGGCAATTATTTGAACAACCCTTTTGTTCTCATAATACCTGATAAAACAAATCTTGAAGGCAAGCTTTGATGTTTAACGAGCAACACAATAACCCTTTATTTGTTCTCGATGAACATCATCACATATTATTTTGCTAGTTACTTAGGCCATTGTAGTTCATGAATTGTGTTGTTTCGTATGACGATTCACACCAACAAATTCAGTATCAAATACTTAAGAACCACATTGTTTAATAAGCAAAGAATATAGCCATAACATGTATATCATCTATATACTTAAACTGAACAATTCTAGTCTTTTCTTTTCTGCCATATATTTATGAGATTCTCTTTCAGTATTTATTTTCTGTTTGAAAGAATCTATCAACATCAATAGTGGAGTCATACATATGACACATAGTTCAAAGCATGTATAATTAAATACCAATGTCTTTGGACTTGCACTTTGAAGTAGATCACCATCATCAAATGTTTGGTGTGCTTTCACATTCCATTCTTTAGTAATCTCTTGGTGTGGTAAATATTTTACCTACATCAAATATTCACCCTTATCATGGAATTATTCATGATCAAGCTACTTTTAGCTTATAAAGATGAATCGCGAGTATAATGTTGCTCTCCAAAACCTTTTGGTGGATTAGGACAACTAGTGTCTCCAACCTTTTGCAAATTCTCATCAAATATGAGAACATGACTTTTGCCATATTATACTCTATCATGTTGTAACCAAAACTTCGTTTTAGATATCACAATATCTTCCACACATCATGGTTTCTGAAACAACTCTTTCAGATCCTAGATAACCTTGATATTAAGACAATCCTTTGAATATCAAGAATCATGGAGACAAACATGATACTCATACACTAACTCTTGGAATTATCACTCTTGTTTTAATACCAATTATTAAACTTCATGGAGTAACCGGAACTTACTGAAAGTTTACAATAGGACTTTTAAACTTTAGATTAACACTTCAAAACAATACGATACCAGTTCGTAAAGTAACTAACCAGAATTCTACAGTTCTATCATCTCAATTAAAACTAAGCGCAAGGTGGTAAACGGATGCCATTGACTACAACAATTATGCAAATTCACTTTTATTTAATTTATGATAAATAGTGTTCAACTTTTAATCATATTTCTGTTGAACTCCCACTCAAAACAATATCCCTCACATTGTTTTAGTGATCATACGAACCAAATCCACCACATCAAAACCGATCATCACGAGAGTTTATGTGGCTTTAATGGCAAACAATCATCATGTTCATCATATCTACTATATGACTCATGCTTTACCTTTCAGTGATCCGTGTTCCGAGACCATGTCTGTACATGCTAGGCTCGTCAAGATTAAACCTTAGCTTCCGCATGAGCAAATCTGGCTTGCTCATGTTGTATACACTCGCAGAATCTTACACACCCGATCATCACATGGTGCTTCGAAACAACGAGCTTTAGCAACGGTGCTTACTAAGGATGAACACTTTAAAACTTGAAATTGTGTGCTTGAGGGATCATCTTATAATGCTACCGTCGTGAACTAAGCAATACAAGATGCATAAAAGGATTAACATCACATGCAATTCATAATATGTGATATGATATGGCCTTTCTTCTTGTGCTTCCGATCTCCATCTTCAAGCACGAACATGATCTCCATCATCACCGGTGTGGCGTCAAGGTCAATGGCGCCGCTTCATGGTTGTCTTCCACCAGCATCAACTATTACAACTACTTTGAATAGACACGCGGGTCTTAACAGAATTTAAAGACAACCATATGGCTCCTGCCGGTTGCCAACTTACAATAAGGAACATTGCATACATCATATATAATCACAATCATGGCCATATCACATCACAACACACCCCTGCAAAACAAAGTTAGACGCCTCTAATTTTCTTTGCATGTTTTACGTGGTTTGGGGCTTTCAATAAGTGTCGTTCTAACTTACGAACAAGAACCACAACATTGATATTAGTATTGTCAATCACCCATTGTAATTTGAATCTTAACTATGTTGGGAGAAACAGGCACCCGCAAAGCCACTTATGCAATACAAGTTGCATGTCAAGCGTGGAGCAAGTCTCATGAACGATGTCATGTAAGGTTAGCCCGGGCCGCTTCATCCCACCATCCCGCAAGATGCAAAGTACACAAGAAGCAATCGACAACAAAAGCATCAACGCCTACAATGACCATTGTGTTCTACTCGTGCAACAGATCTACTATAGACACGGCTCTGATACCACTGTAGGGGTTCGTAGCATGGACAAAAAATTTCTACCGCATGAACACACAATTAAGATCTAATCTATGATCAAGCCAAGATCTATCTACTAGATTGTAGCAACGAGTCAACAGAGTACTAACCCTCGAAGATCCAAAGCGGTTAACGAGAGCAGATTCTCGTGGATGATGTAGTCGTACACTTCCGATCTCAAGATCGTAGCGATCCTTCGGCGCTGCGTTCGGCGCTTCCGATCGGTCACACGTTCGGTACTCGATGAAGACCTTCCTCTCCTTGTTCCAGCAGTGACGGAGGTTGTAGCACTCTCCGCGATTCCGCAAAGACGGCGTGGTACGGAAGTAGAGGAGATCTCGAGGCTTCGCCTTAAGCGAGTATGGTGGACTATGAGAGAGCCTCGGTGATCTAGGGTTTAGACGCACCAAGGAGAGGGAGCTAGGCCGGAGGCTAGGGCAAGGGGATTGCCCCAACTCGGTGACTTGGCAAACCCTAGGAGGCGGCGGCGACAATGGTGGAGGCCGGCGGCTAGGGTTTAGGTTTAGAGGAGAGAGGTGTTGTGTACTTGGAGGGGCAGCCCTGCCCCTCCTTATATAGGTGGAGGGAGGCGCGCCAGGGGAGGGGAGTCCCTCCCCAACTTGGATCCCAAGTGGGCCGGCGGTGGAGGGGAGGAACTCCTCCCCAAGTAGGTTTCCTACTTCCCCTCCACCTTCCAAAATAGCCGTTTGACTTTTCAAATTGGCGTTTGACTTTTTCAAACTAGGATTTGATTAAACCCTTTATTTTGTTCAGCGATGACACCTAGTACATGATGCAATCATTACAACTTGGTATGACACATTCATGTACCCTTCCCCTCCGGAGTGCCAGACATTCTGGAACCTTCTAGAACATTCCCGATGAAAACACCGGAACCATTCTCCAACCCCGAAACAGGACTTTCCTTATATGAATCTTATTCTCCGGACCATTTCGTATCTCCTCGTGATATCCCGGATCCCATCCGAGACTCCAAACAACATTCGGTATCTTACTCATCATTCCATAACTACTCAACAACATCGAATCCTTAAGTGTGTCTCCCTACGGTTCGTGAATTATGCGGACATGATCGAGACACTTCTCCGATCAATAACCAATAGAGGAATCTGGAAATTCATATGGCTCCCACATATTTCTACGATTACTTTGCGATCGAATGAACCACTTACATACGATACTAATTTCCCTTTGTCTCATGATAGTTTACTTATCCGAGGTTATGATCGTCGGTATCTCTGAATACCTAGTTCAACCTCGTTACCGATAAGTACTCTTTTCTCGTTACCGTGATATGTGATCCCTTGTGAGCCAGTCACATGCTTGCAAGCTAATTGGATGACATTCCTCCGAGAGGGCCCAGAGTATATCTATCCGTCATATGGATGGACAAATCCCACTCTTGATCCATGTGCCTCAACCCATACTTTCCAAACACTCAATGCCACCTTTATAGCCACCCAGTTACGGTGTGGTGTTTGATGTCATCAAAGCATCCTTCCGGTGATGGTGATTAACATGATATCATGGTCGAAGGAATTAGGTTACTATGTATCAGAAAGCTTATAGCAAATGAACTATATTAAATGACTTGATCTTTATGCTACACTTTAACTATAGGAGTATGTCCATCACATCATTCTCCTAATGATATGACCCTGTTGTTAATAACATCTCTATGTTCATGATCCGGAAACCATGATCATATATTAACCAACAAGCTAGTTTAACAAGAGGCTTTACTAGGGACTCTTTTATGTTTACAAATCACACAAGTATTAATGTTTCCTGTTAATACAATTATAGCATGGTATGTAAACATTTATCATAAGTATGAAGATATGATAATAACCACTTTATTATTGCCTCTTGGGCATATCTCCAACACTTAAGTCCTCAACTGGTCATCCATGGTCGTACGCCCAATGTTTAGGAATCTCCAAGAGTAATACAAATCAAATGTTAATAAAGGTGAGGCAAATTTCGCAATCACTGAGTTAGAGGACTAAACCGAAGCACGGTATGAACAGTTATATGTGTTTATCTCTGGTCCATGCCATAGAAGTTAAAAATTACATAAAAGTCATAATAAAATCCTCAATACTCCATAATAACATTAGTAGAAAACTTAGTTTACATCCAAAATGCATCCTTAATAGTACTAAAAGAGAACATACATGCGACTACTACTAGTACTAGTAAACTAGAGTAGTAAAATAGTACTAAGTACTACTAGTAGTACTATTTGCTAATACACCATTATAGTCTTGCTAGGGTCATTAGCCATAGATAAAGATCAGTTTTATTGTCGGTGCAAACGCAGAAAGATACATGGTTGGACTCTCTACCCTTTAGCAGGAACCGCAGCGGCACCCCGAGGTATGTCGTGAGCTCGTCGGATGGTAAGTTGGCTGGCAATGAGATGCTCGATAGATCGATTACCACATTAAGTGTCTCGACCATCGAGAAGTTCGCTGACCCCGGAAGACCAGCGCATACAGTTTCACTGCGTACCGCGGCCACACGCACCTGTCCTTCCTGATGCACACTGAGGACATAGCGGCGGTCGGGACGAGCGCGCTGATATTCAGGCCGAACATGGTACCGTCATCCCCATAGAGTATGCGCGTGAATCCCCTCGTGCTTGCTGGTGGCGGAATCGGCATCACGCAAAAGAAGGCGAGGCCGTAGATGTCCCTAGTTACTATGATCCCATGGGCCTCATTCATGTGGGGAAGGAGCCTTGCCAGCGAGGCGATGAAATGACAGGCGGGATCCATGCAGGATCACAGGCCATGTGGGCACGCAATCTTGTGCTCTTCGAGCTCGTTGAAGGCGACCAAGCTAAAGAAGCCTTAATAGGGGCACTCAATCATCACCGCAGACTCCATGGCTTCCATAGCCGCCGGCCTGCGGTTGAATCCGCTAGCCCGCGGTCGAATCCACCGGCCCGTGGTCGAATCCACCGGCCGGCGGTACACTAACTTGTGGAAGTGGTTACAGAGGGAAGATCGGCTCGCCGATGTAGTGCCCGCCGGCCAGAAACCAGCGTTGCGTTTGCTGAGGACTATACTGATTGGGTTCGGTACTGTACTTACAGGAATACGCTAGGCAACTTGCCCTGCATCTATGACCACTTCACACCATGCTTCACATTGCTTCGTCAAAACAAAAAAGGCTGCAAAACATTGACAGGGGAGTAAAGAAGGTGTCACGTGGTACTATATCGGACAGACAGATCCACATGAGAGGCAATAAGATCTACTCCTAGAGAGAGACAGAAGATCCTAGGACCTGGTGCAGAGTGTACAATGCTATAGGGGAGAAACCGAGAACTGCATGCATGTCTTCGACACCAACCTGAATTGACTTTTTGGTACTGAGGGAGCAGTAGCAGTACTATTACACATTGTACTATAGGGTATCACTAATAGTATACTCCCTCTATTCCAAGTATTGAGAAATTAGTAGGAGTAGTAGTACTACTAAGTAGTAGAGTATTGAACAATGTATCCAAGCTACTACTCAATAGAGAGAGTATAATCACTTTGTTTTATTTGTTCTTGTTTACTACTAGTTGTAAAAGCTAATGTAGATTATTTCAGAACAAAATTTGGCTCTACGATATGTAGAACACACACTTGATTACTTAGTTTCAGGGTCCTTGTGTTGAATGCATGGAATTAGATATAATTTTCATTTTTTATGAGGTCCTTGATGTAACTTGTACTTCCACCGACCATGTTAACTAAAGAACCTCGCTCCTACAGGGACCAACCACAATTAAAAGAAAATGACACTGCCCCAATTATCAAACAAAGTGTACCATGGTTTCTTATAATTCCCAAAGTTTTTAGTACTACAGTATGATTTTTCAAGCTTCCTAGCTAACTTCGCACCCAAATGTTCATGTCGAAGCTTCTAACATGTTTTTATTGTGAAGCAACTACAAAGATGATGGCTCAAAATGCCATAGCATCCTTTTTACACACAAAGTATTAGCTTTAAATGCATACGCCCTTTCAAGCTTCGAGGCTAAATTTGTGAAATAAATAAATTTTTGGGCTGGATGTTTGAATGAATGGGCGGGGTGTTTGAATGGATGGGCAGGATATTTTGGCTCTCTTTCAAAATTTTGAGACTGAAGATTCTAAAGTATGCTACTCCCACTCCCACTTGGGGATGATGTCCCTGTCAGATAGACCCAGATGCTGTACTCTTTCGAGCATTTAATGATTTGATAGACAAATATCATATCTCAAAGAAGATGACCAAGGTTATAGCCATAGTCGCTTTTTTTACTTGCACAACCATAGTTGCTGATACCGTTTCCATGTTGTGTACTCCGTACATTGGATGCAACTTGGCCAATTAAGTTTTGCTTACGAAGGGAAATCCAAATTTGATTTAAAAAAAATCCAAGTGACAATATTGTTTTTTTGTGTAGCAACTTCAAATATTATGGCTCAATATGACATCGTGCCAATTGTCACACAAAGTAACCTATTTAATGGATAAACCCATTCAATCTTACTGGCTAAATTCTTGCAATAAATTGACAATATGGCAATTTACTAAAAACATGTCAATTTTGGTAACATGATCTAGATAAATAATGGAGTAGACTCTGGAACAATGGAGAAGTCTGTTTTGAGGTTTGTGCATACCGTTTATTATGCTAAATACTATATCAATAGTATCTACTAGCATCATATGCTAATTTAATGGAAAAGAAGGTCCTACGGCTGGCAATGTTGGGATTCACGAGTCTTGATCCAACAGTTAATGTTCAAAGTTATTCGTACATTATATAGTGGTAAGATAAGATAAGATAAGATAAGATAAGATAAGATAAGATAATATAAGATAAGATAAGATAAGATAAGATACAGAGTTTAGGGAATTTTCAATAATATTCAAGATTTATGCTTATATTTGTGGATTACTGGAATATAGCACTACCGCAATTTAATGAAATATCTCAAATTTGGATCTATAAGTGCATGATACCAGCTGCTTGGTTAGGGTGTATGTGGGTCGAGGGTTTAAGTTTTAGGGGTTATTTAGGGTTGAGGGTTTAGGGAATTTTTAATAATTTTCAAGTTTTATGCTTATGTTCGTCGAATAGAATGGCGTTACCCAAATTAAATAAGTGTGTGAAAATTAGGGTTTAGGGGTATAGGGGTTAGGGATATAGATTTTTCATCTATAAGTGCATGATACCAGCTGCTTGGTTAGGGTTAGGGTTTAGGGGTTAGGGTTTAGGTTTTAGGGGGTTATGGTTTAGTGAATTTTCAATAATGTTCGAGCTATATGCCCATATTCATGAAATAGAAAGGCGTTAGCATTTCATGAAATAGAAAGGCGTTAGCGTCTATAAGTGCATGATACCTGCTTGGTCAGGGTTTAGGGTCAAAGGGTTTAGTGTTTAGGGGTTTAAGGTTTAGGTTTTAGTGCATTTTCAATAATTTTCAAGCTTTATGCTTAGATTCGGGGAATGGAATGGCTTCAGAATAATTTAAAGAAAGTATATCTAAAATGTTAATATATAAGTGGATGGTATATACCTACTTGGATAGGGTCATTTAGGGTTTTATGGTTACATGGTTTAAAGTTTAGGTTTTAGGGCATTTTCAATAATGTTTAAGCTTTATGCTTAGATCCGTGGAATGGAATGGCGTTGGCATAATTTATGAAATTATATCTCAAACATTGATCTATAAGTGGATGATATACCTGCTTATTCAGTGTCGTTTAAGGGTTTAGGGAATTTTCAAAATTCAAAATTTTCAATAATTTAAAGAAAGTAAATCTCAAATTTAATATACAAGTGCATGATACTTGCTTGGTCAGGGTTTAGGGGTTTAATGTTTAGGGTATTATGGTTTCAGGTTTTTTCAATAATGTTCAAGACGCTTTATGCTTTTAATCATGGAATAGAATGGTGTTACCATAATTTCATGAAAGTATCTCAAATTTAAATCTATAAGTGGATGATACCTGCTTGGTTAGGGTTTAATTGTTGGTTGAGGGGTTTAAGGTTTAGGGTTTAGGGATTTTTCAATAATGTTCAAGATTTATACTTATATTCATGGAATATAATATAGTTACCGCAATTTAGTGAAAGTATCTCAAATTTTGATCTATAAGTGCATGATCAAAATTGATCTATGATGAGTGCATGATACCTTCTTGCTATGTTAGGGTTGTTTATGGCTCGAGGGATTAGGGTTTTAGTATTGAGGGTTTAGGGTTTTGGTTTTTTAGGGGTAGTATAGGGTTTAGTGCTTACGAATTTTTCAATACTATGTCCGAGCTTAGGGTCACGGGTTGAGGGTTTAGGGTTTTTAGGGGTATAGGGCTTAGGGTTTAGGGTTTTTAGGGGTATATGGCTTAGGGCTTAGGCTTTAAGGAATTTTCAATAATGCTCGAGCTTTCATGAATTAGAATGGCGTTAAGGCAATTTAATGGAAGTATATCAAAATTTGATCTATAAGTGCATCACACCTGCTTGCTTGGTTAGGGTTGTTTATGGTCCGAGGGTATAGGGTTTTAGTATTGAGGGTTTTGGTTTTTTTAAGAGTAGTTTAGGGTTTAGGTCCGATCTTAGGGTAAGGGCTTGAGGGTACGTTTAGGGTTTTTAGGGGTATAGGGCTTAGGGTTTAGGCTTTAAGGGTTTAGGGTTAAGGGAATTTTCAATAATGTTCGACATTTCATGAATTAGAATGGCGTTAGAGAAATTTAACGAAAGTATCACAAATTTTGATCTATAAGTCCATGATACCCGCTTGGTCAGGGTTTAGGGTTGTAGGGTTTAAGTTTTAGGTTTTAGGTAATTTTCAATAATGTTCAAGCTTTATTGCTCAGATTCGTGGAATGGAATGACGTTAGCATAATTTAATGAAAGTATATCTCAAATGTTGATTTATTAGTCAATGATATATCTGCTTAGTCAGGGTCGTTTAGGGGTTTAGGGTTCAGGGAATTTTAAATAATGTTCAAGCTTTATGCTTATATTTGTGGAACAGAACGGCGTTGCTGCAATTTAATGGATGTGTCTCAAATTTGGATCTATAAGTGCATGATACCTACTTGGTTAGGGTTTAATTATGGGTTAAGGAGTTTAGGGTTTACTGTTTTAGTATTTAGGGGTTGAGGGTTTAGGTTTTAGGGGTTGTTTAGGGCTTAGGGTTTTAGTGGTAGCCATGGGACTTGACGAGTTTTGGAAAAAACATCTTCACGATATTGTCCTACCATGTATGGACATGATTGGGTTTCAACCCGAACGACCAAGGTCCTCAAGGTCATATCCATCGACATAATAGTTTACGACCTGATAGAGTTCCCACACTAGATGGCTACATCTTGGGGTATCAAGCATTATTGACCGTGGGAGTTTTCACACATATAGTGGATCATGCGTCCTATCTAACTACGGAAGTGAAATGAATTTCACAAAAAAATAAAGTCTAGCGCGATGGCGATGGGAGTACCAGGCACGCGTGTCTGAGGGCATCTGTAATGTAGGACCCACCCAACTTATGGAAATTACCACAATGTATAAGGTCAACATTTGCCACAAGGTGGGACCCACATAGCTTGTCATATTGCTCCATGAAAGGGGAAATGATTTTTCTATACTCTATGCGAAACCAACAAGCTTGAGTTAACTTTACTTTCTCCACAATGTACTACTATATGCCTTTAGGTGAGCTTTTTTTTACACAATCTAGATGCCCTAAGGAAAAAAGCAAATAATGGGCCCTTTTGGCAGTGTATGACCAAGCTATAAAAATTCTATGCGGACGTCTTCAGTTTTGTGGGTCCCACGAATCATCTCGTTTGGACACTATCTAAATGCTGGAGCTTAGTACTACTAGTAGTATATTTGTTTTGCTTGGACATATATTCACATCTATCCACGCTTTGTACATGCAGAGAGAATAAAACATAGTCAAGGGAAGAGGGCAACAGGGAAGAGAAGAGGAGTTGAAGGCGGTTCGATGTCAGAGCAAAGTTTATTATGATGGGGTCGTGACACGAGGTACTCCTGCCGCCTTTACAGTGTACACTCTACTAGTAGTAAATTTCAGGACATATGCACGCAAAGAAATTGGAAGTGTGTTTTCTCTCTCCTTTGATGCCTCTCATATCTCCACCCCTCTCCCCTCGCTCATCGGCCCGGCTGATCTCTCCCTCATCCATAGCGTGGCGCTGCGCACGTGTGCCTCGGTACGGCAGCATTGTTTCTTTCTTTCTTTTTTGAGGGGGCGGCTCTATTTCTCTGGCGTGTTTGGCAGCTGCGTTGGTGTGGAGTAGGAGTAGTATATAGGAAGGAAACCACCTTGGTCCTTGGCGGCAAAAAAATTTGAACTTTTCTTGTTTAGAAATTTGCACGTGCTTCCCAAACATTGGGAGGGCAGGTTATTCAAAAGATCTGCCATTCACATTAGTACTTATTATCTTGTCTTTATATTGTCTTATATCTTACAATACCATACCACTACAAGTGGATGATACCCTTGCATGTTCAGGGTCATTTAGGGGTTTAGGGTTTAAGGTTTAGCGAACTTTCAATAATGTTCAAGATTTATTCTTATAATCGTGGAACATAATGGTGTTACCGCAATTTAATGAAAGTAACTCAAATTTGGATCTATATGTGCATGATACCCTCCTTGGTTAGGGTTTAAGTATGGGTTGAATGGTTTAGGGTTTTAGTATTTAGGGAATTAGGGATTAGGGTTTAGGAAAATTTCAATAATTTTCAAGATTTATGCTTATATTCATCTAAGAGAATGGAGTTGCCCGATTTAATGTAAGTATCTCAAATTTGATCTACAAGTGCATAATACTTGCTTGGTTAAGGTTTAGGGGTTTAGTGTTTAGGGTTTTATGGTTTGGGGATTTTTCAATAATATTCAAGCCGCTTTATGCTTTTAAACATGGAATAGAATGGCTTACCGTAATTTCATGAAAGTATCTCAAATTTAGGGGTTTAGTGTTCGGGTTTTAGGGTTTAGGGTTTAGGTATTTAGGGGTTTAATTTAGGGTTTAGGGTTTCATGAATTTTCAATAAAGTTTGAGGTTTATGCATATATTCATGGAATAGAATGACTTAGCAACAATTTAATAATGAAAGTATCTCAAATTTTGATCTATATATAAGTGCATGATACCTACTTGGCTAGGGTTATTTAAGGGAGGGTTCAGGGTTTTAGTATTGAGGGTTTAGGGTTTTGGCTTTTTAGGGGTAGTTTAGGGTTTAGGGTTTAAGAATTTTTCAACAACATATATGTTCGAGCTTAGGGTTAAGACTTTAGGGGGAAAGGGTTTAGGGTACGTTCAATAATGTTCGAGCTTTCATGAATTAGAATGGCTTTAGCGCAATTTAATGAAAGTGTCTCAAATTTTGATCTATGATGAGTGCATGGTACCTACTTGCTTGGTTAGGGTTGTTTATGGGTCGAGAATTTAGGGTTTTAGTATTGAGAGTTTAGGGTTTTGTTTTTTTAGGGCTAATTTAGGGTTTAGGAATTTTTCAATAGTATGTCTAAGTTTAGGGTCAGGGGTTGAGGGTTTAGGATTTTTAGGGGTATAGGGCTTAGGGTTTATGCTTTAGGGAATTTTCAATAATGCTCGAGCTTTGATGAATTAGAATGTCGTTGGCGCAATTTAATGAAAGTATATCAAATTTTGATCTATAAGTGCATGATACCTGCTTGCTTGGTTAGGGTTGTTTATGGCCCGAGGGTTTAGGGTTTTAGTATTGACGGTTTGGGGTTTTGGTTTTTTTAGGGGTAGTTTAGGGTTTAGGAATTTTTCAGTAATATGTCCGATCTTAGGGTAAGGGGTTAAGGGTACTTTTAGGGTTTTTTAGGGTATATGGCTTAGGGTTTAGGATTTAGGGGGTTATGCTTTAGGGAATTTTCAATAATGTTCGAGATTTCGTGAATTAGAATGGAGTTAGCGCAATTTAATGAAAGTATCACAAATTTTGATTTATAAGTGCATGATACCCGCTTGGTCGGGGTTTAGGGTTGTAGGGTTTAAGTTTTCGGTTTTAGGGAATTTTCAATAATGTTCAAGCTTTATGCTCAGATTCATGGAATGGAATGACGTTAGCATAACTTAATGAAATTATATATCAAATGTTGATCTATAAGTCAATGATATATCTGCTTAGTCAGGTTATTTAGGGGTTTAGGGTTTAGGTAATTTTTAATAATGTTCAAGATTTATGCTTATATTTTTTGAACAGAATGGTTTTGCCGCAATTTAATGGACGTATCTCAAATTTGGATCTATAAGTGCATGATTCCTACTTGGTTAGGGATTAATTATGGGTTGAGGAGTTTAGGGTTTACTTTTTTAGTATTTAGGGGTTGAGAGTTTAGGTTTTAGGGGTTGTTTAGGGTTTAGGGTTTTAGTGGTAACCATGGGATTTGACGAGTTTTGGAAAAAAAAACAGCTTCGTAGTATTGTCCTACCATGTATGGACATTATTGGGTTTCAACCCGAACGACCAAAGGTCGTCAAGGCCAAATCGATCGACATCATAGTTTACAACCTGATAGAGTTCCCACACTAGATTGGTGTATCTTGGGGTAGCAAGGATTGTTGACCGTGGGAGTTTTCACACATATAGTGGACCATGCGTCCTATCTAACTATGACAGTTAAATGAATTTTGCAAAAAAAATGAAGTCTAGCGCGGTGGAGACGGGAGTACAAGAAACGCGTTTCTAAGGGCATCTGTAATGTAGGTCCCACCCGACTTATGGAAATTAACACAATGTATAAGGTCAGCATTTGCCATAGAGTGGGACCCACATAGCGTGTCATATTGCTCCATGCAAGGGAAAATAATTTTTATATACTCTATGCGAAACCCACAAGCTTAGGGTAAATTTATTTTCTCCATAATGAACTACTATATGCCTTAAGGTGTGCTTTTTTTACACATTGCGGATGCCCTGAGTAAAAAGCTAATAATGGGTCCACTTGGCAGTGTATGATGAAGCTATAAAACTTCTATGAAGACGCCTTTAGTTTAATGGGTTCCACGAATCGTCTCTTTTTTACACTGTCTGAACGGTGGAGCTTAGTAGTACTACTAGTATATTTCTTTTGCTTGGACATATGCTCACCTCCGTCCACACGCTGTACATGCAGAGAGAATAAAACGTAGGCAGGGGAAGAGGGCAGCAGCAAAGAGAGAAGAGGAGTTGAAGGCGGTTTGATGTTAGAGTAAAGTTTATTACGATGGGTTCTTGACATGAGGTACTCTTTTCGCCTTTACAGTGTACACTCTACTTGTAGTAAATTTCAGGACCTATGCACGCAACAAAATGGAAGTGTGTTTTCTATCTCCTTTGATGCCTCTCGTCTCTCCACCCCTCTCCCCACGCACACTGGCCCGGTTGATCACTCCATCGTCCACAGCATGGTGCTGCGCACGTGTGCCTCGATACGGCGGCTCTATTTATTTATGTTTTTTGAGGGGTCGGCTTTGTTTCTGTGGTGTGTTCGGCAACCGCGTTGGTGTGGAGTAGGAGTAGTATATAGGAAGGAAACCACTTTGGTCCTTGGCGGCAAAAAAATTCAAACTTTTCCGTTTTAGAAATTTTCACTTGCTTCCCAAACATCGAGAGTGAAGGTTATTCAAAAGATCCATCAGTCACATTAGTAATTCTTATCTTATATTTATATTTTCTTATCTCTTACAATACCATACCACTACAAGTGGATGATACCTCTGCCTGGTCAGGGACGTTTAGGGGTTTAGGGTTTAAGGTTTAGCGAACTTTCAATTAATGTTCATGCTTTATGATTATAATCGTGGAACATAATGGTGTTACCGCAATTTAATGAAAGTATCTCAAATTTGGATCTATAAGTACATGATACCCTGCTTGGTTAGGGTTTAATTATGGGTTGAAGGGTTTAGGGTTTTAGTATTTGGGGATTTAGGAATTAGGGTTTAGGGGTTGTTTGTTTTGGTTTAGGGAATCTTCAATGATGTTCAAGCTTTATGCTTATATTCGTCGAAGAGAATGGTGTTGCCCGATTTAATGTAAGTATCTCAAATTTGATCTACAAGTGCATGATAGTTGCTTGGTCAGGGTTTAGGGTTTTATGGTTTCAGGACTTTTCAATAATATTCAAGCCGCTTTATGCTTTTAATCATGGAATAGAATGGGTTTACCATAGTTTCATGAAAGTATCTCAAATTTGGGGTTTAGTGTTTAGGTTTTAGTGTTTAGGGTTTAGGTATTTAGGGGTTTAATTTAGGGTTTATGGAATTTTCAATAAAGTTCGAGCTTTATGCATATATTCATGGAATAGAATGACTTATCAACAATTTAATAATGAAAGTATCTCAATTTTTGGTTTATATATAAGTGCATGATACCTGCTTGTTAGGGTTGTTTATAGGCCAAGGGTTCAAGGTTTTAGTATTGAGGGTTTAGGGTTTTAGTTTTTTAGGGGTAGTTTAGGGTTTAGGGTTTAATAATTTTTCAAAAATATATATGTTCAAGCTTAGAGTTAGGGGTTGAGGGGTTTTGGGTTTTGGGGGGTATAGGGATTAGGGTTAAGGCTTTAGGAGGTTAGGGTTTTGGGTATTTTCAATAATGTTCGAGCGTTCATGAATTAGAATGGAATTAGTGCAATTTAATGAAAGTATCTCAAATATTGATCTATGATGAGTGCATGATACATGCTTGCCTTGTTAGGGTGTTTATGGGTAGAGGGATTAGGGTTTTTGTATTGTGGGTTTAGGGTTTTGGTTTTTTTAGGGGTAGTTTAGGGTTTAGGAATTTTTCAATATTATGTCTGTACTTATGGTTACGGGTTGAGGGTTTAGGGTTTTTAGGGGTATAGGGCTTAGGGTTTAGGCTTTAGGGAATTTTCAATAATGTTCGAGCTTCCGTGAATTAGAATGGCATTAACGCAATTTAATGAAAGTATCTCAATTTTTGATCTATAAGTGCATGGTACCTTCTTGCTTGGTTAGGGTTGTTTATGGGTTGAGGGTTTAGGGTTTAGGAATTTTTCAATAATATGTTTAAGCTCAGGGTAAGGGGTTGAGGGTATGTTTAGGGTTTTTAGGGGTATAGGGATTAGGGTTTAGCTTTTAGGGTGTTAGGGTTTAGGGGATTTTCAATAATGTTCGAGCTTTCCTGAATTAGAATGGCATTAGCTCAATTTAATGAAAGTATCACAAATTTTGATCTATAAGTGCATGATACCCGCATGGTCAAGGTTTAGTGTTGTAGGGTTTAAGTTTTAGGTTTTAGAAATTTCCAGTAATGTTCAAGTTGTATGCTTAGTTTCATGAAATGAAATGACGTTAGCACAATTTAATAAAAGTACATCTCAAATGTTGTTCTATAAGTCGATGATATATCTTCTTAGTCTGGGTCGTTTAGGGGTTTAGGGTTTAGGGGTTTAGGGTTCAGGTAATTTTCAATAATGTTCAAGCTTTATGCTTATATTCGTCGAATAGAATGGCGTTTCCCAATTTAATGTAAGTATCACAAATTTTATCTACAAGTGCATGATACTTTCTTGGTCAGGGTTAAGGGTTTAGTTTTTAGGGTTTTATGGTTTCAGGAATTTTTAATAATGTTCAAGACGCTTTATGATTTTAGTCGTTGAATAGAATGGTGTTACCGTAATTTAATGAAAGTATCTCAAATTTGAATCTATAAGTGCATCATACCTCCTTGGTTAGGGTTTAATGGTGGATTGAGGTTTTAAGGTTTAGGGTTTTAGTATTTAGAGATTTAGGGTTTAGGGGTTGTTTATTACGGTTTCGGGTTCAAGGAATTTTCAATTATGCTCAAGATTTATGCTTATATTCGTCGAATAGAATGGCGTTGCCCAATTTAATGTAAGTATCTCATATTTGATATAAAGGTGCATGATACTTTCTTGGTCAGGGTTTAGGGGTTTAGTGTCTAGGGTTTCATGGTTTCAGGATTTTTCAATAATTTTCAAGAAGCTTTATGCTTTTAGTCGTGGAATAGAATGGCGTTACCATAATTTAATGAAAGTATCTCAAATTTGAATCTATAAGTGCATGATACCTGCTTGGTTAGGTTTTAATTGTGGGTTCAGGGGTTTAAGGTTTAGGGTTCAGGGAATTTTCAATACTGTTCAAGATTTATACTTATATTCATGGAATATAATAGTGTTACCGCAATTTAATGAAAGTATCTCAAATTTTGATCTATAAGTGCATGATCAAAATTGATCTATGATGAGTGCATGATACCTGCTTGCTTTGTTAGGGATGTTTATGGCTCGAGGTTTGGGGTTTTATTTAGGGTTTTTACGAATTTTTCAATAATATGTATGAGCTTAGGGTCAGGGGTTAAGGGTTTAGGGTTTTTAGGGGTATAGGGCTTAGGGTTTAGGCTTTAGGGGATTTTCAATAATGCTCGATATTTCGTGAATTAGAATGGCTTAGGATATCCAAATTTCTACTCTAGCTCGATGGCTCAAGACACAAGACAGCTAGTAGTCCTCTAGCCTCCGGTTGTCGCCCAGATCAATATGAACAAGCAAAAGATTATCTATCTGGGAAATTTCCATGGCCATTTATTACCTGCAGAGCTTACCTTTTCTTTCCTTCGAGGCACCTGCAACTCTAGTAGATACTCCACTAATAACATTCTATGATGAGGCCCTACAACTACTAGACACTGGCCACTCTCCCACCTTCTACAGGACTAGTACTACGTACCATCAGCCATTGTCTTCTCCATCTCACCCCGGCCGCCAGCTCCCACCACCGATCTTCCCTCTACTCCCCCTCCCTCCCACCCACCCACCCACCCACAAAAAAACCAAAACACCATCTGGAGCCTCCTTCCATGGTGAGATCGAGCAAGGTCAGTAAAGATCCTGATCAGTTTCAGAATCTGTTCACCGATGGCCCCCTTCAAGTACTCATCAACCATTGCAACGCCACCACCGTCGCGAGCCTCGTCGGTTCATCCAAACAAATTCCTCATCAGCAAAAGAGAGCGCAACTAAGCCTGCTTCTCGGCCGTTAGGCCTCCCATGTGTTCTTCATTCTCACCCGATGGAGAGACCATGGGAATCCAAAAACTACATCAAAGTGGCAGGCATCCCGTGCAAGGCACCGCCGCTGACAGGTTCTCCTCCGATGTTGTGATGCCAAATGGTTTTGATGAGCAGTGAGTAGGCGGCAATGGAGATTGGATCATCATGGTTGGGCCTGATTTTATATGGTACCTTGTCAACGTGTACACTCGTCGCAGTATTGTTCTTCCTCAAGTGTCAGGGTTTGAACCGGCCGAAGGTTTTGAACTTACATTCCAGGATGATGTTGTTGAAGGTGGACGTACTGAACTATAGAAGGTAGTCATTTGTCCAAGTTTCGACAGCTGCTAGGAGATACAAGGATTCCTCTCTTGCCGCCATCTTCGAATTCAAGACTGTTGTCCTTAAGGGGAATGATAGTAATGGATGGTCAATTTGTGTGAACGAGTTCCACAACTAATTTAGATACTGCGATCCTATTATCCAACATGACTGTGTTCGCCGTGATCGAGAACGGTAGTGTTTATGCATGGAAGCCTGTGAAACTTGGTAAATTATCCTCCCTATGTATTTTATTAGCTTTATTACTGAATTGATGTAAGCTAATTTTTTTGAACATTCATTCGCTAGTAGGAATTTCATATAGTAGGAATTTTAGCCTCTTTGATTCGAACGAATTCCCTGGAAATTTTGTAGGAATGCAATCTTTCGGAAGTTTTCTTACATATAAGTAGTTTGATACATATGATTGAGTTCTGCTGATAGTATTGCTTTGCTCCTGGTACATCCCACGGAAAATATGATATCTACTTGTACTAACGCGAGATTCAGATATTATTCCTGAATTGATGTAAGCTAATTTTTCTAAACTTTCATTGGTTAGTAGGAATATTATATGAATTTTAGACTCTTTGATTCGAAGGAATTCCCTAGGAATTTCATAGGAATACAATCTTTGGAAAGTTTTCTTACATATAAGTAGTTTGATTCATATGATTGAGTTCTACTGATAGTATTGCTTTTCTCCTAGTACATTCCATGGAAAATATGATATCTAGTTGTAGTACTTACGCGAGATTCAGATATTATTCGTGAATTGATGTGAGCTAAAAAAATTGAACTTTCATTGGTTAGTAGGAATTTCGTAGGAATTTTGGCCTCTTTGATTCAAAGGAATTCCCTAGGATTTTTAGAGGAATGCAATCTTTGGGAAGTTTTCTTACATATAAGTAGTTTGGTTCGTATGATTGAGTTCTGCTCATAGTATTGCTTTGCTCCTACTTCATCCCATGGAAAATATGATATCTACTTGTAGTACTTAGGCGAGATTCTGATATTATTCCTGAATTGATGTAAGATAATTTTTCTGAACTTTCATTGGTTAGTAGGAATTTCATATGAATTTTAGCCTCTTTGTTTGGTAGGAATTTCAGAGGAATGCAATCTTTACGAAGTTTTCTTACATTTAAGTAGTTTTATTCATAGGATTGAGTTGTGTTGATAGTATTGCTTTATCTCCTTGTACATCCCATGGAAAATATGATTTCTACTAGTAGTACTTACTTGAGGCTCAGATACTAGATGTATGACATATCATCGCTATATAGTAGTATCATAATAGGTAAATCTCAAAAAATTATAAATTTGATCGACATCTATAAAGTATGGGTGCATATTTAGGGCATGTTTGATTCAAAGGATTTGCATAGGAAATTTGTAGGATTAAATCCCATGGAGAAAATTGCAGCTACCACCACCCTTTTTGACGTTTGTTGCACAAAACACGAAAACAAACCATTTTTTAGCTAGCATAGTTTATTGGTTAATTCATTGCATCTAGCCTAAATCAACAACTTAGCCTTGATAACATCTTATATGACAGTAAATTGTATTTAACATCAGTCCTTATGGTATTTGTTGCACAAAACATATAAATAAGAAAAAATTGTAGCTAGCATAGTTTTTGACTTAATTATTTGCATAGTTTTGGTACATAATACATTGCATCATAGGCTACATAAAAATCACAAAATCATGTATCTGAAAATGAAAAAAGACCTCATTTTATTTCAACATTTTTTATGTCCCATGTGAAAAAAATATTTTGATGCAAATTTGTCCGTACATACTACACATGTATATGCATTTGTATGTTTTAAGAGACATACAAATATTGATAAATATTTATTTTTGTAATATTTTTTTTTTTGGTGCGTGTCAAAAAATATTTTTGGGTAATATATTTGTTTTAATATATTTATGTTTTAAATGTTATGATGCAAGTAAAACAGGAAGCACGACCATCTAGCTAACAAGGCTAAGTTGTTCATTTGGGCCAGGTGCAAAAAATTAAGCCATAAACTGTGCTATGTACAAAAACGACTTTGTTTTTGTGTTTTGTACAACAAATAAAACAAAGGCTGGTGTTAATTGCAATTTTCTCAATCCTATGGGAAATTTTCCTACCATGGTCATTTGAGTGGTAAGATAACATAAGATAAGATATTAAACCTCCTAGAAATAATCCTTGTTGGTTCTCCTTTGTTATACAACACACCAAAATATTTTCGATCGAACCTTTGCTTTTTTCCCTATGAACTTTACATTGCAAGATCCTATAGGATTATTTCCTATATCATTTGATCCTATGAATCAAACGATGTGTATAGAAGAATTTACAGCATACCCCCATTTTGAAAAAAGGAGAATTTCCATAGCATCTCCCAGGGTAGGCATATTTTTTTACACAATCAAACAAACGAACTATAATCAAGATATTTTAAAATAGTATATCAACTTCTACAATGTCAGATCAATATCAGTTTTATTTTCATGTTACATTTCCTTTCCCTTTGAAGGTCCTTTGCTTATCCAGTCGCCACGCGATGTGCTTTACGTGACATATGAGTTTTCTTATGACGATGAGGAGGATGATCGTGGTATGTGGTTAGTAAGATCTCCCCATGGTTCAAGACTTCTTCTGTTCTATACATCAGGTTTACCAGGCAATGCAATTGCTAATGATACTAGTGTTGTTCACTATGGTCGCACCGTTCGCACCTATCCTTCTAGGTTTGACTACATGGTGTTCTCGATGAACACAAGCCAGTTACATGCAGCTAACCCATGGAAAATGGTTACTGACCTTGGGTCATATTCTCTTTTCCTTGTGAACTACCCGATTAACATTGCAGTAGACGGTGCAAATAATCCTCCAGGACATCTAACAAGAAAGAACTGTGTTTATACCTCACACCAAGCAGTTGGCTACGAGTACAGGATGCATCCTGAAATTTCCGAATGGTGATGCAGATGTTGGTTTCCACACCAACAGTTGTTGGATATGGTTGGAGACTCCATTTTTGTTCATACCAAGATTCTCAAACGCCCTGGGTGGAACGAGCCAGTTCAAGGATAGATCATTTGGTCTCAGCCTTTTGTGGAACTCTTTCTTTTGGCTGGTTTAGCTGATGTTACTACTACTCAGCATTTAGTTTTGCAGCCGGTCCAGCTTGTAAAATACTCCGTATGACCAAACTCCTTTTGTAAACTTGGTAGTTTCTACAGTATGTATATTTCTCCAAGCTCGTAAAACAACCTTATTAGGAGTACATTTGTAACTCTACTAGTATTACCTAATTTCTTCTAGAATGTTGTACATTATACTAGTTGTATAGAAGTTCTGTAGTTTTGTTTCTTTTTTCGCTGTAGGTAAGTTGGACGTGTTGGTACTACGCTCTAACTACATGCGGTGGAACATGAAGTTTCTAGATTTACCAGTAAAAACATGTCGCTCATTATGGCATAGCTAGTGATTTTACAAGGCAATACTATACGACGGTGTGCTAGTCTCGATGAAGCTAGCTGGAGTTAGTAGTTGCCGCAGGAGAGAGAGAGAGAGAGTTAGGGATTTTTGCACACGCCGGGGCACATCGCAACGTGTTCCTTCCGAGACAACCTGGATTTAACTCCCTCACCGTCCTCCCCCCCCACGCACATAAAATATCTTTAGTTAGTTCCTTCTTCCATCTACTACCGCGCTCTGGCCTCTCGCTCTATATTGTTGCCGACCATCTCCTCGGCTCCGTCCTCTACAGGTGGCGGCGAGATCGGTACGGCAACCTTTGGTAGGGTGGCGGCGCATCCGTCATCCCTGTCCAGCGGCGGCAATGGTGGTTTTTGAAATACTACAACACTGGTACCTATTCCCTGTGTTTCATAATATAAAATGTTTTAGCTATTGTGAAACGAGTGTATCTAGATTCACTTCGAACTTACATGATAGAGTTGATGATACAGTTAAATTTTTATTGTCTATTACGTAGAATTATCACGTGTAGAGTAGTTCTTATCTCGAGTATGCATCCTTTTTTTGTGCACTAGGATTACATGGAAGCTTGGTTTCTAGGATAGACCCCATAACTGAGAATAGTGGGGATCCGTTCAAATTTGGTAGTTCGATAGCGCAAACTTTTCTACATTTGCATATGTTTGACAATCAAAATCATGTAGTAATTTGTTAACAATATTACAACTTACTGTAGAAGGAGATAGGGGATGGAGCCAAAAAGAGGATTCTTGATGAAATAGTTTCCAATTCTATGAATTCTGCTATACCGGATGACAAGGTAAATCAATAGAATGACATATGTTTTTGCATACCTCACAGATGCTTATGTTCTTGCGTCCATCGCAGATGCTTTGGTTATAATCTCTCTTTATCTTGTAACTGCAGAAGCACAAAGTTGAAGAAGACTCTCAGTTTCTTGATGACAGAGTTGAAAATGAATGTCAGATTGCTACACCTAAGATGCCACCTTGTTCTCCTTATATGGAGAATCCACCTTGATTACCTTCAGTGGAGACTGACACACCTGCAGCTGGTACTAATGACCTTCACCTTCCATCGTCGTGCCAGACGATGGAGATGGTGGATTTGTTTTACCATCGGCTGAGACTCCTGTGGCTAGAGTTGGAAGTGAAGAGCCTCCAGCGTACATTGTGGTGCTGGATAGTTCAACTATTATGGAGACTCATGCTACCGGTGCTGGCGTTGTTGTTCGTGTTGCTGATCCTGCTCCCAAAATCATCGTGCCACCTGAAGGAGGTGGAGAATTGGGTTTACAATCATCAGACATTGTTGCACCTGAAGGTGGTGAACTGTGATTCTTTCTTATGATTTGTATGCTTTTCTCTAGAACCTGTATTATGGAGCTACCTTACGCTTTTGGATGTTGAACTATATTGTGGAACTGGAACTACTCCAAGTATGTAATCATATTTGGATGCTTAAGTAATATCGATGATAAAGCAATTCTAACTGAGCTGCACGGGAATTGTCCTCTGCCACTTCCAGGCATGGTTCCTGTCTCATCTCCTTTTCACAAGAACAGTGAAAAGATGGTTCTATTCCTTTTCTTGTAATGTTATTATGCTCGTGTTATTGATCTGACAACTTCGTACTGAATTTGTTTGTTACCCAATCGGCTTTTATGTCTCTACGTACAAACATATTTGTTCACATGACTTGAATATAAAACCATATCATCTTTGGATCCACTAACACAAGGAGGCAAGCGATTTTTTTTTTGAAACAAGGCAAAAGATTTACCATTTTCATTGATAGAGTGGGACATGCAATTCAATTACATTAAGATAACTACTCGTACAAGTCATAGAATGATAGGGATTTCCATAGGAAATCATCACCTCCAGCATCTTGTTCTATAGAAGGTGGCATACCACATCCACAACCTTCATTTCCGTTGGACGACAATGTCAAGTGCGGAATTTCGAGTTTAAATGCAATCTAGTGAAGGTTTATTAGGAAAATCTCTAGTTGTGTTAGTCTCCATAGAAGGTACATCAGCGCTATGGCAGACACCATTTGAAATTCTTACTGAAGCTGTTGTTATACTCCTATCATCAGGACCACAGATAAGGGCCAGAAATTCAAGCTCTGAAATCTAGTTTTACAAAATAGACAAGAGGTTATCCCATGTGGACAATTCATAGACAATTCACAGTGCAATTTGAGCGTCTTGCATGATCCTTAGAACTTATTAGAACATCCGGTCTTTTTATTGGTGGAAATAAATTTGCTGGTACTTTTATTTCTCTGAAGAACCTACAAAACATAGCCAAGATAGACATCTGAATATATATAATTTTTGTACATCCTACTTATATATGAAGATGTCTTTGCATAACACCCACTTAGCAATCTGTCTATGGATATCTTCCCGCTCCTTAGAAATGCGAAGTCGCCATTCTATAGGGTACATCCATCCATACTATACTGTACCTCTAAGTACTTCCTCGTCAGGTACATCAACAGCCAAATGCTCCATCGTATCAAAGAAGGATAGGAAATATATCAGTTAAAAATCTTGCACAGGATCTCTACCAAGTCCTTTTAAGATGTTTTCCAACTCTTTCTAGAGCTTTACTCTAGATTTGTCTAGCCAAATCTTTAAGAACCATGTAAATCTACATGGTCATAAGATTTAACTATTTCTAGGAGAGGTGGAGTACAAACCAAAGCCAATAAGAATGTTCAGCGCCTAAATCTAGCTGGCGAAGCGTGGGGATCGCCTAGCTGACCGCCCGCTGGTGCGTCTCATGAAGAATGGCGTGGCCAATCATGGTAGGCCGGCACTGCTGATAGAAAGACATCAAGAAGTTTTTTTAAAGGCGTGTGGAGAATTTCGCGTCCTAGATCTAATACGGTGCATCTACGGCGTAAAATTTTAAAAGACATGGGCTCGTTGCTCGATTGAAGGAGTTTGGGGTCTCGCGGAAAGTTTTGGTGGGAGCAGGGTGTTTGTCCCAGTTTGTCAACATATTTCCCAGAAATATCAGTGAATATTTTATAACTTGTTTTTTCCCTAGTAGACATCTTTGTTTCGAATCCGGTTGATCCTCAGCACATACATTGGGATTTTAACTACAGAGCCAAAGAAATTAACCCATCTGGCCTCATTATAGCCCAAGACATTCTAATTCGGCCTTTTCTGGGTCACTCGGCTGCCACAAAGAGACCATAGAATATAGCCCATAGAAAATAGCCCATCAACGCCTACCTGGCCCTTTTTTCTCCAATTCGGTCTTTTTGAGCATTGCCACCCCACCCCTAAAAAACTCCGCTTATCCATGTTTTTTAAGTAGAAACTATTACCTAGTACATTATGTATATCATTGTTTAGTTGAGCGGCCACCAATCACCTGTATCACATGGACTAGCAAATTTAGGAGATAATAAATAAGTTATATACGATGTTAGAATATATTTTTTAACATTTTATAAAAGCATAACATTTTATTTTCGTAGTGGCAAGGCATGCAGTTTACATGTGCTAAAGTCTCGAGTTTGAAGTTCGAATCCTACACTTATAGTGTTGCTATGTAGATTACCATTATATCTATAGCAATATTTCTATACTGTGAGGCTAACATGGCCGACCCACATGCCTGCAGCTAGCGCCCATCAATCTTACTATACAAGAGAAAGGCTGACACGTGGGCCCATCAGCAAGACCATACACGTCTGCCGCATCGAGCAACGTTACCACGGTCAAACCGGCAAAGGCAACCGAAAAAATGTTCAACATACACACGTTTTTTGTACAGAGGAGGAGGACATGTGGGACCCAGCTGCGAGACTATATACAGTGAAGGCATCGAGCAACATTTCCAAGTTTGAAACAGGGAGGCGTGAGCAAGAAAAAATTCCAGCATGCACATGTTACTTCTAATGAGAGGCTAACATGGGGGGCACCATCTTGTGTAAACGGCTGATGCATCGAGCAACATTGCCAAATTCGAAACACGGAGAAGCTAGCGAGAAAAAAGTTCAGCATTCACACATTTATTCTAATGGGAGACTGACATGGGGGACCCACCAGCCTGTATAAATGGTTGATGCATCGAGCAACCTTTTCAAGTTCGAAACACGGAGGCGCGAGCGAGAAAAAAGTCCAACATGCACACGTTTCTTCTAATGAGAGGCTGACATGTGGGTCCCAAAGCCTATATAAATGGCTGATGCATCGAGCAACATTGCCAAGTTCGAAACACGGAGGCATGAAAAGAAAAAAGTCCAACATACATACTTTCTTCTAACGAGATGCTGACATGTGGGACCCAGCTGCATGACCAAATGGCAGATTCGTCGAGCAACACTATCTAGTTTGGAATAGGGTAGCTCTAGAGAAGAAAAAAATTCAATCATATACACACGATTCTTCTAATGTGAGGCTGACATATGGGACCCACCAGCCTGAATAAACGGTTGATGCAGCGAGCAACGCTATCAAGTAAACATGGAGGCGCGATCGAGGGCAAAAATTCCATCATACACATGTTTCTTCTAATAAGAGTATGACACGTGCGGCGCAGCTGCGTGATTATGCATCTAGCAGCGCTATCAAGTTCGGAACAGGATAGCGCGACCGAGGGAAAAAAATCCATCAGACATATGTTTCTTCTAATGAGAGGATGACATGTGGGCCCAAATGCGTGATTAAACGGCAACGCAATCAAGTTCAGAACAGGGTAGCAGGAGCGAAGGAAAAAATCCATCATACACACGATTCTTCTAATGAGAGTCTAGCATATGGGACCGAGCAGCGCGATTAACGGCAAATAGATCGAGCAACGTTATCGAAATTAAATCAGGGAGGCATGAGCTAAGGAAAAAACATCATGCACACGTTTCTTCTAATATGAGGATGACATGTGGGGCCCAACTGCATGATTAAACTGTAGATGCATCTAGCAGCACTATCAAGTTCGGAACAGGATAGCGGGAGCGAAGGAAAAAATCCATCATACACACGAGTATTGTAATGAGAGGCTGTCATGTGGGACCCAGCATCGTGATTAACGGTAAATAGATCGAGCAACGTTATCAAGTTTATATCAAGGAAGCATGATCCAAGGAAAAAAATCTATCATGCACACGTTTCATCTAGTGTGAGGATGACATGTGCGACCCAGTAGCCTAATTAAACGGTAGATGCATCGAGCGACGCTATCAAGTTCGGAATAGGGAAGGAAAAAATCCATCATACACACGATTCCTCTAATGTGAGGCAGACATGCGGGATCCAGCATCCTGACTAAATGGAAGAGGCATCGAACAATGTTATCGAGTTCAAATTAGGGAGGCGCGACCAAAAAGTTTGGTCCGCTAGAGTCACTGACGTCCGGGACCCACACGCAAAAAAAATACTTTGGCGAGTCAACATCCTACGAGGAAGCGGAAATATTACTTCCGCCACGCGTTCGTCGAGCTTCGTCCATGTTTTTAGCGCTTTCGTCATAGTAGAGGGGCGCGAAACCGGAAAAACAATTCCATCAGCCACGTCCGAGCCGAGATTTTTGTCGCAGAATAGACGCCTTCTACGAGGACTAATGGGCCCAGTCGTTGCGGAAGAAAACATTTCTTATAGTGATCCTCGGTTTCGCCAATAAGCAAGAATAGACAAGTAGGAGTAGGATTTTCCCTCCAGGGACCTAAACCTAGGTAAACCTCGCATCCCGCATTTATTGTTTGTTAGCCGAACAAGATCTTCAGTGCACCCCTCTTCTTTAAAACCAAGTCCATCAAGTATGGGCATTGACGTAAACACCCCCACATCACAACGTTTATTAGCTATACCTAATACTTGCAACTTTTGGTAACATGGTTTAGAGAAATGATGAAGATTCCAGAACAATAGGGAAGTGTTTTTTGAGGTTTGTGCATAGTGTTCATTGTGCTAAAAGCTATCAATAGTATCTTCGAGCAGATGCTAATAGAAAGGAAAATAAGATCCGACGGCTGCCAATGTTGGGATCCATGAGTCTTGATCCATTGGTCAATATTCAAAGTTATTCGTACACTATATAATGGTAAGATAAGATAAGATATGGCTCAAAATGCCACCTTCCAAAATTTCACACAAATTAATACATATATTTATCCGACAATGCACGAATTTCATGAACTTTCAAGTTTTTGTGCTAATTTTGCCACTTTAACTAGTTCAACTCTCTTTAACAAAAATGGGACAATTTTGATCTATGTTCATTGATAGGCAGGCCACGTATATGGTGGTGTCCAAAGAAGGGTATGTTAGAATTTCCAAAGTTATCCCTCCCCACCCCTTCGTGCTATGTAATAACATCCACCCTCCACCGCCTACACCCTCACCCCTTGCATACAAAACAGACAGTCTCACCGCCGCTCCTCATCTCACCACCCTGCGTGCGAAAAAGCTTTCCCTACGTGTCGGCACAGGTGCTCACATTGATCCTCACGGTAGTCCTTCTATCTCTAGCTCGATCTGGTTGACAAATTATTTTCTTTTCACCCGATTTGCTTCCTCAAATACGTAGTTTAATTTGTCCTCAGTATGCATGATCATAGTTGATTATGTGCTTGATTTGTGTTCTTAAGTACCTTTGCCGATTTTTGTTGGCAATATGTTTGCTGAAATGCATAGGCATATATAATTTGTGTACTCCATCTATATGTTTCCTACTTTTCTTTTATTAAGAACCAATCTTATATGTCATAATTAAACATATGGACGGATTTTGGATACATGTTGCTCCATTAGGCATCTCTAAACATATCTTTGGTGTTCTACGATTTATGGAGTTTGTTAGAGCTCATTGTGATAACTCAAAAGTATACTTCCCCTTTCGCTTATGTGTGAATCAAAGGGTGTTGCCTCTCAGTATAGTGGAAGACCATATTTATATATTTGGGATGCCAAGCACATATGTTAGATGGGTATTTCATGGTGAAGCAAATGATCCACCATATGAACCGGTAAAAGCACAACTTTATCATCAAGATCAAGTAGGGGAAGAAGATATTGATTATCTAGATCAATTGACAAAGGCAGCTCCTGAGTATCTAGATCAACTTGGAGAATGGGGGATAGAAAAATCACAAGCTGCATGAAATGGGTTTCATTTCAGGTACTTACGCTATGCGAGATAACAAGTTACTATATCTATAGAACGGTAAATTTTCAGGTTGTGTGTCTTTGATGTTTCTCTATAAATGTATCTGTTAATCTACTAATCGCATAAGCAAGCAACCGAAGAGGACTTTTGTGGTAATGACGATTACATGTTTGTTGATGATACTACACCTGAGGCTGTCGATCGGTTACCCTGCTTCTGGATGGAATTGATGCAGGGCTGCTAATCATCATATGCCTCTACCATCCCTGGAGTTATCTTACCTACCCCACACAAGAAATCTAGCATAAAGTTGCTGGTGCCGGCACCGGTTCTGGACCCTGCACCAACCCCTCTATAATTAACTGCATCGGCATCATCTCTTGCACCAGCGCCAACCCCAGCACAGGCAGTGGCACCATATCCTGCACCAGTCCCTGTTCCTTCACCAGCACCAACTACTGCACCAGCCCCAACACAACACCAACACACGCTCCTTCATCAACCCGGGCAGTGCTTTGTCAGATCGTATCCTACACATGTGCAATCACAAGGTCGCACCGGATTATGTTTGTGAGTATATGGTGGCAGATAAACTTCTCTGAATGTCTTTCTCAAGTTTCACATGATTCAGTGCATTTCTCTTATTACTTATGCATTTATCTCTTGCTTTGACTCGGAAATTTCCCAAGAATGCCACAAAGCAAATCGAGTCCAGACGAAAGGGCACAATAGTCTTCAGGATGCAGAGCGAAGGAGTGCAAGTTGAGGGATGCTACGCCATGAACTGGACTGATGGGCGCTTGGCAGCTACTTCTAGGTGGATCAAGTTCCAAAAAGCAGCCAAACTTACCATTGGAAGAATGGTCAAGGTCGATGTATCTCGCTACCCTGAATGTTGTATGTTGTTCATGAAGTTCCTAGCTATCTAGCTCTTTGTTTGCATGCTATCGTAATTAATTATGTGGTAGTCTTATCTTCACTAATCATATATGGCTGGTAAAACTGTGATAACCTTTTGCTGGATTGGATCTATGACTAGTATGTACTAGTATGGTGTATTTGTATCTATATGACGGTTCCCTATATGACCAAGACCAACTATTATGACAATGATTGTGTTCCATCTTAATATATGAGGAGGAGGTTTGCACACAAAAAAGACTTGATCGTTAGTTTTGCTTGCTCTAATGATTTGAGTGTGTTTAGAGAAAAGGGCAAACTGATTGTGCACAAGGTTTTTAGAGCTGAAACAAAAACTGGTTCCCTCTATACTGCTATAGAATTTTAGTATATGTATTGTTGAATCGGTCACTTTGAAATACTGCTGAATCGGTCAAGTGCTGCTAAATATGAACTAGAAATCTGTCGATATTTTCTTCGTCTTACTCTGTACTACTGAATCTTTCAAATGCTACTGAATTTCTGAAAAGTTTTGTTGATGCTGCTAGTCTGCTTGCACTAGAGCTTTTGCATATGTGTCATTGGAACCGTTGGATGTGTTTTGGACTATTATGAGAGGGTAAAGATACAACATGATTTCACCAAGTGAATTGGATACCAGTCCAATTTTGGTGCACACAGTGTGTGTCTCTGGTTGTTTAGATATTTTTACATGAATATATCTGTCAAAATAATTATCGCTTTTTCCCTTCGTCGGTGAGGTCTTTATTCCGAATCCGGCGGAGCCACAACATAATGCAAATTTTACTAACGAGGAGATGAAATCTAACCCCTTGGGTCCCTCTTTAGCCTAGAACAATTTATTTCGGCCTTTTAGGGGTCAGGGAACTGCTGACCATAGCCCATTGAAATTTTAGAAGGATCCCATGGAGAATAGCTCATGGAGTGTGGCCCATTTAGTATAGCACATGTAGAACAACCCAAAATCTTTTTAATTTGGTATTTTTGGCATTACCCTCTAATAAAAATCTACCTACCCATGTTATTAAGAAACTACTCCATTATGTGGCATTTAATAAATTGAGATGCCAGGAGCACCTCCCTTTTATTTTAAGGGAAATAAACATGGACACACAAAACCTTTTTAAGAAGACTAATACATAATTTATAGGTACTATAAAGATTTTAATGATAATGTTAGTTTGATTTTTTCACAGTGGCAATGCACACGGTTTATGTGTGTTTTGAATTCTTGAGTTTGAATCCTCTGTGCTAGAAATATATTTTTTGGGTTTACATTTTTCTTCTAGCAATATTGCTTTACAGAGAGGCTGGCATGGCGGACCTACCAGCATGCAGTGTCCCTCGAGTTTAATGCACGTGTTTGAAAAAAAAGTTAAGTACTTGTATAGAGAGGTTGGCATCAGGGACCCATAAGTCAGGACATACCAGAGAGACTGACATGTGGGCCCAAGCAGCAAGACCATACACAACTGCCACATTGAGCTACGTTGCCAAGGTCAAAATAGCAGACGCGGCTGAAAAAGGTCTATCATACACACGTTTCATTTAGAGAGATATTGACATTTGGACCCACCAGCGACACCTTATACACGTGTTGCCACATCGAGCAACATTTCCAAGTGCAATATAGGGAGGCGCGAGCGAGAAAAATTCCAGCATGCACACTTTTTCTAATAAGAGGCTGACATGGGGGACCCACCAGCCTGTATAAATGGCTGATGCATCGAGCAGCATTGCCAGGTTCGAAATATGGAGGAGTGATGGCTCAGATATACAGAGCTCGTTGGGAACCCCAAGAGGAAGGTATGATGATCACAGCAGCAATTTTATCTCAGTTATGAATCCAAGATTATCGAACCAGTAGGAGTAAGCAAATAACTCCAAGGTGTTTCTAACAACTTGGAACCTGCACAACATAACCACAGTACTTTGCCCCAACTTACAGTGAGGTTGTCAATCTCACGTGTTTGATGAAAACAAAGGATTAAACGTATAGTGTGGAAGATAGTAATTTCAGAAGGTAAACAGTAAATGGTAAACAATAGATGGTATATAAATGGTAAGGAATGGACCGGGGTCCACAGTTGTCACATCCCAAAATTTTGCAAATTTTGAAATATAAAAAACAAACAAAATAAATAAAAGTTGAAATTTAGGGGGAAAAGAAACTTCTTGTTTCTAAATGGAAACATCAAAACCTTACTTGCACAAAATTTGAATAAAACAGCAACAAACAAATTTTCAAACAAATCTAATGCATTCATGCATGGAATGTATCTTGATCTTGAACACTTGGAAAGGATAAACCTAAACCCTAAACTCTAATAAAACAAATCATCATCAAGATCACTCCAAGACTATGGCCTTGTTGCATATAAAAATTTATCAACAAACATTCCTAAATAATCGTTCTTGGTAAACAAAAATATTACAAAACCATGGGAATTGATTACACTCCATTTGGAGCCACGGATAAAAACTTATGATTTTTTATAAGATAAAAGAAAGTATTCCAAGGCTAATAAAGCTCTTAGCTAAAATCAATACCAAATTTGTGAACAAAATAATTCTAAAGGATATAAAAAGATAAATAATTATTAAATAAAATTATACAAATTGGAATCACTATTTTTGGAGCTATAAATAAAAAGATATGAATTTTATAAGACAATAAAAGAAATAAATAAATAACTAAATAAGAATTATTGACAAGACAATTTAAACCATGGCTACATCCATGAGTAAATGGAATAAAAGTATACCTAAAAATATAAAAGGATAACGGATTATTGAAATAAAATTATATGGGCTTATGAACCATATTCAAATTTTATTTAAATAAATACCAATATGCATCACTTAATTTTAAATGAAGGATAATTGATAAAAAAATATTTGAATTAGATTAAATAATACACTAATAATTGGTATTAAACCAACTGAAATTTTGGTGAAGTTTTGAAATCAAAAAGAGGTTTAAATCATTTGATTTGATTCAAAAACAGAAAATAGAAAGAGGAAAAGAAAAGGAATAAAGAAAAAATAACTTCCAGCATCCCGGCCAGCCCAGCACCTAGCCCACTAAGCCCACCCGGGCAACTACCCTCTCTCTCCCTGCGAGATTCTTTTCTCAACCGCGCACCCACCCGCACCCCCACTGACCTCCTGGCCCCACCCTGCCCCATCAGCATCGTCATTAACGCGCGACGAACTCGTCGCCCCTCTGCCATTTCTTCCCTTGCCCAATTCAATTCGATTAAAATCCAAATGATGCGCGCAACAATTCCCTGTATCGACCATGCTCTCTTAATCCCCTCTCCCTCCTCTCCTTTTCCCCTCAAACCCCGTCGCTAGAGAGCCACCAGGCTGCCCAATCTCAAGCTCGCACCGCCGCAAACCCCGATGAACTCTGGCAGCAATTCCGGTGAGCCCCGTGCGCCCCTTGCCCTATAGCTTATGCTATCGTGCTCGCCTTTGTCTTACGCTTCTTCTGGTACTCTCCTTTCACTTGCTCGTGCTTTGTAGGCTCGTCTTTGTCATCATCTACAAGCTTCTGATGGTGCGCATAACTCCAGCGAGGGATTCCCGTCGACCCCGTGCGCCCCTTCGTCGGCGACGACCATCCCCGCGGCCATCTCGACCACGCGAGCTCAGTAACCCTCTGACCATAAACACTAACATTTTAAATTAAAAATATATTTTGTTAGCACTAGAAAATATTCCTTTGATTAAAGCTTTTCTAGTAAAACAAAAATGTTTTAAATAACCAAATTACACTAACTTGGTTCCAATTGGAATTACACTTTTATAAAAAGGACCAGTAGGTGTTTGAAATGTTTAGAACCTTGTTAGAAACAAATTTTTCAATAAAATAACCTTTGGCAAGCTTGCATGCATTTATTTGTTTACTTGTTTTGTTTTGTTATTTTTCTGTGTTAGTTTTGAATGTGTTCTTTGCTTGATTGTATTGTAGTGAAATTTGAGGAGTGTGACATTTTAAAGATCAAGGAGAGTACCTAGATTTTCTACTAAAAAGGCAAGTGATACTTTGGTCATCAAAAGTCCTATCTTTTTAATATTGCATTAGTAATATTTTTGTAGTGTCCATGATAGAACTATTATTTTTATATTACTATTCTATGCTAAACCTATAGTATCTACCTTGGTAGTATTTCCTAAAGATAGGAGACTTGGAAAGTTTAGAATGCTTAGTATATCTATATAGATTTGAGGGTGGAAATTATGACATGTTGTCTTATAAAAATATAAGTATTTTTCGACTAATGAAAACAACTGATGTTAATGAAACACATGGGTGGAAATGGGACTTGTATGGATTTATGTTGAGTGGTTACCCAGGGCCCGTGTCTATGGCTTACCCTGTGTATCTCACTTGTGGATGGCCACCCAGGAACAAAGAGATTTGAGACATTCTTGTCACGAAATCTTCCAGTGTAGCCACATGGCATATGGGCTCTTCCTTGACCAACTAAGTTGCAAGAACTCAGCCAGATGGACAGATGGTGGTAGTGATGATTGGATGGAACGCGTCCATGTTGGTATGAGGGATTGCTTCTGAAAGTCTCGTCATGATGCATGTCGAGTCTTGTGGGTAACGTGCACCACCTCTCGAGAGGGTAAACCTAAGTACTTAGCCGTGTCCCCGGTTATGGACAATTTTGAGCATCAAGGCAATGAAGCAGGATCAAGAATCTCATCATTCTAATTTATCTAAGTTAAAACTTGTTGGGTGAACAAGGGAAGCACCTAGTGTGTATCCAGTGTGCCATGTTTGATGAAGTGTTTTGAAAAAGAGAAAAACTATTTTACAAAGGATAGGGAAAACTTTTTTATGCAAAGGCCATCCAAAACTCCATTTAGCCATATATTCATGTAGATGTTAGATTCTCTATAACAATGTGATGTCACTTGCCAATACAATTCAAATGTATTGACCCTTGTAGCTATAACTTATCATGTTGCAGGATTTCTTGTTGTTAGTGAAGTTTGTTGAGTAGGGATTACAAGTTTACAACCAACATGATTGCCTATGGCACATGAAGATGAAGGAATCCATGCTTTGTAGTTATCTGCTGCTCTGTAATAAGATAGCCATATGAGCTATGTAAGTTGTAATGAACTATTTTATTCCTAGTTATGAGTTGTAATATGACCTTTGTTTCTTGATATTCCATCTTAAACTGTGGGTGCTAGCTAATCGATCCAGGTACTAGCACTGTAAACACATGGACTTGTACCTTATTGGGTTCAGGCCTCTAAAGATTGTATCAGAGCACTGTGTTGCCTGTAGGATTGTAACCCTAGGATTGGAAAAAACCCTTAGAAATAGGAGTTGTATTTGATCTAACTTATTTAGAAACAAATCTTGTAAACCCTTTCCTTAGCATTTTGTTTTGTTTCTATATCTCTCACTTTTCAACTTGGTAGCTATGGACTTCAACTTCAACATCATCTAGGACTTCAGCTTAAACATCTCAAAGGACTTCAGCTTTAGTGTCACCAAGGACATCAACTTGGACATCACTAAGGACTTCAAGTGAGATAATAATAATACTCAATACTTGGAGACTAAGGAAAACCAACTTAGGAGGAACCATTATAGACATCACCTTTTGAACTTTGTGACCAAGATGCAATAATTTCTTCCAAGGAAACCATGATCTTGTTCCTAATGTAATAGCTAAGAATAAGGATTGAATGATCTCAAGTGATACCCTATAGTTGGACCACCATACCAGTGTTTAGTTTAAAAATCGATTTTCCAATCATTTATTGATCATACCTAAGTGGTATGGCAATAATATTTTGTTTGCCTAAGATATGCTTGAACCTTGTGATTGAGTGTAATGCATGATTGTTATTGCTTGTATATTTCTTTGTGTGAATTGTTGTGTATGAGTAGAATTCTTTCCCTAGAGATCTTTTGTCTATTCTAATTCCAACCCAACACAAGCAGATGACTTCTCCAAGAGACCACAACTCCAACATCAAGGATGGTGACAACAACAACCTCGAGATGCACATGACAGAACAACTGTTAGCAACCCAAACTAAGTTGAATCAAGTGACAACCCAGTTTTCAGCCAACAACCACAAAAACATTGAGTTAGACCTAGCCATGCTAAAGTTCTTGGGATCCCAATCCCAATTGTTGCAAAGGATGACCAATCAGATGATCAACATGAGAAGCAACCCTTCCCAAAGACATTGTGACAACAATCATTTCAAGGATAGTATTGTGGGAAGAACTCAAGCCTGCAAAATCTATGGAGACATAGGACACACTTATAAAGAGCATATTGACCAATTCCCTAACTGTGGAGATAACCATCCAGCTAGACGATGCCCCACATCTCAAGTTACATGTTTCCTATGTGAAGGAACTAATCATGTCCCTGTCTAATGCCACATCTATCCTATAGTTTAACAGATGAAACATCAAGCCAAAGATGGAATACATCAAGTCTTTAGAAACACCCATGAAGGTACAACTTCCACCAAGAACGATGAAGACAAAGTCAAATCTCAGTATGCACCTCCATACAATGTAACCAACTTTGGTGAGCAAAAGAGGAAACGTGGACGTTATCCTAGGAACCGTTCTAAGAACCAAGAAAAATTTCCCACATTTGTGGTGAAGTATGAAGAACATGAACTAAGAGACCTCCTAGCCTTGGATAAATCCAAAGAGAAGAAGGGCCAAGGAAACAAACAAGAGATAGTGATACCAAGGATAAAAATGGATATTAGCTAGGTGATGTGCCACAAATGCAAAGAGCTAGGCCATTATGCATCAAATATTCTAGAAAAGGAGAAGAACATAACAAGCAAACTTGGAAAGGATCTCAACCTTGTCACATGTTTCAAATTTTGTAATAAGGGACACTATGCAAACAACTGTCTAGAGAAATTACATCGAGACACCAAGTAAGCCAAGATGCTATATAGTTAAAATCCTTTTAAGGGTGGTAGTACCCTAGTTGTCCTAAAACCAACTTGTTGTTTCTCGCCTTCCCGAATCTTGGGACGAGATTCCTTTTAAGTGTGGTAGTCTATCACATCCCAAAATTTTGCAAATTTTTAAATGTGAAAAATAAACAAACAAAATAAATAAAAGTTGAAATTTAGGGGGAAAGAAACTTTTTGTTTCTAAATGGAAACATAAAACAAACCTTACTTGAACAAAATTTGAATAAAGAAAGCAACAAACAAATTTTCAAACAAATCAAATGCATTCATGCATGGAATGTATCTTGATTTTGAACACTTGGAAAGGATAAACCTAAACCCTAAACCCTAATAAAAGAAATCATCATCAAGATCACTCCAAGAATATGGCCTTGTTCCATATAAAAATTTAGCAACAAACATTCCTAAATAATCATTCTTGGTAAACAAAAATATTACAAAACCATGGGAATTGATTTCACTCCATTTGGAGCCATGGATAAAAACTTATGATTTTTATAAGATAAAAGAAAGTATTCCAAGGCTAATAAATCTCTTAGCTAAAATCAATACCAAATTTGTGAACAAAATAATTCTAAAGGATATAAAAATATAAATAATTATTAAATAAAATATACAAATTGGAATCACTATTTTTTGAGCTATAAATAAAAAGATAAGAATTTTATTAGACAAGGAAAGAAATAAATAAATAATAATTATTGCCAAGACAATTTAAACCATGGATAAATCCATGAGTAAATGGAATAAAATTAAACCTAAAAATATAAAAGGATAAAGGATTATTTAAATAAAATTATATAGGCTTATGAACCATATTCAAATTTTTTAAATAAATACCAATATGCATCACTTAGTTTTAAATGAAGGATAATTGATAAAAAAAATATTTGAATTGGACTAAATAATACACTAATAATTGGTATTAAACCTACTAAAATTTTGGTGAAGTTTTGAAATCAAAAAGAGGTTTAAATCATTTGATTGGATTCAAAAACAGAAAATAGAAATAGGAAAAGAAAAGGAATAAAGAAAAAAACTGCCAGCATCCCATCACCTATCCCACTAAGCCCACCTGGGCCACTCCCCTATCTCCCCGCGAGATTATTTTCTCACTCACGCACCCACCCGCACCCCCACTGCCTCCTGGCCCCACCCTGCATGTCAGCATCGTCATCAACGTGCGACGAACTAGTCCCTCCTTTACCTTTTCTTCCCTCCCCCGATTCAATTCAATTAATATCCAATTGATTCGCGCAGTAATTCCATATATCGACCATGCTCTCTTAATACCCTCTCCCTCCTCTCATTTTCCCCTCAAACCCCGTTGCCAGAGAGCCACCAGGCTTCCAAATCTCGAGCTCTCATCGCTGCAGACCCCGACGAACTCCTGCAGCAATTCCGGTGAGCCCCGTGCGCCCCTTGCCCTCTAGCTTATGTTTTAGTGCTCTCCTTTGTCTTACGCTTCTTCTGGTACTCGGCGTTCACTTGCTCGCGCTCTGTAGGCTCGTCGTCGTCATAATTTGCAAGCTTCTGACGGTGCGTGCAACTCCGGTGAGGGATTCCCATCACCACGTGCGCCCCTTCATCAGCGAAGACCATCCCCGTGACCACCTCGACCACGCGAGCTCGGTGAGCCCCTCACAACATCCCCTTACCCCCTAGCCCCATCGGTGTGCCGCCACCAGAGGCGTCACCACCGTGCATCTCTAGCAGCACTGCCAGTCTCTGGCCAGCGTGCTCGGATCCGTTGGATCTAGATCTAAGGGATACGATAGAATCACTTAACGAAAGGGTAAGGTTTGACCTGGTCCGTGTAATACCACTTAGATCTGACGGCTCGTGATGATTGATCCATCCAAAATGGTATCGACCAATCAGAACACCCACATGGCCAAACCCTTCTGTTTAAAATCCAGAAAATGTTTTAGATGTTTAAACTTGAAAAATTCGTAACTTTTGATCTACAGATCAAAAAAAATACAAATTAGGTGTCTATGGATTCATAAAAATGTGTACTTTGCATATATGGCCTTAATTTGGTCATTTGCTTCTGGAAAATTAGAGTTTTAGGCAGAGACTTGTTTAGGTCCATTTTGGCTATAAAAAGTGTTGTAAAAATTATTTTTGAATGAATCCTTTTGCAAATGGTTTTGTTTTGAACTCTCTGACCATAAACACTAACATTTGAAATTAAAAATTTATTTTGTTAGCACTAGAAAATATTCCTATGATGTAAGATCCCTCCTTTATAAAGGAAAAAGGATCCCTGTGATTGCAATGCTAGTCCCTGGATCATTGCTAGCATCCACAGTTTAAGATGAAGTACACAGATACAAAGGTCATTTATTACATCCATTCCAGAGATAAATGTAGTCCTTACAACTCCAAGGCCACATGCCTAATACAAGAGTTTGAATAAGTAAATAAACAAAAGTCTTCATCTTCATGTGCCACAGGCAAACATGTTGAGTGTAGACTCATGACACCTAATCCTCATCAGAGTAACCTGCAACATCACAAGTTACAGCCACAGTGGGTCAATACTTTGGAATAGTATTGGCAAGTGATACCTTAGTAAAATTTTAAGTGGACTAGATACTATATGCAATTTTGGCTAAGTGTAGCTTGGCTTGCTTTGCTCAAAATAGGTTTTTCCTATTAGTTGAAATCACTAAGTTTTTATTTGTCAAAACTTTTCCCAAGGAACCACCAATAGACATTGAGGTCCTTCACCCTTGTTCACCCACAAGTTTTTACTTAGAAATTGGGATGAGGAGATTCTTGATAGCTTCCATGCCTTGATGCTCAAGTTGTCCATTGCCATGGACTTGGCTAAGACTTAGATTTTTCCATCTGCAGACGTTGTGCACTTTCCCCACCAGACTTGGTTTCACCAAGACAGGACCTTTCAGAAGCCTTCCCTTAGACCAAATGGACGCGCTCCAACCTATCATTCCCACTACCACCAACTGTCCAAATGGCTAAGTTCTAGCAACTTATGTGATCCAGGCAGAGCCCATATTACCAAGTGGCTGCACTAGAAGCTTCTTAACACTTGGCCTCTAAAAACTCTTTGTTCCTGGGTGGCTTACCACAAGTGAGATACACAAGGTAAACCATAAAAATGGGCCTTGTGTAACCACTCAACATAAACCAAACCTTCCATTCCACCCAGGTGTTTCATTAACTTAGTTGTTTTATTAGGAAAAACATAAGTCCAAAGACTTAGAAATATTTTCATCATAGCATGTATATTTCACCAACCCTTGTTTGCTACTAGCTAGGCTAAGCATGGCATAGATAGTAACTTAACTTAGAAATTCCCTAGCATTGCTACAACTACTAGGATTTCCCAACTTAGCATAAAAGCAAAATAAAGCATGCAAGTCTAACAAAAATATTTCAAATGCTTAGTAGAAAACATAGGAATGATAATATTCATGAAGTACCACTTGCCTTGGTAGTTGGGAGAGTAGCACTCCTCACAATCACAATCACTAGCACCAAAATCTACACAAAGATTGGTAGCAACAAATTACACACAAAACATATACAATCAAAAATATATGCATGCATGCAAGATGGTGTATGATGATTTTTAAAATTCAACCAAGCAAGTAAACAGTACTGATTCACTAACAAGTTAAAAACTTGCCAAACCAAATTTATTTAACACTAAAAACAATTCCTAAACATTTCATATACTCAAATAAGCCCTACACATGTTTCTGCAAATAAAACCTTTTTAACAGAAGCTAAACATTAAACACATTGCATGTTCTGAAAGAGCTTGCTCTCCTGATTCCAACGGTATAAAATTTTTCAAATTCTAACGTGGGGATCAAAAGTTATAGCCATATCAAATTAGAACATAAATCAAATTCAAAATCCAGTTTTAATTCTAACCCTAGCCACGCGTCACGCTCTGATTGGCGCATACCGTTTCGCGTCGGATCACGCTTCTGAGCCGCTGTATCTAACTTAATCGCGTGGCTCAGATCTAATCTTACCGCTTCGCTCGCGTTCTATCTTATCCGCACAATCTGGATATAACGATCCTGAGCAGCCTGACCACCTAGTGACGGCGCTAGCGGCGGCGACAGGCGGTGGTGCCTCTGTCAGTGGCAGAGCTGGCGTTCTAGGTCGCACGGGAGAGGGAAAAGGGGTTTACCGGAATCGCAGAGGGCTACTGATGCTCAAGGTGGCGGTGGTTCGGCAAAGGGCGCTCTAGAGTGGCCGAGGGAGCTCGTCGGAGTTGCGGGCGGCGTCGGGTGGTTGCAGACGGAGTTGTTGCCGACGCTCTGGTCCTTCCTAGCACCAACCAGAGGCATCAGTAGCTGCGCAAGGACAAGGCGAACCTAGTCGTATGCGAGAGAGGTCAAGGGGCGCTCAGTGCTTACCGCAATCGATCGCCAGAGAAGAAGAAGGCGTCTGGTGCTTGCAGTCGTCGTCGTTGGCGAGTCTCCAGATGGTCCTAGCATGCACCAATAGGTTGAGAAGATGTGCATGGATGTTGTGATCATTCTGGCCAACTTAGACAGCAAGGGGCGACAGGGTCTTACCGGAATCTCACGCCGGAGGTCGTCGGAGCTGCGGCGGTGTTTGGCGAGTTGTGAGCAGCCTGGTGGCGTGGAGAGAAAATTGAGTGAGGGGAAATGGCCGCAGTGCAGAGGAGTTTAAGTAGGCAAGGGCTCGACAAGAAACGCCTGCAGAATCAATGGCAATTACGCCGCGGAATCAACGCCAGCAACGTCCAGTGCGACGTGTTCTTCGCGAGATTTGGGGAAGACGACGGTGACGTGGACGGGGCCCAGTTGTCTGCGAGATAAATAGAGTGAGGGTGGGGTCCTGGCGTCAGTCTCTCTGCGGGTTCGTCTGCGAGTGAGAAGGAGAGAGGGGGAACCCGGGTGGGCTAGCTGGGCTGGATCTGTTGATGGGCTCAAACCCTGGCGCTGGCCTTTTTCCTTTTCTTTATTCCTTTTCTATTTCTGATTTGATTTTCTGGAATGATTTTCAAATGGTTTCAAAAGCTTTTGAATTCAAACTTTTTCCAGGATTTTGTAGGGTGCAACATTCACACTTCTGGGCATAAAATCAAGTGGTCACTTTGAATTGGCTTGGTCCTTTGGAATAAAATAACATAAACAGTGTCATAGCACTTGTTTAATATTGGTTTTGAAATTGGTTTTCAAATTGTATTTGCTTTGAAATTTTGGTTTAAACCTTGGCAATCTAGCAAAACAACCTGGGATCAATAAGACAACAAAGTTTGGTTTCATGAACAACAATCTCTATTAAAGAGTAGCATTTGTTTCAAATGCTGATCACATAAAATAATGAGCTCATATGCTCCTGTTTTTGAAGTGTTTTGTTTGAAATGAAAAACATATGATCATGGATGCATGGATGATATGCATGAGTTTGAAACATGATTTTAGGGATGTTACAAATCTAACCCCCTTAAGGTGAATCTCGCCCTCGAGATTCGGATTGGCTAGCAAATAGGTGAGGGTGGTCTTTCCGAAGATCGTCTTCTCTTTCCCATGTTGCTTCCTCTTCGGAATGATGGTTCCATTGAACTTTGCAAAACTTGATAGTCTTAGTCTGCGTGACTCTTTCTGCCGTCTCAAGAATCTTGATTGGTTTCTCTTCATAAGTGAGATCACTTTCCAACTGAACTTCTTCCAAAGGTATAGTATCCTTCAAAGAAGTTTCTTCCATTTCTGGATGACATTTCTTAAGTTGACTCACATGAAACACATTATGGACAACTGATAGAGCTTCTGGCAGTTCTATTTCATAGGCAACTTCTCCTTTACGACTCAGAATCTTGAATGGTCCAACATATCTTGGTGCCAATTTTCCTTTGACTCCGAATCTATTCACTCCACGAAGTGGTGACACTCTAAGATAGGCTCTATCACCAACTTTGTAGGTGACTTCTCTACGCTTAGGATCTGTGTAGCTTTTCTGTCGGGACTGTGTTATCTTCAACCTGTCTTTAACCAACTTGACCTTCTCTTCGGCTTCTTTGATAAGATCTGGTCCGAATAAACTTCTTTCTCCCATACCATTCCATAACAATGGGGTGGTACACTTTCTTCCGTAGAGAAACTCAAATGGTGCCATCTCAATACTGGCTTGATAGCTGTGGTTATAAGAAAATTCTGCGTAAGGCAGACTTTCATCCCAACTGGCTCCATAGTCTAGGGCACATGCCCTCAACATGTCTTCGAGAATTTGATTAGTCCTTTCTGTTTGTCCATCAGTTTGAGGATGAAAAGCGGTACTGAATTCCAACCTCGTTCCCAATGACTCATGTAGCTGTCTCCAAAAATGGGAAGTGAATTGAGTTCCCCTATCATACGCAATACTCTTGGGCACTCCATGTAGACATACAATTCTACTCATGTAAATTCTGGCTAACTTAGCACTTGTATAGGTTGTCTTCACGGGTATGAAATGAGCCACTTTAGTTAGGCGATCCACTACTACGCGAATGGAATCGTATCCTGCCGGGTCCTTGGTAATCCGGTAATAAAATCCATACCAATTTTGTCCCACTTCCAATCAGGAATAGGTAGTGGTTGAAGCAAACCTGCTGGTTTCTGATGTTCCTACTTCACTCTACTACACACATCACACAAAGAAATATGTTCGGCGATGTCTTTCTTGAGATTATTCCACCAAAATCTTTCCTTCATGTCCATGTACATTTTGGTGTTACCCGGATGAATGGAATACGGTGAGTTGTGTGCTTCTTGCAAAATCAGTTTCCGAAGCTCCGGATCTTGTGGAACACAGATACGTTTCCCATGCCATAAAGTACCCTGTTCGTCTTCATGGAACCCTTTGGCTTTTACTTTGCCAATCTTTTCTTTGATCTCTTCGATTTCCTTATCAATCTTCTGGGCTTATTTGATCTTGTCCAACAAAGTTGGTTGAACATCCAAAGTCATGAGATGTCCTTCAGGCACAATCTCCAATCTGAGTTTTCTAAATTGGGCACACAAATCATCTGGCAATTATCCTTTGGTAAGGCCATTCACAAAAACCTTACGACTTAGAGCATCTGCTACAACATTTGCTTTACCGGGGTGGTATTGCAAACTTAAGTCATAGTCCTTGATAAGTTCTAGCCATCTTCTTTGTCTCATATTAATTTCCTTCTGGGTTAAGATATACTTCAAACTCTTGTGATCTGTAAACACTTCACAACATTTTCCCAAAATATAGTGCCTCCATGTTTTGAGTGCATGGACAACAGAGGCTAACTCTAAATCATGAGTGGGATAGTTCACTTCATGAGTTTTGAGTTGTCTCGAGGCATACGCCACAAATTTTCCTTCTTGCATAAGTACTGCACCCAAACCCTGATGAGATGCATCACAATATACTTGGAAATATTTTTCCAAATCTGGCAGACACAAGACTGGTGCTGTCACAAGTCTCTTCTTCAATTCCTGAAAGCTGAGTTCACAACCTTCAGACCAAGCAAACTTCTTGTCTTTCTTTAGTAATTCCGTCATGGGCTTAGCTACCTTGGAGAAATTGTCAATGAACCTTCTGTAGTAACCTGCTAAGCCAAGGAAACTACGAACTTCTTTCACGGACTTGGGAGATTCCCATTCAGTTACAGCTGAAACTTTAGCAGGATCAACTGCTACACCATCCTTCGTCATAACATGTCCTAGAAATCCAACTTCATCCAACCAGAACTCACACTTGCTGAATTTGGCATAAAGTTTATGTTCTCTTAACTTCTCAAGTATCAAACGCAAATGTCCTTCATGCTCTTCTTTGCTCTTGGAGTAGACTAAAATGTCATCGATGAAAACGACAACAAACTTGTCAAGGAATTCCATGAACACCTTGTTCATCATATTCATGAAGTATGCTGGAGCATTGGTCAAACCAAAAGGCATTACGGTATACTCATACAATCCATACCTTGTAGTGAAAGCCGTTTTAGGTATGTCTTGTTCTCTTATCTTGAGTTGAAAATATCCTGACCGGAGATCAATCTTTGAGAACACACAAGCTCCTTCTAGCTGATCAAACAAGTCATTGATTCTAGGCAAAGGTTATTTGTTCTTAATAGTTACCTCGTTGAGTGAACGGTAATCTATGCATAACCTTTGACTTCTATCTTTCTTTTCCACGAACAAAACTGGGGCTCCCCAAGATGAAGAACTTGGTTGAATAAATCCTTTCTGCAACTGTTCTCCAAGTTGTTTCTTGAGTTCTTTCAGTTCATCAACTGACATTTTATAAGGTCTCTTTGCTATTGGTCCAGATCCTCGTACCAAATCTATAAGAAACTCCACCTCTATATCTGGTGGCATTCCCGACAATTCTTCCGAAAACACATCCGGATACTCACTCACAATTGGCACACTGTCCATGCTAACCCCCTTAAGATAATTTAGCTTACTTCCTTTTGATTCAAAGTTGGACTTGAATTTAATCCGTTTCATTTCCAGGGTTGTGAGTGCAACAGTACGATTAGCACAATCTAGTACTCCTTCATACTTAGCCATCCAATCCATTCCCAATATAACGTCCAGTCCTTGGGAATCAACGATTATCAGACTCACTGGAAATTTATGCTTTCCAAACTCTATTACTAGATCCCGGCATCCAAGACTTACTATCATATCTCCACCCGGAGAACTAACTTTTATTGGACACCCAATGTTTTCAGTTGGAAACCCATTTCTATCAACAAATGCTTTTGATATGAATGAATGCGATGCTCCAGTATCAAAAAGAACAAATGCTGGAATAGAATTGAGTCTGAACTTAAAGACAAGATCGGGCTCCTCGTAGACTTCCTCCACACTGATGTGGTTCACCTGTCCCTTCTGAAAAGGGTTGGGCTTGTTGGGTCCTTCCACTTTCTTTTCTGGGCATTCATTTGCATAATGCCCCATCTTCTTGCACTTGAAGCATTCAACCTGACTTATGTCCTTCTTGACAGGCTGGCTTCCACTTCCACTTCCATTACCACTGTGGTGGCTCTTGTATCCACCCTTGTGGTTCTTGTACTTGTCATTGTCATGACTACGGTGATGCTTCTTGTCATGACGGTTGTGGTTGTGGTGCTTGTTGAACTTCCCATGCTTGTGGGATCCTGAGCTTCCACTGTCATCATAATGTGAACGTTTGTGAGACGATCCCGAGCTGTGCTTGTCTGAGTGCTTTCTCTTTCTGCTTTCAACTTTCTTTATTTTGTTCTCCAAAATAGAAGCCTTGTCACAGAGAGACTGATAAGTGGGAACATAGGCCACAGCCAGCTGCAGATTCAGTTCATCATTTAACCATTCGAGGAACTTTTCTTTCCTCTTAGCATCTGTGTCAACTTCATCTGGTGCATATCGCGCCAGATTGTTGAACTCCTCAATATATTCAGCCACGCTGCGGTGGCGCTGCTTCAGGTTATGGAACTCCTTCTTTTTCAGACTCATCACTCCAGATGAGATATGAGCAGTGCGAAATCCATCCTCAAAGATAGCCCATGTCACATCTTCTATGGGAGTGGTGATCTGGAAGTTGTCCCACCATGTGGCGGCTGGTCCCTCTAGCAGATGTGCTGCAAATCTGACTTTTTCAGCATCAGTACATCCCACGGTTACCAAATCCTTGTTCACGGAGCGTAGCCAATCATTGGTCACCATGGGATCAGTTGTTCCTGAGAACTTTGCTGGCCTCAATATCAGGACCTGGTAAGCATGTCAAAACCCGGTGGGTTGTTGTTGTTGTTATTGTTGTTATTGTTGTTGTTTTGGTTCTGGATGAACATCGTCATCATCTGCATCAGCTGTGTTTGAGCGGTCATCATTTGCTGCATTTCTGGAGTGATGTTGTTGTTGTTGTTGTTGGGGTTGGGGTTTGCACGACGGGGAGGCATCTGTGGTTTGTTCAATAGAGATAAGAATGAGATACCCATAGATGCTTTCATGCACATTACATCACATAAACAAACACAAAGCATGCAACACAAAGATAAAGATTCAACAACAAGATAACAAGTTCGCAAAGTAAAACACACAAGTGGAAATCCATCCACATGTCGGATGGTCAAATAACAAGTTCTCAAACAACAAGTACGATAATAAGTGATAAATGAGTAGCCAAAACTACTCCTCGGCATCAATCTCCTCCTCGACAAAGGTAAGACCTGCGTTCTCCATCGCGGTCTTGTATTCCTCGACACTAGTGGTCAAGGTCTCTATCTTGGCCTTGAGAGCCCTCTTCTGGGAACGAAGCCTCTCAATCACCGTCTGCTGCTGCTCGAGCTCGAAGTCCTTGGTCTGCAGTTCTTCAGTCATGTCCCGGATCTTCTTGTTCCTATCCTGGACTCGCTTCTCCTGACTCTTGAACTTCCTGTCCTGGCTCTCGAACTTCGCCTCCATCTCCTTGACTATCTCATCTTGCTCCGCGAAGAGCTTGTCCTTCTCGAGAAGCTGCACCTGGAGTTCGTCATTGTTGAGCATGACGTTGGTCCTGTCAGTGTCCACGTGCCTAATGAGAGACTCTAAGTCTTGGAGGTACAGACGAATCGACTCTCCTGTGTCCCTCGAATCGTCCTCAAAGTCGATGGACTCTCCATCCTCATCACGTCTACCAAAGACGTGGAAGTGAGTACCTCTAACTTGTCGGGAGTGTCTCCCTAGCAGACGTCCTATCAGATCCTGCATAACTACCTCGAGGCCTCTCTCCTTGTCATCATGCATGAGTGTAGCATCCCATTTGTCTAACAATTGTAATGCTACTTGGTCTAGTAATATAATGGCTACTTCATATATATAATTGTTGCATCATCATTATATCATGCTCATGTCATCATGCCACCTTGCATTTTGAGCATCATATCAAACCTTGCAATGTTTTGTCTTGATTGTATAATGCTATCACCATTACCTTCTTCTCTCTTTTTATCTCTCACTATTTTTGTTCCTACAAGATGGGATCCACTTTATAGGGTCCATTATTTTTCCAAATGTTTTTGTTCCATTTTCTAAACCCTAAATCCCAATTCTAGTAAAATGCCCAAAATGAATATGTATGTGGGCATTCTCTCTCCTTATGCCTCTTGTTCTCTCTTGCCTCTCCTCATGGTCAAACCCTCTGTTCAAAATCCCCTGAAAAAGTTCAAAAAGAATTTGAAATTAGAAGCTGGTTTGAAATTGTAATAGAATAAAAACAAACAAACAATTAATAAACAAAAGGGCTGGAGAAAGCAGCAGAAGCCCAGCCCTCTTGTATGCCCGGCCCCCTTTTCCCCTCCAGCCCAACTCTCCTCCCCCTGCCCAAGACCTTCACCCGACGCCAATTCTTGTGCCGTTCTCCTTCCGTCGGCATCTCCCTCTTCGATGCTGACAGACGGGAGAGCAGGTGGCCGTCTCCACTCCGTTGCCTCGTCACCCCGCACTCGCCTGCCCCTCCTTCTTATCCCCTTCGATCCTATCTCCAACCCTAGAGACCCCTCTCTGCATCCCGTGCCGCCATCCCCTTCCTCTCCTCGGGTTCCAACCCTACCGAGTGTAGCAATGAGAGAGTGTCACCGCCTTGATCACCTTCTAGAGCCGAAGGGCGTGCAGGCGGTCTTCATCGTCAACCGCGTGAGCTCTAGGAGGAGCTGGACGTGGTGCCTCTGCTTCCGCTTCTTTCCTGGCCGAGCACAGAACCACACCGCCCTCGCCTCGTCCATCTTCTTCCACCCCCGAACCCGATTAACTGGAATCGATTGAGGTGAGGCTCAATTCTCCGTTCCCTTATTCCTTGCATCATCTCCATAGCGTAATCGCCGTCGTCGTTATTAGAAATCCCGCTCGGTACACGCCTGCTACCGCAAAGTTCAGAATGAGATGTTCTTTGTATCTTAGTGCAGACTGTCAGTCTCGCGCGCCCCTGTTCCCGGCGTTTTTCCCGGCGATCGAGCCCTCCTCCGGAGAAACCCCAAACACCAAAGTTGTAGCCCGCACTACCCTCTTCAGTTTTCCTTATTACGGCATGGCGAAATTCACCACCATTCGGTCGCAATCGTCGTCGCAACCCAGCCCGATCTCAGCCGTTTTCTGAAAACTTTTCGATAGTTTTACCCTGCTAGATCCCCCTCTGTTCTTCTCCCTGCCTTGTCCATTGTAGTCCTCCACCGGCGAGAACTCAAACACCAAAGTTGTAGTCCTTGTTTTCCTCTCCAAGTTTCGTTTTTACGACACCTTAAAATTCCCAACCGTTTGCTCGCCATCTTCGACGCAAATTTTGAGTCAGCTAGCAGCTCTCGCAACAAAAGGATTCAGTTCGTCAGGCTCCAAATCAAACAGCTCCTGGCAGTTTTTCACATAGGTCCCTCGCATTTTGTTCTTTCCAAGCCGCAGTCCCCCCCCCCCTCCGCCATGTGTCAGCTCCTCAACAAGACGCTGGCCTGACGGCCTCACGTGGCTAGCCTCCACCTTGGTACATAAAGTACCTAGAACTTTTCGAATTCAATAACAATTTAAGAAAAAGATAAATACAAATAAATCCATAACTTTCAAATGTTTGGAATTTGAATTCAAACCTTATATGAAAAATGTTTTGTTTTTGAATGTTAATTCAAATCTTTAGTCAAATATTTTCAAAACTAATTCAAACTAGTCAACCTTTGACTTTGACTCCATTTGACTAATTTTCACTTAAAAGTAAATTTAAATTCATAAATCCAAATAATACAAATAATATATGTTTTCAAATCAGAAAAATATGAGGATTTCAAATATGCTATCCAAAATATATTTTGAACACTTTAAATTTCAAGTTGTTCCAAATTACAAGAAAATGCCCTTGGCCTTAATTAATTAATAACTTTTGATTTATAACTCCAAATTTGACAAATAATATGTCTAAAATGATTAGCTCGACGAGACCTTTCTGTTTATGCACTCCATATTCTATTTTGCAGCATGCATCATATAAATATAATGTAAACAGCAACTTAATGGAGTATAAAACATGATTAAAACTCAATAAAAGGCTTTATTCTTGTATTCCACACCTCACCCATGCCATGCTACTTTATTGCCATGCAAATTGTGCATCATTCATCATGGCATGATTGTTTGCTTGTCGCATTTTATTCATATACTTGTGCACTTTATTTATGTTGGCCCTTGTTTGTTTGGTTCTTCTTCGAATAGACGCTAAGCAGGGGATATATCAAGAAACCCAGGAGCACTACCCAGATCCTTCTCTCGCTTCAACTGAGCTGCCAGGCAAGCACTACCACATGATTGCATACATATAGTACCTATTGCCTCTATCTTATTCTTGCATCATTGAGTCGCGATTGCATTAAACTGAATCCCAAGTGTTGCATAGCCTTTACTTTTAAACCCCACCGAAGCTTGTTCCTCCATCCCATGAGCCATTACTATAGGAGTTGTTTGAGCCATGCGAGTCGTAGAACAGCATGTGTAGGGTATGTGAGTGTCTGATGGATAACGAGGTACCTAAACAACTTAACCTGAGTAGTATGGGATAACTAATGAAAGTGGCACCGGTGGGCAATATTTGCTATTTGGTTTTTCCTGCTCACTTGTGTCCCGTAGGACCCCGAGTACTTGATTCCTGTTCCTTGAATATTCGCGCTATCCACATCCGGGAGGATTATGGGACCCCCGTGAGCCAGAGCTTGATTCATTCTTATTTCTTGGGGCCACAAACTAGTTTGAGGTTTCATTTACTATCCTGTACTTATGCCATGCTTTACTGCTTTATTTACGATTGTGCGAGGAGCACCTGTACTGTTTAGGATCGGGACACGATTCCGCGGTATCGACAAGCCCAGTCACACTTTCGGGTTCCCAGTCGTTTACAGCCGTCCACCCAAACCTTGAGTCCGTCTCGGAGCCGGCCAGCTTCGTTGCGGGTATACTTAATGGGGTGGCCCCCTGAAATATTTCTGAATCTTGTGATTGCTTTGTCGTGAAAGCCTTGTTGGGTTTTGATTTGGTTTTTCCGAGGTTGATCGAGTGTGTGTTGCTATTTGTGCACCCCTGTAGGGTAAAACTTTCTGAAAGCCGTGTCCGCGGTTATGGACGACTTGGAGCACAGTTTCTCGATCATAGACAAGCATAACTAAATTACCGCTTTAATTCGACTAAGTAACTGACTAGTAAATAGTGCAACACTCATGGAATGGTTAATAAAACTGCCAACGGATGGGGGTTGTTCGTCCGCTTCCTCGTTGGTAAGCGAGGAGGAGGATGGATCTATTAATATTACCGTTATAACTGTTGTTATCAATTCACGGACATCCGTCTATCTTTGGTTAGGCGGATGGTTAGCGAGTATCTATAGAATTGTTAGGGTTTATCTTTTGCTGCAATTGCGTCACCCCAGGTTGTGTCCCCTTTAGAGGCATAAAGACTTGCTGAGTACCCCTAGGGTCTCACACGATAAATTATTTGATTCAGATGAACAGGTACACTCAGGAGATGGATACTGGGTGGAGGATACGGACGATGTGGGCAATGATCATTCGGTGTAGAGATTCCGGGAACGGGGATCCGTGAGATTTGTGGGCGGGATGTGTTTATTTATGGGGCATCTTATGCCGATTTGCTTCTTATCCGTACTCGGATCTTGTTTGCCGCTTCCGCCTGATACTCTGATGTGTGATGTATGAGGAGATATCCTAAACTATATATCTATCTAGGATATTTGGATCTTGCCGTATGGCGTTGATATTTTTCCTTTTTTTAGATGGAATGGCTCTGATGTACTGTTGTATGGTGGCTTGCATACATACTCATTTGTGTATGTAGTTGATCCCTTCGCCTGCCGATTACGCCGCCCGTTCTTGTCCCGATGTTTGGAAATGGTTGGGACGGCCGAAGGGTCTACCTGTGAGTGGCATTTGGGCCCCACCGTACTATTTCAACCATTTCCGCTCATCCAGGCTTGTAACTAGGAGCGTAATTCACCGAGGTAGTTACAATTGGTATCAGAGCCATCCCGCCCTTCAGGGTCTCAGCCAAATGGTCGTTGTCAGTCTAGCAAATATTTTTGGTAGCTATGTATACTAGGGAAAAACAAAACGCGAGAGTAGGACTGCTTCCACTTTTCTTCTTAACCACCCACCCACCCTTTTCTAGTAAGGAAGTGTAACGTTTTCAATCCTCTTCTTAAAAGTTCAAACTAGGATTCACGTGTTCTGGTTTTCTGTAGTACCATAGGTTGTGTGTGTGTGTGTGTTTGTGTAATTCCTTGTCTATCTGTTGCATCCAAGTTGTTATCACAATCGGCCTTTTTGGTTATCAACTGTTGGTACATTCCATACCGACAGGCTTTTGCAAACCGACGCGATCTATCTGATTCGTTGTATACCGCCGCGATCTGTCTTACTCTTTGTTATCCGACGTTATCTTGTTTGGGGTGTTCGTTTCCGTAGTTACCAATCTTTAGGTTCATCGTGAGAAGAAGGGGTTAGGATATGTGTTCTACTTATTCATGTGTGGAGTAATGATTTGAGTGCGGGATGGAGTCGCGACCATACCACTACTCTTATCATTCGCTTTTGTATATTGAATTGGTAGAGTCATAATCTTGATTCGTTAAGTGATTTTGCGCATCTATTGGTATTTTAATGCCGAAATTTGTGGAAAATTTTTCTTTGATATATCTGTGTACCACACTCCTTTTCAGTCGTGTGCGATATGCTTAATATCTTCTAGGTGCTTTGAACTTTGTTGATATTTTAATATCATCTTAGTAAATTGTATCCTTTAATCTTGGTTAATTCCATTTTGGTACTATTTTGGATTATTATTATTCTCCATTATAGTACTGACTTGTGTTTTATATCAATCACGGATGGCGCCACCACGCTGCTCGATGAGGACATACCACCTGAATTGGGGGCCGCGTTGTCAAACATCGTCAATGCCTTGGCAGCAATGCAGCAGAACCAGCAGCGTTTGGAAGAGAGTGTTCGGAGGAACGAGTTTGCTCCACTACCTCCACCTCCCAAGCGAGGAGACATCAAAAGCTTCCTGAAGTTCAACCCACGCCAATTTGATGTGTCCGATCAACCACTGGATGCTGATGATTGGTTGCGTGAGATGTCAAGGCTACTGGCGACTGCTGATGTTCCTAAGCAAGAATGGGTAAAGTGTGCTACTCACCTTCTGAAGGGAGATGCAGCTCTCTGGTGGGAGAATTACATGAAGGCAAACTGCACTGGTTTTCAGCCTACTTGGGAACAGTTCACTGGAGCTTTCAAAGAGCAATACCTGTCAGAAATTGTCATGGAAAGGATGAAGGAAGTCTTTCTCAACCTAAAGCAGGGAAATGACAATGTCAACACCTACATCAGGAACTTCATGAACCTTTCTCGTTATGGTGGCGATGAGATCTCAGATGACAAGAAGAAGCAAAATAGGTTCCGTCAAGGGCTCAATGCATCGATTAAATATGCAATCACACATGCAAGGCCGGCGTCTTTCCTGGAACTTCAGCATACAGCTCTGCAGGAAGAAGCAAGTATGCAAGTGTTTAAGGAGTCAAAGAAACACAACCGAGATGCAGCAAGCTCTTCAGCTATGTCAACTCCTTCTAAGCGTCGTGTCTGGGTTCCTAACACCCCACCGTCGCTTCCGGCTCCACCAAGACCTTCAAGCTTCGCGGCAAGGCCACCAAACTTCCTCACTGCTGCTCCCAGGGGCTACAACCACCACTACCCTGGAGCGCCTGGCGGAGTCCCTGGCTACGTTGCTCCACGTCCACCTGGTGCTTGTTACATGTGTGGAGACACTGGACATCTAAACTGGAACTGTCCGATGAAAAACAAAGCTCTTCCTCCACCTCCTCCAAGATCTGCGGCAAGCTCTCCTATGGTTCGTGCACCACCACCTCGGGCTCTCAACATCAACACCAAGCCCGGGTATATTGTTGCTCGTGCCAACTGTGTCAACGCCGCTCAAGCTGAGCATGCACCTGGAGTTGTGATGGGCATGCTTTCCGTTAACTCAGTCCCTGTACGAGTTTTGTTTGATTATGGTGCATCACATTTGTTTGTTTCTCACAAGTTTGCAAATGAAAATGAGTTAGTTATGGTTCCTCTCCTTAAGCGGTTGATGGTACTATCTCCTGGGTCAAACATGAGGGCTACTCATATCAGCCATGGCAATCAAATTGAGATTGGTGGCTCTTCGTTCTCGGCGTCCTTAATTGTTCTGGGCAATTCTGACATTGATGTCATCTTGGGCATGGATTGGTTGACAGCAAATGCAGTTGTGATTGATTGTGCTGAACGCTCGGTTTCTCTGAAGATTCCTGAAGGCCATATAGTCTTTTCTCCAAGTCTGACTCCTGCTCTTCAGCTTTTCTCTTTGGCGGCTCTGAATGATGATGCTATGGAAGCTATTCAGAGTGTTCCGGTGGTCTGTGAGTTCCCAGATGTCTTTCCTGAAGAGTTGCCAGGTATGCCTCCGGATCGTGAGGTTGAGTTTGTAATTGAGCTTGAACCTGGAACGGCTCCTATCTCCAAGCGGCCTTATAAAATGGGTCCTGCTGAGTTGGCTGAACTCAAACGTCAGCTTGATGAACAAGAGAAGTTGGGTTTCATTCAACACAGTACTTCTTCTTGGGGTAGCCCAACAATCTTTGTGAAGAAGCGAGACAAGACTGATAGACTTTGTGTTGACTATCGGGCTCTCAATGCTAAAACCATCAAGAATAAATATCCCCTTCCGCGGATTAATGATCTCTTCGATCAGCTAGCTGGAGCTGTGGTATTTTCCAAGCTTGACTTGAGAAGTGGTTATCATCAAACCAAGATTCGCAAGGAAGATGTTCCTAAAACAGCTTTCACCACCCGCTATGGCCTGTATGAGTACACGGTCATGTCCTTCGGTCTCACCAACGCACCTGCCACCTTCTCGAGGCTTATGAACTCGGTTTTCATGGAGTATCTTGATAAGTTCGTTGTGGTCTATCTGGATGACATCCTAGTCTATTCTAAGTCAAAGGAAGAACATGAAGAACACCTTCGGTGTGTCCTAAACAAGCTTCGTGAGAACCGCTTGTATGCAAAGTTCTCAAAGTGTGAGTTTTGGCTGCCTCAAGTCACCTATCTTGGTCACGTCATCTCTGCCAAGGGCATTGCAGTTAACCCGGAAACTGTAAAGACAATTGTTGAATGGCTTCCTCCTGTTAATATCAAAGAAGTGCGGAGTTTCCTCGGTTTGGCTAGTTATTGTCGTCGCTTCGTTCAGAACTTTTCGAAGATAGCGAAGCCTCTTACCGATCTCCTCAAGAAAGGCAAGAAATACCTTTGGACTCCTGCATGTCAAGCAAGCTTTGAGACACTCAAAGAGAAGCTCACTTCCACACCAGTCTTGGTTCCTCCGGATACATCTAAGCCTTTCCAGATATTTTGTGACGCCTCTTTGCAAGGATTGGGTGCGGTCCTTATGCAAGAAAAACAAGTTGTTGCTTATGCCTCTCGACTTGAAGACGCATGAGATCAACTATCCTACACGACCTCGAGCTCGCAGCTTGTCTTTGCGTTGAAACTATGGAGGCACTACTTGCTTGGCAACCGCTAGAAATCTTTTACGATCACAAGAGTCTGAAGTATATCTTCACTCACTGATCTCAACCTTGGCAGAGGAGGTGGATTGAAGCAATCAATGATTTTGATTTGACCATCAACTACACTCGCAAAGCTAATGTCATGGCCGATGCTCTCACCGCAAAGCTTATGTCAACAACCTCATGATGGAAGAACAACGGCCTCTCTTGTGCGAGGAATTCCGTCACTCAACCTTGAAATTGTGGAACAAGGGTATCTCTCGAACCTTCTAGCAACCCCTCTTGGAAGAAAAGGTTCGCTCTCACCTTGGTGATCCGCACACCAAAAGATCATCTCTAAACTTCAGCTTCGAAGTATGAGTCCTTCCACGTCGATGATCAAGGCACGCTTTTCTTTGAACACCGGATGTTTGTTCGAACTACCCGGTTTGAGAGAGCAAGTTCTCAAGGAGGCGACGATTCGTTTCTTTCTATCCACCCCGGCAGACAAAGATGTACATGGACTTGAAAACACAATATTGGTGGCCGGATTGAAACGATATTGTGCCAAGTATGTCTCGAGTGTGATGTCCGTAGAGAGTGAAAGCTGTCCATCGAAACCTTACGGTCTTCTACAGCCATTGAAACCCCGAATGGAAATAGGAGAAAGTAGAGATGGACTTCATCACCGGTTTTCCAAGGTCGCAGAAGGGCAACAATGCAATCTTTGTTGTCATTGACGGGCTTTCTAAAGTGGCTCACTTCTTCCCGTCAAGGAAACAATTTCGAATTCAGTTGGTGAGCTCTATATCAATGTAATTGTCTCCGTATGGGGTTCCGCTTGAGATCAGTTCGGACCGTGGGAGCATCTTCACTTCCAAGTTCGAGAAAGTTTCCAAAATGCTTTGGGAACAAAATTGAACTTCAAAGACACTTACCACCCTCATTCGCAAGGACAAGTTGAAAGGATCAATCAGATTACGGAGGATATGCTTCGTGCTTGCGTCATCTCTTTGGCATGAAGTGGGAAGAATGTCTTCCTTATGCTGAATTCTCTTACAATAACAGCTTCGAGAAAAGTCTAAAGATGGCACCATTTGAGGCTCTCTATGGTCAAAATGCGAACTCCGATTGGTTGGTCGGTGCAGGAGAAAGAATATGGTTTGGCCCCGACATTGTAACTCAAGCGGAGGAGAAGGTGCACATCATTCTTGAAAATCAAGATTGCTCAAAGTCGCCAGAAGAGCAATTATGACAGAAAGCACACGGACATGGTGTATGTCCCTGGTGATCTCGTTTACCTTCGTGTCACTCCCATGAAAGGCACGCACCGTTTTGGTATCAAAGGAAAGCTGGCTCCTAGATACATCGGTCCATTCAAAATTCGTGGAAGAAGAGGAGAAGTTACTTATGCTCTTGAGCTCCCGGAAAAACTCAAGGTTCATCATGTTTTCCACATCTCTCAACTCAAGAAGTGCTTCAAGGATCCCGGCAGGACCGTGGACCATGAGCTTATCAATCTCCAAGAAGACCTGTCTTATCAAGAACACCCCACAAAAATCCTTGAGATCGCAGAAAGAAGGACTCGCAACAAGTCCATCAAGTTCTGCAAGGTGCAGTGGTCGCACCATTCCGTTGATGAAGCCACTTGGGAACGTGAAGATGAGCTCCGTGCCAACTATCCTACCCTCTTTGAGTCTTCTTCTTCTTCCTAGAATCTCGGGGCGAGATTCCTGTTTAGTGGGGGAGAGTTGTAGCATCCCATTTGTCTAACAATTGTAATGCTACTTGGTCTAGTAATATAATGGCTACTTCATATATATAATTGTTGCATCATCATTATATCATGCTCATGTCATCATGCCACCTTGCATTTTGAGCATCATATCAAACCTTGCAATGTTTTGTCTTGATTGTATAATGCTATCACCATTACCTTCTTCTCTCTTTTTATCTCTCACTATTTTTGTTCCTACAAGATGGGATCCACTTGCTAGGGTCCATTATTTTTCCAAATGTTTTTGTTCCATTTTCTAAACCCTAAATCCCAATTCTAGTAAAATGCCCAAAATGAATATGTATGTGGGCATTCTCTCTCCTTATGCCTCTTGTTCTCTCTTGCCTCTCCTCATGGTCAAACCCTCTGTTCAAAATCCCCTGAAAAATTTCAAAAGAATTTGAAATTAGAAGCTGGTTTGAAATTGTAATAGAATAAAAACAAACAAACAATTAATAAACAAAAGGGCTGGAGAAAGCAGCAGAAGCCCAGCCCTCTTATCTGCCCGGCCCCCTTTTCCCCTCCGGCCCAACTCTCCTCCCCCCTGGCCCAGTACCCCTTCACCCGACGCCGTTACTGTGCTTCGTTCTCCTTCCGTCGGCATCTCCCTCTCTGATGCTGACAGACGGGAGAGCAGGTGGCCATCTCCACTCCGTTGCCTCGTCACCCCGCACTCACCTGCCCCTCCTTATCCCCTTCCATCCTATCTCCAACCCTAGAGACCCCTCTCTGCATCCCGCGCCGCCATCCCCTTCCTCTCCCTCGGGTTCCAACCCCTACCTGAGTGTAGCAGCGAGGAGAGTGTCACCGCGCCGTCGCCTTGATCACCTTCTAGAGCCGAAGGGCGTGCAGGCGGTCTTCATCGTCAACCGCGTGAGCTCTAGGAGGAGCTGGACGTGGTGCCTCTGCTTCCGCTTCTTTCCTGGCCGAGCACAGAACCACACCGCCCTCGCCTCGTCCATCTTCTTCCACCCCCGAACCCGATTCCGGCTGGAATCGATTGAGGTGAGGCTCAATTCTCCGTTCCCTTATTCCTTGCATCATCTCCATAGCGTAATCGCCGTCGTCGTTATTAGAAATCCCGCTCGGTACACGCCTGCTACCGCAAAGTTCAGAATGAGATGTTCTTTGTATCTTAGTGCTTGCATCTCGCGCCCCTGCTTCCGGCGTTTTCCGATCGAGCCCTCCTCCGGAGAAACCCCAAACACCAAAGTTGTAGCCCGCACTACCCTCTTCAGTTTTCCTTATTACGGCATGGCGAAATTCACCACCATTCGGTCGCAATCGTCGTCGCAACCCAGCCCGATCTCAGCCGTTTTTTGAAAACTTTTCGATAGTTTTACCCTGCTAGACCCCCCTCTGTTCTTCTCCCTGCGTTGTCCATTGTAGTCCTCCACCGGCGAGAACTCAAACACCAAAGTTGTAGTCCTTGTTTTCCTCTCCAAGTTTCGTTTTTACGACACCTTAAAATTCCCAACCGTTTGCTCGCCATCTTCGACGCAAATTTTGAGTCAGCTAGCAGCTCTCGCACTAAAAGGATTCAGTTCGTCGGGCTCCAAATCGAACAGCTCCTGGCAGTTTTTCACATAGGTCCCTCGCATTTTGTTCTTTCCAAGCCGCAGTCCCCCCCCTCCGCCATGTGTCAGCTCCTCAGCTCCGCCCAGTCAGCACGCTGGCCCGCACGTCAGCCTCTGTGGCTAGCCTCCACCTTGGTACATAAAGTACCTAGAACTTTTCGAATTCAATAAAAATTTCAGAAAAAAGATAAATACAAATAAATCCATAACTTTCAAATGTTTGGAATTTGAATTCAAACCTTATATAAAAAATGTTTTGTTTTTGAATGTTAATTCAAATCTTTAGTCAAATATTTTCAAAACTAATTCCAACTAGTCAACCTTTGACTTTGACTCCATTTGACTAATTTTGACTTAAAAGTAAATTTAAATTCATAAATCCAAATAATACAAATAATATATGTTTTCAAATCATAAAAATATGAGGATTTCAAATATGCTATCCAAAATATATTTTGAACACTTTAAATTTCAAGTTGTTCCAAATTACAAGAAAATGCCCTTGGCCTTAATTAATTAATAACTTTTGATTTATAACTCCAAATTTGACAAATAATATGTCTAAAATGATTAGCTCGACGAGACCTTTCTGTTTATGCACTCCATATTCTGTTTTGCAGCATGCATCATATAAATATAATGTAAACAGAAACTTAATGGAGTATAAAACATGATTAAAACTCAATAAAAGGCTTTATTCTTGTATTCCACACCTCACCCATGCCATGCTACTTTATTGCCATGCAAATTGTGCATCATTCATCATGGCATGATTGTTTGCTTGTCGCATTTTATTCATATGCTTGTGCACTTTATTTATGTTGGCCCTTGTTTGTTTGGTTCTTCTTCGAATAGACGCTGAGCAGGGGATATATCAAGAAACCCAGGAGCACTACCCAGATCCTTCTCTCGCTTCAACTGAGCTGCCAGGAAAGCACTACCACATGCTTGCATACATATAGTACCTATTGCCTCTATCTTATTATTGCATCATTGAGTCGCGATTGCATTAAACTGAATCCCAAGTGTTGCATAGCCTTTACTTTTAAACCCCACCGAAGCTTGTTCTTCCATCCCATGAGCCATTACTACAGGAGTTGTTTGAGCCATGCGAGTCGTAGAATAGCATGTGTAGGGTATGTGAGTGTCTGATGGATAACGAGGTACCTAAACAACTTAACCTGAGTAGTATGGGATAACTAATGAAAGTGGCACCGGTGGGCAATATTTGCTATTTGGTTTTTCCTGCTCACTTGTGTCCCGTAGGACCCCGAGTACTTGATTCCTGTTCCTTGAATATTCGCGCTATCCACATCCGGGAGGATTATGGGACCCCCCTGCGCCAGAGCTTGATTCATTCTTATTTCTTGGGGCCACAAACTAGTTTGAGGTTTCATTTACTATCCTGTACTTATGCCATGCTTTACTGCTTTATTTACGATTGTGCGAGGAGCACCTGTACTATTTAGGATCGGGACACGATTCCGCGGTATCGACAAGCCCAGTCACACTTTCGGGTTCCTAGTCGTTTACAGCCATCCACCCAAACCTTGAGTCTGTCTCGGAGCCGGCCAGCTTCGTTGCGGGTATACTTAATGGGGTGGCCCCCTGAAATATTTCTGAATCTTGTGATTGCTTTGTCGTGAAAGCCTCGTTGGGTTTTGATTTGGTTTTTCCGAGGTTGATCGAGTGTGTGTTGCTATTTGTGCACCCCTGCAGGGTAAAACTTTCTAAAAGCCGTGTCCGCGGTTATGGACGACTTGGAGCACAGTTTCTCGATCATAGACAAGCATAACTAAAGTACCGCTTTAATTTGACTAAGTAACTGACTAGTAAATAGTGCAACACTCATGGAATGGTTAATAAAACTGCCAACGGATGGGGGTTGTTCGTCCGCTTCCTCGTTGGTAAGCGAGGAGGAGGATGGATCTATTAATATTACCGTTATAACTGTTGTTATCAATTCACGGACATCCGTCTATCTTTGGTTAGGCGGATGGTTAGCGAGTATCTATAGAATTGTTAGGGTTTATCTTTTGCTACAATTGCGTCACCCCAGGTTGTGTCCCCTTTAGAGGCATAAAGACTTGCTGAGTACCCCTAGGGTCTCACACGATAAATTATTTGATTCAGATGAACAGGTGCACTCAGGAGATGGATACTGGGTGGAGGAGACGAACGATGTGGGCAACGATCATTCGGTGTAGAGATTCCGGGAACGGGGATCCGTGAGATCTGTGGGCGGGATGTGTTTATTTATGGGGCATCTTATGCCGATTTGCTTCTTATCCGTACTCGGATCTTGTTTGCCACTTCCGCCTGATACTCTGATGTGTGATGTATGAGGAGATATCCTAAACTATATATATATAGGATATTTGGATCTTGCCGTATGGCGTTGCTATTTTTCCTCTTTTTTTTAGATGGAATGGCTCTGATGTACTGTTGTATGGTGGCTTGCATACATACTCATTTGTGTATGTAGTTGATCCCTTCGCCTGCCGATTACGCCGCCCGTCTTGTCCCGATGTTTGGAAATGGTTGGGACGGCCGAAGGGTCTACCTGTGAGTGGCATTTGGGCCCCACCGTACTATTTCAACCATTTCCGCTCATCCAGGCTTGTAACTAGGAGCGTAATTCACCGAGGTAGTTACAATGAGCTTGAAGACAATGGCCTCCGTGGTAGGCTCAATCTGGCGTCCGGGCTGGTTGACCTTGAAGCCCCAGAGGTCCTTCCTCTCAAACTTGGTGAGGGGAAGCACCATGATGGTAGGAAGAGGGAGATTGAGCAAAGTAGTAAGCTCAACGATACGAGGACCAAAGCGGGTAACCTGGAACTCCTCAACAGTGTTGATGGTAACAGTAGGCATCTATTTATAAGATATAAAAGTTAGAACAACACAATTCAAGATAAAACAAAAGACAAAACATCACATACATATCCTTGGAAATCAAATCACACAAGTCATAGCATACATGGATCCATTACAACAACCAAGGTTCAACTTATTCTAAAGCAACATTTTGGAAAATAAGGTGATAAGTGGTGGTCCAACTAACGAAGTACGTTTACAATCCTATCTCACTGGATCTGTTGGCTAACACAATGCTTCTAGAAGCAATCAGCCTATCTTGCTCACATGACTCCATCACTAAGTCTATAATGTCCCCTCTTAAGGTTTGGTTGGTAGCTTCCAACTCTTGGGTATGTTCCTTCTCTTTCTTTAGATCATTTTGGAGGTTGAGCATTCTGCACTTGACTCTATCACCAAGTTCTTTGATGGTCTTCCAAGCTGCATCCCTTGCTGATTCAAAGAATGTAGTGTGCACCACTGAATTGGTGAACATGCAGAATCCTTTTTCCTGATGGTTGTCTTCCTTGTTTTTATACAAGTGAAGTTGCACCCACCAGTATTCCACTCCTTCATCCATCACAGGAAAACCTTTGTACACAGTTGCACCTTGTATCTCTAATGCAACCATGAGGTCCTTGAGAGCCTTGGGGAATTCTGTCTCACACTCCAAAGTCATTGTCATGAGTGGTCCCTTCCTTATGGCTTCGTTGATGGAGTTCATCTACAATTAGACATGAGAAAGAAGATTAGAAAAGTTTACGATAAGAATAGACAAGTGTAGAAGTTGCTGAAAATTTTTCCTTAGTGGTTTTCCAATCCTAGGGTCATAATCCTACAGGCAAAACAGTGCTCTGATACCATCTGTAAGATCCCTCCTTTATAAAGGAAAAAGGATCCCTGTGATTGCAATGCTAGTCCCTGGATCATTGCTAGCATCCACAGTTTAAGATGAAGTACACAGACACAAAGGTCATTTATTACATCCATTCCAGAGATAAACGTAGTCCTTACAACTCCAAGGCCACAGGCCTAATACAAGAGTTTGAATAAGTAAATAAACAAAAGTCTTCATCTTCATGTGCCACAGGCAAACATGTTGAGTGTAGACTCATGACACCTAATCCTCATCAGAGTAACCTGCAACATCACAAGTTACAGCCACAGTGGGTCAATACTTTGGAATAGTATTGGCAAGTGATACCTTAGTAAAATTTTAAGTGGACCAGATACTATATGCAATTTTGGCTAAGTGTAGCTTGGCTTGCTTTGCTCAAAATAGGTTTTTCCTATTAGTTGAAATCACTAAGTTTTTCTTTGTCAAAACTTTTCCCAAGGAACCACCAATAGACATTGAGGTCCTTCACCCTTGTTCACCCACAAGTTTTTACTTAGAAATTGGGATGAGGAGATTCTTGATAGCTTCCATGCCTTGATGCTCAAGTTGTCCATTGCCATGAACTTGGCTAAGTACTTAGATTTTTCCATCTGCAGAGGTTGTGCACTTTCCCCACCAGACTTGGTTTCACCAAGACAGGACCTTTCAGAAGCCTTCCTTAGACCAAATGGACGCGCTCCAACCTATCATTCCCACTACCACCAACTGTCCAAATGGCTAAGTTCTAGCAACTTATGTGATCCAGGAAGAGCCCATATTGCCAAGTGGCTGCACTAGAAGCTTCTTAACACTTGGCCTCTAAAATCTCTTTGTTCCTAGGTGGCTTACCACAAGTGAGATACACAAGGTAAACCATAAAAATGGGCCTTGTGTAACCACTCAACATAAACCAAACCTTCCATTCCACCTAGGTGTTTCATTAACTTAGTTGTTTTATTAGGAAAAACATAAGTCCAAAGACTTAGAAATATTTTCATCATAGCATGTATATTTCACCAACCCTTGTTTTCTACTAGCTAGGCTAAGCATGGCATAGATAGTAACTTAACTTAGAAATTCCCTAGCATTGCTACAACTGCTAGGATTTCCCAACTTAGCATAAAAGCAAAATAAAGCATGCAAGTCTAACAAAAATATTTCTAATGCTTAGTAGAAAACATAGGAATGATAATATTCATGAAGTACCACTTGCCTTGGTAGTTGGGAGAGTAGCACTCCTCACAATCACAATCACTAGCACCAAAATATACACAAAGATTGGTAGCAACAAATTACACACAAAACATATACAATCAAAAATATATGCATGCATGCAAGATGGTGTATGATGATTTTTAAAATTCAACCAAGCAAGTAAACAGTACTGATTCACTAACAAGTTAAAAACTTGCCAAACCAAATTTATTTAACACTAAAAACAATTCCTAAACATTTCATATACTCAAATAAGCCCTACACATGTTTATGCAAAAAAAACCTTTTTAACAGAAGCTAAACATTAAACACATTGCATATTCTGAAAGAGCTTGCTCTCCTGATTCCAACGGTATAAAATTTGTCAAATTCTAATGTGGGGATCAAAAGTTATAGCCAAATCAAATTTGAACATAAATCAGATTCAAAATCCAGTTTTAATTCTAACCCTAGCCACGCGTCACGCTCTGATTGGCGTGTACCGTTTCGCGTCGGATCACGCTTCTGAGCCGCTGGATCTAACTTAATCGCGCGGCTCAGATCTAATCTTATCGCTTCGCTCGCGTTCTATCCTAACCGCACGATTTGGATCTAACGATCCTGAGCAGCCTGACCACCTAGTGGCGGCGCTAGCGGCGGCGACAGGCGGTGGCGCCTCTGTCAGTGGCGGAGCTAGCGTTCTAGGTCGCGCGGGAGAGGGAGAAGGGGTTTACCGGAATCGCAGAGGGTTGCTGATGCTCAAGGTGGCGGTGGTTCGGCAAGGGGCGCTCTAGAGTGGCCGAGGGAGCTCGTCGGAGTTGCGGGCGGCGTCGGGTGGTTGCAGACGGAGTTGTTGCCGACGCTCTGGTCCTTCCTAGCACCAACCAGAGGCATCAGTAGCTGCGCAAGGACAAGGCGAACCTAGTCGTATGCGAGAGAGGTCAAGGGGTGCTCAGTGCTTACCGCAATCGATCGCCAGAGAAGAAGAAGGCGTCGGGTGCTTGCAGTCATCGTCGTTGGCGAGTCTCCAGATGGTCCTAGCATGCACCAATAGGTTGAGAAGATGCGCATGGATGTTGTGATCATTCTGGCCAACTTAGACAGCAAGGGGCGACGGGGTCTTACCGGAATCGCACGCTGGAGGTCGTCGGAGGTGCGGCAGTGTTTGGCGAGTTGTGAGCAGCCTGGTGGCGTGGAGAGAAAATTGAGTGAGGGGAAATGGCCGCGGTGCAGAGGAGTTTAAGTTGGCAAGGGCTCGACAAGAAACGCCTGCAGAATCAATGGCAATTACGCCGCGGAATCAACGCCAGCAACGGCCAGTGCGACGTGTTCTTCGCGAGATTTGGGGAAGACGACGGTGACGTGGACGGGGCCCAGTTGTCTGCGAGAGAAACAGAGTGGGGGTGGGATCTTGGCGTCAGTCTCTCTGCGGGTTCGTCTGCGAGTGAGAAGGAGAGAGGGGGAACCCGGGTGGGCTAGCTGGGCTGGATCTGTTTTTGAAGTGTTTTGTTTGAAATGAAAAACATATTATCATGGATGCATGGATGAGATGCATGAGTTTGAAACATGATTTTAGGGATGTTACATATGATCAAAGCTTTTCTAGTAAAACAAAAATGTTTTAAATAACTAAATTACACTAACTTGGTTCCAATTGGAATTCCACTTTTATAAAAAGGACCAGTAGGTGTTTGAAATTTTTAGAACCTTGTTAGAAACAACTTTTTCAATAAAACAACCTTTGGCATGCTTGCATGCATTTCTTTGTTTATTGCTTTGTTTTGTTATTTTTGTGTGCTAGTTTTGAATGTGTGCTTTGCTTGATTGTATTGTAGTGAACTTTGAGGAGTGTGACATTTGCAAGATCAAGGAGAGTACCTAGATTTTATAATAAAAAGGCTAGTGATACTTTGGTAATCAAAAGTCCTATCTTTTTAATATTGCATTAGTAATATTTTTGTAGTGTGCATGATAGAACTATTATTTTTATATTACTATGCTATGCTAAACCTATAGTATCTACCTTGGTAGTATTTCCTAAAGATAGGAGACTTGGTAAGTTAGAATGCTTAGTCTAGCTATATAGATTTGTGGGTGGAAATTATGATATGTTGTCTTATGAAAATATAAGTATTTTTCGACTAATGAAAACAACTGATGTTAATGAAACACCTAGGTGGAAATGGGACTTCTATGGATTTATGTTGAGTGGTTACCCAGGGCCCATGTCTATGGTTTACCCTGTGTATCTCACTTGTGGATGGCCACCCAGGAACAAAGAGATTTGAGACATTCTTGTCGCAAAAGCTTCTAGTGCAGCCACATGGCATATGGGATCTTCCTTGACCAACTAAGTTGCAAGAACTCAGCCAGATGGACAGATGGTGGTAGTGATGATAGGATGGAACGCGTCCATGGTGGTCTGAGGGATTGCTTCTGAAAAGTCTCATCTCGATGCATGTCGAGTCTTGTGGAGAAAGTGCACCACCTCTCGAGAGGATAAACCTAATTACTTAGTCGTGTCCCCGGTTATGGACAATTTTGAGCATCAAGGTAATGAAGCAGGATCAAGAATCTCATCATTCTAATTTCTCTAAGTTAAAACTTGTTGGGTGAACAAGTGAAGCACCTAGTGTGTATCCAGTGTGCCATGTTTGATGAAGTGTTTTGAAAAGGAGAAAAACTATTTTAGAAAGGATAGGGAAAACTTATTTTATGCAAAGTCCAGCCAAAACTCCATTTAGCCATATCTTCATGTAGATGTTAGATTCTCTACAACAATGTGATATCACTTGCCAATACAATTCAAATGTATTGACCCTTGTGGTTGTAACTTATCATGTTGCAGGATTGCTTGCTGTTAGTGAAGTTTGTTGAGTAGGGATTACAAGTCTACAACCAACATGATTGCTTATGGCACATGAAGATGAAGGACTTCATGCTTTGTAGTTATCTGCTGCTCTGTAATAAGATAGCCATATGAGCTATGTAAGTTGTAATGAACTATTTTATTCCTGGTTATGAGTTGTAAGATGACCTTTGTTTCTTGATATTACATCTTAAACTGTGAGTGCTAGCTAATCGATCCAGGGACTAGCACTATAAACACAGGGACTTGTACCTTATTGGGTTCAGGCCTTTACAGAAATTCCCTAGAGGTTTCTCCATAAGATAAATAACATGATGGTTGAACAAATTACAGCGGGGCACCTGACAGATTGAGAATGCATAACAATGCATATACTAGACATCTTGATCTCTACGAGATTTGTTTGGGCATTACAACATAATACATATACCGTAATCCAACTGCATCTATGACTAATAATCCACCTTCAGGTTATCATCCGAACCCCTTCCAGTATTAAGTTGTAAGCAACAGATAATTGCATTAAATAAAGTGTGTAAAGTAAACAATACAATTGCCCTTGGACAAAGGATTGTTGTTTTCTCCCTAGTAGCAAAAGCACATCTACAACCTTAGAGATTGCTGTCACTTCCCCGGGTTACTAGAGGCATGAACCTACTATCGAGCATAAATACTCCCTCTTGGAGTTACAAGCATCTACTTGGCCAAAGTATCTACTAGCAACGGAGAGAATGCAAGATCACAAATAACATAGACATGATAGAATCAATAATCAATCTTACATAGTACTCAATATCCATCGGATCCCCGCAAGCACGACATGTAGCATTACAAATAGATGATCTTGATCATGAATGGATCTCACAAGATCTAAACATGATAGCACAAAGGAGGAGGAACAACCATCTAGCTAATGTATGGACCCATAGTCCAGGGGTGAACTACTCACGCATCACTTCGGTGGCTGGCATGGTGATGAATAAGGCCTCCGGGATGATCTCTCCCCTCCGACAGGGTGCCTGGAAGAGCTTTAGATCCCCCCGATCTAGGGACGATGGTGGCGGCGGCTACAGACTGTTTCGTGGATTTCTGATCTGGTCCTTAGGATTTCTGCCTCGGGGTTTTTATATAGGCGAAGTGGCAAGGTCAATGGATGCCCAAGGGGCCCACACCATAGGGTGGCGCGCCCTAGGGCGACCCCCGCCAGCCCTAGGTTTGGCCGCCTTGTGGCTCCACTTCATATCCCCTTCGTTCTTCGTGTCGTGTCTGGTAAAATATTGACTTTGGCTTTTGTTCCGTCCAATTACGAGAATATTTCTTTACTAGCTTTTCTGAAACCAAAAACAGCAGAAAACAGGCAACTGTCACTATGGCATATTGTTCATAGGTTAGTTCCAGAAAATGTATAAAAATGCCTCAAAGTGTAGACAAAACATAAGATAGTTGGTATAAAACAAGCATGGAGCATCAAAAATTATAGATACGTTTACGACGTATCAAGCATCCCCAAGCTTAACTCATGCTCGCCCTCGAGTAGGTAAGTGATAAAAAGAATAATTTTGAGGTGACATGCACCATCACAATCTTGATCAAAATATTGTAAAGCATTGATAGCTGGGATCATAGTACTCTAAACATGAGCATGAAAGGGTAGTTCTAACAATAAGACCACGCAACTAAGTTGTAACATGAAAGGTAACACAAACAAATATCATGAATAACAATGCATTGAAAGACATTTGTTTGTTTCACATATAGAAAACATAGCAAGAGTGGCATTCAGCTTGTCCTTCATGGAATAGCAAAATATAAATGCATAGGAAACCTTCAAAGTTCATAAGGGTGACTAGATACAAATAATTTAAGAATAAGCAATACCATGATTATGAATCAATCAATAAGTTTTGGGACAATGCACATTGAACTAAGATTGATAATTATGCTCTCTTAATTGGTGCATAAAGATAGAAGATGGAGACTCAACATAATGTAAAAAATAAAGGCCCTTCACAGGGGGAAGTAGGGATTTCAAGTTTCATAAAGAGCTTCCAAAAATTATGGTACTTACTAGCTTTCATCTCTCATTGCCCCTATCATAAACATCTTGAAGTGATTAAGGTTAAAGTGAGACAAATATGAGGTATATGCTTGACAGATCATAAGTTGAACATCTCATGTCCCTTGAGTACGAGAGTCATTCCTCATGCTACTCAACTTTACTCACAAGCAAGTTCTTATCATAAAGTATATGTGTATCATAGAGAACCACCAACGGGGTACCCCTTACCCCATGACACGGGAGCTATCCCATATCAAAATGACAAGGCAACAGACAATGAGCATCTCAGCGGTCTTTTTATTTACCATGAGTATGGTGCTTTTTCATTTTCTATATTTTTTCTGAAGATGCTTCATAGATTGCTCACTATGGTTATGCTGCAAGTTTCCACCATGATTAGGCATGGATTAGGCTAGCCGCCCAGGCGTTTTTCTAACACATATACAATACTCCATGGACTTGCAAGCTCCCCTTTTATTTTACACCGCCGACATTCACAAACAAAAGATCATGATATCAACTGGACAGATATGTACAAGTGTTGAAAGTGTTCCCCATGACAGCATGGTTCTGCTAACTCCCAACTTATAATTTGCAAGCATATAAGCAACATAGGTGGGCACAATGGTTCAAGTTTATTAAGTAAAAAAATAAAGTGTGCCATCAAGTTCATGAGAGCTTTAATCACTAATATTCACATAACAAGTTTAATTTGGAAGAAAGATAAACACATGAATATACTTGAAATGGCGTAACACACCATGCATAGGAGTTTAAAAGTGGAGACAAAGCATAAGATAGTTGTCACAAAACAAGCATGGAGCATCAAAAATTATAGATACGTTTACGACGTATCAAGGAGCAAGAGAGAAAAAAATCCTAGCATGCATACATTTCTTCTTATAAGAGGCTGACATAACATGGGGGATCCACCAGCCTATATAAATGTTGATCCATCGAGCAACGTTCTCAAGTTCAAAACAAGGAAGTGTGAGCGAGAAAAATTCCAGCATGCACATGTTTCTTTTAATGAGAGGCTGACATGGAGGACCTACCAGCCTATATAAATGGCTGATGCATCGAGCAACGTTTCCAAGTTCGAAACAAGGAGGCGCGAGCAAAAAAAATTCCATCATGCACATGTTTCTTCAAATGAGAGGATGACATATGAGACCAATATGCGTGAACAAACGACAGATTCGTCGAGCAACGCTATGTAGTTCAGAACAGGGTAGCGCTAGAGAAGAAGAATAAATTATATCATACACATGGTTCTTCTAATGTGAGGCTGACATAAGGGATCCACCAGCCTGAATAAATGGCTGGTCAAGAGAGCAACGCTATGTAGTTTGGAACATGTAGCGCTAGAGAATAAAAAATCCATCATACACATGATTCTTCTAATGAGAGTATGACATGTGGGGCCCAGCTTTGTGATTAAACGGTAGATTCTTCGAGCAACGATATCAAGTTCGGAACAGGGTAGCATGAACAAAAGAAAAAAATCATCATACACATACATTTTTAATGAGAGGCTGACATGGGGGACCCAGCAGCATGACAAAACGGCAGATAGATCGAGCAATATTATCGAGTTAAAATCAGGAAGGCACGAGCCAAGGAAAAAATTCCACCATACACACGATTCTTCTAGTGTGAGAATGACATGTGGAACACAGTAGCCTAACTAAACGTCAGATGCATCGAGCAACGCTATCAAGTTCGGTACAGGAAAGGAAAAATTCCATCATATACATGATTCTTCTAATGAGAGGATGACATGTGGGACGCAGCAGCTTCACTAAACAGAAGACGCATCGAACAACGTGGTCGAGTTCATATCAGGGAGGCACGGTCGAAACGTATGGTCCGCTAGAGTCACTGACGTACGGGACCCACACGCCTAAAAATAGTTTGGCGAGTCAACATCGCGCGAGAAACCAAAAATCTTGCTTCTGCCATGCGCCGGTCGAGATTCCTCCATCTTTTAGCGGTTTCATCATAGAAGATGGGTGTGAAACCGGGAAAAAAGTCTTTCATCAGCCATGGTCGAGCCAAGAAATTCATCGCGGAAGACGCACCTTCTACGACGATCGACAGGTCAAGTCGTTGCGGATGGAAACATTTCTTATAGTGTTTAGAATTCCCTGCGTCACCAAACCATGACACTCATCGTTATCAGCATCCAAGTCAAACACAGAGATATGGCCAAGAGCATAACAAAATAGAGCACCTATGACCAGCAAGCTGCCATTTGTCCAAATCCTCGCCACCCACCACCTCTTCTCCTCTCTTCCCCAGCTCCACTCGTCTGAGCGTTAACTCGCCAAGACCGTGCCGAACCCGACCCCTCTCTGGCAGGTCTGTCGGCCGGAGATGGCGAAGGGGAGGTGCCGGTGTAGTAGATAGGCTTAGTTGTAGGTTTCTCGGCCACGTGCCATTAGTTTGGAGTAGGGTTCTAGTTCCTTGTGGCCGGATCTGGTACTTCTTGTGTTGGCTTATTTTCGCTGTGCTCCGGCGGACGGAGGTGGCGGCGAGCTCCGCCAAGCCACACTACAAGAAATCTGGTGATACATGACCCTCCATATTGGTCACTGAAAGGTCATAGTTTTTAATTTATGACCTTTTGTGACCAAATACAGATGGTCAAAAGTTGAGCGTCACTAGTTAAACACCACGACCTTTTCTCTGAATTGGTCATAGATATCTATGACCAATATAGATGGTCACGGATTCTATAACCAACTGTATTGGTCACAGACTGTCTGCCCTGTCCACGTAGAAACCTACGTGGCCCATTCTACGTGGAAAATTTGTGACCAATTGAAAAGGTCATCAAACAAATTTAGCCCAATCCAGTTAGGTGTTTTATATGGGCCAAGCCCAACAATTCCAGCCTTTTTACCCAGCCTGCTTGCTATTTTCACTCCATTTCTATTAGGGTGTTGCTCTTTTATGGTTCATTTATTGTTTGGGCCTTACCTTTCTACAACTGTTGGGGAGGTAACCCCGGATAGGGTAAAGACGGGGAAAGACGAAGAGATTATCCCCCGTCCAGTTTCCGAGTTATATTTCAGGCCGGCCGAGTCTTGTAAAGGTCGGCCAAGATAGGAAGAGGCACGACCGCAGCAATAACGACAAAACCCTATCGGGCCGAGGTAAGTAGTAACTCGGCCAGGACGGCTCCTATGACTCTGATGCAGGTGAAGGACAGGCCGAGTTACACGAGGAAGGGCCGAATCATACGAAGCTTGCAGGAGAAGGAGAAGCCCAAAGTCAAACCCCAGTCTTGGAATCTGGGCAGAGCCAAAGACTAAAGACAAATGTGCAGAGCGTCAGAGGGGCAGAAGGAGGTCACGGAGGTGACGGTCCAGAAGCCCGAGGCACGCAGGAGGGGCCCTCTGGAAACTTGCCGCAGTAAGAAGGGGGACAGGGAAAGCGGCGCACCGAACTACTATTTTGGGACAAGCATATTCCACGAATATGCTTGCCTCGTCAGCCCTAAGGGCACCCAAGGTACCCCTTTATAAAGGGAGGGATGGATCCTGAGAGAAGAAAGATTGAGGAGGCACCGTTAGGCTGGGGAGATTCACATTGTCCCCCTGTAAACAGCTCAAGGAGCACTTGTAACTCATCAAGAGAGAAATAAAGTTCATCACTTTGGCAGCTTGAGTGTAAAGACAGTTGCATCTTCCCTCCCCAGATCCCACTAGCATCCATTGGCCCCGAACTTTAGCCTACCCATGGCATCTGCCGTGCCACCACCACGACAGTTGGCGCCCACCTTGGGGCCAGTAGCGGTGCTAGCTGGAGTTGTGATCCGGACGGGAAACTTCATCGACACCGGCGAGCGCGTTGTTTCTGGCTTGGTCGAGAGACTTGGTCTCTGCGACTATGTCAGAGACAATGCAGGGAGCTTCAGGGGGAGCCCCCCCCCCCCCCGCGCAACGGGATCTTCATCGGCCTGGGCGACCACAAGATCTACGTCGGCGTCGACGTCACTGATGTTTATCCTCACCAGGTTGTTGTTGCAGGGGAACCACCTCGAAGCACGGCAAGTTGTCCATCAGGAGAGCATCTGGCAGGCAGCGTCGAGGTGATGGTCGCAGCAGGGACTCAAGCAGGAGCAGCGTTGGCCGGGGCAAGCAGAGAACCCGCCGCAGATGCACAGGGTCCGCCCAAGCAGACCGCACTGCAAACCGCCGAGGTGATTCCGCCAGTGACAAGCCCGGCCGAGCTACACGACACCACCCCAAAGGCACCAAGAGTGAGAGGACCACCTCTGGAAAGACCAGAGAACATCCTTCAGGCAACAATAGAGAACTTAACCACACCTGTAGCGCCGATACTTGATCCGGCAAATGCTCAGGCAGAATTAGAGAAAACCAGGCAAAAGGTGCTGGTAGAGGCTAAAAAAGTATCAGCCCTGCGGGAGTCCTTGAATAGGACACTGAGAGAGTATGCGAAAGCTAATAAGCTTGATGTCGCACCCGAGAAGGTGGACGAACTGAGATTAAGAGGAAAGAACCTCATGAATGATATTAACAAAGAGCATGAAGCTCACATAGCCGAATCAGGCGATTTGGGTTTGCCGAGTCTGATGCCATGAAAAACACGAGGCGGCAAATGCATGAGCATTGGAATTAGAGGGGCTAACAGGGGAAGCTCGGCAGAAGCAACAAGAAAGAGTGAATGAGCTGGTGCGCATCGCGAACCAGCAAAATGAGGAAATGCTCAGAGCCAACCCGGCAAGACCAGGGGCTTCACGGATGGTTCATTCGGCAGGGGCAGCACCTGCTTTATCCGCAGCAGCGGCATCTTCACCCGGAAACCAGGCTAGAAAAGAAAAGGCAGTAACCTCAGGGAAGAGGGACAAACAAATTGTTCCATATAACCCAGCAATAGCTGGAAGGGTGAATGAGAACAGAGGCAATGCAAGCCGAGGTAATAGTGGGGAGAGAAACCACGGCCGCATGGAAAAGGACGGCGGCGGCCGAGGTAATGGGGAGCATGGCAGGAAAGAACCTGCAAGAGACAATCATGAAAACCAAATCCCGGCCGAGGTGAGAAGAGAAGTGTCGCTCAACCCGCAACCAAGACATGAGCCTCGGCAGGAAAGAGAAGTGAGGCCAGCTCGCTACAATCAGATGAATGAAAGATATAACGATGGATATTCCGAGGTAGAAAACGCAAACCAGGGCGGGAACAATCACTATGGGATGCAGGATAGAATCTGTCTGAGATCTCGCCAAATGATGCAAGACTAAAGCTGGATCGGCTGTACCGGTCCGAGCTATTGGAAGAGCAAGGTCCACCAGGTCCGGCATGTTTTGGACCACGGATCATGGGCGAACCCCCAGTGCCGAATTTTCAGTTGGCAAGAGGCACGAAAACGTACAATGGAAGTACCAAACCACAAGACTGGTTAATTGATTATGCCACCGCTGTGAAGATAGCGAATGGCAATCTGAGATGGGCTGTGCGGTATGTCCCACAGATGTTGGAAGGACCAGCCAGGGTATGGTTGAATAATCAACCAGCTGGCAGCATCAACTGCTGGTTAGACTTCGAAGAGATGTTCGTTAGCAACTTTACCAGCACATACAAGAGACCGAATAGACCACAGCAGCTAGCCATGTGCAAGCAGAGGCCGAATGAAACAGATAGAGAGTTTTTAACTCGATGGTGTAACCTGAGAAACTCATGTGAGGGAGTTATCGAATCGCAAGCGATCGCTTGGTTCGCGCAAGGCTGCCGTTATGGCAGCGTCGTAACAACGCCTGCAGAGATATGCCAACCACACTGGCAGAAACTATCAGAATAGCGGACTCCTATGCATTGGGTGACCCAACCCAGCCAGAGCTAATGTCGGCGGATCATCGTGAGCAACAAGACCAGTACGCCAGAGAGTTGGCCGGGTCATCTAGGCGTGATTTCAGAGGAAGAAGAAGAGAAGAAAGGCCGGATTATAGGTATAATTCGGCCCAGGTGGCGGCTGTAGCGCAAGATCAGCCGAGTCACGGAGCAACTCAACGACAGAAAAATGGACCTCAACAGTGGACATCAAGAAATGACGGAAAGAGGCAATGGACCCCAGAGCAAAAGAAGCAATGGCAAGAGAAGCCGAAGTATACGTTCGAATCCATGTTGGATCAGCCATGTAAATTTCACACATCAAACCCATCTAGACCGGCCAATCATACAACCCGGCAATGCGCCTGGATGAAAAATGCGATGGGAAACCCGGCAGGAGTTCAGGCTCCCCATCAGGTGCAACAGCAGCACTAGCCGCAGTTAACTGGAGCAAACACACAGCAACTGATGCTACCGCCCCCTCCACCGAGGTATGATAACTCGGATCGGAGGGATGCAGTGCATCAAGTAATGAACCAGGGGCAGGACGGAAGAATAAATCCGGCATACGCTGGACATAATGATTACAGGGAACATCACCAGTCTTACTGTGTGTTCACGACAGAACAGCAGGACAAGCAAAGCGTGCAGCGCCGGCATATGGAAGTGAATGCAGTCGTACCGGCAGTGCCAAGATTCCAGCCATGGTCTGATCAGGAGGTGACTTGGAGCATGAAAGACCACCCCAGAATAATGCCGAGTCCAGGATCATACGCACTTGTGTTGGATCCGACGTTTGTGGGACCAAGCATCAATGTGAAATTCTCAAAAGTACTCATCGACAACGGAAGCAGTATCAACATCATGTACAAAGATACCATGCATAAGCTCGGAATATCACAGAATATGCTTCAGTCCACGAGGACAACTTTCCATGGGATAGTGCCAGGGCTTTCATGTGAGCCCATCGGTAAAGTCCGAGTGGACGTATTATTCGGTACAAGAGATAACTGCAGAGCAGAAAATTTAGAATTTGAGGTGGTCGATCTGGAAAGTTGTTATCATGCTCTGCTCGGACGGCCCGCACTGGCCAAATTCATGAGCAGCTGTCATATAGGTTATCTAAAGATGAAGTTACCCGGACCACAAGGGGTGATAACAGTCGCAGGAGATTACAAGAAATCGATGGAGTGTGCCTCGGCCGGGTCAAATTTGGCCGAGTCATTGGTTATAGCAAGAGAAAAGAAAAGGATTCAGGAGGTAGCAGCCCTCGCACAGTCAGCACAGTTAAGCATGCCGGCACTGTCCAACCCTCATGGCAGTGTTTCTTTTCAACCAAACAAAGAGACGAAAAAATTTCAGATTGATGAGCAATTCCCAGAGCGCACTGTTACTATTGGTGCAGGCCTTGACGCTAAATAGGAAGGCGAGCTCACCAACTTCCTCCGTGAGAATCGGGACATATTTGCATGGTCAACTCAAGATCTGCAAGGTGTGCCGAGGGAGTTGGCTGAGCACTCTTTAAACGCGTGCCGTGAGCACGGCCGGTGAAGCAACCTCTCCGCCGCTTCGCCGAAGACAGGAGAAAAGTAATAGGGGATGAAATAGCCCGGCTTCTCGCCGCCGGGTTCATCATGGAAGTGCTATATCCGGATTGGCTATCAAATCCGGTGCTAGTAGAAAAGAAGAAAGATGACCCCAATGTAGCCATCGTGTGGCGAATGTGTATCGACTACACGAACCTGAACAAGGCGTGTCCGAAAGATCCTTTTCCTTTGCCTAGAATAGACCAAGTCATTTACTCGACCGCGGGCTGTGAGCTGTTGTCATTTGTAGACGCGTATTCTGGTTTCCACCAGATACCGTTAAATCCGGCCGATCAAATAAAGACTGCATTTATCACCCCGTACGGGGCTTATTGTTATCGCACAATGCCATTCGGCCTGAGAAATGCAGGAGCTACGTATCAAAGATGCATGCAAAAGTGCCTACATGATCAGATAGGAAAAAATGTACAAGTATATGTGGATGACGTAGTCATCAAAACTAAGGAGAGCAAGACCTTGCTAGAAGATATACGGCAAACTTTCGCGAACCTGAGAAGGTTCCGAATGAAACTTAATCCGGAGAAGTGCACATTTGGCGTGCCGGCTGGAAAGTTACTCGGTTTCCTTGTGTCCAGCCGAGGTATCGAGGCTAATCCAACGAAGATCAGAGCAATAGAAAGAATGGAACTGCCGAGATGCTTGAACGATGTACAAAAATTCACGGGCTGCCTAGCCTCGCTTAGTCGATTTGTATGTCGGCTAGGAGAAAAGGCACTGCCACTTTATCAGCTAATGAGAAAGTCGGACAAATTCAGTTGGACTCCCCAGGCGGACCTAGCATTTCATGAGTTGAAAAAGATGCTAGCTACGGCACCAATTTTAGCTTCTCCATTATCGAAAGAACCTATGCTGCTCTATGTAGCGGCTACCAATCGAGTAGTTAGTACTGTGGTAGTAGTGGAACGACTTGAAGAGGGCAAGTCAGTTCAGAGGCCAGTATATTATCTGAGTGAAGTATTATCCACTTCAAAGCAGAATTATCCGCACTATCAGAAGATGGCTTATGGAGTATATCTGTCGGCAAAAAAGCTTAAGCATTACTTTGAAGAGCACCCCATCAAAGTAATCTGTGAGGCAACCATAGCCGACATATTGAACAACAAAGATGCAAGTGGCCGAATAGCAAAATGGGCGATCGAGTTATCACCGTATGCTCCACAATTTGATAGAAGAGATGCGATCAAATCTCAGGCTGTCGCCGACTTTCTTGTAGACTGGGCCGAGGTGCAATACGAACCACCACTGCCAGATCCAAATTACTGGACAATGCATTTTGATGGTTCCAAACTAAGGAACGGTTTGGGAGCAGGAATAGTGCTAACCTCGCCTAAAAGGGATCAGTTGAAATATGTACTGCAAATACATTTTGCCGCATCCAACAATGTAGCTGAATATGAAGCACTAGTTCATGGATTGAAAGTGGCAAAAGAAATTGGTATTCGCCGAATCCTATGCTACGGTGACTCGGATCTAGTAGTACAGCAAGTATCGGGCAGTTGGGATGCATTAGATGCCAATATGGCGTTATACAGATTCCATGTGCAAAAGATAAGTGGATATTTTGAGGGATGTGAATTCCACCACATACCACGAGCAGAAAACGACGCTGCTGATGCATTGTCAAAGTTAGGATCAACCCGGCAATCAATTCCACCAGGTATTGCCCTGGAACACCTCAGGAAACCATCAACAAACCCATCACCAGAATCCGAATCAATCTTTATCCCAGCAACCTCTGCAGAGAATCATATGCCAATGGAGATAGATCCGCAGAAAGATTCAGAATCCTTAAAGAGAGGGACAGCCGAGGTAATAGCAATCATGGAGAAAGCCGAGGTATATACGTCGACGGAAAACATGGAGATAGACAGTGGGATCACTGCAGAAAGAGTAACGCCGATATGGGCGCAATCAATATTCGTCTACCTAAAAGACGCAGTATTGCCGAGTAACGAAATAATAGCCAGACAAACCATCAGAAGAGCAAAAGCCTATACAATCATAAACAATGAGTTATATAAGAGAAGTGTAACAAACATATTGCAAAAATGCGTGAGCTCCGCAGAAGGTCAGGAAATCCTTCTGGACATACACCAAGGAGAATGTGGGCACCATGCCTCATCTCGCGCTTTAGTAGCCAAGGCTTTCAGGCATGGATTTTACTGGCCAACGGCATTAAAAGAGGCAGAAGAATTGGTTAAGAAGTGCAATGGGTGTCAGAGATATGCAACCAGAATACATATGCCGTCGGCCGAGTTAAAAACAATACCCATCACTTGGCCATTTTCTGTATGGGGTTTAGACATGGTGGGACCTTTTAAGCCGGCGAGAGGAGGAATGACCCACATCTTGGTTATGGTAGACAAGTTCACAAAGTGGATTGAAGTAAAACCAATCAAAAAGTGTGATGGGCAAACAGCAGTGAAATTTCTCAAGGATATCATCTTGAGATACGGATACCCACATAGCATTATTACGGATAATGGCACAAACTTTGCAGAAGGAGCTTTCGCTAGGTTTTGCCGAGAGAAGCACATAAGACTAGATATTGCCTCGGTGGCTCACCCAGCGTCCAATGGACAGGTGGAAAGGTCTAATGGACTAGTGCTATCAGGAATAAAACCACGACTTGTTGAACCTTTGCAGAGGTCGGCAGGATGTTGGATCGAAGAAATCCCAGCCGTGTTATGGAGCCTTCGCACTACTCCGAATAGGTCAACAGGTTACACTCCATTTTTTCTGGTGTATGGGGCAGAGGCCGTGCTCCCAACCGACATAATATATGACTCGCCAAGAGTTGCCCAGTACACAACCTCGGAGACAAATGAGATAGCTCGGCAAGATGCTGTAGACCTGTTGGAAGAAGCCAGAGAGCTGACATTGTCACGATCGGCTATTTATCAACAGAACTTACGACGGTATCATAGCAAGAAAGTGAATCCAAGAGTATTCAAAGAAGGAGATTTGGTCCTCCGACTAGTGCAACGCACGGCCGGCATGCACAAGTTGTCACCCCCATGGGAAGGACCATTTATTGTGAACAAAGCATTGCACAACGATGCATATTATCTGATCGACGCCCAGTCCCCTGGAGAGAACAAGGCAGACAAAGCTGGTGAAGAAACGAAGCGCCCCTGGAATGTGGCTTTACTTCGGCCATTCTACTCGTAGCACTGTATCTCAAGGTCAAAGTCCAATTATATGTTTGAACCTCGGCACCCAGAGTAGTCACTCGGGGACTGCCATAGGTTACGTGATTTCGTATTATGTGTTTGAACCTCGGCACACAGAGTAGTCACTCGGGGACTGTCATATATTATGTGATTTTGTATTATATGTTTGAACCTCGGCATCCAGAGTAGTCACTCGGGGACTGCCATATATTATGTGATTTTGTATTATATGTTTGAACCTCGGCACCCAGAGCAATGACTCGGGGACTACAATGTGTTATCCGAATTTAGCGTCAAATTGGTACTTCAGTACCCTGAGCGGTAGCCCGGGGACATCTATATGTTATTTTCACTTTATACTGTGCACTGCACGTCGACATCCAGAGCAGTAGCTCGGCGACCGGTGTATGATATTTCCATTTTTGTCCTATATGCCATATGTGATGCTTTGACGTTTAGAACAATGCCAAAGTAATGGTTAGCTTTCTAATAGAAAGAAGCATCAAAACTTTTGGGCTCAAAATACAAATAGCAAAAATTTCGTGCAAAATTGGAAACCCATACCCAGAGCAAAGGGCTAAAACTAAAAAACACGAAGCCAGACGCACATCCCAAAAGGGAAAATATCAAACAATCAAAGCCAGAATTCGGATAGGCGAGATCATGAAAAGGACACGATAGCATCCACAAGCGTATATATCCCGGAAGCATACAGCAAAAGAAAAGTGTCATTACACAAAGCGCACAGAGGTTTTACGCACATTATACGCCTGGCATACCAAGGAGAAAAGCAAATTTAAAGATCCTTGGCGGAGGAGGCAGTGACTGGGTCAGGAACTGGGCAGTCCGAGGTAGGAGTTGCTTCAGCAGAGGTCGCCTCACCTTCCGCTGAACCAGGCACGACTTCGGCAGAAACCCGAAGCTGTTGAGGAGCGTCGATGCGTGCGAGGAGTGCCAGACTTTGGAAGAGGATCGTGCATCACCGTTGCCGTCCGAGCTTGAACTGGAGTCGCCAGTGGAGGCAGAATCATTGTCCGATGCGTCCTCTACTGCAACCTCGTCCTCCGGGTTCGGCAGGAAACTCGGACCTTCAATCCAGGTATGCACGTCGGCATACTCAACAAGCTGAAAGGCACGAGCTTGCCGAAGAGCAACAAAGGCGGGGTCTTCAACCCAGCGGGAGCCTGTGCGCAAGTTCCTCAGGATATCAAGGGAGATGTCTTCATACCAGGACATAATAACAGTAAGGGCCATATCCGCGCCTGCCCGCCCGGCTGATTCCCTCCAAAGACTTAGCTGTTTTTCAGATTCGTTCAATCTGGTCACCAGCAACTCGATCTCGCTGATATCAGGTGTCCCAGAAGTATTCGGCCAGAGAGCATGATAAGCTCGGATAGCGGCTAGTACCAAGTCCCTGCCCATAACTTTCATCGGACCAAGGGCAGCGCCCACAGCGACCAAGAAATCTTCTATTTCATACTCAAAGTCCGTGTCAGCAGGGAGACCTCGGCGCGCACGAGCAGCAAGGACTGCCTTAGAGCTCACAGGCTTAGCTTCTGGGAAATGACCTGCATGAAACTCGAACGCGTCAGGAAATAGCAAAGACGGAGAAAAACATAAGCCAGCCATGATAAGAAACTTACAATGAATATAACGCAACATGATCTGGAGGTCTTTAGCCCAAATACCCTTGCTCTTCTCAAAAGAAGCAATTTCCTCGCCCATTCCCCGAGTCTTTAACTCGGCAGCGTCCAGGAGCTCCTTATTCTTCTATAGCTCTAAAGACAGCCGATTCTTCTCTTCAGAAAATTCCTGGTCGATTTTTTCTAGCTCGGATTTCTGAGAAAGCTTAAGGGCCTCCACCTCGGCGCTCAGGCGAGCTATCTCATCATCTTTCTCTTTTAGCAGCGCCGAATGAGCGACACCTTCATCTAAAAAACGCAACGTCACGTCAGACATCGGCGTGCAATACAAAGGGTTTGTATCTCGACCTTGCCAAGGCCAAGTAAAGTAAAAGAAACTAGATGCATGTTTCAGAGAGGAATAAATACAGAGGTAGAGAAAAAACTGACCTTCCAATTTCTTGACCTTTTTCTCAAGATGGATGTTCAAGTTATTAATATCACCTATTAACGCATAAAGTAAATTGGCATTACAAATACGAAATAATGACAATATCAGAAGTAGCAAGGAGAACGGTCGAATTACCCGTCTTTTTCACAACAGGGAGAACCTTCTCATATTTCTCTTGCAACTTCCTGTGCGAGAAAAGCAGTCGCTGGAATTCGGCAGTTCGCCGATCATGAGCAATCTGAGCAATAGAGCAAACAATAAGTGGCTGGATATTCAAAGCTACAGCAGATCCGAGTTAAGCAAGAGCTTGACCCAGATCTAGGTGGCTGGATATTCAAAGCTACAGCAGATCCGAGTTAAGCAAGAGCTTGACCCAGATCTAAGTGCCTGGATATTCAAAGCTACAGCAGATCCGAGTTAAGCAAGAGCTTGACCCAGATCTAAGTGGCTGGATATTCGAAGTTACAGCAGATCCGAGTTAAGCAAGAGCTTGACCCAGATCTAGGTGGCTGGATATTCAAAGCTACAGCAGATCCGAGTTAAGCAAGAGCTTGACCCGGATCTAAGTGGCTGGATATTCAAAGCTACAGCAGATCCGAGTTAAGCAAGAGCTTGACCCGGATCTAAGTGGCTGGATATTCAAAGCTACAGCAGATCCGAATTAAGCAAGAGCTTGACCTGGATCTAGGTGGCTGGATATTCGAAGTTACAGTGGACCCGAGCTAAGCAAGAGCTTAACTCAAGTCAAGATGGCTGAATGTTCAGAGCCACAGCGGATCTAAGTTAAACAAGGACTTAACCCGGACCTAGGAGACTGGATACCTCAAGGAGCAGCTAGACGCTTAGCAAAGTATAAGATAAGTCTACCCGGAGAATAAATCCGAACACTACACTAAGCTGGGTTGGATACAGCAGGATAAAAACTTCCAAGCGATTAACAAGTTACTCACTTTCAAGTTTCGGGGACTAGTGCATATATATGAATAGTCAAAACACCAAGACAGAATATTTACCTCGTTCATCTTGTTACTGTCCAAAACAATCTTGGCAGCTTGATCCAAACGGCTGCTGATGTCGGAAAGCTGAAAGGGCTGATTAATGGGATTACCCTCAAATTGATCAGCCGCATTCCAGTTATTGGCATACTACACCAGCGAGCCGAGGCTTTTCCCACTAGACGTCCGGGTTAAGACTTTACCCCGGACATGCTCTGTAACCACGGCAACAGCAGGACTCTTATGAAGAGCAAGTTGAGAGCTAGCGGTCGAGGTAACAGGAGCTTTGGTGGGAGCAATCCCTTTGCGCAACACGTCGGCAATATTAGGCTGGGAAGAGCCAGCAAGGCCTTTTTGAGAGATGGAGACTTTGGTGGAAACGATCTTCTTTGCCTTAGAGGTACCAACAGGAGCCGATACCTCGGTAATAGGAGCAGCAGGGGTCACGGTCGGAGGAGGCGCCGAAGTAACGACCTTCTCGGCCGGGGATGGAGCTGCTGTGGAGAGTACTGGAGCAGGTTGAGGCTCAGAAAAAGCGCTGGGGCGTGCAAGAGGGGCAGCGGGGTCAACGGAGACCTCGGGAGGCCGAGTAGAATCGATGTCGGCAAGAGGAGGTTCAGGCAAATTACTATGAGGGGGAGACGGATTCAGAGCAGGAGAAGCCGAACGGGCAGGACTAGGAAGCCTAGTATCATCAACAGGCGGAGGAAGCGGCCGACTAACAGGGCTGGTCATACTGGGACCGCCAGGTTTGACGGAAAGAGGAGCGCTGCAAAAGCAAAAAGGAAAAAGAACGTAAGCTTGGAAAGCAAAAAAGAGAGGAACGAGAAATACGGGGAGATAGAGATTACCCAGCAACGCCTGGCATGGTTTTGCGACGAGGAGGATTCGGTGCAGGTTTCTTTATTCGTTTCCTGGGAGCCGCGTCCGAGGCACCAGCAGGAGCCCTACGTTTCCCCAAAGTAGCTGGGGGCCGCGAATCAAGAGGCTCGGCGTCATGAACCTGACCGGCCGGATTAGCTGGGAAAGCAGAAGCCGGAAATGCATAAGAAATAGGCATTGCGGCGACTACCTCAAGGACTTGAACCTCGTCCGAATCACCTTCCTCTTCGTGGGCCGAACTCTTGCCACGAGCGCGGGTCGGAGCGGAATCCGACTTAGGGACGAATTCCTCGGAGTCCGGCTCCCCAACATCCGGAGTACTCCGATCAGCAGTCCACGGGAGCGATAAGACCTCCGCATCCTCCTCCTTCTGCTTCGCAAACCGCTGTGAGGCGAGAAAGGAAATGTTAATCCAGAGAATTGAGAAAATAAGAATAGATCAAAGCATGAACGGTTAAACTTACTGCAGGAGGAGGATGCTCGCGAGTATACGGCTTTAATCCCCAGGTCCAATCTTCGGGCATCTCTGTCTTGAAAATAGCTTGGACGCGCTTGTAGACGAGGTAGTTGTCCAACTCGACAGTCGAGACTCGATTGGGATCCAGTGGACCACTCATATAACAAAGTTTATGAGTCCTTTTCTGGAGCGGGCAGATTCGGCTACTGATGAAAGTAGCCATCAAGTCCTCACCGGTTAATCCGGCCCGTATCAGCTCCTTGAGCCGAGTCTCGAAGAGCTCGGCAACCACGAGACCTCTCCTTGGATTGTAGGTCCAATTCACCTTGGAGGGCGGGCCAATGGAGAAAGCAGGGAGCCGAATCTTATCTTCAGTTCCTCTATTCTTGACATAGAAAAAAGATCTGTGCCATTTCTTGAACGACTCTAACCCAGTGACGCGGGGAAACACAGATTGCCTCCGAGGTGTGATAGAGGCCGCCCCGCACTGAGTGAGCAATTTCTCGGAGGGATGCAGAGATTTATCAGGGACGACATTAGACCGAATTTGAAAGAACTTCGACCAGATGTGCACCGATGGCCAAAGGCCGAAGTAACCCTCTGAAGCAGAAACGAATGCAGAGAGAGAAGCGATAGCATTCGCAGGGAGATGATGCGGCTGGAGGCCGAAGTAATCAAGAAAGTCTCTCGCGAAATCGCTGAGAGGGAGACCAAAACCACGGGAGAAGTGCGACATAAAGACGACGAACTCACCCTCCCTGACTTCAGGAGATAACTCGTCACCGGGTAAACGACAAGAGACCTCGGCGGGGATCCTACGAGTTCGAATAAGCCACTCAATTTCCCGCCGAGTAACTGAAGAACCCTGCCACGAGCCTCGCTCGGGCCCAGAGACAGCGTCGTCTTCCTCTACCATGGCGCCGCTAACGGAACTAGACATGACCTCGCCGGAAAGATCGTCGGAGAAGAAGCTGACGGCGGAAGAAAACTTAGAGCTACGAGGCCCCGTCGCGGTTCTACGCGACAGCGGCGGCGGAGAAGTTATGGAACCGCGGTGCGAAAAAGAAAAGGAAACAAGGAGATCTAGGGGAGACCAAGACGGTGAAACCAAGGGAAACTCACCGGAGGTGACACCGGGGCTAATGAGCGCGGTTAACGCTGGCCGAGCGCGCGGCGGAACCGTCGCAGTCAGAAGCGGTGAGGGATGTGCGGCGGCGGAGCTGCAAGCAAGCGCGAGGAAGCGAGGAAGAAGAAGGTGCGGGCAAGCGATTGGGGGAAAGTGAGACCCCCAAGAGCCGCGCCCCCCTTTTTGTAACCAACGCTCCTGCGCGGAACTTGGATCGTGCGTGCGGTTGCAGATCGTGTAGACGGTGGGTGATGCACCTACGCACGACGCTGAGTGGAACCACACCAGGGGCCGCACAACAGCATAGAGGGCCACGATCCCCAAGGAGACGGTTCACGAGGCGTCGCAGCGCAGGCGCGTCAGGCGCAGAGTTAACTGTAGCCTGACAATAAATAGAAAGGAGGAACAGAAAACTAGAAAATCAATGATGGGAATGACACATAGGACGAGGCGTACGAGAGAAGGAACGGGCATACCCCGAACTGAGAAGGAATGACTCAGAAACAGGACAGAAGGAGAATGATGAAACTGATATGACCCGGCCGAAGTTATCAGCAGGGCCATATCAGCTTCGGGGACTAATGTTGGGGAGGTAACCCCGGATAGGGTAAAGACGGGGAAAGACGAAGAGATTATCCCCCGTCCAGTTTCCGAGTTATATTTCAGGCCGGCCGAGTCTTGTAAAGGTCGGCCAAGATAGGAAGAGGCACGACCGCAGCAATAACGACAAAACCCTACCGGGTCGAGGTAAGTAGTAACTCGGCCAGGACGGCTCCTATGACTCTGATGCAGGTGAAGGACAGGCCGAGTTACACGAGGAAGGGCCGAATCATACGAAGCTTGCAGGAGAAGGAGAAGCCCAAAGTCAAACCCCAGTCTTGGAATCTGGGCAGAGCCAAAGACTAAAGACAAATGTGCAGAGCGTCAGAGGGGCAGAAGGAGGTCACGGAGGTGACGGTCCAGAAGCCCGAGGCACGCAGGAGGGGCCCTCTGGAAACTTGCCGCAGTAAGAAGGGGGACAGGGAAAGCGGCGCACCGAACTACTATTTTGGGACAAGCATATTCCACGAATATGCTTGCCTCGTCAGCCCTAAGGGCACCCAAGGTACCCCTTTATAAAGGGAGGGATGGATCCTGAGAGAAGAAAGATTGAGGAGGCACCGTTAGGCTGGGGAGATTCACATTGTCCCCCTGTAAACAGCTCAAGGAGCACTTGTAACTCATCAAGAGAGAAATAAAGTTCATCACTTTGGCAGCTTGAGTGTAAAGACAGTTGCATCTTCCCTCCCCAGATCCCACTAGCATCCATTGGCCCCGAACTTTAGCCTACCCATGGCATCTGTCGTGCCACCACCACGACAACAACCCATTTTCAGCAGATTTGGTTCCAATGTGGTCTTTTTGAGCCCAAAAGGTACACTGTTTGGCCTCGCTGGTCAGTCTTTTTAGGCCCACTTGCCAGATTTCAATATTCTATATCTTTACAATAAATTGCCAATATTTCATTCACACAATAGAGAACATATTTTATTTCATAAATATTAGCTCTAAAAGTACGCCATGTTGATTTACATAAAATAGATGCCTAGGATAAAATCAAATGGAAATGGTACAACACAGGTTGCAGCTATACGTTGCAACACAATGGCACATGCCATACATAACCAGGACCTGCATATCAATGGCAGATGCCCAGGTCAAGCATTGCACACTCTACAATCTTCTAGGATATACATCAATAAGAAATAAAAAGAAAGAAGCACGTACATTTGGCCCGGTACCAACAGCACTTCTGCCCTTTGCGACAAGCACATGAATCTGCTCCACTGACTGCCATCGGTTGAATAGCTCGGCTCATTTATCACCTACAAGACAACAGAGATAGAAAGATTCAGCTATAATGGCACAAGAAACTACAGCTTGATACACAGCCTAAACATTCCACCATCCTATTGCTCGTACACAATCTAAACTTTCCTAAGCATGTATAAGCCAACTTAGACTATATATGTCGATAGCAGCAGCCTCTATAACAACATTGTAAGTACATCATGGTAATTATATAGTGTGTATATTCTGATGTAATATGAACTCCAAGTGTAAATAGAAATATCTCGTAAAACATCTGATATGAGTGCTTCGCTACCAAAATAGTTGAAATTCAAAACATACAAAGCTCACATAAACACAGAACCTCTCCAAAATAAAGGTTCTTCTAAACCATGTCAATGTCAAAGGATTAAGCTAAGCTCCAGATTGAATAGCAATGTAAGAAAACATGGTTTAAGCTTACAAAACCATTCAGTTCAAAGAAAGCATAATCAAGTTAAAACAAGATTCTAGATTCCAGAATGGAATATAGTAGATGATAATAACAACATATTAGAACACTCTAAAATATAGAGCAGACCCAAAAGGTCTGGCCATATAGAACACTCTAAAATTAGGAATAAATTATTGCACAAGTAGCACATATCCATATAGAAGCAAACAGGAAAATTATTCCAGCGCCAAAGCGTGTACTGCATATTATTTTCAGTTCATGCAAGTGAAGTACTACCATAAATGGGCAATGTGTGCTAGCTGGAGTATTCATATTATACATGGACAGATACAGCATGCCATCAGCCACCTAATCCAGCGACCATGATATGCCCTGATTGCTAGCACGGCTAGAGAAGTACCACAACGACAGGTGTTCTCATACATCGATGGCCATAAATCAGTTGCCACCACGCTGTCTCGGCTATCAATAGATGGGAGACTAACCTGTCTTGAATAGGTCATCTTCAAATGGTGAATGGTTCAACCTTTGCAAAACTCCAAATACATGAAACTCATATTCAAGTTCCCCAGCGGTCACCCGAGCATCCAAGTTGTCAACATATAGACGGTCATCATGCTGCTGGCGCTGCTCCTCCCTTGGCAATAGCCGACCCTAAGATAATAATAAAGGAGAGGGATTAGAGAGATATCAGAACATGCAACCCCAGAATAGGAAATGGACACTGATACCAAATAGATGTGTTCCAATAAGTCAAATACCAGGACGCTTCATATGCATGCACTAGTCAAATAAATAAATAGTTGAAGGGGGCATGAAGCAACATGAGTGCATGCATAGAAAATAAACATGAATGCATAATGCATATATTCTATACAAACATATAGAACAAAAGGTATGCGATGAAGTTCTGATAAAAATGAATTGGCAGATGTGAATAGCTAACTATGGAAATATGCTGGAATTTCAGGAGATCAATTACTCGGGGAAGACGTGCATACAGACTTGACTTTATAGGTCTATTAAGCTACATCAAAAAAATATCACATCACGACCAGATGAAGCTCATATTTCTCAATCTGCAAAATATACTATCAAATCATAGATGATATCAGCCTATAAAGTACTACGGTGATCTGAAGCAATCCTTCAAGCTCATATCAAGCTACTTCAGTGATCAATGCAATCCTGCTTATTACTTACACTAAACTTGACAGGATCTGAAGCATCACTACACTAAACCTAGGTGAAAGGACCTCCCTCAAGCGGGGACCACGAACTAGGAGGTTGTGCTGAACTGCCGCTCGTAGAGGTTGGCGGCGCGAATTCGTAGACGATATTCAAAGATTTGCAAAGATTTAAGATGAATTGTGTCAGTAACATAATCAGAACATCATACAAGGGGAAATGGACAGATGAAATAGCTCTCTGGTAATTACGCCATTCGTACAAAGTTCATGATCATGTGAAACCTATCATCTTAATTAAGAGCATATGAGTTTGTGCTCATGCACTTAGTTTGGTATCTACAAATATAGAAGGACTGATGATTTCATGTCCCCATTTCAAGAACTGTAAAGAGAATTTGTCATGATCTAACTTAATTGAAGGTGCCTTGTGTTGTTGTGGTAACACACAAACTAGAATATGAAATGTCAATTGAAAAGTTACACATTGATAAACATTGTGAAAGCCACTATATCTCACATAAACATCACAGATACAATCTAAGGGAACATGCTATAACAACTCAAACAGTCAAAACATGTCTATACCTAGCCACTCCACTCCAGTCAGCGAGGAAACCACTCGATCTTTATATACCTGGAGTGATTACAACAGCTTCCTAGGACAGAGCATCTGTAAGAATATTTACAAGAACTGGTCTAGTAGGTGTCTTGTCTCCTAGCAGAGAGTCAAGAACAAGAGCAAGCCCTCGCTAGGAACTAATCGATCAGACACACGTGCAGCAGGGTGGGCTCGAATTCCCCGCTGGAAGCGGAAGGAGGGGAGGAGAGGGGGGAAGGGGAGCGGGCGCGTGTACCTGGCCTCCTTGCCCTAGCAGATGGTGGCGAGGGTGTCGATGAGTCGCGATTTGGGGTCGGCCTCCTGCTCGACGACCCGCGAGACCACGGCTTCCCCGCAGTCTAGCAGAGCGTCCCCCTCCTCGTCTGGTTCCTCTTCCTCCTCTACCTCATCGTCATCGTCCTTCCCCACCTCCTCTTCCCCTGCCAGCTCCTTTGACTCCGACTCGGTGATGGCAGGAGGGAGCTCCTCGACCTGGGCTATCCGATGACAGGGACGAGCTCCTGGGACACTTCCTAGGCTGCCCAACCGACATCCCCGCGGGCGGCAGCGGAGAGGGGGAGAAGGAGGTAGAGGAGAGGGGCGGGATCGAGCGGGGTAGGAGTCCTTCGCTCGCGAGTTGGATCTGGAGAGTGGTGGCGGTTGAAGGAGAGAGGAAAGATTCTAGGGTTTGGGGAGGAAACGCGAGTGAGTGGCTCGGGATGGGGCTCGGTTATGCTTGTTCGGGTGAGAACAAGACGTTGGATAGGTTTGGAATGGTTCTGATGTGGCCGAGATGGACGATCCCTGGGAGACAGATTGAAGTGATTTCATTGGCTGCAGAGGACCTCACGCGGATTGGGTTGTTTCTACCGTGTTAGAGCATCTTTAGCCGTCCTCTTAAAAACGTCAATGCTACCGAAGTATATTTTGTGATAATATGTTCATATTATGCACACATGTGTATCTTGAAATGGTGAATAATATTGAATTAGGAAGATTTCCTTTTCGACGCACATAAAATGCATTTTCTATTTTTCGAATGCTGAAAAATGGGGCGTTTTGCGAAGCGGCAACCAAATGAGAGTTTTAAAATTGTTCCACCACATTTTAAAAAAATATTAGACCATGTTACATGGACAATGTCTAAACCAGGGCATCTTAAACCTTTCGGTCCACCCCTCGTGAAAAAGACAAATGTCTGCCGAATCGGTAAGAAGTGGATCCGATTTCAACTACATGTACATGATTTAATGCTCATCAATTTTTAAAAATCATTTTTTGGTTCCTAATATGATGTTTTATCAGAGATCTAATGAAAGTTTAGCGAGTCTCATCCCCTAGCTAGGAACCTTCATGCCCTCCGTTTTGACCATAGTTTGAAACGTGCATAATAAATTTAAAAACGGTCCAAACAACGTAAATCCTTCGCGTGGTGTCTTATTATGTGACATATTTCCAAGGAAAAATACCAAACTTGGTATATTGTAAGTGTGTAAAAAAAACCTTGTCAAAGATGACCTATCATGTTCGAGATTTCATGGCTTTCGGGCCAAATGACCAATGTAATGGCCAGAATCATGGCATAGTTTGTGATAATGTGCCCATATTTTGCACGCATGTGCATCTTGGGATGGCGAACAATGTTGCAGGAGGAAGTTTTCCTTTTCTTCGCACAGAAAATACATTTTCTATTTTTCAAATGCCGGAAAACGAGGTGTTTTGTGAAGCAACCACCAAATGAGAGTTTCAAAATGGTTCCACCATATTTTTAAAAAATATTAGACCAATGTACATGGACAATGTACGAACCGGGGCATCTCAAACCTTTCGGCCCACCCCTTGTGAAAAAGACAAATTTCTGCTGAATCGGTAGGAAGTGGGTCCGATTTAAACTAAATGTACATGATTTAATGCTCATGATTTTTCCAAAAATAATTTTTAGGTTCACAATATGATGTTTTATCATAGATCTAATAAAAGTTTAGCGAGTCTCATTCCCTAGCTAGAAACCTTTACGCCCTCCGTTTTGACCATAGTTTGAAACGGGCATAATAAATTCAAAAACGGTCCAAACGAGGTAAATTATTCGTGTGGTGTCTTATTATGTGACATATTTGCAAGGAAAAATACCAAACTTTGTATATTGCAAGTGTCTCAAAAAAACTTCTCAGAAATGACCTATCATGTTCGAGGTTTCATGGCATTCGGGCCAAACGACCAATGTTATGGCCAGAATCCTGGAATAGTTTATGATAATATGCCCATATTGTGCATGCATGTGCATCTTGGGATGGCGAACAATGTTACAGGAGGAAGTTTTCCTTTTCTTCGCACAAAAAATATATTTTCTATTTTTTGAATGCCGAAAAACGGGGGTTTTGTGAAGCAACCACCAAATTAGAGTTTCAAAATGGTCCACCACATTTTTCAAAAATATTAGACCATGTTATATGGACAATGTATGAATCGAGGCATCTCAAACCTTGCGATCCACCCCTCGTGAAAAACACAAATGTCTGCCTAATCGGTAGAAAGTGGGTCCAATTTGAACTACATGTACATGATTTAATGCTCATGATTTTTTGCAAAAATAATTTTTAGGTTCACAATATGATGTTTTATCAGAGATCTAATGAAAGTTTAGCGAGGCTCATCCCCTAGCTAGGAACCTTCATGCCCTCCGTTTTGACCATAGTTTGAAACGAGCATAATAAATTCAAAAAAATCCAAACGAGGTAAACCCTTCACATTGTATAATTTTATATGACAAGAAATTTATGAACCTCAAAAAGATGAACCAAATTGATTTTTATATCATTTCAATCAGAAGTCATATGAAAAGATTATAGGGAAATTAAGTTTTTAGATTTTCTGAAAGAGGCCTGATCCCATAGGCCCCCTGGCTCTTGAAAGTTGCAAAGTTTGTAAGGGTAGAGTTTTCCCCATGCGTTTTCAGAGGAGGGCGCGCGAGGGTAGCCCCCGAAGCCCAAGTCTAGGCATGTATTCCCACGTATTTGTATACGTACTATTGCCTGCCACGATGTCAACCATTCCATGCTGCCACGCCATTAGATTTTACCATTCATTGCAACGTTCTCAACCATTGCCACGTCGTCACGACATTAATAGGTCTCTAGGTTTGATCACAAAAAATATCGCATCCGCCATTTCCCCAGACATCGCTCTAACCCTAAATTTTTGATCATCCTGCCTAGCTCCGGCGGTGACGTGCGCCGGCGAAGGATCCGGATTGGCGACGTGAATCCGTCGGCCAGCCTTCTAATCCTCCAACCACACAAGCCTTCCCGGCTCCGTCCGTCGACCGAGATCTAATCCTCCACCTGCGAATCTGCCCGGCTCCGGTGGCGACTTGTCCGTCCACGCCGACGATAATTGTTCCAATCCTACATCTCCAGATCAAGGCCAGCCAGATCTTCTCATCCTCAGGCCGCATCTACCAGTCTCGCGTCCCATCTCTCCACCGGCGCCTGGAAGATGTGAGTAGCTACCTATCTAACCCACATTCTTTCCATCACCTTTAGCATAGCGGCTTAGGGTTCATCTTTGCATCTACGAGTCCTCCACATATGCATCACTGATTAGATTAGCGTTTTTCGTTTTCTTTCCTTGAACAGATGGAGGACTCTATGCCAACTGGGAGTGACAATGAGAGCATCCCTACGCACAACGATAATTCAAGTTCGGATGATGGAGATATGTTTTTCTTTGATGATGAGCTTACTAAGAACGACCTCTTTAAAGAAAATGAATCCGAGGATGATAAGGTCAAGTTAAGTTTATTTTTTATTTTTTAATTTGCACACCTAGTGCATGCAAATTTATACACATACTTTTTAAATTGTGTAGATGGACATCAGTTGTGGAAACAAGGGTCGCCATCGGAAAGAATCTATCTCGGAAAGCATTAGTGATGTATGTCTAGTGCTACATTATTTTTATAAGAATTGAATAGCCATGTTATATGACTTTGTGCTACAATGCTGCAGGTTGTACTATTCTCTCATAGTGACCATGATTATTTTGGGGATTCGGACTTAGAAACCTGGGATGAAGAGACGGCGGAAGAATCACAAGAACCTGAAGGATCAAAATCTAAATTCAAGAGTGATGTAAGTTGCTTATTGTTGTATGACAAGGCATATATAGGATCAACCATATGACCACCACTTACATTTCTTTGCTTCTAATTGTGTAGGTTACAGATAGTTCAAAATATGAATTAAAGAGTGATGTAAGTTGCTTATTGTTGTATGACAAGGCATATATAGGATCAACCATATGACCACCACTTACATTTCTTTGCTTCTAATTGTGTAGGTCACAGAAAGTTCATAGCATGAGCACAAACAGCATCCAGTGATGCCAGAGAAGGATTTTCAGCATGCTCATGATGAGCGTGATAGGCATCGGATTGTAAAGGAGATGACCTTCACTAACGAAGCGGCAGCATTCGCTTACTACAACACATACGCCAGAGAACGTGGTTTCAGCATAAGGAAATAGAGGGTGAAGCGAGCTCCTAATGGAGATATTTTATACATGCGGTTTCTCTGTTCCAGGGCAGGGGACGTGAGGATAAGTATATGCACATGGAGAACCGCAAGAAGAGGCCACGAGCTCTGTCTCGCTGCAACTGTCGAGCCTATCTCAGCGTGTCGTATAACAAATCCATGGGGAATTGGAAAGTTCTGCAATTTAAGGGCGAGCACAACCATGTGCTCGCTAGACCCAATGAATTCCCGTTTCTTCGGTCCTGTCAGAAGATCAAGTCTTACCAGAAAGCTGAAATCATGTCACTAGCACCAACTGGGATGAGAAAGTTCGAGATTATGAAAACCTTTATCAGTAAAAGTGGAAGGTGGAGCAAGGTTGGGTTCGTCTCGAAGGATCTTTACAACATGTGTTCCTGGGATAAGAGGAAGCTCATTGCATCAGGTGACGCTAACACAGCCATCCGAATTATGCAGAACAGGCAGGCCCGTGATCCTGAATTCTTTTTCGATTACCAGCTAGATGATGGAGGAAATTTGAAAAGCATGTTTTGGTGTGACTCTCAGTCACGTCGGGACTATGAGGATTTCGGTGATGTGCTGGTGTTCGATAGTATGTACAAAATTAATCGGTATGGAATGTCGTTCATTCCTTTTGTGGGGTTGAACCATCACCGCATAACTACTGTTTTCGCATGCGCAATCGTCTCCAACAAGAAAACAGAAACATATGTATGGCTGCTTCAAACATTTTTGAAAGCTATGTGTCAAAAGAAGCCAAAAGGGGTTATCACTGATGCAGACGGTTCAATGATGAAAGCCATTAGCATTGTATTCAAGGATGTTTGGCACCGTGTATGTACGTGGCACGTTGAAAAGAATATGAAAAAACACCTCAATCATGATTCTCTGAATGAATTCAGGTCATTGATATACTACAGCACCTCAAAAGAGGTCTTTGAGCAGAGATGAAGAGCCTATATTAAGAAATGGCAGATGAAGGGAACCAAAGATTGGCTGAGTAGAATGTACAAGAATAAGAGATGATGGGCCCCCGCGTATCTTGTCAATGGCTTTTTTCTCGGAATGAAAAGCAATCAGAGGAGCAAAAGTTTGAACTCGTGCCTACACCTTCACCTTGACTCTAAAATGACACAGGTGGATTTGATCGTGCACTACAAGAACGCCATTAACTGTATCCGTCAGGAAGATGCGTGACAGGACTGTGAGGACTCACAGACATTACCTTTTTCAGTTACTAAATACAAAGATATTGAGTCTGCTGCTGTAAAAGTATTCACTATAGCAAACTTCTATATCTTGCAGTCAGAGCTGAAAAGAGTTGATGGACTCAAGATTGTTGAATGTGCGCAAGGTGATTCCAGTGATAATAAGTACTCTCTGATATGGGCAGATAAACTTACTAGGCAGTTTGACGTGACCTACACGCCTGACAGTGAGGAAACTATAAAGTGCTCCTGTAGAAGAATGGCTAGGAAGGGGCTACCTTGCAAGCACATCCTCTACATATTGGATCACCTGCGACTAGAAAAAATACCAACTTGTTGTGTCCTTCGGCGCTTCTCAAAGAACGCAATATTTGGATTGTCTGTGAAGCGCGAGAGCGATATGTTCGGATATGGATGGTCAAGTGCAACTGAGAGGACAATTTTTCCGACTTGAATGTACGATCTCAAGAAGTTATCGCAGTGTTATGCCATGATGAACAGTCTCGTCATGAATACGAGGAACTCATAGATCGAATAATGCAAAGGACAAAGGGGCTCAGCAATATTCAAACAAGCTACTTCGATGCAGATGCACAGAGCAGCAAGGGAAAAGCACCTCAAGTTGGTGATCCACTAAAAGTTAAATCCAAAGGCGCGCCTAAGAAAACAAACGAGTTGGAGCTGACGGTGCTAATCCACGCATGAGTAAAAATGGCAGACCACTATCATACGATGAACAAAAAAATAAGAAGAAGAAGAAGAAGAAGAAGGGGAACCACCTGTGCATCGCATGCAATACTGCTGGTCATAACAGAAGAAACGCTAAATTATGCAAACTACATCCGCAGTAAGTCATTCCTTGAGTAAAACTAAAAAGAATTATCAAAACTTTATTTGAAATTGTCAATAGCTAACTGCGCCTTACTGTTATGCATGTAGGTATGTGGAGGTAGCAGAAAACTAGACGTTGCCCTTAATTCATAAACTTTGCTCATAACAAAGATAGAGTGCACCACACACATAACACAGAGAACTTTGTGTAGGCCAGGACAACCCTGTGAGCACGGCGTTCACGGTGGACTTCTACGTGCACTCGACTCGACTCCACTTCGTATTTCTACACCTGAGGTGGAAGGCCAGGACTCGCCGGCATTAGCTCTCCATTGACACCAGATCCTGCAGAGCACACGTCGCCGGCAGCGTCATCCTCACGCACCAAGCTAGCCTCTCCGACACCCGAAGCTGAAGCCGCGCCTCCATTACATCTACCTCGCCGCGAGGCGCACCCGATGACCATGTGTGCGCACCATGGACGGCATCGTGCAGCCGAACACCCGCCTCGCCTCGTCGCCAAAAGGGATATGTGAAGCAGCAGGGCATCGACGCCGCGGACGCCTTTGCGCCTATTGCACGGCTAGAGTCCGTGCGGCTCCTGCTGGCGCTCGCCGCGCACTGCGGGTGGGTCTAGAGGCTAGAGCCTGGAACACGAATTTGGACGCCACGCTCGATGCGCTCGGCTTCAGTTTAGGTGTTAGTCTGTCAGAGTTTCAGTTTCGTCAGGTTAGCACTTCGCCGTTTTAGTTGGTTGATTTAGTCACAGGTCTAGCTCCGGTTCTGTTGTTACAAACTGGGGCGAGTCGCGCGGATGATGATCTGTGCGTGGGATGGCACGAACACAAGGATCATGTCCACATGTGCCCACTATAAGAAAGAATAAAAGGAGAGAAACTTAGCCAGAAATATGGAATATGCATCATGCCATGGGTTAGAGCCCAATGAAATGTTTGGATATATGAGGCACAAGTGTGCATCATGACATGGGCATACCACTTTTATACTTAGAATCAATGTCATGATTTGGCATAGTAGTTGTATAGTTTGATGTAACAACTAGGTGGGATCACGTTGACCAAGTGTTGACTCATACAACCACAAAGATGATGAAGGTGTTCATAGACAACTCCCATAGGTCAAGTGGGTGCGTATCCGGAATTTGTGTTTCTCGCCGTGAACACATGTTTTGGTTTTGCATCTGGGTTTATCCAAAAACTTTATTTATATTGGTGATCCTTCGGTGGATTCGTGTGCACCATAGACATCCTTTGCGTTGTACGTACTAAAAGTTCTCCAAAGACAGGGGCAACACTCCCATCGTATGAAGTTGATACTGTGTAAATTTAATTAAAGTTCGTGTTGTGCATATCAAATTTGGAAAAACCATAAATATGGTAAGACATTAAACAGTACAATAAAACATTTAAAAATACGTAAAGACACATAAAAAATAGGAAAAACAAGACATTAGAAAGAAATAACCTTATATGCCCAATTAACTACCCACAACGAGGCTCAATGCAAGCAGTTAATCATGGAGGGCGTATCGGCACGTCGATCGTCCTACAACCCACGACTCAACCTAGGTAGGCCGCCAATCACCGTTCCCTCCATTACGAGCCGCCCTCGCTGTCCCACATTTCCGCCTCCCTTCTCCACCCCCTCTCGTGTGTCCTCCAGGGATCGACACCGCCTCTCACCACTTCATCCTCGCAGGACTCCCTTTCGTCGTCTCTCATTGGTGCCACCCTTCGCCGACTCTTCTCATCTATCGTCCAGGTACTGATTCCATGTCTCATCGATTGTTTGTCGTGCATACAAGATGCTCATATAGGTTTTTGGGGAACTCGTGTAGATTTATGGCGAAACATTAACACATTCTCTAAATGATTTGTGCAGCATGGATGGTTTAGATAGGGAGATATTTTGTGGTGTCATGGAGAACGATGCATGCAATGATATGACTTCTACCGCGGGTAATAGTAAGTATGGTTCCCCATTATTTGAGCGACAGAAAAAACTGAAACATAAATCAAAAAATACGAAAGTTATAATGTTTTATAGATTTCATTACTTATTTTTATTGAGCAAACAAAATGGTTCAGTGTGGTAACTTGTGTGTTTTTATAAATGTTACGCAGCGATATTATTTGAAAATCATGATATTGGGGAATGTTACACTATGTTAACACCAGATGAAATAGAAGCTGTTGTCAAATATGTTTCAACTTTGGCGAAGATCCCCAAAGAAGCTGTAAAAAGGGTGTACAAAAACTCAGATGAGGCCATCTTGTCTTCGAAAGATATTAACGATGGTCTTATAAAAGAATGGCTTAGTACTGCTGTAAGTAATTCGCTAACATATTATTGTTATTTTACAACAAAGAAGTATGAATATGCAATCATTGTATGATTATTATTTTCAGATACTTGATGCCTACATTCTAGAGCTGGCTCCCCGTCTTGACTATGATCGACACATGTGTGGACCATTGAGGTTAAGCTATCTTATCAATGAAGCCATTAATTGTACAAAACGAAAAAAAAAACTTGAAAACTTTTGACATAGAAGAAGTGCCAAGACCAGGAGCTGTATGAAGGGTTTTGAATGAATATTTTGCGTGTGACAAGGTAAAGAGTGTTTTTTATAAAATTGATGATGTTGTTAACTATTTGGAATCCTACATAGTACATGCTAGTGATCTTATTTTGTAGGCATATGTCCCTCTGAATATACGCGGAGAACATTATGTGACAGTCGTAATGCATAACGTCCAGCAGGAGTTCCAAGTCCTTGATCATAAATACAGCTTAACCTATTCGCATGCAGTTGTGGATGACTTGGTATTATCTACTTTTCTCATCAAAACCTTGTTATATTTTGGCGTTTTAGTAACTCTAAATCTTTTGCAGAAAGGAAAAATTGCACTAGACATATATTGGACAAACAAAACTACACGAAACAATTTCCTGACGTCGAGACTTGGCCTATTAAAAAATATGAAATTCGAAAGCAAGATGATGGGTAAGTACTTGTGAATCATATCACTTTCTCACTACTGATGTCGTAAATGAATTTTGTTTCATTGTACGGCAGCAACTCATGCGTATTATGGATATTGCAATGTCTAGAGCACTGGGACGGAGATCGTATGACTAAGAACATTGATCAGATTTATACACTATTCCTTTGTAACAGTGGTTGTGTCGAGATGGCTCATTATGTTCGCCCTTTGAGAGTGGCTGATGTGTACGTTGAGTACCACGGTGAGGAAGATAGTAAGCATAGTAGCATCAGGTGCGCTTTCAAGGATGAAGTGTGGGAATTGAGTGATGGAGAGGAAGAACCAGATGTTGTTGTCATAACGGCAGTTAAACCTGCTGAGTATGAAACCAGATGTTGCCCACTAAGGCAGAAGAAATCATTCAATAAAAGACCAGTGCAAATATAAAGTGATGAAGATGATGTGATAATGACAGAATCAGTATTATCTCAAGTGGTGAATCGTACACAAGGTGCAGCTTTTTGATCTTTAGGTCAAGATCATCATCCCATGCCAGCAGCTTCAGGCCATGACCAGCAACCAAATCCAGCAGCTCCAGGACAAGACGGTGAAGTGAAATATATTATACTGTCAAATTCAGAGAGTGACGTGGAATACATTGCACATAATAATAACAAAGGGGAAGATTCAGAGGTTGTGGAGATAAGAAGACAAGGTAGAAAGTTTAATAAATGTATGACAGACTCCAAGAGATGAATTGGTATAGATGCAACTTCCACTACCCCTCCATCTGCCCCTGCGTCATATGGAACCGTAGCTGCCCCCTCAACTGCAAGGTCTCAACCAGCTGTAAGAACTGCACCTCCTGCAGGTGCAAGATCTCTAGCTACTCCTGGGGGAGCATCTGGTAGCAGAGGAAGACGAGCAGGAAGAGCCAAAAGGGGAAAACGAGTGCCAGCATCTCGCGTTCCTATATACTTTTATTTCACTTGCAGTGGAAACTGCTGAATGTCATTTTCTTATGTTAATGTAATGTTGCATACAGTGCGGAAACGTTCTAAGGGACATGTTATGACCTTACCTGAATCTCTATGATTTTTGCTGAATTTATATGATTTTTCTGGAATTTATATGATTTCTGTTAAATTTATTTTGGTAATTTAACCAAAATATACACTATTTCTGTTGTCTTGGGAGTACAAGATAGAAGAGGGATACATCATCCTCTTCGACTTTAATCCAGATAGTGATGGTGGACTGCATCTGATTATGTGGGGCTGACAACAACTGAAGACCCTGCTGAAAGTACTTATTAGTAGAACCTGCTGGAACCTGTTATGTTATCTTGTTGTGCGTGTGTGCAAACTAGTGACAGTGCTGGAACATAGAGAATATACCATCGGGTTCCATTCGCATCAGTTCTACCATTAGCATGTACTGTGATTCATCATGAGCCGGTGCAACCAGAAACCAGAGATGCATCTAATTCCATCTAATAACACCATGTTGTAGCCTCATATGTGATGCCCACACGAAAACCAGGGATAAGAATATGTACAACCAAGAACAGTGCATGCTTTCGTGCAACCAATTTTGCTCTTGGACACAGAATGCGAATTAATCATCGGCTGGGCAGAGCACCTCCCATCATCACCTTGTAGGACTAACAAAAAACATACTCCCTCTGGTTTATATTAATGGCCTCAACTTTGGCTAGATACGATTGCATCTAGTCTAAATACTTAACTAGATACATACGAATTAAGATAAATTTGAGTCCATTAATATGGACCATAGGGAGTACACAATTTCAGCACATCACATTCTGCTAAGCACATATTGCCTCACATATGCCAAAGGTATTCTCCTAGGACCAACACAAATGAACACATAAATATTATGTAGAGCCGGTGAGACCCGAAATTATATTGTACAGATCTAGGGTGCTGGAATATAATGATAGAGGTTTGAAATCTTACGCGGCCATAAACAAACATAATAGATAAGTTCTTAAACTAAAAAATCTTGATAACATGAAAATGATCCTTGTTCTTCAGTCCGAGGTATGGATGGGTTCCAAAGAGTCATCGGGATGATTCTTGTAATGCACCTTGTTTGTCTTTGCCTTGTCAAAGTAATTGCTACACTTCGTAACACTGTTAAAAAGATAAAACTTGATCATGAATCTATCAACAAAGTAATTCCTCCGTGCCATTGCTTCAGCATTGACAGGGTCAACAAATTTCATGTACAGGCTCCCATCTTGATCAACGGCATGTTTGAACCTAAAGTCTGATGGAGGAACCCTGAGTGGATAGCAAATAGTACCAGTACGGAACATGTACTTCACAAAAACTCTAGTTAGGCCTGCTGTAGTACCCTCAGACACACCAAGAATGTTCATGGTTGTTCCTAACAGATGAGTATTCTTCCATTTCTCAATTGGGTCTCCCTGGCATGAAAATCCAGTAGGGTAACTTAGTTAACGCATGCGATCAACTGATAGGTGGTCATATTCCTATGGATATGTACACAACGGCATGTTCAATAGCTTGTCCTCCTTCCTTGGCACAAGATTGATCTCAACAATCTTGTAAATCTTGACAACCGTGTGAGCTAAACTAAATGCTTTCTCCTTTGCAGTCGCGCTCTCAAGAACATCATTATCAGCAGTGGAAGTGGCCCTCACAAACACTTGTGCTTCATAGGCATCGTTCAGCACAAACTCAAACTCTCTTCTAAGAAGAGTCTTTGCTATATGCAGAACTATGAAAATTCCTTCTGTGCTCGTACTGCCCAATAACCTGAAAAGGAATAAGCCATTGACTGGACCTGTCCTTTCTCCTAGACGGGCCAGAACATGATGAGTGACCTGTGGCTTCCTGTGCTGGGAGATGTACCCCGTTTCCTTCACCCCCTGGTGGATAATACATTAACAAAATCAACCCAGATGCATTGAACAGAGGAGAACAAATTCATCAATAAAAAACCACCAAGTGTACTACATATTAGTAAAAAAATATGGCTGGCAATGCAGTTATATCATAATGAAAACAAGTTCAATTATCCCTATATGCTTATCAAGTTTCAATCTACACAATCATGTAATTAAAATAAAATTCAGTTCTTCTAATATTAACACATCAGACAGAATACAAACGGTTGTAAAACACTTTCGAGAAGATAATCAACCCCAAAGAGGGGAGCAATCATCACAGATATTACATACTACTGTCACATCTATATACTGATAATAAGGTATCTTTGATTTGCATATTCTCTATTGCAAAAAAAAGGCAAAACAAAGGGCCCTATCCTCTTGCAATTGCAACACCAACTTTCCGTCTAAATGAGACCCACTTAGGTGGTACATTCAAATTCAATTAATATTTGATAAATTCCAGTGCCTTATTCACAACAAATACCAATGTTTGAATAAATTACAAATAAAAGTTGGGAAATAAATGGAAAATAAAAGGTTGACATGTATAATTGCTGGCAAGATTCTACTTAGATCCAGGCCTCTTTCAGTCTATACATCTATCAGAAAACTTACCGACTCGTCTCTGTCGGAGGAGTACCCAAGGTGCACCTTCCTCTTCTGCCCACCTTCTGCTGGCTCCCCTTCCTGTTTGAATAAATAAACAACACTTTAGCTGACATGATCGAGTTTGAAAAGAGGTAATTATGGAAATAAAAAATTGGCAGGTTATAATAGAAATATTAATGGAAAGTAAAACTTCTAAGTTCAAATACTTTCTGAAATTATGGATTAAGGTAGTGGAAGGAAATGAAATCCTTGATGATGGATATCTAAACACTACCCATCTCTGAATGCATTGTCAGGTTCCACTAGACCAGCAACAATTCAATTTAAATCCCTGATCTGAAAGTATTTCACAGATTTCATAGCACATGTCAATACGTTCTGATGTTATGATTAAGATTCTACCGGATAATAGGGTATTGTAAAACAAAATTAAGTTTTTTAATTGTATCTGTATGCTTATCTATTTTAAGCCTACACAACCTTATAATTCAAATAGAACTCAGTTTTGTAATTTTAACACATCAGACAGATTACCAAAGGTTGTAAAACACTTTCAAGAACATAAAGAACCCCAAAAGAGGGGAGCAATCTTCACAGATTATATACTATTGTCACATCTATGTATTGATGAAAAGGTGTATTTGATTTGCATATTGTCTATTGCAAAAACAAGCAAAATAAGGGGCCTTATCCTCCTACAAATGGAACACCAACTTTCCATCTAAATGAGACACACTTAGATGGTACATAACCATTCAATTTAATATTTGATAAATTGCAGTGTGTTCTTCAGAACAGATTCCAGTGTTTGAATAAATGACAAATAAAAGCTGGGCAATAAATGAAAAATAAAATCTTGACATGTATAATTGCTGGCAAGATTCTACTTAGATCAGGGCCTCTTTCAGTCTATACATCTGTTAGAAAACTTACCGACTCGTCTCTGTCGGAGGATTACCCAAGGTGCACCTTCCTCTTGTACCCACCTTCTGCTGCCTTCCCTTCATGTTTGAATAAATAAACAACTCTTTAGCTTATAGGAGCAAGAGTATAATAAGTTTGAAAAGAGTTACTCCCTCCATCCAGAAATAACTGATTATGGATTAAGGCAATGGAAGGAAATGAAATCATCTATGATGAAAATGAACTGTCAATTTATAACTGTCATGTATATCTAAGCACTACTCGTCTCTGTATGCTTATAAATTTTTGACCTACATAATATTATAATTCAAATAAAACTCAGTTTTGTAATGTTAACACATCAGATAGATTATAAAAGGTTGTAGAACACTTTTAAGAACATAAAGAACCACAAAAGAGGGGAGCAATCTTCACATATTATTACTGTCACATCTATGTACTGATGATAAGGTGTCTTTTATTTGCATATTGTCTATTCTAAAAACAAGCAAAACAAAGGGCCTATCCTATTGCAAATGGAACACCATCTTTCCATCTAAATGAGACACACCTAGTAGATAACCATTCAATTAATTTGATAAATCCATTGCATTCTTCACAAAATATGCCAGTGTTTGAATAAATGACTATGTAAAGCTGGGCAATAAATGAAAAATAAAAGCTTGGCATGTATAATTGCTGGCAAGATTATACTTAGATCAAGGCCTCTTTCAGTCTATACATTTGTCATAAAAATCACCGACTCGTCTCTTCCGGAGGAGTACCCAAGGTGCAACTTCCTCTTCTGTGCATCTTCGGCTGGCCCCGCTTCCTGTTTGAATAAATAAACAACACTTCAGCTCACATGATAAAATTTGAAAAGAGGTAATTATGGAAAGCAAAATAATTGGCAGGTTATAATATAAAGAATAATGGAAAAAAAACTTCTAAGTTCAAATACTATCTGAAATTATGGATTAAGGCAATGGAAGGAAATGAAATCCTCATCTCGCAATGCATTTTCAGGTTCCACTAGACCAGCAACAATTCAATTTAAAGCCTGATCTGAAAGTATTGGAATTTGACTTCAGATTCCATAGCACATGACAATAGGTTCTGATGTTATCATTAGGATTCTACCGGATAATAGGGTATTGTAAAACAAAATTAAGTTTTCTAATTGTCTCCGTATGACTATCAAGTTTAAACCTACACAACCTTGTAATTCAAATAAAATGCAGTATTGTAATTTTAACACGTCAGACAGATTACAAAAGGTTGTAAAACACTTCCAAGAACATAAAGAATCCCAAAAGAGGGGAGCAATCTTCACAAATTACATGGTGTCTTCGATTTTCATATGTCACGTCTATGTACTGATTACAAGGTGTCTTAGATTTGCATATGTCTATTGCAAAAACAAGCAAAAAAAGGGCCCTATCCTTCTGCAAATGCAACACCAACTTTCCATCTAAATGAGACACACTTAGATGGTACATAACCATTCAATTAGTATTCATGCACAGTTTAAGGTACAAAAACTTAAAAAGAACTCACTATGGTCCACTTGGCAAATGACCAAGAGAGAAAAATATATATGACAACATATAAGATGCAACTGCCAACCTATTCCATGATGCCAAAGTTCAAACTCAATACTATAAATAATGGGAGCAATTTGATAAATTCTAGTGCATAGTTCACAAAAGATACTAGTGTTTCAATAAATGACAAATAAAAGCTTGGCATGTATAATTATTGGCAAGAATCATTATATAGTTGATCAGCCACAAGTTTATAAAAAATAAGTCTATTTGTTTGTGGTCAGGGTCTCTTATAGTCTATTTGTTGGTGGTCACAAGTAATAATTATATAGTAGATCAGCAACTAGAATATAAACAATGCATGAACAAAACTACACCCTGAAGAACATGCTCCCTCGGCAAATAATACAAGACTAAAAATAATAATTCCATACATATAAAAAATTTCAAAGAACACACATACTTAATTTTAACCACATAAATTTGCAGTATCATTTTATGCAACATCAAACATTTATCCTCTGGGTAAAAGGGATAAATTTAAAGCTCCTAACATATATAATTTTGTGTGGTGCACTTAGACTGTGTAAACATGATGCATTTATATGCATCTTTAGTAATGTCCAGAGATGAATAATTTATTAACATGTGTACACTTTTTTGAATGATTAGATATCATAAATTATATTTTTTATACCGCACATAATATTATAACTTATCAGTTGTCGAAGATGTATATTGTCATTATGCACTAATAAATTCCAACATTCAATCCAGAGAAATTTTATCATACACATAATTCTTCAAACTATAAACATTCAATATCTATGATCCTCTCTGCAAAGTCCTATCAACGATGCACAGAGTGTGTCCATCTACTCTTCAATGCCCCCAAAAGGTGCTGACCACTGAACGAAGTACTGCACCAACCTCGTACTAACATTCAAATCCTAAGAATCAACCCTAAAAATCAAACCCTAGTTATAAGTACAAAAAAAATGAGAAGTGGAGGTTAAAGAAAACACATAGATGCACCACCGCAAGCTCCTGGGCCTTCACCACCAAACTCTCGTCGGAGCCGTGCTTCGCGCCCAGATCCAGCACGTCCGCCTCAACGACCGCCACATTCTCCTTCTCGTCCTGATCCGGCGCCGCCGCGACAAAACCGGCCAACTTGGCCGCACCACCAACCGCACTTCCGTGGGAACCGCCAACCTCCTTCACCGCATCTATGTCGGTGACAACGCGCTTCTTGTCCACAGTAGCAGCGGCCACGTCGGCTGCGCTGCTCCCCGCCTTCATCGCTGGCGGAGTCGGCGAATGTGCGGGGAGAGGGAGAAGAATCGAGTGGGAGGGGCTGGAGTCGATGGAGTGAGATGAGGGTTTTCTTCTTCCCAATTTGGGGGTAAATGGGTGGGGAAAAGGAGACGAATCAGCCGACAAACCCTTTTATATGTGGTGCCACTTTGGTTTTTCCCACGTCACTCCTCCACCACCACGCGTACGTCGTAAACGTCGCGTACGCGTACGGTGCGTGAAATAGCATGACCAGAGCAGCAGGGTTACTAGGCCCGCCCGTTATCTAGCGCCCGCTTCCATTTCTATCACACAATTTTTCATGTGTGGGGTTGAACATACTTCAAATATAAATTACTTGAAATCTTCAGCAGAAGTATATTAGTTTACTATAATAAGTTGACCATTTAGGTCTCATTTGCTTTAATTCAAATTCAAACAATAGGAGTGTCATATGGAATATGCATCACGGGTTTTTCATACTTCCAATTATCGATGCATCTTACATTGTAAATTAATGAAATTAAAATTGAGCACTGAAAACACATGAACTACTATGCATAGGCATACACATATATATAAGTGTAGCATCAAGTGTGCCTCATACCATGGCATAGCAAGTTTTTGCTAATACTACAACAAGTTGATGATGGTGTTTCTAATCAACTCACATGGGTCTAGAGCCCAATGCAATGTTGGGATATATGAGCCTATATGAGGCACAAGTGTGCATCATGCCATGGGCATACCACTTTTATACTTAGAATCAATGTCATGATTTGGCATAGTAGTTGTATAGTTTGATGTAACAACTAGGTGGGATCATGTTGACCAAGTGTTGACTCATACAACCACAAAGATGATGAAGCTGTTCATAGACAACTCCCATAGGTCAAGAACCCATGCGATGTTGGCATGGTGCTATACGTGCTACAAGTGTGCATCATCCAAAGGCATAGCACACTTGTGGCTGATCTAGACCTATATCAGCTGTCTAGAAATACCTTCATCAACTTGTGGTTGTATGAGTCATCATTTTGGACAACATGATCCTACCTAGTTGATAGATATAAATATAACACTGCTATGCCAAGACATGATGAGACACTTTGTGGCAGATGTGGGCCCATGCCAACATTGCATTTGCTATAGACCTCTCTGGGTTGGCTAGAAACACCAGCATCAACTTGTGGTTGTGTGACTCAGCAGTTGGACAACATGATCCCACCCAGTTGATACATCTAAGTATGAGAGTGCTATTCCAAGCCACGACACACACTTGTGGCAGATGTGGGCCCATGCCAACATTGCATGGGATCTAGACTTATCTAGGCTGTCTAGAAACACCTTCATCAACTTGTGGTTGTATGAGTCATCACTTGGATATCATGATCCTACCTATTTGATAGATCTAAGTACAACACTATTATGCCAAAACATGATGAGACACTTTGTGGCAAATATGGGCACATACAAACATTGCATGGCTATAGACCCATCTGGTTGGCTAGAAACTCCATCAACTTGTGGTTGTGTTGCTCAAAACTTTGCCAACATGATCCCACCCAGTTGATACATCTAAGTATGATAGTGCTATGCCAAGCCATGACACACACTTGTGGCATATGTGTGCCCATGCCAACATTGCATGGGATCTAAACCTATGTGAGCTATCTAGAAACACCTTTATGAACTTGTTGTTGTATGAGTCATCACTTGGATAGCATGATCCTTCCCAGTTGATATATCTTAGAAATGATGAGACACTTTGTGGAAAATGTGTACCCATGCAAAAGTTGCATGGGCTATATACCTCTCTTGGTTGGCTCCTTCATCAACTTGTGGTTGTGTGGCTCAACACTTGGCCAACATGATCCCACCAAGTTGATACATCTAAGTATCTGAATGGTATTCCAAGCCATGGCACACACTTGTGGCAAATATGGTCCCATGCCAACATTATATGGGATATAGACCTATCTGAGTTGTCTAGAAACACCTTCATCAACTTATGGTTGTTTGAGTAATCACTTGGACAACATGATCCTACCTAGTTGATATATCTAAGTAAAACACTGTTATGCCAAGAAATGATGAGAGACTTTGTGGCAGATGTGGTCCCATGCCAATATTGCATGGGTTATAGATGTCTCTGGGTTGGGTTGCATGTACTTCATCAACTTGTGGTTGTGTGGCTCAACACTTGGCCACCTAGTTGATACATCTAGGTATGAGAGTGCTATACCAAACCATGACACACACTTGTGGCAGATATGGGCACATGCAAACATTGCATGGGATGTAGACCTATCTAAGCTGTCTAGAAACTCCTTCATCAACTTGTGTTGCATGAGTCATCAATTGGATAACATGATCCTTCCTAGTTGAAAGATGTTATTATAACACTTATATGCCAATACATGATGAGACACTTTGTGGCAAAGGTGGGCCCATTCAAACATTGCATGGGCTATAGAACTCTCTTGGTTGGCTAGAAACTCCTTAATCAACTTGTGATTGTGTAGCTCAGCACTTGGCCAACAGGATCCCACCCAGTTGATACATGTAAGTATGAGAGTGCTATTCCAAGCCCTAACAAAACCTTATGGCATATGTGCTCCCATGGCAACATTGCATGGGATGTAGACCTATCTAATATGTCTAGAAACACCATCATCAACTTGTGGTTGCATGACTCATCACTTGGACAGCATGATCCTACCCAGTTGATACATATAAGTATAAGAATGCTATACCAAGACATGATGAGACACTTTGTGGCAAATGTGGTCCCATGGAAATATTGCATGGGCTATAGACCTCTCTAGGTTGGGTTGAATGTACTTCATCAACTTGTAGTTGTGTGGCTCAGCACTTGGCCACCTAGTTGATACATCTAGGTATGAGAGTGCTATGCCAAACCATGACACACACTTGTGGCAGGTGTGGGCACATGCCAGCATTGCATGGGATGTAGACATATCTAAGCTGTCTAGAAACTCCTTCATCAACTTGTGGTTGTATGAGTCATCACTTGGATAACATGATCCTTCCTAGTTGAAAGATCTTATTATAACACTTTTATGCCAAGACATGATGACACAATTTGTGGAAAAGGTGGGCCCATGCAAACATTGCATGGGCTATAGAACTCTCTTGGTTGGCTAGAAACTCCTTAATCAACTTGTGATTGTGTAGCTCAGCACTTGGCCAACATGATCCCTCCTAGTTGTTACATGTAAGTATGAGAGTGATGTGCCAAGCCCTGACAAAAACTTGTGGCATATGTGGGCCCATGGCAACATTGCATGGGATGTAGACCTATCTAATATGTCTAGAAACACCTTCATTAACTTGTGTTTGCATGACTCATCACTTGGACAGCATGATCCTACCCAGTTGATACATATAAGTATAAGAGTGCTATGCCAAGACATGATGAGACACTTTGTAGCAAATGTGGTCCCATGGCAATATTGCATGGGATATAGACCTCTCTGGGTTGGCTAGAAAATCCTTCATCAGCTTGTGGTTGTGTGGCTCAGCACTTGGCCTCCTAGTTGATACATCTAAGTATGAGAGTGCTATGCCAAGCCATGACACACACTTGTGGCAGATGTGGGCACATGCCAACATTGCATGGGATATAGTCCAATCTAATATGTCTAGAGACACCTTCATCAACTTGTGGTTATATGAGTCGTCACTTGGATAGCATGATCTTACCTAGTTGAAATATCTAAGTACAACATTATTATGCCAATACATGATGATACACTTTGTGGCAAATGTGGGCCCATGTCAACATTGCATGGGCTATAGATCTCTCTTGGTTAGCTAGAAACTCCTTCATCAACTTGTGGTTGTGTGGATCAGCACTTGCCCAACATGATCACACCCAGTTGATACATCTAAGTATGAGAGTGCTATGCCAAGCCATGACACACACTTGTGGCAGTTGTGGGCCCATGCCAACATTGCATGGGATCTAGACCTATGTGAGCTATCTAGAAACACCTTCATGAAATTGTGGTTGCATGAGTCATCACTTGTATAGCATGATCCTTCCCAATTTATATATCTTAGTATAACACTACTATGCCAAGAAATGGTGAGACACTTTGTGGCAAATGTGGACCCATGCCAACATTGCATGGGCTATAGATCTCTCTTGGTTGGCTAGAAACTCTTTCATCAACTTGTGGTTGTGTTAATCAGCACTTGGCCAACATGATCCCACACAGTTGATACATCTAAGTATGAAAATGCTATGTCAAGCCATGAAACACACTTGTGGCATATGTGGGCCCATGCCAACATTGCATGGGATCTAGGCCTATCTTAGCTGTCTAGAAACACCTTCATCAACTTGTCGTTGCATGAGTAATCACTTGGATAACATGATCCTTCCTAGTTGAAAGATCTTATTATAACACTTATATGCCAAGACATGATGATACACTTTGTGGCAAAGGTGGGCCCATGTAAACATTGCATAGGCTATATACCTATCTGGGTTGGCTAGAAACTCCTTGATCAACTTATGGTCGTGTGGCTAAGTACTATGCCAATATGATCCCACCTAGTTGCTACATGTAAGTATGAGAGTGCTATGCCAAGCCATGACACACACTTGTGGAAGATGTGGGTCCATGCCAACATTGCATGGGATCTAGACCTATCTGAGCTGTCTAGAAACACCTTTATGAACTTGTGGTTACATGCGGCATCAGTTGGATAGCATGATCCTTCCCAGTTTATATATCTTAGTATAACATTTTATGCCAAGAAATGATGAGACACTTTGTGGCAAATGCGGACCCATGCAAAAATTGCATGGGCTATAGACCTCTCTTGGTTGGCTAGAAACTCCTTCATCAACTTGTGGTTGTGTGGATCAGCACTTGGCCAACATGATCCCACCCAGTTCATACATCTAAGTATGAGAATGCTATGCCAAGCCATGACACACACTTGTGGTAGATGTGGGTCCATGCCAACATATTATGCAATATAGACTTATCTGAGCTGTCTGGAAACACCTTCCTCAACTTTGATCTACTCCCTCCATCCCATATTAAGTTGCGCATAATTTTGCATGCAAGTCAAACTTTGCAAAGTTTGACCAAGAATATACAAAATAATATAAATATGTGTGATATAAAATGTATATATTATGGAAATATAATTCAAGACAATTATAATAATATTATTTTGGCACCGTATTAGTTTATAGTTGTATCAAACTATTTGGTCAAACATTATACAGTTTGACTTTGATAAAATCTTATATGCAACCTAAATTGGGACTGAGAGAGCAACAACTAGGTGGGATCATGTTGACCAAGTGTTCACACATACAACCATAAGTTGATGAAAGTGAACACTTGGTGTAGATTCCATGCAATGTTGGTAGTATGAGGTGGGCGTCACGTGCGCCGGTGACGTCAGCAGAAACGAATCGACGGGACATATAAGATCCCTCTCGGCCGCTCCGTGTCACCAGATCCCCACCATTTTCCCTCTCCTCCCTTTTGTCTCACCTGATACTGAAAGGAGTGAGGAGTGAGAAACCCTACCTCACGTCATCGTCTCCTCTGCTTCTGGCCTGAGTGTCATCCTCCTCCGCACGATTTCGACTCTGGCGATGGCGGGAGTGGGCTCAGGAGCCGATGCGGGCGGTTTTGCTAGGGTGGGGATGGGAGCCGTGACCCGCCCAGATGCAGTCGACGAGGTCGAGCGCCATGGCGGTGGCGGTGGTGGTACGGCCGCTTTGGCCTTTTTGGTCTATGCGGCTCTGGGAGAGGAGGAGATGCTGGATTCGGAGGTCGGCGAGGCGGAGCGGCTAGATCTGAACGTGGTGCTCGGCACCGGGGAGGATCTATTGCCGGTGCAGCCTCAGGAGGTTGCTGCAATGCAGGTAAGAGGTTTTTTCTGCTAACTTCCGTTTTCCCTCTTTAGATTGTTTGGATGGAATCTCGGTTCTATAGATTTAGCTATATCAGTATTAGGGATTGACATATGTTAGGGATTCTTTGGATGGAAGCTTGGTTCTATAGATTTCTGGTGTAGATTTTTTTTAGGGATTTATATATTTCAACGAAAGTTATTCGTTGCAGCATATATCTATCCCTAGAAAATAGTTTAGTGCATCGGATTATTCGGGATGATTAACTATGAAATTCACAATGTTCCATGCATATTTTTGTTGTAGTTTTTTTCCTAAACTTGTATGATCATATCTTAGACTAGTTCTGTTAAATGAATGCATAGCTGCGAGTGATGTCCCTAATATATGATATTCAGTGTACTTTAAGTAGTTAGTATAGTGCAATATCAGTTTATCATTTTTCCTTGATTTTTCCGCGGTGATCAAATAGTAAATGGTTGCATGCTCTAAACTGTATTAGCATACTAAGTAGACCTTTGCGGCTGTTTTTGGACACTTGTACTGGAGAGTTGTCCTGAAAGTTCAGTCAGATCGTCTTCATGATCTGTTATTGAACACCCTGGTGGTTTGTGTTGTTTATACCTCTACTCTATGATAATTAATACAATAATCTTAGCCTTTTAGGTTACCCTGTTTCTCTGGCTGCAATACTTGTAGACTTATGTCAGCTGCCTCTTCAATTTTGCAAGTTTTAAACATTGGTTCCTGGCTTTCTAAGGCAATAACATGTATGGGCATAAAATTTAGTTAATGCAGGCCATGCTATATCCTGAAAAGGTCTGTAGAGTTTTAAATGTTCTAATCCTTGAACATGTTGCAGCAGTTAAATGTTTCTTTACTAAATGATGTCTCCTGTTTTGGAATATTTCTTTCATGGATCATGTAGTAGTGATTTTTCCATGGTGTGATGTTGGGATTGTTGATGTGTTGTTGCCATGTTTAAGTAATAAGATATTGGGTCATATATTTGATAGAAGAAAGTTTGCATTTGTTGTATTTTATTTTTATGTAACATAAGTGCATAATCCTTGTTATTTATTGTCATCTAGCATAAATATATTTGATATATTAGTTAATCATATTGAATGATATTGACCTTTGTGAAATATTTTTTTATGGATCATCTAGTGGTGATGTTGCCATAGTGAGATGGTGGAATTGCAGCAGTTATGTTGGCAAGTTGTAGTAATAGGTAAATTTGATTATATGTATGATAGAACAAAGGTTGCAGAATTATGGTGCAATTATGTACATGTAACATAATTGCATAATCCTTGTAATTTAATGGCATGCAGCATAAATAGCATTGATGTACTACTTAACCACTATTAGTTTAATGATCAGATTTGTGAACCTTTAATTGTTATGCTATAAATTTTTGCTAGTGTTGTTCATTTACTTATATTGAATGTTTTTAATAATTATTCTTTTAAATATTTCTGGCAGGCACCAAACCCAGGTGCTTTCTATGATGTACTCTCCCCGTGGCCCGATGAGAAGGTTTTTTCTTCGAAGCTGTTCTAGTGCATTTAGACATGCACAAAAGTAGTAGCTGTTGTATTAACTAGGAAGTACTAACTATTTTGTTGTTTTCTTAATTGTGTAGTAATTTTCTGGTTCAGATGTTGATGTGTTGCAATGGACCTACAAGTCCTTTGTGAAGAAAGAAGAGAAGAAGTTGAGGCGTCAGGGAATTTCTACCTACCTTACATTCACCACAGTGTACTACACGTGCCCATTCCACCACTTCAATCCACATAGGGGCCTAAGGGTGGGGCTTGTCCAACATGTCCGTGAGATGGCCACTCGAGGACGTCTGGGTGAAGACTTTCAGGGTGACCTGCGTGATCGTGGCAGGCATGAAGCTCTCCTGAGGGTCCTCGAGCCAGATGAGTTTGATTTCAGCGAGTCGGAGGATGAAGAGGAGTGAATGGAAGTTGGTAGTTTGTATGGTACATCGTCATTATAGTGATGATGTTTATGTAGGGTAAATATGTTGAACTGGTTAAGTAAGTCTCCGGGTCGAGAAATTGGTTATTTTGGTTGTGTGATGTGCACCGGTAACCTTCTGTTGGTGATGTTCCCGTAGGACTACTATGTTACCATTCTACTAGTAATGTATATATGGTTATGGTAATATGTTGTAATTTGCTTCTTTATTATTTCCCTATCTGTGATGTGGCATCATAGCACTGTTGTCACTTAGTAATCTATTTTTCATTGTGCCATTTGTAAATTGGATGGTTTTGATAGTTGCTGCACATTCTAGTATTGTTAGAAAATTTGAAATGGTTTGAGTAATTAGAATTATATAGATTTTGAAATGCTGTATTATCTTCTATAACATCAAAATGAATAGAAGTGTAGAGAAAGTGCTCTATATCCATTATGCCAGCGAAACTTGTATACATAACGTCTGAGTTTATGTTTAAATATAGGGGGAAATTAGTTGAATTTTGAATATAAAATAAAAAACTACTACGGAATTAATTAGTAAGTTTTTTCATGTATATGTTCAGCAAACAAATAGGCTTGTATATATAAGATGGTAAGTAATTAAATTCGTGCAGACTTATTCAAAATGCAAAATATTATTGTATTTCATAAGGGGATGAAAAAAATATGCCTACCTACACAAGAAGACCATTGTTGGCCCAAAATGCAGGCCCGCGTAGCACAAAATTTTAATGTGTAGTCAAACAGGCAGATAAATGACAGCAGTATGTGTGAGGTTGAATTATTGAGAAAAGCTCATGCCAATGTCATGAATGTAGGGTATATAAGCTGGTAGAATCGTTTCTCGCTGGGCGATGTGGGAGTAAACTCATCAACCGCATCAATCCTTCCCGCTACGGTTTTCCGTTGGGCCCGAAAGAGCCCAATTACTATTTTATGCCCGGGATTAAGATGGCCCGCCCCAATCTACTTGACGCCCGGACGCAGCCGTGACGCGGGCGCGGGAGTAGGAGTTGGGATGGCTTGTTGCCTACACGCCGAGTCTTACTTTTTTTCTATCCTATTTTCCTTTTTATTTTCTATTTAAATATTTGAACAAAATAGCTATTTTACAATTTTGAATTTTTTAAAATAAATTACATATTCGTGACAGGCACCGTTGGTATAGCATGTGCAAAAATTTTGGGATCATTTGATAAACATCGAAAAATTGAGAAATTTACGAATAGCCATTTTGGTCTCACCTAGGCCTCTTTTCCTAGCAATGTGTTTTTTCAACTTTCGTGAAACAACTTGGATTTTTTTACACATGCTAACATACACAAACTAAGACACATGTACAAGGTTTCACACAAATTTGAATGTTTTTGAATTTTTGGTGGCCCGGACAAATTTAGGCCAAAAATCAAGGTGTCTAGTAAGGATGCCTAGGGGTTAGGCCTTTGTGATGTGAGACATGCTCCATGCTGAAACATGGCATCCTCTAACTAGAAGCAATTTTAAATGTGTCCAAGCTTTCACACAACTTTGAATTTTTTTGAATTTTTGGTGGCCCGGTCAAAAATTGAATTTTTGCATGGGCTTTAGACCTCTCTGGGGTGGCTAGAAACACCTTCACCAACTTGTGGTTGTGCGACTCAGCAGTTGGCCAACATGATCCTACCTACTTGATAGATCTAACTATAAATTTGCTATGCCAAGCCATGACACACACAACTATGGTAGATGTGGGCCCATGCCAATATTGCATGGGATCTAGACCTCTCTGGATTGGCTAGAAACACCATCATCAACTTAGTGGTTGTCTGAGTCACTGCATCTGACCAAAGTGATCCCACCCACTTGATAGATCTAGCATAAGAGTGCTATGCCAAGCCATGACACACACTTGTGGCAGATGTGTGGCCATGCCAACATTGCATGGGGTCTAGACCTCTCTGGGCTAGACAGAAACACTTTCACCAACTTGTTGTTGTATGAGTCATCACACGTAACCAACATGATCCTACCTACTTGCTAGATCTAGCTATAATTTTTCTATGCCAAGCCATGACACACACAACTATGGCAGATGTGGGCCCATGCCAACATTGCATGGGATCTACACCTCTCTGGGTTGGCTAGAAACAGTATCATCAACTTAGTGGTTGTGTGAGTCACTACACCTGACCAACATGATCCCACCCACTTGATAGATCTAGCTATAAGAGTGCTATGCTAGGCCATGACACACACTTGTGGCAAATGTGTGGCCGTACCAACATTGCATGGGGTCTAGACCTCTCTGGGTTGGATAGAAACACCTTCACCAACTTGTTGTTGTATGAGTCACTACACCTGACCAACATGATCCCACAAACTTGATAGATCTAGCTATAAGAGTGATATGCCAAGCCATCACACACATTATCTTGTGGTAGATGTCGGCTCATGCCAACATTGCATGGGATCGAGACCTCTTTGGGTTGGCTAGAAACACCATCATCAACTTAGTGGCTGTGTGAGTCACAACACCTGGCCAACATGATCCTACCTACTTGCTAAATGAAGCTATAATTTTTATATTCCAAGCCATGACACACACTAGCTTGTGGCAAATGTGGGGCCATGCCAACATTGCATGGGGTCTAGACCTCTCTGGGCTGGCTAGAACCACCATCATCAACTTAGTGGTTGTGTGAGTCACTACACCTAGCAACATGATCCCACCCACTTGATAGATCTAGCTATAAGAGTGTTACGGCAATGCATGACACACACTAGCTTGTGGAAAATGTGGGGCCATGCCAACATTGCATACATGGGGTCTAGACACCTCTCTAGGCTGGATAGAAACACCTTCACCAACTTGTTGTTGTATGTGTCATCACACCTGGCCAACATGATCCTACCTACTTGCTAGATCTAGCTATAATTTTTCTATGCCAAACCATGACACACACTAGCTTGTGGCAAATGTGGGCCCATGCCAACATTGCATGGGATCTAGACCTCTCTGAGTTGGCTAGAAACACCATCATCAAATTAGTGGATGTGTGAGTCACTACACCTGACCAACATGATCCCACCCACTTGATAGATCTAGCTATAAGAGTGCTATGCCAAGTCATGACACACATTAGCTTGTGGAAGATGTGGGCCCATGCCAACATTGCATGGGATCTAGACCTCTTTGGGTTGGCTAGAAACACCATCATCAACTTAGTGGCTATGTGAGTCACTACACCTGGCCAACTTGATCCTACCTACTTGCTAAATCAATCTATAATTTTTCTATGCCAAGCCATGACACACACTAGCTTGTGGAAAATGTGGGGCCATGCCAACATTGCATGGGGTCTATACCTCTCTATGCTGGCTAGAACCACCATCATCAACTTAGTGGTTGTGTGAGTCACTACACCTGGCAACATGATCCCACCCACTTGATAGATCTAGCTATAAGAGTGTTATGGCAAGGCATGACACACACTAGCTTGTGGAAAATGTGGGGCCATGCCAACATTGCATGCATGGGGTATAGATACCTCTCTAGGCTGGATAGAAACACCTTCACCAACTTGTTGTTGTATGTGTCATCACACCTGGCCAACATGTTACTACCTACTTGCTAGATCTAGCTATAATTTTGAGTCTGCAAAGCTATGACACACACTAGCATGTGGCAAATGTGGGGCCATGCCAACATTGCATGGGGTCTAGACCTCTTTGGGCTGGCTAGAACCACCGTCATCAACTTAGTGGTTATGTGAGTCACTACACCTGGCCAACATGATCCCACCCACTTGATAGATCTAGCTATAAGAGTGCAATGATATAGTTACATCTAACAACTAGTTGGGATCACACGTTGACCAATCGTTGACTCATTCAACCAGAAGGTGATCAAGGTGTTTCTAACTAACTCAGATATATATAGGTCTATAATGTCACCCTAGACTAGGAAGTTTGAGCAACAGAAAATACTTGTCTTTGTTCGTTCTCTCACAATCACACTCGCTCTAAATTTGCCAGTGAAGCCTTCCTCTGCAACGAGGAGTGTGTGCCGTGGTGAAGCCTGCGCTTGATGTTGATCACCAGGGCCTCTCCCTGGTGATCTAGACTCCGTTATGTTCACCATCGACGGGGGTGCGCACCGCACCTTCACGTCGGCCACCAAGGACCAAGCTACAACGGCGACGGAGAGCGGGCGCAAGCTCCAGTATCAAGACGGACCGTCGGCGAAGTTCACTTGTCGCCACGTTCGCCGGCTTACCGACACCGGCGTCAAGTGCCACCTCACGGCGCCGTAATCACCCCAGCAGAACGGGGTGATCGCGCGGCGCAACCAGACGGTCGTAGCGACGGCCAGAATCATGCTGAAGGCGAAGGGCATGCCAAATTACTTAGACCGGGCCGACTTGGCCCACGGTCTTTGAACCTGAACCGGGCGTTCACGCGCAGCATCACCGGCATGACGCCATATTGTGAGACCCTGGCGCATGGCTCAATAGGATTGATAGGAAACCCATACTAACAATGTGCAACTTCTTTTCCGGAAGCTCATTCGAAAAGAACACTAAGGTTAAGCGTGCTTGGCCTAGAGCAATTCTAGGATGGGTGACCGACCGGGAAGTGGGTAACCGGGTGCGCATGAGTGAGGACAAAGTGCACAGAAAATACTAGTGTTGGTCTGTGGGGCTAGTCTAGAGATCCTATTGAGCTGCCAGAAGTGACAGTCGTCGGTCCGGAGTGACCGGGGGTGTTACACATATGAGGCTTGGTATCTGCGGACCTTCGGCTACGTCGCGCACGTACGTGAGGAGCGCGCGTCCTCACCTGAAGAATCTGGACGACCGGAGCATGCCAATGGTCTTCATCGGCTACGAGAGCGGCACCAAGGGCTACGGCGTCTATGGTCCCGTCGCCAAGAGTGCGCACGCACACGGAACATAGTCTTTGACGAGGACGCGAGCTGGGACTAGAGCACGCACGAGGACAACCCTGTGACTGCTACGTGCACTCGACTCGACTCCACTGCGTACCGCTACACCTGAGGTGGTAGGCCGGGACTCGCCGGCCTCATCTCTCCATAGACACCAGCTCCCGCAGAGCACACGTCGCCAGCAGCGTCATCCTCGCGCATCGAGCTAGCCTCTCCGACACCCGAAGCTGAAGCCGCGCCGCCATCACACCTGCCTCGTCGTGAGGCACACCCGATGACCACGGGCACCATGGACGTCATCGTGCAGCCGAACACCCGCCTCGCCTCGTCGCCAAAAGGGATATGTGAAGCAGCAGGGCATCGACGTCGCGGACTCCTTTGCGCCTGTTGCACGGCTGGAGTCCGTGCGGCTCCTGCTGGCGCACGCCGCGCACCGCGGGTGGGCTGTGCACCATATGGACGTCAAGACTGCTGGCCAGGGGCGCTAGGTGATACGCCTGCACAAGCCACTCTACGGACTCCGTCAGGCACCTAGAGGCTAGAGCCTGGAACGCGAAGTTGGACGCCACGCTCGACGCGCTCGGCTTCAGTTTAGGTGTTAGTCTGTCAGAGTCTCAGTTTCGTCAATGTAACATCCTAGGATTAGCACCTCGAAATAGACAGGACACATGTTTGTGCATTGCATTCATGCATAAGAAAATCCGGGGAATTTTCGCGCAAAACTAAAGAAGCTATAGAGGGATCGAGATCTCTCTTGTTCTGATGGAAACATCAGGACAGGTGCGATGGGTTTCGACATGACCTCTATTGTTCTTTTGTCTTTCAGGGGAAGATAATTCAAAATTTGAATTTTAAATTGAAAGATCTGAATATTAAAATAATTTGAAATGGAATAATAATTGGAAAGTAAATTGTAATAATAAATAAAAGGTGAACTTATTTATATTTAAGATACAGTATTTACAATTATCTAAGTATACAAGATAATTGAAATTCAAACACACAAAAAAAGGGATTTACAATAAGAACTGAGTTCATAATTATAAACAAGATATGAATATTACAATAATTCAGATTACAAATAGAAAGAAAAATTAAGCTTTATTAAGATTATATAATATTACATTGTCTTTACAAATGAAATATAAAACAAATAACTTTATTAAATAAGATACAACCATACAATGTCTTTACATTATTTAAACAGAAAAGAAATTACAATAATAGTTAAAAGAAAGAAAAGAAAGAAAACCTAAATTATTTTCCTATCTAATTTTGTATCTTGTTTTCTTCATCTCTTCTTATCCTCCTTAGTCTTGATCCCTGCAAGAAAGCAACAAGCAAAAGAAATAGAAAACACAGGGGGTTATGGGGGTTATGGTACTCTCAGGTTTTAGCAATGTAATGCATTGCTTTGCCTCATCATTGAGTAGTACTACATAAAAAGGGGCCAATGTAAAATCTGTTCTTATCTAGAATTTTTGCCTCAGGCTTATGCATCATAGGTAGGGGCAAGTTTCACCAAATAGAGCATCTATTCTTATCAGATGTGTAGCCTCAGTACAATATCATTGGCCAAGAGGCAAGTTACACCAGATAAGGACATAGTAAAGAAGTAGGAGTAATAGCCAAATTACTTGATCTGATCCACTCACTGGAGGTAAGCAGACAAGCTGCTCACACAACCATGCATAATGTTGTGATGTCGACACAGCAGTAGAAGCAGCAATAGTAGTGGTAGTATAAGAGGATAGCCACAACAGCTAGCCAAAACAGTAATCCATTCTTAGTTTGCATACCACAAGACCAACACCTCCTGATCAATTCTATCACTACACCAAAAAAACTCAAGAACTCATTCCTCTTTAGAACTCATCATAGCCAATCCATATCTCACCAACCAAGACACTAGCCCAGATCACCACCACATCACTACACCATGGTTGCTGCAAGGAGCCATCCAATGGCAAGGACAAGGTGGAGGAGGCCAGGCTATGGCTGCCAAAGTGGATAAAGTAGTAAAAGGAGAGGTGAGCAGGATATCTAGATGCAACAGCATCTGAACCAGATCCCTATCAAGTGCAACCTCCACACAACTACAGGTCAGGGACATCCTTAAACGAATTTTGGCAAGCAATAAAATTCAGTAGTAGATCATGTGTTCAGACTATTACTGTGCACACTCCAGGGTAGAATCACCACAGTAGGGTTCTACATCAGATATGAGCCACTTACTCAAACCACACCATCCCAGAATCCATAAACATAAGAATATAACAGATGGTTGGGAACAAGACACTTAACTTTAGGAAGGATTCTTACAAGAAGACTATCTAATTTAGAATAATATCAAGGCTCTTAAGTTGATGATTGCCACAACAACCAATAAATTCCACTACCATATCCATAGCATGAACAAAATCTAACCATTCCTGATATACAATACTAGTCAATGAGATCATTTCCTCACAAATGCAATAGAAACTAAAATCAATCTGAGCATAATCAATTAACCCTATACATTCCCACAAGGCAGATTCATAATACAGTAACCAGAGCACCACATCTTGGTATTGTCATAGTTGACAGTACAGAGCTAGTATTTATTTCATTAGCAACAGTCGGGAAATAAAGAAGCATCCCAACACAGCAAGATCAAGTATGTTGTATCTATTCTTATTAAAAGCATACACTACTACACCACAATTTATACATGATCATTATCACCAAGCTTAACTAAACCAAACACAGTAATAAATTCCAGGAAGCAAATATTGAAGATACGACCAGATCAAGTATAATATTCATACACTTATATTTACAGAAAAAGATTCAAACATAATATGTGTGGCCATCTATTTACTGCAGCAAGCCAACCATATCCATTTTACCACCAAATGAAAGCAACAAATAATATTACTCATTAAAGTATGGTGCACTGGAAATTACTACAATACCACTAATAGATAAATCATACAGCCTCACAAATTGACTAACCAGAGTAAAACTGCAGTAAGAATACTATTCCATAATCATCCATTGCAAGTTATTGATGCATAGCATCCATACCAAAACCCTATAAACCACTTAATTACATCCAGGCCTAAATTGGAACATCAAATAACCAAAGACTACATCGCCTTCAGGACCAATAAAACCAACTAGATCGAGTAATTACTATCAACCTAAAGTCATCTCCAGGCTTAATTAGAATACTAAAATTAACCACATAACATTCAAATAAGATAAATCGTCGACTCGAGGGTCGGTCACACAAGAATTACCTGGATCAAGGTAGAAGAAAATGCAGGAATAACATCATAACCGAAATAGCTAGGAAATTCCCTACCGGGGTTGCATTCACTGTCGTCCCTCTGGCATCAGAGAATAGAGTAAGTCACAATCGTTGCTGCAATACCTCATCACCATAGAGAGCAGCCCTAGCAGACGGCGCGATATGCGGCCGACCATGGCCGAGACGGCCAGGAAAGCAACTGGCGGTAAAAACTCAACGGAGCCATAAAGGAGCCGAGGACCAGCAGCATCCGGGCGTGAGGATTAGAGTAGCCGCGCCGGTGACCTTGCCGAAACTGCACGGCTAGGGTTTCGTGGGGGGCGAACGGAGAAGCAGAGCAACGTTGAGACCAGGGGGATCGAAAAAGGAGCGAGATCCAGGACCTCACCGAGATTTAATAGAGCCGGAGTTGGACGCCGTCCGGCAGCGCAGCAACGACGGCGCATCGAGCATGGCAGAGAGGCGTTAGCGTGAGTGAGATGAGGAAGAAATAGGGTGGGTCGAGGTTTGGTTGCCCTGGCTCAACCAGTTAGGTCGGAGCTTGGCCGTCGAGTGGCCGCGAAGGAGGCGGCCAGCGGCGGCCGAAGTGGCTGGCGGCAGTGACCTCGCACGGGGGCGAGGAAGTAGTGGATGAGGTCTATGTGTGTGTGTGCGTGTGTGTGTGGAGTGTGGGGTGATGTAGTGACCTTGGATCAATAAAGATCCTAAGTCCCTTTGATTAACATGGTAGTCCCTGGATCAATAGCTAGCACTCACAGTCGATGAATATCATGTAAAACACAAAGTCTTTATTACACGGAGAATCCAGAGTATGAATTTATTACAAATTTCTTAGCATTAAGCTAGCTCAAATAACAGCGGAAACATAAAAGCGGCTTGAGTCCATCGATGCCCCAGGCTTGTCGAGTGTAGACTCGCGATCCCTACGCACCTTTCAATATTCGGATTCTGCACATAAGACGTGCAGCCAACAAGTTGGGTCAATACTTTGAATGTATTGGCAAATTACACCAAGGAAAGAAAAGACTATCTCTACATGCAAGGCTAGTTTAGGCTACAGATTTCATTTGCTCAAAGCTAGTTTTTCTTAAGTAGAGAGAAGAAGAGAAGATTTTCCCTACTTTGTAAACATTTGCTTAGATAAAATAGGGTCGAATGGCACACGAGGATATCACTCACCAAGTGTCCAAACAACCAAACACTTGGATATTACTCACCAAGTGACACTTGGATATTACGCACCAAGTTCCCAAAATCCCACCCATTGGCGATATTACTCATGTCATGGGGTTTTAAAACTTTGTTTAGAAAAGAGAGAGGAAGATCCTTCAGAGGCTCCATCCTTCAGATGCTCAATGTTGTTCTGTTTCCGTGAACACGGCTGATCGATCAGATTGCAATACTCTCGAGAGTTTTTGCACTTTACCCACAATCCATGATCAAGTCCTTTTACAGACAAGACCATGGCGAGGCTTTCCCTTAGTAGCCCCTCTACCTTCTGGATCCAGCCGTGCCAAGAACCTCCAAATGTTGGTACCTAGGTGAGGTTTCCCACTAAGTACTAGGCCAAGACAGAGCCCATATGTATTGTGGTTGCACTGGAATCTTGAATCAAACATGGCAGACTTCTTTGATTCCTGGGCGGCCGTCCTCCACCAAAATCTCACTCGTTGTCCTGACAACCATTCCGCCCAGAAGAAAACTTAGTTTTATTTTGAAGTGGATTTGAGAAGAAAAGTTTGCTCAAGAGAGCCTTTATACTAAGAAAAACTTAGTTTGCTCAAGAGTCCGACACAATAGCACTCCTCAGCGCACTCCAAAAAATCTAACGAAACACAAACATGGATCTAATCAAAATATGCCACAGAGATAATATGCATGCATGCATCATGGTACTTATGCAAGATTTGTTTTCTAAATTTACCAAGGTAGTATAATTGGATTGCAAATGTGTTAGGGGTGTTATTAGTATTGGTTTCCCATAGGTTTAAAATAATTTGGGTCATTAATCTAATTCATAGGCTTATTTGGAGATCCAACCATCTAATTAGCCCCAAAACAAATCTAATGCTCTTAAGCAAGGTTCTACAATTTTGTTCAGTAGGTGTTGCAGAAACAAAGTCATCACAACAAGAATCAACTAAATCAGAATTTTAATTATTTTTCTATAGATTAAACACTCTAATCTAGAGATTAAATTCTACTCCGAAAACCCTACTGTAACCTTGAAATTTTATTGCAGATCTGCGTTCTACATAAATTTATGAATCCAACGGTATATTATAAGCTAAATTTGGCCAAGTAATTATTTTTCTATGAATTTCGCAAGTTTTAACACAAATCTGCCAAATAGATCTAGTCCTAATCGAGAACGTGCCAAGTGGCAGAAGCGGATTGGGCCAGCTGGAAAACGCGGTGCTGACGCGGCGCGTTAGTGGGATGGCAGACGTGGCGGCCATGCGGCGCAACGCTATTGGCGCATACCCCTTCGTCCTCCCCTTCTAATCTGGGCCGTAGCCAGCAGATCCAACGGACGGGAGGAGGGTGGACTTACCGTGGCGGCGTCGATGGCAAGACGGCGGTGGCGCTGTCGGGCGTGGTCGTCGGTGGCGGTACGGTGGCTCTTCGGAGCAGCGGAGAGGACGATGGCGCGCGGCTACTCCTTGCGGTCCTGTGTGCGAGATCGGCTTCAGCCTTCTCTTCCTCGTCTGGCCGCACGGCTCCGCCGGTCCCCGCGATCTCCGGCGATACATCGGCGAGCAATTCCCGACGTTGTGCTGCACAAGGGGAGCAAAGAAGAGGTCGGGGTGAGGCGGTGTCGCACGGGGAAGACGATTAATAGCGAAAGAGGGTTCGGGGTGGCATGAAACATCGGATCCTCAACCTTCCCGAGCGCGACGACGGCGAGAGAGAACGGCAGCAGTTCGACAAGGCTTGAGCTAGGGTTTCTCGAGGGGGAAATAACGAGAGGGGTCGCCTTTATATCTGCATGGGGAGTCTGCTGGACACGAGACGGGAAAGTCGTGGCGGCGAGGATTACGCCAGATTTCGGGGAGGGAGAGGGATGACAAATGGGGTCCGGTGTCGGGAGCGGGAAGGGCCGGCGCTGGTCATTTGTCTTGGCGGTAGCTAGGCAACGCCACACATAGTAGTGGGCATAGCCGCCCGATGGGTTAAACAGTTTTTTGTACTTTTCTTTTTTTTTCATTTCTGTTTTACTAATTTTGTAATAACTTTTGCAAAACAAGTCCAAAAGTGATGAAACCAACTTCTAATTTTTTGTAAAAAGAAGGTGGTCACCATAGGATCTTAGATTATTATCCTTACATGTCTTTTAGAAGGGTCAAGCATGATTGCAACATTTTAGCTTACATTGGGAAACTTTATTAGGGTTTTAGTAGGTTTAGATGTCAGAGTTTTGTTGCAAATTCATTTGTAGGATGCAATGATGCAAGGACGATGCATGACACTAATAACATCCTAGTATAAAATCTGGGATTTTACAAACCTACCCCCCTTAAGAAGAATCTCGTCCTCGAGATTCGGGTTGGCTATCAAATAGGTGTGGGTGTTCCGCCTTCAAATCTTCTTCACGCTCCCACGTGGCTTCTTCGTCGGATTGGTGATTCCATTGTACTTTGCAGAATCTTATAGTCTTGGTACGGGTAATTCTTTCGGCTGTTTCCAGTATTTTGATGGGTTTTTCCTCATAGGTAAGGTCATTCTCCAATTGAACCTCATCGAGGGGAACTGTATCTCTTAGCGGTGTTTCGGCCATCTCCGGGTGACACTTCTTTAGTTGTGACATATGAAACACATCGTGAACAGTCAGTCCTTCTGGTAACTCCAACCGATAAGCAACTTTTCCTCTACGGGCCAGAACCTTATATGGTCCTATGAATCGTGGGGCTAACTTACCCTTGATTCCAAACCTCTTAACTCCTCGCAGCGGTGAAACTCGAAGGTACGCATGGTCCCTATTTCATAAGTCACATTTCTGCGTTTGGAATCAGCATAGCTCTTTTGTTGTGATTGAGATACCTTTAGCCTGTCTTGAATCTGTCGTACCTTTTCTTCGGCATCCTTGATCAGTTTAGGTCCAAAAAGACTACGTTCACCAACTCCACTCCATAACAGCGGAGTCCTACACTTCATGCCATATAGAACTTCAAACGGAGCCATCTTGATACTTGTCTGGTAGCTGTTGTTGTACGAGAACTCGGCATACGGCAGGTTATCATCCCAACTAGATCCATAGTCTAGTGCGCAAGCTCTCAACATATCTTCCAGAATCTGGTTCACTCTTTCCGTTTGGCCATCCGTTTGAGGGTGGAAGGCAGTGCTAAATTCTATTCTGGTTCCAAGAGACTCATGTAACTGTCGCCAAAATTTTGAAGTGAACTGGGTGCCTCTATCTGACATAATTCCCTTGGGAACACCATGCAGACTTACGATCCTTGACATGTATATCTTAGCAAGCTTAGCACTTGTATATGTGGTCTTTACAGGAATGAAGTGAGCCACCTTGGTAAAGTGGTCTACCACTACCCAGACAGAATCAAATCCTGAACGAGTCCGGGGCAATCCCGTGATAAAATCCATGCCTACCTTATCCCACTTCCAGTCGGGTATAGCTAGCGGTTGAAGGAATCCGGCCGGTTTCTGGTGCTCGGCCTTAACTCTATTGCATACGTCACACAGAGAAATATATTCGGCAATTTCTCTTTTTAGATTATTCCACCAAAATCTTTCCTTCACATCCATGTACATCTTCGTGTTACCTGGATGAATTGAGTAAGGTGAATCATGAGCTTCTTTTAAAATCAACTTCCTGATGTCGGGGTCATTGGGAACACACAAACACCTCCCATACCAAAGGGTTCCTTGTTCGTCCTGACGAAATTCTTTTGTCTTTCCTTCACTTATCTTGACTCTTATTTCTTCCAACTCTTTATCTCCCTTTTGTGCTTCCTTGATTCTCTCTTGGAAAGTAGACACTATTTCCATAGTCGCTATGTGTCCTTTCGGAACTATTTCTAGTCTCAAATCCTTGAATTGCTTGCATAAATCCTCTGGAAGTTCCCCTGCGGTAAGTCCATTCACATATACCTTATGACTTAAGGCATCGGCCACCACATTTGCCTTTCCGGGGTGGTACTGTAAATCCAAGTCATAATCCTTAATTAGTTCAAGCCATCTTCTTTGTCTCATATTCAACTCCTTTTGGGTGAATATGTACTTCAAACTCTTATGATCTGTGAACACATCACAATGTTTGCCCATGAGGTAGTGTCTCCATACCTTGAGTGTGTGTACCACAGACGCAAGTTCCAAATAATGTGTGGGGTAGTTGTGTTCGTGGTTCTTAAGTTGTCGGGAGTCATAGGATACCACCTTCCCATCTTGCATCAACACACTTCCAAGTCCTTGTTGAGAAGCGTCACAATAGACTTGAAAATCCTTTTGGATATCAGGCAGACACAGTACTGGTGCCGTTACGAGGCATTTCTTCAACTCTTGAAAGCTTGCTTCGCATGCTTCGGTCCATAGGAATTTCTTTTCCTTCTTCAACAGTTCCGTCATGGGTTTCGCTATTTTGGAAAAGTGTTCAATGAACCTCCGGTAATACCCTGCGAGGCCCAAGAAACTCCGAATATCTCCCACATTCTTAGGTGACTCCCATTCAATCACGGAAGCTACCTTACTAGGATCTACGGCAACTCCTTTTGCCGACACAACATGACCGAGGAATCCTACTTCCTTTAACCAGAATTCGCATTTGCTGAATTTGGCATACAACTTGTGTTCTCTTAGTTTTTCCATAATTAGGCGCAGATGTTTCTCGTGTTCCTTTTCATCCTTGGAGTATATGAGTATATCATCTATGAATACCACGATAAACTTGTCCAAATATTCCATGAACACCTTGTTCATCATGTTCATGAAGTATGTCGGGGCATTGGTTAGACCAAACGACATCACGGTGTATTCATACAATCCGTATCTTATGGTGAAGGTTGTTTTGGGCACATCCTGTTCTCGGATTTTTAGCTGAAAGTAGCCTGATCGCAGATCGATCTTTGAGAACACACTGGCTCCCTTTAACTGGTCAAACAAGTCATTGATGTTAGGCAGAGGGTACTTATTCTTGATTGTCACTTCGTTCAACGAGCGGTAGTCCACAACCAGCCTCTTGGTTTTATCCTTCTTTTCCACAAACAGGACAGGTGCTCCCCAAGATGACGCGTTGGGTTCGATGAATCCCTTGTCCAATTGTTCCCTAAGCTGTTTCTTGAGTTCCTTTAACTCGTCCACGTCCATCTTGTATGGTCTCTTAGCTATCGGCCCCGTGCCCGGCATCAAGTCAATGAGGAACTCGATATCACGGTCGCGAGGCATTCCGGGTAGCTCCTCCAGAAAGAAATCTGGGTATTCTTTTACAATAGGTACATCCCCCAAGCTAACCCCTTAAGAGAGTTCACCATGGCTTCCTTAAGTGCGAAATTTGACTTGATACGAATTCTCTTCCCTTCCGGTGTTGTGAGCATGACAGTTATTTTGGCACAATCTATGACTCATTCATATTCGGTCATCCAATTCATGCCCAAGATTATGTCTAATCCTTGTGACTCCAGAACTACTAGACTTGTGGGAAAGATGTGTGTCCCAATCCTTAGTTCTAATCCCCGGCAACCGGAGTTTGCCACTATTTCTCCCCTAGGAGAACTTACCCTTAGAGGAAAGTTTATAGTCTCCGTAGGTATCTTGCCTCTATCCACAAATACCCTTGATATGAATGAATGCAATGCACCAGTATCAAAAAGAACAACTGCGGGAATAGAATTGAGCTTGAACTTACCAATCACGGAGTCTGGTGCATCACAAGCATCCTCCATAGAGACATGATTCACCGTGGCTTTGACAAACGGGTTTGGCTTCTTCCCGTTTACATTGCCATGGTTGTGTCCATTTCCATTCCCATTGCCATTGCCATTCTTCTTCTCGGGGCAAGTGGTTGCATAGTGCACTGTCCTGTTGCACTTAAAGCATGTCACCTCACTGACATCCTTTCCATTGCTGCCATTCCCATTGCGGTTTTTATGCCCATTGTGTTCATGGCCGCCATGGTGATGACCGTTATGGTTGTGGCCATTATTTTTATAAGGTGGTGGTGAGGAAGTGCGCTGCTTCTGGTACGGAACAGAGTGCTTATGAGGGTTAGACTTCCTCTTGCGGTTTTCTATGATCTTCCTTTTGGATTAAACCACAATGGCTCTGTCCAGGAGTTCCTAAAAGTTGTCAAATTTCTGAGCCACAAGCTGGATGGATATCTCATCATTGAGTCCTCTTAAGAATTCCTCCTGTCTCTTGGCATCAGTGGAAACATCATCGGGTGCATAACGGGCTAGATTGTTGAAAATCTCACCATACTCGGTGACAGAACGGTGCAACTGGTGTAGGTCGCGAAATCCGCGCCTTTTTAGAGTCATGACACCAGTAGCCACATGATGAGTGCGAAAAGCTAGCTCGAACTGATCCCAAGTGATAGCATCAATATCCGGGTGGGTGACTTGGTAGTTGTCCCACCATTCTGCGGCAGGTCCTTCAAGCTGGTGTGCGGCATAACGTACCCTGTCGGCTCCGACAGCTTGCACGGTGTCTAGCTTCTTGTTAATTGTACGTAGCCAGTCATCTGTGATGATTGGTTCAGTGCTGCTAGTGAAGGTAGGTGGGTTCAGCCTCAAAAACCGAGTCAAGCGATCCTGTTGAGGTGGTGGTGGAGGTGGTGGAGGTGGCGCGTTGTTGTTGTTGTTTTGCATGTTCTAAGTGAGCAGTTGGATCAGCTGGTTCTAAGTAGCCAGGAGTTGTGCAATTTCTGAAGGAATTTCGGTGTTCGCACGTCTTGGCGGCATCTGTGGGGTTTGAGAGACAAGTTAAGAAATAGACAGAAAGACTAAGTAGTAAACTTCTACCCTTATGAAAACACACCAAGCACACAAGACACATTAACACAGAAATCAACCAAGTTTAACTAAACCAAAAAAATGACTTGGTATTTTATTACAATCGCGAATAACGTTCTACTATAGAATTAAAGGTGGTCCAACTATTACACATCTTCCACGCCTTCCTCTTCCTCGTCCTCGAACGAGTAGCCTTCCTGCTCTAGGGTTGTCTTGTACAACTCCATCTCCTTTGTGGTGGCTTCAAGCTTCTCTTGGAGGTTCTTTATCTCATCCTGCAGCTTCTTGGTAGTGGCTTCTAGATGCTCCTAAAGTCCCTTCTTCTCGCTTTGTAGCTCCTCCACTAGACTTGACTTCTTTGCGGCTTCAAGTTGTTTTGCCAAGTCCCTCTTGGAAGCACGCACATCATTGATTATCTTGCAAAGGCCTTCGGTTTGCACTTCAGTTCCATCGATCTCCTGCTTGAGTTCCCTAATCCTCTTGTTTTTATTTATCACCCTCTTCTCTTGGTTAGCGAACTTCTTATCTTGGTCCTGGAACTTTATCTCTTGGAGCTTCATTGCATCCTCCTGTTGCTTGATCATTTCCTCCTTCTCCTTGATGAGGGCGCATAGCTCGTCGTTCCTTAACATCTCGAGGAAGGTACCCTTTTCAAGGTCATGGATGTGGCACTCCAAATCTTGATATTGGGTCCTTCGGCGCTTGGTAGAAGTCCTTTCCTCAAAGGTTAACTCCATGGGAATTCCTTCCTCATCTCGTCTTCCAAAGAGGCCGCCGCAGTGTCCTTGGAGAGCCTCATGATGACGTCCACATAGGCGACCAATGAGCTGTTGTAAGCTGATGCTAAGGGCCTTCTCCTTGGAATCACTAACAATGTGGATTGCTATGTCTTCCTCCGGGTTCTTGCCTTGCTCTTTTCCTGGCTGGATGACTTTGACTCCCCAACAGACGTCCTTGTGGAGTTTCTTCATTGTGCTCCCCTGGATTGTTGGGAGGGGAAGGTCCAAACATGTGAGAAGGTCCATGAGGCATCCACCAAAGCGAAGGGGCTCGATGTCCGCGACGGTGTCGTAGAGGAAGCTTATCATCTTTAAGTTAGAAGAATGATAATTAGATACTTAAGTAGAGGAAAGCGGATACTAGAAGTGCGGAAAATAACATAGTAGAAAAGCAAGTAAGGCACATAAGTTACAGGTGGTTCCAATCCTAGGGTCATGTCCTACAGGCAACGATGTGCTCTGATACCATCTGTAGTGACCTTGGATCAATAAAGATCCTAAGTCCCTTTGATTAACATGCTAGTCCCTGGATCAATAGCTAGCACTCACAGTCGATGAATATCATGTAAAACACAAAGTCTTTATTACACGGAGAATACAGAGTATGAATTTATTACAAATTGCTTAGCATTAAGCTAGCTCAAATAACAGCGGAAACATAAAAGCAGCTTAAATCCATCGATGCCCCAGGCTTGTCGAGTGTAGACTCGCGATCCCTACGCACCTTTCAATCTTCGGATTCTGCACATAATACGTGCAGCCAACAAGTTGGGTCAATACTTTGAATGTATTGGCAAATTACACCAAGAAAAGAAAAGACTATCTCTACATGCAAGGCTAGTTTAGGCTGTAGAGTTCATTTGCTCAAAGCTAGTTTTTCTTAAGTAGAGAGAAGAAGAGAAGATTTTCCCTACTTTGTAAACATTTGCTTAGATAAAATAGGGTCGAATGGCACACGAGGATATCACTCACCAAGTGTCCAAACAACCAAACACTTGGATATTACTCACCAAGTGACACTTGGATATTACGCACCAAGTTCCCAAAATCCCACCCATTGGCAATATTACTCATGCCATGGGGTTTTAAAACTTTGTTTAGAAAAGAGAGAGGAAGATCCTTTAGAGGCTCCATCCTTCAGATGCTCAATGTTGTTCTGTTTCCGTGAACACGGCTGATCGATCAGATTGCAATACTCTCGAGAGTCTGTACACTTCACCCACAATCCACGATCAAGTCCTTTTACAGACAAGACCATGGCGAGGCTTTCCCTTAGTAGCCCCTCTACCTTCTGGATCCAGCCGTGCCAAGAACCTCCAAATGTTGGTACCCAGGTGAGGTTTCCTACTAAGTACTAGGCCAAGATAGAGCCCATATGTATTGTGGTTGCACTGGAATCTTCTGAATTTTGAAACATGGCAGACTTCTTTGATTCCTGGGCGGCCGTCCTCCACCAAAATCTCACTCGTTTTCCCGACAACCATTCCACCCAGAAGAAAACTTAGTTTTATTTTGAAGTGTATTTGAGAATAAAAGTTTGCTCAAGAGAGCCTTTATACTTAGAAAAATTCATTGTCTTTCGAACCCCCCAACGGTACTTTACATATATATAGCATAGCAAGCAATACTTAGGAAAAACAGGGGAACCTATTAGGAGGGAAAATCCTAAGTATAGAGCTACTTATGGCATACTACAAATTCATCGCACTTGCAACATAATACTAAGGAAAAATTCTACTAGAACATCCTACACATGCATACTACGGAATTTTGAAGATCTAACATGCATAGCATCAAAACTGGGACATTATATGAACAAGAGGTGTAACTTTCCTTGATCCGAGCAGTACTCTACACAATAGCACTCCTCGGCGCACTCCGAACAATCTAACGAAACACAAACATGGATCTAATCAAAATATGCCACAGAGATAATATGCATGCATGCATCATATGCAAGATTTGTTTTCTAAATTGACCAAGGTAGTATAATTGGATTGCAAATGTGTTAGGGGTGTTATTAGTATTGATTTCCCATAGGTTTAAAATAATTTGGGTCATTAATCTAATTCATAGGCTTATTAGGAGATCCAACCATCTAATTAGCCCCAAAACAAATCTAATGCTCTTAAGCAAGGTTCTACAATTTTTTTCAGTAGGTGTTGCAGAAACAAATTCATCACAACAAGAATTAACTAAATCAGAATTTTAATTATTTTTCTATAGATTAAACACTCTAATCTAGAGATTAAATTCTACACCTAAAACCCTACTGTAACCTTGAAATTTTATTGCAGATCTGCGTTCTACATAAATTTATGAATCCAACGGTATATTATAAGCTAAATTTGGCCAAGTAATTATTTTTCTATGAATTTCGCAAGTTTGAACACAAATCTGCCAAATAGATCTAGTCCTAATCGAGAACGTGCCAAGTGGCAGAAGCGGATTGGGCCACCGAAAACAGCGGTGTCGACGCGCGTTAGTGGGCGTGGCAGACGCGACCACGCGCTAACGCTATTGGCGCATACCCCTTCGTCCTTCCCTTCTAATCTGGGTCGTAGCCAGCAGATCCAATGGACGGGAGGAGGGTGGACTTACCGTGGCGGCGTCGATGGCGACACGGCGGCTGCGCTGTCGGGCGTGGTCGTCGGCGGCGGTACGGTGGCACTTCGGAGCAGCGGATAGGACGACGGCGCGCGGCTACTCCTTGCGGTCCTGCGTGCGAGATCGGCTTAGGCCTTCTCTTCCTCGTCTGGCACACGGCTCCGTCGGTCCCCGCGAGCTCCGGCGATACGTCGGCGAGCAATTCCGTATTGTCTTTGCATAAGGGAGGAAAGAAGAGGTCGGGGTGAGGCGGTGTCGCACGGGGAAGAAGATTAACAGCAAAAGAGGGTTCGGGGTGGCGTGAAACATCGGATCCTCAACCTTCCCGAGCGCGACGACAGCGAGGGAGAACGGCAGCAGTTCGGCAAGGCTTGAGCTAGGGTTTCTCGAGGGGGAAATAACGAGAGGGGGTCGGCCTTTTATATGCTGCATGGGGGAGTCCTGGCTGGACACGGAGACGGGGGAAAGGCGTGGCCGGCGAGGATTCTGCTCAGGATTTCGTCTGGGGGGGGAAGGAGAGGGATGACAAATGGGGTCCGGGTCTCGTGGAGCGGCAAGGCTGTGGTCATGTACTGGTAGAGCTAGGGGCACAGCGTTAGTGGTAGCATAGCCAGAAAGAGGTTAGACAGGTTTTTTTGTACTTTTCTTTTTTTTTCATTTCTGTTTTACTAATTTTGTAATAACTTTTGCAAAACAAGTCCAAAAGTGATGAAACCAACTTCTAATTTTTTGTAAAAAGAAGGTGGTCACCATAAAATCTTAGATTATTATCCTTACATGTCTTTTAGAAGGGTCAAGCATGATTGCAACATTTTAGCTTACATTGGGAAACTTTATTAGGGTTTTAGTAGGTTTAGATGTCAGAGTTTTGTTGCAAATTCATTTGTAGGATGCAATGATGCAAGGACGATGCATGCCACTAATAACATCCTAGTATAAAATCTGGGATGTTACAGGTGAACCAGGGTGGGGTTTAACCCTGAGCCAGATGGGCCAGATTGGGTCCAAATGGGCCCCTTTGGTAAACCTGGCCCAATTCCAAAGAAAAATAAATAAGAAATAAAATATTTATCAAATCACTAAATGACCAAACTACCCCTGAACATAAATTATAACCTAGAAAAATATAGAAAAATCCTAAAAATATATATGATATATCAAGATGATCACAAAAATATATCTACCTAATAAAAATATAATTTTAAGTGTTTAAAATAAATTTAAAGAAAAATAATTATTAATACCATTAAATTTTAAATGAAATTTTATAAAATAAAACATAAACCCTAAAAATAAATAAGAAATCATTTTTGTGTATCAAAATAACTCTATTATTTTATAAAAATACTCACTTAGAGTTTTACAAATAAAACATAAAGTAAATATTAAAAAACACTTAATTTTTTGATGAATTTTATAAAAATAAAGATAATACTTAAAAAAATCATTTTTAAGGTCTTGAATAAATATATTACACTATAAAATATTAAATATACCATTAGGAAAGTCTTTTAATATTTTAAATAATAAAACTTTACCTAATATCTATTTTGTGAATTCTTTAAAACAATTCTTAAGTAAGAAATAATCTCAATTCTTATAAAACTTTGAGGAATTAGTGTCTTAGTACTAACTCCAAACCCATAACTTAAATTCATACTCAAACTTAAGTATAACTTTTAACTTTAAAATATTCCTTTAAAAATCTTACTAAAAATCCTTTTTAAAAAAAAATTGGGTATCACCCATTTATATAATATAGTGAATAATTTCACACCTTAGTTATACCTATCATAAATCTAAAACTTGGAAATAATTAAAATATATTACATCTTAAGTTTACTTAACCTTTTAAAATTAACTTCAGTCTCAAAGCTTATAAACATCATGTCTAATAAATTCCTTATGTTTTTATAGTTAACTTTGGTCTATTTCAATTAAGACATAATGCATCTCCAGTCCAAACTAATCAATCAAATACCAAAAGGCATTGATCACATTTTATTAGCAATGAAGATTGCTTAAACATTACACAGGAAATCTTTTCTTCGAATGTTATTCTTTTTGCACTTCAAATAACAATCTTATAATAAGTTCTTCAACTCTTAACAACTCAATCCCAAGGACTTTTATCATAATCACCACATGACAATTCACCCTAATCACATCATCTTATACTTTACTTACATATTTTGGATTATTAACACTTAGGTTCCTTATGAAGGTCACTACTTGTAAAGTAAAATTTGAAGATAAACCCAACTCTGAAAAGAATCACTTGAATTCACTTCACTCAAAGTATTGAGGATTCAACTTGGGAGTTTTACTAAAATTCATAGCATTACTTATGCATAACTGCATATTGCTTATTTAAACATTAGTCCTTACCAGACCAATGATGCAGATTTTAGATATTGGATCTTATGTCATCTCGAAGACCGTGAGTGCATAATCTTGCAATCACAAAAGGCAAGTTCACACTTGCTCATGTCCTTTGATTATTTTCTGAAAAGTATTTTGCAAATCCAGTGTTGTCATCACCTGCATTTGAAAAAGGACAGAAAACACTATTTTCATAATAATGTGACTATAGGTTATTTACCATGAGGTAATAACCTACTATAAGAGTTCCGGTGGTAAAGAAACATATTATCTAGGACTTAACAACCAATGTCGCCAGTGATTCTTGCGCCGTATATTACGCGTTGACCATGAGATTTGGAATGGGACGGAGAAGTCAGCTGTATCTTTTCCCTCTCGCATGGAACTAGATGTGCGGGTCGTGGCTGTTATCACTCGTAGAGTGCATATTATTTATGGTAATTCGTAGAGGATATGCAGCATATGGGTGGGAGCCCTCAATGTCCCACGATAGTTCCGGTATCTGAACGGTCTGTACAAACCATTGCCGTAAGTCAATAGGTGGGCATGGTGTACACCAAGGAGACATGCGGGGTCGCGGAGAAGGCAGTAATTGGCTTGGATCTTAGGTTGGGCCTCAAACCAAGGAAGTTTGAACGGGGACATACTCCCGGTCGTTCAACAAAACCTAAGGTCTCTCATGGGTAAAGTGATGCACCTCTGCAGAGTGTAAGAACTGTAACTTGTTACTCCCTATTCCGGGAAGGAGCTGCGAACGCGGCGGGAAAGGAACCCCATGAAGGTTCTAGTAAACCCGTTAAGGCTGACGGACATAGCTTTTCAGAATAAAAGCAGCCTTTGAAGAAATGTTTAAGAAAACTTGCATTGCCTACAACCTATGGTCTGTGGCTGTAGCTATAGTGCATCAAACACTCCTTTTCTAGTGGACTTGCTGAGTATGCTCGTACTCAAAGTATCTTCTTAACCCTTGCTAGGTTTTAAAGCCAGTATAGACGATGTCTACATCAAGTATGCTCCAGGAATCATCATCCAAAAGCTAGAGCTCTTCAAGGAAGTCAAGAAAGTCAACATCTACATCAACTCAAGTGAAGACGAAGTTGCTGATTAGATAAGAATAGAATTTCTAACCATAGAACCTACTTCTGTAGAGTATTGCAATAGCAGCAATGCAAGCCAGTAGTTCAGCTACTAGTTTTATAAGTACGGTAGCTATGAGTTATTTATTCTTGATTCTTCTTCATAAGAAGTTTCTTTCTCTCTCTTTAACCTAGAGTGTTCTCTGGATCTTGTGTAAAGAGTTGAGTTGCAACCTATAGTCATGTCTTGGACCTTCTATGTTTCTGTTGTACTACTCTGAGGGATGTAATACTAGTGAACGGTGTTTCATTGGTGTTATGTCAACGACTATAGTGTACTACATCATGCAGTGGTATACTGGGTCACCGCAGTCAGGTTAGCACTTAGCCGCTTTAGTTGGTTGATTTAGTCACAGGTCTAGCTCCGGTTCTGTTGTTACAAACTGGAGCAAGTCACGCGGATGATGATCCGTTCGTGGGATGGCACGAACACAAGGATCATGGCCATGTTTTCCCACTATAAGAAAGAATAAAAGGAGAGAAAGTTAGTCAGAAATATGGAATATGCATCATGCCATGGGTCTAGAGCCCAATGCAATGTTTGGATATATGAGGCACAAGTGTGCATCATGACATGGGCATACTACTTTTATACTTAGAATCAATGTCATGATTTGGCATAGTAGTTGTATAGTTTAATGTAACAACTAGGTGGGATCACATTGACCAAGTGTTGACTCATACAACCACAAAGATGATGAAGGTGTTCATAGACAACTCCCATAGGTCAAGAACCCATGCAATGTTGGCATGAGGCTATACGTGCTACAAGTGTGCATCATCCAAAGTCATAGCACACTTATGGCAGATCTAGACCTATCACACTTGTGGCACACTTGTGGTACAATGCTAGCATCATTAGGCTAGATACAATGCTAGCATCATTAGGCACGTGGTGATACACCCTTGTGCCAAATTTGAGTCCATTTAGCTAGCATCAATACATCAAAACATGGCTTATGAATTTGTAATTTAAACAATATGAATATTTCACTATTCTTAGTTGTGATTTAGGGAGGGGTAATGTATGCATCATTCAGGTCTAACACTAGTACTTTTTAATGTAATATTAAGTCATAAAAATGGAATAAGACTTAACTTATAAATTACAGTACTATACTATCATCACATAAGCACTAAGTTGATGAAGGACTTTCTAGCCAGCCTATACAGATCTATAGCCTTGGCTAGAAACTCCTTCGAAGGACTTTGAATTCATCAACTTAGTGATTACTAAGTTGGCTAGAAACACTTTGTGGAAATTGTGGACACATGCCAACATTGCATGGTCTGCATGTTGATTTCACAGACGATTAATAAGGAGCTTGAGGCGAACCGAGCTACCACAGAACCAAAACACAAAGTGTTCACCAGCTCTCATATCAAACTTGTTCACAACCTCCATCCACTTTGATGTTATCATGGCACCACATTTCAGTTTGCCTCTAGTGTTTGACTTGGTCATCACCATTTTAACTTTTGCAACTTCCATATTGTTCCAAAATACTTGAATGTCTGCTGGTAGTTCAATATATGGAACAATATGCTCCATGGTGAAGCTCCTCGAAAAGTACTTCATATAGATTACACCAATATATACATACAAATGTCAGTACCTAATAGTAGTAATGTAATAATTTGAAAAATTGTTACTAGTTCAAAAGTTTTACCATTTTTGCTTTGCCTTTCAAGGTGTTTGATTTATTTATGGTGCATACATAAAATGGTCTTTTGGAAGGTTCTTATCAACTCCATACTTCGGTACATTAATTTCGGCATCATCCATCGCTACACGGTTGCCATATTGGCAGAAACATTCAAATTCTTTCTCGAACTTTATTCCGGGACCTGCATGTAACAAATACATACATAAGCAGCAATATTATAACTGCATTGATTTTTTATTTTACATTACATACCTCTTATATGCAGAGGTTTATGAAACTTAAGATCGGCACGAACATGACGAGTGCGAGCATACTCCTCGACCTAACTAGAAAGTGCCATGTACACAAACTTTTTAGAATAAAGAAATCTATATTCTACCATCCCTTATTTTAGATACTTGAACACAGTTTGCATGTTCATAAACACGCATGATATTCCAAAGCACCGAGTAGTGTCCATTAGATAATACAATTTTCTTAATAGTACTACAACATAAACCCCCCTTCAGCAATGCATCTATGTGTTGCTGAATATCCATATAAGTGTTGGTAACGTCTACACCAACGGATTAGGTATGCGTTGTCGTTGGTGGTGTTGCAAGGGTCTACAACAATGCATATACATGCATTGGTAAACGACATGGAGAAGCGTTGTAGGATAGCAACGTATATAAGTTAGAGCCTAACAACAGTTCTTATGCGTTGGTGGTTACCCCGCATGAATGGATTTATAAATGGACAGTATAGATCTTTGCAAAAGCCTAGATGAGTTGCTAGATAGCTAGAACAAATAATGGTAGTTTATATGTTGTCGGAAAACTTATTTGTTCAATGCTAGGATTACACAGGGGATGCAATACAGTAATAAAATAAGAAATCATATACTCCCTCCGGTCCATATTACTTGTCACTAAAATGGATGTATCTAGACATGTTTTAGTATTAGATACATCCATTTCAGCGACAAGTAATATGGGAGGAAGTATTAAATCAACTTTGTAACTTCACGGGTAGCATGATCCAATGTATACACGTTTGGTATATCTAAAAATTACATTCTAAAACATGATCTGTAACTATATGTAGTTGCACCAATCTTGAAACTTCCTCTCGGCATCTCCTCCACGCACAAAGTTGAGTTAATCCGCCACACATCATCCATTTATTTTGGCAATCTACAAGTACCAAACTGAGTTAACTAAATTACCATTAGTGAGACAAAAAACAAGTGAAAAATAGTGCGATTTAAAATAGCTATAACATATAGAGGTTGGAGGCCATGAGATAATAAATCTTCTTGCATGACTACTTCTCAAAACACGGAAAAAAGTTGATGCTTACCTTTTCTGAACAACGAAGTCGAGGCAATGATAAGAACTGAGAACTCTTTTGACTAAACCTGTTGTTTTTTGAAGAGTACAGATTAAATAACTATAGCATATAAAAAATAGAAGACGTAGATTAGCAACTTCCTGGGCATTTTGTTTTGACTACACTTGATATAGACTTATAGTTCACAGAGTAAAATATTTTAAAAATATAGCAGATAGAACAAGTGATGCAGCATAGTAATTGGCTAAGCATTTGTTTGGTGTGCTGACTCAAAAATGTACATCCATCTATAAGTAACATTGATAGTAAATATACAGAAAATGAAAAAATTCACCATTCAGAAGTAGTCGAAGTTAAACAAAGATAATGAACATGAAACAAAATTCAGATATATCTGCACATTTCAGGATGTTTGCTAGTACACATGAGATGTCTAGACTGATATATTTGAGACAATTAACAAACTTAGGACCAAAGACGTCATCAGGCCATACCACATACTCATATTACTTTTCGGACCCTTCTTCTATACAATCATGCCTTCACATTTCTCATAGTTGCAGTGCCCAAATACTGAAGATTTAGCTCTTCTGAAACTGCTTAGGCACAAGAGCAACAGAAATTTGAGAACAAGTGTGTATAGTTCCATGTAAAGATTACCTAACAGTCATAACTACATAAGAGTTTAGGAGGTTAAAGCTCCCCCTTATTTAGTAGAATGGGGGTTCTATTTCAGCTATGATTAAACACGACACAGTCTCCTCTATTTCTGCAGCCAACTAGTTGCTTCCGTGACCCATCTTGAATAGACAATCATCGAAGGCAACTCTGAGATAATAAATTCTTTTTGTTGCACGTGTATAGCAATAGTCTTAAGCTGGTCTATAAGATAATTCTCTTATAGAGTATGGAACCTGACCAAGACGAGATAGACATAGTAATCAACCGCACAGATCTTGAATTAATGAAACCATGGACATAAGTTAAAATTTCAAACACATCTCACAGGAGCACCGCTAAAAAGTATGGAACCTACCATGCCGCAAAATTTGGGGAAGAGATCATGTGCTAACATTAGTAAAAAAAGAGCGATCTAACCTGGCCACCTAATGAAGGGATACGAAGCTGGGTAAGGGCAGTGGTTGGCAGTTTACACTCGTGGCAGAGGACCTGGGAGCGAGCGCCCATGGCTGAAGGGCGGGAACAGTAGGAGGCACATCACAGATTTACGGATCCACCAAGGCACCAAGCACGTAACCTGAAATAATGAAGAATATATGAAACCAAACAAGGATTGCAGATAGTGGGTGGGGCATCATAGAGATTGAAATATGTCCAGATCCGTATAGGATTGCTGGACTTCCCGCGGTGTCTCTACATATAGGGTGCCCGTCGATGACCAACTATGCAGTGGCATTTGTCTGGCTGGCTCGCTGCTGCAGATAATTGATGAACCCTTACATTTGGATCCCATAATAGAGTGCGGGGAAGAGTCTAAACATGGAGACGGTGACATGGTTTGAGATCAATATAGACGGGGCCAAGGTGGAGATGCTCAGATGGGCTTGCGAAGGAGGGTGGCAACGGCGGCCGGTGCGTAGCGGGAGGATAAGATTTGCCGAGTGTATTACTAGCGGGAGGAGGGGATTGAGATTAGGATTGAGGGGCAATATTCAAGGAAGGGGCTAGACGGGGAAGTTATAGATCGTTTCCTATCTTTCCGCTCGGAGGGGAAGCGGTGGAGTTGTTTCTTGGATACGCATGGCTAGTCCGTTGGAAAACTTGTGTAGATACAGGGTGGTTCGTGGTGTAGTGTAGTACATATAGATCTGACACGATATGCTTTCAGTGCTAACATATAATAGAGTGTTATTGTATAAGTTCATATGTAGATCTGATCTACACAATTATGATCATCATGCATTTTTAAAATTTGATCGTATTTCCTCTAGCTCTGACAAAAATTTTGTACATCGCTTGTTCTAGATTTTTATATAGGAGTTGGCGAAAACATACCTGATCCTTGAATCTATGATCCATGAACCAGTGTCGTCGCAGGCATTGAATACTGGAGGCGGTCCTCGATGGAATATTTGAGGTTGTTGTCGTGGAGGCGCTCGTGTGAGGAGGGATAGGAGGCGAGTCGTGGGCGCAGGCGACCGTGGAGTGACTAAATAGTAAATACCTAACGCGTCTACGCCGTCATACCCGTGCGCGTCTGCTGGGCGCGGTTGGGCCGGTCCAAATAAGAAAGCAGTCGCTGCAGCGATAACACGGGCTAAGTCTGCGTATTTTAGAATGTGTAAAAAATATTAAGCTTATTTCGTGAAGGAAAGAGGCTCACGTAAGACAAAACAGGCTATTTGTAGATTTGTCATTTTTTGGAAAAAAGAGGTTCAGATGAGACATAACAGGCTTGTTTGTAAATTAAAAACTATATGAAAAAGGAAAGAAGATCAAAATAAGACTACAATAGGGCAACGCAACCAGCCAACCCAATTTGGCAACAAATCAAAGAACCATCCCTCTCCCTCCTTTCTTCCTTTGTCTATCTCTGCCAGGCTCACCTCATTCATTCCTTTTTGCCCAATTTGGTAGCAAATCTATATCAGCATCTATTGCTCAATTGCTTAACTATTTCCCTTAAACCTTTCTGAAATAGGAAATCCCACCACACACCAGCATGTACAAAAACGAATGTAGAGGTAAGCATCTAGAATGTAGAAACATAACAAGCAACTAATTAAGCAAGGTTTAACACAAACTAATTAAGCATCTAAAATGTAGGAACATAACAAGCAACTAATTAAGCAAGGTTCAACACAAACTTGATAAGGCAGATGTTCAACACAAACGCTGCTAAGCAGCCAACATAAACACAGTTCAAACAAAAGCATGTTGCTTAAACCAGCAGCAGCAGCACACACAAACAGGCACATCAGTACATCACTGCCTCCTCGCCGCCTCCTCCCGGTCCCGCTCCTCCCGGTGTCGCTTCCTCTGCTTCCTGCTGCCCATACCCAGAACATTCGATGGCTTGGGCTTCGAAGCAGGCACACGACCGAGCTTGATAGCTCGGTTCAGTTTGTTCCTGAGGAAGATGTCATAGGCCATGTGATTGTCCATGAAGCCGTGGACATTGACAGTTTCCCCAACTTTGACACGGCCATATCCACAGCCTTCAGCATGCTGCAGGATGCTTTGGAAGTCCATTTTTATGCTCCTTTTGCAGAAGGGGCAGTTGTTCATGCCATCGGTCCAGGGTTCACTCCAGAACCGGTCGAACCTCCCCGCTTTAAGCTTGTTGAGAGTGGCCCTGATCTTCCTTTGACACGAGTCGACATCGCTTTCAACATCATCAGTAGCCTGCTGAAATATGCAAAATACACATGTGAAGCAAATATGTAGAAACTGCAACTAAAATTGAATGCTTAACAAAGGAAGCAACAGATAACAGTCTCCAGCTAGCAATAACAGAAAGTAATCAAGGGATCAAGCAGATAATCCACTTCCGTCGGTCAATAAGCTAGCATTAATCCATAGAAATGAAAATAACAGTCCACAGATCCACAAATATTAATCGATTATGTCCATAATCGAACCCTAGCTAGCAATAATCCACAGATCCATTAATTACACATCAATCGTAACAGATAACAAACGAATCTGACGCTAAGTGAAAACCCTAGGCCCCAAGCTTAATAGATAATAAACGAATCTGACGCTAAGTGAAAACCCTAGGCCCCAAGCAGATAATCCATTAATTGGAACTTACCTCCTCCTCCTCGTCAACGATTTTCTCGTCGAAGGCCGGCGGCGGCATGATGATGAGCTCGACCTCCTCCTCGTCATCCTGTGGCTGCTTCCCAAGATTGTACGCACAAGTACTGATAGCGGCGAGAGCCGATGAGGGACCGATGGGCCGCCCTTCAGCAATGGCCTCCACTTCATCTTTCGCATCTGCTGCGGCTATGATTGCCGCCCTTGTGGCATTTTGTGCCTCCGTCGCGACTCTGACCGCCTCCTCCATGGCTAATGCCAGCGTCGCGACCTTCTCCTTCGCTGCGGCGATAGCGTCGGATGGGTGCTCCATCGTCGGAATGGGAAGTGGAGCGGAAGCGGAAGGGGAGAGGGTTTTTTCCTGGTCGGCGCAGAGAGAGAGGAGTGGGGAAGGGTAGTGGGTAGGGGCCTAGGGGGAGTTAGGAAGCGGTGGCGTGATGGAGTGAATGAGGGGAGGCAGAGAGAGATAGAGGGATGGGCTCTATATGGTGAGACGCCGACGTTTCGTGCTCCCGCAATTCACGCAGGCCTGCTCAAGATAATACGCCAAGACTGGCAGTATAGTGCACCGCGACATGCGAGTAATGGGTACTACTACCACATCACAAGACGGTGCGCCTCGGACACGCCTATGGTACATACACGGTTCTCACGCGCTTGGTGGCCCCATTCGCCAACAATCTCTCTCTCTTTTTGACGAATCTCACTCTCTCTCTCTCTCTCTCTCTCTGCTAACCCCGCTAGTGGCTACCCACTCTTTTCCGATCGTGGCTACCTCCTTTTGCAACTATTTGAAGTTGAGTTTGGAATACACAGTTTGAATTTTAATCCACGTTTGAGTGTGTGTAACATCTAAGTTTAAGGTTTTCTTACAACAAAATTGACACTTGTCCAACATGGTCCCACCCAGTAGATAGAAACAACAGGAAAGCAGATAGTTTTCGGACTGTGCAAAATGTGTCTCCCGTTGCAACTCATTGTTGGGATAGTTCAGTTTATAGTTGCAAAATAGAAACACATAGTTCAATTCAATAGAGCAGCACCGAGGAAAGTTTGCTACATTACAATCGTAGCATGGCGAGGAGCTGCTTGTTTTCATCCTCAATCTCTTCAAGTCGTAGGCGACGTACGAGCATGTCCTGCCTGATCTTGACCTGCTCATCGAAATAAGCCTCGAGCTTCAAGGTTCATGTTCTCGACACGGAGATTGACATTATCATCTTTTAGCCTCACATTATACTTCGAGAGCCCCTTGTTGATGGATGTATTCAGTCGGTTCGAGGCTTGGATCTTCTTTTGCAGTTTCTTCCACACAGCGTTTCCCTTTTTAGCTCGTCGCGCTCCTCAGTAAGGGTATTCACAACTAATTTGAGTTGTTCTAATTCCAGTTCTTGTGTTTGCATTTTCTCCCTGTGGCTCCTTATTCATGCACTAAGCCAAGCATCCACCTGATTGATGAGTTTTGGCTTCTTTTCCTGGGACAAAGAATACGTTGTTGCAGTCCTATCACGGAACATGAACAACAGTAACGTGTCATTATAGCACACAAGCTTTATGCAAAAATGGGCGGTGTGGAAAAGATCCAGGAGAAAAAAACCCAAATCCTAGTCGCAAAAACCCCAGTGTACAGTGTTCACCTCACTGATCCGGGGATCTGGGGGGAACATGTCTGCCGGTGAACCGACGGCTCTGAAGAAAGAGAAGTAGGTGATGATTAAGGAGAAGAAGAATTCTGGATAACACTATTAAGGAGAAAAAGTACATGACCTACCCGGAGGATCCCTCGCCTGCGGGCATAGCCATGAGCATATGTTGTGACTCTTTAGTGCGTAAAGCGGCATGAGCTCTATCTTTCTCTCTCAAGATATCGCCTGCACGCCCGAGAGGGAGCCATGCCTACGTAGAGGGAGGGAGCGGGAGCGGGATGAGCAGGAGGAAGAAGAAAGGGAGGAGGGCGCTAGTGACGAGTGGAGGTAGATAGTCAAAAAGGCTAGGCAGACCAGTCTTATGCACCCCACCGTCCTCTTCCCTACAGTGCGATCTGCCTTCTCAAAGAAGTTTTGTGCACACGTGGTAGACAGATAACTGCAACGATGCGACCGATTGGATGCTCCATTAAGTCGATTGACAATTCACTTCAGCGTTGATACAATGGTGCACGCGTCCCTGCACGCATCATGATGACATAGTCCTGTGGGTGGTGTCAGACGTGCACCGCGTCGGAGGTGACGAGGGTGCGCCTTCCCGATGTATTGCGAGCCCCCGCTCTTATCCGCGTGTCCAACACAAACGTCCCACCGGCAGGAACAGAAATGCGGCACAGCAAACCACGTAGAGGTGTTTTTTTTGCGTAGAGGTGTTTCCACATCAGACAACTGAGTTGGACGACGGGAATCCACGTCGCGTCGCAGAATACGCTCGTACTGATCCGCTTCGGGCCTGTACGGGTTTTGGCGGGCTCTATGCGCGCGATCTAACCTTTCTGTGTGCCAATCCTACCCCCAGGCGCGGAGGGGTATACGCCCATCCCAGCCCTCGATCACGCCTGAACTTTTCTTTCTTTCCTTGAGGGGCCTATTGAATCAGAAGTCTTTCTGAAAAAATTAAAATCCCTCTACTCGTGTGGACTAAAACTTCACAAAAGCCCATAGTGTTTAGTAAAATTGACCTGTTAATGTCCATTCCTTTAGAGAGATTAATTAATTAATTGGTCATGGGTGTGAGTCCTCATGGGCTCATTTTTTGCCATAATTTCCGTCTTTAATATCAGAATGACGAGTAGACCCCACTAGTCAGTGGTACTATAATAAAATACCAGATTCACTTGTAGACCCCATATAAATGGACATGTCACATGACACATAGACGAATTGCTAAGGTGACGGTCTAGTCACCCTCTTTATACTTTAGAATACATTGTTATTATATGATATGACCATCTAAATTGGTCGTAGTCTCCCAGATGACTCGCTTTAGACCAGTTCTAGCCATCAATGACCTTTTCGTGTTAGGATATCATGACCTTCTTGACCAAATTGGTCGTTATTTTTCAAGGTTTGCACCCTTCTAAATTCCCTACGACCAATTGGTTCAGAATGGTCATAGATCTATGACCAAAAAATCCATGGTCATTAAAAAAAGGTCACTAGTGAGCAGATTTCTTGTAGTGCCAGGGATCTCCGCAATAAAGGCTTCATATGGCTGCTCTGGGCTCTAGTTTGTTGCTATGTTGTTGTTTCCCCTCTTGGACGGTCGTGGTGGCGAGGGAGAGGGAAGCAACGACGGATTTGGAAGCCGTTTTTCAGAGTGGTGGGGTCCCTTCCGTCCATGCCCCTCGACGCGGTGCCAGGGCGTCATCTGCTAGAATCTCCGGCAAACATCCATGGTGGGAGGCGTCGCATTTTGTTCCTCGGGTGAGACCCATGTCCAATAAAGTCGTTGTTGACCACCGTTGTGGAGGAGGTGCAGTTGCGACGGTTCTCCTGGATGGCCATGGTGGCGAGGAGGAGCGCTGTGGCGATCTGCTAGAGGGTGTCCCTGTTTCCCCCTTGGCCGGCCTTGGTGGAGAGGGAGCACAGACCGGTGCGGCACAATCCCCTTCTTCTATCTTGTGGTTGTTTCTCTCTCTTTTGGGGGAGGGTGTTTGTCAGGTTCGTCGATGCTGCATCTTCTGCGACTTCTTCTCCTCATCTCGGGCAGGAGCTCTGAGGAGGGAGCTTGGTTTCTTGGCGCGGCGTTGATGAATCCTGGCTGCTCGTTGTTGTTGTTCTTCGACGTGTCTTCTTTTCCTGCTCAAAGGAATGGCTCTCTGAGTTGCAGTGGTGACGGTCAACCATGGAGTAGTGAAGTCAACATATTATGTAGTTCCAAATCGGAGGTAGTTTGCCAGCCGATTATCCTGGCCAAATCGAGGCCTTCAAGCTTGTCGGCGAAGTTCGGCGATCCTTCAACCTCCATTGCGAGGCCCAGCAGTTGCAAAGATGAGTTGGAAGGAGGACCTGATTGCATTTTTGTAGGGTTCTCTTTGTAAAATGTTTGGACCTGGTTGTGTTTTCCAATTATTTTGGGTCTTGCATGAAAAGTTGTGCCTCCACCGTCTTATTTTAATGAAAGGCTTCCAGCCCCCGGGTCTCTCCCGTTAAAAAAAGAGAGAGCAGCTAGTTGTTACTCCCTCCGCCCGCAAATGAGTGTATTTATAGCCTTATCCTAAGTCAAATTTAGTAAATTTGATTAACTTCATAGAAAAACGTAGCAATATGTATGACATTAAATTGGTACCACTGGATTTGTTTTCAAATATAGTTTCATAATATGAAATTTTCATGTAATACATGTTGCTATAATTATCTATAAGGTTTATCAAATTTATTTGAGTTTGACTTAAACAAAAGTTAGAAGTATTTATTTGAGGAAAGGAGGGAGTAGATTCTCAAACGAGATGGGCAAGAAATGCAAGGGACAGTGGCATAGTACGTGTCCATGCAAGAACACCGTACCGTCTCGCCCATGCTTGCAAAGCTCGACTTTTGGCTCAGATGCACGTGACATGACATGCAGCGTTGTAAAGTTTCATGGTGCTGCTGTCTGAGCTTTTGGACCAGTCTAGATTAGAATGGTTGGTGGAGACAAGCTCCTCTTGTGATCGTCTTCCAAGTCAAACAGAAAAAGATACGATCAAGAAAAAAATAGCAGTTCGTTGCTAGGATGGACAGAGAAGAAGAAGCATTTCATGGATTGTTCAAAGGAGATGGGCAGTGCCCATGAAAGAACAACGGGCCGTCTTGCTCATACCGAGTATTTGTGAGATTTTAGATCAGTCTATATTAGAATGGTTGGTGGAGACATGATCTTTTACCATCAACAATAATAGCTTAGGCCATTATCCGTAGGTGACACAAAGCATATAATTATAAACATGAACAGATGTAAATGTGATACGGAGTACTAGAGCAAAGTAATACTAAAAGAAATCATTACATATTTAGCAGAATAGTCACGTGACCTAACTGACTTTGGAGGCACCGCCAAAGTCACACTAGAGGCCTCCCTCGTCGTGGTAGGCTGGTAGCACCTCACCTCGTCTCCTTCCGTTGTTCCCCAGCTCCAGGGTGGTCCTCCTCCTCCAATGTTCATGAACTCGCCGACATTGGTCAACGATCCACGTGATCTGGAAGTCGTCTTCAATCCATCTGTTGGCTGGCCTACTCCAAGCTGTGAGTAGTGCCCATCTCTTGTTGGAGATGAGCAGATCGATGGTGAACATCCCTGCATGATGCATGGTTAGTTCTCCAGGGTGGCTTTCACCTATTCTTCACCCTCTCGACCCTCTGCGCCCGTTGATCAGACCTCATCTGCTAGGGCCTCGACACGACATTGCCGTCAATAATGGTTTGCGGTCGTAGTATTGGTCCAAGGTGACAAATATCGGCATCACGCCCTATTTTTCTATTAGCATCTTCTGGCATGCATGTCGCCAGGGCAAGCATGTTGTCGTAATTACCCCGATGCGCTGGTGGCAGTGGGGAATAGCAAGTTGGTGTGTTCAAAGATATTGACAAGTCTCCCGAGGTGACACCATCATCTCGATGACTCATATCGAGTTCGATCGCCAAGTGCTAGCGAAGGCGGGGAACGATGATGCTCGACAACTCATCTTCCATGAATATGGTTTGGGACCGTGCGCTATCTTCGGGTATGTGCAAAATGGATGGAGAGAGAAAGATGTTTTGCAGCGTTTGACTCGTGCATTTCAACAGTAGTAGTTGTTTCATGCTGCTGCGAATCCATAATCACTTTGACGGGAGCATGTTTTATTTTTATTTTGTTATTTTCAAAGCTTTTTTGGTTGTGTGTATTATTAATGTTTTGATTAGTTCTTGATGTTATGTTTTTATTACAGAGACCATGTAGTATGATTTATGTTTTCTTGATATTAATATATTCTCTCTGCTGATTTTTTTAGCAAGATCATCCTAAACATACAGTAGGCCATAATTTTTGCTACGCGAAAGTGACGGTCTCTTCTAATACGGCTGATTTTGTTTGTTCGTTCATTTAGTATCATGTTAAGATCGAAAAATCACAATCAGAAGTCTTGTAGAGTAGTGGTTTTTGTCCAGGCTGTTTCGGCTGAAATGGACAGGAAACAGATAGTCAATCCTGGGCTCGGAACCACCACCAGCATTCCTTGGACTGCTTCGCCAGCACAATGCCTTCTTCGGTTCTTGGATGTAGTACTGATGTAGAGTACCATAACACCAATACTCTCCACTAACTAAATGGCAATTGCTTTCCGGCCTCCTAATCGTCGCCATCAGATGAGAGCATCGGTATCTGGTACCCCAATCCTATCCATGATGTCAAATCAGTCAAAGTTAAAACGGCGACAAGACACAGGTCTGGAATCTTCTCCCGATTTTGATCAATTATTACTACACGTGACATAATGTAACACCCTCAGAATCGACCCTATGCAAGTTTTAGCGAAACCCGCCAAACCCGCATAGAAACGATTCAAAGGTGCCCACCAGGCACTTTCGTGCGGGTGGAGAACGAAGTAATAACATTACACAACAGTCCTCGATGGGACCCACAGAACAGATATATACAACCGCGACTCAAAGAGTCAAGAATACAGATATAATATACAAAGATCCAAATCCCCTTGAAGATGATAGAGCGTCCGACTACGGACAGGATGCAAATGGGGCTAAGAGCCCTGAAGAATAACCAATGGCGTCCATAACCGCCGCCAGCCAAGCGGAAGGGTAACCCCGCTAACGACGCCGATCTCAAAACCGCTTAAACAAAGGGGTGCCGACAAAGGGCAAAGGAAAAAGAGGCGTCCAAGATCGAGGCCAAGACACATGAGGCTAGAATTCGGCGGTCCTCGCCTACAAAGGTATGGTGGACTGAAGCGGCAGCGGCAGCATGCACTAAACAACCTATAGAGACTCGATACAACTGGCGGCTATCAGAGAGGGGTAAGAAAGACCTATCCGGGATCAACCTGATACTAACACCAAACAATCCCCTCCTGGTATTCCCCCTCGATACCAACCGAGGAAGTCGACCGAGGAACTCACACAGTTGGCAGTTTTATTCATTCGGTTATCGTTGCAGAAATTACTAGTCAGGTATAGGTATTCGTCCTGATAAAATAAGCAGTGGGCACTTTTAGTTATCCATTCCGTTGTAGTTGCAACAATTACTAATCAGATACAGATAGCATGAGATAAACCCAAAACCCAGCAGTTGTTGTCACTTTTATTCAGCCCTTCCGTTGTAGTTGCCATAATTACTAGTCAGGTACAATGGTCGCAAGCGACAATCCAAACAAGCAGTTGTGGGCAGTATTATTTAGCCATTCCATTATAGTGAAGCTGATTACTAGTCATTATAAAGTCAGATTTATAGCAATAAACTTTAGTTATGCTTGTCTATGGTCGAGATACTGTGCTCCAAGTCGTCCATAACCGCGGACACGGCTTTCAGAAAGTTTTACCCGGCCGGGGTGCACCAATAGCAACACACACTCGATCAACCTCGGAAAAACCAAATCAAAACCCAACGAGGCTTTCACGACAAAGCAATCACAAGATTCAGAAATATTTCAGGGGGCCACCCCTTTGAGTAGAACCCGCAACGAAGTAGGCAAGCTCCGAGACGGCCTCAAGGTTTAAGGGACGTCAGGAACGATCGGGAACCCCAAACGGGCTTGTCGACACCATGGAATCGTGGTCCGATCCTAACAAGACAAGGTGCAAGACTCGCAATCGTAAATAAAGCAGTAAACATGGCATAAGTACAGGATCGTAAATAAAACCTCAAACTAGTTTGTGGCCCCAAGAAATAAGACGGAATCAAGCTCTGGCTGAGGGGGGTCCCATATACCTCCCGGATGTGGATAGCGCGATAAATCAAGGAACAGGTACCAAGTACTCGGGGTCCTACGGGACACAAGTGGGCGTTCGGAAACCAAATATTATCTATCACCCACCGATGCCTCTGCTTATTTCAATTTTAGTTGTTAAACAGGAATTAAAGTGAGCGATAAGTAAAACCATGATCATCTCCAACATCAACATGCGGCCATATTCCAACAACTGTGGTTCTCGACGACACGCAACAGCACTTGAGCAAGCGACGGCGACGCGCAAGGCCAACTATCTACCAAACAACAGGTAATAGGATGTGTCCAAGGCAATATAAGGCGGCAAGGGATAACTCGGGTACGAAAACTAGAGCATCGCAACACAGGTAGCAATAGATCAACAGGAGGGAATAAATACTATAAAAGTAAGATAGGTAGAAAGGGGGAGATGCTCGCCTGAAAACATTGTCGAAGGTTCATCCGAAGATCGGGGCGAAGCTCACATCAACTCAACGGCCTTATCCGCGAAGAAGCAAAACACTAGAAGAAACACCGGATGCAATATTTAATACACGGCAGAAGATCGGCATGATGCATGTATGATGCATGGCATGGCAAAGGTGCGATGCAATTAGGTCATATTAAGCGGAACCGGGGTCCCGACAATTAAGTCATAGGTTCAAGTTATTTAAATGCCCCGCAATTTAAATGTTGTATTATCAAGACAAAAGATAGCACCGGTTCGCTACACAAATTTAAATGAGGCCGATATGAGACTAGATTTGCCCGCATATGGGCCCCATATTTAATTATGAGGTGAATCGGCATAAGGCCCCCAAACCACATGATATGGATGCATGCATGAACAATTTATATGCAACAGTTATATAGGTGACATTTATAAAATAGGGTTCTCGGATAAGGGGTTCACACATTGAGGGGTCTCGACGAACTTGGGCTTCCGGGGTTCGGGGTCCAGGGTTCGACGGGGTTCGACGGAAACGTTCTCGGACTCCGGGGTAGGTCTTGGCGCGTCCGAACGGCAGGACTTGGTCGGTGTCGGGCGCGTCGGATACTCCTGGGTCGGGGTTGTTCTTGTCGCATGCAGATCTTGTCGGGTTCGGTCTTCGGACCTTGGTCGGTCATCGGTAGATCTTGTTCGTGTCGAAGATCCTGGCGTTCTGCGAACCCCATCGGGAGGGTCTCGAGCGAGTGAGTCATCACACCGGATATTCTTGTAGCCGCCATGTCACCACATCTGAACACTCGCACACGTGGATGGTCAAGGGCGCTTGACGCAATGCAAGACGACCGGGAACGGGCACCGGAGCGACGGCGCAGAGGGAGGACCGTGCTCGCGTGGGGGGCGTGGGGTCGGGAGCTCGGGTCGGGCCGGCGACGGTTGGCTGGAGCGAGAGGGTCGACGGCTGGCAAGGACTGTGGCGGGAGCGGGGCGAGCCGAGCTGGTAGGGGCGAGCAGGTCCGGGAGGCGCAGGGTCGTCGTCGTGGCGGCGGCGATGGAGCGGCGGCGCGGGGCGGGGCGAGAGCACGCTGAGGAGATGGCGGGCCGGGCGCGCGGCGGAGGCGGTGGCGGCGCAGCTGCTGGCTCGGCGCGTGGCACGCGGACGGAGCGCCGCGGGTCGCCGGGAGAAGTGAGGCCGGCATGGAGCTTGAGGGGTGCGAGCGGGCGACGGGCGAGGAGAGCGGAGGCGTGGGCTTGGCACGAAGGGACGAGGGGCGAAGGAGGACAGCAGGGCGGCGGGTGAGGAGAGGGGAAGTGGGCGGGGTGGTGAGGGGGAGGGGAGCGAGAGGAGGAGAAGACGTGGGAGGACGCAGAGGGGGGTGTGGTGGGGCAGGGGGATGTGTGGGCTGCAAAGGTGTGAGCATGACAGCGGGTCATGGGGCGGGGTCCACGGTGTGGGCAGGGGTTGGTGGCGCGCGCTGGCAGGGGGGCAAAGTGGAGGGAGAGAGAGAGGAAGGGGAGGGGCTGGTTGGAGGGTGCTGATGTGGCGGGTTTTGATTGGTTAGGGGGGAAGGGTGAGAGGAGGTGGCATGTTCTGATTGGGGGGAGTGAGGTGGCCAGGGGGTGGGTAGGATAGTTGGTGGGTTTAGGATTTAGATGGGGCTGGTTGGGGTGGACCGATTTAAAAACAGGGGTGGTCGTTCGGGTCTACTCGGCCCGTTCGACTGCCCCACTAAAAATTAATTTAATATTTTATTTAGTTTTAATTGCACCGTTTGCAAAACATTGTTGGTCAAACAAAATATTCCGGAGCCCCGGGGTTTGACGTTTGAATGAGAGAGGGCGTTTCAGAAAACAAAATAGGTTTTTCTGAAATAGTTTTGGCAAACAATGCATGATAATGACGATGCATGCACAAATTCAACGCGATTTTCTAGTAGTGGTTTTTGCGGGATGCCACAATTCGACACCACTAACAATGGATCTCGCCCTCGAGATCCGCCTCATGGTACCGGAAGGAAGGTCGGCGATCTGCATCTTCTCGCTTTGCGTAGATCCTCGCGACACCACTAACGAGGGTTCATCCTCCATCTTGAAATCGGCGACACCACCAACAATGGTTCGTTGATCCTGACCGTCGCGAGAATACTCCGGGAACAACAGGTCGAAGGTAGAGGTATCAACAAATAAAGCCACCCCTAACTTCCGAGGACGGAGTAAAACTGCTGGATCCCCTGATTCAACATACAAGAGCGAATGATAAGAGCGGCGGTAGGGTAGCTACTCCATCCCGCACTCAAACCATTACTCTGCACACGAATAGGCGGATTAAGCAACCAACTCTCGGAATTAGACTGTAGATCTCGACAAGCGAGGTTCGGAAACAGGGGAGTGTTGCCAGCAGAATTCGTATGAAAAACACACTGATTAGGTTTCGCGATGGTTCCATTGGCATGAACATCACATGCTCAAGGTCGACTCCAACTTCACCAAAGCTCGTCCTTCTCAGATGTTTTTCAACGACACTAATATCCAGCAAGGAACACATATGGATAAGGAGCTCAAGAACAAAAGATTGGATGAAGGGTACAACAGACAAGTTGCAGATTGATGATCGTAGCACCTCCGTTACAAAAAGGGAGAAAGAGAAACCTTGAAGGTACGACGGAATCCCAACCACGAGAAAACCTGGACTCGAAGAGAGAGAAGAGAACGGATTCAAAACACGTAGAGATAAGAGGAGAATAGCAGAGGGGCAAGGAGTAAAATCAGACCTAATCAGAACTATCCAACCGATTTTTTTAAAATAGTTTTGACTCTCTACTTCGACCGTTAGCTAGGTTATCCTACAGGCTGGACTTGTGGGGTATCGCAACTGCTGGGCTCTGATACCACTCTGTAACACCCTCAGAATCGACCCTATGCAAGTTTTAGCGAAACCCGCCAAACCCGCATAGAAACGATTCAAAGGTGCCCACCAGGCACTTTCGTGCGGGTGGAGAACGAAGTAATAACATTACACAACAGTCCTCGATGGGACCCACGTAGCAGATATACAACCGACTCAAAGAGTCAAGAATACAGATATAATATACAAAGATCCAAATCCTTGAAGATGATAGAGCGTCCGATCACGGACAAGATGCAAATGGGGCTAAGAGCCTCAAGAATAACCAATGGCGCCCATAACCCTGCGCCAAGCCGGAAGGGTAACCCCGCTAACGACGCCGATCTCAAAACCCTTAAACAAAAGGGTGCCGACAAAGGGCAAAGGAAAAGAGGAGCGTCGATCTTGAGGCCAAGACACTACGAGGCTAGAATTGGCGGTCCTCGCCTACAAAGGTATGGTGGATCAAGCGCAGCGGCAAAGATGCACTAAACAACCTATAGAGACTCGATACAACCGCGGCTATCGAGAGGGGTAAGAAAGACCTATCCGGATCAACTCGATACTAACACCAAACAATCCCTCTCGGTATTCCTCGATACCAACCGAGGAAGTCGACCGAGGAACTCACAGCTGGCGCTTTATTCATTCGGTTATCGTTGTAAATTACTAGTCGTATAGGTATTCGATCCGATAAAATAAGCAAGGGCACTTTTAGTTATCCATTCCGCTAGAAGTTGCAACAATTACTAATCGACATGTAGATAGCATGAGATAAACCCAAAACCCAGCAGTTGTTGTCACTTTTATTCAGCCTTCCGCTAGAAGTTGCCATAATTACTAGTCAGTACAATGGTCGCAAGCGACAATCCAAACAAGCAAGGGCGATTATTTAGCCATTCCATTATAGTGAAGCTGATTACTAGTCATTATAAAGTCGATTTATAGCAATAAACTTTAGTTATGCTTGTCTATGGTCGAGATATCGTGCTCCAAGTCGCCCATAACCGCGGACACGGCTTCGAGAAAGTTTTACCCGCCGGTGCACCAATAGCAACACACTCGATCAACCTCGAAAACCAAATCAAAACCCAACGAGGCTTTCACGACAAAGCAATCACAAGATTCAGAAATATTTCAGGGGCCACCCTTTGAGTAGAACCCGCAACGGTAGGCAAGCTCGAGACGGCCTCAAGGTTTTGACGGTCAGAACGATCGGGAACCCAAACGGGGCTTGTCGACACCGCTGAATCGTGGTCCGATCCTAACAAGACAAAGTGCAAGACCTCGCACAATCGTAATAAAGCAAAGAAACATGGCATAAGTACAGATCGTAAATAAAACCTCAAACTAGTTTGTGGCCCCAAGAAATAAGACGGAATCAAGCTCGCCGAGGGTCCCATATACCTCCGGATGTGGATAGCGATAAATCAAGGAACAGTACCAAGTACTGGGTCCCACGGACACAAGTGGGCGTCGAAACCAAATATTATCTATCACCCACCGATGCCTCGCTTATTTCAATTTTAGTTGTTAAACAGAATTAAAGTGAGCGATAAGTAAAACCATGATCATCTCCAACATCAACATGCGGCCATATTCCAACAATCGTGGTTCTCGACGACACGCAAAGACTTGAGCAAGCGACCGACGCCGCAAGGCCAACTATCTACCAAACAATGTAATAGGATGTGTCCAAGGCAATATAAGGCAAGGGATAACTCGCACGAAACTAGAGCATCGCAACACGTAGCAATAGATCAACAGAGGGAATAAATACTATAAAAGTAAGATAGGTAGAAAGGGGAGATGCTCTTTGAAAACATTGTCAAGGTTCATCCAAGATCGGTAAGCTCACATCAACTCAACGGCCTTATCCGCGAAGAAGCAAAACACTAGAAGAAACACCGGATGCAATATTTAATACACGGCAGAAGATCGGCATGATGCATGTATGATGCATGGCATGGCAAAGGTGCGATGCAATTAGGTCATATTAAGCGGAACCGGGGTCCCGACAATTAAGTCATAGGTTCAAGTTATTTAAATGCCCCGCAATTTAAATGTTGTATTATCAAGACAAAAGATAGCACCGGTTCGCTACACAAATTTAAATGAGGCCGATATGAGACTAGATTTGCCCGCATATGGGCCCCATATTTAATTATGAGGTGAATCGGCATAAGGCCCCCAAACCACATGATATGGATGCATGCATGAACAATTTATATGCAACAGTTATATAGGTGACATTTATAAAATAGGGTTCTCGGATAAGGGGTTCACACATTGAGGGGTCTCGACGAACTTGGGCTTCCGGGGTTCGGGGTCCAGGGTTCGACGGGTTCGACGAAACGTTCTCGACCGGGTAGGTCTTAAGCGTCCGAACAGCAGGACTTGGTGTCGGCGCGTCGGATACTCCCGGCTCTGGGTTGTTCTTGTCGCATGCGATCTTGTCGTTCGGTCTTGACCTTGGCTCATCCAGGTAGATCTTGTTCGTGTCGAAGATCTGGCGCTCGCGAACCCCATCGGAGGGTCTCGAGCGAGCGAGTCATCACACCGGATATTCTTGTAGCCGCCATGTCACCACATCGAACACTCGACACGTGGATGGCCGGGAAGGCACTCGACGCAATGCAGACGGACGGCGGGAACGGGCACCGAGCGACGGCGCCAGGCAGAGGGAGGACCGTTTCGCGTCTGTGGCGGGTCGAGTCTTCACGGCCATGACCGGGCCGGAGAGGGTCGACGGCCAAGGCGCTGGGCCAGCGGGATGAGCTGTGGCGGCGGAGAGTAGGGGTCGTCACAGGCATGGCGATGCATGGCGGCGGTGGCGACAAGGGCCGAGGAGCACGCGGCGGGAGATGGGCGGAAGGCGAGACGGGAGGCTGATGGCCAGCGTCTGAAGGCGCGCGGACACGGAGAAGCCATGGTCACCGTGGGAGCTTGAGGAGGCGACATGGCGAGGAGAGTGAGGCGGCCTGCAAGACGTGGCTGAGCGACATGAGTACAGTGAGGCGGCTGGCGAGGGCGGCGGAGGAGGGAGTGAAGAGAGGAGGAGAAGACGCGCGTGAGAGGACGCAGAGGCGGGTGTGTGGGGCGGGCGGCGGTGGCAGGCGGCCATGGATGTGGGGCAGGTGTGGTGTGAGCATGACAGCGGTCATGCATGGGTCCACGGCAGAGGGCAGCGGTGGTTGGGTGCACTGGGCGCTGCGTACTGGTGCGTGGGCAGCGCAAGGCAGTGGAGGAGAGAGAGAGGGAGGGGCTGGTTGGAGGGTGCTGATGTGGCGGGTTTTGATTGGTTAGGGGGGAAGGGTGAGAGGAGGTGGCATGTTCTGATTGGGGGGAGTGAGGTGGCCAGAAAGCAATTAATGGCGCCGCTATGTATACATATGCATGTACGCTAGCTGCCAGTCCAGCCGGGACGCCTCATCCGGAAGCATTGAGCATTCCAAGGAGATCGATGGAAGGATAGAGAGATTAGAGAGTGGGTAGCTGCCGGCCATGGAGGGCGGCGCGCACGGGTTCGACGGCTCGGCGTTCCGGGAGTGCTTCTCCCTCTCGTGGAGGAACCCCTACATCCTCCGCCTCGCCTTCTCCGCCGGCATCGGCGGCCTCCTCTTCGGCTACGACACTGGCGTCATCTCGGGAGCACTGCTCTACATCCGCGACGATTTCCGCTCGGTCGACAAGAAAACATGGCTCCAGGTATCCAATTAATTAACAGTCGATTTGATATTCTTTTCCGTGGCCGAGAGTAGTATTGATCGATTCATGCGATTTTGTTGGCGAATTACAGAATAATGACAGTGATATATATATGGTTGGTGTAGGAAATGATCGTCAGCATGGCGGTGGCCGGCGCCATCATCGGCGCGGCGGTCGGCGGCTGGGCCAACGACCGGTTCGGGCGGCGGACGTCCATCCTCGTGGCCGACCTGCTCTTCTTTGCGGGCGCGGTGGTCATGGCGTCGGCGACGGGTCCCGTGCAGCTCGTGGTCGGCCGCGTCTTCGTCGGTCTCGGCGTCGGCATGGCTTCCATGACGGCGCCGCTCTACATCTCCGAGGCGTCACCGGCTAGGATCAGGGGCGCGCTCGTTAGCACCAACGGCTTTCTCATCACCGGTGGCCAGTTCTTGTCTTACCTCATCAACCTCGCCTTCACCAAGGCGCCTGGCACGTGGAGGTGGATGCTCGGAGTCGCCGGCCTCCCTGCCGTGTTCCAGTTCGTCCTCATGCTCTTCCTCCCCGAATCACCAAGATGGCTTTACAGAAAAGTAGTAATTAGTTCTTTCGCCTAATTATTTCTTTCCTCTAAAAACTGTATGAAATCTTTAGGCAAGAATGAACTGAATTAATTACTAGTAAAATTTATGATGTCAGGGGAGGGTGGAGGAAGCAGAGGCGATCCTGCGTAAGATATACACGGCGGAGGGGGAGGTGGAGAGGGAGATGCAGGAGCTGAAGGAGTCGGTGGAGGCGGAGGCGCGGGAGCAGGGGTCGGCGGAGAAGGTAAGCCTGGCGGCGCTGGTGAAGACCAAGACGGTGCGGCGAGGGCTGGTGGCCGGGGTGGGGCTGCAGGTGTTCCAGCAGCTGGTGGGCATCAACACGGTGATGTACTACAGCCCGACCATCGTGCAGCTCGCCGGGTTCGCCTCCAACCAGACGGCGCTGGCGCTGTCGCTGGTCACCTCCGGCCTCAACGCGCTCGGCTCCATCGTCAGCATCTACTTCATCGACCGCACCGGCCGGAGGAAGCTGCTGGTGATCAGCCTCGTCGGCGTCATCGCCTCGCTCGCCCTGCTCTCGGCCGTGTTCCACGAGACCACCACCCACTCCCCCGCCGTCGGCGCCGCCGAGACCAGCCACTTCGACGGCTCGCTCACCTGCCCGGCTTACCGGACGAGCAGCAGCTCCGGCTGGGACTGCACCCGCTGCCTCAAGGCCAGCTCGATGGGGTGCGGCTTCTGCGCGTCCGGCGCCGGCAGCAAGCTCCTTCCCGGCGCGTGCCTGATGTCCAACTCCACGGTGCGCGACACGTGCCACGCCGAGGGCAGGCTGTGGTACACGCGTGGGTGCCCGAGCCGGTACGGGTGGCTTGCGATGGCCGGGCTGGCGCTGTACATCGCCTTCTTCTCGCCCGGGATGGGGACGGTGCCGTGGATCGTGAACTCGGAGATCTACCCGCTGCGGCACCGCGGCGTGTGCGGCGGCGTGGCGGCGACGGCGAACTGGATATCAAACCTGGCCGTAGCGCAGTCGTTCCTCTCGCTGACGCAGGCCATCGGGCCGGCGTGGACGTTCCTCATCTTTGGGGGCCTGTCCGTGGCGGCGCTCGCCTTCGTGCTCGTCTGCGTACCGGAGACCAAGGGGCTTCCCATAGAGGAGGTGGAGAAGATGCTGGAGAGGCGGGAGCTTAGGCTTAAGTTCTGGGCACCGCGTAGTCGCAGTGGCGGCGAGCTGCCGGACAGCGGTAAGAAAGACGGCGTGTGATTCAGTGTCTTCGAAGAATCATCACGAAGTGAGTTCGAGAGACGAGAAGAGGTACCTTTCGTCAAAATATGCAAGGAATTTGGGCTAGTCACATGGAGTACATATCGCTTATTTGGATGAATTTCTATTTCTTAATTCAAAATTTCACACATTTCGATCCATATTAATTATCGTTGAATCAGGTATATCTATCATTAAAACACTTCGAAGGGAGTATTAATAATCACCTGAAGCACACCCGTCATCGCCTTTCCATCACAAAAGCCGTACCAAATTTGTTGTGGCAAGGAACATGCCCTTCCATCACGAAAGTCCTACAAAATTTGTTATGGCAGAGAACATATCTAAATACATTCGATTTAAGAACATTTAATATGAATCAGAGGGAGTATTAATAATCATCCGAAGGCACACATCTGTCCTTGTCCTTTCATCAAAAAAGCCATACAAAATTTGTTGTGGCAGGGAATATGTCTAGATATATTCAATTTTTTCAACACTTAGTATGAATCAAAGGGAGTATTAATAATCATCTGAAGTCACACACCCGTCCTCACCCTTCTATCACGAAAGTTGTACAAATTTTGTTGTGGTAGGGAGGAGGAAAGTCGTCGTCCTAAATTCTGAAAGGACAAGAGAAACATTTATCGTCAATGATAAGACTATCCACAAACCATGTCAAGAAACACTCTGACTCTTCTCAAACCATGCCAAGAAAACACTATTGAAGGAGATTCACCACATAGAACTCCACAGACGATCATGATCTGCTTACTTTAGTTGTAGTAACATAGTAGACTAGGGTGGGAGGATCTTATTATAATTTTAGGATGTTGTTGCAGTCTCAGCATTATTTTAAAGAAGACACTGAAAAAAACTAAACCAAGAACTAGAAACATCTTGATTGTCTTCCACCGCACCTCCAAGGCCCCAATGAACACCGGAGAATGAGCAAATCAACGACGTAACTGATACGTCCAAAACGTATCTACTTTTTCAAACACTTTTGTTATTGTTTCTCCTCTAAACTTGTGTGATTTGGAGACAACTAACACGGACTAACGCTGTTTTCAGCAGAATTATCTTAGTGTCTAGTTTTTATGCAGAAAATCAACTATCAGAAAAATTTCGGAAAATATGCCAAAAATTATATTTCGCCAGAAGATCCACGGAGCCAGAAGACGAAATGGAGTGGAGGCCTGGGGGCACACCCCTGCCAGGCGCGGATGGGCCCTGCCTGCGCCTAGGGGGGTGCAGCCACCCCAGGCACCCCCCGGGCTCCCCCTTCTCCTATAAGTTACCCCTTGACCTAAAAACCGAGAGGGGTTTTGACGTTTTTCCAGAAAGAGTTCCGCTCCGCCGTCACCATCAGAAACCAAGATTTGGATCCAGAAACTCTGTTCTGGCACCCTGCCGGGACGGGGAATTTGGAGAAGATCATCGCCATCGTCATCACCAACGTCTCTCCATCAACCATCGATGTTTCCCTCATCCATGAGTGAGTAATCCCCCGCTGTAGGCTATGGTGATGGTAGGGATTGGATGAGTTCTATCATGTAATCGAATAAGATTGTTAGGGCATATTGCCTAGTATCTCTTTTAGTGCTATTTGACTTTGTTGCAACTTGTTGTGCTTAATGCTTGTCACTACGGCCCGAGTGCCATGATCTCAGATCTGAACTTATTATTGAATCATTATGATAGTATTGTTTGTGATCTTATCTGCAAGCTGTGTACAATATCATTGTCCGAATCCAAAGGCCCCGAAGTGACAGAAATTGGGACAACCGGAGGGGATGGATGTGATGTGAGGATCACATGTGTTCACGGAGATTGTTTAGTACTTGGATAGCGTTTATTAGCTATACCTAATATTTGAAAATTTTAGGTATAGCTAATAAACATTGACTTTCATGTATAGATCTTGTGAGATCCGTTCATGATCAAGATCTAATCTATTTGTAATCATGCATGTTATGTTTCTGGGGATCCGATGGGTATTGAGATTATTATGTTGGTTTGATTAATGATTTTGTCTTTATGATTCTATCATGTCTGTGTTGTTTGTGATCTTGCATGCTCTTTGTTGTTAGTAGCTATATTGGCCAAGTAGTTGCTAGTGACTCCAAGAGGGGGTATTTATGCTCGATAGTGGGTTCATGCCTCTAGTTTCCAAGGGAAGTGACAGAAATCTCTTCGGTTGTATATGTGCTATTGCTACTAGGGAGAAAACAACGGTCTCTTGTTCATGGAACATGTGGATTGTTTACCTTACACACTTTTCTTAAAGCAGTTGCTTGTTGCTTGCAACTTAATACTAGAGGGGGTTCGGATGATAACCTGAAGGTGGACTTCTAGTCATAGATACAGTTGGATGGCGGTCTATGTATCTTGTTGTATTGCCCAATCAACCTCATAGGATCTTTCTGACTAGTAATTGCATTGTAATGCCTTGCTCAATTCCTGTCAATTGCCTTGCTGTAATTTGTTTACCCTTCATGCCATGTTGTTTATCTAAGGAGAGCACCTCTAGTGAACTATGGACCCCGGTCCAATCTTTATCATTGATACCTCTTCCACTATTACTTGTTTACTTGTTGCAAACCATTACCTTCCACACCATACATTTAATCCTTTGTTACAGCAAACTAGTGAGCTTGACAACCTCACTGTTCGTTGGGGCAAAGTCTTGAGTTTGTGTTGTGCAGGTATCCATGTTGCTTGCAACACCTGTGTGATGTTTCCTTCCTCCTTCTGGTTCGATAACCTCGGTATCAATTGAGGGAAAACTTGCTGCTTGCTCTTCACACCCTGCGCTTGGGGTTACCAATGTTGGGCCACGCAAAGATAAAACAAAACTTTTTCCTCTAACGTGGTGATCCCAAGATCTAGCCGAGGTAGAAGGCCACGAGGTTTACCACTAGACGCGCAGTTGCGGATTACTGATGAAGCGTGTCAGTTGATGAAGTGCAATCCTTTGCGATCCGATCGTCCTGGTGCTAATCGTACAGCACCTCTGCTGGTATCCACACGTACAAGGAGGAGCACCAGCGGCGAACTGCTCGGTTCGATACGACGGCAGGACTTCTGTGGATCTAGGGTTTCCAACACATGGAATGACCTAACCGAATAACGATTAACCTTTCTGGGTTACGGTGCTCCACTATATATAGGGAGTGAACGTGGGCTCTGCTCGCGCGGCCCATTCATTAAAGCCCATATAATATTAGTCCCTGTGAGTCCGACTCACTGACTCAGTCCAAATCAGGCTCGGGTCCAACCCAACCAGATTTCTAGTTCAGATCCAATACGAACTTGCTCCCCTCTTAAGTGTGTGATCCGACAGGCTCATGGCTACTCGGACACGATTGGAGTCCGACTCACAATCGATCAATCGGCAGCGGCTCCTAGCAGAACATGCCGACTCCCAAGTACCAAAGAGTCATGACGACTTGCATTTCCAATGTGACTTGCGTCCGAGTCCCTTTTGCCTCACGATATACCTTGTCAGACTATAGGCGAATATATGTCATCCCTTAAATAGTCCGACTCTCTTCTCGATCCGTGATAAGTGATTCACCCGACTAACTCTTAGTCGATCGCCTCGGTTAACACTTAACCGAGTCGTGCATGGCCATGCTTTACGAATCATATCTCATGAGAGGGCCCAGAGAATATCTCTCCAAGTGGAGGGGAAAATCCCATCTTGGTTATTCACATCACGCAGCTTGATTCTCAGTCGACCCGAACTCTGCCTTTATAACTGCCCAGTTACGGATCAACGTTTGATAGAACCTAAGTCGGTGATCCTCAACTCGGATTATGCAATAACCTCAGGTCTAAGGATTACATTGATTGAGATATACAAATGACAACTTGTTCGTTGTACCTCAATATGGGTCAATCTGACTCGCTAAACTCTTTAGCCGAATCTATGTAAGTTGGAATAGCATCTCCATGTCCATGACAAGTGGAACCGAGTCATCAAGCCAACTTTCACATTGGTCTAAGTTGTGTGTCTAGCACAACCTCGGTGACCAAGGATATTTAGTACAAACAACATGAATGCATAGTTCCACAACCGAATCACATATATAATGATACACATTAGATGTTTATACAAGGACTACTTAATATCTTTATGAATACAATGGGAAATATCATCATACATGATTGCCTCTAGGGCATATTCCCAACAGTCTCACACTTGCACTAGAGTCAATCTTCTGACATCACATGTCTAAGCATCTAATGCCCATGGCTCTCAGGTGTGCCTCATGCTTCGGCTGTGGTAACGGCTTTGTCAGCGGATCCGCAATATTTGCATCTGTGTGTACCTTGCATAACTTGATATCACCCTGATCCACGAACTGGCGAATCAAGTGGTACCGCATGAGTATGTGCATGTTCTTCTGGTGTTGTCTAGGTTCCTTGGCTTGAGAAATAGCACCATTGTTGTCACAATACACGTCTAACGGATTGGACGAGCCCTGAACCACACCAAGATCCATGAGGAAATTCCTCATCCAAACAGCTTCCTTTGCTGCCTCTGAGGCGGCAAGATAATCAGCATCTGTTGTAGATGCAAACATAGTATCTTGCTTGGAACTCTTCCAGCTCACAGCACCTCCGTTTATAATAAACATGTAACCGGATTGCGAACGAGAATCATCAGAGTCGGTAAGATAACTCGCATCCGTGTAACCCTTTACACTGAGTTCATCTTCACCACCATAAACCAAAAACATATCCTTTGTCCTTCTCAGGTACTTTAGGATATTTTTAGCCGCTGTCCAGTGGATTTCTCCAGGATCATCCTGGTATATTCTCACAACACTTAGAGCATATGAAACATCCGGCCTAGTACAAATCATGGCATACATGATGGATCCGACTGTAGAAGCATACGGAATCGCACTCATCCGACTTCGCTCATCAGTTGTCAAAGGACACTGAGTCTTGCTAAGTTTTACACCATGGGACATCGGTAAGAACCCCTTCTTAGACGATTCCATGTTGAACTTCTTCAACACTTTGTCCAAATAAGTACTCTGACTCAATCCAATGAGCCTCCTTGATCTATCTCTATAGATTCGGATTCTGAGGATGTATGTTGCCTCGCCCAAGTCTTTCATCGAGAAACTCCTTTCCAATGATTTCTTGGTTTCTTGCAACATCTGGACATCATTTCCAATCAGTAATATGTCATCCACATATAAGATTAGAAAGTTTACTTTGCTCCCACTAAACTTCTTGTATAAACAAGAATCATGATCACTCTTGATGAAGCCAAACGATTTGACTACCTCATCAAAGCGAATATTCCAACTCCGAGATGCTTGCTTCAACCCATAAATGGATTTTTGAAGTTTGCACACCTTGTCAGCATTAGCCGGATCGACAAAACCCTCGGGATGTATCATATACACGTCATCGGTTAAATTTCCGTTAAGGAAAGCTGTTTTGACATCCATCTGCCATATCTCATAGTCGAAATAGGCTGCTGTAGCTAACATGATCCGAACTGATTTAAGCATCGCTACGGGCGAGAAAGTCTCGTCGTAATAAACTCCTCGAACTTGTAGAAACCCCTTCGCGACAAGGCGTGCTTTATAGACAGAAACATTTCCATCCATATCGGTTTTCTTCTTAAAGACCCATTTGCACTCGACGGGTCTTGCACCGTTTGGCAGATCAACCAAGTTCCAAACTTGATTTTCATACATGGACTTTAACTCGGATCTCATGGCTCCAAGCCATGACTCGAAATCAGATCCCACCATCGCTTCCGAATAATTTTCCGCCTCATCACTGTCTAACAGTAACACATCACGAATACTTCGTAATCTTGCTGATCTTCATAGTACAGGTGCTGCTGCCGGCCCAGCTGCCACAACCGGCTTAACCTCCAAGGTTTTTGCTGACTCGCTTCTAGCCAGTTCCTCTCGAATTTCTTCGAGCCGCACCGTGCTCCCACTTACTCCCCGACCGAGAAACTCTTTCTCAAGGAATACACCGTTCCGAGCGACAAACACTTTGCCCTCTTCTCGGTTGTAGAAGTAGTAACCCAAGGTTTCCCTCGGATACCCCATGAAAATACACTTATCCGACTTGGCTATAAGCTTGTCCGACTGATGTCGCTTGACAAATGCTTCACAACCCCAAATCTTAAGAAAAGACAAACTCGGCTTTTTGCTTGTCCACATCTCATGCGGTGTCTTCTCTACCGATTTTGATGGTACTCTGTTTAGTGTGAACGCCGCTGTTTCTAGACAATAACCCCAAAATGATAAAGGCAGATATGTTCGACTCATCATTGACCGTACCATGTCCAATAAGGTCTGATTCCGCCTTTCTGAAACACCATTCCTTTGTGGCGTTCCTGGCGGAGTAAGTTGAGGAACTATTCCACAACTTTTCAGATGGTCATCAAACTCATGGCTCATGTACTCGCCTCCTCGGTCCGACCAAAGAAACTTTATTTTCTTGCCGAGTTGATTTTGTGCTTCATTCTGGAATTCTTTGAACTTTCAAAGGCTTCCGACTTATGTTTCATCAAGTAGATATATCCATACCTACTCAAATCATCAGTGAAGGTAATGAAGTACTCATAACCACCCCTGGCTGTCGTGCTCATTGGTCCACGTACATCACTATGTACTAGTCCCAACAAGTCAGACGCCCTTTCGCAACTCTTTGCAAAAGGTGTCTTGGTCATTTTGCCGAGCAGGCAAGATTCGCATGTCTCAAACGACTCCAAGTCGAACGAAGTTAGGAGTCCATCATCATGGAGATTCTTCATGCATTTCCAACTTATATGACCAAGCCGACAGTGCCAAAAGTAAGTCATATTCAGATCATTTGGTTTCAACCTTTTAACATCTATGTTATAAACTGACTCACCATCAAGATTCAAAATAAATAACTCGTCCTGGACGGGTGCAAAGCCATGAAACATATCATTCAAATACAAAGAACAACCATTATTCTTGATATTCGACCCATAGCCTTGCCTCATCAAACATGAAGCAGAAATAATGTTTCGACTGAGCACTGGAACATAATAACAATTATTCTGTTCCATAATGAATCCGGAAGGTAAATGAAGTTGCATCGTGCCGACTTCCAATGTAGGAACTCTTGCTTTGTTGTCGACTCGAATATCAACCTCGTCTCTTGCTAAGCTCCTAGTTCTTACTAGTCCCTGCAACGAGTTGCAGATGTGAATAACTGACCCGGTATCATATACCCAAGAACTATTAGGTGCATCAGCAAGATATATGTCTATAACATTGCAAACAAGTGTACCTGAGTCGGAAGTCATACCTCCACTCTTGGCTTTGTCGGCCAAGTACTTGCTGTAGTTCCTCTTACAGTGGTCATCTGCCTTGCAGTAGAAGCAAGTGGATCCGGTTGAAGGAGATGGCTTAGTCCCTGAGGAAGCGCTTGGGACCTGGTCCTGAGCCTATTTTCCTCCTGACTTAGCCTTCTTCTTAGTCCAAGAACTCTTGTTGAACTTATCCTTATTCTGCACCATCAACACTTGACTGACGCCCTTTTTGAGATCCGCCTCTGCCTGCTTGAGCATCCCATGCAATTCAGTGAGCTTCTTATCCATACCATGCATGTGGTAGTTCAAAATGAACTGCCCATATGCACTAGGAAGAGAGTTCAGAATTATATCCGTAGCGAACTCTTCGCTTATGGGGTAGCCAAGCCTCTCCAGAGACTGCACGTAACCAACCATTTTGATCACATGCAGACTCAGTGGATCACCATCCTTAAGCTTGCAACTTAGCAAAGCCTGAGAGACTTGATACCTCTCAGTCTTCGCCTGAGCCTGGAACATACTTTTGAGGCTTTCGATATATTGTAGGCCTCAACATTCTCGAACTGCTTTTGCAAGTCCGGTTCCATGTGAGCAATCATAAGACAGCTAATATCTGTGGACTCATCCTTAGCCCGACGGTAGGCATTGGTGGCAGCGACTGTCGCATTCTCATTCGGCTCATATGGAAGTGGGTTATCTAGGACATGGTCCTTTTCTTGTTTGAGAACAATTCTCAGATTTCGATACCAGTTCGTAAAATTAGTGTCGTTCAGTTTATCTTTCTCAAGGATAGTTCTCAACGCAAAACCGGATATCTGAGAGTGACTGCTACTTGGTTCCATGATCTACAACAGAAAATATGCAAAACACTTAAGACATGTATTCATAAAAGAGCAAGCATATTAAATACTTTAATATTTTATGCTCCCACTAGAACCAACACCCCTCTGATGGTTACTTAGTGATTCAGGATCCTAAATAAGCAAGTCGGCTAGTGAGCTTTAGCATCACCGCTAGCCGCCAAGTGATCTAGGTAGACAACTCCTTGTCAATCGTATTTCATACGACTCTTGTTGGACGGGTGGCATCACATGCCCCGGCTCCCATCCGACTTTTACCCGAGCCCCACAACCGTTGTGATAGACCCGTCTAGATTACCGTGTGTTTCCGCAGTAAGAGTCCGACTCGAACCCACCTAGTCGGAAAGAATTGGCAGCACCTCAATTTTATGAGCCCACTACCAAAAATGTCCGACTTGTGATGGTGCAAACACTGGCGGGAAAACCGACTAGACCTTCTTTGAGGGATTAAATTTTACCGACTATCTAATAGAGGTAAAACAAATACATAACAATAACACAAAATAAAGCAATTATAATGTTAAATGGTATGGCTCTCTTCATGGCGATCTCCATCTCCACAAAGCCTGTAATCCGACTCGTGCCAACTCTTGCCACTTGTCGTCTTACTCCATGTCGCCGACATGTACAGCGCCTTGCATGCCATTCGGGCTCTCCAAACAACTACACTAGCTTAGTAAAGTAAATTACAAGGAGAATCCGACACGCAGGTCGTTATACAATATATGACAACACCTAGGCTCCAGCCGACTGACAAAACAGTGATTCACAGATCACGTATGAATTACATACATCACATGCACATGAACCATACCATTCACAACTTCCTGCAAAAGACAAGTTATGCATAGATACAATATCTATCGGTGTTATGAAACTCGCAACGACATCTAAGGCGCTACGACAGGGCGAAGACGGCGGTCCTGCTAGCCGGATAGCGGGCGGTCCCGATTCGATCAAACTTTTTGATCTTCGGTCACCGCCTCTGGATTTACGTGTCATAGTCTACCCCGATGGCGGAAGCCGACCGGTAGGGGTATGTCGTTCCACGACCTCAGCAGTATGATCACGGAAATCAGATCTACCATTCTCCGAGTACAGTTGATCCAATCAACCTCGTACAAAACCGATCTATCTCATAGATCGACCACCAAAACAGCATATAGATCTCATCTACAGCCTACCGCATATCACATATGCGAGATCTCGAGCCTAAAACCAGAAGCTATCACTCTGATACCACTGTTGGGCCACGCAGAGATAAAACAAAAAAAATCCTCTAACACGGTGATCCCAAGATCTAGCCGAGGTAGAAGGCCACGAGGTTTACCACTAAACGCGCAGTTGCAGATTACTGATGAAGCGCGTCAGTTGATGCAGTGCGGTCCTTTGCAATCCGATCGTCCTGGTGCTGATCGTACAACACCTCTGCTGGTATCCACACGTACAAGGAGGAGCACCGGCGGCGAACTGCTAGGTTCGATACGACGGCAGGACTACTGTGGAGCCAGGGTTTCCAACACATGGAATGACCTAGCTGAACAACGATTAACCTTTCTGGGTTACGGTGCTCCACTATATATAGGGAGTGAACGTGGGCTCTGCTCGCGCGGCCCATTCACTAAAGCCCATATAATATTAGTCCCTGTGAGTCCGACTCACTGACTCAGTCCAAATCAGGCTTGGGTCCAACCCAACCATATTTCTAGTTCAGATCCAATCCGAACTTGCTCCCGCTCTTATGTGTGTGACCCGACAGGCTCATGAATACTCGGACACGATTGGAGTCCGACTCACAATCGATCAGTCGGCAGTGGCTCCTAGCAGAACATGCCGACTCCCAAGTACCAAAGAGTCATAACGACTTGCCTTTCCAATGTGACTTGCGTCCGAATCCTTTTTGCCTCACGGTATACCTTGTCAGACTATAGGCGAATATATGTCATCCCTTAAATAGTCCGACTCTCATCTCGATCCGAGATAAGTGATTCACCTGACTAACTCTTAGTCGATCGCCTCGGTTAACACTTAACCGAGTCGTGCATGGCCATGCTTTCCGAATCATATCTCATGAGAGGGCCCAGAGAATATTTCTCCAAGTGGAGGGGCAAAATCCCATCTTGGTTATTCACATCACGCAGCTTGATTCTCGCCGAACCAACTCGCCTTTATAAGCGCCCGATTCACGGATCAACGTTTGACAGAACCTAAGTCGGTGATCCTCAACTCGGATTATGCAATAACCTCAGGTCTAAGGATTACATTGATTGAGATATACAAATGACAACTTGTTCGTTGTACCTCAATGTGGGTCAATCCGACTCGCTAAACTCTTTAGCCGAATCTGTGTAAGTTGGAATAGCATCTCCATGCCCATGACAAGTGGAACCGAGTCATCAAGCCAACTTTCACATTGGTCTAAGTTGTGTGTCCAGCACAACCTCGGTGACCAAGGATATTTAGTACAAACAACATGAATGCATAGTTCCACAACCGAATCACATATTCAATGATACATATCAGATGTTTATACAAGGACTACTTAATATATTTATGAATACAATGGTAAATATCATCATACATGATTGCCTCTAGGGCATATTCCCAACAACCAACAAAGTGCCACGTCGATCACCAACAAGTCTTTCTGGCGCCGTTGCCGAGGACGCTAAGGACGTCTTCACTAGGGGAGTCCTTCACTTCCTTTCTCTTTACTTTGTTTTTAGTTTGCTTTGTTTATTTTTCTTGGTTTTGTTTGCCTCTTTCCAAAAAAACCAAAAAAATTGTCTAGTTTTGTTTGCTTTCTTTATTCAAAAACACACAAAAAATTAGTTCCTACTCTAGTTGGTGGTCTGTTATTTCCTTGCTTGGTCATGCTTTCTTTCAGTGGATGGTTTCTTTGAAACTAGTGCTTATTGGCAAGGTGGGTTCACGGAAGAACAAAAGTATTATTATAAGGAACACTGTTTGTCACAAAAAGGAAACACTTAAGGGAACAAATGATAAGTTGAATACTATTGCTAGAAATGTGCGCTCTACTTATAATGTTACTTATTGCTTTGATAAGTCCTCCTGCTGTAGGAGGTATAAACACCTGCCTTTTCAATGTGAGTATAATGATAATGTTACCATATCTTCTTATGTTAAGGGAAATTATGACTTTTATGATGTGGAACAAATTGAAGAATTTGTTGCCTTCAAGGGTGCATTTGAACTTGATAGTTTGCTTGAAAATACTGATGATGCACCTTATGAATATGAGGTTTTTGAGATACTTAAATTTTGCTTTGATAATTACAAGGAAGCAAATGGATATATCCTTGAATATTTTAATAGATGCTTTCCACACATGGAAGAGACTAATGCTTTGCAGGAGCCTATGGAAGAAGAAGTTGCTGAAACTGAAAGCTCATTAGATGAAAAAGAGGAGGAGAGTGATGAACAAAAGGAGGAAGAATGGATCTACCCATGTCTACCTTCTAATGAGAGTAACTCCTTACCTCTTACATTATTTGATTGTCCTCCATGCTTAACAAAGGAGGATGAATATTATGTTCCTGTGGATCGTTTTGGAACATATACTTTGGATAAAACCTGTGGAGGTTTTAATCCCACTGTTTTTGATCTTGATAGAAATTATGAGTTTGTAGATCATGAAAAGCATGCTTTATGTGATAGCTATATTGTTGAGTTTATTCATGAGGCTACTGGAAATTATTATGAGAGAGGAAAATATGGTTGTAGAAGTTTTCATGGTACTGAAACACCTCTCTATGTGCTGAAAGTTTTGAAATTGCTCTTGTTTCATCTTCCTATGCCTGTCACTTTGTTCTTTGTGAATTTATTTGCATACAAGATTCCATGCATAGGAAGTGGGTTAGACTTAAATGTGTTTTGAATTTGCTTCTTGATGCTCTCTTTGACTTCAATTCATAATTCTTATGTGAGCATCTTCTCAAGCTATCAAGCCTAACTTAAAGGCGTTAAAGAAAAGTACTTGTTGGGAGATAACCCAAGAGTTTCCTTGAGTCTTGGAAGTCATTACTTCAGTAATGACCTCTCCTTATCCTTTTTTTTTTGCTTTTTTGTGCCAAGAATGACCTCTAATGAGAGGGAAGTAAGATTTGGGGAGTTGCTATCCCAAAACAGATTTCTGTCCTCCACCAAAAAAAATCGTGAAGAGGCTCTGTAACTCGGATTGAGCTCAAAATTTACGAATACATCCCCAGTATGTTAGCTAACTTTCGTTAGTTCAACACTTTTTTATTTGAGCATCATAAGATGTTCGAAAAAATCGGTTTCTACCTGCTAGTCTGTTTTGACAGATTTCAGTCATTATTTGCATTTGCTTCTTATTGATTACTTTTTGAGTTCTCTTTAGGTGAATTGAGCTTTTTTAAGGAGTTACTACAGTACCTTGTGTTTTTAGTGAAAATCCTTGCTGTTCCAAAGCTTTGCCATAGGTCTAATATCTTTTGAATAAGCTAATGTTGCTAATGAAGATTGTGTGAAGTTTTGTATGAAGGAAAATTTTCAGGTGTAGAGAGAGAATGATGCAATGAGATGAAGAATGGAAAAAATCTCAAGCTTGGGGATTCCACCATGGTGTCACCCCAAGAAATATCCAAGAGTTACAAGCGTCAAAGCTTGGGGATGCCCAAGGCATCCCCTTCTTCATCAATAAAAATCCCAGGTCTGTCTAGACACTTCGTTTTTATTGTTTCATGCATAGTTGTGTTATTCTTGGAGCGTCTTAGTTTTCATTTGCTTTGCTTAGGTTGTTTAGTTTGCTTGAATAAAGAAGTTTGGACCCCCGTTCTCACTATGTTGTTTTGCAAGTAAGGTTGCTTGGTGTTTGGAAAGGAGTTGTAAGTTCTTGCTTGAAGTGCAAGAGGAGCTTGCATTGACTGTGACTTAGACTTTAGCATGAGATGCTAGGTGTTGTTTTAGCATTATGTTTAGTGATTATTGTTGTAGCATGCCTTGTTCCAAACAATTGGGATTACTTAGTGTGCCTTGAAGAAATTATGTGTTGTTTTAGCATGCAAAAGCATAGTATTGTGGTATTCTCCTTTGCTGCTTTGCTTGGGTTGACTTGGCACATGCTAACACCATGTTATGACTATAAACAAGTCATCATAGCCTCTATGATCATTTAGTACTTGACTTGTAGTACCACTCTATGCTTTGATTAGTAATGCTTTGTTGCTCTGCATGATTATGGCCATTATGCTCTCTTAGTTGGTTGCTCCCAGTCTTTTTCTAGCCTCCACTTGTATGAGTAAGTTCTACTAATGCCTCCAACTCCCAAGAAACCAAGTTATTCCAAAGTGTCCACTATAAACTCCTATGCATGGTGTGTTACACCATTCCAAGTATATTCTTGTTTTCAACTATCTTCCAATTAAAAACTATTTTCTTATGTGAAAACTTAGTGATTAAAGCCCTCACGAACTTGATGGCACACTTTATTCTTTGCCCCTAATAAACTTGAACCATTGTGACAACTTTGTTGTATATGCTTGCACTTATAAGTTGGAATTAGCAGAACCATGCTGTCACGGGGAACGTTTTCAACATTGCACTTGTACCTTGTTGTGCTCAGTTGATATCATGTTCTTTTGTCTATGGATGTCACCGGTGTGAAATAAAGAGGGAACTTGTAAGTCCATGGAGTTTGTATTATGTGTTAGAGAAATGCCTGGGCCGCTAGCCTAAGCCATGCCTAATCATGGTGGAAACTTGCAGCACCACCATAATGAGCTATTTATGAAGCATCCTCAATAAAAAGCTATGCATATGGTAAATAAAAAGATTGCTAAGATGCTCATTGTCTACTTGCCTTGTCATTTTGGTTATGGGAAAGCTCCTGTACCATGTGCAAGGGGTACCCCGTTGGCGGTTCTCAATGATATGCAAATACTTATAGTGACAAGAACTTACCTGGACCCAAAGTTGAGTATGCATGAGGTGTGGCCCTCGCATTCAAGGGACTTGAGATTGCCATCTTATACTTCGTCAAGCATATACTCTAGCTTTGCCACTTTAACCTTAACCACTTCAAGATGCTTATGACAGGGGCAATGAGGGCTAAAAGCTAACAAATACCATAATTTTTGTAAGCTCTTTTTGAAACTTGTAATCCCTTCTTCCTTTACAAAAGGGCCTTTCTTCCACAATTATTGATTCTCCACCTTCTACCTTTAGGCACCATTAAGAGAGCATAGTTGCCATTCTGTGTGCAATGTTCCAAAGGTTATTAATTGATGCATATTGTGTTATTACTTTCTCTTGTGCTACTTGTTTCTAGTCACCCTTGTGAACTTTGCAGGTGTCCTATGCATCTATATTGCTACTCTATGAGGGACAAGTTGATTGCCACTATGCTATGTTTTCTGCATGTGAAAGAAACAAACGTTTTTCAATGCATGTTATTCATGATCTTTGTTTGTTGCTTGTCATGTTGCATGCATAGTTACTATGTCCTATTGTTAGAACTCCATCTTTCATGCACATGTTTAGAGTTCTTTGATCCCAGCTTTCAATGCTTGCAAATGGTTGGATATTTATTATGAGGGTGCATGTCACCTCAAAAATTATTCTGTTTATCACTTACCTACTCGAGGACGAGCAGGAGTTAAGCTTGGGGATGTTGATACGTTGGAAACGTATCTATAATTTGTGATGATCCATGCTTGTTTAGTATCTACTTAGCTTTACTTGTCCACACTTTGAGGTGCTTTTTACATGTTTTCTGGTACTAACCTACTAACAAGTTGCAATAGTGCCATATGCCTATTTTCTGTTGTTTTTGGTTTCAGAAAAGTTAGTAAAGAAATATTCTCGGAATTGTACGGGACAAAGGACAAAGTCAATTACTTTCCGTGGGGAACAAGAAGTCCAAAGAAGAGTCGGAGGGGCCGGCCAGTGGGTCCAGACCCATCCCAGGCGCGGGTAGGCCCCACCTCGCGCCTGGCTAGGGTTTGGTTGCCCTAGCCGCTGCCTCGGTCTCCCCCTTCGCCTACAATAAGCCACCGATGCAGAAACCCTAAGTACCCAATCAAATCTCCACGAAACCGTCTATAGCCGCCGTCACCATCATCCCTAGATCGGGGGGTCTGAAGTTCTTCCTGGCACCCTGCCGGAGGGGAGATCATCCTAGAGGCCTTCTCTCCGGTATGATGCGTGAGTAGTTCCACCTTGGACTATGGGTCCATGTAGTAGCTAGATAGTTGTATCTCCTCCTTTGTGCTTTCATGTATAGATCTTGTGAGCTCCGTTCATGATCAAGATCTAATCTATTTGTAATCATGCATGTTGTGTTTGTGGGGATCTGATGGATATTGAGATTATTATGTTGGTTTGATTAATGGTTTTGTATTTATGATTCTATCATGTCTGTGTTGTTTGTGATCTTGCATGCTCTTCGTTGCTAGTAGCTATCTTGGCCAAGTAGTTGCTAGTGACTCCAAGAGGGGGTATTTATGCTCGATAGTGGGTTCATGCCTCTAGTTTCCAAGGGAAGTGACAGAAATCTCTTCGGTTGTAGATGTGCTATTTCTACTAGGGAGAAAACAACGGTCTCTTGTTCATGGAACATGTGGACTGTTTACCTTACACACTTTTCTTAAAGCAGTTGTCTGTTGCTTGCAACTTGATACTAGAGGGGGTTTGGATGATAACCTGAAGGTGGACTTCTAGTCATAGATGTAGTTGGATGGCGGTCTATGTATCTTGTTGTATTGCCCAATCAACCTCATAGGATCTTTCTAACTAGTAATTGCATTGTTATGCCTTGCTGAGTTCTTGACAATTGCCCTGCTGTAATTTGTTTACCCTTCATGTCATGTTGTTTATCTAAGGAGAGCACCTCTAGTGAAGTATGGACCCCGGTCCAATCTTTACCATTGATACATCTTCCACTGTTACTTGTTTACTTGCTGCAAACCATTACCTTCCACACCATACATTTAATCCTTTGTTACAGCAAACCGGTGAGCTTGACAACCTCACTGTTCGTTGGGGCGAAGTCCTGAGTTTGTGTTGTGCAGGTCTCCATGTTGCTTGCAACACCTGTGTCACGTTTCCTTCCTCCTTCTGGTTCGATAACCTCGGTCTCAACTGAGGGAAAACTTGCTGCTTGCTCTTCACACCCTGTGCTTGGGGTTACCAACAAAGTGCCACGTCGAGCACCATCACCACCTCTCCCATAGATATTAAAGATAAAGATTATGATTTCTCTCTTGATTTATCCTATTTGGACATTGTTGAGAAATAACCTTTTATGGGACTGAAAATGAGAGTGCTGTGGCTCACATGAATGAGCTTTCTACTATGAGTGCTTTGTTTTCTGATGATTTTAAGATGCGCAAGTACTTTGTTACTAAGATCTTCCCCTTTTCACTAAAAGGAGAAGATAGGGCTTGGTTTAATAGATTACCTCTTGGTTCCATTGATAGCCCCGATTGCTTGATTGCTTCTTTCTTCCAAAAATATTTTCCTCCCAGTGCTAGACATGCTGCTCTGTAGAGACTTTTTGATTTTAAACAGGGAGAAGAAGAGAAATTGCCTGAGTCATGGAAAAGGTTTTGTGCCTTGATTCATGCACATCCTGGATCTCCATTACCTAAAAATGAGCTTCTTGATATTTATTATAATGGACTAACTGATGATTCTAGGACATACCTAGATACCTTTGCTAATTGTGTTTTCAAGAAAAGGACTCCTACAGATGCTGAAGAATTAATGGCTAAAATAAGCAAGAATTATGATGATTGGACTTCAACTGAGCTAAATACACCTGAGCCTATTACTCCTGAACCAGTTCCAACACCAACACCAAAGAAGAGGGGAGTTATTGCATTAAATGATGAAGTGATGAAGGAATCTAAGAAGTGTCTAAAGGAGAAAGGTATTAGTCTGAAGATGTGAAGAATCTGCCTCCTATAGAAGAATTATGCGAGCCAATTCCCCACTCACCTACTATTGAGGTACACTCTCTCCACTTTAATGAAGGTGATATTCCCTATGGTAAGCCTCCTGATCAATGCTTAGAGGAACTTGACACATTTATTGTTAAACTAGGTAATTTTTATAAACAAGTTCAGAATCATTTATTGGAAAACTATAGAGCTATCAAAGAGTTAAAAGATATTGTGGAAAGAACTTCTAATGATATTAAATCATTTGTAAACACTTTCAAATGGTTCAAACCCAACTTGATCAACTTGCTAAGGTACAAAAGGATATGCTAGTTAATGCCTCAGGAGATAAACATGCTTATGGAATTAGAACTAGGAGTGGTATAGCTACTCAAGATCCTTTATATCCTGAAGGACACCCTAAAAGAATTGAGCAGGATTCTCAACAAGGTGAAAGTAGTGGTAGTCCTCGTAAGAGAAAGAAAAAGAAACATAAGATACTTGAGGAACCACTTGAACCTGCTATAGATCTTAATGGTATATCTGTCTCTGATGCTGAAACTGAGAGTGGTAATAATGATGCTCCTGATAAGGAGGAAGTTGAGTAAGAACATGAGAAGCACACTAAGAATACTAGGTACACAAAGGAAGATTTTATTGCTAAGAAACATGGTAGTGAGAGAGAACCTTGGGTGCAGAAACCTATGCATTTTCCAGGTAAGAAACACAAGTCAAAGGAGGAAGAACACTACAACAAGTTTTGTGAGTGGATGAAACCTTTATTTTTGCAAATTCCTTTGACTGATGCTATTAAGTTTCCTCCTTATTCAAAGTATGTGAAGGATATTGTCTCTAATAAAAGGAAGATTCCTAATGAGGAAATTTCTACTTTGCTTGTTAATTATTCCTTCAATGGTAAGGTTCCAAAGAAACTTGGTGATCCAGGTATACCAACTATTCCTTGCTCTATTAAGAATAATTATGTTTGAACTGCTTTATGTGATTTGGGAGATGGAGTTAGTGTTATGCCTTTTTCTCTCTACAAGATACTCCAGCTAGAAGAGTTGATACCAACTCATATATCTTTGCAAATGGCTGATAAGTCAACTACTATTCCTGTTGGTATATATGAGGATGTTCCTGTTCAAGTGGCTCATAATTGGTTGGTTTTAAATGATTTTGTTGTGCTTGAAATGCCTGAAGATGATAATATGTCTATTTTTCTTGGGAGACCTTTTCTTAATACTGCAGGTGTTGTCATTAATTGCAATCAAGGAAAAGCAACATTCAATATTAATGACAAAGAGCATACTGTTTATTTCCCCAAGAAGGTTGCTAGAAGCTATTGCCTGAATTCCATTGAAAATATTGAGAACATCAAGGTTGGAGAAATATATTGTCCCATTCCACAAGAAAATTTTGAAACTATTATAATTGGGACCATTGCTATAAAGTATGAGGTAATATAATCACCTTGTGGAATGCAAAGTTTTGTTTCATATAAGATTGTTTTGGTAACAATACTTGATCAACCTTGTTAACAAAAGGATTTTTATGAACAAAATAATGTTTTCACTGTGGTTATACTTGCTTTCCTTTGCTTTTCTCCTTCCTAGTTTTTGCCTTTTTCTTTTGCTAGCTTTGGCTTTGTTAGTTGTTTGCTTGCTAGAGTGTCTTAGAACTTCTGTAGTTTGGTTTTTGGTTTGCCTTTTCTTTTTCTAAAAAACTGTTTCTGCGAGAAAATCAATTTTCATACCCTGAAAATTGGCCAAAAATAAAGTTTCGAAAAATCCTGTAAAATTCAAAATAAATTTTTCCTCGAAAAAAGGCGAGGGACACTGAGTGACCTGTGGGGCCACCAGCACCCACCCATGGTGGGCGCGACCCCCTACAGGTGGCGCCTAGGTGGGGTGTGGCCCACCTAGGCCCCTCCAAAGTGTCTCCTCATAGCCATCTTCTTTCTCTCTCCCGAAAAACACCGGAAAACTTGCTCAAGCTCGAGTTCCTGCTATTCTTGCTCGGGATTTTCGATCTCCTTGCTCAGCCCCTCTTTGTTGTTGATTTTTGGAGGGATTGTTCCTTGGTATGTGCCTCCTCCACTTGTCCAATTAGATTTGTGATTGATAGATTGTATCTTGAGTATTTTGCTGTTATAGGTGACAGGTTGTGTGAGCTTGCATGCTTTTTCTATGCTTAGATATTTCATTTTGATGCATGTGTATCCCTCTAGCAAGTTCCTATAGTAGTTTCTCATCATTTATCAACTTGGAAATCACTTGGTTTGATGTTTGTCTAGAAATTTCAGAAAAGAAGATGAGTGCATATCCACTGAACCAATATGACCTGGTGGTGCCTGAACCAATGGAAGTTCATCGTGAGGAAGGAATTTTTCCTTCCATATATCCATGCTAGGAATTTATGAGAACTGCGAGAATCCTTCAGGATTTCCAAACTATGATTACCAATGCAGGGTTAGAACACTTTGTTGAAGGTGAACCATTTCAGTATGTTAAGCTAACCATGGCTGTTGTGCAGGACTTCCGATTTACTTGGTCTTCATATAATCCCATGGTCCATTATAAGATATACAATATAGCTGTCGACCTGCCTTTTGTTTATTTCTGTGCAGCAATTAGAGTTCCTCAGTGGGGATCTTGTGAGAAGATCAAGGAGAGGCCCAAGTCACTTATGGATTTATATGCTAAGATTTGCCAAGGTTTCGACTTCTCGAAGGAAAGTGGTAAAATTCAGTTCCCAGCCATTAGATATTTTGCCTATTTCATTACCAAGTGGGTTCCTGCTAGAAAGATTGCTAGGAAGTTATCTTCTTTTGATCTAGCTTTTATCGCAGCTGCTCTGAATAGGAATAGATCTTATAACCTGGGTGCTTTGATAGCTTACCGCCTCACCACCAACCGCGAGAAGGGTGGAATTTGTGGAGGTCTCATTGCTTCTAGGTTGCTAGCTTTCCATGGTTTAGAGCCTCACCATTCAGACTATCGGTTCCCTATGGAGAGGCTTGATCTTGAATCCATGATTCAACATGGTTTTGTTTCCTTGGGGGCTAATGTGAGAAGTTTACCGTTTGAACAATCTTTTGCCCAACGAGGTTGGAGAGGGGGTAGGACTGAGAAAATAGTTTATTTTCCTGCACCTTCTTTGTTTAACTTTGATAACATGCAAGGATGGTCGCTCACAGAGGATGAGGTTGACACATATGTGGCGGAGCTCTCCAAGCAAGAGGATAATGATGGAGTGGATGCCGAAGATGATTCAGTTCAGCCCTCCAACTTGGGAGAGTATTCATACTAGCAACCCTCATTTGATTAGGGCGCATCTTCTTCTTCATCGCAAGCGCTTGACTATGATCATTCCTATGATGACCCACCAGCTTGGGGTTACTACCCGCGCTATTGAGACCGACTTAGGCCAAAAGCCTAAGCTTGGGGGGAGGTATACCGACATCACACTCATCTATATATCATGTTCGGTCGGTTCTTTGTATATCCATTGTTTCACTTTCTTTTTGGTTCTTGTTGCTGCTTTCTCAAAAACACAAAAATATACCAAAAATATTTTCGTTGTTTCTCTTGGTTTGTTTCTTTTATTTGGTTTGCCTTAAAGAAAAATCCAAAAAGATTTTGCTTTGTTTGTTTTGCTTGGTTTGTTTTTCTTTGTTTGCTTGTTTAAAAATCGAAAACACCAAAAATATTTGTTGTTATTCTTTAGTTTTGTGAGTTCTTTGCAGGGTTCAGCCATCCTCAGTGGATTTTGGTTTCATGTTATTATTCAAGTCACACAAGTGAAGGGCAATAATGAAGATTAAGACAACTTGAGGTGTGGTAAGAGGCTGGTAACAAACTCTATTTGTTTTCATTTTTGTACATATACTCATCATTGTGAGCATGCTTAGTCTGTTCATTGTAAGGAGTATGTTACTGATGGATGCTTAGTAGTTTTTGCTTGTCTATGATTAGCTCCATCTTGCTAATAGTTTGTAGCATGTCATATGAATGTTTGCTTGCATTGTTTTATTCATATTTTGGTATGATATTGTGGTATCCTCCTCTAAAGTTTCATGTGAATCGACTTGGCACATGCTCACGCATGCATATGACTAAACAATAGTTAGTAAGCCTGGATGATTTATTTTGCCTCAGAGTTCTTGTATCACTTTCATGCCATAATTAGTCATGTTTTGTTGCAAGCATGATTATGACAGTTATTGCTCTCTTGTTTGCCGCTCCCTCTCTTTTGTTAGCCTTCATTTGCACTGAGTATGGGCTCTACTTGTGCTTCCAACTCCCCAAAACCAATGTTGCCAACAGTGTCCACCCTACCTACCTATTAGCATCGTTTGCTATTTCAGTGCATATTCTATATGCCTTGTTTTCTTCCAAATAAAATGTTTGTCTGTTTTGAGAAAGCTAGTTAGTAAATCTCTCACGAACTTGATGGCACACTTTATTCCTTGCACTCAATAATCCTGAACCATCGTGACTTGTCCATGAAAGTTATATGCTTGCAAATTATAGGTTGGGAGTTAGTAGAACCGTGCTGTCGCGGGGAACGCTTTCAACACTTATGGATATCCTATCCAGTTGATACTTTGCTCTTTTTGTTTGCAGATGTCGTCGGTGTGAAATAAAAGGCAACCTTGTGAGTTCATGGAGTATATATATGTGTTAGAGAAACACCTGGGCCACTAGCCTAAGCCATGCCTAATCATGGTGGAAACTTGCAGCATCACCATAATGAGAATTCCGTGAAGCATCCTCAATAAAAAGCTATGTACATCGTAAATAAAAAGATCATTGAGATGCTCATTGTCTGCTTTCCTTGTCATTTTGATCATGGGATAGCTCCTGTATCATGTGCAAGGGGTCCCCCATTGGCGGTTATCTATGATATGCATGTATGTACAATGACAAGAACTTGCAGGTAACCAAATTTGAGTAGCATGCGGAGCGGACCTCGTACTCAAGGGACATTGGATTTCCAGTTTATGGTATGTCAAGCATATAACTCAGATTGGACCTCACTTTCACCTTAACCATATGAAGATGCCTATGATAGGCGCAATGAGAGCTCAAAGCTAATGAGTACCTTCCTTTCAGCATTAGGAACCTTTCAAACTTTTCAAAACCGTTTTCACTTCCTTGTTGAGTCACCACCTATTCTATGAGCACCTTCTTGAGAGCATAGTTATCATTCTTGTGTTTGTTCCAAAACTTGGTTAATTATGTCATGACTTTGATGCTTGTATCTCTGATATCTTTACTTCTAGTCTTCATGTGAACTTCAGAGGTGCCTTGGCATTTATATTGTGCTCTACAAACAAAGGCAAGTGAGATACCACTCTATCATACCTTACTATGAGCATTGCAATGTTGCTTATGTTTATGTTCCATGCTACTTATTATTATTGAGTTGGTTTCTCTACATAGCTTGCAATGACTATTGAGTAGACTTAGTTGCATACTTCTTATTATGAATGGTTTAAGCATCTACTCTTGCGCTGAGAATATATACATCATATGAAGCAAATGTGTTCGTGAAAGTTCTTTTATCGCACTCAGTTTTCAACTGAATTGCTTGATGACTAGCAATAAGCTAAGCTTTGGGGGAGTTGATACGTCCAAAACGTATCTATTTTCCCGAACACTTTTGCTATTGTTTCTCCTCTAAACTTGTGTGATTTGGATACAAGAACACAGACTGACGCTGTTTTCACCAGAATTATCTTGGTGTCTAGTTTTTGTGCAGAAAATCAACTATCAGGAAAAATCCCGGAAAATATGCCAAAAATTATATTTCGCCAGAAGATCCATGGATCCAGAAGACGAAACGGAGTGGAGTGATGACCCACAAGTATAGGGGATCGCAACAGTCTTCGTGGGTAGTATTACCCAATTTATTGATTTGACACAAGGGGACCAAAGAATACTTGCAAGCCTTAACAACTAAGTTTTTAGTTCAGCTGCACCTGGAAATAGTTCTTGCTCATAGAAGTTTATCAGTAGCAACAATTTGTAGTAGCAACAACAACAACAATAGTAGTAACAGTAACGGTAATAGTAGGATTCGAGTGCAGAAGGCATAGGGATGGATGGACGGGCATTGCATGGACGAGTCTAAACATGTAACTTCAAGATCTAGGGCATTGCAGATAAATAATAACAAGCATCCAAGTACTAAACAATCCTAGGCATGTGCTCCAAATATAGTCACCCGTGCTCACAATGAGAACTTGCACAACATCTTTTGTCCAGCCAGCGTGGCAATGGGCCTCTAGGGAACTACTGGCAATTAAGGTGCTCCTTTTAATAGAGCACCGAAGAAAAGCATTAACACTCCGTGAACACATGTGATGCTCACACCATAGTCATCCCCTCCGGTTGTCCCAATTATTGTCACTTTGGAGCCTTTGGATCCGGACAATGATATGTGTACACAACTTGCAGATAAGATCACAAACAATATTATCATAATGATTCAATAATAAGTCCAGATCTGAGATCATGGCACTCGGGCCCTAGTGACAAGCATTAAGCACAACAAGTTGCAACAAAGTCAAATAGCACTAAAAGAGATACTAGGCACTATGCACTAACAGATCTTATTCGATTACATGATAGAACTCATCCAATCCCTACCATCCCCAAGCCTACAGCGGGGGATTACTCACTCATGGATGAGGGAAACATCGGTGGTTGATGGAGATGCATTGGTGATGACGATGGCGATGATCCTTTCCAAATTCCCCGTCTCGGCAGGGTGCTAGAACGGAGTTTCTGGATCCGAATCTTGGTTTCTGGTGGCGGCGGTGGAGCGAAACTCTTTCTGGAAAACTATCAAACCCCCCTAAGTTTTTAGGTCAGAAGGCAACTTATAGGCGCGGAGGGAGGCCGAGGCACTGGGGTGGCGCACCTTCCAGCGCGCGGGGTCAGGGCCACGCCTGGGTGGGTCTGGCCCCTGCCTCCTCTCTCTGCTTCCCTTCCGCTCCGTGGATCTTCTGGTGAAAATAGTTTTGGGCATTTTTTCCGGGATTTTTCCCTATAGTTCATTTTCTGCACAAAAACAAGATATCAAGGTAATTCTGCTGAAAACAACGTCAGTCCGTGTTAGTTGTATCCAAATCACACAAGTTTAGAGAAGAAACAATAGCAAAGTGTTCGAGAAAGTAGATACGTTTTGGACATATAAACTCCCCCCAAGCTTAGCTTATTGCTTGTCCTCAAGCAATTCAGTTGAAAACTGAGTGCGATAAAAGAACTTTCACGAACACTTTGCTTCATATGATGTATATATTCTCATCATATGAGTAAATGCTTAGACAATTCATAATAAGGAGTATGCAACTAAGTCTACTCAATAGTCATTGCAAGCTATGAAGAGAAACCAACTCAATAATAATAAGTAGCATGAAACATAAACATAAGCAACATTGCAATGCTCATAATAAGGTATGATAGAGTGGTATCTCGCTTGCCTTTGTTTGAAGAGCACAATATAAATGCCAAGGCACCTCTAAAGTTCAAGTGAATACTAGATATAAAGATATCAGAGATACAAGCATCAAAGTCATGACATAATTAACCAAGTTTTGGAACAAACACAAGAATGACAACTATGCTCTCAAGAAGGTGCTCATAGAATAAGTGGTGACTCAACAAAGTTGTGAAAATTGTTTTTGTGAAGGTTTGAAAGGCTTCCCAATGCTGAAAGGAAGGTACTCATTATCTTTGATCTCTAATTTCCCCTATCATAGGCATCTTCATGTGGTTAAGGTGAAAGTGAGGTCCACTCTGAATCATATGCTTGACAGACCATATACAGTAAATCCCAAGTCTCTTGAGTACGAGGGTCGCTCCGCATGCTCCTCAACTTTGGTCACCTGAAAGTTCTTGTCATTGTAAATACATGCATATCATCGAGAACCGCCAACAGGGTACCCCTTACACATGGTACAGGAGCTTTCCCATAACCAAAATGACAAGGCAAGCAGATAATGAGCATCTCAGCAATCTTTTTATTTACCATATGCATAGCTTTTTATTGAGGACGCTTTATAGATGCTCATTATAGTGATGTTGCAAGTTTCCACCATGATTAAGCATGGCTTAGGCTAGCCCAGCGCTTTCTAACACAATGTATAAACTCCATGAACTCATAACCTCCCTTTTATTTCACATCGCGACATCCGTAAACAAAAGAGCAAGGAATCAACTGGATGAGATATCCAAAAGTGTTGAAAGCGTTCCCGTGACAACACGGTTCTCATTGACTCAAGATATATAATAAGCAAGCATATAACTTTCATGGACTAGTCACAATGGTTCGTAATTATTAAGCAAGGAATAAAGTGTGCCATCAAGTTCGTGAGAGCTTTACTAACTAACTTCCTCAAAATGCATAAACATTTTATTTTGAAGAAAACATGGCATATGGAATATGCACTGAAGTAGCAAATGATGCTAATAGGTAGGTATGGTGGACACAGCTGGCAATATTGGTTTTGGGGAGTTGGAAACACAGGTAGAGCACATACTCAGTGCAATTGAAGTCGAGCAATAGAGAGGGAGCGACAAACGAGAGAGAAATAGCTATCATAATCATGCTTGCAACAAAACATGACTAATTATGGTAGGAAAGTGATACAAGAACTCTGAGGCAAAATAAATCATCCATGCTTACTGACTATTGATTAGTCATATGCATGCGTGACCATGTGCCAAGTCGATTCACATGAACAGTTAGAGGAGGATACCACAATATCATACCAAAGTATTAATAAAACAATGCAAGCAAACATTCATATAGCATACTACAAACTATTAGCAAGCTGGAGCTAATCATAGACAAGCAAGAACTACTAAGCATTCATAATGACATACACCTTACACAGACAGGCTAAGCATGCTCACAATGATGAGTATATGTACAAAAATGAAACAAATAGAGTTCGTTACCAGCCTCTTACCACACCTCGAGTTGTCTTAATCTTCATTATTGCCCTTCACTTGTGTGACTTGAATAATTAACATGAAACCAAAATCCACTGAGGACGGCTAAACCCTACAAAGAACTCACAAAACCAAAGAAGAACAACAAATATTTTTGGTGTTTTTGATTTTTTAGAAACAAGCAAACAAAGAAAAATCAATCAAAAACAAAGCAAACCAAACAAAGCAAAATCTTTTTGGATTTTTCTTTAAGGCAAACCAAAGCAAAGAAACAAATAAACAAACCAAGAGAAACAACGAAAATATTTTTGGTATTTTTGGGTTTTTAGAAAGAAGCAAAAAACAAACAAAAAGAAAGCAAAAACAATGGATATACAAAGAACCGACCGAACATGATATATATATATATATGAGTGTGATGTCGGTGTACCTCCCCCCAAGCTTAGGCTTTTGGCCTAAGTGGGGCTCAATCCCATGGTGCCCAAGTATATGCACCTCTATAGTATGTCGAGGAAGCTCCCTCGTCCTGGTACGAGCTCGAGGACTCCCCTGTGTAATGTATCACTGGGTCATATGAGGGCGCTTCCTCCTGATAGCGCCCATGGAAGTTCAGAGAGCGCAACTCGTCATCCATCTCCGCCTTCGAGCATGACCAAGGTCCCTGAGAAATACTGAGCAAAGTGGTTTGGGGTAGTGGGATCTCTCTCTCTTCCCCGTCAATAAACAACATTCTATAAACCAAGTTATCGAGAGAAGATCTAGTGATGACAAAGTGGTGCGCCTTCATGGAAGCAAGATCAAGCCTCTGAGGGGCCAAAACTGTATCATGAGGATCCACATCAATGTCCAAAGTAGCAGCAATACGAGTAGCAATAATCCCCCCATAAATGGGTCCCTTAGCAGCTAAGCGACGAGCAATGAGGGAACCAAGATTATACTTATCCTTATTGTTGAGTGCAGCAGCTAAGAAGGACAACTGATAGTTGGAAAGATTACTAGTGTTCTCCTACCAAGAACACTGGTGGCAAGATAGTAGGCAAAATACCTGATGGCTGTAAGTTGAATGTTCTTTATCTTCCCTCGCTGAGCTCTGCGGTCATCATCATTGGTTATTCCTCGGTAAAGCTCCAACAAATCAGCTGGTAGAGCTTGAATCTTCTTTGATGACCCAGTTGTACCAAGTCCCAGGGCCTTGCAAAATTTCTTCAGTGTCATAGAATGAGCCCTGTTATAAATTTCGAAAGACACACAAGGCTTGAACATACTATTAGTAAAGGAGAAACTCTCCACAAATGTTTTAGTAAGCAAATCATATTGTGCACTCTCATCCTCCATGTAACTTGTTAGACCAGCTCCTTGTACCAAAGCCATAAAATCATTAAGAATCCCAGTAGCTCGCAAGAAATTTTTGCAAGGAAAGGTGGATCGGTGCGCACCCCCTTCATCTCCCTCGTCACCGAATCGCAAAGTGATGAGATCCTCATTGTATGAGGGTCTAGTACTGGTAGATGACCTTGGAAGCCTTGCCCTTCTAGGTGCATCACTCTCAAATATGTCACCAAAGGTATGGTGGTCCATGACTTCCCTATTCTGAAATTTTAAACAACCATCAAACCAAGTGATTTCTAAGTTGATAAATGATGAGCAACTACTATAGGAACTTGCTAGAGGACTACACATGCATCAAAACAAAGTTTCTAAGCATAGAACAAGCATGCAAGCTCAAACAACCTGTCACCTATAGCAGCAAAATACTCAAGATACAATCTACCAATCACAAATCTAATTGGACAAGTGGAGGAGGCACATACGAAGGAGCAATCCCTCCAAAAATCAGCACTTGAGATGGTATGAACAAAGAGATCGAAAATCGTGAGCAAGAACAACAATAACTCGAGCTTGAGCAAGTTTTTCGGTGTTTTTCGCGAGAGGGAAAGAAGGTGGCTTTGAGGAGGCAGCTTGGAGGGGCCCAGGTGGGCCAGACCCCCCTAGGCGCCACCAGTGGTGGGCCTGCGCCTACCACAGGTGTGGTGGCCTAGGGTGGCCCCCTGGGTCACCTCAGGTGCCTCTCTGCCCCTTATTTCGAGGAAAACTTTATTTTGAATTTTCTGGGATTTTTCGGGAAACTTTATTTTTGGCCAATTTTCAGGGTATGAAAATCGATTTTCTCAGTAAACAGCTTTTTTTAGAAGAAGCAAAAGCAAACCAAAAACCAAACTACAGGAGCTCTAAGAAACTCAAACAAGCAAACAACTAGCAAAACTAAAGCTAAAGCAAAGACTAAGAAGGAGAAAGGAAAAAGAAAGCAAGTATAACCATAGTGGAAACATTATTTTGTTCATTAAAATCCTTTTGTTAACAAGGTTGATCAAGTATTGTTACCAAAACAATCTTATATGAAGCAAAACTTTGCATTCCACAAGGTGATTATGTTACCTCATACTTGATAGCAATGGTCCCAATCATAATAGTTTCAAAATTTTCTTGTGGAATGGGACAATATATTTATCCAACCTTGATGCTCTCAATATTTTCAATGGAATTCAGGAAATAGCTCTTGACAACCTTCTCGAGGAAATAGACAGTGTGCTCTTTGTCATTAATATTGAATGTTACTTTTCCTTGATTGCAATTTATGACAGCACCTGCAATATTAAGAAAAGGTCTCCCATGAATAATAGATATATTATCATCTTCAGGCATTTCAAGCACAACAAAATCGGTTAAAACCATGCAATTATGAGCAACTTGAACAGGAACATCCTCGCATATACCAATAGGAATAGTAGTTGACTTATCAGCCATTTGTAAAGATATATCAGTTGGCATCAACTTTTCTAGCTGTAGTCTCTTGTAGAGAGAAAAAGGCATAACACTAACTCCATCTCCCAAATCACATAAAGTAGTTCTAACATAATTATTCTTAATGGAGCAAGGAGTAGTTGGTATACCTGGATCACCAAGTTTATTTGGAACCTTACCGTTGAAGGAGAAATTAGCAAGCAAAGTAGAAATCTCCTCATTAGGAATCTTCCTTTATTAGATACAATATCCTTCATATACTTTGAATAAGGAGGCAACTTAATAGCATCAGGCAAAGGAATTTGCAAGAATAAAGGTTTCATCCACTCACAAAACTTGTTGTAGTGTTCCTCCTCCTTTGACTTGTGTTTCTTACCTGGAAAAGGCATAGGTTTCGCACCCAAGGTTCTCTCTCTTTACCATGTTTATTAGCAATAAAATCTTCCTTTGTGTACCTAGTGTTCTTAGTGTGCATCTCGGTTCTTCCTCGCCTTCCTCCTTATCAGGAGCATCATTATTATTACCACTTTCAATTTCAACATCAGAGACAGATATACTATTAGGATCTACAGAAGGTTCAACTGGTTCCTCAACTACTTTATGTTTCTTTTTCTTCCTCTTACGGGGACTACCACTATCTTCACCTTGTTGGGAATCCTGCTCTATTCTTTTAGGGTGTCCTTCAGGATATAAAGGGTCTTGAGTAGCTATACCACTTCTAGTTCTAATTCCATAAGCATGTTTATCTCCTGAAGCATTAACTAGCATATCCTTTTGTACCTTAGCAAGTTGATCAAGTTGGGTTTGAACCATTTGAAAGTGTTTACAAAGCATTTTAATATCATTAGAAGTTCTTTCCACAATATCTTTCAACTCATGGATAGCTCTAGAGTTTTCCAAGAAATGATTCTGAACTTGTTTATTAAAATACCCTTGTTTCACAATAAAAGTGTCAAGTTCCTCTAAACATTGATCAAGAGGCTTACCATAAGGAATATCACCTTCATCAAAGTGTTGGAGAGAGTGTACCTCAATATTAGATGAGTGTAGAATTGGCTTACATAATTCTTATATAGGAGGGAGATTCTTCACATCTTCAGCTCTAATACCTTTCTCCTTTAGACACTTTTTAGCTTCCTTCATCACTTCATGATTTAATGCAATAACTCCCCTCTTCTTTGTTGTTGGTGTTGGAACTGGTTCAGGAACAACTGGTTCAGGAGTAATAGGTTTAGGTGCATTCAACTAAGTTGAAGTCCAATCATCATAATTCTTGCTTATCTTGGTCATTAATTCTTCAGCATTTGTAGGAGTTCTTTTCCTGAAAACACAATCAAAAAGCTATCTAGGTAGGTCCTAGAATCATCAGTTCATCCATTATAATAAATATCAAGAAGCTCATTCTTAGGTAATGGACATCCAGGAGTGCATGAATCAAGGCACAAAATCTTTTCCCTGACTCAGGCAATTTCTCTTCTTCTCCTTGTTTAAAATCAAAAATCTCAACAAAGCAAAGATATCTAGCACGGAGGAAAATATTTCTGGAAGAAAGAAGCAATCAAGCAATCAGGGCTATCAATGGAACCCGGAGGTATCTATTAAACCAAGCCCTAGCTTCTCCTTTTAGTGAAAAGGGAAGATCTTAGTAACAAAGTACTTGTGCATCTTAAAATCATCAGAGAATAAAGCACTCATAGTAGAAAGCTCATTCATATGAGCCACAACACTCTCATTTTCAGTCCCACAAAAAGGTTCTTTCTCAGCAATATCTAAATAAGATAAATCAAGAGAGAAATCATAATCTTCATCTTTAATATCTATGGGAGAGGTGACAAACTTAGGATCAGAGGACATCTTAGGCATAATAGTACGTCTAACAAGGAGACTCTAAGTAGCACTAGTACCATGTGTGTTTCGGCACTCTTCAACAAAATCATCAGTGAACTCAATGTAACCATCATTAATATCATAACTCTCACTAGCAGGTGAGCTAACAGGTGTAACAGTGTCTTCCTAGGAGTTTTGGTATTTCCTAGACTAACCATAGTAGCATCTAGAAACGGACCTAATGAACCACTCGCATCAAGCATAGTAGAAGTAACATCATGAGCATCAAAAGTAGTTTCAGACTCAGCAGTAGTAGCAGTGTGTGTAGCATGTGTATGTGGTGGTGGTGTGACAATCTTACTTATAACAGACGGTGAATCAAGAGCAACAGAGGTGTTTAGGACTGTACCTCTTCTTATAGTGGATGGTAAAATAGGGAACTTTCCATCACGAGACTTCCCCATGATGAAAGGAGTAGCAGTGAACAATAATAGATCCAAGTGAACTTAGAAATAAAGCTATGCTCCCCGACAACGACGCCAGAAAATAGTCTTGATGACCCACAAGTACAAGGGATCGCAATAGTCTTCGCAGGTAGTATTACCCAATTTATTGATTCGACACAAGGGGAGCCAAAGAATAGTTGCAAGCCTTAACAACTGAGTTGTCAGTTCAACTGCACCTGGAAATAGTTCTTGCTCACAGAAGTTTATCAGTAGCAACAGTTTGTAATAGCAACAACAACATCAATAGCAACAGTAGTAACAGTAAAGGTAACAGTAGGATTCGAGTGCGGTAGGCATAGGGATGGATGGACGGCCGTTGCATGGACGAGTCTAAACATGTAACTTCAAGATCTAGGGCATTGCAGATAAATAATAACAAGCATCCAAGTACTAAACAATCCTAGGAATGTGCTCCAAATATAGTCAAACGTGCTCGTAATGAGAACTTGCACAACATCTTCTATCTAGCCAGCCCATGGCAGCGGGGCCTCTAGGGAACTACTGGCAATTAAGGTGCTCCTTTTAATAGAGCATCGGATCAAAGCATTAACACTCCATGAACACATGTGATCCTCACACCACAACCATCCCCTCCGGTTGTCTCAATTATTGTCACTTTGGGGCCTTTGGATCCGGACAATGATATGTGTACACAACTTGCAGATAAGATCACAAACAATACTATCATAATGATTCAATAATAAGTCCAGATCTGAGATCATGGCACTCGGGCCCTAGTGACAAGCATTAAACACAACAAATTGCAACAAAGTCAAATAGCACTAATAGAGATACTAGGCACCAAGCCCTAACAATCTTATTCGAATACATGATAGAACTCATCCAATCCCTACCATCCCAAAGCCTACAACGGGGGATTACTCACTCATGGATGAGGGAAACATCGGTGGTTGATGGAGATGCGTTCGTGATGACGATGGCGATGATCCTCTCCAAATTCCCCGTCCCGGTAGGGTGCCAGAACGTTTCGGATTCAATCTTGGTTTCGGTGGCCATGCGGAAGGAACTCTTTCTGGAAAACTATCGAACCTCCCTAAGTTTTTAGGTCAGAAGGCAACTTATAGGCACAAAGTGAAGCCGAGGAGCTGCCTCGAGTGGCAGCACCCCCTCCAGGCGCGGGGTCAGGTGGGCCCGTGCTTGGGGTGGGTCTGGCCTCCCTAGGCCTCCTCTCTATCTCTCCTTCTGGCTCCGTGGATCTTCTGGTGAAAATAGTTTTTGGCATTTTTTCTGGGATTTTTCCTGATAGTTCATTTTCTGCACAAAAACAAGACACCAAGGTAATTCTATTGAAAACAGCGTCAGTCCATGTTAGTTGTATCCAAATCACACAAGTTTAGAGAATAAACAATAGCAAAGTGTTCAACAGAGTAGATACGTTTTGGATGTATCAACTCCCCCAAACTTTGCTTATTGCTTGTCCTCAAGGAATTCAGTTGAAAACTGAGTGCGGCCACCCCAGGCACCCCCTCGGGCTCCCCCTTCGCCTATAAGTTACCCCTTGACCTAAAAACCGAGGGGGGTTTCGATGTTTTCCAGAAAGAGTTCCGCTGTGCCGCCACCATCAGAAACCAAGATTCAGATCTAGAAACTCCATTCTGGCACCATGCCGGGACGGGGAATTTGGAGAAGATCATCGCCATCTTCATCACCAACGCCTCTCCATCAACCATCGATGTTTCCCTCATCCATGAGTGAATAATCCCCCGCTGTAGGCTATGGGGATGGTAGGGATTGGATGAGTTCTATCATGTAATCGAATAAGATTGTTAGGGCATAGTGCCTAGTATCTCTTTTAGTGATATTTGACTTTGTTGCAACTTGTTGTGCTTAATGCTTGTCACTAGGGCCCGAGTGCCATGATCTCAGATCTGAACTTATTATTGAATCATTATGATAATATTGTTTGTGATCTTATCTGCAAGTTGTGTACGCATATCATTGTCCGGATCCAAAGGCCCCGGCGATGTAAATTGGGACAACCGGAGGATGGCTGGGTGTGAGGATCACATGTGTTCATGGAGTGTTAATGCTTTGTTCGTGCTCTATTAAAAGGAGCACCTTAATTTCCAAGAGGTCCTAGAGGTCGTACGCCACGGCTGGCCGGATGTAAGATGTTGTAAGTTCTCATTATGAGCACGATGACTATATATGGAGCACATGCCTATGATTGTTTAGTACTTGGATGCTTATTCTTATTTATCTGCAATTCCCTAGATATTGAAGTTACATGTTTAGACTCATCCATGCAACGGCCGTCCATCCATCCTATGCCTACCGCACTCGAATCCCATTGTTTATCACGTTATCACATTATTGCTCTTGTTTTAATGTTGCTGTTGCTACTATCAAACTGTTGCTACTGATAAACTTCTGTGAGCAAGAACTATTTCCAAGTGCAGCTGAATTGACAACTCAGTTGTTAAGGCTTGCAAGTATTCTTGGCCCTTGTGTCGAATCACTAAATTGGGTAATACTACCCGCGAAGACTGTTGCGATCCTCTATACTTGTGGGTCATCAATAACCGATGAGGGGAATAGAACACTAGGCCGATTTCTAGGTTGCCCTTCTAGCCAGATACACCAACAACAAGTTAAGTTAAGCCTGTTTTTGTATGGTTTTCCTCGATGGGTCATCAATAAATTGGGTAATACTACCCGCGAAGACTGTTTTTGTATGGTTTTGATCGATCTAGCTGCAGCCGATGGACACTTTTTAGGTCATCATTGGAATTATTCAAACGAATAAATTCTAGCTAGATACACACAAAAGGGAGAACATAGGAAAATACATATATCATTGCCTTGCTTCATTGCTTTAGCTCTCGTGCTAGGGCATACACCGCCTTGCCCATCGCTCCTCCCAGATGACACCCTAAAAGGATAGAGATGTTGCCTAGAGGGGGGTGAATAGACAATTTCAAAACTATTATGGTTTTGGCTTGATAGAATGCGGAAATAAACTAATGTTTATTTTACAAGCATAAAACCTAAATACACTAGGCTCAACTAAGTATACCAACAAGTTAAGATAAGCAAAATAACACAATATAAATACACCAGAAGTGATAGGCAAGATATAAGTACTTCAAGCTCGATGGCTATCACACGGAAAGTAAGCTCGGGTATAGAGATAACCGAGGCACGCGGATATGAAGATGTATTCCCATGTTCCCTTATAAGTAAGGTACGTCATGTTGGAGAGGTGTGGGATTCCACGAAGGATTTACCAACACCACGAAGGCTCGCCTTCTTCTCGGAGTCTATCCCACGAAGGAATATGCCCTTTCCTTATGGCTAGTTTTTCCTCCACTCCGGAGATGGCAAGCTCCACAACCACTTCACAAGCTCCACGAAGGAGAAGCCCATGTATCTTCATAATCTTCCACGAAGAGGACACCACAACACCAACTGCCAAGCCAACTAGGAAGTTACCCTCCAAGAGTAATAAGATCACAGTCTCTCACTCGAACAAATCGTAATGGAGAGCTCAATGCAAGAATGCAAAGCAAGACCACCAAGGGTGCTCAAATCCTTCACTCTTAAATCCCACCAAAGCAACAAGTGCTATGGACGAATTAGAGAGGAAGAACAATGGTGGAAGTCAACCAATGACTCCAAGATCTAGATCCAAAGGGTTCCCTTCACTTAGAGGAGGAATTGATTGGTGGGAACTATAGATCTAGAACTCCTCTTCCAAAGCCCTAAAAAAGATGCAAGAATCATAGGAGGGAAGGGAGAGGAAGCAAGCTCAAGAGGTTCAACAATGAAGGTCAATTTCATGGACAAGAACACTCAAAACGCGTTGGGGGAGAACCCCCTTTTATAGGGGAAAGAAAATATGACCGTTGGGAGAAACCTGCACGAACCTGATTTAAAAGTCGGTTGGACCAGCCCCGGGAGTGAGAAACTCGGTCCCCAGGCTGGTGGACCGGCCTACAAACTGGAACGACACTGTCTATCAACTCGGAATAGACTCGGTCGTGAAAACCGGAAAATCCGGTTTAAGATCTGGTCTACCGGCGCTGGCGCCAGACCGTCCGGTGTGGGACTCGGTTGAACCGGATCCACAACCGGGATGAAACAGACTTCACAAAAAACGCAATAACTTTTGCATACAAACTTCGATTTCGATGATCTTGGGCTTGTTTTGACGAGGAAAACAAGATCTACAAGATGGTTCATAAAAAAATCATAGCCCAACAAAGTAGGATAGAACCAAATGAAGAAATGTATGAAGCCTCTCTATGAGAAGAACCGGTAAAACCTTCAAAATCGAAAACGCCATAAAAGACGGATACGAATTCCGTTTTCGATGAACTTGGGCTTGTTGAAAATCTAGCAACAAACTTAAGAACCTCACATGGAGAAACACCAAGAAGCAACAAAATAGGAAGATTCAAAGTATGCAAAGGATTGAGCTCCCTAAAACGATGTGATCAAGTTACCCAACCGAAAGCCCCTCTTGATAGTGCGGCTATCTATCCTATAACCCGGTATACCAATCAACCACCTTGAGACTGGCGAAAGGAAAACCTAGAAAGTCCATACCTTTTCCTTCCGCACCCCGCTTGATCTTGATGACAATGCTTCAAGCTCCATCCAAGCAGGAATGCAACACTTGATCATTGTTGCTTCATGAAGACTCATAATTTGCTCCCCCCATATACCACTATGGGAAAGCTTCATTGAGACACATCTTCACGTGTCCATTATCACCAATATGGACGACAAGATTTAAGCAAATGATCTTCTCGAGATGCCTATGTTGAACCTGCCCTTCTCAACCTTGATGATGATCGCCACTTGATGTCATCCTCTCATGGGCTATATGGGATCTTCACTTTTGAAGCATGCCCATGGAAAGATACCTATCCCATATATAAAATGCAAAGGCACATATATAATGGGTTAGTTCATGATGCATAATTGACAAGGCTTACCATACCACAAGATTCATGTGGTACATTCTTTATGCTTCATGTGTTGACCAATTTGAAATGACTCTTTACTCTTTGTATTGGTCAACCATGTATACTATCGTGCTCCATCTCAATATCTTGAGGTACATAAAGAACTCTTTATTTGATTACATGCTCTAAATCTTAGTCAACCATAACTCAACTAATGAGGCTATCATGACACCGACTTAGAGCCATATCTTGAAATCTTCTATTGAGATCACACTCTTAAGATCTTGATCATATCATATTCTTCTTCAACTTGATGATCTTGATGCCAATACTCAAGGTATTCTTTATCTTCATGGCATCCATACTTGAATCCAACACATGAACTAGAATTCAACACATGAACTACATGCATGAACTATGAAATATTTCTTTATATAAAACTCAATGAAAACATTAGTCCATAGAAATTGTCATTAATCACCAAAATCACACATAAGGGAAATTACCCTTTCACACCCACAGCTGATGTAGCTCTTTCCCACGTTTTTCGGGTGAGTTGAGCATCATGCCAGACTTTTCGTGGCCTGGGCTATAGGAAGATGGTAGATGGCTCCACGTTCACCGGATCCGATGGGCTCCTGTGAGCCTAGGGATGGCGAGGTTGATGGTGGTTGGGTCGGTGATTTTGAGTTTTTTGATGTTGCAAAGGTTGTACTGATTGCTACACGCATCCATCGTTTTTGTGTACCCATGGGCAACATGTCTACAATGATTTTAGGAGGTGTGCTTCCAAAGGATTTTTTTCTAATGTTGCAAGCATGTTTATAGAATGTTGTTGCATTGGATACATATGCTGGATACTTTATTGCAAAATATGACACAACTTACTCACATTTTACTTTAACTGAATGACAATTTGTTGCATATACTATTATATTTTGCCAGATGGATCAATCAAAATGTTCAATATTTCATTCTAACTTTTACATAGAATGGGAAAATGTTATATCACACATGGATCCTCCCTGTTCTTGTTGGCAAACGGATCTAATGTAGTTGCATGCAAAAATAAAAAAACATAGCTAAAGATTCATAACCGATGATGCAGCCATCGATGCTAGTTACTACTCGACAAGGTGGGCTTGGTGCAGGTTTGGTTGAGGTGTTGTTGTCATTGCCGTTGTTGACGTAGGTACATTATTGTCGTGCATTGTTGTGCAATGCTTCGACGCGTAGGTCGCGTATGATTTTCATGCACGGTTTACCTAATAATTCAAGCAATTCTTTTTCTTAATATCAATCAATGAAATGAAGCTTTTTTATACTAGTACAAAATAATAATATTGGAACCAAGAAATAATACTTTATTTATTTACTTATTTTAATGATACTTTATTACTGTACAGACGAGGAGATAAAAATAGAGAACGTCTACGTCTAAGGCGACTAAGAAATAACTATTTTCCAGTCGGCTGACGTGGCTGACTCAATTGAATGAAAACATGCACGGTTTACAAATAAAAAACTGCAACCAGAATGCACAAATCTTGGAACCAAAATCCAACGATGAACAAAGATGACTGAGAAATAACGTCTGAGAAATAGGAAAACCGATAAAAATACTGCAAGTCAAAGCTCGACTCGGCGCGGCGGCACGAATTCCATAAGGCGCGCGCGCATCGGCGCCCTCCCGGTTCCGCTCGGTTCAGTTTCCCGCTCTTTTCTCTTGCGCCACTCCCCACGAAACCCGCTCCCTCCTTGCGATCCTAGGCCTCTTCTGCTCCGCCCTTAATCGCAGCTCCGTGCTCCTCGCCGTTCTTCGACCGGATGGCGGCCACCGACGAGCTCGCCCAGACCGACATCTCCACGGAGGTACGCCACACATCCATCCTCCCCGTTTCCCAGTCGGACCTCCGCACGCAAAGTGTTCGACGTTTTGACACGCCCAAAACTGAGCCCTGCAGGAGAAGGACAAGCTGGTGGCCGAGGTGATGCGCTACGCGCTCTTCAAGACGCACCAGACCTCCGGCTGCCCCATCAAGCGGGAGGAGCTCACCCAGATCATCACCAAGAACTACCGCCAGCGCGCGCTCCCAGCGCTCGTCATCAAGGAAGCGGGGGACAAGCTCGCAGCCACCTTTGGCTACGAGATGAGGGAGCTCCAGAGGACCCGCGCCCCGTCCAACCGGTCCGGACGCACCTCCTCCCAGCAGATCAGTAAGCTCGCTTCTTATTTTCTCTGTTATCCGACGGCAGCTGGGATCTTTGCTGATCATGTTGTAAAGGTAGAATTTCGTTCAACTGTAAAATGGCCTGCGATGAACTGGATTTTGTTTAGGTAACGTGGATGCGAAGAGCTACGTCCTGGTAAGTAAGCTGGACCCTGAGGTGTACAGCAAGTATGTCGAGGACAAGGAGTGTGCCCATGTGTCTGGCTTCGCTTTTGTTGTCATAAGCATTGTTCATGTTGCTGGTGGCAAAATCACCGAAGGTTGTGATCACGTTTCTTTTCTCGGCCATGGTCAGGAGGTTTTGTTGCTTGATGGTTCTGAGTTTTGTCAATCACGTTTCAGAGGACCTCTGGCATCAGCTAAAACGGCTGGGCTTAAATGAGAATGATGAGAACCACCCTGTTATAGGTAACAATAAGCAGGCGCTCGAACTACTGGTGCAGCAAAGGTTGGTGGTACACTCAGTGTGTGGTACAGAATCTGTATTTCATAATTTGTGTTTGATTTAGTATCTTTACCCAGGTACTTGCTGAAGGAGAAAATCGCTGGTCCAGAAGGCCATTTCATGAGTTATGAGCTTGCGGAGAGGGCATTGGATGATTCCATCAGTTCGAAGCTTAAAGAATACATTTCACAGGTATGTAAAAGCCATCAACATGTATGCATAGTACTAGCAGAACTCTTGCTTGCTTTGCTAAAAGGGTAAAAGCAACACCTTAACCCGTCGAAGCCATACAATCCTATGATGTGTGAGCTTTTAATCTGTCCACAGCATTGTCCATAGTGTGCAACATTAAAAGATATACACTATTTGTTAAAAAAGCTACTACAATATCCTGAAAACGATAGCTTCAGACATGGCCATGTTTAGGTATCATCCCAGCTCCACTGTACCATAGACATGCTTAACTTTAACATTTTTCAACCAGCTCTGGGATTTGATTGAGAGTTTTTACGGTACCTTGTACTCCTAATAAAAGGTTGGAAGCACCAACCAAACCACACGTCTGATTTCTAGTTTAGATATTTCCTTTTTTCTTTCTATGATTTTTACGGGACTATACATACCTGATCTCTCCCATCTTCCAAATCGGCTTCACAGCTTCTCTTCTCCATCATTACTAGCACACTACTCCTAGGTCAGATTTGAACGCCGTGTTCCTTTTTTTTTCTGTGCAACCACTGGTGAGATACTGCCTACTGGTCGTCTTCACAAACCTCAGATGTCGCGCCGCCAGCTGCGGTGGCCCGCTGGTCTTCACCACTGCTTTGCATGATCTGAGCTGGGTAGGCCGGCTGGCCTTCGAGGTGCTCTTTGACTCGCCAACCTGGAAGTTGGCCTTGGAGGCCTGCATGCGCCACATACTTTACCTTCTCCGGCGCAGACAAAACCTCTACCGATGCTAGGCCAGCGCCTGTCTGCAGGGTTATATTCTGGCTCTCGCCACTAGATATTGAGTTATTCACCCATTGCACCGCCCACGTTGCTGTATATCTGGTGCGCTCCTCCAGGGCGAACTGCCTGAAGTCACTCTGCTCCAACGTGTCCCTGCAATCACCGTGAAACTAACCTGTTGGAACTCTAGTAACATGCACTGCATCACCGGCGCCACAGGACCTCTATCCAGTGTCAATTTTAGCCTCTGGATCATGGTACTCCCTGATAATTTGTTCTGGAAGTACGGAAAAATTATGTACGTTAGATGCTAAGCAAGTAATGGTCTATATTACTGTAGGGGTAGTGTGAAAGAGCTCTTAAGATACCTGACATGAGCCATTTGTATGCAGTAGAGTTACTTGTTGAGTAGTTCATATAAGAAAAGCTTTTGGTTTCTTATAGTACTGGCGCATAACAAATTCTTATGCACAATTTATTTCGTTAATGTTAACCTATCACTTGTAAGAACAAATTGGTGGGGTAGGCAAATTCCCTCCTGGATGCCTATGCCTGTGTCGTTGTAGAATTAGACCGTCTAAGAGTCCACTAGAAAATAAATTGTACTAGAAGACTGTTTGATCCGTTTGAACAATCCTGTTTTTGTCATGGATTAGGTTGTGAGCGCAAGCGCTGCTACAGCAGAGTGAAGAGGATACGATATGACAACCAGCAGGTATTTCCCTTCAACTCTCTGTCCTTGTATCTGAAACAAAATGATATGCCTTATGCCCTTATCGTTTCCCTCTAGGCATAACCACCAACCAATTTCCTTGACCCATCTTTCAGAGGCTGGCCTAAGTTGATGAGTATAAGGTGGTGAGACTCTAATCAAGCCGAGAAGTCATCTTGTTTAAGGGCTTCTTTGTATAGGAGATGAGATGGTGTGCCTCTCAACTACTAGGATAGATTGAGATTTTGGTTCTGGAAAAACAGCATATGCGCTTTTGCAGAAACCAAATTGTACGCTCTTTCATGTTTGGAGCTTGAAATCTTCCTAAAGTGTTTGCATGCATTCTTTTCCCGTTGTCCGAGGTTTTACTTTTAGATAGATGGTCCGAGGCTTTTTTTAGGAGTTACTCTCCGCTTCAAAATATAAGACTTTTTAGCTTTATGAGGCAAATGTATCTAGACTTGTTTTAGTATGAAGGTTCACTCAGATTTAGAATAAATCTAAACACTAAAAAAAGTCTAGATTTATTTTCTGCACAAACCTAAAACATCTTATATTTTGAAACGGAGGGAGTATTACAAATTGTCCTTTTTAAGGGAAATGACAAAACCTCCTTGGACGGAGGCAGACTGGTCTGTCATGGCTTGTGTTAGCCCAGCCCAGACCAGTCTGCCGAGTCTTTTTATTGGGCCTCGATCACCAAACATTGCTTTGTCAAATTCCTTGGACGGAGCAAGCGAATTCCTGTGTGTTTCCATTCAGCCCATCCAAACTCCATATGTTTTTTCTTTGAGTCTGTGCTTCGTGACACCTAACATCTATTCCTTCTCAAAAAAGAAAAAAAACCTAACATCTATTCACCCCCGTAATAAAAAAAAAACCCTATTCCTGCACTGTTCAGGTGTTTCTCCAGTATGTACCGGAAGGGCCCATTAGTCCTTAGATTAAGCCTGCTTAAGCCTCCCTGATCTCATCCCCGTACAGACATAATAACCCTGCTATTGACAGTTGACAGCATTTGCATCATTCATGCATGCTGGTAATTTTGTGGCATCTATCTACCTAGCTACCTGATGTCGGCCTGATCCAATCAGTGCCTGGTGGTGGCGCGTTATCATGGTTTGTGTTCCATCAATCATCTGCCCAGCCGTCTAATTGCTGCGAAAATGTTGGTGAAGATAATATTGAGAATTAATAGGTGGACATGTTTGGCTGAGCAGGTTTCTCCTCAGTATGAACTGTGTCCGAGGTCCTTTAGAAGGGTATTCTTCAGTTTTTTTTTTTGTTAAACGAGGCAAAATACTTGCCTTTTTTTTCATTGATTAAGCTAGGAGCATAAAATGAAAAGTTTAAATAGCCTAAGCCAACCCCCACCGATAGCATGGAACACTGCACGCTATACGGACAAAAACCATAAACACGAATGATATTATTTTCAGGAATTAAGCATGCATGATATTTTTTGTTTTGTGAAAGCACCCGAAGACATTTCCGATCTAATTCATGGACACTGGAAAAACATGAATGTGGAATATTGTCAAGAATAAATCAAGCTAAACATTGGATACATACACCCATAATATTTTTAGTCTACTACAATTTTGTCCCATATAAGTATATACCATTTGTTCTTATGACGAAATTGCTTTCACAATCATAAACTTTTTGAAAAAGTATCATACTAGACTTCCAAATTACCACAAGACGAGAGATTCCTGAAAAAAGTAAGGGAATGGATTTGGTATTATACATGCACAAAGAAATACATAAAAAATAAAAATGATCAGTCTTCCTTTTCGGTTATCACATGAGAGAAATGAAAATCTAATCCACAATTTCGCATGAGAGGATGAAATAAGGAATATATCATTTGTTGTTGGTACTGTTAGTAGATAGTATGGTGATTTGGAACAAGAATGAAAATATAGCAAGTAAATATTTCAATAATTTGACGTAGTAAACATGAAAATGTAGAAGAGATAAGTATATAGGTTGTAACATAAGAAAAGGCAAAGTGAATTCATCTAAGTCCATCTAATTTGGTCGCATAGCTAACTAACCAACACTTGAAAAAATTAAAACCAAATAGGAGGGCATTTGAGTGATGCTCAATTTGGGACCTCCCATGGAATGTTATTCAAACATCCAATGAACTAACAAGATTAGCATATATACTAGGAAGATTTTGAAAGAGGCCATGGCAAGTAGTAGTATTTTTTAGTGTAAATTTGCTACAGGACACCGTTATTTTTAGGCGTTTGCTGAAACACATCGTCCGATTGTGTCTTTGTCGCAATACATAATTTTGTGGCACATTTGCCAGAACACACCACATGGCCAAAAATAGGAAGTTTTGACATTTTTTCCCGTGTGACATGTTATGGGCGGTTTTGAAAAAAAAAGTCAAACTTTCCTATTTTAGCCGTGCGGTGTGTTCTGGCAAATATGCCACAAAATTGTAATGATACTTGGCAAAGACACAATTTTGCGGTGTGTTTCAGCAAATGCCTAAAAATAACGGTGTCTTGTAGCAAATTTTTCCTATTTTTTAACAAGAGTAGCAAATACGCAGCCAATCGGGCTCCGAAACCTGGCCCGGCACAGCCAACTGGAACTTGACAGGTGGTGCGGATCCAACAAAGCTACTGCACCCATCCCACTTGGCACACTAGGTTAGTATGGAGAGTGTACATAATTACACCGATTAGACTAGTGTTAGCCAGGCACCGGATCTGCTAGTGATTAAACTGGATTAGTTATTCCTCATGCCACTCATCAATGCACGAGCCCATCTAGGATCTAAAATGAAGCGCAGGCTTTTGAGCCATTGTTTATCCCTAATCCCTGCCATGGCCTCTTCTTCTCCGGCAAACCCATCGCGGCTTTTGCCCACGGTCGCCCCTCTTTTATCTCAGAAGGAAAAAAGGCATAAGCTTTGCCGATCAATCAAGGGAGAAAATGCCGGGGAGACGTCTCGATCACCTGCGGATTTCCAGCAGGAGTGAGAGTGTCATGGCCCCCTTAGAAATGACTAGCAATGTTGTAGTCTTGTCTACTCCCTCCGTTTCAAAATATAAGATGTTTTAGCTTTGTGAAGCAAATGTATATAGACTTATTTTAGTATGTAGGTTCACTCAATTTTGGGATGAATCTACACACTAAAAGAAGTCTACATTCATTTTATTCACAAACCTAAAACATCTTATATTTTGAAACGGAGGGAGTAGTTATTAACTAGTAGGCCCTAATTAACTTAGGTGCATACTATTAGTGTTATATTTCATGGGGTATCAGTATAATATTATGCCAATGCATTGGACCCAATGCTGCACACCTTCTTGTGGTATGGGTAAAATAAATGGGAGTACGAGAATACGCATCTCAAGCTTTTGGATATTGTTCTTTTCACGAGGGAGCCATTCTTTTGATCTTTGCCTCTCCTGTACGGGCAGCTGCCACTTGTCCACTTTATTTCTTCTGCCTGCCCTACTTACTCTATGGAGATCCAAGAGCCGCATGATCTATCCTCACATGGGGACACGAACGTCATTTTAATCGAATGATGTGGATAGAGTAACTAATAGTTTACCCCAAGCATCTCCATTAGTGCCGTGTGGTGTCATGGTTCGAACCATATCTCCAAGGTAAGTGTGACTTTGAGGGACTGGCATGTGGGCTCTTCATCTGGCGGCCTCATATGTCAGCCAGTGATTCAGAGCCACCTTATGTTAGATGATCCATGCGTCATGCCTGCCTCATCTTTTGAAGCAATTTGCTAAGGTGCCATGCCTTTTTGCCATATAAATTGGGCTGTTGTGGAATATTTATTGTACATTGTACCATTTTTCTAACATGAAAATATCATCATGGCTGATTATGTAGATTAGCTTGTGGGAATCAAAAGTTCCTTAAAGGAAATTGCACTTTATTCTACTGCGTCGATATAAAGACACATTATTACCAACTTTGGACTAAATACACATAATATTAGGAAGACTTCCTACCAATATCAGCACTAATACTCCTGGAAAAAAAACATTGTTAATAGCATTGCATATGTGCCAGCATTAGGGCTTGGGTTTTGCCCATTGATCTACCTTTAATTGTACTGCTCAATATTCAGATGCTTTCTAGATTGGAGCCTACAAATAGGGCTTGTACTATCTTACTCTTTATATCTTGCAAATTGATAGAAAAGTGCTTGGAGATTCGTGATATGACACTCTTTACAAGAAAAGTAGAAAAGTGGTGCAGCTGGTACCTTGCATGCTCATAAACTTTCACCTCTCTCTAGTTAGTTCAGTATAAACAAATGGAAAGAGGACCTAGGCTCACCTGAAACAATATCTTACTTAACTACATGCAGTAGTACTAGTACACAAGTACTCCATCCGAGTTTGAAATATAAGATGTTCTAGGTTTATAAATGAGATGTATCTAGACACATTTTAGTGTCTAGATTCGTTTGAACCTATATACTAAAAGGTGTCTAGATACATCTCCTTCACAAACCTAAAACATCTTGTATTTATAAACGGAGGGAGTACTAGCAAGCTAGGGTTTTATTGATCTCCTTCACAACTGTCAAGTAATAACTAAGACCGTTAAGATGCTGCAAACCATGTACACATGCTATATTTTGTGTGGCAACACAGCTTCAGATCCATATAGCAATGAACATATACAAAATGATATTAAGAATTAGATTAATCCAAGGATAGTTCATAAAGTTCAGCTCTACGGATATCATGTTACTTTTTAAGCTTACCGGATTGAACAAAACATGATAGTAGCATATTATTTTATTAACAATAAATGGCACTATGTATCAAATAAAAAACTACCTATTCGGAACTCAGCTATTTTATCGTAACTTTAACCATGTTTTAAACCCTCCGACCTTTCTATCTACTCTGGACAAGTAGTTCTAGAGCCTCTTTGCTTGATTTAAAATATTCAGGGTAGACAAAACCCAAGGTTACAATGTGAAGTTCTTGCCAAACCTGTAGGATGTCATTTGTAGCAAATTTTGTTTGATTGCTTCACGGGAAAAAGAAATAACTCTTACTAAGATGATTGAGTGAATGCTGAATTTCGTACGAAATTGTGGAAATATTCCTTAGGACTTTTCTAGAGGATGCAATACTGCAAAAAAAACCATCCACATAGCAAAATTCCCTAAGGATTCCAACTAGGGATGTAAGCTAGCCATTTAATCCCGCATAATACCATTTACCAATACTCTAGTTCAACGAAATTTGCTTTTTTCAAAAAAATGAACTAACAAGTTGAATAAACGGGACTTGCGGCTGCCGTTTAGCTGCCATTTACATCCCTAATTCCAACCCTCCAAAACGCCTATAAAAATCATTTGAATCACAGAGACCCACACATGACATGTCGAGAATGTAGGAATTTTGGAGGATCTTTACCCAAACGGTTTATTTCCCGCAGGAATTACGGAAAAAAGTGCAATCCTAATGGATAATAATTGTACCGCAGTGAATCAAAAATTTCGATGATGTCATATTGTTGGAGTGGCAGAGAAAAGAAAATGAAAAATGGTATGTGGGCAGCCGCACCTGTCACTAAAGGGAGGTGAAAGGGGCGAAGCATTGGGTTCAGTTCAATAACTGTTTGGCCACAGCAGCCACGCTGTACAGACTGCGTAGAGGCTTCATGATTAAAAACAAGGAGACATGCATTCAAGCCTCCTCCTCCTCTCTCTCTCACTTCCCTGTTGCTCCACAGGAAAATCTTTGCTCCACATCTGCATCTTTGGTCTGATCTGGCAGAACTGTACTACTGATCATATTGTTTCTATCATTGTCTGGTTACATGTGCAGAAAGGCCAAGTATTTCCCGACTTATCATTATTGCAATGTACGACTATAAGCATATTAATTTCTTAGAATACATATCTCAAAACCTGAATATCTGAGTAGGCCAGCAACAGTATTAGTATGTGATAGGTCGGCAATGACAATCAAACTTTCTGAATACTATAGTTTAGATTCCTATCCTATGGAAAATAGTAGTACCTTGATTAATTCATCATTTGCTTTGAAGATAATATATTCTTTCAATTGGAAAGTTAAGGGAACTGTACTTGATATTCTGAACTCCTGGTTTCCTCTAATTCTATTATGATAATACACAAAACAATTGGTTCTCTATCGTTGTTCTCATTTTTTATGATAATACTTAAGATCACCCTGGTCCCCAGCTAGCGACAAGATGCAAACCTGAGCTTAATACATGCATGGCAAAAAAAATAAAAAAATTGGTCCCAGAGAAATGCACAAAGATCATATTATTTTATCATAGTACACTACCAAATTTGTAAGCTATTTCCTTGGTCCCAGCAGAAGACATGAAGCTTACATTATTCTTTTTTTTTTTGGAAAAAGGCCAAGAATATTTAGATATCTGAAGTTCACCTCACTCCTGCCACATTTATTTAATTCAAACCAGATGACTTATAGAAAATTTATCTCGCAAGATATTCTAATCAGTATGATGCGAAATAATACTGTAAGAAAGATCGGGCAATTGAATTTATTGACTCTTCATGTCCAACCTTATCCTTCTCCTGCACTTCACCTTTCTTAGGTATCCTATTAGTAGAATGAGTAGTAAAAATCAAGGTGCCATCTGCCAAAATTTGGATATGTTTTACATAGCACATATTTTGGAATAATAATTGTTATTATGATCATTATTATTATGCAGAACAATGTCTACCGTGTAGTAATAGTGTATTGATTCTATAGATATTTTTGTATTTGATTGTAACTTGTCACAAGTCACAAGTCCGAGTCACCATCAAATCACTCTCACAATGCTAAGCCGGTAGCTTTGCATTGGACTGCACCACACGTACATGTGCTCAAGAGTCAAGATTTCTAACAATTCAAGTCATTAAGCAAAGCCAGCTGCAGGTAGCTCTCCCGTATAAAGAAAAGACCGTTTTCGACACCACATGATCTCCAAAAAAAAATGTCTGACAATTTATTTCTATTGCAATGCAATTACAGAACCTAATACAATAAAATTGTTATGTATTAATTATTAAGTTTGAGAATGAATACATACTCCAAACTACTATCTATATTGAATATTTGTACTCAAGTTTTTAAAGGATTTTTGTGGACTGCAGTAAATAGTGGAGTACTGGAGTAAAAGTGAACAATGTAATAAGTCAAAGCACAAGGATGGCAAGAGAAGCTAGTGCTACAGGGAGAGGCCGGCAACTACTGTGCTGTGGTGTTGCTAACTTTTCCTTTGGCAAGGAACAAATGCTTTGCCAGCCAGCCCAATCTTCTCGTTAGGACAATAATTGGAGCCTGCCGGTGGCATGCAAGTAATGGCTCGATGCGTAGCTACTCAGTTCGATGTGAGAAAAATGTGTGTGAAAAGAAAAGGCGATCCATGTGCCCATGACAACCGCGCGCACAAGAAAAAGCAAGAGAAGGCATGTACCTTTTCTTCTTCATCTAACATAGCCGAGATGAGAGTGAGATGGCAACTTGTCAAGAACAGTCTACGGCATCACTGAACTGAACATGGGCTTGCCGCTGTACCTTCGTCTTCCCTGCAAGCATATGCAAACACTGTGAGGTACTGTTATGGCAAGCCCAGCGCGCTTTCGGTTACCAACAGTACTCTGCATATAATTGCCATATACTAGATTGAACATAGGTCCATATACTTTCTTTTAAAAGTTAACAAGAAAACCACATTTCTAAATTTTAGATTAGAAGAGAATATTCACAAGCGTAGACACAACTCCCCAAGCCCCCTCCCCCCTCGTGTTGCCTCCCCACGCAAGACGGCCTACAGCGACCCTTCTCCCCGCCCCACAACCTCCTCACGATCCTCCCCTTCGCCATTGTCGGGCATTGCCCGCGTGGTGCCAATCGGGCCGATGGTGGTGACCCCTTCTTTATCTAGCGGGAGCTCAAGATGCTGGACCCTCCGATGGCAGTGATGCATGGCAAGCGGCACTCCGGCGAAGGCTAGGATGGCGGCAACATAGTGCTGCTGATTGGCATTGGTGGCCGAGGGCTGGGCATGGCCAGTGCCCCAAAGGCCTAGATCTAGGCCCTTTGGGCTCTATCCGGTTAGGGCAGGCCAATTCGAGCTCAGCCGCCAACATTTGGTCCAAGGAACTGCCGGGATAGGGTAGTGACGATGCCACTGCATCTCATGTGACGGGAGCTTCACGGCCCGATTTGGGTCGGGCCAGCTTAGTTGGCCTCGTGTTCTTCTGCCGCTATGTCCAATCACATCGCTATAGCGGTGGAGGTTGTTCCTTCCACGTGGCAGTATTGCCGCCCATGTTCTGACGGGTTCTTCTCGGTCCGGTGACCTCGGAGTGTTTGCCACGGTGAGACGCCGATGATAAATGCAAGATCGTTTTAGTGCATATTGGTGGTGCAAGTTTGGTGGAGTGCAAGGATTGGATGGGGTTGCGTGTTTTTGGGGCGGGAGATCCTTGGCTAGGCCATCACCAACGCTGGTGACACTGCGGTGCCGTCCTTCTTAAGGGCACCGAGTGTACCCTTTGCCCACTCCTCCATGTACATGGAGAAATCCTAGAGCAGGCCGGGAAGCAACGTCGTTGTCCTCGTATTTCTTCTTGAAGGTGTTGCTTGATACGTGGCAATTCAGAGGCATATGAGCATGGTGGGACTTCTCTGGAGGTGCAGCAGTTGCGAGTCGTCGTTGCTTCTCGATCCGGCGCTGTTCTGCATTAGTTTCTCTTTCATTCTTTTGTATTTTTGGGGCTTCTTTTGTGTTGTTTGCCCAACAGCTGTCTCAAAGTCGTATAGTGTGGTTTTGCTATATAATATAGTCGGGAGAAAGCCTATTTTGAGAGAAACATGCCCATGTGAATTTTTGTACTTTCTCCGTTCACTAATATAAGACATTCTAGCTTTTTTTTTCTTCTAAAACCCATGTATGTAGACGTGTTTTAATGTGTAGATTCACATATTTTGGAATGTATCTAGTCTACTTTGATTGAAATACCTAAAAGGTCTTACACTAGTAAACAGAGGGAGTACAATATATAACCATTTGCGAGCTGTGCAAATTAGCAGAAGTCACAACTCACAAATGGTCATTTTCTTTATTAAGATCCACAAGAACAAGTTTCTACCCATACTTTACATGTACAAGTGTTCACAGCTTCTAGGTGAGATTTTTAATATTTTTCGGAAGACAAGGGTTCATACGTAACAGGTTTTAAAACTTCCGCACCCAAAAAATGGTGCAACTTCTTGGTTGTGCGTACTGCTACATCATCATATAGAGATCCATTATGCAGTACAGGGAGTGGAAAAAGTTGCAACTTGTTTCAGGGGAAAGCTTCTCTTTTCAATGATAAGCTGAGAAGATAAAGAAGAAAAGGAGGCGGCAGATGATTGAAATGATAGACCGATGCAGTATGATGCATGCACGAACATTGTGCCTTTTTTCAAGGAGGTGTGGCCCGATAGATTCAGGAGTAGGCCATGTCAATAATCAACGTTCCAAAATAATCTTTCGTTCAAAAGTATGTTCTGCCACGAATTGTTAATATATGTATGTACTAGTTAGTTCTATTGCATTTTCTAGGAAAAACTACTTCTTCCGACTCATATTAATTGATTTGGATTTGTTAAAATTTGAATGAATCAGATACTAAATATTGTCTATATTCATTTAAATCTAAACAAATATGAGTCAATTAATATGGGTCGAAGCAAGTAGTTAGTTCTATGTAAGAGTGGGCGCACATTTCGCGCAGTGCCAGGAGATTAAACGGCCTCTCAACGTCGGCCGAGGACCTCTGCTGAAACCATTCATTTCAGAAACAAAAGGTTTCTTATATATTATGTTGTCTTCCATTCTCGAATACATGATGCTTTAAAAATGTGTTTTGAACATTGATATCCGTGACATCCCAAATTATTTAGATTTTATATACTGTCCAGTATATTAGTAACATTTTTCATGAAAATAACTTTACATATTTTTGGCAACATATACTGGTAGTGGTAGGCAGTAATGGTCGAAATTTCCTTCTGGTAATCATATACTGGTCCAATTTTTTACTGCTAAGTCTATGTATGAAAATCTTATGAATAGACATCCGACATGTCCTTCTCTTTATCTTTGGAAACTTAAGATTCCTTAAAAAAAATTAAAATATTCATGTGGTTAAAACTAAACAAGTATGTGCCATATTGTATAATACTAAAACAACAAGTTAAAACTAAACACTCAGAACTAGTTACATCTTGCGAAAAGAAAATGCTTTTCTTCCTAATCTAGCTAGATTTCACCTAGGTTTTGATATTAGCATAGGCATATGGAACCATGGATGGAGGCTAGTAAGCTAGATATGCAAGGATAATGCTAGCTAGCTATCTTGATCAAATACTAGTACAACACCACATGCATGACATGGATAAGCGATGATGGAAGAGGACGACGTTGCGTAGTGTGGCTGCTCAACAACTAGCCGTTTCAAAGACTTGGGAGTTGCGACGATCGACGATCGATCCCAACAATTCCGTTTGCCGATTGAACTGCTTCGCTACGACTACGATTGATCTTGCATTATTATCCCTAGCTAGCTACACACGTGGTTCTTTAACAGGAATGTCGTTCTTGCATCTTTACACCAACAGGATCCATTTGAAGCACTGCCTTCCCCCCTTTTTTTTTTTGCAGGTTTGCTTTGCGAAAGTTCTTCATAAATGCTTGCAGATCGATCTGATATTGGATGGAAGAAAACACTACCGACCAGCGAGACAAAAATAGGGCGCATTTGTCTGATCAAACATGGTGGGCGCTGGGCGGTGTCGCATGCTGCATGCATCCTGTTCATAGCAGAGCGCAACTGCGCAAATTTCTCATTCAAGGCACACCACCGAACAGTCGGCGCACTTATCATCGACTGTTTGGCTGAACTCAGGTAGAACGGTGGTGTGCGTTATACTGTAGTTCACACGATGCACAAAGTATATATAGTTCTCCAATGCCAAAATGCATTGAGGCACATCGCTGTCTTCATAGACCGTTCCAATATCACCGCTAGCTATTTTAGGAAGTGAATCACTCTCTCTTTGTTAGGCATCAAGTGATAGGTGCTTACCGTATCCAATATTCAAGCTTATGTTGACTACTTGTGCTTAATAATAGGGTAAGAAGTCTAAGCATTGCTTTGAGAGGACATAGCCACGTCGGCAGTTTCATGAGTCTTGCTGCACGTTGGATAATTCTTCCGTCTGGGTTCTAAATGGCGGTCCAACCTTGATTATATCGTGCTTATAATCGCGGTCCCTTCTTCTCTTTCTTCTTTATTTTATATCATCCTTCCCAACTTGATTATACTTGACCACCGGGCCCACATTTCACTAGTAGAAATGAGGCCTTTGGTCCAGACAATTAGTCCCGGTTCTGCCACAAACCGGGAGTAATTTTCCGGTCCCAACGGCTAGAAACGGCCTCAGTACCCGGCCGCCACTAGTCCTGGTTCAAAGGAGACCTTTAGTCCCGGTTAGTGTAATAAATCGGGACTAAAGAGTCTAGCGTTGGGCAGGGTCTGGACTATTAGTCCTGGTTCGTGTAATTAGTCCCTACTATATCTTCTTCCTCGCTGCCCGAGCCATTTTAAGCTCACATTGGTGTCTCCCTCTATTTTTTTCCTCAAGGCTCGCAAGATTTTTCGGCTCCACATCTATCCAAGGGTTCTAAAAGGTTAGCAACTTCATCTTTTTACATTTTATTGCTTTTTAGCTCATTTCATGCTCTAGAAATGGAGGGATTTGTGGGTTTATTAGTTTGGTAGTATTTTTTGCAATAATTAACATGAGATAGATGTGGATTCTATATATCTTGTATTAATGTAATAAAATCCAAGCTAAATATCTTTTTCAATATGGATTCTATCTATATCTGATTTGGTACATATAGCTAGTTTCGAAATTCATTTGATTCATAGAAGCACATAAATATACATAAGTTCATCATCTTGGTTTGGTACATAGTATCAAAATTTATTTGATTCACAGATGCATCATGCCACCGTCCAGCAACAAAATGTCCTTCTTCTTCTACCTGCCTTTAGAAAACTCACAAATTGTAATAAAAATAGGGTTAATAAAGCCATTGTAACAAAAAAAAGCAAAACTATAAAGATCAAGTATTATAGGGCCTCGTACTTATGTTGGACACAAAAATCATAGGGACGGCGTGAGCGAGCCTAGTAGGATGCCCAATATATGTCCTTGTGCATATCATAAGGGTCGCTCACACCTCCCTCAGGATCACATCCGGAATAAAGTCATATATAGTTGTGCCCTAGTATTTTAATCATCGGCCGTTGCAATAAGGAAGAACCAAAAACATAAACATGTCGGGAAGCTAACGAATTTCACATATTAGGGAGTGCCTCTATACGGTGAGCTCCTCGAAGATGTCTGAGGGCGGGATGCTAAGACATTTTTGAGAAGCTCCGCCGTAGTGGTGTCCCTTCTCTCGCACACCATCTCTTGTAGTTTATAACTTCGCTAGCTAGATCAATATGCTAGTGGAGCTAAAAAATCTCGGACTCGTTAAAGAAAAAGCATGAAAGAGTACCGCAACATGCTTAATATGCTCCAAAGGTAATTTCAATCATTACCGCAACATGCTTATGTGTCTCTTTCGTTCATTCTCTGAGATGGCAAGTAATTAATGTTGGAGATATGCCCTAGAGGCAATAATAAATGTAGTTATTATTATATCTTTGTGTTTATGATAAATGTTTACATTCATGCTATAATAGTATTAACAAGGAAACATTGATACTTGTGTGATTTGTAAACTTAATTTGAAGTCCCTAGTATAGCCTCTATACATCACTAGCTTGTTGGTTGATAAATGATTGTGGTTTCCCTATCATGAACATTGAGATGTTATCAACAACAAGATCATATCGTTAGGAGAATGATATGATGGACATACTCCTATAGATAAGCGTAGCATAAAGATCAAGTCATTTCAATAGTTCAATTGCTATATGCTTTCTGATACATAGTAACCTAATTCCTTCGACCATGAGATCATGCATATCACCTTTACCGGATGGATGCTTTGATGACATCAAACACCACATCGTAACTAGGTGTCTATAAAGGTGGCATTGAGTGTTCGGAAAGTACGGGTTGAGGCACATGGATCAAGAGTGGGATTTGTCCATCCATATGACGGATAGATATACTTTGGCCCTCTCGGTGGAATGTCATCCAATTAGCTTGTAAGCATGTGACTGGCTCACAAGGTATCACATATCACAGGAACGAGAAAAGAGAACTTATCGATAACGAGGTTGAACTAGGTATGCAGAGATACCGACGATCAAAACCTCGGATAAGTAAACTATCGTGAGACAAAGGGAAATTGGTATCGTATGTAAGTGGTTCATTCGACGCAAAGCAATCGTGAGAAATATGTGGGAGCCATATGAATTTCCAGATTCCTCTATTTTTATTGTTCGAGAAGTGTCTCGATCATGTCCGCATAATTCACGAACCGTAGGGAGACACACTTAAGGATTCGACGTTGTTTGAGTAGTTATGGTATTATGAGAAAGAGACCAATGTTGTTCGAGTCTCGGATGGGATCCGGATATCACGAGGTGATCCGGAATGGTCCGGAGAATAAGATTCATATAAGGAAAGTCCCGTTGGAGTTCGGGAATGATTCGGTGTTTTCATCGGGAATGTTCTAGAAGGTTCCGGAATGTCCCAAGACCGAGGAAGGGGTACATGAGTGTGTCATTGCAAGTTGGAATGATTGCATCATGTAATAAGTGTATTCGCTGTCCAAAATAAAGGGTTTATTTAAATCCTAAATTGAAAAGTCAAACGGCAAGTTTTGGAAAGTGGAAAAGAGGAGGAAGGAGGGAAACCGAGTTGGGGAGGGAATCCCTCCTCCAACCGGCGGCCCACCTCCAAGCCGAGTTGGGGAGGGCCCTCCTCCCTTGGCGGCCCCCCTCCACCTATATAAGGAGGGCAGGGCCCTCCTCTAGACACACACAAGTCCTCACCTCAAACCCTAGAAGCCGCAGCCTCCATAGCCGCCGCCACCACCTAGGGTTTTGCCCTAGCCGACTTGGGTGTCCCGGAACCCTAGCCACGGCTCTAGCCCCTCCTCCTGGTGTGTCTAAACCCTAGATCGCGAGGAGCTCTCTCATACTCCACCATACTCGCTCCGCTTAAGGCGAAGCCTCAAGGATCTCACCTCTACTTCCCTGCCACTGTCAGGCCGAATCTCGAGGAGAGTGCTACAACCTCCGCTCGCTGGAACAAGGGAGAGGAAGGTCTTCATCGAAAATTTAACGCAGACCGATCATGGAGCGCCGCCTAACGCAGGAAGGATCGCTCACGATCTTGAGATCGGAAGAGTACGACTACATCACCCACGAGAATCCGCTCTCGTTAAACACTTTGGAATCTTCAAGGGTAAGTTATTCCATCGACTCGCTACAATCTAGTAGATAGATCTTGGCTTGTTTGTTTGTATGCGATAGAAATTTTTTGTTTTCCATGCTACGAAACCCTACAAGGGTATCGAGCCGTGTCTATATGTAGATCTGTTGACGAGTAGAACACAATGGTCATTGTGGGCATTGATGCTTTATCGTCGATTGCTTCTTGTGTACTTTGCATCTTGCGGTATGTTGGGATGAAGCCGGCTAACCTTACATGACATCGTTCATGAGACTTGCTCCACGCTGACATGCAACTTGTATTGCATAAGTGGCTTTATGGTGCTGCTTTCTCCTAGCATAGTTAAGATCCAATTTACAACGGGTGATTAACAATACTAGTATCAATGTTGTGGTTCTTGTTCGTAAGTTAGAACGACACTTATTGAAAGCCCCAAACCACGTAAAATATGCAAAGAAAGTAGAGGCGTCTAACTTTGTTTTGCGGTGTGCAAAGTGATGTGATATGGCCATGTTTGTGATTATATTTGATGTATGCAATGTTCCTTATTGTAAGTTGGCAACCGCAGGAGCCATATGGTTGTCTTTAATTTAAGTTAAGACCCGTGTCTATTCAAAGTAGTTGTAATAGTTGAAGCCGGTGGACGACAACCATGGAGAAGCGTCATTGACCTTGATGCAATGCCGGTGATGATGGAGATCATGTTCGTGCTTGAAGATGGAGATCGGAAGCACAAAGAAGAAAGGCCATATCATATCACATATATATTGAATTGCATGTGATGTTAATCCTTTATGCATCTTGTATTGCTTAGTAGACGACGGTAGCATTATAAGATGATCCCTCATGCACATGAATTTCAAGTTATAAAGTGTTCACCCTTAGTTAGCACCGTTGCTAAAGCTTGTTGTTTCGAAGCACCACGTGATGATCGGGTGTGTTAGATTCCGAAAGTGTATACAACGTGAGCAAGCCAGATTTTCTCATGCGGAAACTAAGGTTTGATCTTGACGAGCCTAGCATGTACAGACATGGTCTCGGAACACGGATCACCGAAAGGTAAAGCATGAATCATATAGTAGATATGATGAACATGCCGATTGTTCGCCATTGAAACTATATCAACTCTCGTGATGATCGGTGTTGATGTAGTGGATTTGGTTCGTGTGATCACTAAAACAATGTGAGGGATATTGTTTTGAGTGGGAGTTCACCTAGATTAACTTTATTAATTAATTTGAACTCAATTTGTCATAAACTTAGTCTAAACTATTGCAAATATGTTGTAGATCAATGGCAGCCCCTACCATCAATTTTAATGCTCCTAGAGAAAGAAAAGTTGAAAACAATGGAAGCAACTTCATGGATTGGTTCCGCAATTTGAGGATTGTCCTCACAATTGGTAATTTGACCTATGTCGGATGCACCATTGGGTGACCCACGGTGATGCTTCGATGAAGTAAAGAATGTTTACCTCGCTCGGAAGAATCGAGACTCCATAGTTCAGTGCTATCTTGTATGGTTTGGAATCGAGCTTCGTAAAAGGTTTGCAGATTCAGACCCATATGATATTGTCGAGGATCTCAAATTGATTTTGAGACTCATGCAATTGAAAGCTATGAGGCTTCGAAAAGTTCTTTAACCGCAAGATGGAAGAGGGCAGCCACAAGCTGAGCATGTGCTTAAGATGTCTGGGCATGCAAACAAACTTCAAAGCTTGGGTATAGTGATTCCTAATGCTTTGGGGATTTACCGTGTCCTCCAATCACTACCACCAAGTTACAAGAACTTTGTGATGAACTACAACATGCAGAACATGAACAAGACGTTGCCAGAACTCTTTGCCATGTTGAAATCTGCAGAAGTGGAGATCAAGAAAGAGCACCAAGTGTTGTTGGTCAATAAGACCACCAAATTCAAGAAAGGCAAGTCTAAGCGTAAGGACACTTCAAGAAGGGTGGTAAGAAAGTTACCACGCCAAGAAGAAGACCAAGGCTGACCTAAGCCTGATCTCGAGTGCTTTTACCGCAAGGGAGAAGGTCACCGAAGCGGAATTGCCCAAAGTACTTGGCGGATTTGAAGAACGACAACATCAAGAAGAAAGGTATATCGATATACATGTTATTGATGTCTATCTCACTAGTACCGTAGTAGTGCTCGGTATTTGATACTGGTTCGGTTGCTCATATTTGTAACTCAAACAGCCGCAGAATAAACGGAAGCTAGCGAAGAACGAGGTGATGATGCGCGTGGGAAACGGATCAAAAGTTGATGTGATCGCGGTCGGCACGCTACCCCTTCATCTACCATCGGGATTAGTTTTATACTTAAATAATTGTTATTTGGTGCCTGCGTTGAGCATGAACATTATATCGGGATCTTGTTTATTGCGAGACAGTTACTTGTTTAAATCCGAGAATAATGGTTGTTCGATTTATATGAGTAATATGTTTTATGCACATGCACCTTTGATAGATGTTCTATTCTTATTGAATCTCGATAGTGGAAATACACATATCAACAACATTGAGGCTAAACGTTTGAAATCAAGCGATAATTCGACCTATATGTGGCAATCGCTGCCTTGGTCACATTGGAGTGAAACGTATGAAGAAACTCCATTCCGATGGACTTCTTGAATCACTTGATTTTGAATCACTTGAAAGATGCGAAGCATGTATGATGGGAAAAATGACTAAGACTCCATTTTCTGGTATGATGGAGCGAGCTACAGACTTATTGGAAATCATACATACCGATGTATGTGGTCCAATGAGTGTAGCATCGCGCGGTGGTTATCGTTATGTTCTTACCTTCACGGATGACTTGAGTAGATATGGGTATATCTATTTCATGAAACATAAGTCCGAAACTTTCGAGAAGTTTAAGGAGTTTCAAAGTGAGGTAGAGAATCAACGTAAGAAGAAGATTAAATTTCTACGTTCTGATCGTGGAGGTGAATATCTAAGTTACGAGTTTGGCGAGCATATGAAGAAATGCGGAATACTTTCACAATTGACACCGCCGGGAACACCACAGCGTAATGGTGTGTCCGAACGATAATCGAACTCTCTTAGATATGGTTCGCTCTATGATGTCACTTATGATTTACCGCTATCATTTTGGGGTTATGCATTAGAAACAGCCGCATTCACTTTAAATAGGGCACCGTCTAAATCCGTTGAAACGACACCGTATGAATTATGGTTTGGGAAGAAACCTAAATTGTCGTTCCTTAAAGTTTGGGGATCTGAAGCCTATGTAAAGAAGTTACTGTTGGACAAGCTTGAACCCAAAGCGAAAAAATGCGTCTTCATAGGATACCAAGGAAACTATTGGGTATACCTTCTATCATAGATCCAAGGCAAAATCTTCGTTGTTAAGAATGGATCCTTTCTAGAGAAGGAATTTCTCTCGAAAGAAGTGACTGGAAGGAAAGTAGAACTCGACAAGGTTGTCGAACCTTCTCTCGAATTGTAGTAGCGCAAGACCGGAAGAAGTTCTGTGGTGCCTGCACCAATAAGAGAGGAAGCTAATGATGGTGATCATGAAACTTCGTTGAAGTTGCTACAGAGCCTCGGAGGTCAACGAACTCGCATCACCTCCATTGGTATGATTCCGTTATGAATGTCATGTTGGTGGACAACACCGATGACCCCGAGACATATGAGGAAGCAATGATGAGCCCAGATTCCAATAAATGGCAAGAAGCCATGAAATCCTGTGGCATCCCGCAAAACCACTACTAGAAAATCGCGTTGTTTTTGTGCATTGCATCATCATGACCGCATGCTCATGTCATCATGCCGCATTGCATTTGAGCATCGTCATCATCTTGCATTTGCTCGCATAAAACTATTTGCGGAAAACCTGTTCTTGTTTTCTAAACGCCCCGTCTATGTTCCAAACGCAAAACCCGGGTCTCCGGATTTATTTTGTTTTGTCTGCTATCGGTTTGCAAACGGTCCGTTTAAAACAAATAAAATATTTAATTATTTCTAGTGGGGCAGTCGAACGGGCCGATTCGACCCAGTCGACCACCCCCGGAATAAAATCGGTCCATCAAAATCCTAAAGCTACCCAACCTAGTCTACCCACCCCTCCAGCCACATCACCCCCTCCTATCGCGAGACGCCACCTCACCCTCTTCCTTCCCTCCAGCCAACCCCCAGCTGCCACGTCACCCCCACACCACCGCCTACTCCCTCTCTCCTCTGCCCATGCCCTCACACAGCCACCTCACCCCTCAGCCCCCACTCCCTGACCGCTGGGCCCACCCGGCACCACAGGCCACACACAACACACACCACGCACGCACACAACACGCAACAGCCCCCCGCGTGGCCCCCACCCGGCAGTCCCACCTTCCCCCGCACGGGATCCTCTCTCTCCCTCACCTTTCTTCCTCCTCTAGCCACCCGACACGCGCGCCTCTCCCCATCCCTCTCCCCGATCCTCCCCTTCTCTCCATCTGACGCTGCCTGCCGCTCCCCTGCTGGCCGCCAGAACCCTCCGTCTGGCTGCTCAGAGCTCCGCCTTCTCCTCCCGCCGCTGCCTCTCCTCACCGTGCCGACCACCACCTCCCCGCCTCCGACCTCCTCCTCAGCTCCGAAGCGCCTCCCGCTGCCCGCCCCGCCTCCCGCGCTGCCCGACGCCCGCCCCTGCCACCTCTCTCTCCTCCGCTGCGCCTCCGGCCCGGTTGCCGCTGAGCCCTCGCCTCGCGCCTCCCTCGCGACGCGCCACCGGACCAAGGCTCCTCGCCACCGCTGTCCCGCCAGCTCAGGCCTGCCGCGGCTCCTTCTCCGTGGATCCCTCCGCCCTCCGGCCCTCCCGCTGCCCGCCGCTGGGCGAAGCGCGCCGCCCCAGCATCCCGTCGCCGCGTGGCCTCCTCCGGCCGGCGTTCGAGGATGATCCGCCCTGCCGAGCCTCCGTCCTCTCTCGACCTCGCCACGGCCGCCGCGTTCCCCACGGGCCTTGTGCGCCACCGCGCCAGGGACAGCGGGCCCCTGCTCAACCTCCCAGGACCTCGCCGGTGCCGCTCGCCAGCGTGTCGTCGCCGCGCCTCGGGTCCCCGATGATACCACCGTGTGTCGCCAATGCTCGTGTAGGAGCATAGTAACCGCCAAGATCGACACCGACCCGACAGAGACCCGAGCGAGCCCGATGAACCATCGATGAACCTCGAAGAACCACCGACAAGGGTATCAAACGCCATGCTCGGCTTCATGGATCCTCATGAACTCCGACGCGGAACCAAGTTCACTACGAGCAACCAAAGCCGGAGCCTTCAAGGTTGTCGGTGGAAACCCAGAGGATCCCCGGACGCCAAGACCGTCGACATGGATACCGAAGGACGCCGAGCGCCAAGTACTTTCCTCGGACGCCAAAACCCGAACCGGAAGGACGCCAAGATCGCTGCAAGGACGACAAGTTCTACTTCCGAACGACAAGACCGGTCGATCCGTGGACCCGACAAGATCGACCGCTTGGAACCAAGATCTCCGGCACGTCACGACAAGTTCTCCGTCTTGTATCCGATGGTCGAGACCCCGAAGCCCCGACGCCCCGGACCCCGAAGACCGATCCCCGAGACCGAAACCTCGGCACGCCAAGATCTTCGTCCCGAACGCCATGACCGTCAACATGGCCCGACCACCGCGAATGCGCCAAGATCTACCCCGTTACCCGAGAACGATCCCGCCGAGTCCGAACCCGTCGAACCCTGGACCCTGTCGAACCCCGAACCCCAGAACCCCAAGTTCGCCGAACCCCTAATGTGTGACCCCTTTTCTCGAGCCCTATTTTATAAAAATAATAACAAACTGTTGCATATTTAAATTGTCATACTCGCATGCATATTGTCATGTGGTTTGGGGGCATTATACCGATTCACCTCATAATTAAATATGGGGCCCATATGCGGGCAAATCTAGTCTTATATTGGCCTCATTTAAATTTGTGTAGCGAACCGGTGATATATTTTGTCCTGTTAAATACAACAATTAAATTGCGGGGTAGTTAAATAACATGAACCACCTAATTTATTGTCGGGGCCCCCGGTTCCGCTTAATCTGGCCTAATCGCATCGCATCTTTGCCATGTCATGCATCATGCATGCATCATGCCCGATCTTTTGCCGTAGTATTAAATATTGCATCCGGTGTTTCTTCTAGTGTTTTTCTTCTTCGCGGATAAAGGCCGTTGAGTTGATGCGAGTGTCGACCCGATCTTCGGATGAACCTTCGGCAACGTTTCAAAGTAGCATCTCCCCTTTCTATCTATCTTACTTTTATAGTATTTATTCCCTCTGTTGATCTATTGCTATCCGTGTTGCGATGCTCTAGCTGCATTCGTGATATCCCTTGCAGCCTTATATTGCCTTGGACACCTCCTATTACCTGTTGTTTGGTAGATAGTTGGACCTGCGCGTCATAGTCTCTTGCTCAAGTGCTGTTGCGTGTCGTCAAGTACCATAGTTGTTGGAGTATTGCCGTGTGTTTATTGTTGGAGATGATCAAGACTTTAATTACTGTTTAACAACTAAAATTGAAGTAGGTAAATGTAGAGGCACAGGTGGGCAATAGATGTTATTTGGTTGTTAACTCACTTGTGTCCGAGGACCCCGAGTACTTGATACCTGTTCCTTGAATATTCGCGCTATCCACATCCGGGAGGATTATGGGACCCCCCTGAGACAGAGCTTGATTCATACTTATTTCCTGGGGCCACAAACTAGTTTGAGGTTTTATTTACGATCCTGTACTTATGCCATGCTACTGCTTTATTTACGATTGTGCGAGGAGCACACTGTACTGTTTAGGATTGTGTAACTACCTCGGTGAATTACGCTCCTAGATACAAGCCTGGATGAACGGTAGTGGTTGAAATAGTACGGTGGGGCCCCAAAAGCCACTCACGGGTAGACCTTTCGGCCGTCCCAACCACTTCCAATTCATCGGGACCTGTACGGGCGGCGTAATCGGCAGGCGAAGGGATCAACTACATACACAAATGAGTATGTATGCAAGCCGCCATACAAAAGTACATCAGAGCCATTCCATCTAAAAAGAAAGGAAATATAGCAACGCCATACGGCAAGATTCAAATGACCTAGATAGATATAATATTTTAGGATAATTCCTCATACATCGCACATCAGAGTATCAAGCGGAAGCGGCAAAACAAAGTCCGAGTACGGATAAGAAGCAAATCGGCATAAGATGCCATAGAAATAAGCACATCCCGCCCACAGATCTCACGGATCCCGTGCTCCTAATCTCTACATCGAACGATCGTTGCCACATCATCACCTCTTCCACCCAAAGATCCGCCCCACGAGGGTACCTGCTCATCCGAACCAATAATTTATCGTGTGAGACCCTAAGGGTACTCAAAGAAGACTTTATGCCTCTAAAGGGACACAACTCGGGGTGACGAATTGCAGCGAAAGATAAACCCTAACAGTTCTATAGATAAACGCTAACCATCCGCCTAACCAAAGATAGACGGATGTCCGTGGATTAATGACAACAATATAAGAATATCCACAGATCCATCCTCCTCCTCGCTACCAATGAGGAAGCGGATTAACAACCCCCATCCGCTGGCAATTTTATTAACCATTCCATGAGTATTGCACTATTTACTAGTCATTTACTTAGTCGATTAAAGCGGTACTTTAGTTATGCTTGTCTATGATCGAAACGTGCTCCAAGTCGTCCATAACCGCGGACACGGCTTTGAAAGTTTTACCTGCAGGGGTGCACAAATAGCAACACACACTCGATCAACCTCTAAAACCAAATCAAAACCCAACGAGGCCTTCACGACAAAGCAATCACAAGATTCAGAATATTGGGGCCACCCTTGAGTACACCAACGAAGTTAGCCGACCAGACGGACCCGAGGTTTGGGTGGACGGCAGTGAGCGACTGGGAACCCAAAACTGGGCTTGTCGACACCGCGAAAACGTGTCCCGATCCTAAACAGTACAGGGTGCTCCTCGCACAATCGTAAATACAGTAATAAAGCATGGCATGAGTACAGGATAGTAAACAAAACCTCAAACTAGTTTGTGGCCCCAAGAAATAAGATGAATCAAGCTCGCCTGGGGGTCCCATAAGCCTCCGGATGTGGATAGCGAATATTCTTGGAACAGAATCAAGTACTGGGTCTTACGGACACAAGTGAGCAGGAAAACCAAATAGCCGATATTGCTCACCGTGCCACTTTCATTAGTTATCCCATTACTACTCAAAGTTGTTTAGGTACCTCGTTATCCATCGACACTCACAAACCCTACACATGTCGTTTCTACGACTCGCATGGCTCAAACAACTCCTGTAGTAATGGCTCATGGGATGGAGGAACAGGCTTGGTGGGGTTTAAAAGTAAAGGCTATGCAATACTTGGGATTCAGTTTAATGCAATCGCGACTCAATGATGCAAGAATAAGATAGAGGCAATAGGTACTGTATGTATGCAAGCATGTGGTAGTGCTTGCCTGGCAACTCAGTTGAAGCGAGAGACGGATCGGTAGTGCTCTGGTTCTCTTGATATATCCCACCGCCGCCTATTCGAAAAAAGAACCAAACAAACAAGGGCCAACATAAATAAAGAGCGCAAGCATATGAATAAAATGCGACAAGCAAACAATCATGCCATGATGAATGATGCACAAGTTGCATGGCAATAATGTAGCATGGCATAGGTGAGGTGTAGAACACAAGGAATAACATTTTATGGAGTTTTGGATCACATTTTATTGTCATAACAGTTGCTGTATACTTTATATTTATATGATGCATGCTGCAATTGAAGCCATGGATAGCATAAACAGAAAGGTCTCGTCGAGCTGATCATTTTAGACATATCATTTGTTAATTTCGGAGTTATAAATCAAAAGTTATTAATTGATTAAGTTCCAGTGGCATTTTGTTGTAATTTACCCAACTTAGAAAAATAACATGCTCAATTGTAAATGTGGATGGCATAATTGAACTCCTCACATTTTTCTGATTCAAGAACATATATTATATGCATTATTTGGATTAATATTTGAAAAGTTATTTAAAATGTAATTATATTTGAATTTGAAATAATTAGGAAAAGATTTGAATTTAAAGATTCAGAAAACTTTTTATACTCGGTCTAATCTAGCCACAGGCTTCGGTGGGGGCCAGGATGACTGGGTAACAGCGCAAAGCTTTTTACACCGTGGCTACTCAAGCCTAAGCGGATGACATGGGCCTGAAGCCTGCGGTCCCACAGCCGCTGGTTGGGTGCGAGGTCGCCACGCCGCACCTGTGGGGGACCGTGGGTTAGGGATAGAATACTCTGGGGCTCTCCGAAAAGGACAGTGGCTGGTGGGACCTCACGCATCGGTTGAGACGAAACAAAAGGGTTATCCGTAAATCGCCAGACGTCCTCTTCCCGCCGCGATCGATCGGCGCTGCACGGGCGGGCGGATTCAATCGAACGCGCGGCACGTCTGGGGCGAGCCGGCGGTGGCTTGGGCTAGGTGTCAGGAGAGCGGGCGGGGCCTAGATAGGGCTGCTATGCGGGCGGAAGCTAGCGTACAGAAACGTGCAGCGACGCGCATAGGGTGCTCGATGAAACTTCCGGCGAGGCTACGCGTTACGTAGAGGCGAGCGTGTCGGGGGTCGGGCTCACCGGAGGTCGTTGGTGGCGTTGGATCGGTCGGCGAGGCGGATCGATGACGGGCACGGGCGCGTAGCTAGGGTTTCGGCCGGCGCTGCGCTGGTTCTGGCGGCTCCGGTCCTCCTCCTCCTCGACAGCGAGCGCAGGGCGATGCAGGGGACCCTTCTCGATCTCCCAGGTCACACCACGGACGCGCGGCTCGACAGGATCAACGTGACGTGGAGGGGGCCGACGGTGGGCGGCTAAGGGGGTAGCCGGTGGCGGTGGAGAAAGAGGGAGAGAGGGGAGGCTATGGGGCGGATCTGAGCGAGGGAGCAGGGCGAGGCAGAGGGGTGGATAGGATCGGAGGGAGAGGGTAGTTGGCGTGGTGGAGGGGAAAGGTGGCGTCGGCCACCTTTTCTTCTCCTTCACGTGCTCGGTCGGCTCGGCCAGGGCAGGGCAGGCGCATGGGGAGCTGGCAGGTGGGGTAGGGTGGTCTGGGAGGCAGGGGCAGGCTCGGGCTAGGGTCCCAAGGAGAGGAGGGAGCCGAGAGAGGGGTATCCTCGGGTTAGAGCTAGGCTCGGGTAGAGCTAGGTTAGGGTTTGGGGGTTGGTAGCTAGGCAGGGAGAGGTGGCCAGGGAGAGAGGGGGACATGTTAGCTAGGGTTTGGTTATGGTGGGATTTAAGGAGAGAGGGGGGTGGCTTAGGGTTTAGGTTTAGAGAGGGGGGAAGGTTAGATGCTAGGGTGTTCTTTTGTCAAGATCAAACCAAGCACCAACCAAACCCCAACAAGACCAAGGCTAGAAAAGGGAGGAAAAGGTGATGATGGTAAGGATGGGTATGGTGATGAGGTTTAGGCATGATCCAACAAGGCCAAGCCTAAGGGGTAGAGAGAGATGATCCATTTTAAAATCAAATAAAATCAAATGTCAAGCTAAAGGGGTATTTGCATGGGCCATGCATAATTAATTAATACCATGTTTATCTTTGTGAAAACCAGATTATTTACATGGCATTTTATTATGCATTCCAAAGTGTGGAGTAAGGCCCAAGCAAAAGAATTTAGAAAGAATTCCAAGTGGAGTATAAAGAGATGATCACATTGGATTATATTTGGGACTTGCTAGTGTGTATATGCCAATAGGTATTTAATAAGCCCACAAAAATATCCCATCATGATGGTAACCCCAAAAACACACATATGGAAGCTAGGAAAAGGGGTCCCACTCACAAGGCATGCAAAGGTGGCCATGTGGCTCTCATGTATCAATAATGTGAAAACAAAATAATGCCAAGATGAGAACATGTGGAAAAAAATTGGATCCATCCCAACCCACGTGAGCTAAAAGTAAAACCCATAAATGCCAAGCTCATATTTAGTTGGATGGTGGAATTATAAGGTGGTGAAAGAAAGGTGGTGGAGTTAATAAGAGATATGCCCCCAACTCAACCTGGGCATTAAACAATATATCAAGAACCAAATACAATATCAAGAGGCAACTACAATTAATAATGCATATGAGATAATAACCAAATGAAAAGGGTTTTATATGATGCTCAAATGCAAGGAGGCATGATGACATGAGCATGATATCATGATGATGCAACAATTATATGTAGGAAGTGGCCCTTTTTATTATTAGATCAAGTAGCATTACAGGTGTTAGACAACTGGGATGCTACAACTCTCCCCCACTAAACAGGAATCTCGCCCCGAGATTCTAGGAAGAAGAAGAAGACACAAAGAGGGTAGGATAATTGGCACGGAGTTCATCTTCACGCTCCCAAGTGGCTTCATCAACAGAATGGTGTGACCACTGCACCTTGTAGAACTTGATGGACTTGTTGCGAGTCCTTCTTTCTGCAGTCTCAAGGATTTTTGTGGGGTGTTCTTGATAAGACAGGTCTTCTTGGAGATCGATTATCTCATGATCCACGGTCCTGCCGGGATCTTTGAAGCACTTCTTGAGCTGAGAGATGTGGAAAACATCATGGACTTTGAGTTTTTCCGGAAGCTCAAGGGCATACGCAACTTCTCCTCTTCTACCACGAATCTTGAAAGGACCGATGTATCTAGGAGCCAACTTTCCTTTGATACCGAAGCGGTGTGTGCCTCTCATGGGAGTGACACGAAGGTAAACGAGATCACCAGGGGCATACACCATGTCCGTGTGCTTCCTGTCATAGTTGCTCTTCTGACGACTTTGAGCAATCTTCAGGTTCTCAAGAATGATATGCACCTTCTCCTCCGCTTGAGTTACAATGTCAGGGCCAAACCAGATTCTTTCTCCTACACCTGACCAACCAATCGGAGTTCTGCACTTGCGACCATAGAGAGCCTCAAATGGTGCCATCTTGAGACTCTTCCGAAGTTGTTGTTGTAAGAGAATTCAGCATAAGGAAGACATTCCTCCCACTTCATGACAAAAGAGATAACGCAACGAAGCATATCCTCCGTAACTGATTGATCCTTTCAACTTGTCCTTGCGATCGAGGATGGTAAGCAAGGTCTTTGAAGTTCAACTTTGTTCCCAAAGCATTTTGGAAACTTTCCCGAACTTGGAAGTGAAGATGCTCCCACAGTCCGAATCGATCTCAAGAGGAACCCCATGAGAGACAATCCTGTTGAAATAGAGCTCACCAATGAATTCCGTAAATTGTTTCCTGACGGGAAGAAATGAGCCACTTTAGAAAGCTGTCGATGACAACAAAGATTGCATTGTTGCCCTTCTGCGACCTTGGAAAGCCAAAGGATGAAGTCCATCTCTACTTTCTCCCATTTCCATTCCGGAGGTTTCAATGGCTGTAGAAGACCGAAAGGTTTCGATGGACAACTTTCACTCTGCTGAGACATCACACTCGAGACATACTTGCACAATATCGCTTCAAACCAGGCCACCAATATTGTGTTTTCAAGTCCATGTACATCTTTGTGCCGCCAGGTGGATAGATAGAACCGAATCGCGCCTCCTTGAGAACTTGCTCTCAAACCCGGTAGTTCTAACAAACATCCGGTGTTCAAAGAAAAGCGTGCCTTGATCATCGACGTGGAAGGACTCATACTTCGGAAGCTCAAGTTTAGAGATGATCTTTCTGGTGTGTGGATCACCAAGCTGACGAGAGCGAATCTTTTCTTCCAAGAGAGGAGTAGCCAGAAGGTTCAGGAGATGCCCTTGTTCCACAACTTCAAGGTTGAGCTGACGGAATTCCTCGCACAAGAGAGGTTGCTGCTCTTCTATCATGAGGTTGTTGACATAAGCTTTGCGGCTGAGAGCATCAGCCATGACATTAGCTTTGCCCGGTGTGTAGTTGATGGTCAAATCAAAATCATTGATTGCTTCAATCCATCTCCTCCGCCGAAGGTTGAGATCAGGCTGAGTGAAGATATACTTCGAACTCTTATGATCAGAAAAGATTTCACAACGGTTGCCCAGCAAGTAATGCCTCCATAATTTCAAAGCAAAGACAACCGCTGCGAGCTCGAGGTCATGTGTAGGATAGTTGATCTCATGCGTCTTCAACTGTCGAGAGGCATAAGCAACAACTTGTTTCTCTTGCATAAGGACCGCACCCAATCCTTGCAAAGAGGCGTCACAGAATATCTGGAAAGGCTTAGATGTATCCGGAGGAACCAAGACTGGTGTGGAGGTGAGCTTCTCTTTGAGTGTCTCAAAGCTTGCTTGACAGGCAGGAGTCCACAGGTATTTCTTGCCTTTCTTGAGGAGATCGGTAAGAGGCTTCGCTATCTTCGAGAAGTTCTGAACGAAGCGACGGCAATAACTAGCCAAACCGAGGAAACTCCGCACTTCTTTGACATTAACAGGAGGAAGCCATTCAACAATTGTCTTCACGGTTTCGGTTGACGCAATGCCCTTGGCAGAGATGACATGACCAAGATAGGTTACTTCAGCCAAAACTCACACTTGGAGAACTTTGCATACAAAGCGGTTCTCACGCTTTTGCTTAGGACACACCGCAGTGTTCTTCATGCTCTTCCTTAGACTTGAATAGACTAGGATGTCATCCAGATAGACCACAACGAACTTATCAAGGTACTCCATGAAAACCGAGTTCATAAGCCTCGAGAAGGTAAAAGGCGTTGGTGAGACCGAAGACATGACCGTACTCATACAGGGCCATAGGGTGGTGAAAGCTGTTTTAGGCACATCTTCCTTGCGAATCTTGATTTGGTGATAACCACTTCTCAAGTCCAGCTTAGAGAATACCACAGCTCCAAATGCTGGTCAAAGAGATCATTAATCCGGAAGGGGATATTTGTTCTTGATGGTTTTAGCATTGAGAGCCCGATAGTCAACACAAAGTCTATCGATTACATCACGCTTCTTCACAAAGATTGTTGGGCTACCCCAAGAAGAAATCTTGTGTTGAATGAAACCCAACTTCTCTTGTTCATCAAGTTGTCGTTTTAGTTCACCCAACTCGGAAGGACCCATTTTATAAGGTCGCTTGGAGATAGGAGCCGCCTGTGTTCAAGCTCAATTACAAACTCAACCTCACGATCGGAGGCATACCCGCAACTCTTTAGGAAAGACATCTGGGAACTCACAGACCACCGGTACACTCTGAATAGCTTCCATAGCATCATCATTCAGAGCCGCCAAAGAGAAAAGCTGGACAGCAGGAGTCAGACTTGGAGAAAAGACTATATGGCCTTCAGGAATCTTCAGAGAAACCGAGCGTTTAGCACAATCAATCACAGCTGCATTTGCTGTTAACCAATCCATGCCCAAGATGACATCAATGTCAGAATTGCCCAGAACAATTAAGGAAGCCGAGAACAAAGAGCCACCAATCTCACTTTGAATGCCATGGCTGATATGAACAGCCCTCATGTTTGAACCAGGAGATTGTACCACCAACCGCTTAAGGAGAGGGACCAAGACTAACTCATTCTCATTTGCAAACTTGTGAGAAACAAAAGAATGCGATGCACCAGAATCAAACAAAACTCGTGCAGGGACTGAGTTAACGGAAAGCATACCCATCACAACTCCAAGTGCATGCTCAGCTTGAGCGGCGTTGACACCGTTGGCACGAACAACCGCAGACCCGGGCTTAGTGTTGATGTTGAGAGCCCGAGGTGGTGGTGCACGAACCATAGGAGAGCTTGCCGCAGATCTTGGAGGGGGTGGAGGAAGAGCTCTGTTCTTCAACGGACAGTTCCAGTTCAGATGTCCAGGATCTCCACATGTGAAACAAGCACCAGGTGGACGTGGAGCATCAGCTGTGGACTCCGCCAGCGCCTCGTGGTAGTGGTGGTAGCCCCTGGGAGCAGCAGTGATGAAGTTTGATGGCCTTGCCGCGTAGCTTGAAGGTCTTGGTGAAGCCGGGAGCGACGGTGGGGTGTTAGGAACCCAGACACGCCGCTTAGAAGGAGCTGCCATAGCTGAGGAGCTTGATGCATCCCGGTTGTGTTTCTTGGACTCCTCGAACACTTGCCTGCTTGCTTACTCTTGCAGAGCTGTGTGCTATAGTTCCAGGAAAGATGCCGGCCTTGCATGTGTGATTGCATATTTGATCGATGCATTGAGCCCTTGCCTGAAACTCTTTTGTTTCTTCTTGTCATCCGAGATCTCATCACCACCATAACGAGGGAGTTTCATGAAGTTCCTGATGTAGGTGTTGACATTATCACTTCCCTGCTTGAGGTTGAGAAAGATTTCCTTCATCCTTTCCATGACAATCTCTGACAGGAATTGCTCTTTGAAAGCTTCAGAGAACTGTTCCCAAGTAGGTCAAAACCAAAGGCTTTTGCCTTCGTGTAATTTTCCCACCAGAGAGCTGCATCCCCCTTCAGAAGGTGAGTAGCACACTTTACCCACTCTTGCTCAGGAACATCAGCAGTCTCGAGCTCACGCAACCAATCATCCGCATCCAGTGGTTGATCAGAAACATCAAATTGGCGAGGGTTGAACTTCAGGAAGCTTTTGATGTCACCCCGCTTGGGAGGTGGAGGGAGTGGAGCAAACTCATTTCTCCTGACACTTTCTTCCAAGCGCTGCTGGTTCTGCTGCATTGCTGCCAAGGCATTAGCTATGTTTGACAATGCGGCCCCAAGTTCCGGTGGTATGTCCTCATCGAGCAGGCGGTGGAGCCATCCCGATTGATATAAAACGCAAGTCAGTACTATAATGGAGAATGATAATAATCCAAAATAGTACCAAGATGGAATTAACCAAGATTAAAGGATACAATTTACTAAGACGATATTAAAATATCAACAAAGTTCAAAGCACCTAAAAGATATTAAGCATATCGCACACGACTGAAAAGGAGTGTGGTACCTGAATATATCAAAGAATTTTTTTCACAAATTTCGCATTAAAATACCAATAGATGCTAAAATTACTTAACTAATCAAGATTAGTGGCTCTACCAATTCAATATACAAACGCGAATGATAAGAGTAGTGGTATGGTCGCGACTCCATCCCGCACTCAAATCATTACTGCGTACATGAATAAGTGGAACACATATCCTAACCCCTTTCTTCTCACGACGAACCTAAAGATTGGTAACTACGAAACGAACACCCAAAACAAGATAACGCGGATAACAAAGAGTGAGATAGATCGCGTGATACAAATCTAATCGATAGATCGCTGGTTTGCAAAGCCTATCGGTATGGAATGTACCAACAGTTGATAACCAAAAGGCCGATTAGATAACAACTTGGTTGCAACAGATAGACAAGGGATTACACACACACACACAACCTATGGTACTACGGAAACCCAGAACACGTGAACCCTAGTTTGAATTTTAAGAAGAGGATGGAAAACGTTGCACTTCCTTACCAGAAAGGGTGGGTGGGTGGTAAGAAAAGTGGAAGCAGTCCTACTCGCTTTTGTTTTTCCCTAGTATACATAACTACCAAAATATTTACTAGATCGACAACGGCCGCTTGAGACCTCAAGGTCGGGATGGCTCGATACCAATTGTAACTACCTCGGTGAATTACTCTCCTAGATACAAGCCTGGATGAACGGTAGTGGTTGAAATAGTACGGTGGGGCCCCAAAAGCCACTCACGGGTAGACCTTTCGGCCGTCCCAACCACTTCCGATTCATCGGGACCTCAGACGCAATCGGCGAATCGGCGAAGGGATCAACTACATACACAAATGGGTATGTATGCAAGCCGCCATACAAAAGTACATCAGAGCCATTCCATCTAAAAAGAAAGGAAATATAGCAACGCCATACGACAAGATTCAAATGACCTAGATAGATATAATATTTTAGGATAATTCCTCATACATCACACATTAGAGTATCAAGCGGAAGCAACAAAACAAAGTCCGAGTACGGATAAGAAGCAAATCGGCATAAGATGCCATAGAAATAAGCACATCCTGCCCACAGATCTCACGGATCCCCGTTCCCGGAATCTCTACACCGAACGATCGTTGCCCACATCATCAGCCTCTTCCACCCAGTATCCGTCCTGCGAGGGTACCTGTTCATCTGAACCAATAATTTATCGTGTGAGACCCTAAGGGTACTCAGCAAGACTTTATGCCTCTAAAGGGGACACAACCTGGGGTGACGCAATTGCAGCGAAAGATAAACCCTAACAGTTCTATAGATAAACGCTAACCATCCGCCTAACCAAAGATAGACGGATGTCCGTGGATTAATGACAACAGTTATAAGAATATCCATGATCCATCCTCCTCCTCGCTTACCAACGAGGAAGCTTTAACAACCCCCATCCGTTGGCAATTTTATTAACCATTCCATGAGTATTGCACTATTAACTAGTCATTTACTTAGTCGATTAAAGCGTACTTTAGTTATGCTTGTCTATGATCGAGAAACCGTGTCCAAGTCGTCCATAACCGCGGCTTTCAGAAGTTTTACCAGGGTGCACAAATAGCAACACACACTCGATCAACCTCGGAAAAACCAAATCAAACCCAACGAGGCCTTCACGACAAAGCAATCACAAGATTCAGAAATATTTCGGGGCCACCCTTGAGTACACCAAGAACGAAGTTAGGCGACTCGACGGACCCGAGGTTTGGGTGGACGGTCAGAGCGCATCGGGAACCCAAGCGGGCTTATCGACACCAAAACGTGTCCCGATCCTAACAGACAGGTGCTCCTCGCACAATCAAATAAAGAATAAAGCATGGCATAAGTACAGGATAGTAAACAAAACCTCAAACTAGTTTGTGGCCCCAAGAAATAAGACGAATCAAGCTCGGCTGGGGGTCCCATAAGCCCGGATGTGGATAGCGAATATTCTTGGAACAGGAATCAAGTACTCGGGGTCTTACGGGACACAAGTGAGCAGGAAAAACCAAATAGCCGATATTGCTCACCGGTGCCACTTTCATTAGTTATCCCATTACTACTCAGGTTAAGTTGTTTAGGTACCTCGTTATCCATCAGACACTCACAAACCCTACACATGCTGTTCTATGACTCGCATGGCTCAAACAACTCCTGTAGTAATGGCTCATGGGATGGCGGAACAGGCTTGGTGGGGTTTAAAAGTAAAGGCTATGCAATACTTGGGATTCAGTTTAATGCAATCGCGACTCAATGATGCAAGAATAAGATAGAGGCAATAGTACTGTATGTATGCAAGCATGTGGTAGTGCTTGCCTGGCAACTCAGTTGAAGCGAGAGACAGATCTGGGTAGTGCTCCTGGTTCTCGTGATATATCCCCTGCTTAGCGTCTATTCGAAAAAAGAACCAAATAAACAAGGGCCAACATAAATAAAGAGCGCAAGCATATGAATAAAATGCGATAAGCAAACAATCATGCCATGATGAATGATGCACAAGTTGCATGGCAATAATGTAGCATGGCATAGGTGAGGTGTAGAACACAAGAAATAACATTTTATGGAGTTTTGGATCACATTTTATTGTCATAACAGTTGCTGTATACTTTATATTTATATGATGCATGCTGCAATTGAAGCCATGGATAGCATAAACAGAAAGGTCTCATCGAGCTGATCATTTTAGACATATCATTTGTTAATTTCGGAGTTATAAATCAAAAGTTATTAATTGATTAAGTTCCAGTGGCATTTTGTTGTAATTTACCCAACTTAGAAAAATAACATGCTCAATTGTAAATGTGGATGGCATAATTGAACTCCTCACATTTTTCTGATTCAAGAACATATATTATATGCATTATTTGGATTAATATTTGAAAAGTTATTTAAAAACAGAATTATATTTGAATTTGAAATAATTAGGAAAAGATTTGAATTTAAACAGATTCAGGAAAACTTTTTATACTCAGTCTAATCTAGCCAGACGCTACAGTGGGGGCGGGATGATGGGTAACACAGCCTGAAAGCTTTTTACACGTGGCCTACTCTAGCCTAAGCGGGCGACATGCGAAGCCTGGCCGGTCCTGAGCCAGTGGTTGGGTGCGAGGTTGCCACGCCGCAGCAATGTGGGGACTGGGTTAGGGATAGAATACTACAGGGGGCTCTCCGGAAAAAGGACAGGGGGCTGACTGGTGGGACCTCACGCATCTGGTGAGACGCAGAAAACAAAAGGGTTATCCGTAAACCGCCACAGATCGTGTTCCTCTTCCCGCCATGATCGACAGACGGCAGCGGCAAGGGCGGGATTCGAACACGGCGCACGCTACCTGGGGCGAGCGGTGGCTTGGGCTAGGTGTCGAGGAGGCGGGCCTAGATAGGGTCATCAGGCGGAAGCTAGCGACATGCGTCGGCAGAGGGTGCTCGAAACTTCCGAGGCTAGGGTGTTCTTCAGAGGCGAGCGTGTCCGGGGGTTGGCTCACCGGGTCGTTGGTGGCGTTGGATCGGGTCGGCGAGCAGCGGATCGATGACGGGGCAGACGTCGGGCGTAGCTAGGGTTTCGGCCGGCGCTGCGCTGGTTCTGGCGGCTCCGGTCCTCCTCCTCCTCGACAGCGAGCGCAGGGCGATGCAGGGGACCCTTCTCGATCTCCTGTCACACCACAGACTTGGCGCTGGACCGGATCAACGAGACGTGAGGGGCCGACGGTGGCGCTAAGGGGTAGCAAGTGGCGTGGGAGAAAAGAGGAGAGGGAGGCTATGGGGCGGATCCGAGGGGAGGGCGAGGCAGAGGGGTGGATAGGATCGGAGGGAGAGGGTAGTTGGCGTGGTGGAGGGGAAAGGTGGCGTCGGCCACCTTTTCTTCTCCTTCACGTGCTCGGTCGGCTCGGCCAGGGCAGGGCAGGCGCATGGGGAGCTGGCAGGTGGGGTAGGGTGGTCTGGGAGGCAGGGGCAGGCTCGGGCTAGGGTCCCAAGGCAGAGAGGGAGGGAGCTGGAGAGAGAGGGGGTAGCCTCGGGTAGGTTAGAGCTAGGCTCGGGTAGAGCTAGGTTAGGGTTTGGGGGTTGGTAGCTAGGCAGGGAGAGGTGGCCAGGGAGAGAGGAGGACATGTTAGCTAGGGTTTGGTTATGGTGGGATTTAAGGAGATAGGGGGGTGGCTTAGGGTTTAGGTTTAGAGAGGGGGGAAGGTTAGATGCTAGGGTGTTCTTTTGTCAAGATCAAACCAAGCACCAACCAAACCCCAACAAGACCAAGGCTAGAAAAGGGAGGAAAAGGTGATGATGGTAAGGATGGGTATGGTGATGAGGTTTAGGCATGATCCAACAAGGCCAAGCCTAAGGGGTAGAGAGAGATGATCCATTTTAAAATCAAATAAAATCAAATGTCAAGCTAAAGGGGTATTTGCATGGGCCATGCATAATTAATTAATACCATGTTTATCTTTGTGAAAACAAGATTATTTACATGGCATTTTCTTATGCATTCCAAAGTGTGGAGTAAGGCCCAAGCAAAAGAATTTAGAAAGAATTCCAAGTGGAGTATAAAGAGATGATCACATTGGATTATATTTGGGACTTGCTAGTGTGTATATGCCAATAGGTATTTAATAAGCCCACAAAAATATCCCATCATGATGGTAACCCCAAAAACACACATATGGAAGCTAGGAAAAGGGGTCCCACTCACAAGGCATGCAAAGGTGGCCATGTGGCTCTCATGTATCAATAATGTGAAAACAAAATGATGCCAAGATGAGAACATGTGGAAAAAAATTGGATCCATCCCAACCCACATGAGCTAAAAGTAAAACCCATAAATGCCAAGCTCATATTTAGTTGGATGGTGGAATTATAAGGTGGTGAAAGAAAGGTGGTGGAGTTAATAAGAGATATGCCCCCAACTCAACCTGGGCATTAAACAATATATCAAGAACCAAATACAATATCAAGAGGCAACTACAATTAATAATGCATATGAGACAATAACCAAATGAAAAGGGTTTTATATGATGCTCAAATGCAAGGAGGCATGATGACATGAGCATGATATCATGATGATGCAACAATTATATGTAGGAAGTGGCCCTTTTTATTATTAGATCAAGTAGCATTACAGGTGTTAGACAACTGGGATGCTACAGATTGTGACCCGTTTACGCGGTATCGACAAGCCCAGTTTTGGGTTCCTAGTCGCTTACAGCCGGCCCCACAAACCTTGAGTCCGTCTCGGAGTCAGCTAGCTTCGTTGCGGGTGTACTCAACGGGGTGGCCCCCAGAAATATTTCTGAATCTTGTGATTGCTTTGTCGTGATGGCCTCGTTGGGTTTTGATTTGGTTTTTCCGAGGTTGATCGAGTGTGTGTTGCTATTGGTGCACCCCGGCCGGGTAAAACTTTCTGAAAGCCGTGTCCGCGGTTATGGACGACTTGGAGCACAGTATCTCGATCATAGACAACTATAACTAAAGTAGTGCTATATATTTGACTTTATAATGACTAGTAATCAACTTCACTATAATGGAATGGCTAAATAAAACTGCCAACAATTGCTTGCTGGGTTGTCGTTTGTGACCATTGTACCTGACTAGTAAATATTGCAACTACAACGGAATGGATAAATAAAAGTACCAACAACTGCTGGGTTTTTGGGTTATCTCATGCTATTTGTATCTGATTAGTAAGTGTTGCAACTATAACGGAATGGTTAACTAAAATGGCCCATCGCTATTTTTATCGGATGACTATCTATACCTGACTAGTAATTGCTGCAACGATAACCGAATAAATAAAACTGCCAACTGTGTGAGTTCCTCGGTTGACTTCCTCGTTTGGCCTCGAGGGGGAAATACCAGGATGGGTTTGTTTGGTGGTAGTATCAGGTTGGTTCCAAATAGGTCTTTCTTCCCCCTCTCCGATTGCCGCCAGTTGTATCGAGTCTCTATAGGTTGTTTAGTGCATGCTGCCGCTGCCGCTGCAGTCCACCATACCTATGTAGGCGAGGACCGCCGAATTATAGCCTCGCCGTGTACTGGCCTCGATCGACGCTCCTCTTTTCCTTTGCCCTTTGTCGGCACCCTTTTGTTTAAGGTTTCGACGTCGTTAGTGGTTACCCTTCCGGCCACCGGGCAGGGTTATGGACGCCATTGGTTATTTTTCAGGGCTCTTAGCCCCATTTGCATCTTGTCCGTAGTCGGACGCCCTATCATTTTCGAGGTGATTTGGATCTTTGTACATTATATCTGTATTCTTGACTCATGAAGTCGTGTTGTATATATATCTGTTATGTGGGTCCCATCGAGGACTGTTGTGTAATGTTATTACTTCGTTTTCCACCCGCACGAAAGTGCATGGTGGGCACCTTTGAATCGTTTCTATGCGGGTTTGGCGAGTTTCGCTAAAACTTGCATAGGGTCGATTCTGAGGGTGCAGTATCGAGGCGCGAGGCAGTTGCGATACCACAAGTCCAAATCAGGGATAACCTAGCTAACTGGCCAAGTAGAGTGTCTAAACTATTTTTGCAAAATCGGCTAGACAGTTCGATTAGGTCTGATTTACTCCTTACCCTCTGCTATTCTCCTCTTTTACCTCTGCGTTTTGAATCCACCTCTTATCTTTTCTTGAGTCCGTGGATTTCTCGTGGTTGGGTTTACATTGCACCTTTAGGGTTTCGCTTCTTTCCTATTATAAGGATGGCGCTACAAACATCTTATCTGCATCTCGTTTGGTGTACCCTTCATCCAATCTTTTTGTTCTTGAACTCTTTATCTACATGTGTTCCTTGCTGGATATCCGTGTCGTTGGAAAACATATGAGAAGGACGAGCATAGGTGAAGTTGGAGTATACCTTGAGCATGTGTTGTTCATGCCAATGGAACCATCGCGGAACCTAATCATTGTGTCTTTCATATGATTCCTGTTGTATCTTCCGGTGTTTTCCGATGTGATTACCTCCTCTACATCAGATCCAACGCAGAGCTGGCATCATCCCTTTGTTCCGAATGCCGTTTGTGAAGATCTTCATTCTAAAATCTCGAGAGCTGAGTTGCCTGATTTTCCTGTTCATGTATAGAGTTGATAGTTTGGGTACGGGATGGATTGATCACCCTACCCGACTCTTACTGTTCGCTCTGTACATCGAACTGGTGGATCAATGTAATTTTCCTCTTCTAATGGAAGTTGGAGGTGGCCTTATCGTTTGATACATCTACCTTCGACCTTTGTTCCCGGAGTGTTCCCTCGACGATCCCGGACAACGACCTCTTGTTAGTGGTGTCGCGAGGATCTACACGAAGCGAGAAGACGCAGATCGCCGACTTTCTTTCCGGTACCATGAGGCGGATCTCGAGGGCGAGATCCATTGTTAGTGGTGTCGAATTGTGGCATCCCGCAAAACCAGTACTAGAAAATTGCGTTGTTTTTGTGCATTGCATCATCATGACCGCATGCTCATGTCATCATGCCGCATTGCATTTGAGCATCGTCATCATCTTGCATTTGCTCGCATAAAACTATTTACGGAAAACCTGTTCTTGTTTTCTAAACGCCCCGTCTATGTTCCAAACGCAAAACCTAGGTCTCCGGATTTATTTTGTTTTGTCTGCTATCGGTTTGCAAACGGTCCGTTTAAAACAAATAAAATATTTAATTATTTATAGTGGGGCAGTCGAACGGGCCGATTCGACCCAGTCGACCACCCCGGAATAAAATCGGTCCATCAAAATCCTAAAGCTACCCAACCTAGTCTACCCACCCCTCCAGCCACATCACCCCCTCCTATCGCGAGACGCCACCTCACCCTCTTCCTTCCCTCCAGCCAACCCCCAGCTGCCACGTCACCCCCACACCACCGCCTACTCCCTCTCTCCTCTGCCCCACGCCCTCACACAGCCACCTCACCCCTCAGCCCCCACTCCCTGACCGCCTGGGCCCACCCGGCACCACAGGCCACACACAGCACACACCACGCACGCACACAACACGCAACAGCCCCCCGCGTGGCCCCCACCCGGCAGTCCCACCTTCCCCCGCACGGGATCCTCTCTCTCCCCCACCTTTCTTCCTCCTCTAGCCACCCGACACGCGCGCCTCTTCCCGTCCCTCTCCCCGATCCTCCCCTTCTCTCCATCCGACGCCACGGGCCCCATCTCCGCCCTGTAGCCTCCGTCCCGTCAAGAACTTGCTGCCCTCATTGCCGTCTCAGAGCTCCGCCGTCTCTCCTCCCCGGCCGCCCTTCTCTCTGCCTCACACTGGCCACCACTCCTCCCGTCTGGACCTCCTCCCTCCTCCCTGCGAAGCGCCGCCCCAGCTCCTCCACCCGCCCTCCTCTTGGCACCAACCCGCACAGACGCCCGCTCCTGCCACCTCTCTCCTCCACAAGTCGCCCGTGCTCGAGGTCCATGAGCCTTGCCTCGCCCCTCGCCTGGCTCTGCCGCCACGGACTGACCGCCTGATCATCGCCGTCGCCCGGCTCCTTCTCCCGTGGATCCCTCCGGCCCCTCCGCGTCTCCATGGCCGGGTCATGCGGCCTGCCGCCAAAGCATCCCCGTCGCTGCTGGCCTCCTCCACCGCCCGGCATTCGAGGATGATCCGCCCCTGCGCCTCGCCGAGCTCCGTCCCTCCTCGGGCCTCCCGCGCCCCACGGCTGCAGCCCACGGGTTTTGCAGCGCCACCGCCGCTGTGGACAATGGGCCTGCCTCCAACCTCCGCCAGGACCTCGCCCGGTGCTCGCCCTCGGCCAAGGTTGCTCGCCCGCCTCGCGGTCCTCGATGGCCACCCGTGTGTCGCCAATGCTCGTAGGAGCATAGTAACCGCCAAGATCGACACCGACAGAGACCAGCGAGCCCGATGAACCATCGATGAACCTCGAAGAACCACCGACAAGGGTATCAAACGCCATGCTCGGCTTCATGGATCCTCATGAACTCCGACGCAGAACCAAGTTCACTACGAGCAACCGAAGCCGGAGCCTTCAAGGTTGTCGGTGGAAACCCAGAGGATCCCCGGACGCCAAGACCGTCGACATGGATACCGAGGACGCCGAAGCGCCAAGTACTTTCCTCGGACGCCAAAAACCTGAACCGAAGGACGCCAAGATCGCTGCAAGGGCGACAAGTTCTACTTCCGAACGACAAGACCGGTCGATCCATGGACCCGACAAGATCGACCGCTTGAACCAAGATCTCCAAAGACGTCACGACAAGTTCTCCGTCTTGTATCCGATGGTCGACCTCAAGCCCGACGCCCGGACCAAGACCGATCCCCGAGACCGAAACCTCGGCACGCCAAGATCTTCGTCCCGAACGCCATGACCGTCAACATGGCCCGACCACCGCGAATGCGCCAAGATCTACCCCGTTACCCGAGAACGATCCCGCCGAGTCCGAACCCGTCGAACCCTGGACCCTGTCGAACCCCGAACCCCAGAACCCCAAGTTCGCCGAACCCCTAATGTGTGACCCCTTTTCTCGAGCCCTATTTTATAAAAATAATAACAAACTGTTGCATATTTAAATTGTCATACTCGCATGCATATTGTCATGTGGTTTGGGGGCATTATACCGATTCACCTCATAATTAAATATGGGGCCCATATGCGGGCAAATCTAGTCTTATATTGGCCTCATTTAAATTTGTGGAGCGAACCGGTGATATATTTTGTCCTGTTAAATACAACAATTAAATTGCGGGGTAGTTAAATAACATGAACCACCTAATTAATTGTCGGGGCCCCCGGTTCCGCTTAATCTGGCCTAATCGCATCACATCTTTGCCATGTCATGCATCATGCCCGATCTTTTGCCGTAGTATTAAATATTGCATCCGGTGTTTCTTCTAGTGTTTTGCTTCTTCGCGGATAAGGCCGTTGAGTTGATGCGAGTGTCGACCCGATCTTCGGATGAACCTTCGGCAACGTTTTCAGGCGAGCATCTCCCCCTTTCTATCTATCTTACTTTTATAGTATTTATTCCCTCCTGTTGATCTATTGCTATCTGTGTTGCGATGCTCTAGCTTTCGTACCCGTGATATCCCTTGCAGCCTTATATTGCCTTGGACACCTCCTATTACCTGTTGTTTGGTAGATAGTTGGACCTGCGCGTCGTAGTCTCTTGCTCAAGTGTTGCTATGGTCAAGTACCATAGTTGTTGGAGTATTGCCGTGTGTTTATTGTTGGAGATGATCAAGACTTTAATTCTTGTTTAACAACTAAAATTGAAGTAGGTAAATGTAGAGGCACAGTGGGCAATAGATGTTATTTGTTGTTAACATCCACTTGTGTCCGAGGACCCCGAGTACTTGATACTGTTCTTGAATATTCGCTATATCCACATCCGGAGGATTATGGGACCCCGAGCGAGCTTGATTCATACTTATTTCTGGGCCACAAACTAGTTTGAGGTTTTATTTACGATCCTGTACTTATGCCATGCTACTGCTTTATTTACGATTGTGCGAGGAGCACCTGCATCGCTTTAGGATTGTGACCCGTTCTACGCGGTATCGACAAGCCCAGTTTTGGGTTCCCGGCCATACGGCGGACCCACAAACCTTGAGTCCGTCTCGAGTCGGCTAGCCGTTATGGTGTACTCAACGGGGTGGCCCCCGGAAATATTTCTGAATCTTGTGATTGCTTTGTCGTGAAGGTCTCGTTGGGTTTTGATTTGGTTTTTCCGAGGTTGATCGAGTGTGTGTTGCTATTGGTGCACCCCGACTGGGTAAAACTTTCTGAAAGCCGTGTCCGCGGTTATGGACGACTTGGAGCACAGTATCTCGATCATAGACAACTATAACTAAAGTAGTGCTTTAAATTTGACTTTATAATGACTAGTAATCAACTTCACTATAATGGAATGGCTAAATAAAACTGCCAACAATTGCTTGCTGGGTTTTCGTTTGTGACCATTGTACCTGACTAGTAAATATTGCAACTACAACGGAATGGCTAAATAAAAGTACCAACAACTGCTGGGTTTTTGGGTTATCTCATGCTATTTGTATCTGATTAGTAAGTGTTGCAACTATAACGGAATGGTTAACTAAAATGGCCCACTGCTTATTTTATCAGGATTACTATCTATACCTGACTAGTAATTGCTGCAACGATAACCGAATAAATAAAACTGCCAACTGTGTGAGTTCCTCGGTTGACTTCCTCATTTGGCCTCGAGGGGGAAATACCAGGATGGGTTTGTTTGGTGGTAGTATCAGGTTGGTTCCGAATAGGTCTTTCTTCCCCCTATCTGATTGCCGCCAGTTGTATCGAGTCTCTATAGGTTGTTTAGTGCATCTTTGCCGCTGCGATCCACCATACCTATGTGGCGAGGGACCGCAATTCTAGCCTCGCTGTCATGGCCTCGATCGACGCTCCTCTTTTTCCTTTGCCCTTTGTCACACCCCTTTTGTTTAAGGTTCGGCGTCGTTAGCAGGTTACCTTCCGCTTGGCTGGGCAAGTGGTTATGGACGCTTGATGGTTATTCTTCAGGGCTCTTAGACCCATTTGCATCTTGTCCGTAGTCGGACGCCCTATCATTTTCAAGGGGATTTGGATCTTTGTACATTATATCTGTATTCTTGACTCATGAAGTCGTGTTGTATATATATATCTGTTCTGTGGGTCCCATCGAGGACTGTTGTGTAATGTTATTATTGCTTTTCCACCATAAAGTGCATGGTGGGCACCTTTGAATCGTTTCTATGCGGGTTTGGCGAGTTTCGCTAAAACTTGCATAGGGTCGATTCTGAGGGTGTTACAAATCCGAGATTGGATCCATGTACGAAAACCAAGTATGGACTTTGGTGGACTTACCGGATGGCCGAAAGGTTGTCGAGAACAAATGGATTTTCAAGAAGAAAACATATGCTGATGGTCATGTTACTGTCTATAAAGCTCGACTTGTCGCAAAAGGGTTTCGACAAATTCAAGGAGTTGACTACGATGAGACTTTCTCACCAGTAGCGAAGCTAAAGTCTGTGAGGATTATGCTAGCAATCGCTGCATATTATGATTATGAGATATGGCAGATGGATGTCAAAACAACATTCCTCAATGGAGACATTGATGAAGAGTTGTATATGATGCAACCCAAAGGTTTTGTCGATCCTAAAGATGCTAACAAGGTATGCAAACTTCAACGATCCATCTATGGATTGAAAGAAGCATCCCGAAGTTGGAATCAACGTTTTGATAAGGTGATCAAAAGTTTTGGTTTTATACAAACTTATGGAGAAGCTTGTATTTACAAGAAAGTGAGTGGGAGCTCTGTAGCATTCTTAATACTATATGTGGATGACATATTGTTGATTGGGAATGATGTAGACCTTCTTAGTAGTGTCAAGGAATATTTTAATAATAGTTTTTCAATGAAGGATCTTGGCGAAGCAGCTTACATATTAGGCATAAAGATTTACAGAGATAGATCGAAACGCCTAATATCATTGTCACAGAGTACATATTTGGACAAAGTTCTAAAGAGGTTTGGAATGGAAGATAGTAAGAAAGGGTTCTTGCCCATGTTGCCCAATACGACCTTGAGTAAAACTCAAAGTCCGACATCGGCAGAAGATAGAGAAAGGATGAGTAAGACTCCTATGCCTCACCATAGGATCTCTAATGTATGCCATGCTATGTACTAGACCCGACATTGCATATCTGTTAGTTTGACTAGCATATATCAAAGTGATCCAGGTGGATCATTGGACAATGATCAAAACATCCTTAAGTACTTGAGAAGAACTAAGGATATGGTTCTTTCTTATGGAGGTGATGAACAGCGTTGTTAATGGTTACACCGATGGTAGTTGGAACACCGATCCGGATGATTCTAAATCACAATCCGGATACGTATTTATTTTGAATGGTGCAGTTAATTGGAGGAGTGCAAATCAAAGCGTTATGGCGAGATCTTCAACGAATCGAATACATGGTCGCCGAGGCTTCACAAGAAGCGATATGGATGAAAGATTTAATTACAGAGCTGGGTGTGGTTCCTAGTGCGCTGGACCCAATGTCTATCTACTGTGATAACATGGGTGCCATAGCCAATGCGCAAGAACCAAGGTCACACAAGAAGCTGAAGCACATCGAGCTACGTTTTCACGCTATTCGAGAACATATCCAAGATGGGGATATAAAGATTTGCAAAGTACACACATATCTGAATGTGGCAGATCCGTTGACTAAACCTCTCCCGAGGGCAAAACATGACCAACACCAAACTGCCATGGGTGTTCGGTATATTACCATGTAATCTAGATTAGATGACTCTAGTGCAAGTGGGAGACTGTTGGAGATATGCCCTAGAGGCAATAATAAATGTAGTTATTATTATATCTTTGTGTTTATGATAAATGTTTACATTCATGCTATAATAGTATTAACAAGGAAACATTGATACTTGTGTGATTTGTAAACTTAATTTGAAGTCCCTAGTATAGCCTCTATACATCACTAGCTTGTTGGTTGATAAATGATTGTGGTTTCCCTATCATGAACATTGAGATGTTATCAACAACAAGATCATATCGTTAGGAGAATGATATGATGGACATACTCCTATAGATAAGCGTAGCATAAAGATCAAGTCATTTCAATAGTTCAATTTCTATATGCTTTCTGATACATAGTAACCTAATTCCTTCGACCATGAGATCATGCATATCACCTTTACCGGATGGATGCTTTGATGACATCAAACACCACATCGTAACTGGGTGGCTATAAAGGTGGCATTGAGTGTTCGGAAAGTATTGGTTGAGACACATGTATCAAGAGTGGAATTTGTCCATCCATATGATGGATAGATATACTCTGGGCCCTCTCGGTGGAATGTCATCCAATTAGCTTGCAAGCATGTGACTGGCTCACAAGGGATCACATATCACGGGAACTAGAAAAGAGTACTTATCGGTAACGAGGTTGAACTAGGTATGCAGAGATACCGACGATCATAACCTGGATAAGTAAACTATCGTGAGACAAAGGGAAATTGGTATCGTATGTAAGTGGTTCATTCGATCGCAAAGTAATCGTAGAAATATGTGGGAGCCATATGAATTTCCAGATTCCTCTATTGGTTATTGTTCGGAGAAGTGTCTCGATCATGTCCGCATAATTCACGAACCGTAGGGAGACACACTTAAGGATTCGACGTTGTTTGAGTAGTTATGGTATTATGAGAAAGAGACCGAATGTTGTTCGGAGTCTCGGATGGGATCCGGGATATCACGAGGTGATCCTGAATGGTCCGGAGAATAAGATTCATATAAGGAAAGTCCCGTTTCGGAGTTCGGGAATGATTCCGGTGTTTTCATCGGGAATGTTCTCGAAGGTTCCGGAATGTCCGGCACTCCGGAGGGGAAGGGGTACATGAGTGTGTCATTGCAAGTTGGAATGATTGCATCATTTACTAAGTGTATTCGCTGTCCAAAATAAAGGGTTTATTCAAATCCTAAATTGAAAAGTCAAACGGCTAGTTTGAAAGTCAAACGGCAAGTTTTGGGAAGTGGAAAAGAGGAGGAAGGAGGGAAACCGAGTTGGGAGGAATCCTCCTCCAACCGTGCCCACCTCCAAGCCGAGTTGGGGAGGGACTCCTCCTCCCCTTGCCTTGCCCTCCACCTATATAAGGAGGGGGGCTCCTCTAGACACACAAGTCCTCACCTCAAACCCTAGAAGCCAGCCTCCATAGCCCGCCACCACCTAGGGTTTTGCCCTAGCCGACTTGGGTGTCCCGGAACCCTAGCCACGGCTCTAGCCCCTCCTCCTTGGTGTGTCTAAACCCTAGATCGCCGAGTAGCTCTCTCATACTCCACCATACTCGCCCGGCTTAAGGCGAAGCCTCGGATCTCACCTCTACTTAGGTACCACGCCAGTTGTCTTTAGGAATCTCGAGGAGAGTGCTACAACCTCCGTGCTCTTTGGAACAAGGGAGGAAGGTCTTCGTCGAGTACCGAACGCAGTGACCGATTGCGGGAGCGCCGAACGCAGCCGGAAGGATCGTCTACGATCTTGAGATCGGGAAGAGTACGACTACATCACCCACGAGAATCCGCTCTTGTTAAACACTTTGGAATCTTCGAGGGTAAGTTATTCCATCGACTCGTTGCTACAATCTAGTAGATAGATCTTGGCTTGTTTGTTTGTATGCGATAGAATTTTTTTGTTTTCCATGCTACGAAACCCTACAATTAATAACTCATCCATCCATTCATTCATTTCTTTTTTGCTGGACAGGGTTTTGAAAAGCAATTTTTCAAGTGATGATGAGATTGTTCTTTTCCGTAAAGGAAGTCCGAAGAATATGGATTTAAATACCACAAACCAAGATTTCAAACATATATAGTGGACCGCCATGTTGTATTCCCACGTCTTATGAGTTTTCAAACTTTCTAGCTAATTCTGCCTACTTGAATGACTTTATGTCGATTAATCGAAATTATGTCAAATTTAAACTACAAGTAAATCTTAGGTTTCTTTGAAAGTTTTTTGAAAAAGCTTTTGGAGGTACCCATCTGGGGTCAGTTTAGCACTATATCGGTAACCACCGAGAGTTATCCTCTCCTTATCATTCACAAATAAAAAGAAAACAAGCACCACCCTCACAACCGTACTAGACTCGGACACCTTTCTTCACAAGCTGCACACGCCACCGTCCAATCGCATTCGATGCCTGTTGCATTTTGAGTCTTCCTTTTAATATTTTTATTACTCGGGAGGTGAGCCAAGCGCGACTCAGCACTAAATTTTGGTGTGATATTGGCGAGATATTCTTCTAGTTCAAAATTTTAGTGGAATATTGGTGGGATCCTCCTAGCTACCTGCATACTGATGGTGCCTCTGGCTTGTTCTCTCGCCGATCCCTCCCGCTATCCCATCATCCTCCTCTATCACGTCCCTCCTTAGCCAACTCCACCTCGTCGGAGTTTGCTCAGCGACACCGTCATCCACCTCGCCGGAGTCTGCTTCATCGTATTTGCTTCCCCCGCTGCACGGTAGAGTGTCCTATTTCCCACCACCGCAACCGAGAGATGTGTAAGCCACTCGGACCCCTCACCAAGGCGACTGTTAAAACTCCCTACTACCAAGACGAAGGTTTATACACACTTTCTATGCCTGCTTTCCTTGCATTTTACTTCCGAATGTAGTTCATATCTTCTTCCTTGCAGTGCCTTATTATATTTATAATAATGCATACTAGTTGCTGTACCGCGGGATCGGTCCCAAGAAAAAATAAGGCAACTACGAGTCGTGAAGCCAAATTGGTTATCTCACAGCTGGTTATCTCACAGCAGTACAAGACCTCGCCAACCCAATGATAACTGCCAACAATTCTCCCTAGACAAAGGTTTGCTTCCACTTTGCATATATGTATTTTCGAGAGTAGTTCATCGTTTGCTTGCCCTACCTTCGCATGTACTAGTATATATTTTTTGCAAGGCATGAAAGATGATGTACTGCCCAATGAGAATCGATGCCAACGAAACCTGAGGAGTTTTGGATATTCAGATGTAGCCCCGCTTGACACAACACAACTAGTACAAAAACATGGCTATTTGTTGCATCTTGCTTGTGTTATTCGCTAATTGATTTGCCGCACTGCAATTTGCAGAAGAAAGTGCATGACCATGTCCCTGCCAAGATGGTTCGCGCATAGATATTCAGCAGCGTGCTAGTGATGCAACCATTTCTAGGTATCAAACATAAGTATGGTATATGGCCGAAGCTAAGATTAGGCTTCTCCAACAAGATTTGTACACGTCCACTCGGCGGATTAGAGAATTGAACCGAGATGGATTTCTATGATTGAAGATGTCCTTGATGCTGCCGATGATCTTCAGAAGTTAGTGGCTGAAAATCGTGTTCCTAATCCGGCTGATGCATATGTCAATGAGATCAACTGGACGGTCTTGGAATAGGTGAAAAAATGAGCAGAGATTCTCCGAGCATCTTTGCAGGCAGATGATTTTTGAAGGGTGATGCAAGATCCGCTATGCGAATAGATTGTTATTTCTAATAATGAGGATGACTTTCCTTGTCTTATTAGCCTAATATTTTCTTTTCTTATATGCCGACAGTACTTTACGATAACTACGTATTTGGCACACTGTTATGAGACATATAGTACTTGCTGCATATGGACAATAAATCTCGGTAGCCATTCGGAAAATGGAAAAAATAACATTTTCCCACCAAAATGTTGAAATCTTATTACACACTTTTGTTTAGATATGTAGCATTTTGCAACAAATTAACACATTACCATGAAAGGTAGTCCATCTTAAAAAAAGAATGGTAGTCCGAGCTCAATGACCATGTCCTTGTGCCCATTATCATGCATAAATATGTGCAATTACTTGTGTTGTCCCAAGTCAAACTTTTAGACTGTATATACTAGTAGAGTATACAAAAAATAGCCGAGGGACAGAACACATGCTGAAACCACTGCTTTCACCAAGCAGTCAATAATAATTTTAACTCTGCGCCAGAAACAACCGCCAAAATGGCTCCCGCGTCCAATATTCAAAAGCGGTACGAAATTTCTATCTCGCCCTTCGGTCTAGAAACAAGACGCCAAATGCCATTCCTCAAAATTGTTTGTCTTGCATAATTCAAAATTTCAAACCCGCGCCCATCAGGTCAAATCCATGGAGATCACCTCAGACCACCACAGTCGTGCCCCTTCTGTCCCATCTCCCCTTCACAGCCTCTCCACTGGCACTACGTAGCGACCGAATATGTTTTACCAGATCCCTTGTATAGCAAGCCGGAGGTTGCTTCCCCGACCCGACGCAGGCCGACACCAGATCACCTCCTTCGTACCCGAGGTCCACGTCATCGGAGCCGGCTCAGCAACACCGTCACCAGCGACACCATCGCAGCTTCATTCGATCCACTTCCCCCGACTCCATGGCACCGGATCTGCTTCCCCGACCTTGTCTACGGAGCCAGAGAGATGGTGAGAAAAACCCACTCAGCCACGAACGGGGAGGTCGTAGCTTGCCATAAGTCTGTTAATGGAAAGGCCAGCGGCAGGAAATCGCGTAATCACGGTCACAAAGGTAATTCATCGCTTGTTTCACAGCCGTCTCATACTATTTACATTTATAACGCATAGCCCCAAAATGAAACGGATAAATCGGTCAAAGACATCATCGACCACACACTATCCAATAGAGTACGATTACGTCGTTCCAACAAGCCGTTTCACTGAGCTCTTCCGGCTGGTGTAAGCTATGGTACAGTAGCACAGTCCTTCAAGTGCATGCTAAACTCATAACTCAAATACTTGCATCCCCTATCGGATTGAAGATGCTTTATTTTCTTGTTAAGTTGATTCTCTACTTCCTTCTGAAATTCCTTGAACCTTTCAAAGGTCTCATATTTGTGCTTCATTAAATATATATACTCATATATATTCAAATCATTAGTAAAGGTAACAAAATATAGATAACCATTTGTGTTGATACACTCATTGGTCCATACACATTTGTATGTATGATTCCCAACAGGTCTGCCGCCCGCTCCATCGTGCTGGAGAAGGGTGTCCTAGTCATCTTGTCCATGAGGCAAGGCTGCACGTGTTAAGGGATTCAAAGTTCAATGATTCTAGGAGTCCATTAGAATGGAGCTTCCTCATGCTCTTTATGCTAATATAACCAAGACGACAATGCCATAGGTACATGGTATTATCATCATTGTGTTTACAACGCATAGCATCAATGTTATGTATGTGAGTACCGTTATAAAGATCCAGCAAGAATAAACCATTACACATATGAGCATGAACATAAAAAACATCATTCATTGAAATAGAATAACTACTTGTTCCTGATTTAAATGAATAATGATCTTGCAACAAGAAAGATGCACTCACAATATTCATACTTAGTGCGGGTACATAATAACATTTATTCAAGACTAAAATTAATCCTAACAACAGACGTAGAGGTAGAGTGCCGACAACCACCACATCGACCTTCGATCCGTTGCCGACGCGCATCATCTCCTCGTCCTTCCCAGGCGCCTCTTACTCTGTAGATCCTGCTGAGAGTTACAAATGTGAGCAACAAAACCGATATCAAATAACTAGGTGTTACTCCTGGCGCTAGTAAGGAATACATATCTATCTTGTATATAAAATATACCTTTTTCTTTGGTGGTTATCTTGCCGACTTTCTTGTCCTCAAGGTACTTGGGGCGGTTGCACTTTCAGTGCCCGTCCCCCTTGCAGTATAAGCACGTGACGCCAAGCTTAGGAACGGGACTTATAGCCTTAGTGGTGTTGGCAACAGATTTTCCATCCTTCTTAGGCTTCTTGCCCTTGCCCTTATGCCCTGACTTCTTAAAGTTGGTGGTCTTATTGACCATTAGCACCATGTGCTCCTTCTTGATATCAACCTCAACAGTTTTGAGCATGGTGAACAACTCAGCTAGGGACTTTTCATTCCATGCATATTGTAGTTTAGCACCCTATCAATCATGAGCTAGGGAGCAGCCAGTGCAGCACCCTATCAATCATGAGCTCATCTGAGATCTTGCAATCAGGACGCTCAAGCATTAAAAATAGCTAGACATATTGGCTACGTGTTCACTCACACTGTTGTGCTCTTCCATCTTGGCGGAGAAGAAGAGCTCAGAATCTTCATACCTCTTAGCCCAAGCCCGTGGAGCAAATGCGGCCTTGATATCTTCAACAATCTCAAAAGCACTCATCTTCTCAAAACGCTTTTGAAGATTCAGCTCCATGGCATAGAGCATTCCACTTTGGACGAGGGAGAATTCATACGCCTTGGAATGCTAGACATTATTTTCATCCTAGGTGGCGGTGTCTGCTGGTTTATCGGGAATCTCAGTTTTGATGGCATACATCAGCTTGTAGGGTACTAGGAGGATACTCAGGTTGTGGTGAAGCTGGTCCCATTGGTTTTTAGCTTGTCGTTCTCTAGGAATGAGCTAAGGTGGAAGGTGGGCGGGCAAGACATCTACAATGGATTATCAAAGTATTTAGACCGTGTTCATAATATGAGTTCAAGTTTTTAATTTTCACTAAACTAAAAACCAAAATAACTCCCACTCAAACGAATATCCCTCAATTAATTTAGTGATCACACTATCCCAATACGCTACATCACCCCGGTTGTCATGGCCGGCTATGTAGTTTCAAAGGTAGACATTCCCCAATATCAATCACATCTTTCATGTGACTCATGCTCGACCTTTCGGTCTCTTGTGTTACAAGTCCATGTATGTACATGCTAGTCTCACCAATTATAACTTGTGTGTATTGCAGTGCAACATGAACTTACACCCACCATATGCGAATGTATATATGTCTGCCGCCCGATCGAAACGTGCCTCATAATGGAGAAATTTCTTAGTGGTGCACACACAAGGGGAACACTATTATTGGAATTATGTGAGAGACCATCCTATTATGCTACCATCGTATATCTAATATATAAGCAAAATAAGATGCAAAACAAATACTTCAAAAGTATGGTGCCATGACATGGTTGCGGCGCCTTGATCGCCATCGAGAACTCCAATGGAAAACGTTTAATAAACCTACCAATACCATGTCACGACACATGCCCTTGCCAAAAAAGTTAGACGCCTCTACTTTATCTTTTGCATGTTTTATGTGGCTTTAGTGATTTTGCAATAGAACCTCTTCTCACCTATGAACGTAGAGCCACAACATGGATTCAATAATTGCCTCTTATCTCCCTTTTCCGGGCCCTCTGTTGCAAATGTCATACTTAACTAATGCACAGAGAAACACCCCCAGAGCCACTTTCTTGTGGACTAGTCTCGCAAATCACCGTGTAATGTTGATTGGGGGCCACTTCATCAAACAGTACCGCGATATAACAAGTAAACGAAAGGGGGTAGCAGCTAGAAAATCAATGCCCATATATTGCTATGTGTTATATCCGTACGACATGTATACCCATAGAGGATCTGATACCACTGTTGGGTTCCGCAGTAGAAAACAAAAAAATTCTAACTAAGAAAACACAATAAACAAGATCTATTCTATGTAGACATAAGTGGCAGAGAGAAAGCGATATTCATACCCTTGAAGAGCAGTCGCCTTATGCAGGTAGGCATATGTTGATGAAGAAGAAGAACTCCTCATTCCAAGCGCTGAGCTCCTAGCGCCCCAAGTGTGGCGCCTCCGAAGTTCTACACATGTCATGTCTAGGCGACATCTCCCGGTCTCCGATCCATCCAAGAAACATAAGAAGAAATATGGCGGACCGAATAGTGCATAACGGTAGTGCAGAGGTGGAGAATTCAAGTCCCTAAAATTTCTCTCCAATTTAGGGAGAAATCTCTAAGGAAAATGAGAGAGAAAAGGGAGAATGGGATGCCCTCCAATGGGAGGGGTGCCCCTTTATTTATAGTAGGAGGGGAGGGCCGACACCCAAGGGGAAAGCGATGTGGGACTAAAGCCCCACACCCACTGGCCACCAAGGGATCCATCGACCCCAAGTGGGCCCTAGGCGGGGAGACCACTAGGGCTTGGCCGGCTGGCCCCTCCTCCCATGCGACTTTCCCTCTTGGGCCTCCCCTTTGGGTGAGGCCCATTAGGAATGGGCTGCGTTTAAAATAAAATAAAAATATATGTTTTATTATTAATTCAATTAATTAATATAAAAAATATATTATTATATCTTTCACTTCGGAACTCCTTACGGACCCCTTCGATCAACATTGGGTGCTACACGGAAATTTTCTGGTTTCTCTATCTCATTTCTCCCGTGGTGACGGATCAATCCCTATGCGTCCCCACCCTTAAGTGTGCCACCCTTCGGTTCAGAAACACTTTGGACATGACCGAGACTCCTCTCGTATCAGTGATCATCAGTGGGACCTGGATGCCCAAAATGACCCTCGTGCATTTCACAAATCTCATCGCTTGAACCTTCAATGTTGCATGCCACTCCTATTGCCACTCTATACCTAGTTCATCTGAGATTTGATCTTCGGTATCTCCATACCTAGTTCGATCTTGTTACCGATGAACTTGTTTACTCGTTCCCGTGCTGTTGCATTCTATGACCTAGTCATACGATAGCAAGCTTCATTAATGCAACGTCATTGAGTTGGCCACGTGTATGTATGTATTACTTGGATTGGTAAATACTGGTCTTGATACATACTCCTCTACGCATCTGTAGCATCCGGGAAAAAACCAACCTAGAAAATTGCGTCTTGTTTATTATTCACATCATCATTGTATTATCATGCATGGTATCGCCTCTAAGGGTATTTTATTAAACCCTATTTTGTTTGCAAAGTCATCCCCTCTTAGATTTAAATTAAAAAAACATATTCATTTCTTCTATTTCAATGATGTAAAACTATTTACAAATGTTTCTAAAAATAATAATAATAAGTTTTTCAATAAACAAAAAAAAGAATCCTAAACCTAATTCGGCCAGGCCCAACAGGCCCAGCATGTTGGACCATCTAAACCCTAGAAACCCCAAACCACCTAACCTAATTTCCACCGGACTCCACACCATACATACACCACTCCTTGCACCCTTGTTTGTGATCGCAGCCATAAGCACCGCTCGCTGCCTCGCTTCCCCGCTCCCCCCTTGTCACTTCTGCCCGGCCCCACCTCGCAGGCAAGCGAGCGAACCAGCCCAGCGCGCGCCCCACCTCCATGCCTCACGCTCCTCACCTCTCCCCAAATCTCGTCGCCTCCATCCTTCCATGAGAGCCACGCCTCGGCCTCAGCCCTCGCCGAGATCTCCACAGGCCCCACCTCCTCGTGCATGTCTTCCCCAGCCCATAGGGCTCCGGCAGCTCCTCCACTGTCATGGCTCTTCTACGATTCCTCGCCGACCTACAGCTGCACCGCACCACCACCGTGGGCCTCCACCGCCAGGATCTCCCCTCCACTAGGTGTTCTTCCGTCGTTGCCTCCCCGTCGGGCCGCTGCTGCCTCCTGCAGCGGGTCCTACAGCCTCCTCGCGCCAGCTCCTCCTCAAGCATGTCGTCCTGCGCCATCCTCCTCCTCGCCTTTTGCAAGCCGGCACCGCGCCCCTGCGGCCAGGAGCACGTCGACCCAACCACCGGCAGCTTCTGCCTCATGCGGTCGTGCATCGCGGTACCCCTACAGGTTCTGGCCAGTTCAAGGGAAGCCGACCCAAGTTGGAGGCATACCCATTCGTCTCTGGTTGTCTTCCAGCAGATGCTCTGTGTGTGGTTTCAGCTGTGGATTGTCCCGACTACTTGCCAAGATCTCATGAAAGGCCACACACGGATGTGAACCCAAGGCCGGTGTTTTAGTCAATGCTTGAAGACCAACTCAAGAAACCCTAGGCGAGGACACCCAAGATATTCGTCACGGACACCAACACAGAGCGTCAAGGCCTTCGGCATGGAACCCTAAGGCGGTGCCGCCATAACCAAAGATCTTCTTCCAGGAGACCGAAGGCCCCCGACCTACGGATCCGAAGCCTAATCCCAAGTACACAAAGGCCTACGTAATGGATTCAAAGACCGATCCCGACGCCGAACCCCATCGAACCCTTGAACCAAGATCACCGAGCCCCTAAGTGTGACCCCTATCCGAGACTCCTATTTTATAAATGACATCTATATAAATTGTTGCATATTAAATTGTTCATACTTGCATACATTGTATGGTTTGGGGGCCTTATGCCGATTCACCTCATAATTAAATATGGAGGCCATATGCGGGCAAATCTTGTCTTATATTGGTCCATTTAAAATTATGTAGCGAACCGGTAATATATTTTGCCATGTTAAGACAACATTTAAATTGCGGGATATCTAAACAACATGAACTTAATAATTAATTGTCGGGACCCTGGTTCCGCTTAATATGGCCTAATTGCATCGCATCTTTGCCATGTTATACATCATACATGCATCATGCCCGATCTTCTGCCGTTGTATTAAATAGTGCATCTGGTGATTCTTTTAGTGCTTTGCTTCCTCACGGATTAGGACGATGAGTTGATGCGAGTGTTGACCCGATCCCCAATGAATCTTCGGGTATGTTTTCAGGCGAGCATTCTCCCTCTTTCTAACTATTTTATATTTATAGTCTTTATTTCCTCTTGTTGATCTATTGCTATCTGTGTTGGGATGCTGTAGTTTTCGTCTCGTGATATCCCTTGCAGCCTCTATATTGCCTTGGACACATCCTATTACCTGTTGTTTGTAGATAGTCGTCCTTGCGAGTTGTAGTTGCTTGCGCAGGTGCTGTTTCGCGTCGTCGATGTTCCACAGTTGTTGGAGGAAAGCCTCATGCTTAATGGTGGAGATGATCATGGATTTAATTACTGTTTAATAACTAAAATTGAAAGTAGGTAAATAATGCAGAGGCGCCGGTGGGTAATAGACAATATTTGGGTTCTAACAGCCCACTTGTGTCCAACTAGGACCCGAGTTCTTGACACCTGTTCCGAGATCGAGCGCGCTAACCACAGGTGGGGTGTGTGGGCACCCCCATCAATTTAGTATCTGATTTCAAAGTACTATACTGGGGGCCACACTCTAGTTTGGGGATTTATTAATATCCTGTACTTATGTCATGTTTTACTGCTTTATTTACGATTGCACGTGGAGCGCCTGTATTGTTTAGGAACCCCATGCCACGTTTTCGCTGTATCGACAAGCCTAGTCACACTTTCGGGTTCCTAGTCGTTTACAGCCATCGCCACACACCCTGGGTCCGTATCGGAGATGGCCGACTTCATTGCAGGTAGCTTAGTGGGGTGGCCCCCATGTGCATGCTTTGGGTATGGGAAACATCGTGTCTGAAACCCCGTCGACATACCGTTGGGTGTATGTTTTGTAATCTTGTACCTACCTGATCTGACAACAAGGGTGTAGGTGCGTGTGGAAACTTTGGTGCACCCCTGTAGGGTTAAATCTTTTCGTGAAGTCGTGTCCATGGTTATGGACGACTTGGAGCATAGATCTCGATCATAGACAACTATAACTAAAGTAGTGTTATAAATTTGACTTTGTGATGACTAGTAATCAGTTTCACTACAACGAAATAAGTAAATAAAAGTGCCAACAACTGCTGGGTTTTAGGGTGTCTCATGCTATTTGTATATGACTAGTAAGCATTGTAACTATAACGAAATGGCTAACAAAAAGTGCCCACTGCTTATTATACTAGGATGACTCATGCTATCTATATCTGATTAGTAATTGCTTCAACTATAATGGAATGAATAAAACTGCCAACTGTGTGAGTTCCTCGGTTGACTTCCTCGATTGGTTTCGAGGGGGAAATACCTGGATGGGTATGATTGGTGGTAGTATCAGGTTGGTTCCGAATAGTTCTTTATCATCTCTTTCTGATAGACGACAGTTGCCTTGAGTCTCTATAGGTTGTTTAGTGCATCTTTGCCGCTGCTTGATCCACCATACCTATGTGGCGAGGACCTTGAATTCTAGTCTCTGTGTGCCCTCGATCTTGACCGCTCTCTTTTCCTTTGCCCTTTTGCCACCTTTTGTTTTAGCAGGTTTTGAGATCGACGTCGTTAGCAGGGTTACCCTTCCGGCTTGGCCTGGGCAGGGTTATGGACACCATTGGTTATTCTTTAGGGCTCTTAGCTCAATTTGCATCTAGTCTGTACTCGCGCTATATCAATTTTAAGGTGATTTGGATCTTTGTATTGTATACCTGTATTCTTGACTCTTGGAGTCAATCTTGTATATATTTGTTCTATGGGTTCCATCGTGGACTATTGTGTAATGATATTACTTTGTTTTCCACCCGCACGAAAGTGCCTGGTGGGCACCTTTAAATCGTTTCTATGCGAGTTTCACAGAAATCGCTAAAACTTGCACAGGGCCGATCTGAGGGTGTTACATCATTCCTTCGGAAAACCTGAGTGGTTCCTTTTTTATCACCCTTTTATGGCATGATACTTGATACCATCAAGGCTCCCTCCAGTAACGGTGATTATGTATTATCTCATAGTCAACGGATTATGTTGCGAGGTTGCTATGTTATCATCAATGTTGAATGTTTGTAACTAGATCTCATTATGATATAACTTTGGGTGTTTGTTGATGACTCCTTGGTGGCGCCAGAGAACTTGGTGCTTGATGTGGAGTCTTTTTGGGAACCCCAAGAGCAAGGTGTGAAGAGTACATCAACAAGTCTTCCCTCAGTCGAGACCGAGGTTATCAAACCATAAGGAGGAAGGAAATGTCACACAGGTGTTGCAAGCAACGTGGAGACCTGCACAACACAAACTCAAGACTTTGCCCCAACAAATCAGTGAGGTTGTCAAGCTCACCGGTTTGCTGTAACAAAGGATTAAACGTATGGTTTGGAAGGTAATGGTTTGCAACAAGTAAACAAGTAACAATGGAAGATGTATCAATGGTAAAGATTGGACCGGGGTCCATAGTTCACTAGAGGTGCTCTCCTTAAATAAACAACATGGCATGAAGGGTAAACAAATTACATCGGGGCAATTAACAGGAACTGAGCAAGGCATAACAATGCAATTACTAGTCAGAAAGATCCTATGAGGTTGATTGGGCAATACAACAAGATACATAGACCGCCATCCAACTGCATCTATGACTAGAAGTCCACCTTCAGGTTATCATCTGAACCCCCTCCAGTATTAAGTTGCAAGCAACAGTCGACATGTTCCATGTAACACCCTTAGAATCGGCCCTATGCAAGTTTCAGCTATTCCCGCCAAACCCGCATAGAAACGATTCAAAGGTGCCCACCAGGAACTTTCGTGCGGGTGGAAAACGAAGTAATACCATTACACAATAGTCCACGATGGAACCCACAGAACAGATATATACAACAACGACTCAAAGAGTCAAGAATGCAGATATACAGTACAAAGATCAAAATCACCTTGAAAATGATACAGCGTCCGACTACGGACAAGATGCAAATGGGGCTAAGAGCCCTGAAGAATAACCAATGGCGTCCATAACCACCTTGAGCCAAGCCGAAGGGTAACCTCTAACGACGCCGATCTCAAAACCTTCTTAAACAAAAGGTGCCGACAAAGGGCAAAGGAAAAGAGAGCGGTCGAGACGAGGCCAAGACGAGAGGCTAGAATTCGGCCGTCTCGCCTACATAGGTATGGTGGGCTCAAGCGGCAAAGATGCACTAAACAACCTATAGAGACTCGATATAACTGTCGGCTATCAGAGAGGGATAAGGAAGACCTATTCGGAACCAACCTGTTACTACCACCAAACATACCCATCCTGGCGTTTCCCCCTCGAGACCAAACGACGAAGTCAACCGAGGAACTCACACCGTTGGCAGTTTTATTTATTCAGTTATCGTTGCAGCAATTACTAGTCAGGTGTAGATAGTCATCCTGATAGAATAAGCAGTGGGCACTTTTAGTTAACCATTCCGTTGTAATTGCAACACTTCCTAGTCAGATACAATTAGCATGAGATATCCCAAAACCCAACAGTTGTTGGCACTTTTATTTTGCCATTCCGTTGTAGTGGAGCTGATTACTAGTCATATCGGATACAAGTCAAGTTACAACAGTAAACTTTAGTTATAGTTGTCTATGATCGAGAACTGTGCTCCAAGTCGTCCATAACCGCGGACACGGCTTTTCGAAAAGATTTAACCCTGCAGGGGTGCACCAAAGTATCCACACGCACTTCGACCCTTTTTGCCAGATCAGTTAACATACACCCATCGGTATGTCGGCGGGGCCTAAGTCATGACGTTTCCCAGACCCAAAGCAAGTACATGGGGGCCACCCCACTAAGCTACCCGCAACGAAGTCGGCCGGTCTCCGAGACGGACTCAGGGTTTGTGTAGACGGCTGTAAACGACTGGGAACCCGAAAATGAGACTGGGCTTGTCGATACAGCGAAAACACTCCGCTTACCTAAAGACAGGTGCGATGCCGCACAATTTAAATTAAGCAGTAAAGCATGGCATAAGTACAGGATAGTAATAAAGCCCCAAACTACTTGTGGCCCCCGGTACAATACTTTGAAATCAGGTACTAATCGATGGGGGTGCCCATACACCCCACCTGTGGTTAGCGCGCTCGATCTCGGAACAGGTGTCAAGAACTCGGGGTCCTACGGGACACAAGTGGACGGTTAACAACCAAATAACATCTATTGCCCACCTGTGCCTCTGCATTATTTACCTACTTCAATTTTAGTTATTAAACAGTATTTAAATCCATGATGCTCTCCAACATTAAACATGCGGCAACACTCCAACAACTGTGGTACTTGATGACACGCAACAACACTCGAGCAAGCGACTACGACGCGCAAGTCCAACTATCTACCAAACAACAGGTAATAGGATGTGTCCAAGGCAATATAAGGCTGCAAGGGATATCACGGGCACGAAAACTAGAGCATCGCAACACAGATAGCAATAGATCAACAGGAGGGAATAAATACTATAAAGCAAGATAGGTAGAAAGGGGGAGATGCTCGCCTGAAAACATCGTTGAAGGTTCAACCGAAGATCGGGTCGACACTCGCATCAACTCAACGGCCTAATCCGTGAAGAAGCAAAGCACTAGAATAAACACCGGGTGCAATATTTAATACTACGGCAGAAGATCGGGCATGATGCATGTATGATGTATGACATAGCAAAGGTGCGGTGCGATTAGGCAAGATCAAGCGGAACCGGGGTCCCGACAAATATTTAGGTGGTCCATGTTGTTTAGCTACCCTGCATTTTAAATGTTGTCTTAACATGGCAAAAGATAGCACCGGTTCGCTACACCAATTTAAATGGAGTCCGAAATAAGACAAAGATATCCCGCATATAGACTCCATATTTAATTATGAAGATGAATTGGCATAATTCCCCCAAACCACAGACAAGTATGCATGCATGAACAATTTAATATGCATCAGTTGATAATGTCATATTATAAAATAATGGGGTCTCGGATAGGGAATCACATTAGGGTTCGGCGAGCTTGGGCTCCGAGGGGTTCGGGGTCGGTCTCAGGGTTCGACGGGAGAATGGCTCGACGAGATCGGTCTCGGACAACGGAAGTCGATCTTGTCGCATCCGAGAAGAAGAACTTGGTTGGCGTCGGGGGCACATCGGATCCGCCCTGGTTGGTGCCGATATTGTCGTCACGAAGATCTTGTCGGGTCCTCGTATTGGTTCGGTCTTGGCGTTCGGGAAGAAGAACTTGGCGTGCGACGTCGTCGGCATCGGTGCGGGAAGGAGGTCTCGTCGTTCTGTGTCGGTGATCTTGGCATCCGGGTTCTCGACGAACTTGGCGTCCGGGAAGGAGTACTTGTCGCTCCGGGGTCTCGCTGTCCTCGGATCCGAGAGGAAGAACTTGTCGTGCCGGGTTCGGTCTTCGGGGTCCGGTAGGATCAGCCTTCGAGATCCGTGGAGACCTTGGGGATTTCGGCAACATTAGGTCTTGTGTTTCCTCTCATCGAGGTACATGTCGTCGAATCCATGAGATCTAGATGTCCTTTTTGTTTGCTGGAGTCCCTCGGATAGTACTACATTAGTACATCCACCACATGGAAAAACCACTCACGGTCTCTGCAGGATGTGGCAAACAGGAGCATTTCCAGCACGCCGGTTGCAGGTCAGGGCCACACGCAGGAAGCGGCCAAGGACCGAAGCAGAGAGGTTCACAGGAGGTGCGTGGCGCCATGGCTTGCATGGAGTGGTGCTGCCAGCGGTAGAGTTCGCATGACGAAGCATGATGGCGAGGTCGGACCGATCCGGGCGTGGAGGCGGAGGAGCTCCGGGACGGCGACCAACGGGGCAACGAGGGCGGGAAGGCCACTGCAGGGAGAGGAAGGCGCAGAGGAGGCACGGCCGGACGCGGGGTAGAGAGCAGGAGATCAGGCCCGACGGGGACGGGGAGGGCCTCCTAGCGGAGGAGGGCCTGTTGGCGCTGCAGGCTCGCCACGGCTGCGAGGGGACGGACCACGACGGGGAGGAGCCTGGCGATGGAGAGGGGCCCTGGCGGATGGCGGCGGCTTGCATCGAGGTGGAGCAGAGGACCGGCGAGGTCGATAGGGGCCAGCGCGAAGCTTCGGACCGCGGGGCAGAGGTGAGAGGGCGGGGACGCGTTGGGGATGAGGGCGAGAGGGGGACGCCGAGGCGATGGCGCCACGGCCTGGGCGAGCTCGGGCAGCGGCGTCGAGTGCTAAGGGAGGCCGATGCGCCATGGGGAGCAGGTGGACGGCGGCGGGGATGCGGCGCTCAGCGAGGGGAGGATCGAGGCGAGGCCACAACGGCCAGAGGTGGTGAGGCGCACGCACGGCGGCGCTGCATCGAGCGAGGAGGGAGAGGTGCGAGGGGAGAGAGGGGGTGCGGGTAGAGGCCTCGCGAGGGAGACGGGGTGGGACCAGGCAGAGGAGTGGGTCGCGAGTGGACTAGGAGCGAGAGAGGGGATTCGAGAGGGGGGTGGGTCCACGCGGGACGGACGGGTGTGGGTCGTGTGGTGTGGAGCCAGGGGTGGCGGCGGCAGGATGGGGTGAGAGGAAGGATTAGGTCTAGGGTTGAGGTTTGACTAGATTAGGGTTTGTGGTTGGTCTAGGTTTTTTCTAGTTTTGGGTAGTAGCTTGCGCCGGTGGGCCCTTGGGGCTGGCCGGTGTGACCTCCCGATACAAAAATATTTTATTATTTTTATAAAACAAAACATTTTGAAATATAGTTTTAGATAAATACAAGATCCAGAAAAGACCGAGGTTTCGTATTTGAATAAAGAGAGGGACATTTGTAGAAAATGAAATAGGGCTTTTAGTAAAATAGTTTTCGACTAATATATGCATGTTGATGTCATGACGATGCACAAAGATAAGACACGCGATTTTCTAGGAGTGGTTTTACCCGGGGTGCTACATTCCATGAACAAGAGACCGTTGTTTTCTCCCTAGTAGCAACAACACATCTACAACCGAAGTGATTATTGTCACTTCCCTTGGAAACTAGAGGCATGAACCCACTATCGAGCATAAATACCCCCTCTTGGAGTCACTAGCAACTACTTGGCCAAGATAACCACTAGCAACGGAGAGCATGCAATATCACAAACAACACAGACATGATAGAATCATAAAGACAAAACCATTAATCAAACCAACATAATAATCTCAATATCCATCGGATCCCCGCAAACACAACATGCATGATTACAAATAGATTAGATCTCGATCATGAATGGAGCTCACAAGATCTATACATGAAAGCACAAAGGAGGAGATACAACCATCTAGCTACTACATGGACCCATAGTCCAAGGTGGAACTACTCACACATCATACCGGAGAGAAGGCCTCCGGGATGATCTCCCCTCCGGCAGGGTGCCGGGAAGAGCTTTAGATCCCCCCGATCTAGGGATGATGGTGGCGGCGGCTACAAACGGTTTCGTGGATTTCTGATTGGGTACCCAGGGTTTCTGCATTGGGGGCCTAATATAGGCGAAGGGGGAGGTGAACTCGGGCGACCAAACCCTAGCCGGCGTGGGTGGGGCCCACCAGCGCACTGGGGGGTCGCCCCTCGGCCGGCCTTGGGCTCTCCTGGACTTCTTGTTCCCCATGGAAAGTAATTGACTTTTCCTTCGTCCGTCAATTCCGAGAATATTTCTTTACTAACTTTTCAAACAAAAACAGCAGAAAACAGTATCCGCATCGCTTTGCAACTTGTTAATAGGTTAGTACTAGAAAACATGTAAAAAGCACCTCAAAGTGTGGACAAGTAAAGCAAAGTAGATACTAAACAAGCATGGAGCATCAAAAATTATAGATACGTTTCCAATGTATCAGCATCCCCAAGCTTAACTCCTGCTCGTCCTCGAGTAGGTAAGTGATAAACAGAATAATTTTTGAGGTGACATGCACCCTCACAATAAAGATCCAACCATTTGCAAGCATTGAAAGCTGGGATCAAAGAACTCTAAACATGTGCATGAACTATGGAGTTCTAACAATAGGACATAGTAACTATGCATGCACCATGACAAGATACAAACAAAGATCATGAATAACATGCATTGAAAAACGTTTGTTTGTTTCACATGCAGAAAACATAGCACAGTGGTAATCAGCTTGTCCCTCATAGAGTAGCAATATAGTGCATATGACACCTGCAAAGTTTACAAGGGTGACTAGAAACAAATAGCACAATAGCAAGCAATAACACAATATGCATCAATTAATAAGCTTTGGAACACTGCACACAGAATGACAACTATGCTCTCTTAATGGTGCCTAAAGGTAGAAGGTGGAGACTCAATAGTGGTGGAAGAAAGGCCTTTTTATAAAGGAAGCTGGGATTACAAGTTTCAAAAAGAGCTTCCAAAAATTATGGTACTTGTTAGCTTTCATCCCTCATTTCCCCTATCATAGGCATCTTGAAGTGGTTAAGGTTAAAGTGGCAAAGCTGGAGTATATGCTTGACGAAGTATAAGTTGGCAGTCTCATGCCCCTTAATACGAGGGCCACACCTCATGCATACTCAACTTTGGGTCCAGGTAAGTTCTTGTCATTGTAAGTATTTCCATATCATTGAGAACCGCCAACGGGGTACCCCTTGCACATGGTACAAGAGCTTTCCCATAACCAAAATGACAAGGCAAGCAGACAATGAGTATCTTAGCAATCTTTTTATTTACCATGTGCATAGCTTTTTATTGAGGATGCTTCATAGATAGCTCATTATGGTGATGTTGCAAGTTTCCACCATGATTAGGCATGGCTTAGGCTAGCGGCCCAGGCATTTCTCTAACACAGAATACAAACTCCATTGACTTACAAGTCCCCTATTTATTTCACACCGGTGACATCCATAGACAAAATAACATGATATCAACTGAGTATAATAAGGTACAAGTGCAATGTTGAAAACGTTCCCCTTGACAGCACGGTTCTGCTAATTCCATGTTATAAGTGCAAGCATATACAACAAAGTTGTCACAATGCTTCAAGTTTATTAGGGGCAAAGAATAAAATGTGCCATCAAGTTCGTGAGGGCTTTAGTCACTAAGTTTTCACATAACAAAATAGATTTTAATTGGAAGATAGTTGAAAACAAGAATATACTTGGAATGGTGTAACACACCATGCATAGGAGTTTATAGTGGAAACTTTGGAATAACTTGGTTTCTTGGGAGTTGGAGGCATGAGTAGAACTTACTCATACAAGTGGAGGCTAGCAAAAGACTGGGAGCAACCAACTAAGAGAGCAATAATGGCCAAAATCATGCAATGCAACAAAGCAAACTAATCAAAGCAAAGAGTGGTACTACAAGTCAAGGACTAAATGATCATTGAGACTAATGGTGACTCGTGAGAGTCATAACATGGTGTAAGCATGTGCCAAGTCAACCCAAGCAAAACATCAAAGGAGAAAACCACAATACTATGCTTTTGCATGATAAAACAACACATAATTTCTTCAAGGCACACTAAGCAATCCCAATTGTTTGGAACAAGACATGCTACAACAATAATCACTAAGCATAAGGTCAAAACAACACCTAGCATGTCATGCTAAAGTCTAAGTCACAATCAATGCAAGCTCCTCTTGCACTTCAAGCAAGAACTTACTACTCCTTTCCATACACCAAGCAACCTTATTTTCAAAACAACACAGTGAGAACGGGGGTCCAAACTACTAAAGCAAACTAAACAAACGAAGCAAAGCAAACAAAAACTAAGATGCTCCAAGAACAACACAACTGTGCATGAAACAATAAAAGTGAAGTGTCTAGACAGACCTGAGCTTTTTAATGATGAAGGGGATGCCTTGGGCATCTCCAAGCTTTGACGCTTGTAACTCTTGGATATTTCTTGGGGTGACACCATGGTGGCATCCCCAAGCTTGAGATTTTTTCCATTCTTTGTCTCATTGCATCATTCTCTCTCTACACCTGAAATTTTTCCTTCATACAAAACTTCACACAATCTTCATTAGCAACATTAGTTTATACAAAAGATATTAGACCACTGGAAAAGCTTTGGAACAACAAGGATTTTCACTAATAACACAAGCTACTGTAGTAACTCCTTCAAAAAGCTCAATTTACCTCAAGAGAGCTCAAAAAGGAATCAATAAGAAGCAAATGCAAATAATGGCAGAAATCTATCAAAACAGACCAACAGGTAGAAACCGATGTTGTCGAACATCTTATGTTGCTCAAATCAAAAAGTGTTGAACTAACTAAAGTTAGCTAACATACTGGGGGATTTATTCGTAAATTTTGAGCTCAATACAAGTTACATAGCCTCCTCACGAGTTTTTTTGGTGGAGGACAAAAATCTGTTTCGAGACAGCAACTCCCCAAATCTTACTTCCCTCTCATTAGAGGTCATTCTTGGCACAAAAAGCAAACAAAAAGGATAAGTATAGGTTATTACAGATGTAATAACTTTCAAGACTCAAGGAAACTCTTGGGTTATCTCCGAACAAGTACTTTTCTTTAACGCCTTTAAGTTAGGCACAAGAAGCAAGAAGAATCAAGTATTTTCAAATGAAGAAGCATTAAGATCCATACTTTCAAATTCTTCAACTATGAAAGGTATCTCATCCAAATGGGTCTTCGAGGATCCCTTCTCATCTCTCTTTGGTCTACTACCTTCATCAAAAAGATTTTCAGGAGCAATCCAATCAAAATTCTTTTTAAAGGCTTCATGCATTCCAACAAGCTTAAAGGGTATGGGTATATTGAATTCCACTCTAGGCTTAGTTTTATCAGAAATACCCACAACATCTACACTTGAGCCTAGCATATTAAAACGCTCAAAGACCTTTTTGGCTTCCCTAGCAACATCATGGAATTATTTTGATAAAGTTTCAAGGATGAATTCCTTTTTTCAGCATTCTTCTCTTATTTTAGTTTTAGGAATAAAAATTGTATGAAGGGGTTAAGACTAACAAACCTAGCCTCAAACATATGAACTAAAGAAGTTGCAGCAATCTCATAATTATGAGCAAGCTCTGCTATAGATTTATCCTCAATATCCTCATGCTTGCTAACATAATTAAAGAATTCATCAATATTATATTTCCCAATTATGGAGCCACTACCTATTGCAAGGTCTTTCTGGTTGAACTTGGGGAGCAACATGGTGAGCTAGAGCAAAGTGGCAACTAGAGCAGGGACTAATTTTTTTTGTGTTTTTGAATAAAGCAAGCAAACCAAACTAGACTATTTTTTTGGGTTTTTCTGGAAGAGGCAAACAAAACCAAACAAAGAAACAAAGCAAACTAAAAACAAAGTAAAGAGAAAGGAAGTGAAGGACTCTCCTAGTGAAGACGTCCTTAGACTCCCCGCCAACAGCGCCACAAAAACTTGTTGATGACTCCTTGGTGGCGCTAGAGAACTTGGTGCTTGATGTGGAGTCTTGTTAGGAACCCCAAGAGCAAGGTGTGAAGAGTACAACATCAAGTCTTCCCTCAGTTGAGACCGAGGTTATCGAACCAGAAGGAGGAAGGAAACGTCACACAGGTGTTGCAAAACAGCGAGACTGCAACACAAACTCAAGATTTTGCCCCAACGAATCAGTGAGGTTGTCAAGCTCACCGGTTTGCTATAACAAAGGATTAAACGTATGGTGTGGAAGGCAATGGTTTGCGGCAAGTAAACAAGTAATAGTGGAAGATGTATCAATGGTAAAGATTGGACCGGGGTCCATAGTTCACTAGAGGTGCTCTCCTTAAATAAACAACATGGCATGAAGGGTAAACAAATTACAACGGGGCAATTGACAGGAACTGAGCAAGGCATAACAATGCAATTACTAGTCAGAAAGATCCTATGAGGTTGATTGGGCAATACAACAAGATACATAGACCGCCATCCAACTGCATCTATGACTAGAAGTCCACCTTCAGGTTATCATCCGACCCCCCTCCAGTATTAAGTTGCAAGGAATAGACATCTTCTTTAAGCAAAGTGTGTAAGGTAAACAGTCCACATGTTCCATGAACAAGAGACCGTTGTTTTCTCCCTAGTAGCAACAGGACATCTACAAGAAGAGATTATTGTCACTTCCCTTGGAAACTAGAGGCATGAACCCACTATCGAGCATAAATACCCCCTCTTGGAGTCACTAGCAACTACTTGGCCAAGATAACCACTAGCAACGGAGAGCATGCAAGACCACAAACAACACAGACATGATAGAATCATAAAGACAAAACCATTAATCAAACCAACATAATAATCTCAATATCCATCGGATCCCCGCAAACACAACATGCATGATTACAAATAGATTAGATCTTGATCATGAATGGAGCTCACAAGATCTATACATGAAAGCACAAAGGAGGAGATACAACCATCTAGCTACTACATGGACCCATAGTCCAAGGTGGAACTACTCACGCATCATACCGAAGAGAAGGCCTCCGGGGTGATCTCCCCTCCGACAGGGTGCCGGGAAGAGCTTGAGATCCCCCCGATCTAGGGACGATGGTGGCGGCGGCTACAGACGGTTTCGTGGATTTCTGATTGGGTACCCATGGTTTATGCATCGGTGGCTTCTTATAGGCGAAGGGGGAGACCGAGGTGGACTCCAGGGCGACCAAACCCTAGCCAGGCGTGGGGTGGGGACCACCCGCGCCTAGGGGGGGGGGGTCTGGCCCCTCTGGCCGGCCCCTTGGGCTCTCCTTTGGACTTCTTGTTCCCCACGGAAAGTAATTGACTCTTTCCTTCGTCCCGTCCAATTCCGAGAATATTTCTTTACTAACTTTTATGAAACCAAAAACAGCAGAAAATAGGCATCTGGCACTGTTGCAACTTGTTAATAGGTTAGTACTAGAAAAAATGTAAAAAGCACCTCAAAGTGTGGACAAGTAAATCAAAGTAGATACTAAACAAGCATGGAGCATCAAAAATTATAGATACGTTTCCAACATATCATTTTTCTATCACATAATTCAACCAATGATATGATCACATTGTCAATTGGCATAAATGCCCATGATCTCGAAACCCTCGTTCATCTATTTGACCAAAGAGCTAGTTCGCTAGAGGTAACTAGGGACACAGTTTGTTTACATACCACATGTGTATTAACGTTTCATATTAACATAGTTATGGCACGTCATGAAACGTATTATGAATATACAAGAGATACATCAAATAAAAACACTTTATTATTCTCCTTTAGTCGCATCCTATGGATCGTGGGCGTAAACAGTGGAGGGGGTCCGCCTCTGAGGACCTCTGGCGAAGGAGGCTTGGAGGTAGTGTTGGCAGACCGCTAGTTGCCCCCACCGGACTTGTCCATACCAAGCTCGTGGGACACATCCTCCCTTTTGCAAAGTGTGCGGCGCCATTGCAAAGAAGCTCCTAGAGTGTGGTTGTGGGCCTGGCGTCGGGAATGTCACATTGCCTCACCTTGCAAGGCGTGTTGCCCGGAGTGCGACATCAGCGTGTGTGTAGGCATCCAACGCCCTCCCGGCCCAAATTTCCAATTCCACCCATGGCCATAAAGGGGGTAAACTAGTGATGACGGAGTCAGGGAAGGTTGATGAACGCTTGTGCCCCGTACCTGTTGATGCCCTCGATCTGGATTACAGATGTTGTGTAGCTTGTTTTTAACCTAGAAGACCAAGGTTTATCGAGCCTTGGGAAGAATTTTCTTGGTGTAAGATTATGGCAAATAAGACCTTGAGAACTTGTAGTATCTTTGTTTAACAGACCTTTCACTTTTACTTATTTTTGTTTGTATCGTTCGATGGATATAGGCCAGGGATAAGCATTCACCTGCAACTATGCACACATATGGAATCGAGTAAATGATAATAAACTTGTTCATGAGTTGGGATCTATATTAGATAAAAGTTGTGGACGGTACATCCGTAACTACTATAGTATTTTCTAGCCACATCTAGTATAGACTTTTGTCCAAACACTAGACCACGGTTACTAAGTAAAATAGAACAAAGCTTATGATCTATGATGTTAGAGTTACTCCCAAAGTGGATCTCTAAACAACTAATGTACTCCCCCTTGATTCCACTGGGATTCATGAGTTGAATCCGATTACCATTCATCTCATCTTAGTACCTATATAATGTTGGAATTATGCCCCAGAGGCAATAATAAAGATGTTATTATTATAATTCTTGTTCATGATAAAGTTTATATTCCATGCTAGAATTGTATTAATCGGAAACTTTAATACTTGTGTGGTTTGTGAACAACACCGTGTCCCTAGTACGCCTCTATGGACTAGCTCAATGATCAATGATGGTTAAGGTTTCCTAACCATAGACATGAGTTGTCAATTGATAATGAGATCATATCATTGGAGAATGATATAATGGACAGACCCAAACTAAGCAAAGAAATTAGATCGTGTCATCGTGTTCGTCTTTGCGAAGCTTTTCCTATGTCAAATATTGTATTCCTTAGACCATGAGATAATACAACTCCCTGGTATCGGAAGAAAGCTTTGACATCAAACGTCATCCTATGAGAGGGTGATCATAAAGGTGTCTCTCAGGTGATCGGAAAGTATCTGTTGGGTTGTATGTATCGAGATGGGATTTGTCCCTCCCAAGTCGGAGAGATATACTTCGGGCCCACTCGGTAATCGATATCAACACCACTTGCAAGCATGTGGTTAAGGAGTTAATCACAAAGTGATATCGGATTACGGAACGAGTAAAGTACTTGCTGTGAACGAGATTGAACTAGGTATGACGGTACCGACGATCGAATCTCGGGCAAGTAAAATATCGCGAGACGAAGGGAATATATATATGGGATTGATTGAATCCTGGCGTCATGGTTCATCTGATATGATCATCGATGAATGTGTGGGAGTCAATATGGGTGCCTGACCCTGCTTTTGATTATTGATAGAAGATCATGTCGCATATTCTCGAACCATAGGTCACACATAACGTGTCTTGGCTAGGATAGATTGGATAATTGGTTTATGAATTTTTGTTTGGAGTCTCGGATGGGATCCGGACATCACGAAGGTTCGGAATGGTCGGAGAATAAGATTCATATAAGGCAATGCAGTTTTGGAGTTGAATTGTTCCAGGTTAATCGGTATTGTCGGAAGCTTCTAGAACCTTCCGGAAGGGACCAATGTGGCCCCACCTTCCGGGAGGGGCATGGGCCTATGAGGAGTGTCCTGGCCGCATTGGGCCAGGGGGCACAAGGCCCCATAGGGCCCAGCCGATCCTAGAGAGTTTAAATCGTTTAAACTAGAGATAGGGTTTCTAGAAGAGGGGAGAGTCCATGCCCCCCACTCCTTATACTTTGGGCTTGGGGGAGGGGCTAGGGCTGCGCCCCCCTCTATATAAAGAGGGGTGGGGGCGCACCAACCCCCCACACCTTCCCCTCCAACCCTAGCCGCCCTGCTGCCCTTCCTCTCTCCCTCCAGCTTGTAGTGAAGCCTGTGAAAAATTCTCCACCATATACATCACGCCGTGTTGTAGATCCAATCTATCTCTCCACCATACTTGCTGGTCCGAGGAAGGAGGATACGTCGAGGTCTTTGCGTGTGCATCTCACGGAGGCACCGCCACTTGTGGTGCTAGATCGGATCGGATCGAGGAGGAGAAGCGAGTGCGACTACATCACCCACGTTAAACGAGCGTTCATCTTGAATCTTCAAGGGTATGAAGATCTAATCCAATCTCTCTCGTTGTTTGCATCTCCTAGATTAGATCTTGGCTTTCCCTCTGTTCGCTCCGTAGAAAATTTTGATTTACTATGCCGCGAAACCCTTCATATAAATCATTGGGGTATTGGATACCTAAAAATTCCTTGGATTGAGGTAAGACACAAGAATACAAAGGATGAATCCAGTATCAAAATCACAACACAATTCTCCATGTTAGAGGATGCACATACTGTTGCGAGGCTATGCCTGAGCCTGCGGCCCGGGAGGACTAATCACTCATGATTAGATCAACAATCATAAACATTATATAGAAATTCTTGAGACAAATACCAAGTAGTGTTACAATGTCGTCAATCATGATGAGATCAACATTACAAGTAGAGGGCTATGTCTATGGTGGGGAAATGGAGATGGAGAGGAGGGATGAATATGGTGGAGACTCTATGGTGGACCTCCTCTCCTCATATGATAATGGATTCACATATGATGTGCTACGATGTTGCGTTAGGGATTCTGCTGGCTTTGATCCGAATTATATATACATGTATTTATAAAAGTTGCTAGGTTTGACCAGGCGAAGGCGGCGACACTTGGTACGGACGGGACATACATACGGGCCCTTCCCGTACCAGCTCTCGTCAAAGGTATTGGGCACCTCCTTCTTGGACTCTTTCACTTAGGAAATTATCAACTCGTAGTTCTTCATTAATTATCCTAGATTTTTCCATAAAAGTGTCCATTTATGCAAGGAGAAACACCCAAGAGAGGATTTGCACATATATGCAACAATTAGTCATAAGTGGCAAGGTTAGAGAGATATTTCATCAATTACTTGACTAACATGAGGTTTAAATATAGGGGAAAATGGTTTTATTTTACAACCATCAACTTCCCCAAGATTAAACCTTGATCGTCATCGAGAAAGAAAATAAAAATCATAAGGAACTCAACATTTAAACTAAAACAACCAGAAACCGAGTTCACTTACAATTAGTATCCTTGTGCACCCACCACTTCTTCAATCTGAAAGCTTATCATAGAAAGAGTAGGGGCTAGAATATCATATAGGCTTTGTTAAGTCAAGAGAACCACAGTAAAGATTTCATCAACATGAACAACTAGATTAATAAACAGTTATTCCAGTTCCCCTAGTTAACTCTCAGCTTTCCAAGGAACACTAGAAGATTCATATTAACAATTAAGGGTGGGACATCATTTTAAAAGAAGCATAACATTGGAGTGTCTGATTGTAGAACACCCACATCAATAAATCTAGAATATCAAACACTTCATTTATATTCTTTGTCTTTCTAGAACTTTAGTTCTTTATTAACAAGAGCATGCCTAAGCTTAGTGAGTTCAGTCTGATTGTGTAGGCTAGGATGGACACTCCTGACCACCACCAATTATCTTTGGTTTTAATAATGATTTCTCGTAGCGAGTTAGAGGGGTATCCCAACTTTTGCTTGCAATCAATTCCCATGAGTATGCCAATACTTTTACCAATTATAGCATTGCTGCTACGAATGTTTAATCGACTCATAGCTGATATCCAAGAGTTTCCTCTATGCGGATCATTCGTAGGCCGACAAAGTTGTTAGCATACCATGGAGTGTGATAGTGTTGCATACATTCATAAAGCTATATCATACTTTAATTTACATGTAAAATTTTGGAATGCATCTCGATCACTTCTAAATATTCATTCCTTCAAACAAAATCCTTTCAAGAGTGTCATCAAGTCTATCATTATAACTATGAGGTTGAGTATGTTCAAGGGTAAACTCTTAACACTATTAAACATCGCCCAAGTCATATTTAGAGTCTTTCTCTTGTTCTTTTTGTTCGACAAAATTATTTCCAAGGCATGACTCATTTTACTACAAGAACTAGAGTAGAAGCTTACTTATGTAAAGATTCATGCAAACAAAAGATTTACTCTAACTATTAAGACTTTCTTCCACTAGCATAACATCTCAACAATACTACTAACTAGCATAGACATTTCAAACTTCAAAAGTGGGAGTCATAAGACAAACCTCTCGTTCCTGACTTCACTATTCTCTTCCATATGATGTTTTCCTTCAAAACTTGAAGCAAATCAATCTATTCCAAATATTGAAGCAATGTACGCAAATATATCCGCTTTCAAGAGCAAAGGTAAAATGAAAAATATTTATGTGCTTTTGAGGATTGGGATAGAGAGAATAGAAATTAGCGACAAAGCTCGACTTCAAACTAAAAGCAAATAAAAATGGAAACAAAAATAAAAGTGTTGGAGCAAGTCCAACACGAGGGTTTCAAAGATCGGATGGAGATATAGTAAAACCTCATTCTTATATAAATAAATGCCACTTGCAAATCTTGGGAAGACTTCCCCAAGTTTAGGATTTTGCAAGCCCTCTTGTAGTTTATTGTGGCAGCAACTCATATCACTCCAAGTTCCATTGGTTGCTCCAATGGGCAAAGTGGTACGACATGTTTTGAGTGGTGTCACAGAGGTTGATGGCGAGGTTGTTCATGTTGTCGATGGTACCTCCGAGTGCATAGATGTCGTCATACGTGATGTAGATGTCGTGTGGCTGTTGTTCTTGTTTGTGTCCTTCTTATTCTACTTCATCATCCTATTCTAGCACCTCCACGGGGTCGATTTTGTTCAACCTGCAGATCATAATGCAGACATCCATCCTATATAGAGAATAGATATTGAGGTACAAGAGCATGGTATGAGTGCCCATCTCCTGGTATGTGACCATACCATAAGCATTAAGAGTACGAAAACAAGATATCGCTCACCTACCAAGGGTTGTAGATTACTGATAGCTCCAAATTATGACACTTTTTACCGAGAGCGGGGTATAGGCGCCCATCTCTCGGTATGTGAACAAAGAAACAATTACGCCTTCTCTTGACCATGCCACAAACATTAAGAGTACGAAAACCAAGATGACACTCACCTACCAATGGTTGTAGTTTACCGATATCTCCAAATTATGACACTTTTTATCGAGGATTTTCCATTGGTTTTCATTTGGTTTCGTTGATTTTTATATTTCAACTAACACTAATATCGCGAGTTAGCGAAACCTTGTAGTTTTATGTGAGTTTCAGATTCTGTCACTTTTGAAAGGATCTAAGGCCATTTATGGGTAGATTGGGATAAAACAAGAAAACATATAATTGAAGGCCTCTTGATTTGAGCCTCTAGAAGTATTAACGAGCATCAGTACGGCAGCTATCGAGCCGTGAAAAAGATTCGACAAAAGACAGAAACAAATCCACTATTGGTTTTATGTCAAGCAATACGTAGAGTAACTCCCAATATAGGAGTAAAAACAAGATGTAATAAAAAAGGATCGACGCTGAAAGTTCCGATTGAAATAGGATCTAAACAAGGAAGAGCACTTGCTTGATCATTATAAGCACTTTTCATAAAGGAGGCAACAACGAAAAAAACGTAGACGCCACCATTCATTCCAGAATAGAGGAAGAAGAGATCATGAGGAGAAGAATAATTCCATCGATCATCTCCAAGATATTTAGCCTTTAGATCATAACTCCTCCATAATCCCCCTTGCACTAGATTGAGAGAGAGAGACATTCATATTAGTAATATTAGGGTCTGATACTCTATTCACACTCTGCTTTGTATTGGATTCAATCTTCCCTTTATTGTGGCTTGCTACGGTAATATCAATAACGCTAGAATGTTTCCGCCCAAACTGCTATCCGTGTTGCTCCGATCCTTTTCCGCCATGGGATATCGACGATCAACGGCTGAAAACCATCCACCGGACCCGAAATTTCACTCCAACCCGCGTCTGGTGCTCTTTCACGTCCGGTTTTGACCATGAATCACGATCTGAGTCGCTAACGAGTGGACCTCACAGTGAAACAAACCCATATGTCGCAGACTCTGGATCGAGCCGATGCACACCCAGAAATGCAAAAATTCCTAGACTACCCTCCCACTTGGGCTGATTCCGTATAGAGCCATGCACCCGTAGTCAGCGTACGGGGGTAGAGTTTTGCTCTATGGAAGGCGTTTCAGGCGAGACACGCATCGACATCTGCGGAGAGACATGCTAGAGCTGACGTGGCGCCATTGTCCGGTGTTGGCCGCATTTTTCCGCGGTCATGGGGCTCGTCGTAAGCCTATGTGGCGCCATAGGACCATGCTAGCCGTGGTATCTCGTGGGCGTGGGTCCTGTCCAGAGACAATGTGGCGCCGTAAACCCTATGTGGACTCTTTTTGTGTGGATGCGGGGCCTTTCTAGAGCCGACGTGGCAACCTAGACCCTGGATGACCAGTCGTGGTACCGACGCAGTTTGTCGCGGTAGTGGGTCTGTCCTAAGCCAGTGTGGCGTAGTGGACCCTTGACGGCCGCAATTTCTCGTGGACGTCTATGACGTTCAAAACCGACGTGGCTTCGTAAACCCTATCCAGAAGCGGTTGTCACGGACATTGGGCCTGTACAGATACGATGTGGCGACCTAGAACCTAAACAGCCGCGTGTTCTTGTGGTTCAAAGCCATGTGGCTTCATGAACTCTATCCGGAAGCAGTTTTCCATGGACGTGGGGCCCGTACAGAGACTATGTGATGACCTAGAAGCTGTATAGTTCTCGCGGCCTAGATATGAGCTGGTAGCTTCCCGCATTTTAAAATAGATACTATATTCGTCTCTAATTGGCTTAGTGCTAGAGCCTATGGACGTGCGCGGTTTCTCGCACGATATGTGTAGTGGGTCCCTGCCTCGTGTCTCTGGCCTGCGCGCATGTACGTAAATCCGACACTAGGTTATGATAGCATACGTTGTACTACGCGCATCGTCCGGGTTATGACACTCCTCGCATGTCATCGCGTATATATGCTCCGCAACATCGCTCTCTCTCCCTAGGCCATAAACATCGCTGAGCCTACCATCCTCTTCTACTGTTGCTGCAGACGGCGAGGATCGCCGAACGTGTAAGAATCATCTTCGTCTTACACACAGGGTACATTTTACGGTATTTATTTTGCTTATGTCCTGATCTTTCGTTTGTTGTCTATGACCTGCTTTTGTGTTTTCAGATGCACGACAAATATGTTGTTTGGAAGTAGGCTCCTCGGTGTCGGGTACGTATTTCTTTTTATATCATGTTGTATTTGTCTCCCTGAATTGCGTATTTTTCAGTGTTTGCATGGCTAATTTTTCCTTGGTTTTGTAGCTTTCAGCGGACGAGTCCACCTTTCTTTCCATTTTATCTTCTACTTGGTAAGTATCTTATATTTTTAGTTGATTCCTATGGTCTACATTACTTGTCATTTCCTAACTCGTGTTTGCTCTTTGCGTTGTTGTGTAGATTCTTCGTTTTCGACTCCTCGACCAAACATACTCCGACCGTGACACTTAGTTGGGTTCTCCGTGCATTTTTATCATGTCTTTCTTGAGCATAGGAATGTTAGGGAAAAGTACCACTTTTCCTGATCTTCCTTTCTGTAGCGTAGGAAGGTTAGAGGACACTAGCATTTTGCTCGAGCTTTTACTCCAGGAGGCGCATTGCTAAGACATCTTCACAACATCTCCCTATTGTGGCGTCGGCGAGCCATTTTCCTTTTTAAAAGGATGGGACAATGGAGCGCTGGATGATGGCGATATCACTGCAGTGGGCTCCTCATGCTTCGTCGGCATTCCACCATCGCATGGCCGAACATGGGAGGAAGACGACTCCTTAGAAGGAAGGGACAAAAGAGCGCTGGATGACGATGATATTGTAGGGGTTCGTAGCATGGACAACAAAAAATTTCTATCGCATGAACACACACAAGCCAAGATCTATCTACTAGATTGTAGCAACGAGTTGATAGAGTACTAACCCTCGAAGATTCAAAGCAGTTAACGAGAGCAGATTCTCGTGGGTGATGTAGTCGTTCACTTGCCGATCTCAAGATCGCATAGACGATCCTTTCGGCACCGTGTTCCGGCAGAGCTCCCGCAGTCGGTCACACATATGGTACTCGATGAAGACCTTTCTCTCCCTTTTTCCAACTGGGTAGTGGAGGTTGTATCTCTCTCCTTGTGATTCCGGCAGCACGATAGCGTGGTGTCGAAAGTAGAGGGGATATCCCGCAGGGCTTTGCCTAAGTCGGAGATGGTATGGTGGAGTAGAGGGATCCCCTGCGATCTAGGGTTTAGATGGACGAGGTTTACAGGTAGCTAGCAACTAGGGTTTAGCTAGTCGGTAGCAGTTTAGAGGAGATCTAGATTGGCCGTAACTAGAGGGGGGAGGCGGCCAACCTAGGGTTTCTTGTGTGTGCAAGGAGGGACGCCCTACCCCTCCTTTTATAGGTAGGGAGGGTCCAAGGATGAGGGAGTCCTCCCCCAACTCCATTTCATGTGGCCGGCGCAAGGGAGAGGGAGGAATCCTCCCTTAGGTAGGATTCCTTCCCTCCCTCCACTTGGAAATCATTGTCCGAGTTTGACTTTTTCAAACTGCCTTTTTGACTTTCAAACTAGAGTTTGATTTCTCTCTTCCAAGTGTCTAGCCAAGTGACCTAGGACATGATGCAACTATTCCACTTTGTCATGACACATCCATGTACCCTTCCCCTTCTGGATTGGTGAACCTTCTAGACCCTTCTAGAACATTTCGGTGAAAACACCGAAACCATTCCCAAACTCCGGAATTGGTCTTTCCTTATATGAATCTTATTCTCCGGACCATTCCGGATCTCCTCGTGATATCCCGAATCCCGTTCGAGACTCCAAACTACATTTGGTCTCTTTACTCACATTCCATATCTACTAAACAACATTGAATACTTAAGTATGTCTCCCTACGGTTCGTGAATTATGCAGACATGATCGAGAGTCTTCTCCGATCAATAACCAATAGAGGAATCTGTAAATTCATATGGCTCCCACATATTTCTATGATTACTTCGTGATCTAATGAACCATTTACATACGATACCAATTTCCTTTTGTCTCGTGATACTTTACTTATCCCAGGTTTGATCGTCGGTATCTCTGCATACCCAGTTCAACCTCGTTACTGATAAGTACTCTTTACTCATTCCTGTGATACGTGATCCCTTGTGATCCATTCACATGCTTGCAAGCCAATTGGATGACATTCCACCGAGAGGGCCCAGAGTATATCTATCAATCATATGGATGGACAAATCCCACTCTTGATCCATGTGCCTCAACACATACTTTTCGAACACTTAATGCCACCTTTATAACCACCCAGTTACAAAGCGGTGTTTGACGTCATCAAAGCATCCTTCCGGTGATGGTGATTAACACGATCTCATGGCCGAAGGATTTAGGAAAGCTTATAGCAAGTGAACTATTTAAATGACTTGATCTTATGCTACGCTTAACTATAGGAGTATGTCCATCACATCATTCTTCTAATGATATGACCTTGTTGTTAATAACATTTCAATGTTCATGATTAGGAAACCATGATCATATATTAACTAACAAGCTAGTTTAACAAGATGCTTTGCTAGGTACTCTTACATGTTTACATATCACACAAGTATTAATGTTTCCAGTTAATACAATTATAGTATGACATGTAAACATTTATCATAAGTATGAAGATATGATAATAGCCACTTTATAATTGCCTCTTGAGCATATCTCCAACAGTCTCCCACTTGCACTAGAGACAATAATCTAGTTTGAAATCTTTCTGTATTCAACACCTATGGCTTTCCGGTGTTGTATGTATACTATTGCTAGCGGTCAACTAATCTTTGGATTTGACACTTACAGGTCCATATGAAATTGCATGTCTTTGCGTCTCTACGCATCACTCATTCTCTAATGAGATGGCATCACATATATTTGGTCCTTTAGTGAGACCTTTAGTTCCTTGGGGTTAAAACATGTTGATAATATTGTCGTATAATATATATTCATAGTACTATCCCTCTGTGAACCACACCTAGTTTGATAACAAACTACTTGACACAAATACCCTCTTTTGCTGCTATAATAGCAGTCATATACTTAGCCTTTTCTTGTAGTTTCTGTCATAATGTCTTAACTTTGGAACTCATCAAAATCCATTATGGAAGTTACTTTCCATTATATTGTGCCACCCTTAGTTTAGATTGAGATAAACTTAATTTTTACTTTGTGACCAAACTAGTGTCACTATAGTACTTTTACAATGAACTAACCATCTATTTGTCACCTCTACAAAAAAAATTCTTAGTTCTTCCAAAAGATCATAAGAATATCTTTTCTGTCATCCAGTAATCATCTTATGAATCATTCTGGTATATGCTCATAACATTTAGAGTATAGGATATATCTGGATGCGTACATATCACAATATGATTAAAAATGCTCTTTGTGATTTCATTCATCAAGTATAAAAAATACTCGAATCTTTGTTTCACTTATCAAGTGTCGACACACTTGAATTTTGATTTAATCCTTTCTGTGTGGCAAGAACCTTTCTTGTCATTTCCATATTGAACTTATTCAATATCTCATCTATGTACTCTTGGCACAACCATATTAGTGCCTAAATCTATCCATATAGTCATTGATGCCTAATATTCGGGGTTTGCCTAGGTATTTCATCGAGATGAAATTCTTAATCTATGTCAATAAAAGATACATCATTTCCAATCAATAATATGTCTTCCACATAATGTATTAGAAATATGTCTTTGCGCTCCCACTTAATTTCTTGCAAATGCAAGCATCTTCATCATCTCCGATGAAATTAAACTCCTTTAACAATTGCATAATGGTGAAGATTCCAACTCCTTGATGCTTACTTGAACCATTGAGGTTTGCATATGCTTTTAGCATCATTTGAATTAACAAAACCCTTTCGACCGTGTTAAGTACACGTCCTAGGTAAGCATTCTATTAGAAGAACTTATTTCATTTACTTAACTACCACAAAACAAAATTATATGTAGTGGTTGCTACATTAATCCGTCTAGACTAAATATCACTATGAAAGATCAAATCATGTCATAGTCAACTGCTTGAACATTGTCATGAACTCTTTCCTGACACGTCGACTGTTTCATAGATGTGAAACATCCATGTCTATTTCTATATAGATCCAAACATGACTGTAAGGTCTTACACCTTACAGAGGTCTTTCAAGTTCAAATCTTGATTTCTCGTGTATGGAACTATCACGGATTATATGGCTTCAACCCAATTTGACGGAGTCAGGGCCCATCATCGCTTCTTTGCATATAGTCGGTTCATCATTGTCAAACAACAATGATTTTACCTTCAAATCCTAGTATCTGATTGTTTACCTAACCAACTTGGTTCAATATGAACTTAGACCTTTCATGACCACAACCTTTGAGACACATGATCCATGAGCATTGTTGTTGCCTCAGAAATGCTTTCTGGTGCTGTGCAACTTTGATCATATAGCTAAGGTTCTTTTAAACTTATCAAAGTTCTATTGTCCTCCCACTTAACTTTTCATGAAAAATTCCTTCTTTAAGAAACTTGACGTCCTAAGCGACAAACACTTTTTGTCCTTGGTGTTATGGATGAATACTTAACGGTTATTCGTAATAACATACAAAGATATGTTCATCTGACTTTGCTTGCAAAACATCTTACTTAAGCATAGCATACCAATGTTTAAGAAAGGACAACTTGGGTTTTATCCCAAACCATAATTTTATACTGTGTCATTTCAATGGATCATGATGGAGCTCTTTTCAGTGTAAAAGCAGTAGTCTCTAAAGCTTTAATCTTTTAAAATATAATGGCAGTTTTATAAATGACACATTTGATTTTACCATGGCAAAGAAGGTTTTATTACATATCTCGATTGCTCCATACTACTATGGTGTTTTCGGGAAACATAAATCTATGGAACGGTTCCTCAAATCTTTAGGTGTTTTGCTAAACTTGTAACTCAAATATCTTCCTTGATGATCCTATCATAAAATCTTTAATTTCTTCTTACAATGATTTTTCACTTCATCTTGAAAGTCTTCGAACTTTTCAAATGTTTCACACTTCATACTCATTAAGTAAATATTCATATATTCACTCAAATTTTCGGAGAAAGCATATGAAGTTGAAACCCATCATTCTAGAATACACATAATGGGCTTCATACATTTATATGCACAAGTTCCAATAAGTTAGTGATTCGTTCCCTTATGGCCTATAAACGTAGTTTTAATTATCTCTAGGAAAGTTTCACAAGCGTCATTTGATCAAAATCAAAAGACTCCAAAATTCCATCCACATGGAGTTTCTTCATGTTTCCTTTCCAACATAATTTAAACGACGATGTCATTTCCTAAGCTATCTTTCAATCAATTGTCTTTCAACATTTTTAGCACTAATTTTATGGATGTGATTTCTCCACCAAGACTTGTATATCATGCATCTTTCATGGAATACAGAAATTATTTGAACAACCTTTTGTTCTCATAATACCTGATAAAACAAATCTTGAAGGCAATCTTTGATGTCAACGATAAACACATCAGCACTTTATTTGTTCTTGATGAACATCATCACATATTCTTTTGCTAGTTACTTAGGCCATTGCAGTTCATGAATTGTGTTGTTTCATATGACGATTCACACCAACAAATTCAGTATCCTATACTTAAGAACCACACTGTTTAACAAGCAAAGAATATACACCTGAGCTAAACAATTCTAGTCTTTTCTGCCATATATTTTGAGATTCTCTTTCAGTATTTCCTTTTCCATTTAAAATAATCTATCAACATCAAAAGTGGCATCATACATATGACACATATTCCAAAGCGTGTATAGTCAAACACTAATATATTTGGACTTGCAATTTGAAGTAGATCACCATCATCAAATGTTTGGCGTTCTTTCAAAATCCATTCTTTAGTAACATTTTAGTGTAGTACACATTTTACCTACATCTTATATTCATCCTTGTCATGTCAATTTCCATGATCAAGCTATTTTATCTTATAACGATGAACCGCGAGTAAAATGTTGCTCTCCAAAACCTTTTGGAAGATTAGGACGACTAGTGTCTCTAACCTTTTGCCAATTCTCATCAAATATGTGAACATAAATTTTGTCATATTATACTCTCTCATGTTGCAACCAAAACATCATTTCAGATATTGCAATATCTTCCACACATGATGGTTTCTGAAACAACTATTTCAGCTCCTAGATAACCTTGATATTAAAACAATCTTTCGAATATAAAGAATCATGGAGACAAACATAATACTTATATGCTAACACTGGAATTGTTACTCTTGATTTAATACCAATTATTAAACTTGACGGAGTAACCGGAACTTACTAAAAGTTTGCAATAGGACTTTTAAACTTCAGATTAACACTTCAAAACAATACGATGCCAGTTTGTAAAGTAACTAACCAGAATTCTATAGTTCTATTATCTCAATTATAACTAAGCGCAAGGTGGTAAACGGATGCCAATGACTACAACAACTATGCAAATTGACTTTGATTTAATTTATGATAAATAGTTTTCAACTTTTAATCATATTGTTGTTGAACTCCCACTCAAAAAATATCCCTCACATTGTTTTAGTGATCACATGAACCAAATCCACTACACCAAGTCTGATCATCATGTGATGTAGTTTCAAAGGTGAATAATCATCATGTTCATCATATCATCTATATGACTCATGCTTTATATTTTGGTATTCTGTGTTCCGATACCATGTCTGTACATGCTAGGCTCGTTAAGATTAACCTTAGTTTCCACATGAGCAAATCTGGCTTGCTCCCGTTGTATGAACACATATAATCTAATACACCCGATCATCACGTGGTGCTTCAAAACCACGAGTATTAACAACGGTGTTTACTAAGGACGAACACTTTATTTACTTGATATTTTGTGAGAGGGATCATCTTATAATGCTACCGTCGTAATCTAAGCAATACAAGATGCATAAAAGGATTAACATCACATGCAATTCATTATATGTGATATGATATGGCCTTTCTTCTTGTGCTTCCGATCTCCATCTTCAAGCACGAACATGATCTCCATCTTCAAGCACGAACATGATCTCCATCATTACTGGCGTGGCGTCAAGGTCAATGACAACGCTCCATGGTTGTCGTCCACCAACATCAACTATTACAACTACTTTGAATAATAGACACATAGGTCTTAACGGAATTAAAAGACAACCATAAGGCTCCTGCCGGTTGCCGGCTTACAATAAGGTTCATTGCATACATCATATATAATCATAATCATGGCCATATCACATCACAGCACACCCCTGCAAAACAAAGCTAGACGCCTCTAATTTTCTTTGCATGTTTTATGTGGTTTGGGGATTTCGAATAAGTACTGTTCTAACTTACGAACAAAAACCACAACATTCGTGCAAGAACTATCAAGTGCCCGTTGTAAATTGAATCTTCACTATGATGGGAGAGACAGACACCCGCAAAGCCACTTATGCAATACAAGTTGGATGTCAAGCATGGAGAAAGTCTCATGAACGATGTCATGTAAGGTTAGCCCGGGCCGCTTCATCCCACCATCCCGCAAGATGCATAGTACACAAGAAGCAATTAATAATAAAAGCACCACAGCCCATAATGACCATTGTGTTCTACTCGTGTAACAAATCTGCATATAGATACGGCTCTGATACCATTGTAGGGGTTCGTAGCATGGAAAACAAAAAAATTATATCGCATGAAGACACACAAGCCAAGATCTATCTACTAGATTGTAGCAACAAGTTGATAGAGTACTAACCCTCGAAGATCCAAAGCGGTCAACGAGAGCATATTCTCGTGGGTGATGTAGTCATTCACTTGCCGATCTCAAGATCGCGTAGACGATCCTTCCGGCGCCGCGTTCCTGCAGTGCTCCTGCAGTCATTCACACGTACTATACTCGATGAAGACCTTCATATCCCTTGTTCCAGCAGGAAGTGGAGGTTGTAGATGTCTCCTCGCGATTCCGACAGCACGAAGGCGTGGTGTCGGAAGTAGAGGGGAGATCCTGCAGGGCTTCGCCTAAGTCAGAGCGGGTATGGTGCAGTAGAGGGAGCCCCAGCAATCTAGGGTTTATAGGTACAAGGTTTAGAGGTAGCTAGCAACTAGGTTTTAGCTATTCGGTAGCGGTTTAGAGGAGATCTAGATTGGCCGCAACTAGAGGGGGGCGGCAGCCAACCTAGGGTTTCTTGTGTGTGCAAGGAGGGGTCGCCATACCCCTCCTTTTATAGGTGGGGAGGTGCCAAGGGGGAGGGAGTCCTCCCCCAACTCCACTTCATGTAGCTGGCGCAAGGGAGAGGGAGGAATCCTCCCTTAGGTAGGATTCCTTCCCTCCCTCCACATGGAAATCATTTCCCGCTTTGACTTTTTCAAACTGCCTTTTTGACTTTAAAACTAGAGTTTGATTTCTCTCTTCCAAGTGTCTAGCCAAGTGACCTAGGACATAATGCAACCATTCCACTTTGTCATGACACATCCAAGTACCCTTCCCCTTTCGGATCGGTGAACCTTCTAGACCCTTCTAGAACATTTGGGTGAAAACACCGAAACCATTCCCAAACTCTGGAATTGGACTTTACTTTATATGAATCTTATTCTCCGAACCATTCCGGACGTCCTCATGATATCCCGGATCCCATCCGAGACTTCGAACTACATTCGGTCTCTTTACTCACATTCCATATCTACTAAACAACATCGAATCCTTAAGTGTGTCTCCCTACGGTTCGTGAATTATGTAGACATGACCAAGACTCTTCTCCGATCAATAACCAATAGAGGAATCTATAAATTCATATGGCTCCCACATATTTCTATGATTACTTCGTGATCGAATGAACCATTTCCATACGATACCAATTTCCCTTTGTCTCGCGATACTTTACTTATCTAAGGTTTGATCGTCGGTATCTCTGCATACCTAGTTCAACCTCATTACCGATAAGCACTCTTTACTCATTCCTGTGATATGTGATCCTTGTGAGCCAGTCACATGCTTGCAAGCCAATTGGATGACATTCCACCAAGAGGGCCTAGAGTATATCTATCCGTCATATGGATGGACAAATCCCACTCTTGATCCATGTGCCTCAACACATACTTTCCGAACACTCAATGCCACCTTTATAACCACACAATTACGAAGCGGTGTTTGATGTCATCAAAGCATACTTCTGGTGATGGTGATTAACATGATCTCATGGTCGAAGGATTTAGGTTATTATGTGTTTGAAATCTTATAGCAAGTGAACCATTTAAATGACTTGATCTTATGCTACGCTTAATGATGCGACTCAGATCATAGTAGAGCTTCATTGGGATACCCCAAGAGGAAGGTGTGATGAGCACAACCGTAAGTTTTCCCTTAGTTATGAAACCAAGGTTATCGAACTAGTAGGAGTAAGGAAACAACTCCAAGGTGTTGCTAACAACTTGGAACCTGCACAACACAAACTCAAGACTTTGCCCCAACGTAAAGTGAGGTTGTCAATCTCACCGGTTTGCTGAAAACAAAAGATTAAACGTATAGTGTGGAATATAGTAGTTGCTTGTAGAAAGTAAACAGTAACAGTAGATGATGTATCAATGATAAGGGAATGGACCGGGGTCCATAGTTCACTAGAGGTGTTCTCCTTAAGATAGATAACATGTTGGGTGAACAAATTACATCTAGACAATTGACAGATTGAGAAAGAATATCAATGCAAATACTAGACATCATGACTCCTATGAGATTTGATTGGGCATTACAATAATATACATAGACCGTAATCCAACTGCATCTATGACTAATAATCCGCCTTCAGGTTATCATCCGAACCCCTTCCAGTATTAAGTTGCAAGGTACAGATAATTGCATTAAGCAATGTGTGTAAAGCAAACAATAAAATTGTTCCATGAACAAAAGATTGTTGTTTTCTCCCTTGTAGCAACAGCACATATACAACCTTAGAGATTTCTGTCACTTACCCAGATTACTAGAGGCATGAACCTACTATCGAGCATAAATACTCCCTCTTGGAGTCACAAGCATCTACTTGGCCAAGATAGCTACTAGCAACGTAGAGCATGCAAGATCACAAATAACACGGACATGATAGAATCAATAATCAATCTGACATAGTATCTCAATATCTATCGGATCCCCGCAAACACATGTATGATTACAAATAGATGATCTTGATCATGAACGGATCTCACAAGATATAAACATGATAGCACAAAGGAGGAGAAACAACCATCTAGCTACTATATGGACCCATAGTCCAAGGGTGAACTACTCACGCATCATACCGGAGGCTGGCATGGTGATGAAGAAGGCCTCCGGGATGATCTATCCCCTCCAGCAGGGTGCCGGGAAGAGCTTCAGACCCCCCAATCTAGGGACGATGGTGGTGGCGGCTATAAACTATTTCGTGGAGATTTGATCGGATACTTAGGGTTTCTGGATCGGGTGACTTTATAGGCGAAGCGGAAAGGTCGGTGGGTGACCGAGGGGCCCACGCCTGGTGGTGCCCCTGGACCGCGCGACCTTAGGGTTTGGCCACCTCGTGGCCCCCCTTCGGATGCCCTTCGCTCTGTGTTCTCTCCGGTAAAATACTGACTTTGGCTTTTGTCCCGTCCAATTCCGAGAATATTTTCCTTACTAGCTTTTCTGAAACCAAAAACAACAGAAAACAGACAACTGGCACTGTGGCATCTTGTTAATAGGTTAGTCCCAGAAAATGTATAAAAATACCTCAAAGTGTAGAAAAAACATACCAAAGTTGATACTAAACAAGCATGGAGCATAAAAAATTATAGATACGTTTACGAAGTATTACTTAACTATAGGAGTATGTACATCACATCATTCTTCTAATGATATGACCTTGTTGTTAATAACATCTTAATGTTCATCATCAGGAAACCATGATCATATATTAACAAACAAGCTAGTTTAATAAGAGGCTTTATTAGGGACTCTTACATGTTTACAAATCACACAAGTATTGATGTTTCCGGTTAATACAATTATAGCGTGGTATGTAAACATTTATCATAAATACGAAGATATGATAATAACCACTTTATTATTGCCTATTGGGCATATCTACAACAGATATTAGTGCGGTGGTTTCCTCTTTCTTCCTCGGCATGCCATAGTTGTATGCCCAAATGTGGGAGGATGACATCGCCTCGATGAATGACGAGAACGTGTCTACGGTGACTTCTTCGTTTGTTGTTGACATGGAATATTTGGGTGAAGTGCTCGTTTTAGCGTCCATAGATTTCGATCTTCAGTTCACTTCTCGCCTTCGAAGTCCTCCAGGGAATTTTTCTGGTGGTTTCCTTCTCTTCAGCTGCCTTTGTCTTATCCGAGGAATCTGTGGGTCTTGCTCTACAATGTTGTATTGGTGGTCAATGATCTGGTTATCGGGTTTTCAAACTGAGTGATCACCGTTTTTGGTTCTCTGTGTCTTCCAACAGAGTGGGACATTTCATCTATGGATTACGTGATCGGATTTGGCCTGATTTTGTATGTCACTTCAGTCTCTTTCATGAAATTCATCCTGCCACCTCTGGTCTGTTTCACAATCTTAAATCTACTGATGAGGAAATTCTTGAGGTTTTAGAAAGAAGTTCTACACGTTTCAGGCCTAATCTTCAACTCCTTCAGGAAAGTGCTGATCATGATCTCTCGAATTTTTCCATGTTGAAATTATCGAAGTTTGGTTTCCAGAAGGCCTTATCTACTCCTGGATTTTTCGATGACATCTCTAAATTTTCACGTGGGCATGCTAGTCATGATATTTCTTTCTTAAGTTTTAATTGATCTTTGCCAATTAATCGGCAACACATTTCTAAGATGAAGATGATCTTCTGTGGAAATTCGTTCTCTGAGAACTTCTATGCCTCCTTCCCGATTGCTAAGCTGGAGGAAATTGTGGATCTGCTAGATGCTAATTACTCGGAGGAAGAGGTCAAGGAAATTGTTCAAATTCCATTTATTCCGTCCAAGGATATTATTTTCAAATTTTTGGGCCAGTGTAGTTCTTGTGTCCGAAAGGATCATTTAGCTGCTGCATGTCCAGGACTCTGCTTATCGTGTCGTGCTTTGGGAACAACCTGTGACTCATGTTCAATTGATAGACGGGCTAAATTTCTAAGCTTTTGCTCTAAATGTCTTGGTTCTAGTCATCTGGCGAATAATTGTGTTGTTGGGCTGAGATGTAAGAAGTGCAATATTCTAGGTCATTGGGCTTTTAATTGCACCCGTCAGCAATCTGGTAGGATTTCGAGGCCAAAGAGACACATTTATCAGGCCAATTTAAGTTGCTGGAAAAGGTGGAAGGTTAAAGCAGATAAACCTGCATTAAAGGTAACAACTCCTCAAACAACTTCGCCTCCTTTGTTCTCGCCTGTCGTTTCGCCTCCTCCCTGTTCTACAGTGCAACCCTCAACATATTCGGCCATCGATGCCATTGTTGCTGTCGTCTCTCCCGCCATGGCCAACTTTCCAGTCAATCCTCTTGCCTTCATCCCTGATGGCATGACGGTAGAGCCTGGTCCAGTGAATCGTCGCATTCGCTAGTTCCTTGTGGTGAATCCGGTACCACCTCTGCAGCATGATGATGTCGTTATCGCAGAAACCAATTGCTTCATCCCAATTCAGTTCAGGGAGCAGACGCGTCTAGAAATTGCTGATTTGCTAGTTCAAGCTAGACATCGGTCGCGCCGTCTTGATGATCATCCGTTTGGTATTGGCACATTTACTCTGCATGATGCTCTTGCTGCTGATAGTGTTATTGGCCTTAAATTTTTTTTTGATGAGGAAACCACAGTTACTTTTGTCGAGCATGATGCTGCTAGAAACATGAGGTTGTCTGAGTTAGGTAGAGAGATCTGGGTCATGTTTTTAGGTTTCCCTCTTGATTATCAGACAAACTTTTACATTAACAGAGCCTATGATGACTTTGGACTGCTATCTGAATGGCATCTGCCTAGATGAAATAATAAGTATGTGTTAGCTAAGGTCTGGCTTGTTGATCCTAAGTTTGTTCCTAAAAGCTTTGTGATGATGCAACTAGGCGGTGCTAGATGTAGCTGGACCATTCCTGTTATTATGTTAAGGCCTGCTGATTGGAATTCTCATGTGCATGATGTACCACCTCCACCAGAAGACCTAGAACCTGAAAATGGTAACCCACATCCCCTGTTTGGAGTTGAGATGAATGCATATCAAATCTATCAACAGCAGGTTGATAATTGGTTACAACAGAATGTATCTCCTTTTGGTGTTCTTAATAACCAGAACCATGTGGGACAGCAGCATATGCACATTGATAATCCTGTAGCTATTGAGAATATGATGGTGGATCCTCCTCTGATCAATTTTCACGCTATTCTTGCTGAGCAAGGTGTTCACTTCTCTGCTGGGGTGCACCCGCCTTCCACTAATCTGGCTGATAGCCCTGCACAAGCCTAGAATGATAGAATTTCTGATCACTCAGGTTCCAGCTCTTCCATTCATGATCAGCACATGCAGGATGTTAGTACCACTCTCACTTTAAATAGTATGGTCCATGCTGATTTCTCTCACATTGATAGTGATTTATTGGCAAGATTTTCTGTAGCCAAGGCTTTGAATTCTAGTGCCTTTTTGCCCAAGGTTCAGAATTTTATGTCACTTTTCCCTTTGATCAAGATGTCACCTGCCACTTTTCATGAACTTGTGGAAAGCTTTCTTCTGATGCAGAATAGGGAAGCTAGGAAGTTATGTGGTTTGGGAGGTGTCCCTTCTGTGAAGATTTGGGAGCTGCCTGAACCAAACAAGGATGTTGATGATCTTGTTATTGCTCAGGACGTGGCTATTGGTCAGAAAAGGAAATTTGAAACCCCTATTGTGGAAAACCAAGTGAGGAGGAGTTCAAGTAAGAACAAATATAATGGATTCATATCTAAGGGACTATCAGATGTTAAGGCAACTAAGTCCAAGGTTAAGCCTAGACTGATTCCTCCTATTGTTGAGAATAAGGTGGATGAGGATATTGATATTGGGCAGGGCATGTTATAAATCTCGCTCCTCCTTCCACTCCAATTGCTACTATTCAATCTATAAGTGTAAACCTTTGTGGTGTTCATCCTTCAAAGCTCTCTCCTAAGCAGCTGCTCAAGGATCCTCATGGAGATGAGAAGGAGACTATGGGCAAGGAAGCTTAGAAGACTTGATGCAAGCAGTAAAAAAAGTGGTTTGTTTTGTGATGGAATATTAGGGGCCTTAATGCTAAATCCAAACAACTAGCTTTATGTAATGCAATCCATTATAGTGGGTGTGCAGTGGTTTGTATTAAGGAAACTAAAAAGGAACACTTTGATGTGGCTTTTATTAGGGAGTGTTGTACTCCTTCTTTTGATGGATTTGTCTATGTCCCTTCTATGGGTGGTTTGCTTATTATTTGGAAAAGTGTTTTGTTCTCTGGGCTTGTAATGCACTATGAATCCTTTGCTTTATCTATTCATTTTACTGCAACTCAATCTGCCCAGGAATGGGTCTTGCTTAATATTTATGGTCCTTGTCATGGGGAGGCTAGAGAGCAGTTTATCCAATTGTTATATAACCTAAACATTCCTAACACTGAAGATTGGATAATATTGGGTAACTTCAAATTTATTAGATCACCTAATAACAGAAATAGGGGTGGTGGAGATGCTAATGATATGTTAACTTTTAATGACTGGATTAGGTCTCAACATTTGACTGAAATTCCGATTAAAGGAAGAAAATTTACTTGGTCAAATATGCAGGAAAATCCATTACTTGAGAAGCTTGATTGGTTTTTTACCTCATTACATTGGACCAGTTCTTATCCGGCTACTCTGGTAAATCCACAAGGGAAACCAACCTCTGATCATACTCCTCTAGTTGTGTCCATTCAAACTCATATTCCCGCCCGTAAAAAATTTCGATTTGAAAACTACTAGGTGGCCCATCATGTTTTTTTTGACACTATGGATAAAATTTGGGAGAAACCAACAAATAAGGAAAATAGTTCCTCCAATTTAAATGCTAAATTTAAAAGGCTTAGGTATGATTTGAAATTTTGGAGTAAATCCATTTCCAGACTGTCTGTGTGCATTGAAAATTCAAACAAGGCTCTTTTGGAACTAGATAACTTGGAGGATAGCAGGGGACTGTCTATACCAGAAGTAAATTTTAGAAGAATTCTAAAATAACACCTTTTAGAGTTACTAAAATTTCAGAGAATGTATTGGAAGAAGAGATGCACTATCAGATGGAAAAAATTTGGAGATGAAAATACTAAGTTCTTTAAGAATATTGCTACTGAAAGATACATAAGAAACTCAATTTCCCGGCTAAAGCTTGAGGATGGAACTATTGTAACTAGTCATGAAGATAAGGAGAATGTTATCTTTGATTCATCAAGGAGAGACTTGGCACTAATTGTTCCCCTCCCATGCTTTTTGATTTAAATTCCACCATACCGCCAATTGAAGGATTGGATGATTTGTCTAAACCCTTTAGTACTGATGAAATTGATAATGTGGTAAAGCTAATGCCTATTGACAAGCTCCAGGCCCTAATGGTTTTAATGGGCAGTTTCTTAAAAGTTGTTGGCATATCATAAAGCAGGACATTTATCATATTTGTTTTGATTTCTATAATGGACAATTTTATCTTGAGAGCATTAATATGGGTCATATTACAGTTATTCCTAAGGTACATACTCTTGAAACTGTCAATGCATATAGACCCATCACACTGCTGAACTGTTGCTTTAAGATTATTACAAAATTATTGGCTAACAGGCTCCAACAAGTTGTTCTGAAAATTGTGCCTAAAAACCAATATGGATTTCTTAAAGGGAGAACGATACAGGCAGTGTGATGCTTCTAAACAGGAGATTATTTTGCTTAAATTAGATTTTGCCAAGGCTTTTGATACTATTGACCATGGTGCTATGTTGAAAATCATGAAACAAATGGGATTTGACAAGAAGTGGTTACAGTGGATATCTATCATCTTTAAATCAGGTAAATCCTATGTTCTGTTAAATGGTGTTCCAGGAAGGCAATTCTTTTGCAAAAGAGGAGTCAGACAAGGTGATCCACTCTCTCCTATGATATTTGTGCTTGCAACTGATCTCCTTCAATCTGCAATTAATAAAGCTTTCAGAGCAGATACTTCTTGCACCTTTCTCTCCTGACTATGGTATGGATTTTCCTGTTATCCAATATGCTAATGACACATTAATTATAATGCCTGCTTCCCATATTCAAATTAATGTTATGAAGGAGATTCCAAGACAGTATGCAATCTCCACTGGACTACATATCAATTTCCACAAATCCTCCAGGATTCCTATCAACATATCTAATGAGAAAGCCCAAAAATATGTTGCTTCATTTGGCTGTAACATTGGTCAGATGCCCTTTACTTATCTGGGGCTACCTCTGGGGACTACTAAGCCCTTAGTCATTGATCTTATGCCATTAGTTGACATGATTGAGAGGAAAATGTCTGCTTCATTCATGATGATGGCCTATAGTGGTAGAGTAACTGTCATTCACTCATTGCTTACCTCGATTTCCATGTTTCCAATGTGCTCTCTAAATATTTATTCAACAATTATTGAGCATGTGGAGAAAATTAGGAGACGCTGTTTGTAGAATAAAAAGACTAAGGATGGTGAAAAATGTCATTCTTTAGTGGCATGGGATAAGGTCTATAGGCCAAAAAATAAAGGAGGTACTGGTATTCTCAATTTAAAAATACAGAATCAAGCCTTTCTCCTGAAGCATTTACAAAAAAATTATAATAGGATTGACACTCCTTGGGTGACACTTCTCTAGAGATCTTATTACCATGAAAAGGTTCCACACGCTGTTGTTCCTTGTGGTTCTTCTGGTGGAAGGATATTACTAAACTTATGCCCATCTTCAGAGGCATTACATCTTGTCAGGTTGATACTGGTGAGACTATTTTATTTTGGAAGGATGACTGGTTGGGAGCAGTTGCAGCTGAAAAATTTCCAAGAGCTTACTCCTATTCTTTAAATGAAGATGTATCTGTTAAGTCATTTTTATTGGCCACTAGTCTCTCTGCAAACTTTTTTCTTCCTGTATCCACTAAAGCATTTGAAGAAATTAAGCAGCTTCAATAGGATGTCAGAGACACTGATTTTGGAGATACGCCTCAGGATTTATGGACTTATGTTTGGGGTTCTGATTCATATTCCTCCAAGAAATACTATGATTTTTGTTTCAGAAATATTAAGCCGCATGCTTCTTTTAATTGGATTTGGAAATCCAAATGTACTCCAAAAGTAAATTTTTCTGCTGGCTACTTTTTTCAGATAGATTGAAACGAAATTTGTTGAAACGAAAAATATGCTCCTACAGTTTGGATATAGGTGTATCCTGTGCAGAAACCCTCATAAAGAAACAGTTTGTTAGACCCCTCCTTTATAAAGGAAAGGATCCCTGTGATTGGAATGCTAGTCCCTGGATCAATGCTAGCATCCACAGTTTAAGATGAAGTACACAGATACAAAGGTCGTTTATTACATTCATTCCAGAGATAAAACATAGTCTTTTACAACTCAGGGCCAAAGGCCTAATACAAGAGTTTATGGAATAAGTAAATAAACATAAGTCTTCATCTTCATGTGCCACAGGCAAGCATGTTGAGTAGACTCATGACTCCTATTCATCATCGGAGTAACTCACATCACAAGTTACAACAGAGGGTCATTACTTTGGAATAGTATTGGCAAGTGATACCTTAGTATATTTTAAGAGGACTATATTACTATATGCATTTTGGCTAAGTGTGGCTTGCTTTGCTTGAAAATAAGTTTTTCCTATTAGTTGAAATCACTAAGTTTTCTTTGTCAAAACATTCCCAAGGGACCACCAATAGATATCGGGGTCCTTCACCCTTGTTCACCCACAATTTTTACTTAGAAGTTGGAGTGATGAGATTCTTGTAGCTTCCATGTCTTGATGCTCAAATTGTCCATTTCCTTGGACTAGGCTAAGTACTTAGGTTTTCCATCTGCGAAGTTGTGCACTTTCCCACGGACTTGGTTTCCCAAGACAGGACCTTTCGAAGCCTTTCCTTAGTCAAAATGGACGCTCCAACCTATCATCCCAACTACCACCAACTGTCCAAGTGACTAAGTTCTAGCAACCTATATGATCAAGGCAGAGCCCATATTGCCAAGTGGTTTGCCGTAGCTTTCTCAACAATTGGCCTCCAAATCCCTTTGTGCCTGGGTGGCATACCACAAGTGAGATACACAACCCAAGTCCATGGCCTTGTGTAACCACTCAACATAACCCAATCTTTCCATTCCACCCAGGAGGTTCATTTGACTTAGTTGTTTTATTAGGAAAGCATAAGTCTCTTGACTTAGAAATATTTTCATCATAATAAGTATAGATGGTCACCACCCTTGTTTGCTAAGTAGCTAGGCTAAGCATGTTATGGTAACTTAACTTAGGAAAATTCCCTAGCAATTCTACCATTCTACACTACTTAGGATTTCCCATCTTGGCATTAGGCAAAAATAGCATGCAAGACTTAGCAAAATATCTAATGCTAGTACAAAACATAGGATAGAAATATTCATGAAAATATCACTTGCCTTGGTAGTGGGAGAGTAGCACTCTTCACAATCACAATCACTAGCAAAATCTACACAAAATTATAGCATACAATTACACACAATTATATTCAATCAAAAATAATATGAATGCATGCATGCAAGAATTTTACTAAGTGGTGACTTTGAAAATTCTACCAAGTATGCACATGTTTACAGAAACTTAACAAGTTACAAATTTGCCATCTAAACTTATTTGGCTCCAAAACAATTTACCAAAATAAATCTATACTTAAAATAGCCTTAAAACATGTTCTACAAATAAAGTCATTTTAACTGTTACTATTTGATAAACAAATTGGATATTCAGAAAGGTCTTGTTTCACTGAATCCAACGGTATAAAGTTTGTAAAATTCTAACGTGGCATTCAAAAGTTATAGCAGTTTGAAGTTTGGATCTAAATCATGTTTAAATTCTGTTTTTCAATTCATCCTAGCCACGCGTCACAACCTCACTGGCGCGTACCGGTTCGCGCGGATCGAGCGCTGCGGACCGCACGATCTAAATGAGATCTAGCGGCTCAGGCACACGCGTACCTCTTCGCTCAGGATCTATCCTAGTCCTACGATGCAGATCCAACGGACCAAACTACCAAGCCACAATCTGGCGGCGCTAGCGGCGCTAACTGGCGGCGGCGCGTCTGACTACGGCGGCGCCGGCGTTCTTCATCGCTCCAGGAAGTAGGAAGGTGCTTACCAGTTCCGCCAGCGTCTGGCTCGGCGTGGTACTGGTTTGCGGAGGGGCGCTCGGAGATGGGCTCTGGATCTCGTCGGAGTTGCGTCTGGCGTCGGGTGGATGTTGTCGGAGTCGTTGCCGAGGCTCCGCGTCGCCCTAACACGAACCAGGAGGTTTAGGAGGTGCGCAAGATAGTTGCGAACACGCTCGTGTGAAGGAAAAGGCAAGGGGTGCACGGGACTTACTGAGATTGGTCGCCGGAGTTGGGGTGGTCGTCAGGTGCTTACGGCGACCTGGGGCAATACAAGATGATCTAGTGGGGTCAGAATGTGCGCCAGGTGATTACAAAGTGGCTCGAACAATCCGGAGGAAGAGGCGACGGGCTCACGAATCGATCGCCGGAGTGAGCTCGTCTGCGGCGGTTTTGAGCAGGTCGTGGACACTGGTGGCGTGAATGCGTAAGGTGGGGAAATGACCTGCAGGAGGTGGGGATATTATAGCGGTGCCTCGGCGAAACGCCGAGGTTTAATGCCCAATTAAGCCGCCATTACCGCGATGGATCGCAGCTGCGGCGTGGTCGCGGCGTGGTTTGAGGAAAGGCGATGACAGCGTGGGCAGGGGCCGCTCGTCGGCGTCTTGTGAAGTGTGTGGGGTCCGTCTGCCGTTGATGGTGAAATCGTTCACGTGAGATAGGAAAAGGAAACTCCCGGGTGGGCTAGCTGGGCTCGATCCTCTGCTGGGCCAGATATCTGGCGCTCGGCCCTTTTCTTTTGTTTAATTCTTTTTCTTTTCTAATTTGGTTTTTCAGGAATGATTTAGATATGATTTAAAATCCTTTTTGAATTCAAATAATTATGGGGATTTTGCGAGAATCTGGTTTCAAAAACCAGTTATTTGACCATGTGGTTACTCTGTAAGGGCTTTGGTCAAGTTTGGAATTAAATCAATCCGAGACATTGCCTCTGGTTGGCAATGTTTTTGAAAATAGGGTTTTGAATTTATTTCCAAATTGAAACTTTGGTCAAACTTTTACTCCTAAACTTTCCAATGATGGAGGCAAGCAACCAAGCTCCTAAACATTCAAGTTTCAAAATGGTGTTGGTCTTTGAATTAAATCATCACATAAAATCATATCATCAAAGCTTACATTTTTTGAAATGATTTTGAGAAAATCCCTAAATGATGATGAATGCAAGGATGATATGAATGAGTTTTGAATATGAATTTAGGGATGTTACAAATCTAACCCCTTAAGATGAATCTCGCTTGAGATTCGGATTGGCTAGCACAAATAGGTGAGGGTGGTCTTTAGAAGATCATCTTCTCTTTCCCATGTTGCTTCCTCTTGAATGATGATTCCATTGCACTTTGCAAAATTTGATAGTTTTGTCCTTGTGACTCTTTCTGCGGTCTCAAGAATCTTGACAGCTTTTCCTCATAGGTGAGATCACTTTCTAGTTGGACTTCTTCCAAAGGTATGGTATCCTTCAAAGATGATTCTTCCATCTCTGGGTGACATTTCTTAAGTGACTCACATGAAACACATTATGGACGGTGACGAGAGATTCGCAATTCAACTTCATATGCAACTTCTCCCTTGCGACTTAGAATCTTGAATGGCCCAACATATCTTGGTGCCAACTTTCCTTTGACTCCAAATCTTTTCACTCCACGAAGTGGTGATACTCTAAGATAAGCTCTATCCCCAACTTCGTAGGTGACTTCTCTACGCTTAGAATCCGCGTAGCTTTTCTGTCGGGACTGTGCTATCTTCAATCTGTCCTTAACCAATTTGACTTTCTCTTCGGCGTCTTTGATAAGATCAGGTCCAAATAAGCTTCTTTCTCCCACACCATTCCATAACAATGGGGTGGTGCACTTCCTTCCGTAGAGTAACTCAAACGGTGCCATTCCAATACTAGATTGATGACTGTTATTGTAATAGAACTCTGCGTAAGGCAAGCTTTCATCCCAACTTGCTCCATAATCTAAAGCACATGCTCTCAACATGTCTTCAAGAATCTGGTTAGTCCTTTCTGTTTGTCCATCAGTTTGAGGATGAAAAGCAGTGCTGAATTCCAATCTCGTTCCTAAGGATTCATGAAGCTGTCTCCAAAAGTGAGAAGTGAACTGAGTTCCCCTATCTGATACAATACTCTTAGGCACACCGTGAAGGCATACAATCCTGCTCATGTAAATTTTAGCTAACTTGGCACTCGTATATGTTGTCTTCATGGATATAAAATGAGCCACTTTAGTTAGGCGATCCACTACTACCCATATGGAATCATACCCTGACCTTGTCCTTGGTAATCCGGTAATGAAATCCATACCAATATTTTCCCACTTCCATTCAGGAATAGGCAGTGGTTGAAGTAAACCTGCTGGTTTCTGGTGCTCCGCTTTTACTCTGCTACACACATCACACAAAGCAATATGCTCGGCGATGTCCCTTTTTAGATTGTTCCACCAAAATCTTTCTTTCATATCCATGTACATCTTGGTGTTTCCTAGGTGAATAGAATACGGAGAGTTGTGACCTTCTTGTAAGATCAGTTTCCGCAACTCCGGGTCTTGTGGAACACATATACGTTTCCCGTGCCATAAAGTACCTTGTTCGTCTATATGGAAACTCTTAGCTTTCCCTAGACTAATATTTTCCTTAATCTTTTCAATTTCCTTATCAGTCTTCTGAGCTTCTCGGATCTTGTCCAACAAAGTGGGTTGAACATCCAAAGACATGAGATGTCCTTCAGGCACAATTTCCAATCTGAGTTCTTTGAATTGCTTACACAAGTCATCTGGCAAATCACCTTTGGTAAGGCCATTTACAAACGTCTTACGACTTAGAGCATCTGCTACTACATTTGCTTTACCGGGGTGGTATTGCAAACTTAAGTCGTAATCCTTGATAAGCTCTAGCCATCTTCTTTGTCTCATGTTGATTTCCTTCTGGGTGAAGATATACTTCAAACTCTTATGATCGGTGAACACTTCACAACGCTTTCCCAAAAGGTAATGTCTCCATGTTTTGAGTGCATGGACGACAGAGGCCAACTCCAAATCATGTGTAGGATAGTTTACTTCATGAGTTTTGAGTTGTCTCGAAGAATAGGCTACGACTTTACCGTCTTGCATAAGTACGGCACCCAAACCTTGATGAGACGCATCACAATATACTTGGAAATCCTTTTCCAAATCTGGCAGACATAGAACTGGTGCTGTCACAAGTCTCTTCTTCAACTCTTGGAAGCTGACTTCGCAACCTTCAGACCAAGCAAATTTCTTGTCCTTCTTTAACAATTATGTCATTGTCTTAGCAACCTTCGAGAAATTTTCAATGAATCTTCTGTAGTAGCCTGCTAAGCCGAGGAAACTACGAACTTCTTTCACATTCTTGGGTGATTCCCATTCTGTCACAGCTGAAACTTTGGCAGGATCAACTGCCACACCATCCTTTGTCATAACATGACCAAGAAAACCAACTTCCTCTAACCAGAACTCACACTTGCTGAATTTGGCATAAAGTTTATGTTCCCTTAGTTTCTCAAGTATCAAGCGTAAGTGTCTTTCATGTTCTTCCTTGCTCTTGGAGTAGACCAAGATGTCATCGATGAAAACGACAACAAACTTGTCGAGAAATTCCATGAATACTTTGTTCATCATATTCATGAAGTATGCTGGAGCGTTGGTTAAACCAAAAGGCATTACAGTGTACTCATACAATCCATACCTTGTGGTGAATGTTGTTTTAGGTATGTCTTGCTCTCTTATCTTGAGTTGAAAATAACCTGACCGGAGATCAATCTTCGAGAATACACATGCTCCTTCTAGCTGGTCAAACAAGTCGTTGATTCTTGGCAAAGGATATTTGTTCTTGATGGTTACCTCGTTGAGAGAATGGTAGTCAATACATAATCTTTGTGTTCTATCCTTCTTTTCCACGAACAATACTAGGGCTCCCCAAGATGAAGAACTTGGTTGAATAAATCCTTTCTGCAACTGTTCTCTTAGCTGCTTCTTGAGCTCTTTCAGTTCATCAACTGACATTTTGTACGGTCTCTTAGCTATTGGTCCAGAACCAGGTACCAAATCTATCAGAAATTCCACATCTCTATCTGGTGGCATTCCTGGCAACTCTTCCGGAAACACATCCGGATACTCACATACAATTGGCACACTGTCCATGCTAACCCCCTTAAGAGAATTCAGCTTACTTCCTTTGGATTCAAAGTTTGACTTGAATTTTATTCTTTTTCCTTCTGGGGTTGTGAGTGTAACTGTACGATTGGCACAATCTAATACTCCTTCATATTTAGCCATCCAATCCATTCCCAAGATTACGTCTAGTCCTTGGGAATCTAGGATTATCAGGCTTACTGGAAACTTATGCTTTCCAAACTCTATGATGAGATCTCGGCATCCAAGGCTTACTATCATATCTCCCCCGGAGAACTAACCTTTATTGGACACCCAATGTTTTCTGATGCAAACCCATTTCTATCAACAAATGCCTTTGATATGAATGAATGAGATGCACCGGTATCAAAGAGTACAAATGCTGAAATTGAATTGAGTCTGAACTTACCGGCTTGACATCGGGCTCCTCATAGACCTCCTCCACATTGATGTGGTTAACCTGTCCTTTCCGAAAAGGATTTGGCTTGTTAGGTCCTTCAACTTTCTTCTCGGGGCACTCATTAGCATAATGCCCCACTTCTTGCATTTGAAGCACTCAACTTTGTTGATGTCCTTTTTAGGTGGTTGGCTTCCACTTCCACTACCATTTCCACTATAGTGGCTCTTATGTCCACCCTTGTGGTTCTTTTACTTGTCCTTGTCATGACTGCGGTGATGCTTGTTGTCATGACGGTTGTGGTTGTGGTGCTTGCTGAATTTTCCATGCTTATGGGATCCTGAGCTGCCACTGTCATCATAGTGAGATCGTTTGTGAGACGATCCCGAGCTTTGCTTGTCGGAGTGTTTCCTCTTCCTACTCTCGACTTGCTTCATTTTACTCTCCAAAATAGCAGCCTTGTCACACAAAGACTGGTAAGTTGGAACATATGCCACAGACAACTGCAGATTCAGCTCATCATTCAAGCCTTCCAGAAACTTTTCCTTTCTTTTGGAATCTGTGTCAACCTCATCCGGTGCATAGCGCGCCAGATTGTTGAACTCTTCTATGTATTCTGCCACGCTGCGGTGGCGCTGCTTGAGTTGTGAAACTCCTTCTTTTCGGACTCATCATTCCGATGAGATATGAGCAATCGAAGCCATCTTCAAAGATAGCCCAAGTCACCTCATCAATAGGGTGGTGATTTGGAAGTTGTCCCACCATGTGGCGGCTGGTCCTTCCAGCAGATGTCTGCGAACTTTTTTTAGCATCCGCAGCCCACGGTCACTAAGTCCTTGTTCACGGGCGTAGCTATCATTGGCCACCATGGGATCAGTTGTTCCCGAAAACTTTGCTGGCCTCAATCGCAGAAATCTGGTGAGCATATCAAAACCCGGTGGGTTGTTGTTGTTGTTATTGGGGTTGTTGTTGTTGTTATTGGGGTTGTTGTTGTTGTTATTCTGGTTTTGAATGAATGCCGTCATCATTTGCATAAGCTGTGTTTGCGCATTCATCATTTGTTGCATTTCCGGGGTGATATTGTTGGGGTTGGGGTTTGCGCGACGGGGAGGCATCTGTGGTTTGTTCAAATAGATAAGAATGAGATACCCTTAGATGTTTTATGCACAATACAGCACAAGCAAATCACATCACATGCAACTTAAGGATAAAAGTTCAACAACCAGATGATAAGTTCATGAAATAAAACACACAAGTGGCAAGCCATCCACATGTCGGATGGTCCAATAATAAGTACGAATATGAAAAGTAAACGAATAGTCAAGTCTAGTCATCAGCATCAATCTCCTCCTCGACGAAGGTAAGACCTGCGTTCTCCATCGCGGTCTTGTTCTCCTCAATCGTAGTGGTCAAGGAATCGACCTTGGCCTTGAGAGCCCTCTTCTGGGAGCGAAGCCTCTCAATAACTATCTGCTGCTGCTGCTCTAGCTCGAAATCCTTGGACTTCAGTTCCTCGGTCATGTCCCGGATCTTCTTGTTCCTATCCTGGACGCATTTCTCCTGACTCTTGAACTTGCGGTCCTGGGCCTCGAACTTTGTCTCCATTTCCTTGATCATCTCATCCTGCTGCGCAAAAAGCTTGTCCTTCTCAAGTGCTGCACTGCAAGCTCGTCATTTCGAGCATGACGTTCGTCTGTCCGTATCGTGCACGAGAAGAGTCTCTAAGTCACGGAGGTAGAGACGTATCGGCTCGCGTGTCCCTCGAGTCGTCCTCAAAGTCGATGGACTCTCCATCAACATCACGTCTTCGAAGGCGTGAAAGTGGGTGCCCTAACTCGTCGGGAGTGACGGCCTAGATCGTCCTATCAGTCCTGCATGACTACCTCCATGCCTCTCTCCCCGCCGTGCATGCATCGCCTTGAAGACGATGGCCTCGTAGTAGGCTCACCGGGCGTCCGGGCTGGTTCACCTTGAAGCCCCAGAGGTCCTTCCTCTCGAACTTGGTAAGTGGGTACACCGTGATGGTGGGAAGAGGGAGATCGAGCAAAGTGGTAAGCTCAATGATACGGGGACCAAAACGAGTAACCTGGAACTCCTCAACAGTGCTGATGTCAATAGGCATCTATTTATAAGAATGAAAAAGTTAGAACAACACAATTCAAGGTAAATCAAGACAAACATTCATACATATCCATGGAACACAATCATCACACAAGTCATGCATACATAAGTCCATTACACCAATCAAGGTCCATACTTATTTAAAGTATCATTTTTGGAAATAAGGTGATAAGTGGTGGTCCAACTAACGAAGTGCCCTTACAATCCAATCTCACTGGATCTATTAGCAAACACAATGTTCCTAGAGGCAATCCACCAATCTTGTTCTCTTGACTCCATCACTAAGTATATAACATCTCCCCTTAACTCTTGGTTGGTGGCTTCCAACTCTTGAGTAAGCTCCTTCTCTTTCTCTAAGTCTTTTTGGAGGTTGAGCATTCTGCACTTGACTCTAGCACTTAGTTCTTTGATAGTCCTCCAAGCTGCATCTCTGGCTGACTCAAAGAATGTGGTGTGCATTGTAGTGTTGGTGTACATGCAGAATCCCTTTCTTTGTGGTTGTCTTCCTTGTTTTGTACAAGTGAAGTTGCACCACCAATACTCCACTCCTTCATCCATCCTGGAAAGCCCTTGTACACAAATGGCACCATGTGCTTCCATTGCCACCATGAGGTCCTTGAGAATATTGGGAAACTCAGTTTCACACTCCAAGGTCATGGTCATGAGTGGTCCTTTCTTCACGGCTTCTTTGATGGAGTTCATCTACATAGGGAGTTGAGAATGAAAAGATTAGAAAAGTTTTACGATAAGATTAGACAAGTGTAGAAGTAGTTGAAAACTTTTCCTTAGTGGTTTTCCAATCCTAGGGTCATAATCCTACAGGAAACACAGTGCTCTGATACCATCTGTTAGACCCCTCCTTTATAAAGGAAAGGATCCCTGTGATTGCAATGCTAGTCCCTGGATCAATGCTAGCATCCACAGTTTAAGATGAAGTACACAGATACAAAGGTCGTTTATTACATTCATTCCAGAGATAAAACATAGTCTTTTACAACTCAGGGCCAAAGGCCTAATACAATAGTTTATGGAATAAGTAAATAAACATAAGTCTTCATCTTCATGTGCCACAGGCAAGCATGTTGAGTGTAGACTCATGACTCCTATTCATCATCGGAGTAACCTGCAACATCACAAGTTACAGCCACAGAGGGTCATTACTTTGGAATAGTATTGGCAAGTGATACCTTAGTATATTTTAAGAGGACTATATTACTATATGCATTTTGGCTAAGTGTAGCTTGGCTTGCTTTGCTTGAAAATAAGTTTTTCCTATTAGTTGAAATCACTAAGTTTTCTTTGTCAAAACATTCCCAAGGGACCACCAATAGATATTGGGGTCCTTCACCCTTGTTCACCCACAATTTTTACTTAGAAGTTGGAGTGATGAGATTCTTGTAGCTTCCATGTCTTGATGCTCAAATTGTCCATTTCCTTGGACTAGGCTAAGTACTTAGGTTTTCCATCTGCAGAAGTTGTGCACTTTCCCCACCAGACTTGGTTTCCCAAGACAGGACCTTTCAGAAGCCTTTCCTTAGTCAAAATGGACGCGCTCCAACCTATCATCCCAACTACCACCAACTGTCCAAGTGACTAAGTTCTAGCAACCTATATGATCAAGGCAGAGCCCATATTGCCAAGTGGTTGCACTGTAAGCTTTCTCAACACTTGGCCTCCAAATCCCTTTGTGCCTGGGTGGCATACCACAAGTGAGATACACAACCCAAGTCCATGGCCTTGTGTAACCACTCAACATAACCCAATCTTTCCATTCCACCCAGGAGGTTCATTTGACTTAGTTGTTTTATTAGGAAAGCATAAGTCTCTTGACTTAGAAATATTTTCATCATAATAAGTATAGATGTTCACCACCCTTGTTTGCTAAGTGGCTAGGCTAAGCATGTTATGGTAACTTAACTTAGGAAAATTCCCTAGCAATTCTACCATTCTACACTACTTAGGATTTCCCATCTTGGCATTAGGCAAAAATAGCATGCAAGACTTAGCAAAAATATCTAATGCTAGTACAAAACATAGGATAGAAATATTCATGAAAATATCACTTGCCTTGGTAGTGGGGAGAGTAGCACTCTTCACAATCACAATCACTAGCAAAATCTACACAAAATTATAGCATACAATTACACACAATTATATTCAATCAAAAATAATATGAATGCATGCATGCAAGAATTTTACTAAGTGGTGATTTTGAAAATTCTACCAAGTATGCACATGTTTACAGAAACTTAACAAGTTACAAATTTGCCATCTAAACTTATTTGGCTCCAATACAATTTACCAAAATAAATCTATACTTAAAATATCCTTAAAATATGTTCTACAAATAAAGTCATTTTAACTGTTACTATTTGATAAACAAATCGGATATTCAGAAAGGTCTTGTTTCACTAAATCCAACGGTATAAAGTTTGTAAAATTCTAACGTGGCATTCAAAAGTTATAGCAGTTTGAAGTTTGGATCTAAATCAGGTTTAAATTCTGTTTTTGAATTCATCCTATCCACGCGTCACAACCTCCTCGGCGTGCCGGTTCAGCGGATCGAGCGCTGCGGACCGCACGATCTAAATGAGATCTAGCGGCTCAGGCACACGCGTACCTCTTCGCTCAGGATCTATCCTAGCCCTACGATGCAGATCCAACGGACCAAACTACCAAGCCACAATATGGCGGCGCTAACTGGCGGCAGCGCATCTGACTACGGCGGCGCCAGCGTTCTACATCGCTCCAGGAAGTAGGAAGGTGCTTACCAGATCCGCCAAGACGTGCTGAAGCTCGACGTGGTACTGGTTTGCGGAGGGGCGCTCGGAGATGGGCTCTGGATCTCGTTGGAGTTGCGTCTGGCGTCGGGTGGATGTTGTCGGAGTCGTTGCCGAGGCTCCGTGTCTCCCTAACACGAACTAGGAGGTTTAGGAGGTGCGCAAGATAGTTGCGAACACGCTCGTGTGAAGGAAAAGGCAAGGGGTGCACAGGACTTACTGAGATTGGTCGCCGGAGTTGGGGTGGTCGTCAGGTGCTTACGGTGTCAAGCGAATACGGCGACCTGGGGCAATACAAGATGAGCTAGTGGGGTCAGAATGTGCGCCAGGTGATTACAAAGTGGCTCGAACAATCCAGAGGGGAAGGGGCGCACGGGGCTCACCTGAATCGATCGCCGGAGTGAGCTCTGTCTGCGGCCGTTTTGAGCGAGTCGTGGACAGCCTGGTGGCGTGAATGCAGAATTGGCTGGGGGAAAATGACTGCGAGGAGGTGGGGATCTTATAGCCGGTGCCTCGACAGGAAACACCCGAGGTTTAATGCCCAATTAAGCCGCGCCATTACCGGCAGTGACTGCAGCTGCGACGTGGTCGCGGGCGTGGTTTGAGGAAGACGATGACAGCGTGGACAGGGCCCGCTCGTCAGCGATGCGCGCGAAGTGAGTGTGGGGTCCGTTTGTCAGCGACTGGCTGAGTGCGTTCGCGCGTGAGAAAAGAAAAGGAAACTCCCGGGTGGGCTAGTTGGGCTCGATCCTCTGCTGGGCCAGATATCTGGCGCTCGGCCCTTTTCTTTTGTTTAATTCTTTTTCTTTTCTAATTTGGTTTTTCAGGAATGATTTAGATATGATTTCAAATCCTTTTTGAATTCAAATAATTCTGGGGATTTTTGCAGGGTACTGTGGTTTCAAAAACCAGTTATTTGACCATGTGGTTACTCTGTAAGGGCTTTGGTCAAGTTTGGACTTAAATCAATCAGAGACATTGCCTCTGGTTGGCAATGTTTTTGAAAATAGGGTTTTGAATTTATTTCCAAATTGAAACTTTGGTCAAACTTTTACTCCTAAACTTTCCAATGATGGAGGCAAGCAACCAAGCTCCTAAACATTCAAGTTTCAAAATGGTGTTGGTCTTTTGAATTAAATCTGTCCACATAAAATCATATCATCAAAGCTTCTGTTTTTCTGAAATGATTTTGAGAAAATCCCTAAATGATGATGAATGCAAGGATGATATGAATGAGTTTTGGAATATGAATTTAGGGATGTTACACAGTTGAGCACCTGTTCTTTCACTGCCATTTCAGTAAGGAATGTTGGAATAAGCTGGGGATGTATTGGCATAACCAAGGAAACAGATTGGACATAATCTCTGAGGCTAAAGAGAACATAAATAGTAACATGTTCATGAAAATATTCATGTTGAGGACCTAGAATATTTGGAAAGAGAGGAATAATCTCTACTTTAAGGCTATTACCCCCACAATCTAGTCTTGGAAAGTCAAATTTATTCAATATTTTGGTCTTCTGGTGCATAGGACCAGGGAGGATTTGCATCCATCCATACATAGTTTTATAGCCTCTTTGTAACTTCTCTATTTTTTTCCTCTCATTTACTTTAGGATGCCTTCTTAGCACCCCATTTTTGTATGATTTTGATGTAAACTCCCCTTCCTTATAAGAAAATGAAGAAAATGAGGTAGTAGGGTTTTCCCCCTACTGTCATGAGGTTCAAAAATAGTTATTCTACTTACCCTGCATTATTTTAATGTATGTCATGTCTCCGTCTCTATCGATGAAAATGAAATGTGTTCTGTTGGACCTGTGATGCTTTCTAAGATTTGGTGGTATGTCTTCGAGAGTTTCGACTTTGGTATTTTCTACCATGCTCACTCTACTTAACCTTCGACATTTGTTTGTATTTCCACCATATCATTCTTGTATCTTTGCTATCCATGTCCACATGTACGGTAGACTGCACACTCTTTTCCAAACATGTTAGTACACGCATTCATGTCCATTGGCGAGTATGCGCGTATAGCATGCGCATAAGAAGAGTTACATAGTGTACGCTCATGAAGACAACAAAAATGTAGAATGGAACGGAGTGGGATTCCGTAGTAGGCCAGGCTAACCTATGCGCTTCATGCATGGAACCAACATTTTTCCTCACCAATGCAAGCCACGGCGATAATTCCTGTTTTACAGTAGACCCAAGGTTTATATTGGACCAAAATTTCTTAGTTAAGGGGATTAAAAGTTTAGTGTGCGATTTAGCCATTCTCTATGAGTTCAATATTAAAAAAATCTATTTAAAACCTTTTTTTGGAAAACACTGTTGTTCCCTCGGAGGACACGATCCTCCGGGTCTTCGCTTGGGCCAGCTGTCTACGACGTGGTCGCACTAACCGAACGCCTGTAGGTCCACCCATGTTGCTTTCCTCTTATCCTTTCTTATCCACTTATTTCTCCAACCGGCGGAGAGAGATCGTCTTCCTCCCTCCCTCTCCATGGACCTCCGCCTCTCCTCTCTCGCCTGACATTGCCCCCTTCTTTCTCGATCGTCGCCACCATCTCATCAGCTCCTCTCTTCTGCCGCCACCACAACCCCCACCTCCCCTTTGCTCATGCTGCCATTGAATACCATAGAAGACCTTTGAGGTCCAAAGCCTACAGTTTCTATGATCGTCATGGTGGCTTCTATGACCGACGAAAGTGGGAGTTGTGGCGAGTGGCAGACGGTGGTGCTGCATGTGGTGCTACAAGTGCGGCCAGCGTGAGGGGCCATTACTGGTGCTACGAGCGGCTAGCGGGGTTCCTACGACAGACCATCGAATATGCTACGACCGGTGACTATGCAAGATGATGTGATGTCATCATCTCCACCGAAGGTGCTACGACCAGGTAGTGTTGATGCTACCACCGGCAAGCATATATGCTACCTCCACCAGGCATCGATGCTAATATGGGTTGGCCTCGATGCTACTACCACTGGAAAGATCGATGCTACCACTGGCACATGGTGATGCTACCAGCGATAGGTGGTGGATCTTGGAAGGACCTGGCAGTGCTGCAAACTACTACTGTCATAGCTGCAAGCAGCAAGCACAAGAGTTGCAAGGGACCACACTGGCGTCTTCTCCAATGACAACGGCGGTGGTGGTGATGCCATGGAGGATAGCAGTGCTGCAAGCAAGGTGCCTTCAGCGGGAGAGGAGGTCATGGGTGGAGGTGCTGCGAGCACTAACGAGATGTGCTTCCAAAGGGGCCTCTTCAGAGCATGTCATCGGAGGTTTTTGTGACATCGATGGTGCGACGGTTGTAGCATAGGTGTAGTGGTGGTACGGTGGGTTGGAGAGCAGCGAAGACCGGGAGATGAAACTGAGTCAGCGGTGCTGCTCGTATGAGGACGAGGAAGAAAAATAAAACAAAGCGGTAGTGGGTCCCATGCGGAAGGGCACATGTCTAGCTTCGGACCCGGAGGCTGCGACGCTCGAGGCCTACGAAGGAGGCTCAGCAGTCCCCGAACTTTTTCCACCCCAAAAACCATTTGGGGCGCTGGTGGATACGATGTTAGAGGGGGAAATTTGACCAAAAATAACCCCTATTTAAAAAAATTCATGAAATGAACTCTGGCTAAAACAATTTCACGAAACTAACCATTTTTGCGACACCACTAACGCTGGCACCACGAAAACGCCATGCATAATGGCGCCATTCACCTGCCAGCGTGGCCTCGCCGTGGCCTCGTGGGCCCCGGTTCTGTAAGTGCGGCGCCACAGCTCATGGCGCCGCACTGTGTAGTGCAACTCCATGTCAGGTGGTGTCGCACTTTACTTATACCAAAACGCGCGCGGCCAGCCCTCCCCTGACCTAGACCCTATTCCTCTCCCCCACAACGCACACAGAACCTCCAATGGCAGCTAGGGTTGAGAGCCCAATCACTCAAATCTCCCAGATCTGAAGGAAAAACTCCAAGATTCTTGTTCACAATCCCTTCACCAAGTATTCTCTCTCAATCTATCAATTTCATCCGCAAATTTCTTCTAATTTTCCCTCTATTTGTAAAATTGGGTGAAACTCTAGATTCTATTGGATATTGAAATTTATATGAATCATTGCCATGTTTATTTGATATTTAGGTTTATGTATGGCATGGTACGAATTGGTAGAACTCTAGTTGGTTGATTTAGCTTACAAGTATATGTTAGGTGTTTTGTTCATATTTGCAATTCCATTTTATTATGTTAGATGCTATAACTATAGGTAGAGTAGGATGAATTTTTTTTCATGTTACAATTATAAGTAGAGTAGGGTAGGCTTTTTGTCATGTTAGAACTATAGTTAGAGTAAGATGGAATATATGTTAAAACTATAGTTGGAGTAAGATGGACTTTTTTTAATTGTTCTTATTGTTTATATTGTTTTGAATATGTAGGATGGATCTAAACAATCCTCACTACGATGTTCAACACTGTTCCTACAAGTTGTCGGAGAAGAGAGAGGTATTAAAAACCTCCATGCTAGTTCATATTGTTACATTTTGTTGAGATGGAAATCTAACCTTGGCCATTGTATGTTTGCAGGAGCTTCTACCCCTTCGACTTAGGTACCACGGGGTCTCGTCCAACAAGATGCCTTATGATGAGCGGTACACTCCATACATTGAGCAGATAGGACTCCTCCCCTTTATCCACATGGTCACTCAGTCTACACCAAACTTCAACCCCGCTGCGATCACCGCGCTTGTCGATCGATGGAGGTCGGAGACACACACTTTTCACCTTAGGACCAGTGAGACTACAGTCACTTTGCATGACATGAGCATGATCCTGGCACTCCCAATCGATGGAAACCCTAAGTGCATAAGCACGGATTTAGACGGGTGGCATGAGCAGATGATCAGCCTTATAGGGAAGGATCCACCCGAGGCTGTAAACAAGAAGGGGGGAGACTGAGGGTCACTTCTGGGGCTACATTTAGTTGGATCATCCATAATTTCAAGACCTGCCCCGAGGATGCTGATGAGGAGACGATCATGACGTACACTCGTGTGTATGTTTGGTACATCATCACGATGACTCTCTTTCCTGACTGCAGTGGGTATCGTGCTCAGTGTCATTAGCTTAAGGTGCTCATTGTTTTTGACTCTAAGTTCAGTTGGGGTTCAGCGGCGTTGGCCTGGTTGTACCGTCAGGTAATCACTTATTTACAAATGTTGTCTATCTCTGCATTACCTCAAAAAATATTGTTATTACTAAACGGTCTATCACTTCATGTGCAACTGAATGATGCTTGTCTTAGGAGAGTGACCGATGGATGCATTGGTGGTTTTTTGCTCCTTATTTCAGTGTGGAGATGGGAACACTTCCCGGTTGGACGACCGAGATTATTGTGTTACAACCCTTATGTTGATGACAACAACGTCCTCCCGCTCCTCGTGTGGGATTACAAGTGGGATGTGGTCTCCGACCCGCCAGGCGACCCGGTGGCGGCGTACAAGAGGTACAGCAACGAGTTTGACATGATAACCATGGATCAGGTAATTTCTTCGGGTGCGGTCAATTATATTTTTTGAATCTGTAATCTTTGAACTTGACATGAGTGTGGTATGTTGCCGGTGACGTGGGAGCCATACGGTCCAAGGGAAAACTTTGGTGTCCTGGAAGACTATCACCTTAACCCGATGTGCATGGAAGAAGCCCGTCTATGGCTAATGCGTATCCCCATGGTATGCATGTGGGCTGTTGAGCATCACCAGCCACAGCGTGTCATGACCCAATTTGGGTTATTTCAGATTGTCCCGCCTGAGTGGAACGACACGGACATAGGGATCCATGGGTAAGATATCAACCGCCTTAACCTGTGATGTAATATCCTTCGACAAATAATGCTCTAGGACTTTTTGTTGTGTGTAGCTTGGATAGGAAGAATCAGAGGAAGGAGAAGGATTGGGACAATTAAGAGCACGTTGAAAAATTCAAGAGGTGTGTGACCGAGGCTAAGAAAGCAAAAGGAACACAGGAAATGGGCTTAAGTAGGATGCTTTCAACAACCACATCACATGGTTTCTTGGACTCCTTAATAATGCAATCATCTTCACACAAACAAATTTGAACCTCCTTTCCATGGGCCTTGGATGTACGATATGCCCTCCGTGGCCTTTTCGCTTGATCAGTGCAAGGTGGACTAGCATTGGCCCTCCTCTTCCTCTCTTCATCCTCCTTCTCCTTTTACCTCTTCCTCTCTTCATCTTCCTTCTCCTTTTCCTCTTCCTCTTCCTTCTTCCTCTTCATCTTGTCCTCTTCCTCGTACTTTTTTTCCAAGTCACGAGAAAGTTGAAATACCGAATCGAATTCACGAGCAAGTTTCTCCTTCTGCTTCCTCTCTTCCTCTTCCTTAACTTCCTTCCTCTTCCTCTCTTCATCTTCCTCTTTCTCCTTCCTCTCTCTCACCACCTCCAAAGTGTCCGCCCACAACTTTGAGTAGTTCACACCTTTCACATCATTGTCCTTGTTGGGTTGAGTCTTCATACCTATAATAAGAATGAAAGGTAAAAGTTAGTAAAGTAAGAATGAATGTGAAAAATAGTGGATTGAATAAAATAAGCATGAAAGGTAGTAAAATATGCATAAATGTGAACATACCTACGAGCATATGGATTTGGTCCTGCCAAGTAACCTATCATACTATCCGGATTAAAATCACCATGCCCTCTTCCTCTATTAAGCCCAAATTGGCAACCTCTTTGCTATCTAGGAGCTTGTTATCTAGGAACATTGTGGCTTGGGACTTGTTGGCTAGTTCTTGGTTGGCTTGGGACTTGGTGGCTAGTTCTTGGTTGTCTTGGGACTTGTTGGCTACCACTAGGCTGGTTTGGGCCTTGTTGGCTACCACTAGGTTGGCTTGGGACTTGTTGGCTACCACTCAGTTGGATAGTGCTTGCTTCATTTTCTTTTGCTCTTTTCCTTTGGGAACACTTTCTTGCATTGTTCCCTTCACCGTTGCACGTTCCACACTGGCTCTCTCGAGAGGCTCTTGCAATTGGTCTTTGACCGTTTCTCGACCACCACCACAGCACATCCGTCCATGTCGCTCCTAAAGCGCTTTGTACTATGTCTTCCACGTCCAATAACCTTCCATTTTAGATTGGGCCATAGTTTAATTCCATGGTACTTTAGCCATTGTGATTGGTCCAGGTATGGGTGAAATCTAGGAGACCATGTCTTCTTAGTAGTCTCAATAGAGAGCTCAGACTCTCTCACTGTGAGCGGATGATTATAGTCCAAATGTCGCGTGTGAGACGTCACGAGCATGTGAGAATGCAAGATGAAGCAACGATGGCCTTCCGCATGTGCACTCACAATTCTTGAGCGAGACCTTGAAAGCTCGGCCTCCGTGTTGGACACCATCAACCGTGGTACCTCCGAGCTCTATAACTTGGTAAATTAGTTCGTCATTATCAAATTATGTGACAACTTGGGAATCTACTTTCCTTGATTGAAATTGCATCCAATCATCAACCTTAAGTGGGTACTTGTATTTATACTTGTTCTTGTAGTCCCACGTAGCCTGCCGGTCTGTTTCATGTCAGTACTTGATAAAATACTCATTTATCTTATCGAATGTATATCGGACTATTTCCGTGATGGGAAATGCACAGACACCTTTGAGCAACTTGTTGAAGCATTCTGCCATGTTGCTTGTCATTTGGCCATACCTCCGGCCACCTCATCAGTTTGTTGTACAAGTTTGAGAAACGACGGTCCATGAAAGCGAGGCAACAATCTTGTAGATCATTGGACAAGTCCTTGCTCTTGCATGCCCTATAGAAGTTTGCACAAAAGTGCCTCATACACCATCGATAGTGTAATGGAGCATGGCCGAAATGTCAATCATCATCGCCTTGAGAATTCCTTGGTAACGGTCAGAGATTACACATATTTCCCTTTGAGGGCGTAATACATTGGTTCTCAAAAGATGGAAGAACTACTCCCAATTATCATTGTTTTCCACCTCCACCAAAGCAAATGCCAAAGGAATCAACCGGTAGTTGGCATCGTTTTCTATTGCAATTAAGGTAGTGCCCTTGAATAGTCTAGTGAAGAAGGTGACATCAATGGAGATGACCGGCCTACAATGTTCAAAAGCCCGAATACATTGCTCGAAACCCCAAAATGCATGGCCAAATACTCGAACGGTTCTTCCGATTACTATCCTTGTCTTGTTCGCATAAGTTTAAACCACATGAACCATACCCGAGTTATTAGCATTGCCCATCGCTCCCAACAACCTAGGGATTCGGTTATAAGATTCCTCCCAATCACCATACAACATCTTGAATGCGGCTTGCTTTGCCTTCCAAGCCTTCCCGTACTTCACCTCGTACTGAAATAAGGCTTTCACAAGATCCATAACCATCTTGATGCTCATTATTGTAAATGATGCGATGTCATTGGAAAGCCTATAAGCGAGGAAATCGTAGGTGAGTTGTCGGTGCTCGTTCTTCGCATACTTGCCATCCACCATCGGGCCTCAGCACATGTGAGTTGATTGTCGTGGTGGTGTCATGGCAGATGCCATGGGTATGCTTAAGTTGGGGGCCGAATGGACGCTTGAGGTCACCGAGGAGGGATTGCATGGTCCTGCCGCGCACGATGAACACGATGAACTCTCTAGACTTGTGGTTTTATTTCTCCTTGGTGTTTACAAGTTCTCCTCGAGCTGTTTTGGCATAGCCCTGGGGCACTAGTTTTCTACTGATTGATCCCCTAAACCCTAGCTATGACCCTCCTTATATAGGCAGCGAGAATAGCTAGGTTACATTGTTGGGCCCTAGGGTTTACTATTTGGATCTTGGTCCTTACTATGCAGGACGGGTCATGGACTAGCCTAGGCCCCTGACCCAGTCAACAAAGTTGTACAGCCAACGGTCCTTCCGTACGTGGACGCCAGCTCTACGGCGTCATAGGTGCTTTATACGTCACTCTTTGCTTTTGGCATCACCCGGCTCCCTTGGTATCACCCGGCGGCGCCCTTCTCTTTTGACCATGCTTTACCATGGTCCCTCCTGGATCTTACTCGGAAAGGTGCCATGTGTCCTCCATGACTCGGCCTTCCCTCGTGAGATCCGGCATGTCGCTACCTACAAGATAAACTTCTTTGTCCTGTACGGGCCGACATACTTTCGATGTTGGCCTTACACAGGCTTCATATCCCAACCATTAAGACCCAGCTGGTTGTTTCTCTGACTCGGCCTAAGCCAAGCTGGCAATGTTTTACCCCTTATGACCCTACCAGGGGTTATCCCCCCGCATTAGTCCCCGAAGCTGGTGAAGCCTAGCAGTTTTTGCTGTTAGCCGTCTCCAGGTTCCTTTAACTTAACTAGAACTTCTCTTTTTCTTCTTTATTTTACCTGCAGAATGGCCCATTTGGTCTAACCTCGATCTTTGCCGAGTCTATTATGGTATTTCTGAGTCTCAACTTTGACTATGCGAGGTCTTTTTGACCTTCACCGAGTCACATTTGTCTTTGCCGGGTCATCCTCGCCTTTTTATATTAACCTTAGTCACTCACAGGTTGTAATCATGATGGTTTGCCTCAAATTTTGTCTCAAGTCCTGACAGCACAGTGACGGCAGTGCAGTTACTCCCATCATTGTGGCAGTCCCATCGCTCAGCGCCTCGTGTCTTGTGCAGTGTGACGTGGTGTGGCATGACTCGTGTATCGCGCACATGTGACATTCACTGATGCGTTTATTTTTCCGTGTACACGGCCACACAGTTGCCACAAGGTGCACATGGATCCCATGCTTGTGGTTTTACTCCCTTAAGTAGGGGCGTGGGGGGACTTAACCGCCCTGCCGCTTCAGTTTCCCCCTGCCTTCTTCTTCTTCGCACCACTCCAATCTACAATTGCCCCTTTGCTTTTATTCTTGCTCGCACCACTCTCCAGGCGCTTCCCTCTTCCTTCCTTCGATTTCTCGACGGGTCCTTGGCAATCTAGGCCGCTTCCGACGGAGGAAGGTCCCGAGCCACTTGAGGTCATGGATGCCCACGATAGAGGCGAGGAGGTGGACGAACATGAGACTGTCGGCGAGCGCGGCGCCTGGGAGGGCTCGGAGGTTACTCTCCGCGAGATCGAGTGGATGCGCGCTACTATGCGCATCCCTCTTGACATTGCGTGTCGCCTTCCTCTTGGTGAGATTTCTCCCAATCCCGTGCCCGATGAGCGGGTAAGTTTTTCTGTCACATTTTGAGCGTGGCTTCGCTCTCCGTGTTAGAGATTTTTTCAAGTCGTTTCTGTCGATTTCCACTTGCAAATGCACCATCTTTCCACCAATTCCATTGGCTCTTTATCTTGCTTTATTTCCGCCTGCGATGTCTATCTTGGTCTCTAGCCCACTATTCTTCTTTGGGGCAAGTATTTCAGTTTTTGGATCCAGGTTGTTCTAGATCCTGGCGTTCCCTCCTCTCAGAAGAGGCCTACCTGGTGTGGTGCTGCTAGAATCACGCCTAGGATGGACTCCCTTTTTCCTCGCGTCACTTGTTTAGACTCTTCCAAGAAGTGGCATAGAACTTTTTTCTATGTCAAGAACACTAGGCACCACGATTTGATCCGGCTTCCCCTTTAAAAGATGAGGTCCTAGCAAGGACCTCTGGAAGCTTGACCCGCGGAACAAGAACCCAGTGGTGAACGAGGCTCAAAGCATCATTGAGAGGTTGCTCGACCCGAAGGAAGAGTTCCACTTGACGGAGGAGGATCTCATCTGCACTTTCATCTCCCGCCGAGTCAGCCCCATCCAAGCCAGGTGTCACAAGATCTACTTTACGAGCCATTATCATGATCCCACTCGCCACTCTACTCTTGAGCTTACCAATGATTCTGTGGCTCGCCGAGTCAGCTCCATCTTCAAGATGAACTTGGCAGCAGATTGGACTTGGAGCTGTCCCCCCTTCAGCCGGGACAGACTCGTTCCATGGGTAAGCCTCCGAGTAACCAAATGTTGCCGACATATTTTACTCGGCATCTACTTGTCATCTATTTCTTGTATTGATTTCATTCTCTTTGCCTTTCGCCGAATCTTGTGCACCAGGTTGACGACAGCACCATTACACCCGGTGGTTATTTCAGCGATCAATCTGACAATGACGAGGATGAGTTTGACTTGGAGTGTTTCTTGCCCATTCCCCATGCTGCCGCTGCTCTGACTCCGGGTAAGAATCTCACCCGAAACGCTTTGCAAGATTGGTCAGATGATGACGATGATGATTGTGAGATTCTGGAGGTACTTGACTTTGCCTTAACCCTTTGGCTTATCCCGTTGAATATTGCATTTGCTGATGTAGCCGGTCAGGTACATGAGGATGCTCCCCTCGCTATCAGAGTTCGTGGCAAGGTCCCTGTCACCAAGTCGGGTAAGCGGCGTGGGGCCTCCTCCAGTACCCAACCCTCCAAGAAACGCCGGGTCGATGCTGTCGCGGCCCTCGAAGCTGCGACTTCACATCTTAGCAAGGCTCCACGTCGGGTTGGTCGACGTGTGTCACGCGATCCCGTTGTGTCCGGGTAAATTTCGCTACCTGTTACCTTACATTCTTCCTTTTTGTGGTTCTTTCCATATATGTTTGCGCTTTTGTTTTCAGCGCTGCCATGTAACAGTCTGCCACTTACACGACATCCTCGATCCCCCAGCCAGTCTCCCCTACCCGTGCCGCTCTAGAGCCACAGAGCCCCATTCGGGTCTCTGCTCCTACGGTTGAGGCTTCCAAGCCTCGCCCTGAAGCTGACCCGGCCGCACATTCTGCGGGAGAGACTCGGCCTGCTTTGCTAGTTGCTTCTGAGAACGTGAATTTAGGACCCGGCGCCAGTAACATCGGTGCCGAGTCCGCCTAGAACATGTCTACTGCTTCTCCCCTTGTGCCAAAAACACTCGCCTCTGCTTCCCAACCAATTACCAAGCCTGATCACTCGACTCCTCCGCCTCAGGAAACAAGTACAAGACCTACTCCTCCAGCTCCGGCAACCAAGAGCCAACTCGGCCTGCTTTGTCTGGCTTGACTCGGACTGCGCCTATCAAAACAACGGGGTCCAAGCAGCAGACTTTGGTTTTTTCCCCAGGCTCAGCTCCGCAGATTAGGCCAACCCCATCAACAAAGACACCTGCCTTGGCGGGTCAGTTGGGAAAATCTTCCGCTGGTGCTGGATCTGGCGGCATTCCTGGAGCCGGCGCTTTACACGCTAGCCCCGCTGCCACCCGTGTCGGCATAGTAGCTACCTTTAAGAGAGGTCAAGTTCTTACCCGGACGCTCAGCGGGCACAGCCTTGGCTCTGTCGAGCACTTCACTTTGGAGTGGAGTGCTGCAGGCGATCAAGAGGTAAACTCCGGTGCTCCTTCAGGTTCGGGTCACCGGCAGATGCAGCTTGGCCCCAAAACTATGTCAGAGATGACCCACCAATCCATCGCACTTATGATGCAAGTTGATCAGGTGAACGAGGTATGAACCCATTTTACTCTTTCACGTTCTGAGTATTTTTTATATCCACATAATTCCTAGTCCCCGAGGTTACTGCCGAGTAAGGGACTTACTCGGCTGTAAGCTCCTAGTTAAAACATGTCTTTTTTTCTTCTTCTTAATAAGGCCCTATATCAGAAATCGGATCCCTAACCCCCAAGGTTACTATCGAGTAAGGAACTTACTCCGCTGTAAGCTTAAAAGTAAGGCATGATTTGTTTCTATTTTTGCCAAGATGTTGTGTTAAAAATCTAATCCCTAGCCCCCAAGGTTACTAGTCAATCCACCATTGAAACGCTACACAAGAAAATCATTGACGCTGAAGGTAGTTCCCTTTTCCTTAGAGTCTTTGTAACTGCCTAGCCCTGGTGTTTCCTTTTCTGTTTGTTATTTCTCAGAGTAGACGAGATACTTTTGCTCGCGGATCCATTCCGGGATATTGTTTTCATGCCAGGATTGATGGAACACACTATTGAATAAGCAGGTCAGCACCAGATCAAGCTCCAGAAGGAGCGAGACAAGGTGACTCGGCTCAAACAGCGGATGGAGGATATGGAGCAGAAGCATAAGTCTGAAGTTGAGAGTCTGCGCCAGGAACTCGCCGAGAAAGAGGGGCAATTCTCTGGTAAAACTGATAAGATGAATGAGCTGCTTAAGGATGCCGAGTTGGCTTTAGACTCGGTTCACCAAGACCTGGATGCCCTTCAAGTGAAAGCAAAAACCTAGCAGACCAAACTTGGATCCATCAACTCTTTCATCGGTAGTGAGTTCTTACTCTTTTCGCTGCGTCATTGTTCTTACTTCTATCTCTTTTGTTGTCCTTTGATGATTTCCTCTTTCCTTGCAGAGAACTTCCCCAAGGCTAACATGTTTGCTATGAGGGCCATGAAGAAGGTGCGGTCCGAGTCTGGTAACCCGGCAGACGACGGGGTTACCAATGATGAGCATTTGGCTTCCCTCTCAGAGCACGTAACCACTGTGAAGTCATGTGGTGTCGACCTTCTTAAGTCAGAAATCCATATCTTCAGCACGCTCTGGCTAGATGAAGACCCCCTTGAACTCATTGAGCCTCTCGCTGCTAAGCTTATGCTCTCTGAGGAACGACTAGATGAGTGGCGTGAGTCGGTTGGACGCGCTGCCGCAGACAAGGCCTTGTGCTTCGTGATGTCTTAGTATGAAGACATCAACCTAGATGTTCTTTAGAACATTAGGGCCGAAGGAAAGCGGACCAACGATCCAGAGCTCATCAAGAGGTGCCAGGAGCGAGCCTACGCGATGGTGGAGTATGCCTTGATCCATGCCTGGTGTGACGGACCAAGTTTTCTAGATGCTGCTGAACCCGCCGCCAAAGTGACTGAAGAAGGTGCTGCCGACAGCGAATCCACCGAGTCAGATGTGGATGCCTTAGCCGACATCGATGACTCGGCTGATCCTGACGACGTGCCAAGCTCCAAACCCGTTGATGCCCCTCCGAGTCCAGCTGCCTCTTAGGCTGGATAAAAAACACTTGAATTTCATGAGATCCGTGGTATGCCGATGCAGATGTAACAAATACTGTAGTTCTTTTGGGTGTGGGCCTTTGTGAGGGCAAAAACTTATATTCTGGCTGAAATGCGAATCACTCAGGGGCAAGTCCCCGAGTTCCTCTTACTATTTCCCCTGTCCATTGACTTTGTCTCTTGTCTATCTTTTTTGGCGTTCGACATTAGAGTCTCAAAATCATAAGGATTAAGTTAGCGGGTATGAAACTAGGCAACTGGACCTAGAGTCATTCGACATATAGGCCAACATATACTGCAATAGTTTAGTTATAAATATACATAGGGTCGAATCGCGTTTCTTCCTTTGCTTATCCGTTGTTCATGTTTACCCGTCCTTAGTCTTTTTTTCTTGCTTGCCATGAAGCCGTGTTTTCGGACAACATCAAAGTCGAAGAGGGACCTTAGAAGAGTATAGACTACTATTCTAAGATAAGTTTAGGCGACAGTGCCAGCCGACATAAAAATAGGGAGCAATAAACATGAGGTGGAGTCCCCGAGTCAATTTTCCGAGTCATACCATTTATATTATTAGCACATAGCCGACATAAGTGTCCGGCATATGAGAGTTTGAGAGATAATACATTGCTTTCCCTAGGTATAGAATGGAATAAGAAATGCCACATTCCACGGCCTTTTGGTTTCATCACCTGACATGTCCGCCTTGTTCTTTTGTGCCTCGCGGACATCTATCAGATAGTATGAATCATTGTGCAATGCTTTGCTTACAATGAACGGAGCTTCCCATGGGGGTGATAACTTGTGCATCCCGGCTGTGCATTGTACCAGCCTGAGCACCAAATCCCCTTCTCGAAATACACGAGGGTGAACTTTTCGGCTAAGGTAGCGTCAGATATTTTGCTGGTATATGGCGGACCTGGACAATGCCAGTTCTCAAGCTTCTTCGAGTAAATCAACTCCATCTTCTCAAGCTTCTTTTACCTCGGCTTCCGAGTATTGCCTTACTCTTGGCGTGTCATGCTCTATGTCGGCAGGCAAGACTGCTTCTGCCCCATAAACAAGGAAGAACGTCGTATAACCAGTTGAACGATCCAGAGTTGTTCTTAAGCTCCACAATACTAAGGGTAACTCCTCTATCCAACAACCAGGTGATCTCTCGAGTGGTTCCATTAGCCGAGGTTTTATCCTGGATAGAACTGGCTCATTAGCTCGTTTAACTTGCCCATTTGATTCTGGGTGAGCGACTGACGCTACGTCGAGTCTTATTAGATTTTCCCTACAGAATCGAGCAAAAGCTCCTTCGGCAAAGTTTGTGCCATTGTCTGTAATCACGCTATGCGGGTGGTCATATCTTAGGATTATATCCCTCAGGGATGTGACGGTTGTTTTTCCATCAAGCTTTTTGATGGGCTTCACTTCTATCCATTTCGTGAACTTATCAACCATCACAAGTATGTGAGTCATGCCACCACGTGCGGGTTTGAATGGTCCTACCATGTCCAGGAACCATACCGCAAATGGCCAAGTGATTGGTATAGTCTTTAGCTTTGATGCTGGAAAATGTGTTTTTGTTGCGTATCGTTGACACCCATTGCATTTTCTTACTAAGTCATGTGCCTCTGCAAGTGCACTTTGTCGTGGTATTGCCGACGAGTACGCCATGGAGGGGTACTCAAAGTGCGTGTTTAGAGACATGGGGGAAGGCGGACGGTTGATGGGTACGAGGTAACACAGCTTACCCAGGTTCAGATCCCACGACGGTGGCGGAATCCTACTCCTGCTATAAATCACTATAATGGAAATACACCGAGTTACATAGATAGGTTTGCTGTGCGAGGTGTATGCTAATCGCTACTTGATCGTCTGAACTTGTGCCCTAAAGGCTCCCATAGGCCCGACTTATATAGTCGCTAGGTCCTAGGGTTACAGGGAAAAGTCCTAGCCGGACAGGTTACAGAGTCCTACACCGTCTATTACTAGTCTTGCATGTCTTGTACTCCAAGGCTCCGGGTACGCTGGTGACTCCACCATAGCCTTCCTTTATCCGGCATGGGCCTCCCTTCTGGATCCATCTAACTGGGCCGCCCAGCAGGCCATGGGCCATGCTACCAACTGTGGGCCACCCGGGTTATCCGGATAGGAGACATGCTATGGGGATAACCATATAGCATTTCCCCAACAGTATCCCCCGGAGAACTCCGAGATCTTGCGCTGTCTTGCCTCTTCACGTGGAATGCTCCGTCTAGATGGATGTCGGCAAATCGTCAAGCAATATCTTGTAGTCCTCCCAAAGAACCATGCAAGGTTTTCTCCATCTTCAATTTGTAAGTCGGAGAATTGCCGAATCTTCTGTCGTACTCTTCCGTAGTCGGACTGGATCCGTCCATGCCGGAATCTTCTGATGTGATGGTTCATCTGCCTATGTCATCTAGGGCGACGTAGATGTAGGTCAGCAACGCCTCGTAACTCACACATGCAGAGAACGCAATCATGTCCACCTTTCCCGCGTGAGCGATACGAACCATTGGCGGCGACGGTTGGGACGTGGCGAAATTTCCGCGCACGCCTCCACACACATCGTCTACGCGGCAACCGTCCGATCAAGCTGCATGTATCTTGATGTTGGAGATCATAAATAGTAACTGCGGTGAAAAATTTACTTTTCACCTTATTCTCTCCTCGCCTCATATTCTTCCTCCAGCGAGCGCCCCCTCGAGCTCTCCACGAAATCTTGCGAAAAACCCTAACTCCCAATCTCGTCAGTCACTTTCAAACGCGCCCAATGGCTAGCAACAGCTCCTCCCCCTCGAAGGCGGCGTCAGGCGAAGCCGGCGAGCTCCATCGTCGTGCCTCCAGAGGGCCTGGTCATCCCCGTCTCTGCGGTGGTCGAGACCACCGGCGCGACCATAATCCAGCGGCGCTGGAGCTGTCGGAAGAGGAGCTCGACTCCCACAAAGGCGATTGGCGCGGTTCAGACATCACGGACCGCGACATCAAAGAGTTGATCGTCGAAGGCTACTTCCCCGCGACGGAGGGGCTCGCCTGGCGGGCGGCGCCGGCCGGCGAGGCCACACCTTCTCCCCAAGCCGGAGAAAAGGTGGACCTCAAAGCACAATTGGTACGCGGCGTCTCCCTGCCCATATCTAACTTCTTCCTTGCTGTCTTGAACCATTACCGGGTCCAGCCCCAAAACCTTTCTCCCAATAGTATCCTAGTGCTTAGCAGTTATGTGGCGCTTTGCGAGGGTTACTTAGGGATTAAGCCTAGGCTAGACCTCTATATATTTCTTCACCGTCAAGCGCAAAGCCGGAGCCAACAAGGATGAACTTAGAAATTGTGGCACTATTTGGTTCAAGATCAGACCTGGCCGGCGCTTCCCCGACATCGTCGGCCATGAGTCCTGCAAGAACTGGTAGCTTACTTACTTCTACGACCCAGATATCCCTATGGCCGGCCGAGAAGTAACGTACCCGGACTTTGTCGATGGAGCCGCCGCCGAAACTTCGACATGGAGATCCCATGCCTCCATTCCCTCCGACATCGACGCTTCCTGCGCTATAAGGCGGATAGAGTGGTTCGTAGAGACGGGTTTTACCGGCTTGGACCTAGCCATGTGCTGGTTCATCAGGCGAATCCAGCCTTTACAGCACCGCTCAAAGCTGATGCACGAGTATACCAATGATAGAAGGGATAGCCTCCGCATCTCCGAGGACAACTTCTCGAGTGATTTCGTCAAGCTTCGCCTCAAGGACATCATCAATATGAAGGACAAGAAGCGCGACTTCACCATCACCTACGACATGTTCATAGAGAGCAAGTACCCAAAGGTAACTTCTTATTTTCCGTGTATGACATATACTCCAGTTCTTCCGTCTAGCTATTTCCATCTCATCTAACACGGTGACTTCTCACCTAACAACTTAGCGATCTAGAGGAGGATAGATGGTTGTCCAAATCTATGATCCAAAGATGAAGGAAGTCACGGTCATGTCTGACGATGATGCTCCGTTGACGCGAAAGCGGAAGAGCTCCACCTCTAACGCTGCCGACGGAGGCAACAAGAGACGGAGGGTGGATCCTCCAAAAAGACTACCGCCGCCCTGGAGGCGGAGAAAAGAAAGACTACTGGGATCCCCTTTGCCAAAGCACCCCCTATTGTGTAAGCTTCTTTCTCTCCGACATTGTCCATTTATCTGTCTTGTTCCTGTACTTATGCATTTTGCACGTTTCAGGAAGAAAGCCACGACCAGCTTGAAGAAGACCTCCAAAACATCGGGGCCTTCTAGAACCATAAGGTACATGCTGCGTCATGACGCATCTCCCGCCATCGCCCCTGTCACTTACATCGTCAAACCTTCCTCCGCTCCGACAAGCTCACAAGCTAAGGAAGCATCTGGCCCTTCCGCCATGGAAGTGGACTCAGGTGCCTCTACCGATCTTGCTGTTGTCGGCGAGCAGGCGACGCAAGAAAGTGCCGCACACCAAATGGCTGAAGCTCCGGCTAAGGATGCCATCAGTTGCGGTAAGGTGGAAGGTGGTATCGCTAAAAAGGCGCCCGCATCCAAGAAAACCATAGAGTATCCAAAGATAGTCTATCCGGTACTTACACCGGGTAGCACTGCTCTGGTTCCTGGTGCGGCTCCGACATCTCCGACGTGCGGTCTAGAGGAGCTTCTCCGGCAAGCAGAGATCTTGCAAGGAAACAGTCGGCAAGCTGCTAGATGAGAGTGCTACCAACCTCAAGATCATTGCACTTGTAAGTTTTATTTGCCTTTTGCTTTTCATATGAATATCCCACTGTAGCCCCCGAGGATGTAGACGGAAAACCATAGGTCTTTGCGTCTAGATGCTCTAAGAGTGACTAAGCTAGAAAACTTCTCAATGTAGCCCCGAAGCATATAGGTGGAATGAATTATTCTGACTAGATGATTTTAGAGTAGCATACACAGTGTTTATAAATTTCAATACCATAGCCCCCAAGCTTCTAGTTGTAACTGAATTAGTTCCGACTAGATGGTTAAAGAGAAGCTAAGCATACATCCGAGTTAAAAACTTTATACTGTAGCCCCAAAGCTTCTAATCGAAAACTGAATTAGTTCCGACTTGATGCTTAAAGAAAGACTAAGCATATTGCTAAGTTAAAAACTCTCGCTGTAGCCCCCGAGCGTCTAGGTGGGAAATTTCCGGCTAGATGCTCCAAGTAGACCAAACAACGTTTAACTTTTCTTTTTTCCACAGAACGAGAATGCTTGGAGGGGAATGGCCAACAACAAGTACCATAATATGCGCGTGGACTTGGAAGCCGAAAAGGGTAAAACTGCCTTCTTGAAGGAACAGATCATCAAGAGCAAGCGTCTGTTTTTCCTTTCTTTTTTGTATTCCAACTTGAACTTCTGTATTATCTGAGTACTCACTGTGTACATTGCTTTCTCTGACTTGCAGAAACCATTGCCAAGGCTAAGGACATTGTCGAGCAATCCAGGCACATTCAAGAGCTGGATAGCGAGAACAAGATCCTTAAGCAGGAGAGGAAGGACATGCTGAAAATGCATGAGGAATCAATGAAAGCCTTGCGGGACTCCACCACCGAGGAGATGAACCGCTTAAAGGAGGAGATCTCGATCTTAAGAGATCAGAAGAAAGCTGCCAATGAGCAGAATCAACGCCATCATGAGGCGTACAAGCTCCTCCAACAAGAACGGGACTCCTTGGCGGATACCCTCTGGCAAGCTGAGGCTAGCATCTTCAGTAAGTGATTCTCCGTCTTGGATTTCTATAGTCTAGATACTCTGAATTTTTGAACTCATGTGCTCCTTGTCGGAATTTGCAGCTCCTCTTGGTTTAACTCGGTCGCCTCCTCCGGCAAAGGAATGCATGGTTCTTGCCGGCAACTTCATCAACACCGCCATCGCGCAAGACAAAGAGATTGCCAAGCCCCTCCAGATCAACATCAAAGCATCAGACTCTGTGACGAAGTTCTCGGAGATCCTGGGCCGAGCCCCCGAGCGTATCACAAGCTGGAAAGCTTCATATGCATGGGCCGGTGCAAGGATGGCGCTATCCATGGTTAAAGCACATTATGAAGATGTCGACATGGACACGGTAACCTCTAGCATTCCTGACGTAGATGACGATGGCAAGGAGATAAACCATGAGTCCATCTTGTCTTCACTCGCGGGTTATGACACCAGATTAGCCGAGTTAGTCGACGTCAACGTCTTCGTGCCGATGACGCTCCTCTAAGTCTCTTGACACTGCCGACTTCGAGGGTGACTCTCCTGCTGCCGATGACGCTGATTCCAAGTCGCCTGTGTCAAAGGAATGAAAAACAACTTGTAATATTTGTTTCATCTTTGATGCGTATGCGGAAAAAACTATGTATTAACTTAAGGCGGAAAACAATGTTGTATGTCCTGCTACTTAAGAACTAGTTCCAGTATGTATATATTTTTTAAGCAAGGGCTGGCTTATCCATTACTTTGGTTCTTATGCTTGACTTTTCGTGAGTCGGAAGACTCGTTGTCGGAACCATGCGCTTAGGTGATGATTCCCAATGGCACTGTCAATAAACTAAGCACAAAATCGCCGACAATAAGTGCCAAAAGTCACTACTCCAGAATCCACATAAAAATGACAAAGAACGTGTAGACCAGAAAACTTAAGCTAACGTCTGTAGGCGGAATTTTCACAAGTGCAATCGCAAAACTTGTGCATAAAGGTTTTATATGATCCAAAAATGAACACTAAAGGAGGTAAAAGACTCAGTAATATGAGTGAACCAGAGAGCTTTATTTCATTGATCATATAAGAGGTACACAATTAGATAAAAAATGCTAAGTGTAAAAAGGACGTAACTATGCTATGTTCCATGGCCGATCAAGCTCCGGGTAGTCATCATCCGGGTCACGTCGCTTACGCTTATGATCCTTGTTGGGTCTATCCTTCAGTTCATGATTGTGAACGAGGTAGTAAGACCCATTGAGTAGCGCCTTTCTTATGATGAACGGTCCTTCCCATAGCGGGGATAATTTGTGTGACTTCTTCTGCTTAAGTCGGAGCACCAAATCCCCCTCTTTAAACAAGAGATTCCGAACGCGGCGACTATGGTAGCTGCGTAGCTTCTGCTGGTATATGGTGGATCTTTGGCATGCCAAGTCGCGCTCCTCCTCGAGAAGGTCCACATCTAGGCGTCTGGATTCTTCAGCGTCATCTTCGTCGTAGGCGGCGACTCTTGGTGCATCGTGAAGTATGTCGGAAGGTAGGATGGCTTATGCTCCATATACCATGAAATAAGGGGTGTAGCCAGTGGCTCTGTTGGGTGTAGTTCGTAAACTCCACAGCACAGATGGCAATTCTTCCGCCCAGGCTCCAGCTGCTCTATGTAGCGGTGCCTCAAGACGTGGCTTGATTCCCTGCAGAATTAATCCATTATCTCGCTCAACCTGACCATTGGATTGTGGATGTGCCACATATGCAAGGTCAAGTCGGATGCCCTTCTCCCAACAATAAGCCTCGACTTCTCCGAGTGACAAGTTGCTGCCATTGTCGGTGATAATGCTATGTGGGAGACCAAATCTAACCACTAGATCCCGGACAAACCTGAGGGTAGTTGCCCCATCAAGCTTTATAATGGGTTTAGCTTCTATCCATTTAGTGAATGTATCAACTACTACTAGCATATGTGTAAATCCACATGGTGTCGTTTGTAACGGTCCCACCATGTCTAGCACCCAGACTGCAAACGGCCAAGTTATTGGTATTGTTTGCAATTCTTCAGCAGGAACATGTGGTTGTCAGGCATAATACTGACATCCCATGCATGTCTCAACCAGCTTATCAGCGTCCACCTTCGCGGTCAGCTAGTAGAATCCTTGCGGGAAGGCTTTCGCGACCAACGATCGAGGAGCGGCGTGATGCCCGCAATCTCGGAGATGGATTTCGCGTAGGATTTCAATACCTTCTAGCTGGTAAACACACTTTAGGTATACACCAGTAGTGCTCCTTTTGTAGAGTTGGCCATTTATTATGGTATAACCCTTTGCTCGTCGTACTATTTGTCGTCTTTCGACCTTGTCGTCGGGCAAAGTTCCGTGTTCGAGATATTCCATGAACGGTTTTGTCCAAGCCAGAGGGACCTTTTCCACAATGTGGACAAAAGAGTCAGCTCTATCCGGGTTGTCGATGTAGGCTCCCTTCACGGATGGTGTTCGTAGATGCTCTAGGAAAACTCCTGGCGGAATTCTTGCATACGATCCAAGCTTAGGTAAGATCAGCCACCTCGTTTTGCTCCCTAGGCACATACTTGACTTCGTAGCCCAAGAAGATCTTGGCTATCTCGTCCACTTCGTATCTATATGCCGCCATCATAGGGTTCCGCGCATTCCAGGTGCCAGCCACCTGCTGGGCAACCAAGTCGGAATCTCCACACTTGATTCCAATATCCTTGGCTACGCGTAATCCGTGAATGAGTGCGTCATAGTCCGCCATGTTGTTCGTAGCCTCGAAGTGGATCTGCAGAACATAGTGTAGCTTGTCGCCAGTTGGTGACTGTAGCAATACACCAGCCCCCGAGCTGTTGAGCAGCTTTGATCCGTCAAAGTGCATCACCCAGTACTCTGGTTCCGAAAATAGAGTAGCATCTGGCATCTCCGTCTAATCTGCGATAAAATCCGCCAAGGCTTGTGAATTGATAGCATCGCGTCTCTTGTATGTGATCTCGAAGGCGACAAGTTCAATGCCCCACTTCGCGACCCTTCCCGTAGCGTCGCTGTTGTTGATAATTTCGGACAGTGGAGTATTGCTCACCACTGTGATTGGGTGCTCCTGGAAGTAATGCCTCAGCTTCCGAGAAGCAAGGAATACTCCATAAGCTATCTTCTGGTAGTGCGGGTAACGCTGCTTGGACTTCGTCAAGACCTCGCTCACATAGTAAACTGGTCGTTGAACTCCATGCTCATAGCCTGGTTCCTTCCGCTCTACCACGACGACGATGTTGATTACCCGGTTGGTTGCCGCCATGTAGATTAACATGGGCTCTCCAGGCTCGGGTGCTGCAAGGATGGGCGCTGAGGAAAGAATCTCCTTGAGCTGCTTCAATGCTGCATCTGCTTCGTCCGTCCACGTGAATTTGTCCGCCTTCTTCAGCAACTTGTACAGCGGCATGGCCTTCTCTCCAAGTCGGCTGACAAACCTACTAACTGCTGCAACACAACCTGTTAGTTGTTGAATGTCCTTTAGGCATGTCAGACGGTTTATGTTTAAGATGGCCTTGATTTTCTCCGGGTTGACCTCGATTCCACGCTGGGAAACGATGGAACCCAACAATTTGCCGGCTGGAACCCCGAAGACGCACTTCTTAGGGTTAAGCATCATGTTGTATTTCCGGAGATTATCAAAGGTTTCTTTTAAGTCGGAGATTAAGTCATTTGACTTTTTAGACATCACTACGATATCTTCCACATAGTCGTGAACATTCCGACCAATTTGGTCATGAAGGCAACGTTGCATTATTCGCTGGTACGTAGCACCTACATTTTTCAGCCCAAAGGGCATCGTAACATAGCAAAACGTGCCGTATGGGGTAGTGAACGAAGTGGCCAATTGGTCCGACTTCCTCATCTTGATCTGGTGGTATCCTGAGTATGCATCGAGAAAACACAAAAGCTCTCAGCCAGCCGTCGAGTCAATGACTTGGTCAATGCGAGGCAAAGCAAACAGATCTTTGGGGCAAACCTTGTTCAAGCCGGTGTAATCAACGCACATTCTTAATTCTTTGGTTCCCTTTTTGGGGACAAGTACAGGATTGGCCACCCATTGGGTGTGAAGGACTTCTCGGATAAAACTAGCCTTAAGTAACCTAGCTATCTCTTTGCCTATGGCACGTCTCTTCTCATCTCCAAAGCGTCGTAGAGGTTGCTTCACTGGTTTGCATTTTGGATCAATGTTTAAGCTGTGATCGGCAAGTTCCCTAGGTACACCTTTCATGTCGGCAGGTTGCCAGGCAAAGATGTCCCTATTCTCACGGAGTAACTCGAAGAGCGTGCTTTCCTATTTGGGATCCAGGTTCGTCCCAATGGCGGTGGTCTTGGAGGCATTGCCTACCACAAGTTCCACCGGCTTGGTCTCGATGGCAGCCTTGAATGCAGGAGCGTATTCGGAAATCTGTTTCTTCGATGCCGGCATCTCTGAGTCATCGACCTTACTCTGGATCTCTTTGAATTCTTCGCTGTAGAGAACAGCTTCCGCGAAGGCTGCTTCATTAATCTCGCAGTCCCTTGCCTTGGTAAAGCTTCCGGATACGATGATGACACCGTTTGGTCTGGATATCTTGAGTTTGTTGTAGACGAAGCATGGCTTGGCCATGAAGGTGTGGAATATGTTGCGGCCGAATATGACGTGGTACACGCTCTTGAAGGGGACCACCTCAAAGGTCATGCGCTCTTGGCGATAATTATTAACATCGCCAAAGGAAACCTGAAGTGTGATGCACCCAAGGGACCGAGCCTTAGGTCTTCCGCTGTCAAGTTCATCTTCTGTGGTGTATCCAGGTACATGATGTTGATGTTGCTTCCACTATCCACCATACACTTGGTGAACTCCACGCCGTCAATCAAGGGGTTAATGACCATGGCGTATTGGTTCTCCGTAGGGATGAGGTCTGGGTGATCCTTCCTGTCCCAAGTAATTGGAACCTCCGACCAGTCTTGAGGGGAACCGGGGTAGAGTGGCGATCAGTATCCTCATAGAGGTCTTCTGTTGTCGGACGGTGGGGGTGCCAAGGAAAGTGTGGTAGACTGGTGCCTTCTTCACGAAGGGGTTCTTTCCTTTGCTGTCGCCCTTCGCGGTGTGCTTGGGGTCAACATCCTCGTCCATGTCACTTGAATCCTTGGACTCCTCCTCCTTCTTCCCCTTGCCCTTGCCTCGCGGTCTGTTCTTCCGACTTCGCTTGTAGCCGGACTCTGGGTCTTCCTTGAGGTCGTTGACGAACTTGCAGTGTCGATTGGTATGGGTGGCCTTGCTGTTGACATCGAGGTGTACGAGGCACGACATATCGCGGTACTCTTCGTAGGTCTGGGGAACACGGAGCAGTGCCGAGGTAGTTTCACTTCCACGTTGTTGTCCACGACCAGCTCCCCGTCCTCGGCCATGTTGTCCACCATCACCTCGTCCTGCAAAGGTCACGGCAACCATGTCGGGAGATTGCTTTTCCGAGCAGCTTTGTACTGCTATTCCTCCGAGCTTGAGTTGGAACGGCCATTGCCGGCAAAGAGCCGCGAGCATCGTCGTCGGCAGCTGCGAACTCACTAGCCAACTGAATCATCTGGTTCAAGTCAATCTGGTGATTGTCTTGCAAGTGCTTCAGCTTATGTCAGAGCAACGTGCCCCTTTCCAACCCATCGATGAAGGTGGCCATGGCGGTCTGAGCGTGCACTCCTGCGCAGGAATTCTTCATATCCAGCCAGCGGGAGAGGTAGGCGCGAGATGTCTCGTCTTTCTCTTGCATGCACCATTGTAGATCGCCAACAGTGCAGGGACATTTGTACGTACCCTCGAAGTTCTTGGTGAACGCCTCTTGCATGTCCAACCAATTGCAGATGGATTTTTTCGGCAAGTTGCCAATCCATTGACGGGCTGTGCCCGCCAACATCAATGGGAGGTACTTGACGGCAACGTTGGGGTTACCCCCGACAATCTCTACCGCGTTGCCGTAGTCCTGCAACCATGTAGCTCGCTTAGCGGTGCCTTCATAGGGCTTGATGGTCTTGTCAATCCGGAAACCTTTGGGGTAAGTTGCAGACCATATCGCAGGTCCAAAGCAACGTGGTCCCAGGTATGGTCCTTACCGGGCCTCGTGGATCTTATCGATCCGCGAATGTGCATCGTATGGCTCCGGGTTTTTCTTCTTCTTGTCAACAGGGGATGGGCTGCGTGAACGACACGGCCCCCTCCGCCATGGTGACTGCTAGGGGGAGACGGAGGCGGAGGTGGCGGTGGGTTAGCCTTCTTTCTATTACCCTCCTGCGACGCCTCACGCTTGCCACGATTGCTTGCCGGACGCGGAGGGTCATGGCGCAACCTGCTCTTGTGTCCTTGGTTGCGCTCTCCGTCATGACGGGTCTGCTCTGTGTTGTCGCGGATGACGATGTCGCGGATGACGATGTCGCTCTGCCTTGGCGGGGGCATATCCGTATGATGCTGAGCCTTGGGATCTTCGCGATGTCAGGGGGATCGGGGCGGTGGCGATGGGCGACGAGGTCGGGCCTTTTCTCCGTGGTCTGTGGATATGGGGATAGCATCCTTCATGTTGCGCGCATCCCTCTGTCTTCGTTCTGATGAACCCGTCTAGGACCCGACATCAAGAGGAGATCTGTCCCTTGGCGGCTTATGTTGGCTAGACTAGCAAAACGCTGGGTCAGACTCAAGCCTCTAAGAGGTGGCCTTTTCCTGCTGCCTCACCGCCTTGGCCACTAGGTCATAGACCTGGTCCTCTGCCTCGGGTGATCTATCCTGCTCTAGAAGGGTCTTGGCGACGACGAGTTTGAGGAGTGGAGTGGGCATCACCTGTCTGCCTTCACTGTCAATGTATGGCTTGGCTTGTGCCGGCTTTGGGGGTGCCCATCCTAGGTTTCGTCGTACACCAGGATCGTTGATGACACGAGCCAGAGCTTTCTTGGCCTTCTTCTACTAAAGCAGAGTCTTGTACTCGGCTTCCATTGCTCTGGCTTTCTCTATGGATTTCTGCGCATTGACCAGATCTCGATCTAGCTTAGTGCCTTGCTCCGCGATGGCTTGTGCTTCCTCCAGCAGCTGCTGATGCTTCTCGTCAAGCTAGGTCACGTTCCGAATATGAGCTACGGTCAATGGCTCGACGAGGATGTTGTCGTACATCACTCTATCAGCTGGAGTAACTTGGGCAGTAGCAGACGTAGATGCCGGAGGCGACAAGTTTGCGGTGTTGTTTTTGCTCGGGCCGGTGCTGAGTTCCTGCGGCTGTTGTACTGGATTAAGCGGAGGGGGCATGACCTTTGCGCGATCATCGTCGGCAGCAACAGGAGGTCCCTTCCCCTTTTCCAGCGCTGTAGGCGGAGCTCATCTGGGTTGATCTTCATCCATCGTCGTCCCAATGGTGACGAATACCTCTCGAGACGTGACGGCGTTATTGGCTTGCTCGTCGCGCGTGTACTCCTCCTCTATCTCATGCATGGCGGAGTCTAGTTCCTCTGGACTGAAATCTATCTCCTTTGAATCTGCACTGAAGTCCGCGTATAGCGCGTCAATCATAGAGTCAGAGGGTGCCAGGACTTCCTCGATGGCGGGCGGTGGAGGTGCAACATCAGCGATGATGACTGGAGGTGGCGGTGCGACTGCGGCGATGGCGGCCGGAGGCGGTGGTGGCGGTGGCTGAATCGGAGGGGCTCCGTCAATGTGGGCAAGCGTTGTCTGAGTTGCCGCTTTGGCCTCCGCGTAGTTGTTGACGGTGTTCACCATGCCTCCGAAGGTAAGGCGTCCCGATGCCTGCTGCCGTCTTAGAGAATGCCGGAGGAGCGTGCCATGGTCCAGTCCTTCCACAAAGTGATACATAGCATAATCATTGGGGGTAGTGAGCCAGATTGGCTCGTATATGGAGCCACCTGGCTAGGTAGTCGCGGGGGTTTTCGCCCTCTCTCTGAACGCAACGCGCTAGATCAAAGATGGTAACCACGCCGACGAACTTGGATCTCTACTGTCCAGACGCACGGGCTAAGCGGACTGGCAATCTTGACCGTTATATCCGCACAGGCGGTTTGGGGCCTTGAATTTTGGCAAACCAAAGAGAGATCCGACATTGATCCTTCCACGAACGATCCCGCCCAGGCGGTCTGTAGGGTCTTGATGCTCCTCTGACTCCCAGGGAACTAGTGCCCGAGTCGGTTTCGCCAATGAAGAGGTGGATGATAGGAACGATCGAACACCACGTAGGGTTCGTCTTCATCAAGATCCAGAACTCATCAGGAGGGACGATCGGAACGTTGCCGGAGAAGAGAACGCGACCGATGGCTATGGTTTTGCCGATTCCCGCAAAGATCTTGGTCCTCGCCCGCTGAAGAGCCTGAAGCACCTCTTGCCCCACGGTGGGCGCCAACTATCGTGGTATTGCCGACGAGTACGCCATGGAGGGGTCCTCATAATGCGTGTTTAGAGACATGGGGGAAGGCGGACGGTTGACGGGTATGAGGTAACACAGCTTACCCAGGTTCAGATCCCACGACGGTGGCGGAATCCTACTCCTGCTATAAATCACTATAATGGCAATACGCCGAGTTACAGAGATAGGTTCGCTATGCAAGGTGTATGCTAATCACTACTTTATCGTCTGAACTTGTGCCCTAACGGCTCCCATAGGCCCAACTTATATAGTCGCCAGGTCCTAGGGTTACAGGGAAAAGTCCTAGCCAGACAGGTTACAGAGTCCTACCGCCTATTACTAGTCTATGTCTTGTACTCCAAGGCTGCATGCTTGGTGACTCCATCATAGCCTTCCTTTATCCGCATGGGCCTCCCTTCCGATCCATCTAATTGGCCGCCAATGTGCCATGGGCCATGCTACCAACTGTGGGCCACCCGGGTTATCCGGATAGGAGACATGCTATGAGGATACCCATATAGCATATCCCCAACACACTTGGCCAATAGAATTCATGTCGGAATGCCTTGCTACCAATTCTATTGACGAGGCATGATGCCCACATTCTCCTTGGTGAATATCAAACAGTATCTCTTAGCCTTGCTCTGAGCTAACGCAATGTTATAGCACACTTTTCACACTCCTCTTGTACAACTCCTTGTTAATTATGGTGTATGATTTTGCCCTTCTTTCTGTTTGTCTTGCTAGTACCTCATCATCAGGCAAAGTTCCATCCTTTAAGTAGTTGAATATTGGATGTGCCCAAATTGGTATTACTGGTGCTGGATCTGTTTCTCCATTAATTTCCATGGGCTCAGCCGACATAGTTTCTGCCGACATAACCTAAGGAGTCCCCAAGTGTGATTCGGCAGTCCCCGGGTTCTGTGGAGCAGTCCCCGGGTTACTCGAACCCGCCCCTGTGTCAATGTCCATTGGCACAAAATCTGACTCCTGGCTAACCGGGGTGAAGATTGACTCGGATTCGGGTGACGGTTTGATTGATGGATTTCTGAGATGTTCCAGTGCCACTCCTGGCGGGATTGCTTGCCGAGAAGACCCTATCTTAGATAACACATCAGCTACCTCATTTTATGCACTGGGTATGTGGTGAAACTCACATCCATCAAAATATCCCGAAATTTGCTGCACATGTAAATGATATAATCCAATATTCGCGTCTAGCACATCGTAGTGCCTAGATACTTGTTGAATTACCTAGTCCGAGTCGCCAAAGCACATGATCCTTTTTATGCCAATCTCCTTAGCCACTTTGATCCCATGAACAACTGCTTCATACTCGGCAACATTGTTGTATGCAGCAAAGTGGATCTGCAACACATACTTGAGCTGATCCTTCTTTGGTAAGGTAAGAACTATCCCGGCACCCAGACCCATTTTTTTCTTGGACCCATCAAAATGCATTTTCCAGTAGTTCGGGTCTGGCAATGGTGGCTCATACTACATATCCATCCAGTCCACAAAAAAGTCTACCACAGCTTGAGATTTAATTGCATCTCTCCTATTGTACTGTGGAGTATATGGTGCTATCTCTATGGCCCATTTCGCCACTCGGCCGCTGGCGTCTTTACTGCCCAATATGTCCGAGATAGGTGCCTCGTATATTACTCGGATTGGGTGTTCCTGAAAATAATGCTTCAGCTTCTTTGCTGCCATATACACCCCATATGTCATTTTTTGATAGTGGGTGTAATTTTGTTTCGATGTAGAGAGCACTTCGCTCAAGTAATAAACTGGTCTTTGGACTGATTTTCCCTCCTCTTCGCGCTCTACCACTATTACCGCACTAACAACTCAATTGGTTGGTGCGACATAGAGCAGCATTGGCTCTTTTGATAGTGGCGAGGCTAATAATGGTGTTGTTGCCAACATATTTTTGAGTTCATGGAAAGCGCTATCAGCTTGTTGTGTCCATGTGAAATTATCTGATTTTTTCATCAGTTGATATAATGGTAAGGCTTTTTCGCCTAGCCGACTTACAAACCTACTCAATGAGGCCATGCATCCCGTGAACTTCTGGGTATCATTGAGGGTTTTTGGAAATTCCATCCTTTCGATGGCCCTAATATTTGTCGGGTTAGCCTCAATTCCTCGGTTGGATACAAGGAATACGAGTAATTTTCCAGTCGGGACACCCAAGGTGCATTTTTCTGGGTTAAGTTTCATCTGGAATCTTCTTAAGTTTGCGAATGTTTGACGCAAGTCCTCGATTAGAGTATGACTTTGTTTGGTTTTTATTACCACATCATCGACGTATATTTGCACATTTTTGTCAAGCTGATCTTGTAAGCATTTTTGCATGCATCTTTGATATGTTGCACCTGCGTTTCTCAATCCAAACGGCATAGTACGATAGCAATAAGCCCCATACGGGGTGATAAAAGTTTTCCTTATTTGATCACTAAGATTCAGTGGTATCTGGTGGAAACCAGTATAGGCATCTATGAATGACAACAACTCACACCCGGCAGTAGAGTCAATGAATTGATCGATCCATAGCAATGGAAATGGATCTTTTGGACACGCCTTATTGAGGTTCGTGTAGTCAATACACATGCGCCTGAAGGGAATATGCCCTGAGAGGCAATAATAAAGTGTTTATTATGTGTATTCCAAGTATATGATAGATGTTTATTTTGCATGCTATAATTGTATTAATACGGAAACGTTAATACATGTGTGTTTAATAAACAAACAGAAAGTTCCTAGTTATGCCTCTCTCATAAACTAGCTCGTTGATTAACAAGATGATCAAGGTTTCCTGATCATGGACATTGGATGTTGTTAATAACGGGATCACAACATTAGTGTAATGGTGTGATGAACATTCATCCGAAGTATAGCATTACGATCAAAGTCATTGAGTTTATATTGCTATAACAACTTACGAAGTGATCCTAATCCTTAGACCATGAGATCATGTCAATCACTAACACCGGAAGAGTTTCTTGATAACATCAAAGGTCACACCGTAACAGGGTGATTATAAAGATGGATTCAGAACTAATAAAGTGTTATGTTGAGGCTCATGGATCGAGAGTGGAATTTGTTCATCCCGATGACGGATAGATATACTCTGGGCCCTCTAGGTGATATCACATTGATTAGCTTGCAAGCAAGTGATTTGATCACTAGAATGTTATATCACAGGAACGAGAAAAGAGTGCATGTCAGTAACGAGATAAAACTAGGTATGGAGATACCGATGATCGAATCTCGGACATGTAAAATATTGTGAAACAAAGGGATTAAGATACTAGCGTAAAAGGTTCCAACGATCACAAGAAAGTCATCGTTGAATGTGTGGGAGTCAGTATGGGTCTCCAGATCCCGCTTCTGATTATTGATCCGAGAGGGGTCTCGATCATGTCCGCATTATTCACGAACCGTAGGGTGACACACTTAAGAGACACCGACATCCAATTGGAGCAAATGTTTCATGCCGAAAGAATGAACAAGCGCAGGAATTTATTTCACTAGATACCGAAACAGGTTTTCGGGTAAATTGCATAAAGTGGTTATGCATGTGAAATAGAATTCTAGCAAGGGGTTATTTGTGAATGTTTGTCATTAAAGTAATTGACAAAATTCTGAATAAAATAAAAGAGTTTTATTTAATGAGAGTTTGCATTAAATTTGGTGGAAATTTAATGGGAATTTGAGTGGACTTTTGAGTGGAGGGAATTTAAAGGAGATTTGTGAGTGGAGTGTCCACCCACATGAAGAGGGGAGGGCAAGGGGGCAGCCCCATGCGCCGGCCAACCCCTTGGGGTTCCCCCCTCCTCCTATAAAAGGAGCCCCCCTCCTCACTTGTCTCTCACACCTCCTCGTGAAGGATATCTCTCCCCCTCTAGAATTTATCCCCCATGGTCTCGGACTAGCGAGATACATGTTACCGGTGGCTATTCGGCAAGAAAGAGTTGTGCTTCCGCTGCATCGCTGGAGCGACAAGGCGGAGGTTGCTCGGTGCCTCGAACGTGTGTGCGAGCACGGATGCGCTGCTAATTTGCGGCACTAGGACTTCCTCTCGATCTTGAGATTGGCAAGAGATCGTCTACATCAACCACGAGTTGAACTCGTTAAGCTTTGTCGGTCTTCAAGGGTATGTTCTCTACGGATATACATCCGCCCGTTGTTTGTATCTAGTAGATAGATCTTGGTATATAGTTCACATCGTAGGAAAATTTTTGTTTTCTATGCTGCGAACCCTACAGTGGTATCAGAGCCGGATCTATGCGTAGATACTTTACACGGGTAGTACACATATGAGTATGTGGGCGATGATGATCATGTTGTTGCTCCTTTGTTGTAATTTTGGATATTGGTGGCATAGTGGGATGAAGCGGCCGGACAAACTTTACATGTCCTCATTACATGAGACCTGTTCCACGCTTGACATGCAACTAGTTTGCATAAGTGGCTAGCGGGTGTCTGCCTCTCCTACTATAGTCAATATCTATTTTGCAGCGAGTTGTCAACAATTTGATTATCCTCGTTGGTTCATGTTCGAGGTAAGAACGGTTCTATCTCAAAAGCCCTAAGCCACGTAAAACTTGCAATGGAAAAATTAGAGGCGTCTAGTTTAGATTGTTCTGGCTAGTGTTATGATATGGTAGTGTTGTAAGTAGAAGTATGAGATGATACTCTTAACACACATAGCGTGTAAAATCCATAGACCTTGGATTTACACATATAGGTATGATAGTGATCATACCACGATGCACATGATAGAGATCATCTGGGAACCATATAATTTCACTAATAAACATATGATGTTTGATAGCATCTTATATTGCTTGTTTAGCGCTTTGTTAGCATAATAATATGATCCCTCATTTAAATATCAAGATAAGAATGTGTTCTTCCTTTAGTATGCACCGATTATGTTTTCGCCGCCCAAGACATCACGTGATGATCGGGTGTTCTTGGATCCACGACCATATTTCGGTGTAAAACAGTTACACACGCCAATACTAAGGTTCTAACTTGGCGAGCCTAGCATGTATAGACATGGCCTCCTAACACGGATCGAAAGGTTAAGCATGAGTCATATAGTTGATATGATGCCCATTTGATGCTCGCTTTGAAGCTATACCGACTCACGTGATGATCGGACTTGGTGTAGTGGATTTGGTTCATGTAATCACCAAAAGGCACGAGGGATGTCGTTTTGAGTGGGAGTTCATTCGTAATATAGATTAGTTGAACTCAATCTATCATACACTTAGTCTAAACTTTACAAATTTTGTTGTAGATGGCACCACCGCTTTTAATTTCAATGTGTTCATGGAGAAAGAGAAACTAGCAACGAACGGTAGCAACTTTACCGAATGGGCCATGAATTTGAGGATTCTCTCTCACTGCACAAAAGCAATATGTGCTAGAAGCGTTAGGCCCCCACCTTTTGATGATGCCTGACGAGGAGAAGAATGTCTATCGACTCGTCAGAGGACCACAACTTAGTTCATTGCGGCATATTGTATGGGCTAGAGCCGAACTTTGAAAGTGTTTCAAACGGCAATGCATTTGATACAATGGGTGAGTTGAAAATGATTTTCGACACATGTCAGTCAGAGAGCTACAACGCCGTAAAAGTTCTTTAGTCGATGATGGAAGAGCACAGCTCCCTTAGTGAGCATGTACTCAAGATGTCAGGTTACGCCGATAAGCTTGTGTCCTTGGGAATATCGATTCCCATTGACTTAGGCATCCATCGTGTTCTGCAGTCTCTGCCACCTAGCTATAAGAGCTTCGTGATGAACTATAATATGCAAGGCATGAAGAAGTCTCTCCCCGACCTTCTGTCAATGCTTAAAACTGCAGAAGTGGAGATCAATAGGAACACTGGTTTCAAGAAAGACAAGAAGGGAAAACGGAAGGGAAGTAAGGGGCGGAAAGCCTGTTGCCGCGCCTGAAAAGAAACCCCGAGTTGGACCTAAGTCTGATTCCGAGGGCTACTATTGTAAGGATCGCCATCGAAGCGAATCGCCCCAAGTATCCGCGCATAAGAAGGCCGGCAAGGCAAACAAAGGTATATATGATATACATGTTATTGATGTGTACTTGACTAGTGCTCGCAGAGCACCGGGTATTTGATACCGTTGCTAATATTTGTAACTCGAATCGGGGCTGCGAACAAGCGACCGCTAGCAAGGGGTGAGGTCAAGATGCATGTCGGCAATGGATCGGCGTTGATGTGATCGCCATTTAACGCTTCCTCTCCACTTACCGTCGGGATTAGTTATAAACTTGAATAAATGTTATCCGGTGCTCGACCGAGCATGAACATTGTATCTGGATCGTGTTTGATGCGAAGTGGTTATTCATTTAAATCCGAGAACAATGGTTGTTCCATTTATATGAATGAAATCTTTTATGGTCATGCACCGATGATGAATGGTTTATTTCTATTAGATCTCGATGATAATGTTACACATATTCATAATGTTGATGCTAAAAGGATTAAACTTAATGATGATATATCCGATATATGTGGCAATCGCCGTCTAGGTCATATTGGCGTTAAACGCATGAAGAAGCTCCATTCGGATGGACTTTTGGAATCACTTGATTATGAATCATTTGATACATGTGAGCCATGCCTTATGGGCAAGATGACTAGAACGCCGTTTTCCGGTTCAATGGAACGGGCGACAGATTTATTGGAAATCATACATTCTGATGTATGTGGTCCAATGAGTGTGTCGGCGCGAGGTGGATATCGTTATTTTGTTACTTTCACGGATGATTTGAGTAGATACGGTTATATCTACTTGATGAAACACAAGTCTGAAACCTTTGAAAAGTTCAAGGAATTTCAGAATGAAGTGGAAAATCATCGTAATAGAAAGATCAAATTTCTACGGTCCGACCGTGGAGGTGAGTATCTAAGTTACGAGTTTAGCACTCACATGAAAGAGTGTGGAATTGTTTCACAACTCACACTGCGAACACCACAAATAAATGGTGTGTCGAACGTCAGAATCGTACTTTATTAGATATGGTTCGACCTACGATGTCTCTGACGGACTTGCCGTTGTCATTTTGGGGTTATGCACTAGAAACCGCTGCATTCACTTTAAATCGGGCACCATCTAAATCCATTGAAAAGACACCGTATGAATTGTGGTTTGGAAACAAACCTAAGTCATTTCTTAAAGTTTGGGGATGCGATGTTTATGTGAAGAAACTTCAACCGGATAAACTCGAACCCAAAGTGGAAAATGCGTCTTCATAGGATACCCTAAAGAAACTATTGGGTATTCCTTCTATCACGCATCCGAGGGCAAGGTTTTTGTTAAGAATGGATCCTTTCTAGAGAAAGAGTTTCGCGAAAGGTGTGAGTAGTCGGAAGGTAGAACTCAAGAGGTTGTGGAACCTTCTCTTCAAAGTATGGCGAGCGCAGCGAAGTTGTTCCGGAGTTGGCTCCACCTGTTGAAGAGGGAACTAATGATAATGATCATGAAACTCCGAAAGAGAGTACTACCGAACCTCGCAGTCAAATAGACGCAGAGCCCCGAACAGACGGAAATCCTGTCATGAATTTCATGGTTGATGAAAATGATGACCCTGTGACGTATGAAGAAGCGATGATGAGCCCGGATTCCAACAAATGGTTAGAAGCCATGAAATCCGAGATGGAATCCATGTATGAAAATTAAGTTTGGAACTTGGTGGAATTACCTCACCGAAAGGCCGTGGAGAACAAATGGATTTTCAAAAGGAAAACTGATGTCGATGGTAATGTGACCGTCTATAAAGCTCGACTTGTCGCAAAGGGTTTCGACAAATTCAAGGAGTTGACTACGATGAGACTTTCTCTCCGTAGTGATGCTAAAGTCGATTAGGATTATGTTAGCAATTGCATATTTTGATTATGAGATATGGCGATGGATGTCAAAACCGCGTTTCTCAATGGTAATATTGAAGAAGAGTTGTATATGATACAACCAAAGGGTTTTGTCGATCCTAAGGATGTCGACAAGGTGTGCAAGCTTCAATGATCCATCTATGGATTGAAGCAAGCATCAATTTGGAATCTCCGCTTTGATGAGGTGATCAAAGAGTTTGGATTTGTCCAAACTTATGGAGAAGCTTGTATTTACAAGAAAGTGAGTGGGAGCAATGTGGCATTTCCGATATTATATGTGGATGACATATTATTGATCGGAAATGATATAGATCTTTAAACAGTGTTAAAAGTTATCTAAACAAATTTTCAATGAAGGACCTAGGTGAGCGCCATACATATTAGGCATAAAGATCTATAGAGATAGATCTAGGCGCCTAATAGGGCTATCGCAAAGTACATACCTTGATAAGATTTTAAAGAAGTTTAAAATGGACGGAAGTAAGAAGGGTTCTTACCTATGTTGCAAGGAAAGACATTGAGTAAGACTCAAAGTCCGCTTCGGAAGAAAGAGAGATAATGGACAAAGTCCCTATGCTTCAACCATAGTCTCTATAATGTACGCCATGCTATGTACAAGACCCGGATGTGGCACATGCTATTAGTTTGACTAGTAGGTACCAATCGGGTCTGTGTTGAACACTGGATAGCGGTCAAGAATATCCTTAAGTACTTACGAAGAACTAAGGATATCTTTATTGTATACGGAGGTGAAGAAGAGCTCGTCGCTAAGTGTTATGTCGACGCTAGCTTTGACACCGATCCGGATGACTCTAAGTCTCAATCCGGATACGTATTTATCATGAATGGCGGAGAGGTTAGTTGGAGGAGCTCCAAACAACCTGTGGTAGCGGGATCAACAACGGAGGCCGAATATGTTGCTGCTTCAGAAGCGGCTCAGGAAGCAGTTTGGATGAAGGAGTTCATATCCGAACTAGGAGTGGTGGCAAACGCGTTGGACCCAATGGTAATCTATTGTGACAACAATGGTGCCATTGCCAATGCCAAAGAGCCAAGGTCTCACAAGCATTCCAAGCATATTAAGCGCCGGTTTCACTCCATCCGCGAGCATGTCAAGGATGGAGATATAAAGATTTGTAAAGTACATACGGATCTCAATGTAGCAGATCCGTTGACTAAAACTCTCCCTAGAGCAAAACATGATCAACACCAGAACTCAATGGGTGTTAGATTTATCACTATGTAACTAGATTATTGTCTCTAGTGCAAGTGGGATCAAGGAATATGCCCCGAGAGGCAATAATAAAGTGTTTATTATGTGTATTCCAAGTATATGATACATGTTTATTTTGCATGCTATAATTGTATTAATACGGAAACGTTAATACATGTGTGTTTAATAAACAAGCAGAAAGTTCCTAGTTATGCCTCTCTCATAAACTAGCTCGTTGATTAACAAGATGATCAAGGTTTCCTGATCATGGACATTGGATGTTGTTAATAACGGATCACAACATTAGTGTAATGGTGTGATGAACATTCATCCGAAGTATAGCATTACGATCAAAGTCATTGAGTTTATATTGCTATAACAACTTACGAAGTGATCCTAATCCTTAGACCATGAGATCATGTCAATCACTAACACCGGAAGAGTTTCTTGATAACATCAAACGTCACACCGTAACAGGGTGATTATAAAGATGGATTCATAACTAATGAAGTGTTATGTTGAGGCTCATGGATCGAGAGTGGAATTTGTTCATCCCGATGATGGATAGATATACTCGTCCCTCTCGGTGATATCACATTGACTAGCTTGCAAGCAAGTGATTTGATCACTAGAATGTTATATCACAGAACGAGAAAAGAGTGCATGTCGAACGAGATCAAACTAGGTATGGAGATACCGATGATCGAATCTCGGACATGTAATATATCGTGAAACAAAGGGATTAAGATACTAGCATAAAGGTTCCGACGATCACAAGAAAGTCATCGTTGAATGTGGGAGTGATGGGTCTCAGATCCCGCTTATTGATCCGAGAGGGGTCTCGATCATGTCCGCATTATTCATGAACCGTAGGGTGACACACTTAAGAGACACCGACATCCAATTGGAGCAAATGTTTCATGCCAAAAGAATGAACAAGCGAGGAATTTATTTCACTAGATACCAAACAGTTTTGGTGAAATTGCATAAAGTGGTTATGCATGTGAAATTGAATTCTAGCAAGGGGTTATTTGTGAATGTTTGTCATTAAAGTAATTGACAAAATTCTGAATAAAATAAAAGAGTTTTATTTAATGAGAGTTTGCAGTAAATTTGGTGGAAATTTAATGGGAATTTGAGTGGACTTTTGAGTGGAGGGAATTTAAAGGAGATTTGTGAGTGGAGTGTCCACCCACATGAAGAGGGGAGGGCAAGGGGGCATCCCCATGCGCCGGCCAACCCCTTGGGGTTCCCCCCTCCTCCTATAAAAGGAGCCCCCTCCTCACTTGTCTCTCACACCTCCTCGTGAAGGATTTCTCTCCCCCTCTAGAATTTATCCCCCATGGTATCGGACTAGCGAGGTACATGTTCCCGGTGGCTATTCGGCAAGAAAGAGTTGTGCTTCCGCTGCATCGCTGGAGCGAGGAGGCGGAGGTTGCTCGGTGCCTCGAACGTGTGATTTGCGGCGCTAGGACTTCCTCTCGATCTTGAGATCGGCAAGAGATCGTCTACATCAACCACGAGTTGAACTCGTTAAGCTTTGTCAGTCTTCAAGGGTATGTTCTCTACGGATATACATCCGCCCGTTGTTTGTATCTAGTAGATAGATCTTGGTATATAGTTCACATCGTAGGAAATTTTTTGTTTTCTATGCTGCGAACCCTACAGCGCCATAGCACTTCCACGTTCGGGTCATCCTTCTTCTTCTCGGCCAACACTGGATTTGACAACCAATATGGATGCAGTAATTCCATGATAAACCCGACGGCTAAAAGCCTAGCTATCTCGGCAGCTATCACTTTCCTCCTATTTTCGACGAAGCATCGAGGGGTTGCTTCACCGACTTGTCATCTGGCCTTACATGCAGAGAGTGCTAAGCCAACTCCCTTGGAACACCTTGCAAATCCTGTGTGGATATCAACACCCGGATTTTTAATCCTAGATGCCTGTTATGCCATACATCGCAATCCCAGGATTACCATTTTTGCCAGACATAACAGATTTGATATCACGGTATATCATCCATTACAAACCATACATAAGGTCTTACACAAATAAGGATCCCATGATCCAGTTCTTAATATAATTCAAGCATCGAAATAACGTAATAGTAACAATAGCGTAGTCGAAGCTGCATCTTCAGGGTCACGGGCAATGCTGACGATGGGAGATGATCCTAGTTGTCGTAACCTTCCTACTGTCCTTCTTCCTGATACTCCTCTTCCTAGTATGGCCACAGGAATAGCCAGGGACAAAGCCATGAGTACTCTTTAAGTACTCACAAACTAATACTAACCAGTGAAGTGGTTTTGAATAGGATATACTAAGCTCTAGGGTTGTTTTGCAAAAAGCTAGATTTACCTCTACTAAGTTCAGAAGCAAAGAAATCTAGATGAACGTTTTATAACACTTAAGTGGGATTTGGAATTTCATGTCACAACTCTGTTGTGATCAAGTCAAAGTCATGAATCATTTCACACGTCATTTTGAAAACATCTGACGGGGGGACAGTATGGCCACTCCAACTGTCCATAACCGCGGACAAGGCTATTCGAATAGTTTGACACTCTGCAGAGATTGTACACTTTCACCACAACATTCGATACATCCGTCAGGAACAAATCCTGAATTCACCATACTCAGTATGCGGATAATCAATCCTAACCTTTCAATTACATGCCCTAGTATAGGCACCTCTCCTATGAGTTTGGCCTCCCAACCATGACCAACTATCATATTGGGTACTGCACAGGTGGACAATCTTCACAAGGTAGCCTCAGCTTAGACCTTGGTCACAAGGGAACCCATACTAAGGTATATAAATTTCTGGTCAAGCCCTACCCAAATTTCGGATATTGTGGTTGTACGGTAAAATTGGAATGGTATCGCATCCAGACAACCATCAGTTTTATAAAGGTCTAAGGCTCATGCCTTAACATTTTCATCATCAAAATCATTTGGTGTTCGAAAACACATGTCAAAACATTTCAGTAGAATGACTCATCATTCTAAGGTTTTCATAACCATTTTCACCAAGTATTCCCATCTAAAGTGGATCAAGTTTTATGCTTATCACTAGCATCTATAAGTGGGGGTAAATACTAATGAGGGGTGGTAAACAAGTGGGGATTAACTAAGTTCAATCTCATGCCTTAGGATGACATCAAGATTATCTAACTTAGGCGAAATTTTATGCTCTTTATGCTACCTTCAATTATCTTTCTAGAATCTACAAGTCACTAAGTAAACTCTAAGAGAAAGCTTTGATAAAGAAATAAAATACTAGGCTTGCAAGTAAAACTAGGATTGGGTATCATCAAATGTATCTAACCAAGCATGCTTAAAGCATTGCATAGGTTATCTAACTTTCATAGTTACAAGTGTTATCTTGCTCAGTTAATAGCTTGCTAACTCAACTAGTATTATTAGGCTTGCCTTGTGCAGAGCAGTGGTTGAAGTTCTCCTTGGCTTCTTCCTCGTAGTATCCTCCTTCCTCCTTGTATCCTTGGTCAGTACTAGCGTCTATAAATAAATACGAGATACACAATCACCAAACAATACTTAACTTTTTTAATCATCACACAAAGGTTCACACTAGATGATCTAGCATCATAACTATTATCACAAAGATTAAAGCACTTGTCTCATTTATTTTATTTGAGAAAAGTAGTTTCTACTCATTGAAAAACTACTTAAGATTTAATATTATCCAACTCAAACATGGGATCATGTTGACACATGTCATCACCACATATTTCAGTATATGGGAATGTGATTTAAAGTGGTGTCACAATTTAATAAGGTTTAACCTTTTTATTTTATTTAAATAAAGTGACTAGAAATGCCTATGTGGCATTCTTTTATTATTTGAACATTATTTCTGTAAGTAAACCTATATATTTTTATATATTCTTAAAGGTATAGTTAAATGTGATTTTTGATAGTTGGAATCAACTCAAAAGCTCATATGGTTGAATTTTGAAAAATGTTTGAATGCAGAAAAGCTTCTGCCTTGTTATTTTTACCATGGTTGATCTACAAATCCAAATGGTTTGAATTCAACGAGCTTGGATTAGGGATTCCAGTACTTTTCTAACAAAATTGGTTTCATGCATTTTGGTTTAGTGAATCGATCTGGGTTGATTTTTGAATCTAGGTACATAACTGTGTTTGAAATTAAATGAATAAAAGTAAATTTAAATTGTTGGGTCGCGCGGGATGTTTAACTGGACCGGCCCACTACGCACAGTGCACGCGCGGGCTGGTTAAGTGGTTGTCCCCACGCGTCAGTGAGACTGTGAGGGGCGAAGCGGTACGGGGCAATGTGGACCGTGGGATCTAATTCTAATCGAACGGCTCGAGTTCATCGTCCACGCCTGAACAGGACGCGACGAGCATGAACCCTAGCGTGGCCAGTGGGGGTCGTGGGAGTCTCACCGGGGCTCAGGCGATGGTCAGCGACGGGGGCGAACGACAAAGTTGATAACGGCGGTTCTCCTGGTACCGGCAGCTTCTCCTGGGGCGGCTCCAATCGACGACGCCCCTCCTCCTCTGTAGTGGCGATCTCCGGTGAAATTCCGGCCACATGGTGCTCGCCTTGCTCCGGGAATGAGTGGGTGTGATCAGTGAGAGGTGGGGAGTGAACTAGTGTGAAGAAAACGAGCGGGGGAGGTCTCCTTTTATAGTGCGGCGAGGGGACCGAAGGTTGCGGGCTGAGCCCGTCGTGGTCGACGGCATAGAGGGCCACTACAAGAAATTTGGTGATACATGACCCTTCATAATGGTCACTAAAAGGTCATAATTTTTAATTTATGACCTTTTCGTGACCAAATACAGATGGTCAAAAGTTGAGCGTCACTAGTTAAACACCACGACCTTTTTTTTGGATTGGTCATAGACGTCTATTACCAATATAGATGGACACAGATTCTATGACCAATTGTATTGGTTACAGGCTGTCTGCCCTGTCCACGTAGGATCCTACGTCGTCGATCCTACGTGGCAAATCTATGACCAATTGAAAAGGTCGTCGATCAGATTTAGCCCAGTCCAATTAGGTATTTTACATAGGCCAAGCCCAACAATTATGGTCTTTTTACATAGCCTTCTTGGCTATTTGTAGTCCATTTATATTTAGGCCTTGGCCTGCTTGGCTATTTTCAAATCATTTTCGTTTGGACTTTAGGCCTTTTCAACCCACTTTTTATTTGGGCCATGACCTTTCAGAGCCCAAAATGTATTAAGCCTGACTAGTTAGTCCTTTTATAGGCCCCACATGTCAGTCATTTGTCCAACCAGTCAGTTTAACATTTCAGAGTAAATAAATTATATAATTAAGCAAGATATCATCAAACTACAAGACATCTTTGTGTAATATTAATCTCACAACACCATGATGAGACGTATCACAAAAAACTTTACATTACAAAACCCCAGCACCAAACCCCAGCACCTGGGTTAACAACCAAAAGAGAAAACAAAAGCTAGTTTTTACACAAGTCTACCAAAGATAGTTACTATGCTTAAGTGCATGCTCCAGCAAGCTTGCATGCATAGGAGCACAAACTAAAGCTAGCAGATCACTGATCGGCCAAGCCTCGTCGGCCTCCGGTCCCATCTGCCTCTGATCGCTCCTCTCCACGCTGGTCTGCCGCTGTTTGCTGCTACAGGCTCCTCTCACATCTGAAAAGAAAACAACTTAACTTCAACAACATATTAACAAGGCAATCAACCAACATCTGAAAAGTAACATCATCACAAGTGTTGGAAATTACAACTCAAAAAATAAGGGTATGTCCGTTTGCCCAAACAGGTGGAAACAAGCATGTAAATTGACAGAACTATACAAGCAAAGAGAAGGAGAAAGACATGCTTAAATGTTATCATGTATATAGCACATCTGTATTATGTTAAGCATAAAGCTGTGTGGTACCTTTGGTCAGAATGAAGTGCAGCAATAAAGTATCAGATTGTTTTGATCAAAATAGTAAAAGAATGGTTTGAAGTAGCAGTAGCACACTAACTACAATCTGAATATGATGATGTAACAGCCAAGCAAGGTCCACTTTCTACAATAATAAGCAAGTATATATAGCTCCAGCGAGACATAACATGATAATTACATCAACAAACTCTTTTAAGCTGATGGTATTGATTCAATAGAAGAATACAACCAACATAAACATCCTAGAGCCTGACACATGTCTATATCCATCTTTACCTGCTTGATATTCTCCCGGAAGAATCAAGGACATTGGCGACGAGGAAGGAGGGGATTCCTTTGAGGTCCTGGATGGCACGGAGCAGTTCGGGCTTGAACCCGGAGCAGAGATGCCGCCAACCACTTTGTTGTTGACTTCCCCACAGTCCAAGAGCTCCTCCAAGTACACCTGGGCCTCTCCCATCATATCACAAGTAAATAATACAAAACCAATCAGATCAGCAAGTAATTATCATGAAGCCAATATAGAATGAAGTACTAGACTATGGATAACAACAGTAATCTAGCAACAGCCTAGTATCAGGAAATACACGCACGTACAATTTAAATTTGAATGAAAAATCCCTAAACAAGAAGTATATAGCAACAGTACTATTCTAAACTTCATTCATTAGCAACTTCAAAATACCAATCAAGTCACAAATCAAATACTAATGAGTTCATAGATTGTTGAAACTTGAGACATACATCCAGAAAACAAACAATATGTACAGTTTCATCCAAGCACCAATAGGGTTAGCTACTGAAATATTATGAACAGGAGAAGCATACATTTAGTAAACTCACTATTTTGATCAGAATGAGAATGTGGTAGCTATGCACTACGACCCGGGGACCTCACTACCTTCCTGGATGGAGGTTACCTGGGACCTGACTTGAGATTTCACAGATATAAGTGACCTGGGGAACTCAATACCTTCCCGCTGCTCAATTAAAACTATATACACGTTCTGTTGCATGAACAATATCACCATAGTGCCTATCACCAGAAGATTGATGATGATCAGAGACCACACAAGCAAAGCAAATCATCATGTTACCACCAAAAAAATGTATTTGGTTCATCAGGTCTGTAATCAACCATTACAATTAGATTGTTTTTTTCATCCAACACCGATAAAAGAAGATCTCTAGCTCAAGGTCTCCTACCAAAACTGAAACAACTTGAACAATTTTCACTGCACGTAACAATGGAGGTCCATGGTGAAGGAAATAAGGATTGTACCTGTGTGTCAAAGTCCTTGAGCTTCTCGGTGCCGCTACTCTCGCCGATGCGTCGGACAGCCAGCGGAGCGCCATTAGCAAGCACAACCTTGTACATAATGCTCGATCCCATGGCACACAGGATGTATGGAGCTTCCATCCACAATCCACGCTGTAAATTTATTGCAAAAGCATGCCAGATTAGCAAACAAATAAGATACTCATATGAAAAGTAATCAAGCACAGTGACAAGTGCTGTACTTACGCACACAAGAATCTCCCATTAAAAAAGCATACAAGAATCTTGCTATTTTAGCATAACAAGCAAGACAGCTAATAACTCCTAACATTACTCCATGATTCACACTTTCAGTATTGACACGCACCAACTACAGATTATAATCTGGTTTAATATTCACACTAAATAATTACTCCTACAGCACAACTTGTTCATTGTCAACTCGATTCAGTGAATAATGTTCAGAGTCACTGAAAAACGACAATAGCAATTCAGGTTTTCCTATGCTAGAAACGACAACTCTGAAACTCACAAGCTCAGTAGACGACAACATAAATGACAAGCAATGGCTACCGCTACAGCACACCATCTCGTACTAGCATTCCCATCCACACTCAACCTTGACGCCAATTCACGGATAGAGAAACCCTAATCTTGGCACAACAAAGCCGCTAATTCACTATTTTACAGCAAATTAAGTCTGCTATTTTACTTTATTTACTAACATGTGCACGGTATAAAGTACATTTAAGTAAATCCAGAGATGGTCTTATTTCAGGACAGCAAATTCAGTGTTACTCGTCTTGAGCCATTTAATGAGTGAAGTTCACATGACGCTAATCCATGGAAATATCTACTAGGTAATGTTCTCATTTCATTACTACTCCTATCACAATTTGCAAGTGACAACCGCCCTTCTTTGTTTAACATCAAGGTAAACTTTGAAATAGCATAATTGACTAGACAAATCTCGAATTTAAAAGGTTACCCTTTGCCATCTCAAGCAGTATCATTTCCATTTCAGAAAAAATAGTTTACATATCGCTGTACCGGAAGAAGACAATTGCAGCTACCAACTGGGACCTAAAAGGAGGATTTTGCATCTAGTAGAACAGGAAACAACAACATCCAACAAAATATCCCATCTAAGAAAACCTAAGCAGGGGACAAATCTGCGTTCCTCCACACACCAATTCATCCTAATCTTATTGGGAGGAGAGAGAGGGGATCAAATGTTTGTACCTACGCACTTCTTTGTTGAAGCGGACGTGGAGCAGATCTGAGGGACACTGATCAGATCTGAGCTAATCTGATATGTGTCGTCATTGACGTGGTCGCTGTGATTGCCCGCACTCCATCGCCGATGGGGATCGATCCGAGGCCTTGAGGCCAACGGTGGCCGGATCAGCCACCTACAGGCCTTCATCAGCAGTGACGCGAGCTCACACGCTCTGGCTGGTGGTGGGGCAGAGAGGAGGTCGAGCAAGGCTGTGGCACGAGATAGTATCTCGCACAGCCACATGAGGACGGTCAATCAGGACAGGTATGGATGCCCAACATAGGGAGAAACCATAAGCGACGAAGGAGGCGGGAGATAGTACCTTGCACTAGTTCTCGTTCCAGGCAGTGAGCCATCGGAGTTGGCAGCCGTCGTGGACGAAGCGGATGTTGTCGCGACAGTCGTAGGGGCAACAAAGGGGGCGGTCCGCCTCGGCGGTGATGTAGCATCCCATTTGTCTAACAACTGTAATGCTACTTGGTCTAGTAATATAATGGCTACTTCCTACATATAATTGTTGCATCATCATTATATCATGCTCATGTCATCATGCCACCTTGCATTTGAGCATCATATAAAACCCTTTTTGTGTTGGTTCTTCTCTCACATGCATTGTAAATTGTATTTGGTTCTTGATATATTGTTTAAATCCCCAAGTTGAGTTGGGGGCATATCTTTTATTCCACTCCACCACCTTTCTTTCACCACCTTATAATTCCACCATCCAACTAAATATGAGCTTTGCACTTTATTGGGTTTTACCTCTAGCTCATGTGGGTTGGGATGGATCCAATTCTATCTCCACATGCTCTCATATATGCACCATATTGTTTCCACATTATTGGTTTATGAGAGCCACATGGCCACCTTTGCATGCCTTGTGAGTGTAACCCTTTTCTAGCTTTCATATGTGTTGTTTTGGGGTTATTATCATGTTGGGATATTTTTGGGACTATTAAACATCTAGTGGAATATACACACTAGCATGTCCCATTTTTAATCAAATATGGTCATTCCCTTCTACTCCACATGGAACATTCTATAATTCTTTTGCTTGGCCTTTATTCCACTTCTTGGGAATGCATAAGAATAATGCCATGCTATTATTTTTGTTTTCACAAGGATTTAACCAAGGCATTTATTAATTTGCATGAGCCATGCAAGAGTACCATCACCTTTAGCCATTTGATTTTCTCTTGGTTTATTTGGGTTTTCTCTTTATGAGGCCATATCCATCCATCACCTCTATCCCTCGCTTCCACTCCTTTTGTTTGATCTTGTTTGAGTTGCTAAACCCTATACCTTAATCACACCCCTCTCTAGCTAACTCTAATCACACCCTCACCTTCCTATCCTTCACCCTCCATCCATGCATGATCAAGGGTGATCATAGCTAAGCCCTACCCTAAACCTCACCCCTCTCTCTAACCCTAAGCTTAATCCCTCGTCTAACCCTAGTTACACCCACCTCACCCTTACCTCTCACCTATGTCGAGCCTCCCCATGCTGGACCCACCTGGCCCTCCCCGCCCACACCCAAGCTACCAAACCCCAGCCCGAGCCTCCCCTACCCTAGCTCTCTCTCTCTCTGCTTTCTCTCTGCAGTGTGACCCCACCAGCCCGAGCCTCCCCACCGTCCTTGCCGTCCCCACCCTGCAGCCCTACACCCCTGCCGAGCCGGTCATGCACGTGAGGGTGGAGAGAAAGGTAAAAAGGTGGCCACCCGACCACCTTTTCCACCCCGAGCCCCCACGCCATCTACCCCTCTCTCCCGTCCTTATCTACTCCCTCTGGCCTCTCCCAGATCTCCCTAGGGTCATGCCCATCTTCTTCTTCCTCCCCATCTACCCCACCACCGTCTACCCGACCGCCGCTCTCGGTGTCGCCGTCCAGCTACAGAACAAGGAGGCGAGCATGCAAACGCGGGTGTCGGGGAAGACCACGGCCGTCTTCGCCGCCTCAGACACGGCAACGAGGAGGAGGCGAAACAGGCCACCGGAACCAGCGTCGCCGAAGCGAAACCCTAGCTCCGCCCGGCGTCTGCCTTGTCGCCGATCGACCGCTCCCCTGCCCGAACCAACCACACCAACATCCTCCCGGTGAGCTGCTGAGCCTCCCTGACATCCCCTCCCTCGCTCATACCCTCTGATCGCACCGGTCACTCCGTCGAATGCCCTCGGTGCACCGGCGTCGTGTTCGGTTCCTCTCGCCGTGGCGTCGCAGAGGCTCATCTAGCCGCCTAGCCACTCCTCAAGAACCGCACCCATGATGGTCTCCGCTGCTCACGCGCCGCTGCCGCGATCGAGCCCCACCGCTGCGTGCGTTCCGTCTGGCCATGAGAGAACGAGAAGAGAAACAGTGCACGGGCGCCCTTTTGCGCATACCCCCCCTAACCTTTTTTTTTCTCAACCCGCGGTCCAACCAGTCCCTCTTGTCAGCCTCTCGGACTTTTTGCAAAAAGGTACCCCGAGTCCAAGACTCAACTCATGGACTGGCTCTCGCGTGGCCTCATTTCGCCACAAATCAGCAGCCCCACCCGATGATCGTGGCTGGGGTCTGAGTAAAAAAGGTTTTCATTTGCTTTTAATTTAAATCTTTTCAAATTATTTTTAAATTCAAATTTAAATCTGTTTTAATATAACTTTTAAAATATGAATTCAAATAATACAAATAATATATGTTTTTGAATCAGAAAAATGTGAGGATTTCAAATATGCCATTCAAAATATTATTTGAACACTTTAAATTTCGAGTTGATTAAAATTACAACAAAATGCCCTTTTGCCTTAATTAATTAATAACTTTTGTTTTATAACTCCAAATTTGAAAAATGATATGTCTAAAATGATTAGCTCGACGAGACCTTTCTGTTTATGCATTCCTTTTTCTGTTTTGCAGCATGCATCATATAAATATAATGTAATCAGCAACTAATATGAGGATAAAATGTGACCCAAACTCAATAAAATGCTTGTTTCTTGTATTCTACACCTCACCCTTGCCATGCTACTTTATTGCCATGCAAATTGTGCATCATTCATCATGGCATGATTGTTTGCTTGTCGCATTTTATTCTTATGCTTGTGCACTTTATTTATGTTGGCCCTTGTTTGTTTGGTTCTTCTTCGAATAGACCCTGAGCAGGGGATATATCAAGAAACCAGTGAGCACTACCTGATCCTTCTCTCGCTTCAACTGAGCTGCCAGGCAAGCACTACCACATGCTTGCATACATATAGTACCTATTGCCTCTATCTTATTCTTGCATCATTGAGTCGCGATTGCATTAAACTGAATCCCAAGTATTGCATAGCCTTATTTTTAAACCCCACCAAAGCTTGTTCCTCCATCCCATGAGCCATTACTACAGGAGTTGTTTGAGCCATTCGAGTCGTAGAACAGCATGTGTAGGGTATGTGAGTGTCTGATGGATAACGAGGTACCTAAACAACTTAACCTGAGTAGTATGGGATAACTAATGAAAGTGGCACCGGTGAGCAATATCTGCTATTTGGTTTTTCATGCTCACTTGTGTCCCGTAGGACCCCGAGTACTTGATTCCTGTTCCTTGAATATTCGCGCTATCCACATCCGGGAGGCTTATGGGACCCCCCTGAGCCAGAGCTTGATTCATTCTTATTTCTTGGGGCCACAAAGTAGTTTGGGGCTTTATTACTATTCTGTACTTATGCCATGCTTTACTGCTTAATTTAAATTGTGCGAGGTACTGCACTTGTACTGTTTAGGTAAGCGGAGTGTTTTCGCGGTATCGACAAGCCCAGTCACATTTTCGGGTTCCCAGTCGTTTACAGCCATTGGCGCAAACCTTGAGTCCGTCTCGAGCGCCATTTTGTTATGGTAGCTTAATGGGGTGGCCTCAAATATTTGAATCTTGTGATTGCTTTGTCGTGACTGCCTCGTTGGGTTTTGATTTGGTTTTTCCGAGGTTGATCGAGTGTGTTGCTATTTGTGCACCCTACAGGTAAAACTTTCAAAGCCGTGTCGCATGGTTATGGACGACTTGGAGCATTCTCGATCATAGACAAGTATAACTAAAGTACCGATCTTAATTTGACTAAGTAATCGACTAGTAAATAGTGCAACACTCATGGAATGGGTAATAAACCGCCAACGGATGGGGAGGTTGTTCGTCCGCTTCCTCGTTGGTGTTTAGGAGGATGGATCTGTAATATTACTGTTATAACTTTGTTATTAATTCACGGACATCCGCTCATCTTTGGTTAGGCGGATGGTTAGCTTAGTATCTATAGAATTGTTAGGGTTTATATTTTGTTGCAATTCGTCACCCGTGTTGTGTCCCCTTTAGAGGCATAACGTCTTGCTGAGTACCCCTAGGGTCTCACACGATAAATTATTTGATTCAGATGAACAGGTACACCCACGAGATGGATACTGGGTGGAGGAGACGGACGATGTGGGCAACGATCATTTGGTGTAGAGATTCCGGGAACGGGGATCCGTGAGATCTGTGGGCGGGATGTGTTTATTTATGGGGCATCTTATGCCGATTTGCTTCTTATCCGTACTCGGATCTTGTTTGCCGCTTCCGCCTGATACTCTGATGGTTGATATATGAGGAGATATCCTAAACTATTATATCTATCTAGGATATTTGGATCTTGCCGTATGGCGTTGCAATATTTCTATTTCGTTTAGATGGAATGGATCTGATGTACTGTTGTATGGTGGCTTGCATACATACCCATTTGTGTAGTTGATCCTTCGCTGCCGATTACGCCGCCTGCTCTTGTCCCGATGTTTGGAAATGGTTGGGACGGCCGAAAGGTCTACCTGTGAGTGGCATTTGGGCCCCAATTATTTCAACCATTTCCGCTCATCCAGGCTGGTAACTAGGAGCGTAATTCACCGAGGTAGTTACAATTGGTATCAGAGCCATCCCGCCCTTCAGGGTCTCAGCCAAATGGTCGTTGTCAGTCTAGCAAATATTTTGGTAGCTATGTATACTAGGGAAAAACAAAACGCGAGAGTAGGACTGCTTCCACTTTTCTTCTTACCCACCCACCCACCCTTTTCTGGTAAGGAAGTGTAACGTTTTCAATCCTCTTCTTAAGTTCAAACTAGGATTCACGTGTTCGGGGTTTCCGTAGTACCATAGGTTGTGTGTGTGTTTGTGTGTGTGAAATTCTTTGTCTATCTGTTGCATCCAAGTTGTTATCTTTATCGGCCTTTTGGTTATCAACTGTTGGTACATTCCATACCGACAGGCTTTTGCAAACCGACGCGATCTATCTGATTCGTTGTATACCGCCGCGATCTGTCTTACTCTTTGTTATCCACGTTATCTTGTTTGGGGTGTTCGTTCTGTAGTTACCAATCCTTAGGTTCATCGTGAGAAGAAGGGGTTCGGATATGTGTTCTACTTATTCATGTGCGGAGTAATGATTTGAGTGCGGGATGGAGTCGCGACCATACCACTACTCTTATCATTCGCTTTTGTATATTGAATCGGTAGATTCACTAATCTTGATCCGTTAAGTGATTTTGCGCATCTACTGGTATTTTAATGCCGAAATTTGCGGGAAATTTTTCTTTGATATATCTGTGTACCACACTCCTTTTCAGTCGTGTGCGATATGCTTAATATCTTCTAGGTGCTTTGAACTTTGTTGATATTTTAATATCATCTTAGTAAATTTTATCCTTTAATCTTGGTTAATTCCATCTTGGTACTATTTTGGATTATTATTATTCTCCATTATAGTACTGACTTGTGTTTTATATCAATCACAGGATGGCACCACCACGCCTCGATGAGGACATTCCACCGAATCGGGGTCCGCGTTGTCAAACATCGCCAATGCCTTGGCAATGCAAAGAACCAGCCTTTTGAAGAGAGTGTTCGGAGGAATGAGTTTGCTCGCTACCTCCACCTCCCAAGCGAGGAGACATCAAAGCTTCCTCAAGTTCAACCCACGCCAATTTGATGTGTCCGATCAACCACTTGATGCTGATGATTGGTTGCGTGAGATGTCAAGGCTCGAGACCGCTGATGTTCTGAGCAAGAATGGGTAAAATGTGCTACTCACCTTCAAGGGAGATGCAGCTCTACGGTGGGAGAATTACACAAGGCAAACCGCATTGGTTTTCAAATTACTTGGGAACAGTTCACTGAGCCTTCAAAGAGCAAGATTCTCGAAATTGTCATGGAAAGGATGAAGGAAGTGTTTCTCAACCTCAAGGTGGAAATGACAATTTCAATACCTACATCGAAACTTCATGAACCTTTCTCGTTATGGTGGCGAGATCTCGATGACAAGAAGAAGCAAAAGAGGTTCTGCAAGGGCTCAATGCATCGATTAAATATGCAATCACACATGCAAGGCGTCTTTTCCGAACTTCAGCATACATTTCTGCAGGAAGAAGCAAGTAGGCAAGTGTTTGAGGAGTCAAAGAAACACAACCGCGATGCAACAAGCTCTTGACTATGTCAACTCCTTCTAAGCGCCGTGGTTCCTAACACCCCACCGCCGCCCCGGCTCCACCAAGACACGCAAGCTACGCAAGGCCACCAAACTTCCTCACCGCTGCTCCAGGGGCTACAACCACCACTACCCCGAGCGCTCGTGAGTCCTCGGCTACGTTGCTCCACGTCCACCTGGTGCTTGTTTTACTTGTGGAGACACTGGGCATCAGTACTGGAACTGTCCGTTGAAAAACAAAGCTCTACCTCCACCACCTCCAAGATCTGCGGCAAGCTCTCCTATGGTTCATGCACCACCACCTCGGGCTCTCAACATCAACACCAAGCCCGGGTTCATCGTAGCTCGTGCCAAGCTGTCAACGCCGCTCAAGCCGAGCATGCACCGAGTTGTGATGGGTATGCTTCCGTTAACTCCCCCTCGCACGAGTTTTGTTTGATTCGGTGCATCGCATTCTTTTGTTTCTAACAAGTTTGCAAATGAGAATGGGTTAGCGTTGGATCCTCTCCTTAAGCGGTTAATGGTCCTTTCTCCGGAGCAACAATGGCGCTTCTAAAATCAGCCATGGCAATCAAATTGAGATTGGTGGCTCTTCGCTCGGCGTCCTTAATTGTTCCGGCAATTCGACATTGATGTCATCTTGGGCATGGATTGGTTGATGACAGAAATGCAGCTGTGATTGATTGTGCTGAACGCTCGCTCTGAAGATTCCTCAAGGCCATATAGTCTATTCCCCAAGTCCGACTCGCTATCCAGCTTTTCTTTGGCGGCTCGAATGATGATGCTATGGAAGCTATTCAGTGTTCCGTGGTCCGTGAGTTCCCGGATGTCTTTCCCAAGAGTTGCTGTATGCCTCCGGATCGTGAGGTTGAGTTTGTAATGGAGCTTGAACTCGAACGCTCCTATCTCCAAGCGGCCTTATAAAATGGGTCCTGCTGAGTTGGCTGAACTCAAACGTCGACTTGATGAACAAGAGAAGTTGGGTTTCATTCAACACAAGATTTCTTCTTGGGGTAGCCCAACAATCTTTGTGAAGAAGCGAGACAGATCGATAGACTTTGAGTTGACTATCGGGCTCTCAATGCTAAAACCATCAAGAATAAATATCCCTTCCGCGGATTAATGATCTCTTCGATCACTAGCTGGAGTCAGGTGTTCTCTAAGCTTGACTTGAGAAGTGGTTATCACCAAATCAAGATTCGCAAGGAAGATGTTCCTAAAACAGCTTTCACCACCCGCTATGGCCTGTATGAGTACACAGTCATGTCTTTCGGTCTCACCAACGCACCTGCCACATTTTCGAGGCTCATGAACTCGGTTTTCATGGAGTATCTTGATAAGTTCGTTGTGGTCTATCTGGATGACATCCTAGTCTATTCTAAGTCAAAGGAAGAACATGAAGAACACCTTCGGTGTGTCCTAAACAAGCTTCGTGAGAACCGCCTGTATGCAAAGTTCTCCAAGTGTGAGTTTTGGCTGCCTCAAGTAACCTATCTTGGTCACGTCATCTCTCGCCAAGGGCATTGCAACAACCCGAAATCAGTAAAGACAATTTTGAATGGCTTCCTCCGTTAATGTCAAAGAAGTGCGGAGTTTCCTTGGTTTGGCTAGTTATTGCCGCTTGCTCGTAGAACTTTTCAAAGATAGCAAAGCCTCTACCGATCTCCTCAAGAAAGGCAAGAAATACCTTTGGACTCTGCATGTCAAGCAAGCTTTGAGACACTCAAGAGAAGCTCACTTCCACACCAGTCTTGGTTCCTCCGGACACCTCTAAGCCTTTCCAGATATTCCGTGATGCCTCTTTGCAAGGATTGGGTGAGGTCCTTATGCAAGAAAACAAGTTGTTGCTTATGCCTCTCAGCTTGAAGACGCATGAGATCAACTATCCCACACATGACCTCGAGCTCGCAGCAGCTTGTTTTTGCTTTGAAACTATGGAGGCATTACTTGGGCAACTGCTAGAAATCTTTTCGATCACAAGAGTTCAAGTATATCTTCACTCACCTGATCTCAACCTTCGGCAGAGGCGGTGGATTGAAGAAATCAATGACTTGATTTGACCATCAACTACACTCCAGAAAGCTAATGTCATGGCCGATGCTCTCACCGAAAGCTTATGTCAACAACCTCATGATGGAAGAACAATGCCTCTCTTGTGCGAGGAATTCCGTCACCAACCTTGAAATTGTGGAACAAGGGTATCTCTGAACCTTCCGCTACTCCTCTCTTGGAAGAAAAGGTTCGCCTTCCAGCTTGGTGATCCGCACACCGAAAGATCATCTCCAAACTTCACTTCAAGTATGAGTCCTTCCACGTCGATGATCAAGGCACGCTTTTCTTTGAACACCGGATGTTTGTTCCGAACTACCCGGTTTGAGAGAGCAAGTTCTCAAGGAGGCGCATGAATCTGTTCTTTCTATCCACCCCGGCAGACAAAGATGTACATGGACTTGAAAACACAATATTGGTGGCCGATTGAAACGATATTGTGCCAAGTATGTCTCGAGTGTGATGTACGCCGCAGAGTGAAAGCTGTCCATCGAAACCTTCCGGTCTTCTACAGCCATTGAAACCCCGTAATGGAAATGGGAGAAAGTAGAGATGGACTTCATCACTGGTTTTCCAAGGTTGCGTAAGGGCAACAATGCAATCTTTGTTGTCATTGATGCTTTCTAAAGTGGCTCACTTCTTCCCCGTCAAGGAAACAATTTCTGGAATTCAGTTGGCTGAGCTCTATATCAACAGAATTGTCTCTCTGTATGGGGTTCCGCTTGAGATCAGTTCAGATCGTGGGAGCATCTTCACTTCCAAGTTCTGGGAAAGTTTCCAAAATGCTTTGGGAACAAAATTGAACTTCAAAGACTTACCACCCTCCCGCAAGGACAAGTTGAAAGGATCAATCAGATTCTGGAGGATATGCTTCGTGCTTGCGTCATCTCTTTTGGCATGAAGTGGGAAGAATGTCTTCCTTATGCTGAATTCTCTTACAACAATAGCTTCCAGAAAAGTCTAAAGATGGCACCATTTGAGGCTCTCTATGCTCGCAAGTGCAGAACTCCGATTGGTTGGTCGGGTGCAGGTGAAAGAATTTGGTTTGGCCCTGACATTGTAACTCAAGCGGAGGAGAAGGTGCACATCATTCTTGAAAATCTGAAGATTGCTCAAAGTCGCCAGAAGAGCAATTATGACAGAAAGCACACGGACATGGAGTATGTTCCTGGTGATCTCGTTTACCTTCGTGTCACTCCCATGAAAGGCACGCACTGTTTTGGTATAAAAGGAAAGCTGGCTCCTAGATACATCGGTCCTTTCAAAATTCGTGGAAGAAGAGGAGAAGTTGCTTATGCTCTTGAGCTCCCGGAAAAACTCAAGGTCCATGATGTTTTCCACATCTCTCAACTCAAGAAGTGCTTCAAGGATCCCGGCAGGACCGTGGATCATGAGATAATCAATCTCCAAGAAGACCTGTCTTATCAAGAACACCCCACAAAAATCCTTGAGATCGCAGAAAGAAGGACTCGCAACAAGTCCATCAAGTTCTGCAAGGTGCAGTGGTCGCACCATTCCGTTGATGAAGCCACTTGGGAGCGTGAAGATGAGCTCCGTGCCAACTATCCTACCCTCTTTGAGTCTTCTTCTTCTTCCTAGAATCTCGGGGCGAGATTCCTGTTTAGTGGGGGAGAGTTGTAGCATCCCATTTTTCTAACAACTGTAATGCTACTTGGTCTAGTAATATAATGGCTACTATATAATTGTTGCATCATCATTATATCATGCTCATGTCATCATGCCACCTTGCATTTGAGCATCATATAAAACCCTTTTTGTGTTGGTTCTTCTCTCATATGCATTGTAAATTGTATTTGGTTCTTGATATATTGTTTAAATGCCCAAGTTGAGTTGGGGGCATATCTTTTATTCCACTCCACCACCTTTCTTTCACCACCTTATAATTCCACCATCCAACTAAATATGAGCTTTGCACTTTATTGGGTTTTACCTCTAGCTCATGTGGGTTGGGATGGATCCAATTCTATCTCCACATGCTCTCATATATGCACCATATTGTTTCCACATTATTGGTTTATGAGAGCCACATGGTCACCTTTGCATGCCTTGTGAGTGGAACCCTTTTCTAGCTTTCATATGTGTTGTTTTGGGGTTATTATCGTGTTGGGATATTTTTGGGACTATTAAACATCTAGTGGAATATACACACTAGCATGTCCCATTTTTATTCAAATATGGTCATTCCCTTCTACTCCACATGGAACATTCTATAATTCTTTTGCTTGGCCTTTATTCCACTTCTTGGGAATGCATAAGAATAATGCCATGCTATTATTTTTGTTTTCACAAGGATTTAACCAAGGCATTTATTAATTTGCATGAGCCATGCAAGAGTACCATCACCTTTAGCCATTTGCTTTTCTCTTGGTTTATTTGGGTTTTCTCTTTATGAGGCCATATCCATCCATCACCTCTATCCCTCGCTTCGACTCCTTTTGTTTGATCTTGTTTGAGTTGCTAAACCCTATACCTTAATCACACCCCTCTCTAGCTAACTCTAATCACACCCTCACCTTCCTCTCCTTTCACCCTCCATCCATGCATGATCAAGGGTGATCATAGCTAAGCCCTACCCTAAACCTCACCCCTCTCTCTAACCCTAAGCTTAATCCCTCGTCTAACCCTAGTTACACCCACCTCACCCTTACCTCTCACCTATGCCGAGCCTCCCCATGCTGGACCCACTGCCCCTCTCCCGGCCCACACCTGCTACCAAACCCTAGCCCGAGCCTCCCTCCTACCCTAGCTCTCTCTCTCCCTCTCTGTTTTCTCTCTGCCGTGTGACCCCACCAGCCCGAGCCTCCCCACCGTCCTTGCCGTCCCCACCCTGCAGCCCTACACCCCTGCCGAGCCGGTCATGCACGTGAGGGTGGAGAGAAAGGTAAAAAGGTGGCCACCCGACCAGCTTTTCCACCCCGAGCCCCCACGCCATCTACCCCTCTCTCCCGTCCTTATCTACTCCCTCTGGCCTCTCCCAGATCTCCCTAGGGTCATGCCCATCTTCTTCTTCCTCCCCATCTACCCCACCACCGTCTACCCGGCCGCCGCTCTCGGTGTCGCCGTCCAGCTACAGAACAAGGAGGCGAGCGTGCAAACGCGGGTGTCGGGGAAGACCACGGCCGCCTTCGCCGTGCATACACTGCAACGAGGAGGAGGCGAACAGTAACCGAACCAGCGCCGAGCGAAACCCCTAGCTCCGCTTCGCCTTGTCGCCGATCGACCGCTCCCCTGCCCGAACCAACCACACCAACATCCTCCCGGTGAGCTGCTGAGCCTCCCTGACATCCCCTCCCTCGCTCATACCCTCTGATCGCACCGGTCACTCCGTCGAATGCCCTCGGTGCGCCGGCGTCGTGTTCGGTTCCTCTCGCCGTGGCATCGCAGAGGCTCATCTAGCCGCCTAGCCACTCCCTGTCAGCAACCGCACCCCACCGCAGTGGTCTCCGCCGCTGCACGCAAGACGCGTCATGATCGAGCCCCACCGCGCCGTGCGTTCCCGTCAGTTTCGTCAGAGAGAACGAGAAGAGAAACAGTGCACGGGCGCCCTTTTGCGCATACCCCCCCTAACCTTTTTTTTTCTCAACCCGCGGTCCAACCAGTCCCTCTTGTCAGCCTCTCGGACTTTTTGCAAAAAGGTACCCCAGAGTCCAGTACCTCAACCCGCGGACCACAGCTCGCGCGTGGCCTCGGCTACTTGGCCCAGGCCCCACCCGTCAGTGACTGTGGCTGGGACTGTCTGAGTATAAAAAGGTTTTCTTTTTTCTGTTTTTAATTTAAATCTTTTCAAATTATTTTTAAATTCAAATTTAAATCTGTTTTAATATAACTTTTAAAATATGAATTCAAATAATACAAATAATATATGTTTTTGAATCAGAAAAATGTGAGGATTTCAAATATGCCATTCAAAATATTATTTGAACACTTGAAATTTCGAGTTGATTAAAATTACAACAAAATGCCCTTTTGCCTTAATTAATTAATAACTTTTGTTTTATAACTCCAAATTTGACAAATGATATGTCTAAAATGATTAGCTCGACGAGACCTTTCTATTTATGAATTCCTTGTTCTGTTTTGCAGCATGCATCATATAAATATAATGTAATCAGCAACTAATATGAGGATAAAATGTGACCCAAACTCAATAAAATGCTTGTTTCTTGTATTCTACACCTCACCCTTGCCATGCTACTTTATTGCCATGCAAATTGTGCATCATTCATCATGGCATGATTGTTTGCTTGTCGCAATTTATTCTTATGCTTGTGCACTTTATTTATGTTGGCCCTTGTTTGTTTGGTTCTTCTTCGAATAGACGCTGAGCAGGGGATATATCAAGAAACCCAGGAGCACTACCCAGATACTTCTCTCCCTTCAACTGAGCTGCCAGGCAAGCACTACCACATGCTTGCATACATATAGTACCTATTGCCTCTATCTTATTCTTGCATCATTGAGTCGCGATTGCATTAAACTGAATCCCATGTATTGCATAGCCTTATTTTTAAACCCCACCAAAGCTTGTGCCTCCATCCCATGAGCCATTACTACAGGAGTTGTTTGAGCCATGCGAGTCGTAGAACAGCATGTGTAGGGTATGTGAGTGTCTGATGGATAACGAGGTACCTAAACAACTTAACCTGAGTAGTATGGGATAACTAATGAAAGTGGCACCGGTGAGCAATATCTGCTATTTGGTTTTTCATGCTCACTTGTGTCCCGTAGGAACCCGAGTACTTGATTCTTGTTCCTTGAATATTTGCGCTATCCACATTCGGGAGGCTTATGGGACCCCCCTGAGCCAGAGCTTGATTCATTCTTATTTCTTGGGGCCACAAAGTAGTTTGGGGCTTTATTGCTATTCTGTACTTATGCCATGCTTTACTGCTTAATTTAAATTGTGCGAGGTACTGCACTTGTACTGTTTAGGTAAGCGGAGTGTTTTCGCGGTATCGACAAGCCAGTCCACATTTTCGGTTCGATCGTTTCTGACCATTGGCGCAAACCTTGAGTCCGTCTCGAGCCGGCCGTTCTATGGTAGCTTAATGGGGTGGCCCTGAAATATTTCTGAATCTTGTGATTGCTTTGTCGTGGCCTCGTTGGTTTTGATTTGGTTTTTCCGAGGTTGATCAAGTGTGTTGCTATTTGTGCACCCTTGGTAAAAATTTCAAAGCCGTGTCCGCGGTTATGGACGACTTGGAGACGATTTCTCGATCATAGACAAGTATAACTAAAGTACCGCTTAATTTGACTAAGTAACTAACTAGTAAATAGTGCAACACTCATGGAATGGGTAATAAAACGCCAACGGATGGGGAGGTTGTTCGTCCGCTTCCTCGTTGGTAGCGAGGAGGAGGATGGATCATAATATTCTTGTTATAATTGTTATTAATTCACGGACATCCGTCTATCTTTGGTTAGGCGGATGGTTAGCAGTATCTATAGAATTGTTAGGGTTTATATTTTGCGCAATTGCCACCCCAGTTGTGTACCCTTTAGAGGCATAAAGTCTTGCCGAGTACCCTAGGGTCTCACACGATAACTTATTTGATTCGGATGAATGTACACCACGAGATGGATCTTGGGTGGATGAGACGGACGATGTGGGCAACGATCATTCGTAGAGATTCCGGAACGGGATCCGTGAGATCCGTGGGATGTGTTTATTAATGGGGCATCTTATGCCGATTTGCTTCTTATCCGTACTCGGATCTTGTTTGCCGCTCACCGATACTCTGATGGTTGATGTATGAGGAGATATCCTAAACTATTATATCTATCTAGGATATTTGGATCTTGCCGTATGGCGTTGCAATATTTCTATTTCGTTTAGATGGAATGGCTCTGATGTACTGTTGTATGGTGGCTTGCATACATACCCATTTGTGTATGTAGTTGATCCCTTCGCCTGCCGATTACGCCGCCCGTTCTTGTCCCGATGTTTGGAAATGGTTGGGATGGCCGAAAGGTCTACCTGTGAGTGGCATTTGGGCCCCACCGTACTATTTCAACCATTTCCGCTCATCCAGGATGGTAACTAGGAGCGTAATTCACCGAGGTAGTTACAGGCGAGGCGGCAGATGCGGCACTACTATTCTCCATCGTCTTCATCCTCATACTCGAGGTCAGCCGCCGGTGGGAACATCGTCTCTGGGTGAGTGGTGGCGACGGCTGTGCTGACAAGCGCTCGTTGCAAGAGAGGAACTGGGGCGGCTTCTGTGAGAAAGGAGAACTAGAGGAGTAGTTAGGGTTTGGAGGGGATGGGTCAAGGATCCTACGTGGAGTGGCTTCAGTGTCTGTATTTTGGTGCCAAGATGCCAAGTCATCGATCCACACGGAAACTGACCCGGATCACGATCTCGTCCATCCATTCTGCTCTGATCCAACAGCTCTCCTAACATCTTAAATTTATTCAAGACTCTGAACCAGTGTTATCCATCTACGACCATTTCGTGTTAGAAAACTGTGACCTTCTTGATAAAATTGGTCATAATTTTTTAAGGTTTAGACCTTCGCAAATGCCTTATGACCAGCTGGTTCAGAATGGTCATAGATCTATGACCAAAAAATCCATGGTCGTTAAAAAAGGTCACTACTGAGCATATTTCTTGTAGTGGGCTAATGGCATGGGCGACGATAGGGGCGGTGTTGTGCTCCCTGGCGAAGATCAATGACGTGGTGGCGAGGCGTGGGGCGGTGCTGATCGGTTGGAACGCGTCGATGCTCTGGGCGGGTCCGACGGCGAATTTAATGACGCTCTTGGTCGTGTGGCGGCGAACGGCCATGTCTGCGGGGTTGCTCGGGAGGTGGTGATCACGCACGCAAGCGGCAAGGGCGGCGCGTGGTATGTGGGTGCTGGTCGGGTGTCGCGCACTAGCGCGCTCTCGGCTCGCACACAGAGAGGCTTGGAAAGCTCGGGTAGTGTGGTCCAGGGGCTGGCAGTGCTCGAGGATGGGACAGGGAGTGGCGGTGGATAGTTCTACGTCTGTGAGACAAGGTTGGCGAGGCTAGAGAGGCGTGTAGCTTGCTTCCCACATTGGGGGTGGAAAAGGGGCTCGGCATGGTCACCATTAATGGCTATGCCAAGCTCACAGTGTCGTGGTATTGCACGGCAGATGCTACTAGGGGTAGTTTACGTAGAGGGAGCAAGGCGACATAGGAGAATCCGGGAGCGAGATTGGCACACGATGTATCCAGGTTCACGTCCCCTCGGTGAAGGATCGCTATGTCCTGCTATCAATCCAGTAAATGATCATAGATTGGTTTACAATGGAGCCGCCATAGGCGGAGGGAGAGACTAGATCTAATATGATGTGGGAGAAGATGCCCCGTGGGGGTGCCCCGAGTCCCCGAGCGCGGCGAGTGACGAGGTCGAGCGACCGGCGAGTGCCGATTCCCCGAGCGCGGCGAGTGGTGAGGTCGGGCGACCGGCGAGTGGCGCTGTCTGTAGCGCGCCGAGTCCCCAAGCGTGTTGAGTACGCGAGGGCGAGTCCGCGGTGGGGAGTCCCCGAGCACGTTGAGTACGCGAGAGCGAGTCCACGGTGGCGAGTCCCCGAGCGTGTTGAGTACGCGAGGGCGAGTCCGCGGTGGCGGGTCCCTGAGCGCGAGTACGCGAGGGCGAGTCCGAGGTGGTGAGTCTCTGAGCGTGTTGAGTCCGCGAGGGCGAGTCCGCGGTGGTGAGTCCCCAAGCGTGTCGAGTACGCGAGGGCGAGTCCGTGGTGGCGAGTCCTCGAGCGTGGCGAGTACGCGGTGGCGAGTCCCCGAGCGTGTTGCGTACACGAGGGAGAGTCCGTGGTGGCGAGTCCCCGAGCGTGGCGAGTACGCGTGGGAGAGTCCGTGGGAGTGGCAAGACGCGGTCGTGGAACCACGCGTATGAAGGGAATATGCCCTGAGAGGCAATAATAAAGTGTTTATTATGTGTATTCCAAGTATATGATAGATGTTTATTTTGCATGCTATAATTGTATTAATACGGAAACGTTAATACATGTGTGTTTAATAAACAAACAGAAAGTTCCTAGTTATGCCTCTCTCATAAACTAGCTCGTTGATTAACAAGATGATCAAGGTTTCCTGATCATGGACATTGGATGTTGTTAATAACGGGATCACAACATTAGTGTAATGGTGTGATGAACATTCATCCTAAGTATAGCACTACGATCAAAGTCATTGATTTTATATTGCTATAACAACTTACGAAGTGATCCTAATCCTTAGACCATGAGATCATGTCAATCACTAACACCGGAAGAGTTTCTTGATAACATCAAACGTCACACCGTAACAGGGTGATTATAAAGATGGATTCAGAACTAATAAAGTGTTATGTTGAGGCTCATGGATCGAGTGGAATTTGTTCATCCCGATGGGATAGATATACTGGGCCCTCTCGGTGATATCACATTGATTAGCTTGCAAGCAAGTGATTTGATCACTAGAATGTTATATCACAGGAGCAGAAAAGAGTGCATGTCGGTAACGAGATCAAACTAGGTATGGGGATACCGATGATCGAATCTCGGACATGTAATATATCATGAAACAAAGGGATTAAGATACTAGCGTAAAAGTTTCCAACGATCACAAGAAAGTCATCGTTGAATGTGTGGGAGTCAGTATGGGTCTCTAGATCCCGCTTCTGATTATTGATCCGAGAGGGGTCTCGATCATGTCCGCATTATTCACGAACCGTAGGGTGACACACTTAAGAGACACCGACATCCAATTGGAGCAAATGTTTCATGCCGAAAGAATGAACAAGCGCAGGAATTTATTTCACTAGATACCGAAACAGGTTTTCGGGTGAAATTGCATAAAGTGGTTATGCATGTGAAATAGAATTCTAGCAAGGGGTTATTTGTGAATGTTTATAATTAAAGTAATTGACAAAATTTTGAATAAAATAAAAGAGTTTTATTTAATGAGAGTTTGCATTAAATTTGGTGGATATTTAATGGGAATTTGAGTGGACTTTTGAGTGGAGGGAATTTAAAGGAGATTTGTGAGTGGAGTGTCCACCCACATGAAGAGGGGAGGGCAAGGGGGCAGCCCCCATGCTCCGTCCACCCCCTTGGGGTCCCCCCCTCCTCCTATAAAAGGAGCCCCCCTCCTCACTTGTCTCTCACACCTCCTCGTGAAGGATCTCTCTCCCCCTCTAGAATTTATCCCCCATGGTCTCAGACTAGCAAGATACATGTTCCCGGTGGCTATTCGGCAAGAAAGAGTTGTGCTTCCATTGCATCGCTGGAGCGAGGAGGCGGAGGTTGCTCGGTGCCTCGAACGTGTGTGCGAGAACGGATGCGCTGCTGATTTGCGGCGCTAGGACTTCCTCTCGATCTTGAGATCGGCAAGAGATCGTCTACATCAACCACGAGTTGAACTCGTTAAGCTTTGTCGGTCTTCAAGGGTATGTTCTCCACGGATATACATCCGCCCGTTGTTTGTATCTAGTAGATAGATCTTGGTATATAGTTCACATCGTAGGAAATTTTTTGTTTTCTATGCTGCGAACCCTACGGGTATCGAGCGGATCTATGCGTAGATACTTTACACGGGTAGTACACATATGAGTATGTGGGCGATGATGATCATGTTGTTTCTCCTTTGTTGTAATTTTGGATATTGGTGGCATAGTGGGATGAAGCGGCCCGGACAAACTTTACATGTCCTCGCACATGAGACCTGTTCCACGCTTGACATGCAACTAGTTTGCATAAGTGGCTAGCGGGTGTCTGTCTCTCCTACTATAGTCAATATCTATTTTGCAATCGAGTTGTCAACAATATGATTATCCTCGTCGTGGTTCATGTTCGTAGGTAAGAACGGTTCTATCTCGAAAGCCCTAAGCCACGTAAAACTTGCAATGGATAAATTAGAGGCGTCTAGTTTAGATTGTTGCTGGGCTAGTGTTATGATATGGTAGTGTTGTAAGTAGAAGTATGAGATGATACTCTTACAACACACATAGCGTGTAAAATCCATAAACCTTGGATTTACACATATAGGTATGATAGTGATCATACCACGATGCACATGATAGAGATCATCTGCGGGAACCATATAATTTCACTAATAAACATATGATGTTTGATAGCATCTTATATTGCTTGTTTAGCGCTTTGTTAGCATAATAATATGATCCCTCATTTAAATATCAAGATAAGAATGTGTTCTTCCTTTAGTATGCACCGATTATGTTTTAAGCTCCAAGACATCACGTGATGATCGGGTGTTCTTGGATCCACGACCATATTTGGTGTAAAACAGTTACACACTTGAATACTAAGGTTCTAACTTGGCGAGCCTAGCATGTACAGACATGGCCTAACACGGACCACGGAAAGGTTAAGCATGAGTCATATAGTTGATATGATGCCCATTTGATGCTCGCTTTGAAGCTATACCGACTCACGTGATGATCGGACTTGGTGTAGTGGATTTGGTTCATGTAATCACCAAAAGGCACGAGGATGTCGTTTTGAGTGGGAGTTCATTCGTAATATAGATTAGTTGAACTCAATCTATCATACACTTAGTCTAAACTTTACAAATTCTTGTAGATGGCACCACCGCTTTTAATTTCAATGTGTTCATGGAGAAAGAGAAACTAGCAACGAACGGTAGCAACTTTACCGAATGGGCCACGAATTTGAGGATTCTCCTCTCACGCACAAAAGCAATATGTGCTAGAAGCGCCGTAGGCCCCCACCTTTGATGATGCCTGACGAGGAGAAGAATGTCTATCGACTCGTCAGAGGACCACAACTTAGTTCATTGCGGCATATTGTATGGGCTAGAGCCGAACTTCAAAAGCGTTTCAAAACGGCAATGCATTTGATACAATGGGTGAGTTGAAAATGATTTTCGACACACATCTCAGAGAGAGCTACAACGCTTGTAAAAGTTCTTTAGTTGCATGATGGAAGAGCACAGATTAGTGAGCATGTACTCAAGATGTCGTTACGCCGATAAGCTTGTGTCCTTGGGAATATCGATTCCCATTGACTTAGGCATCCATCGTGTTCTGCCTCCGCCACCTAGCTATAAGAGCTTCGTGATGAACTATAATATGCAAGGCATGAAGAATTCTCTCCCGAGCTTCACAATGCTTAAAACTGCAAGTGGAGATCAAAATGAACATCAAGTGTTGATGATCAATAGGAACACTGGTTTCAAGAAAGAAAAGAAGGAAAGCGGAAGGGAAGTAAGGCGGCAAGCTGTTGCTACTGAAAAGAAACCCCGAGTTGGACCTAAGTCCGATTCCGAAAGTGCTACTATTGTAAGGGGCCATCGAAGCGCAGAATGCCCCAAGTATCTGCGACAAGAAGGCCGGCAAGGCAAACAAAGGTATATATGATATACATGTTATTGATGTGTACTTGACTAGTGCTCGCAGAGCACCTGGGTATTTGATACGGTTCATTGCTAATATTTGTAACTCGAATCGGGGCTGCGAACAAGCGACCGCTAGCAAGGGTGAGGTCAAGATGCGTGTCAAGCAATGGATCAAGCGTTGATGTGATCACCGTCGAACGCTGCCTCTCCACTTACGTCGGATTAGTTATAAACTTGAATAAATGTTATCCGGTGCCCGACCGAGCATGAACATTGTATCCGGATCGTGTTTGATGCGAAGTGGTTATTCATTTAAATCCGAGAACAATGGTTGTTCCATTTATATGAATGAAATCTTTTATGGTCATGCACCGATGATGAATGGTTTATTTCTATCGATGATAATGTTACACATATTCATAATGTTGATGCTAAAAGGATTAAACTTAATGATGATATATCCGCATATATGTGGCACTTCCGTCTAGGTCATATTGGCGTTAAACGCATGAAGAAGCTCCATTCGGATGGACTTTTGGAATCACTTGATTATGAATCATTTGATACATGTGAGCCATGCCTTATGGGCAAGATGACTAGAACGCCGTTTTTCGGTTCAATGGAACGGGCGACAGATTTATTGGAAATCATACATTCTGATGTATGTGGTCCAATGAGTGTGTCGATGCGAGGTGGATATCGTTATTTTGTTACTTTCACGGATGATTTGAGTAGATACGGTTATATCTACTTGATGAAACACAAGTCTGAAACCTTTGAAAAGTTCAAGGAATTTCAGAATGAAGTGGAAAATCATCGTAATAGAAAGATCAAATTTCTACGGTCCGACCGTGGAGGTGAGTATCTAAGTTACGAGTTTAGCACTCACATGAAAGAGTTTGGAATTGTTTCACAACTCACACCCGGAACACCACAAATAAATGGTGTGTCGAACGTCGTAATCGCATTTTATTAGATATGGTTCGATCTATGATGTCTCTGACGGACTTGCCGTTGTCATTTTGGGGTTATGCACTAGAAACTGCTGCATTCACTTTAAATCGGGCACCATCTAAATCCATTGAAAAGACACCATATGAATTGTGGTTTGGAAACAAACCTAAGCTGTCATTTCTTAAAGTTTGGGGATGCGATGTTTATGTGAAGAAACTTCAACCGGATAAACTCGAACCCAAAGCGGAAAAATGCGTCTTCATAGGATACCCTAAAGAAACTATTGGGTATTCCTTCTATCACAGATCCGAGGGCAAGGTTTTTGTTGCCAAGAATGGATCCTTTCTAGAGAAAGAGTTTCTTGCGAAAGGTGTGATTAGTCGGAAGGTAGAACTCGAAGAGGTTGTGGAAACTTATCTTCAAAGTATGGCGAGTAGCGCAGCGCCGGAAGTTGTTCCGGAGTGGGCTCCACCTGTTGAAGAGGGAACTAATGATAATGATCATGAAACTCTGAAAGAGAGTACAACCAAACCTCGCAGGTCAAACAGGACGCGTGCAGCTCCCGTCAGACGGAAATCTCATGAATTTCATGGTTGATGAAAATGATGACCTCGACGTATGAAGAAGCGATGATGAGCCCGGATTCCAACAAATGGTTAGAATCCATGAAATCCGAGATGGAATCCATGTATGAAAATCAAGTTTGGAACTTGGTGGAATTACCTCACGACCGAAAGGCCGTGGAGAACAAATGGATTTTCAAAAGGAAAACTGATGCTGATGGTAATGTGACCGTCTGTAAAGCTCGACTTGTCGCAAAGGGGTTTCGACAAATTCAAGGAGTTGACTACGATGAGACTTTCTCTCCCGTAGCGATGCTAAAGTCAGTTAGGATTATGTTAGCAATTGCTGCATATTTCGATTATGAGATAAGGCAGATGGATGTCAAAACCGTGTTTCTCAATGGTAATATTGAAGAAGAGTTGTATATGATACAACCAAAGGGTTTTGTCGATCCTAAGGATGCTAACAAGGTGTGCAAGCTTCAGCGATCCATCTATGGATTGAAGCAAGCATCACGAAGTTGGAATCTCCGCTTTGATGAGGTGATCAAAGAGTTTGGATTTGTCCAAACCTATGGAGAAGCTTGTATTTACAAGAAAGTGAGTGGGAGCAATGTGGCATTTCTGATATTATATGTGGATGACATATTATTGATCGGAAATGATATAGATCTTTTAAACAGTGTTAAAAGTTATCTAAACAGCAAATTTTCAATGAAGGACCTAGGTGAAGCGTCATACATATTAGGCATAAAGATCTATAGAGATAGATCTTGGCGCCTAATAGGGCTATCACAAAGTACATACCTTGATAAGATTTTAAAGGAGTTTAAAATGGATGGAAGTAAGAAGGGGTTCTTACCTATGTTGCAAGGCAAGACATTGAGTAAGACTCAAAGTCCGGTTTCGGCGGAAGAAAGAGAGATAATGGACAAAGTCCCCTATGCTTCAGCCATAGGCTCTATAATGTACGCCATGCTATGTACAAGACCGGATGTGGCACATGCTATTAGTTTGACTAGTAGGTACCAATCGGATCCGGTTCGAACCTGGATAGCGGTCAAGAATATCCTTAAGTACTTACGAAGAACTAAGGATATGTTTCTTGTATACTGAGGTGAAGAAGAGCTCGCCGCTAAGTGTTATGTCGATGCTTAGCTTTGACACGATCCGGATGACTCTAAGTCTCAATCCGGATACGTATTTCTCATGAATGGCGGAGCGTTAGTTGGAGGAGCTCCAAACAACCCGTGGTAGCGGGATCAACAACGAGGCCGAATATGTTCTCGCTTAAGCGGCTCAGAAGCATTTTGGATGAAGGAGTTCATATCCGAACTAGGAGTGGTGGCAAACGTTGGACCCAATGGTGATCTATTGTGACAACAATGGTGCCATTGCCAATGCCAAAGAGCCAAGGTCTCACAAGCATTCCAAGCATATTAAGCACGTTTCACTCCATCCGCGAGCATGTCAAGGATGGAGATATAAAGATTTGTAAGTACATACGGATCTCAATGTAGCGAATCCGTTGACTAAAACTCTCCTAGAGCAAAACATGATCAACACCGAACTCAATGGGTGTTAGATTTATCACTATGTAACTAGATTATTGTCTCTAGTGCAAGTGGGAGACTAAAGGAATATGCCCCGAGAGGCAATAATAAAGTGTTTATTATGTGTATTCCAAGTATATGATAGATGTTTATTTTGCATCTTTAATTGTATTAATAGAAACGTTAATACATGTGTGTTTAATAAACAAGCAGAAAGTTCCTAGTTATGCCTCTCTCATAAACTAGCTCGTTGACTAACAAGATGATCAAGGTTTCGATCATGGACATTGGATGTTGTTAATAACGGATCACAACATTAGTGTAATGGTGTGATGAACATTCATCCAAGTATAGCATTACGATCAAAGTCATTGAGTTTATATTGCTATAACAACTTACGAAGTGATCCTAATCCTTAGACCATGAGATCATGTCAATCACTAACACCTAAGAGTTTCTTGATAACATCAAACGTCACACCGTAATGTGGTGATTATAAAGATGGATTCATAACTAATAAAGTGTTATGTTGAGGCTCATGGATCGAGAGTGGAATTTGTTCATCCCGATGACGGATAGATATACTCTGGGCCCTCTCGGTCATATCACATTGATTAGCTTGCAAGCAAGTGATTTGATCACTAGAATGTTATATCACAGGAACGAGAAAAGAGTGCATGTCGGTAACGAGATCAAACTAGGTATGGAGATACCGATGATCGAATCTCGTACATGTAATATATCATGAAACAAAGGGATTAAGATACTAGCGTAAAAGGTTCCGACGATCACAAGAAAGTCATCGTTGAATGTGTGGGAGTCAGTATGGGTCTCTAGATCCCGCTTCTGATTATTGATCCGAGAGGGGTCTCGATCATGTCCGCATTATTCACGAACCGTAGGGTGACACACTTAAGAGACACCGACATCCAATTGGAGCAAATGTTTCATGCCAAAAGAATGAACAAGCGCAGGAATTTATTTCACTAGATACGAAAGCAGTTTTCGGGTGAAATTGCATAAAGTGGTTATGCATGTGAAATAGAATTCTAGCAAGGGGTTATTTGTGAATGTTTGTCATTAAAGTAATTGACAAAATTCTGAATAAAATAAAAGAGTTTTATTTAATGAGAGTTTGCATTAAATTTGGTGGAAATTTAATGGGAATTTGAGTGGACTTTCGAGTGGAGGGAATTTAAAGGATATTTGTGAGTGGAGTCTCCACCCACATGAAGAGGGGAGGGCAAGGGGGCAGCCCCCATGCGCCGGCCACCCCCTTGGGGTTCCCCCCTCCTCCTATAAAAGGAGCCCCCCTCCTCACTTGTCTCTCACACCTCCTCGTGAAGGATCTCTCTCCCCCTCTAGAATTTATCCCCCATGGTCTCGGACAAGCGAGATACATGTTCCCGGTGGCTATTCGGCAAGAAAGAGTTGTGCTTCCGCTGCATCGCTGGAGCGAGGAGGTGGAGGTTGCTCGGTGCCTCGAACGTGTGTGCGAGCACGGATGCGCTGCTGATTTGCGGCGCTAGGACTTCCTCTCAATCTTGAGATCGGCAAGAGACAGTCTACATCAACCACGAGTTGAACTCGTTAAGCTTTGTCGGTCTTCAAGGGTATGTTCTCTACGGATATACATCCGCCCGTTATTTGTATCTAGTAGATAGATCTTGGTATATAGTTCACATCGTAGGAAATTTTTTGTTTTCTATGTTGCGAACCCTACAGCGTACATGCAGCATGCCTAGGAGTAGTACCCGAGGCTCGAGTTGGCTTGTAGAGGCGACTTGAGGCTCTTTAGAGATGCATATTCTGAAGATAGTAGTGGTTGCTACCGAGCATGGCGTGTGGCGAGGTCAAGCGACCGGCGAGCGCCGAGCCCTCGAGCGCGACGAATGGCGAGGTAGAGCGGCCGGCGAACACCGAGCCCCCGAGCATGGCGAGCGGCGAGGTCGAGCGACCGGCGAGCATCGAGTCCCCGAGCGCGGCGAGGGGCGAGGTCGTGCGACCGGCGATTGCCGAGCTCCCGAGCGCGGACAGTGGCGAGGTCGAGCGACCGGCGAGCGCTGAGTCCCCGAGCGTGTTGAGTACGCGATGATTGCGAGTCCCCGAGCATGTTGAGTACGCGAGGGAAAGTCCGCGGTGGCTAGCCCCCGAGTGTGGCGAGTCCGTGATGATTGCGAGCCCGCGAGGGGAGAGTCCCCGAGTGTGGCGAGTCCGCGATGATTGCGACTCCACGATGATGTTGATTGCGCTGTTTTTGTTAGGGAGTCTCTCGTCTTGGCCCGGGGGGCCAGTCGCATGGAGACTCCAGAGATGGCTCTCGGCTTGGCGTTCTTCCTGGATTATTCGAGGCTCGGTTTGCGAGTCCTCGTCCGCAGTACTTGGCCATGCGAGTCGTGCTGTCTAAGGTTGAGGAGGACATGGTGTTGTTTGTGTAGCACTGCCGTTTGTCTTGACCCGGAAGGCCAGTCGAGCAAGGCAACTCCAATGATGGCTCTCGGTTAGCGTTTTTCGTGGACGATCCGAGGCTCGGTTCACGAGTCCTCGTCCGCACTACTTGGCCATTGCGAGTGGCTCTTTCAAAGGTTGACAATGGTGAATTAATATTTCCCAGAGGAAGAGACACCCAGTGGTGAGTCTATGCAGCATGGCATGCGACCCTCTCTGGCGACTCGGACGATGAAGGTCCCTTATTAGGAGCGGCGTACGCATTTGAGGTAGCGGACGGGGTCACATGGTGTTCAGCCGGAAAGAGTCAACGCGGCGGACACGGAGTCGACGCGGTGGACGTATGTTCGCGCTTTGGCGAAGTCAACGACGGCGGGGCCGCGAGGGCGAGGTCGTGATGGCGATCCTGCGATAGGCGAGTTCCCGAGCCTAGCGAGTCCGCGTTTAAGCGTGTCCGTGTTTAGGCGAGTCGTGACAGACGATTCCACGTCCGGTGAGTCCTCTTCCTTGAAAGAATTCATGCTGAGTACATATTCCAAAACAAAGTATAAAGAATTAGACCCAAAGAAAATAATTGACAAGCAGCCTAATCAGTATGTGAGAGAGATGGACTGAATAAAGAAAAACAATAAGTTACGCCGTTTTTCTGATGAAGCATCTGATGCACGTCGTTGAGCCAAGGCTTTGATCTGATTTTACTTTGATTGAGATCGCAGCGCACGCAAGGCCACGCAAGCGTGGAATACCAGGCCTCTTTGCTGATTGCATGAGCGTAGCTTCCAAATCATCTTGGCCAGGGTTGACTCATCGCGGTCGATGGTGTCCAGCGCAGTCTCTGCTGCCGCTAAGATCATTACGATCCGGTAAAAATGTTGCGTATCAACAACATGAAGAAAAATCGTTAGATTAAAATAATCAATAAGAGATTGGATTGGAAAAATCATCGGCCACGGTCCCGTGTAGCTGAGCGAGTATGTTGAAGATGAATTCTGCCGGCGCGTCACAGACGAATCAAGCAGACGCGATCTAACCATTATTGAAGCTAAGGGATCCCTCCCAGATTATCATCTCCATGCACCGTTTGCCCCACGGTGGGCGCCAACTGTCGTGGTATTGCATGACAGATGCTACTGGGGTAGCTTACGTAGAGGGAGCAAGGCGACGTAGGAGAATCGGGAGCGGGATTGGCACACGATATACCCAGGTTCACGTCCCCTCGGTGGAGGATCGCTACGCCCTGCTATCAATCCAGTATATGATCATAGATTGGTTTACAATGGAGCCGCCGTAGGCGGAGGGAGAGACTAGATCTAATATGATGTGGGAGAAGATGCCACGTGGGGATGCCCCTGGTGAATTTATATATGCAGCCAGCTAGGGTTTACAAGTATCTTGGTGGGCTTTCTATTGTAGTCGCTATCCTGGGCCTCCAGTCGGCGAGTCGCCTGGGTCGAGTATACGGCAGTCGCCGTATTCAGTGAGTCGACCCGCTCTGGGCTTGGCGATCCAGCTGGCGATTCCTCTTCGTGGGTATACCCCGATTGGTATTCCCCCATCACACAGTGGTGCTAAGGCTTGTTAATTAGTCTAGTTCATCTAATGAGAGTGTAGTGAGAGCTAGAGAGGGAACAAGGTTGGCCAAAATAACTGCACATTATAGTGTTTGTTGTTTGTTTGTTTGTTTGTTTGTTGCTGACAAGGTGTTTGATGAAATGGCCGAAAGAAATTCAAATTTGAATTTTGGATTCAAACTTGGTGGCTTTGCTAGGCACAGACTAGGGAGTATCTGGTTAATTGTACTAGTCAAGGGGCCCTGGTTTGGTTGAGTTTTGAAAATGTGTGATCTTCACATATGATAAAGATTCAATTTTTACTTGTGATTTGAATGAGGTTACCAAATGTTTCTACAAGTTTGAAAGGTGGGCTTTGATTCACTTTTACTTGGTCTAGAAAGGGGTGAAAAGAATTGGAAAAGTGTCTGTTTGAAATCTTGGACTAGAAACACTCAAAGTGACCTAGTGAGCAAGATTGGCAAAAATGACCATTTGCTTTATTTGATTTGTTTTTGATTTTCTCTTGATTTGTTTCTGCATGGAATTGTTTTAGATGATGTTATATTCATCTTTAAACCATTTCTTTCTATTTAGGTTAATCACACAAGTTCATTCATGCATTTATAAAATCATCACATACACACATGCATTCATATGATTTTAATTACTCAAAGTTTTTGTTAACCCTAAATTTAGTGATTAGAGTTTGATGATCATTGTTTTATATTTTTGGGATGTTATAGTGGACCATGCAAAAATATCCCGATTCTCATGGATGAAGTTGGTGAGCTCGCTTTCCTATTTGTCAGATAGCCCGGCGCCAATAGTCACTGTGCGCTCCGGGAAAGCCTCATCAATCTATATCTTTTTGTCTCCTTAGTAGCTTGGAAGGACACACTGCCATGCGGGTTAGTAAGTGTCGGCATAGACATCTATGATGCCTTATCCAATGTTGCAACCTCCATCATTTTCTGCTTTTCCTGTGCTATCACCAGTGATTCAGCCAGCAAAGAGCCGGCCAAGGCGCATGCGATAGATCGCTTGTAGTAACCTTCAACTGTAATAACTCCACATGGATCCGAAAACTTCATCTTCAGATTAGCAATGTGAGGAGGGTCCATAAACTTTTCCATAGCTGGTATGTCGTGTAATGCATGATATGAGCTGACAAGGTATACCACCTCAAACTCTATGGCCTCAGTACGAAAATTCTGAAGGAAATATGCCCCAGAGGCAATCATAGAGATGATTATATTTCATATGTATCCATGAGTTATTGTAATGTTTCTTGTATATCCATATCAGGCAACTTGTATTGATTGGCAATTATGTGAATTGTTTGTGAAACTCTTTACTTGTATGGTTATCAAATTGTTGTCCCTAGTCGGAGTTCATGTGAGGACACACATGAATATTAGACTAGCACATCGATTGGTTGATGACTATGTTTCGCAAGTCATAGACATGGAGATGCCAAACCAATGATGTGGAAACAAGTTATGAACATGGGGTTGGACTGACCCAACTTGAGACTGACAATTAGAGTTGAAGCTCTCTCTACACATCGTGTACGTTTTGTCCTTAGACCTGAGATTGTCGCATGCACTTGAGATGTGAATCAACCTACTTTGGGGATATCAAATGCTGCTTCGTAACTGAGTAGTTATAAATGTAGCTTTCGGATTTGTCCAGAAGCATGCTACAAGGCATTGGTCAATCAAGATGGGATTTGCCCCTCTCTACTTGAGAGAGATATCTCTAGGCCCCTCGAGTGATCGGATCCAGAAATGCATGGCCATGCTACATATGGTTAAGAGTTAACCTAGTAAAGGGATTCCGAATCACAGTATCGAGAAAGAGAGGTCAGCTTGGAGCTAGACCAAATATCGTGAGGCAAAGGGAAAGACATGTACCAAACCTTGTGATGGTTTGTCTGAATGATCTTTGTATGTGTTTAGGAGTTGGCACGTCTTGCTAGAGGCCGCTACCAACTATTGATGGAGTAAGTGTACTCGTGTCATGTCTATACGTATATGAACCTATACAATCACACACTTAAAGGGGCTGGAAGCCTAATGAGGATTGGATCCGAATAAGACCAGGCTTAGGCTACTAATGGGATTCTAATGTAGAAGCCCACTAGGGACGCCTATATAAGAGAGGGTGGGGCGAGATGACCAGAGATGAGCATTCCACCCAGCCGCCACTCCTCATGCCTGTGTTGCATGCGCGGACCTAGTAGTCCGGCGTCTGACGCTTCCACCCCGCACGTGTGGATACCTCGGAGGTGCTGCATCTGTAGCACTTGGACGAGCCGTGCAACGGGAGCTGCTCATGGGACGAGGACGAGGAGGAGACGTAGAATATCTACACTGCACCGATGTGCTACATCAAGTTCTGCAACTGCGCGTCTAGTGGTAATCCCGAGATCTATGACAATAGTAATCCTGGTTTACGTGGTAGAATTTTTTTATTTGCGCTAGTGTATCCTACCCGTATCCCTTCAATTTCTCCCTATTTCCAAATAAGACGTCAACCCAAATCTTTCCAATTGGCTCACACGAAAATCCCGGTACAATGCCATGGAATGTTGTCTTAGTCGGCTCCAGCATGTTCATTGCGATTCCTAGCTTGAGCATAGTATCCTTATACATGATATTGATGCTACTGCCATCATCTATTAGTACCTTGGAGAACTTCACATTGATATCTGGGCCCATGAAAGTTGGGTCCAGCACTAGAGAGTGCCCTCCTAGAGTCGGCATGATCTTGGGGTGATATTTTATGCTCCACGTTATTTCCTGCTCAGACCAATGCATGTACTTTGGTATCACTGGCATTGTAGCGTTCACTTCCATCATCCGTCTCAGCTCACTTTTCTTGTAATTCGGCTCTGTGACAAACACACCATAACTTTGGTGATGCTCTCTCTACTCATTTCTGGTTCTGTGGCCGACATGAGCGTCATCATTCCTTGGATCATGCACTTGATGCACAGCTTCTGTTTGATGACCCACAAGTGTAGGGGATCGCAACAGTCTTCGCAGGTAGTATTACCCAATTTATTGATTCGACACAAGGGGAGCCAAAGAATACTTGCAAGACTTAACAACTGAGTTGTCAATTCAGCTTCACCTGGAAATAGTTCTTGCTCACAGAAGTTTATCAGTAGCAACAGTTTGGTAGTAGCAACAACAAAGCAATAGCAACAGTGAAACAGGAGCAATAGTGGCAGTAATGGTAACAGTGGGATTCGAGTGCGGTAGGCATAAGGATGGATGGACGGGCGTTGCATGGACGAGTCTAAACATGTAACTTCAAGATCTAGGGAATTGCAGATAAATAATAACAAGCATTCAAGTACTAAACAATCCTAGACATGTGCTCTATAAATAGTCATACGTGCTCGCAATGAGAACTTGCACAACATCTTCTGTCCAGCCAGCCCGTGGCAGTGGGGCCTCTAGGGAACTACTAACAATTAACATTCTCCTTTTAATAGAGCACCGGAGCAAAGCATTAACACTCCATGAACACATGTGATCCTCACACCACAACCATCCCCTCCGGCTGTCCCAATTATTGTCACTTTGGGGCCTTTGGATCCGGACAATGATATGTGTACACAACTTGCAGATAAGATCACAAACAATACTATCATAATGATTCAATAATAAGTTCAGATCTGAGATCATGGCACTCGGGCCCTAGTGACAAGCATTAAGCACAACAAGTTGCAACAAAGTCAAATAGCACTAATAGAGATACTAGGCACTATGCCCTAACAGATCTTATTCGATTACATGATAGAACTCATCCAATCCCTACCATCCCCAAGCATAACAATGGGGGATTACTCACTCATGGATGAGGGAAACATCGATGGTTGATGGAGATGCGTTGGTGATGACGATGGCGATGATCCTCTCCAAATTCCCGTCTCGTGCTACGTAACGGAGTTTCGGATCCAAATCTTAGTTTCGGTGAGGCGGAGGCGGAACTCTTTCCGAAAACTATCGAACCCCCTCGGTTTTAGGTGAAGGCAACTTATAGGCGCAGAGGAGGCCGAGGGGTACTGGGGTGGCGACACCCCTAAGCGCTGGCCAATGGTGGGCCCGCTGGCGAGGTGTGGCCCCTGTGCCCCTACTCCATCTTGTCTTCTGGCTCCATGGATCTTCTGGTGAAATATAATTTTTGGCATATTTTTCGGGATTTTTCCTGATAGTTGATTTTCTGCACAAAAACTAGACACCAAGGTAATTCTGCTGAAAACTAGACACCAAAGTAGATACGTTTTGGGCGTATCAAATCCCCCCAAGCTTAGCTTATTGCTTGTCCTCAAGCAATTCAGTTGAAAACTGAGTGCGATAAAAGAACTTTCACGAACACATTTTCTTCATATGATGTATATATTCTCAGCACAGGAGTTGATGCTTAGACAGTTCATAATAAAGAGCATGCAACTAAGTCTACTCAATAATCATTGCAAGATATGAAGAGAAACCATCTCAATAATAATAAGTAGCATGAAACATAAACATAAGCAACATTGCAATGTTCATAGTAAGGTATGATATAGTGGTATCTCGATTGCCTTTGTTTGTAGAGCACAATATAAATGCCGAGGCACCTGTGAAGTTCAAGTGAAGACTATAAGTAAAGATATCCGAGATACAATCATCAAATTCATGACATACTTAACCAAGTTTTGGAACAAACACACGAATGACAACTATTCTCTCAAGAAGGTTCTCATAGAATAAGTGGTGACTCAACAAGGTTGTGAAAAGGTTTTGAAAAGTTTGAAAGGCTTCCAAATGCTGAAAGGAAGGTACTCATTAGCTTTGAGATCTCATTGCCCCTATCATAGGCATCTTCATATGGTTAAGGTGAAAGTGAGGTCCACTCTGAACCATATGCTTGACAGACCATAAACTGGAAATCCCAAGTCCCTTAAGTACGAGGGACGCACCGCATTCTACTCAACTTTGGTTACCTATAAGTTCTTGTCATTGTAAATACATGCATATCATAGAGAACCGCCAACAGGGTACCCCTTGCACATGATACAGGAGCGATCCCGTGATCAAAATAACAAGGCAAGCATACAATGAGCATCTCAACGATCTTTTTATTTACTATGTGCATAGCTTTTTATTGAGGATGCTTCATAAATTCTCATTATGGTAATGTTGTAAGTTTCCACCATGATTAGGAATGGCTTAGGATAGCGGCCCAAGTGTTTTTCTAACACAATGTATAGACTCCATGAACTCACAAGCTCCCCTTTTATTTCACACCGACGGCATCCGCAAACAAAAAAGCAAAGTATCAACTGGATAGGATATTGTCACATCCCAAGATTTTCCAAATCTTGTAATGTGAAAAATAAATAAATAAAATAGACTGTTGTTGAATTTTAGGGTGAAAAGAAACTTTTGTTTCTAAATGGAAACTTAAAATCCCATCTTGAACAAACTTCAATTAAAGTTTGAATTCAACAAATCCAAATCAAAAGAAATCCATTCCTCATAAAATGTATCTGGAAAGTTAAACACTTGGAAAATAAATCCAAACCCTAAACCCTAATGGAATAAAAATCATTTCCAAGTTATCTCCAAGCCTATGGATTTGATCCATATAAAAAAATTGTCAACAAACATTTACAAATGATCAAGAAAGACAAATAGAAATATTAAAAGACCATATAAATTGGTTTCACTTAATTTGGAGCCATAAATAAAATCTTATGAATTTAAAATAAGATAAGGAAAGTAATTTCCAAAGCTAATAAAGAACCTATATAAAATCCAAATCAAATGGTGGGAAATTAATCCTAAAAAGATTTAAAGTGATAACTAAATATTAAATAAGATTTTAAAAATTGGAATCATCAAGTTTGGATCTCTAAAATAAAAAGATAAGGATTTTATAAGATGATGAAAGAAATATTAAATAAAGAATATTTAAAGACCAAATTAAATCTTGGCCAAAACCATAAGCAAGTGGAATGAATAGAATCCAAATCCAAATAAAATAAAAGGATAGAGAATTTTTCAATAAAATAAAATGGCAATGACCATTCTATCCCTATTTTATAAAGACAAATCTCTAATAAGAATAATTATAAAATTCATGAGAGAATGGTATTTTGGAATTACCCAAGTGGAATAAAAGTTGTTTAATCAACTTAAATAAAATAAATATTCCAAACAAAATTTAGGGAATTAAAACCATATTAAAATTCCATTGAAATTAAAACAAATACCCAATCTTAAATGATTAATAAATCATATTAAATTATTCCAAATGATTCAAGATGAATTATTTGACACCCAAATAATCAAGTAAAAACCTACTAAAAGGATTTGGAAAGTTCAAGATTTTAAATGGTGGTTGAATTATTATTAAATCCTATTTGTTTTAAAACAAGGGCTTATTTGAATAAATAAAAGACTCCAAAAAAATTTTATTTCAAAATTGACTTCAGAATATAATTTTAATCAGTATTCAAGTCTACACAAATTTTGGCAAGGGATTGAATTCAAATGAATGTTTGAATTGCTTATTCAAAATCAAAACAGAAAATTCAAATGAGAAAAAGAAAAGCAAAGACAAAAAAAGAAACAAAGCCCAACCCGCAGACCCAGTCCAGGCACAGCAAGCCCACCTATCCCCCTTCCCCGAAACATTTTTCCTCACCACAGACCTAACCCTCAAAGACGCTGACTGGTGGCCCCCATCCCCTCTCTTACTCTCTCATTGCATAACCCCACCGACTCCTTTCTTCCTCACCCTCCCGCTGACCTCGCTGGCCGTTGCTGCCAAATCAATGCCGGCGTAATACGCAGTAACGCAGCGATTAATCGGCCCCTTGATCATGCATACTAAAGCGCCTATCCCTCCTCTCTACTTCCCCTCAGACGCACTACCGCCACGGGCTCGCTAATTTCACCTGAGACCACGCTCGACGAGCTCAAGCAAATTCGCCAGCCTCCACCCTCGCCCTCGAACACACGAGCACCTTCCCGGACTCTAGCACACCTCCTGCACCTCGGCTCACTCACTGCGGAGCCTGTCGTCGACTTCGTCTTCGTCTGAACAACGCCACCGTCTGCTCCAACTCCGACGAGCTCCACAGGTAGCCTCTGACCGCGCCGCCTTCTCTCTTTGATGCTCCCATGCTCCCTACTCTCCCATGCGTCTAATAGTATCATCTGCCCCCTCTCACATGCTCTACAGCGACGTCCCCGACGACGACAATGCATGCCTGTCGCCAGACACCACTCCGGCGAGGAATCCCCGTAGCTCTAGCGCGCCCCTCGAAAAACGGAAAGCACCTCGAGCACCCCCACGCCATAAAGAACTCGGTGAGAACCTCCCTTCACTCCCTCGCCTCCTAGACTCGCCGAACCACCGCCACCAGACACGCCGCCGCCAGCGCCGCTGCCTAATGGTCAAGGCGATATGGTCCATAGGATTTTGATCTGACGGTTAAGATTAGAACATGAACGAAGGGGTACGCTCGCCTCTGTGCTGCACGATTCACTTTAGATCTAACACGTTGTTGTCCGATCCAACCAAGCAAATTTACGAATGAGAAGTGGCCACGTGTCCCTGCTGGTTTATTTTAAAACAGAATAGTTCTATTAGATGTTCCATTTTGTAAAATCTATAACTTTTAATCTACACGTCCAAATTTTGCAAACTTTATATCAATGGATTCAGAAAAACAAGCCCTAGCCAACCATGCACTTTGTTTAGTAAAAAGCTTCTGTTAAATTGATTATTTTTGTTGAAACTTGTGTGTGCATGTTTAGGTTATAAAATTTATTCCAAAATGATTTTGAGGATAAAATCTTTGGCAAATGGTGTGTTTTGAACCTACTGACCATAGAAAACAAATTGTAGTTTCAAAAATGTATTTGGTGAAGCAAAAGAATGAATCTTGGATTTAAACCATTTCTAGTCAAATAAAAATATGGTTTAATTATTAAAAATGGTTTTGGAAGAAAACCTTTGGAAAATGTTTTGAAATAAACTCTCTGACCCTAAATACAAGGTTATATGGTTTGAAAATATATTTTGTGAAACCTATAGAATTTTGCCCTGTTAAAATCATTTCTTCACCACATAAAATAATGACTTGATCTAAAAATGGTTTATGAAGTAAAATCTTATACAAATAATTTTGCCACTTTATAAAATGACCATTAGGTGTTTTCAAATGTTTATGAACCATTAGAAATCACTTTTTCAAATAAAACAATCCTTGACATGCTTGCATGCATTGTTTTGTTTTTATCATTTTATGTGATGTTGCTTGAATGGTAGATTGAAATATTGTTTGCTTGATTGAATTGTAGTGATTTGAAGTCAATGAACATTTCAAAGATCAAGGAGTGAACCTATACTCTCTACCAAAAAGGCAAGTGATGCTCCATACTTTGTCCCATTATTTTCACTATGCATTAGTGATATTTCTAAGTAGGACTTGCATGGAATTTTGCTAAGTGTAAACTATGCCATGGGAAATCCCAGTAGATGAAACTTTAGTGGAATTTCCTAAGTTAAGATTCCTACTACTATCATGCTTAGATTATCTAGTAGAAAACAAGGGTGGAATATATATTCATGCTGTGGAAAATTTCTAAGTCTGAGGACTTGTGTTTTGTTTAATAAAACAACTAAGTGAATGAATCACCTGGGTGGAATGGAAGGAATGGTTTGTGTTGAGTGGTCATGCAAGTCCAGCATGCTGGGGAAAACTTGGGCATCACCAAGTCCAGTATGCTGGGGAAAACTTGGTGTCTCACTTGTGGATGGCCACCCAGGAACAAAGGGATTTGAGATGTCAAATGTTGAGAAGCTTCAAGTGCAACCACTTGGCATTATGGGCTCTGCCTGGATCATATAGGTTGCAAGAACTTAGCCAAATGGACAGTTGGTGGTAGGGGTTTGATAGGTTGGAACGCGTCCATTCTGGTCTAAGGGAAGGCTTCTGAAAGATCTTGTCTTGGTGAAACCAAGTCTTGTGGGGAAAGTGCACCACCTCTGCAGAGTGTAAAATCTAAGTACTTAGCCATGTACCTGGCAAAGGACAATTTGAGCATCAAGACATGGAAGCTATCAAGAATCTCCTGATCCCAAATTTCTAAGTTAAAAGCTTGTGGTTGAACAAGGGTTTAAGGTTCACCAATTTCTATTGGTGGTTCCTTGGGTGATATTTTTGTCAAGCAAAATCTTAGTGTTTTCAAATGATAAGGAAAAATCTAGTTGATCAAAGCAAGCCTAAGCTCCACTTAGCCAAGTGCATATAGATGATAGACTCCACTATACTACCATAGTATCACTTGCCAATACAATTCAAATGTATTGACCCTTGTGGTTGTAACTTTTTATGTTGCAGGTTTGTTTGATATTAGTGAAGTTATTGATTAGGATTACAAGTCTACAACCAATATGTCTGCCTGTGGCACTTTGAAGATGAAGGACCCCATTCTATTGTTATATTCTGCTGCATTGTAATGAGATAGCCAAATGAGCTATGTAAGATGTAATAAATTATTTTATTCCTGGTTATAAAGTGGTATTATGACCTATGTTGCTTGATATTACATCTTAACTGTGGATGCTAGCTATAGATCCAGGGACTAGCATTGCAATCACAGGGATCTCTACCTTATTAAAGGTTGGGAACCTTACAAATATCCAAAAAGTGTTGAAAGTTCCCGTGATGACATGGTTTCTTGACTCCCGGCATATAATTTGCAAGCATATAACTTTCATGGACAGGTCACAATGGTTCAGGATTATTAAGTGCAAGGAATAAAGTGTGCCATCAAGTTCGTGGGAGCTTTACTAACTAACTTTCTCAAAAACAGACAAACATTTTATTTTGGAAGAAAACATGGCATAAAGAATATGCACTGAAGTAGCAAATGATGCTAATAGGTAGGTATGGTGGACACAGCTGGCAATATTAGTTTTGGGGAGTTGGAAGCACATGCTCAATGCAAGTGAGGGCTAGAAAAAGAGAGGGAGCGACAAACGAGAGAGCAATAACTGTCATAACCATGCTTGTAACAAAAAAGGACTAATTATGGCATGAAAGTGATACTAGAACTCTGAGGCAAAATAAATCATCGAGGCTTACTGACTATTGTTTAGACATATGCATGCGTGAGCATGTGCCAAGTCGATTCACATGAAACATTCAGAGGAGGATACCACAATATCATACCAAAATATGAATAAAACAATGCAAGCAAACATTCAAATGACATGCTACAAACTATTAGCAAGCTAGAGCTAATCACAGACAAGCAAGAACTACTAAGAATCCATCAGTAACATACACCTTACAATGAACAGACTAAGCATGCTCACAGTGATGAGTATATGTACCAAAATGAAAACAAATAGAGTTCGTTACCAGCCTCTTACCACTCCTCAAGTTTTCTTAATCTTCATTATTTCCCTTCACTTGTGTGACTTGAATAATTACATGAAACCAAAATCCACTAAGGATGGCTGAAGCCTGCAAAGAACTCACAAAACCAAAGAAGAACAACAAATATTTTTGGTGTTTTCGATTTTTTTTCAAACAAGCCAACAAAACAAAAACAAACAAAGAAAAATAAAACCAAAAACAAAAACTAAGACGCTCTAAGAACAACACAACTGTGCATGAAACAATAAAAATGAAGTGTCTAGAAGAACCTGAGATTTTTATTGATGAAGAAGGGGATACCTTGGGCACCCCCAAGCTTTGACGCTTGTACCTCTCGAATAATTCTTGGGGTGACACGGGGTGGCTCCCCACAAGATTGAGCTTTTGTCCATTCTTCATCTCATTACATCATCCTCTGTCTACACCTAAAAAAATTCCTTCACACAATCTTCATTAGCAACATTAGTTTATTCAAAAGATAATAGACCTTAGGAAAAGCTTTGGAACAGCAAAACTGTTTGCTAAAAACACAAGCTACTGTAGTAACTCCTTCAAAAAGCTCAATTACCCAAAAGAGAACTCAAAAAGGAATCAATAAGAAGCAAATGCAAATGATGGCAGAAATCTGTCAAAACAGACCAGTAGGTAGAAACCGATTTTTCGAACATCTTCTGTTGCTCAAATCAAAAAGTATTGAACTAACTAAAGTTATCTAACATACTGGAGGTTTTATTCGTAAATTTTCAGCTCAATCCGAGTTATAGAGACTCCTCATGAATTTTTTTGGTGGAGGACAGAAATCTGTTTTGGGACAGCAACTCTCCAAATCTTACTTCCCTCTCATTAGATGGCAGTCTTGGCACAAAAAGCAAACAAAAAGGATAAGGAGAGGTCATTACTGAAGTAATAACTTCCAAGACTCAAGAAAACTCTTGGGTTATCTCCCAACAAGTACTTTTCTTTAACGCCTTTAAGTTAGGCACGGCAAAGAGCAAGGATTGGAAAGGAGAAAAATAAAAGTAAGCAAGTATAACCACTGTGAAAACATTGTTTTGTTCATTAAAATCCATTTGTTAACAAGGTTGATCAAGTCATGTTACCAAAACAATCTTATATGAAACAAAACTTTGTATTCAAAGGAGAAGCTGATTATGTTACCTCATACTTGATAGCAATGGTCCCAATCATAATAGTTTCAAAATTTTCTTGTGGAATGGAACAATATATTTCTCCAACCTTGATACTCTCAATATTTTCAATGGAGTTCAGACAATAGCTTTTAGCAACCTTCTTGGAGAAATAGACAATATGCTCTTTGTCATTAATATTGAATGTCACTTTTCCTTGATTGCAATTAATAACAGCACGTGCAGTATTAAGAAAATGTCTCCCAAGAATAATAGACATATTATCATCTTCAGGCATTTCAAGCACAAAAAAATCAGTTAAAACCAAGAAATTATGAGCCACTTGAACAGGAACATCCTCACATATACCAAAAGGAATAGTAGTTGACTTATCAGCCATTTGCAAAGATATATCAGTTGGTATCAACTTTTCTAACTGGAGTCTCTTGTAGAGGGAAAAAGGCATAACACTAACTTCAGCTCCCAAATCACATAAAGCAGTTCTAACATAATTATTCTTAATAGAGCAAGGAATAGTTGGTATACCTGGATCACCAAGTTTCTTTGGAACCTTACCATTGAAGGAATAACTAACAAACAAAGTATAAATCTCCTCTTTAGGAATCTTCCTTTTATTGGAGACAATATCCTTCATATACTTTGAATAAGGAGGCAACTTAATAGAATTAGTCAAAGGAATTTGCAAAAATAAAGGTTTCATCCACTCACAAAACTTATTGTAGTGTTCTTCCTCCTTTGACTTGTGTTTCTTACCTGGAAAAGGCATAGGTTTCTGCACCCAAGGTTCTCTCTCTTTACCATTTTTATTAGCAATAAAATCTTCCTTTGTGTACCTAGTGTTCTTAGTGTGCTTCTCAGGTTCTTCCTCACCTTCCTCCTTATCAGGAGACTAATTTTTATCATTACCACTCTCAGTTTCAGCATCAGAGACAGATATACTATTAGGATCTAAAGGAGGTTCAAGTGGTTCCTTAACTATCTTATGTTTAGTTTTCTTCCTCTTACGAGGACTACCACTACTTTCACCTTGTTGAGAATCCTGCTCAATTCTTTTAGGGTGTCCTTCAGGATATAAAGGATCTTGAGTAGCTATACCACTCCTAGTTCTAACTCCATAAGCATGTTTATCTCTTGAGGCGTTAACTAGCATATCCTTTTGTACCTTAGCAAGTTGATCAAGTTGGGTTTGAACCATTTGAAAGTGTTTACAAAGCATTTTAATATTATTACAAGTTCTTTCCACAATATATTTCAACTCCTTGATAGCTCTAGAGTTTTCCAATAAATGATTCTGAACTTGTTTATTAAAATTACCTTGCTTAACAATAAAAATGGCAAGTTCCTCTAAACATTGATCAAGAGGCTTACCATAAGGAATATCACCTTCATCAAAGTGTTGGAGAGAGTGTACCTCAATAGTAGGTGAGTAGGGAATTGGCTTACATAATTCTTCTATAGGAGGTAGATTCTTCACATCTTTAGCTCTAATATCTTTCTCTCTTAGACACTTCTTAGCTTCCTCCATCACTTCGTCATCTAATGCAATAACTCCCCTCTTCTTTGGTGTTGGTGTTGGAACTGGTTCAGGCACAATTGGTTCAGGTGTAATAGGCTCAGGTGTATTTAGCTCAGTTGAAGTCCAATCATCATTATTCTTGCTTATTTTAGCCATTAATTCTTCAGCATCTGTAGGAGTCATTTTCCTGAAAACACAATCAGCAAAGCTATCTAGGTAGGTCCTAGAATCATCAGTTAGTCCATTATAATAAATATAAAGAAGCTCATTCTTAGGTAATGGACATTCAGGATGTGCATGAATCAAGGCATAGAACCTTGTCCATGACTCAGGCAATTTCTTTTCTTCTCCCTGTTTAAAATCAAAAAGTCTCTGCAAAACAGCATGTCTATTACTGGGAGTTAATTATTTCTGGAAGAAAGAAGCAATCAAACAATCAGGGCTATCAACGGAACCAGGAGGTAATCTATAAAACCAAGCCCTAGCTTCTCCTTTTAGTGAAAAAGGGAAGATCTTAGTAACAAAGTACTTGCGCATCTTAAAATCATTAGAGAACAAAGCACTCATAGTAGAAAGCTCATTCATATGAGCCACATCACTCTCATTTTCAGTCCCACAAAAAAGTTGTTTCTCAACAATATCTAAATAGGATAAATCAAGAGACAAATCATAATATTTATCTTTAATATATATGGGAGAGGTGGCAAACTTAGGATCAGAGGACAACTTAGGAATAATGGTGTGTCTAGAAAGGATACTCTTAATAGCACTAGTACCATGTGTGTTTCGGCACTCTTCAACAAATTCATCAGTGAACTCAATGTAACCATCATTAATATCATAACTCTCACTAGACTCAGGTGAGCTAACAGGTGTAACAGTGTATTCACTAGGAGTTTCAGTATTTCCTAGACTAGCCATAGTAGCATCTAAGAAAGGACCTAATGAACCACTCGCATCAAGCACAGTAGAAGTAACAGCATGAGCGTCAAAAGCAGTTTCAGATTCAGCAGTAGTAGCAGTGTGTGTAGCATGAGTATGTGGTGGTGGTGTGACAAGCTTACTTATAACAAACGGTGAATCAAGATCAACAAAGGTGTTTAGGACTGTACCTCTTCTTGTAGTGGATGGTAAAATAGGGAACTTTCCATCACAAGACTTACCCATGATCAAAGGAATAGTAGTGAACAATAATAGATCCAAGTGAACTTAAAAATAAATTTATGCTCTACAGCAACAGCGCCAGAAAATAGTCTTGATGACCCACAAGTGTAGGGGATCGCAACAGTCTTCGCGAGTAGTATTACCCAATTTATTGATTCGACACAAGGGGATCCAAAGAATACTTGCAAGCCATAACAACTGAGTTGTCAATTCAGCTGCACCTGGAAATAGTTCTTGCTCACAGAAGTTTATCAGTAGCAACATTTTGGTAGTAGCAACATCAAAGCAACAACAACAGTGAAATAGGAGCAATAGCAGTAGTAACGGTAACGGTGGGATTCGAGTGCGGTAGGCTTAGGGATGGATGGACGGGCGTTTCATGGACGAGTCTAAACATCTAACTTCAAGATCTAGGGCATTGCAGATAAATAATAGCAAGCATCCAAGTACTAAACAATCCTAGGCATGTGCTCCATAAATAGTCATACGTGCTCGCAATGAGAACTTGCACAACATCTTCTGTCTAGCCAGCCCGTGGCAGCAGGACCTCTAGGGAACTACTGGCAATTAAGGTTCTCCTTTTAATAGAGCATCGGAGCAAAGAATTAACACTCAGTGAACACATGTGATCCTCACACCACAGCCATCCCCTCCGGTTGTCCCAATTATTGTCACTTTGGGGCCTTTGGATCCGGACAATGATATGTGTACACAACTTGCAGATAAGATCACAAACAATACTATCATAATGATTCAATAATAAGTTCAGATCTGAGATCATGGCACTCAGGCCCTAGTGACAAGAATTAAGCACAACAAGTTGCAACAAAGTCAAATAGCACTAATAGAGATACTAGGCACTATGCCCTAACAGATCTTATTCGATTACATGATAGAACTCATCCAATCCCTACCATCCCCAATCCTACAGCGGGGGATTACTCACTCATGGATGAGGGAAACATCGATGGTTGATGGAGATGCGTTGGTGATGACGATGGTGATGATCCTCTCCAAATTCCTCGTCCCGTCGGGGTGCTAGAACGGAGTTTCTAGATCCGAATCTTGGTTTCTAGTGGCAGCGGCGGAGCGAAACTCTTTCTGGAAAACTATCGACCCCCCTCGGTTTTTAGGTCGAATGGCAACTTATAGGCGCAGAGAGAGGCTGAGGGGGTGCCTGGGGTGGCTGCACCCTCCCTAGGCGCGGCCATTGGTGGGCCCGCGCCTGGCAGGGGTGTGGGCCCCCAGGCCCCTTCTTCGTCTCATCTTCTGGCTCCGTGGATCTTCTGGTGAAATATAATTTTTGGCATATTTTCTGGGATTTTTCCTGATAGTTGATTTTTTGCACAAAAACTCGACACCAAGGTAATTCTGCTGAAAACTGCATGAGTTTGTTAGTTGTATCCAAATCACACAAGTTTAGAGGAGAAACAATAGCAAAAGTGTTCGGAAAAGTAGATATGTTTTAGACGTATCACTCTTATTTCTTGATTACGGTATCTTGGCTATTGGTTCTTGTATCTATGCTTAGTTCCAACAACTTGAGCATTTCCCCCTGTAAGTGGTGGCGGGGAAGGTGGTGGTAGCTGCTGAGTTGCTGAGTCCACTTTGTCACCCTTCTGGAACCAAGTGCATTGTCTAGTTGTGTAGTTTGTTGGCTTACTTGGGCTCGGGGTATGAAACTTGCAAGGTTGATCCAACATCATCTCATAAGTGTACTTTTTCCTTTCTTGATAAGGTTTTCTTTGTTCATATGGCTTTTGCCATCATTCTTTGGTACCCATTGCTGTTGCCCACACGTCCTTTGACGTTGGCTGCTTCCTGCATTAGGATGATCTTGACTTACCGCGGCGACTTGAGTCGAGCCGTACCTGTAATCCGACCTCTCAACTCGTCTCTTGCTTATGTATTCACTTCTCTGTTGGCGCCTTTGTGATCTGGCTGCATTGTAGATCTGAGTCTCAGTGATCCTGTCTGCCGACATGAGAAAAGGCTGAGTCGGATCCCGTAGCGCATATGACTTGGCGATTCTTATCGTTTTAGCTAAACTTTCCGGCATATCCCTCTGTAACCTTTTCCATAGCACGCTTCCGTGTCTGCATCCTTGTGCAAACCATGCAATGGCCTGAGATTCAATTACTCCTTCACAAGAATTGCGCATAGTGCACCATCTAGTAAGAAATTCTCTGTTTGTTTCATTCGGCCTCTTTTTGCACATATCCAGTTGATGTGGGCGATTCGTCCTCTTGTAGGTTCTTGTGAAATTACTCACAAAAGCTTCCTGGAAATCAATCCAGCTGTTGATGCTTCCAGGTGGCAAGTTATTTAGCCACACCCTCGCTGGTCCTTCTAGCATTTGCGGCATCTACTGCACTGCCCATCTCAGGTTACCTTGCGCAATGTTTACTGCGGATCCGTAATCGATAAGCCAATCCTCTGGTTTGGTGCTTCCATCATAAGTCTTTGTTCCTCCCGCCAGTTGAAAGTTTGGCATTGGTGGCTCTCTGATGATCCTTGGGCCAAAACATGGTGGACCCTGCGGACCATGTGACTTGACAAGCTCTGCCATTTTTATTCGGTCAAGCTTTAGTCTTGCATCGTCTGGTTGGAGATTTCTGCCACCCAGTCTTGATCCCATCGCTTGGTACATGTGATCCGGCATTTCATATCTGTCATTTACCATAGTCGAGTAACCATTGTTATACCTATTAGAATTTGGATCTGCGGGTTGTTGCATCGCTTTTACTGCACTTTGCTGCCTTCTTTCGGGTTAGATTGGTGGCGGATTCAGAGGTGGGTTTCCTCCTCCTACCGAATGAGTCCCGCGCCTAGGCTGTGGCGCAAAGTTTTGGCCTCCATTATCATTTCTTTGCCCAACTTGCTTTTCTCAGCCAGCATTCTCTTGGTTTTTGTTTCCATGGACAGTGTTTCTCCTTGTGCCTTGGGCACGACCCGGATTCCCTTGAACCACTACCGGATCATAGGCAACCATCTGTTTGTTTTTTCCTGAGTACACACTTTTCTCTGCCTCGGCGCATCCCCTGGTGAGGAGGCTGTATGCCCAGCTGACCTGGCTGGGATTGGGTTGCCGAGTGAACAAGTTGTGACCTTCCAGCTATACCCGGATTTTCCTTATCGTACGCCTCATTCAATTTTTCTGCTACTCTCACCAACTCGTTTACTCGTTCCTGCTGCTTTATCTTTACCTCACCCGTCAAGTGGGGTAATTCTGCCATTGTTGCTTATGTAGCTCTTAAGTTCACCGCCGCTGTATTGTATGTCGGCCGTATGGCTGTTTCATTACTGCACTCTGGGGTTACTTTGGACGTATCATCCGCCAGCTCCTCATTGAGGTTCCTTCCTCTTATCCTCGTTGCCTCGAGCCGGGTCTTTGCACCCTTGACTCGGTGCGCCGAGTTATATTCCCGGTTCGTGATATCCATGTCCTACTATAGCTTGGCTAGTTCCTTTGATTTTTCCAACACCTTTTTTCTAGTTTCCTCTAACTTGGCTTGGGTACGCGCCGGGTCAGCTGCTGGTGCCACTGCCTCTGCTAGTTTTCTATTGCTTCCTGCAACTCCTTGGCTCTTTTATTCTTTGCTATGTTCTCCGGCTTCTCCAGGGGTACTTTCGCAGTTCTCGCTGCCATTGGTGTTATGCCTGGGTCTTCTTCTTCGACAGCCTCATTTACCACTGGAGCTACTAGAGGTGCTAGGGGGTGCGATGGATCATGAGTTGTCATCATTACCTTGGCAGAAGTGAGCTGGTGAAGCTTTCTCGCGGCGTGAACCGCGGGTGGATCCGACGCCAAGATGACGCGCTCGGGGTATGCACGCTCCACGCGCACTGCAACATAGACCTGGTGCTCGCCGAACTTGATGAAGCGACTGTCCCTAGGGAACGACTTGGTCCCCAAGTAGCCCGCATTGTCACTAACGAAGTTGAGCGCTCCGAACCTCTGGATGAGGCCGGAGTAGACTCTCGCCCGTTGAGGCGATGATGTTGCCCGTCCGGATGAAGACTCCAGCAAGCGCCGCTTATTGCCTCATGGTGGGCGCCAACTGTCGTGGTGGTGTCACGGCAGATGCCATGGGTAGGCTTAAGTTGGTGGCCGAATAGACGCATGAGGTCACTGGGGAGGGACTACACGGTCCTGCCGCGCACGATGAACATGATGAACTCTCCAGACTTGTGGTTTTATTTCTCCTTGGTATTTACAAGTGCTCCTAGAGATGTTTTGGCATAGCCCTAGGGCACTAGTTTTCTACTGATCGATCCCCTAAACTCTAGATATGACCCTCCTTATATAGGCGGCGGGAATAGATAGGTTACATTCTTGGGCCCTAGGGTTTACTGTTTGGATCTTGTTCCTTACTATGCGGGTCGGGTCATGGACCAGCCCTAGGCCCCTGACCCAGTCAACAAAGCTCTATAGCCAACGGTCCTTCCGTACGTAGACGCCACCTCTACGGCGTCATATGGTGCTTTATACGTCACTCCTTGCTTTTGGCATCACCCGGCTCCTTTGGTGTCACCCGGCGACGCCCTTCTCTTTTGACCATTCTTTACCATGGTCCCTCCCGGATCTTACTCGGAAAGTTGCCACGCGTCCTTCATGACTCGGCCTTCCCTCGTGAGATCCGGCTTGTCGCTACCTGCAAGATAAACGTCTTTGTCCTATGTGGGACGACATACTTTCGATGTCGGCCTTACACAAGCTTCATATCCCAGCCATTAAGACCCGTCCGGTTGTTTCTCTGACTCGGCCTAAGCCAAGCTGAGCAATGTTTTACCCCTTATGACCCTACCGGGGGTTATCCCCCCGACATTGATACACAACTAGATATGTGCCAATCAGGACCTCCCTTGAATGGTATTGCACGCACAATCCAAGGACATCCTTCCGCCTCGCACTTAACCATGTAACACTTCTTCATGTTTGAGTGCATGACCGTGTAAGGACGATGATGCTTAACCAAGAAGTCCTTTATCCATTGCTTAAATTCCAACAATGTCTTAAACCTTGATCCTTTGGAAAAGCCATTATTCTCGTGATTGTCATCCCGGTAAGAACTTGTCCTTGGTCCAAGCACTACGCCCTTGCCACCATCAACCATGGCTTCATCTGTGAGACTAGGGTCACGAAACAAAGGCACCCGATGGTCCCACCCCAATACGGTATCGTGGATTTCGGCCTCTCTAGCCGTGAACCCCTCCTCGTCAACTTCTTCCTCGGGACCATCATCATTCGAGTCCGATGCATAGCCTCGAGAATAGGGGAGGTCATGGTCCATGTCATCTTGCATGATATAGTTGTCCAAATCTCCAACATTGTTGTTGTGGAGTTCAACATCATCATCATAATCACCCCCACAGTCATCATTCTCCTCTTCTAACACTTCGTCTTGGTCTTTTGAAATCAGGATCAATGTTTGGCTCAAAGGAGGTTCACTCAATAGCTCTTCATTTATGGGTGGAGGACTCCTAGAATCCAACGGGGAGGCCATATGGTTCAAATCCAAGTGCAAAGAACTATCAACCTTCTTAGTGGCAAATATCTCAAGAGCTTTGTCAAGTGATTCGTCCACCACCTCCTTCTATGCAAGCCAACGGGACTTAGAGTAGATACACATGGTCTTCCAATGGACATGCATTCCCAATCCAACATTATGTATTCCATCCAACTCAACAACATCATTTGGGTCCATTCATTTTAATTCAATCCTCAATTTCTCCAAGACCTCGGCATAGGTTAGAGTATGCTAAAACACCAAATCAAGCTCTACATGGTGAGTCTGGTTCTATATTACCCCTCAAAAATTCATCCTTGTCTACATGGTGAACACGAACAATTCTTGCCATTCCTAAGATAATCACAACAATACCATGGTCAACATACTTAATAGATACCCATGCTACCATGAACACAATACCCAACCCATATGCCAATGCAACACCAATCTACCATGCATCGTACAAAACAACCTAGGGTTTGCAAGATATGGGCCAAAACAAGAATTCAAAGGGTGAAAACAAAGAAGAAGGGGAAGAATACCTCTAGGCACTTGGGGGGATCAAAATCCACGGAGAGGAGCTCTCCAATTTGGCCACTAGGAGGGAGGGATTTGAGAGAGGAGTCGAGCCTCTACCGTTGTGTTCTGGTCGATGGGGGAGAGAAGTGAGGGATGGGTCAGGGCTGGGGACGCTGCACGATGTAACCCTATTTCTAAGGGCAGCGCCACCCGACATGGCTTTGCAATACACAATGCGGAGCCATGAGTTGTGGCGCCGCACTTACGGAACCGGGGACAACTGATACGTCGTAAACGTATCTATATTTTTTTATGTTCCATGCTTGTTTAGTATCAACTTTGCTTTGCTTTGTCTACACTTTGAGGTATTTTCATACATTTTCTGAACTAACCTATTGACAATAAGCCACAGTGCCAGTTGCCTGTTTTCTGCTGTTTTTGGTTTCAGAAAAGCTAGTAAAGTAATATTCTCGGAATTGGACGGGACAAAAGCCAAAGTTACTATTTTCCTGACACGACACGGAGCCCGAAGGAGAGACGGAGGAGGGCACCACGGTGGTCACACCATAGGGTGGCGCAGGCCCACCCTAGGTGGCGCCACCACATGGTGTAATCCCCTTTCGCCTATAAAAATCTCCCGAGGCAAAAAATCCTAAACAATCGGCATACATCCACGAAAAGTTCCGCAGCGCCGCCACCACCGGAGGGGATATTCGGGGGATAGAAGTCTCTTTTCCGGCACCCTGTCGGGATGGGGAATTACCCCTGGAACCATATACATCGATATCCACCACCATCTCCATCGTCGTTGCTGATTCCCATGATGAGGAGGGAGTAGTTCTTCCTCAAGACTAAGGGCTCTACAGGTAGCTATGTGTTCATCTCTCTCTCTATATGTGTGATCTTTATGTGATCATCAGCTTTGTAATCAAGTAGATCTACTCTACTACTCAAGTGCTTTAATCAATCTTCGGCTATCCCCATGTGTGTGAAAGTGACAGCGTGCACACCGTGTGGCACTTAGGATCACTACAAGGAATCTGTCTATATATGACCCTCAATTTTCGTCACAGAATCGTCATAGTAGTCCGTTTATGACGATTCTATGACGATTTTGAGATCGTCGAAAGCTGGGCGTCGCAAATGAACTATAACGACGTTTTTGGTAAAATCGTCATAACCGTCTATGACGATATTGAATCGTCATAATCCATGACGATCCAATATCGCCATGGACCATCTAGCCAGCCAGCTTCCGGCTCGCATCCTACGTGGTCGATCCTACGTGGCAAAATTGTGACGAAATGAAATCGTCTTAAATCAAAATCAGCCCATCCATTTTAGTGATCTAAATGGGTGGCCCATTAATTCTAGCCTTTTATTTGCTAGGCCTTGGCCTTTTAGGTTTGTCACTTTTGGGCCATGCCTTCTTACAAGACACTTATTTATTTTCAGATTTGTTACAATATATTTTGGGCATGCCTTTTAGAGCCCAAATATATTTCATCCATCGATTTCGCTATTTTTAACTAGAATTTGCATTTTCATTTCGAATTGCTTGACCATGCAATAAATCGAGAAAATACACAGTTTCCAAATAAATCAATAAAATACACCATTTTCAGCAAATACACAAAGATGCGAGATAATTTATCAGCAAATAGCAGCTCACAAATGCACATCCAAGATTACAATTCAGTATTTACATTCACTTATTAGCAAATAGCACCAATTGCAACACCTCGGACAAGCTCCTCGGATCATTTGCGAACAAGCTCCTCCGCTCTCCCAAAGCGCAGCTCCACTCCAAGACGATCGGTGACCAAACATGAACAAAGCTGTAGTTTCGGAATATGGGTAGCAAATTTTACAATTCATACTGTTGATACATCTATTCACCAGCTAGCCCCAAAGCGAAGGCAATATCAAAATGGATGCGACCTTATCAACAAATCTAGAAAGCATAATGTGTCTCGATGGATGCTAGCTTTCCTTTTGGTGGCTCACATAGTAGTACATTGTCAAACGACTTCCTAGAGCAATTGGCTACCATAAACTAGTAGAGGGCACATGCTTTGCACGTGTGTGTTGCTATACATTTGTATGTACCTTTGCGGAAATATATCGTATTTGGGATGGAATACAACATACATGACTTGTTAATATCGTAAACTCCACCTAATTTCGAGATATTTATCCTTTTGACTTATGTACTATTGTATCTTCTCTAATACTGCTCGATTGAGTTATCGGCATGAGTGAAGAAATACGGTGTGCAATGAAATGATCGGGTATTAAGTCCACTTGAGAAGCCCAATGGCTCAATGCATCCGGAAAATGATCTATGCTTACTTATGGGGTGTCATTTTGCATGCAGTAGCATTGCCTTTTATGGTCTACCACAGATAGCAAGATGGAAATAAACACAAACACCTTACATGCAAGAAAAAGCAGGCAATCGATATGGGTATAACCATACCAATCTCCAAATCTTGCGTGCTAGTATAATGAAACTTGATCACCATTAGTAAGAAGAAACACGTGTGTAGAATTTTCTTACAAAAGAATCCTCACAAAACTCATAAGCAACCTAGGAAAGGGCAACCAAGAGAAGGAAAACTTACTGTGGCTTGTGGTGGCACTATGGTTCGGTTATAGAAGGATGCCCAGCTCCCATGATGAGGTGGATCCAAAGAGCCAGAGATTTCGAACTGATGATACTACAAGGAGATGGTATGAGCTGCAATGTGGATGAGAAGCGACCAAGGAGGTAATGGTGTGGACGGAGGCTGCTAGGGATGGGTGATGGAGGTGGTGGGTGGTGATGTGTGATCTACAGCTAGCAGTACATATAGGCGAAAGAAGAATATGTGGCACATGGAAAACGACATACCTTTAAATAATTCTAGTCTATATCATGTAGTTCTGTATTTCTGCAAAACAAATCAACACAAGATCAGATAAGTAGGGTTCAATGGAGATGGGCTACCATGTCATCTCACTGATATGACTATAGTTTTTCCTTCTCCACCAGATACAGAAGAATGATAGTCAACTGCTTTTGCGAACAATAGGAAGAATACAACAGAAAAAGCATTACACATGAACACTAAAGCAAATGTAAAAAACATCACAAAACCCGCTATATGCCTGATGATCAAAATCAGGATAGCAAAAATAGTGCACTGGCATATCTATGTTATAGTTTCCTTAATTTTGGAGCTACTGCCTTGCCTTGCCCATGGCGACACCATCACAACATTCTATGGAGTTGCAAAACACAGATAGGTACAGAAATTGTGTTGACCATTAGATATGGCACTAAGCTTAAGAAATAAAACTAAACAGCTAGGAGTGTTTCCTTGTGCCATCTAGTGAAATTTTCAACTATAGAAGATACAGTAGTAAAAATTACAAAGCAATCTGTTACCACAAAAATATGCGAGCACAATTTTAGTTTTATATTTCCCACAAATTGTCAAACACGCAAAGCTAATCCGACATCTCACAAAATATAATTATATGCAAATTCTATCCATCGTCCAACAAAAAAGTTAATCAATCAAGAAGCAAGCTTTATCTATTTCTGGAATCAAGTCAAGAACACACGGAGGGAGCAACTATCATGAGGAGGGGGCAAGGAGCTCACGGACATCATTGCTACTCCTTCAATACTCTCTGAGCTCTCACCATCCAGACATTATTTAGCGTAGTCAACAACACTTCATCCTCATCGTGTCCCAAGAGTGAGCACATAGCTAGACCAACGAGTACATGCCACTAGCGATGGTCGCAATGGTACCTAGGCGTAGATAGGACTATAATGATTTAATTCCTTTTATGAGTATAATTGAGTAAATATGGATATTCCAGCATGCTTAAGGGTGCAAGCATTTGAGCAACAAAGAGGTGCAAACAAAGTCGAGGCAATCTGAAGGAAAAATGAAAGAGCCTACACATGCACTCTGAGGAAAACAAATTGTGAACCCAACAAGGGTACCAAGAAGAACACACTTAAGGCCTTGTTTACCTCTAGGTGATAAAAAGAAACTTGTTCACACAACATGATAATGGACAGCCGCTCAAGTAAAAATCATTTCTTTGCATGGGGTTTAACATTTCATCATATACTTCATGAACACACATGTAAATATATGTTCGGACCAGAGCTTAAATATATGCCTCATTCTTTTCTACAACATGAATATTTTGACTGAGTATAAACTTTTATGTTCCCAAAAAAATAGTTGATGGGATCATTTCCTTGTCCGCTCGCCAAATGCTATCATCGATATCAACCATACACAAAGGCAACTAATACAAGTTAGGATCTCCTTCATTTTGTTGCTCAACTAATATCCGCTAGCAACGAAGTACCGTTTTTAACGACTAACGACAATGAGATGAAACTAGAGTTATGGTAGCTGCTTTCATGCCATTCATGCTAGCTAGCTACACTACACATTAGGACGAGGGGCGAAAGTGCATTAGAAAGTGGCAGTGTGCACTCTACTTCATGTAGCCCATTGAACTAATCAGTGCAAGAAACTGCTAGAAAACAGCAGGAATGCTTGACAAAGAAAATCATGCAGTGCTACTAAGAATAAAGCTACAACTACATGAATAATCGATCATGTGTGTGTCCATCTATTCTCGACTGAAACCAAAATAGTGGGCCAACATAGAAGGATAATGAAATGGAAGTAAACCAAGGTAGTGGGCGAAATCATTGGTATTTTGGTTTACCAAGATCATACTAGTATTAAGACTGTAGAAACAAGCAAGTTTGCACTTATACTATTCATGTATCCGAATGGGTTGGAAAAATAGTTTGGATCATATGGTCTCGCTGGTCTTAACAATTAATTTATTCTATGTTGGGTACCACTCGTGTCATCATACTCACCATCCGCTTAAAGAATAGCATCACATCCCATAATTGAGCATGTTTCCTTCAAACCCGTAAGGTGGATTCGATCTGGGTAGTTTGTTGGTTAGAGGAGACCATACCTCTCCGGAAGATCTAGGGGCGGAGCGCGATGATCGGTCGACGAAGAGGCGAGGGATAGCGGTGAGCACAGGAAGCGCCACATCGTCCTTGATGCCGGAAAAGAAGACGCTAGGGTTCGAGAAGATCGTCCGTGGGTGCTCTTCCGGGGAGGACGGCCGCCGCTCCTCGTAAGCATGGGAGGAGGAGATGGCCACCGCCGAGCTCGAGGTCGTGGCGGATTCGTGGGAGGAGGAAATCCGGCTCAGGGAGGAAGAGATCGGTGGGGCGAGGCATGATCTTTGGCGGCCTAGGCAAAAGCGAGGCAGTGGTTGCGGCGTTCTTGAACGAGAGGATGGCAATTAGGTTTCAGGGGGCGGCTGCGAGATGGTGGTGGCGGCGAGGAGAATGCGAGAAGGTGGTGGCGAGGAGAATGCGAGAAGGCGAGAGGTGGCAATAGGGTTTGGGGAGGCGAGGCGGAGGATGGCGATTAGGGATTGTGTGGACGGAGGCGGATTGGGTTTGGGTTCTCTGGGTGGCATTCACTTCTCCAAAATACCCTGGATATTTGTGTGATGCAAGACTGTATTTGGGTGTTCGGTCATTTCAATTTGTAGGTGGAGAAAATAGGTGGAGAAAAACAGAGGCCTCGTGCTCCTTGGCAGCCCAACAAAGAAAGCGTTGTTTAAAAGGCGAGCTCCATTCCTTGACACTAAATCGACTAGTGGCCGGTGGTTAACCACCATCGAGACCTAAAGGCGTTATGGGTTCGAACCCCGTTCCACCCCTTTTTGCTCTATTAATTGACAATGCTCAACGAACATGGCCATATTCATAAATTTGTAGCGTGGGATGAAAGCACAAATGCCATCGTGGCTCGATGGTTCTAGTCCTCCTTAGTCGAGATAGAAATTGGTTGCGGTTGAACCCGCACCTCCTTTTTTTGTCGCTTAATTGGCAACGCCTAAAGCATGCGTGGATTGTCACATAGCCAAAAATTGACACATAAAAATGACACGTGGCGTAAATGATGAGGTGGCAGACAACTCATGTCAAGTTATGCTAATTTGGACAATATGACGATTTAAAATCGTCATAGTGAGCTACAAGTAACACCATAGGCTGCTTCCATCAAATTATGACGATTTCATCTAGAGTAACTATGACGATTTTTGGCAAAATCGTCGTAATTTTCCAGGGTATAGGCCCTCTTGAACTGCTTACGACCATCTCATGCAAAATCGTCATAACTCTATGACGATTTTGTTCACGGTCACTATTAGAAGGTCATAGAATAACACATTCCTTGTAGTGGATAAAGATTATAGAAATACTTATCATGGGTATATTTTGAGTTGGATATCTTTATGAAATTGTGGTGTTTGTTGGATCCATCTAGCGCTCAAAGTGACAAGGTTGGGGTTATCTAGATGGAGAAACCGAACTTTGAGGTGTGCTGTTATAGCCCTACCATGGATTAGAGTTAACCAACTGGAGAGTAGTTCAGGGTAGCATCATGAAGAGAAGATATTTATATGAGAGTGTTCACTAGTGAAAGTATGATCCCTAGGCCTTGTTTCTAAGCATTGAAACACTGTTTACAACTAGATCTGTTGCATGTTTGCTTGCTGCCATCTTTATTTCAGATTGCCTTTAGTCTCTTCCTCCCGTCAAGCTCTTTTCTAGAACCGTTGTCTTATAATCATCCATATCACTTGTATTTCACTATCTCTTCGCCGAACTAGTGCACCTATACACCTGACAATTGTATTAGGTGTGTTCAGGACACAAGATACTTCTTGTATCTTGATTGTAGGGTTGCTTGAGAGGGATACCTTTGACCACTTCCTCCCTGAGTTCGATAAACCTTGGGTGATCTACTTAAGGGAAACTGTCACATCCCAAGATTTTCCAAATCTTGTAATGTGAAAATAAATGAATAAAATAAAACTTTGTTTAAATTTTAGGGCTAGAAGAATTTTTTTTGAATTCCAATAGGAATCTTCAAACCTATTTTGAACAATTAAATCCCAAAAGGATTTAAAAACATAAAACAATTAACAAAGGAAAATAAAATATTTTGGAAATACTATTTTAGATCTTTTAAATAATAGGTTTTGGTATTCAAAAGAAAAGAATGGATTTATAAATAAAGATTATTTAATAAAGCCAAATTAAACCTTGACCAAACTATGGGAATTAAAACATTTAGTTTTGAATAAAAATAACAAAGGTTTATTTAAAATAAAATAATAAGAAATTAATATCAAATTTTATTCAAATAAAAGGTTTTACCATTTTAATAAAAACATCAAAACTTATTAAATTGTTTTAAAAAGGTTTTCCAAGTATTTTATATTCTCTAATAAAACCTACTAAAGTGTTTTGACTTTATGTTAGATTCAAAATAAATATCTCAAATAAAATAAATTCTATTTGAAATAATAATGAAAGTCTATTATAATTAATTAATAATGGACCCTAAAATAAAATGTTATTTTATTTTAAACAAATCTCCAAGTATTCTATATTTCCCAAATAAAACCCACTGATTGGTTTTGAAAATATTTAGGTTTCAAATAAAGATTTTATTAATAAAATCAAACTCTATTTGATTTAAACTAAAGATCCATTTTATTTAATTAATGAATGGATCCTAAAAGGAAATATATTTTTTTTTTGAATTTGGATTGTGTTGAAAAACAGAACCAAATTCAAAGTAAAGTTGAATGTTTGTTTGAATTTGTTTGATTGTTGTTTGAGTGTTTGAATATTTGTTTGAAATCAAATCAGAAAATAGAAATAGAAAAAAATAAAACAAGTAAGAAAAAAATAAGGAAAAACGACCACCATCCGCCCAACAGCCCAACTCCACCCACGTGACCTTGCCCCGAACTTTTCTTCCATGAAAGAACCCATTGAACCACCGGGTGGACCTCCCTCACATTTTCTATTCCCACCGATCATTGGACCCCAATCTGCATTCTCCTTCCCCACCTTCGACCAGTTCTTCCCCACCTCGTCGTCGTTTCCTGCTGAAATTTCGCGGCATCAATTCGCTTTAACACGGCCATCTTAACTCGCAGCGACCACGCTCCCTTAAAAGCCTCCCTCTCCTCTGTCATTTTCCCCAGATGACGCCTCCACTTTGCCCCTAGGCTGCCTCCATTTCTCTCTATACCGCCGCGCTCCGACGAGCTCCCATCTCCGATTTCGACCAAACCTCACCGCCCCTCTCCTCCCCGACCAAGCTCACAGCATCCCCACTCTCAGGCGCATCTACTAGTGCATCCAACTCGATGCGGGTACCAGAACCTCGCCGACAACGACCACCGCCGCCACTGCCCTGCTTCATCTCGTGAAAGCCCACAGGTAGTATCGACCACCCGCCTTCTAGTTCACGCACGACTCTGTCTTGTTCCTGCGCATCTAATGTCGTCATTTCGCTTTGAGGTGATCCACGTTGGCCCACGACGACCACCGACGCGCGTCCTCTACTCCGGCGAGCAATCAAGCCCGATCCAAAGTCGCCCTTCACCAACCAGATTACGTTGAGCATCGAGGTCGGCGAACCGGTGAGCACACTCACCCTCTCGCTTCCTATATCGTCGCCATTGCCGTGAAGCAGAATCCGCCGCCGCCCGGCCTGGCCGTCATGGCGCCGACTATGGTCGAGCACCCAACAGTCGTTCGATTCAGATCGGACGAATAGGATAGATTCATTAAAACGAAGGGGTACGTTTGATCTAAGCCGCACATGCCCCTTTTAATCCTGTGGCCTGTATCACGCGATCCACACGAAACGGTATTGCCCAATCAGAAGCAGCCACGTGTTCAGGATTCGATTTAAAATAGAATTTTGATCTGATTAGAATACAAATTTGTAATTGCTATAACTTTCAAACCACACGTCCAAATTTTGGAAACTTTATATCAATGGATTCAGGAGAACAAACCCTAGCCAACCATGGCCTTAGTTTGACAAATAGTAGATGTTAGCTTGTTTGAATTTGCAGAAACATTTGTGTACTTGTTTAGGGTATAAAAATTGTTTAAAATTGATTTTAGGATTAAAACTTTTGCAAAAGGATTTGTGACCTTCTTGACCCTAGGAATCAACCCTTGGTGTTAAAAATGGTTTTGGTGGAATATAGGTTGAATTATTTAACTTAGCCATTTTCTAGCCAATTAAACTCATTGATTTTATTATGGAAAGGTTTTTGCAAGGAAAACTTTGGGAAAATGTTATGGACCAAACTTACTGACCCAAAACACCAAGCCTTGCCAAGGGCAACTCACTTGGTGAAAAACATAAAGTTTTGCTTTGAAAAGAATAATTTTCACCACATAAAATGTTGAATGGAATTTAAAATAGATTTTGAGCAAAACCCTCTAACTAATGACTTTGCCATTTTGGTAAATGGCCAATGTGGACCTTACAAAGTTTAGAAACCTAGTGGAGACCATCCTTGCAATAGAACCATCCTTTGCATATTTATGCATGACTTAGTTTCTTCTTGCCTTATGTGTGTGATTGAGTATTGGTGGTTTGGAATGTTAGTTGATTTGGTGTTTGCTAGATTGACTTGTAGTGAAATTAGCAAAGTGTGAGACTAGCAAGATCAAGGAGTTAACCCCATTCCCTACCAAAAAGGCAAGTTACACTATCATACAAAAGACCTACTATTTTCATTATACTTAGTGGATTTAGTAAACATGCATGAAAATATTTTATACTTATGCTATGCTAATCCTAATAGGATTCCCTATACACTCCTTAGTAAAAATATTGAAGTTATACATGCTTAGCCATGCTATGTTTTGAAAAGAGATACATGTTGAGATTCTACAAAGGTTGAGAAAAAGACTTGTCTTTTATATAATAAAACAAGGACTCAATGAACCACCTAGGTGGTGGACACTTTATGTTTTGGAGAAGGTGGCAACAAAAGGGAACCATGTCTATGGCAATCACTTTGTGTTGTGCTCCAAATGAAAACCACCTAGGAAACTTAGAGATTGAACATGTTTCTCCAATTGTGGCTTTCGTGTGCAACCACATGCTATTATGGCTCGCTTAGTCAACTACATTAGGAAGACCCATACATTGTCTTTAGTTCTGGACATGGGGATCTGGAATGCTTCATGGGGTGAAGACAAGCTAGCAATGATGTATGGGAGGACCTTTTGGAAAGACTTCGTCACATTCTCACCTGCCAAGACTCCATCTTGGTGAGCACTAATCCAGTAGGCCACTGGTGGCAACAAGATGGGATTGTGTCATGTGGGTAAAGTGTACTCCTTCTGCAGAAGTTAATAAAATCTAAGTACTTAGCCGTGTCCCCAGTTATGGACAAAACTGAGCAACTAAAGTTTGAACTATGGGAGATCTCGACATTCCAACTTCTAATATAAAAACTTGATGCACTTGGGGGTACCAAGGAATTCAAAGAGATTTGTTAAGCTTGTTGCACTTGGGGAGTTACCAAGGTGCTCAAGAGTATGATGTACTTGGGGTTACCAAGGAACTCATGAGTTTTGATAAAACTTGTTGCACTTGGGGTTACCAAGTGGCTCAAAAGATTTTGACAAGGACTTGAACACTTGAGTTTCTACCAAGGAGTTCAAGGAATTGGAAAAGCAATTTGACAAAGGACTTAAAAACCCCTTTTTTGAAAAGATAGGATAAAAACAATGCTTTATGCAAATAAGCCTTAAACTCTACTTAGCCAAATATGCATATAATGATAGGACCCACTCTTATTATACATAGAAGTGAAGCTTGCCAATACAATTCAAATGTATTGACCCATGTGGCTGTAACTTGTAATGTTGCAGGTTGATTGTTTTTAAAATGAAGATTGTTTGATTGACTAGGATTACAAAGTCTACAACCAACATCTGCCTGTGGCACTTTGAAGATGAAGGACCCATGACTATATTTATTCCGCTGTAAAGTAATGAAATAGCCTATTGAGCTATGTTTGACGTAATAAACTTATGTTATTCCTGGTTATAAAGTTATATTATGACCTTTGTTTCTTGATATTACATCTTAACTGTGGATGCTAGCTATTGATCCAGGGACTAGCATTGTAAAACACAGGAGGACTCTACCTTATCAGGTTGAGGCCTCTACAGATGGTATCAGAGCATTGTGTTGCCTGTAGGATTTGTAAACCCTAGGATTGGACAAAACCCTTAGAAAAATAGGAGTTCTATTTTGATCCAAAACTTATTTACAAAAAACACTTGTAACCTTTTTCCTTAACCATTTTGAGTTTCAACTCTACATCTCTTCTGCTTCAACTTGATGGAAAAACCTACCCCATGGCCGAAGACTACACCATGTGCAAAGGACTTCTTCAACCTCTTCAACTCTAATGACTTCAACATCTTCAGCCTCTTCACCAAGGACTTCCAACTTGGATACCACTAAGGATAACAAGTGAAACCAGGAAAATCTACTCAAGATTGAGAGACTGAGGGAATGCAAAATAAGAAGGAGCCATCAACAACTTTGAAGTATTGTGACCAAGAGTTTTCTCAAGGAAACCATGATCTCAAGTAAGAAGAATCATGAAGGAAGGAAAGATCACAAGTGAACCATATAGACAGACCACCATATTTTAGCTAAGTCAAAAACACACCAACTTATGTGGTGTAACAAAATATTTTGTTGCCTAAGTATGTGCTTGAACCTTGTTTGAGTGAAAAGTTTGTTTGTGATTGCATGCACGTTGCTTGTGTGAATTGTGATGTGGTGATTAGAAATATTTCCTTAGAAATATCTAGCCTATTCTAATCTTCCTTCAACCCAAACAGATGACTACTCCAAAGGACTCCAAGATTGATGACACCAACACCAACCAAGCTGACAGCCTGAGAGAGCTCATAGCAACCCAACATCAGTTGAACCAACTGACAGCTCAGTTCCTAGCCAACAATAGTGATAAAGATCCAGCACTGCAAAAGTTTTTGGAGGAACAATCCCAACTGATGCTTAAGGTGACTAATCAAATGATTAGCATGGAAGAAAGCTATCCTAGAAGTGTGTATGATAACAAGGACGACAAGAATGTTATTCTAGATGGAGCCCCAGCTTGCATTATTTGTGGAGACAAGGATCATACTTCCACAGAGCATGAAGGACAATGCCCCAATTGTGAAGAAGACCATCCTGTTAGACAATGCCCCACCTCTCAAGCTACTTGCTACCTTTGTGAAGGAAGTGATCATACTCTTGGCCTATGTCCCATCTATGCCATGGTAGAACAAGGGAAACAAGAAGGATCCAAGTCTACCAAAGGAAAAGGACCACTCATACCTCCAAACAAGACAACCCAATTCAAAGGATCAAAGAAAATCAAGAAGCCCAAGCAAGACATGAGCCTTGCACAATGTCGTAAATGTAAGGAAATGGGACACTACTCCAGTGGATGTCCAGAGAACAAGAAGAATAAAGGGATTGACCAAGTGTGGTGCAACAACTGTAACGAAACAGGTCATTATGTAGCAACTTGCCCACAAGAGCCACGTAAAGAACTCAATGACATTCATTGCTTCAACTGCAAGAATCCAGGACACTATGCAAGCAACTGTCCAGAAAGGATGAAGAACAAGTTGAACAAGCCTATGGAGAAACTCAACCTTGGTCCATGATCAAGCATAGGAATAAAGTAAAGGTTTAACATAGAGAAATTCCAGGACCCAAGAAGGCCAATATGTAATTTTTGTTTGAAAATTTTAAAGGTGGTAGTACCCTAGTTGTTTTGAACTTGCTTGTAACCCTAGCCTTCCCAAATATCGGGACGAGATTTATTTTAAGGGTGGTAGCCTGTCACATCCCAAGATTTTCCAAATCTTGTAATGTGAAAATAAATGAATAAAATAAAACTTTATTTAAATTTCAGGGCCAGAAGAAATTTTTTTGAATTCCAATAGGAATCTTCAAACCTATTTTGAACAATTAAATCCCAAAAGGATTTAAAAACATAAAACAATTAACAAAGGAAAATAAAATATTTTGGAAATACTATTTTAGATCTTTTAAATAATAGGTTTTGGTATTCAAAAGAAAAGAATGGATTTATAAATAAAGATTATTTAATAAAGCCAAATTAAACCTTGACCAAACTATGGGAATTAAAACATTTAGTTTTGAATAAAAATAACAAAGGTTTATTTAAAATAAAATAATAAGAAATTAATATCAAATTTTATTCAAATAAAAGGTTTTACCATTTTAATAAAAACATCAAAACTTATTAAATTGTTTTAAAAAGGTTTTCCAAGTATTTTATATTCTCTAATAAAACCTACTAAAGTGTTTTGACTTTATGTTAGATTCAAAATAAATATCTCAAATAAAATAAATTCTATTTGAAATAATAATGAAAGTCTATTATAATTAATTAATAATGGACCCTAAAATAAAATGTTATTTTATTTTAAACAAATCTCCAAGTATTCTATATTTCCCAAATAAAACCCACTGATTGGTTTTGAAAATATTTAGGTTTCAAATAAAGATTTTATTAATAAAATCAAACTCTATTTGATTTAAACTAAAGATACATTTTATTTAATTAATGAATGGATCCTAAAAGGAAATATATTATTTTTTTTATTTTTTTTTGAATTTGGATTGTGTTGAAAAACAGAACCAAATTCAAAGTAAAGTTGAATGTTTGTTTGAATTTGTTTGATTGTTGTTTGAGTGTTTGAATATTTGTTTGAAATCAAATCAGAAAATAGAAATAGAAAAAAATAAAACAAGTAAGCAGAAAAAAATAAGGAAAAACGACCAGCCCACCATCTGGCCCAACAGCCCAACTCCAGCCCACTCGTGACCTTGCCCCCGAACCGTTTTCTTCACCTTGAAAGAACCCTGAACCACCTGGGGTGGACCTCCCTCACATTTTCTATTCCCACCGATCACTGGACCCCAATCGCTTGTTCTCCTTCCCACCCGCTGACCAGTTCTTCCCACCTCGTCGTCGTTTCTGCTGAAATTCGGCATCAATTCGCTTTAACGCCATCTTAACTCGCATGACCGCTCCCTTAAAGCCTCCTCTCTCCTCATTTTCCCCAGATGACGCCTCCACTTTGCCCCTAGGCTGCCTCCATTTCTCTCTATACCGCCGCGCTCCGACGAGCTCCCATCTCCGATTTCGACCAAACCTCACCGCCCCTCTCCTCCCCGACCAAGCTCACAGCATCCCCACTCTCAGCATCTAGTGCATCCAACTCGAGCGGTACCTGTAACCTCGCCGACAAACCACCGCCGCCACCGTCGCTTCATCTCCGTGGCCATAGGTAGTATCGACCACCCAGCGCCTTCTAGTTCACGCACACGACTCGTCTTGTTCCTGCGCATCTAACCGTGTCGTCATTTCGCTTTGAGGTGATCCACAGTAGCCTGACCACGACCACCGCGCTACCGCCGTCCTCTACTCCGGCGAGCAATCAAGCCCGATCCAGTGCGCCCCTTCACCAACCAGTACCACGTTGAGCATCAGAGAGCGTCAGCGAACCCGGTGAGCACACTCCCCCTCTGCTTCGCTTCCTATATCGTCGGCGCCGCCGTGAAACAGAGTCACCGCCGAAATGTCGTCGCCGACTATGGTCGAGCACCCACGATCGTTCGATTCGGATCGGACGAATAGGATAGATTCATTAAAGCGAAGAATGCGTTTGATCTAAGCCGCACATGCCCCTTTTAATCCTGTGGCCTGTATCACGCGATCCACACGAAACGGTATTGCCCAATCAGAAGCATCCACGTGTTCAGGATTCGATTTAAAATAGAATTTTGATCTGATTAGAATACAAATTTGTAATTGCTATAACTTTCAAACCACACGTCCAAATTTTGCAAACTTTATATCAATGGATTCAGGAGAACAAACCCTAGCCAACCATGGCCTTAGTTTGACAAATAGTAGATGTTAGCTTGTTTGAATTTGCAGAAACATTTGTGTACTTGTTTAGGGTATAAAAATTGTTTAAAATTGATTTTAGGATTAAAACTTTTGCAAAAAGGATTTGTGTGACCTTACTGACCCTAGGAACCAACCCTTGGTGTTAAAAATGGTTTTGGTGGAATATAGGTTGAATTATTTAACTTAGCCATTTTCTAGCCAATTAAACTCATTGATTTTATTATGGAAAGGTTTTTGCAAGGAAAACTTTGGGAAAATGTTATGGACCAAACTTACTGACCCAAAACACCAAGCCTTGCCAAGGGCAACTCACTTGGTGAAAAACATAAAGTTTTGCTTTGAAAAGAATAATTTTCACCACATAAAATGTTGAATGGAATTTAAAATAGATTTTGAGCAAAACCCTCTAACTAATGACTTTGCCATTTTGGTAAATGGCCAATGTGGACCTTACAAAGTTTAGAAACCTAGTGGAGACCATCCTTGCAATAGAACCATCCTTTGCATATTTATGCATGACTTAGTTTCTTCTTGCCTTATGTGTGTGATTGAGTATTGGTGGTTTGGAATGTTAGTTGATTTGGTGTTTGCTGGATTGACTTGTAGTGAAATTAGCAAAGTGTGAGACTAGCAAGATCAAGGAGTTAACCCCATTCCCTACCAAAAAGGCAAGTTACACTATCATACAAAAGACCTACTATTTTCATTATACTTAGTGGATTTAGTAAACATGCATGAAAATATTTTATACTTATGCTATGCTAATCCTAATAGGATTCCCTATACACTCCTTAGTAAAAATATTGAAGTTGTACATGCTTAGCCATGCTATGTTTTGAAAAGATATACATGTTGAGATTCTACAAAGGTTGAGAAAAAGACTTGTCTTTTATATAATAAAACAAGGACTCAATGAACCACCTAGGTGGTGGACACTTTATGTTTTGGAGAAGGTGGCAACAAAAGGGAACCATGTCTATGGCAATCACTTTGTGTTGTGCTCCAAATGAAAACCACCTAGGAAACTTAGAGATTGAACATGTTTCTCCAATTGTGGCTTTTGGTGCAACCACATGCTATTATGGCTCGGCTTAGTCAACTACATTAGGAAGACCCATACATTGTCTTTAGTTCGGACATGGGGATCTGGAATGCTTCATGGGGACTGAAGACAAGCTAGCAATGATGTATGGGAGGACCTTTTGGAAAGACTTCACATTCTCATGCCAAGATTACTCCATCTTGGTGAGCACTAATCCAGTGAGCCACCTGGTGGCAACAAGATGGGATTGTGTCATGTGGGTAAAGTGTACTCCTTCTGCAGGTTAATAAAATCTAAGTACTTAGCCGTGTCCCGGTTATGGACAAACTGAGCAACTAAAGTTTGAACTATGGGAGATCTCGACATTCCAACTTCTAATATAAAAACTTGATGCACTTGGGGTACCAAGGAATTCAAAGAGATTTGTTAAGCTTGTTGCACTTGGGGAGTTACCAAGGTGCTCAAGAGTATGATGTACTTGGGGTTACCAAGGAACTCATGAGTTTTGATAACACTTGTTGCACTTGGGGTTACCAAGTGGCTCAAAAGATTTTGACAAGGACTTGAACACTTGAGTTTCTACCAAGGAGTTCAAGGAATTGGAAAAGCAATTTGACAAAGGACTTAAAAACCCCTTTTTTGAAAAGATAGGATAAAAACAATGCTTTATGCAAATAAGCCTTAAACTCTACTTAGCCAAATATGCATATAATGATAGGACCCACCCTTATTATACATAGAAGTGAAGCTTGCCAATACAATTCAAATGTATTGACCCATGTGGTCAGAACTTGTAATGTTGCAGAGTTGATTGTTTTAAATGAAGATTGTTTGATTGACTAGGATTACAAAGTCTACAACCAACATCTGTGGCACTTTGAAGATGAAGGACCCATGACTATATTTATTCATTTGTAAGTAATGAAATAGCCTATTGAGCTATGTTTGACGTAATAAACTTATGTTATTCCTGGTTATAAAGTTATATTATGACCTTTGTTTCTTGATATTACATCTTAACTGTGGATGCTAGCTATTGATCCAGGGACTAGCATTGTAAAACACAGGAGGACTCTACCTTATCAGGTTGAGGCCTCTACAGATGGTATCAGAGCATTGTGTTGCCTGTAGGATTTGTAAACCCTAGGATTGGACAAAACCCTTAGAAAAATAGGAGTTCTATTTTGATCCAAAACTTATTTACAAAAAACACTTGTAACCTTTTTCCTTAACCATTTTGAGTTTCAACTCTACATCTCTTCTGCTTCAACTTGATGGAAAAACCTACCCCATGGCCGAAGACTACACCATGTGCAAAGGACTTCTTCAACCTCTTCAACTCTAATGACTTCAACATCTTCAGCCTCTTCACCAAGGACTTCCAACTTGGATACCACTAAGGATAACAAGTGAAACCAGGAAAATCTACTCAAGATTGAGAGACTGAGGGAATGCAAAATAAGAAGGAGCCATCAACAACTTTGAAGTATTGTGACCAAGAGTTTTCTCAAGGAAACCATGATCTCAAGTAAGAAGAATCATGAAGGAAGGAAAGATCACAAGTGAACCATATAGACAGACCACCATATTTTAGCTAAGTCAAAAACACACCAACTTATGTGGTGTAACAAAATATTTTGTTGCCTAAGTATGTGCTTGAACCTTGTTTGAGTGAAAAGTTTGTTTGTGATTGCATGCACGTTGCTTGTGTGAATTGTGATGTGGTGATTAGAAATATTTCCTTAGAAATATCTAGCCTATTCTAATCTTCCTTCAACCCAAACAGATGACTACTCCAAAGGACTCCAAGATTGATGACACCAACACCAACCAAGCTGACAGCCTGAGAGAGCTCATAGCAACCCAACATCAGTTGAACCAACTGACAGCTCAGTTCCTAGCCAACAATAGTGATAAAGATCCAGCACTGCAAAAGTTTTTGGAGGAACAATCCCAACTGATGCTTAAGGTGACTGTAACACCCTCAGAATCGGACCTATGCAAGTTTGGGCAAAATTCACCAAACCCGCATAGAAACGATTCAAAGGTGCCCACCAAGCACTTTCAATGCGGTGGATAACGGGTAATAACATTACACAACAGTCCTCGATGGGACCCACAGATATATATATATAACTCAAAGAGCCAAGAATACAAATATAGTACAAGATCCAAGTCACCTTGAAAATGGTAGGGCGTCCGACTACGGACAAGAAGCAAATGGGGCTAAGAGCCACGAAGAATAACCAATGGCGTCCATAACCCGCCTGAGCCAAAGCGGAAGGGTAACCACGCTAACGCGTCGATCTCAAAACCTGCTTAACAAAGGTGCCGGCAAGGGCAAGCGAAAACAAAGAAGGAGCCAAGATCGAGGCCAAGACACGGCGAGGCTAGAATTCGGTCCCTCGCCACACAGTATGGTGGATGGCGGCAAGATGCACTAAACAACCTAGAGACTCGATACAACTAGCGGTAAATCGAGAGAGGGGTAAGAATGACCTATCCGGATCCAACCAGCTAACACCAAACAAACCCATCCCGGTGTTTCCCTAAACCAAACGAGGAAGTCAACCGAGGAACTCACGCGGTTGGCGCTTTACTTATTCGATTATAGTTGCGCACTTTACTAGTCGTTTTAGATAATCGTCACGATAAAATAAGCAAGGCACTTTTAATTCACCATTCCGTTATAGTTGTAACTCTTACTAATCGGTGAGATAGCATGAGATAATCCCAAAACCCAAAGTTGTTGGTACTTTTATTATTAATTAGATTTGTAGTTGCCATACTTACTAGTCATATACAATTGCAAGCGACAACCAAACAAGCAATTGTGGGCAGTATTAATTAGCCATTCCGTTATAGTGGAGCTGATTACTAGTCATTATAAGTCAAATTTATAGCGGTAAACTTTAGTTATGCTTGTCTATGATCGAGATATCGTGCTCCAAGTCGTCCATATCCATGACACGGCTTTGAAAGTTTTAACCGGGGTGCACCAATAGCAACACACGCCGATCAACCTCGGAAAAACCAAATCAAAACCCAACGAGGCTTTCACATTTGAACAATCACAGGATTCAGAAATATTTCAGGGGCCACCTTAGAGTAGAATGCAACGGAGTAAGCAAGCTCAGACGGCCTCAAGGTTATGGGGACGGTGAACGATCGGAACCGAAAGTGTGGCTGGGCTTGTCGACACCGCGGAATCGTGCCATTATTTCCTAAACAGTACAGTGTGCAGTACCTCGCACAATCGTAAATAAAGCAGTAAAGCATGGCATAAGTACAGGATCGTAATAAAACCTCAAACTAGTTTGTGGCCCCATGAAATAAGACTGAATCAAGCTCTGGCTCAGGGGGGTCCCATATACCTCCCGGATGTGGATAGCGCGCAAAATCAAGGAACAGGTATCAAGTACTCGGGGTCTTACGGGACACAAGTGGGCGTTCGGAAACCAAATATTATCTATCACCCACCGATGCCTCTTATTCAATTTTAGTTGTTAAACGAAAGTAAAGTGACGATAAGTAAAACTAGATTCATCTCCAACATCAACATGCGGCAATACATCAGAATGGCATTTGACAACACGCAACATTACTTGAGCAAGCGACACGACGCTGCAAGTCCAACTATCTACCGCATACGTAATAGGATGTGTCCAAGGCAATATAGGGCTGCAGGAATATCACAGTCGGAACTAAAGCATCGCAACACAGATAGCAATAGATCAACAGGAGGGAATAAAACACTATAAAGTTAAGATAGGTAGAAAGGGGGAGATGCTCGCCTGAAAACATTGTCGAAGGTTTTCCCCGAAGATCGGGGCGAAGCTCACACCAACTCAACGGCCTTATCCGCGAAGAAGCAAAACACTAGAAGAAACACCGGATGCAATATTTAATACAAGGGCAGAAGATCGGCATGATGCATGTATGATGCGTGGCATGGCAAAGGTGCGATGCAATTAGGTCATGTTAGGCGGAACCGGGGTCCCGACATTAATTGGATGGTTCAAGTTATTTAACTACCCCGCAAATTAAATGGGGTTTTAACAAGGCAAGATAAGATACCGGTTCGCTACACAAGTTTAAATGAGGCCAATATAAGGCTAGATTTGCCCGCATATGGGCCCCATATTTAATTGTTAGGTGATTCGGCATAAGGCCCCCAACCCAATGCTATGCATGCGGGAATGACAATTTAATGTGCAACAAGTTGTATTATGTTATGAAATCGGGTTCGAGGAAAAGGGTTCACACATTAGAGGGGGCTCGACGATCTTGGGTTTCCGGGGTTCGGGGTTGGTCTCGGGGCCCAGGGTTCGACGGCCTTGGTTCGGGGAAACGTTCTCGGACTCCGGGGTTAGGGTCTTGGCGCATCCGGGGTCTCGATCATGTCGACGGTCGTGGCGTTCAGGGGAAGCTCTCGGTGTCCGTGAGGTAGACCTTGGCGTTCACGAGGGAGTACTTGGTTCGGCGTCGGGCGCATTGGGTTCGCCTGGTCGGGCGTTCTTGTCGTTGCACAGATCTTGTCGGGTCCTCGAGGAAGTACTCGTCGCATCCGGGTTCTCGACGTGGCATCCGGGGCATCGGGTCATGTTGTCGGTCTTGTCGTCTCTCGCGGGGTCCTTGGCGTTCCGGGAGGGCGTAGTTGTTAAGCCGGTGACGTTCTTGGTGGTCCTCGGGTCCAGACTTCGCCGGGATCGGTCTTCGGGGTTCAACTTTGGGGCCGTTCTTGCGGTCCGTGATCGGGTGCGTCTCCGTGTGGCGTCCTTGACGACCGGGTCTCCAAATCGTCTCCGTATCGACGGTCTTGTGCTTCCATCTTGGTTTTGCCGGTGTCGAACTCGGTGTCGTTGATGACCTTGGGGTTCCGCGGTCTTCGGTTGCGTGACGGGGTCCTCGAGGTTCCATGGCGAACTTGCGGCAAGGGTTCCTCGCCTTCGGTTTGCCATTACATTACAACACCGGGCTTGTACACCTTGTGTGCAGCAAATGCACCAGGAAACAGTGCAAGTCACCGTGCAAGCATGTACATAGCATCTCCGCAAGGAGCCATGTCCCATCGAACACCCTCGCTACAACACAAGGACAAAGCTTGGCGGCGGAGGCACAAACGATGCTGAGGCGAGGGCGGAGGGGCGAGCTGGGTCACGCTGTGGTCGACGACGAGGCTCAGCGGGCGGAGGAGCTGGTGAGGCGGCGCGGCTGACGAGGAGGAGGAGAGGGGAAGGAGGTGGCCGGGCGAGGCGGGAGGCGGAGTGGTGCCGCGAGAGGGCGGGCGAGGGCGAGGCGGAGGCTGAGGCTGGGCTGGCTTGGTGAGGGACGGCTGGCGCCGAGGCGCTAGGGAGGGCGAGGTTGATGAGGAGGGCGGCGAGGAGAGGAGCAGGCGGGCTGCACTGCAAGGCGGAAGGAGGGACTGGGAAAGGCGCATGCGGGGGAAGGTGAGTGGTGGCCCAGCAAGGGGCGTGGGGGTCTCTGTGGCAGGATGACTAGTCTGGGAGGGGTGGGTGTGAGCCGAGTGGCGGGCCGGGCTGTGGTCCCAATGGGGCCCAGCAGGAGGGGGGTGGCGATGACACTGCTTGGCATGTGTGGCCGAGGCCGGGAAGGCTTTGAGAGAGAGGAAAAGGAGAGATAGGGGCTAGGTGATGTGGGTGTGGATAGGGTGAGGGAGAGGAAAGTGAGGTGGCACTTGGGGATTGGGAGTGAGGTGGTGAGGGTGGGTAAACGGGTGGGTTTAGGATTAGAAGGGCAGGTAGGTGGACCGATTTTAGTTCTTGGGGGTCGGGTCAAACGGCTCGATCGCCTCCGCCAAAAATAATTATAATTTTAATTTAATTGGGCCGCTTGCAAACCCGATAGCAACAAAACAAGAATAGTCCGGAGATCCGGGGTTTGGCGTTTTAATAAAAGATGGGGCGTTTGGAAAACAAAACGGGGTTTGAAAAATAGTTTTGGCAAACAATGCATGATGATGACGATGCAATGCACAAATTCAACGCGATTTTCTAGTAGTGGTTTTGCGGGATGCCACAATTCGACACCACTAACAAGGGATCTCGCCCTCGAGATCCGCCTCATGGTACCGGAAGGAAGGTCGGCTTCTCGCTTCTCTTCGTAGATCCTCGACACCACTAACGAGGTTCCTTCTTCATCCGGGAATCGGCGACACCACCAACAAAGGATCGTTGCTCTGATCGCCGAGAGAACTCTCCGAACAAAAGGTCGAAGTTAAAGGTAAAGCCACCTCTAACTTCCATGGATAGAGTAAAATCGTTGGATCCATCGCCGACGTAAGAGCGAATGATAAGAGCGGTAGGGTAGCTAATCCATCCCACACTCAAACCATTTCTCGCATACGAATAGGCGGATTAAGCAACCAACTCTCGAATCGATCAAGATCTCGACAAGCGAGGTTCGAAACAAGGGAGTGTTGCGATCTACATCGGATCCGGGCGAGGTGATGTCGTCGCCGGAAACAACGGAAGATACAACCGGAATCGTATGAAAGACACACTGATTAGGTTTCGCGATGGTTCCATTGGCATGAACAACACATGCTCAAGGTATACTCCAACTTCACCAAAGCTCGTCCTTCTCATATGTTTTTCAACGACACGGATATCCAGCAAGGAACACATATGGATAAAGATCTCAAGAGCAAGAGATTGGAGGAAGGGTACAACAGGCAAGTTGCAGATTGATGATCGTAGCACCTCCGTTACAAAAGGAAGAAGGCGAAACCCTGAAGGTACGACGGAAACCCAACCATGAGAAATCCTGGACTCGAAGAGAGAGATGAGAGCGGATTCAAAACACGTCGAGGTAAGGGGGGAATAGCAGAGGGGTAAGGAGTAAAATCAGACCTAGCCAGAACTATCCAAACGATTTTGCAAAATAGTTTTGACACTCTACTTCGGCCGTTAGCTAGGTTATCCTGATTTGGACTTGTGGGGTATCGCACCGCCGAGCTCGATACCACTCGTAACACCTCGATCGGACCTATGCAAGTTTGGGCAAAATTCACCAAACCGCATAGAAACGATTCAAAGGTGCTCACCAAGCACTTTCGCAAGTGTGGATAAAAGTAATAACATTACACAACAGTCCTCGATGGGACCCACGCAGTATATATATATAATGACTCAAAGAGCCAAGAATACAAATATACGGTACAAGATCCAAGTCACCTTGAAAATGGTAGGCGTCCGACTACGGACAAGAAGCAAATGGGGCTAAGAGCCTCAAGAATAACCAATGGCGCCCATAACCCTGCCTGTGCCAAGGAAGGGTAACCTCGCTAACGGCGTCGATCTCAAAACCGCTTAACAAAAGGTGCCGACAAGGGCAAAGCAAAAAACAAAGAAGGAGCGCCGATCGAGGCCAAGACAGCGAGGCTAGAATTGGCGGTCCTCGCCACAGTATGGTGGATCAAGCGGCAGCATGCACTAAACAACCTATAGAGACTCGATACAACTAGCGGTAAATCAGAGAGGGGTAAGAATGACCTATCCGGATCCAACCTGAAGCTAACACCAAACAAACCCATCCCGTGTTTCCCTCGAAACCAAACGAGGAAGTCAACCGAGGAACTCACGGTTGGCAGTTTACTTATTCGATTATAGTTGCGGCACTTTACTAGTCGGCTTTTAGATAATCGCCCGATAAAATAAGCAGTGGGCACTTTTAATTCACCATTCCGTTATAGTTGTAACTCTTACTAATCAAAAGATAGCATGAGATAATCCCAAAACCCAAAGTTGTTGGTACTTTTATTCAGCCAATTCGTTGTAGTTGCCATACTTACTAGTCATATACAATTGTCGCAGTTTACAACCAAACAAGCAATTGTGGGCGTAATTAGCCATTCCGTTATAGTGGAGCTGATTACTAGTCATTATAAGTCAAATTTATAGCGGTAAACTTTAGTTATGCTTGTCATGATCGAGATATCAGGCTCCAAGTCGTCCATATCCGCGACACGGCTTTCAGAAAGTTTTAACCCGCCGGTGCACCAATAGCAACACACGCCGATCAACCTAAAAACCAAATCAAAACCCAACGAGGCTTTCACGATGAACAATCACAGATTCAGAAATATTTCAGGGGCCACCCTTAGAGTAGAATCCGAACGGAGTAAGCAAGCTCAGACGGCCTCAAGGTTATGGGGACGGCGTGAACGATCGGGAACCCGAAGTGTGGCTGGGCTTGTCGACACCATGAATCGTGCCATTATTTCCTAACAAAGAAAGTGTGCGATTACAATCGTAAATAAAGCAAAAAGCATGGCATAAGTACAGGATCGTAATAAAACCTCAAACTAGTTTGTGGCCCCATGAAATAAGAATGAATCAAGCTCGCTCGGGGGTCCCATATACCTCCCGGATGTGGATAGCGCAAAATCAAGGAATGTATCAAGTACTCGGGGTCTTACGGGACAAGTGGGCGTTCGGAAACCAAATATTATCTATCACCCACCGATGCCTCGCTTATTCAATTTTAGTTGTTAAACAGAAAGTAAAGTGACGATAAGTAAAACTAGATTCATCTCCAACATCAACATGCGGCAATACATCAAGAATCGTGGCATTTGACAACACGCAACATTACTTGAGCAAGCGATCACGACGCCGCAAGTCCAACTATCTACCGCAAGGTAATAGGATGTGTCCAAGGCAATATAGGGTGCGCAGGAATATCACAGTACGGAAACTAAAGCATCGCAACACGTATAGCAATAGATCAAGGAGGGAATAAAACACTATAAAGTTAAGATAGGTAGAAAGGGGAGATGCTCACCAAAACATTGTCGGTTTTCTCAAGATCGGGGCGAAGCTCACACCAACTCAACGGCCTTATCCGCGAAGAAGCAAAACACTAGAAGAAACACCGGATGCAATATTTAATACAAGGGCAGAAGATCGGCATGATGCATGTATGATGCGTGGCATGGCAAAGGTGCGATGCAATTAGGTCATGTTAGGCGGAACCGGGGTCCCGACATTAATTGGATGGTTCAAGTTATTTAACTACCCCGCAAATTAAATGGGGTTTTAACAAGGCAAGATAAGATACCGGTTCGCTACACAAGTTTAAATGAGGCCAATATAAGGCTAGATTTGCCCGCATATGGGCCCCATATTTAATTGTTAGGTGATTCGGCATAAGGCCCCCAACCCAATGCTATGCATGCGGGAATGACAATTTAATGTGCAACAAGTTGTATTATGTTATGAAATCGGGTTCGAGGAAAAGGTTCACACATTAGAGGGGCTCGACGATCTTGGGTTCGGTTCGGTTGGTCTCGGGCCTGTGGTTCGACGGCCTTGGTTCGGGAAACGTTCTCGGACTCGGTTAGGGTCTTGGCGCATCCGGTCTCGATCATGTCGACGGCCGTCGTGGCGTTCAGGAAGCTCTCGGTGTCCGTGAGGTAGACCTTGGCGTTCACGAGTACTTGGTTCGGCGTCGGCGCATTGGGTTCGCCTGGTCGGGCGTTCTTGTCGTTGCACAGATCTTGTCGGGTCCTCGAGGAAGTACTCGTCGCATCCGGGTTCTCGACGTGGCATCCGGGGCATCGGGTCATGTTGTCGGTCTTGTCGTCTCTCGCGGGGTCCTTGGCGTTCCGGGAGGGCGTAGTTGTTAAGCCGGTGACGTTCTTGGTGGTCCTCGGGTCCAGACTTCGCCGGGATCGGTCTTCGGGGTTCAACTTTGGGGCCGTTCTTGCGGTCCGTGATCGGGTGCGTCTCCGTGTGGCGTCCTTGACGACCGGGTCTCCAAATCGTCTCCGTATCGACGGTCTTGTGCTTCCATCTTGGTTTTGCCGGTGTCGAACTCGGTGTCGTTGATGACCTTGGGGTTCCGCGTCTTGATTTGCGACGGGTCCTCGAGGTTCCATGGCTAACTTGCGGCAAGGGTTCCCCGCCTTCGGTTTGCCACGATTACTACAACACCCGGCTTGTACACCTTGTGCAGCAGCAAATGCACCAGAACGCGGCAAGTCACTGTGCAAGCATGTACATAGCATCTCCAAGGATCCATGTCCCATCGAACACCCTCTACAACACAAGGACAAAGCTTGGCGGCGGGGCACAAACGATGCAGAGGCGAGGGCCATGCGGAGGCGAGCTGGGTCACGCGGTGGTCGACGAAGGCTCCGCGAGTGGTGAGCGAGGTGGGCAGCTGCCAAGGAGGAGGGAGGAGAGGGGAAGGAGGTGGCTGGCGGAGGCGGGCCGAGCGGAGTGGTGCTGAGAGGGGCGGCGCGAGGACGGCAGGGAGGCGAGGCTGACGCTGGGCCAGGCGCGCTAGGAGCGGCGAGTTGATGAGGAGGGGCCGAGGGAGGAGGGAGAGGAGTGGCTGCACTGCAAGTCTGGAAGGAGGGACTGGGAAGGCTGCATGGAAGGTGAGTGGTGGGCCTGCAAGGCGTGGGGCGTGTGGTCTCAGGTGGCAGGATGACTAGTCTGGGGAGGTGGGTGTGAGGCGAGTGGCGGGCCAGGCGGTGGTCCCACGTGGGGCCCACTAACAGGAGGGGCTGGGCGGCATCTTGGCACAGCATGTGTGTGGGCCGGGAAGTTGCCGAGAGAGAGGAAAGGAGAGAGATAGGGGCTAGGTGATGTGGCAGTAGGATAGGGTGAGGGAAGAGGAAAGTGAGGTGGCACTTGGGGATTGGCGGAGTGGTGGCGAGAGGTGGGTAGAAAACTGGGTGGGTTTAGGATTAGAAGGGCGGTAGGTGGACCGATTTTAGTTCTTGGGCGGTCAGATTCAAACGGCCTGCCTCACCGCCTCCGCCAAAAATAATTATAATTTTAATTTAATTGGGCCGCTTGCAAACCCGATAGCAACAAAACAAGAATAGTCCGGAGATCCGGGGTTTGGCGTTTTAATAAAAGATGGGGCGTTTGGAAAACAAAACGGGGTTTGAAAAATAGTTTTGGCAAACAATGCATGATGATGACGATGCAATGCACAAATTCAACGCGATTTTCTAGTAGTGGTTTTGCGGGATGCCACAGTGACTAATCAAATGATTAGCATGGAAGAAAGCTATCCTAGAAGTGTGTATGATAACAAGGACGACAAGAATGTTATTCTAGATGGAGCCCCAGCTTGCATTATTTGTGGAGACAAGGATCATACTTCCACAGAGCATGAAGGACAATGCCCCAATTGTGAAGAAGACCATCCTGTTAGACAATGCCCCACCTCTCAAGCTACTTGCTACCTTTGTGAAGGAAGTGATCATACTCTTGTCCTATGTCCCATCTATGCCATGGTAGAACAAGGGAAACAAGAAGGATCCAAGTCTACCAAAGGAAAAGGACCACTCATACCTCCAAACAAGACAACCCAATTCAAAGGATCAAAGAAAATCAAGAAGCCCAAGCAAGACATGAGCCTTGCACAATGTCGTAAATGTAAGGAAATGGGACACTACTCGTGGATGTCCAGAGAACAAGAAGAATAAAGGATTGACCAAGTGTGGTGCAACAATCAGAATTTAAACAGGTCATTATGTAGCAACTTGCCCACAAGAGCCACGTAAAGAACTCAATGACATTCATTGCTTCAATCAAGAATCCAGGACACTATGCAAGCAACCGCCCGTAAAGGATGAAGAACAAGTTGAACAAGCCTATGGAGAAACTCAACCTTGGTCCATGATCAAGCATAGGAATAAAGTAAAGGTTTAACATAGAGAAATTCCAGGACCCAAGAAGGCCAATATGTAATTTTTGTTTGAAAATTTTAAAGGTGGTAGTACCCTAGTTGTTTTGAACTTGCTTGTAACCCTAGCCTTCCCAAATCTCGGGACGAGATTTATTTTAAGTGTATTTGTCACATCCCAAGATTTTCCAAATCTTGTAATGTGAAAATAAATGAATAAAATAAAACTTTGTTTAAATTTCAAGGCCAGAAGAATTTTTTTTGAATTCCAATAGGAATCTTCAAACCTATTTTGAACAATTAAATCCCAAAAGGATTTAAAAACATAAAACAATTAACAAAGGAAAATAAAATATTTTGGAAATACTATTTTAGATCTTTTAAATAATAGGTTTTGGTATTCAAAAGAAAAGAATGGATTTATAAATAAAGATTATTTAATAAAGCCAATTTAAACATTGACCAAACTATGGGAATTAAAACATTTAGTTTTGAATAAAAATAACAAAGGTTTATTTAAAATAAAATAATAAGAAATTAATATCAAATTTTATTCAAATAAAAGGTTTTACCATTTTAATAAAAACATCAAAACTTATTAAATTGTTTTAAAAAGGTTTTCCAAGTATTTTATATTCTCTAATAAAACCTACTAAAGTGTTTTGACTTTATGTTAGATTCAAAATAAATATCTCAAATAAAATAAATTCTATTTGAAATAATAATGAAAGTCTATTATAATTAATTAATAATGGACCCTAAAATAAAATGTTATTTTATTTTAAACAAATATCCAAGTATTCTATATTTCCCAAATAAAACCCACTGATTGGTTTTGAAAATATTTAGGTTTCAAATAAAGATTTTATTAATAAAATCAAACTCTATTTGATTTAAACTAAAGATACATTTTATTTAATTAATGAATGGATCCTAAAAGGAAATATATTATTTTTTTTATTTTTTTTTGAATTTGGATTGTGTTGAAAACAACCAAATTCAAAGTAAAGTTGAATGTTTGTTTGAATTTGTTTGATTGTTGTTTGAGTGTTTGAATATTTGTTTGAAATCAAATCAAAAATAGAAATAGAAAAATAAAACAAGTAAGGTAAAAAATAAGGAAAAACCAGCCCACCATCCGCCCAATGAACTCAAATTTCACTCGTGACCTTGCCCCAACCGCTTTCTTCACCGAGAAAGAACCATTTGAACCGACGGTGGACCTCCCTCACATTTTCTATTCCCAACCGACTTGGACCCCACCGCCACTGTTCTCCTTCCCCACCCGCTGACCAGTTCTTCCCCACCTCGCCGTTGCTTTCGCTGAAATTTCGCATCAATTCGCTTTAACACGCCATCTTAACTCGCAGCGACCACGCCCTTAAAAGCCTCCTCTCTCTGTCATTTTCCCAGACGACGCCTCCACTTTGCCCCTAGGCTGCCTCCATTTCTCTCTATACCGCCGCTCCGACGAGCTCCCATCTCCGATTCCGACCAAACCTCACCGCCCCTCTCCTCCCCGACCAAGCTCACAGCATCCCCACTCTCAGGCGCATCTACTAGTGCATCCAACTCGACCGCGGGTACCCTGTAACCTCGCCTTCGACCACTGCCGCTGCTCGCTTCATCTCCGCAAGCCCACATGTAGTATCCGACCACCCCGCCTTCTAGTTCACGCACACGACTGCCTTGTTCCTACGCATCTAACCGTGTCGTCATTTCGCTTTGAGGTGATCCACAGCGCCGTCCACGACGACCACCTGACGCGCCCGACGCCGTCCTCTACTCCGGCGAGCAATCAAGCCCGATCCAGTGCGCCCCTTCACCAACCAGTACCACGTTGAGCATCAGAGAGCGTCAGCGAACCCGGTGAGCACACTCCCCCTCTGCTTCGCTTCCTGTATCGCCGCGCCGTGAACAGAAGTCACGCCGCCAAAGCGTCGCGGCCGCCCGACTATGGTCGAGCACCCAACAGTCGTTCAATTCAGATCGGACGAATAGGATAGATTCATTAAAACGAAGGGGTACGTTTGATCTAAGCCACACATGCCCCTTTTAATCATGTGGCCTGTATCACGCGATCCACACGAAACGGTATTGCCCAATCAGAAGCAGCCACGTGTTCAGGATTCGATTTAAAATAGAATTTTGATCTGATTAGAATACAAATTTGTAATTGCTATAACTTTCAAACCACACGTCCAAATTTTGCAAACTTTATATCAATGGATTCAGGAGAACAAACCCTAGCCAACCATGGCCTTAGTTTGACAAATAGTAGATGTTAGCTTGTTTGAATTTGAAACATTTGTGTACTTGTTTAGGTATAAAATTGTTTAAAATTGATTTTAGGATTAAAACTTTTGCAAAAAGGATTTGTGTGACTCATGACCCTAGGAACCAACCCTTGGTGTTAAAAATGGTTTTGGTGGAATATAGGTTGAATTATTTAACTTAGCCATTTTCTAGCCAATTAAACTCATTGATTTTATTATGGAAAGGTTTTGCAAGGAAAACTTTGGGAAAATGTTATGGACCAAACTTACTGACCCAAAACACCAAGCCTTGCCAAGGGCAACTCACTTGGTGAAAAACATAAAGTTTTGCTTTGAAAAGAATAATTTTCACCACATAAAATGTTGAATGGAATTTAAAATAGATTTTGAGCAAAACCCTCTAACTAATGACTTTTCCATTTTGGTAAATGGCCAATGTGGACCTTACAAAGTTTAGAAACCTAGTGGAGACCATCCTTGCAATAGAACCATCCTTTGCATATTTATGCATGACTTAGTTTCTTCTTGCCTTATGTGTGTGATTGAGTATTGGTGGTTTGGAATGTTAGTTGATTTGGTGTTTGCTGGATTGACTTGTAGTGAAATTAGCAAAGTGTGAGACTAGCAAGATCAAGGAGTTAACCCCATTCCCTACCAAAAAGGCAAGTTACACTATCATACAAAAGACCTACTAGTTTCATTATACTTAGTGGATTTAGTAAACATGCATGAAAATATTTTATAGTTATGCTATGATAATCCTAATAGGATTCCCTATACACTCCTTAGTAAAAATATTGAAGTTGTACATGCTTAGCCATGATATGTTTTGAAAAGAGATACATGTTGAGATTCTACAAAGGTTGAGAAAAAGACTTGTCTTTTATATAATAAAACAAGGACTCAATGAACCACCTAGGTGGTGGACACTTTATGTTTTGGAGAAGGTGGCAACAAAAGGGAACCATGTCTATGGCAATCACTTTGTGTTGTGCTCCAAATGAAAACCACCTAGGAAACTTAGAGATTGAACATGTTTCTCCAATTGTGGCTTTCGTGTGCAACCACATGCTATTATGGCTCTGGCTTAGTCAACTACATTAGGAAGACCCATACATTGTCTTTAGTTACCGGACATGGGGATATGGAATGCTTCATGGGGACTGAAGACAAGCTAGCAATGATGTATGGGAGGACCTTTTGGAAAGACTTCGTCACATTCTCAGTCTGCCAAGACTCCATCTTGGTGAGCACTAATCCAAGAGGGCCACCGGTGGCAACAAGATGGGATTGTGTCATGTGGGTAAAGTGTACTCTTCTGCAGAAGTTAATAAAATCTAAGTACTTAGCCGTGTCCCCGGTTATGGACAAAACTGAGCAACTAAAGTTTGAACTATGGGAGATCTCGACATTCCAACTTCTAATATAAAAACTTGATGCACTTGGGGGTACCAAGGAATTCAAAGAGATTTGTTAAGCTTGTTGCACTTGGGGAGTTACCAAGGTGCTCAAGAGTATGATGTACTTGGGGTTACCAAGGAACTCATGAGTTTTGATAAAACTTGTTGCACTTGGGGTTACCAAGTGGCTCAAAAGATTTTGACAAGGACTTGAACACTTGAGTTTCTACCAAGGAGTTCAAGGAATTGGAAAAGCAATTTGACAAAGGACTTAAAAACCCCTTTTTTGAAAAGATAGGATAAAAACAATGCTTTATGCAAATAAGCCTTAAACTCTACTTAGCCAAATATGCATATAATGATAGGAGCCACTCTTATTATACATAGAAGTGAAGCTTGCCAATACAATTCAAATGTATTTACCCATGTGGCTGTAACTTGTAATGTTGCAGGTTGATTGTTTTTAAAATGAAGATTGTTTGATTGACTAGGATTACAAAGTCTACAACCAACATCTGCCTGTGGCACTTTGAAGATGAAGGACCCATGACTATATTTATTCCGCTGTAAAGTAATGAAATAGCCTATTGAGCTATGTTTGACGTAATAAACTTATGTTATTCCTGGTTATAAAGTTATATTATGACCTTTGTTTCTTGATATTACATCTTAACTGTGGATGATAGCTATTGATCCAGGGACTAGCATTGTAAAACACAGGAGGACTCTACCTTATCAGGTTGAGGCCTCTACAGAAACTTGTTGCTGTTCTACAAACCTCTGCACTTGGAGGCCCAACACTGTCTACAAGAATAGAATCGTGGATAGACATCAAGCTCTTCTCTAGCGCCGTTGCCGGGGAGGTAAGGTAAAAGGTACTCATATCCTCTGGCTACTAAGCTATCTTCTAGTACTATTGCTGGTGTGTGAGTGCTCGAAGTTATTTCCTTTAGATTCTGCAATCTTATCTTTTTGTTTCTTGTTTTCACTAGTTAGGCTTAATGTAAAACAACAACAAAATTAGAGAGCTTTATAGTATTTATCTTGAGTTAGGACATGAAGTGTTTGAAGAGAAAATTAAAAAACCTATGGAACTTTATTTGCATGCTAATAGAAATGTTATTAGTATGAATTCTTTGAACACCATTATTTCTAATGATATGGAAATGTCTAAGCTTGGGGAAGCTAGTTTTTATGAAAATGATCTTTTTAGTTCCCCAGCTTTGGAAGATAGCTATTCTATTGCTTATGACGATACCAAACCTCCAATATATGATGATTACAATGATGGATATGATATTTTCAGTCCACCTACTATTGAGGAGAAAATTAATTATTATTACAATATGCCTCCTATATTTTATGATTATGGTGATGACAATAATAATGATAGCTATTTTGTTGAATTTGTTCCCACTACAATTAATTAGAATGACTATGCTTATGTGGAAAGTAATAATTATTTTATGCATGTGGCTCATGATAAGAATGTTTTATGTGATAGTTATATTGTTAATTTTATTCATGATGCTACTGAAAGTTATTATGAGATAGGGAAACATGGTTTTAAGTATATCAACAATATTAAGTTTCCCCTCTTTATGTTGAAAGTCTTGAAGTTGCACTTGTTTTGCTTTCCTATGCTTGTTGCTTTGTGCTTTCATGACTTGTTTCTTTACAAGATTCCTATGCATAGGAAGTGGGTTAGAATTAAATGTGTTTTGAATTTGCTTCTTGATGCTCTCTTTTACTTCAATTCATATTTCTTATGTGAGCATCTTCTCAAACTATCAACCCTAACTTAAAGGCGTTAAAGAAAAGTACTTATTGGGAGATAGCCCAAATTTCATTAGGATTTTATTTTGTTGAGTCTTGGAAGTTATTAATTCTGTAATAACCTCTCCTTATCCTTTTTGTGTGGTTTTTTTGCCAAGAATAACCTCTAATGAGAGGTAAGTAAGATTTGGGGAAGTTGTTGTCCCGAAACAGATTTTTGTGCTTCATTGTAAAAATTCGTAAATATATCTGTATGTCGGATTGATATGTAATTTTATGAGTAAATGCCCCAGGTTGTTATATAACTTCCTTTAGTTCAACAATTTTTGATTTGATCAACAGAAGGTCTTCGAAAAAATCGGTTTTTACTTGCTGGTCTGTTTTGACAGATTTCTGCCATTATTTGCATTTACCTCTTTATCAGTTTCTTTTTGAGTTCTTCTTGATCACTTGAGCTTTTTAAAGGAATTTCTATAGTAGCTTGTGTTTTTAATGAGAGTTTTGTTGTGTTGAAACTAAACCCCCAAGGTTTATTATCTTGAATACACTAATGTTGCTAATGAAGATTGTGTGAAGTTTTGTATGAAGGAATTTTTCAAGTGTAGGAGAAGAATGATGTGATGAGATGAAGAATGGAAAAAAGCTCAAACTTCGGGATGCCACCCCATGTCACCCCAAGAAATATTCAAGAGGTACAATGTAAGATCTCACCCAATAAGGTAGAGATCCCTGTGATTGTAGTGCTAGTCCCTGGATCGAAAATGCTAGAACCCACAGTTTAAGATGAAGTACACACATACAATGGTTATTATTACATCATAATTCTAGGAGTATATTAGTTTTACAACTCACTTAGCCAACTAACTTATAAAGAGTTATCAATACATAACGTATAAATAAAGTCTTCATCTTCATGCGCCATAGGCAAAAAATTCGAGTGTAGACTCGTAACCCTACTCACCATCAGAGTAACCTACAACATGATAAGTTACAGCCATAGAGGGTCAATACAGTTGGAATTGTATTGGCAAGTGATACCATAGTTGTATAGTAGAGACTAACATCTACATGAATATGGCTAAGTGTGGATCAGGCTGGCTTTGCAAAAAGCAAGGTTTATCCTACTAGTTTGAAAATACTAAGTTTTGTTTTACAAAACAATAAGGAACCACCAATAGACATTGGTGAACCTCTACCCTTGTTCACCCAAATTATTTTAACTTAGAGAAATTGGGATGAGGAGATTCTTGAATCGTTTCAATGTCTTTGATGCTCAAATTGTCCATAACCGGGGACATGGCTAAGTACTTAGGTTTACCCTGTCGATAGGTGGTGCACTTTCCCCACAAGACTCGACATGCATTGAGACGAGACTTTTTAGAAGCAATCCCTCAGACCACCATGGACGCGTTCCATCCTAACAACTCTACCACCAACTGTCCGTCTGGCTAAGTTCTCACAACTTAGTTGGTCAAGGCAGAGCCCATATGCCATGTGGTTGCACTGGAAGCTTCGCAACACAAAACATCTCAAATCTCTTTGTAACTGGGTGGCCATCCACAAGTGTGATACCAGGGTAAACCATAGAAATGGGCCCTGTGTAACCACTCAACACAATCCATACAAGTCCCATTGCACCCAGGTGTTTCGTTAACAAAAGTTGTTTTCTTAATCAAAAATATATAAGTATATAACTTTCCATAACATCTTGATATGAATTTCCACCCACGAATTCTAATAGCAATACTAAGCATTCTAGCATACGATGTCTTCTAACTTAGGAAAATACTACCAAGATATAATCTATAGGATTTCCATAGCATAGCATTATACTTGAAACTATCATGTAAGTCCTACTAAAATAATACTAGTGAAATAGGTAAAATAATAGGACATAAGATGAAATATCACTTGCCTTGGTAGCTAGGAGAATAGGTACAATCCTCACAATCACACACTTCACAATCCACACAATTTACACAACAAAATCAAACAACAAAATATACACAAATCAATATAACACTCAAAAATAATATGAATGTATGCAAAAATGCAATGATATGATTGCCACAATTTTAAAACCAAACTCTAGGTACAGAAGATAAAGTATACTTTCTAAAGTCTAAAGATTACAAAAACCACCTAAAAATAATATACAAAATAATTTTTATAGCCAAAATATCCCTACAAATGTCTCTGCACAAAACTCTAATTTTTCAGAAACAAGTGAGCAAAGTAAGGACATAGTAATAAATTTCACATTTTCCTGAATCCATAGACACTAAATTTGTATTTTTCTGAATTATAGAACAAAACTTATGAATTTTACAAGTTTGAACAAATAACAAATCAAATCTGGATTTTAAAACAGAAAAACTGACACACGGCGTGATCTGATTGGCCAGTACCGATTCGTGCAGACCACGTGCGCGCGCCGTCAGATCTCAGTTAGATTGTGCGGTCCAGATCGCATGATACCCTTTCGCGCTAGATCTAATTCTAGTCGTTGGATCTAGATCTAGCGGATCTAATCGCTCTAACCAGAACCGAGCGACACAAATGGCGAGCGCGGCGGTGACGCGTCTGTCGACGGTGCTCCAGCGAGGCTAGGGGGAAAAGGGAGTGTCTTAGGGGGTTGCCGAGGTCGCGGTGACGAGGTGGATGCAGTGGTGGTCACAGACGAGGGAGGGGTGCACGGGCTTGGCCAGAATCGCTCGTCGGAGTTGCTCCTGGCGTCGGGTGCTCGCAGTCAAAGACGGAGGCGAGCCTACAAAGCACCCATGGACAAACAAAAAGTATCAATGCATGCGCGCGAGGATAGCAGGTGCGACAGAGCAAACCAGAGCCAAGGGGAGGGGTCGAGGTTCACCGTAATTGGTTGTCGAAGCTCGTCGGAGCGGCGGCGGTTTGAGGTAGAATACGCGGAGCTTGGCGGCGCTAAGGGGTTGTGGTGTGGGGGGAATGGAGAGGGGGCTGTGGGTGTTAAGTAGCAGGGCTCGGGGGAGAGAATCACGCCTCTTATCAAGAGAATTCAACGCGAATTGATTCGGGGAGAAACGGTAGGGGCGAGCGCGGGTCTTTGGCGCAAGATTGACCACGACAGTGTCGTGGCAGTGGGGCCCGCCTGTCAGCGAGGGGGTGCGACGCAGCGCGGTGAGAAAAAGAGGGGGAGAGTGGGAGCCGGGTGGGCTGGTTGGGCCGCGGGGTGGTGTATTGGGCCCCGCGTTGGTCTGGCTGGCTTCTCTTTCTTTCGTCTTAGCCCTTTTCTTTTTCTGTTTTCATTTACTATAAATCATTTGAAGCATCAAATGAACTCCAAATCATTTAAAATTTTCACCAAAATTTTGAGGGTTGATCCTAGTGTTTCAAACACACTAAAACACTAACAAAACACTTTGGGTACAAAATAAAAATAAGAACAAAATCTCCACCCTTTCATATAAAGGGGTTTTAAAACTAGGGTTTTGCTAGGTTTTAAAGTTTGAAATTTTTTGTGCAATGCACACATGCAAAGATGATATGAATGCAATGAGAATGTTTTGGTTTAATGAAAATTGGGATGTTACAAATCTAACCCCCTTAAGGTGAATCTTGCCCTCGAGATTCGTATTGGCTAGCAAATAGGTGAGGGTGATCTTTCCGTAGCTCATATTCTCTTTCCCAAGTTGCTTCTTCCTCAGTATGATGGTTCCACTATACTTTGCAGAACTTGATTGTCTTAGTATAAGTGACTCTTTATGTTGTCTCGAGAATTTTGATAGGTTTCTCTTCATAAGTGAGATCATTCTCTAGCTGAACTTCTTCTAGTGGTATAGTGTCTTTTAAAGAACTTTCTTCCATCTCCGGATAACACTTTTTCAACTGGCTTACATGAAACACATTGTGAACTGCTGACAGATATTCTAGTAGTTCTAGCTCATATGCCACTTCTCCTTTACGGCTCAAAATCTTGAACGGTCCTACATAACGAGGTGCCAATTTCCCTTTGACTCCAAATTTCTTCACACCACGAAGTGGTGAGACTCTGAGATAAGCTCTATCACCTGCCTCATAGGTGACCTCTCTACGTTTTGGACCTGCATAACTCTTTTGTCGAGATTGGGCTATCTTTAATCTGTCTTTTACCATTTTGACTTTCTCTTTGGCTTCCTTGGTAAGATCTGGTCTGAATAAGTTTCTTTCTCATACTCCATTCCATAATAATGGTGTAGTACAATTCCTTCCATAAAGGAATTCAAACGGAGCCATCTCTATGCTAGATTGATAGCTATTATTGTAAGAAAAATCTGTGTATGGCAGACTTTCATCCCAACTAGATCCATAGTCTAGCGCACAAGCTCTCAACATATCTACCAAAATCTGATTGGTCCTTTCTGTCTCTCCATCAGTCTGAGGGTGAAACACAATGCTGAATTCTAGTCTAGTTCCCAATGACTCGTGCAGTTGTCGCCAAAAATGCGAAGTGAACTGAGTTCCTCTATCTGACACAATACTCTTAGGTACTCCATGCAGACACACAATCTTGTTCATATAGATCTTAGCTAATTTAGCACTTGTATAGGTGGTCTTTACGGGTATGAAATGAGCCACTTTTGTTAAGTGACCCACAACAACCCATATAGAATTGTATATAGATTTAGTCCTTGGCAGTCCTGTGATAAAATACATACCGACTTTATCCCACTTCTAATCAGGTATTGGTAGTGGTTGTAATAACCCTGCCGGTTTCTTATGCTCCGCCTTTACTCGACTACAAACATCGCACAAGGCAATATATTTTGCGATGTCCTTCTTTAGATTATTCCACCAAAATATTTCCTTCACATCCATGTACATCTTGGTGTTGCCCGGATGAATAGAATATGGTGAATTATGTGCTTCTTGCAGGATCAATTTCTGAAGTTCCGGATCTTGTGGAATACATATACGCTTTCTGTACCATAAGGTTCCTTGTTCATCTTCATGGAATCCCTTTGCCTTTCCTTTACCAAATTTACTCTTGATTTCCTCTATTTCCTTGTCCAACCTTTGAGCTTATTTAATTTTATCCATTAGTTTGGTTGTACTTCCAAGGACATAAGATATCCTTCAGGCACTATCTCCAATCTTAGCTCTTTAAATTGAGCCCTCAAATCATCTGGAATTCTCCTTTGGTGAGGCCATTCACATAAACCTTGCGGCTTAATGCATCGGCAACGACATTTTCTTTCCTGGGATGGTATTGCAAACTTAGGTCGTAATCCTTGATAGGTTCTAGCCATCTTCTTTGTCTCATGTTGAGTTCCTTCTGTGTGAAAATGTATTTCAAACTCTTGTGATCGGTGAACATTTCACAATGCTTTCCCAACAGATAATGTCTCCATGTCTTTAGTGCATGGACAATAGAGGCCAACTCTAAGTCATGCGTAGTATAGTTTACTTCATGATTTTTGAGTTGTCTCGAGGCATAAGCTACCACTTTTCCTTCTTCCATTAATACTCCACCCAATCCTTGGTGAGATGCATCACAATATACTTGAAAATCTTTCTCTAGATCTGGCAAGCATAACACTGATGCTGACAACAATCTTTTCTTCAACTCTTGAAAGCTGGTCTCACATTCTTCATTCCATTGAAACTTCTTTTCTTTCTTTAGTAGTTCCATCATCGAATTAGCTACATTCGAGAAATTCTTGATGAAGCTTCTATAGTATCCTGCCAAGCCTAGGAAACTACAGACTTCTATAACTATTTTGGGAGATTCCCACTCTGTTACATCTGATACCTTTGCAGGATCGATAGTTATACCATTCCCAGACACAATATGTCCAAGAAATCCAACTTCATTCAACCAAAATTCACATTTACTAAACTTGGCATACAACTTGTGTTCCCTGAGTTTCTCAAGAATCAAACGCAAATGTTCTTCATGTTCTTCATTGCTCTTGGAATAAATCAATATGTCATCGAGGAATACCACAACAAACTTGTCAAGAAACTCCATGAACACCTTGTTCATCATGTTCATGAAATAAGCTGGTGCATTTGTTAATCCAAACGGCATCATTATATTTTCATACAATCCATATCTAGTGGTGAAAGCAGTCTTTGGTATATTTTGTTCTCTAATCTTTAGCTGAAAGTAACCTGATCGAAGATCAATTTTTGAGAACACACGCGCTCCTTCTAGCTGATCAAAGAGATCATTGATTCTGGATAGGGGATACTTGTTCTTTATGGTCACTTCGTTAAGTGATCGATAATCTATGCATAGCCTCTGACTTATGTCCTTCTTCTCAACAAACAAAACTGGTGCACCCCAAGACAAAGAACTTGGTTGGATGAATCCTTTCTTCAACTGTTCTCCAAGCTGTTTCTTGAGCTCTTTTAACTCATCCACTGACATCTTGTAAGGTATCTTTGCTATGGGTCCAGATCCTGGCAGTAAGTCAATCAGAAACTCCACATCCCTATCTGGTGGCATTCCCGGTAATTCCTCCGGAAACACATCAGGGTACTCCTTTACACTGGTACACTATCTAGGCTAACCCCCTTGAGAATTTAGCTTACTCCCTTTGGATTCAAAGTTAGACTTGAATCTAATCCTTTTCTTTTCTGGGGTTGTGAGTTTAAAAGTTCGGCTAGCACAGTCTATTACTCCCTCATAGCGGGTCTTCCAATCCATGCCTAATATTACATCCAATCCTTGGGATTCTAGGATTATTAGACTAACTGGAAACTTGTACTTTCCAAACTCTAGGACTAGTTGGTGACATCCAAAATTTACTATCATCTCTCCACCTGGGGAGCTTACTTTAATAGGGCATACAATTATTTCAGTTGGGAGTTTATTTTTGTCTACAAATGCTCTTGAAATGAATGAATGCGATGCGCCGGCATAAAAAAAGGATAAGTGCTGGAAAGGTATTAATCTTGAACTTACCAGCCACAGCATCAGACTCCACTTGGATTTCCTCCACATTGATATGATTCACATGTCCCTTCTGAAAAGGATTTGGCTTGTTGGCCCCATCAGTCTTCTTTTCTAGGCATTCATTAGCATAGTGCCCTGTTTTCTTTCATTTGAAACATTCAACTTGAATGATGTCTCTCTTAGCTGGCTGATTCCCATTGCCATGTCCATTATGGTGACTCTTGTATCCACTCTTGTTGTTTCGGTAATCCCCATTGTTGTGTCCATGATGTTTATTGCCATCGCGGTGACGGTTATTCTTGTGGTGGTTGTTATGATTCCCGTTTTTGTGGGATCCAGAACCTCCACTACCTTCACCATAAGAACGCTTGTGATATGATCCTGATCCATGCTTATCAAAATGGTGTTTCCTCTTCCTATTCTCAACTTTCTTCATATTGCTTTCTAAGATGGTAGCTTTGTCACACAAAGATTTATAAGTTGGAACATAAGCAACAGATAGTTGCATGCACATCTCATCATTCAGCCCTTCAAGGAACTTCTCCTTCCTCTTTTCATCAATGTCAACATCATCTGGTGCATAGCGTGACAGATTATTGAACTCTTCAATATATTCTGCAACGCTGCGATGGCGTTGTTTAAGGTTGTGAAATTCCTTTTTATTCAACCCCATTACTCCTGAAGAAATATGAGTAGTGCGGAATCCATCCTCAAACATTGCCCAAGTCACTTCTTCAATAGGGTTAGTGGCTTGAAAGTTATCCCACCAAGTAGCTGCTGGTCCTTCTAGCAGGTGTGTTGAAATCTGACTTTCTCAGCATCAGTGCAACCAACTGTGACCGAGTCCTTGTTCACGGAACATAGCCAATCATTTGCTACCATGGGATCAGTTGTACCCAAAAACTTAGCAGGTCTCAACCTTAGAAACCTTGTGACCATGTCAAGAGCTGGTGGGTTGTTTTGGTTGTTGTTATTGTTATTATTATTGTTGTTTTGATTCTGGTTCTGATTTGCCATAAACTGAGTCATCATCTACATCAACTGTGTCTATGCAGTCATCAACTGTTGCATCTCATTGCCATTGTTGTTGTTGTTGGGATTGGCACGACGAGGAGCCATCTGTGGTTTCAATAAGGATAAGTAAAGTTAAATACCCCATAGATCCTAACATGCACAATACAACATATAACAACAATCACAAACAAGCAAGCACAAGATAAAGTTTTAGGGTTCAAAACCTCACGAAGAACAAGTTTGCAAATATAAATAACAAACTAGAAAAGTCACCCACAAGTTGGCATGATCAACACGACTCGATAATAAAACGATAAGATAGATAATAGATATATATCACTACTCCTCCATGTCAACTTCCTCCTCCACTAGAGCAAGTCCTGCTGCGTCGAATCCTGCCTTGTATTTCTCCAAGCTTGCAGTCAAAGCATCAACCTTATCATGTAGCCCTCTCTTCTATGAGCACAACCTCTCTATCACCTCGTGATCCACATCTAGTTGAAGATCATCAAGCTCCAACTTAGTCTCCATGTCCTTGATCTTCTTATTCCTATCCTGGATCCTCTTCTCTTGGCTCTTGAACTTCTTCTCTTGCCTTTCAAACTTCTTATCCATCTCATTGATGCTCTCCTCTTGCTCCTCGAAGGCCTTGTCCTTATCCTTAAGCTGGACATGTGGCTCATCATTGCCAAGCATCACATTGGTCCTATCACTATCAAGGTGCCTAATGATACTCTCTAGGTCCTGGAAGTAGTGTCGCCCAGGCTTGATGGTCTCCTTAGTAGCCTCGCCCAACACTATAGCCTCTTCTTCCTCGTCACGTCTCCCAAAGAAATGAAAGTAGTGGTCCTTGAGCTCGGCAGAGTGACATCCACAAAGGCGTCCTATCAGCTCCTGCATGGCGACGTCGAGACCTCTCTCTTGGTCATCATGGAGTATCTTGAAGGCAATCTCCTCCGTTGGAGGCTCTGTCTGGCATCCTAGCTGAGTAACCCTGAATCCCCATAAGTCCTTCCTCTCAAATTTCTTGAGCTAAATTCCCTTGATGGTAGGGATTGGGAGAGAGAGTACATTGACAAGCTGCAAAATGCGAGTCCCAAAGCGAGTTCCCTTGAACTCCTCGGCAGTGCTGTAAACAAATCTAGGCATCTATGCATAGGATGGAGAAAAAATATAAATAACACAAGCTAATCTTGAGGTTCTTGAGTGCCTTGGGAAACTCCGTCTCACATTCTAGGGTCATGGTCATCAGTGGTCCCTTACTGGAGGATTCGTTGATGGCTGACATATACAGATAGAGACGAGAAATAAGATTAGAAGAGGTTTTACGAGATGAAAAGAGACAAGTGATGAAATTCATAGTGGTGTTGAATTTTCCTAGTGGTTTTAATAATCTAAAATATGTTAGGGTCACAAACCTACAGGCAACACAGTGCTCTGATACCATCTATAATATCTCACCCAATAAGGTAGAGATCCCTGTGATTGCAGTGATAGTCCCTAGATCGAAAATGCTAGCACCCACAGTTTAAGATGAAGTACACAGATACAAAGGTCATTATTACATCGTAATTCCAGGAGTACATTAGTTCTTACAACTCACTTAGCCCAAGGCTAACTCATAAAGAGTTCTCAATACATAACATATAAATAAAGTCTTCATCTTCATGCGCCATAGGCAAACATGTCGAGTGTAGACTCATAACCCTACTCACCATCAGAGTAACCTGCAACATGATAAGTTACAGCCACAAAGGGTCAATACAGTTGAAATTGTATTGGCAAGTGATACCATAGTTGTATAGTAGAGACTAACATCTACATGAATATGGCTAAGTGTGGATCAGGCTGGCTTTGCAAAAAGCAAGTTTTATCCTACTAGTTTGAAAATACAAAGTTTTTTTTACAAAACACTAAGGAACTACCAATAGACATTGGTGAACCTATACCCTTGTTCACCCATATTATTTTAACTTAGAGAAATTGGGATGAGGAGATTCTTGAACCGTTTCAATGTCTTTGATACTCAAAATTGTCCATAACCGGGGACACATCTAAGTACTTAGGTTTACCCTGTCGAGAGGTGGTGCAAAATACCCACAAGACTTGACATGCATTGAGACGAGACTTTTCAGAAGCAATCCCTCAGACCATGTAACATCCCAAAAATACTAAACTTAGATCATCAAACTCTAATCATCAAAATTAGGGTTAACGAAAACTTTTCTAAATAAAAATATGAAAGCATGCATGTGAGTATACATTTCATTTTGAATTCTTTTGAACCACCTTGTTTGTGTGTTCCTTTGCTTGTAAATGGATGCTTAGGTGAAATAAACATCATCTAAACAAATCCCAAAATTTTCTCAAAGATAAGTAAATCAAAACAAATAAAATAAGGGAATGGTCATTTTGACCAATTTAACTCCCATGCCTACTTTGGCTGTCTCAAACTTTCAGAACCTAACAAAAACTTTTCTGGATATTTGCACCCCTTGATTGTACTCATAACAAAGTATCAAGGCCCACTTTGTGATCATCCAGAAACATTCAAATGCATAGTTTAAATGACAATTCAAAATTGAATCTTTATCATATGTAAAGATCCCACTTTTTCAAAAACCACTCAAACAAGCTCAACTTTCAAAACCCAAGCATCTGCAGACTCACCAGCACCAACCTAGCACACCCACCAAAAATCTTTTCAAAATTCAAAACTTGAATTCTTGCGGCCATTTCATCAAACACTTGGCAGAAACAAATCATACTGGCCTAACTTCACTGTTTGGAGCAGTAATTTGGCTAAGCAATGTTCACCATTGATCACCCTTGTCTCCCCCAGTGCCAACCAGTGCTTGGACCAACCCTAGCCCCTACTCTTTGCCCCATGCCATGCTAACCCGAGCATCCCCTTGCTAGCCGACAATGGCTAGCTAGCCAAAGCAAGCACCAAGCCGAAACAACATGTCTAGGAGCAAGCCAACACCCCACCGCCACTCCCTGTCCAGCGCTCGAACCCTGCCAGCCACTGGACCACACGCACGAACCATGCCAAGCTCGCCAGCAACCATGCCGAGAGCGCGCTGTAACATCCCAAAAATATTAAACTAGAATCATCAAACTCTAATCACCAAATTTAGGGTTAACAAAAACTTTTCCAATTAAAATATGAAAGCATTCATATGTGTATGTATTAAAATGTGAATTCTTTTGAATTGCCATGATTATGTGTTTCTTTGCTTGTAAAATGATTCTTAGGTGAAATAAACATCATCTAAACAATTCCCAAACTTTTCTAAAAGATAAGTAAATCAAAACAAATAAAATAAAGGAATGGTCATTTGGACCAATTTAACTCCCATGCCTACTTTGGTTGTCTCAAACTTTCAGAACTTAACAGAAAATTTTCTAGATCTTTGCAACCCTTGATTGTACTCATAACAAAGTATCAAGGCCCACTTTGTGATCATCCAGAAACATTCAAATGCATAGTTTAAATGACAATTCAAAATTGAATCTTTATCATATGGGAAGATCCCACTTTTTCAAAAACCACTCAAACAAGCTCCACTTTCAAAACCCAAGCATCTGCAGACTCACCAGCACCAATCTAGCACACCCACCAAAAATCTTTTCAAAATTCAAAACTTGAATTCATGCGGCCATTTCATCAAACACCTTGCAGATTCAAATCTAACAAAATCAAAACACTATAGTGTGCAGTGTTTTGAGCCTAACTGGTTCCCTCTCTAGCTCACAATAGCCTTAGTAGATCATCTAACGAACTTAACTAATCACTAGCACCACTGTGAGCTTGCCAATGTCATCAATGGTAAACAGCCGAGTGCACCCTTGCCACCCCAGTGTAGACAGCAAGCTAGGAAATAAACTAGCCGTGCCAACCTTGTCTAGGAGATCACCCATGCCTCACCGCCCCCTCTCGACCAGCCCTGCATCGAAGACAATGCCCAGAACCGCCAGGAATGCTGCGCCCGTGCCGCTGTCGACCATGTAGACGTGCGCCACAGAGCATGCACTATTCCCACACAACCCGACCACCTCGAGCCCTCGCCTCCCGCCAACATGCTCCCCACCATCCCAGGAACACGCCAGACATGCCCATTTCACCGCCTGCCTCAGAGCCACCGTCATTGTCGAAGACGCCGCCTCTGCCGCTCAGAGCATCGTGTGTTCCAGACCAAACCGCATCGCCCCTACGCGCGCATTAAAGCCGTAGAGCATCGCCAGGGAGCACCGCACCGCCCCCTACCGTCTCCCACGCCGATAGCCGTTTGTACTGTTGACCACGACGAGCTCACCTTGCGCCCCGTCGGTCCCCTCTCGCGACTATAAATAGAGGCCACCCCTAGCCGAATTGAGCACACCATCTCACTGCCCTCTCTTCACTGATCGTCCCACCCCGTTGCCGGGCCAAGGCAAGTAGCACCTCGCCGGAATTTCACCGGAGCCCGCCGCCTCTGGAGAAGAAGGAAGCCTGCGATTGGAGCCGCCCCAGGAGAAGTTGTCGGTACCAGGAGGTTAGCCGTCGTCGACTTCGTCGTTCGCCCGCCTCGCCGACCCTCGCCTGAGCCCCGGTGAGCCCCCGACGACCCCCACTGGCCGCGGTAGGTTTCTATCTCGCCGGCGTTGCCCAAAGTCGACGATGACTCTCAACCGTTGGATTAGAACCAGATCGAACGCACCACATCGCCACATACCGCTTCGCACCCCCTCGTCTCAGCGACGCTGGGGACATGACTAACCAGCCGCCAGAAGTTACCGCTTAGCAGTCGACCAAAGATTTCCAAGAACCCAGTTATTTGAATTTAACCTTTTCCATTTTATTTCAAACACACTTATGTACCTAGTTTCAAAAATCAACCCAGATCGATTCAGTGATCCAAACTGAGTGAAACCAATTTTGTTAGAAAGGTCTAGAAGTGCTGAACCCAAGCCCGTTGGATTCAAGTCATTTGGATCTGTAGATCATCCTTGGTAAAAATAACAAGGTAGAGGCTTCTCTGCATTCAAACATTTTTCAAATTAGAACCATAATAGCTTTTGAGTTGATTCCAACTCTCAAAAATCACATTCAACCATACCTTTCAGAATATATAAAAATATATGGGTTTACTTGCAGAAATAATGTTCCAGTAATAAAAGAATGCCACATAAGCATTTCTAGGCACTTTAATTAATTAAAATAAAAGGGTAAAACATTATTAAATTGTGACACCACTTTAAATCATATTTCCATGGACTATAATATGTGGTGATGACATGTGTCAACATGATCCCATGTTTGGTTTGGAGAATATTAAATATTAAGTAGTTTTTCAATGAGTAGAAATTACTTTTCTAAAAATAAAAAGAATTAAACCAAGCTTTAATCTTGTAATGTTAGTGATGATGCTAGATCATCTATAGGACCCTTTTTGTGTGATGATTGCAAGTAGTTAAGTATTGTTTGGTGATTGTGTACCTCGTATTTATCTATAGACGCTAGTACCGACCAAGGATACGAGGAAGAAGGAGGATACTACGAAGAAGAAGCCGAGGAGAACTTCAACCACTGCTCTGCACAAGGCAAGCTAACACTTGCAATTTAGCAAGCTTATATTGACACTGATGCAAGCCTAATGCTACTAGTTGAATGTGCAAGCAAATACTTGCTTGTCACCATGCCAACTATATGCCTTAAGCATAGATGATCCCACCCACTTGATAAACCAATCCTAGTTTTTATTTACAAGCTTTCTATTTTATTTCTTTATCAAAGCTATTACTTAGAATTTACTTAAGTGAATTGTAGATACTAGAAAGATATTTGAAGGTTGCATAAAGAGCATAAAATTTGGCCTAAGCTAGATAATCTTAATATCATCCCAAGGCATAAAATTGAACTTAGTTGAAACTCTACTATTTTACCACCCCTCATTAGTACTTACCCCCCACCTGTAGATGCTAGTGCTAAGAATAAAACTTGATCAACTTAGATGGGAATACTTGGTGGAAAAATGGTTATGAAAACCTTGGAATGATGCATCATTCTATTGAGATGTTTTGACATGTGTTTCCGAACACCAGATGATTTATGCTCATGAAAATATTGAGGCATGAGCCTTAGCCCTTTATAAAACGGATGGTTGTCTGGATGCGATACCATTCCAATTTTATCGTACAACCATAATACCCGAAGATTGGGTAGGGCTTGACTGGAAACTTATATACCTTAGTATTAGTTCCCTCACGGCCAAGGTATGAGCTGAGGCTACCTTGTGAAGATTGTCCACCTGTGCAGTACCTAAGATGACAGTTGGTCATGGTTGGGAGGCCAAACTCACAGGAGAGGTGCTTATACTAGGGCGTGTAATTGAAAGGTTAGGATGATTATCCGCATACTGAGTATGGTGAATTCAGGAGTTATTCCTAATGGATGTATCTAATGTTGTGGTGAAAGTGTACAATCTCTGCAGAGTATCAAACTATTCGAATAGCCGCGTCCGCGGTTATGGACAGTTGGAGTGGCCATAGTGTTCCCCCGTCAGACTTTTTCAAAAGAGACTTGTGAAATGAATTGAGACTTTGACTTGACCACAACAGAGTTGTGACATGAAATACAAGTTCCCACTTAGGAGTTATAAAATTGTGACTCGCTTCTCTTGCCTCTGAACTTAGTAGAGATAAATCTGGTTTCTTGAAAAACAACCCTAGAGCCTAGTGTCCTATTACCAAAAACCCCTTTCACTTGTTCGTATTAGTTTGCGAGTACTTAAAGAGTACTCATGGCTTTGTGCCTGGCTATTCCCATGGCCAGACTATGAAGAGGAGTACCTGGAGTATGGACCCCAGGAAGGTTACGACAACTAGGATCATCTCCCATCGTCAGCATTGCCTGTGACCCAGAATATGGAGCTTCGCCTACGCTACCGTTATTATTATGTATTTCGTTGCTTGTGTTGTATTAAGACTGGATCATGAGATCCCTATTTGTTTAAGAACTTATGTACGGTTTGTAATGGATGATGTACTATGGTATCCAATTCTGTTATGTCTCGCAAAAATGGTAATCCTGGGATTGCGATGTATCGCATAACAGGCATCTAGGATTAAAAATCCGGGTGTTGACAAGTTGGTATCAGAGCCATCCTGACCATAGGAGACCCTAGTTAGACAGGACGTTTGAATCAAAAACTTAGTTTCAAAACCAAAGAAAACAAATATTTACAAAAACTTATTCCCATTCTTATCACTTTGATTCTTTCATGAAAATTCATGTTCCTCAAAAACTCTTGCAAAACACATAAAATTTGACACACTTGATCACTCTACTAACTTACTCATCTCATATTCTTTTAGATGGACATTAAATACAGCAAGTTTTATCAGTTGGGGAATGGAGGAGACCATATCTTTGAGAAGGATTTGGACCAGCTTTCAGAACTTCTGGAGCGTCCGCACCCCGAGTTCTTCGGAGCTCAGCTCAATGATCAGGGAGGAGAAGATCTGCAGTGGATAATTGTTGCAAGTATCCGAGGAAAGATTGAGCCTCCCACTGCGGAAGGATTTCAGTTTATCTTACGAGAGAACAACTGGCTCGATGGACTTGCCAGGGACATGCAGGAAGCTCTTTCCCGTTTGTGCGGGCAGAGTATCAATCAGATCAAGGGTACCCACTTTGAGTTTTGCCCAAGGCGTGATGCTAATGGACAACCACTGGAAGCCCCATACCATCACGAGCTGAAGACCCAATTGGACCACCTTAGCTTCATGATGTACGATCGTCAGCAGGAGTTGGATAACTGCCGTGACTACACCAACCACAAGTGTGCCATCATCAAGACGAAGGACCAAACCATCGCCATGTTAGCGAAGGATCGCAAGTCTCGTCGCCGCCATCTCGACAAGAAGGAGCGCATTATTGCCCGTCTTCGCCGCCGCATCTCGTCTTTGGAGGAGACCATCCACGAGAGAGACATGCAGTTGGAGGAAAGGGAGAATGCCGGAGAGGATCTTCGTGGAGACCCCTACTCCTATCTCAACGATGATGATGATTTTCTGGAGGATCAGGCTATGGACTTCTTCACCGATGAGGATGATTATGCCTTCATCGATGATGATGAGGATGACGACTACATTGACTCCGAGGAGTAGGAGCACTTGAGCACTAGCGTAGTGAGTAGTATTCGGTCCCAATGTATCGTAGTTTCCAGAATGGTTCTTAAAACCATATGTTTTTCTTTGTTGTGGTGTGTGTTGTATCGTGTGCTATGAATGAATGAAGGAAAAACAAGTTACAAGAAAACCTGAGTCAAACTTTAAAAACTTTTCAAAGCCCCAAAACCTTAGAAATTTCCCTCTTTTCTCATGATCTATCTCAATCTTCAGATGCCACGCGGAGGAAGTGGTTCATCCCCGGACCCGATGTTGTAGATTCTACAAATGTTGACTTATGACCGCTGGTCGAAAGAGCGAACGCGTCAACCTAGCCACCCTGCAAAAGATAGCCCAGCTTGCCCACAACAACCAAGGCCACGGAAATCAGGACAACCATGGATCTAAGCTCAAGAATTTCCAGAATACCAACCCACCTATTTTCATTAAGTCAGAAGAACCCCTAGACGCTAACGATTGGCTGCAAACCATGGAAAATAACCTAGAAGTCGCCGGAGTGGAAGCCAACGAGAAATTCATGTTCGCCACCCATTACCTAGCCGGAGATGCCAGAGCATGGTGGAACAGTGTTCGCGCAATGACCGGAGGTCAGATGATGACCTGGGAGGAATTCAAGGTCAAGTTCAGCAGAACCCATGTGCCACCAGGTTTAATCAAAAGGATGAGAGACGAGTTCAGAGAACTGAAACAAGGAAGGATGACTGTAGTGGAATACCGTGACAAATTTTTGTCATTATCTAGGTATGCACCGGATGAGATCGACACCGAAGCCAAGAAGAAAGAAAGATTCCTAAATGGTCTGCACGACGAGATGCAGACAGTGTTAGTCAATATCCCCTTTGCTGATATTGAAGCCCTTGTCGACTCAGCCATCCATATGGAAGGGAAGATCAACCAAGCCAATGAGAACCGCAAGAGTCGCATGATGCATCAACCAGGAACCCATCAGACCCCAAATTATCGCCCTAACCCATCCAGGATTTGCCCCAAGAACCAACAGACCCCCGATGAACCGTTCGACCTATCCCAACTGTGGAAACCCTAGACCCAGAGGAAATCACAAAAACCATGGCAACTCTAGCAATTTCAACCATGCCCCACCCAAGTTCAACAACAACAATGTTGCCACCAACACCAACACCGCCCCGAGAACTGGAAGTAATGTTGTGCCTGTAGCAGCAAAGGACAAGTCGCAGGTGACTTGTTATGATTGTGGAAATAAAGGCCACTATTCCAACGAGTGCCCCAACAAGAAGAATGCCGCAGCACCCAATACCAATGCCCCAGCTCAGCAGCAGCGTCATGTTCAGCCAGGAAGAAGGTGTGCCCCAGGGAATTCGCTCAACCGCAATGGCCGTATTTTTCTCATGCATGCTGAAGAAGCTCAGGAAGCGCCAGACGTCGTGCTAGGTATGTTTTCTGTTAATTCAGTACTTACACGAGTGTTGTTTTATTCTGGTGCATCGCACTCATTTGTCACCGAAGAATTTTCATGCACTAGTAAAATTCAACCAACCAAACTGAAGCATGTCATGATTGTTCAAATTACCGGATCAACCACCAAGGCTAGGCAAATTTGCAAAGCCCTCCCTATCCAAATCCATGGCATAGATTTTTATGCTAATCTGATAGTACTTGGAACTAAAGGTTTGGAAGTAGTAATAGGCATGGATTGGATGTCCAAACATAAAGGATTGATTGACTGTGCCAAGAAAGCCATCACCATGACCAGTATAGCCGGAATATCAGTCGAGCATATATCTGAAACCTTACCTCGCCAATTTAAATTCAACAATAGTATAGCCCAACCTACCATTGACCAAGTTCGGATAGTCTGTGAATACCCCGATGTATTTCCAGATGTTTTGCCCGGTATGCCCCCAGATCGAGATATCGAGTTTATCATCGAACTAATCCCCGGAACTGGACCCATAGCTCAGAGACCCTATAGTATGAACCCGTCGGAATTAGCAGAACTGAAGAAGCAACTGGATTCCATGTTGGAAATTGGATTGATTCAACCAAGTGTGTCACCATGGAGATCGCTTGTCTTGTTTGTGGATAAGAAAGATGGAGGTAACCATTTGTGTACGGATTATCGGAAGTTGAATGACGTCACTATCAAGAACAAATACCCCTTGCCCAAGATACAAGATTTGTTTGATCAGTTGACCGGTGCCAAAGTGTTTTCTAAGATTGATCTTAGGACTGGCTATCATCAACTCAAGATTCATGCAGAAGATATTCTCAAGACTGCCTTTACCACCATATATGGATTGTACGAGTATACAGTCATGTCTTTTGGATTAACCAATGCCCCCGCTTATTTCATGAATCTCATGAATAAGATTTTTATGGACTTCCTAGATAAGTTTGTTGTTGTTTTCATCATGACATTCTGATTTATTCCAAATCAGAAGAAGAACATGGGCTACACCTAAGGACCATTCTTGGAACCCTTAGAGAGCATCAGTTGTATGCCAAGTTTAGCAAATGTGAATTCTGGTTACAGGAGGTAGTATTCCTCGGTCACATTGTATCAGCCAGAGGAATTGCCGTTGACCCTGCAAAGGTGAAAGATGTCGAAGATTGGCAAGCCCCAACCACTCAAACCCAAGTTCGCGCATTTCTCGGATTGGCGGGATATTACCGCAAATTCGTAGAAGGCTTCTCAAGTATCGCCAGACCCATGACCCAATTACTAAAGAAGGACAAGAAGTTTGAATGGACTGACAAATGTGAAGCGAGTTTTCAAGAACTCAAGAGAAGATTGATTTTAGACCCAATCTTGATCATGCCGGATATCACTAAGCCTTTCTATGTGTATTGTGACGCATCCAAGATTGGTCTTGGATGTGTGCTAATGCAAGAAGGCAAAGTTATATCTTATCTATCTCGACAACTGAAGCAACATGAGCAAAATTATCCAACCCATGACCTCGAACTCGCAGCCGTAGTTCTAGCCCTGAAGACATGGAGACACTACTTGATGGGAAACCGTTGTGAGATTTATTCGGATCACAAGAGCCTAAAGTATATATTCACTCAGAAGGAGATGAATATGAGACAGAGTGGATTGAGCTAATCAAGGATTACGACCTGGACATTCACTATCACCCTGGTAAAGCCAATGTGGTAGCAGATGCCCTTAGCAGATTGTCGTGCCACTTGAAATCCATGATTTTAAAGGAGCAACCAAGTCTGCACAAAGAGATGGAAAATTTTCGAGTGGAATTAGTGAGTAAAGGATTTTTGGCTAGCATAGAACTTCAACCCACTTTGATCAGCCAGATCAAAGAGGCACATAAAGGAAATGCTAGTATCGACGGAATCAAGCGTCGTATTGGCACAGGCAAAGTAACCGGATTCACCGAAGACGAAGAAGGAGTTCTGTGGTACAAAGGACGCCTTTGTGTACCAGCAGATTCTGAGTTGAAAGAAGTGATTATCAAGGAAGCTCATGATACTCTTTATTCTATCCACCCCGGAGGAACTAAGATGTATCAGGATTTGAAAGAGCAATTTTGGTGGCATAAGATGAAGAGAGAAATCGGAAGCTATATCGCCAAGTGTGACATATGTCAACGAGTCAAGGCAGGACATCAAAGACCCGCTGGATTGTTGCAACCCTTGGCCCCGGTGAGCCCCCGACGACCCCCACTGGCGGAGCTAGGTTTCTATCTCGCCGGCGTTGCCCAACGTCGACGATAACTCTCAGCCGTTGGATTAGAACCAGATCGAACGCACCACATCGCCCCATACCGCTTCGCACCCCCTCTCTCACTGACGCGTGGGGACAACCACTTAACTAGCCCGCGTAAGCGTTGTGCTTAGCAGGCCGGCCCAGTATCATTTCCTGCGTAGCCCAGTTATTTGAATTTAACCTTTTCCATTTTATTTCAAACACACTTATGTACCTAGTTTCAAAAATCAACCCAGATCGATTCAGTGAACCAAATTGAGTGAAACCAATTTTGTTAGAAAGGTCTAGGAATGTTGAACCCAAGCCCGTTGGATTCAAGTCATTTGGATCTGTAGATCATCCTTGGTAAAAATAACAAGGCAGAAGCTTTTCTGCATTCAAACATTTTTCAAATTAAAACCATAATATCTTTTGAGTTGATTCCAACTCTAAAAAATCACATTTAACCATACCTTTCAGAATATATAAAAATATATGGATTTACTTACAGAAATAATGTTCAAGTAATAAAAGAATGCCACATAAGCATTTCTAGCCACTTTAATTAATTAAAATAAAAGGGTAAAACATTATTAAATTGTGACACCACTTTAAATCACATTCCCATGGACTAAAATATGTGGTGATGACATGTGTCAACATGATCCCATGTTTGGCTTGGAGAATATTAAATCTTAAGTAGTTTTTCAATGAGTAAAATTACTTTTCTAAAAATAAAAAGAATTAAACCAAGCTTTAATGATGTAATGTTAGTGTTGATGCTAGATCATCTATCGTACCCTTTTTGTGTGATGATTGCAAGTAGTTAAGTATTGTTTGGTGATTGTGTACCTCGTATTTATCTATAGACGCTAGTACCGACCAAGGATACGAGGAAGAAGGAGGATACTACAAAGAAGAAGCCGAGGAGAACTTCAACCACTGCTCTGCACAAGGCAAGCTAACGATTGCAATGTAGCAAGCTTATATTTATACTGATGCAAGCTATTAACCTTGCGAGCTAACACTTGCAATTATGAAAGTTAGATAACCTAGGCAATGCCTTAAGCATGCTTGGTTAGATATATTTGATAATACCCAATCCTAGTTTTATTTACAAGCTTTCTATTTTATTTCTTTATCAAAGCTATTACTTGGAGTTTACTTAAGTGAATTGTAGATACTCGAAAGATATTTGAAGGTTGCATAAATAGCATAAAATTTGGCCTAAGCTAGATAATCTTGATATCATCCCAAGGCATAATATTGAACTTAGTCGAAACTATACTAGTTTACCACCCCTCATTAGTACTCACCCCCACTTGTAGATGCTAGTGCTAAGCATAAAACTTGATCAAATTTAGATGGGAATACTTGGTGGAAAAATGATTATGAAAACCTTGGAATGATGGATCATTCTATTGAAATGTTTTGGACATGTGTTTCCGAACACCCGATGATTTATGGTGATGAAAATATTGAGGCATGAGCCTTAGCCCTTTATAAAACTGATGGTTGTCTGGATGCGATACCATTCCAATTTTATCATACAACCACAATACCCAAAGATTGGGTAGGGCTTGACTAGAAACTTATATACCTTAGTATTAGTTCCCTCACGACCAAGGTATGAGCCGCAGCTACCTTGTGAAGATTGTCCACCTGTGCAGTACCCAAGATGACAGTTGGTCATGGTTGGGAGGCCAAACTCACAGGAGAGGTGCTTATACTAGGGCGTGTAATTGAAAGGTTAGGATTGATTATCCGCATACTGAGTATGGTGAATTCAGGATTTGTTCCTGGCGGATGTATCGAATGTTGTGGTGAAAGTGTACAATCTCTGCAGAGTGTCAAACTATTCAAATAGCCATGTCCGTGGTTATGGACAGTTGGAGTGGCCATACTGTTCCCCCGTCAGACTTTTCAAAAAGACTTGTGAAATGAATTGAGACTTTGACATGACCACAAAAAAGTTGTGACATGAAATACAAGTTGCCACTTATGAGTTATAAAATTGTGACTAGCTTCTCTTGCTTCTAAACTTAGTAGAGATAAATCTGGCTTCTTGGAAAATAACCCTAGAGCCTAGTGTCCTATTACCAAAAACCCCTTTTACTTGTTAGTATTAGTTTGCGAGTACTTAAAGAGTACTCATGTCTTTGTCCCTAGCTATTCCCATGGCCATACTATGAAGAGGAGTACCTAGAGGATGGACCCCGGGAAGGTTACGACAACTAGGATCATCTCCCATCGTCAGCATTGCCTGTGACCCCGAAGATGGAGCTTCGCCTATGCTACCGTTATTATTACGTATTCCGTTGCTTGAAGTTGTATTAAGAACTGGATCATGAGATCCCTAGTTGTGTAAGAAATTATGTACAGTTTGTAATGGATGATGTACTATGGTATCCAATTCTGTTATGTCTCGCAAAAATGGTAATCCTGGGATTGCGATGTATGGCATAACAGACATCTGGGATTAAAAATCCGGGTGTTGACAGACCACCACATACGCGTTTCATCCTAACAACTCTACCACCCACTGTCCGTTTGGCTGAGTTCTCACAACTTAGTTGGTCAAGGTGCAGAGCCCATATTCCATGTGGTTGCACTGGAAGCTTCAACACAAAACATCTCAAATCTCTTTATTACTGGGTGGCCATCCACAAGTGTGATATCAGGGTAAACCATATAGGGATGTAGAGGTGGGACAATTGGGATATCACTTTTAGACTACTAGACAAACTCTAATTTAGGTGGGATAAGTGGGATAAGCGGGCTATGTCAAATCTAGCTTATCCCACTTATCCCACTTAGTTTTGAGTTAGTCTAAAAGTGATATCCCACTTGTCCCAATTGTCCCACTTCTGCATCTCTAAAACCATAGAAATGGGCCCTGAGTAACCACTCAACACAATCCATACAAGTCCCATTCAACCTAGGTGTTTCATTAACAAAAGTTGTTTTCTTAATAAAAAATATATAAGTATAAAACTTTCCATTACATCATGATATGAATTTCCACCCACGAATTCTAATAACAAGACTAAGCATTCTAGCATACGATGTCTCCTAACTTAGGAAAATACTACCAAGATATAATCTATAGGATTTCCATAGCATAGCATTATACTTGAAACTATCATGCAAGTCCTACTAAAATAATACTAGTGCAATAGGTAAAATAATAGGACATAAGATGAAATATCACTTGCCTTGGTAACTAGGAGAATAGGTACAATCCTCACGATCACACACTTCACAATCCACACAATCTACACAACAAAATCAAACAACAAAATATACACAAATCAATATAACACTCAAAAATAATATGAATGCATGCAAAAATGCAATGAGATGATTGCCACAATTTTAAAACCAAACTCTACAGTATAGAAGATAAAGTATAATTTCTAAAGTCTAAAGATTACAAAAACCACCTAAAAATAATATACAAAATAATTTTTATAGCCAAAATAACCCTACAAATGTCTCTGGACAAAATTCTAGTTTTTCGGAAGTAAGTGAGCAAAGTAAGGCCATAGTAATAAATTTCACATTTTTCTGAATCCATAGACACTAAATTTGTATTTTTCTGAATTATAGAACAAAACTTATGAATTTTACAAGTTTGAACAAATAACAAATCAAATCTGGATTTTAAAACAGAAACACTGAGAGGTGGATGTAGTGGTGGTCGCGGACGAGGGAGGGGCGCACGGGCTTGGCCAAAATCGCTCGTCGGAGTTGCTCCTGGCGTCGGGTGCTCGCAGTCGAAGACGGAGGCGAGCCTACAGAGCACCCACGGACAAACAAAAAGTATCAGTGAATGCGCGTGAGGACGGCGGGTGCAACAGAGCAAACCAGAGGTGAGGGGGGGGTCGAGGTTCACCGCAATTGGTCGTCGAAGCTCGTCGGAGTGGCGGTGGTTTGAGGTGGAATACGCGAAGCCTGGCGACGCTCAGGGGTTGTGGTGTGGGGGGAAATGGAGAGGGGGCTGTGGGTGTTAAGTAGAAGGGCACGGGGATAGAATCACGCATGCAATCAAGAGAATTAAACGCGAATTGATTCGGGAGAAACAGGCAGCGGGTCTTGGTGAGATCGACGACGAGTGTCCCTATGGGGGCCTGCCTGAGGGTGACGATGCAGCTCGGTGAGAAACAGAGGGGGAGAGGGGGAGCTGGGTGGGATGGTTGGGCCACGAGGTGGGGTACTGGGCCATGCGCTGGTCTGGCTGGCTTCTCTTTTTTTCCTCTTAGCCTTTTTCTTTTTCTGTTTTCATTTTCTATAAAGTATTTGAAGCATCAAATGAACTCCAAATCATTTCAAATTTTCACCAAAATTTTGAGGGGTGATCCTAGTGTTTAAAATTGTTTCAAACACATTTAACCACTAACAAAACACTTTGGTTACAAAATAAAAATAAAAACAAAATCTCCACCCTTTCATATAAAGGGGTTTTAAAACTAGGGTTTTGTTAGGTTTTAAAGTTTGAAATTTTTTGTGCAATGCACACATGCAAAGATGATATGAATGCAATGAGAGTGTTTTGGTTTAATAAAAATTGGTATGTTACATACAAGCGTCAAATCTTGGGGATGCCCAAGGCATCCCCTTTTTCATCAATAAAAATCTCAGTCTCTTTCTAGACACTTCGTTTTTATTGTTTCATGTACTATTGTGTTGTTCTTGGAGCATCTTAGTTTTTTTTCGTTTTCATTTTCTTAGTTTGCTTGAATAAAGTAGTTGGACCCCTTTTTCGCTCTATTGGTTCAATTAAGTTGATTGGTGTTGGAAAAGAGTAGAAAGCTTCATGCTTAAGTGGTACAAAAGGGAGCTTGTTTTGACTGTGGCTTAGACTTTATCATGTCATGCTAGATGTTGTTTTGACCTTATGCTTAGTGATTATTGCTGTATCATGACTTTTTCCAACTTATGATTTTTCAAGCATATACTCCATATTTTGTTCACTTTAACCTTAATCACTTCAAGATGATTATGATAGGAGAAATGAGAGCTGAAAGCTAACAAGTACCATAATTTTTGGAAGCTCTTTATGAAACTTGAAATCCCTGCTTCCCTTTGAAGGGCCTTTCTTCCACTTTTATATTGAGTCTCCACCTTCTATTTTTATGCACCAATTAAGAGAGCATAGTTGTCATTCTTAGTTTTATTTGCATTGTCCCAAAACTTATTGATTGATTCATAATGTTGATATTGCTTGTCCTTGAACTATTTGTATCTAGTCACCCTTATAAACTTTGAAGGTGTACTATGCATTTATGTTTTGCTACTCAGGGACATGCTGAATACCACACATGCTATGGTTTCTATATGTGAAACAAACAAACGTCTTTCAATGTATTGTTATTCATGATCTTTGTTTGTATCCTTTCATGTTGCAACATAGTTACTATGTCTTATTGTTAGAACTACATATTTCATGCTCATGTTTAGAGTACTTTGATCCCAGCTATCAATGATTTACAAATATTCTGATCAAGATTTTGATGGTGCATGTCACCTTAAAAATTATTCTTTTATCACTTACTTACTCGAGGATGAGAAGGAGTTAAGCTTGGGGATGCTTGATACGTCGTAAACGTATATATAATTTTTGATGTTCCATGCTTGTTTAGTATCAATTTTACTTTGCTTTGTCTACACTTTGAGGTATTTTCATACATTTTATGGAACCAACCTATTGACAAGATGTCGCAGTGCCAGTTACCTGTTTTCTACTGTTTTTGGTTTCAGAAAAGCTAGTAAAGAAATATTCTCGGAATTGGACGAGACAAAAGCCAAATTACTATTTTTCCCGACACGACATGGAGCCCGAAGGAGAGACGGAGGAGGGCACCAGGGTGGGCACACTATAGGGTGGCACGGGACCACCCTAGGTGGCGCCACCACATGGTGTGGTCCCCCGGTCCACCTCCTGACATCGCCCTTTTGCCTATAAAAAGCTCACGAGGCAAAAACTCTAAAACAATTGGCATACATCCACGAAAAGTTCCACAGCACCACCACCACCGAAGGGGAGATTCGGGGGACAGAAGTCTCTGTTCCGGCACCCTTCCGGGACGGGGAATTGCCCCTGGAGCCATCTCCATCGCCGTTGCTGATTCCCATGATGAGGACAGAGTAGTTCTTCCTCGAGGCTAAGGGCTCTACCGGTAGCTATGTGTTCATCTCTCTCTCTCTCTCTATGCGTGATCTTTATGTGATCATGAGCTTTGTAATCAAGTAGATATACTCTGCTACTCAAGTGCTTTAATAAATATTCGGCTATCCCCACGTGTGTGAAAGTGACAGCGTGCACACCGTGTGGCACTTAGGCTAAAGACTATAGAAATACTTATCATGAGTATATTTTGAGTTGGATGTCTTTATGAAATTGTGGTGTTTGTTGGAACCATCTAGCGCTCAAAGTTATAGGGTTGGGGTTATCTAGATGGGGCAAGCGAACTTTGACGTGTGTTGTTATAGCCCTACCATGGATTAGAGTTAACCAACCGAGAGTAGTTTAGGGTAGCATCATGAAGAGAAGATATTTATATGAGAGTGTTCACTAGTGAAAGTATGATCCCTAGGCCTTGTTTCTAAACATTGAAATACTGTTTACAACTAGATCTTTTGCATGTTTGCTTACTGCCATCTTTATTTCAAATTGCCTTTAGTCTCTTCCTCCCGTCAAGATCTTTTCTGGCACCGTTGTCTTATAATCAAAGCCACCTTTCAAACTTGCAGAAACATATGACAAGCCCATTCAAATGACAATTTAAAATTGAATCTATAACATATGTGAAGATCCCACATTTTCAAAACCCAACTAAACCAGTGCCCCTTGACCAATCCAACTGACCAGAGACTCCGTAGTATGTAACTAGCAAACCCACCAAGTTTGAATCCAAAATTCAAATTTGAATCTCTTGCGGCCATTTCATCAAACACCTTGTAAGCAGCAAACAAACAAACACAAAACACTATTAGAAGCAGTGATTTTGGCCAACCTTGTTTCCTCTCTAGGTCACTCTACACTCTTAGTAGACGAGAAAACTAATTTAACTAGCCCTAGCACCACTGTGAGCATGCATAGCCATCAATGATGACTATGCCGAGAGCACCCTTGCCACCCCCATGTCGCCAGCGATCTAGGAGAAGCTCTAGCCTCGCCAACCTTGTCTAGGACACATAGCACCGTCCATCGCCACCCCCTGTCCAATCCTCGAGCCTTGCCAGCCCTTGGACCACACGATAAGCTCGCACCCAGCTTCTCTATGAGCGAGCCGAGAACGCGCCAGAGCGCCGCACGCGACACCAGCCCACAGACCGCACGCCGCCCTAGCCGCTTGCATGCTTGATCGCCAGCACCCCAGCAACCCACCAGACAAACCCGTTCGCCTCCGCGCAGACCATGGGCGCTGTGTGTAATTAAAATCACTGTCGGACCCGCCCAGAGTGTCGCGATGTTCCGACCGTTCCTCACCATCCCACTCCTCGCCATCAAGCCGTTGAGCTTCGCTAGGAGGCAACACACTGCCCCATATCATCGCCCATGCCATTAGCACATTGTGCCGACAACCACGACGAGCTCCACCCACGCCCGTCGGTCCCCTTCAGGCACTATAAAAGGAGGCCACCCACGTTAGATTTGAGCACACCATCTCACTCCCCACCTCTCACTGATCACACCCACTCACCCCGGAGCAAGGCGAGCACCAGGTGGCCGGAATTTCACCGGAGTTCGCCGCTGTAGAGGAGGAGAGGTGTCGTCGATTGGAGCCGCCCCAGGAGGAGCTGCCGGTACCAGGAGGATCACCGTCGTCGACTTCGTCATTCGCCCCCATCGCCGACCATCGCCGGAGCCCCGGTGAGACCCTGTCGACCCCCACCGATCGCGCTAGGGTTCAACCTCGCCGCGTCCTGTTCAGGTGTGGACGATGAACCACAGCCGTAGGATTAGAGCTAGATCGCATGGCCTAGATCACCCCGTACCCCTTCGCCACTCTCTGTCTCACTGAGGAGTGGGGACAACCACTTAGTCAGCCCGCGCACGCTATACGTAGTGGTCCGGCCCAGTTAAACCTCCCACGTGACCCAACAATTCAAATCTAGGTTTATTCATTTAGTTTCAAACTTAGTTCTATACCTAGATTCAAAAATCAACCCAGCTCGATTCATTGAACCAAAATGCACGAAACCAATTTTGTTAGAAAGGTACTGGAGTGCTTAATCCAAGCCTATTGGATTCCAACCATTTAGATTTGTAGATCACCCATGGTAAAAATAACAAGGCAGAAGCTTTTCTGCATTCAAACATTTTTCAAAATTCAACCATAAAAGCTTTTGAGTTGGTTCCAACTCTCAAAAATCATAATTAACAAGACCTTTCAGAATATATAAAAATATATAGGTTTACTTATATAAATAATGATCAAGTAATAAAATAATGCCCCATAGGCCATTCTAGTCACTTTAATTAATTAAAATAAAAAGGTTAAACTTTATTAAATTGTGACACCACTTTAAATCACATTCCCATGTACTGAAATGTGTGGTGATGACATGTGTCAACATGATCCCATGTTTGAGTTGGAGAATATTAAATCTCAAGTAGTTTTTCAATGAGTAGAAATTACTTTTCTAAAATAAAATAAATAAGACAAGTGCTTTAATCTTTGTGATAACACTGATGATGCTAGATCATCTAGTGTGAACCTTTGTGTGCTAAATAGAGTAGTTAAGAATTGTGTGGTGATTGTGTACCTCGTATTTATTTATAGACGCTAGTACCGACCAAGGATACGAGGAGGAAGGAGGATACTACGAGGAAAAAGCCGAGGAGAACTTCAACCACTGCTCTGCACAAGGAAAGCTACTACCTAAGCAAGCCTAATACTACTAGTTGACTTGGCAAGCTATTGACTTTGCAAGCTAACCCTTGCAACTATGAAAGTTAGATAATCTATGCCATGCATTGAGCATGCTTGGTTAGATACATTTGATGATACCCCATCCTAGTTTTACTTGCAAGCTCAGTACTTTATTTCTTTATTAAAGCTTTCTCTTAGAGTTTACTTAGTGACTTGTAGATTTCAGAAATATATTTAAAGGTAGCATAAAGAGCATAAAACTTGGCCTAAGTTAGATAAATCCTGATGTCATCTTGAGGCATGAGATTGAACTTAGATAAGATCCAATTGATTATCACCCCTCATTAGTATTTACCCCACCTGTAGATGCTAGTGCTAAGCATAAAACTTGATCAACTTTAGATTGGTATACTTGGTAAAAATGGTTATGAAAACCTTAGAATGATGAGTCATTCTATTGAAATGTTTTTCCATGTGTTCTTGAACACCAGATGATTTTGATGAGGAAAATGTTAAGGCATGAGCCTTAGCCCCTTTATAAAACTGATGGTTGTCTGGATGCGATACCATTCCAATTTTACCGTACAACCACAAAATCCTAAATTTGGGTAGGGCTTGACTGGAAACTTATATACTTTAGTATGGGTTCCCTTGCGGCCAAGGTCTGAGCTAAGGCTACCTTATGAAGATTGTCCTCCTGTGCAGTTCCCAAGATGACAGTTGGTCATGGTTGGGAGGCCAAACTCATGGGAGAGGTGCCTATATTAGGGCGTGTAATTGAAAGGTTAGGATTGATTATCCGCATACTGAGTATGGTGAATTCAGGATTGTTCCTAACGGATGGATCGAATGTTGTGGTGAAAGTGTACCACCTCTGTAGAGTGTCAAACTATTCGAATAGCCGCGTCCGCGGTTATGGACAGTTGGAGTGGTCATACTGTTCTGTCGTCAGATGTTTTAAAAATGACTTGTGAAATGAATTATGATTTTGACTTGACCACAACAGGGTTGTGACCTGAAATTCAAGTTTCCACTTAGGTGTTATAAAACTTTCAATTAGCTTTCTTGCTTCTGAACTTAGTTAAGGTAAACCTAGCTTTTTGCAAAACAACCTAGAGCTTAGTACTTCCTATTTCAAAACCACTTCACTTGTTAGTACTACTTTGCGAGTACTTAAAGAGTACTCATGGCTTTTTTCCCTGGCTATTCCCGTGGCCAGAATATGAATAGGAGTATCAGGAGGATGGACTGCAGGAAGGTTATGACAACTAGGATCATCTCCCATCGTCAGCATTGCCTGTGACCATGAAGATATGGTTTGTACTATGACTATGAATGTAATGGATGATGTACTGTGATATCCAATCTGTTATGTCTCACAAAAATGGTAATCCTGGGATTGCGATGTATGGCATAACAGGCATCTGGGATTAAAAATTCAGGTGCTGACAATCCACTTAAGGGAAACTTGCTTCTGTTCTACAAACATCTGCACTTGGAGACCCAACACTGCCTACAAAAATAGAAGCGTCATAGACATCACCCACGAAGCCACGATGAGGCCATACTGGCAGGTGTGCGGTGCCATTACGCATGGCGTTGCTCTTCAGGGTGCGGCGCCAGCATATGTGGCGTTGCAAAAAGGATTAGTTCCATGAAATTGTTTTGGCCAGAGTTTATTTCGTGAATTTGTTTTAAATAGGGGTTATTTTTGGTCAAATTGTCGTTAGAGAGTGGCGACCGACATTAGCGGCGACCGACATTAGCGGCGGCCGACATTAAATGGCGGGGCAGCGGGAAGACACTAGAAATACGCCGGCATTGGCGATGGCCATTTGCCAAGCGCAGACAGATGAATTGCACCGCTAGGCGCAGCTAACCGAACAGGTCGGACCCCAACCAAAACGTGACCGCGGTCCAATCCAAATCTAAAAGTGTAATTGGTTTCCCTCCATGGGCTCACCATAGCGATTTTAGCTTCTGAACCGTCGAATGGTGTCCTAGGAATATCTCAACCGTTTGTTTTGCCTCAGATAGCACTAGATCAAGCCATTTAATGGTGGTGGTATACCCGCCTACGGCTGCGCACGGGCCCTCCTTTGGGTTGGTCCTCCTTGTTAGTGACCAGGGGTGAATCGCATGTGGGTGATGGTCCTGAGGTGTCCTTGCATGGGACAAAAAGGCATGACCCAGCCAATCCCTCGCTCCTCTCCTCCCCACGATTCCTCTCTCCTCTGGAGTGTGGCGACACCTCTCCTCCTCCCTGGAATCCCCTGCCTCCTACTCGACCCGCCTCCCGTGCTCTCCTCCTCCTTCCTCACCTCGCCAGCATCGATGCCGATTGGAGGGAACAGAGCTCCCAGGGCATCGCATCCTCCTTCCCCACTCCCGCAGCCATGGAAACGAGACACCTCCTCTCGCTGCTCCTCCATGCCTCCTCCTCGTTCCTCAGGTCAAGCCACAGAGCAGCCACCAAGGCAGGTTCGAGGACACAAAGATGGAAGCTGACGGCCAGCTTCGGAGGAGGAGTAGGGATGTTTCCCGTTGGCAAAACCCATGGCCATCGCCCCGCCCCACAGGCATCCTACCCTAGTCGACGCCCCACCCCACATGCGCCCTCCATGGCGCCGAATCTGCGGGCAAGGAGGCGGAAGAGGATGTTGGAGATATGCCCAAGAGGCAGTAATAAAGTGGTTATTATCATATCTTTATGTTTATGATAAATGTTTACATCCCATTCTATAATTGTATTAATCAAAAACTTTAATACTTGTGTGATTAGTAAACATAAAAGAGTCCCTAGTAAAGCCTCTTGTTAAACTAGCTTGTTGATTGATTGATGATCATGGTTTCCTGATCATGAACATTGGATGTTATTGATAACAAGGTCATATCATTAGGAGAATGATGTGATGGACACACTCCTATAGTTAAGTGTAGCATAAGATCAAGTCATTTAAATAGTTCATTTCATAAAGCTTTCAAATACATAGTAACATAAATCCTTTGACCATGAGATCATGTTAATCACCATCACCGGATGGATGCTTTGATAACATTAAACACCACTTCATAACTAGGTGGTTATAAGGGTGGCATTGAGTATTCTGAAAGTATGTGTTGAGGCACATGGATCAAGAGTGGGATTTGTCCATCCATATGAAGGATAGATATACTCTAGGCCCTCTCGGTGAAATGTCATCCAATTGGCTTGCAAGCATGTGACTGGCTCACAAGGGATCACATATCACAGGAACGAGTAAAGAGTACTTATCCGTAACGAGGTTGAACTAGGTATGTAGAGATACCGACGATCAAACCTCAGATAAGTAAAGTACCGCGAGACAAAAGGAAATTGGTATCGTATGTCAATGGTTCATTTGATCATGAAGTCATCATAGAAATATGTGGGAGCCATATGAATTTCCAGATTCCTCTATTGGTTATTGATCGGAGAAGATTCTCGATCATGTATGCATAATTCACGAACCGTAGGGAGACACACTTAAGGATTCGATGTTGTTTAGTAGATATGGAATGTGAGTAAGAGACCGAACGTAGTTCGGAGTCTCGGATAGGATCCGGTATATCACGAGGAGATCCGGAATGTTCTAGAGAATATGATTCATATAAAGAAAGTCCAATTCCGGGGTTCAGAAATTTTATCGATGTTTTCACCGGAAGCTTCTAGAAGGTCCACAACCCCGGGGAATGGGTACTTGGAATGTGCCATGACATTGTATAATGGTTGCATCATACCCTAGGTCACTTGGCTGGGCAATGGGAGAGAGAAATCAAATTCTAGTTTGAATAGTCAAACGCCAGTTTGAAGAAGTCAAATCCCAACATGATTGCCTAGTGGAGGGAGGAGAGGAAACCTAGTTTGGGAAGGTTTCCCCCCTCCCAAGCCGCCAACCACCAAGGGGACTTTGGGGAGAAATCCCTCCCCTAGCCGCCCCTCCCACCTATAAAAGGAGGGGTAGGGCTCCCCCTTGGAGGCTCACCCCAAACCCTAGGCCGGCTGCCGCCCCCTCCCAAGTAGTCGCCGCCTAGAGCTCCTCTAAACCGCCTCCGTCTAGCTAAACCCTAGCCGCCGGCCACCTCCACTCATCGGCCTCTAAACCCTAGGTGCCGAGGCTCTCTCTCTACTTCACCATACCCACTCCGGCTTAAGCGAAGCCTTGTGGGATTTCCCCTCTACTTCCACCCCCACACCATCGTGTTGTTGGAATCGCGAGGAGAGATCTACAACCTACGCTGACTACTGGAACAAGGGAGAGGAAGGTCTTCATCGAATACTGAACGTGTGATTGACTGTGGGAGCGTTGCCGGAACGCGGCGCCAAAAGGATCGTTTTTGCGATCTTGAGACCCGCAAGTGATCGACTACATCAACCATGAGAATCCGATCTCGTTAAACGCTTTGGATCTTAGAGGATTAGTACTCTATCAACTCGTTGCACCGATCTAGTAGATTAGATCTTGGCTTGTGTGTGTTCGTGCGATAGAATTTTTTTTGTTTTCCATGCTACGAACCACTACAGAGGAAGCCCTCCATAGTGCTGAGTCAGCGGGTGAGGAGACGGAGGAGGAAACCCTCCATGGAGCCGCCGGTGCTAGAGATGGTGTTGAAGTAGAAGAAGAGATTCGGCAGCGCTGGTTCGATCTCTCTCTCTCTCTACTCTCTCTCTTTGGCTGAATAGCCATGTGGATCTGATGGTGGTGAACATGGTGAAACTTGCAGCCCGACTGCTGGGAACCTTCTCGCATGGTGAAGGATGTGGACAGCGAGAGGTATACACCTATTCTTCTATTCAAGATTGTTTGATTTTTTTTTGAACTAAACCATGCATTTTGTTTACTATTTTATTATTGGCAGTCCTAGGTGTTCTTCTATAAATGTTTGTCATTCATCAAGATTTACAATGCTAATTTGGTACAATATGCTAGATTCGTAAGGTTCCTTTTCTCCAGTCCTACATCGTTTTATGTATAGAGTTGTATTAAGAGTATGGATGGGGAAAGAAGCCATACAAGTAAGACATCATGTCGACATGGCTGTGTGTGCGTTCTGTTACAAGATAAAGGTTTTTCTCTCTCTCTCGCCGAGGCATGCACACATATACACAGTTTCGATTACCTTTTCTTTACGTCTTAGATAAGAGGATTATGCTATTTTTTTACTGTTGGTAATTACTTTCTTTGAATAATTGGTTGTTATCCTATGAAATTTAGTGTAGGTTGTATGCGATGTATCCATGTAGACCAATACATTGCTTAGATAAGAGGATTATGCTATTTTTCAGACTATTGGTAATTATTTTCTCTGAATAATTTGGTTGTTTGTCCTATTAAAATTTGCGTAGACTGCATGCTTTGTATCCATGTAGACCTGATTGATTCTCAAATTTGACTCTTGTGCAATTATTCTTGATCTGCATATGTGGTTAGTTTTGATATTTTTGTACATTTACAGGTTCTAAATCAATTGACAAATTGATGATAAATATATGACTGAATGTAACCATCTGCAAACTACTTAGGTTTTTGCAACTTCAGTGCATCTGATTTTTTGGTTTACCTCTTTTATCTCCAAATTGTATATATAAGATAGACTTGATCCATCCTCCTAGCTAAAATTCTGTTGCTTGTGTTAAAATAATTATGAAACATTTCTCTCGATCACACAAAAGGATGGAAGTTATTTGGATACCAAAAATGTAATTGAGTGGTTATGTTGGGTTACTATTTTTGAGCTCCATGATGCTCTCCATGTAGACATAGACCTAATACATGTTGCTCTCCATTTCCAATTCTTGAAAAATCATTATTCTCTTTCCTCCCAAGAAGGCACTGCTGATATCGAGTGAACATTTACGATTACCATTTTCTTGAGACATTTTTATATTGGTATTGATGTACTATTATCATAGGTAGGCATTCTAAAGCTAAAATAATCCCATGATAAATTTGGTGTGACCTCAAATAACACCTAAATCAATCATTTTGTATGTCAATTGACCTATTTTGAATGTGCACTACTTTTGCTTATATCACCACTGTTATATGTAGTGTGTTTTCTTGTGTTTGCCTCTTTTGCTTAGCTGATGCTTCATGTAAAAAATCAGAGTATAACTCACCTGCTTTCAGCAGCGATTGAGGTTATATATAAACATTTGTTATTTTGTTTGTAATTTGGCGTGTTTTGCTCTAATTTCATCCTATCAACATCAGATTATAGAACATAAAAAAATGTATTGCTGTTATATAAAATAATATAAATTATAGCGGACTCATGCACCAAGACGCACAACTAAATCTAGTGAACAGAACCGATCAGCTATTTAGGTCGTCGCTGTTAGAAGGCAGCGGCCGACAATAATGTAAATTGTAGGAGTAGCAAAATTGACGTGTGTCAAGACGCACAACTAAATTTAGTGTACAGAATCGGTCAGCCATTTGGGTCGCGGCGGTAGAGATGCTGTTAGAGGAGGGCAGCGGCCGACATTAGCGAGCCCCGTTGCTTTCGGACGTATGTATACACACGCTCGTGTCACTCTACTCCTATGGCCGCAATGGACGTGACAGCGAGCGAGTGAGATGCCCATTGCCGTCGTACTAGATGGATTGACCGCGGGTCATTGCATTGCATTTGCAAGGCTCTCCGACAGCGTGCATGCATGTGCCGACGCGACGGGACGCGCTCCGACAGCCGCTGCTGCTAGGCTAGGCTGGTAGTACCGTTACAAAGACCGACTCAGGCCAGGCCTACGGCTACGGCTACGGCGGCGCGTCGCGTCGCGCTCGGGCGAGACGGGTTCGCTGCTGCCTGCTGCCTGCTGCCTGCTGCTGCGGCTGGCAATGGTAGTGGTGCCTATCCCGATACTAGACGATAAGCCGCCTCGTTCCGCACACCTCCCCTCCTGTCCTAGTCCTACTCCTTCCTACCCCCTCATAAAATCGGGAGACCTCTCTCCCTCGTCCCGTCCCACTCATACTCCCCCCCTCCCCTCTCTCCCTCCCTCGCCGCGCCGTGCTCCCTCCAGTCCACCCCACTCCACTCCACTCCACCACCCCAGGACAGCACGCCACGGGATCGCGCGCCGATCGCCAGCTCCCGCCGCAGATCTGCGCTCCTCACTCCACTCGCTCGCTCGCTCGCCTCCCGATCCCCGGCTCCCCGCGGCTGCCTTTATTTCGCTACCGCGCGTACCAATGCGCTCTGGGTAGGGCATGAGAGGCACTAGCGGCGGGCTGCCGGGGACGGAGGAGGAGGGCAATTCAAATCGGGATGGAGCTCAGCGCCGCCGAGCTCGGCAACGGGCGCAAGCGGACCCGGCCGGACGACCAGGACGAGGAGCACGGGGATGCCAAGAGGCTGGCTCTGGTGCCGTGGCCGCCGCACCAGCAGAACCCATCCTCGCGGATCTACCGCGTCTCGCGGGGCTCCGGCGGGAAGGACCGCCACAGCAAGGTCTACACGGCCAAGGGCATCCGCGACCGCCGCGTCCGCCTCTCCGTCGCCACCGCCATCCAGTTCTACGACCTTCAGGACCGCCTCGGCTACGACCAGCCAAGCAAGGCCGTCGAGTGGCTCATCAAGGCCGCAGCCGCCGCAATCGACAAGCTCCCTTCCCTCGATGCCACCGCCTTCCCCAACCACCCGGCCTCCGCCAACAACAGCAAGCCCAGGGAGGAACCTGCTGCTGCTGCTGCTGACGACGAGGCAGACGGCTCGCAGCTCCAGCAGCAGCAGCTCACGAGATCGGGCTGCAGCAGCACGTCGGAGACCAGCAAGGGCTCCGTCCTTTCGCTCTCTCGCTCCGACAGCCGCGTCAAGGCCAGGGAGCGAGCGCGCGAGCGGAGCGCCTCTGTGAAGGACAAGGATGCCCGCGACGACTCCGTGGGCCGACGCGCCCCCGCCTCGGCGCAGGCCGCTTCCTTCACGGAGCTGCTCACTGGATTGGCGGTCGCCAGTGCCGCCACTGCAACCCCGCCCGTTGCTGACCGCAAGCAGCACAACTCGTGGCAGCAGATGACCGCGTCCGCCACCGCGGACTACCTCGGATTCACCCAGCCCCGGAAATCCGGCCACGGGATGCTCCACACATTCGCCTCCCCGGCCCCGCACCTCGGCAACATTGCGCCCATCGCCATGACGCCGGCGCAGCACTTCAGCTTGACAGCTGGCGGCGAGCAGCAGACGGAGATGACGCAGTTCTCCTTCTTGCAGGACCACTTCATGCCCGTCCATGCGGCGGCCGCGTCGGGTCCGGCAGTAGACTACAATCTCAACTTCTCCATGTCCTCCGGTCTTGTGGGTGTCAATAGTAGGGGGACCCTTCAGTCCAATTCGCAGCCGCACCTCTCCGGCCACGGCCACCACCACCAGCACCAGCACCACCAGCAGCAGCAGCTCCAGAGGCTGTCCGCTACACTGGATGCTCCGCACATACCCTTCCTGTTTAGCCCGGCCGTCACGGTGGCCTCGCCCACCACGGCGGAGAGCCACTTCGCCGCGGCCGCCGCCTTTCAGCTCTGGGACGGGTTCAGGCACTCCGACATGAAGGAGAAGGGCAAGAACTGATCAAAAACTGCTCAATGCAGCGCTTCGTTCGGATGGTAGGTGATGAACTCCGCTCTCCATATGCATCTGCTTCCTTTGCTTTTTGGCTGCTTGTGTTTTTAGCCCTTTGTTTAAGGCTAGGATGCTTGCCCATTTGCCAATTTGATATGATTATCTCTCCCTTTTGGTGGTTCTCGAGGTGGCCTTGTGCCCCTAAATCCCATAAAACACTCGGCCTGTTCTTGTGCAATTGACGAGTGTCAAAGCTTTAGGGGGAGGGAGCATTAAGCTGAACTTTACAACAGGTGTCAATTCGCTACTCACTGGAGAGGCATCTGTTTTGGTGTTCTGTTCCCCCAACGATTATGTCACAGGAGACAGGCCAATCGCACGGTTTCTGGTTACCCGGCATTGGATTTTTAATGCCTTAAATTGTAGTAAGCCTAGGCTACGTTGTTGTAGTAGTATTGCATGAAGGGGATTGAGCTATATCATCAGATGCATGAACGGAAAATGCAGAATGATTAAAACAAATACCTAGATAGGATTGTCATATAGTCTAAAAGCCATCTCTGAAGGGCTTTTGATAGGTTCAGGTACTGGAATGTTTTTCCTTATTCAGCAAACCCTGGAATGTTTTCAGAAGAGCCGAATATGCAGCTAACCTTAACAAAAGTGAATTCTTGTGCATGTTATGAATGATACTTTTCTTATAACTACAGGGTTATGCATCTTAAATTAAACTGCCCATCTTATTGATTTTTTTATTTATTGAGTGGGATGCTCTGAAAACTTAACATGAAGAGTAGAACTAGGTTTCATTTTGTTGAGAACTTGGGAATATATGTGCTCTTAGGTCTAGTCTAAAAGTACTATGGCATTTTGTACCCAAGTGAAGTAATTCTTTTTTAGATCAGTCTTGAATAGAGTTTCATTCAGTATTGGTAGATCAGAAGCTATTGGTTGAGCATATAAAATCTTAGACAATCCTTGATGAATGAAGAGTGATAGTAATGCAACCATGGAAAGTATGAAAAATCATTAGGGAAACTATGGGTGTGTTTGGTTTTTGCCCATGATTGCCCTACCAAATTTTTGGCTAGCCAAAATTTTGGTTGAGCCTTTGCTTGCCCACAAGTTGGCCAACATTGGCTAAAAAAGTGAACTAGAGTTGATAGTGGAGCATTGGCATGCCAAAAAATTGGCAAGGATCCAAACAAGAGCCAACCTTTTGATTATGACCAAAATATTGGTAGGGTACACTTTGGCCACAATCCAAACATACCCTATAATTACGCATTTCCTGATCTCATTTGCTAGGTCTAACTTTTAGGTATTTGTTCAAAAAGATCCCAGTGTGATATACATAGACAACCAAAAACATCTACATTATCAGAGATCATTCACACCATGCAAAGTCAAAATTAATTATGAAAAAACCACATTCTAACATATCAGAGATCATTCACACCATGCAAAGTCATATATAAGGCGCATGGTTCATGGTTTCTTACCTCATTTTCAGCCTCTGTTACATTATATCATGTAATGAGTCCTCACATCTGTTAAAATAACCTACAATTTTGTAACTTTTCAGCCAATAACTTTGTGTAATGTGGGAAGTTGTGCTGAACTTTTTAGTGTGATAAATGAATCCAGATATATGGCCGACTATGGCGTCTGCACTTTTTAAAGATCTCTTAAGTTAGCTAGCACAACCTAGTTTATTTCATTCATTCGCCAAGTTTTTTCATCCTCAGATAGCATCCTGCATGTGCATAAATAACATGGTGAACAGTAACCACACATGTTTGCAGTAATATTTTGCATGCCTAGTACCTATTTTGGTTTCCAGAATGAGAAGTGCATCTAGAATCTAGAGTCCTTGAAATTAACAGTACTCTTTGTTAAAACGAATTTTCTCCATCGACTTGGATTTCCTCCCTATATCCTCTGTCCTTTTTCCCCACTATACAAAGTTATAAAATCTATGGATGTTTACAATGCTATAAGATGTGCACCTACAAAATTCAGTGTTAAAAGATATGACCATGTGTGCTCCAAGAGAATTCATGATTTAAATAAAATAATGATTTTTATATAGTGTAAAAGAGGAGAGAATATAGGGAAGAGCTCCAAGCAGGTGTGATAACCGTTTCTGCAGGCTGGGTGGCATAATTACACATATCATTTCAACTATTGTTGTGTTTAGATTTGTGTAGTTCTTTTTCAGAAAGAACGTGCTTAGACCAATGGGAAACTGAAATAAACAAAATTGCTTTCAGTTATTTAGTCTTTATACAGCTTGACATTGTTAGAATCTGTAATCAGATTCATTATGTTATAAGTGATATACTAGAGGATATCAATGTCAACTATCAAGGTCATATATTTTACTTTATGATAGAAGCTCTCCGTAACTTGCTTTTTAACGAGTGTGTGCCATGATACTTGACAAGGAAATGTGATTAATGTCACTGTAAACTAATCATGCTATCATGATAAGGCCGAGTTAATCATTATATAGCGAGCCCTGATATCCTAAGCCTGCCTTTAATGATGCTATATAAAATTCGAATGGAATCTAGACCCTTGGATCTTATTGAGATTATCTTTTTAGGGATTTTTGTTTTTTCTTTCTGTTTTTCAAAAAAAGCACCTGGAACTATGTGCATGACACAAAGCTGAGAACTTAAAAATGATCCTACCTAAGGACTTGTTTATCCAGCATTTCCAGCCTTGAAATTAGGCTTATCAAGAAAATAAGATCAATCGGCTAAAAGGTGGCTTATTTTCTTAGCTTATGCCTCTACATAAGATATCCGTAGTGGGTGGTTTGTGGCTTGTGGCTTGTGACTTGTGAGGCTTTATTTTTTACCAGGCCTATGAAATGAGTTTGCCAAATTAACTTCTAGTACCTATGCCCTCTAACCAAACTCATTGGATCAGACTAGATTAAGCTGATTAAGCTCTTAAGCCATTTTAACAGAGCTTGAATCAGTGTGCAATTTCTTCATATTATGCTCCCTAAGGTGATGATACTCTGACCTTCCCAGTGAAGCTGGTCTCAGCATGGTAGCTATTTTTTAGCTATTCACTGCCCAAAACTTTGACGGTTTATTTTAATGGCCACTGATTTATAACCTTAACGAGGTATACTTGCTAGAACTAAAATATATTGTCATAAAGCTCTTTCAGAGTTGTGGTTTACCATGTTCCTCTGGACCCCAGAACCTATATACATGATATAGTAGCCCAAAGCTATTTTGAAGTGTATATTGGCATTATGCTTTACATGGACTTGAGAGGCCAAATGAATGTGAAGTTTTATTATCCGTTCAGGTAGAATAATCCCAGGGCGGTATGTTCACCCACTAATATAAACATCGAACTATGCTTCTGCTGTGATTTTTTTATTGACGTTAGGAGAACTGTTCCAGTGCCCTTCTACCAACATTTACCAAATGAGTGTTCTGCTAAAGTAAAGTAACTGCAGTATCATAGGTCATCCTTTGTATGCCTTTCAGCATTGCAAACTTTTTGGGCAAAATATTGGAAAATACATTGTAGATATGTCCCCAGTTCTGATGGTGATAGGTGCAGTCTTAGCCTTTTCATCATAACATAATTTGAGAACATGTGTATGTTTTGAGGTTGGTGTAGTGTTTCAACTGTAGATTTGGAAGTAGATTCCTCCTTTATCTAATAAAACCATCATTGTTTGACAGGAAGTGAAGCTGGCAAATCGTCATAGCATATTCTTGTGAGCTCCATCCATCGCTTGAAAGTTCCATAAGTGCATTGAGGATGATTACCTGCACTCTGAGAAGCAGACCATCATCCGCTCATGTACCGTGGTCATCGGAGAACCTCATCACCGTTACTCAGATGATCCTGTGCTTTCTTTTTCTGCCTGTTGTTGTATTAGTTTTGTTTGTGGAGGTGAATATTTCGGGAGCAAGAATTTGCTGGAGTGCCCTTGCCATGCTCTCCATTCTAAACCTTTGTGAATGGATGCATGTGCGCCACCCTGTACCGTCAAGCTCTGTTGACCTTGTGGGATCAGTTATCCCTGTCAAATTTTCTTGTTCTCCGTGGTGTTTTATGTGACAGAACTCATTGATCCAATCTATCAGATGAACTATGTATGTGGTGTAAGCCTATGTCTACTTTGTACTGAACACATTGCTCCAGTGAGGTGTAAATCTACTTACAGTAGTTTATTTGCAGTATTTCGTTCGTATTGCTCAGTGATGTGTCTGAAGTACTGATTGTTTGTCTACGACGGCAGCTTGCTGTAGCACGCGCCCAGTTCTCCACCCGGTGAACTTGATCAACAGAGCTGCAGCATTGCTGCAGGCTTCTGTTATGACTCGGGCATTCGGGTACTATTCGTATTTCAGCTTAAAGTATTGTTACCCTTGATTGTGAGAAGCAGATGCGAATATCCGGATTGAAGGATACTAAAAGCCTGGTCTCTGATAGAAAAGAGGTACTAAAAGCGTTTTCTAAACTAGTTTAAGATTTTAAAAATGCTGAAGTATCTACAATATGTAGAAAGTTTATCCACACTAAATGTTTTTTATGTTGTATTTGATGTTTGCAAGCTGAAATCTGGTAAAGCCACATCACCCTAATTATTTTTGGACTTTGCTATCCGGCGGTGCCGCACCAAATCTATACCTTTGTGCCGACCTTTCGCGCTTCTTTCACAAGCATGGCGTGCAAAAAACAATCCCATAAACAAAGTAATCTAAGAAGCTTTTGCTACTATTGAGCCACCCTTGATAGTGGGTCCTAGTCACGCAATAAAGATTCTCTTGAGAATTTTGGTGGGGGAGGGGGCTACTCATCAGGCTGCCCCACTCTCTTTTTAAAAGCTTCTTATGCATAACTAGACAAAAAAAATCTGATGCACGACAACACGACAACCCAAACTTATTTCTCCTCGGTACTAGGTAACAGATCTAAGACTGGAACTATGCGAAAAACAAGAACACAAAGCTGAGAAAAACACCAAAAATCTCGAGGGCTGATCTCTATCCCAAAAAACAGAAATAGAAAAAACAAAGAAGAAACCGATTAGGTATGCCTAATTCGCTGAAAACCACATCCTCCTCCACTACAACAAAATCTCTCATAAGAAAGTAGATGAATTTTTTTTTGAGATAAACAAAATAGATAAAGTTAGACAACAGTTATCAGGTGATTCAGATAAACTAGTAGAGAAAAAAGTCAGAGAACATAATAGCAATTCTTCCTAGAAACTTATAGATGATCAAGAAGAGTAACTTGTATATAGCAGTCTTGCACACTTGAAAAAAACTTACCATGATTTTTTTAGGGTAAAACAGTGAGGAAACTCCCACTACAATTTTTATAAATTTTTATGAAGTGTACATAAGAACTTAGCAGGAATTAATGGACTTATAATCATGTTTAGATAGAGAGACGTAATATGCTTTGAAACTAGGAAACTAATAGCATGTAGTAGAAAAACATGCACATCCGCAAACCCTGAGACTGAACCTTGCTGATCTACAACATCCAGGAACTCGTGAGATAATGAGGGGCTAAGGGAATTGTAGATCCTGGACATGTTTGTGTTGATTAAACTAACATTAATGCAGATAACTTTAAACTTGTTGATCTAGTTGATCAAATTTATCACTTACTCCCTCCGTTTATATATACTTCGTGTCCTAGCTTTTTTAGAATTTTCCCATTTACATCGCGTTCTGTTGTTGATTGACTATTATGCCCCCATGTTGGTCTCCCATGTATTAAATCCCACGCCTTGGTTCCTTCACATCGTACGCTCCACGCAGAGGGGAGAGCGGGAGGCGCGTCCGCGCGCGCAAGGCAGAAAAAAGAGCCAATCTAACAGCTGGCCATGCAATAAATTTCATGGAGGCGAGCCGTTCATCCAATGCATGCATGCATGAACTTATGGCAGTGTCGGCGAACATAGGGGCAAATTAGATCAATTTCTCTATAATTTAGCTCATCGGTGGCCCTTCTTGGTATCTGAGATTTGCCCATAACGCGAATTATATGTGAACGGAGGGAGTACTTCCTTCATCACAAAAAGAAAAGAAAAGAAGGCCCAAAACTTTAACTCACATATATACATTCTAATTGCATGTTGTAGAAAATATGGATATTGACCAACTTTTAGCCATGGGTGTATTGAATGCTTCTTTGTCAGTCAATGTACCATCGCTAGAGGTAAAAAAAAAACAGAATAACAATATTTAAGCAACTAGTAGGCATCATGAAACTGAAGTATTCACATAACTATCAGAATATTTCATAGTATTTGTCAGCTTCTTTTTGTAATACTTGCCATGGTTTAGAAAAAATGAACTTACCATTTTATTTAAAACAAAGTTACCAGATTATTCCCTATCAGTTACTAGATTATACTATAGTAACCTACTGTAATATTTTCTATAAAATTTGCCATGTCATATGGAAAATATATGCATAAATGCTTCCGTGACAACACAAAGATGTTGAAGGTTCCACTATTGGGCTAGTAGAGATAGCATGCACATAGATGACACCAACACAATTAAGTGCTTCTCACACGCCACCCATTGAACTCAATGCGAATGATGGGAATGTAGAGGTTGTTTCCACACTCAGCCGCCTCATGTGCAAATGAGGTTCAATACTTTGAAAGATGAGAGGCATTATAAGATGTATGCGCAGAGGAAAGGGTTCGACATATGGTACAACTATAGGAAGGGCAGAAATTGTGTGCAGCAAGGCAGGGCACCAAGCTAAGCAAAAGGAAGATACACAAAATATTATGCCAGTTGTGACAGATAGAAACAAGAACATAAATAAGAGAATCGACTGCCCAATGTGCATGTTAGTCACATTACGTGATGGAAGCTAGCCGGTGACAGAGTTTGTCACCAACACAACCACCCTCCCCTTAAGAAATGGTTGCTGACCGATGTTCTACATTGAATTGAGAAATATATCAAGAAGAACAAAATTGTATCAAGGTGATGCACTCGGTAAACATGTAGACCAGTAGGATAATGTAAATCATGGCGACGTTGTATGCGTCACTCGAAATTATACCTTAAACTCCAAAGTATATGGCCAACTTTAGGGCACTTCGGTCTAAAAACAAATATAGTGACACGCATGACACAATGGCATACTTTGAGCCATTAAAGAATCCGAGACAAAGATTTCTATTACAAATTCAACCTTGATGACGAGGATAGGGTCAAGAACCCGTTCTCGGTAGATGGTGCTGCGTGAAGAACCTATTGATACCTTAGATCCGGATTATGGATGTAGTATAATAGCTTTTTACCTAGAAGACCTTGGTTTAATCAAACTTTAGGAAACAGTTGCGGTAGGTTAAGGAGAGTCTGCAAGACTTGTTAGTTCGCTTCAATCTTCGTCTACCAGGCCTTTCCAGTTTGCTTTTGTTATTGAGGTTGTATCAATGGATGGAAATAGGCCAGGGTTGAGGTTCCACCTGCAGTTATGCATGCATATGAGATAAAGATAATAATAAGCACATTCATGTGTAAATGTGAAGGGAAAAATAAAGTTGTTATTATGTATATTCCAAGAATATGATAGATGTTTATTTTACATGCTATAATTGTATTAATACAGAAACGTTAATACATGTGTGTTTAATAAATAAATGGAAAGTTCCTAGTTATGCCTCTCTTATAAACTAGCTCGTTGATTAGCAATATGATCAAGGTTTCCTGATCATAGACATTGGATGTTGTTAATAATGAGGTCACAATATTATTGGAATGGTGTGATGAACATTCATCCGAATTATAGCATTACGATCAAAGTCATTGTGTTTATATTGCTATAACAGCATACGAAGTAATCCTAATCCTTAGACCATGAGATCATGTCAATCACTAACACTAGAAGAGTATCTTGATAACATCAAACGTCACACCGTAACAGGGTGACTATAAATATGGGTTCAGTGCTACGAAGGTGTTATGTTGAGACTCATGGATCAAGAGTGTAATTTGTCCATCCCGGTGATGGAGAGAAATACTCTGGGCCCTCTTGGTGATATCACATTAGTTAGCTTGCAAGCAAGTGATTTGATCACTAGAATGTTATATCACGGGAACGAGAAAAGAGTACATGACGGTAACGAGATCAAACTAGGTATGGAGATACCGATGATCGAATCTCGAATATGTAATATATCGCGAGACAAAGGGATTAAGTTACTAGCGTAAAAGGATCTCACGATCACAAGAAGTCATCGCTGAATGTGTGGGAGTTAGTATGGATCTCCAGGTCCCACTTCTGATTATTAATCTGAGAGGGGTCTTGATCATGTCTGCATTATTCGCGAACCGTAGGGTGACACACTTAAAAGACACCGACACCATTTGGAAAAAATAGTTCCTAAACAAAAAGATTTACAAAGCGCAGGAATTTATTTCACTAGACACCGAAATTGTTTCGGGTGAAATTACTGAAAGTGTTTCTGCATGTGAAATAGAATACTAGCAAGGGGTTTTATGTGAATGTTTGTTAATTAATGTAATTGACAAAATTCTGAATAAATAAAGGGAGTTTTATTTAAAGAGAGATTACATTAAATTTGGTGGAAGTTTAATGGGAATTTGAGTGGGATTTTGAGTGGAGAAATGGAGGGTCATCTTTATGTGAGTGGAGCTCCCTCCACATGAATGAGGAAGGGGAGCAGGCGCCCTCCATGGTGCGCCGACCTTGGGGAGAGGCTGCCCCCTCTCCTATAAAAGGCCCCCTCTCACTCCATCTCACTCACACCTCGTGAATGATCTCTCTCCCCCTCTAGTTTATCCCCCATGGTCTCGGACTAGCGAGATACATGTTCATGGTGGCTTTTCGTTGAGAAAGAGTTGTTGCTTCCGCTGCATCGCTGGAGCGAGAAGGCGGAGGTTGCTCGGTGGCTTGGACGTGTGTGTGAGCACGGATGCGCTGCTGATTTGCGGTGCTGGACTTCTTCTCGATCTTGAGATCGGCAATCGTTCGTCTACATCATCCACGAGTACAACCTCGTTAAACTTTTTCGGTCTACAATGGTATGTTCTCTATGGATGTATATCCACCCGTTGCTTGTATCTAGTAGATAGATCTTGGTACATAGTGAAGGGGTTCGTAGCATGGAAAACAAAAAAATTCTACCGCATGAACACACACAAGCCAAGATCTATCTACAAGATTGTAGCAACGAGTCGATAGAGTACTCACCCTCGAAGATTCCAAAGCGGTTAATGAGAGCAGATTCTCGTGGCTGATGTAGTCGTTCACTTGTCGATCTCAAGATCGCGTAGACGATCCTTCTGGCGCCGCATTCCGCCGACGCTCCCGCAGTCGGTCACACATTCGGTACTCGATGAAGACCTTACTCTCCCTTGTTCCAGCAGGCAGCGGAGGTTGTAGCTCTCTCCTCGCAATTCCGGCAGCATGATGGCATGGTGTCCAAAGTAGAGGGGAGATCCTGCAGGGCTTCGCCTAAGCCGGAGCGAGTATGGTGGAGTAGAAGAGAGGCCTTGGCGATCTAAGGTTTAGAGGGAGCCAAGGGGGTGGTGTGGCCTACTAGAGGTGGTAGGCGCCAAAGCTAGGGTTTGTTGTGAGGGATAGGGGCGTCCTACCCCTCCTTTTATAGGTGGGCAGGTGCCAAGGGGGAGGGAATCCTCCCCCAACACCACTTCATGTGGCCGGCGGCAAGGAGAGGGAGGATTCCTCCCTTAGGTAGGAATCCTTCCCTCCCTCCACTTGGAAACCATTGTCCTAGTTTGACTTTTTCAAACTGGCTTTTTGTCTTTCAAACTAGAGTTTGATTTCTCTCTTCCAAGTGTCCAGCCAAGTGACCTAGGATATGATGCAAACATTCCACTTTGTCATGACACATCCATGTAACCTTCCCCTTCTGGTTTGGTGAACCTTCTAGAACCTTCTAGAACATTCCGTGAAAACACCGGAATCATTCCCGAACTCCGGAATTGGACTTCCCTTATATGAATCTTATTCTCCCGACCTTTCCAGATCTCCTTGTGATAACCCGGATCCCATACGAGACTCCGAACAACATTCGGTATCTTTACTCACTTTCCATATCTACTAAACAACATCGAATCCTTAAGTGTGTCTCCCTACATTTCGTGAATTATGCAGACATGACCGAGACTCTTCTCAAATTAATAACCAATAGAGGAATCTGGAAATTCATATGGCTCCCACATATTTCAACGATTACTTCATGATCGAATGAACCATTTACATACGATACCAATTTCCCTTTGTCTCGCGATATTTTACTTATCCGAGGTTTGGTCGTAGGTATCTCTGCATACCTAGTTCAACCTTGTTACCGATAAGTACTCTTTACTCATTCCTATGATATGTGATCCCTTGTGAGCCAGTCACATGCTTGCAAGCTAATTGGATGACATTCCACCGAGAGGGCCCAAAGTATATCTATCTGTCATATGGATGGACAAATCCCACTCTTGATCCATGTGCATCAACACATAATTTCTGAACACTCAATGCCACCTTTATAACCACCCAGTTACAAAGTGGTGTTTGATGTCATCAAAGCGTCCATCCGATGATGGTGATTAACACGGTCTCATGTTCGAAGGATTTAGGTTACTATGTATCTGAAAGCTTATAGCAAACGAACTATTGAAATGACTTGATCTTTATGTTACGCTTATCTATAGGAGTATGTCCACCACACCATTCTCCTAATGATATGATCTCGTTGTTAATAAAATCTAAATGTTCATGATTAGAAAATCACGATCATCTATTAACCAACAAGCTCGTATTACAAAGAGGCTTTACTAGGGACTCTAACAAGTTTACAAAATCGCACAAGTATTAATGTTTCCGGTTAATACAGTTATAGCATGAATGTAAACATTTATCATAAACACGAAGATATAATAATAACTACTTTTATTATTGCCTCTTGGGCATATCTCCAACAGTCTCCCACTTGCACTAGAGCCAATAATCTAGATTACATGGTAATATACCGAACACCCATGGCGGTTTGGTGCTGTCATGTTTTGCCCTCGGGAGAGGTTTAGTCAACGGATCTACCACATTCAGATTTGTGTGTACTTTGCAAATCTTTATGTCACCATCTTGGACATGCTCTTGAATAGCGCGAAAATGCAGCTTGATATGCTTCAGCTTCTTGTGTGATCTTGGATCCTGCGCATTGGCTATGGTACCCATATTATCACAGTAGATAAACATTGGGTCTAGCACATTGGGAACCACACCGAGCTCCGTAATGAACTCCTCCATCCATATCCCGTCTTGTGAAGCCTCCGAAGCAACTATATATTCTGATTCAATTGAAGATCTCGCCACAATGCTTTGCTTTGCACTCCTCTAGCTCAATGCTGCACCATTCAAAGTAAATACATATCCAGATTGATATTTAGAATCATTCGGATCGGTGTTCCAACTAGAATCGGTGTAACCATTAACAATGAGTTGTTCATCACCTCCATAAGAAAGAACCATATCCTTGGTTCTTCTCAAGTACTTAAGGATATTTTTGACCGTTGTCCAATGATCCACTCCAGGATACTTTGATATATGCTAGTCAAACTAACAGCATATGCAATGTCGGGTCTAGTACATAGCATGGCATACATGATAGATCCTATGGCTGATGCATAGGGAGTCTTACTCATCCTCTCTCTATCTTCTGCCGTAGCGGGACTTTGAGTTTTACTCAAGGTCGTATTGGGCAACATGGGCAAGAACCCTTTCTTGCTATATTCTATTCCAAACCTCTTTAGAACTTTTTCCACATATGTACTCTGTCAAAGCGATATTAGGCGTCTCGATCTATCTCTATAATTTTTTTTGCCTAATATGTAAGCAGCTTTGCCAAGATCCTTCATTGAAAAACTATTATTCAAATAATCTTTGACACTTTTAAGAAGGTCTACATCATTCCAAATCAACAATATGTCGTCCACATATAGTACTAGGAATGCTACAGAGCTCCCACTCACTTGTAAATACAAGCTTCTCCATAAGTTTGTATAAAACCAAATTTTTTGATTAGCTTATCAAAACATTGATTCCAACTCCGGGATGCTTGCTTCAATCCATAAATGGACCGTTGAAGTTTGCATACCTTGTTAGCATCATTAGGATCGAAAAAACCTTTGGGTTGTACCATATACAATTCTTCATCAATGTCTCCATTGAGGAATGCGGTTTTGACATCCATCTGCCATATATCATAATCGTAATATGCAGCTATTGCTAAACAAAATCCTCACAGACTTTAGCTTTGCTACCGGTGAGAAAGTCGCATCATAGTCAACTCCTTGAATTTGTCGAAACCCTTTTGCGACAAGTCGATCTTTATAGAAGGTTACATTACCATCAACATATGTTTTCTTCTTGAAAATTCATTTGTTCTCGACAGCCTTCTGGCCATCCAGTAAGTCCACCAAAGTCCATACTTGGTTTTTGTACATGGATCCAATTTCGTATTTCATGGGTTCTTGCCATTTATTGGAATCTAGGCTCATCATCGCTTCCTCATATGTCGCAGGGTCGTCGGTGTTGTCCACCAACATGACACTCATTATGGGATCATACCAATAGGGAGTGGTACGAGTCCTTGTCGACCTGCGAGGTTTCATAGTAATTTCAACCGAAGTTTCATGATCTTCATCATTAGGTTCCTCTATTATTGGTGTGGGCGCCACATGAACTACTTCTGGTGCTGCGCTACTCTCAAATCCGAGAGAAGGTTAGACAACCTCCTCGGGTTCTACTTTCCTTCTAGTCACTTCTTTAGAGAGAAACTCCTACTCTAGAAAGGATCCATTCTTGGCAACAAAGTTTTTTCCTTCGGATCTATGATAGAAGGTATACTCAATAGTTTCCTTTGGGTATCCTATAAAGACACATTTTTTCGCTTTGGGTTCAAGCTTGTCGGGCTATAACTTCTTTACATAAGCTTCGCAACCCCAGGAATGATAATTTAGGTTTCTTCCCAAACCATAATTCATACAGTGTCGTTTCAATGGATTTAGATGGTGTTCTATTTAATGTGAATGCGGATGTTTCTAATGCATAACCCCATAATGATAATGGTAAATCTGTAAGTGACATCATATAACGAACCATATCTAAGAGAGTTTGATTACGACGTTCGGACACACCATTATGTTGTGGTGTTCCTGGCGGTGTCAATTGTGAAAGTATTCTGCATTTCTTCAAATGCTCGCCAAACTCGTAACTTAGATATTCACCTCCATGATCATATCATAGAAATTTAATCTTCTTGTTACGTTGATTCTCTACTTCACTTTGAAATTCCTTAAACTTCTCAAAAGTTTTGGACTTATGTTTCATGAAATAGATATTCCCATATCTACTCAAGTCATCTGTGAAAGTAAGAACATAACGATAACCACCATGTGATGCTACACTCATCGGACCACACACATAGGTATGTTTGATTTCCAGTAAGTCCGTAGATCGCTCCATCATACCAAAAATGGAGTCTTAGTCATTTTTACCATTAGACATGCTTCACATCTTTCAAGTGATACAAAATCAAGTGATTCAAGAAGTCCATCGGAATGGAGTTTCTTCATACGCTTCACTCCAATGTGACCAAGACGACAGTGCCACATTTAAGTTGAATTATCGTTCAATTTCAAATGTTTAGCTTCTATATTATTAACATGTGTATTACTACAATCGAGATTCAACAAGAATAGACCATCTAACAAAGGTGCATGACCATAAAACATATTACTCATATAAATCGAACAACCATTATTCTCAGACTTAAACAAGTAACCGTCTCGCAATAAACATGATACGGATATAATGTTCATGCTCAACGCATGCACCAAATAACAACTATTTAAGTATAAAACTAATCCCGATGGTATATGAAGAGGTAGCGTGCCGACCGCGATCACATCAACCTTTGATCTATTTCCAACGCGCATCATCACCTCGTTCTTTGCTAGTTTCCGTCTATTCTGCAGCACCTGTTTCGAGTTACAAATATGAGCGACTGAACCAGTATCAAATACCCAGGCACAACTACGACTACTAGTAAGATACACATCAATAACATGTATATCAGATATACCTTTCTTCTTGATGTTTCCGTTCTTCAGATCTGCCAAGTACTTGGGGCAATTCCGCTTCCAATAACCTTCTCCCTTGCAGTAAAAGCACTCAGTATCAGGCTTAGGCCCAACCTTGGTCTTCTTCGCCGGCGCGGTAGCTTTCTTACCGCCCTTCTTAAAGTGTCCCTTTTTCTTAGGCTTGCCTTGCTTCTTGAAATTGGTGGTATTATTGACCATCAACACTTGGTGCTCTTTCTTGATCTCCACTTCTGCAGACTTCAACATAGAGAAGAGTTATAGTAACGACTTATCCAGGCGCTGCATGTTGTAGTTCATCACAAAGTTCTTGTAACTTGGTGGTAGTGATTGGAGGACACGGTGAATCCCCAAAGCATTAGGAATCACTATATCTAAGCTCTGGAGCTTATTGGCGTGCCCATACATCTTAAGCACATGCTCACTTACGGAGTTGCCCTCTTCCATCTTGCAGTTAAAGAACTTTTCAGAAGCTTCATAACTCTCAACTACCGCATGAGCCTCAAATATCATTTTGAGTTCATGGACAATATCATGTGGGTCAAAGTTCTCAAACCTTTTCTGAAGATCTGATTCCAAACCATACAAGATAGCACACTGAACTGTGGAGTATTGATTCTTCCGAGTAAGGTAAACATTTTTCACCTCATCGGTAGCATCAGCTGCAGGTGGGTCACCCAGCGGTGCATCCAGCACATAGGTCAACTGACCAGCATTAAGGACAATCCTCAAATTGTGGAACCAATCCGCAAAGTTGCTTCCATTGTTTTTCAACTTTTCTTTCTCTAGGAACACATTAATATTGATGGTAGGTGCCGCCATTGATCTACAACATATTTGCAATAGTTTAGACTAAGTTTATGACGAATTGAGTTCTAATTAATACTTAAATTAATCTAGGTGAACTCCCACTCAAAATAATATCCCTCACATTTTTTTAGTGATCACACTGTAGAGGTCCCAACCTTTAATAAGGTAGAGATCCCTGTATTTACAATGCTAGTCCCTGGATCAATAGCTAGCATCCACAATTAAGATGTAATATCAAGAAACAAAGGTCATAGTACAACTTTATAACCAGGAATAAAAATATTTGATTACATCTTACATAGCTCATTTTGCTATCACATTACAATGTAGAAGAAATAACTATAGCATGGGGTCCTTCATCTTCAAAGTGCCACATGCAATCATGTTGGTTGTAGACTTGTAATCCTAATCAACACACTTCACTAACATCAAACAAACCTGCAACATAATAAGTTACAGCCACAAGGGTCAATACATTTGATTTGTATTGGCAAGTGATACTATGGTATAGTAGTGGTATCTATCATCTATATGCATTTGGCTAAGTGGAGCTTAGGCTTGTTTTGCTCAAAATAGATTTTCCTTATCATTTGAAAACACTAAGTTTTTGTTTATCAAAATCACCCAAGGCATCTACCAATCTTTGATTGAAGATCCTTTAACCCTTGTTCAACCACAAGTTTTTAACTTGGAAATTGGGATGAGGAGATCTTTGATAGCTTCCATGTCTTGATGCTCAAATTGTCCATTGCCGAGGACATGGCTAAGTACTTAGATTTTACTCTCTCGAGAGGTGGTGCACTTTCCCCACAAGACTCGACATGCATCGAGACAAGATATTTCAGAAGTCTTCCCTTAGACCATAATGGACGCGCTCCCAAACCTAACATCCCCTACCACCAACTATCCATTTGGCTAAGTTATTGCAACCTATATGATCCAGGTAGAGCCCATAATGCCATGTGGCTGCACTAGAAGCTTCTCAACATTTGACATCTCAAATCTCTTTGTTCCTGGGTGGCTTTCCACAAGTGTGATACACAAGGTTCACCAGTCCCCTGGCCTTGTGTAACCACTCAACATAAATCCATTCTCACCATTCCACCTAGGTGTTTCATTCACATAGTTGTTTTATTAAACAAAACACAAGTCATTGACTTAGAAATATTTCATAGCATAGATATAATCCACCCTTGTTTTCTACTAGCTAAGCTAAGCATGATATTAGTAGGGATCTTAACTTAAGGAAAATTCTACTAAGGCATCATCTACTAGGATTTCCCATGGCATAACATACTTAGTAAAATTCCATGCAAGTCCTACTTAGAAATATCACTAATGCATAGTGAAAATAATAGGACAAAAGTATGAAGCACCACTTGCCTTTTTAGTAGAGAATATAAGTTCACTCCTTGATCTTGCAATAGTCACACTCTTCCAATTTCACTACAATTCAATCAAGGCACAAATTCAATCTAGCATTCAAACAATTCAACACATAAATAATGAAAGCAAGGCAATGCATGCAAGCATGCAAAATATTGTTTTATTTGGAAAAGTGGTTTCTAATAGGTTATAAACATTTTAAACATTCATTGGTCATTTATAGAAGTGGAAAAACCATTTGAAAACAAGTTAGTAAAAATGGCCACTTTAAATCATTTTTGTTTTGATAGAAATGATTTAAATCAAAGTAGTAATTTCTAGTGTTTGACAAATATATTTGTAAACACAATTGTTAGTGTTTTAAGGTCAAGTGTTTAATATTAAACTATTTGCAAAAAGGTTTCATCCAAAATCCATTTTTGAATCAAAGCAACATTTTATTTTGTTGGAAATGCCTTTAAACAAAGTAATAATTTTATAGGGTTCACCAAATATATTTTTAAATACAAAAACTTGGTGTTTAGGGTCAGAGAGTTTAATTCAAGCCATTTTCAAAAGGTTTTACTCAAAAAGCATTTTATAAACAATATTTTTATTTAACTAGAAATGCTTTTATTCAAAGATTTATTCTTTAGATTCACAAAATACACTTTTAAATCTACAAGTTGGTTTATATGGTCAGTAGGTTCAAAACAATCCATTTACAAAAGATCTTACCCTAAAATTAATTTTAGAATGAATTTTATACACAAAATATGCCTACACAAGTTTCTGCAAAAACAACCAATTTTACAGAAGCAATTCATTGAATAAATGGGATGGTTGCAAAGTAATATTTTTGCTGATTCCATTGATATAAAGTTTGCAAATTTTGGATGTGTAGATTTAAAGTTATGAATTTTGCAAGTTTAAACATCTAATAGATAAGTTTTTATTTTTAAAACAGTTCACTGGACACGTGGCCGAATCTAACTGGATGATACCGTTTCGCATGAATCGACATATACTGGCCTTTAGATCTAAGTTGCATCGCACGGCACAGAATCAAACTTACCGTTTCGCTAGTTGTTCTATCCTACCCGTTGGATCAAAATCTAACGCTTCATAGTGACTCGACCAGAGATGGGCGGCGCGGCGACGGTGGCTGGCGGCGGAGCGCTCTGGCTATGGCGGTTTCTGTGAAGCAAGAATCAAGGGAGAGGATGGAGTAGCTCACAGGGTTCGCAGGGGTGCGGAGAAGCTCGACGTGGTCGTAGTATTCCAAGGGACGCACGATGGTGTCAGGGATTGCTCACCGGAGACGATGACGGCGTCGGGCGTCTCTGTTCGTCGACGGGGGTGAAGCTGCAGGTCACGAGAAGACGAGTGGAGAGGGGCATTAGATGCGGGAGAGTGTGGCGAACACGTGTGTGTCATCGGGAGAGAGAGGGGAGGACGGGACTTACGGGGAGACGTCACCGGAATTGAAGCAGACGGTGGCGTGTTCTGTCAATGACATTGCCGAGCCTACGGTGCTCGTGCGGGCGAGTGGGTGGTACTGGGAGGTTCACAAGATGATGGGGAGTAGGCTCATGGAGGCCAGGGAGCAAGGGGAGGCGTAGGCTAGCCGGAATTGTCGCCGGAAGGTCGTCGGGGCAGGGGCGTTGCAAGCAGAAATCCAGGCAGCCTGGTGGCTCCGGTCGCGTGAGGTTTGAGGGGAAAGAAGGAGGGAACGTGGGTGATTAAATGGGTGGGGTTACTGGGCTGATTCATCACGGCAGTAAAGGGAATTTAATCCGCGGAGTTAGAGGCAGAAACGACGACGAGAGGGGAGGAACTGGTCGCGGGGTGAGGAAGACGATGACGCGATAGTGGGGCCTGGCGGCAGCGAGAGAGAGAGGGGGTACGGTGGGGCCAGCAAGTCAGTGCCTGTGTGGGTCATTCTACGAGTAAGAAATTGTTTCAGGAGGGGAAAGAGGAGGTGGGCTGCGCTGGGCTTAGTGGGCTTGTTGGGCCAGGGCTGGCTCTTGTCATTTTTTTTATTCTGTTTCTTTTTCCTTTTCTGATTTCTTTTTCTATTTTGATTTTATCCAAATGATTTCAAATCTTGTTTGATTTCAAACTTTTCCCAAAACTTTCAGTAAGTTTTTAATGTTGTTTATCAATGTATTTTAAAGTCTATTTTAGAATTATTCTTTTATGGTTTATTAATTATTTAAAAATGGCACTTTCCTTTATTTAAATAAGATTTAATTATATTTCCAAACTCTTATTTGATTTCTAATTTTCACCAAAACTTCTTAAGTAGGTTTTATTTATTTCATTTAGTGCAAAAAATTTCTCTTAAATTATTATTTAAAATATTTTAATATGATTTATTAATCATTTTAAATTGGACAATTGTCTTTATTCAAATAAAATCAAATATGGTTTTAATCCCATATAAATTTTATTCAACTAATTCTTTTAAGTTAATTAGATAACTTTTTAATCTACTTCATTAAATTCCCATTTATTATTTTCTCATAATTAATTAATCATTTTCATTAGGGATTTGTCTCCATTTAAATAATTTAAAAATGGTTTGAGTCCCATATGATTTTATTTGAATATTCCTTATCCCTTATTTTATTTGAATTATCTTTATTCTATTTGCTCATGGATTTAACTCAAGATTTAAATTATCTTCCAAATATTTTTTCTTGGGATTTATTATTTTAGGCAAATTTGTCTTTATTTAAATAAAATTGGATATTGTTCAATCCTTATGATTTTATTTAAATAATATTTTATTCCTTTTATTATTCATAATATTTCATTTCATTTGTTTGGCCAAGATTTAATTTGGATTTTAAATATTCCTTATTTCATTATTTCTTTCTTTATCTTATAAAATCCATATCTTTTATTTATAGATCCAAAATTGGTGATTCAATTTGTAGAATTTTATTTAATACTTGTTTATCCTTTTAAATCTCTTAGGATTATTTTGCTCACACTTTCGTATGGATTTTATATAGGAGCTTTTATTTAGCTTTGGAAATGTAATTTCCTTATCTTATTAAATTCATAAGATTTTATCTATGGCTCCAAATTAAGTGAAACCAATTTCGATGGTTTTATAATATTTTTATTTATCATTTTATCTTATTATAAATGTTTGTTGACAAATTTTTATATGGATCAAATCCATAGTCTTAGAGAGATCTTGGAAATGATTTTCTTCCATTAGGGTTTTAGAGTTTTGGTTTAACTTTTCCAAGTGTTTAAATTTTCAAGGTACGTTTATTGATGAATGCATTTCACTTGATTTGAATTTTGTTGGATTCCTTTTTATTCAAATTTTATTCAGGAAGGGTTTTGATGTTTCCATTTGGAATCAAAAAGTTTCTTTTCACCCTAAATTTCAACAATTATTTATTTTGTTTATTTATTTTTCACATTTCAAAATTTGGAAAATGTTGGGATGTGACACACACGAACCAAATCCACTACATCAAGTTTGATCATCAAGAGACATAATGTAGTTTCAAAGGCGAACAATCAACATGTTCATCATATCTACTATATGATTCATGATTTTACCTTTCGGTATTCCGTGTTCCGAGACCATGTATGTACATGCTAGGCTTGTCAAGATTTAACCTTAGTTTCCGCATGACCAAATATGGCTTGCTCCCATTGTATACAGTCGCAGAATCTAACACCCTATCATCATGTGGTGCTTCAAAACAACGAGTCTTGGCAACGGTGCTTACTAAGGACGAACACTTTATAACTTGATATTTTATGAGATGGATCATCTTATAATGCTACCGTCGCGATCTAAGCAATACAAGATGCATAAAAGGATTAACATCACATGCAATTCAAAATATGTGATATGATATGGCCTTTCTTCTTGTGCTTTCGATCTCCATCTTCAAGCACGAACATGATCTCCATCATCACCGGCATGGCGTCAAGGTCAATGGCACCGCTCCATGGTTGTCGTCCACCAGCATCAACTATTACAACTACTTTGAAAAATAGACATGCAGGTCTTAACGAAATTAAAAAACAACCATAAGGCTCCTGTCGGTTGCCGAATTACAATAAGGATCATTGCATAAATCAAATATAATCACAATCATGGTCATACCACATCATAGCACACCCCTGCAAAACAAAGTTAGACGCCTCTAATTTTCTTTGCATGTTTTATGTGGTTTGGGGCTTTTAATAAATACCATTCTAACTTACGAACAAGAACCACAACGTTGATACTAGTGTTGTCAATCACCCATTGTAAACTGAATCTTCACTATGTTGGGAGAAACAGGCACCCGCAACGCCACTTATGTAATACAAGTTGCATGTAGAGCGTGGAGCAAGTCTCTTGAAAGATGGTATGTAAGGTTAGCCCGGGCCGCTTCATCCCACTATCCTGCAAGATGCAAAGTACACAAGAAGCAATCGACCACAAAAGCATCAACACCCATAATGACCATTGTGTTCTACTCGTGCAACAGATCTACATATAGACACGGCTCGGATACCAAAGCGGTTAACGAGAGCAGATTCTCATGGGTGATGTAGTCGTTCACTTGCCGATCTCAAGATCGCGTAGACGATCCTTCCGGCGCCGCGTTCCGGCAGCGCTCCCACAGTCGATCACACGTTCTATACTCGATGAAGACCTTCCTCTCCCTTGTTCCAGCAGGCAGTGGAGGTTGTAGCTCTCTCCTTGTGATTCCGGCAGCATGACGGCGTGGTGTCGGAAGTAGAGGGGAGATCCCGCAGGGCTTCACCTAAGACGGAGCGAGTATGGTGGAGTATAAGAGAGGCCTTGGCGATCTAGGGTTTAGAGGGCGCCAAGGGGGGTGGTGTGGCCGGCGGCAAGGGGCTAGGGTTTTCCCCAAGTCGCCAACTTGGAGGAGCTCCTGACGGCGGCTACCAGAGGTGGTAGGCGCCAAATCTATGGTTTGTTTTGAGGGGTAGGGGGCTCCCTGTCCCTCCTTTTATAGGTGGGGAGGTGCCAAGGGGGAGGGAATCCTCCCCCCAACACCACTTCATGTGGCCGCGGCAAGGATAGGGAGAATTACTCCCTTAGGTAGGAATCCTTCCCTCCCTCCACTTGAAAACCATTGTCCCAGTTTGACGTTTTCAAACTGGATTTTTGCCTTTCAAACTAGAGTTTGATTTTTCTCTTCCAAGTGTCCAGCCAAGTGACCTAGGACATGATGCAAACATTCCACTTTGTCATGACACATCCATGTAACCTTCCCCTTCTGGTTCGGTGAACCTTCTAGACCCTTCTACAACATTTCGGTGAAAACACCGGAATCATTCTTGAACTCCGGAATTGGACTTTCCTTATATGAATCTTATTCTCCGGACCATTTTGGATCTCCTCATGATATCCCGGATCCCATCCAAGACTCCGAACAACATTTGGTCTCTTTACTCACTTTCCATATCTACTAAAAAACATCGAATTCTTAAGTGTGTCTCCCTACGGTTCGTGAATCATGTAGACATGACCGAGACTCTTCTCCAATCAATAACCAATAGAGGAATATGAAAATTCATATGGCTCCCACATATTTCAACGATTAATTTGTGATCGAACAAACCATTTACATACGATACCAATTTCCCTTTGTCTCGTGATACTTTACTTATCCGAGGTTTGATCGTCGGTATCTCTGCATACCTAGTTCAATCTCGCTACCGATAAGTACCCTTTACTTGTTCCTGTGATATGTGATCCCTTGTGAGCCAGTCACATGCTTGCAAGCTAATCGGATGACATTCCACCGAGAGTGCCCAGAGTATATCTATACGTCATATGGATGGACAAATCCCACTCTTGATCCATGTGCCCCAACACATACTTTTCGAACACTCAATGCCACCTTTATAACCACCCAGTTATGAAGTAGTTATTTATGTTATGAAAGCATCCATCCGGTGATGGTGATTAACATGATCTCATGGTCGAAGGATTTAGGTTACTATGTATCTGAAAGCTTATAGCAAACAAACTATTGAAATGACTTGATCCTTATGCTATGCTTATCTATAGGAGTATGTCCATCACACCATTCTCCTAATGATATGATCTCGTTGATAATAACATCTCAATGTTGATGATCAGGAAACCATGATCATCTATTAACCAACAAGCTAGTATTACAAAGAGGCTTTACTAGGGACTCTAACAAGTTTACAAATAACACAAGTATTAATGTTTCCGGTTAATACAGTTATAGCATGAATGTAAACATTTATCATAAACACGAAGATATAATAATAACTACTTTTATTATTGCCTCTTGGGCATATCTCCGACACATAGTTGTTCACATCATAGGATTTTTTTTGTTTTCTATGCTACGAACCCTACAGTGGTATCAGAGCCGGATCGATGCGTAGATGCTTTGCATAGGTAGTACACATATGAGTATGTGGGCAATGATGATCATCTTTATTGCTTCGTTGTTATACTTTTTATATTGGTGGCATAGTGGGATGAAGCGGCCCGGACAAACTTTACATGTCCTCGCACATGAGACCTGTTCCACGCTTGATATGCAACTAGTTTTGCATAAGTGGCTAGCAGGTGTCTGTCTCTCCTACTATAGTCAATATCTAATTTACAACAAGTTTTTAATAATTTGGTTATCCTCGTCGTGGTTCCATGTTCGTAGGTAAGAACGGTTCTATCCTCGAAAGCCTTAAGCCACGTAAAACTTGCAATGGATAAATTAGAAGCGTCTAGTTTATATTGTTGATGGGATAGTGTCTTGATATGGTAATATTGTAAGTAAATGTATAGTTGATACTCCTACAACACACCTAACGTGTAAGTTCCATAGACCTTGGCCTTACACACAAAGGAATGATAAAGATCATACCACGATGCACTTGATGGTGATCAAGTGCAAGAACCATATCATTTCACTTTTCACATATGATGTTTGTTGCATCTTATATTGCTTGTTTAACGTTTTATTAGCATAATAAGATGATCCCTCATTTAGATATCAAAATAAAAATGTGTTCTCCCTTAATTATGCATCGATTATGTTTTGTCGCTTCTTGACATCACGTGATGATCGGGTGTTCTTGAATCCACAATCATATTTCGGGTGTAAGACAGTTTTTGTCATGGTGGTGGCACGACAGATGCCATGGGTAGGCTTAAGTTGGGGGCCAAATGGGTGCTTGTGGTCACCGGGGAGGGAGTGCACGGTCGATCCATGCACGAAGAACAAGAAGAACTCTCCACACTTGACAATTTGATTGATACCCCAAAGATTACAAGTGCTCATCGAGCTGTATTGGCTAGAGTACGCAGTACCAGTTCTCTACTTGGTCCAACCTCCCCTACTACTGTTATGCCCTCCCTTATATAGGCAGTGCTAGCTAATACCCCTTTGGGTTCTAGGGTTTACTGTTTGGATCTTGGTCCCTACAATATGTGTCGGGTTATGGGCTTGCCTTAAGCCCATAGGCCCGGTCCATAAAGCTTGACAGCTAATGGTCTTCTGGTATGCTGCTTCTAGTTCTTTTTAGCATCACGCTGTTACTTTGTACGTCGGCGCTTGCTTTGGGCGTCACCCGGCTCCTTTTGTGTCACCCAGCGTCGCCCTTCTATTTTGACCATGCTTTACCATGGTCCTTCCCGAACCTTACTCGGAAAGGTGCCATGTGTCCTTCTTGACTCGACCCTTCCTCGGTTGACTCGGCTCATTGGTACCTGCAAGGGTTACAACTTTGTCCTATACGGGCCGAGATAGGTTGTATCTCGGCTTTCATGATTATCTTACCTGGCCGTTCTTACCCGACCTAGTTCATTTTTTACTCGGATCCAACCCAGCTGCGCTATGTTTCCCCTCTCGTGACCCTACCGGGGGTTATCCCCCCGACATTAGTCCCCGAAGCTGGTGAGGTCTAGTAGTTCAAGCTGTTAGGCGTCTCTAGGTTCCTTTTGTGTGAATGGAACTTAGTTTTTGTCTTTATCCATTGCAATTTCGCACTTTGCCGGGTTAGTCTGACAATTTCGGGTCAATTCTTTGACTTCTAAGCTCATTCTCGCCTCGAGCTAAGTTACTTTGGCCAATTCCGGGTCATTTTCGGCACACTTCAGTCACTGACAACTAGTAATCATGATTACTTGTCTCAATTTTCGTTCCAAGTTCTGGCGTCACGATGGCATTGTGATTATTCCGTGATTGTGGTCCCATCGGTCTGCTCCTCTTGTCCTTCCAGCCGTGACGTGGCACCGAATTTTTCGTGTATCTTTGGCTACGTGGCGCTCGTTGACTGGCTCTCCCGGCACGGTACATGGCCACACACTGGCCGCACGGCACAGTTAGATCCCACGACGGGGGTTTTACTGCCCTTAAGTAGGGGTTGGGGGTTTCCACTTCCCCCACGCCCGTTCAGTTTCCTTAACCTTTCTTCTTCATCGCGCCTGCAAGATTGAACTGCCTCCTTTGCGGTTCCTTCTCCCTCTTTCTCCTGTGCTGCGATTGCCCCTGTCCTCCTTCGATTCCAGCACGGGTCCTCGTTGTTCCAAGCCTCTCCTTACCGAGGAGGAGACAGACTCCGACGACCTCATGGATTCTCGCGACGGTGCTGATGGTGCTGAGGAGCAGGAGATTCTTGCTGGCGAGCGCGGCGGCTGGGAAGGCTCGGAGGTCTCCATCGAGGAAGTGGAGTGGCTCCGCTCCACCAGACGCATTCCGCTGCAAGTGATTGCCGCCTCCCTTCCGGTGAGATCTCTCCCAAACCTCAAGATGGCGAGCGGGTAGTTTTCCTTTCCCACTTTGAACGTGGTTTTGCTCTTCCTGTGAGCACTTTCTTTTCCTCGTTTCTTTCTACCTTTCATCTGCAAACCCACCATTTTCCCTTAATGCCACGATTGGCTCTCTCTTGTTTCATCTCTGCCTGCGAGGCCTGTCTTGGAATTTGGCCCACAGTTCCTTTGTGGGCCAAGTATTTTGGCTTTAAAGTTCAGGTTGTTCCCTAGCCTGGTGCTCCTCGATCTAAGAAGAGGCCGACCCGGTGTGGTGCTACTAGCATCACCCCTAGGAGAGATTCTATCTTTCCTCGGGTTACCGGCATTGACTCCTGCAAGAAGTGGCATAGAACCTTTTTCTATGTCAAAAACAACGGGTCCAGCGATAACATCCGGCTCCCGCCTTTCTCGTATGAGGTTCCCCACAAGAAGCACTGGCAGCTTGACCCGCGCGACCAAGACGCCGCGGTAAACGAGGCTAATGCAATCCTGGAAAGGTTGTTGTCGCTGGATGAGAACTTCCATCTCGCCGACTTCGACCTCATGTGCACCTTTGTTTCTCGCCGGGTTAGCCCCATCCAAGCGAGGAGCCACAAGATGTGCTTCATGAGTGGCTCTCACAATCCCACTCGGCACTCCACCAAGGAGCTCACCCACGACTCCATTGCCCGTCGGGTAAGCTCAATCTTCAAATTGAACTTGGCGGATGATTGGGCTTGGAGCTGCCCATCGTTCAGCCGGGTCAGGCATGTTCCCTGGGTAAGTTTTCCGAATCTCTTCTTGCCGAGTTGGCTTTAGCTCTTTTGCCACTCTTAGTTTAGTTCTTGTTTCTCATTATGTTTGTCTTTCGCAGAATCTCCTTCACCAGGTTGATGACAGTACTGTCCCTCCTGCTGGTTATCATGGGGATCGCTCTGACTCGGATGAGTTCGAGTATGACCTAGAGTGCTTCATGCCCATCCCGCACACTGCGGCTGCTTCGGCTTCGGGTAAGAGTCAATCTCGCAATCCCTTACAAGACTGGTCTGACGATGATGAGGATGATGATTGTACAATTTTGAAGGTATATGCCTTGTGAGATTAACCTTTTTGCTTATCCGAGTAAGCCCGTTATTTACTTTTGCAGCTGGCCAGGTACATGACATCCCTCCTCTCGCCGTGGGCGGAGTCGGCAAGATTCCCGTCGCTAAGACGAAGCGACGCGGAACCTCCTCCAGCACTCAGCCGGCTAAGAAGAACAATCTCAGTCTGGCAGCTCCTGCTGCCTCTACTGCTGCCAGCCTGGGTGAGACTCGTCAAGCTGCTGGGCGCCGAGTCATCTGCGACCCGGTCGTCACCGGGTAAGTTTTGCACCTTGCCTTTTCTATTCTTTTCCTTCTCATTACTGCTATTCTCTTATATATGTCTTGTTATTTTCAGTGTTGCACCTTTGACGGCGAGTCAGGATGCTTCTAGCATTGCCTCGCCGCTTAGGCCTGCACCTCCTTCAGCTGACTCGGCAACGCCGAGTCCCGTCCTGGTTGAGGCTAGCACTGTTGAGGCTCACGCTTCTCAGTGTCAGTTAGACCTGGTGGATCACTCGGCTAGCGCCCTTGTCGCTGGTCAGGAGAAACTTCCTGATCTTGGTGCTCAAAAGTCTGGCACCAAGAAACCCTCTGCCCCCAGTTCCTCTGGAATCAGCCCTCAAGCTGATGTGAATGAACAACTTCCTGATCTTGGAGCCAGCAAAACTGCTGAGCCCAGTCAGGGGGCTCCACGTCCTTCTTCAAATCTTTCTGCTCGCTCTCCAGTTCTGTTAAAAGGCCAGACCCGGCCAAAGGCTTCTGGTTCTACTCGCCCCTCTTCTGGCAAATCCACCTCTTCCAAGCAAGCAACTCTAGTTTGCGCTCCGAGTTCTGCTCCTCAGATTCGGCCTCCTACGTCAGCGACCGTGTTTGCTTCTATGGGTAAGGGGGACGAATCCGCGGCTACCGGGTCAGGTGATGGCTCCAAGGCTGTTACCCTCCATACCTCTGCCGCTGCAACCCGTGCCACTGTGGGAACCGCCCTGAAAACGGGTCGAGTTCTCACTCGGACGCTCAGTGGGCAGAGCCTTGGTTCGGCTAAGCCATACGCCGTGGCATGGAATACAGCGGGCGAGAAAGAGGTCAGCACTCGTGCCGGGAAGAAGCTGAAGCTGGGCCCCAAGGTCGTCTCCGACTTAAACCCAGCAGGCCATTACTTTGATGGCCCGCGCCGACGAAATAAACAAGGTGACATAACTTACTCTTTTGTACTCTTGAGTATTTCCTTTATACATATCACCTAGTCCCCGAGATTACAGTCGAGTAAGAAACTTACTCGGCTGTAAGCTCTTCAATAGTCACTTAGCCTTCAAATCCTTTACTCCAAGCTTGTATGTTAGAACTTTGATCCCTAGCCCTCGAGGTTACTGCCGAGTAAGGAACCTACTCGGCTGTAAGCTCTTAAGCTCTTCTTTATTCGGCAGGTCGCCTGACTCGACTCTTTATTTTTTATCTGTCTTCTTTGATTAGCTTACACATAACGAGCGCACCAAGCTGCACCAAGCTCTCGTCCTGGCGCATCGCAAGCTCGAACTTGCGTATGAGAAGCTGCAGACTGACACCTACGGCCAAGGTAATATCTTTGATTTTCCCTTTTGTATTTTTGGTGTAATTCTCCTTGGTTCATCTTTTCATTTTTCCTCTTGCTCTTGTTCCACAGCCACTGCTCAGGATACCATCAACGATCTTCACTCGCAAATCATCAATTTCCTGCCTTCTAAGCCAATAGTTGGAATTTTTTTGTTGGTACTGACAAATTTTTGTTCTCAATAAGCAGAGAAGCACCAAGCCGAACTCCAGAAGGAGCGCGATGAGGTGACTCGGCTGAAGAACTGATGGCCGAGACGGAGGAGAAGCACTTGGCCGAGGTGAAAGGGCTGAAGGAGGAGCTTGCCGAGAAGAACGAGCAGCAGGCTGCCAGCGCCGAGAAGACTAAGAGGCTACTCGATGAGGCCGAGTCATTGGTCGAGTCGACCAATATGAACCTCGACGCCCTGCAATCCAAGACCAAGACTTGGCATAGCAAGCTCGCTGCCATCAACTTCTTTCTCGGTAGTGAGTTCTTACTCTTTACGCATTGTCCAAGTCCTGCTAGATTTCTTCCATCTGCCCTTGCTATCTGCTAACTTTCTCTTTTTGCTTGCAGAAAAATTTCCTGAGGCCAACATGTTTGCCATCCGAGCCATGAAGAAAGTGAGAGCTGAGGCTGGTGCTCCTGCTGACGGCGAGGTGTCCATGGAGGAGCTGCTCGCAGTGGTGTCTGAACGGGTCAAGACCCTCAGATCTTGCGGTGTGGATTTGCTCAAGTCAGCTATCCATGCGTTTCGCATGCTCTGGCCGGATGAAGACCCACCCGAACTAATCGAGCCACTAGCCGAGAGACTGCTCCTTACTGAAGACCGGCTAGATCAATGGCGTGAGTCGGCCGGCCGGGCTGCAGCGGACAAGGCTCTCTCCTTCGTGCTTTCATGGTACGAGGACATCAACCTTGATGTTCTTGCTCGCATAAGGGGAGATGGCAAATGGTTGAACGACCTGGAGCTGATCAAAAAGCGCTAGGAGCGAGCTTATGCTATGATCGAGTACACCATGGTGCACGCTTGGTGTGAAGGCCCCAGCTTCCTCGACCTTGGCGATCCGCTCGTCGAAGTTCCTGCTGAAGAAAGTGGCGACAGCGAGGCGACCGAGTCAGATGATCCAGATGACCCGGCCGCAGATGCCCCTCACCCGGCCGATGCTCCAAGCACTCCTGGTTCCGAGAATGCTCCTCCGAGTTCTCCTGCTCCTTAGGCCAACAAATACTTGAACTTTTATTAGATCCCCGGTATGCTGGGTACAGATGTAACGTACATTGCACTTGAAGTTTGACTATGTGCCTTGTGATAGGCTTTATATATTTGCGTTATGCTTTGAGTGCGAATCACTCAAGGACAAGTCCCCGAGTTTCATTTTGCCGTGTCACCTTTCCTTGCCTTTGACCCTTGTCTACCATTTTTCGGCGTTCGACATTAGGATCTCAAAGTATGAAGGATTTAGTTAGCGGATATGAAACTTGGATAACTTGGCCGAGATTACTCGACACATAGTATAACACAACCTGCAGAGAGTTAGGCACAAACTAAAGCCGACTCGCGTTTCTCCCTTGTACTTATCCGGCGTTCGTGTTTACCCGTCTTAGATCTCTTTCTCTTGCTTGCCATGAAGTCGTGTTTTCGGACAACAGCATAGTCGAAGAGTTGATTTCTTCCGAGTAAACACTACTTGTTCCGAAATAAATTCCGGGTATCACGCCAGCCGACGTAAAATAATTGAAATGGAAAGCCTAAGGGGTAGTCCCCGAGTCAGTTTTTCAAATCATACCATTTTATTATTAGCACATAGCCGGCAAACACATCCGACATATGAGAGTTTGAGTGATATATGCACCGCTCCTCCTAAGTATAGAAGGGACGAAGAAGTGCCACATTCCATGGCCTTTTAGTTCCATCTCCTGACCTGTCCGCCTTGTTCTTTTGTGCTTCACGAGCATCTATGAGATAGTAGGAATCATTGTGCAATGCTTTGATCACAATGAATGGACCTTCCCATGGAGGTGATAATTTATACATTCCAGCTGTGCGCTGCACCAGCCATAGCACCATATCTCCTTCTCGAAAAACACGAGGTTGCACTTTTCGGCTATGGTAGCATCGAAGATTTTGTTGATATATAGAAGATCTGGAAAATGCCAGTTCCCTTGCTTCTTCGAGTAAATCTACTCCATCTTCTCGGGCCTCTTTCACCTCGGCTTCCGAGTATTGCCTTATCCTTGGCGAGTCATATTCTATGTCGGCAGGAAAAACTGCTTCAGCCCCATATACAAGAAAAAATGGCGTATAACCAGTTGATCGATTTGGAGTCGTTCTTAAGCTCCACAGTACTAAGGGTAGTTCCTCTAGCCAACAACCAGGTGATCTCTGGAGTGGTTCCATTAAGCGGGGTTTTATCCCGGACAGAACTAAGCCATTAGCCCGTTCAACTTGTCCATTTGATTCTGGATGGGCGACTGACGCTACGTTGAGTCTTATTCGGTGTTCCCCGCAGAAGCAAGCAAAAGGTCCTTCGGCAAAGTTTGTGCCATTGTCCGTGATCACACTGTGCGGGTAACCGTATCTGAGGATTATATCCCTTAGGAATGTAATAGTTGTTTTGCCGTCCAGTTTTTTGATTGGTTTCACTTCTATCCACTTAGTGAACTTATCAATCATGACCAAGATATGAGTCATGCCTCCCCTTGCTGGTTTGAATGGTCCTACCATATCTAGGCACCATACTGCAAACGGCCAAGTGATTGGTATAGTCTTCAATTCAGATGCTGGTAAATGTGACTTGGACGCATAGTGTTGACAACCACTGCATTTCCCGACTAACTCTTGCGCTTGTGCCAATGCACTTGGCCAGTAGAATCCATGTCGGAATGCCTTGGCTACCAACGCTCTTGATGACGCATGGTGCCCGCACTCTCCCTGATGGATATCCAACAAGATCTCCTGGCCTTGCTCTGAGCTGATGCAACGTTGCAGTACACTTGTCACACTTCTCTTGTAGAGTTCCTTGTTGATTACGGTGTATGCGTTTGCTCTTCTTGCCGTTTGCCTTGCCAGTGTTTCATCACTCGGCGAGGTTCCATCTTTCAAATAACTGAATATTGGTTGTGACCACGTTGGTATTAGTGGTTCTGGGTCTGCTTTAACATCAATGTCCATTGGTTCCGCCGACATATGCTCTGCCGACATAACCTGAGGAGTCCTCGAGTGTGATTCGTCTACCCCTGAGGTGAACGGATCAGTCCCCGAGTGACTCGAACCTACCCCTGAGTCGATATCCATTGGTACTGCCTCTGATTCCTGACTCGCCGGGATGACCCTGATTGATTCGGACTCTGGTGACGGCTTGATCGATGGCTTACTGAGATGCTCCAATGCTACTCCTGGTGGTATTGCTTGTCTAGATGATCCTAGCTTGGATAACACGTCTGCTGCCTCATTTTCTTCTCTAGGAATGTGATGAAATTCACAACCATCAAAATATGCCGAAATTTGATGCACGTGGAAGCGATATAATGCCATGTTTGCGTCCAGTGCGTCCCAATGTCCAGACACTTGCTGAATCACCAAACCCGAATCGCCAAAACACATGATCCTTTTGATACCAATTTCCTTGGCTACTTTAATGCCATGGACGAGTGCTTCATACTCGGCAACGTTGTTAGAAGCAGCAAAATGAATCTGCAAGACATACCTCAGTTGATCTCTCTTTGGAGATGTGAGCACTATCCCGGCGCCCAGACCCATTCTCGTCTTGGACCCGTCAAAATGCATTTTCCAGTAATTTGGATCTGGCAGTGGTGGCTCGTACTTCATCTCCATCCATTCTAGAAAGAAATATGCAACGGCTTGAGATTTTATTGCATCCCGCTTATCATATTGTAGAGTGTATGGTGCCAGTTCAATGGCCCATTTGGCTACTCGGCCGCTAGCATCTTTGCTTCCCAATATATCCGAGATAGGTGCTTCGCATATTACCCGGATTGGGTGTTCTTGAAAATAATGTTTCAGCTGCTTTGTTGCCATATATACCTCATATGTCATCTTCTGATAATGCGGGTAATTCTGTTTCGAGACAGAGAGCACTTCGCTCAAGTAATATACTGGTCTTTGGACTGATTTGCCCCCTTCTTCACGTTCAACCACTATTACTGCACTTACAACTCTGTTGGTTGCGGCGACATAGAGCAGCATTGGCTCCTTGGATAGTGGTGACGCTAATATTGGTGTCGTTGCCAACATTTTCTTTAATTCATGGAAAGCTCGACTTCTTTGTGTCCATGTGAATTTGTCTAATTTCTTCATCAGCTGATATAATGGTAGGGCTTTTTCGCCTAGCCAACTAACAAACCTGCTCAATGAAGCCAGGCATCCAGTAAAATTCTGGACATCATTGAGGGTTTTTGGCAGTTCCATTCTTTCGATGGCCCTGATCTTTGTTGGGTTAGCTTCAATTCCTCGGCTAGATACAAGGAATCTGAGTAATTTTCCAGCCGGGACACCAAATGTACATTTTTCCGGGTTAAGTTTCATCCAGAATCTTCTCAAGTTTGCGAATGTTTGACGCAAGTCCTCAATTAGAGTATGACTTTGTTTGGTTTTTATTACCACGTCATCGACGTATACTTGAACATTTTTGTCCAATTGATCTTGCAAGCATTTTTGCATGCATCTTTGATATGTTGCACCTGCATTTCTCAATCCGAATGGCATGGTGCGGTAGCAATAAGCCCCATACGGGGTGATAAAAGCTGTATTTATTTGATCATTTGGATTCAGTGGAATCTGATGGAATCCTGAATATGCATCCACAAATGACAACAAGTCACACCCAGCAGTAGAATCTATGACTTGATCGATCCGAGGCAGAGGAAATGGATCTTTTGGACACGCCTTACTGAGGTTCGTGTAATCAATATACATGCGCCATACCACTGCCACGTTCGGGTCATCTTTCTTCTTCTCGACCAGGACTGGATTTGACAACCAGTCCGGGTGCAGCACTTCCATGATGAATCCAGCAGCTAAAAGTCTTGCAATCTCGGTCGCTATTACTTTCCTCCTATCTTCGACGAAGCGGCAGAGGGGTTGCTTCACCGGCCTTGCATCTGGTCTTACATGAAGAGAGTGCTCAGCCAGCTCCCTCGGAACTCCTTGCAGATCTTGAGTGGACCATGCAAAGATGTCCCGATTCTCACAGAGGAAGCTGGTGAGCTCGCTTTCCTATTTATCTGTAAGGCCAGCCCCAATGGTTACTGTGCGCTCTGGGAAAGTTTCATCCACCTGCAGCTTGTTGGTTTCCTTGGTAGCTTGAAATGACACATTGCCATGCGGGTTGGTAAGTGCCGGCATGGACATTTGTGCTGCTTTGGCCAATGCTGCCACCTCCAACATCAGACTTTTCTCTTGTGCTATGACGAGTGACTCGGCCAGTGAAGATCCGGCTGAGGCACAAGCAATAGATCTTTTGTAATCTCCTTCAACTGTGATCACCCCACATGGGCCTGGTAGCTTCATCTTCAAGTAAGCGATGTGAGGAGTAGCCATGAAATTTTCCATAGCCGGCCTACCGATTAAGGCATGATATGAGCTGACCAAATCTACTACCTCGAACTCTATGGCTTCAGTGCGACAATTTTCTCTGTTGCCGAATAAGACGTCGACCCAGATCTTGCCAATTGGCTCACAGGACAATCCTGGCACAATCCCGTGGAAAGTGGTCTTAGTCGGCTCCAGCATGTTCATGGTAATGCCTAACTTGAGCATAGTATCCTTGTACATGATGTTGATGCTACTGCCATCATCGATTAACACCTTTGAAAATTTCACGTTGATATCTAGGACCATGAACATTGGATCCAGAACCAGAGCATATCCTCCTGGGGTTGGCATGATTTTGGGGAGATCCTTTATACTCCAAGTTATCTCTTGCTCAGACCAATGCATGTACTTGGGAATTGGCGGCATCGTGGCATTCACTTCCATCATTTGTCTTTGCTGGCTCTTCTTGTCATTTGGCTCTGTGACAAAGACAACATAGCTCTGGTGATGTTCTCTGTACTCATTCCTGGTTCCGTGGACGACATGGGAATCGTCACCTCTTGGATTGTGTACTTGGTGCACGGCTTCTCTTCTTTCTTGATTCTGATACCTCGGCTGCCTGTTTTCATATCTGTTATCTGCTCCTACTGCTTGAGCATTTCCTCCTGTAAGTGGAGGAGGGGGAGGTGGTGGAAGCTGCTTATTCGACGAGTCCACTATGTCTCCTTTCTGAAACCAAGTGCATTGCCTTGTTGAGTGATTTGCCGGCTTACTCGGACTTGGCGTGTGAAACTTACACGGCTGATCCAACATCATCTCGTAGGTGTATTTTTGTCTATCTTGATACTGTTTTCCTCTGATCTATGGCCTTTTGCCGTCATTCTTTGGCACCCATTGTTGTTGACCATTTGTCCTTTGACGCTGACTGCTTCCAGCATCTAGATGATCCTGACTCAATGCTGCAACCTGAGCCGAACCATACCTGTAATCCGGCCTCTCGTCTCTTCTCTTGCTTTTGTATTCGGATCTCTCCTGGCGCCTTTGCGACCTGGCAGTGTCATAGATCTGAGTCTCAGTCATCCCGTCTGCCGACATGAGCAGCAGCTGAGTCGGATCTCCTAACGCGTATGAGTCGGCGATTCTTATTGTCTCTGCTAGGCTTGCCAGCATATCTCTTTGTAAACTTTGCCACAGCACACTCCCATGTCTACATACTTGTGCAAACCATGCGATTGCTTGTGACTCGATTACCCCTTCACAAGAGTTATGCATCGTCCACCACCTTATGAGGAACTCCTTGTCTGTCTCTTTCGGTCTTTGCTTGCACATTGCTAGTTGCTGTGGGCGATTCGGCCTCTTGTAAGTGCTCGTGAAATTGCTCACGAAGGCATCGTGAAAATCAATCCAACTGTTGATGCTTCCGGGTGGCAAATTGTTCAACCATACCCGAGCTGGCCCTTCCAGCATCTGCGGTACGTAACATACTGCCTATCTCAAGTTTCCCTGCGCGATCTTCACAGCGGTTCCATAATCTATGAGCCAATCCTCTGGCTTTGTGCTTCCATCATATGTTTTTTGTCCCTCTGGCCAGCTGGAAATTTGGCACCGGTGGCTCCTTCATGATCCTTGGGCCAAAACATGGTGGACCCTGTGGACCTTGTGATTCAATTATCTCTGCCATTTTTATGCGGTCAAGATTCAGCCTGGCATCATCCGGTGAAGGTTCCTACCTCCGTATCACTCTCCCATTGCTTGATATGCATGATCCGGCAGATCATACCCGTCATTTACCATAGCCGAGTAACCATCATTATACTTATTCGCGTTCGGGTCAGCTGGCTATTGAACTGCTTTTCCCGCACTCTGTTGTCTTCTTTCCGGCTGAGCTAGTGCGTTATTCGGAGATGGATTTCCTCCTCCTACCGAGTGAGTTGCGCGCCGAGTATGAGGCGCAAAATTTTGCCCTCCGTTGTCATTTCTCTGTCCAATTTTTTCCTGGTTTTCATTTTCTCGGGGATTGTTTCTTTTTTCCCCTTGCGCATGAGCCGGGTTTTGTTGAACTACCGCCGGATCATAGGCGACCATCTGCTTGTTTCTTCCAGAATCCACACTTTTTTCTTTTCTCGGCCTGGGTGCCGCTCCGGGTGAGGATGCCGTGTGCCCAGCCAATCTTGCCGGAACAGGAGTTGCCGAGTGAACTAGCTGTGATCTCCCTGCTATACCCGGATTTGCTCTGTAATAAGCCTCATTCAGCATGCTGGCTTCTTGTACTAACTCATTGACTCGTTCTTGCTTCCTTTTCTTCGCTTCCCCCTCCAAGTGGGGTAATTCTGCCATTGCTGCTTCTGCCGCTCGCAGATTAGCTGCTGCTGTGTTGTACGTTGGGCGCATGGCCGTCTCATTGCTATTCTCTGGTGTTATCTTTGATGTCGCATCTGCCAGCTCTTCGTTGAGGTTCCTTCCTCTCAATCTCGTTGAATCAAGCCGGGTCTTCGCACCCTTGACTCGATTTGCCGAGTTAAGTTCTCGGATAGTGATATCCACATCCTGCTGTAATTGTGCTAGCTCCTTTGCTTTCTTCAGGACTTTTATCCTGGCTTCTTCCAATTCGGCTTTCACACGCGAAGGGTCAGTTGCTTGTGCCACTGGCTCTGCCAACTTGTCTATCGCTTCCTGTAGCTCTTTTGCTCCTAGCTATGTTCTGTGGTTTCTCCAGCGACGCCTTTGCTGTTCTTGCAGCCCATGGCGTTTCCTCATGATTTCCTCCTTCTGTGTTTTCATTTACCACTGGAACTACTGGGGGAGCTACGGGGTTTGGGGCAGTCATCATTACCTCCATGGAGACGAGTTGGAGAGGTTTCCAGCGACGGTGCCGTTGGGGATCGGCGCCAAGACGGCGTGCTCAGATATCTGGCGCTCCACGCGCCGGCGTAGACCTGGTGCTCGCCGAATTTGATGAAGCGACCGCCCCTAGGGAACGGCTTGGTCCCGAAGCAGCCCGCGTTGTCGCTGACGAAGTTGAGCGCTCCAAACCTCTGGATGAGGCCGGAGTAGACGTGCTCGCCGGTTCTTGGCAATGATGTTGCCCGTCCGGATGAAGACTCCATCAAGCACCTGCTTCTGCCCCACGGTGGGCGCCAACTGTCGTGGTGGTGGCACGGCAGATGCCATGGGTAGGCTTAAGTTGGGGGCCGAATGGGTGCTTGTGGTCACCGGGGAGGGAGTGCACGGTTGATCCATGCACGAAGAACAAGAAGAACTCTCCACACTTGACAATTTGATTGATACCCCAAAGATTACAAGTGCTCCTCGAGTTGTATTGGCTAGAGTACGCAGTACCAGTTCTCTACTTGGTCCAACCTCCCCTACTACTGCTATGCCCTCCCTTATATAGGCAGTGCTAGCTAATACCCCTTTGGGTTCTAGGGTTTACTGTTTGGATCTTGGTCCCTACAATATGGGCCGGGTTATGGGCTTGCCTTAAGCCCATAGGCCCGGTCCATAAATCTTGACAGCTAACGGTCTTCTGGTACACTACTTCTGGTTCTTTTTGGCGTCACGCTGTTACTTTGTATGTCAGCGCTTGCTTTGGGCGTCACCCGGCTCCTTTTGTGTCACCCGGCGTCGCCCTTCTCTTTTGACCACGCTTTACCATGGTCCTTCTCGAACCTTACTCAGAAAGGTGCCACGTGTCCTTCTTGACTCGGCCCTTCCTCGGTTGACTCGGCTCGTTGGTACCTGCAAGGGTTACAACTTTGTCCTATACGGGCCGAGATAGTTTGTATCTCGGCTTTCATGCTTATCTTACCTGGCCTGGTTCATTTTTTACTCGGAGCCAACCCAGCTGCGCTATGTTTCCCCTCTCGTGACCCTACAGGGGGTTATCCCCCCGACAGTTTTACACACGCTAAATACTAAGGTTCTTACTTGGCGAGCCTAGCATGTACATACATGGCCTCGGAACACGGACCTAAAGGTTAAGCATGAGTCTGTTGATATGATGCCCATATGGATGCTCGCCTTTGAAGCTACACAAACTCACGTGATGATCGGACTTGGTGTAGTGGATTTGGTTCATTGATACGTCGGAAATGTATCTATAATTTTTGATGCTTCATGCTTGTTTAGTATCTACTTTGCTTTGCTTTGTCTACATTTGAGGTGTTTTTATATGTTTTCTGGTACTAACCTATTAACAAGATGCCACAGTTCCAGTTGCCTTTTTTCTTCTGTTTTTGGTTCCACAAAGGCAGGAAATCAATATTCTCGGAATTGGACGGGACAAAAGCCAAAGTTATTATTTTTCCTGGAGCAACATGGAACCACAAAGCAGAGTTGGAGGAGGATACCAGGGTGGACGCACCCCCCCCAGGCGCGGGCCAGCCCTAGTGGCGTCTACAGGGGGTGTGGGCATCCTGGACCTCCACCGACCTTGCCTCCTGCGCCTATAAGAAGCCCCCAAGGAGAAACCCTAAATAATCTAGAAGAAATCCATGAAAACCTCTATACCACCGACGCCACCGAAGGGGAGATTCGGGGGATAGAAAGTCTCTGTTCCGGCACCCTGCCGGGACGGGGAAGAGCCCCCGGAGCCATCTGCATCGATCTCTATCGCCATCTCCATCGCCGTTGCTGATTCCCATGATGAGGAGGGAGTAGTTCTCCTTCGAGGCTAAGGGATCTACCGGTAGCTATGTGTTCATCTCTCTCTCTCTATGCATGATCTTGTTGTGGTCATGAGCTTTGTAATCAAGTAGATCTACCTTGCTACTCAAGTGCTTTAATAGATCTCCGGCTCTCCCCATGTGTGTGAAAGTGACAGTATGCACGCCATGGTGGCACTTAGGCTAGAATCTACATAAATACTCATCGTGCTTTAATAGATCTATGTTTTTCCCCACGTGTGTGAAAGTGACAGCGTGCACACCGTGTGTGGCACTTAAGCTAGGTTACATATATATTTATTATGAGTATATTTTGAGTTGGATGTCTTTATGAAATTGTGGTGTTTGTTGGAACCATCTAGCGCTCAAGGCGACAGTGTGGGGTTATATAGATTGGGGAATGCGGAATTTGAGGTGTGCTATTATAGCCGTACCATGGATTAAAGTGTCCAACCGGAGAGTAGTTAAGATTAGTATCATTAAGAGAAGATACTTATATGAGAGAGTGTTCACTAGTGAAAGTATGATCCCTAGGCCTTGTTTATAAACATTGAAACACCGTTTGCTACTAATTTTGTTGCATGTTTGCTTGCTTTAGTCTTTACCTCACTCAAACACGTTACCCCACGTCAACAACAAGTCAGAAGCTCTTTTCTGGCACCGTTACCACTTGTATTTCATTATCTCTTCGCCGAACTAGTGCACCTATACACCTGAAAAGTGTATTGGGTGTGTTGGGGACACAAGAGACTTCTTGTATCTTGATTGCAGGGTTGCTTGAGAGGGATACTTTTGACCACTTCCTCCCTGAGTTCGATAAACCTTGGGTGATCTACTTAAGGGAAACTTGCTGCTGTTCTACAAACCTCTGCACTTGGAGGCCCAACAACTGTCTACAAGAATAGAAGTGTGTAGACATCAAGCTATTTTCTGGCGCCGTTGCTGGGGAGAAAAGGTAAAAGGAATTCACACGTTAGCCACCAGCAATGAAAGCTATTTTAAAGCGCCGATTCTTGAGGAGGAGTAAAGGTACTCACATCCTCCGGTGTGAGTGCTCGAAGTTATTTCCTTTAGATTCTGCAATTTTGTCTTTTTGTTTCTTGTTTTCACTAGTTAGGCTTAATGGAAAACAACAACAAAATTAGAGAGCTTTATAGTGTTTATCTTGAGTTAGGACATGAAGTGTTTGAAGAGAAAATTAGAAAACCTATGGAACTTTATTTGCATGCTAATAGCAATGTTATTAGTATGAATTCTTTGGACAGGAAGCTAGTTTTTATGAAAATGATCTTTTTAGTCCCCCATCTTTGGAAGATAGCTATTCTATTGCTTATGATGATACCAAACCTCCAATATATGATGATTACAATGATGAGTATGATATTTTCAGTCCACCTACTATTGAGGATGAAATTAATTGTGATTAAAATATGCATCCTATATTTGATGATATATGGTGATGAGAATAATAATGATAGCTATTTTGTTAAATTTGCTCCCACTACAATTAATAAGAATGACCATCCTTATGTGGAGAGTAATAATTATTTTATGCATGTGCTCATGATAAGAATGTTTTATGTGAAATTTATATTGTTAATTTTATTCATGTTGCTACTGAAAGTTATTATGAGAGAGGGAAACATGGTTTTACGCATCTCAATAATATTAAGTTTCCCCTCTTTATGTTGAAAGTTTTGAAGTTGCACTTGTTTTGCTTTCCTATGCTTGTTGCTTTGTGCTTTCATGACTTATTTCTTTACAAGATCCTATGCATAGGAAGTGGGTTAGACTTAAATGTGTTTTGAATTTGCTTCTTGATGCTCTCTTTTACTTCAATTCATATTTCTTATGTGAGCATCTTCTCAAACTATCAAGCCTAACTTAAAGGCGTTAAAGAAAAGTACTTGTTGGGAGATAACCCAAGAGTTTTCTTGAGTCTTGGAAGTTATTACTTTAGTAATGACCTTTCTTATACTTTTTGTTTGCTTTTTGTGCCAAGAATGACCTCTAATGAGAGGGAAGTAAGATTTGGGGAGTTGCTGTCCCAAAACAGATTTCTGTCTTCCACCATAAAAATTAGTGAGGAATCTATGTATGTTGGATTGAGTTCAAAACTTGCGAATAAATCCCCAGTATGTTATCTAACTTTCGTTAGATCAACACTTTTTTATTTGAGCAACAGAAGGTCTTCGAAAAAATCAGTTTCTACCTGCTGGTCTGTTTTGACAGATTTCTGTCATTATTTGCATTTGCTTGTTATTGATTCCTTTTTGGGTTCTTTTTGGGGAATTGAGCTTTTTGAGGAAATTGCTACAGTAGATTGTGTCTTTAGTGAAAGTTTTTCTGTTTCAAAACCAAAACCCAAGGGTCTATTATCTTTTTAATACACTAATGTTGCTAATGAAGATTGTGTCAAGTTTTGTATGGAGGAAAAATTTCAGGTGTAGAGAAAGAATGATGTAATGAGATGAAGAATGTACAAAATCTCAATCTTGGGGATTCCACCCCGTGTCACCCCAAGAAATATTCAAGAGGTACAAGCGTCAAAGCTTGGGGATGCCCAAGGCATCCCCTTCTTCATCAATAAAAATCTTAGGTCTTTCTAGACACTCTATTTTTATTGTTTCATGCACAGTTGTGTTGTTCTTGGAGCGTCTTAGTTTTCGCTTTTGGTTTTCATTTGCTTAGTTTGCTTGTGTAAGTTGCTTGGATACAGCACACTTCTTTTGGAGAGAGACACACTTTGTTTTTATTGCCTAGAACACTCTAGTATTCACTCTTATTGTCTTGTGAGTGTTCTCTTTTGCTAGCATTGTGTTTAGCCTTAGTTTTCTTATGATTTCTTCTTAGAACTTTTTAGTTCTTCTTTGTGGATTTGTGAGACAAGCTCATTGATCTTTATTGATTATTATCTTTGTGAGTTGTTTCAAATAAGTTTATTGGTGTTGGAAAAGAGTAGAAAGTTTCATGCTTATAGTGGTACAAAAGGGAGCTTGTTTTGACGGTGGATTAGACTTTATCATGTCATGCTAGATGTTGTTTTGACCTTATGCTTAGTGATTATTTCTGTAGCATGAATTGTTCCAAACAATTGAGATTGCTTAATGTGCCTTGAAAGAATCATGCATTGTTTTAGCATACAAAAGCATAGTATTGTGGTATTCTCCTTTGATGCTTTATTTGGGTTGACTTGGCACATGCTCACACCATGTTATGACTATGAACCTGTCACCTTAGCCTCTATTATCATTTAGTTTTTGACTTGTGGTACCACTTTATGCTTTGATTGATAATATTTTGTCGCTCTGCATGATTATGGCCATTATTGCTCTCTTAGTTGGTCGCTCCTAGTCTTTTGATAGCCTCCACTTGTACTGAGTATGAGATCTACTCATGCATCCAACTCCTAAGAAACCAAGTTATTCCAAAGTGTCCACTATAAATTCCTATGCATGGAGGGTTACACCATTTCAAGTATATTCTTGTTTTCATCTATCTTCCAATCAAAAAGTCTCTTTGTTATGTGAAAACTTAGTGATTAAAGCTCTCATGAACTTGATGGCACACTTTATTTTTCTTGCCCTAATAAACTTGAACCATTCTGTCATATATGTTGTATATGCTTGAATTAGTAGAACCGTGCTGTCACGGGGAACGCTTTCAACGTTGCACTTGTACTTTGTACACAGTTGATATCATGCTCTTTTGTCTATGGATGTCGTCGGTGTGAAATAAAAGGGGAGCTTGTAAGTCCATGGAGTTATGTATGTGTGTTAGAAAAACGCCTGGGCCGCTAGCCTAAGCCATGCCTAATCATGGTGGTAACTTGCAGCATCACCATAATGACATCTATGAAGCTTTCTTCTTATAAAAAAAGAGACATATTAAAAAGAGGAAAGAGAGAAAAAAGCACCATTTTCCCATGGTAAATAAGAAGATTGCCGAGATGCTCATTGTCTGCTTGCCTTGTCATTTTGATTATGGGATAGCTCCTGTATCATGTGCAAGGGGTACCCCATTGGCGGTTCTCTATGATACACATGTACTTACTATGACAAGAACTTGCAAGTGACCAAAGTTGAGTAGAATGAGGAGCGGCCCTCGTATTCAAGGGACATGAGATTGCCAACTTATAACTTGTCAAGCATATACTCCATAGTTTGTTCACTTTAACCTTAATCACTTCAATATGCTTATGATAGGGGCAATGAGAGCTGAAAGATAACAAGTACCACAATTTTTGGAAGCTCTTTATGAGACTTGAAATCCCTGCTTCCCTTTATGAAGGGCCTTTCTTCCACTTTATATTGAGTCTCCACCTTCTACCTTTAGGCACCAGTTAAGAGAGCATAGTTTCCATTCTTAGTTCTATGTGCATTGTTCCAAAACTTATTGATTGATGCATATTGTTGATGTTGCTTGTTCTTGAACTATTTGTATCTAGTCGCTCTTATGAACTTTGAAGGTGTCCTATGCATCTATTTGCTACTCCATGAGGGACAAGCTGAATGCCACTATGCCATGTTTTCTATATGTGAAACAAACAAATGTTTTTCAATGCATGTTATTCATGATATTTGTTTGTAACCTTTCATGTTGCATGCATAGTTACTTTGTCTTACTGTTAGAACTCCATCTTTCATGCTCATGTTTAGAGTTCTTTGATCCCAGCTTTCAATGCTTGCAAATGGTTTGGTCTTTATTTTGATGGTGCATGTCACCTCAAAAATTATTATTTTTATCACTTACCTACTCGAGGACAAGAAGGAGTTAAGCTTGGGGATGCTTGATACGTCGGAAACGTACCTATAATTTTTGATGCTCCATGATTGTTTAGTATCTACTTTGCTTTGCTTTGTCTACACTTTGAGGTGTTTTTATATGTTTTCTAGTACTAACCTATTAACAAGATGCCATAGTGCGAGTTGCCTGTTTTCTTCTGTTTTTGGTTCCAGAAAGGAAGAAAATCAACATTCTCGGAATTGGACGGGACAAAAGCCAAAGTCATTATTTTTCCCGGAGCAACACGAAACCATGAAGCAGAGTTGGAGGAGGACACCAGTGTGGCCGCACCCCCCCAGGAGCGGGCCAGCCCTAGTGGCGCCTATAGGGTGTGTGCGCCCCCTGGACCTCCACCGACCTTGCCTCCTGCGCCTATAAGAAGCCCCCAGGGAGAAAACCCTAAATAATCTAGAAGAAATCCACGAAAACATCTGTAGGGCCGCCGCCACCGAAGGGGAGATTCGGGGAACAGAAAGTCTTTGTTCTGACACCCTGCTGGGACGAGGAAGCATCCCCGGATCCATCTCCATCGATCTCCATTGCCATCTCCATCGTCTTTGCTGATTCCCATGATGAGGAGGGAGTAGTTCTCCTTCGAGGCTAAGGTCTCTACCGGTAGCTATGTGTTCATCTCTCTCTATGCATGATCTTGTTGTGGTCATGAGCTTTGTAATCAAGTAGATCTACCTTGCTACTCAAGTGCTTTAATATATCTCCGTCTCTCCCCATGTGTGTGAAAGTGACAGTATGGATGCCATGGTGGCACTTAGGCTAGAGTCTACATAAATACTCATCGTGATTTAATAGATCTATGCTTTTCCTCATGTGTGTGAAAGTGACAGCGTGCACACCGTGTGTGGCACTTAAGCTAGGTTACATATATATTTATTATGAGTATATTTTGAGTTGGATGTCTTTATGAAATTGTGGTGTTTATTGGAACCATCTAGCGCTCAAGGCGACAGTGTGGGGTTATATAGATTGGGGAATGCGGAATTTGAGGTGTGCTATTATAGCCGTACCATGGATTAAAGTGTCCAACCGGAGAGTAGTTAAGAGTAGTATCATTAAGAGAAGATACTTATATGAGAGAGTGTTCACTAGTGAAAGTATGATCCCTAGGCCTTGTTTCTAAACATTGAAACACCGTTTGCTACTATTTTTGTTGCATGTTTGCTTGCTTTAGTCTTTACCTCACTCAAACACGTTACCCCACGTCAACAACAAGTCAGAAGCTCTTTTCTGGCACCGTTACCACTTGTATTTCACTATCTCTTCGCCGAACTAGTGCACCTATACACCTGAAAAGTGTATTGGGTGTGTTGGGGACACAGGAGACTTCTTGTATCTTGATTGCAGGGTTGCTTGAGAGGGATACCTTTGACCACTTCCTCCCTGAGTTCGATAAACCTTGGGTAATCCACTTAAGGGAAACTTGCTGCCATTCTATAAACCTCTACACTTGGAGGCCCAACAACTGTCTACAAGAATAGAAGTGCATAGACATCATTCATGTAATCACCAAAAAGACACAAGGGATGTCGTTTTTGAGTGGGAGTTCATTCACAATTTGGATTAGTTAAACTCGATCTATCATAAACTTAGTCTAAACTTTACAAATTCAGTTATAGATGGCACCACCTGTTTTTAATTACAATGTGTTCATGGAGAAAGAGAAACTTGTGACGAATGGTAGCAACTTTACTGACTAGGCCATGAATTTGAGGATTCTTCTCTATGCTGCATAAGAGCAATATGTGCTAGAAGTGCCGCTAGGCCCCCCGCCACTTGACGATGCCCCTGACGAGGAAAATAACGTCTATTTGACTCGTCAGGAGGACCACAACTTAGTTCATTGCAGCGTATTGTATGGGCTAGAGCCAAAACTTCAAAAGCGTTTCGAAAACGGCAATGCCTTTGATACAATGGGTGAGTTGAAAATGATTTTCAGCACCCATGCTGCTGTAGAGAGTTATAATGCTTCAGAAAAGTTGTTTAGCTGCATGATGGAAGAGAACAACTCCGTTAGTGAGCACGTACTCAAAATGTCTGGGTACGCCGATAAGCTTGTGTCCTTGGGAATATTGATTCCCATTGACTTAGGCATACATCGTGTTCTCCAATCTCTGCCACCTAGCTACAAGAGCTTTGTGATGAACTATAACATGCAGGGCATGAAGAAGTCTCTCCCTGAGCTTCTGTCAATGCTTAATACTGTAGAGGTGGAGATCAAGAAAGAACATCAAGTGTTGATGATCAATAAAACCACCGGTTTCAAGAAAGACAATAAGGTTAAACATAAGGGAAAGAAGGGCAGAAAATCGGTTGTCGCACCTGAAAAGAAATCCCAAGTTGGCCCTAAGTGTGGCATCCCGCAAAACCACTACTAGAAAATCGCGTTGTTTTTGTGTATTGCATCATCATGACCGCATGCTCATGTCATCATGCCACATTGCAATTGAGCATCGTCGTCATCTTGCATTTTGCTTGCATAAAACTATTTGCGGAAAAACCCGTTCTTGTTTTCTAGACGCCCCGTCTTTAATTCAAAACCCAAAACCCGGTCTCCGGATTATTTTGTTTGTCTGCTATTGGTTTGCAAAAGCTCGGTTTTAATTAAACAAAATATTTAATTATTTTAGTAGGGGCAGCCGAACGGGCCGATTCGACCCAGTCGACCACCCCCAGAATAAAATCGGTCCACCCAAACTCTAAATCCTATTCCCACCTAGTCCTAATCTACCCACCAATCACAGCTCGCCACCTCACCCCTGGACCCAATCCCTACCCACCTTGCCACCTCACCAATCCTCTCTCCCTCCCCTCTCTCTCTCTCACCCAGCTCCCACCTACCCCCTCTCCCTTACAGCCTGGCCCCACCCCAACCCGCTGTCACCTCACCTCCTCTCCCTGTCCCCGGACCCCACCGCCCATGGGTCCCACCCGCGCGGCCCCCACGCACCCGACTCCCTCTCTCTCCCCTGGTCAACCCTCTCCCCAACCCCACTCACTCACGCGCTGCAGCCCCCTCTCCCTGCCCCGCGGCCCCACCCCTGGCCCCACCTACCTCTTCCCCCACCCCGCCCGCGTCTCTCTCTCCAGCCGGTCCCACCCCCAACCCCCGCGGCCCCGTCCCCCACCTCGCGCTCGCCTCCCCTGTTCCTCTTCCTCCTCCCGCGCGGCCTCCCCTCTGCGCCTCCGCCTTGCCTCCTCCGCCGCGAGTCCGGCCCCGCCGCTCGACCGGGACCTCCTCCGCCCGCGCCTTGGCCCCGCTTCCTCCGCGCCAAGCTCCGCCTCCCGTCCTTCCACCGCCGCCGCGGCCTTCTCTCCGGCCGGCCTCCTGCCTCCGCCACGCCGCCTTGTTCTTCCTATCCTGCCTCGCTGCCCTGCCTCGGCGCCGCCTGGCCAAGCGTCCTCCGTCGACCGCCTCAGACGATCGCCACGGCGCCCTCTCCGGCGCCCCTTTTCGGCGCCCTCCTCCGGCAGAACCACCACCAGGAGGCCGCGGCCTCCTCCCGAGCCCCTCGTGCTCCTGCCCTCCTCGGGACGCCATCTCCGGCGTCCCCTCCTCCTCGAGCCTGCCTACCGCCAGTGCTCCTCTCCGCCCCTGGCTCCGTCCCTGGCGCCGCCTTGCCGGGGCTCCTCCGTCGGGCCCTCTTCCGGCTGTCCCTGCGTCCCCGGCTGCGTCCGGCCGCCGCTCGTGCTCGTCGCCTTCCCGCTGCAACCCGACCACAAGGTGCTCGAGCCAAATCCCGTGCGAGACGCGGTCCACTTGCTGGAGATTGTCTAGTATGGGTGGCATAAGTGGGTCCAGAGATACTAGTGTCGGAAGCAACGATAACCTCGACCCGAGGATCTAGCGGCATGAAACCAAGTTCGGCATTGACACCCGGGAACTCCGACAAGGACGCCAAGGTCTTCCTCATGGAATGCATGATCGCCTTCACGGACCTGAAGACCGATCCCGGCGATGCCCCTCCCAAGATCTTCGTCACGGAACTTCGAGTACTGTTCGCAGGCTCAAAGGACCCCGGTCCCGGACCCGAAGACGCATCGACGCCAAACCAAGTACATCGTCGACAACCGAAGCCGGAACACCATGATCTCCAACCCGCAGCACCGAGTGCACCGACATGAACTAAAACCGCTACCGACACGCCAAGTTCGCGAGACCACATGCCGTGGGCCTTCGACACGGAGCACCGAGGATGCCTTCATGGGACGCCAAGACACCCGTCGAACCCCGAAAACCATCGGTCAAGTTCACCACCGACAAAAGACGGACGACAAGTTCTACTTCACGGGCACCGAGCGCCAAGATCGCCTCACGGACGCCATGATCTCCTTCGCAGATCCAAAGACCCTAAACCCCGGAGTCCGAACCTCGTTCCCCTTAACCCTGAGACCAACCCCGAACCCTCGGCGAACACCAAGATCGTCGAACCCTAATGTGTGACCCTTATCCGAGAACCCCATTTTATAAATTGTCAACTATATAAACTTGTTGCATATTGAATTGTCATACTCGCATGCATATTGTCATGTGGTTGGGGGCACTGTGCCGATTCACCTTATAATTAAATATGGGGCCCATATGCGGGCAAATCTAGCCTTACATTGGCCTCATTTAAATTTGTGTAGCGAACCGGTGCCATCTTTTGTCTTGATAATGCAACATTTAATTTGCGGGGTAGATAAATAACATGAACCATCTCATTAATTGTCGGGACCCCGGTTCCGTTAATCTTGCCTAATTGCATTGCACCTTTGCCATGTCATACATCATACACGCATCATACCGATCTTCTGCCGTTGTATTAAATAGTGCATCCGGTGTTTATTCTAGCGTTTTGCTTCTTCGCGGATAAGGCCGATGAGTTGATGCGAGTGTCGACCCGATCTTCGGATGAACCTTCGGCAATGTTTTTCAGGCGAGCATTCTCCCCCTTTCTACCTATCTTACTTTTATAGCATTTATTCCCTCCTGTTGGTCTATTGCTATCTGTGTTGAGATGCTCTAGTTTTCGTACCCGTGATATCCCGTGCAGCCTTATATTGCCTTGGACACATCCTATTACCTGTTGTTTGGTAGATAGTTGGACTTGCTTGTCGTAGTCGCTTGCTCAAGTGCTGTTGCGTGTCGTCCAGTACCACAGTTGTTGGAGTATTGCTGCATGTTCAATGTTGGAGATGATCGTGGCTTTAATTATTGTTCACTTTAATTACTATTTAACAACTAAAATTGAAGTAAGTAAGCAGAGGCACAGGTGGGCAATAGATGTTATTTGGTTGTTAACCGTCCACTTGTGTCCCGTAGGACCCCGAGTACTTGATACCTGTTCCTTGAATATTCGCGCTATCCACATCCGGGAGGATTATGGGACCCCCCTGAGCCAGAGCTTGATTCAGTCTTATTTCTTGGGGCCACAAACTAGTTTGAGGTTTTATTTACTATCCTGTACTTATGCCATGCTACTGCTTTATTTACGATTGTGCGAGGAGCACCTGTACTGTTTAGGATCGTGGCACGATTCCGCGGTATCGACAAGCCCACCACACTTTCGGTTCCCGATCGCTGATCGTCCCCACAACCTTGAGTCCGTCTCGAGCTGGCGGCCGTTCTATGGTTCACTTTAAGGTGGCCTCAAACATTTGAATCTTGTGATTGCTTTGTCGTGAAGGCCTCGTTGGGTTTTGATTTGGTTTTTCCGAGGTTGATCGAGTGTGTGTTGCTATTTGTGCACCCGGCCGGTAAAACTTTTCGAAAGCCGTGTCCATGTTATGGACGACTTGGAGCATGATCTCGATCATAGACAACTATAACTAAAGTAGTGCTATAAATTTGACTTTATAATGACTAGTAATCAGCTTCACTATAATGGAATGGCTAAATAAAACGCGAACAATTGCTTGTTTGGGTTGTCGCCAGACCATTGTACCGACTAGTAAATATTGCAACTACAACGAATGGCTAAATAAAAGTACCAACAACTGGGTTTTGGGGTTATCTCATGCTAATTGTATCGACTAGTAAGTGTTGCAACTACAACGGAATGGTTAACTAAAGCATCGCTTATTTTATCAGGATGATTATCTACACCTGACTAGTAATTGCTGCAACGATAACTGAATAAATAAAACTGCCAACTGTGTGAGTTCCTCGATTGACTTCCTCGTTTGGTCTCGAGGGGGAAATACCAGGATGGGTATGTTTGGTGGTAGCATCAGGTTGGTTCCGAATAGGTCTTTCTTATCTCTAACCGATAGTCGCCAGTTGTATCGAGTCTCTATAGGTTGTTTAGTGCATGTTGCCGCTGCCGCTTCAGTCCACCATACCTGTGTAGGCGAGGACCGCCGAATTCTAGCCTCACCGTAATCGCCTCGATCGACGCCTCTCTTTTCCTTTGCCCTTTGTCGGCACCCCTTTGTTTAAGCAGGTTTTGAGATCGACGTCGTTAGCGTGGTTACCCTTCCGCTTGGCCCGGCAGGTTATGGACGCCATTGGTTATTCTTCAGGGCTCTTAGTCCCATTTGCATCTTGTCCGTAGTCGGACGCTCTCTCATTTTCAAGGTGATTTGGATCTTTGTATTGTATATCTGTATTTTTGACTCATTGAGTCGCTGTTATATATATCCTCTCTGTGGGTCCCATCGAGGATGTTGTGTAATGTTATTACTGCTTTCCACCATTCGAAAGTGCTCGGTGGGCACCTTTGAATCGCTTTCTATGGTTTGGCGGTTTTGCTAAAACTTGCATAGGGCCGATTCGAGGGTGTTACAGAGTGGTATCGAGCTCAGCTATGATACCCACAAGTCCACTTTGTAGGATAACCTAGCTAACTATCAAGTAGAGTGTCAAAACTATTTTTGAAAAATCGGTTGGATAGTTCTGATTAGGTCTGATTTTACTCCTTACCCCTCTGCTACTCTCCTCTCACCTCTGCGTGTTTTGAATCTACTCGCTTATCTTTCTTCGAGTCCAGGATTTCTCGCGGTTGGGTTTCCGTCGCACCTTCAGGGTTTCGCTTTCTCCCTTTTGTAACGGAGATGCTACGATCATCAAATCTGCAACTTGTCTGTTGTACCCTTCATCCAATCTTTTGTTCTTGAGCTCTTTATCTATATTTGTTCCTTGCTGGATATCCATGTCGTTGAAAAACATATGAGAAGGACGAGCATTGGTGAAGTTGGAGTATACCTTGAGCATGTGTTGTTCATGCCAATGGAACCATCGCGGAACCTAATCATTGTGTCTTTCATACGAATTCTATTGTATCTTCCGGTGTTTTCCGATGTGATGACCTCATCTACATCAGATCCAACACAGAGCTGGCATCATCCCTTTGTTCCGAATACCGCTTGTGAAGATCTTCATTCTAAAATCTCGAGAGTTGAGTTGCCTGATTTTCCTATTCATGTATAGAGTTGATAGTTTGGGTACGGGATGGATTGATCACCCTACCCGACTTCATCGCTCGTACACATCGAATTGGTGGATCAATGTAACTTTTCCTCTTCTAATGGAAGTTAGAGGTGGCCTTATCGTTGATACCTCTACCTTCGTCCTTTGTTTCTCCGGAGTGTTCTCGACGTTCAGGAACAACGACCCTTTGGGGTGTGTCGATTTCAAGATGGAGGATGAACCCTTGTTAGTGGTGTCGCGAGGATCTACACGGCGAGAAGACGCAGATTGCCGCCTTCTTCCGGTATGAGGCGGATCTCGAGGGCGAGATCCATTGTTAGTGGTGTCGAATTGTGGCATCCCGCAAAACCACTACTAGAAAATCGCGTTGTTTTTGTGCATTGCATCATCATGACCGCATGCTCATGTCATCATGCCACATTGCATTTGAGCATCGTCGTCATCTTGCATTTTGCTTGCATAAAACTATTTGCGGAAAAACATGTTCTTGTTTTCTAGACGCCCCGTCTTTAATTCAAAACCCAAAACCCGGTCTCCGGATTATTTTGTTTGTCTGCTATCGGTTTGCAAAAGCCCGGTTTTAATTAAACAAAATATTTAATTATTTTATTGGGGGCAGCCGAACGGGCCGATTCGACCCAGTCGACCACCCCTAGAATAAAATCGGTCCACCATACTCTAAATCCTATTCCCACCTAGTCCTAATCTACCCACCAATCACAGCTCGCCACCTCACCCCTGGACCCAATCCCTACCCACCTTGCCACCTCACCAATCCTCTCTCCTCCTCTCTCACCCAGCTCCCACCTACCCTCTCCCTACAGCCTGGCCCCACCCCAACCCGCTGTCACCTCACCTCTCCCCGTCCCTGACCCCACCGCCTGGTCCCACCTGCCCCACGCACCCGACTCCTCTCTCTCCCGGTCAACCCTCTAACCCCCCACTCACCACGCTACTGCAGCCCCTCTCCCCTCGCCCCTGCCCCACCCCCGCCACCTCCTTCCCCACCCCAAGGCCTCTCTCTCCACGGTCCCACCCCAACCCCATGGCCCCGTCCCCCCACCTCGCGCCCGCCTCCCTGTTCCTCTCCTCCTCCCTCCCTTCAAGGCTCGCCTCCTCCATGTAGTCCGCCCCGCCGACCGGACCTCCTCCGCCTCGGCCCCGCGCAAGCTCCGCCTGTCCTTCCACCGACGCTGCCTTCTCCGGCCGCCTCCTGCCGCCACGCCACGCTTGTTCTTCCTATCCATGCCGCCGTCTCGCCTGGCGCAGTCAGCGCCGCCTCGCCCTCCGTCACCGCCTCTGCATCGACCGCCTGGCGCGCCCTCTCCGCGAAGCCCCTTTTCCCGCCTCCTCCTCTCCGGCAGAACCACCACCAGGAGGCCGCGGCCTCCTCCCGAGCCCCTCGTGCTCCTGCCCTCCTCGGGACGCCATCTCCGGCGTCCCCTCCTCCTCGAGCCTGCCTACCGCCAGTGCTCCTCTCCGCCCCTGGCTCCGTCCCTGGCGCCGCTTGCCGGGCTCCTCCGTCGCCCCTCTTCCGCTGTCCTCGTCCCCTGCGTCTGCCGCCTTTTCGCCGCTTCTCACGCAACCCGACCACAAGGTGCTCGAGCCAAATCCCGTGCGAGACGCGGTCCACTTGCTGGAGATTGTCTAGTATGGGTGGCATAAGTGGATCCAGAGATACTAGTGTCGGAAGCAACGACAACCTCGACCCGAGGATCTAGCGGCATGAAACCCAGTTTGGCATTGACACCCGGGAACTCCGACAAGGACGCCAAGGTCTTCCTCATGGAATGCATGATCGCCTTCACGGACCTGAAGACCGATCCCGGCGATGCCCCTCCCAAGATCTTCGTCCCGGAACTTCGAGTACTGTTCGCAGGCTCAAAAGACCCCGGTCCCGGACCCGAAGACGCATCGACGCCAAACCAAGTACATCGTCGACAACCGAAGCCGGAACACCATGATCTCCAACCCGGAACACCGAGTGCACCGACATGAACCCGAAAACCGCGCCTCGACACGCCAAGTTCGCCGAGACCCTGTACCCGTGGGCCTTCGACACGGAGCACCGAGGATGCCTTCATGGGACGCCAAGACACCCGTCGAACCCCGAAAACCATCGGTCAAGTTCACCACCGACAAAAGACGGACGACAAGTTCTACTTCACGGGCACCGAGCGCCAAGATCGCCTCATGGACGCCATGATCTCCTTCGCAGATCCGAAGACCCTAAACCCCGGAGTCCGAACCTCGTTCCCCTGAACCCTGAGACCAACCCCGAACCCTCGGCGAACACCAAGATCGTCGAACCCTAATGTGTGACCCTTATCCGAGAACCCCATTTTATAAATTGTCAACTATATAAACTTGTTGCATATTGAATTGTCATACTCGCATGCATATTGTCATGTGGTTGGGGGCACTGTGCCGATTCACCTTATAATTAAATATGGGGCCCATATGCGGGCAAATCTAGCCTTACATTGGCCTCATTTAAATTTGTGTAGCGAACCGGTGCCATCTTTTGTCTTGATAATGCAACATTTAATTTGCGGGGTAGATAAATAACATGAACCATCTCATTAATTGTCGGGACCCCGGTTCCGTTAATCTTGCCTAATTGCATTGCACCTTTGCCATGTCATACATCATACATGCATCATACCGATCTTCTGCCGTTGTATTAAATAGTGCATCCTGTGTTTATTCTAGCGTTTTGCTTCTTCGCGGATAAGGCCAATGAGTTGATGCGAGTGTCGACCCAATCTTTGGATGAACCTTCGGCAATGTTTTTAAGGCGAGCATTCTCCCCCTTTCTACCTATCTTACTTTTATAGCATTTATTCCCTCCTGTTGGTCTATTGCTATCTGTGTTGCGATGCTCTAGTTTTCGTACCCGTGATATCCCGTGCAGCCTTATATTGCCTTGGACACATTCTATTACCTGTTGTTTGGTAGATAGTTGGACTTGCTTGTCGTAGTCGCTTGCTCAAGTGCTGTTGCGTGTCGTCCAGTACCACAGTTGTTGGAGTATTGCCGCATGTTCAATGTTGGAGATGATCGTGGATTTAATTATTGTTCACTTTAATTACTGTTTAACAACTAAAATTGAAGTAAGTAAGCAGAGGCACAGGTGGGCAATAGATGTCATTTGGTTGTTAACCGTCCACTTGTGTCCCGTAGGACCCCGAGTACTTGATACCTGTTCCTTGAATATTCGCGCTATCCACATCCGGGAGGATTATGGGACCCCCATGAGCCAAAGCTTGATTCATTCTTATTTCTTGGGGCCACAAACTAGTTTGAGGTTTTATTTACGATCATGTACTTATGCCATGCTACTGCTTTATTTACGACAGCGAGGAGCACTGTCATATTTAGGATCGGCACGATTCCATGGTATCGACAAGCCCATCCACACTTTGGTTCCCGGTCATTTACACCGTCCCACAACCTTGAGTCCGCCTCGAGCCGGCGGCTTCGCTATGGTCTACTTTAAGGGTGGCCCCTAAAACATTTCGTATCTTGTGATTGCTTTGTCGTGAAGGCCTCGTGGGTTTTGATTTGGTTTTTTCGAGGTTGATCGAGTGTGTGTTGCTTGTGCACCCGGTAAAACTTTCAAAGCCGTGTCCACGGTTATGGACGACTTGGAGCACGATTCGATCATAGACAACTATAACTAAAGTAGTGCTATAAATTTGACTTTATAATGACTAGTAATCAGCTTCACTATAATGGAATGGCTAAATAAACGCCAACAATTGCTTGTTTGGTTGTCGCCAGACCATTGTACCTGACTAGTAAATATTGCAACTACAACGGAATGGCTAAATAAAAGTACCAACAACTGCTGGGTTTTGGGGTTATCTCATGCTAATTGTATCTGACTAGTAAGTGTTGCAACTACAACGGAATGGTTAACTAAAACGGCCCACTGCTTATTTTATCAGGATGATTATCTACACCTGACTAGTAATTGCTGCAACGATATTTGAATAAATAAAACTGCCAACTGTGTGAGTTCCTCGGTTGACTTCCTCGTTTGGTCTCGAGGGGGAAATACCAGGATGGGTATGTTTGGTGGTAGCATCAGGTTGGTTCTGAATAGGTCTTTCTTATCTCTATCCGATAGTCGCCAGTTGTATCGAGTCTCTATAGGTTGTTTAGTGCATGCTGCCGCTGCCGCTTCAGTCCACCATACCTGTGTAGGCGAGGACCGCCGAATTCTAGCCTCGCTGTCTCGGCCTCGATCGACGCCTCTTTTTTCCTTTGCCCTTTGTCGGCACCCCTTTTGTTTAAGCAGGTTTTGAGATCGACGTCGTTAGCAGGGTTACCCTTCCGGCTTGGCCTGGGCAGGGTTATGGACGCCATTGGTTATTCTTCAGGGCTCTTAGTCCCATTTGCATCTTGTCCGTAGTCGGACGCTCTCTCATTTTCAAGGTGATTTGGATATTTGTATTGTATATCTGTATTTTTGACTCATTGAGTCGCTGTTATATATATCCTCTCTGTGGGTCCCATCGAGGACTGTTGTGTAATGTTATTACTTCGTTTTCCACCCGCACGAAAGTGCCTAGTGGGCACCTTTGAATCGTTTCTATGCGGGTTTGGCGGGTTTCGCTAAAACTTGCATAGGGCCGATTCTGAGGGTGTTACACTAAGTCTGATACCGAGTGCTATTATTGGAAGGGGACTGGCCATTGGAAGCCCAACTGCCCCAAGTATTTAGCAGACAAGAAGGCCGACAAGGCAAACAAACGTATATATGATATACATGTTATTGATGTGTACTTGAATAGTACTCGCAGCAGCACCTGGGTATTTAATACCGGATCGGTTGCTAATATTTGTAACTCGAATTAGGGGCCACGGAACAAGCGACCGCTAGCAAGGGGTGAGGTCAAGATGCGTGTCTACAATGGATCAAGTGTTGATGTGATCGCTGTCGAAATGATACCTCTCCACTTACTGTTGGGATTAGTTATAAACCTAAATAATTGTTATTTGGTGCCTGCACTAAGCATGAACATTATATCCGGATTGTGTTTGATGCGCAGTGGTTATTCATTTAAATCTGAAAACAATGGTTGTTCGATTTATATGAATGATATATTTTATGGTCATGCACCTGTGATAAATGGTTTTTTTCTGTTGGATCTCGATAATAGTGTTACACATATTCATAATGTTGATGCTAAAAGGATTAAACTTAATGATGATACATTCGCATATATGTGGCACTGTCGTCTAGGTCATATTGGCGTTAAACACATGAAGAAACTCCATTCATATGGACTTTTGGAATCACTTGATTTCGAATCATTTGATACATGTGAGCCATGCCTTATGGGCAAGATGACTAGAAAGTCGTTTTTCGATTCAATGGAACGGGCGACAAATTTATTGGAAATCATACATTCTGATGTATGTGGTCCAATGAGTGTGTCGGCACGAGGTGGATATCGTTATTTTGTTACTTTCACGGATGATTTGAGTAGATACAGTTATATCTACTTGATGAAACACAAGTATGAAACCTTTGTAAAGTTCAAGGAGTTTCTGAATGAAGTGGAAAATCATCATAATAGAAAGATCAAATTTCTACGGTCTGACCGTGGAGGTGAGTATCTAAGTTACGAGTTTAGCATGCATATGAAAGAGTGTGGAATAGTTTCACAACTCACACATGCCGAAACACCACAGTGAAATGGTGTGTCGGAACATCGTACTTTACTAGATATGGTTCGATCTATGATATCTCTGACTGACTTGCCACTATCATTTTAGGGTTATGCACTAGAAACTACTGCATTCACTTTAAATCGGGCACCATCTAAATTCGTTGAAAAGATACCGTATGAATTGTGGTTTGGAAACAAACCTAAGCTTTCATTTCTTAAAGTTTGGGGATGCGATGTTTATGTGAAGAAACTTCAGCCTGATAAAATCGAACCCAAAGCGGAAAAATGCATCTTCGTAGGATACCCTAAGGAAACTATTGGGTATTGTTTCTATCACATATCCGAGGGCAATGTTTTCGTTGACAAGAATGGATCCTTTCTAGATAAAGAGTTTCTCGCGAAAGGTGTGTGTAGTCGGAAGGTAGAACTCGAAGAGGTTGTTGAACCTTCTCTTCATAATATGGCAAGTAGCACAACACCGGAAGTTGTTCCGGAGTTGACTTCACCGAATGAAGAGGGAACTAATGATAAAGATCATGAAACTCCGAAAGAGAATACTACCGAACCTCGTAGGTCAAGCAGGACACGTGCAACTCCTGAACACTACAGAAATCCTATTATGAATTTCATGGTCGATGAAATAGATGACCCTGCGACGTATGAAGAAGCGATGATGAGCCTGGATTCCAACAAATGGCTAGAAGCCATGAAATCCGAGATGGAATCAATGTACAAAAACCAGGTTTGGACCTTGGTGGGCTTACCTCACGACCGAAAGGCCGTGGAGAATAAATGGATTTTCAAAAAAAAACCGATGCTGAAGGTAACGTAACAGTCTATAAAGCTCGACTTGTCACAAAGGGGTTTCTACAAATTCAAGGAGTTGACTATGATGAGACATTCTCTTCCGTAGCGATGCAAAAGTCAGTTAGGATTATGTTAGCAATTAATGCATATTTTGACTATGAGATATGCAGATGGATGTCAAAAATGCATCCTCAATGGCAACATTGAAGAAGAGTTGTATATGATACAACCAAAGGGTTTTTTTTGGGCCACGTAGAGATAAAACAAAACTTTTTCCTCTAATGTGGTGATCCCAAGATCTAGCTGAGGTAGAAGGCCACGAGGATTACCACTAGACGCAGAGTTGCGGATTACTGATGAAGCACGTCAGTTGAATGCAGCGCAGTCCTTGCAATCTTGATCCAATCAACGACCGTTGTGGTGCTAATCGTATAGGACCTCTGCTGGTATCCACACGTACAAGGAGGAGCACCGGCGGCGAACTGCTAGGTTCGATATGACGGCTGGACTGATGTGGAGCTATGGTTTCCAACGCATGGAATGACCTAACCGATCAACCCTTCTGGGTTTCTACGCCCCACTATATACAGGGAGTGAAAGTGGGCTCCACTCACTCGTGGCCCATTTACTAAAGCCCATATAATATTAGTCACCGTGAGTCCGACTCACTGACTTAGTCCAAATCCGGCTCGGCTCCAACCCAACCAGATTTCTGGTTCAGATCCAATCCTAACTTGCTCCCGCTCTTAAGTGTGTGACACCACGGGCTCATGGCTACTTGGACACGATTGAGTCGACTCAATCGATCACCGATGACGGCTCCTAGCAGAATGTGCCGACTCCCAAGTACCAAAGAGTCATGACGACTTGCCTTTCCAATGCGACTTATGTCCATGTCCGAGTCCCTTTTGCCTCACGATATACCTTTTCAGACTATAGGCGAATAATTGTCATCCCTTAAATAGTCCGACTCTCTTCTCGATCCGAGATAAGTGATTCATCCGACTAACTCTTAGTCGATCGCCTCGGTTAACACTTAACTGAGTCATGCATGGCCATGCTTTCCGAATCATATCATCTGAGAGGCCCCAGAGAATATCTCTCCAAGTGGAGGGGAAAATTCCCATCTTGGTTATTCACATCGCGCAGCTTGATTCTCAGTCTACCCGAACTCTGCCTTTATAACTGCCCAGTTATGGATCAGCATTTGACAGAACCTAAGTCGGTGATCCGCAACTCGGACTGTGCAACAACCTCAGGTCTAAGGATTACATTGATTGAGATATACAAATTACAACTTGTTCGTTGTACCTCAATATGGGTCAATCCGACTCGCTAAACTCTTTAGCCGAATCCGTGTAAGTTGGAATAGCATCTCCATGCCCAAGACAAGTGGAACCGAGTCTGCAACCGACTTTCACATTGGTCTAAGTTGTGTGTCCAACACAACCTCGATAACCAAGGATATTTATTACAAACAACATGAATGCATAGTTCCACAACTAAATCACATATTCAATGATACACATCAGATGTTTATACGAGGACAACTTAATATCTTTATGAATACAATGGGAAATATCATCATACATGATTGCCTCTAGGGCATATTCCCACAGTCTCCCACTTGCACTAGAGTCAATCTTCCGACATCACATGTCTAGGCATCTAATACCCTTAGCTCTTAGGTGTGCCTCATGCTTCGCCTATGGTAATGGCTTTGTCAACGGATCCACAATATTTGCATCCGTGTGTACCTTGCATAACTTGATATCACCCTGATCCACGAACTGGAGAATCAGGTGGTACCGCATGAGTATGTGCTTGTTCTTCTGGTGTTGTCTAGGTTCCTTGGCTTGTGAAATAGCACCATTGTTGTCACAATACACGTCTAACGGATTGGACGAGCCCTAAACCACACCAAGATCCATGAGGAAATTCCTCATCCAAACAGCTTCCTTTGCTGCCTCCGAGGAGGCAATATACTCAGCCTCTATTGTAGATGCAGATGACATGGTTATACCCAACGGGTACATGACCTTAGCATACCTGGTCGAGCCCAAGGAAGGCCCACAAGCATATACACGGCCCATGAAGACTTTCGGGTGGCCCAAGCCCATGACATCTTCGGATCCTTGGAGAGCAAGACTAGAACAGATAGACTATTCAAAGGGGCAAACCCTAAAACCTATAACCGACTCGATCTATGCCCGGGACATGCCTACCTCTATATAAAGGCTAGGAGGGCATGGCGAGGAGGGCACCTTTTCATACCACCGCATACACACCTCCACGCCAGATTGCATCTGCGCACCCCTGTATTTTTCGGTTCCGCTGTAATCAAGAGCAGACAAGCAGGAGTAGGGTTTTCCCTCCGGGGGCCTGAACCTGGGTAAACCTCGTGTCGTCGTGTTTCTTGTTTGCTAACCGTTCCAGGATCTCCAGCATCCCCATCTTCTCCAAAACCCAAGCTCATAACAATGGGCATTGACGAGATCCAACCTCGTCAATTGGCGCCATCTGTGGGAACTGGGGACGTTGATTGTGTGATTGTGACAGTCCCAACCAAAGCGATCTAAAACTCCGTGGCGATGGAGAGTCATCTCCTTTTCGGCACTTTCGACTTCACCGCCCACTCGCCAGCCACCCTGAAGGACTTCGAGCCCGTTGGCGATGGGCTCAAGATCCTGTTCGGGAGCTTCTGCTTCCAGGTCGGGCAGACCGGCACCCTCTGTCTCCTAGAGCGGGTGCCCCTGCCATCGATCAGGCCCACTTCATGGGCTCCACACCCCGTGCTACGCACATCGTCATCGACAGATGAGTCCTATGACAGCAGCTGCTGCAACTCAGATCTGTGCGATCCACCATCGGAGGAAGGGACCTACGGTTCCGGATCCGAAAGCTGCGGCAGTAGCGATCCAATCTACGAGCGCTACCAATGCGTCGCAGTCATCCAGAGCGACGTGGATCAGGAGCACAACCTGCCACCCAACCTGCAGGGTAGAAACGGCGAGAACAGGAGAAACCAGTCCCCCCACCCAACGAGGAGGACACTGATCCCAATCGGGTCATCCACCTCAGCGAGGAAGGATGGGCTCAAGCACGCGAAGCCGTGGCAGGCAACAAGATCCTGCCTGTGGGTGCCTCACGGTACCTACTGATGGCGTACCACATTCTCCTCGTCGAAGAACACAAGAAGCAGGTGAAGATGCAAGAAGTGCTTGACAAGCGCAAGCAAGCGGCCTCGGAGTCCAGTGCGCGGCGAGCTGCGCTCTCCGCCATGGGCGGCTCCATCTCACACGGCAACCACGGCAACAAGCACCGTTCTCGCATGGAGAACATGGATCCCACCGCACGTCGTGAGGTGACTCGGACCCTCAACACGTCCTTCATGGAGATGGATGCCGACGGCAACGTCATCCCGAAGACACCACAAGCTGCGATCATGGCAGCCACCACATACCTCGCGTCCCATCCACCTCCGGTGGGGGACCCGAAAAGGGCCATGCACAAGTCCGCACTAACCGGACTCGGACTCATTGGAGCTGCGCTCCACGGAGAGGCTCATGCGGAGCCAAAAAAGAAGGCTGTGGTCAGGTTCAACCTCAGTCCCACGCCTTCATCCGGCGAAGAAGAGCATGGCCTACCTCGAAGGCACAAGAGCTCGCGCCATCGCAACCGCGATTACAACGCTCAGAGCAAGCTCACCCAATGCAAAATCGACAAAGCGCGCGCCAAGCGCATCTGCTCGTCCAAATCCGAGGAGGACGATGACGAAGGAGAACTCTGTGGATCCCGATGCTTCAGCAGATCCGTCCGGCGGACACGGATGCCGCGGAACTTCAAGCTTCCTTCGGACACTCTGAAGTTGGACGGTACACAGGACCCCAAGGCGTGGCTCAGCGACCACCTGTCTTCCTCCAAGCTACACGGTGGAAACAAGAACACCGCCCTGCAATGCCTTCAGCTGCAGCTAACAGGCGCAACCCGGATCTGGCTCAGCAGCCTATCCTCAGGATCCATCCGAAGCTGGGAGGAGCTGGCATACAGTTTCATCCGAAACTTCAAAGGCACCAGCAAGAGTCCAGCCTCGATCGAGGAGCTACGAGCCTGCACCCAACGAACGGGCGAATCCATTCGCTCGTACATATTACGCTGGTCCAACACCAAGAACTCCGTGGCGCACATCTCTGAGGAGAGAGCGATCGACGCCTTCAAGGATGGCGTCAAGCGCCAGGACTTCAAGGAAGAACTTGGGCGCGTCAAGCCCAAGACACTCGACCACGTCATGGACATCGCCAACAGGTGGGTAGATGGCGAGGACTCCGTCCACCAAGTGCACTCGGAGGAGGAAAATGACTACGGCCATCGACATGAACGCCGTAGCAAGAGAAGATTGCGCGTCTATGACGATCGCGACAGACCTGACATGGTCGCGGCTGGCTACGCCAACCGCCGCAGCGACGGCAACCGCAGCAGCGGCGGAAACCGTGGAAACAACTTCCGCGATGGAGGATGCCCAGCGCAGTCATGGCAATGTCGCGGCCGTGACGATGGACCCTCAGCATACGACTAACTATCGGGTCCATGCACCATCCACTTCTACATCGACAAGCAGGATGGTAAAAAGAAGGCAAGCCACATGCTCAAGGATTGTCGCGAGTTCAAGAAACTCAGCGATAGCATGTCCCAGATGAGGCAACAAGCCCCGAACCCCGGGTACGGGAACACACGCCCACACCAGGTGACATCGCCCACGGAGCTCCTCCACCACCACCCGTGGGACCTTCGAATCATCCAATCGCACATGCGCAGAACAACGGCATAAACGGGTACCTCGTGCCAAAAGGATCACTGATGATCCAAAAGGGGCGCCCAACGAACATGGTGCAGAAGAAAATCACCCGTCAGATCAATTTGGTTGTGACCGCTCCACCCGCCATCCCTGAGTACCTCAGCGGATCGAAGTCCTGCATCATGTTCAGCCGTTCGGATCACCCCTGCCAGGTTCCTCGCCCAGGTCATGCTGCCCTGGTGCTCGAAGCGCAGATAAGAGGTTTCGACATGAGCCGCGTCTTCATGGACGGCGGCATCAATCTGATGTTCGTCGGCACCTTAGCAGCAATGCGGATCCCGCTGTGCAGCCTCGAACAATCCGATACAACGTTCCATAGCATCGTCCCAAGGAAGGGCATATTCCCCCTGGGAAAGATATGGCTCAACATCATCTTCAGCAATCCTGACAACTTCTGGTGCGAGCGACTCAAGTTTGAAGTGGTGGACTGGCCATCACAATACCACGCCATCCTCGGCGTGGTGGCATTTCAGACGATTCCGGCAAGTACCACACCACGCTGCACTGCTACTCAAGATGTCAGGACCTAAGGGCGTAATCATGGTCCACGGGAGCTTCACCCGATCGGACCACTGCGACAGGGACTTCAACAGAATCTACCAGTCATTCGGCATGCAGGAGGAGCTCATAAGGCTCTGAGAGGTGACAAACAACGGGGCACCCCCAGTTGCAAGACAGAACGCACCCGACATGTCTTTCGACTCCACCGTCAACACAAATAAGGTGCAAGTCCACCCGACGGATGCCTCCAAGACGGTGATGATCGCCAACGACCTCAGCCCCGCATAGGAAAGCTCGCTCGTCGAATTCCTCCGTGAGCGCCGGGAAATCTTCGCCTGGTGTCCTGCGGACATGCCAGGAGTTCCCAGGGAATTCGCCGAGCACGCACTTAACGTCTTTCTAGACTCCAAGCCCATCAAACATTCCATCCGACGACTCACAAAACCACGGGCTGAAGCCATCGGAGTCGAAGTCAATAGACTACTCGACGCAAACTTCATCAGGGAGACCAAGGAAAGCGAGTGGCTCGCCAACACCGTGATGGTCCCCAAAAAGGACACGGACATCCTACGGATGTGCGTGGACTTCACATCGCTGAACAAGCACTGCCCGAAGGATCACTTCCCTCTCCCTCGGATCGATCAGATCATCGATTCGACTCCAGGATGCGAAGCTCCTTCCTCGCCTACTCAAAGTTATAACCGATTCGAAAGGTCAAGATCAGGAGAAAACGGCGTTCATCACGCTTCGAGTATTCTCACAACACAATGCCCTTCGGGCTGAAGAACGCAGGCGCCACGTACCAACGGTGCATGCAAGCATGCCTGAAGGACCAGATCGGCCGCAACATCCAAGTCTATGTCGACGACATAGTAATCAAAACAAGGGAGGCCAAGACACTGATCGACGATATCCGCGAGACGTTCAACAACCTTGATCGATACAAGATCAAGCTAAATCCATAAAAGTGCGCCTTCGGCGTCCCATCTGGTCAACTGCTAGTCTACTTCATCTCCCAGTGAGGGATCGAAGCAAACCCGAAGAAAATCTGGGCCATAATGACCATGGAGAAGCCAAATAACCTCAAGGGCGTCCAGCAGATTGCTGGGCGAATCACGACGTTGAGCAGGTTCATCAGCCGCATGGGCGAAAAAGCCCTGCCTTTCTATCAGCTGCTACGCAAGGCAGACAAATTCGAGTGGATGCCCGAAGCGGACGACACATTCTAAGATCTAAAGCGGCTGCTCTCCACCTTGTCCGTCTTGGTCACGCCAAAAGAGCGCGAGCCTCTACTGCTATACATAGCAGCTACACACCAGGTGGTAAGCACCGTGCTTGTGGTCGAAAGACCCAAAGATGGCAAGACCCATGGGGTCCAACGCCCAATCTACTACCTTAGCGAGGTATTGACGCCGACAAAGCAGAGGTACCCTCACTACCAGAAACTCGCCTACGACGTATTTATGACGGCTCGTCGGTTGAGCCACTACTTCCAGGAGCATCAAGTAATGGTCATCAACGAAGCACCCCTGAACAGCATCCTGAACAACCCGGAGGCCCCAGGACGTGTGGCCCTGTGGGGCATAGAGTTGTCACCTCTAGACATCGTCTATGAGAAGCGCCACGTGATCAAGTCTCGGGTCCTTCCGAACTTCCTCGTCCACTGGATGGAACTGCAGCTGCCAGACACCCCGAACATGACACAGTCATGGACGATGCACTTTGACGGCTCCAAGCGCGAGGCCGGAGCAGGAGCCGGGGTCATACTGACCTCCCCGCAGGGCGACAAGATGAAGTACGTCCTCCGGATGAAATTTCGAGCTTCCAACAACGAGGCCGAGTATGAGGCCCTCATCCACGGCATGAGGATGGACAAGATCTCCGGTGCGACGCGCCTGGTCATCTACCCGACTCGAACCTCGTCGTCGAGCAGACAATGAACGAGTGCGACGCACACGCGGCCAACATGATTGCGTATCGCGCACTCTACAACACACTCGAAGGAGACTTCAACGGCTGCGAGCTTCGGCACGTTGGGAGAGAAATCAACAAAGAGGCCGACAGACTCGCCAACATCGGCTCCACCTGCGCACGGGTGCCACCGTGTGTGTTCCTCGAACAGATCTGCGTGCCATCCATCAAAAGGAAATTCCCAAAGGGATCACCCGAAGAAGCAGAACACTCGGGGGCTGCGCTACCCGAAGGACAGGAAGGACCAGAAAAGCTCGACACAGTGTTCGCAGTAGTCAACCTGATGCAGGTAATGGCAGTCGAAGAAACATGGACACAGCCATACCTCCGATATCTGATAGACGGGGAGCTTCCTGACAGCCCAACAGATGCCCGGCGCATATCTCGCCGGTCCAAGGCCTTCACTATCATCAATGGCGAGTTGTACAAGCGCAACATTTCGGGTGTACTCCAAAGGTGTGTCACCATCGGTGACGGCAAAACCATCCTCCAAGACATCCACGAGGGCATCTGCGGCCATCACGCGGGCAACCGCGCCCTTGTCGCCAAAGCTCTACGAGCTGGGTTCTACTGGCCAACGGCCATGAACGACGCCAAAGACATCGTTCGAAGGTGCAACGGGTGCCATAGGTTCGCAGATAAACCACACGCACCAGGATCGGAGCTCAGGCCCATACCCCTGGCCTGGCCCTTCTCCCAATGGGGCCTCGACATGATCGGCAAATTGCCCAAGTCCTCGAAAGGAGGCCACGTCTACCTCCGGGTCGCAGCCGACAAATTCACCAAGTGGATCGAGGTCATGCCCGTTACTAACCAAAAGGGCAAAACGGCCGTAAAATTCTTCGAATCCATAGTCTACAGGTTCAGCATGCCACACAGCATCATCACAGATAATGGGTCGAACTTCATCTCCAAAGAATTCCAGGACTTCTGCGAAGACCTCAGAATCAACATTACATACGCCTCTGTGGTGCACCCGCAAACAAACAAACAGGTCGAAAAGGCCAACGGCCTCGTCGGCGGTGGCATCAAGAAACGCCTAATGAGCCAACTCCAGCGACTCGCAGGAGCCTAGACACAAGAGCTACCCTCCGTCCTCTGGAGCCTACGCACGACGCCAAATAGCTCAACTGCCTACACCCCCTTCTTCATGGTGCACGGAGCCGAAGTTGTGCTGCCCGCATAGGTGCTCCACAAGGCCCCACGGGTCGTCGCCTACAGCGAAGCCGAATCAACGGCCGCACTCGAAGACGCCATCAACACACTCGACGAGGCACGTGACATAGCTGCGGCTCGATCAGCGGTCTATCAACAGAGCCTCCGCAACTATCACAGCCGTCGGCTGCGCCCAAGGTCCTTCGTCGAAGGAGACCCAGTCTTACGACTCAAGAAAGAGCGACCAAAGAAGATCGAGTCTCCCTAGGAAGGACCCTACGTCATCACTGAATTCATCCCAGGTGGCGCCTATCGCCTCAAGCACGTGGAGTCTGGAGTAGCATACTCCAACCCATGGAACGTCGCACAACTGCGACGCTTCTACCCCTAGCTACCCCCTCCTTTTACTTTCAATAAGGCTATTCAGCCAAGGCTACTCAACCGAACAATGTACCTCCTCCTTATGATATGAATAAAGCTAAGTGTCTCGCCCCAAAATTTTGTCTATTATTTGCATTTTCTTCATGTTACAACACACTCAGGGGCTCCCCTCATCTCACGACTTCGTCGACTACGGATAACGCGTGTACACCTGAGTAGCTGACCACGTCAGGCTAACGAAAAGGGCACGCATACAAATAAAGCACCACGTGCTAACAATAATCAACCTTTACAGCAAAGGGCATAACACGCCCAGTTGAATACATACAAATTTTACATCTATCTTTCTACAGGTCCTACCTATTCTGAAGAATCACCTGCGCACGATGCTCAAAGAGATCCACAAATTGTTCGGCATACTGCCTTACAGCCGCATAATGTGGACGCATGTCCCACATGCCACCATCTGGCCAAAGAGGCAGCCCAGCCGCAACAGCAGCAAGATCTACATCAGGGCGATGCAGTCGCACGAGGGAAAGCGCAGCCTTCACCACTGCAACCAACTGATGCCGCACCAGCTCCCTGACATGATGCACATCTCGAAACTTCGCCAGCAGGCCCCAGAGAGTCGATGGTGCCTCATCCAAGGGAAACATCACGCAGAATAGACGCCAAGGAAGTCTTCGCTGTCGCAGACACGTGACACTGGTGAACACGATCACCTGCACGCGCAAGGACCATAGCACGATCACGATCCATCCAGAAAAAGCTGTCGGCCTCCATGTCCTGCTGGGTCAGGCAATTGATTCGAACAGCAACACGCTCTTTTTCCTCCCTGGGAACAAGGTTAGCACCTGCAACAACTGCAAAGTAAGATGACAAGCCAACAGGCGCATCCGAAAAATGAGGAGCAGCTCGAGGAAACTCACATTGAAGTTGTTCGGCCAAACGCCGCAACTCCCCCATCAGATATTCCTCCCTGGCGGTGCCCCGCTCCGTCTTCGACTTCCAAACATCCGCGTGGCCTCGAACGCCAAGCAACTCTTTCTCAAGACTAAGGATGCGGTCACGAAGAAACACAAGCTGCGACGCATCATCCAAGGATGGTCACAGCTGCGGCGCAGACGAAGTATCAACGGGATCATCACCCGAAGGTCCCTAGAGGAAAAGAAGGAAAGGATATGAACAAATGCACAAATAAGCAAACAGCTCGGAGATTCATATACAGCAAAAGCCACTACGTGGCACAAGGAGTGTTCATATATACATTACAACAAAAGAAACGACAGCTATCCTACAACTATAGGGCCTAAGAAGCTGCATCCTGAGTAGCCTCGGAGCCGGACTGCCTGCTCTTGGCCTCTCCCTGCTGCCGCACCGCGTACTCCGCTAGTAGGTCAATCAGCTTTAGCCCATAGCGTTTACAATGGGCAGCATAGAGGGCGAAGGCTACCTCAGATCCGTCGGCAGCCGTCGACATCTGGGAGGTGACCTGATGAAGATCCAGCTCCGCTCCAGATGCCATGGCCATCGCCAGCCCCATGGACGCACCAATGCTTTTCTGCTTGCGCTTGTACCCCGCAAGCGCCTCGCCCGACAGAGCATCCGCCAGCATATCGACATCGTCGAGGGCGACGCCCTTGGGGACGAGCTCCTTGTAGAAGCGCCGGAGAACCTCCTTGGCCTTGGCAAGCGAACCGGCCACGGTACTATAGCGGTCTTCGACCGCCACAGTGGCATCATCCAGAGCACTCCCGTGCTCCAGGACACCACAGCCAAACTCGATGCCCGCGGCATCTAGATAAACGGAAGAAGCAAAGTGAAAACCAAAAGGAAGCTAGAAATACAAGGAAGCCGAAAAGGAACAGACGAAACTACTCACCCGAAATAGCCTTGGCAACAACCATCAGCTTGCCGGCTACCTCCTTCTTGCGCGAGGCCGCAGCGGTGGCGAGTTGCTCCTCGCGATCTGTGGCCTCCTGCTGCAGGCGCTCCTTGTCTATAGCCACGTCGGGTAACTCCTGCTCAAGGCGCTCCTTAGCGCCAGCGGCATCTTCAGCTTTTTTCTCCACTCGCCCGAGGCTCTTTTTGAGAGCATCAATCTCGCGGAGGGCAATGCTATTCTCGTCTGCAACAAAGAACAAGCATGAGATTCGTGAGTAAGCAAGCATCCAAAGAAGGAGAAGATTGATAAAAACACGAACCTTGAAGCCGCTGAAGGTTGGCCTCCAATGCCAGATGCTATTTCACCAGCTGGTTGGCACCTTGAACAAAAGGCTGCGAGAAGACGCAACTTGTCAGGAAAAAGGCTCGGGGGCTGCGCCCAAGAAAATGAGCAAAGCAAATCACGCATACAAAAAACGCTCAGGGGCTCCCCTCGAGACACGCACAAATAAAGAGAGAGACATGATCAGCAGATCATCCGAACAATGCTCGGGGGCTCCCCCCACGACAAAAACGAAAGTACTTACATGATCAGACGGCGACTCCGAAGGTCCGGCTGTAGTCTTCTGGGAGACAACCACCCGAGCCTCCTGCGGAGAAGGGTTCGGAGCAGCGCCCCTAGAGGTGGCCACCGTCTGAGGAGGAGGAGGAGCAACCTTCGACTCCCCCACCATCTCCCGAGCGTCATCGCTGAAGGAGCCATCGGAGGAGTGGCTACAAAAGAAAACATCAGACACGTACAAGCAAGCAAAATCGAAAGAGAGCAAAAAGCAACTGCAGATACTTACGAGTCCATATCGCTCAAATTGAAGACAGGCAAGGCCCTCTTGCCCTTCTTCTCTTCTTTCTTCTCTTCCTTCTTCCGCTTCGTCGGCGGCTGTGGCGCCATAGCCCGCATGGGCACGGCCGGAATAGGAGACGAAGAGCCACCATGACCCCCACTGTGATTCTCAAGGCATGACGGGTCCCTAGGGGTCGGCAGAGTCGAGGAATCCGACGATTCGCTCGAGCTCCGTGTACGCTTTCGAGTCTGCTCCTTGCTCGACTCAAAAGTTTCTTCAGACGGTGACCGCGCTGAAGGAAGCTCAGATATGGAGTCCACTACCTCATTGTCCGGTGCATCCGGAAAACGTTCGGGTAGTGGAGGCGCCATGCCAGGCACCTTGAACTCCTGCACACAAGAAAACAAACTCTCAAAATAAACGAACTGCAAAGAGACAAAGTCGAAAAAAGCGCTACGCGCACGTCCTAGATCTACACCTGCGGCACCGGTCGAGAGGCCCTGAATGGAAGGTTCAGCGAGCTACCCAGAATGTCCTCATCAGCCTTAAACTTCAGCAGCGGTCGGAGGATTAAGTACACATCCCCCTTGGAGAGCTCTCCAGTCGAAACCCTAGTCGGGTCGTTGTGGCCAGAATAAAGAAAAATCGGGTGCGCCTTAGCCTGGAGCGGCTGCACCCGACATTTGAGGAAGGTGCGGATGATATCCACACCGTTCACCTCTTTATCCGGAATCACCTGAAGATCCTCCACTCGACGATAGAGTTCCTCTATCTCCGCCACCTCACCATCCAAGATGTGGTTCTTCCAGGACCTCTTCGGCTGGATTTTCTGGGAAGGGTAGAAAGGAGCAAGGACAAACTTTTGCCCGTCCACTGTGGAGTTGCGGATGTAAAACCATCTTCTCCGCCAGTATTGGACGGACTCATACATAGAAAAAGAAAAGAAGAGAAAGTTGGATTTAAGGGAAATGATGCAGCCGCCGATGGGATAAACGCCATCGGAGCCAGATTGCCTCTTCACGGAATAGAGCTTCCGAAAGAGGCCAAAGTGTGGCTTGATACCGAGCCAGCACTCCCAGAAGGTGATTAAGCAGGCAATGTGAAGAACAGAATTAGGCGAAAGATGATGGATTTGGATGCCATAGAAGAAAAGCAATCCACGGAGGAAATCGTGGACTGGGAGAGAAAGGCCCCGAAGGACAAAAGCGACAAACATGACCCGAAACCCAGCGGGTGGACGGGGAGTTACCTCGTCGTCGGGAATCTTGACGGCATGCTTGTCCTGCGGGATTAGACCCTGCTCACGGAGCTTGCGAAGATCGCCCTCGCGCGTCTCCGACCGCCGCCAGCCACCATCGGTGACGCAGGTAGCGAAGGTACCCTTCTTGCCACCGGCATCGACGCTGGTACCAACTGCGATGGAGGCCTTCTTCGGTTTCCCCATGGCAGTGCGGCAACGGAGATGCGAACGTACGAAAGAAGATGGGAAGGATCGGAGAATTTCCAGCACGCGGCGAGAAAAGCTTAAGACGGTGGAAGCAATGAAACAAGAATGGTTGCGGTGAAAACAAACAAGTTTTTCCCCAATGATTATAAGGACGAAGAAGACGCACGGTGACCGTTCATTGGGAAGCCCTAGAGCCAACATCAAGATCCGACCGTGCACGTGTCAGCACGGCAGCGAACTATCGCTCACACGCCGTCCACTAAACACGGAAATCGAGGCAATGTCGTAATTATCTCCATGTTGCGTGTGACCAGGCAATTCAAAGTCAGAAGGTGGGACCCATGTTCGTCCAGTCACGTCATCTCTGGCGCCGTAGACGCTTGAGGTCACCGATTGTCAGCAATGACTCCATCAAGGCTATACTAGCAACGATTACAATTCTTCGGCTACATAGCTAAAAGTACTCACTCGAATCTACGATTCGACTAACTACTCAGGGGCTACTCCTATCAGGAGCACTGGCCACGCACCCAAAAAATATCAAAATACTACACCATTGAACTATTCTTCGAGTCCTACATCGAGTCTACGACTCCACTTCGGACTCGGGGCTACTCCCATAGGGAGGATTGATTCAAGCATCCGAAAAATTTGTGTCCTACGGACCTAAAAGTCAACAAAGACTGAATTAAAGTCTCTGCTCGAGTCTACGACTCAAACAGACACTCGGGGGCTACTCCCATAGGGAGCGCTGGCCGCGCACCCTATGAATTCTTCGACTGCAATCCTTCGGATCAGCATGCAAAAACTTTTCGGCAACTTTGCCCCAGTTAACGCCAAGTGAGTAACATCCTCTTTGGCCACCCGAAACACCTCCGCGGTGATAAACATTCGGATGCTGTGTAGCAACACAAAGATAAGACCTACAGATATCATCTGATGGCCTGTCAATGCACACGACTGCGTTGTGCTATTAAGAATCCGTGCCAGCAGGCGCGATGGAAATCCCGACGGACGTGTTGGGTACACCATTTGAAAATCACTGGAATTCCACTCCTGTAAGTCCTCAACGGCCTGAGTCGAATTACGCCAGCATATGTTCTGGTTTCGAGTCGAGGGACTCGAATCTGAAGAAGATCGTGTTGTTTTGTCCTAAGACAGTTAACTAGCCCTGATCCATCGGGAGAGTCAGGCACACGCATCAACAATCCCTACACACTAAAACCATTCTTTGGTGAACAAAAACAACTGCACCCGAAAGATTGAAGAGTCCTCGACCGAATCTACGATTCGACTGAACACTCGGGGGCTACTGACATGGTTATACCCAACGGGTACACGACCTTAGCATACCTGGTCCAGCCCAAGGAAGGCCCACAAGCATATACATGGACCATGAAGACTTTCGGGTGGCCCAAGCCCATGACGTCTTCGGATCCTTGGAGAGCAAGACTAGAACAGATAGAATATTCAAAGGGGCAAACCCTAAAACCTGTAACCAACTCGATCTGTGCCCGGGACCTGCCTACCTCTATATAAAGGCTAGGAGGGCACAACAAGGAGGGCACCTTTTCATACCACCGCATACACACCTCCACGCCAGATTGCATCTACGCACCCCTGTATTTTTCGGTTCCGCCGTAATCAAGAGCAGACAAGCAGGAGTAGGGTTTTCCCTCGAACTGGTAAACCTCGTGTCCCCGTGTTGCTTGTTTGCTAACTGTTCCGCGATCTCTAGCATCCCCATCTTCTCCAAAACCCAAGCTCACAACAATGGGCATTTACGAGATTAAACCTCGTCAGCAGACACAGTCTCTTGCTTGGAACTCTTCCATCTCACAGCCCCTCCGTTTATAACAAACACATACCCAGATTGCGAACGAGAATCATTAGAGTCGGTAAGATAACTCGCATCCGTGTAACCCTTTATACTGAGTTCATCTTCACCTCCATAAACCAAAAACATATCCTTAGTCCTTCTCAAGTACTTTAGGATATTTTTAGCCGCTGTCCAGTGGATTTCTCCAGGATCAGCTTGGTATCTGCTCATAACACTTAGAGCATAGGAAACATCCGGTCTAGTACAAATCATGGCATACATGATGGATCCGACTGCCGAGGCATGTAGAATCGCACTCATCCGACTTCGCTCATCAGTCGTCGAAGGAAACTGAGTCCTGCTAAGTTTTACACCATGGGACATTGGTAAGAACCCCTTCTTAGAAGATTCCATGTTGAACTTCATTAACACTTTGTCCAAATAAGTACTCTGACTCAATCCAGTGATCCTCCTTGATCTATCCCTATAGATCCAGATTCCGAGAATATATGTTGCCTCACCCAAGTCTTTCATTGAGAAACTCCTTTCTAATGATTCCTTGGTTTCTTGCAACATTTGGACATCATTTCCAATCAGTAATATGTCATCCACATATAAGATTAGAAATTTTACTTTGCTCCCACTAAACTTCTTGTATAAACAAGAATCATGATCACTCTTGATGAAGCCAAACGATTTGACTACCTCATCAAAGCGAATATTCCAACTCCGAGATGCTTGCTTCAACCCATAAATGGATTTCTGAAGTTTGCACACCTTGTCAGCATTAGTCGGATCGACAAAACCCTCGGGTTGTATCATATACACGTCCTCAGTTAAATTTCTATTAAGGAAAGCCGTTTTGACATCCATCTGCCATATCTCATAGTCGAAATAGGCTGCTATAGCTAACATGATACGAACTGATTTAAGAATCGCTACGGGCGAGAAGGTCTCGTCATAATCAACTCCTTGAACCTGTTAGAACCCCTTCGCGACAAGTCGTGCTTTATAGACGGAAACATTTCCATCCATATCAGTTTTCTTTTTAAAGACCCATTTGCACTCGACGGGCCTTGCACCGTCTGGCAGATCAAACAAGTTCCAAACTTGATTTTCATCCATGGATTTTAACTCGGATTTCATGGCTCCAAGCCATGACATGGAATCGGATCCTACCATCGCTTCCGAATAAGTTGCTGGATTATCACTGTCTAACAGTAACACATCACGAACACTTCGTAATCTTGCCGATCTTCGTAGTACAGGTGCGGCTGCCGACTCAGCTACCACGATCGTCTCAACCTCAAAGGTTTTTGCCGACTGGCTACTAGCCGGGTCCTCTCGAATTTCTTCGAGCTGCACTGTGCTCCCACTGACCCCTCGACTGAGAAACTCTTTCTCAGGGAAGACACCGTTCCAAGCGACAAACACTTTGTCATCTTCTAGGTTATAGAAGTAGTAACACAAGTTTTCCCTCGGATACCCCATGAAAATACACTTATTTGACTTGGTCGTAAGCTTGTCCGACTGAAGTCGCTTGACAAATTCTTCACAACCCCAAATCTTAAGAAAAGGCAGACTCGGCTTTTTGCCTGTCCACATCTCATGCGTTGTCTTATCTACTGACTTTGATGATACTCTATTTATTGTGAACACTGCTGTTTCTAGACAATAATCCCAAAATGATAAAGGCAGATCTGTCTATCGATTGTAACATGTCCAACAAGGTCCGATTCCGCCTTTCCGACACACCATTCCTCTGCGGTGTTCCTGGCGGAGTAAGTTGGGGAACTATTTCAGAAATCTTCAGATGGTCATCAAACTCGTGGCTCATGTACTCGTCTCCTCGGTCTGACCTAAGAAGCTTTATTTTCTTGCCGAGTTGATTATGTACTTCATTCTAGAATTCTTTGAACTTTTCAAAGGCTTCCGACTTATGTTTCATCGAGTAGATATATCCATACCTACTCAAATCATCAGTGAAGGTAATAAAGTATTCATAACCACCTCTGGCTATCGTGCTCATTGGTCCACATACATCACTATGTACTAGTCCCAACAAATCGGACGCCCTTTCACAATTCTTTGCAAAAGGTGTCTTGGTCATGTTGCCGAGTAGGCAAGATTCGCATGTCTCGAACGACTCCAAGTCGAATGAAGTTAGGAGTCCATCATCATGGAGCTTCTTCATGCGTTTCCAACTTATATGACCAAGCCGACAATGCCAAAAGTAAGTCATATTCAGATCATTTGGTTTCAACCTTTTAACATTTATGTTATAAACCGACTCACCATCAAGATTCAAAATAAATAACCCGTCCTGGACGGGTGCAAAGCCGTGAAACATATCATTCAAATATAAAGAACAACCATTATTCTTAATATTTGACTCATATCCTTGCCTCATCAAACATGAAGCAGAAATAATGTTTCGACTGAGCACTGGAACATAATAACAATTATTCAGTTCCATAATGAATCTGGAAGGAAAATGAAGTTGCATCGCGCTGAATTCCAACACAGATACTCTCGCTTTGTTTCCGACTCGAATATCAACCTCGCCTCTTGCTATGCTCCTAGTTCTTACTAGTCCCTGCAACAAGTTGCAGATGTGAATAACTAATCCAGTATCATATACCCAAGAACTATTAGGTGCATCAGTAAGATAAATGTCTATAACATTGCAAACAAGTGTACCTGAGTCGGAAGTCATACCTCCACTCTTGGCTTTGTCAGGCAAATACTTGCTGCAATTCCTCTTCCAGTGGCCATCCGCCTTGCAGTAGAAGCAAGTGGATCCGGCTGAAGGAGATGGCTTAGTCCCTGAGTAAGCGCTTAGGGCCGGGTCCTGAGCCTGCTTTCCTCCCGACTTAGCCTTCTTCTTAGTCCAAGAACTCTTCTTTAACTTAGCCTTATTCTGCACCATCAACACTTGACTGGCGCCTTTCTTGAAATCCGCCTCTGCCTGCTTGAGCATCCCATGCAATTCAGTGAGATTCTTATCCATACCATGCATGTGGTAGTTCGAAATGAACTGACCATACACACTAGGAAGAGAGTTCAGAATTATATCAGTAGCGAACTCTTCGCTAATGGGGTAGCCAAGCCTCTCTAGAGACTGCACGTAACCAATCATTTTGATAACATGCAGACTCAGTGGATCACCATCCTTAATATTGCAACTCAGCAAATCCTGAGAGACTTGATACCTCTCAGTCTTAGCCTAATCCTGGAACATACTTTTGAGGCTTTCGATCATATCGTAGGCCTCAACATGCTCGAACTGCTTTTGCAAGTCTAGTTCCATGTGATCAAGCATAAGACAACTAATATTTGTGGACTCATCCTTAGCCCAATGGTAGGCATTGGTGGCAACGACAGTCGCATTCTCATTCGGCTCATCTGGAAGTGGGTTGTCTAGGACATGGTCCTTCTTTTCTTGTTTGAGAATAATTCTCAGATTTCGATACCAGTTGATAAATTAGTGTCGTTCAGTTTATCCTTCTCTAGAATGGTTCTCAAAGCAAAATCGGATATCTGAGAGTGGTTGTTACTTGGTGCCATGATCTACAACAGAAAAATGCAAAACACTTAAGACATGTATTCATAAAAGAGCAAGCATATTAAACACTCTAATATTTATGCTCCCACTAGAACCAACATTCCTTCGATGGTTTCTTAGTGATTCAGGATCCTAGATAAGCAATTCGGCTAATGAGCTTTAACATCACCGCTAGCCGCCAAGTGATCTAGGTAGACAACTCCTTGCCAATCATATCTCATACGACTCCTGTTGGTCGGGTGGCATCACATGCCCCGGCTCCCGTCCGACTTTTCCCCGAGTCCCACAACCGTTGTGGTAGACCCGTCTAGCTTACCGAGTGTTTCCGCTATAAGAGTCCGACTCGAACCCACCTAGTCGGAAATAATTGGCAGCACCTCCATTTTATGAGCCCACTACCAAAAATGTCCGACTTGTGATGGTGCAAACACTGGCGGGAAAACCGACTAGACCTTCTTTGAGGGATTAGATTTTACCGACTATCTAATAAAGGTAAAACAGAGACATAACAATAACACAAAATAAAGAAATTATAATGTGAAATGGTATGGCTCTCTTCATGGCGATTTCCATATCCATAAAGCATGTAATCCGACTCGTGCCAACTCTTGTCACTTGCCGTATTACTCCATGTCACCGACATGTACATTGACTTGCAAGCCATCCGGGTTCTCCAAACAGCTACACTAGCTTATTAAAGTAAATTACATAGAGAATTCGACACGCTGGTTGTTATAAAATAAAATGACAGCACCTAGGCTCTAGCCGGCTGACAAAACTGTGATTCGCGGATCACGTATGGACTACACACATACATCATATGCACATGAACCATACTATTCACAACTTCCTGCAAAAACAAGTTATGCATAGATACGATATATACCGGTGTTGTGAAACTCGCAACGACAACTAAGGTGCTACGACAGGGTGAAGCCGGCGGTCATCATTCTGACCATCATTCTGACTCGATCAAACTCTTTTGATCTTCGATCACCGCTTATGAATTTATGTGTCACTGTCTACCCCGATGGCGGAAACCGACTGGTGGGGGTATGTCATTCCACGACCTCAGCGGTATGATCACGAAAATCAGACCTACTATTCCCCAAGTACAGTTGATCCAATCAACATCGTACAAAACCGATTTATCTCATAGATCGACCCCCAAAACAGCACGTAGATCCAATCTACAGCCAACCGCATATCACATGTGCGAGATCTCGCGCCTAAAACCAGAAGCTATCGCTCTGATACCACTGTTGGGCCACGTAGAGATAAAACAAAACGTTTTCCTCTAGCATGGTGATCCCAAGATCTAGCTGAGGTAGAAGGCCACGAGGATTACCACTAGACGCACAGTTGCGGATTACTGATGAAGCGTGTTAGTTGAATGCAGTGCAGTCCTTGCGATCTCGATCCAATCAACAACTGTTGTGGTGCTGATCGTATAGCACCTCTGCTGGTATCCACATGTACAAGGAGGAGCACCGGCAGCGAACTGCTAGGTTCGATACGACGGCTAGACTGCTATGGAGCTAGGGTTTCCAACGCATGGAATGACCTAACCGATCAACCCTTCTGGGTTTCTGTGCCCCACTATATATAGGGAGTGAAAGTGGGCTCCAGTCACTCGTGGCCCATTCACTAAAGCCCATATGATATTAGTCACCGTGAGTCCGACTCACTGACTCAGTCCAAATTAGGCTCGGGTCCAACCCAACCAGATTTTCGGTTCAGATCCAATCTGAACTTGCGACACGATTGGAGTCTGACTCTCAATCGATCAGTCGGTAGCGGCTCCTAGCAGAACGTGCCGACTCCCAAGTACCAAAGAGTCATGACGACTTGCCTTTCCAATGCGACTTATGTCCATGTCCGAGTCCCTTTTGCCACACGATATACCTTGTCAGACTATAGGAGAATAATTTTCATCCCTTAAATAGTCCGACTCTCTTCTCGATCCGAGATAAGTGATTCATCCGACTAACTCTTAGTCGATCACCTCGGTTAACACTTAACGGAGTCATGCATGGCCATGATTTCTGAATCATATCATCCGAGAGGGCCCAGAGAATATCTCTCCAAGTGGAGGGGCAAAATCCCATCTTGGTTATTCACATCACACAGCTTGATTCTCAGTCGACCCGAACTCTGCCTTTATAACTACCCAGTTATGGATCAGGGTTTGATAGAACCTAAGTCGGTGATCCTCAACTCGGACTATGCAACAACTGAAGGAAATATGCCCTAGAGGCAATCATAGAGATGATTATATTTTTTTATGTATCCATGAGTTATTGTAATGTTCCTTGAATATCCATATCAGGCAACTTGTATTGATTGGCAATTATGTGAATTGTTTGTGAAACTCTATACTTGTATGATTATCTAATAGTTGTCCCTAGTCGAAGTTCATGTGATAACACACGTGAATATTAGACTAGCACATCGATTGGTTGATGACTATGTTTCGCAAGTCATAGACATGGAGATGTCAAACCAATGATGTGGACACATGATATGAACAATGGGTTGGACTGACCCAACTTGAGACTAGCAATTATACTTGCAGCTCTCTCTACACATCGTGTACGTTTTGCCCTTAGACCTGAGATTGTCGCATGTATTTTAGATGTGGATCGACCTACTTTGGGGCTATCAGATGCTGCTCCGTAACTGGGTAGTTATAAAGGTAGCTTTCGAGTTTGTCCTGAAGCATGCTGCAAGGCATGGTCAATCAAGATGGGATTTTCCCTTCTCTACTTGAGAGAGATATCTCTGGGCCCCTCGAGTGATCGGATCCAGAAATGCATGGCCGTGCTACATATGGTTAAGAGTTAACCTAGGAAAGGGATTTTGAATCATGGTATCGAGAAAGGGAGGTCAGCTTGGAGCTAGACCAAATATCATGAGGCAAAGGTAAAGACATGTACTAAACCTTGTGATGGTTCGTCTGATATGATCATTGTATGCGTTTAGGAGTTGGCACGTCTTGCTAGAGGCCGCTACCAACTATTGACAGAATAAGTGTATTCGTGTCATTTCTATACGTATATGAACCTATAGGGTCACACACTTAAGGGGCTGGAAGCCTAATGAGGATTAGATCCTAATTAGACCAGGCTTAGGCTACTAATGGGTTGCTAATGTAGAAGCCCACTAGGGACGCCTATATAAGAGAGGGTGGGGCGAGCTGACCAGGGTTAGACCATTCCATCCAGCCGCCACTCCTCACGCATGTGTTGCACATGTGGACCTAGCAGTCTGGCGTCTGACGCTCCCACCCTGCACATGTGGATACCTCGGAGGTGTTGCATCTGTGGCACTTGGACGAGCCACGCAAGGGGAGTTGCTCATGGGATGAGGACAAGGAGGAGACGTAGAACGTCTACACTGCCTCGACGCGCTTCATCAAGTTCCGCAACTGCGCGTCTAGTGGTAATCCCGAGATCTATGATAACAGTAATCCTGGTTTACGCGGTAGAATTTTTTTGATTTGCACTAGTGTAGCCTACCCGTATCCCTTCAACAACCTCAGATCTAAGGATTACATTAATTGAGATATACAAATGACAACTTGTTCGTTGTACCTCAATATGGGTCAATCCGACTCGCTAAACTCTTTAGCCGAATCCGTGTAAGTCGGAATAGCATCTCCATGCCCATGACAAGTGGAACCGAGTCATCAGCCGACTTTCACATTGGTCTAAGTTGTGTGTCTAGCATAACCTCGATGACCAAGGATATTTAGAACAAACAACACGAATGCATAGTTCCACAACTGAATCACATATTCAATGATACACATTAGATGTTTATATAAGGACAACTTAATATCTTTATGAATACAATGGGAAATATCATCATACATGATTGCCTCTAGGGCATATTCCCAACAGTTTTGTCGATCCTAAGGATGCTGACAAGGTATGCAAACTTCAGTGATCCATCTATGGACCGAAGCAAGCATCCATGAGTTTGAATCTCCGCTTTGATGAGGTGATCAAAGAGTTTGGATTTGTCCAAACTTATGGAGAGGCTTGTATTTACAAGAAAGTGAGTAGGAGTGATGTGGCATTTCTGATATTATATGTGGATGACATATTACTGATCGGAAATGATGTAGATCTTTTAAACAGTGTTAAATGTTATCTAAACAACAAATTTTGAATGAAGGACCTAGGTGAAGCGTCATATATATTAGACATAAAGATCTATAGAGATAGATCAATATGCCTAATAGGGCTATTACAGAGTACATACCTTGATAAGATTTTAAAGAAGTTTAAAATGAACGAAAGTAAGAAGGGGTTCTTACATATGTTGCAAGGCAAGACATTGAGTAAGATTCATAGTCCGGCCACGGCGGAAGAAGAGAGATAATGAACAAGGTCCCCTATGCTTTAGCTATAGGCTCTATAATGTACGCCATGCTATGTACAAGACCGGATGTGGCACATGCTATTAGTTTGACTAATAGATACCAATTTGATCTAGAATCAGAACACTGGATAGCGGTCAGGAATATCCTTAAGTACTTAAGAAGATCTAAGGAAATCTTTCTCATGTACGGAGGTGAAGAAGAGCTCGTCGCTAAGTGTTATGTCGATGCTAGCTTCGACACCGATCCAGATGACTCTAAGTCTCAATCCGGATATGTATTTCTCATGAATGGTGGAGCAATTAGTTGGAGGAGTTCCAAACAACCCGTGGTGGCGGGATCAACAACGAAGGCCGAATATGTTGCTGCTTCGGAAGCGGCTCGGGAAGAAGTTTGGATGAAGGAGTTCATAACCGAACTAGGTGTGGTTGCTAGCGCGTTGGACCCAATGGTGATCTATTTTTGACAACAATGGAGCCATAGCCAATAATAAAGAACCAAGGTCTCACAAGAATTCCAAGCATAGTAAGCGCCGGTTTCACTCCATCCGCGAGCATGCCAAGGATGGAGATATAAAGATTTGGAAAGTACACACATATCTCAATATAGCAGATCCGTTGACTAAAACTATCCCTATAGCAAAACATGATCAACACCAGAACTCCATAGGTGTTAGATTTATCATTATGTAACTAGATTATTGTCTCTAGTGCAAGTGGGAGACTGAAGGGAATATGCCCTAAGAGGCAATAATAAAGTTGTTATTATGTATATTCCAAGTACATGATAGCTGTTTATTCTGCATGCTATAATTGTATTAATACGGAAACGTTAATACATGTGTGTTTAATAAACAAATGTAAAGTTCCTAGTTATGCCTGTCTTATAAACTAGCTCGTTGATTAGCAAGATGATCAAGGTTTTCTGATCATAGACATTGGATGTTGTTAATAACGAGGTCACAACATTATTGGAATGATGTGATGAACATTCATCCGAAGTATAGCATTACGATCAAATTCATTATGTTTATATTGCTATAACATCATACGAAGTAATCCTAATCCTTAGACCATGAGATCATGTCAATCACTAACACTAGAAGAGTATCTTGATAACATCAAACGTCACACCGTAACAGGGTGACTATAAAGATGGGTTCAGTGCTACAAACGTGTTATGTTGAGACTCATTGATCAAGAGTGGAATTTGTCCACCCTGATGACAGAGAGATATACTCTGGGCCCTCTCGGTGATATCACATTAGTTAGCTTGCAAGCAAGTGGTTTGATCACTAGAATGTTATCTCATGGGAGCGAGAAAAGAGTACATGTCGGTAACGAGATCAAACTAGGTATGGAGATACCGATGATCGAATCTCGGACATGTAATATATCGCGAGACAAAGGGATTAAGTTACTAGCATAAAAGGTTCTCACGATCACAAGAAGTCATCGTTAAATGTGTGGGAGTCAGTATGGATCTCTAGGTCCCGCTTCTGATTATTGATCTGAGAGGGGTCTCGATCATGTCCACATTATTCACGAACCATAGGGTGACACGCTTAAGAGACACCGACACCATTTGGAACAAATAGTTTCCAAACTAAAATAATCACAGAGTGAAGAAATTTATTTCACTAGACACCGAAATTGTTTTGGGTGAAATTGCTGAAAGTGTTTCTGCATGTGAAATAGAATACTAGCAAGGGGTTTTATGTGAATTTTTATTAATTAATGTAATTGACAAAATTCTGAATAAATAAAAGGAGTTTTATTTAAAGAGAGATTATATTAAATTTGGTGGAAATTTAATGGGAATTTGAGTGGAGAAATGGAGGGTCATCTTTATGTGAGTGGAGCTCCCTCCACATGAATGAGGAAGGGGAGGGGGCACCCTCCATGGTGCGCCGTCCATGGGGAGGGGCTGCCCCCCTCTCCTATAAAAGGCCCCCCTCTCACTCCATCTCACTCACACCTCCTCGTGAAGGATCTCTCTCCCCTCTAGTTTATCCTCCATGGTCTCGGACTAGCGAGATACATGTTTTTGGTGGATTTTTGTTGAGAAAGAGTTGTTGCTTCCACTGCATCGCTGAAGAGAGGAGGCGGAGGTTGCTCGGTGGCTTGGAAGTGTGCGAAACACGGATGCTGGCTTTGATTTGCGCTTTGGACTTCTTCTCGATCTTGAGATCGGCAAGCGTTCGTCTACATCATCCACGAGTACAACCTCGTTAAACTTTGTCGGTCTATAAGGGTATGTTCTCTATGGATGTATATCCACCCGTTGCTTGTATCTAATAGATAGATCTTGGTACATAGTTGTTCCCATCATAGGAATTTTTTTGTTTTCTATGCTGCGAACCCTACAAAATGATCTAACATAGATAGGATTTGTGGGAAGCACATCCATAAATACTAAAGCCCCTGTGATCCACAAGCATAGCATAAAGTCTCTTGGTCCAAGTCCAACTGATATACCACGAAGCACCGGGCTATGTACGATTATTAAGTAAAATACAGACCAAAGCATTAAGATCTATGATGTTGCTGTTGTTACTAAATAGATCACTAAATTGTTGGAGATATGCCCTAGAGGCAATAATAAATGTAGTTATTATTATATCTTTGTGTTTATGATAAATGTTTACATTCATGCTTTAATAGTATTAACAAGGAAACATTAATACTTGTGTGGTTTGTAAACTAAATTAGAGTACCTAGTAAATCCTCTTTATAATACTAGCTTGTTGGTTAATAAATGATTGTGGTTTCCCTATCATGAACATTGAGATGTTATTAACAACAAGATCATATCGTTAGGAGAATGATATGATGGACATACTCCTATAGATAAGCGTAGCATAAAGATCAAGTCATTTTAATAGTTCAATTGCTATATGCTTTCTGATACATAGTAACCTAATTCCTTTGAGCATGAGATCATGCTTATCACCATCACCGGAAGGATCCTTTGATGACATCAAACACCACACCGTAACTGGGTGGCTATAAAGGTGGCATTGAGTGTTCGGAAAGTATTGGTTGAGACACATGGATCAAGAGTGGGATTTGTCCATCCATATGACGGATAGATATACTCTGGGCCCTCTCGGTGGAATGTCATCCAATTAGCTTGCAAGCATGTGACTGGCTCACAAGGGATCACATATCACGGGAACGAGAAAAGAGTACTTATCAGTAACAAGGTTGAACTAGGTATGCAGAGATACCGACGATCAAAACCTCGGATAAGTAAACTATCGTGAGACAAAGGGAAATTGGTATCGTATGTAAGTGGTTCATTCGATCGTAAATTAATCGTTGAAATATGTGGGAGCCATATGAATCTCCAGATTCATCTATTGGTTATTGTTCGGAGAAGTGTATCGATCATGTCCGCATAATTCACGAACCGTAGTGTAACACCCTCAGAATCGACCCTATGCAAGTTTTAGCGTTTCCCGCCAAACCCACATAGAAACGATTCAAAGGTGCCCACCAGGCACTTTCGTGCGGGTGGAAAACGAAGTAATAACATTACACAACAGTCCTCGATGGGACCCACAGAACAGATATATATACAACACGACTCCATGAGTCAAGAATACGAATATCTGAGAACAAAGATCCAAATCACCTTGAAAAGCGATAGAGCGTCCGACTACGGACAAGATGCAAATGGGGCTAAGAGCCACGAAGAATAACCAATGGCGTCCATAACCTGCCTAGGCCAAGCCGGAAGGTAACCTCGCTAACGACGTCGATCTCAAAACACCTTAAACAAAGGGTGCCGACAAAGGCGAGGAAAAAGAGGCGGTCAAGATCGAGGCGATTGCGGCGAGACTAGAATTCGCGGTCCTCGCCTACATAGGTATGGTGGGTGGCGGCAAAGATGCACTAAACAACTTATAGAGACTCGATACAACTGTCGGCTATCAGAAAGGGATAAGAAAGACCTATTCGGATCCAATCTTTAACTATCACCAAGCATACCCATCCTGGAATTTCCCCCTCGATACCAAACGAGGAAGTCAACTGAGGGACTCACACAGTTGGCAGTTTTATCCATTCCGTTATCGTTGCAGCTATTACTAGTCAGGTATGGATAATCATTCTGAGAAAATAAGCAGTGGGCCGTTTTAGTTAATCATTCCGTTGTAATTGCAACACTTACTAGCCAAATACAATTAGCATGAGATAACCCAAAACCCAGCAGTTGTTGGTACTTTTATTTAGCCATTCCGTTTTAGTTGCAATACTTACTAGTCAGGTACAATGGTCGCAAGCGACCACCAAAACAAGCAATTGTTGGCAGTTTTATTTAGCCATTCCATTATAGTGAAGCTGATTACTAGTCATTATAAAGTCAAATTTATAGCACTACTTTAGTTATAGTTGTCTATGATCGAGAATCGTGCTCCAAGTCGTCCATAACCGGACACGGCTTTGAAAGTTTTACCGGCGGGTGCACAAATAGCAACACACACTCGATCAACCTCGGAAAACCAAATCAAAACCCAACGAGGCCTTCACGACAAAGCAATCACAAGATTCAGAAATATTTCAGGGGCCACCCTTGAGTACACCATAACAAAGTTAGTGACTCGAGACGGACCGAGGTTTGGGTGGACGGTTTGTGAGAACATCGGGAACCCAAAATGGGCTTGTCGACACCGCAAACGTGTCCCGATCCTATGATGCGGTGTGCTCCTCGCCTAATCGTAATAAAGGTAGCATGGCATAAGTACAGGATAGTAAATAAAACCTCAAACTAGTTTGTGGCCCCAAGAAATAAGAATGAATCAAGCTCTGGCTCGGGGGTCCCATAATCCTCCGGATGTGGATAGCCGATATTCAAGGCAGTATCAAGTACTCGGGGTCCTCACGGACACAAGTGACGATTAACAACCAAATAACATCTATTGCCCACGTGCCTCGCTTACTTCAATTTTAGTTGTTAAACAGGAATTAAAGTGAGCGATAAGTAAAGCCATGATCATCTCCAACATCAAACATGCGGCATTACTCCAACAAGCGTGATGTGACGACACGCACGGCACTTGAGCAAGCGACTACGACACGCAAGTCCAACTATCTACCAAACAACATGTAATAGGATGTGTCCAAGGCAATATAAGGCTGCACGGGATATCACGGGTACGAAAACTAGAGCATCGCAACACAGATAGCAATAGATCAACAGGAGGGAATAAATGCTATAAAAGTAAGATAGGTAGAAAGGGGGAGAATGCTCGCCTGACAACATTGTCGAAGGTTCAACCGAAGATCGGGTCGACACTCGCAACAACTCAACGGCCTTATCCGCGAAGAAGCAAAACACTAGAATAAACACCGGATGCACTATTTAATACAACGGCAGAAGATCGGGCATGATGCATGTATGATGTATGACATGGCAAGGTGTGATGCAATTAGACATATTAAGTGGAACCGGGGTCCCGACATTTAATTGATCGGTTCAAGTTATTTACCTACCCCGCAAATTGAATGTTGTAATAACAGGGCAAGATAAGTTACCGGTTCGCTACACAAATTTAAATGAGGCCAATATAAGACTAGATTTGTCCGCATATGGGCCCCATATTTAATTTAGGTGAATCGGCATAAGGCCCCCAAACCACATGACAAGTATGCATGCATGAACAAATTAATATGCAACAGGTAATGTTATATTTATAAAATAGGTCTCGAGAAAGGGGTCGCACATTAGGGTTCGGCGAACTTGGGGTTCCGGGGTTCGGGGTTCGGTCTCAGGGTTCAGGGTTCGACGGAACGAGGTTCGGACTCCGGGATATAGGGTCTTCGTATCTGGGAAGTAGATCTTGGCGTTCCGCGAAGAAGGACTTGGTTCGACGTCGGGGCACATTGGACTCGCCCTGGTCGATACCGATCTTGTCGTCTCGAAGATCTTGTCGGGTCCGTGTATCGGGTCGGTCTTGGCATCCGGGGTGAAGTGCTTGTCATTCCATGGCGATCTTGGCGGCTTCGGATCCGGAAAGGAGCACTCGACGTTCCGGGGAGAAGACCTTGGCGTCATATGCTGAGGTTGTCGGGTGTCGGTGCCGGACTCGGGTGTGGCGTCGATGGTCTTACGTGGCCCGATGGTTCCATGTAGGATATTCCCGGGTACCGCGGCGGAGTTCTCGGGGTTTCGATGAAGACCTTGGCGGGGGTTCCAGGGTTCGGGTTCGGCGAGATCGGCCTTCGGGGTCTCGGACGCCGGGATCGGTCTTCGCGGGTTTCGGCGAACTTGGCGTGTCGAGGTGGGTTTTCGGGCCCGGCGCCGTGGTTTCTCTTGTACATCGAATCCTCGTACTGGCTATACTGAAACATCAGCAACATCCCTTCATAGACTACTCCTTAAACATCAGTACTCCGTCGGCGTTCATGTATCTCCAGAGGCCACGCACGGAGGGAACAGGTGCCCATGGGGTCCATCTTGCAGTCATAGCAATGGCGAGGAACCCGACCAGACGTAGGCGGCGATTGCCCAGACATAGGCGGGGTCGGGGAGAGCTTGGGAGGAGGACGGCCGGCGAGGGCAGGCTCAGTGGCGAGGCAGGGCCTTGAGGGCAGAGGCGCTGGTCGGTCCGAGGAGGTGGAGGGCTCGGGAGGCGGCCGGGAGGAGCTCCAGGAGAGGCGTCGGCCCGGAGGAGGGAGGTGGGCCGGGCGGAGGTGGGCGGGAGGCAGGCGAAAGGGCTGAGGGAGGAGGACGGCCGTGAGAGCTCGAAGGAGGCGCCCTGGGGCAGCTGAGGACAAGGGAAGCTTCGGACGAGGGAGGCGGCGGAGGGCAGGGTGGGGCGCCCGTGGCGGAGGAGCGGAATGAGGGGAGAGAGGCTCACTTGAGGTGAGAGAAGTGAGGCGGGGCGGAGGAGAGGATGGGAGGGGAGCGTCGGGGTTGGGAAGAGGAACAGAGGAGAGGGAGGCGAGGTTGGGGTGGGCTGCAAGGGGGGGCCGGGCCCAAAGGGGTGGGACTAGGCGGCGGGGTGGAGAGTGTGTCTGCGTGTGTGTCGGTGTGTCTTTGTGGTGTGGGGGCGGGGGTAGGGAGTGGCAGGTGGGACCCAAGGGGCAGGCGGTCACGTGAGAGGTGGACCGGGTCCAGGGTGGGCCAAGGAAGCTGGTCGGGGTGGGGGGTTGAGTGGGTGGTGGGGTCAGGTGGGAGTGGGTCCTGGGGTGGGGCCAGGCTGTCGGTGAGGGAGAGAGAGAGGGGGTAGGTGGGACTGGGGTGAGAGAAGGAGTGGGGTGCTACATGGTGGATTGATGAGGTGGCAAGGTGGGTAGGGATTGGGGAAGAGGGTGAGATGGCAAGCTGTGATTGGTGGGTAGATTAGGATTGGGTGGGAATTAGGTTTAGAGTTTGGGTGGACCGATTTTATTCTGGGGGTGGTCGACTGGGTCGAATCGGCCCGGTTTGGCTGCCCCCACTAAAATAATTAAATATTTTATTCCATTTGCAATAAACTTTTGTAAATAGTTTTTAGACAAACAAAATATCCGGAAGCATCCGGGGGTTTAATTTGAAATAGAAGGAGGGCTAGTTTCAGAAAACCATAGTCTTTCGCAACATAGTTTCAAGTAAAAATAATATGCAAGATGATGTCAGGATGATGCAATGCACAAAAACAACGCGATTTTCTAGTAGTGGTTTTGCGGGATGCCACACGTTGGGAGACACACTTAAGGATTCGACGTTGTTGAGTAGTTATGGAATGATGAGTAAGAGACCGAATGTTGTTCGGAGTCTCGGATGGGATCCGGGATATCACGAGGACATCCGGAATGGTCCGAAGAATAAGATTCATATAAGGAAAGTCTTGTTTCGGGGTTGGAGAATGGTTCCGGTGTTTTCATCGGGAATGTTCTAGAAGGTTCAAATGTCAGACTCGGAGGAAGGGTACATGAATGTGTCATAACAAGTTGGAATGGTTGCATCATGTACTAGGTGTCATCTGAGCAAAATAAAGGGATAAATCAAATCCTAGTTTGAAAAGTCAAGCGGCTATTTTGCTTGGTGGAGGAGAGTAGGAAACCTACTTGGGGAGAAGTCCCTCCTCCACCGCCTTGAAGCCGAGTTGGGAGGACTCCCTCCTTGGCCGCCCCTCCACCTATATAAGGAGGCGGCTGCCTCCTAGCACACAACTCCACCTCTCCAAACCCTAGCCCCAAGCCCGGCGCCACCTCTGCTGCCGCCTAGGGCAAACCCTAGCCGACTTGGGCCCCCAAGCCCTAGCCAGCCTATCCCCTCTCCTTGTTGTGTCTAAACCCTAGATCACCGAGGGCTCTCTCATAGTCCACCATACTCGGCTTAAGGCGAAGCCTCGAGATCTCCCTCTACTTAGGTACCAGCCGTTGCTGCCGGAATCGCGAGAGAGTGCTACAACCTCCTGCTTTGGAACAAGGGAGAGGAAGGTCTTCGTCAGTCTTAGAGCGTGTGACCGATTGGGAGGCTGCCGGAGCAGTGGGAAGGATCATCTACACGATCTTGAGATCGGCAAGAGCGATTACATCACCCGAGAATCTGCTCTTGTTAAACACTTTGGAATCTTCGAGGGTGAGTTATTCTATCGACTCGTTGCTACAATCTAGTAGATAGATCTTGGCTTGTTTGTTTGTATGCGGTAGAAATTTTTTGTTTTCCATGCTACGAACCCCTACAGTGGTATCAGAGCCGTGTCTATATGTAGATATGTTGCACGAGTAGAACACAATGGTCATTGTGGGCGGTGGTGCTTTTATTATCAATTGCTTCTTGTGTACTTTGCATCTTGCGGTATGATGGGATGAAGCGGCCCGGGCTAACCTTACATGACATCATTCATGAGACTTGATCCATGCTCAACATGCAACTTGCAGGCACTTGATAGTTCAAACATCAACGTTGTGGTTCTTGTTCGTAAGTTAGATCGACACTTATTGAAAGCCCCAAACCACGTAAACATGCAAAGAAATTAGAGGCGTCTAACTTTGTTTTGCAGGGGTGTGCTGTGATGTGATATGGCCATGATTGTGATTATATTTGATATATGCAATGTTCCTTATTGTAAGTTGGCAACCGGCAGGAGCCATATGGTTGTCTTTAATTTCTGTTAAGACACGCGTGTCTATTCAAAGTAGTTGTAATAGTTGAAGCTGGTGGACGACAACCATGGAGCAGCGTCATTGACCTTGATGCAATGCCGGTGATGATGGAGATCATGTTCGTGCTTGGAGATGGAGATCGGAAGCACAAAGAAGAAAGGCCATATCATATCACATATTATGAATTGCATGTGATGTTAATCCTTTATGCATCTTGTATTGCTTAGTTAACGACGGTAGCATTATAAGATGATCCCTCATGCACATGAATTTCAAGTTCTATAGTGTTCATCCTTAGTAAGCACCGTTGCTAAAGCTTGTTGTTTCGAAGCACCACGTGATGATCGGGTGTGTTAGATTCTGCAAGTGTATACAACGTGAGCAAGCCAGATTTGCTCATGCAGAAGCTAAGGTTTGATCTTGACGAGCCTAGCATGTACAAACATGGTCTCGGAACACGGATCACCGAAAGGTAAAGCATGAATCATATAGTAGATATGATGAACATGTCGATTGTTCGCCATTGAAGCTACATCAACTCTCGTGATGATCGGTTTTGATGTGGTGGATTTGGTTCGTGTGATCACTAAAACAATGTGAGGGATATTGTTTTGAGTGGGAGTTCACCTAGACTAATTTAACTATTAATTAGAACTCAATTTGTCATAAACTTAGTCTAAACTATTGCAAATATGTTGTAGATAAATGGCGGCCCCTACCATCAATTTTAATGCGTTCCTAGACAAATAAAAGTTGAAAAACAATGGAAGCAACTTCCCGGATTGGTTCCGCAATTTGAGGATTGTCCTCAATGCTGGTAATTTGACCTATGTCTTTGGATGCACATTGGTGACCCACTGCAGCCTCTGCTACCGATGAAGTAAAGAATGTTTACCTCGCCGGAAGACTCGAGACTCCGATTCGGTGTGCTATCTTGTATGGTTTAGAATCGGAGCTTCAGAAAAGGTTTGAGAATTCAGACCCACATGATATTGTCCGTGAACTCAAATTGATTTTTGAGACTCACGCGGCAGTTGAGATCTATGATGCTTCTGAAAAGTTCTTTAACTGCAAGATGGAAGAGGGCCTCGTCGGTGAGCATGTGCTTAAGATGTCCGGCATAAACAAACTCCAAAGCTTGGGTATAGTGATTCCTAATGCTTTGGGGATTTACCGTGTCCTCCAATCACTACCACCAAGTTACAAGAACTTTGTGATGAATTACAATATGCAAAGCATGAACAAGCAGTTGCCAGAACTCTTCTCCATGTTAAATCTGCAAAAGTGGAGATCAAGAAAGAGCACCAAGTGTTGATGGTCAATAAGACCACCAAATTCAAGAAAGGCAAGTCTAAGCAAAGGACACTTCAAGAAGGGTGGTAAGAAAGTTACCATGACGAAGAAGACCAAGGCTGGACCTAAGCCTGATACTGAGTGCTTTTAATGCAAGGGAGAAGGTCACTGGAAGCGGAATTGCCCAAAGTACTTGGCGGATTTGAAGAACGGCAACATCAAGAAGAAAGGTATATCCGATATACATGTTATTGATGTGTATCTCACTAGTACTGTAGTAGTGCTCGGTATTTGATCTTGGTTGGTTGCTCATATTTGTAACTCGAAACAGGTGATGCAGAATAAACGGAAGCTAGCGAAGAACGAGGTGACGATGCGCGTGGGAAATGGATCAAAGGTTGATGTGATCGCGGTTGGCACGCTACCTCTTCATCTACCATCGAGATTAGTTTTGGTGCCTGCGTTAAGCATGAACATTATATCGGGATCTTGTTTATTGCGAGACAGTTACTTGTTTAAGTCCGAGAATAATGGTTGTTCGATTTATATGAGTAATATGTTTTATGCACATGCACCTTTGATAGATGGTCTATTATTATTGAATCTCGATAGTGGAAATACACATTAATAACATTGAGGCTAAACGTTTGAAATTGAGCGATAACTCGACCTATATGTGGCACTGTCGTCTTGGTCACATTGGAGTGAAGCGTATGAAGAAACTCCATTCCGATGGACTTCTTGAATCACTTGATTTTGAATCACTTGAAAGATGCGAAGCATGTCTGATGGGAAAAATGACTAAGACTCCATTTTCTGGTATGATGGAGCAAGCTACGGACTTATCGGAAATCATACATACCGATGTGTGTGTGGACCAATGAGTGTAGCATCGCGCGGTGGTTATCGTTATGTTATTACCTTCACGGATGACTTGAGTAGATATGGGTATATCTATTTCATGAAACATAAGTCCGAAACTTTCGAGAAGTTTAAGGAATTTCAAAGTGAGGTTGAGAATCAACGTAACAAGAAGATTAAATTTCTGCATTCTGATCGTGGAGGTGAATATCTAAGTTACGAGTTTGGCAAGCATTTGAAGAAATGCGGAATACTTTCACAATTGACACCGCCGGGAACACCACAGCGTAATGGTGTGTCCGAACGTCATCATCGAACTCTCTTAGATATGGTTCGTTCTATGATGTCACTTACAGATTTAACGCTATCATTTTGGGGTTATGCATTATAAACAACCGCATTCACTTTAAATAGGGCACCATCTAAATCCGTTGAAACGACACCGTATGAATTATGGTTTGGGAAGAAACCTAAATTGTCGTTCCTTAAAGTTTGGGGTTGTGAAGCCTATGTAAAGAAGTTACGGGACAAGCTTGAACCCAAAGCGGAAAAATGCGTCTTCATAGGATACCCAAAGGAAACTATTGGGTATACCTTCTATCATAGATCCGAAGGCAAAATCTTCGTTGCCAAGAATGGATCCTTTCTAGAGAAGGAATTTCTCTCGAAAGAAGTGACTGGAAGGAAAGTAGAACTCGACGAGGTTGTCGAACCTTCTCTCGAACTTGCTAGTAGCGCAGAACCGGAAGAAATTCCTGTGGTGCCTGCACCAATAAGAGAGGAAGCTAATGATGATGATCATGAAAATTCGGTTATAGTTGCTATAGAGCCTCGCAGGTCAACGAGAACTCGTACCACTCCTGATTGGTATGATCCCGTTATGAGTGTCATGTTGGTGGACAACACCGATGACCCTGCGACATATGAGGAAGCGATGATGATCCCAGATTCCAATAAATGGCAAGAAGCCATGAAATCCGAGATTGGATCCATGTACAAAAACCAAGTATGGACTTTGGTGGACTTACCGGATGGCCGAAAGGCTATCGATAACAAATGGATTTTCAAGAAGAAAACATATGCTGATGATAATGTTACTGTCTATAAAGCTCGACTTGTCGCAAAAGGGTTTCGACAAATTCAAGGAGTTGACTACGATGAGACTTTCTCACCTGTAGCGAAGCTAAAGTCTGTGAGGATTATGTTTAGCAATCGCTGCATATTATGATTATGAGATATGGCAGATGGATGTCAAAACAGCGTTCCTCAATGGAGACATTGATGAAGAGTTGTATATGATGCAACCCAAAGGTTTTGTCGATCCTAAGGATGCTAACAAGGTATGTAAACTTTGACGGTCCATTTATGGATTGAAGCAAGCATCCCGAAGTTGGAATCAACGTTTTGATAAGGTAATCAAAAGTTTTGGTTTTATACAAACTTATGGAGAAGCTTGTATTTACAAGAAAGTGAGTGGGAGCTCTGTAGCATTCCTAATACTATATGTAGATGACATATTGTTGATTGGGAATGATGTAGACCTTCTTAATAGTGTCAAGGAATATTTGAATAATAGTTTTTCAATGAAAGATCTTGGCGAAGCAGCTTACATATTGGGCATAAAGATTTATAGAGATAGATCGAGACATCTAATATCATTGTCACAAAGTACATATTTGGACAAAGTTCTAAAGAGGTTTGGAATGGAAGATAACAAGAAAGGGTTCTTGCCCATGTTGCCCAATACGACCTTGAGTAAAACTCAAAGTCCAACAACGGCAGAAGATAGAGAAAGGATGAGTAAAACTCCATATGCCTCAGCCATAGGATCTCTAATGTATGCCATGCTATGTACTAGACCCGACATTGCATATGCTGTTAGTTTGACTAGCAGATATCAAAGTGATCCAGGAGTGGATCATTGGACAGCGGTCAAAAACATCCTTAAGTACTTGAGAAGAACTAAGGATATAGTTCTTTCTTATGGAGGTGATGAACAGCTTGTTGTTAATGGTTACACCGATGCCAGTTGGAACACCGATCCGGATGATTCTAAATCACAAGCTGGATACGTATTTACTTTGAATGGTGCATCAGTTAGCTGGAGGAGTGCAAAGCAAAGCGTTGTGGCGAGATCTTCAACTGAATCGGAATACATGGCTGCTTCGGAGGCTTCACAAGAAGCGATATGGATGAAAGAGTTCATTACAGAGCTCGGTGTGGTTCCAAGTGCGCTGGACCCAATGTCTATCTACTGTGATAACATGGGCGCCATAGCCAATGCGTAAGCACACAAGAAGCTGAAGCACATCAAGCTATGTTTTCACGCTATTCGAGAACATGTCCAAGATGGTGACATAAAGATTTACAAAGTACACACATATCTGAATGTGGCGGATCCGTTGACTAAACCTCTCCCGAGGGAAAAACATGACCAACACCAAACTGCCATGGGTGTTCGGTATATTACCATGTAATCTAGATTAGTTGACTCTAGTGCAAGTGGGAGACTGTTGGAGATATGCCCTAGAGGCAATAATAAATGTAGTTATTATTATATCTTTGTGTTTATGATAAATGTTTACATTCATGCTTTAATAGTATTAACAAGGAAACATTAATACTTGTGTGGTTTGTAAACTAAATTAGAGTCCCTAGTAAAGACTCTTTATAATACTAGCTTGTTGGTTAATAAATGATTGTGGTTTCCCTATCATGAACATTGATATGTTATTAACAACAAGATCATATCGTTAGGAGAATGATATGATGGACATACTCCTATAGATAAGCGTAGTATAAAGATCAAGTCATTTTAATAGTTCAATTGCTATATGCTTTCTGATACATAGTAACCTAATTCCTTCGACCATGAGATCATGCTTATCACCATCACCGAAAGGATGCTTTGATGACATCAAACACCACACCGTAATTGGGTGGCTATAAAGGTGGCATTGAGTGTTCGGAAAGTATTGGTTGAGACACATGGATCAAGAGTGGGATTTGTCCATCCATATGACGGATAGATATACTCTGGGCCCTCTCGGTGGAGTGTCATCTAATTAACTTGCAAGCATGTGGTAGCTCACAAGGGATCACATATCACGGGAACGAGAAAAGAGTACTTATCAGTAACGAGGTTGAACTAGGTATGCAGAGATACCGACGATCAAAACCTCGGATAAGTAAAACTATCTGAGACAAAGGGAAATTGGTATCGTATGTAAGTGGTTCATTCGATCGTAAAGTAATCGTTAAAATATGTGGGAGCCATATGAATTTCCAGATTCCTCTATTGGTTATTGTTCGGAGAAGTGTCTCGATCATGTCCGCATAATTCACGAACCGTAGGGAGACACACTTAAGGATTCGATGTTGTTGAGTAGTTATGGAATGATGAGTAAGAGACCGAATATTGTTCGGAGTCTCGGATGGGATCCGAGATATCACGAGGAGATCCGGAATGGTCCGGAGAATAAGATTCATATAAGGAAAGTCCTGTTTCGGGGTTGGAGAATGGTTCCGGTGTTTTCATCGGGAATGTTCTAGAAGGTTCCGAAATGTCTGGCACTCCGGAGGGGAAGGGTACATGAATGTGTCATAACAAGTTGAAATGGTTGCATCATGTACTAGGTGTCATTGCTGAGCAAAATAAAGGGATATATCAAATCCTAGTTTGAAAAGTCAAACGCCAATTTGAAAAGTCAAACGGCTATTTTGCTTGGTGGAGGGAGAGTAGGAAACCTACTTGGGGAGTCCCTCCCTCCGCCGCCTGGAAGACGAGTTGGGAGGACTCCTCCCTGGCCGCCCTCTCCACCTATATAAGGAGGCGGCTGCCTCCCAGCACACAACTCCACCTCTCCAACCTAGCCCCAAGCCACGGGCGCCACCACTCTGCCGCCTAGGGCAAACCCTAGCCGACTTGGGCTTCCCCAAGCCAGCCTAGCCCTCTCCTTGGTGTGTCTAAATCCTAGATCACCGAGGGCTCTCTCATAGTCCACCATACTCGCTCAGGCCATGAAGCCTGCGAGATCTCCCTCTACTTAGGTACCATGCCGTCTTTCTTGGGAATCGCGAGGAAGTGCTACAACCTCCATTTTCTTTGGAACAAGGAGAGGAAGGTCTTCGTCGCGTCGAACGATGTGATCGACGCTGAGCGCCTTGGGAGCAGCGGAAGGATCGTCTACACGATCTGGAGATCGACAAGAGTACGACTACATCACCCACGAGAATCCGCTCTCGTTAAACACTTTGAAATCTTCAAGGATGAGTTATTCCATCGACTCGTTGCTACAATATAGTAGATAGATCTTGGCTTGTTTGTTTGTATGCGGTAGAAATTTTTTGTTTTCCATGCTATGAACCCCTACAGTGGTATCATAGCCGTGTCTATATATAGATCTGTTGCACGAGTAGAACACAATGGTCATTGTGGGCGGTGGTGCTTTTATTATCAATTGCTTCTTGTGTACTACGTTGGGTGTCCAGGATAAGACCGGGACGCCCACCTGTGCTATCCGCTCTTTTCCTCATCAAAAGAAAATGCCCTAGTACAAGTACAATCAAACGGTCCGAACCTATCAGACACCGAATGGGGAACTCCCGGCGCCCCGCCGCCGCCTCGGCGCCGGCGTCCGACCTGGAGGTAGGCTTCGCGAAGCTGCAGGGCGAGGACTTCGAGTACTACATGCAGACCTATTCCATCATCCTCGGCCGCCACAGCCGCAAGAAGGACCAGCACGGCGACGGCACCCCGGACGACGTCGACGTGGACCTCGGCATCCTCGGCGGCGGCATGAACGTCTCCCGTCGTCACGCGCGCATATTCTACGACTTTGCGCGCCGCCGCTTTGCACTGGAGGTGCTCGGCAAGAACGGCTGCCTCGTCGAGGGCGTCCTCCACGTGCCCGGCTCGCCCCCCGTCAAGCTCGACTCCCAGGACCTCCTCCAGATGGGGGAGGCCCAGTTCTACTTCCTCCTCCCATCCCGCTCCGTCTTCGAAACGGATGCCGCTCGCCGCGCCGCCGTCCCGCGACTTCTACCACCTCCTCCCTCCGACGACGAGGATGATGATGAAGATGATACTCTGGAATTACAAGAGGCTGCTGCGGCGGCTAAGCGGTCAAGGAACAGAGACGCCGGCCGACCCGTTGGTCAGTATCTCTGTTTTGGATATCTTGATGTCTACTTAATTCAGAAACCTCTCCTTTGTGGCATTAGATTGCTGCCCCTTGAGATGTCTTTGCAACCATCGGTAAAATTGCTAGGATATGCCACAGATGCTTATTTGATTTGTCTTTATGGGGAGAGGATGTTCCAATTGGACAAGTCCTTTGTTGTGACAATGTTGGGTACTGTTCATTTGTTCATGTGTACCTTAACTGGATTGGACAAGTTCATATAACTATATAAGTGATTGTGTATTTGTGTTTGGTTTCTTATCAAAAGTAGGGTAGTAATTACAGTTTTAGGAAGCATGCTGAATCTTGTTGATGCCTGTTAGTTTCCTGAACAATGACTTTGTGTTTGAATGATTACAAATCTTATTGGAAATTTGTGGCTTAATTTCTTAATACTTAAATATTATGTGCATGCCATTAGCCATTTATGTTATACATTGGTCTATCTTAGTCTTTTGCGATGTATTTTGCTCAGTGGGGTACACAGCAAGATATTGAATATAAGGATATAAAGGAATGGTTGCAAAATGTTTTCATATGCTATTCGTGAAATCATAACTTTTCAGTGATTACTCCAATGATTTGCATATGTGCCTTTGACAGTTCTTTCTGTAAACAATTTCCTCGATGATATTAGAATGGTTAGAGTTGGTGACCTAGATATTGTTGGCGGCTTTCAGTTTGCTTCTATTGTCTTTATGTTTAGTTCTTTGAATTACCCCTTGTATTTAAACACTTGACTTGATTCCTTCTTTTATGTTGGAGTGAGACTTTTCTCTAATGTCCTATTGTGTCTATTATGCTAAATTAGTCATGGTTAAGCCTCGCAAAAATAGTTGTGTCCAAAATATACAGGAAATGTGAATCGACATATACAATCGATATATGTGCATCTTTTCCCTGAGAAGATAAAACCTGGCCTTCGTTAATTCTTGAGTGAATTCCACTTTTTACCCCCTAATTCTGCATTTGTGACAGGTATTACCCTGTCGAGTAAAAATTCGTGTATATTGCACCTTTTAGAAGCTTTGGATCCTCATTTTCCGATGCGTATCCATTGGACAAGGTGTGAGGTGTTGACCGGGATCCTGAAATATCAGGACGACCACGAGGAATGACATATGGATTATAGAATTCTAGACATGATCGTCGATGGCATCCTCTGATCTTTACACATTTTGTCGCGCCACATCGACGTGGCATGTCGGTCCTATCTAACAAAAGCAAGCAAAATGCTAAAATGTGGTAAAACTGCTTTTAAAGCCTTCTAGATGGGATATTTTACAAAACATCCACTAAATGGGGTGTCGTGTCACAAATGCAGAATTATGGGGTAAGAACTGGAATTCACTCTTAGTTCTTATATGCTTAGGATAATGATAGGTAAAACTTCTTAGTTTCTTAAGTTCCTTGCTACATTACATCATCTTTAGCTGTGATTATGCATCGTAGGGGTGAGATTTTGCAACTGTAGTTTCTTGAGAGTGGAGATGAAGTGACTGCAAAATTATTTATCTGCTTGTTCGATTTTTGATTCTGGTATTACTAAAGTATCTTTCTTAGATTTCAAAATCTTCCCTAGTTTGCTAATTCCTTTGATTAGCACCATAGTCTTGGTAGAGCTGTGGAGACCTTGGTACCTTTGGCAAGTCAAATTGGGTTGGCAAACCAACCAGCCATAGTTCACTCGCTCATTGGTCTTCCACTATTTTGTGATCTCTTGAAATGGTAGCAGTGGCCAGTGTATCAAAAGCAAAGGTTTTCAATTGAGCACTCATAGATGTCATGATGCATATGTATGGTTGTGTTAAAATAGTGATCCTCATTTGTCTTATTACTGAACAGTATAGCTCATAATGTTGATAGCAAGTAAATATGTATTGAACTGGTAGTCCATTATATTAATGCATTTTTATGTGCTAATGCGCTCACGCGCTAATGAATAACCCCAGCTTAAAGTATCAATATCTACATTGCATTTTTTATGAACCGTTAAATTCTTCCTAATTGGGTTCCGGAGATATGAATGGTACAGTACAATTTATTATAAAAGCATGATGTGGCTTGAATTATGGGAAGGTTGGAATTTTAAAAAAAGTTTGATGTGTTCTGAATTGTTGTAACTTACTAGCTAAATAACCATGATTTGCAACTGAAATTTTATACAAATATGTGTTAACCCACAACAGCTCAACCTACTTTGAGTGACATCATGCTTAACCAGCGGCCTTATTACCTGCACAGCCATGGCTAATTTTTTAGGAAGTAGTTAAATAAAATTTATTAAAGAGCCCTGTGCTTATGTTAGTTAGTTTGTTTTGTAAGAGATGTTTTAGCAAGAATTAAGTCTCGTATTAGGTTATTTCAGAGATTAAGTTGATCTCATAGGAGGTACTAGTTCGGGTCAGGTGAGACGTGAGTAACATTGAACCAGAAGATAGTGGTTTTTTTTCCGTGTGAGAGAGGAGAGGCGCGGCACCACGATCACCAAAATACACATCAGTGTGGTTTGTTGGGAGATTGTTCCTTCTGTACGTATATACATGATCCTTGAAGTGCGGACGCCAACCTGTGATGCTATTGAGACATTAATTACTTTGAAAGCTGATCACTATACATTCATTGATAGTGATTTCACTGACTTGTATGCTTGCTGTGTGCAAAGTTGTCCTGACATTTGGGACAATCAATAGATGATAGGTAACGCGTTAACTACAGATGACGAAAAGCAGTGATGCATTTTTTCAGCAAAGGGTGTACTTACCATTTAATTGCATTTTAATTTGGGATCATTTTTTGCCCATTATCTTGTTTTCTATTGAAATCATCGTCTCCATTATCTTGTTTTCAATTGAAGTAGAGTTGATACTTAAGTTTGCCAAATACACCTGCACCACCCAAATATTAGTATTTTTCTATTGCTGAATGCACGTACCTATTAGTACGTGTTAGCTCCTGTGATGTGAGCTGCACTTAAAAAAGATTCTGCGGATCAAGGAGAGCTATGAACGTATATGAGAAATCCAAATGCAGTTAGATATTTTGTATGATTATTTTTTGGTTGGCTTCACTAATTTTAGTGCAATTGCTCTGTTCATTTCTTTCCAGGATTTCACATGCTATCACCTTCTTTCAATTATTTTCTGAAATTTCCTCAAATTACTTCTATAGCATGTCAAAACTGTCCAGTAATTTTGTATTTTTGTGCAGCAAGAAGGTCAGAGCCAGGATCAAAGGGTTACAGGGAAGCAGATAACCAACAACTATTACAGTTGGAAGAGAAAGATGTTATCTGCTCGGTTGCTACTATTATATCTGATCTCTGTGGACCGCAGGAATGGGTGCCTATGGACAAGCTTCATGAAGTGGTATTTTTCTCTATTTGTTTTTGTATAAAAATAATTAGTATGCATCATATCTGTTAATGTTTGTCTTGACTAGTTATTTCACCACCAGATAATGATATGAACTTTGTTGGGCTTTCAGCTGTCAATAGGTTACTATTTTATGATTGCATAAAGCAACACAACATGTTTGTGGGTCACATTGGTAACAAGACTGGTTGACTCATGATGTCGATTGGACTTAGCTCACAAAGGAAATTGTCAACGCTGTAATCTGCCACCCCCTTTTGCATTGTAATAGTCTGTTAGGTAGTACTCCCTCCACTAATATAAGAACTTTTAGATATTTCAAAGTGGACTAGATACACTCTAAAATGAGTGAACCTACACACTAAAACATGTCTACATACATGTGTATTAGAAAAATGCTAGAATGTCTTACATTAGTGAATGGAGGGAGTAGCTGATTAGCTAACACTCTAAGGCATCTCTTTTTTCCTTCATCGAAATGATCAGCTAAGATACACGACAGTGACACCACCTTGTAGCCATGAAACACATGAAACCTTCTTGTGTGTGTCCATATTAGGATATCTTATCCATGTCCTCCTGAGTCAAAGGAGTTACATCGGATGACTCATGCTCCTTGAGAAATGAGTATCGGTACAGGACCTTTTGTAAAAACAGATCAAACAGGGGGTTATCTTTGGGTTTTTTCTAAGAAAGCATGAAACATGGTTGCAATATTCACTCGATCCCGGTTGTCTTGGAGTGAGAGACCATGCCTTCACCACTCATGCTCCTTGAGAAATGAGTATCGGTACAGGACCTTTTGTAAAAATAGATCAAACAGGGGGTTGTCTTTGGGTTTTTTCTAAGAAAGCATGAAACATGGTTGCAATATTCACTCGATCCCGGTTGTCTTGGAGTGAGAGACCATGCCTTCACCACTCACCACTGAACTGGCAACCAGTTCTCAAGTAGTGTGTCAAGTGGGATCCCACCAAAGTCCCACCTTTAGTTCATTTGTTAAAATATAGTGTAAATTTTGAACTAGAATTTGACAAATGAACTAGAAGTGGGATTTTGGTGGGATCCCACTTGACACCTTATTCTCAAGGTTCTAGAACCTATTGTGAGCACCGTATGGAATTAGCTCTATTTTTTGGACTTGATATTCGTCGATAACCAACATTGTTAACATCATCTTAATAATGCTGTGGTTACTAATCTGCTAGAAGCTGATATATTCTAAGTCTATAATTGCTACAACACTGATTTTATGAAGTCTGGAATACTTATTTTATGAAGTTCATAATTGCTCCAGCACTGATTGTTAGCTGATAGTTCAGTGGGGTTGTGGTTCTTTGATGGGTTTAGTTAGTTCTTGGGTAATTTGGAGTTCTGCTTGATATCTGTGCCATCAGGTTGCCCATTTGCTTGATGTTGTTTTGGTGCTCCTATTTTGATGGTTAGTTTGTCATATTCTACGGCCGGTAATATTTTGCCAACTTTTGATGTGTGTTCATTCTGACAAGCACACTCTTGTTATAGATGTTTGAGAAGTATGGCAACTTATGGCACCACAACAGGGTGCGGAAATATTTGACATCGGAAGACTGGCCCGAGGGTGAAACTGAGGGTAGACCATGGCATGGACTGTCAGTGCTGTTAAGGAAGTACCCAGAGCAATTTCTGATCAACGTGAGGAAAGCAGGGAGACAAAGCACCGAGTTTGTCTCTTTGCTTTCGCTGCAGCCATGACAAGTTTCTACAGATTTCTCTGTGTTTAGTACAGGTCGGACCATTCTTTTCTTATTTTGGCTTCTAGACAGTGAGAACCAGCTCGGAGTGGATATAGATTTGCCTGTTAGATCTTGTCTCGTGTGTTCGTGTATAAACTGATATATACATGCATTGTGCATAGCAAATACCTCTGCAATTCTGCAGTGCTAAAATGCTGGAAACTTCATATCTGTTGATCTGCCTTCCTTTGTCTTTGGTTAACATCCAGAGTATATCTCCATTTTAATAGGAGTAATTATTTGTTGCTGGAGAAGTAGAACATAATTTTGAAAGGGCCTTTCAGAAAGCTTAACCGCTGTTTACCCAGTACAACACCACCAGAATTTGTTCATCTCTTTAAGGAGTAGCTAGTCAAATGGGATACAAGTAAGCAACTATTGAGAAGACGTTTGAATTCTTTTGTCATCCACTATTGATTTATTCATGCAACCGTAGAAGCATGACAATTACTCCCTCTGTTTCAAAATATAAGATGTTTTAGGTTTGTCTAGAAAATGTATCTAGACTATTTTTAGTGTCTAGATTCACTTTAAACCTGAGTGAACCTACGTGCTAAAAGTAGTCTAGATACATTTGCTTCACAAAGCTAAAACATCTTATATTTTAAAACGGAGGGAGTAGATGATTATGATGGAAACCTCACCAACAGGCCAATGATCAAAGATCAGAGAAACTTTTCACAGTGGCACGATATGTAGCATATCAGTTAGGAGAACAAAAGGACTGGGGGCATGAATAACTTCAAAGATACCACTGGAAACATATCAAAGAGGGCAGGAAACATAAAACAAATAGGCAGTAAAGCTGGAACGAAAATGGGATGCACATGATGAGAAGAACAGTTCATATGAAGAAATTAAATGAAGCTTTGTGCTATGACGTGAGTCATTATGTATGAAATGTTTTTAGGAATATATTAGTACAAGAACACTAAAAGGCACATTTGTTGGGCAATGATTGTAGATTATGAATAAAAGGAAACATAAAAGCAAAAGGTCCTTAAATTTGGCATTCCATCCCTGAATCCATCCATCTATTCCTTGGCCACTCGCGAATGCAAAATGTAAAGCAGAGATTTCAGAACTTGCTAATAAATTTTTAAGTCCAAAAAAGAAGTTACCATCTGGACCAAAAGGTACTCAAACAACATTAGTGCCTAAAATGTGCTGGCATTCATATATAACATCTTCAGTAGTTTCATAAACCAAGGAAATTAAGTTCAGAACATAAACAGGCGAGTGCCTTCAAATCAGGTAAGTAACCAATGTTCTACGAATTGTTAAATTTATTTCATCAGAAAAAGAGAAGTTGCACTGACAAAAAAAAGAAACCTAAATTGGATAGCATGTACACTTGCTATAGCATGCATGTATCCATAACACCAGATCACAAAATAGTTATGCTGCTGCAAAAACCATGGGTTGAACATATGGGGGCCAACAATCAAAGGGAGAAATAGGGAAGGGTTATCCATATACATCTACATCTGTACTATTTTGCTATGAACCGTCTTACTCATGCTAACGTTCTTCTGAATAGCTCTATATTCACAGTACAATCACACGGTGAAGGAAATCTAGAGGTAGCAATATACTGATGCAACCTAAATTTACATAACATGACAATTTAGTACTTCAATCTGAACAGTGCTCTGCATTCTTTTGCTAAAATGTATTCCCCTTTTGTAAGTGTTGCAACTGAAATGCGCGAATGCAACAAAGAATAGGTAGCAAATCTTTTGGTAACTCTGTCCACAGATTCAATACTTACCAAATTAGAAACCAAACCCCAGTGAAAACAATGCATAAGTCCTTGTTCTGCAAGAACGATTGCGCAACTAAGAATACACATATTTCTCCTTTGCCCTAAAAAAAAAACTAAGAATACACATACCTGATCTGTGGAATGAGCATTTTGAAGGGAAACACATCACTCAGGATGGTTGTGCATACGATGCTTGTATAGTAGCAACGGGTGATTTTCCAAGATTCAGCTCCAAGTGTTTCCACTTTGACGGTGTACAACCAAAACATGTTGAGAGGCAATAAACCAAATTTACAACAGACAACATATGGTGTGCTAAGTGTGAGTACATAATCCTTGAGTGCCAAATTTACAACACATATCATACAGATGTTACAAAAAAAAGATCTTTGCATTCAAAATAGTTACTGGAGTTTTGATGCTTGAGTTTTCTCAGAAGAGACTAGTGCTCTTTCTTTTCTTCTCTCTTTTGAGGGAGAGATTTTCTTTTTCATCAGGCAATCAAACCACTCCTTTGGGATGCAGATGCGGGATCTCGTAACAGTATAAGCATCATGTAAGTAAAATATGTGCCTAAATAGTGAGATTCTCCATGTTAATTATATACAGAGAATACAGACCATTCAAAAATGAACAATTTATTCCCTTTTACACTCTACACTACAGCTATCATTAGTACCATGAAAAGGGCAAGCAAGCTATTTTCAGTAAGTTCAGCATGTTGCGACTTTGATGGTGAGCTTGGTACTAGTAATATGTACCAGATGCCAAGTGAGTCGATGGGAATCTGTGCAATGCAGTGCTAATGCTACTGTATCATCCTTAGGCCAATGGATCTATTTAACTTTCAGCGCTGAACCGATCTGCCTCTCCTGAGGTATTCCAGGAAACGAACACCTTGAATTATCTGCCTCCGCTGGAAGAGCTGGCGTTGAAGTAAGAATATACAACCTCAAATGCTTCAACCAGTAGTTAAATCATGAGATTACCCACCCGCCTAAGCCACGTCAAAACACAGCTTCCTGAAGCCCAGGGCATACACTAAATGGTCTTCAGCTATGAACTTAACAGTGAATACTCGCTTGATAGATGAGTGGTAAAGCTTGAAGATGTTTGCCTGCCAAGCAAGAAGAAACCCATCGTGTGAGCATATTTTTTTCTCGTATAATATTAGAAGGTGATCAAAATTTCTAGCTCACATAACTGGAAATTGGTGGTGTTGCATTATCTGATTACAGAACAAAAATAAAGACGGGAGCTGGATTGCATTTTGAGCTCCTTAACATAACCATAAGATCACTTCTTCTCACCTCTAAATCTTGAAAGGCGATTCATCTTCGGTAGGTGGCTCCGATGCCGGAGATGAGAATGAATCACAAGAGGAGGCTCTAGCGTCGATCAACATGGATATCACTTCTCGCATGCTAGGCCTATCCAATGGTGATTCACTGGTGCAGAACAATGCAATCTTCAGTACCAGAGTCATTTCTTCCACAACCCTCTTTGAGTTTTTATTAAGTCTGCTGTCAAAAACTTCCAAATTCGGTGTCATGCTGTTCATTGTCCGCCTCACCAAATTGACAAGATCTCCTCCTTTCTCAAGAGGCTGAATTGCACATTGCCCAGTCACCAGTTCCAACAAAACAACCCCAAAACTATAGATATCACACTTTTCAGTCACCTTCATGGTGAAAGCATACTCTGCATTACAAGAAGCACATAATTAGAAGCCATAAACTACTTAAGAAACCCAACTTTTGGCACTATAATTCTTCAAAGAACTGAAATAACTATCATGTACTACTACGTGCATCCACTTGTAGGAACATACAAGCTTTGCCTGCTTGCTGTATGATATATAAAAAAAATGAAAATATGCTGACAAAACAGTTCGAACTTTAACTGTAATTCCTAGCACAGTAATTCAATAAATAGAACAAACCTGGGGCAATGTAACCATATGAACCAGCTACAGCGGACATTGTTCTGCTGTTGGAAATGTCAATGATTTTTGCCAAACCAAAGTCTCCCACATGAGCCTCCATCATGTCATCGAGCAGTATATTATTGGACTTAATGTCACGGTGAATCACCTTTGGTTTACAATCACTGTGAAGATACCGTACGCCTTCAGCAGCCCCGAAGGCGATTCGGTACCGAGTGTCCCAGTCCAGCAGGCATGTGTCCTTGTTACCGTGAAGCAGCTCCCCGAGGCTACCATTTTCCATGTACTCATACAGTATAAGGTTGGAGTCCTGGTTGGAGCAGAAACCATACAGCTTGACAATGTTGCGGTGCCTGACATTTGCAAGTGTGGTTATCTCGGCTCGGAAGCTTTTGTCGACATTGGAGCCTTCTCCTTGACATTTGAGTCTCTTTACTGCAATTCTCCGACCATCAGGCATGACGGCCCTATAGACTGTGCCACAAGCACCCCTTCCAATGACAGCACTCTCTGAGAAGTTCTCAGTCGCTTTCAAAAGCTCCGGATAGGTTATCCGCTCCTTGAGAAAGTAGTGAGGACCAGAGAACCCAGTCTTGCGGTCTTCATTGGATACAAGCTTCGGTATCTTGGATTTTAAGAGCCAGCAAACAACTGCGATCAGCACCAACGAAACCAATATGATGACAATGGAGGCAATGCTGATGATCTTCTCTCTGAGAAACCGCTTCTTCCGCGCTGCTGCTTCCCTGCTTGCATAGGATGACTTCGATGAAGGTGGACAAGCTTTCCCTTTGATACCACAGAGGCCGTTGTTCCCAAGGAAGTTGCTGCTATCCAGGTGCTCGAACAGCACAGTGCTGGGAAGTGACCCAACAAGATTATTGTAAGAAAGGTTGCACTCCATAAGGCTTGAGAGTTCACTGAATGAGGAAGGAACCTCTCCTTCAAGCTCATTGTTGTTCAAGAACAGGTACTCCAGCATGCGCAAGTTCCCTATTTGCGTTGGGATCTCACCAGATAGCATGTTGTAGCTGACATTTAGAGCAATCTGGAGGGCACTGAGTTTGCCAAGCTCAACCGGCACATGACCAGACAGACAGTTGCCTCCCATCTGCAGCTCTGTGAGCCGGGAAAGGCCCCCAAAACTTGTTGGAATGGTACCATTCAGACTGTTGTCAGATAACTTCAGCTGCTCCAGGTTCACCAATGTGCCGAGCTCCTGAGGAATGAGGCCAGTGAAGGAGTTTCTGCTGAGATCAAGCCTCTGTAACTTTGCGCACCTTGCCAGCTCCCGGGGAATCGATCCGGTGAGCTGGTTCGATGATATATTGAAGGCGACAAGCTCCGTCAGGTTGCCAATGCCAGCAGGCATCTGTCCGACAAAGTAATTCTCCGACAAAATCAGCCTCTCGATGCTCCTGAACTTGCCAATCTCAGGCGGTATCGGGCCGGAGAACCGGTTCTGGTTCATCTCGAGCGCTGACAGGTTCTGCATCAGCGACAACTCGACAGGCAAGCTCCCCGTTAGCATGTTGCCTCCCAACCGGAGCTGCGTCAGGGTCTTACAAGCCTTGACTCCTGAAGGGATATTGCCGATGAGACGGTTCGACCCCAGGCTCAAGAAGATGAGCTTCTGGCACCTGCAGAGGTGAGGGGGGATGCTGCCTGTCAACCTGTTGTCTGACAAATCGAGCACCGAGAGTGTGCTGCTGGCCCCCAGCAAAGGAGGGATGGCTCCATGGATTTGGTTGTCGAAGAGCTGCAGATACTCCAAGCCAGTGAGGTTCTGAAATGCCATCGGAATGGCGCCGGTGAGGTTGTTGATGGACAGGTCTATTCTCCTTATGACGCTCAACTGACCAAGCTCCGGCGGGATGCTACCTTGCAGACGGTTCTCGAAGAGGTGAAGCAGCCGGAGGGTCTGTATGTTCCCAAGCTCACGGGGGATGACTCCGGCGAGCTTGTTCTCCGACAGGTCAATCTCCACAGCACTCTGCAAGCTCCCGAGCTCCTTTGGTATGCTGCCGTCGAGCTGGTTCCGGTAAATGTAGAGCCTGAGGAGCATGGAGAGGGCCCCGAGCTCCCTCGGGACTTCTCCGGTGAAGGCGTTGTCGTTCAAGGCGAGCATCTCGAGGTTCGTGCAGTTCGCGAGCTCCGGCGGTATCTCTCCGGTGAGGGCGTTCTGCCACAGGATCAATGTGGTGAGGTTCTTGAGCCGGCAGAGCTCGCGGGGCAGCGTCCCGGAGAGGCTGTTCTGCGCGAGCCCGAGCACCTCGAGGCTGGCGCACTCGCTGATCTCGACGGGGATCGCGCCGGAGAGGCCGTTAAGCCCCGCGCGGACGACGCGGAGGCGCTGGAGCGCGCGGACGGATGCGGGGATCCCGCCGGTGAGGTTGTTGCTGTAGATGACGAGCTCCTCGAGGGCGGTGAGGCTGCCGATGCCCGCAGGGATCTCGCCGGAGAGGAAGTTCTCGCTGAGGAAGAGCCGGCGGAGGGACGGGAGGCCGCAGAGCTCTGGCGGGATTGCGCCTTGGAGGGAGTTGGTGCTGAGGTCGAGCACCTCGAGCGCGCGGCAAGCGGCGAGCCCAGCGGGGACGGGGCCGGAGAGCGCGTTCTTGGACACGTTGAGGACGGCGAGCCGCGGGAGCGCGCAGACGGACGCGGAGAGCGCGCCGCTGAGGCCGAGGCCGTGGAGGGTGACGCCCGTGACCTCGCGCGCGACGGAGCAGGCAATGCCGGGCCACTGGCACGGCCCGCGCCCGCCGGCACCCGCCGCGTCGTCCCAGCTCGATAGGCGCCCGTCGATGTCCACCAGCGCGCGCTTGAACTCCCGCAGCGCCGCCGCCTCCGTCGCACTCCCCCTCTCCATTTGCTCCGCCGCTATCACGGCCGAGGCGCCCACGACGGCAAAGAGGACCACCGGGAGCAAGAACCGCGCCATGGTAGCCATTGCCGCAGACTCTCAAACTAGGCCGCAAGAAACAGACCCGGGAGTTCGGGGCGAGGGCAGCACAGCAAGACACGCACTACACTTGCGGCAAGAAACAGAGTGCCATAGACCTCCTTTCCCACCCACTGCGACAGTCGGCCATGGGCGAGGTGGGTGGCACTGGTCACTAGTCGCGCAATCGCGATAGCTAGTGAGTGGGAGCTGCTGCAGGGGAGGGAGGTCGTAGGGGTCTAGGAGCAGAGGGGTGGAGCGTTAAGGGGGACGTGCACTGTGCTGTGGGCACGGGCGCGGCGCCTGTCGATGAGCCGATGGCATTTCGCCGAGCAGGTGGTGCTCGGGGGAGGGCGAGGGAAGTGTCGTGGACCTATCCGTCAGGGATACGATTTGTCGCTCGACGCGCCAGGCAAAAAGGAGGTGGAACCGTGGTCCGTGGAAGGACTAGACGGGAGAGTAGACTCGTGCAGTAAAGTACGTGTGTTCGTGTGGATTACGGATCGCCGAAAGCGCCCTTTGGTTTGGGAAAAGGGCGGTCTCGTTAACATAAGCACTTCGTGGCTAGGCAGGCTTTACGTGTGTTCGAGTGTTCCATCTCTCACCTTTTTTTTCTCATTTGTAGCACAAATGCAAAATTACGGCGTTGTGATTTTGCACTCAACTGTTATGATGAATTGGCTTAATCCAAAGGTAAGCATGTCGTGCATACGCTGATAGCTGATTAATGTCATATATTTTGGATCGGGGGAATTTACACTTTGTCATTTTTCGATAAAGAAAATATATTAATATCAAGAGGATATTTATATTAAGCGTAAAAAAAAGGTATTTCAAATTTACACTTTGTCATACAGTATATATAAAACAACTGTTCCGATATCGTTGAGAAAACTCTTAGACCGGTCATGATATTAGTATTATGATATTACCTCTACAATCCATAATATCATGTAGTAGTATCCGAATCTAATTATATTATTGAATTATAGAATCTTAATGTAAATTTGTGTTCACGATTTGTTTGACTTTAATTTATTTATTTTATGTGCTTATTACGGTATCTATTTATGATGCTATCATGCTCTCTCATCATTAATTGCAGTGACATATCAATATTTTATATGTATTATATTATCTACTTCCTCCGTTTTAAAATATAAGATATTTTAGCTTTATGAAGCATATAAAAAAATTAGTATATAGGTCCACTCAGGTTTAAAGTGGATCTATACATTAAAAAAAGTCTACATACATTTTTTTTACAAACCTAAAATATCTTATATTTTAAAATAAAGGTATTATGCTTTACGGCTGTAATAATTCACGGAAAACTTTGCCCAAGTAGGCGACTACCGGTCGTTTCAAGTTCTAAACTTCCAACCCCGTAGAGGTAGCTAGCTAGGTTTCATGTCGTGTCGCCTCGAGTTTGCTCCACCGCCTAGCTAGCTAGCTAGCAACACGGGAAGACGGCCAAATTTTACATCACATCACACCACGGAGATAATCCTGTCTTGTACGGCACATGGGACAATAATCAAACCAAGAAAATTCATATTCTTTATGGAATCACAATGTCACTCTCGTTTCTCTAAAGTAATCATGTCACTCTCTCCCTGTCGAAATCTTCAGCTCAGCTTGAAAATTGATCCCTTAACTAATTTTTTTATTCCATTTTCTTGTTTTAACCATACCCCTGCAAGCAATAACACTTTATGATTATGAGTGGATGGAAATGGAATGGACACAACCACCGTCCATGGACTCCTAGTCAAGTGAGAGAGATATATACTTCAAGGATGGTCACCTGATTCTCACATATATGGCTCCCTGCACAAATTAATTGTTCTTGAATATGCATATTTTTAGGTTGTTCAACAATTGTACTTACTCTGATTTGTGCTAAATCGGCGACACTTATCATGGATCGGAGACAGTACTTCAATGTCTTCCAATATCTATATGTAGTTCTATACTAGTTATATGCACTTTTTTGCGCGAACTTATATAACTATAGTCTCCTACTCTGGTGGTACAAAACAATAAGCGCAGTATTGACCAGTTTTTGACCAAGGCTGTCTTCTGAAAGTAACTGATCATATGAAAATCTGTGACGACATATCAGCACACATCACTGGTTAGGCCAAGAACTTTTGTAGTATCATGCATGCAGATAATTCAACATCCGGTGCACATATCATCAGGATCAGTATACGCGCATGCAGATAATTCAGGGTAGGCGTCTTAATTATTATTTTAGCGAGGTCAATCTAAGCGTCCCGCATGAAATAGTCCGGCCTCTAAAGTAAAGTCTCCCGTTCGGGCAAGATACCTTGTCTGGACTGGCGCAGAGAGTTAGGCCCGCTGCAACCAAAGGCTTATTCTGGGAGTACATGAAGCCCTAAACAAAGCTATCGTATCAAGAACAAGAAAACGGCGATGTTTCTTCCGTCGAGTGCAGACGAAATGTTTGATCATATATCATATCTACGCCGGGCCAGATAAATTAGGCCACCGGTAGTAGTGTATGGTATGGAGGCCGTGCCTAACAGTGCAGGGAGCGAGGTGGATAGATGAACAGTGTACCTAGGTGTGTAAAGTAAAGTATTGAAGTGCGGCATGTGCACTGTTCTTGCGTCGACGCAACGATGAGCAATGCTGGAGGCAAGTTGGCAAAGAGACCTCATCCTTGGCCTGTTGAATGTTGCCACTCACTCACTGACTCTCTCATCGGTCGGGGATATCCACTAGATCGATCGGGCGAGTGCCCGCCACTCATCTGTCATCCTCAAACGTGCCACGAATTATTTGCTCTACCGCGCCTCCAATTTGCACCTGAAATGATGTAACCGGGGAGCTTTGCGCTCGAGCCTTTCCCCAATCAATCCAGGCCGGCTCTTTATGATACTAGCTAGCTACACCTGAAATGATACGACCGATCGAAGCAATTGGAAACTTGGACGATTACATCTGCTCAATCGACAATTTCAGACCAAGATCAGGCCTGGGATTCAAATGACAAGACAGGGATATCGAGCCACACCAGTAGGATAAAACCAATTATAAACCGCCGCCCCACTGCTCCAATAATTGTTCGACGGCGCTCATGGTTCCTGAAAAAGATTCCCCTCCTTCCGCCGTCCCACTTGCACTCCGCCGGCCGCAAAAATCCTCCCTCGTCATCCCGCCAACACACTGAGGCTTTGTTCGGTTAGCCCCAACCCGGCGGGGAACCGGGTCTAATCCCTGTCAACCCGAGTGGTTCAGTTCCCGAGAGATTTAATCCCCGCCGACCATAACTGCACGTTCGGTTACTCCCGATGCGGAACCCATCCCGGCCCAAGCCCTTCCGACAATCCGACCCCGTTCATTCCACGGTGGATTGAAACATCTTCTCCCAACCCGTGGCAGAAATCCATCCCGAGCGATGCCTCACGAGACTCGGCAATGACCGGAGAACTTCGACAAAGCGGTGACGGTGCCTCCGTATCTCCAAAGGCATCCCTCACGCGGAAGCCCCACGGTAAATCCTCTTCCTCCCAACTCCCAACCACCTCTCCTCTAGCAAATCTGAAGTTCTTGGATCTGCCTGGCTATGGCGTTGACTTGTGGCAGGGACGGGGACGTGGAGGCCTGGTTTTCGCTATAGTGAGCCTTGGCTTGTACTCTTTCTTCTACCCCTCCCGTGGCATCCGTGTTGGTCTAGGGTTCATGCAAATATGAAGGGACCAGCCGTCTGTGAGCTTGTGTAGAATTTAGTTCTTTTCTTTTTGGTACACGTATAACACATCCATTCATGTTTTTTTACTGGGAGAACCGTAGATCTAGTGCAGAATTCTTGGTTCAGGGGTTGCATCTTTTACTGGGAGTTAATTAGTTCTAGTAAAAAGTTATATGTGAGAGACTTCTTCAATTCACATAATTGTATTCACTGTCAGTGCTGCTCGATCGGCATGCATACATTAGTTAATTAGCTAATGTATAGGTTGAGGAGTGCTGAACCACACCGTGGTTAATACACAGAGTACTAGTATTCGTGCTCATTAGTCATTAATTTTACATAGTTGATTTTGGTCTCTTTCTTGTTTTTCTTGTTGTATATAGCTTAACTCAGTCTGAAAATTAATGCCACGTACATGGAGAATATGCCTCCTAAACCATGAAATTAGTGATTTAGTTTCAGTGCCAATGGAAAATTCCATCTTTCATTGTATGTACAAAGTACATATTAGTGGTATGTCAAGCAGATAGAGAACTAGAGATACAAGACAAGACGATAGTCTTTATTTGGATATTTAATCTTGTATTCAGATCTTGACTTGGACTTCGTCATTGTTGATGTAATTGTATATTAGGCCTGATGGTGGTTGCTTGTTTCTTTGTTACTCTAACTTATGGATATGCTTCTATTGGGCCTTTTCTTTACAAGCTTCATATAGTTCAGGAGATGAGTTTAGTCTACCATGAACTTGGCAACTTCCTAAATTCATTTTCCTAACTCGTCGAGAAATTTGTTCCCGGTTACTTATTTAACTTCGTTTCAATGCTAAATAGTGCACACCAGAAAATTCTATTTTGTAAATGTTATGTTTATCATTTTGAATGCATTTTCCATATTATTAGTTTATTATTTTTCTTGACAAGAAGTGTGTATATATTTGCAGTTTAGCAAGCAAATGAACTGCAGCTAACTGTAGAGTTGTCCTCGACGACTTGGCGGTAGCGAAAACGGTATCTACTACTTAGACGACGGCCTTCTGGCAGGTAAGGACCTAGTCATCCTCTTCAAGTTATTGATTTAAGATGGAGCTTAAGATTTTTGTACCTGAAACTAAGTAGATTAACATAAAGTTGTTTGCCTGACAAAATGCATGCTTTTTAGATGAAGTCCACATTGTGCATGGTTTATAGTATTTTAGTTTACTGCCTCTTTAAAGTTATTTTTTGTCTCTCGTGGTTTCTGATCCTTCTCAACATGAATAGTCATGTTGTTGCTCTGATTCTGAAGTGATAATAAAGCTATGATTTTACAATGCCGAAGCCTCCATCTATGTCCATAGTTTCATTTTTGTATGCTAGGAATGGTAGTTCCATTTATAATCATTGTCCTTTATTTTTATCCATGTTGGACTGCATCTGTGATGAGGATTCATTGATGAAAATATTTTCTAAATTTATATTTCAATAGCCATGGTGTTTTGGATTATACCTCGTATTCCTTGAGAAATTTATGGGTGTATGGAGTTGAGTGATTGAATTTATGTGTGTCTACATCGTGTGGTCTCCTGCTCAACATTGATAACATTTTTCTAGCTGAGCCTTGTGCTTACATTCTTGGATCCTTATGGCGAGGTGTACAATGATGGATATATTGATTTGTGTTTGTCTCCTGCAGTTTCTGTTCTTGGGCTCATCTCAAGTGGCATGCAATCATCGTTTTCCGTGAGGGTCATGGATGGCAAGGTGCTCCTCCTTCCACCCCTTGCTGGTTGGAGATGACCCCGTGGTCAAATGTAGAGGTGACAACTTGGAGGTGCAGCACGTGAGCTCAGTGGGTATCTTGGAGGGCAAAGAACTAGGGTTCTACACGAGGAAGCTTCATAAGACTGCATATAATTCCCTGATTTTTATTGGTTGTTGCATCACTATTTTTCCGAAAACAAGTCAAACTCCAGCTTGAAATATTGAGCTTTTTCAGATACTTATGTTCCATCTTTATCCTATCGCCAACACTATTTCGTTATGTACATGTTTTATTAGCACGTGTGATTTCTTGGCAGCGTTTTAGATATCATCCTGCTCAAGTTGAGGGAGGCAGAGCGTTCTGAATCATGGTTTTATCATTTTCATGTGCTACTAGCTCATACTGTAGAACTTAGAATCCGAACAGAGTTTAGATGCGGGGATTGGTGGGAAAGGGTTGGTGGGGGTTTGGGTGACACGATGGGATCACCCCAATCCCTGCAGGGGTTGGTTCCATGTGGAAATAAAACACTGGCAACCGAACAAGACCTGATGGTCGCAAAGTCCTCCCCGCCGTTCGGCATGGCCAGACCCTCTTGCCGCTGGTCATCGCCCTCCATACGAAGCGTGAATCAAGGTGGCGGCGCGTGTCGAGGCCGCACTCGGGCGACCGAATATCTCCCACCACCATCGTCACTGCACGATCTGTCCCACGGCATGCAGCAGGGCCAACGGGGGACGTGGATAGCCGAGATCTATGACCGCAATGAAGGGAATATGCCCTGAGAGGCAATAATAAAGTGTTTATTATGTGTATTCCAAGTATATGATAGATGTTTATTTTGCATGCTATAATTGTATTAATACGGAAACGTTAATACATGTGTGTTTAATAAACAAACAGAAAGTTCCTAGTTATGCCTCTCTCATAAACTAGCTCGTTGATTAACAAGATGATCAAGGTTTCCTGATCATGGACATTGGATGTTGTTAATAACGGGATCACAACATTAGTGTAATGGTGTGATGAACATTCATCCGAAGTATAGCATTACGATCAAAGTCATTGAGTTTATATTGCTATAACAACTTACAGTGATCCTAATCCTTAGACCATGAGATCATGTCAATCACTAACACGGAAGAGTTTCTTGATAACATCAAACGTCACACCGTACAGGTGATTATAAAGATGGATTCGGAACTAATAAAGTGTTGTGTTGAGGCTCATGGATCGAGTGGAATTTGTTCATCCCGATGACGGATAGATATACTCTGGGCCTCTCGGTGATATCACATTGATTAGCTTGCAAGCAAGTGATTTGATCACTAGAATGTTATATCACGAACGAGAAAAGAGTGCATGTCAGCGAGATCAAACTAGGTATGGAGATACCGATGATCGAATCTCGGACATGTAATATATCGTGAAACAAAGGGATTAAGATACTAGCGTAAAAGGTTCCGGACGATCACAAGAAAGTCATCGTTGAATGTGTGGAGTCAGATGGGTCTCGGATCCGCTTCGATTATTGATCCGAGAGGGTCTCGATCATGTCCGCATTATTCACGAACCTTAGGGTGACACACTTAGAGACACGACATCCAATTGGAGCAAATGTTTCATGCCGAAAGAATGAACAAGCGCGAATTTATTTCACTAGATACAAAGCAGGTTTTGGTGAAATTGCATAAAGTGGTTATGCATGTGAAATAGAATTCTAGCAAGGGGTTATTTGTGAATGTTTGTCATTAAAGTAATTGACAAAATTCTGAATAAAATAAAGAGTTTTATTTAATGAGAGTTTGCATTAAATTTGGTGGAAATTTAATGGGAATTTGAGTGGACTTTTGAGTGGAGGAATTTAAAGGAGATTTGTGAGTGGAGTGTCCACCCACATGAAGAGGGTAGGGCAGGGGCATCCCCATGCGGCCACCCCTTGGGGTTCCCTCCTCCTATAAAAGGAGCCCCTCCTCACTTGTCTCTCACACCTCCTCGTGAAGGATCTCTCCCCTCTAGAATTTATCCCCATGGTCTCGGACTAGCGAGATACATGTTCCCGGTGGCTATTCGGCAAGAAAGAGTTGTGATTCCGCTGCATCGCTGGGCGAGGCGGAGGTTGCTCGGTGCCTCGAACGTGTGTGCGAGCATGGATGGGCTGCTGATTTGCGGCGCTAGGACTTCCTCTCGATCTTGAGATCCGCAAGAGATCGTCTACATCAACCACGAGTTGAACTCGTTAAGCTTTGTCGGTCTTCAAGGGTATGTTCTCTACGGATATACATCCGCCCGTTGTTTGTATCTAGTAGATAGATCTTGGTATATAGTTCACATCGTGGAAATTTTTGTTTTCTATGTTGCGAACCCTACGGTGGTATCGAGCGGATCTATGCGTAGATACTTTACAGTAGTACACATATGAGTATGTGGCGATGATGATCATGTTGTTGCTCCTTTGTTGTAATTTTGGATATTGGTGGCATAGTGGGATGAAGCGGCGGACAAACTTTACATGTCCTCGCACATGAGACTGTTCCACGCTTGACATGCAACTAGTTTGCATAAGTGGCTAGCGGTTGTCTGTCTCTCCTACTATAGTCAATATCTATTTTGCAAGCGAGTTGTCAACAATTTGATTATCCTCGTTGTGGTTCATGTTAAAGGTAAGAACGGTTCTATCTCGAAAGCCCTAAGCCACACAAAACTTGCAATGGATAAATTAGAGGCGTCTAGTTTAGATTGTTCTTTGGGCTAGTGTTATGATATGGTAGTGTTGTAAGTAGAAGTATGAGATGATAATCTTACAACACATAGCGTGTAAAATCCATAGACCTTGGATTTACACATATAGGTATGATAGTGATCATACCACGATGCACATGATAGAGATCATCTGCGGGAACCATATAATTTCACTAATAAACATATGATGTTTGATAGCATCTTATATTGCTTGTTTAGCGCTTTGTTAGCATAATAAGATGATCCCTCATTTAAATATCAAGATAAGAATGTGTTCTTCCTTTAGTATACACCGATTATGTTTTCGTCGCTCCAAGACATCACGTGATGATCGGGTGTTCTTGGATCCACGACCATATTTCGGGTGTAAAACAGTTACACACGCGAATACTAAGGTTCTAACTTGGCGAGCCTAGCATGTACAGACATGGCCTCGGAACACAGAACGAAAGGTTAAGCATGAGTCATATAGATGATATGATGCCCATTTGATGCTCTCCTTTGAAGCTATACCGACTCACGTGATGATCGGACTTGGTGTAGTGGATTTGGTTCATGTAATCACCAAAAAGGCACGAGGGATGTCGTTTTGAGTGGGAGTTCATTAGTAATATAGATTAGTTGAACTCAATCTATCATACACTTAGTCTAAACTTTACAAATTCTGTTGTAGATGGCACCACACCTTTTAATTTCAATGTGTTCATGGAGAAAGAAACTAGCAACGAATGGTAGCAACTTTATCGAATGGGCCATGAATTTGAGGATTCTCCTCTCACACAAAGCAATATGTGCTAGAAGCGCGTTAGGCCCCCACCTTTTGATGATGCCCACGAGGAGAAGAATGTCTATCGGACTCGTCGGAGGACCACAACTTAGTTCATTGCGGCATATTGTATGGGCTAGAGCGGAACTTCAAAGCGTTTGAAACGGCAATGCATTTGATACAATGGGTGAGTTGAAAATGATTTTGACACACGATCTGTCAGAGAGCTACAACTTGAAAAGTTCTTTATGCATGATGGAAGAGCAGCTCAGTTAGTGAGCATGTACTCAAGATGTCGGATTACGCCGATAAGCTTGTGTCCTTGGGAATATCGATTCCCATTGACTTAGGCATCCATCGTGTTCTCGGTCCGCCACCTAGCTATAAGAGCCGTGATGAACTATAATATGCAAGGCATGAAGAAGTCTCTCCCGAGCTTACATCGATGCTTAAAAGCGAAGTGGAGATCAAAAAGGAACATCAAGTGTTGATGATCAATAGGAACACCGGTTTCAAGAAAGACAATAAGGGAAAAGCGGAAGGGAAGTAAGGCGGCAAGCTTTGTCGCTGAAAGAAACCCGAGTTGGACCTAAGTCGATTCCGAGTGCTACTATTGTAAGGGATAGCCACATCGAGCGCAAGCGCCCCAAGTATCTGGCGAGACAAGAAGGCCGGCAAGGCAAACAAAGGTATATATGATATACATGTTATTGATGTGTACTTGACTAGTGCTCAGATGCTTCGGGTATTTGATACCCGGTTGCTAATATTTGTAACTCGAATCGTGGGTCGGAACAAGAGACCGCTAGCAAGGGGTGAGGTCAAGATGCGTGTCGGCAATGGATCAAGCGTTGATGTGATCGCCGTCGGAACGCTGCCTCTCCACTTACCGTCGGGATTAGTTATAAACTTGAATAAATGTTATCGGTGCCCGTGAGCATGAACATTGTATCCGGATCGTGTTTGATGCGAAGTGGTTATTCATTTAAATCGAGAACAATGGTTGTTCCATTTATATGAATGAAATCTTTTATGGTCATGCACCGATGATGAATGGTTTATTTCTATTAGATCTCGATGATAATGTTACACATATTCATAATGTTGATGCTAAAATGATTAAACTTAATGATGATATATACGCATATATGTGGCAATTGCCGTCTAGGTCATATTGGCGTTAAGCATGAAGAAGCTCCATTCGGATGGACTTTTGGAATCACTTGATTATGAATCATTTGATACATGTGAGCCATGCCTTATGGGCAAGATGACTAGAACGCCGTTTTCGGTTCAATGGAGCAGGCGATTCATTGGAAATCATACATTACGATGTATGTGGTCCGATGAGTGTGTCGGCGAGGTGGATATATCGTTATTTTGTTACTTTCACAGATGATTTGAGTAGATACGGTTATATCTACTTGAGGAAACACAAGTCTGAAACCTTTGAAAAGTTCAAGGAATTTGAATGAAGTGGAAAATCATCATAATAGAAAGATCAAATTTCTACGGTCCGAGTGGAGGTGAGTATCTAAGTTACGAGTTTAGCACTCACATGAAAGAGTGTGGAATTGTTTCACAACTCACACCTGCGGAACACCACAATGAAATGGTGTGTCGGAACGTCGTAATCGTACTTTATTAGATATGGTTCGATCTATGATGTCTCGACGGACTTGCCGTTGTCATTTTGGGGTTATGCACTAGAAAGCTGCATTCGCTTTAAATCGGGCACCATCTAAATCCATTGAAAAGACACCGTATGAATTGTGGTTTGAAACAAACCTAAGTCATTTCTTAAAGTTTGGGGATGCGATGTTTATGTGAAGAAACTTCAACGGATAAACTCGAACCCAAAGCGGAAAAATCGTCTTCATAGGATACCCTAAAGAAACTATTGGGTATTCCTTCTATCACGAATCCGAGGCAAGGTTTTTGTTGCCAAGAATGGATCCTTTCTAGAGAAAGAGTTTCTCATGAAGGTGTGAGTAGTCGGAAGGTAGAACTCGAAGAGGTTGTGGAACCTTCTCTTCAAAGTATGGCGAGTAGCAGAATACGGAAGTTGTTCGGAGTTGGCTCCACTGTTGAAGAGGCAACTAATGATAATGATCATGAAACTCGAAAGAGTACTACCGAACCTCGAGTCAAACAAGACGCGTGCAGCTCCGAGCTGACGGAAATCTGTCATGAATTTCATGGTTGATGAAAATGATGACCTGCGACGTATGAAGAAGCGATGATGAGCCCGGATTCCAACAAATGGTTAGAAGCCATGAAATCGAGATGGAATCCATGTATGAAAATCAAGTTTGGAACTTGGTGGAATTACCTCACGGCCAAAGGCCGTGGAGAACAAATGGATTTTCAAAAGGAAAAGCGTCTTGATGGTAATGTGACCGTCTATAAAGCTCGACTTGTCGCAAAGGGGTTTCGACAAATTCAAGGAGTTGACTACGATGAGACTTTCTCTCCTGTGATGCTAAAGTCGATTAGGATTATGTTAGCAATTGCATATTTCGATTATGAGATATGGCAGATGGATGTCAAAACCGCGTTTCTCAATGGAAATATTGAAGAAGAGTTGTATATGATACAACCAAAGGGTTTTGTCGATCCTAAGGATGCTAACAAGGTGTGCAAGCTTCAGCGATCCATCTATGGATTGAAGCAAGCATCACGAAGTTGGAATCTCCGCTTTGATGAGGTGATCAAAGAGTTTGGATTTGTCCAAACTTATGGAGAAGCTTGTATTTACAAGAAAGTGAGTGGGAGCAATGTGGCATTTATATGTGGATGACATATTATTGATCGGAAATGATATAGATCTTTAACGTGTTAAAAGTTATCTAAACGACAAATTTTCAATGAAGGACCTAGGTGAGCGTCATACATATTAGGCATAAAGATCTATAGATATAGATCTAGGCGCCTAATAGGGCTATCACAAAGTACATACCTTGATAAGATTTTAAAGAAGTTTAAAATGGACGGAAAGAAGGGTTCTTACCTATGTTGCAAGGCAAGACATTGAGTAAGACTCAAAGTCCGCATCGGCGGAAGAAAGAGAGATAATGGACAAAGTCCCTATGCTTCACCATAGGCTCTATAATGTACGCCATGCTATGTACAAGACCGGATGTGGCACATGCTATTAGTTTGACTAGTAGGTACCAATCGGATCGAGTTGAACCTTTGGATAGCGGTCAAGAATATCCTAAGTACTTATGAAGAACTAAGGATATGTTTCTTGTATCTGAGGTGAAGAAGAGCTCATCGCTAAGTGTTATGTCGATGCTAGCTTTGACACCGATCCGGATGACTCTAAGTCTCAATCCGGATCGTATTTCTCATGAATGGCGGAGCGGTTAGTTGGAGGAGCTCCAAACAACTGTGGTAGCGGGATCAACACGGAGGCGAATATGTTCTTTGCTTGAGCGGCTCAGGAAGCAGTTTGGATGAAGGAGTTCATATCCGAACTAGGAGTGGTGGCAAACGCGTTGGACCCAATGGTGATCTATTGTGACAACAATGGTGCCATTGCCAATGCCAAAGAGTCAAGGTCTCACAAGCATTCCAAGCATATTAAGCGCCGGTTTCACTCCATCCGCGAGCATGTCAAGGATGGAGATATAAAGATTTATAAAGTACATACGGATTTCAATGTAGCAGATCCGTTGACTAAAACTCTCCCTAGAGCAAAACATGATCAACACCAAAACTCAATGGGTGTTAGATTTATCACTATGAACTAGATTATTGTCTCTAGTGCAAGTGGGAGACTGAAGGGAATATTCCCTGAGAGGCAATAATAAAGTGTTTATTATGTGTATTCCAAGTATATGATAGATGTTTATTTTGCATGCTATAATTGTATTAATACGGAAACGTTAATACATGTGTGTTTAATAAACAAACAGAAAGTTCCTAGTTATGCCTCTCTCATAAACTAGCTCGTTGATTAACAAGATGATCAAGGTTTCCTGATCATGGACATTTGATGTTGTTAATAACGGGATCACAACATTAGTGTAATGGTGTGATGAACATTCATCCAAAGTATAGCATTACGATCAAAGTCATTGAGTTTATATTGCTATAACAACTTACGAAGTGATCCTAATCCTTAGACCATGAGATCATGTCAATCACTAACACCTAAGAGTTTCTTGATAACATCAAACGTCACACCGTAATAGGTGATTATAAAGATGGATTCAGAACTAATAAAGTGTTATGTTGAGGCTCATGGATCGAGAGTGGAATTTGTTCATCCCGATGACGGATAGATATACTGGGCCCTCTCGGTGATATCACATTGATTATCTTGCAAGCAAGTGATTTGATCACTAGAATGTTATATCACAGAACGAGAAGAGAGTGCATGCCAGAACGAGATCAAACTAGGTATGGAGATACCTATGATCGAATCGGACATGTAATATATCGTGAAACAAAGGGATTAAGATACTAGCGTAAAAGGTTCCGACGATCACAAGAAAGTCATCGTTGAATGTGTGGGAGTCAGTATGGGTCTCCAGATCCCGCTTCTGATTATTGATCCGAGAGGGGTCTCGATCATGTCCGCATTATTCACGAACCGTAGGGTGACACACTTAAGAGACACCGACATCCAGTTGGAGCAAATGTTTCATGCCGAAAGAATGAACAAGCGCAGGAATTTATTTCACTAGATACCGAAACAGGTTTTCGGGTGAAATTGCATAAAGTGGTTATGCATGTGAAATAGAATTCTAGCAAGGGGTTATTTGTGAATGTTTGTCATTAAAGTAATTTACAAAATTCTGAATAAAATAAAAGAGTTTTATTTGATGAGAGTTTGCATTAAATTTGGTGGAAATTTAATGGGAATTTGAGTGGACTTTTGAGTGGAGGGAATTTAAAGGAGATTTGTGAGTGGAGTGTCCACCCACATGAAGAGAGGAGGGCAAGGCATCCCCATGCCGCCACCCCTTGGGGTTCCCTCCTCCTATAAAAGGAGCCCTCCTCACTTGTCTCACACCTCCTCGTGAAGGATCTCTCTCCTCTAGAATTTATCCCCATGGTCTCGACTAGCGAGATACATGTTCCGTGGCTATTCGGCAAGAAAGAGTTGTGATTCCGCATCGCTGGAGCGAGGAGGCGGAGGTTGCTCGGTGCCTCGAACGTGTGCGAGGACGGATGGGCTGCTGATTTGCGGCGCTAGGACTTCCTCTCGATCTTGAGATCGGCAAGAGATCGTCTACATCAACCACGAGTTGAACTCGTTAAGCTTTGTCGGTCTTCAAGGGTATGTTCTCACGGATATACATCCGCCGTTGTTTGTATCTAGTAGATAGATCTTGGTATATAGTTCACATCGTAGGAAAATTTTTGTTTTCTATGCTGCGAACCCTACAAAGGGTATCGAGCGGATCTATGCGTAGATACTTTACAGGTAGTACACATATGAGTATGTGGGCGATGATGATCATGTTGTTGCTCCTTTGTTGTAATTTTGGATATTGGTGGCATAGTGGGATGAAGCGGCCGGACAAACTTTACATGTCCTCGCACATGAGACTGTTCCACGCTTGACATGCAACTAGTTTGCATAAGTGGCTAGCGGTGTCCGCTCTCCTACTATAGTCAATATCTATTTTGCAAGCGAGTTGTCAACAATTTGATTATCCTCGCTAGGTTCATGTTCGTAGGTAAGAACGGTTCTATCTCGAAAGCCCTAAGCCACGCAAAACTTGCAATGGATAAATTAGAGGCGTCTAGTTTAGATTGTTCTTTGGGCTAGTGTTATGATATGGTAGTGTTGTAAGTAGAAGTATGAGATGATACTCTTACAACACACATAGCGTAAAATCCATAGACCTTGGATTTACACATATAGGTATGATAGTGATCATACCACGATGCACATGATAGAGATCATCTGCGGGAACCATATAATTTCACTAATAAACATATGATGTTTGATACCATCTTATATTGCTTGTTTAGCGCTTTATTAGCATGATAAGATGATCCCTCATTTAAATATCAAGATAAGAATGTGTTCTTCCTTTATTATGCACCGATTATGTTTTCGCTCCCAAGACATCACGTGATGATCGGTGTTCTTGGATCCACGACCATATTTCGGTGTAAACAGCTTACACACGCGAATACTAAGGTTCTAACCCGTGAGCCTAGCATGTCAGACATGGCCTCGGAACACGGAAAGGTTAAGCATGAGTCATATAGTTGATATGATGCCCATTTGATGCTCGCCTTTGAAGCTATACCGACTCACGTGATGATCGGACTTGGTGTAGTGGATTTGGTTCATGTAATCACCAAAAGGACACGAGGGATGTCACTTTTGAGTGGGAGTTCATTCGTAATATAGATTAGTTGAACTCAATCTATCATACACTTAGTCTAAACTTTACAAATTCTGTTGTAGATGGCACCACCTGCTTTTAATTTCAATGTGTTCATGGAGAAAGAGAAACTAGCAACAAACGGTAGCAACTTTACCGAATGGGCCATGAATTTGAGGATTCTCCTCTCTGCTGCACAAAAGCAATATGTGCTAGAAGCGCCGTTAGGCCCCCCACCTTTTGATGATGCCCCTGACGAGGAGAAGAATGTCTATCAGACTCGTCAGGAGGACCACAACTTAGTTCATTGCGGCATATTGTATGGGCTAGAGCCGGAACTTCGAAAGCGTTTCGAAAACGACAATGCATTTGATACAATGGGTGAGTTGAAAATGATTTTCGACACACATGCTGCTGTAGAGAGCTACAACGCTTCAGAAAAGTTCTTTAGCTGCATGATGGAAGAGCACAACTCCGTTAGTGAGCATGTACTCAAGATGTCGGGTTACGCTGATAAGCTTGTGTCCTTGGGAATATCGATTCCCATTGACTTAGGCATCCATCGTGTTCTGCAGTCTCTGCCACCTAGCTATAAGAGCTTCGTGATGAACTATAATATGCAAGGCATGAAGAAGTCTCTCCCGAGCTTCGCAATGCTTAAAAAGCGTAGAGTGGAGATCAAAAGGAACATCAAGTGTTGATGATCAATAGGAACACTTGGTTTCAATAAAGACAAGAAGGGAAAGCGGAAGGAAGTAAGGCGGCAAGCCTGCGCTCGAAAAGAAACCGAGTTGGACCTAAGTCTGATTCGAAGTGCTACTATTGTAAGGGGAGCCATCGAAGCGCATCGCCCAAGTATCCGCATAAGAAGGCCGGCAAGGCAAACAAAGGTATATATGATATACATGTTATTGATGTGTACTTGACTAGTGCTCAGAGCACCGGTATTTGATATCGGTTCAGTTGCTAATATTTGTAACTCGAATCAGGGGCTGCGGAACAAGCGACCGCTAGCAAGGGGTGAGGTCAAGATGCGTGTCGGCAATGGATCAAGCGTTGATGTGATCGCCGTCAGAACGCTGCCTCTCCACTTACCGTCGGGATTAGTTATAAACTTGAAATAAAAACGGCTGTTTTTGGAATGGTTACAAATAGAACAACAAGTCTAGTGGATGTAATGATGACTTTTACCAACACTTTTGGGAGATTGTCAAGTTTGACATTCTAGCCCTTTCTGACATTTTGTACGAGAAAAAAATAGATACACAAAGGTAAAAATGGCAATGGACAGGGTAGAACAATACCATACTCATACCCGTGTAGTCAATGAGTGGAAAACTTTATACATACCCATACCCGCGGGTATAAATATTTATCCATGCCCATACGCGACGGGTACCCGTACCCATTGGGTACTAATGTCTGTGAAATATAGTCATCCACGTCCGCATTTAAACTAGATATTATTCATATATTTGATGAAATATCTCTCTAAACCCTGTCACTAATGCCTAATAATTAAAGGGGTATGTAATTCTTTGTATCTATTTTTTCCTGCGCGGATAATAACGTATGATGATGAGAATTACAACATAAATATCAAAGATACGAGATTTCCAACACGTCAAAGTAACCAGAAGCCGTGAAGTGGATCCAAAAGACTTAACGACCAAATATACGATGGAAATTTATTCCGTCCGTATAGTTCTGGCCAGATAGTTTCCATCGACTCTATTAGGTCAAACAGAACAACTTTCGTGAAGGGACCCCTATATAAAGAGGCTTCGGACGACGGGAAAACAACGCTTCTTTTTTTACCCCAACTCTTCCTGTCACCAGAAGCCACCACGCCGGAGGAATAGATCTAGATCTAAATCTCCAAACCCTTCTCCACCACCATGGCCGTATTCCACCACTTGTAATAATATATATCTTCTCCAATTAGCGACATTGTAAGACTATTTGCTATCAATCTTATGATCTCTATTACAATGTTTATGATTGTTGATTTTATCTCTATGTGTGAGTAATTCTCTTTGGTCTAAGGCCTTCGGCCTAGCCATGTAACTTTTTTTGCATGTTATTTTTCATAGATGAGATCATGCATTAGTTTGTATGACATGATGATTATAGTACCCTCTCTTGCCTCAATCTAAGGACTTGTCAGGTACCCAAGACCTCGAGGATTGATCCAGGTAAAGGGAGTATGAGTAACGACTGATCTACTGGATAGGAACCCTAGTGACAGAAAGGGTAGTATGGCTGTATATGAGGAACTTACTTGTGGCATCCCGCGAAACCCCTACTAGAAAATCGCGTTGAATTTGTGCATTGCATCGTCATCATCATGAATTGTTTGTCAAAAACTAATTTCGAAAACCTATTTTTGTTTCCAAACGCCTCGTCTTCGTTCAACACGCAAACCCCGGGCCTCCGGATTATTTTTGTTTGTCTACTATCGGTTTGCAAACGGTGTAAATAAAACAGATAAAATATTATATTATTTTTAGTGGGGCAGTCGAACGGGCCGAATGACCCGAACGACCGCCCCAGGATTTAAATCGGACCACCTAACCAGCCCCCCTAATTCCTAAGTTCACCAACCTATCTACCCCAACACAGCCTCCACATCACCCCAACCAATCGGTGTTCGCCACGTCACCTTGCCCCAACCCCCCACCCAACCAGAGGCAGCCACCTCATCTCGCCCCTCTCTTCCCTCTCTCTCCCACCAGCCACTTCCCCACCACACACGCGCTACACACACCCAAGCCACACACGCACCCAGCCAACCCCACCCGCTGCAGCTGGGCCCCACGCGCGCAGCCCCCCTCTCCACCTGCCCAATCCCAGCACCCCACTCAAGACGCACGCACGCCTTGCTGACCACCCGTCCCCAACCTCCCGACACCACCTCAGACGCTCCCCACAAGGCCAGAGCCCTCCTCGCCGCTGGGCGCCTCGCGTCGCCCGCATGGCCGCTCTCCATGACCACACCTTCGCGAAGCCGCCACTTCTGCTCATGAAGCGCCTCAGCATCGCCGCGCCTCCGTTTCACGCCCCGTGCTCCTGCCCGGCAGCGAAGCCCGCCTGCCTCTCATGAACCGCCTGCGCCAGTAGCCCACGCCGCTGCGGTCCCGCCTTGCCGCCCGCTCGCTCCCGCCGGGCAGCTCGCTCTCCATCGCCGCTGCCTCCTCCGGCCAGTTGCCGACGCGCTGCCTTCGCCATGACCACGCCTTCACCCGCCTCGCGCGCCACTGGTCCGCCGCGCTCGCGAGCCCGCGCTCCCCGGCTGCGTCGCCGAGTCGCCCGCCGCCGGTCCTCGACCCTCTCACGTGCGCCCGGCCGCCTCGCGCCCGCCTCAGCCTGCCGCCGCCTCGCGGCCACCGCCTCGCCTTGGCCTGCCCGCTTAGCCGCCTGCCCCGCCCGCCGTCCTCGCTCTCCACTCGCTGTCGCCGGTGGCGCCGCCCGGCCACGCCCGGCCCAACCTCCACCTCCAGCAACCGCCTCGCGCCCGCCATCGCCTTTCTTCGGTCTCGCGGTGTCTCGCAGGGACCACCAGAGTACCACCCGAAGATCGCCAGCGTCGACACTCAAGCTCTGCACCTCGATCGAGCCGGAACCTCAAGATCTCCGACATGGCGTAGATGGACAAACCCCGAAGACCCGAACCCCGATGAACCACGATCCCCACTGCAGAACAACAAGGCCTTCGAAGGGGAACCGACAAGATCTGCAACACGGACGCGGAGAAAACCTCGGACGCCAAGATCTTCTCCTCGGGACACCAGGAGCTCCCCTGAACGCCTAGGTCTAACCCTCGGACCCGAAGACCGCGATGATGTTGAACCAAGATCCCCATCGGACAAGATCGTCACCAAGACCGGCCATGTTGAGATCCGAGACCGACCCGTCGAACCCTAGCCCCTGGACCCCGACCCCGAACCCCGGAACCTCAAGATCGTCGAACCCTAATGTGTGAACCCTTTTCCGAGACCCTATTTTTATAACATAATACAACTTGCTGCATATTAAATTGTCATACTTGCATGCATACTTGTCCTGTGGTTTGGGGGCCTCATGCCGATTCACCCTTTAATTAAATATGGGGCCCATATGCGGGCAAATCCAGTCTCATATTGGCCTCATTTAAATTTGTGTAGCGAACCGGTGCTATCTTTTGCCATGCTAAAACAACATTTAATTTGCGGGGTAGATAAACAACTAGAACCATATATTTAATTGTCGGGACCCCGGTTCCACTTAATATGACCTAATTACACCGCACCTTTGCCATGCCATACATCATACATGCATCATGCCGATCTTCCCGCTGTATTGAGTATTGCATCCGTGTTTATTCTAGCGCTTTTGCTTCTTCGCGGATAAGGCCGATGAGTTGATGTGAGCTTCGCCGATCTTGGTTGAATCCTTCGACAATGTTTCAAAGCAGCATCTCCTTCTACCTATCTTACTTTTCTAGTATTTATTCCTCCGCTGATCTTTGCTATACGTGTTATGATGCTCTAGTTTCGTACCCGTGATATCCCTTGCAGCCATACATAGCCTTGGACACATCCTATTACCTATTGTTTGGTAGATAGTTGGACCCGCGTGTCGTAGTCGCTTGCTCAAGTGCCGTTGCATGTCGCCGAGTACCACAATTGTTGGAGAATTGCCACATGTTGATGTTGAAGATGATCATGGTTTTAATTATTGTTTCACTTTAATTCATGTTTAACAACTAAAATTGAATTAAGCAGAGGCATCGGTGGGTGATAGATAATATTTGGTTTCCGACCGCCCACTTGTGTCCCGTAGGACCCCGAGTTCTTGACACCTGTTCCGAGATCGAGCGCGCTAACCACAGGTGGGGAGATATGGGCCCCCCATTGATTATTACCTGATTTCAAAGTATTGTACTGGGGGCCACAAACTAGTTTGAGGTTTTATGCCATGCTTTACTGCTTTATTTAATTGTGCGACATATAGCACCTGTACTGTTTAGGATCGGGACACGTTTTCGCGGTGTCGACAGTCCCCGTTTGGGGATTTGCTGTCGCTCACTGCCGTCTACCCAAACCCTAAGTCCGTCTCGGAGACCGGCCGACTTCACGGTGTCGACTTGGTGGGGCCCCACGCATTGCTTTGGTCCGGAACGCCGTGACTTAGGCCCCACGACATACCGATGGGTGTATGTCCGATCCGCAAAAGGGTCAAGTGCTGTGGATACTTTGGTGCACCGCAGGTTAAATCTTTCGAGAAGCCTTGTCCGCGGTTATGGGCGACGCACTTGGAGCATGATGCTTGACCATAGACAACTATAACTAAAGTTTACTGTTATAAACTGTCTTGTATCCGATTTGACTAGTAATCAACTTCACTACAATGGAATGGCTAAATAAAAGTACCAACAACTGTTGGGTTTTGGGTTTATCTCATGCTAATTGTATTTGACTAGTAAGTGTTGTAACTATAACGGAATGGTTAACTAAAAGTGCCCACTGCTTACTTTATCGTGATGATTATCTAAACGACTAGTAAAGTGCCGCAACTATAATCGAATAAGTAAACGCCAACCGTGGAGTTCCTCGGTTGACTTCCTCGTTTGGTCTCGAGGGGAAACGCCAGATGGGTTTGTTTGGTGGTAGCATCGTTGGTTCGAATAGGTCTTTCTTACCCTCTCGATAACCGCCAGTATCGAGTCTCTATAGGTTGTTTAGTGCATCTTGCCGCCGCCGATCCACCATACCTATGTAGGCGAGGACCGGAATTCTAGCCTCGCTGCATCGGCCTCGATCGACGCTCCTTCTTTTCCTTTGCCCTTGCCGCACCCTTTTGTTTAAGGTGTTTTGAGATCGACGCCGTTAGCGGTGGTTACCCTTCCTTGGCTTGGGGCAGGGTTATGGACGCCATTGGTTATTCTTGGGCTCTTAGCCCCATTTGCATCTTGTCCGTAGTCGGACGCCTCCATTTTCAAGGTGATTTGGATCTTTGTATATTGTATTCAGTATTCTTGGCTCTTTGAGTCGCCGTTATATATATCTGCTACGTGGGTCCCATCGAGGACTTGTGTAATGTTATTACTTTGCTTTCCACCCGCATTTAAAGTGCTGTGGCACCTTCAATCGCTTCTATGTGGGTTTGGCGAGTTTCGCTAAAACTTGCATAGGGCCGATTCGAGGGTGTTACAGAGTGGTATCGAGCTCGGCTTGATACACAAGTCCGATTTCAGGATAACCTAGCTAACGGCTGAAGTAGAGTGTCAAAACTATTTTTGCAAAATCGGTTGGATAGTTCTGATTAGGTCTGATTTTACTCCTTACCCCTCTGCTATTCTCCTCTTATCTCGACGTGTTTTAAATCCGCTCTCTTCTCTTTCTTCGAGTCCAGGAATTCTCGTGGTTGGGTTCCGTCGTACCTTCAGGGTTTCGCTTCCTTCTTTGATAACGGTGATCTACCATCCAGTGTTCAAGATGCCTGAGGAATCCGTCTTCTGTGGTACCATTCTTTGTTCCTTGTTTGTGCCTTCCGGTGTTTTCCGACGCGACGATATCATCTACGCCAGATCCGATGCAGAGTCTGCATCACTCCTCTGTTTCCGAACCTTGATTGTCGAGATCTTCAGTCTGAAATCCGAGAGTTGGTTGTATAATTCTCTTATTCATGTACAGAGTAATGCTTTGAGTGCGGGATGGAGTCGCGACCATACCACTACTCTTATCATTCGCTTTTGTACAATGAATGGTGGATCGATGCAATTTACTCCTTCCGCTGAAGTTAGAGGTGGCTTTGCCTTTAACTTTGTCCGTTGTTTATCCGGCGTGTTCTCTTGACGAACGGACAACGACATCTTGTTAGTGGTGTCGCGAAGATCTACATGAAACGAGAAGACGCAGAGCGCCGACCTTCTTTCCGGTACCATGAGGCGGATCTCGAGGGCGAGATCCATTGTTAGTGGTGTCGAATTGTGGCATCCCGCAAAACCCCTACTAGAAAATCGCGTTGAATTTGTGCATTGCATCGTCATCATCATGAATTGTTTGTCAAAAACTAATTTCGAAAACCTATTTTTGTTTCCAAACGCCTCGTCTTCGTTCAACACGCAAACCCCGGGCCTCCGGATTATTTTTGTTTGTCTACTATCGGTTTGCAAACGGTGTAAATAAAACAGATAAAATATTATATTATTTTTAGTGGGGCATTCGAACGGGCCGAATGACCCGAACGACCGCCCCAGGATTTAAATCGGACCACCTAACCAGCCTCCCTAATTCCTAAGTTCACCAACCTATCTACCCCAACACAGCCTCCACATCACCCCAACCAATCGGTGTTCGCCACGTCACCTTGCCCCAACCCCCCACCCAACCAGAGGCAGCCACCTCATCTCACCCCTCTCTCCCCTCTCTCTCCCACCATCCACTTCCCCACCACACACGCGCTACACACACCCAAGCCACACACGCACCCAGCCAACCCCACCCGCTGCAGCTGGGCCCCCGCGCGCAGCCCCCTCTCCACCTGCCCAATCCCAGCACCCCACTAAGACGCAAGACGCACGCCTGGACCACCCCGTCCCCAACCTCCCGACACCACCTCAGGACGCTCCCCACCCCGCGCCAGAGCGCCTGACCTCTCGATCGCCCGCCGCCTCGCGTCGCGCCTGGCCGCTCTCCATGACCCCCCGCGCTCCACCTTCTCGGCGCGCCACCGCGCGAGCCGCTTCGCTCATGAAGGCCGCCTCGCGCCTCCGCTGGCCCGCCTCCGTTGCGCCCCGTGCTCCCTCGCCGGCGAAGCTCGCCCGTCTCCCGCGAACCGCTGCGCCGCCAGCAGCCGACGCTGCGGTCCCGCCCTCGCCGCTTCGCTCCCCGCCGGCTCGAGCTCTCGCCTCCATCGTCACCGCCTCCTCCGCCCAGCCAGCCGCGCCGCCTCGCCATCGCGACCACGCTCCTCCACCGCCGCGCTGCATCCGCCCGCCGCCCATGGCCGAGCCAGCGCCGCCCGTGTCCCGGCTCGTCGCCGAGTCGCCCGTCGCCGGTCCTCGACCTCTCACGTGCCCGGCCGCCGCGCTCCTCCTTCCGCCCAGCCAGCCGCCTCGCTGCGGCCACCGCCCGGCCTTAGCCTCCGCCTCGCAGGCCTGCCCGCCCGCCGCCGCCTCGCTCTCCACTCATTGCCGCGGTGGCGCCGCCGTCGACCACGCTCCGCCGTCCAACCTCCACCTCCAGCAACCGCCTCGCGCCCGCCATCGCCTTTCTTCGGTCTCGCGGTGCCTCGCAGGGACCACCAGAGTACCACCCGAAGATCGCCAGCGTCGAAACTCAAGCTCTGCACCTCGATCGAGTCGGAACCTCAAGATTCCGACATGGCGTAGATGGACAAACCCCGAAGACCCGAACCCCGATGAACCACGATCCCCACTGCAGAACAACAAGGCCTTCGAAGGGGAACCGACAAGATCTGCAACACGGACGCGGAGAAAACCTCGGACGCCAAGATCTTCTCCTTGGGACACCGGGAGCTCCCCTGAAGGCCTAGGTCTAACCCTCGGACCCGAAGACCGCGATGATGTTGAACCAAGATCCCCATCGGACAAGATCGTCACCAAGACCGGCCATGTTGAGATCCAAGACCGACCCGTCGAACCCTAGCCCCTGGACCCCGACCCCGAACCCCGGAACCTCAAGATCGTCGAACCCTAATGTGTGAACCCTTTTCCGAGACCCTATTTTTATAACATAATACAACTTGCTGCATATTAAATTGTCATACTTGCATGCATACTTGTCCTGTGGTTTGGGGGCCTCATGCCGATTCACCCTTTAATTGCATATGGGGCCCATATGCGGGCAAATCCAGTCTCATATTGGCCTCATTTAAATTTGTGTAGCGAACCGGTGCTATCTTTTGCCATGCTAAAACAACATTTAATTTGCGGGGTAGATAAACAACTAGAACCATATATTTAATTGTCGGGACCCCGGTTCCACTTAATATGACCTAATTACACCGCACCTTTGCCATGCCATACATCATACATGCATCATGCCGATCTTCTGCCGTGTATTGAGTATTGCATCCGGTGTTTATTCTAGCGTTTTGCTTCTTCGCGGATAAGGCCGATGAGTTGATGTGAGCTTCGCCCCGATCTTCGGTTGAATCCTTCGACAATGTTTCAGGCGAGCATCTCCCCCTTTCTACCTATCTTACTTTTGTAGTATTTATTCCCTCCTGTTGATCTTTGCTATCTGTGTTGCGATGCTCTAGTTTCGTACCCGTGATATCCCTTGCATCCATACATAGCCTTGGACACATCCTATTACCTGTTGTTTGGTAGATAGTTGGACCCGCGTGTCGTAGTCGCTTGCTCAAGTGCTGTTGCATGTCGCCGAGTACCACAATTGTTGGAGAATTGCCACATGTTGATGTTGAAGATGATCATGGTTTTAATTATTGTTTCACTTTAATTCATGTTTAACAACTAAAATTGAATTAAGCAGAGGCATCGGTGGGTGATAGATAATATTTGGTTTCCGACCGCCCACTTGTGTCCCGTAGGACCCCGAGTTCTTGACACCTGTTCCGAGATCGAGCGCGCTAACCACAGGTGGGGAGATATGGGCCCCCCATTGATTATTACCTGATTTCAAAGTATTGTCTGGGGCCACAAACTAGTTTGAGGTTTTATGCCATGCTTTATCGCTTTATTTAATTGCGACATATAGCACTGCATCGCTTAGGATCGGGACACGTTGCGGTGTCGGGCCCCTGCTTGGGATTTGTTGTCGCATCGCCGCTTCTACCCAAACCCTAAGTCCGTCTCGGAGACCGCCGACTTCGCTGGTGTCGACTTGGTGGGGTGGCCCCACGTACTTGCTTTTGTCCGGGAACGCCGTGACTTAGGCCCCGCCGACATACCGATGGGTGTATGTTAACCGATCCGCAAAAGGGTCAAGTGCTGGATACTTTGGTGCACCCCTGCAGGGTTAAATCTTTTCGAGAAGCCTTGTCCGCGGTTATGGACGACTTGGAGCACAGTGCTTGACCATAGACAACTATAACTAAAGTTTACTGTTATAAACTGTCTTATATCCGATTTGACTAGTAATCAACTTCACTACAATGGAATGGCTAAATAAAAGTACCAACAACTGTTGGGTTTTGGGTTTATCTCATGCTAATTGTATTTGACTAGTAAGTGTTGTAACTATAACGGAATGGTTAACTAAAAGTGCCCACTGCTTACTTTATCAGGATGATTATCTAAACCTGACTAGTAAAGTGCCGCAACTATAACTGAATAAGTAAAACTGCCAACTGTGTGAGTTCCTCGGTTGACTTCCTCGTTTGGTCTCGAGGGGGAAACGCCAGGATGGGTTTGTTTGGTGGTAGCATCAGGTTGGTTCCGAATAGGTCTTTCTTACCCCTCTCTGATAACCGCCAGTTGTATCGAGTCTCTATAGGTTGTTTAGTGCATGCTGCCGCTGCCGCTTCAGTCCACCATACCTATGTAGGCGAGGACCGCCGAATTCTAGCCTCGCTGCATCGGCCTCGATCGACGCCCTTATTTTCCTTTGCCTTTGCACCCCTTTGTTTAAGGTGTTTGAGATCGACGCCGTTAGCGGTGGTTACCCTTCCGCTTGGCACGGCAGGGTTATGGACGCCATTGGTTATTCTTCAGGGCTCTTAGCCCCATTTGCATCTTGTCCGTAGTCGGACGCTCTGTCATTTTCAAGGTGATTTGGATCTTTGTATATTGTATCTGTATTCTTGGCTCTTTGAGTCGCCGTTATATATATATGTTCTATGGGTCCCATCGAGGACTGTTGTGTAATGTTATTACTTTGCTTTCTACCCGCACGAAAGTGCCTGGTGGGCACCTTCGAATCGTTTCTATGCGGGTTTGGCGAGTTTCGCTAAAACTTGCATAGGGCCGATTCTGAGGGTGTTACATTACTTGAGATTAACGGTGACATCACTATGCATATCATTAGTTCTCTTTCTCCTATGGATGAGACTAGTAGGTTATTGCCATAAGTGGTTGTGGAGGTGATAACATTTATGGATGCACTTCCCACATATAATTATTTTGCTCTAACAATTACATGAGTACTTTATTATTATCTATTATTACCATCATATGTTTTGCACAGCTACTGGTGAAACTGAAGACCCTAGGTCCTCTCTCTCTCCATCGTCAACAATAACAACAACAAGATCGTAAACTCTTAGTCCGGTGAAAATGAAATAGGAATTTTAAAACTCTTGAAGGTACATTTAAGTAATTTCACTTTGCTTTCTGCTTCCCAAGGATTCAATAAACCTAGGTCTACTAGGGAAAAATATCTATACTACATCCGTAATCCGGATCGAAGGTATCAACCCTTCTCCACCACCATAGCCATCTTACACCACTTGTAATAGTAGATCTCATCTCCAATTGGCGACATTGTAAGACTATTTGCTATCAACTCTATGATCTCTATTACAATGTTTATGATTGTCGATTTCATCTCTATGTGTGAGTAATTCTCCTTGGGATAAGGGCTTCGGCCTAGCCATGTAGCTTTTGTGCATGTTATTTATCATAGATGGGATCATGTATTAGTTTGTATGACATGATGATTGTAGTACCATCTCTTGCCTCAATCTAAGGACTTGTCAGGTACCCAAGACCCCGAGGACTGATCCAGGTAAAGGGAGTGTGAGTAACGACTGATCTGCAGGATAGGAACCCGAGTGACAGAAGGGGTAGTACGGCTCTATTTGAGGGATTTACTTGGGACTAACGATCACATCACTATGCATATCATTAGTTCTCTTTCTTCTATGGATGAGACTAGTAGGTTATTGCTATAAGCGGTTGCGGGGGCAATAGAAATTATGGATGCACTGCCCACATATAATTATCTTGCCCTAACGATTACATGAACACTTTATTATTATCTTTTATTCCCATCAGATGTTTTGCGCAGCTACTGGTGAAACCGAATACCCTAGGCCCTCTCTCTCCATCGTCAACAACAACAAAAAGATCGCAAACTCTTGGTCTGATGAAAACACAAAAGGAATTCTAAAACTCTCGAAGATCCGTTTAAGTAATCTCACTTTGCTTTCTGCTTCCCGAGGATTCGATAAACCTAGGTCTACTAGGTAAAAATAGCTATACTGCATCCGTAATCCGGATCAAAGGTATCAGGTACCCGATACCTTTATTCATAAATTTACATTCATCAATATCATATTTGACAAAAAAAGTATGTCTACTCAATAATAGGTAGACGAGTACATGACAATTATCAATGTTTATATAATTTTCTAGAAATCGCAATCTCATACTTTCCCCTAGACTACTCGGCCGCATTGGTTAAAACTCTATAGGTAAATTTTACAAGTCAGTTTAAATGGGCAGGGTATGGGTATACCACGATTACAACCCTATACCCGTGCCCTACCTGTGACTTAACGGGTAGGGTATAGGTATTACCAATGGGTATAAAAGTATACCGATACCTTACCCACGTGGATACGGTACCCGTGGATACGGTACCCGCGGGTATCCGTATCCATGGGTAAAATTGTATCCTTATACACAGGCTATACATGGGTGTCATTACTCTTGTACCAAAAAGTCAACATGATGACAAAATCCATAAGTTCAGACCTATATGTCTTCCCAATGTTATTTTCAAAATTATAATTGAAGTTCTTATCGATCGTCTGATTACAAGGATATGGAAAATTGTTAATGTTGCCCAAATAGCCCCCTAAAAGGTAGGTATATTATGGAAGGAGTGGTTTTATGCACGAATCTTTAAATGACTTGTACAAAAAGAAGTAATCGGGTACTTCCAAATTTGAATTCAAAAAAGCTTTTGATAAAGTAAACTGGTCTGGTTTACACAAATTTTTGAAAATGAAAGATATTCCTTATACAATGATTGATTGGATGTTTAGTTAAGTTACTAGTTGGAAAGTAGAAATTTAGGTGAATAATGAAGTAGGAAAATATTTTTGCACACACCAAGGACTAAGACAGGGAGATCCAATGACATCGTTATCTTTGAATTGGTTATTGATGCATTAGCAATAACGATGGGCAGAGTTGTTGCTAATGGGTTAACTAACTAGTCTATCTTTTTGAACAAGCTAGAAATATTCATTTCATTCTCTATATTTTTGAATAATTGTCTGATGATTTTGAACAAGCTAGAAACCTATAATTCATTCTCTATCTTTTTGAATAAATTTCTGGCTTAAAAATTAATTTCCATATAAAGTAATGTTTATTGCATTGGATATGCAAAAAACAAATTTGAGGGATATGATGAAATCTTCACTTTTAAAGTGGGAGAATTACCATCAAAATATTTAGGGGTGCCTGTAGATCAGAAGAGGATAAAAATAGTGATTGGGATGGGGAAATTGAGAAAATGGACAAAAAAATTGGCAGTTGTTAAAGAAGAATCACATCAATTGTTGGAAGGAAAATTTTGATTCATTCTTCCCTCCTGAACATGCTATTATACATGTACTCTTTCTAGGAAATGCTTGATGGTGTGAAAATCAAACAAAATTCTTTGAGAGATAGCTTCTTGTGGAGTGGGGATAAAGGTTTAGTTAATTGGGCATAGGTTTGCCGACCAAAAGACATGGGTTCTTTATTAGGGATTTTAGATTTGGAAATTCTCAATATTTGTTTGGGGGATGACCCCAGGTAGGGTCAAGATAAGTAAAAAGAGGGAGGAGCATTCATGGTCTGGACCGAGTCAAGGTATGATCCGGCCGAATCATGTAGGAGTCGGTCGAATGAGGTCTGACGTATTCCGAGTCAGGTAGCTAAAACCTGACTCGACCGACATACGAGTTATGTCGGCCTACTGCTATTACGCATCTTAAGTGCAGGTTAAGGTCAAGACAAGTCATGCGAGGCAAGGCCGAGTCATGGGAAGCTTGCTCAAGAAGGAGAAGGCGAACCCCAAAGTTAGCACTGGTCAATGTCTCTCCTCAGGAATCTACACAGTGCCAAGCGCTACAGACAAGAGGCTGAGCGGCAGAGGAGCAGAAGAAAGTCACGGAGGTGATAGTCCTCAGGCCCGAGGATCACATGTGGTGGACTCTGTGTTTTTGCCATCGATAGAAGGGGGACATGGAAAGAAGCCCGCCGAGTTACCATTTTGGGACAAGCATGCTTGTCCACGTCAGACCTAAAGGGAACCAGACCATTCCTTTATAAAGAGGGGTTGGGCGTCCTTAGGAGGGGACCGATTCATTTTTTACTTAGCACTAGTAGTATCTTCTTATTCTTCTAGCTCAAACTGCTTGAGGAGCAAGTGTAGCTCCATTGGTGTTGAATAAAGATTGAGTTCTAGAGTTTTGAGTGTAGAAATCACTACACCTTCCCTCCCTGGAACCCACTAGCATCCATTGGCCCCCAACTTAAGCCTACCCATGGCATCTGCCGTGCCACCACCACGACACTTGGCTCCCACCGTGGGGCCAGCAGCGGTGCTAGCTGGAGTCAAGATCCGAACAGGAAACTTCATCGACACCGGCGAGCGCGTCATCTCTGGCTTAGTCTAGATATTCGATATCTGGGACTACGTCAGTGACAACGCTGGCAGCTTCGGAGTAAGGCCACCCCCGCACAACGTCGTCTTCATCAACCTAGGCGCCCACAAGGTCTACGTCGACGTCGACACGTCACGCGTCTACCCAAGCCGAGTCATCCTAGCGGGAGAACCTCCCCTCAGCGCTACAGGCGGTCTGCGTAACGCACGCGCCGCAGTCAGCATAGAGGTGATGGTGATAGCACCAGCACCAGCAGCAGGAGCAGGAGACGAGCCAAGCAAGGACCCGGCGACGGCAGATTCGGCAACGGCCAAGCCGGCAGCAGCAAAGCAGACAACAACAGATCTGTGAGTGACAAATGCACCCGAGGTGCACGAGGTAACCCCCAAGGCACCTAGGGTAAGGTGGCCACCTCTAGAAAGGCCGGAGAATATCTTGCAGGCAGCCATAGACAACCTAACCACACCTGTAGCACCTATTGTAAACCCGGAAAATGCACATGCCGAGTTAGAATAGACTAGGCTGAGAATGTTAGAAGAGGCTAAGAAAGTATCTGCACTGCGGGAGTCCTTTAATAGGACCTTGAGAGAATATGCTAGGAAAAATAAGCTGGACACCGCGCCTACTCGGATGGATGATCAAAGAATGAAGGGAAAGAACCTCCTTAGTGATATTAACAAAGAGCATGAGTCTCAACAGGGTGATTCGGCAGACCCGGGGCTGCCGAGATATAGTACCCCCGCAAAGAACCTCAGGGCGGCAAATGCCGCAACCTTAGAGTTGGAGGGATTGACCGGGGAGGCTCAACAAAAGCAACAAGAAAGAGTGAATGAGCTAGTGCGCATCGCGAACCAGCAGAATGAGGAGATACTCAGAGCTAACCCTGTGAAGCTGGGAGGTTCACGTTTGGTTCATTCGGCTGGATTTGCCCCGACATTATCAGCTGCCGCATCATCTTCACCCGGAAATGGGTTGCGAAAAGATAAGGCAGTGACCTCAGGAAAAAGGAACAGACAGATTGTTCCATATGATCCGACAATGGCCGAAAAAGCAAATGAAAATAGAGGCAATGGAAGCCAAGGTAACAGTGGTGATAGAAACCTTGGTTGTGGCAATAGAGAGCATGGACATATCAGAAGAGGAAATCCCGAGAATAATAACCCGGTTGAAGGGAGACATTATCACCCACAAGATCATCAGCCAAGGCATGAACCCCAGTAAGGAAGGGATATAGTACACATTCCACATAACCCGGTACAGAACAAATACAATGATGGTTCTTCGGAAATGGAGAATGTCGGATTTGCTGGGCAAAACCACCATGCGATGGGAGAAAGAATTGCATACAGAAAATTTGCCGCCGGGTGATGCAATATTAAAGCTTGATAGGTTGTACCGGTACGAATTATTAGAAGAACATGGTCCTCCTGGTCCGGCGTGTTTTGGGCCCCGCATTATGAGTGAGCCACCTGTCCCAAACTTCCAGCTGGCAAGAGGCACAAAAACATATAACAGAATTACCAAGCCACAAGAATGGTTGATTGACTATGCCACGACAGTGAAAATTGCACGGGGGAAATTGAGATGGGCTGTGAGATATGTACCTCAGATGTTGGAGAGACCAGGCAGGGTGTGGCTGGATAACTTACCAGCAGGCAGTATCAATTGCTGGTTAGACTTCAAGGATATGTTTGTCAGTAACTTCACCAGTACATACAAGAGACCGAATAGGCCTCAACAACTGGCAATGTGCAAGAAGAGACCGAATGAGACTTATAGAGAATTCCTAACACGATGGTGTAACCTCAAAAACTCCCGCGAAGGAGTGATTGAATCACAAGCGATTGCTTGGTTTGCACAAGGGTGCAGGTATGCAAGTGTGTAATGGCAAAGGTTACAAAGAGATATGCCGACTACGTTGGCCAAGACAATTAGAATAGCCAACGCATATGTACTAGGTGATCCGACCCAACCCGAGCTTATGTCGGCGAAACATCATGAGCAGCATGACCATTACACTCATGATGGCGCATGATCATCCAGGTGGAATGAATTCCGAGGTAGAAGAAGAGATGACAGGACGGATTACACGTATAGTTCGAATTAGGTCGCAACTGTGATTCAGGACTAGCCGGGTGTGGGAAGCAATCATCGCAGAAAAACGGTCCTCAGTAATGGACGCCGAGGAATGATGGGAAGAAAGCAATGGACTCCTAAATAGAAGAAGCAATGGCAGGAGAGGCCTAAGTACACGTTTGAGTCAATGCTGGATCAACCGTGTAAGTTCCACACGCCCAACCCGGCAAAACCAGCCAACCACACAACTCGTCAGTGTGCCTGCATGAAGAATGCAATGGACAACGTATTGGCCAGTTTTCAGCGCCGCGCGCACGTGCTGCGCTAGTTTGGACGTTTTCCACGGAGTCGGGCGTTTTTGCCCGGTTTCCACGTTTTGGCGCTCGGTCCATGTTTGTTCAACGTATTGGCTGGCGTCGGCGACGCGTCGCGCTTAGTCGGACGTTTTCCATGGAGTCGGGCGTTTTGCCCGGTTTCCACGTTTTGGCGCTCGGTCCATGTTTGTTCAACGTATTGGCCAGTTTTCAGCGTCGCGCGCACGTGCTGCGCTAGTCGGACGTTTTCCGTGGAGTCGGGCGTTTTTGCCCGGTTTCCACGTTTTGCCAATACGTGGGTGTTTCTTCAATGTATTGGCTAGTTTTCAGCGTCGCGCGCACGTGCTGCGCTAGTTTGGACGTTTTCCGTGGAGTCGGGCGTTTTTGCCCGGTTTCCACGTTTTGCCAATACGTGGGTGAACAGCGATGCAGGCGCCACAACAGCAACCACACCATTCGCAGCAACCGCAGCTTATAGGAGGAAACACACAACAATTGATGTTACCCCCACCACCTCCGAGGTATGATAATCATGACCGGAGGGATGCAGTTCACCATGTGGCGAATCAAGGCCAAGATGGCAGAGGTAACCCCGGTGATAATGGTTTCTACGAGTAGAAAGAGCACCATCAGTCATACTGTGTATTCACCATGGAACAGGAAGACAGGCAGAGTGTACAACGCTGTCATATGGAAGTAAACGTAGTCTGTTGATGCCTGAGAGCACTTCGTTGGGAACCCCAAGAGTGAGGTGTGAAGCAACACAGTAGCAAGTTTTCCCTCAGTAAGAAACCGAGGTTATCGAACCAGTAGGAGGAAGGAAACTTCCCACAGGTGTTGCAAGCAATGCGGAGACCTGCACAACACAAACTCAAGACTTTGCCCAACTAATCAGTGAGGTTGTCAAGCTCACCGGTTTGCTGTAACAAAGGATTAAACATATGGTGTGGAAGGTAATGGTCGTTTGCAGCAAGTAAACATGTACTAATGGAGGATGTATCAATGGTAAAGATTGGACCGAGGTCCATAGTTCACTATAGGTGCTCTCCTTAGATAAACAACATGGCATGAAGGGTAAAAAAATTACAACAGTGCAATTGACTGGAACTGAGCAAGGCAATCAATGCAATACTAGACAAAATGATCCTATGAGATCCGATTGGGAAATACAATAATATACATAGACCTCCATCCAACTGCATCTATGACTAGAAGTCCACCTTCAAGTTATCATTCGAACCCCCTCTAGTATTAAGTTGCAAGCAACAGACAACTGCTTTAAGCACAATGTGTAAGGTAAATAATCCATTTGTTCCATGAACAAGAGACCGTTGTTTTCTCCCTAGTGGCAACAACACATCTACAACCGAAGAGATTTCTGCCACTTCCCTTGGAAACTAGAGGCATGAACCCACTATCGAGCATAAATACCCCCTCTTGGAGTCACTAGCAACTACTTGGCCAAGATAGCTACTAACAACGGAGAGCATGCAAGATCACAAACAACACAGACATGATAGAATCGTAAAGACAAAACCATTAATCAATCTGACATAGTAATCTCAATATCCATCGGATCCCCGTAAACACAACATGCATGATTACAAATAGATTAGATCTTGATCATGAATAGAGCTCACAAGATCTATACATGAAAGCACAAGGAGGAGATACAACCATCTAGCTACTACAAGGACCCATAGTCCAAGGTGGAACTACTCACGCATCATACCAGAGAAGAAGGCCTCCGGGATGATCTCCCCTCCGGCAGGGTGCCGGGAAGAACTTCCGATCCCCCCGATCTAGGGATGATGGTGGCGGCGGCTACAGACAGTTTCGTGGAGTTTTGATCGGGTGCCTAGGTTTTCTGCATCGGGGGCTTCTTATAGGCAAAGAGGTGAGGCTGGAAAGCGACCAGGGGCCCCACACCCTACCCAGGCGCGGGCCCTCCCTGGCCATGCCTAGGGGGGTCTGGCCGCCCTGGCTCGCCTCTCCGTCTCGTCTTCTGGATTCATGTCGCCCACGATAAAATATTGACTTTGGATTTTGTCTCGTCCAATTCCGAGAATATTGATTTTGTGCCTTTCTGGAACCAAAAACAGAAGAAAACAGGCAACTAGCACTATGGCAACTTGTTAATAGGTTAGTTCAAAATATATATAAAAACACCTCAAAGTGTAGACAAAGCAAAGCAAAGTAGATACTAAACAAGCATGGAACATAAAAAATTATAGATACGTTTCCGACGTATCACACTCATGCCAGCAATTCTGAGATATGTGCCCTGGTCGGATCAAGAGATAACTTGGAGCATTAGAGATCATCCCAAGATCATGCCAAACCTCGGGTCATATGCTTTGGTGCTTGTAACACCCCTGGTCACTCCGGGCCGACGGCTGTCACTTCTGGCAGCTCAATAGGATCTCTAGACTAACCCCACAGACCAATACTAGTCTTTTCTGCGCACTTTGTCCTCACTCGTGCGCACACGATACCCATTTCACGGTCAGTCACCCATCCTAGAATTGCTCTAGGCCAAGCATGCTTAACTTTAGAGTTCTTTTCAAATGAGCTTCCGGAAAATAAGTTGTAACTTGTTGGTATGGGTTTCCTATCAATCCTATTGAGCCATGTGCCAGGGTCTCACATACACCCACCCTTAGAATATCGATGTCCTCGTCGATCAACCACAAGCCAGGAACATCCCCTCTTGGCACACGTCTGTGCGTCTAGTGTCGGCACATGCGCCATGTCGTGTACACTTCGGGCCACACGCGCCATGCGCCACATGTCCGCCACTGACTCGCACACGCCCGTGTAACCGCGAAGGTCGGCTCTGATACCACTCTGTAACACCCCCCATCACTCTAGACCGACGGCTGTCACTTCTGGCAGCTCAATAGGATCTCTAGACTAACCCCACAGACCAACACTAGTCTTTTCTGCGCACTTTGTCCTCACTCTTAGAATATCGATGTCCTCGTCGATCAACCACAAGCCAGGAACGTCCCATCTTGGCACACATTTGTGCGTCTAGTGTCGGCACATGCGCCATGTCGTGTCCACTTCGGGCCACACGCGCCATGCGCCACATGTCTGCCACTGACCCGCACACGCCCGTGTAACCACGAAGGTCGGCTCTGATACCACTTTGTAACACCCCCGGTCACTCTGGACCGACGGCTGTCACTTCTGGCAGCTCAATAGGATCTCTAGACTAACCCCACAGACCAACACTAGTCTTTTCTGTGCACTTTGTCCTCACTCGTGCGCAACCGGTACCCACTTTCCGGTCGGTCACCCATCCTAGAATTGCTCTAGGTCAAGCACGCTTAACCTTAGAGTTCTTTTCAAATGAGCTTCCGGAAAAGAAGTTGCAACTTGTTGGTATGGGGTTCCTATCAATCCTATTGAGCCATGTTCCAGGGTCTCACAGTGTTGGACCCGACGTTTGTCAGACCCAGTATCAATGTGAAATTTTCAAAGGTGCTGATAGATAACGGCAGCATCATCAACATTATGTACAAGGATACGATGCACAAACTCGGCATCTCTCCGAACATGTTGCAGTCGACCAAGACAACTTTTCATGATATAGTCCTAGGACTGTCCTGCGAGCCCATTGGGAAAGTCCGAGTAGATGTCTTATTCGGCACAAGGGAAAATTGCAGAGCATAGAATTTAGAGTTTGAGGTGGTGGATTTAGAGAGTTGTTACCATGCATTACTCGGACTACCAGCATTGTCTAAATTCATGGAGAGATGTCGCATTGGTTACTTGAAGATGAAAATTCTAGGACCACAAGGCGTAATCACAGTAGCCGGAGATTACAGGAGATCGATGGAGTGTGCCTCGACCGGATCAAATTTGGCCGAGTCATTGGTGATCGCAAAGGAGAAGAAGAGAATTCAGGAGGTTGCTACTTTGACCCAGTCGGCACAGCTTAATATGCCGGCACTTGCTAACCCGCATGAAAGTGTGTCCTTCCAGCCGAGAAAGGAGACAAAGAAAATCTAGATTGATGATCAATTCCCAGAGCGCACCATTACCATTGGTGCCGGCCTGAATGATAAATAGGAAAGCGAGCTCACCAACTTCCTTCATGAGAATCGGGATATCTTTGCATGGTCTACGCAAGACCTACAAGGAGTACCGAGGGAGTTGGCTGAGCACTCTTTGCATGTAAGGCCAGGAGTAAGGCCGGTGAGCAACCTTTCCGCCGCTTCGTCGAAGACATGAGAAAAAATATAGGGGATGAAATAGCTTGACTCCTTGCAGCCGGGTTTATTATGGAAGTACTTCATCCGGATTGGCTGCCTAATACGGTGTTGGTTGAGAAGAAGAAGGATGATCTGAACGTAGCTGTCGTTTGGCGTATGTGCATCGATTACACGAACCTTAACAAGTTGTGTCCCAAGGATCCTTTCCCTTTGCCTAGGATAGACCAAGTTATTGATTCAACCGTAGGTTGTGAATTGTTATCATTTGTAGACGCATATTCTAGCTTAAACCAGATACCGCTAAACCTGGTTGATCAAATAAAAACTGCGTCTATCACCCTGTATGGGGCTTATTGCTATCGTACCATGCCATTCGACCTGCGCAATGCAAGAGCCACGTACCAAAGGTGTATGCAAAAATGTTTGCATGATCAGATTGGAAAAAATGCTCAAGTATATGTTAATGATGTGGTGATAAAAACCAAAGAGAGCCATACACTCCTAGAAGATATCCGGCAGACGTTCACGAATCTAGGAAGATTCCGAATGAAGCTTAACCTGAAAAAGGTACCTTTGGTGTACCAGCTGGAAAGTTACTCGGTTTCCTTGTGTCTAGCCGAGGCATAGAGGCAAATCCGACTAAAATTCGGGCAGTTGAAAGGATGGAGCTGCCGAAGTGCCTCAATGATGTGCAAAAATTTACTGGATGCCTCGCATCTTTAAGTCGGTTTATGAGTTAGCTAGGTGAAAAAGCATTGCCTTTGTATTAGTTAATGAAAAAATACGATAAATTTACCTGGACACCTTAGGCTGATAACGCTTTTCATGAGTTAAAAAAGATGCTGGACACATTGCCAATTTTCGCCTCGCCACTATCAAAAGAGTCTATGTTGCTCTATGCAACAGCAACAAGCCGAGTTGTGAGCGATGTAATAGTTGTCGAGCGCGATGAGGAAGGTAAGTTGGTACAAAGGCCGGTTTATTACCTAAGCGAGGTACTATCCGCCTCGAAGCAAAATTATCCACATTACCAGAAAATGGCTTATGGAGTGTATATGTCAGCAAAAAAGCTCAAACATTATTTTGAGGAACACCCCATAAAAGTGATTTGTGAGGCACCAATAGCCGAGATAATGAGCAAAAAAGATGTAAGCGGCTGAATAGCAAAATGGGCAATTGAGTTATCCCCTTATGCTCCACAATTTGATAGGCGAGATGCAATCAAATCTCAGGCAGTGGTCGACTTTTTTGTCGATTGAGCCGAGATACAGTATGAACCCCCACTGCCTGATTCGAACTATTGGACGATGCATTTTTATGGATCCAAACTAAGAAATGGGTTGGGAGCAGGAATAGTATTAACCTCTCCAAAGAAAGATCAACTAAAGTATGTGTTACAAATACACTTTGCGGCATCAAACAATGTAGCCGAATATGAGGCGCTTGTCCATGGCCTGATGGCGAAGGAAATTGGCATACGTCAGATTCTATGCTTCGGGGATTCGGACCTTGTAGTCCAGTAAGTATCAGGAAATTGGGATGCATTGGATGCAAACATGGCCTCATATCGATTTCATGTACAAAAGATTGGTGGTTATTTCGATGGGTGTGAATTTAATCATATACCTCGGGCGGAAAACGACGCTGCAGATACCCTGTCAAAGCTCGGATCGACCAGACAATCGATTCCACCTGGTATCGCCTTAGAACACCTAAGAAAGCCATAAATCATACCTTCCCCAGAGTTCGAATCAATTCGTCTCTCATAAGATCAAAAATCCAAATTTGTCCCAATGGAAATTGATAAGGGAAATGAGCCGAGTAACCCGGGGACTGATTAGGCGAACCCGTTGGCTGATTGGGAAAATCCGACAGAAATTATGTCGGGGGAAGTGATGGAAATTGATGAAATAGTTACCCCGGCGCACGACATGCCGGAATGGGCACAACCAATATTCCTATTCCTCAAAAATGAGACCCTACCGAATGATGAGGTCCTTGCTAGGCAGATAGTAAGAAGGACAAAGGTTTACACAATAATAAATAATGAACTTTATAAGAGAAGCGTAACAAATGTGCTATAAAGTTGTGTTAGACCGGAAAAAGGACAAGAAATCCTCTTGGACATACGTCAAGGAGAATGCGGGCACCATACCTCATCCAGAGCCCTTGTGGCCAAAGCATTCCGACACGGATTTTATTGGCCAAGTGCGCTAAAAGAAGCAAAGGAGTTGGTAGAAAGGTGCAATGGTTGCCAGAGATATGCCGGCAAAATACATATGCCTTTGTGTGAGTCAAAACAATAACAATCACTTGGCCATTCTCCGTGTAACATCCCAAAAATATTAAACTAGAATCATCAAACTCTAATCATCAAATTTAGGGTTAACAAAAACTTTTCTAAAATAAAATGAGAAAGCATTCATGTGTGTATGCATCCCCTTTTGGATTCTTTTGAATTGCCTTGTTTATGTGTTTCTTTGCTTGTAAAAGGATTCTTAGGTGAAATAAACATCATCTAAACAATCCCCACACTTTTCCCAAAGACAAATAAATCAAAACAAACAAAATAAAGGAATGGTCACTTTGGCCAAATTAACTCCCATACCTACTTTGGCTGTCTCTAACATTCAAAACTTAACAGAAACTTGTTTGGATCTTTGCACCCCTTGATAGTACTCATAACAAAGTATCAAGGCCCACCTTGTGATCATCCAAAAACATTTGAATGCATAGTTTAAATGACAGTTCAAAATTGAATCTTTATCATTTGGGAAGATCCCACTTTTTCAAAAACCACTCAAACAAGCTCAACTTTCAAAACCCAAGCATCTACAGACCCACCAGCACATGCCTAGCACATCCATAAAAAATCTTTTCAAAATTCAAAACTTGAATTCATGCGGCCATTTCATCAAACACCTTGCAGATTCAAATCAAACAAAATCCAAACACTATTGTGAGCAGTGATTTGGGCCTAACTGGTTCCCTCTCTAGCTCACAACAACCTCAGTAGATCATCTAGCAAACTTAACTAAGCACTAGCCCGACTGTAAGCTTGGCAATGTCATCAATGGTGAACAGCCGAGCCTCACCATGTCACCCCAGTGTGGACAGCAAGCTAGGAGCAGCACTAGCCTCGCCAACCTTGTCTAGGAGCAAGCTAGAACCCCACCGCCACTCCCTGTCCAGCCATGGCGTTGCGCCTCTGGACCACACGCCAGACCGTGCCAGCTGCGCAACCATATGTCGAGCATGCGCGGGCGCCACCCTCGACACACGCCCCTGAACCGCGCGGCGCCATACACGTGCGCCACGATCACCGTCCCAGAGACCACGGACATCCCGTTCGCCCCATGCCTCATAGCCATCGCTCGCCGTCGAGTTCGCCGCCTCTGCCTCGCAGAGCATCATGCGTTCCCGACCGTTTGCCACCGCCCCTACACGCGCATTAAAGCCATAGAGCATCGCCAGGAGACCATCGATGGATCGCCACCGCCGTCCATTCCTCTAGCAGCCCGTAGCCATGTCGCCACCGTCGCCTGCCCATCCCGTTCGGTCTTGTCGTCGAGACTATATATAGAGGCCTCCCCCGCTCAAACTCTTCACACCATCTCACTCCCCTCTCCTCACTGATCGTTCCACCCCGTTCCCGGAGTAAGGCGAGCAGCGCATCGCTGGAATTTCACCGGAGTCCACCGCTGCTGGAGGAGAAGGAAGCCATCGATTTCGTCCACCCCAGGAGCTGCCGCGACCACCCCTGAGTTCGCCGTCATCGACTTTGTCATTCGCCCGCATCGCCGACCCTCGCCTGAGCCCGGTCAGCCTCCCACGACCCCCACTACGCCACTAGGGTTCGAGCTCGCCGGTGACTAGTTCATCGTCAACGACGACCCTCAGCCGTTGATCTCACTTCTAATACAACGCACCACGTTGCCCCGTACCGCTTCGCACCCCCTGTCTCACTGACGCGTGGGGACAACAACTTAACCAGCCCGCGTAAGCGCTGTGCTTCGCAGGCCCGATGTCGTTCCGCGACCCACTCGTTTGAATTTGGATTTTTCCATTTTCATCAAACACAGTTCTGTACCTAGTTTCAAAAATCAACCCAGCTCGATTTAGTAAACCAAATTGAATGAAACCAATTTTGTTAGAAATATATTGAAATGCTTAATCCAAGCCCGTTGGATTCAAATCATTTGAATATATAGATCAAATTTGGTAAAAATAACAAGGCACAACCTTTTATGCTTTCAAACATTTTTCAAATTTAAACCATAATAGCTTTTGAGTTGATTCCAACTCTCAAAAATCACCTTTGATCATACCTTTCAGAATATATGAAAACATTTGGGTTTACTTACAGAAATAATGTTCAAGTAATAAAAGAATGCCATGTATGCATTTCTAGTCACTTTATTTAAGTAAAATAAAAGGTTAAACCTTATTAAATTGTGACACCACTTTAAATCACATTCCCATGGACTAAAATATGTGGTGATGACATGTGTCAACATGATCCCATGTTTGGTTTGGAGAATATTAAATCTTAAGTAGTTTTTCAATGAGTAGAAATTACTTTTCTAAAAATAAAAGAAATTAAACCAAGCTTTAATCTTGTAATGTTAGTGATGATGCTAGATCATCTATAGGACCCTTTTGTGTGATGATTGAAAGTAGTTAAGTATTTTTTGGTGATTGTGTACCTCGTATGTATTCATAGACGCTAGTACCGACCAAGGATACAAGGAAGAAGGAGGATACTATGAAGAAGAAGCCGAGGAGAACTTCAACCACTGCTCTGCACAAGGCAAGCCTAATACTACTAGTTGAATGTGCAAGCTAACACTTGCAAGATACTCTACTTTAGCAAGCCTTACAAATCAAGTTGACCTATGCAATGCCCTAAGCATGCTTGGTTAGACACATATGATGATACCCATTCCTAGTTTTACTTGCAAGCTTTATACTTTATTTCTTTACCAAAGCTAGTACTTAGATCTTACTTACGTGAATTGTAGATACTAGAAATATACTTGAAGGTTGCATAAAGAGCATAAAATTTTGCCTAAGCTAGATAATATTTATGACATCCTAAGGCATGAGATTGAAATTAGTTAAACTCCACTAGATTACCACCCTTTATTAGTACTTACCCCCACTTGTAGATGCTAGTGCTAAGCATAAAACTTGATCAACTTAGTTGGGAATACTTGGTGTAAAAATGGTTATGAAAACCTTGGAATGATGGATCATTCTATTGAAATGTTTTGGACATGTGTTTAGAACACGGAGGATTTATGGTGATGAAAATGTTGAGGCATGAGCCTTAGCCCTTTATAAAACTGATGGTTGTCTGGATGCGATACCATTCCAATTTTACCGTACAACCACAATACCCGAGAATTGGGTAGGGCTTGACTTGAAACTTATATACCTTAGTATGGGTTCCCTCACGACCAAGGTCTGAGCTGAGGCTACCTTGTGAAGATTGTCCACCTGTGCAGTACCCAAGATGACAGTTGGTCATGGTTGGGAGGCAAAACTCACAGGAGAGGTGCTTATACTAGGGCGTGTAATTGAAAGGTTAGGATTGATTATCCTCATACTAAGTATGGTGAATTCAGGATTTGTTCTTGACGGATGTATCGAATGTTGTGGTGAAAGTGTACAATCTCTGCAGAGTGTCAAACTATTCGAATAGCCGCGTCATGATTATGACGATTGGAGTGGCCATCTTGTCCCCGTCAGATGTTTTCAAAATGACTTATGAAATGAATTGAGATTTTGACTTGACCACAACAGAGTTGTGATATGAAATACAAGTTCCCACTTAGGTGTTATAAAATTTCAACTAGCTTTTCTTTCTTCTGAACTTAGTAGAGGTAAATCTGGCTTTTTGCAAAACAACCCTAGAGCTTAGTGTCCTACTATCAAAAACACCCTTCACTTGTTAGTATTAGTTTGCGGGTACTTAAGGAGTACTCATGGCTTTGTCCCTGGCTATTCCCATGGCCAGACTATGAAGAGGAGTACCTGGAGGATGGACCCCAGGAAGGTTACGACAGCTAGGATCATCTCCCATCGTCAGCATTGCCTCTGACCCCGAAGATGGAGCTTCGCCTATGCTACCGTTATTATTAAGTATTTCCGCTGCTTGAATTATATTAAGAACTGGATCATGAGATCCTTATTCGTGTAATACCTTATGTATGGTTTGTAATGGATGATGTATTGTGGTATCCAATTCTGTTATGTCTCGCAAAAATGGTAATCCTGGGATTGCGATGTATGGCATAACAGGCATCTGGGATTAAAAATCCGGGTGTTGACAAGTTGGTATCAGAGCCATCCTGACCATAGGAGACCCTAGTTAGACTGGACGTTTGAATCAAAAACTTAGTTTCAAAACCAAAGGAAGCAAATATTTACAAAAAAATATTCCCTTTCTTATCACCTTGATTCTTTCATAAAAATTCATGTTCCTCAAAAACTCTTACAAAATACATAAAATTTGACACACATTATCACTCTACTAACTTACTCATCCTATATTCTTATAGATGGACGTGAAGTACAGCAAGTTTTACCAGTTGGGGAATTGCGGAGACCTTATCTTTGAGAGGGATTTGGACCAGCTTTCGGAACTTCTGGAGCATCCGCACCCCAAGTTCTTCAGAGCTCAGCTCAATGATCAAGGAGGAGAAGATTTGCAGTGGCTAATTGTTGCAAGTCTCCGAGGAAAGATTGAACCTCCCACTTCCAAGGGAATTCAGTTTACCTTAAGAGAGAACAACTAGCTCAATGGACTTGCCAGGGCAATGCAGGAAGCTCTTGTCCGTCTGTGTAGGCAGAGTATCAACCAGATCAAGGGTACCCGCTTTGAGTTTTGCCCAAGGCGTGATGCTAATGGACAACCACTAGAAGACCCATACCACCACGAGCTGAAGACTCAGTTGTACCACCTTAGCTTCATGATGTACGATCGTCAGCAGGAGTTGGATAATTGTCGTGACTACTCCAACCAAAAGTCCGCCATTATCAAGACGAGGATCAGACCATCGCCATGCTAGCAAAGGATCGCAAGTCTCACCGCCGTCAGCTCGACAAGAAGGAGCGCATCATTGCCCGTCTTCGACACCGTATCTCGTATTTGGAGGAGACCATCCACGAGAGAGACATGCAGTTGGAAGAAAGGGAGAACGCCAGAGAGGATCTTCGTGGAGACCCCTACTCCTATCTCAGCGATGATGATGATTTTCTGGAAGATCAGGCTATGGATTTCTTCACCGATGAGGAGGATTTCGCCTTCATCAATGACGACGATGATGATGAGGATGACAACTACACCGATTCCAAGGAGTAGTAGCACTTGAGCACTAGCGTAGTGAGTAGTATTCGGTCGCACTGTATCGTAGTTTCCAGAATGGTTCCTAAAACCATCTGTTTACCTTGTTGTGGTGTGTGTTTGTATCGTGTGCTATGAATGAATGAATGAATGAAAAGCAAGTTGCTTGAAAATCTGAGTCAAACTTTAAAAACTTTTCAAAGTCCCTGAACCTTAGAAATTTCCCTCTTTTCTCATGATCTATCTCAATCTTCAGATGCCACGCGGAGGAAGTGGTTCATCCCCGGTCCCGATGTTGCAGATCCTGCAGATGTAGGTTTCTGACCGCGAAGCTGAAAGAGCCGAACGTCAATCCAACTTAGCCACCCTTCAACAGATAGATCAGCTAGCCCAAAACTATCAAGGCCACGGAAACCAGGACAACCAGGGATCTTAGCTCAAAAATTTCCAGAACACCAACCCACCTGTTTTCACTAAGTCAGAAGAGCCCTTAGACGCCGATGATTGGCTACAAACCATGGAAAATAACCTAGAAGTCGCCGGAGTGGAAGCCAACGAGAAAGTTCTGTTCGCCACCCACTATCTAGCCGGAGATGCCAGAGCATGGTGGAACAGTGTTCGTGCCATGACCGGAGGACAGATGATGACCTGGGAGGAATTCAAAGTCAAGTTCAGCAGAACCCATGTGCCACTAGGTTTGATCAAGAGGATGAGAGATGAGTTCAGAGAACTGAAGCAAGGAAGGATGACCGTAGTGGAATACCGTGACAAATTCTTGTCATTAGCTAGGTTTGCCCCGGATGAGATCGACACCGAAGCCAAGAAGAAAGAAAGATTCCTGAATGGTCTGCACGATGAGATGCAGACTGTGTTAGTCAATATTCCCTTTGCGGATATTGAAGCCCTTGTCGACTCTGCCATACTGATGGAAGGAAAGATCAACCAAGCCAATGAGAAACGCAAGTGTCGCATGATGCATTAACCAGGAACCCATCAGACCCCAAAGTATCGCCCTAACCCATCTCCAGGATTTGCCCCGTGAACCAACAAACCCCCGATGAACCGTCCGACTTATCCCAACCATGGAAACCCTAGGCCCGAAGGAAATCACAACAACCCCGGCAACTCTAGCAATTTCAACCGTGTCCCACCCAAGTTCAACAACAACAATGCTACCGCCAACACCAACACTGCCCCGAGGACTGGAAGCAATGTTGTTCCTGTTGCAGCAAAGGACAAGTCGCAAGTGACTTGTTATGATTGTGGAAATAAGGGTCACTACTCCAACGAGTGCCCCAACAAGAAGAATGCCGCAACCCCCAATGCAAATTCCCCAGCTCAGCAGAAGCGTCGTGTTCAACCAGGAAGAAAGTTTGCCCCAGGGAATTCACTCAGCCGCAACAGCCGTATTTTTCTCGTGCATGCTGAAGAAGCTCAGGAAGCGCCAGACGTCGTGCTGGGTATGTTTTCTGTTAATTCAGTACTTGCAAGAGTGTTGTTTGATTCTGGTGCATCACATTCATTTTTCACTGAAGAATTTGCCTGCACTAGTAAGATTCAACCAACCAAACTGAAGCATGTTATGATCATCCAAATTCCCGGTTCAACCACCAAGGCTAGGCAAATTTGCAAAGCCGTCCCTATCCGAATCCATGGCATAGATTTTTATGCTAACCTGATAGTACTTGGAACTAAAGGTTTGGAAGTAGTACTAGGAATGGATTGGATGTCCAAACATAAAGGATTGATTGAATGTGCCAAGAAAGCCATCATCATGACCAGTATAGCCAGAATATTAGTCGAGCTTATATCTGAAACCTTACCTCGTCAATTCAAGTGCAACAAGAGTATATCCCAACCTACCATTTACCAAGTCCAGATAGTCTGTGTATACCCCGATGTATTTCCAGATGTTTTGCTCGATATGCCCCCAGATCGGGATATCGAGTTTATCATCGAACTAATCCCCGGAAATGGACCCATAGCCTAGAGACCCTATAGTATGAACCCGTCGGAACTAGAAGAACCGAAGAAGCAACTGGATGCCATGTTGGAAATTGGATTGATTCAATCAAGTGCGTCACCATGGAGATCACCTGTTTTGTTTGTGGATAATAAAGATGGAGGTAACCGTTTGTGTACGGATTATCGGAAGTTGAATGATGTCACCATAAAAAACAAGTACCCCTTGCCCAATATAGAAGATTTGTTTGATCAGTTGACCGGTGCCCAAGTGTTTTCTAAGAGTGATCTTAGGACTGGCTATCATCAACTCAAAATTCGTGCAGAGGATATTCCAAAGACTGCCTTTACCACCAGATATGGATTATACGAGTATACCGTTATGTCTTTTGGATTAACCAATGCCCCCGCTTATTTCATGAATCTCATGAATAAGATTTTTATGGACTTCCTGGATAAGTTTGTCGTTATTTTCATCGATGACATTCTGATTTATTCCAAATCGGAAGAAGAACATGAGCTACACCTAAGGACCATTCTTGGAACCCTTAGAGAGCATCAGCTGTATGCCAAGTTTAGCAAATGTGAATTCTGGTTACAGGAGGTAGGATTCCTCGGTCACATTGTATCAGCCAGAGGAATTGCCGTTGAACCTGCAAAAGTGAAAGATGTCGAAGATTGGCAAGCCCCAACCACTCAAACCCAAGTTCGTGCATTTCTCGGATTGGCGGGATATTACCGCAAGTTCGTAGAAGGATTCTCGAGTATTGCCAGACCCATGACCCAATTGCTAAAGAAGGACAAGAAGTTTGAATGGACCGACAAATGTGAAGCGAGTTTTCAAGAACTAAAGAGGAGATTGATTTCAGCCCCAATCTTAATCATGCCGGATATCACAAAGCCCTTCGACGTGTATTGTGATGCATCCAAGATCGGTCTCGGATGTGTGCTAATGCAAGAAGGCAAAGTTATATCTTATCTATCTCGACAACTGAAACAACATGAGCCAAATTACCCAACCCATGACATCGAACTCGCAGCCGTAGTTCTAGCCCTGAAGACATGGAGGCATTACCTGATGGGAAATCGTTGTGAGATTTATTCGGATCACACGAGCCTGAAGTATATATTCACTCAGAAGGAGTTGAATATGAGGCAGAGAAGATGGATTGAGGTAATCAAGGATTACGATCTGGACATTCACTATCACCCTGGTAAATCCAACGTAGTAGACGAAGCCCTTAGCAGATTTCCGTGCCGCTTGAACTCCATGATTTTGAAGGAGCAACCAAGTTTTCACAAAGAGATGGAAGATTTTCGAATGGAATTAGTGAGTGAAGGATTTTTGGATAGCATAGAACTTCAACCCACTTTGATCTGCCAGATCAAAGAGGCACGGAAGGGAAGCGCTAGTATTGACGGAATCAAGCGTCGTATCGGTACAGGCAAAGTACCCGGATTCACCGAAGATGAAGAAGGAGTTCTGTGGTACAAAGGACGCCTTTGTGTACCAGCATATTTTGAGTTGAAAGAAGTTATTCTCAAGGAAGCTCATGATACTCTTTATTCTGTCCACCCCGGAGGAACGAAGATGTATCAAGATTTGAAAGAGCAATTTTGGTGGCATAAGATGAAGAGAGAAATCGGAAGCTATATCGCCAAGTGTGATATATGTCAGCGAGTCAAGGCGGGACATCAAAGACCCGCTGGATTGTTGCAACCATTGCAGATTCCGGAATGGAAATGGGATTCCGTTGGAATGGACTATATCACTGGATTGCCTACTTCTAGTAGGGGAAATGACTCTATCTGGGTCACAGTAGACAGATTGTCCAAAGTCGCCCATTTCTTACCCTTCAAGACGACATATCAGAGTTCGAAGCTAGCGGAGTTATACATCTCTAGAATCGTCAGTTTGCATGGAGTCCCCAAGAACATCATATCGGATCGAGGAACTCAGTTTACCTCGAGATTCTGGAAGAAAGTCCAAGAAGGTTTAGGAACCCGCCTAGATTTCAGCACCGCTTATCACCCTCAGACCGATGGACAAACGGAGCGAGTATATCAAATACTCGAAGATATGCTGAGAGCATGTGTGTTAGAGTATGGATCTAAGTGGGAAGACTGTCTGCCGTTTGCAGAATTTTCGTACAACAACAACTATCAAGCTAGTTTGCAAATGGCCCCATTTGAATTCATTTACAGAAGGAAGTGCCGCACCCCTTTGAACTGGTCTGAAGTAGGAGAGAGTCAGATTTTTGGACCTGATATCCTACGAGAAGCAGAAGAGAAGGTTCACAAGATTCGTGAGCACCTCAAGACAACCCAGTCCAGACAGAAGAGTTACGCCGACAAGAGACGTCGAGACCTCGCCTTCAACATAGGAGATTTTGTATATCTGAAAGTGTCACCATTGAAGCGAATGCAGCGTTTCCAGCTGGAAAGAAAGTTAGCCCCCAGATATATCGGACCTTTCAAAATTCTGAACCGTCGAGGAGAAGTGTCGTATCAATTGGAACTACCCGAAGAGATGTCAGCCGTGCACAATGTGTTCCATATCTCATTACTTATAAGTGCCTCGAAGTTAGGAGAAGACGGAAGTGTTCAAGAATATCGATCACGGACCATAGAGATCAAGGATGACTGACCTATCCCAAGTACCCATCCGTATTTTGGAAGAAGCCTTGAACTACCCGAACCGAAGCATCAAGTTTCTCAAGATTCAATTGGAGCAACCACACAAAGAGGAAGCTACACAGGGCGAAGATCACATCAGGACGGAGTTTCCCGATCTCTTCAAATCCTAGGTAATCTTTTCGTCCTTTTTAAATCTCGGGACGAGATTTTGTTTAAGGGGGGAAGGTTTGTAACATCCCAAAAATATTAAACTAGAATCATCAAACTCTAATCATCAAATTTAGGGTTAACAAAAACTTTTCTAAAATAAAATGAGAAAGCATTCATGTGTGTATACATCCCCTTTTGGATTCTTTTGAATTGCCTTGTTTATGTGTTTCTTTGCTTGTAAAAGGATTCTTAGGTGAAATAAACATCATATAAACAATCCCTACACTTTTCCCAAAGACAAATAAATCAAAACAAACAAAATAAAGGAATGGTCACTTTGGCCAAATTAACTCCCATGCCTACTTTGGCTGTCTCTAACTTTCAAAACTTAACAGAAACTTGTTTGGATCTTTGCACCCATTGATAGTACTCATAACAAAGTATCAAGGCCCACCTTGTGATCATCCAAAAACATTTGAATGCATAGTTTAAATGACAGTTCAAAATTGAATCTTTATCATATGGGAAGATCCCACTTTTTCAAAAACCACTCAAACAAGCTCAACTTTCAAAACCCAAGCATCTACAGACTCACCAGCACATGCCTAGCACATCCATCAAAAATCTTTTCAAAATTCAAAACTTGAATTCATGCGGCCATTTCATCAAAAACCTTGCAGATTCAAATCAAACAAAATCCAAACACTATTGTGAGCAGTGATTTGGTCCTAACTGGTTCCCTCTCTAGCTCACAACAACCTCAGTAGATCATCTAACAAACTTAATGTAACACCCTCAGAATCGGCCCTATGCAAGTTTCAGCGCTTCCCGCCAAACCCGCATAGAAACGATTCAAAGGTGCCCACCAGGCACTTGTGTGCGGGTGGAAAACGAAGTAATAGCATTACACAACAGTCCTCGATGGGACCTGAGCAGATATATACAACACGACTCCATGAGTCAAGAATACGAATATCTGAACAAAGATCCAAATCACCTTGAAAACGATAGGCGTCCAACTACGGACAAGATGCAAATGGGGCTAAGAGCCGAAGAATAACCAATGGCGTCCATAACCACCCGAGCCAAGCGGAAGGGTAACCCTTAACGACGTCGATCTCAAAACCTGCTTAAACAAAGGGGTGCCGACAAAGGTCAAAGGAAAAATAGGGCGTCGATCGAGGCGATGCAGCGAGGCTAAATTCGGCGGTCCTCGCCTACACAGGTATGGTGCAGCGGCATGCACTAAACAACCTATAGAGACTCGATACAACTGGCGGCTATCAGAGAGGGGTAAGAAAGACCTATTCGGAACCAACCTGATACTACCTCCAAACATACCCATCCTGGTATTTCCCCCTTGAGACCAAACGAGGAAGTCAACCAAGGAACTCACACCGTTGGCAGTTTTACTCATTCCATTATAGTTGCGGCAATTACTAGTCAAATATAAATAGCATGAGTCATCCTGATATAATAAGCAGTGGGCAGTTTTAGTTAACCATTCCGTTGTAGTTGCAACGCTTACTAGTCAGATACAGTTAGCATGAGATATCCCAAACCCAGCAGTTGTTGGTACTTTTATTTAGCCATTCCGTTATATTTGCAATACTTACTAGTCAGGTACCATGGTAGCAAGCGACAACCCAAACAAGCAATTGTTGGCAATTTTATTTAGCCATTCCATTATAGTGAAGCTGATTACTAGTCATTATAAAGTCAAATTTATAGCACTACTTTAGTTATAGTTGTCTATGATCGAGAATCGTGCTCCAAGTCGTCCATAACCACGGACACGGCTTTGAAAGTTTTACCCTGCAGGGTGCACAAATAGCAACACACTCGATCAACCTCGGAAAAACCAAATCAAAACCCAACGAGGCATTCACGAAAGCAATCACAAGATTCAGAAATATTTCAGGGCCACCCATTAAGTATACCATAGCGAAGTTAGTGACTTCGAGACGGACTCAAGGTTTGTGGGGCGGCTGTAGCGATTGGGAACCGAAAGTGTGATGGGCTTGTCGATGCAGCAACGGTCACGATCCTAAAGACAGTGCTCCTCGCACAATCGTAAATAAAGCGATAAGCATGGCATAAGTACAGAGGATAGTAAATAAAACCTCAAACTAGTTTGTGGCCCCAAGAAATAAGAATGAATCAAGCTCTGGCTCAGGGGGGTCCCATAATCCTCCCGGATGTGGATAGCGCGAATATTCAAGGAACAGGTATCAAGTACTCGGGGTCCTACGGGACACAAGTGGACGGTTAACAACCAAATAACAGCTATTGCCCACCTGTGCCTCTGCATTTACCTACTTCAATTTTAGTTATTAAACGATAATTGAATTGAACGATAATTAAAGCCATGATCATCTCCAACATTAAACACATGGCAATACTCCAACAACTGTGGTACTTGACGACACGCAACAGCACTTGAGCAAGCGACTACGACGCGCAGGTCCAACTATCTACCAAACAACAGGTATAGGAGGTGTCCAAGGCAATATAAGGCTGCAAGGGATATCACGGGTACGAAAGCTAGAGCAACGCAACACAGATAGAAATAGATCAACAGGAGGGAATAAATACTATAAAAGTAAGATAGGTAGAAAGGGGAGATGCTGCTTTGAAAAGCATTGCCAAGGTTCATCCAAAGGTCGGGTGACTCACATCAACTCAACGGCCTTATCCGCGAAGAACCAAAACACTAGAATAAACACCGGATGCAATATTTAATACTACGGCAAAAGATCGGGCATGATGCCTGTATGATGTATGACATGGCAAAGGTGTGATGCAATTAGGCCATATTAAGCGGAACCGGGGTCCCGACAATATTTAGGTGGTTCAAGTTATTTAGGTACCCCGCAATTTAAATGTTGGATTAACATGGCAAAAGATAGCATCGGTTCGCTACACAAATTTAAATGAGGCCAATATAAGACTAGATTTGCCCGCATATGGGCCCCATATTTAATTAGGTGAATCGGCATAAGGCCCCCAAACCAAATGATATGAGTGCAAGCATGTACAATTAGATATGCAACAATGTAGGTATATTATAAAATAGTGGGTCGGGATCAGGGTCACACATCTGGGTTCGGCAGATCTTGGGGTTCGATGTGGTTCGGGGTCGGACTCAGGGTTCAGGGTTCGACGGGATCGGTCTTCGAAGGTCGGATACAAGATGAAGAGCTTGGCGTTCCGGGAAGAAGGACTTGGTGTTCCGCGGTGAAGTGCTTGTCGTTCCGGTGGCGATCTTGGCGGTCTTCGGATCCGGGTCTTGGCGTGGCCTTTGGATCACCGGGATCGGGCTTCGGGGTCTCGGTCATCAGATCTGTGAAGGAGATCTTGGCATGCCGAGGGTCTCGGTGGGATTGGTCTTCAGGGTCCAGGACGAAGATCTTGACAATCCGAGGGGGTTCGGCTCGCCGGGATCGGTCTTCAGGATTTTCCGGATCCGGGAAGATGATCTTGCCGGTTCCACCTCGAAGGCTTTGGATTCCCGCTTCGGGGGCCGGTGGCGAGCTTGGATCAGCGTCAATGGTTCCTCAGGGTCGATCTTCGAGTGTTCCTTGTTCCACTTATTACCCCTATCCATCGGGAAGGTCTGGTTCGCAGCATCACATCACACGACACAAGAGCAGCGTCGGCGTTGTATAGGTGCGGCACCACCATCCACATCGACGACCATCCCCAAAACAACTAGTAGCCAAACTGGCACAAGAATTAAAAGCGAAGGCTCTGGTCAAGGGGTATCGTAGCACAACACGAGCACCAGACGAGACGAGGTGAGAGGGAATCTGAGCACGAGGCAAGCAGGAGGAAGCCGGTCAGCGGGGCCTTGGCGGTGGGGATGAGCCCTGGTCGATGAGGTCTGTGCGCAGGGCAGAAATGCTGGCGTCAGTGGAGGAGGTTCAACAGAGGGGCCGGATGCTCGCGAGGCGGGAAGAGCGGCCTTGGCGGATGGCGGCGACGGAGGCGCTGCCACATGCAGAGCCGAGAGGGCAGCGTCGGTTGCCGGCGGAGACGAAGACGAAGACGGGTTGCAGGCGGCGAGGCTCTGTGGCGTCTGAATCTGATCAAAGCCGGCGGTGGCGAAGAGGCAGCGGGTGGGCAGCCTGCACAGGAGGAGGACGAGGCGGCGAGGAAGCGGCGGCGGCGGCCGACGTCGGCGGAGGCGGCGGTGGCTGGGCGAGCCCGAGCGGCGGGAGGAGGAGGCCGTCGGGGTGAGGACGAGGAGGGTATCCGACGGCGAGGACCACCCACAGGGGGGGCGCGGCGGCGATGAGGCGGGCCCGTGGCGAGCTTGGCAAGGAGGAGGCGGGGTCATGTCGAGGGAGAGGAACGCAGGCGAGGGGGAGCGTCGGGTCTGGCGGCGGAGATCGTGGGCTCAGGATAGGAGAGGATCGAGGGGGAGGAGAGGGTGGGCCTTGAGCGGCAGGGGTGGAAATGGGACGGTCCAGGGAAGCAGGGCGTCTCGCGTGCGTGGGAAGTGGGGTTGGGGTGGGGCCGGCAGGGCGTGGCGAGCGTGTGCATGTTTGTGTGAGTGCGTGGCTGGGGTGGTTGGCGGCTGGAGGAAGGGAGCAGGCGGCGGGGTGGGGTGATTTGGGGATTAGGGTTTAGAAAGGGTAGGTCTAGGTTTTATATGGGGTAGTAGGTGGACTCTGGTTGGGCCGATTGGGCTGACCGATGTCTGCCTCCCCGAGGATAAAATAGGTCTTTATTATACTATATTTATTTTATTTTGTTTAGAACAAAACAGTTGCAAATATGTTTAGACAAATAAAGATCCGAACGGACCGGGGTTTGAATTTTGAAATAGAAAGGGGAATATTTAGAAAACAAAATATGGCTTTTCAGAAATAGTTTCAGACAAACAAATGCATGATGATGACGATGCTCAAATGCAATGTGGCATGATGACATGAGCATGCAGTCATGATGATGCAATGCACAAAAATAACGCGATTTTCTAGTAGTGGTTTTGCGGGATGCCACAATTCGACACCACTAACAATGGATCTCGCCCTCGAGATCCGCCTCATGGTACCGGGAAGAAGGGCGGCGATCTGAATATTCTCGCATCGTGTAGATCCTTGCGACACCACTAACAATGGTTCTTTCTCTGCTGGAAAAAGGCGACACCACCAACAAGAGTTGTTCCCCATTCGTCGAGAGAACCCTCCGGAGAAACAAAGATGAAGGTAAAGGTCTCAAAAGGGTAAAGCCACCTCTAACTTCCGCGGAAGGAGTATAACTGCAATGATTCACCATTCAACGTGCAAGAGCGAATGATAAGAGTAGTCGGATGGTGATCAGTCCATCGCGCACCCAAACCATTTCTCTGCACACGAATAGGCGAATTATGCAACCAACTCTCGGAATCAGACTGAAGATCTCGACAATCGAGGTTCAGAAGCAAAGGAGTGATGCAGACTCTGCATCGGATCTAGCGTAGATGATGTCGTCGCGTCAGAAAAACACCGTAAGGCATGAGGGGGAGCAAAGAGAAGTCCACCAGACGAAGGGTTCCTCGGATAGCATGAAGACCAGATGTCAAAGCACCGTTACAAGAGGTTGGAAGCGAAACCCTGAAGGTACGAAGAAAACCCAACCACGAGAAATCCTAGACTCGAAGAGAGAGAAGAGGGCGGATTCAAAACACGCAGAGGTGAGAGGAGAGCAACAGAGGGTAAGGAGTAAAATCAGACCTAATCAGAACTATCCAACCGATTTTGCAAAAATAGTTTTGACACTCTACTTCGGCCGTTAGCTAGGATATCCTACAGGCTGGACTTGTGGGGTATCGCAACTGCTGAGCTCTGATACCACTCTGTAACACCCTCAGAATCGGCCCTATGCAAGTTTCAGCGCTTCCCGCCAAACCCGCATAGAAACAATTCAAAGGTGCCCACCAGGCACTTGCGTCTGGGTGGAAAAGCGAGTAATAGCATTACAACAGTCCTCGATGGGACCCATGAGCAGATATATATACAACACGACTCCATGAGTCAAGAATACGAATATAGAACAAAGATCCAAATCACCTTGAAAGCGATAGGCGTCCGAACTATGGACAAGATGCAAAGAAGCACGAAGAATAACCAATGGCGTCCATAACCCTGCCTGTGCCAGCCGTAAGGGTAACCACGCTAACGACGTCGATCTCAAAACCTGCTTAAACAAAAGGGGTGCCGACAAAGGGCAAAGGAAAAAGAGGGAGGCGTCAATACTGAGGCGATTGCGGCGAGGCTAGAATTGGCGGTCCTCGCCTACATTGTATGGTGGATCGCAATGGCAGCAGCATGCACTAAACAACCTATAGAGACTCGATACAATGGCGGCTATCGAGAGGGTAAGAAAGACCTATTCGAACCAACCGATACTACCTCCAAACATACCCATCTGGTATTTCCCCTCGAGACCAAATGAGGAAGTCAACCGAGGAACTCACACCGTTGGCAGTTTACTCATTCCGTATAGTTGCGGCAATTACTAGTCAAATATAAATAGCATGAGTCATCCGATATAATAAGCGGTGGGCAGTTTAGTTAACCATTTCGTTGTGGAAGCAACGCTTACTAGTCGACATCTGATTAGCATGAGATATCCCAAACCCAGCAGTTGTTGGTACTTTTATTTAGCCATTCCGTTATAGTTGCAATACTTACTAGTCAGGTACCATGGTAGCAAGCGACAACCCAAACAAGCAATTGTTGGCAATTTTATTTAGCCATTCCATTATAGTGAAGCTGATTACTAGTCATTATAAAGTCAAATTTATAGCACTACTTTAGTTATAGTTGTCTATGATCGAGATACTATGCTCCAAGTCGTCCATAACCGCGGACACGGCTTTCAGAAAGATTTACCCTGCATGGGTGCACAAATAGCAACACACACTCGATCAACCTCGGAAAAACCAAATCAAAACCCAACGAGGCATTCACGACAAAGCAATCACAAGATTCAGAAATATTTTAGGGGGCCACCCCATTAAGTATACCCGCAACAAAGTTAGCTGACTTCGAGACGGACTCATGGTTTGTGGGGCCGGCTGTAAACGACTGGGAACCCGAAAGTGTGACTGGGCTTGTCGATACCGCGTAAACGGGTCACGATCCTAAACAGTACATGTGCTCCTCGCACAATCGTAAATAAAGCAGTAAAGCATGGCATAAGTACAGGATAGTAAATAAAACCTCAAACTAGTTTGTGGCCCCAAGAAATAAGAATGAATCAAGCTCTGGCTCAGGGGGGGTCCCATAATCCTCCCGGATGTGGATAGCGCGAATATTCAAGGAACAGGTATCAAGTACTCGGGGTCCTACGGGACATAATTGAGCATGAAAAACCAAATAGCAGATATTGCCCACCTGTGCCTCTGCATTTACCTACTTCAATTTTAGTTATTAAACAATAATTGAATTGAACGATAATTAAAGCCATGATCATCTCCAACATTAAACACACGACAATACTCCAACAACTGTGGTACTTGACGACACGCAACAACACTTGAGCAAGCGACTACGACGCACAGGTCCAACTATCTACCAAACAACAGGTATAGGAGGTGTCCAAGGCAATATAAGGCTGCAAGGGATATCACGGGTACGAAAGCTAGAGCAACGCAACACAGATAGCAATAGATCAACAGGAGGGAATAAATACTATAAAAGTAAGATAGGTAGAAAGGGGGAGATGCTCGCCTGAAAAGCATTGCCGAAGGTTCATCCAAAGGTCGGGGCGAAGCTCACATCAACTCAACGGCCTTATCCGCGAAGAACCAAAACACTAGAATAAACACCGGATGCAATATTTAATACTACGACAAAAGATCGGGCATGATGCCTGTATGATGTATGACATGGCAAAGGTGCGATGCAATTAGGCCATATTAAGCGGAACCGGGGTCCCAACAATATTTAGGTGGTTCAAGTTATTTAGGTAACCCACAATTTAAATGTTGGATTAACATGGCAAAAGATAGCACCGGTTCGCTACACAAATTTAAATGAGGCCAATATAAGACTAGATTTGCCCGCATATGGGCCCCATATTTAATTAGGTGAATCGGCATAAGGCCCCCAAACCAAATGATATGAGTGCAAGCATGTACAATTAGATATGCAACAATGTAGGTATATTATAAAATAGTGGGTCGGGATCAGGGTCACACATCTGGGTTCGGCAGATCTTGGGGTTCGATGTGGTTCGGGGTCGGACTCGAGTTCGTGGTTGACGGGATCGGTCTTGAAGGTCGGATACAAGATGAAGAGCTTGGCGTTCCGGGAAGAAGGACTTGGTGTTCCGCGGTGAAGTGCTTGTCGTTCCGGTGGCGATCTTGGCGGTCTTCGGATCCGGGTCTTGGCGTGGCCTTTGGATCACCGGGACTGGGCTTCGGGGTCTCGGTCATCAGATCTGTGAAGGAGATCTTGGCGTCGAGGTCTCAGTGGGATCGTTCTTGAGGTCCGTGACGAAGATCTTGACAATCGAGGTTGGCTCGCGGGATCGGTCTTCAGATTTTCCGGATCCGGAAGATGATCTTGCGGTTCCACCTCGAAGGCTTTGGATTCCGCCGGGGGTGGCGAAGCTTGGATCAGCGTCAATGGTTCCTCGTGGTCGATCTTCGAGTGGTCCTTGTTCCACTTATTACCCCATCCATCGGGAAGGTCGGTTCGCAAGATCACATCACACGACACAAGATGACGTCGGCGTTGTATAGGTGAGGCACCACCATCCACATCGACGACCATCCCCAAAACAACTAGTAGCCAAACTGAAGCACAAGAATTAAAACGAAGGCTCGGTCAAGGGTTATCGAGCACAACACAGGCACAGACGAGACGAGGTGAGAGGGAATCTGAGCACGAGGCAAAGAGGAAGAGGAAGCCGGGCCTTGGCGGTGGGAATGAGCCCAGTCGATGAGGTCCTGTGCAGGCGAGGTGCAGCTCGGGTGCTGGAGGTTCACAAGAGGGGCCCGGATGCTCATGGCAGGAGGAAGAGCGACGCAAAGCGGATGGCGGCCGGAGGCGCTGCCACATGCCTTGGAGCCCGAGAGGCAGCGTCGGTTGCGGCGGAGACACGAAAGCGAAGACGGGTTGCAGGCAGCGAGGCTCAGGCGCTGGCGTGCAATCTGATCGGCGGTGGCAGAGAGGGAGGCCACGGGTCGGGCAGCTGCACAGGGAGGAGGATGAGAGGCCGGCGAGGAAGCGGCGGCGCTTCAGCGGCGAAAGGGCGAGCCCGAGCGGGAGGAGGTGGTGAGGGTGAGGACGAGGAGGGCATCCGTGGCGAGGACCCACAAGGGCGATGAGGCGGGCCCGTGGCGAGCTTGGCGAGGAGGAGGCAGGGTCAGGTCGAGGGAGAGGAACGCAGACGAGGGGGAGTGTCGGGTCTGGCGGCGGAGATCGTGGGCTCAGGATAGGAGAGGATCGAGGGGAAGGAGAGGGTGGGGCCCAGAGCGACGAGGTGGAGTAGGCCGGTCCAGGGGAAACGGGCGGCGTCTCGCGTGCGTGGGAAGTGGGGTCGTGGTGGGACCGGCAGGGCGTGGCGAGCGTGTGCATGTGTGTGTGAGTGCGTGGCAGGGGTGGTTGGCGGCTGGAGGAAGGGAGCAGGCGGCGGGGTGGGGTGATTTGGGGATTAGGGTTTAGAAAGGGTAGGTCTAGGTTTTATATGGGGTAGTAGGTGGACTCTGGTTGGGCCGATTGGGCCTGACCAGTGTCTGCCTCCCCCGGGGATAAAAATAGGTCTTTATTATACTATATTTATTTTATTTTGTTTAGAACAAAACAGTTGCAAATATGTTTAGACAAATAAAGATCCGAACGGACCGGGGTTTGAATTTTGAAATAGAAAGGGGAATATTTAGAAAACAAAATATGGCTTTTCAGAAATAGTTTCAGACAAACAAATGCATGATGATGACGATGCTCAAATGCAATGTGACATGATGACATGAGCATGCAGTCATGATGATGCAATGCACAAAAATAACGCGATTTTCTAGTAGTGGTTTTGCGGGATGCCACACTTAACTAAGCACTAGCCCGACTGTAAGCTTGGCAATGTCATCAATTGTGAACAGCCGAGCCTCACCATGTCACCCCAGTGTGGACAGCAAGCTAGGAGCAGCACTAGCCTCGCCAACCTTGTCTAGGAGCAAGCTAGAACCCCACCGCCACTCCCTGTCCCAGCCGCGAGCGTTGCCAGCCTCTGGACCACACGCACAGACCGTGCCCAGCTCGCCAGCAACCATGTCGAGCATGCGCCAGAGCGCCACCCTCGACACACGCCCACAGACCGCGCAGCGCCCTCGCCGCGTGCATACACGATCACCACCGTCCCAGGAGACCACCAGACATCCCCGTTCGCCGCCCCATGCCTCACAGCCATCGCTCGCCGTCGAGTTCGCCGAGCATCATGCGTTCGCGACCGTTTGCCACCGCCCCTACACGCGCATTAAAGCCATAGAGCATCGCCAGGAGACCATCGATGGATCGCCATCGCCGGCCATGCCTCTAGCAGCCCGTAGCCATGTCGCCACCGTCGCCTGCCCATCCCGTTCGGTCTTGTCGTCGAGACTATATATAGAGGCCTCCCCCGCTCAAACTCTTCACACCATCTCACTCCCCTCTCCTCACTGATCGTTCCACCCCGTTCCCGGAGCAAGGCGAGCAGCGCATCGCTGGAATTTCACCAGAGTCCGCCGCTGCTGGAGGAGAAGGAAGCCATCGATTTCGTCCACCCCAGGAGCTGCCGCGACCACCCCTGAGTTCGCCGTCATCGACTTTGTCATTCGCCCGCATCGCCGACCCTCGCCTGAGCCCTGGTGAGCCTCCCAGGACCCCCACTACGCCGCTAGGGTTTGAGCTCGCCGGTGACTAGTTCATCGTCAACGACGAGCCTCAGCCGTTGATCTCACTTCTAATACAACGCACCACGTTGCCCCGTACCGCTTTCCACCCCTGTCTCACTGATGCGTGGGGACAACAACTTAACCAGCCCGCGTAAGCGCTGTGCTTCGCAGGCCGGCCCAGTATCGTTTCCCGCACAGCCCACTCCTTTGAATTTGGATTTTTCCATTTTCATCAAACACAGTTCTGTACCTAGTTTCAAAAATCAACCCATCTCGATTTAGTAAACCAAATTGAATGAAACCAATTTTGTTATAAATATATTGAAATGCTTAATCCAAGCCCGTTGGATTCAAATCATTTGAATATATAGATAAAACTTGGTAAAAATAACAAGGCACAACCTTTTCTGCTTTCAAACATTTTTCAAATTTAAACCATAATAGCTTTTGAGTTGATTCCAACTCTCAAAAATCACCTTTGATCATACCTTTCAGAATATATAAAAAAATTTGGGTTTACTTACAGAAATAATGTTCAAGTAATAAAAGAATGCCATGTATGCATTTCTAGTCACTTTATTTAAGTAAAATAAAAGGTTAAACCTTATTAAATTGTGACACCACTTTAAATCACATTCCCATGGACTAAAATATGTGGTGATGACATGTGTCAACATGATCCCATGTTTGGTTTGGAGAATATTAAATCTTAAGTAGTTTTTCAATGAGTAGAAATTACTTTTCTAAAAATAAAAGAAATTAAACCAAGCTTTAATCTTGTAATGTTAGTGATGATGCTAGATCATCTATAGGACCCTTTTGTGTGATGATTGAAAGTAGTTAAGTATTTTTTGGTGATTGTGTACCTCGTATGTATTCATAGACGCTAGTACCGACCAAGGATACGAGGAAGAAGGAGGATACTATGAAGAAGAAGCCGAGGAGAACTTCAACCACTGCTCTGCACAAGGCAAGCCTAATACTACTAGTTGAATGTGCAAGCTAACACTTGCAAGATACTCTACTTTAGCAAGCCTTACAAATCAAGTTGAACTATGCAATGCCCTAAGCATGCTTGGTTAGACACATATGATGATACCCATTCCTAGTTTTACTTGCAAGCTTTATACTTTATTTCTTTACCAAAGCTAGTACTTAGATCTTACTTACGTGAATTGTAGATACTAGAAAGATACTTGAAGGTTGCATAAAGAGCATAAATTTTGCCTAAGCTAGATAATATTTATGACATCCTAAGGCATGAGATTGAAATTAGTTAAACTCCACTAGATTACCACCCTTCATTAGTACTTACCCCCACTTGTAGATGCTAGTGCTAAGCATAAAACATGATCAACTTAGTTGGGAATACTTGGTGTAAAAATGGTTATGAAAACCTTGGAATGATGGATCATTCTATTGAAATGTTTTGGACATGTGTTTCCGAACACCAGAGGATTTATGGTGATGAAAATGTTGAGGCATGAGCCTTAGCCCTTTATAAAACTGATGGTTGTCTGGATGCGATACCATTCCAATTTTACCGTACAACCACAATACCCGAGAATTGGGTAGGGCTTGACTTGAAACTTATATACCTTAGTATGGGTTCCCTCACGACCAAGGTCTGAGCTGAGACTACCTTGTGAAGATTGTCCACCTATGCAGTACCCAAGATGACAGTTGGTCATGGTTGGGAGGCCAAACTCACAGGAGAGGTGCTTATACTAGGGCGTGTAATTGAAAGGTTAGGATTGATTATCCGCATACTGAGTATGGTGAATTCAGGATTTGTTCTTGACGGATGTATCGAATGTTGTGGTGAAAGTGTACAATCACTGCAGAGTGTTAAACTATTGAATTGCGCGTCATGATTATGGACGATTGGAGTGGCCATACATCCCCGTCAGATGTTTTCAAAATGACTTATGAAATGAATTGAGATTTTGACTTGACCACAACAGAGTTGTGATATGAAATACAAGTTCCCACTTAGGTGTTATAAAATTTCAACTAGATTTTCTTGCTTCTGAACTTAGTAGAGGTAAATCTGGATTTTTGCAAAACAACCCTAGATCTTAGTGTCCTACTATCAAAAACCCCCTTCACTTGTTAGTATTAGTTTGCGAGTACTTAAGGAGTACTCATGGCTTTGTCCCTGGCTATTCCCATGGCCAGACTATGAAGAGGAGTACCTGGAGGATGGACCCCAGGAAGGTTACGACAGCTAGGATCATCTCCCATCGTCAGCATTGCCTGTGACCCCGAAGATGGAGCTTCGCCTATGCTACCGTTATTATTAAGTATTTTCGCTGCTTGAATTATATTAAGAACTGGATCATGAGATCCTTATTCGTGTAAGACTATGTATGGTTTGTAATGGATGATGTACTATGGTATCCAATTTTGTTATGTCTCGCAAAAATGGTAATCCTGGGATTGCGATGTATGGCATAACAGGCATCTGGGATTAAAAATCCGGGTGTTGACACTCCGTATGGTGCCTGGATATGGTAGGTCCGTTTAAGACGGCTCGCAGAGGCATGACAACATTTTGGTCATGGTGGACAAATTCACGAAATCGATAGAGGTAAAACCAATAAGAAAATGTGACGGGCCCACAACAGTGAAATTTCTCAAAGATATTATTCCGAGGTATGGATACCCACACAGTATCATTACGGACAATGGCACAAAATTTTCTGAAGGAGCCTTTGCTCGGTTCTGCCAAGATAAGCGCATAAGACTCGATGTTGCTTCGGTAGCACATCCAGCGTCAAATGGACAAGTGGAAAAGTCAAATGGAATTATATTATCCGGAATAAAACCTCAGCTCATAGAGCCACTCCAAAGGTCGGCGGGTTGTTGGATTGAAGAACTTCCAGCAGTGCTATGGAGTTTAAGAACCACCCCGAATAGATCAACGGGATACACCCCATTCTTTCTTGTATATGGGGCAGAGGTTGTGCTCCCAGCCGACATAGTGCACGATTCGCCTAGAGTCCCAATACATAAGCGCCGAGATAAATGAAGTATCTTGGCAAGACAATGTTGATTTATTATAAGAAGCAAGAGAATTGGCATTGTCCAGATTAGCCATTTATCAACAAGACCTCAGACGCTACCATAGCAAGAAGGTAAACCCCCTAGTCCTCAAGGAAGGATATATGGTCCTTCGGCTCGTGCAACGCACAACCGGCATGCATAAGCTGTCACCTCCATGGGAAGACCCATTCATCGTGAGCAAAGCACTGCATAATGATGCATATTATCTCATAGATGCTCAAGCACCAGAAAGGAATAAGGCTGACAAATCCAGAGACGAGTAAAAAATACCATGGAATGTAGCATTACTTCGTCCATTCTACACTTAGAGGAAGTGTATTGTATCCTGTATTATTATATGTCGTTTTTTAATGTCAGAAATGAATTAATGAGACCTTGGTAACTCGAGCAGTGACTCGGGGACTGCCCATGTTATGTATCCCTATATTATGTATTTGATGTGTCAGAAATTAATCAATGAATGAGACCTCAGCAACTCAAGAAGTGACTCGAGAACTGCCCCATGTTATTTATCCCTATATTATGTATTTGGTTTATCAAAAATGAATCAGCGAATGAGACCTCGGCAACACGAGCAGTAACTCGGGGACTGCCCCGAGTTATCTAACCTTGTGTTATATATTTGATATGTTGGATAACTTATATATTCAATCGTCAATTTGAATTAGTAACATGTTGACACCGGAGGCCACATCTCTAACTTATTGTTGTCTAGGGAGAGACTTCATGATAAGTGAGATAAGAGCCAATGGAAAATCAGACACATGAAAAGCGACAATGGAATGAACTATACGCAAGCCGACACATGTTCTATAATATTTTGTATGACTGCTGTGGTATATTGACCCAAACTCTCATTTTCAAACATAGCTCGCAATCTCTAAAAAACTCGGATATTCAAATATATTTGTTTCAAACCTATGGATTAGAAATCGCAAACAGTAATACACGCCGAATGACTCACCCAGAACGGTAACAACAACTTAACGATTAGCATAACATATGAAAGATTCCAAAGTTATACAGATCAAACAGTACCAAAAGGGGCAGATTGTCTTAAAACAACATATGCCCGGCATACCGTGGACTTAGCAAATAAATTTTTTTCCAACTCAAGCATTGGCCACAGCTGGGTCATCGGCAGGAGGAGAGACGGTAATTGCAGAGGCACTGGCTTCCAAAGTATATATTTCGGTTACCACCGAAGGCACCTCGGCTTCTGTAGAAGCAACAACTTCAGGAGCAGGGATCTCCGAGGTTGCCTGAACCTCCGCGGAAGTTACCTCGGCATCAACCGAAGTAACCGGGACATCTTGAATATCAGCCATTTGACGCAAAGCTCCGCCTTGGGCTTGGGAAGCTTCAGTTCCCTTGGAAGAAGACCGAGCTTCAACGTTTTTTTGCCGAACCATCACTTGACTCATTCCAACTTCTAGAATCTTCATCCGAGTCATATTCGTCACCGGAGTCTCCTTCAGACTCATCACCCTCAGCGGCCTTAACATTTTCTTCGGCCTCGTCTGAGATAAAAATCGTCCCCTCATTACATTGATGCACATTTGCATACTCGATAGGTTGATAAGAACGGGCTTGGCGGCGAGTGTTATGGTCCGGGTCTTCGATCCAAATAGATCCAGTACACAAATTCATCAATATGTCAAGAGAGATATCCTTGTACCTTGATAGAACTTCAGTAAGCGCCATGTCAGCCCTGACTCGCCCGGCGGATTCTCTCCAAAGGTTAAACTGAGTTTGAGAATTCATCAGTTTTGCCACAAGTACTTCCACCTTGGTAATCTTCGTTTCATTTGGCCAGAGCACATTGAAGGCTCGAATGTCCGCTTTCACCAAATCTCTTCCCATGATCTTCATCGGTTCAATAGCAGCAACAACAACAACCAGGAAATCCTCAATAGAATATTCGTGACCCGGAATATTGGGGACACCTCGGTGGGCACGGGCGCCGACTACGGCCTTATTATCATGGGTTCGGATTCCGGAAAGTGATCTGTAATGCAAAACATCACATAAATCAAGATGAGCAACGAACAAAGAGTAACTCGGCCAATAACCACAAGAGAAAAAACTCGGCCAATAAGCTTACGATGGATATATCGCAGCATGTTTTGAAGATCCTCGGACCAGCAGTCACATCCCAAAAATTTCCAAATTTTGAAATGTGAAAAAAATAAATAAACAAAATAATTAATTGTTGAAATTTAGGGTGAAAAGAAACTTTTTGTTTCAAATTGGAAACATCATAACCCTTCCTGAATAAAATTTGAATAAAATGGAATCCAACAAATTTCAATCAAGTGAAATGCATTCATCAATGAATGTATCTTGAAATTTAAACACTTGGGAAAATAAACCAAAACCCTAAAACCCTAATGGAAGAAAATCATTTCCAAGATCACTCTAAGACTATGTATTTGTTCCATATAAATTTTTTAACAAACACTTATAAGTGATCAAAATGACAAATAAAAATATTATAAAACCATAGAAATTGGTTTCATTTAATTTGGAGCCATGGTTAAAAACTTATGAATTTAATAAGATAAAAAGAATTAATTTCCAAGGCTAATAAAGCTCCTATCTAAAATCCATACCAAATTGTGAACAAAATAATCCCAAAGGGATTTAAAAAGATAAACAAATATTAAATAAAATTATAGAAATTGGAATCACCAATTTTGGATCTATAAATAAAAAGATGTGGATTTTATAAGACAAAGAAAGAAATAAATAAATAAGGAATATTTAAAAGCCAAATTAAATCTTGTCCAAACAAATGAAATGAAATATTATAAAATAATAAAAAGGAGAAAATGATTATTTAAATAAAATCATAAGCATTGAACAACATCTAACTTTATTTAAATAAAGACAAATTGCCTAAATAATAAATCCCAATAAAATTATTTAGAAAACAATTTAAATATTGAATTAAATCCTTAAGCAAATGGAATAAAGATAATCCAAATAAAATAAAAGGATAAAGAATATTCAAATACAATTATATGGCATTAAACCATATTCTAAAATTATATATAAGTGGGGACAAAATTCCTAGGATAAATGATTAATTAAATCATGAGAAAATAAATTGGAATTTGCCAAAGTGGATTAAAAGTTAATTAATTAACTTAAATGGAATAAAAGAATTATTTGAATAAAATTTATATGGGATTAAGAGCATATTTGATTTTATTTGAATAAAGACAATTTTCCCAATTTAAATGATTAATAAATCATATAAAAAATAATTGAAATAATTCAAAGTGAATTATTTGCACTAATAAATAAATAAAACCTACTGAAAAAGGTTTAGTAAAAATTAGAATTCAAATGGAAGTTTGAAAATATAATTAAAATCTTATTTGAATAAAGGCAAGTGCCTATACTAAATAAATAATAAACCATAAAAGAATAAAAGAATTATTATAAAATGGACTTTAAAATGCATTGATAAACAACATTAAAACTTACTGAAAGTTTTGGAAAAGTTTGAATTCAAACAAGTATTTGAATCAACTTAATAAAATCAAAACAGAAAAAGAAATTAGAAAAGGAAAAAGAAAACAGAAGAGGAAAAAAATAAAAAGAAGCAGCCCATCCAGCCCACCCCAGGCCCAATAACCAGCCAACCCGGCTCCTCTCTCCCCGAACCATTATTTTCTCACTCGCGCACCTAACCTCCTCTCTCACTGACCCGCGAACCCCACGCCACGTCAACTGCCCCGTCATCATCTTCCTCACCCCGCGATGACCAAGCCCCCCTCGTCGCCGTTTCTGCTATTTACTCCTCGCATCAATCCGAGTAACTCCGCGAGTAAATCGCCCTTGTGATCACACCCTCTTAACCAGCACCCTCTCCTCTCCATTTCCCCCAACCAGCACAACCAGAGATCCCCAGGCTGTCTCCATTTTTGCTTGCACCGCCGCGGCCTCCGACAAGCTGCAACACCAATTCCGGCGAGCCCAGCCACCCCTTTGCCCCCTCGACCACACGAGCGTGATCCCCATCTCCCTACGCATCTCCCAGTACCACTCACTCGCTCGCGTGCGCTATGAAACATCGGCAAGCACAACATATGAACGCCGTCGTCGTCTGCCTTCGCTCCGGCGACCTTTGCGGTAAAACCTGACCGCCCAAACCCCTCTGGTTGGTACGCGTGTAATTGCCACACTCGTGCGCATCTAATGCCACCTCTGGCTTGACATTTCATGCCTTTTAGCGTCGACAGCATCCACACTTGAGCGAGCCCGACGCTCACACCAACTCCGACGAGCAATCGACGCCGTGACAGTGCGCCCCTGTCCAGGAAAAGACTACCTCGAGCTTCAGCACGACGCGGCGAGCACAGTAAGAAACTTTCCCCTCTCCCGCGCTTCCTGTACTCGCCGTACCACCACTGGCAGGGCCGCGCCACCGTCATCCACCGCTAGCGCCGCCCATCCTTGGCCACTCGTTCATCAGCCATTGGATCTTGATCTTTGTAGGGTTCGCAGCATAGAAGATAAAAAAATTCCTACGATGGGAACAACTATGTACCAAGATCTTTCTACTAGATACAAACAACGGGCGGATGTATATCCGTAGAGAACATACCCTTGAAGACCGACAAATCTTAACGAGTCCAAACTCGTGGTTGATGTAGACGATCTCTTGCCGATCTCAAGATCGAGAGGAAGTCCTAGCGCCGCAAAACAGCAGCGCATCCGTGCTCGCACACACGTTCGAGGCACCGAGCAACCTCCGACTCCTCGCTCCAGCGATGCAGTGGAAGCACAACTCTTTCTGGCCGAATAGCCACCGAGAACATGTATCTCGCTAGTCCGAGACCATGGGGGATAAATTCTAGAGGGGGAGAGAGATCCTTCACGAGGAGGTGTGCTTTGAGAGGATGAGAAGGGGGCCTTTTATAGGGGAGAGGGGGCACCCAAGGGGCATGGCGCCCAAACATGGGGGCTGCCCCCACCTCTCCCACATTCATGTGGGTGGAGCTCCCACTCAAAATGAAAAGCCTCCACTCCCATAAAAGAGCCTCCACTCAAAAATCCACTCACATGCATTAAATTTCCACCAAATTTAATGCAAGCTCTCATTTAAATAAAAATCTTTTATTTATTTATTTATTCAGAATTTTTTTAATTACTTTAATTAACAAACATTCACATAAAACCCCTTGCTAGTATTTCATTTCACATGCAGAACCAGTTTCAGCAATTTCAACCGAAATAGTTTCGGTGTCTAGTGAAATAAATTCCTGCGCTTTCCTTTTCTTTTTCTGACATATCATTTGCTCCGAATGGTGTCGGTATCCCTTAAGTGTGTCACCCTACGGTTCGCGAATAATGCGGACATGATCGAGACCCTTCTCCGATCAATAATCGATGGAGACACGGAGATCCATCGACTCCCACATTCAACGATGACTTCTGTGATCGTGTGAAACTTTTACGCTAGTATCGTAATCCCTTTGTTTCACGATATATTACATGTCCGAGATTCGATCATCGGTATATCCATACCTAGTTTGATCTCGTTACCGACATGCACTCTTTTCTCGTTCCCGTGATATAACATTCTAGTGATCAAATCACTTGCTTGCAAGCTAATCAATGTGATATCACCGAGAGGGCCCAAAGCATATCTATCCGTCATCGGGATGAACAAATTCCACTCTCGATCCATGGGTCTCAACATAACACTTTAGTAGTTCTGAAGCCATCTTTATAATCACCCAGTTACGGTGTGACGTTTGATGTCATCGAGAAACTCATCCGGTGTTAGTGATTGACATGATCTCATGGTCTAAGGATTAGGATCACTTCGTAAGTTGTTATAGCAATATAAACTCAATGAATTTGATCGTAATGCTATACTTCGAATGAATGTTCATCACATCATTACACTAATGTTGTGACCTCATTATTAACAACATCCAATGTCCATGATCACGAAACCTATGATCATCTTGTTAATCAACGAGCTAGTTTATAAGAGAGGCATAACTAGGAACTACCTTTTGTTTATTAAAAACACATGTATTAATGTTTCCGTATTAATACAATTATAGAATGCAAAATAAACATTTATCATAAATAAGGAATACGATAATAACCACTTTATTATTGCCTCTCGGGCATATTCCCTTCAGTCTCCCACTTGCACTAGAGACAATAATCTAGTTTGAAAACTTTGTGTATTGAACACCTATGGCTTTCTGGTGTTCCAAATACGCAATTGCAAGTGGTTAACATAATCTACGGATCTGACGCTTTTAGGTCCGTGTGTATTTGCATGTCTTTGCGTCTCCACGCATCAGTCGTTCTCCAATGAGATGGCATTGTATAAATTTGGTCTTTTGGTGAGACCTTTAGTTCCTTGGGGTTAAAACACGTCGATACTATTGTCACACAATATATCTTTAGTGTTAGCCCATTGCGAACCACACCTTAGTTTGATAACAAACTACTTGACACAAATTCCCTCCTTTGCTGCTACTATAGCAGTCATATACTTAGCCTTTTGTTGTAGTATTCGTCACAATGTCTTAACTTTGGATTTCATCCAAATCCATCATGAAAACTTTATTTCCATTTCATTGTGCCACCCATAGTTTAAATTGAGATACGCTTAATTTGTATCTTGTGACAAACCTAGTATCAATGTAACGCTTTACAATGAACTATTTGTAATTGTTTGTCACCTCTACACAAATATATTCTTAGTTATTTCAAAAAGATCATAAGAATATCCTCACTGTCGTCCAATGATCATTTTATGATTCATTCTGGTATATGCTCATAACACTTAGAGCATCGGACATATCTGTATGTGTACATATCATGGTATGATTGATCAAAACATTCTCGTGATTTCACTCATCAAGTGTCAAAGCACTTGAATCTTGTTTCACTTATCAAGTGTCAATACACTTGAATCCAATTCCTTTCCATGCGACAAGAACCATTTCTTGTCGTTTTTATATTGAACTCCTTCAATATCTCATATATGTACATTTGGCACAACCATATTAGCATCACAGTCTATCCACTATAGACATTCATGCTAAATATTCGGGTTTTGCCTAAGTATTTCATCGAAATAAAATTCTTAACCTTTGTCAATAAAAGATACATCATTTCTAATCAACAAGATGTCCTCCACAAAATGTATTAGAAATATGTCTTAGCGCTCCCACTTAATTTCTTGCAAATGCAAGCATCTTCATCGTCTCCTGATGAAAACTCTTTTTCATCACGGTGAAGATTCCAACTCCGCGATGCTTACTTCAACCATTGAAGTTTGCATGCCCTTTTTAGCATCCTTTGAATTAACAAAACCCTTTGGATCGTGTCATGTACACGTTCTAGGTAACCATTCTATTAGAAGAACTTTGTTTTGTTTATTCATCTACCATATAACAAATTATATGTAGTGGTTGCTACTTTAATCCATCCAGACTAAATATCGCTATGAAAGATCAAATCTTGTCATAGTCAACTCCTTGAACATTGTTGTAAAATACTTTACTACATGTCGACTATTTCATAGATGTGAAACATCCATGTCTGTTTCTTTATAGATCCAAATACAACCGATAGGTTTTTACACCTTTCCAGAGGGTCTTCCAAGTTCAAAACTTGATTTCTCGTGTATGGAACTATCACGGATTTTATGGCTTCAAGCCATTTGACGGAGTCAGGGCCCATCATCGCTTCTTTGCATATAGTCGGTTCATCATTGTCAAACAATAATGATTTACTCTCAAATCTTAGTATTATTAGACCGACTTGGTTCAATAAGAACTTAGACCTCAGTGACCACAACATTTGAGGCACGTGATCCATGAGCATTTTGCCTGCCTCCAGAACATTTTCCGGCGTTGCGCAACTCAACACATATAGCTAAGGTTCGTTAACCTTATCAAATTTCTATTGTCCTCCCACTTAACATTTATGAAAAATTCCTTCTTCAAGAAACTTCACGTTTCAAGCGACAAACCCTTTTGTCCTTGGTGTTATGGAGGAATAACCAATTGTTATTCGAAATAACCTACAAAGACATGCTCATCCGACTTCGGTTGTAAACATCTTACTTATGTTTGGCATACCAAAATTTAAGAAATGACAACTTGGGTTTTACCCCAAACCATAACTTCCATGGTGTCATTTCAACGGATCAAGATGGAGCTCTTTTCAGTGTAAAAGCGGTAGTCTCTAAAGCTTTAATCTTTTAAAACATAATGGCAGTTTTATAAATAACACCTTTGATCCAACCATGTCAAACAAGGTTTCATTACAACTCTCAAACACTCCATACTCCTATGGTGTTTTGGGAAATGTAAATCTAGGTGTTTTGCTAAACTTGCAACTCAAACAAATCCCTTTATGATAAATAATAATTCATTTATTTTTCTTGTTACACTTGTAACTCAAATAAATCCCTTATGATAAAATCATAAACCATTTATTTTCTTGTTACAATGATTTTCCACTTCATCTTGAAAGTCTTTGAAACATTTTCAAATATTTCATACTTCATTCTCATTAAGTGAACATTCACTCAAATTTCCGGAGAAAATATATGAAGTTGAAACCCATCGCTTACGACTATAAATAATGGACTACATACATCGATATGTATAAATTCCAATATTTTAGTCGTTCGTTCTTCTTTGGCCTTTGAACGAAGTTTTTAATTATCCCGAGGAAAGTCTCACAAGCGTCGCTTGATCAAATCAAAGACTCCAAAAATCCATGAATATGGAGATTCTTCATTATTTCTTTCCAATATAATTTAAACGGCGATGTCACTTCGTAAGTGATCTTTCAATCATTTGTCTTGCGACATTTTAGCATTAGGCTTTATGGATGTGATTTCTCCAACTAGATTTGTAAATCATCCATCTTATATGGAATACGGTAATTATTTGAACAACCTTTGTTCTCATAATACCTGATTCAAATAACAATTATTAAAACAAATCTTGATGTCAAGCTTTGATGTCAATGAGAAATACAAACAACGGTTTGTTTGTTTTCGATGAACATCATCACATATTCTCTTGCTAGTTACTTAGGCCATTGTGGTTCATGAATTGCATTGTTCCGTATGAAATTTCATACCAACCAATTCGGTATCCAATACCCAAGAACCACATTGTTTAACAAGCAAAGAATACAACCATAACATGTATATCATCCATATACCTAAATTGGATATTTCCAATCTTTTCTTTTCTGCCAAATATATTTTATAGATTCTCTTTCAGCATTTCCTTTTTCTTTTTAAAAGAATCTATCAACATCAAAAGTGGCGCCATATACATGACACATAGTCCAAAGCGTGTATATTCAAATAATAATACCTTTGGACTTGCACTTTGAAGTAGATCACCATCATCAAAATGATCAGTATTCTTTCAAAATCCATTCTTTAGTAATCTTTTAGTGTAGTAAACATTTTACATACATATTCTATTCACCCTTATCATGAGGACTTTCATGATCAAGCTACTTTAGCTTATAAAGGCGAATTGTGAGTATAACATTAATTTCCAAAACCCCTTTGGATGATTAGGATGTCTAGCATCTCCAACCTTCGTAAATTCTCATCCAATATGAGAACATATATTATACTCTATCATATTGCAACCAAAACATTGTTTCAGATATCATTATATCTGCCACACATGATGGTTTCTGAAATAATTCTTTCAGCTCCTAGATAATCTCGATATTTAAATCAAGAGTCATGGAGGCAAACATGATACTTAAGATACTAACACTGGAATTGTTACTCTCGATTTAATACCAACTATTAAATTTCACGGAGTAAATAGAGTTTACTAAAAGTTTGCAATAGGACTTTAAACTTTAGATTGACACTCAACACAATACGATACCAGTTCGTAAAGTATATATCCAGAATTCTATAGTTCTATTATCTCAATTACAACTATGCATAAGGTGGTGAACGAATGCCAATGACTACAACAAATTATGCAAATTCACTTTGATTTAATTTATGATAAATTGAGTTCTAATAATACAAATTAGAAATAAACTCCCACTCAAAAACGACATCCCTCGTGTCTTTTTGGTGATTACATGAACCAAATCCACTACACCAAGTCCGATCATCACGTGAGTCGGTGTAGTTTCAAAGGCGAGCATCAAATGGGCATCATATCTACTATATGACTCATGCTTAACCTTTCGGTCCGTGTTCCGAGGCCATGTCTGTACATGCTAGGCTCGCCAATTAAGAACCTTAGTATTTGCGTGTGTAACTGTCTTACACCCAAAATATGGTCGTGGATCCAAAAACATCCGATCATCACGTGATGTCTTGGAGCGACGAGAACATAATTGGTGCATACTAAAGGAAGAACACATTCTTATCTTGATATTTAAATGAGGGATCATCTTATTATGCTAATAAAATGCCAAACAAGCAATATAAGATGCTATCAAAACATCACATGTTTATAAGTGAAATGATATGGTTCCCGCATATGATCTCCATCATGTGCACCGTGGTATGATCTCTATCATACCTTTATGTGTAAGGCCAAGTTCTATGGAACTTACACGCTATGTGTGTTGTAAGAGTATCATCTCATACTGCTACTTACAACATAACCATATCATAACACTAGCCCAGCAACAATCTAAACTAGACGCCTCTAATTTATCCATTGCAAGTTTTACGTGGGTTAGGGCTTTCGAAGATAGAACCGTTCTTACCTACGAACATGAACCACAACGAGGATAACCAAATTGTTGACAACTCGTTGCAAATTAGATATTGACTATAGTAGGAGAGACAGACACCCGCTAGCCACTTATGCAAAACTAGTTGCATGTCCAGCGTGGAACAGGTCTCATGTGCGAGGACATGTAAAGTTTGTCCGGGCCGCTTCATCCCACTATGACACCAATATCCAAAGTACAACTAAGAAGCAATAAAATGATCATCATCGCCCACATACTCATGTGTACTACCGTGCAAAGCATCTACGCATAGATCCGGCTCGATACCCTTTGTAGGGTTTGCGCATATAGAAACCAAAAAATTTCCTACGATGGGAACAACTATGTACCAAGATCTTTCTACTAGATACAAACAACGGGCGGATGTATATCCGTAGAGAACATACCCTTGAAGACCGACAAATCTTAACGAGTCCAAACTCGTGGTTGATGTAGATGATCTCTTGTCGATCTCAAGATCGAGAGGAAGTCCTAGCGCCGCAAAACAGCAGCGCATCCGTGCTCGCACACACGTTCGAGGCATCGAGCAACCTCCGCCTCCTCGCTCCAGCGATGCAGCGGAAGTACAACTCTTTCTTGCCGAATAGCCACCGGGAACATGTATCTCGCTAGTCCGAGACCATGGGGGATAAATTCTAGAGGGGGAGAGAGATCCTTCACGAGGAGGTGTGCTTTGAGAGGATGAGAGGGGAGCCTTTTATAGGGGAGAGGGGGGCACCCAAGGGGCATGGAGCCCAGCCATGGGGGCTGCCCCCACCTCTCCCACATTCATGTGGGTGGAGCTCCCACTCAAAATGAAAAGCCTCCACTCCATAAAAGAGCCTCCACTCAAAAATCCACTCACATGCATTAAATTTCCACCAAATTTAATGCAACCTCTCATTTAAATAAAAATCTTTTATTTATTTATTTATGCAGAATTTTGTTAATTAGTTTAATTAACAAACATTCACATAAAACTCCTTGCTATTATTTCATTTCACATGCAGAACCAGTTTCAGCAATTTCAACTGAAACAGTTTCGGTGTCTAGTGAAATAAATTCCTGCGCTTTCCTTTTCTTTTTCTGACATATCATTTGCTTCGAATGGTGTCGGTATCCCTTAAGTGTGTCACCCTACGGTTTGCAAATAATGCGGACATGATCGAGACCCTTCTCCGATCAATAATCAGTAGCGAGACCTGGAGATCCATACTGACTCCCACACATTCAACGATGACTTCTGTGATCGTGTGAACCTTTTACGCTAGTATCGTAATCCCTTTGTTTCACGATATATTACATGTCCGAGATTAGATCATCGGTATATCCATACCTAGTTTGATCTCGTTACCGACATGCACTCTTTTCTCGTTCCCGTGATATAACATTCTAGTGATCAAATCACTTGATTGCAAGCTAATCAATGTGATATCACCGAGAGGGCCCAGAGCATATCTATCCGTCATTGGTATGAAAAAATTCCACTCTCGATCCATGGGTCTCAACATAACACTTTAGTAGTTCTGAATCCATCTTTATAATCACCCAGTTACGGTGTGACGTTTGATGTCATCGAGAAACTCATCCGGTGTTAGTGATTGACATGATCTCATGGTCTAAGGATTAGGATCACTTCGTAAGTTGTTATAGCAATATAAACTCAATGACTTTGATCGTAATGCTATACTTCGGATGAATGTTCATCACATCATTACACTAATGTTGTGACCTCGTTATTAACAACATCCAATGTCCATGATCAGGAAACCTATGATCATCTTGTTAATCAACGAGCTAGTTTATAAGAGAGGCATAACTAGGAACTACCTTTTGTTTATTAAAAACACATGTATTAACATTTCCGTATTAATACAATTATAGCATGCAAAATAAACATTTATCATAAATAAGGAATACGATAATAACCACTTTATTATTGCCTCTCGGGCATATTCCCTTCAATCTTGTGACGTAGATAGAATCACTTAAGCGAACAAGTATGATTAGATCAAAGCCACATGATGCACTTTAGATCCAACACGCAGTGTGAGCCGATCTAGACGAAACGGTATCATCCAGTAGAAATGTGACACGTGGCCTGTGTTTTGATTTAAAAAATAGAAACTATCCTATTAGATGTTTGAATTTGTAAATTCCATAACTTTTGATCCACAAGTTCAAAATTTGCAAACTTTATATCATTGGAATCAGCAAAAAGAATACTTTCCAACCATGCCCTTTGTTTAGTGTTTTGCTTCTGTAAAATTAGTTGTTTTTGCAGAAACTTGTTTAGGCATATTTTGAATATAAAAATTATTATAGAAATGATTTTATTGTAAAATATTTTTTAAATGAATTTTTTTGGACCTACTAACCATAAAAACCAACTTGTAGATTTAAAAGTATATTTTGTGATTCTAGGGAATAAACCTTTGAATAAAAGCATTTCTAGTTAAATAAAAAATGTTGATTATGTTTTAAAAATGCTTTTTGAGTAAAACCTTTGGAAAATGATTTGATTTAAACTCCCTGACCCTAAAAACCAAGTTTTGGGATCTAAAAATATATTTCATGAACCCTAGAAAAATTATTACTTTGATAAAGGCGTTTCTAGTAAAATAAAATGGTGCTTATTTTAAAAATGGTTTTTGAGTGAAACCTTTTGTAAATGATTTTGTTTTAAAACACTTTGACCATAAACCCTAACATTTGTGTTTAAAAATATATTTTTCAAACACTAGAAATTATTACTTTGATTTAAATCATTTCTAGCAAAACAAAAATGATTAAATGGCTATTTTCACTAACTTGATTTAAAATGGGTTTGCCCCCTTTATAAATGACAAATATGTGTTTTAAAATGTTTATAGCCTATTAGAAACCACTTCTCCAAATAAAACAATCTTTTGCATGCTTGCATGCATTGCCTTGTTTATTCATTTTATGTGGAGAATTGTTTAAATGTTAGTTTGAATATTTGATTGCTTGATTGAATTGTAGTGAACTTTGAAGAGTGTGACTATTGAAAAGATCAAGGAGTGAACTTATATTATCTACTAAAAAGGCAAGTGGTGCTTCATACATTTTGTCCTATTATTTTCACTATGCATTAGTGATATTTCTAAGTAGCACTTGCATGGAATTTTACTAAGTATGCTATACCTTGGGAAATCCTAGTAGATGATGCCTTAGTAGAATTTTCCCTAAGTTAAGATTCCTATTACTATCATGCTTAGCCGAGCTAGTAGAAAAACAGGGTGGATTATATTCATTCTATGAAATATTTCTAAGTCAAAGACTTGTGTTTTGTTTAATAAAACAACTATGTGAATGAATCACCTGGGTGGAATGGTTGTGAATGGGTTATGTTGAGTGGTTACATAGGGCCCCATATTTATGGCCTACCCTAGTGTAGCTCCCTTGTGGAAAGCCACCTAGGAACAAAGAGATTTGAGATGTCAAATGTTGAGAAGCTTCAAGTGTAGCCACATGGCATTATGGGCTCTCCCTGGATCATATAGGTGCAATAACTTAGCCAGATGGACAGTTGGTGGTAGGGGTGATAGGTTTGGGAACGCGTCCATTTTGGTCTAAGGGAAGGCTTCTGAAAGATCTTGTCTCGATGCATGTCGAGTCTTGTGGGGAAAGTGCACCACCTCTCAAGAGAGTAAAATCTAAGTACTTAGCCATGTCCCCTGCAATGGACAATTTGAGCATCAAGACATGGAAGCTATCAAGGATCTCCTCATCCCAATTTCTAAGTTAAAAACTTGTGGTTGAACAAGGGTAAAGGATCACCAATTTCTATTGGTAGATGCCTTGGGTGATTTTTGCCAAACAAAAACTTAGTGTTTTCAAATGATAAGGAAAATCTATTTTGAGCAAAGCAAGCCTAAGCTCCACTTAGACAAATGCATATAGATGATAGATACCACTATTCTACCATAGTATCACTTGCCAATACAATTCAAATGTATTGACCCTTGTGGCTGTAACTTATTATGTTGTAGGTTTGTTTGATGTTAGTGAAGTGTGTTGAATAGGATTACATGTCTACAACCAACATGATTGCCTGTGGCACTTTCAAGATGAAGGACTCCATGCTACATAGTTATTTTTGCTGCATTGTAAGAAGATAGCCAAATGAGCTATGTAAGATGTAATGTATCATTTTATTCTTGGTTATAAAGTTGTATTATGACCTTTGTTTCTTGATATTACATCTTAATTGTGGATGCTAGCTATTGATCCAGGGACTAGCATTGTAAACATAGGGATCTCTACCTTATTAAAGGTTGGGACCTCTACAGATGGTATCAGAACACTGTGTTGCCTATAGGATTGTAACCCTAGGATTGGACAAAACCCCTTAGAAAAATAGGAGTTGTATTTTGTTCAAAAAAAATATTTACAAACAATCTTGTAAACTCTTTCCTCAACCTTTTTGGTTTTGATTCTACATCTCTCCTTTTCAAACTTGATGGACAAAGCCTCAATATGAGCAAAGACTTCAACAAGAACAAAGACATCAACTTGAGCAGAGACTTCACCAACTCAAATGATTCAACTTTAGTTTCATCAAGGACTTCAACTTGGACATCACTAAGGACTACAAGTGAGACAAGAAATATTACTCAAGACTTGAAGACTCAAGAAACACAACCTAGAAGAAATCATCATCACCTTTGAAGCTTTGTGACCAAGATGCAAGAATTGTTCCAAGGAAACCATGATCTCATTCATGAAGAAACAACTAAGAAGAATGTAATGATCTCAAGTGATAAGCATAGTTGGACCACCATACTTGTGATTAGTTTAAACCCACCAACTTATATGGTGTAGGAAAAATATTTGTTGCCTAAAAATGTGCTTGAACTTTGTTGTTTGAGTGGAATGTTTGTTTATGATTGCTTGCACATTGCTTGTGTGAATTATTGTGTGTGAGTAGGATTCTTCCTATAGAATCTTTTACCTATTCTAATCCCAATCCAACCCAAACAGATGACTTCTCCAAGAAACTTGAACATCAATAAAGGTGACAACAACAACCAAGAGATGCACATGAGAGAATAACTTCTAGCAACCCAAACCCAGTTGAATCAAGTAACAACTCAGTTTTTAGCCAACAACAATGAGTTAGACCCAACCATGCAAAAGTTTTTGAAAATCCAATCCCAATTGTTGCAAAGGATGACCTCAACATGATAGACAACCATTCCCAAGGAGATTGTGACAAAAATGATATCAAGGATGATATTATAGAAGGAACTCAAGCTTGCTATAATTGTGGAGACATAGGACACACTTCTAAGGAGCATGAGGACCAATGCCCTAATTGTGAAGAGAAACATCCAACTAAACAATGCCCCACATCTCAAGTGACTTGTTTCCTATGTGAAGGAAATGATCATGTCCCTATCCAATGCCCCATCTATCCTATAGTTCAACAAATGAAACAAGATGGAATGCATCAAATGTTTGGAAACCTCCATAAGGGAACAACTTCTACCAAGAAGGATGAAGGCAAAGTCAGAACCATGCCTCATAGAGCGACATCCAAAGTGACCACAAAGTGTTGCTACTCTTGTGGAGAAGAAGGTCATATCTCTAGTAACTGCCCTAAGAAGAGAGAAAGATTTCCCACCTTTGAGGTGAGATATGAAGATCATGAACTAGAAGAACTCCTAGCTTTGGAGAGACCTAAAAAGAAGAAGAGGGACAAAGGTCAAGTGCAATGTTACAACTGCAAAGAGATGGGACACTATGCCAGTGATTGCCCAGAAAAGAAGAAGAACCAAGGAAACAAACAAGAGGCAATGATAACAAAGGAAAAGAAGGATATTAGCCAAGTGAAGTGTTTCAAATGCAAATAGCTAGGACATTATGCAAACAAGTGCCCAGAGAAGTTACATCAAGATCCCAAGTAAGCCAAGATGTAATCTAGTTGAAAATCTTTTTAAGGGTGGTAGTACCCTAGTTGCCTTGAAGCCAACTTGTAACCTCTAGCCTTCCCAAATCTCGGGACGATATTTCTTTTAAGGGTGGTAGCCTGTCACATCCCAAAATTTTCCAAATTTTGAAATATGAAAAAAAAATAAACAAAATAAATAATTGTTGAAATTTAGGGTGAAAAGAAACTTTTTGTTTCAAATTGGAAACATCAAAACCCTTCCTGAATAAAATTTGAATAAAGTGTAATCCAACAAATTTCAATCAAGTGAAATGCATTCGTCAATTAATGTATCTTGAAATTTAAACACTTGGGAAAATAAACCAAAGCCCTAAAACCCTAATGGAAGGAAATCATTTCCAAGATCACTCTAAGACTATGGATTTGTTCCATATAAAAATTTGTCAACAAACATTTATAAGTAATCAAAATGGCAAATAAAAATATTATAAAACCATAGAATTTGGTTTCATTTAATTTGGAGCCATGGTTAAAAACTTATGAATTTAATAAGATAAAATGAATTAATTTCCAAGGCTAATAAAGCTCCTATCTAAAATCCATACCAAATTGTGAGAAAAATAATCCAAAAGGTATTTAAAAAGATAAACAAATATTAAATAAAATTATACGAATTGGAATCACCAATTTTGGATCTAGAAATAAAAAGATGTGAATTTTATAAGACAAATAAATAATAAATAAATAAGGAATATTTAAAAGACAAATTAAATCTTGGCCAAACAAATGAAATGAAAGATTATAGAATAATAAAAGTGAGAAAAGGATTATTTAAATAAATAAGGATTGAACAAGATCCAACTTTATTTAAATAAAGACAAATTGCCTAAATAATAAATCCCAATAAAATTATTTAGAAGACAATTTAAATATTGAATTAAATCCTTAAGCAAATGGAATAAAGATAATCCAAATAAAATAAAAGGATAAAGAATATTCAAATACAATTATATGTCATTAAACCATATTCTAAAATTATATATAAGTGGGGACAAAATTCCTAAGATAAATGATTAATTAAATGATGAGAAAATAAATTGGAATTTGCCAAAGTGGAATAAAAGTTAATTAATTAACCTAAATGGAGTAAAATAATTATTTGAATAAAAATGTATATGGGATTAAGACAATATTTGATTTTATTTGAATAAAGACAATTTGCCCAATTTAAATGATTAATAAATCATATCAAAAATAATTTAAATAATTCAAAGTGAATTATTTGCACTAATAAATAAATAAAACCTACTGAAAAAGGTTTAGTAAAAATTAGAATTCAAATGGAAGTTTGAAAATATAATTAAAATCTTATTTGAATAAAGGCAAGTGCCTATACTAAATAAATAATAAACCATAAAAGAATAAAAGAATTATTCTAAAATGGACTTTAAAATGCATTGATAAACAACATTAAAACTGACTAAAAGTTTTGGGAAAAGTTTGAATTTAAACAAGTATTTGAATCAATTGAATATCAAAACACAAAAAGAAATCAGAAAAGGAAAAAGAAAACAGAAGAGGAAAAAATAAAAAGAAGCAGCCCAGCCAGCCCAACAAGCCCCAGACCCAATAACCAGCCCATTCGGATCCTCTCTCTCCCAACCATTCTTTTATCACTCGCGCACCTACCCTCCTCTCTCACTGACCCGCGAACCCCACGCCACGTCAACTGCCCCGTCATCATCTTCCTTACCCCGCGATGACCAAGCCCCCCCTTGTCGTCGTTTCTGCTATTTACTCCTCGCGTCAATCCGAGTAACTCCGCGAATAATTCGCCCCTATGACCACGCCCTCTTAACCAGAACTCTCTCCTCTCCATTTCCCCCAACCAGCGCCACCAGAGAGCCCCTAGGCTGTCTCCATTTTTGCTTGCACCGCCGCGGCCTCCGACGAGCTGCAGCACCAATTCCAGCGAGCCCAGCCACCCCTTTGCCCCCTCGACCAGATGAGCGTGATCCCCATCTCCCTACGCATCTCCCAGTACCACCCACTCGCTCGCCGGCGCTCCGAAACGTCGGCAAGCACAATATCTGAACGCCGCCGTCGTCTACCTTCACTCCGGCGAACCTTTCCGATAAAACCTGACCGCCCTAACCCCACTGGTTGATACGCGTGTAATTGCCACACTCGTGGGCATATAACACCACCTTTGGCTTTCCATTTCATGCCTTGTAGCATCGATATAATCCACACCTGAGCGAGCCCAACGCCGACACCAACTCCGATGACCAATCGACGTCGTGATAGTGCGCCCCTGTCCAGGAAGACTACCTCGAGCTTCAGCACAATGCGGCGAGCACAGTAAGAACCTTTCCCCTCTCCCGCGCTTCCTATACTCGCCGTACCACCACTGGCAGAGCCGCGCCGCCGTCATCCACCGCTAGCGCCGCCCATCCTTGGTCACTCGTTCATCAGCCGTTGAATCTTGATCCTGTGACGTAGATAGAATCACTTAAGCGAACAGGTATGATTAGATCGGAGCTGCACGATGCACTTTAGATCCAACGCGCGGTGTTAGCCGATCTAGAAGAAACGGTATCAGCCAGTAGAAACATGACGCATGGCATGTGTTTCGATTTAAAAACAGAAACTATCTTATTAGATGTTTGAATTTGTAAATTCCATAACTTTTGATCCATACGTCCAAAATTTGCAAACTTTATATCATTGGAATCATCAAAAATAATACTTTCCAACCATGCCCTTTGTTTAGTGTTTTGCTTCCGTAAAATTAGTTGTTTTTGCAGAAACTTGTTTAGGCATATTTTGAATATAAAAGTTATTCTAGAAATGATTTTAGGGTAAAATCTTTTGTAAATGAATTTTTTTGGACCTATTGACCATAAAAACCAACTTGTAGATTTAAAAGTATATTTTTTGATACTAGGGAATAAATCTTTGAATAAAAGCATTTCCAGTTAAATAAAAAATGTTGATTATGTTTTAAAAATTCTTTTTTGAGTAAAACCTTTGGAAATTTATTTGATTTAAACTCCCTGACCCTAAACACCAAGTTTTGGGTTTTAAAAATATATTTCATGAATCCGAGAAGAATTATTACTTTGATAAAGGCATTTCTAGTAAAATGAAATGGTGCTTGTTTTAAAAATGGTTTTTGGGTGAAACCTTTTGTAAATAATTTTATTTTAAAACAATTTGACCATAAACCCTAACATTTCTGTTTAAAAATATTTTTTTCAACCACTAGAAATTATTAGTTTGATTTAAATCATTTCTAGCAAAACAAAAATGATTTAAATGGCCATTTTCACTAACTTAATTTAAAATGGTTTTGCCACCTTTATACATGACAAATAGGTGTTTTGAAATGTTTATAGCCTATTAGAAACCACTTCTCCAAATAAAACAATCTTTTGCATGCTTGCATGCATTGCCTTGTTTATTCATTTTATGTGGAGAATTGTTTGAATGCTAGTTTGAATATTTGATTGCCTGATTGAATTGTAGTGAACTCTGAAGAGTGTGACTATTGAAAAGATCAAGGAGTGAACATATTTTCTCTACTAAAAAGGAAAGTGGTGCTTCATACATTTTGTCCTATTGTTTTCACTATGCATTAGTGATATTTATAAGTAGGACTTGCATGGAATTTTACTAAGTATGCTATACCTTGGGAAATCCTAGTATATGATGCCTTAGTAAAAAATTTCCCTAAGTTAAGATTCCTATTACTATCATGCTTAGCCTAGCTAGTAGAAAACCAGGGTGGATTATATTCATGCTATGAAATATTTCTAAGTCAAAGACTTGTGTTTTGGTTAATAAAACAACTATGTGGATGAATCACATGGGTGGAATGGTTGTGAATGGGTTATGTTGAGTGGTTACACAGGGCCCCATATTTGTGGCCTCTCCTAGTGTATCTCACTTGTGGAAAGCCACCCAGGAACAAAGAGATTTCAGATGTCAAATGTTGAGAAGCTTCAAGTGCAGCCACATGGCATTATGGGCTCTGCCTGGATCATATAGGTTGCAATAACTTAGCCAGATGGACAGTTGGTGGTAGGGGTGATAGGTTTGGGAACGCGTCCATTTTGGTCTAAGGGAAGGCTTCTGAAAGATCTTGTCTCGATGCATGTCGAGTCTTGTGGGGAAAGTGCACCACCTCTCGAGAGAGTAAAATCTAAGTACTTAGCCGTGTCCCAGGCAATGGACAATTTGAGCATCAAGACATGGAAGCTATCAAGGATCTCCTCATCCCAGTTTCTAAGTTAAAAACTTGTGGTTGAACAAGGGTAAATGATCACCAATTTCTATTGGTAGATGCCTTGGGTGATTTTTGCCAAGCAAAAACTTAGTGTTTTCAAATGATAAGGAAAATCTATTTTGAGCAAAGCAAGCCTAAGCTCCACTTAGCCAAATGCATATAGATGATAGATACCACTATTCTACCATAGTATCACTTGCCAATACAATTCAAATGTATTGACCCTTGTGGCTGTAACTTTTTATGTTGCAGGTTTGTTTGATGTTAGTGAAGTGTGTTGAATAGGATTACAAGTCTACAACCAACATGATTGCCTGTGGCACTTTGAAGATGAAGGACTCCATGCTACATAGTTATTTTTGCTGCATTGTAATAAGATTGCCAAATGAGCTATGTAATATGTAATGTATTATTTTATTCCTGGTTATAAAGTTGTATTATGACCTTTGTTTCTTGATATTACATCTTAACTGTGGATGCTAGCTATTGATCCAAGGACTAGCATTGTAAACACAGGGATCTCTACCTTATTAAAGGTTGGGACCTCTACAGATGGTATCAGAGCATTGTGTTGCCTGTAGGATTGTAACCCTAGGATTGGACAAAACCCCTTAGAAAAATAGGAGTTGTATTTTGTTCAACAAAAATTTATTTACAAACAATCTTGTAAACTCTTTCCTCAACCTTTTTGGTATTGATTCTACATCTCTCCTTTTTCCAACTTGATGTGCAAAGCCTCAATATGAGCAAAGACTTCAACAAGAACAAAGACATCAACTTGAGCAGAGACTTCACCAACTGAAATGACTTCAACTTTAGTTTCATCAAGGACTTCAACTTGGACATGAATAAGGACTACAAGTGAGACAAAAAATATTACTCAATACTTGAAGACTAAAGAAACACAACCTAGAAGAAATCATCATCACCTTTGAAGCTTTGTGACCAAGATGCAAGAATTGTTCCAAGGAAACCATGATCTCATTCATGAAGAAACAACTAAGAAGAATGGAATGATCTCAAGTGATAACCATAGTTGGACCACCATACTAGTGATTAGTTTAAACCCACCAACTTATATGGTGTAGGAAAAATATTTTGTTGCCTAAAAATGTGCTTGAACTTTATTGTTTGAGTGGAATGTTTGTTTATGATTGCTTGCACATTGTTGTGTGAATTGTTGTGAGTGAGTAAAGATAAATCACAAGTTAATTGAGAACCAAAGACTTGAACAAAGGATTTCGGTGTACACGCCGAATAATTTACCTGTTTTCTTCAGAATGGGAACCATCTTGTCATACTTGACCTGCAATTTCCTATGAGAAAAGAGTAGCATCTAGAATTCGACAGTGCATCGATTGTGAGCAACCTAAGATAACAGCGACTTATACAGGGAAAATACGCAAAATATCCAAATGAAGCAAAACTTCACTCGGATCTAGGTGGCTGGATATTCAAAGCCAAAACTTAAAAAGATCTGAATGAAGCAAAATTTCACTCTGATCTAGGTGGCTGGATATTCAAAGCCAAAACTTAAAAAGATCTGAATGAAGCAAAACTTCACTCGGATCTAGGTGGCTAGATATTCAAAGTCAAAACTTAAAAAGATCCGAATGAAGCAAAACTTCACTCGGATCTAGGTGGCTGAATATTCAAAGGCAAAACTTAAAAAGATCTGAATGAAGCAAACGTTCAGTCGGATCTAGGAGACTGGATATTCAAAGCCAAAACTTAAAAAGATCCGAATGAAGCAAAACTTCACTCGGATCTAGATGGCTGGGTATTTGTCAACACCCAGATTTTTAATCTCAGGTGCCTATTATGCCATACATCGCAATCCCAGGATTACCATTTTTGTGATACATAACAGATTGGATATCACAGTACGTCATCCATTACAAACCATACATAAGGTCTTACAATAAAATAAAGGATCTCATGATCCAGTCTTAGTACAATCAAGCAGGGGAATAATAACGATAATGTGGGTGAAGCTCCATCTTCATGGCCACAGGCAATGCTGACGATGGGAGATGATCCTAGTTGTCGTAACCTTCCTGTGGTCCATCCTCCTGATAGTCCTCTTCATAGTCTGGCCATGGGAATATCCAGGGACAAAGCCATGAGTACTTTATAAGTACTCGCAAACTATCACTAACAGGTAAAGTGGTTTCAAGTAGGAGTACTAGGCTCTAGGTTGTTTTGCAAAAAAGATAGATTTATCTCTAACTGAGTTTAGAAGCAAAGAAAAGTAGTTTAAGGTTTTATAACACCTAAGTGGGAACTGAAGTTTCACTTTCACAACTCTGTTATGGTCAAGTCAAAGTCATGATTCAAATCACAAGTCATTTTGAAAACATCTGACAATGGAATGGTATGGCCACTCCAACTTTTCATAACCGTAGACGCAGCTATTCGATAGTTTGACACTTTGTAGAGGTGGTACACTTTCACCACAATATTCGATAAATCCGTCAGGAACAATCCTAAATTCACCATACTCAGTATACAGATAATCAATCCTAACCTTTCAATTACACGCCCTAGTATAGGCACCTCTCCTATGAGTTTGGCCTCCCAACCATGACCATCTGTCATCTTGGGAACTGCATAGGTGGTAAATCTTCACGAGGTAGCCTCAGCTCAAACCTCGGCCGCGAGGGAACCCATAGTAAGGTATATAAACTTCCAGTCAAGCCTTACCCAAATTCCGGTATTGTGGTTGTACGGTAAAATTGGAATGGTATCCCATCCAGACAACCATCAGTTTTATAAAGGGATAAGGCTCATGCCTCAACATTTTCATCATCAAAAATCATCTGGTGTTCAAGAACACATGTCAAAACATTTCATTAGAATGACTCATCATTCTAAGGTTTTCGTAATCATTTTCACCAAGTATTCCCATCTAGAGTGATCGAGTTTTATGCTTAGCACTAGCAACTAAAGTTGGGGTAAATACTAGTGAGGGGTGGCAAACAAGGGTGACTTATCTAAGTTCAATCTCATGCCTCAGGATGATACCAGGATTTATCTAACTTAGGACAATTTTTATGCTCTTTATGTTACCTTTAAAATCTTTCCAAAACTTCACAAGTCACTAAGTAAACATATCTAAGGAGCTTTGATAAAGAAATAGAAATAAACAAGCTTGCAAGTAAAACTGGGATTTGGTATAATCAAGTGGTATGATCACATATGCCTAAAGCATCTAGTTGGCATAACTATCCTGCAAGTGTTAACTTGCAAAGTCAACTTGTTTGGTGAAGCTTGCTTAGGTAACATGCAAGTGGTAGCTTGCCTTGTGTAGTGCAGTGGTTGAAGTTCTCCTCGACTTCTTCCTCATAGTAGTCTCCTTCCTCTTCGTATCCTTGGTCGGTACTAGCGTCTATAAATAAATACGAGGTACACAATCACCAAATAATACTTAACTAATTCTACTTATCACACCAGGGTTTTCACTAGATGATCTAGCATCATCACAATCATCACAAAGAATTAAGGCACTAGTTTTATTTATTTTATTTTAGAAAAGTAATTTCGACTCATTGAAAAACTACTTAAGATTTAATATTATCCAATTAAAACATGAGATCATGTTGACAATGTCATCACCACATATTTCAGTACTTGGGAATATGATTTAAAGTGATGTCACAATTTAATAAGGTTTAACCTTTTATTTTAATTAATTAAAGTGACTAGAAATGCCTATGGGGCATTCCTTTATTACTTGTTCATTATTTCTGTAAGTAAACCTAGATATTTTTATATATTCGGAAAGGTCTTGTTAAATGTAATTTTTGAGAGTTGGAATCATCTCAAAATCTTTTATGGTTGAATTTTGAAAAATGTTTGAATGTAGAAAAGTCTCTGCCTTGTTATTTTTACCAAAGGTGATCTATAATTCTAGATGGTTTGAATCCAATGGGCTTGGATTAAGAATTTCAATACCTTTCTAGCAAAATTAGTTTCATCCAATTTGGTTCAGCGAAACTCTCTAGTTTGATTTTTGAATCTATTGATAGAACTAGGTTTGAAACTAAAATTAAAAATCTAGATTTAAACTACTGGGTGGCGCGAAAGTGATAACTGGGCCGTCCCACTGCACACAGCGTGCATGCGGGCTGCTGATAGATGGGGTCCTGGCGTCAGTGGCTCTAACTACGCGAAGCGGTATCTTTCAATCTGAGCCTTGCGATTAGACTAGATCCTATGGCTGTGGTTCATCGTCTCCTTCGGGAAGCGCCGGCGAGACTGAACCCTAACGCGGCCAGTGGGGTTCTGTGGTGGCTCACCGGGGCTCGGGCGAGGGTCGGCGATGGGGACGAAAAACGAAGTTGATGATGGCGATCCTCCTGGTACCAGTGGCTCCTCCTGGGGCGGCTCCAATCGATGGCGCCCTTCTCCTCCAGCAGCAGCAAGCTCCGGCAAAATTCCGGCCACCTGGTGCTTGCGTTGCTCCAGGGAAGAGGTGGGGTGGTTCTGAGAGAGAGGGGAGTGGAATGGTGTGCTGAAATCGAATGGGGGAGGCCTCTATTTATAGTGCAATGAGGGAACCGAAGGGTGTGGGCGGAGCTCGTCGTGGTCTTCATCACAGTGAGATAACAGCATGGGCGAAGGTAGGGGACGGTGCACTGCCTCCTGGTGAAGCTCAACGTCTTCATGGCGAGGTGTGGGGCGTTGCGGTGCGGTCGGAACACGTCGACGCTCTGGGCGGCTCCGACGGAAGTTTTAATGGCGTAGCTATGGGTCGTGCGGCGGCGAACGGGGTTGTCTGGCCGTCTCCTGGGACGATGGTGATCACGCACACGGGCAGCAAAGGCGGGGTGCGGTCTGTGAGAGCTTGTCGAGCATGGCGCTCTGGCGCGCTCTCGGCATGGTCGTAGAGAAAATGGTCGCGAGCGTTCCGTGTGGTCCAGTGTGTGGCAGGGCTCGAGCACTGGACAGGGGCTGGTGATGGACGGTGGCTTGTGTCCCAGACACAGTGGCTAGGCTTGTTTAGGCTTGTAGCTTGTTGTCGACATTAGGGTTGGCAAGTGTGCTCGGCTATGTTCACCATTGATGGCATGTTCGATTTTATAATGAGCTAGAGTGGCTTAAACAAGATAGATGATCTACTGAGAGTGTAGTGTGAGCTAGAGAGGGGACAAGGTTGGCACAACACTGCTCACTATAGTGTTTGATGTTTAATTTGATTTGTGTTTAGAAGGTGTTTGATGATATGGCCGCAAGAGATTTGAATTTGAATTTTTGAATGAAACTTGGTGGGTGTACTAGTCACATACTAAGTAGTCTATGGTTTCTTGGATTTGTCAAGGTGAACTGGTTTGGTTGGGTTTTGAGAAATGATGATCTTCTCATATGAACTAAATTAAATTTTGAAATGTCATTTGAATAGGGTTGCCAAATGTTTCTGTGGGTTTGCAAAGTGGGCTTGGGTTCATTTCACTTGGTCTAGCAAGGGGTGAAAAGAAATTGATTTGTTTCTGTTTGAAATCTTGTACTAGAAACACTCAAAGTGAGCTAGTGAGCAAGATTGGCAAAAATGACCATTTGCTTATTTTGTTTGTTTTTTAATTTCTCTTGATTTGGTTCTGCTTGGAAATGATTTATATGATATTGTTTTCATCTTTAAACCATTCCTTGCCATTCATAACAATCACACAAGTCCATTCAAGCATTCATGCATTCATCACATACACACATGCATTCACATGATTTTAATTAACAAAAGTTTTTGTTAACCCTAATCTTGGATGATTGGAATTGATAACCTTGATCAATATTTTTGGGATGTTACAAACCTTCCCTCCTTAAACAAAATCTCGTCCCGAGATTTGAGAAAAAGAAAACTAGGATTTAAAGAGATCTAGAAACTCTGTCCTAATGTAGTCTTCTCGCTCCTAGGTAGCTTCTTCTTCGGTGTGGTTACTCCACTGAATCTTGAGAAACTTGATACTTCGGGTCATGGTGGTTCTGAAATATTCCTCCAAAATACGAATGGGTACATCAGGATACGTCGGGTCATCGTTGATCTCTATGGTTCGGTGATCAATATTCTTGAAAACTTTGGTCTTCTCCCGGACTTCTAGGCATTTACGAAGTAATGAGATGTGAAACACGTTATGCACGGCAGACATCTCCTATGGCAGTTCCAGTTGATACGATACTTCTCCTCGGCAATTCAGAATCTTAAAGGGTTCGATATATCTGGGGGATAACTTTCCTTTTAGTTGGAAACATTGCATTCCTTTCAAAGGTGACACTTTTAGATACACAAAATATCCGATATTGAAGGCGAGGTCTCGATGTCTCTTGTCGGCATAACTCTTCTATCTGGATTGGCGGTCTTGAGGTGATCACGGATCTTGTGAACTTTATCCTCTGCTTCTCGTAGGATGTCGGGTCCGAAAATCTGACTCTCTCCTACTTCCGACCAATTCAAAGGGGTACTACACTTCCTTCCATACATGAATTCAAATGGGGACATTTGCAAACGGTCTTGATAACTGTTGTTGTGTGAAAATTCTGCGAAAGGCAGACAATCTTCCCATTTATATCCATACTCTAACACACACGCTCTCAACATATCTTTGAGTATTTGATTTAATCGCTCTGTTTGTCCATCTGTATGAGGGTGATAAGTTGTGCTGAAGTCCAGTCGGGTTCTTAATCCTTCTTGGACTTTCTTCCAAAATCTTGAGGTAAACCGAGTTCCTCGATCTGATACAATGTTCTTGGGGACTCCGTGCAAACTGACGATTCTAGCAATGTACAACTCTGTGAGTTTTGAACTCTGGTAGATGGTCTTGACTGGTAAGAAATGGGCGAATTTGGAAAGTCTATCCACTATGACCCAGATAGAGTCATTTCCCCTACTAGATGTAGGCAAACTGGTGATAAAATCCATTCCAACTGAATCCCATTTCCATTCTAGAATCTGCAACGGTTGCAAAAGTCCTGCGGGTCTCTGATGTCCCGCCTTGACTCTCTGACAAATGTCACACTTGGCTATGTAGCTTTCGATTTCTCTCTTCATCTTGTGCCACCAAAATTGCTCCTTCAAATCCTGATACATCTCCATTCCTCCAGGGTGGATAGAATAAAGAGTATCATGGGTCTCTTTCAAAATAGCTTGCTTAAATTCTAAGTCTGTTGGCACACAGATACGTCCTTTGTACCATAAGACTCCTTCTTCATCTTCGGTGAACCGGGTACTTTTCCTGTACCGATGCGACGTTTGATTCTGTCGATACTAGCATTTCCTTTCTGAGCCTCCTTGATCTGACTAGTCAAAGTGGGTTGAAGTTCTATGCTAGACAAAAATCCTTCACTTAATATTTCCATTCTGAAAGCCTCCATCTCCTTGTGCAAACTTGGTTGCTCCTTCAGAATCATGGAGTTCAAGCGACACGGCAATCTACTAAGGGCATCTGCTACCACATTGGCTTTACCGGGGTGATAGTGAATGTCTAGATCATAATCCTTGATAAACTCTATCCATCTCCTTTGTCTCATATTCAGATCCTTCTGAGTGAAAATTTACTTCATGCTCTTGTGATCCTAATAAATCTCACAATAGTTTCCCATAAGGTAATGCCACCATTTCTTCAGGGCTAAATCTACGCCTGCTAGTTCAAGGTCATGGGTAGGATAATTTTGCTCATGTTGCTTCAGTTGTCGGGATAGATATGATATGACTTTGCCTTCTTGCATAAGCACAGATCCGAGACCGATCTTGGATGCGTCACAATACACATCAAAAGGCTTCGTGATATCCAGCATGATCAAGATTGGGGTTGAGATCAATCTCTTCTTAAGTTTTTGAAAACTCGCTTCACATTTGTCCGTCCATTCAAACTTCTTGTCCTTCTTCAACAATTGGGTCATTGGTATTGCGATGCTCGAGAATCCTTCTGTGAACTTGCGGTAATATCCCGCTAATCCGATAAATGCACGAACTTGGGTTTGAGTGGTTGGGGCTTGCCATTCTTCGACATCCTTAACCTTTGCAGGGTCAACGTCAATTCCTCTGACTGACACAATATGTCCGAGGAATCCTACTTCCTGTAATCAGAATTCACATTTGCTAAACTTGGCATACAACTTATGCTCCCTAACGGTTCCAAGGATGGTCCTCAGGTGTAGCTCATGTTCTTCTTCTGATTTGGAATAGATTAGAATGTCATCGATGAAAACAACGACAAACTTATCCAGGAAGTCCATAAAAATCGTATTCATGAGGTTCATGAAATAAGCGGGGGCATTGATTAATCCAAAATACATGATAGTGTACTCATACAATCCATATCTGGTGGTAAAGGCAGTCTTTGGAATATCCTTTGCGCGAATCTTGAGTTGATTATAACTAGTTCTAAGATCGATCTTAGAAAACACTTTGGCTCTGGTCAACTGGTCAAATAGGTATTCTATCTTTGAAAGTGGGTACTTGTTCTTGATGGTGACATCATTCAACTTCCGATAATCCGTACACAAACGATTACCTCCATCTTTCTTGTCCACAAACAAGATAGGCGATCTCCATGGCGACGCACTTGGTTGAATCAATCCTATCTCCAGCATAGCATTCAGTTTCAGCTCCATTAATTCAGACGGGTTCATACTATAAGGTCTCTGAGCCATGGGTTCGGTTCTAGGGATTAGTTCAATGATAAACTCGATATCCCGATCTGGGGGCATACCGGGCAAAACATCTAGAAATACGTCTGGGTGTTCACAGACTACTCTGACTTGGTCAATGGTTGGTTGGGGTAGACTCTTGTTGCACTTGAATTGACGGGGCAAGGTTTCAGATACATGCTCTAGTGATATTCCGGCTGTACTGGTCATGGTTATGGCTTTCTTAGCACAGTCAATTAATCCTTTATGTTTCGACATCCAATCCATTCCTAGTAATACTTCCAAACCTTTAGTTCCAAGTACTATTAGATTAGCATAAAAATCTATGCCAGGGATTCAGAGAGGTACGGCCTTGCAGATTTGTCTCGCTTTGGTGGTTGAACCAGGTATTTGAACTATCATGACATGCTTCAATTTTGTTGGTTGAATCTTACTAGTGCATGCAAATTCTTCTGTAACAAACGAGTGCGATGCCCCAGAATCAAACAACACTCTTGCAAGTAATGAGTTAACAGAAAACATACCCAGCACGACATTTGGCGCTTCTTGGGCTTCTTGAGCCTGCATGAGAAATAGACGGACGTTGCATTTGAGAGAATTCCCTGGGGCAAATCTCCTTCCATACTGAACACGACGCTGCTGCTGAGCTGGGGCATTCACATTGGGGGCTACTGCAATATTCTTGGACACTCATTGGAATAGTGACCCTTGGTTCCGCATTCATAACAAGTCACCTGAGACTTGTCCTTTGCTGCAGCAGGCACGACATTGCTTCCAGTTCTTGGGGCAGTATTGGGGTTGTTGGCGACATTGTTGTTGTTGAACTTTGGCGGTGCATGATTGAAATTGTTGGAGTTTCCGGGGTTGTTGTGATTTCCTCCGGGCCTTGGTTTTCCACCTCCACGGTTGGGATAGGTCGGACGGTTCATCGGGGGTCTATTGTTTCTAGGGGCAAATCCTGGAGACGGGTTGGGGCGATACTTTGGGGTATGGTGGGTTCGTGGTTGATTCATCATCCTGCGCTTGCGATTCTCATTGGCTTGGTTGATCTTGCCTTCCATCTGAATGGCAGAGTCCACTAAGGCTTCAATGTCAACAAATGGAATGTTGACTAACACTGTCTGCATCTCATCATGCAGACCATTCAAGAATCTCTCCTTCTTCTTGCTTCAGTGTCGATCTCATCCGGTGCATACCTAGTCAATGACATAAATTTGTCACGGTACTCAACTTGCTTGAATTCCCTGAATTCATCTCTCGTCCTCTTGATCAAACCCGGTGGCACATGGGTTCTGCTGAACTTGAGTTTGAATTCATCCCAAGTCATCATTTGTCCTCCAGTCATGGCGTGAACGCTGTTCCACCAAGCTCTTGTATCTCCTGCTAGATAGTGGGTGGCAAATAGTACTTTCTCGTTGGCCTACACTCAAGCGACTTCTAAGTTATTCTCCATGGTCTACAACCAATCATCTGCATCTAAGGGCTCTTCATACTTACTAAAGATGGGTGGATTGGTATTCTGGAAGTTCTTGAGCTTGGATCCATGGTTGTCCTGGTTTCCATGGCCTTGGTTGTTGTTGGCCATCTGAGCTATGTGTTGAAGGGTAGCTAAGTTGGCTTGACGTTCGGCTCTTTCAGCTTCACGGTCCGAAACCAACATTTGCAAGATCTGCAACATGGGGTCCGGGGATGAACTGCTTCCTCCGCGAGGAATCTGAAGATTGATATAGATCATGAGAAAATAGGGGAATTTCTAAGGTTCAGGGGTTTTGTTTTGGAAAGTTTTTGAAGTTTGACTCAGGACTTTCTAGCAACTTTCTTTTCATTCATCCATTCATGGCACAGAATACAAACAGACACCACAACAAGGAAAACAGGTGGTTTTAAGAACCATTTTGTGCAACTACGATACAATGAGACCGGGGTATAACTTTCCTAACGCTAGTGCTCAAGTTCTACTACTCCTCGGAATTGGTTGCTTCATCATCATCATCATCAATGAAGGCAAAGTCATCCTCATCGGTGAAGAAGTCCATGGCTTGATCCTCCAGAAAGTCATCATCGTCACTTAGGTAAGAGTAGGGGTCTCCACGGATATCTTCTCATGCATGATCCCTCTCCTCAAGATGCATGTCCCTCTCATGGATGGTTCCCTCCAAATCTGTGATCTTGTGACGAAGGCGGGCAATGATGCGATCCTTCTTGTCAAGCTAACAGCGATGATACTAGCGATCCTTCACAAGCATGGCAATGGTCTGGTCCTTCTTGACTGCGATGGCGTGTTTATGGTTGGCGTAGGAGCGGGCATTGTCCGTCTGTGTGGGCAAAGCATCAATCAAATCAAGGGTACACCATAAGAATGAGAATAGGTTTTCATAAATACTCACTTCCTTTGTTTTGAAACTAAGTATTTGATTCAAGCGTCCATTCTAACTAGGGTCTCCTATGGTCAGGATGGCTCTGATACCAACTTGTCAACACCCAGATTTTTAATCCCAGATGCCTGTTATGCCATACATCACAATCCTAGGATTACCATTTTTGCGAGACATAACAGATTGGATATCACAGCACATCATCCATTACAAACCATACATAAGGTCTTACAATAAAATAAAGGATCTCATGATCCAGTCTTAGTACAATCAAGCAGCAGAATAATAATGATAGCATGGGCGAATGAAAGGATACGGATGTCGCCTAGAGGGGGGTGAATAGGCGATTTAAAACTTTTCTGAGAGTGTCTCGACAAAGGCAGAATTAAACTAGCGTTTACTTTGTCAAGCACAACCTAGAACAACTAGGGTTCACCTATGTGCACCAACAACTTATGCTAAGAAATACAAGCAACAATGTGATAGCAAGATATAGATTACTTCAAGCATGAAGGCTATCACAATGTAAAGTGCATAAGTAAAGAGCTCGGGTATAAAGATAACAGGGGCATGCGGGGACGATGATATTTTACCGAGTTCTTCCCAACATGGAGTACATCTCGTTTGGAGAGGGGTGGTATCTAACCACCTACGTCACAAAAGGCATCCCTTATTTTCCAGTGAATCTCACCCCAACGGGATCGATCCACACTTCCACTATCGGTGCACTTGTCGGTGGCAACCGGAACCTCTCACAAGGTTGGGGCAGTTCTCCACAACTTAATTGTAGGCTCCCAACAAACGCGACCAAGGCTAAAACGCCACCAAGGCCACAAAACTGTCTAGGGTTCCAAGAACCCAAGAGGGACAAGCTTGAACAAATATCACGAACCAAATCCTCCGAGGAGAACTCAAACCGATGCACCTAATGCAAATGGCAAGAAAACCACAAAGGTGCTCCAATCCCTCACTCTCAAGTTCCAACAAAGCTACTAAATCTATTTGGGGAACAAGAGAGAAGGAATCAAAGAGGGACACAAAATCCCCCAAAATCTAGATCCCCAAAGATACACTCACAAAGAGATGTTTTGGTTTGGTCAAAACGTGGATCTAGATCTCCTCTCTCTTCCACTCAAATATGGGCAAGAATCATCAGAGGGGAAGAGATTAATCAAGCTTAGACTAATAGAGGAGGAAGAAGCAACCCAAACTGAAAACGGACAAACCTATATAAAGGGCTGGACTAAATCTGCCCGTTGGGGCGTTTTTCAGAACGGGCTGGTAGACCACACAACGATCAAGGCAGAGGAAAAAGGAGTTCGCGCGGGGAAGTGGGGCGGCTGACAGCGCAAGCCCGGCGACACACAACCTCTCTGAAAAGGGACCCAGCTAGCGGCGTGTGAGCGAGCCAACACGAAAGCAGGAACATCGCGCGCAGTGAGCAGGTCAACGCGAGGCATTGTGGCAGAGAAAAACGGGCGCGCATGCACGGGAATTGTGGGGCCGCAGCAGGGCCAGCAGCGACAGCACAGCAGGCGGGCGAGTCAATGCGAGAGCGCATGCATCGAGGTGGGAGCGGGATCTGGGCGGCAGCACGCACGAGAGCCAGCGCGCAAGGATGGCCCAAGGCGAGCGGTGGCTGCGGACGCATGCTAAAAGCGGCCTAAAGCCGGGGTACAGCCGGTATGGGCGTAGTAGTCGGCCAGACTACGGCGGGGAAAGTGAGCTGCGTGCAACCAGGCGTGTCCGATACTGGGTCCGGTAGTATCGGACGGCCCAGCAAACATCTTTTTCCTTTTTCTTTTATAAATCAAATACGCAGAAATTCAAACGGCTGTAACTTTTGATTGGTAATCCCGATTGACCCGATTCCAATTGCGTTGGATAGAGGAAATATTGGTTATCACAAAGTGAGAATGTATCAAGTAATATAATTTGAGATACCTCACTTGGTGAGACACCAGAAAACCGCCAAGATCAAAATCGCAACAAGATATATACGGGAGATCCGATTTTGATGAACAAGAGCTTGTTATGGAGATTACCACAAGATCTATATACTCACATGGATAAGACCAAATAACAACCAAATACAATGATGGAAGTATGCAAAGGTTTGAGCTCTCTCCGAACAATGTGATCGAGTTACTCATTCGAGAGCCCCTCTTGATAGTACGGTTATCTATCCTAAACCCGGTCTCCCACACACAATATGAGACCGGCAAAAGGGAAAACCTATCAATATTATACCTTTGCCTTGAGCATTCCACTCGATGTAGATGATCTTGCCCTTCTCAATATGGAACGCCTTTCTTAATTCCTCATCATCGATCCATGATCACCGAGGATGGCAAGCATCAAACATGAGATCTTCTATAGATGGTACATTTTGAGCTTGCACAACACATCTTCTTCTCGTTTCATCTACCTTGAAGCCACCACATGCTCCAAGCAATGCCAATGGACAATTCCTACAAGTACAACTTAATACTCACATTAGTCCATAAGATTGTCATTAATTACCAAAACCACACATGGGGGCCCACATGTTCTTTCAGCGAGGCTCCATCTTCATGGTCATAGGCAATGCGATGGGAGATGATCCTAGTTGTTGAAACCTTCATGCGGTCCATCCTCCTGATAGTCCTCTTCATAGTCTGGCCATGGGAATAGCCAGGGACAAAGCCATGAGTACTCTTTAAGTACTCGCAAACTATCACTAACAGGTAAAGTGGTTTCAAGTAGGAGTACTAGGCTCTAGGTTGTTTTGCAAAAAGCCAGATTTATCTCTAACTGAGTTTAGAAGCAAAGAAAACTAGTTTAAGGTTTTATAACACCTAAGTGGGAACTTAAGTTTCACTTTCACAACTCTGTTATGGTCAAGTGAAAGTCATGATTCAAATCACAAGTCATTTTGAAAACATATGACGATGGAACAGTATAGCCACTCCAACTTTCCATAACCGCGGACACGGATATATTTGAATAGTTTGACACTCTTCAGAGGTGGTACACTTTCACCACAATATTCGATAAATCCGTCAGGAACAATCCTGAATTCACCATACTCAGTATGCGGATAATCAATCCTAACCTTTCAATTACAATCCCTAGTATAGGCACCTCTCCTATGAGTTTGGCCTTCCAACCATGACCATCTGTCATCTTGGGAACTGCATAGGTGGTAAATCTTCACGAGGTAGCCTCAGCTCAAACCTCCAGTCAAGCCCTACCCAAATTCGGGTATTGTGGTTGTACGATAAAATTGGAATGGTATCGCATCCAGACAACCATCAGTTTTATAAAGGGCTAAGGCTCATGCCTCAACATTTTCATCATAAAAAATCATCTAGTGTTCAAGAACACATCTCAAAACATTTCATTAGAATGACTCATCATTTTAAGGTTTTCATAATCATTTTCACCAAGTATTCCCATCTAGAGTGATCAAGTTTTATGCTTAGCACTAGCAACTAAAGTTGGGGGTAAACACTAGTGAGGGGTGGTAAAAAAGGGTGACTTATCTAGTTCAATCTCATGCCTCAGGATGACACCAAGATTTATCTAACTTAGGCCAAGTTTTATGCTCTTTATGCTACCTTTAAAATCTTTCCAAAACTTCACAAGTCACTAAGTAAACATATCTAAGGAGATTTGATAAAGAAATAAAAATAAACAAGCTTGCAAGTAAAACTGGGATTTGGTATAATCAAGTGGTATGATCACATATGCCTAAAGCATCTAGTTGGCATAACTATCCTGCAAGTGTTAACTTGCAAAGTCAACTTGTTTTGTGAAGCTTGCTTAGGTAACATGCAAGTGGTAGCTTGTCTTGTGTAGTGAAGTGGTTGAAGTTCTCCACGGCTTCTTCCTCGTAGTAGTCTCCTTACTCTTTGTATCCTTCGTCGATACTAGCATCTATAAATAAATACGAGGTACACAATCACCAAACAATACTTAACTAATTCTACTTATCAGACCAGGGTTTTCACTAGATAATCTAACATCATCACAATCATCACAAAGAATTAAGGCACTAGTTTTATTTATTTTATTTTAGAAAAGTAATTTCTACCCATTGAAAAACTACTTAAGATTTAATATTCTCCAATTAAAAAATGGGATCATGTTGACCATGTCATCACCACATATTTCAGTACTTGGGAATGTGATTTGAAGTGGTGTCACAATTTAATAAGGTTTAACCTTTTATTTTAATTAATTAAAGTGACTAGAAATGCCTATGGGGCATTCTTTTATTACTTGGTCATTATTTCTATAAGTAAATCTATATATTTTTATATATTCATAAAGGTCTTGTTAAATGTGATTTTTAAGAGTTGGAATCATCTCAAAGCTTTTATGGTTGAATTTTGAAAAAAAAATTGAATGTAGAAAAATCGCTGCCTTGTTATTTTTACCAAAGGTGATCTATAATTCTAAATGGTTTGAATCCAACGGTCTTGGATTAAGGATTTTAGTAGTTTTCTAGAAAAATTAGTTTCATGCAATTTGGTTCAGTGAAACTCTCTGGAGTGATTTTTGAATATATGGACAGAACTACGTTTGAAACTAAAATGAAAATTCTAGATTTATACTACTGGGTCACGCGGGAGTGATAACTGGGCCGGCCCACTACGCACAGCGTGCACGAGGGCTGCTGACAGATGGGGTCCAGGCGTCAGCGGCTCTAACTACGCGAAGCGGTATCTTTCAATCTGAGCCTTGCGATTAGATTAGATCCTACGGTTGTGGTTCGTCGTCTCCGTCGGGCGGCGTCGGCGAGACTGAACCCTAATGCGGCTAGTGGGGTCTGTGGCGGCTCACCGGGGCTCGGGCGAGGGTCGGCGATGGGGGCAAATGACGAAGTCGATGACGGTGATCCTCCTGGTACCGGTGGCTCCTCCTGGGGCGGCTCTAATCGACGGTGCCCTTCTCCTCCTTCACCGGCAAGCTCAGGCAAAATTCCGGCCACCTAGTGCTCGCCTTGATCTAGGGAAGAGGTGGGGTGGTTCTGAGAGAGAGGGGAGCGGAATGGTGTGCTGAATTCGAATGGTGGAGGCCTCTATTTATAGTGCGATGAGGGAACCGAAGGGTGCGGGCGGATCTCATCGTGGTCATCGTCACAGTGATCTAACGGCATGGGCGAAGGTAGGGGACCGTGCGCTGCCTCCTGGCGAAGCTCAACGTATTCATGGCGAGGCGTGGGGCAGTGTGGTGTGGTCGGAACACGTTGACGCTCTGGGCATCTTCGACGAAAGTTTTAATGGCGCACAACGGCTACGGGTCGCGCGGCGGCGAACGGGGTTGTCTGGCGGTCTCCTGGGACGGTGGTGATCATGTTGGAGATATGCCCTAGAGGCAATAATAAATATAGTTATTATTATATCTTTGTGTTTATGATAAATGTTTACATTCATGCTATAATAGTATTAACAAGGGAACATTAATACTTGTGTGATTTGTAAACTAAAATAGATTCCCTAGTAAAGCCTCTTTATAATACTAGCTTGTTGGTTAATAAATGATTGTGGTTTCCCTATCATAAACATTGAGATGTTATTAACAACAATATCATATCGTTAGGAGAATGATATGGTGGACATACTCCTATAGATAAGCGTAGCATAAAGATCAAGTCATTTTAATAGTTCAATTGCTATATGCTTTCTGATACATAGTAACCTAATTCCTTCGACCATGAGATCATGCATATCACCTTCACGAGAAGGATGCTTTGATGATATCAAACACCACACCATAACTGGGTGGCTATAAAGGTGGCATTGAGTGTTCGGAAAGTATTGGTTGAGACACATGGATCGAGAGTGGGATTTGTCCATCCATATGACGGAGAGATATACTCTGGGCCCTCTCGGTGGAATGTCATCCAATTAGCTTGCAAGCATGTGACTGGCTCACAAGGGATCACATATCACGGGAAGAAAAGCGTACTTATCGATGCTGAGGTTGAACTAGGTATGCAGAGATCTTGCGATCATAACCTCGGATAAGTAAACTATCGTGAGACAAAGGGAAATTGGTATCGTATGTAAGTGGTTCATTCGATCGCAAAGTAATCATAGAAATATGTGGGAGCCATATGAATTTCCAGATTCCTCTATTGGTTATTGTTCGAAGAAGTGTCTCGATCATGTCCGCATAATTCACGAACCGTAGAAAGACACACTTAAGGATTCGACGTTGTTTAAATAGTTATGGAATGATGAGTAAGAGACCGAATGTTGTTCGGAGTCTCGGATGGGATCCGGGATATCACGAGGAGATCCGGAATGATCCGGAGAATAAGATTCATATAAGGAAAGTCCTGTTATGGGGTAGGAGAATGGTTCCGATGTTTTCATCGGGAATGTTCTAGAAGGTTCCGGAATGTCCGGCACTCCGGAGGGGAAGGGTACATGAATGTGTCATAACAAGTTGGAATGATTGCATCATGTACTAGGTGTCATCGCTGAACAAAATAAAGGGTTAAATCAAATCCTAGTTTGAAAAAGTCAAACGCCAATTTGAAAAGTCAAACGGCTATTTTGTGAGGTGGAGGGAGAGTAGGAAACCTACTTGGGGAGGAGTTCCTCCCTCCGCCGCCACTTGGAGACCGAGTTGGGAGGGACTCCCCTCCCTAGTGCGCCCCACCTATATAAGGAGGCGGGCTGCCTCAAGGACACAACACCACGCCCTCTAAACCCTAACCCTAGCCGCCGCCGCCCTCCATAGCCGCCGCCTAGGGCAACTCGCCGCCGCCGCCTAGGCATAACCCTAGCTGCCGGCCTTGCCCCTCCTTGGTGCGTCTAAACCCTAGATCGCCGAGGCTCTCTCTCATAGTCCACCATACTCGCTCCGGCTTAAGGCGAAGCCCTGCGAGATCTCCCCTCTACTCCGGGTACCACGCCGTTGTCTTCTTTGGAATCGCGAGGAGTGCTACAACCTCCATTTGCTGGAAAAAGGGAGAGGAAGGTCTTCGTCAATCGATGTGTGACCGGCATGAAGGCGCTGCTTAGGAGCCTTTGCCGGAAGGATCGCTCTGCGATCTTGAGATCGGGAAGAATGACTACATCACCCACGAGAATCCGCTCTCGTTAAACACTTTGGAATCTTCGAGGGTGAGTTATTCCATCGACTCGTTGCTACAATCTAGTAGATAGATCTTGGCTTGTTTTTTTGTATGCGGTAGAAAACTTTTGTTTTCCATGCTACGAAACCCTACAGTGGTATCAGAGCCGTGTCTATATGTACATCTGTTGCACGAGTAGAACACAATGGTCATTGTGGGCGTTGATGCTTTTGTTGTCGATTTCTTCTTGTGTACTTTGCATCTTGCGGAATGGTGGGATGAAGCGGCCCGGGCTAACCTTACATGACATCGTTCATGAGACTTGCTCCACGCTTGACATGCAACTTGTATTACATAAGTGGCTTTGCGGGTGCCTGTTTCTCCCAACATAGTTAGATTCAATTTACAACAGGTGATTGACAATACTAGAATGAATGTTGTGGTTCTTGTTCATAAGTTAGAACGACACTTATTGGAAGCCCCAAACCACGTAAAACATGCAAAGAAAGTAGAGGCGTCTAACTTTGTTTTGCAGGGGTGTGCTGTGATGTGATATGGCCATGATTGTGATTATATTTGATGTATGCAATGTTCCTTATTGTAAGTTGGCAACCGGCAGGAGCCATATGGTTGTCTTTAATTTCTGTTAAGACCCGCGTGTATATTCAAAGTAGTTGTAATAGTTGAAGCTGGTGGACGACAACCATGGAGCGGCATCATTGACCTTGATGCAATGCCGGTGATGATGGAGATCATGTTCGTGCTTGAAGATGGTGATCGGAAGCACTAAGAAGAAAAGGCCATATCATATCACATATTATGAATTGCATGTGATGTTAATCCTTTATGCAGCTTGTATTGCTTAGTTAACGACGGTAGCATTATAAGATGATCCCTCATGCACATGAATTTCAAGTTCTAAAGTGTTCACCCTTAGTAAGCACCGTTGCTAAAGCTTGTTGTTTCGAAGCACCACGTGATGATCGGGTGTGTTAGATTCCGCAAGTGTATACAACGTGAGCAAGCCAGATTTGCTCATGCGGAAGCTAAGGTTTGATCTTGACGAGCCTAGCATGTACATACATGGTCTCAGAACACGGATCACCGAAAGGTAAAGGATGAATCATATAGTAGATATGATGAACATGTCGATTGTTCGCCATTGAAGCTACATTAACTCTCCTGATGATCGGTGTTGATGTGGTGGATTTGGTTCGTGTGATCACTAAAACAATGTGAGGGATATTGTTTTGAGTGGGATTTCACCTAGATTAATTTAACTATTAATTAGAACTCAATTTGTCATAAACTTAGTCTAAACTATTGCAAATATGTTGTAGATCAATGGCGGCCCCTACCATCAATTTTAATGCGTTCCTAGAGAAAGAAAAGTTGAAAAACAATGGAAGCAACTTCGCGGATTGGTTCCGCAATTTGAGGATTGTCCTCACTGCTGGTAATTTGACCTATGTGCTGGATGCACCGCTGGGTGACCCACCTGCAGCTACTGCTACCGATGAAGTAAAGAATGTTTACCTCGCTCGGAAGACTCAGTACTCCACAGTTCAGTGTGCTATCTTGTATGGTTTAGAATCGGAGCTTCAGAAAAGGTTTGAGAATTCAGACCCACATGATATTGTCCGTGATCTCAAATTGATCTTTGAGACTCACACGGCAATTGAGAGCTATGAGGCTTCTGAAAAGTTCTTTAACGCAAGATGGAAGAGGAAGCTCAAATCGGTGAGCATGTGCTTAAGATGTCTGGGCACGCATAAAACAAACTTCAAAGCTTGGGTATAGTGATTCCTAATGCTTTGGGGATTTATCGTGTCCTCCAATCACTACCACCAAGTTACAAGAACTTTGTGATGAACTACAATATGCAAAACATGAACAAGCAGTTGCCAGGACTCTTCGCCATGTTAAAATCTGCAGAAGTGGAGATCAAGAAAGAGCACCAAGTGTTGATGGTCAATAAGACCACCAAATTCAAGAAAGGCAAGTCTAAGCAAAATGTACACTTCAAGAAGGGTGGTAAGAAAGTTACTTTGACCGAAGAAGACCAAGGCTGGACCTAAGCACGATCTTGAGTGCTTTACCGCAAGGAGAAGGTCACTTTGGGCGGAATTGCCCAAAGTACTTGGCGGATTTGAAGAACGACAACATTAAGAAGAAAGGTATATCCGATATACATGTTATTGATGTGTATCTCACTAGTACTCGTAGTAGTGCTGGGTATTTAATCTTGGTTGGTTGCTCATATTTGTAACTCGAAACAGGTGCTACAGAATAAACGGAAGCTAGCGAAGAACGAGGTGACGATGCGCGTGGGAAATGGATCAAATGTTGATGTGATCGCGGTCGGCACGCTACCTCTTCATCTACCATCGGGATTAGTTTTATACTTAAATAATTGTTATTTGGTGCCTGCGTTAAGCATGAACATTATATCGGGATCTTGTTTATTGCGAGACGGTTACTTGTTTAAGTCCGAGAATAATGGTTGATCGATTTATATGAGTAATATGTTTTATGCACATGCACCTTTAATAGATGGTCTATTCTTATTGAATCTCGATAGTGGAAATACACATATTAATAACATTGAGGCTAAACGTTTGAAATCAAGCAATAACTCGACCTATATGTGGCACTGTCGTCTTGGTCTGTAACACTGCGGTTCTGAAAAGACCGAGGCTTCTATGTGACATGCCAATCCCTGGATCGGTTCATTGGCCCACAATAGAATAAGATGAATAACATAGCAAAATATCCATGTATCATGAATAACGAAGATCCAGAGTACCATTATTACAATAAAAGCTTAGCCCAAAGCTAGCTCAAATTATTCAGGTAGCAACATAAATAAAGTAAATTCTCCATTCTTCAAATTGCCCACAAGTGAACAAGTGCCGAGTGGAGTACCGTGGCCTATATCGATTATTCAGAATTGGAAAAACCTGCAACATGAAACGTAGCAGCCCCGAAGGGTCAATACATGGAATGTATGGCAAGTAGAGCAAGTAAAGGAGACAATAGTACTAACATCTACATGCATATTTGGCAAGTGGAGCTGTGTCTGGCTTGCATTTGCAAATACATTTGTCCTACTTTCATAAACAGTTTTTGATTTTCTTTGAAAAGATCCCAATTTAGTTAACCCAACAATGTTAAAGCAATTATGAAATTAGAATGAGCGAGAATCATGTCATGGAATCAATATCAAGCAACTCAGTTGTCCATAACCGGGGACACGGCTAATCGATTAGATTATACACCCTGTAGAGGTTAGTACACTTTACCCATGTGACTTGGCCAGCCCAGCTCGTACCATCACTCTCATTTTGGGTGATGATAGGGAGAAGTCCAAGAAGAAACTGTTCGGGAAGTAGATCCTCAATCCTGATGCGCACCGGTCCAACCTACCAAAATTCTACATCTCTGGATACGCGGGTTCGAGTTACCACAACCTACTAAGTCCAACCAACCGCCCATTCCATTATTGGCACATGGTTGTACACGTAAGCTACACAATAAAGAAGCCAATCAATTTCTCTCGATACCTGGGTGCCTTTCCGCAATGAAACCACCAAAAATTATCAATACCACCACACCCAGGAGATTCATTGATTAAGTTGTTTTAGTTTTCACAAACCAATACTTTTATAAACAAGTCTCAATGATGTAACCCAGCCCTCGTTCAACATAGCATGGCTAAGCACATCTACCAACGGTGGTTCATCTACAAGGAAGGCCCTACCACATAATAGGACATAGCATAGCGATAGTATCATCCTACACATGCATCTACAAAATACACGACAATGCATTGAAAATAGTAGGACGATATCATGAACAAAGTAGCATCTACTTGTCTTGGTTGTAGCGGTCGGAAGAACAATCCACACACGAGCAAGCGTTGCACTCGTCACAATCTACACGATACAATTGCAATCATAAACAAACAATCCACAAGCATATGCAACAAAGATGATGCATGAAGGTATGCAAGGCAAGTGAATTGGTGCTACATCTGCACCACATAATCCCATTCAATAATACTACTGATTGCATGCATGGAAAATAGTTTTAGCGCTAGGAAAACTATTACGCAAAAAGTAATGCTCAAAACTAGATCTAGAACTCAAATAATTCACTACCGGTAGTATACTGTTTTTAAAATCTTGGGAAAAATCTACAGTATGGGCATAGCTATTTAGGAACAGTACCAACTGGAATTACTCAAAAAGGAATTATAAAACTCCCCGAGTAATTAAAACACTACAGAAGCCATTAGACAATTTCTGCAGAAGTTTTCACTGTAAGCCTATCTTTTTAATTCACTATGAGATTCCCCTCGTTCCACTGAATCCAGGGACATATCATACGCGATTTTTGGAGCTACGGATCTTTTTCTACGAATTAATTACTCCGAAAAGGCCATTAATCTATTTGATTAAACTGTACAAAACCTTGCTGCAAAAGTCTAAACCAAAGGTACAGCAAGATTCTACACGACTTACTGAACCTACACATATTTTATTTGCAATTTTTGGCCAAGCGGTTTAATTTCTACGCAATTTACAAGTTTTTACCAAAATCTGTCAACTAAAACGATTAACGAAAATAACCAGTCAAGCGTAATACATTGTTGGTCATATCGTCTTGTTGAGTCTGTGGGCGTCGACTAGTCAGCCTGGTCTGACCGGTCAATGGCTGATGTGAACCGATCTGAAATCTAACGGTGGTTGCGGCTTACCGGAGACAAACGGCGAACGAACTCCGGACGGTGCGGCGATCGGTTCCGGCGGCAGCGGTTACCTGCGATAGAAACGATCAGCGATAGTGCGGGGTGGTCAACAACACGGCGGCAGCGGCGTCGGCGGCGGCGGCGATCGGCGCAGACGGCGGGCGCGGCGCAGCGCGCGGCGGCAGCAGCGCGCGGGCGGCGTGCGTGTGTGTGCGTCTGCGTGCGCAGCGGCGGCAGCAATGCAGCGGCGCAGCGGCGGCAAGCGGCAGCTAGGCGGCGTATGTGGCCAGCGGCGGCGCAGCGTTGGCGGCGGTGGCGGGCGCGGTAGCGCGGCCTTGGCGAAAGCGGGCGGGCGGCTCGGTGGCGCTGCGGTGGCGTGCGCGGTGTGGCGGGCGGTGGCGGCGGTATACTGGCGGCGGGTCGGCGCGGCGACGCGGGAAGAGGCGGCGGAGGCGGCGTGGCTCGCGGTCAGGCGCCGTTAGGCCGGCGATCGGCGGGGCGGTTCTGAGGCAGGCGGCGGCTACCCCTTTTGTGGGCCCCCACGTGGGTCCTAGTCTGATTCGGAGCGAGATTGGAAAAAGACTCGGAAAATCGGCCCGAAAATCGGCCCGTTTTTCTATCCTTTAATAAAACGGCCACAACTTTTCCGTACGAGCTCCGAATCGAGCGATTCTTGCTCCTATGGTTTTGTAAAAACGAGGGGAACAAACTAGGGTCAAGGGTTGGGCGGAACCACTAGGCTACATGGCTGTCAATACTAGTTCTTCTAATGCCTCCCGTAGGAGCCTCGTAGTAAAAATAGAATAGGGCTTCGAAATTAGCGTTTCGTCGATTCTTTTCAATCGACGGTTTTGCATGGAAAAGCATGATGCAATGAGATGAATGATATGCAGAACCAAATCAAAAATTTGGGATGTGACAAGACTAACCCCCTTAAGATGAATCTCGTCCTCGAGATTCGGCGCGGCTAGCAAATAGGTGTGGGTAGTACTCTCGGATGTCATCCTCATGCTCCCATGTGGCTTCCTCTTCAGTGTGGTGGCTCCATTGCACCTTGCAAAACTTGATCGTCTTGGTACGGGTAATCCTCTCCGCTGTCTCCAGAATCTTGACCGGTTTCTCCTCATAGGTCAAGTCGTTCTCAAGCTGAACCTCCTCTAGCGGTACAATGTCTCTCAATGGTGTATCCGCCATCTCCGGATGGCACTTCTTCAGCTGGGATACGTGGAACACATTGTGAATAGCGGATGAGCCTCCGGCAACTCAAGCGATAAGCAACTTCTCCTTTGCGTGCTAAGACCCTGACGGTCCAATAAATCGAGGTGCCACCCCTTAATTCCAAATCTCTTGATTCCACAGTGGCGACACTGAGGTATGCTCTATCACCAATCTCATACACCACTTCCTTGCGCTTGGCGTCAGCGTAGCTCTTCTGCCTTGATTGTGCTACCTTCAGTCTGTCCCTAATCAAGGCGACCTTCTCCTCAGCATCCTTGATCAAATCGGGTCCAAACAACTGACGTTCTCCTACTCCATCCCATAGCAATGGTGTTCGGCACCGTTTCCCATATAGCACATCGAACGGTGACGTCTTGATGCTTGTCTGATAGCTGTTGTTGTAGGAAAACTCTGCATATGGCAGATTCTCATCCCAACTAGAGCCATGAGCCAAGGCGCAAGCTCTCAGCATGTCCTCCAAAATCTGATTCACCCTCTCGGTCTATCCATCGGTCTGTGGGTGAAATCTTTGCTAAACTCAATCTAGTACCAAGTGACTCGTGCGGTGGCGCTGAAGTGTGAGGTAAATTGGGTGCCTCTATCGAATCGATACTCTTGGGAACTCCGTGTAGGTACACAATTCTGTCCATGTAAACCTTGGCCAACTTTGCACTCGTATAGGTCGTCTTCACCGGTATAAAGTGGGCTACCTTGGTCAAATGGTCGACCACTACCCAAATGGAGTCATATCCTGACCTGGTCTGGCGATCTGTGATAAAATCCATTCCCACTCTATCCCACATCCAATACGGCAACGGGCTGTAGCGATCCTGCTGGCTTCGTGTTCACTTTCGGCTGCACACATCACATAGGACGATATGCTTGGCGATATCTCCCTTCATGTTGTTCCACCAAAATCTGCTCTTCAAATCCATATACATATTTGTGTTGCCTGGATGTATGGAGTATGGCGAGTTATGAGCCTCCTGCAGAATCAAATCCCTTATCTCCGGGTCGCTGGGCACACACAAACGATCTCCATACCACCGGGTACCATGCTCATCCTCGCGAATATCCTTTTCTTGATTCTCCTTCATCTTTTCCTTTATCTCCTCTATCTCCTTGTCTCCCACCTGAGCCTTCATGATCCTGTCCTGTAGTGTTGGTTGGACTTCCATTGTTGCCAAGTATCCTTCAGATACTACCTCCAGTCTAAGGTCCTTGAATTGTTTTCACAAATCCTCAGTCAATTCACCAATTGTCAATCCATTGGCGTAAACCTTCCGGCTCAGAGCATCTGCTACTACATTGGCCTTTCCTGGGTGGTATTGTAGATTCATATCATAGTCCTTGATAAGCTCCAACCATCTCCTTTGCCTCATGTTCAGTTCCTTCTGCATGAATATGTACTTCAGGCTCTTGTGGTCGGTGTACACATCACAGTGTTTTCCCATTAAGTAATGCCTCCATACCTTGAGCGCATGAACCACTGACGCTAACTCCAAGTCGTGTGTGGGGTAATTCCGCTCATGGTGCTTGAGTTGTCGCGAGGCATATGACACTACTCTCCCATCTTGCATCAAGACACTCCCAAGTCCACGAGAAGCATCACAAGACACTTGGAAATCCTTCAAGGTCCGTAAACACAAGCAGTGCAAGAATCGACGCTTCAGTTCCTGAAAGCTGGCTTCACATATGTCTGACCATTAAAACTTGCTCTCCTTCTTCAGAAGTTCAGTCAGTGGCTTAGCAATCTTGGAAAAGTTTTCAATGAACCTCCTTTAGTATCCAGCAAGTCCCAAAAAGCTTCGAATCTCTCCCGCATTCTTGGGTGCTTCCCACTCAGTTACTGCAGTCACTTTGCTTGGGTCAACAGCAATTCCTTCTCCTGACACTACGTGTCCAAGAAACCCAACAGTGTTAAGCCAGAATTCACACTTGCTGAATTTGGCATACAGCTTGTGTTCCCTCAGTTTCTCCATAATCATTCGCAGATGTTTCTCATGCTCAGCATCATCCTTGGAATATATCAGTATGTCATCAATAAACACCACCACGAACTTGTCCAGGTACTCCATAAATACCTTGTTCATCATGGTCATGAAATATGCCGGGGCATTCGTTAGTCCAAAAGACATAACTGTATACTCATATAAACCATACATAGTGGTGAAGGTAGTTTTTGGTACGTCCTCCTCCCGGATCTTCAATTGAAAGTAGCCAGATCGTAGATCAATCTTGCTGAACACCTTCGCTCTTTCCAGTTGATCAAACAAATCATTTACGTTTGGCAGAGGGTACTTGTTCTTGATGGTTACTTCATTCAGCGAGCGATATTCTACCACTAATCTCTTGCTGCTATCTTTCTTCTCCACAAACAGAACAGGTGCACCCCATGACGACGAACTAGGCTGAATGAATCCCTTGTCCAACTGCTCTTTTAGCTGCTTCTTCAATTCCTTCAGCTCATCCACATCCATCTTATATGGTTTCTTTGCTATTGGTCCTGTTCCCGGCATTAGGTCGATAAGAAACTCTACATCCCTGTCAGGTGGCATCCCTGGCAGCTCTTCCGGAAACACGTCGGGTAATCCTAATCAACGCATAGTATCCATGCTAACCCTTAAGAGAATTCAACTTACACCTTCTCGATTAGGTACCGACTTGAATCTAATCCTCTTACCATCCGGGTTTTGAGTGAAACACTTTGCGTGCACAATCTATGTGTCCCCATGCATAGACATCCAATCCATACCGAATAACGTCTAATCTCGTGATTCAACACTACTAGATGTGCAATGAAGTTGTGTGCTCCAATCCTCACAGTTAAGTCGCGGCATCCCGCCGCTAGCTATCATATCTCCTCGGTGAACTCACTCTAATAGACCTTTTCATAGACTCGAGGGTAACTTATACTTATCCACAAATGCCCTTGATATGAATGAATGCGATGCACCAGTATCGAAAAGTATAAGTGCAGGGTAAGTGTTGATTGGGAACTTACCAATCACAAGGTCAGGCTCATCTGGAATCTCCTCCACATTCATGTGGTTCACTGTGGCCTTCTCGCTGTTGGTTGGCTTCAGTCCTTTCCTCTCCGGACAGTTGTCAGCATATTGCCCCTTCTGTTTACACTTGAAGCATGTCACCTCACTCAGATCCTTCTTCACAAAGCTGCGATCACGGTTGCGGTCATGTCCACCGTGTTCTCCAGAGTGGTGAGAGTGTCCTCCCTTGTGGCTTTGGTGGGTGCTCCTATGGTTGTCATGATGATGCCCATCGCCTCCATGGTGGTGGCGGTCATGGCTCCCATGGTCACTCCCTCCATGCTTGGAGTATCCATCATATGAAGTGCGAGACTTGTGATGTGAACCAGAGTGGTGATTATTGCTCTTTCTCTTGCGGTTCTCCACCTGTTTGTGCTTCCCTTCCAAGATCCTGGCCTTGTCCATAAGCTCCTGGAAAGTGGGGCAGTAAACCACCAGTAGCTGTACTGAAAGCTCATCACTGAGGCCATCCAAGAATCTCTCCCTCCTCTTTGCATCAGTGTCAACATCCTCAGGTGCGTAACAGGACAGGTTGTTGAACTCCTCAATGTACTCAGCCACAATGCGGTTGGTTTGGCCCAAGTTGCGGAACTACTTCCTCTTCAGGCTCAGAACTCCTGAATACACATGGTTGGTCCTGAAACCTTCCTCAAACATTGCCCAAGTCACAGTATTCAGCGGGTGGGTGATCTGAAAAGTGTCCCACCAAGAAGCGGCTGGTCCCTCCAGTAGGTGAGCGGCAAACCTCACCTTCTCAGCATCAGTGCATCCAACAGTTACTAGATCCTTGACTGAACGCAACCAGTCGAGAGCAACCATTGGTTCCGTTGCAGTAGAGAACTTAGCTGGCCTTAACCTCAGAAATCTGGTGAGAGCATCTCCCTGAGGCTGATTGTTTCCATTGTTGTTGTTCTGATTTTCCATGAACTGAGTCATCACTTGGGTCAGCTGTGCCTGAGCTGCCATGAGCTGCTCCAACTCAGTGGGTTGACGGCGGGGAGGCATCTGCGGTTCAGCACAGGTAAGTTTAGAAAGAATCAACTACGATAATAGGATTCTACCCATGCATATGATCAATCAACAACAAACAATAGCGGACAATCACAAGCAAGCAACACATCAACAAACAAGTGATCCAGCAACATCCCACGCGTTATCCTAGCAGTATATATCTACTGAAATAGTTTTACAAGAGTTGGCAATGGTTAACTAAACAGTTGGTCATCTAAACAACAAAAACAGTAATCTTCCAGAACAGTCCAGCAGCGTTCACGAATTTTTCCGCCTGACTTAAACTCGTCAGAAAAATTAGCTGATTTTTGCACATATAGTACAGAGAGTTTCGCATCAGCCCAATGTTTTTCAGATTTTTCCGAGTTACCAGAAAAATATGAAAATTCGAGCAGTACTGCTGTATCAGCAGAAAACTGCAGCGAAAATAACACAGATAGTAACCAAAATTGCCATTACTCTTTCATAAAATTCGCACAAATAATTCGTAGGATATTGGAGTACACAAATAAGCAACTAAACACTCTTAAACTAACACGAACTAAGTTTCACATCGATCAAGACTAATCCTAACGAATTTGCCTAACGTGGACTAATTGGTGGACTTCTATCTACTTCTTGAAGAGGTTACAGTAGGTCCTTGCTGTCATGCGTTGGTGCTTCGGTTCGCGGTACAACCATGGTGGCGGAGTGTACACTTCTCCTGAATCATCACTTGAGATCTCAAACTCCACCTCTTCTGGATCCTCCTCTTCTTCTTCACTCTCAAATTTGCAAGCTGTGACTTCATCTCCTACACCATCATCGTCGCCATCATCATCATCATCCTCGTCCTCATCATCATCATCGTTCCCACTATCATCATCATCCCCATTGTTTCCATCATCTCCATTGTCATCATCAGAGGGTGGATTCAGCTGCGCTTGGAGAGCGGCAATCTGGGCTATCATAGCTTCAATATTTTGATCCCTTTCCTGGACGGTCCCTTGCAATTGTTGTATATTCTGGGTGTTCTCCTGCACCGTACCATGTAGATGAGCTATGGTTGCATCTCTGGCTATCAGGGCATTCTCCAGAACTCCCACAGCTTCATGCAAGGTGTCAATCTCCTGTCCTTGGACCACCATACCATTGCTAGCAAAGTCTGCGATCTCCTTTATCATCATCACCTTCTCAGCTAGAGCTCCATTCTCCCTTTCCATGTCCTCTATGTGCCTCCGACGGGGTGACATGTTGTTCCTGTCGCCCGGGGTAACCATAATGTGCCCATCTTCATCACGCCTTCCGTAGTCACGGTAGGGTGAATCTGCTGGCAGTAGGTGTCGGACATTATGGCACTGGCGAGACAGGGCTTCATGTATGGCCAAGTTGATTCCAAGTCCCCAGTTGCAGTATGTCTTGGTGTAGATCAAATGCACTGGATTTGGCAAGGCGGCATCTCTGAATATGAAGGTAGTGATCTCCCATGCATCCTCTCCATATCCATAGGTGTACAGCCTTCTTCCCTTGAACATGGGCAGTGGCAATCCCAATGACTGCGAGAGCTGTGCTAACTTCCTTGCAAAGGGCCTTGGTGACTCCATGGTGGCATACTCAGTCCTGACTTCTCCCATCTATCAAGTAAAAGAGGAAAGTGTGAGAATAGCATATGGTAAGAATTTTACGAGGGTGAAAGGCATAAGAGGAAAGACAGAGTTAATATAGGCTTAACAAATCTATGGCTTCCTAATCCAATCCTAGGTCACGATCCTACAGTCGACACACGGGCTCTGATACCATCTTGTAACACCGCGGTTCTAAAAAGACCGAGGCTTCTATGTGACATGCCAATCCCTGGATCGGTTCATTGGCCCACAATAGAATAAGATGAATAACATAGCAAAATATCCGTGTATCATGAATAACGAAGATCTAGAGTACCATTATTATAATAAAAGCTTAGCCCAAAGCTAGCTCAAATTATTCAGGTAGCAACATAAATAAAGTAAATTCTCCATTCTTCAAATTGCCCACAAGTGAACAAGTGCCGAGTGGAGTACCGTGGCCTATATTGATTACTCAGAATCGGAAAAACCTGCAACATGGAACGTAGCAGCCCCGAAGGGTCAATACATGGAATGTATGGCAAGTAGAGCTAGTAAAAGAGACAATAGTACTAACATCTACATGCATATTTGGCAAGTGGAGCTGTGTCTCGCTTGCATTTGCAAATACATTTGTCCTACTTTCATAAACAGTTTTTGATTTTCTTTGAAAAGATCCCAATTTAGTTAACCCAACAATGTTAAAGCAATTATGAAATTAGAATGAGCGAGAAACATGTCATGGAATCAATATCAAGCAACTCAGTTGTCCATAACCGGGGACACGGCTAATCGATTAGATTATACACCCTGCAGAGGTTAGTACACTTTACCCATGTGACTTGGCCAGCATTTCGTACCATCACTCTCATTTTGGGTGATGATAGGGAGAAGTCCAAGAAGAGGCTGTTAGGAAGTAGCTCCTCAATCCCGCACGGTCCAACCTACCAAAATTCTACATCTCTGGATACGCGGGTTCGAGTTACCACAACCTACTAAGTCCAACCAACCGCCCATTCCATTATTGGCACATGGTTGTACACGTAAGCTACACAATAAAGAAGCCAATCAATTTCTCTCGATACCTGCGTGCCTTTCCGCAATGAAACCACCAAAAATATCAATACCACCACACCCAGGAGATTCATTGATTAAGTTGTTTTAGTTTTCACAAACCAATACTTTTAGAAACAAGTCTCAATGATGTAACCCAGCCCTCGTTCAACATAGCATGGCTAAGCACATCTACCAACGGTGGTTCATCTACAAGGAAGGCCCTACCACATAATAGGACATATCATAGCGATAGTATCATCCTACACATGCATCTACAAAATACACGACAATGCATTGAAAATAGTAGGACGATATCATGAACAAAGTAGCATCTACTTGCCTTGGTTGTAGCCGGAAGAACAATCCACACACGAGCAAGCGTTGCACTCCTCACAATCTACACGATACAATTGCAATCATAAACAAACAATCCACAAGCATATGCAACAAAGATGATGCATGAAGGTATGCAAGGCAAGTGAATTGGTGCTACAGCTGCACCACATAATCCTATTCAACAATACTACTGATTGCATGCATGGAAAATAGTTTTAGGTCTAGGAAAACTATTACGCAAAAAGTAATGCTCAAAACTAGAGCTAGAACTCAAATAATTCACTACCGGTGACATGGTTATACCCTACGGGTACGTAACTTCAGCATACCTAGTCTAGCTCAAGGAAGGCCCACTTCAGGCGTACGTTGGCCCATGAAGATTTTCGGGTGACCAAGGCCCAAGACATCTTCGGATCCTTGGAGAACAAGACTAGTTTAGATAGGAAACTCAAAAGGGCAAACGCCCTAGAACTTGTAACCGACTAGGACTATGCCCGGGACCTGCCTAAGTCTATATAAAGGCCGGGAGGCACGTCCTGGGCAACTCAACCAACCTCGACTCATACTTTCGCTGCGCATCCGCGCCAGATCGAATCTGCGCTTGTAACCGGTTCCGCCGTAATCAAAGAGCGCAAAGCGGGAGTAGGGTTTTCCTCCGGTGCACGAACACAGGTAAATCTTGTGTCCCACGTTACTTGTGCGTTAACCGTGCCACGATCTCCAAAGATCCCCATCTTCTCCAAAACCCAAGTCCATAACAATGGGCATTGACGAGATTAAACCTCGATTGGCGCCCGTCTGTGGGAATCGGGCTGCTGATTGTTCGGTCGTGACGGTTCCGACCGATCGATCTACAACTCGCGGCGACGGAGAATCACCTCCTCTTGGCGCTTTCGACTTCACCACCCACTCGCGGCCACCATGAAGGATTTCGAGCCGTGGCGACGGACTCGAAATTTTGTTCGGGAGCTCGCTTCGGTGGGACAATTGGCACCCTCCGCCTCCTGGCGGGTATGCCGAAATCAATCGGCCCGCTTCATGGGCTCCACACCCGTGCTCGCACATCGCCATCAGATGAGTTCTCGGCAGCATTGCTGCAACTCCGTCTGCGATCCACCTTCGGATAAAGGGACCTACGGCTCCGGATCCGAAAAGCTGTGCAACCAACCAATCTGCAGGCTACACATGCGCGCGATCATCCAAACCGACGAGGAAACGCCTAACCCGCCGCCCAACCCCAACCCGGACAGGAATGGCGAAAACGGTGGAAACGGTGATAACGGGGAAAACGGCGGCCACCTCATCCAACTTAGCAAAGAAGGATGGGTCGAAGCACGCCGCGCTGTCGCAGGCGAAATAGTCCTACCTCTGGACTCCCCACGTGATCTGCTGAGGGCATACCACTACCTCCTCATCGAGGAGCACAAGAAGCAAGTCGAGATGCAGAAGACGCTCGACAAACGCAAGCAAGCAGCCTCTGAGTCCAGTGCGCGACGAGCTGCGCTCTCCGCCATGGAACCCGGCTCAAGCACAAACAGAAACCAGGGGAACAAGCACCGTTCTCGGGTGGAAAACATGGACCCGAAGGAACGGCGTGACGTGACCCGAACTCTCCATACATCGTTCATGGACATGGACGCTGACGGCAACATCATCCCGAAGACGCCACAAGCTGCGATCATGGCAGCCACTGCATATCTCGCGGCTCACCCACCTCCAGAGGGGGACCCGAAAAGGGCATAGCTATTTAGGAACAGTACCAACTGGAATTACTCAAAAAGGAATTATAAAACTCCCAGAGTAATTAAAACACTACAGAAGCCATTAGACAGTTTCTGCAGAAGTTTTCACTGTAAGCCTATCTCTTTAATTCACGATGAGATTCCCCTCGTTCCACTGAATCCAGGGACATATCATACGCGATTTTTGGAGCTACGGATCTTTTTCTACGAATTAATTACTCCGAAAAGGCCATTAACCTATTTGATTAAACTGTACTAAACCTTGCTGCAAAAGTCTGAACCAAAGGTACAGCAAGATTCTACACGACTTACTGAACCTACACATATTTTATTTGCAATTTTTGGCCAAGCGGTTTAATTTCTACGCAATTTACAAGTCTCTACCGAAATCTGTCAACTAAAACGATTAACGAAAATAACCAGTAAACTGTGTATGTTAACTGGTCAACGCGTCTGCTGACTGGGCGCTGACTGGGCGTATTACTAGTCAGCGCCTGGGTCTGACCGGTCAACGGCTGATCTGAACCGCTGATCTGAAATCTAATAGTGGCTGCAGGCTTACCGGAGACAAACGACGAAACGAACTCCGGACGGTGCGGCGATCGGTTCCGGCGACGACGGTTACCTGCGCGGTAGGGGAAACGTTCAGCGCGTAGTACGGGGCGGTCAACAACACGGCGGCAGCGGCGTGACGGCGTGATGTGCACGGACGGCGGCGCAAAAGCGCGGTAAAGGCAGCGTGTGTGTGCGTGCTGCGTGGCAAGCGGCAGCTTGCAGCTAAAGCAACAGCAGCGGCGGCAGCGGCAACTAAGCGTGAGCTTGTTGGCGCGGTAGCGGCGCAAGGCGTGGGCGAGCAGCTGGCGAAGGTGTAGCCTTGGCAGCGAAGCGGGCGTAAGCGGCGCAGACGGCGAAGCGTGGCGCAAAGCGGCATGGCGTGCGTGCGTGTGTGTGTGCGTCTGCGTGTATGGCAGCGCAGCAAGCAGCGAAGCGGCGGCTGGCGGGCGCATCAGCGAAGCCTTGAAAGCGGCGCAAGCGGCTTCGGTGGCGCTTGCGCTGGTAACCTGGAGGCGGCGGTGGTGGTGTACTGGCGGCGGGTCGGCAGCGAACCATGGAAGAGGCGGCGGTGGAGCGGCAGCGGCGGCTCATGATCAGGCGGCGCTGGCAGCGATTGAGGCGGGGCGGTTCTGAGGCAAGCGGCGGCTGCCCCTTTTGTGGGCCCCCACGCGGGTCCTAGTCCGATTCGGAGCGAGATTGTAAAAAGACTCGGAAAATCGGCCCGGAAATCGGCCAGTTTTTCTATCCTTTAATAAAACGGCCAGAACTTTTCCGTACGAGCTCCGAATCGAGCGATTCTTGCTCCTACGGTTTTGTAAAAACGAGGGGAACAAACTAGGGTCAAGTGTTGGGCGGAACCACTAGGCTACAAGGCTGGCAACATTAGTTTTTCTAATGCCTCCCGTAGGAGCCTCGTAGTAAAAATAGAATAGGGTTTCGAAATTAGCGTTTCGTCGATTCTTTTCAATCGACGGTTTTGCATGGAAAAGCATGATGCAATGAGATGAATGATATGCAGAACCAAATCAAAAATTTGGGATGTGACATGGTCACATTGGAGTGAAGCGTATGAAGAAACTCCATTCTGATGGACTTCTTGAATCACTTGATTTCGAATCACTTGAAAGATGCGAAGCATGTCTGATGGGTAAAATGACTAAGACTCCATTTTCTGGTATGATGGAGCGAGCTACGGAATTATTGGAAATCATACATACCGATGTGTGTGGTCCAATGAGTGTAGCATCGCGCGGTGGTTATCGTTATGTTCTTACCTTCACAGATGACTTGAGTAGATATGGGTATATCTATTTCATGAAACATAAGTCCGAAACTTTTGAGAAGTTTAAGGAATTTCAAAGTGAGGTTGAGAATCAACGTAACAAGAAGATTAAATTTCTACATTCTGATCGTGGAGGTGAATATCTAAGTTACGAGTTTGGCGAGCATTTGAAGAAATGCGGAATACTTTCACAATTGACACCGCCGGGAACACCACGGTAATAATGGTGTGTCCGAACGTCGTGTCGAACTCTCTTAGATATGGTTCATTCTATGATGTCACTTACAGATTTACCGCTATCATTTTGGGGTTATGCATTAGAAACAGCCGCATTCACTTTAAATAGGGCACCATATAAATCCGTTGAAATGACACCGTATGAATTATGGTTTGGGAAGAAACCTAAATTGTCGTTCCTAAAAGTTTGGGGTTGCGAAGCCTATGTAAAGAAGTTACTGATAGGACAAGCTTGAACCCAAAGCGGAAAATGCGTCTTCATAGGATACCCAAAGGAAACTATTGGGTATACCTTCTATCATAGATCCGAAGCAAAATCTTCGTTGCCAGAATGGATCCTTTCTAGAAGGAATTTCTCTCGAAAGAAGTGACTGGAAGGAAAGTATAACTCGACAAGGTTGTCGAACCTTCTCTCGAACTTGCGAGTAGCGCGAAGACCGAAGTAGTTCTGTGGCGCCTACACCAATAAGAGGAAGCTAATGATGATGATCATGAAACTTGGTTGTAGTTGCTCTGAACTCGCAGTCAACGAGAACTCGTACCGCTCCTGATTGGTATGATCCCGTTATGAATGTCATGTCGGTGGACAACACCGATGACCCTGTGACGTATGAGGAAGCGATGATGATCCCAGATTCCAATAAATGGCAAGAAGCCATGAAATCTGAGATTGGATCCATGTACGAAAACCAAGTATGGACTTTGGTAGACTTACTGGATGGCCGGAAGGCTGTCGAGAACAAATGGATTTCCAAGAAGAAAACAGATGCTGATCGTAATGTTACTGTCTATAAAGCTCGACTTGTCGCAAAAGGGTTTCGACAAATTCAAGGAGTTGACTACGATGAGACTTTCTCACCTATAGCGAAGCTAAAATCTGTGAGGATTATGTTAGCAATCGCTGCATATTATGATTATGAGATATGGCAGATGGATGTCAAAACAGCACTCCTCAATGGAGACATTGATGAAGAGTTGTATATGATGCAAACCAAAGGTTTTGTCGATCCTAAAGATGCTAACAAGGTATGCAAACTTCAATGGTCCATCTATGGATTGAAGCAAGCATTCCGAAGTTGGAATCAACGTTTTGATAAGGTAATCAAAAGTTTTGGTTTTATACAAACTTATGGAGAATCTTGTATTTACAAGAAAGTGAGTGGGAGCTCTGTAGCATTCTTAATACTATATGTAGATGACATATTGTTGATTGGGAATGATGTAGACCTTCTAAATAGTGTCAAGGAATATTTGAATAATAGTTTTTCAATGAAGGATCTTGGCGAAGCATCTTACATATTAGGCATAAAGATTTATAGAGATAGATCGAGACGCCTAATATCATTGTCACAAAGTACATATTTGGAAAAAGTTCTAAAGAGGTTTGGAATGGAAGATAGCAAGAAAGGGTTCTTGCCCATGTTTCCCAATACGACCTTGAGTAAAACTCAAAGTCCGACAACGACAGAAGATAGAGAAAGGATGAGTAAAACTCCCTATGCCTCAGCCATAGGATCTCTAATGTATGCCATGCTATGTACTAGACCCGACATTGCATATGCTGTTAGTTTAACTAGCAGATATCAAAGTGATCCAGGAGTGGATCATTGGACAGCGGTCAAAAACATCCTTAAGTACTTGAGAAGAACTAAGGATATGGTTCTTTCTTATGGAGGTGATGAACAGCTCGTTGTTAATGGTTACACCGATGCTAGTTGGAACACTGATCCGGATGATTCTAAATCACAATCTGGATACGTATTTACTTTGAATGGTGCAGCAGTTAGCTGGAGGAGTGCAAAGCAAAGAGTTGTGGCGAGATCTTCAACTAAATCGGAATACATGGCTGCTTCGGAGGCTTCACAAGAAGCGATATGGATGAAAGAGTTCATTAGAGAGTTTGGTGTGGTTCCTAGTGCACTGGACCCAATGTCTATCTACTGTGATAACATGGGCGCCATAGCCAATGCGCAAGAACCAAGGTCACACAAGAAGCTGAAGCACATCAAGCTATGTTTTCACGCTATTCGAGAACATGTCCAAGATGGAGACATAAAGATTTGCAAAGTACACACAGATCTGAATGTGGCGGATCCGTTGACTAAATCTCTCCCGAGGGCAAAACATGACCAACACCAAACTGCCATGGGCATTCGGTATATTACCATGTAATCTAGATTAGATGACTAGTGCAAGTGGGAGACTGTTGGAGATATGCCCTAGAGGCAATAATAAATATAGTTATTATTATATCTTTGTGTTTATGATAAATGTTTACATTCATGCTATAATAGTATTAACAAGGAAACATTAATACTTGTGTGATTTGTAAACTAAAATAGAGTCCCTAGTAAAGCCTCTTTATAATACTAGCTTGTTGGTTAATAAATGATTGTGGTTTCCCTATCATGAACATTGAGATGTTATTAACAACAAGATCATATCGTTAGGAGAATGATATGGTGGACATACTCCTATAGATAAGCGTAGCATAAAGATCAAGTCATTTTAATAGTTCAATTGCTATATGCTTTACGATACATAGTAACCTAATTCCTTCGACCATGAGATCATGCATATCACCTTCACGGAAGGATGCTTTGATGACATCAAACACCACTTTATGAATCGGGTGGCTATAAAGGTGGCATTGAGTGTTAGGAAAGTATTGGTTGGGACACATGGATCGAGTGGGATTCCATATGACGGATAGATATACTCTGGGCCCTCTCGGTGGAATGTCATCCAATTAGCTTGCAAGCATGTGGGGCTCACAAGGGATCACATATCCTGGAGCGAGAAAAGAGTACTTATCGATGTGAGGTTGAACTAGGTATGCGAGAATCGTGATCATAACCTCGAATAAGTAAACTATCGTGAGAAAAATGGAAATTGGTATCGTATGTAAGTGGTTCATTCGATCGCAAAGTAATCGTAGAAATATGTGGGAGCCATATGAATTTCCAGATTCCTCTATTGGTTATTGTTCGGAGAAGTGTTTCGATCATGTCCGCATAATTCACGAACCGTAGGAAGACACACTTAAGGATTCGACGTTGTTTAAGTAGTTATGGAATGATGAGTAAGAGACCGAATGTTGTTCGGAGTCTCGGATTGGATCCGGGATATCATGAGGAGATCCGGAATGGTCCGGAGAAGAAGATTCATATAAGGAAAGTCCTGTTTCAGGGTTGGAGAATGGTTCCGGTGTTTTCATTGGGAATGTTCTAGAAGGTTCCGGAATGTCCGGCACTCCGGAGGGGAAGGGTACATGAATGTGTCATAACAAGTTGGAATGATTGCATCATGTACTAGGTGTCATCGCTGAACAAAATAAAGGGTTACATCAAATCCTAGTTTGAAAAAGTCAAACGCCAATTTGAAAAGTCAAACGGCTATTTTGTGAGGTGGAGGGAGAGTAGGAAACCTACTTGGGGAGGAGTTCCCTCCCTCCACCGCCGGCCCACTTGGAGACCAAGTTGGGGAGGGAATCCCCTCCCCTTGGCGTGCCCCCTCCACCTATATAAGGAGGGGCAGGGCTGCCCCTCCAAGGACACAACACCACACCCTCTAAACCCTAACCCTAGCCGCCGCCGCCCTCCATAGCCGTCGCTGCCTAGGCCTAACCCTAGCCGTCGTCCTTGCCCCTCCTTGGTGCGTCTAAACCCTAGATCGTCGAGGCTCTCTCTCATAGTCCACTATACTCGCTTCGGCTTAAGGCGAAGCCCTGCGAGATCTCCCCTCTACTTCCGGTACCACGCCGCTGTGCTGCCGGAATCACGAGGAGAGTGCTATAACCTCCGCTGCCTGCTGGAACAAGGGAGAGGAAGGTCTTCGTCGAGTACCGAACATGTGACCGACTGCGGAAGCGCTGCCGGAATACACCGCCGGAAGGATCGTCTACGTGATCTTGAGATCGGGAAGAGTACGACTACATCACCCACGAGAATCCGCTCTCGTTAAACACTTTGGAATCTTCGAGGGTGAGTTATTCCATCGACTCGTTGCTACAATATAGTAGATAGATCTTGGCTTGTTCTTTTGTATGCGGTAGAAAATTTTTGTTTTCCATGCTACGAAACCCTCTGATCACGCCTTGACGAAGGCACGGCGATGCGTGTGGCGTGTCGAGCGGCGCCCGGCGCTCTCGGCATGGTCGTAGAGAAAATGGTCGCGAGTGTTCTGTGTGGTCCAGTGGATGGCAGGGCTCGAGCACTAGACAGGGGGTGGCGGTGGACGGTGGCTTGTGTCCCAGACACGGTGTCTAGGCTTGGTTAGGCTTGTAGCTTGTTGTTGACATTAGGGTTGGCAAGTGTGCTCGACCATGGTCACCATTGATGGCATGGTCGAGTTTACAGTGAGCTAGAGTGGCTTAAAAAGATAGATGATCTATTGAGAGTGTAGTGTGAACTAGAGAGGGGACAATGTTGGCACGACACTGCTCACTATAGTGTTTGATGTTTAATTTGATTTGTGTTCAGAAGGTGTTTGATGAAATGGCCGCAAGAGATTTGAATTTGAATTTTTGAATGAAACTTGGTGGGTGTACTAGTCACATACTAGGTAGTCTATGGTTGCTTGGATTTTTCAAGGTGCACTGGTTTGGTTGGGTTTTGAGAAATGATGATCTTCTCATATGAACTAGATTCAATTTTGAAATGTCATTTGAATAGGGTTGCCAAATGTTTCTGTGGGTTTGGAAAGTGGGCTTGGGTTCATTTTCACTTGGTCTAGCAAGGGGTGAAAAGAAATGGATTTGTTTCTGTTTGAAATCTTGGACTAGAAACACTCAAAGTGAGCTAGTGAGTAAGATTGGCAAAAATGACCATTTGCTTATTTTGTTTGTTTTTTAATTTCTCTTGATTTGGTTCTGCTTGGAAATGATTTAGATGATGTTGTTTTCATCTTTAAACCATTCCTTGCCATTCATAACAATCACACGAGTCCATTCAAGCATTCATGCATTCATCACATACACACGTGCATTCACATGATTTTAATTAACAAAAGTTTTTGTTAACCCTAATCTTGGATGATTGGAATTCATAACCTTGATCAATATTTTTGGGATGTTATAGTATTCAAAGCCAAAACTTAAAAATATCTGAATCAAGCAAAACTCGACTCGGATCTAGGTGGATGGATGTGTTTTAATCTAAACATGAATATCAAAAAATTTCTATTATACACGCAAGTTTCTATATTTTAAGCAATGGAAGCTTCCAAACGAATAACAAGTTATTCGGTCGTAAGCTCGGGGACTAGTGGGCATATAGTATACTGTGCGCAGAAGATAAAGCATAGATTAAAGCACATACCTCGTTCATTTTTTCACTCTCAAGTACAACTTTGGTAGCCAAATGCAAACGGCTGCTAATGTCGGAAAGCTGGAAGGGTTGGTTACTTGGGTTACCCTCGATCTGATCGGCAGCATTCCAATTATTGGCATACTCTACCAAAGACTTGAGGCTTCCTCCGCTCTCTGTGCGTGTTAAAAGTTTGCCCTTGGCCTCTCGCGCCTGTTGTGTAGCTACCCCGGCCGTCGGGTTCTTATGAATCACGAGTTGTGTGCCGGCAGCGGAGACAGATCCAGGTTTAGCGACAGAGGATCCCTTATGAAGCATGTCGGTGATGCTCGGCTGAGAAGAACCAGGTTTAACTTTCTGAGACGGTTTGGATTTGGCAGCGCCATCCTTCTTGGTCTTGGCGGGAACCTCGGTGACATGCAATGACTTAGGGGGATGAACTGGACTCAGAGCAATAATCTCAGGGGCAGAAGGGGTGGCAGCTTCAGCAGGAGCCGAGGTAGCGGCAGCTTCGGCAGAAGACGAAGTAGTAGGAACCTCGACAGGATTAGATCCGACGGGGACAACTTTGGGAACCTCGGGAGAAGTTACCGGATAAATTGAATGAACCGCCATAACGACATCAGCACCATCACCAGGAGCAACCTCAGCCTCATCTCGCCGAGATGGGCTCTTAGTCGGCATGAGAGGAGGATCATTGCGAGCAGGGCTTGAAACTGGAACATCCCCTTGAGGCGATTGTGAGGATGGCTGAATAACATGCAAGGTCATACTCGGACCACTCGGCTTAGCAGAAAGAGGGGCACTGTCGAAATAAAGAGAAAAACCAAATAAGAAATAGAAAGAGAGAAACAATAAATACAAGTTAGAACGAACAAGAGAACTTACCCAGAAACTCCGGGCATTGTTTTCCGCTTCGGAGGCTTCTAAGCGGATCTCTTGATTTGTTTATTGGGAGCTACATCCGAGGGATCATTCAAAGCACCACATTTCTTTGATGGAGTGGGAGCTTCAGCGGCAAGGGGTTCGGTCACGTGCACTGGCCAATCGGGTTAGCTAGGAAAGAAGGAGCTGAGAATGCATAAGAGATAGGCACCACGGCAACTACCTCAATAATTTGTATGTCGTCCGAATCACCTTCATCGGCACGGGCAGAGGCTTTACCCCGGGTACGAGTAGGAGCGGTCTTCAGGTTTGGGGATAAACTCCTTCGAATCTGGTTCCCCATTGTCCGGGGTACTGTGATCGTCGCTCCAAGGAAGAGCGAGTACCTCAGCATCTTCCGAAGCTTGTTCATCAAATTTCTACAGAAAGGATGAGCGTAGATTAGCAAAGTAAACAACGGATCAAAGGAAAATAACTCGGATCGAATAACTCAAATTCGAGCTACCTGAGAAGGGGGGTTATCACAGGAAAAGGGCTTCATTTCCCATGCCCAATCCTCGGCCATTTCAATCTTGAAGATAGCTCGGACGCGTTTCTGAATCTGGGCATCATCAAGCTCGATCGTGGAGACTCGGTTGGGGTCCAGACGAATGCTCATATGGCAAAGCTTATGAGACCGCAGTTGCAAAGGGCAGATCCGGCTGCTAATAAAAGCGGCCATCAAATTTTCGCCATGAAGCCCCGCCCGAATAAATTCCTTAAGTAGGAGCTTGAATGCCTCGGCAAGAGCATCAGTCTTCTTCGGATTATAGTTCCAATTTTGCTTAGAAGGGGCACCGACTGAGAAGGCAGGGAGCCAAATATTGTCCTCCTTACCAGTATTTTTGACATAGAAAAATGATCTATGCCACTTCTTGCAAGACTCTAAGCCTGTAACTCGGGGAAACAGAGAGTTCTTCCGAGGTGTGATGGAAGCAGCCCCACACTGGCTTAGATATTTCTCGGAAGGATGGAGAGATTTATCCGGCACAACGTTAGCTCGGATCTAGAAGAACTTCGATCAAACTACCACTGAAGGCCAGAGGCCAAAGTATCCCTCTCAGGCCGAAATAAAGGCCGACAGAGAGGCAATGGCATTAGCCGGCAGGTGATGACGCTGAAGGCCAAAGAACTCTAAGAAACCTTTAGCAAAATCACTAAGAGGAAGGTTGAATCCTCTGACAAAATGCGACATAAAGACTACATATTCACCATCTTGGACTATGGGAGTAGACTCCTTGCGGGGTAAGCGACACTGTACCTCGGCAAGAACTCGACGAGTCTTGCGGAGCCACTCGATTTCTTGGCACGTGACCGTGGATCCCTGCCACGAACCACGCTCTAGGCCCTCCACGAGATCTTCCTCCCCCACGACAGTGATATGTCAGAAACGTATCTATAATTTTTTATGTTCCATGCTTGTTAGTATCTACTTTGTTTTGCTTTGTCTACACTTTGAGGTGTTTTTTACATGTTTTCTGGTACTAACCTATTAACAAGGTGCCATAGTGCCAGATGTCTGTTTTCTGCTGTTTTTTGTTTCAGAAAAGTTCATAAAGAAATATTCTTAGAATTGGACGGGACAAACGTTAAAGTCAATTACTTTCCATGGGGAACAAGAAGTCTAGAGGGGAGACGAGGAAGCGTGCTAGGGCGGCCAAACCCCCTAGGTGCGGCCAGGGGTGGGCCAGCGTCTAGGTAGGGTTTGACCCCCCCTGGCCGCCTCCTCGGCCTTCCCCTTCGCCTATAAGAAGCCCCCGATGCAGAAACCCTAAGCACCCGATCAAATATCCACGAAACCGTCTGTAGCCGCCGCCACCATCGTCCCTAGATCAGGGAGATCTGAAGTTCTTCCCAGCACCCTGCCAGAGGGGAGATCATCTTAGAGGCCTTATCTCGGGTATGATGCGTGAGTAGTTCCACCTTGGACTATGGGTCCATGTAGTAGCTAGATGGTTGTATCTCCTCCTTTGTGCTTTCATGTATAGATTTTATGAGCCCCATTCATGATCAAGATCTAATCTATTTGTAATCATGCATGTTGTGTTTGCGGGGATCCGATGGATAATGAGATTATTATGTTGGTTTGATTAATGGTTTTGTCTTTATGATTCTATCATGTATGTGTTGTTTATGATCTTGCATGCTCTCCGTTGTTAGTAGCTATCTTGGCCGAGTAGTTGCTAGTGACTTCAAGAGGGAGTATTTATGCTCGATAGTGGGTTCATGCCTTTAGTTTCCAAGGGAAGTGACAATAATCTCTTCGGTTGTAGATGTGTTGTTGCTACTAGGGAGAAAACAACGGTCTCTAGTTCATGGAACATGTGGAATGTTTACCTTACACACTTTTCTTAAAGCATTTGTCTGTTGCTTGCAACTTAATACTAGAGGGGGTTCGGATGATAACACAAGGTGGAATTCTAGTCATAGATGCAGTTGGATGGCAGTCTATGTATATTGTTGTATTGCCCAATCGAATCTCATAGGATCTTTTTGACTAGTAATTACATTGGTATGCCTTGCTCAGTTCCTGTCAATTGCCCTGCTGTAATTTGTTTACCCTTCATGCCATGTTGTTTATCTAAGGAGAGCACCTCTAGTGAACTATGGACCCCGGTCCAGTCTTTACCATTGATACATCCTCCACTGTTACCTGTTTACTTGTTGCAAACCATTATCTTCCACACCATACGTTTAATCCTTTGTTATAGCAAACCGGTGAGATTGACAACCTCACTGATTCGTTGGGGCAAAGTCTTGAGTTTGTGTTGTCGGTCTCCGTTCTAGCAACACTGTGACGTTCCTTCCTCCTCGGTTCGATAACCTTGGTTTCTTCTTGAGGAAAACTTGCTATTGTCTTGCTTCACACCATGCTCTTGGGGTTTCCCAAGCGCTCCACTTGACCGTGTTGCATCAAGCTTTTCTCGGGCGCCCGGCTTGAGGCTAAGGACGTCTTCACAAGGGGATTCCTTCACTTCCTTTATCTTTACTTTGTTTTTAGTTTTCTTTGTTTCTTTTGCTTGGTTTTGTTTGCCTCTTTTCAAAAAACTCAAAAAATTAGTCTAGTTTGGTTTGCTTGCTTTATTAAAAAACACAAAACAATTAGTTCCTACTCTAGTTGCTGGTTTGTTGTTGCCTTTCTTGGTCATGCTTTCTATCAATGGATGGTTTCTTTGAAACTAGTTCTTATAAGGAACACCATTTGTCACAAAAAGGGAAACACTTATGGGAACAAATTGATAAGTTGAATACTATTGCTAGAGATGTGTGCTCTACTTATAATGTTACTTATTGCTTTGATAAGTCATGTTGCTGTAGGAGGTATAAACACCTGCCGTTTCAGTGTGAGTATAATGATAATGTTACCATATCTTCTTATGTTAAAGGAAATTATGACTTTTATGATGTGGAACAAATTGAATAATTTATTGCTTTCAAGGGTGCATTTGAACTTGCCAGTTTTCTTGAAAATACTGATGATGCACCTTATGAATGTGAGGTTTTGGAGATACTTAAATTTTTCTTTGATAATTACAAGGAAGAAAATGGCTATATTCTTGAATATTTTAATAGGTGTTTTCCACCGATGGAAGAGACTAATGCCTTGCAGGAGCCTATGGAAGAAAAAATTGCTGAAATTGGAAGCTCATTAGATGAAAAGGAGGAGGAGAGTGATGGTCAAGAGGAGGAAGAATGGAACCCATGTCTACCTACTAATGAGAGTAACTCTTTGCCTCTTACAGTATGTGATTGTCCCCCATGTTTACCAAAGGAGGATGAACGTTATGTTCCTGTGGATCCTTTGAAATATCTACTTTGGGTAAAAAGTGTGAAGGTTTTAATCCCACTATCTTTGAGCTTGATAGAAATTATGTGTTTGTATATCATGAAAAGCATGATTTATGCGATAACTATATTATTGAGTTTATTCATGATGCAACTGAAAATTATTATGAGAGAGGAAAGTATGGTTGTAGAAGTTTTCATGGTACTAAAACACCTCTCTATGTGCTGAATTTGAAGTTACTCTTGTCTTATCTTCCTATGCATGTCACTTTGTTCTTCAAGAATTTATTTGTGTACAAGAATCCTATGCATAGGAAGAGGGTTAGACTTAAATGTGTTTTGAATTTGCTTCCTGATGCTCTCTTTGACTTCAATTCATATTTCTCATGAGAGCATCTTCTCAAAATTTCCGTGCCTAACTTAAAGGCGTTAAAAAAAGTACTTGTTGGGAGATATACCAAGAGTTTCCTTGAGTCTTGAAAGTTATTACTTCAGTAATGACCTCTCCTTATCCTTTTTGTTTGCTTTTTGTGCCAAGAATGACCTCTAATGAGAGGGAAGTAAGATTTGGGGAGTTGCTGTCCCGAAACAGATTTCTGTCCTCCACCAAAAAAAATCGTGAGGAGTCTCTGTAACTCGGATTGAGCTCAAAACTTACGAATAAATATCCCAGTATGTTAGCTAAATTTAGTTAGTTCAACACTTTTTGATTTGAGCAACAGAAGATGTTTCAAAAAAATCGGTTTCTACATGCTGGTCTGTTTTGACAGATTTCTGCCATATTTGTATTTGCTTCTTATTGATTCCTTTTTGAGTTCTCTTTTGGGGAATTGAGCTTTTTGAAGGAGTTACTACAGTAGCTTGTGTTTTTAGTGAAAAGCCTTGCTGTTCCAAAGATTTTCCAGAGGTCTAATATCTTTTGAATACACTAAGGTTCCTAATAAAGATTGTGTGAAGTTTTGTATGAAGGAAAAAATTCGTGTAGAGAGAGAATGATGCAATGAGATGAAGAATGGACAAAAACTCAAGCTTGGGGATGCCACCACGGAGTCACCCCAAGAAATATCCAAGAGGTACAACCTTCAAAGCTTGGGGATGCCCAAGGCATCCCCTTCTTCATCAAGAAAAAGCTTAGGTCTGTCTAGACACTTCATTTTTATCATTTCATGCACAGTTGTGTTGTTCTTGGAGCATCTTAGTTTTCATTTGCTTTGCTTAGGTTGTTTAGTTTGCTTGAATAAAGTAGTTTGGACCCCCGTTCTCGTTGTGTTGTTCTGCAAATTAGGTTGCTTGGTGTTGGAAAGGAGTAGTAAGTTCTTGCTTGAAGTGCAAGAGGAGCTTGCATTGACTGTGACTTAGACTTTAGCATGACATGCTAGGTTTTGTTTTGACCTTATGCTTAGTGATTATTGTTGAAGCATGTCTTGTTCCAAACAATTGGGATTGCTTAGTGTGCCTTGAAGAAATTATGCGTTGTTTCATCATGCAAAAGCATAGTATTGTGGTATTCTCCTTTACTGTTGTGCTTGGGTTAACTTGGCACATGATCACACCATGTTATGACTATGACAAGTCACCATAGACTCTATGATCATTTAGTCTTTGACTTATGGTACCACTCTATGCTTTGATTAGTAATGCTTTGTTGCTTTGCATGATTATGGCCATTATGCTATCTTAGTTGGTTGCTCCTAGTCTTTTGCTAGCCTCCACTTGTATGAGTAAGCTCTACTCATGCTTCCAACTCCCAAGAAACCAAGTTATTCCAAAGTGTCCACTATAAACTCCTATGCATGGTGTGTTACACCATTCCAAGTATATTCTTGTTTTCAGCTATCTTCCAATTAAAAACTATTTTGTTATGTGAAAACTTAGTGACTAAAGCCCTCGCAAACTTGATAGCACACTTTATATTATTTGCCCCTAATAAACTTGAACCATTATGACATCTATGTTGTATATGCTTGCACTTATACATTGGAATTAGCAGAACCGTGCTGTCACGGGGAACGTTTTCAACATTGCACTTGTACTTTGTACTTAGTTAATATCATGCTCTTTTGTCTATGGATGTCACCGATGTGAAATAAAGAAGAAACTTTTAAGTCCATGGAGTAAGTATTCTGTGTTAGAGAAATGTCTGGGCCGCTAGCCTAAGCCATGCCTAATCATGGTGGAAACTTGCAGCATCACCATAGTGAGCTATCTATGAAGCATCCTCAATAAAAATCTATGCCTATAGTAAATAAAAAGATCGCTGAGATGCTCATTGTCTGTTTGCCTTGTCATTTTGGTTATGGTAAAGCTCCTGTACCATGTGCAAGGGGTACCCCGTTGGCGGTTCTCTATGATATGCAAATATTTACAATGACAAGAACTTAGCTGTGACTGAAGTTGAGTAGCATGAGGTGTGGCCCTCGTATTCAAGGGACTTGAGAATGCCAACTTATACTTTGTCAAGCATATACTCCATCTTTTTCACTTTAACCTTAACCACTTCAAGATGCTTATGATAGGGGCAATGAGGGCTGAAAGCTAACAAGGACCATAATTTTTGGAAGCTCTTTTTGAAACTTGAAATCCCTGCTTCCTTTACAAAAGGCCTTTCTTCCACCATTACTTGAGTCTCCACCTTCTATCTTTAGGCACCATTAAGAGATCATAGTTGTCATTATGTGTGCAGTGTTCCAAAGCTTACTGATTGATGCATATTGTGATATTACTTGTTCTTGTGCTATTTGTTTCTAGTCACCCTTGTGAACTTTGAAGGTGTCCAATGCATCTATATTGCTACTGTATGAGGGACACGCTGATTGCCACTATGCTATGTGATACGTCCAAAAGGTATCTACTTTCTCGAACACTTTTCTATTGTTTCTTCTCTAAACTTGTGTAATTTGGATACAACTAACACGGACTGACGCTTTTTTCAGCAGAATTACCTTGGTGTCTTGTTTTTGTGCAGAAAATGAACTATCAGGAAAAATCCTGGAAAATATGCCAAAAATTATATTTCACCAGAAGATCCACGGAGCCATAAGACGAGACGGAGAGGAGGCCTGGGAGACCACACACACCCCATGCGCAGGCCCACCACTAGCCACGCCTAGAGGGGGTGCAGCCACCCCAGGAACCCCCTCGGCCTCCCTCTACGCCTATAAGTTGCCTTTCGACCTAAAAACCGAGGGGGGCGATAATTTTCCAAAAAGAGTTCCGCTCCTCCGCCGCCACCAGAAACCAAGATTCGGATCCAAAAACTCCGTTCTGGCACCCTGCCGGGACAGGGAATTTTGAGAGGATCATCGCCATCGTCATCACCAACGCGTCTCCATCAACCACCGATGTTTCCCTCAGAGTGAGTAATCTCCCGCTGTAGGCTTGGGGATGGTAGGGATTGGATGAGTTCTATCATGTAATCGAATAAGATTGTTAGGGCATAGTGCCTAGTATCTCTATTAGTGCTATTTGACTTTGTTGCAACTTGTTGTGCTTAATGCTTGTCACTAGGGCCCGAGTTACATGATCTCAGATCTGAACTTATTATTGAATCATTATGATAGTATTGTTTGTGATCTTATCTGCAAGTTGTGTACACATATCATTGTCCGGATCCAAAGGCCCAAAGTGACAATAATTGGGACAACCGGAGGGGATGGCTGTGGTGTGAGGATCACATGTGTTCACGGAGTGTTAATGCTTTGCTCCGGTGCTCTATTAAAAGGAGCACCTTAATTGCCAGTAGTTCCCTAGAGGCCACGCCACGGGCCGGGTTGAGAAGATGTTGTGCAAGTTCTCATTGTGAGCACGTATGACTATATTTGGAGCACATGCCTAGGATTGTTTAGTAATTGGATGCTTGTTATTATCTATATGCAATGCCCTAGATCTTAAAGTTACATGTTTAGACTCGTCCATGCAACGCCCGTTCATCCATCCCTATGCCTACCGCACTCGAATCCTATTGTTATCGTTACTATTACTATTGCTCTTGTTTCACTGTTGTTGTTGCTTTGTTGTTGCTACTACCAAACTTTTTCTACTGATAAACTTCTGTGAGCAAGAACTATTTCAGTCGGACTGAATTGACAACTCAGTTGTTAAGGCTTGCAAGTATTCTTTGGCTCCCTTGTGTCGAATCAATAAATTGGGTAATACTACCCATGACCTGCTACGATCCCCTATACTTGTGGGTCATCAAGACTATTTTCTCGCCGCTGCCGGGACATAGCTTTATTTGTAAGTTCACTTGGATCTATTATTGTTCACTGCTACTCCTTTCATCATGGTGAAGTCTCGTGATGGAAAGTTCCCTATTTTACCATCCACTACAAGAAGAGGTACAGTCCTAAACACCTCTGCTGCTCTTGATTCACCGTCTGTTATAAGTAAGCTTGTTACACCACCACCACATACTCATGCTACCAACACTGCTACTACTGCTGAATTTGAAACTGCTTTTGATACTCATGATGTTACTTCTACTGTGCTTGATGCGAGTGGTTCATTAGGTCCTTTTCTAGATGCTACTACGGCTAGTCTAGGAAATACTGAAACTCCTAGTGAAGACACTGTTACACCTGTTAGCTCACCTGAGCCTAGTGAGAGTTATGATACTAATGATGGTTACATTGAGTTCACTGATGATTTTGTTGAAGAGTCTCCTTCCTAGACGTACTATTATGCCTAAGTTGTCCTCTGATCCTAAGTTTGCCACCTCTCCCATAGATATTAAAGATAAAGATTATGATTTCTCTCTTGATTTATCTTATTTAGATATTGTTGAGAAAGAACCTTTTTGTGGAACTAAAAGTGAGAATGTTGTGGCTCATATGAATGAGCTTTCTACTATGATTGCTTTATTATCTGATGATTTTAAGATGCGCAAGTACTTTGTTGCTAAGATCTTCCCTTTTTCACTAAATGGAGAAGCTAGGGCTTGGTTTAATAGATTACCTCCTGGTTCCATTGATAGCCCTGATTGCTTAATTGCTTCTTTCTTCCAGAAATATTTTCCTCCCAGTGCTAGACATGCTGCTTTGCAGAGACTTTTTGATTTTAAACAGGGAGAAGAAGAGAAATTGCCTGAGTCATGGACAAGGTTCTGTGCCTTTATTCATGCACATCCTGGATGTCCATTGCCTAAGAATGAGCTTCTTGATATTTATTATAATGGACTAATTGATGATTCTAGGACATATCTAGATAGCTTTGGTGATTGTGTTTTCAGGAAAAGAACTCCTACATATGCTGAAGAATTAATGGCTAAAATAATCAAGAATTATGATGATTGGACCTCAACTGAGATGAATACACCTGAGCCTATTACTCCTGAACCAGTTATGCCCAAACCAGTTCCAACAACACAAACAAAGAAGAGGGGTGTTATTGCATTAAATGATGAAGTGATGAAGGAAGCTAAGAAATGTCTAAAGGAGAAAGGTATTAGAGCTGAAGATGTGAAGAATCTACCTCCTATAGAAGAATTATGTAATCCAATTCCCCACTCATCTACTATTGAGGTACACTCTCTCCAACACTTTGATGAAGGTGATATTCCTTATGGTAAGCCTCCTGATCAATGTTTAGAGGAACTTGACATTTTTAATGTTAAACAAGGTCATTTTAATAAACAAGTCCAGAATCATTTGTTAGAAAACTCTAGAGCTATCCATGAGTTGAAAGATATTGTGAAAAGAACTTCTAATGACATTAAAATGCTTTGTAAACACTTTCAAATGGTTCAAACTCAACTTGATAAACTTGCTAAGGTGCAAAAGGTTATTCTAGTTAATGCTTTAGGAGAGAAACATGCTTATGGAATTAGAACTAGGAGTGGTATAGCTACTCAAGATCCTTTATATCCTGAAGGACACCCTAAAACAATTGAGCAGGATTCTCAACAAGGTGAGGGTAGTGGTAGTCCTCGTAAGAGAAAGAAAAAGAAACATAGAATAGTTGAGAACCACTTGAACCTGCTGTAGATCCTAATAGTATATCTGTCTCTGATGCTGAAACTGAGAGTGGTAATGATAAAAATGATGCTCCAGATAAGGAGGAAGGTGAGGAATAACCTGAGAAGCACACTAAGAACACTAGGTACACAAAGGAAGATTTTATTGCTAATAAACACGGTAAAGAGGGAGAACCTTGGGTGCAGAAACCTATGCCTTTTCTAGGTAAGAAACACAAGTCAAAGGAGGAAGAACACTATAACAAGTTTTGTGAGTGGATGAAGCCTTTATTCTTGCAAATTCCTTTGACTTATGCTATTAAGTCGCCTCCTTATTCAAAGTATATGAAGGACATTTTCTCTAATAAAAGGAAGATTCCTAATGAGGAGATTTCTACTCTACTTGCTAATTATTCCTTCAATGGTAAGGTTCCAAAGAAACTTGGTGATCCAGGTATACCAACTATTCCTTGCTCCATTAAGAATAATTATGTTAGAACTGTTTTATGTGACTTGGGAGCTGGAGTTAGTGTTATGCCTTTTTCTCTCTACAAGAGGCTCGAGCTAGAAAAGTTGATACCAATTGATATATATTTGCAAATGGCTGATAAGTCAACTACTATTCCTGTTGGTATATGTGAGGATGTTCCTGTTCAAGATGCTCATAATTGCATGGTTTTAACTGATTTTGTTGTGCTTGAAATGCCTGAAGATGATAATATGTCTATTATTCTTGGAAGACCTTTTCTTAATACTACAGGTGCTATCATAAATTGTAATCAAGGAAAAGTAACATTCAATATTAATGACAAAGAGCACACTGTCTATTTCCCCAAGAAAATTGTTAAGAGCTATTGCCTGAATTCCATTGAAAATATTGAGAGCATCAAGGTTGGAAAATATATTGTCCCATTCCACAAGAAAATTTTGAAACTATTATAATTGGGACCATTGCTATAAAGTATGAGGTAACATAATCACCATGTGGAATGCAAAGTTTTGTTTCATATAAGATTGTTTTGGTAACAAGACTTGATCAACCTTTTTAACAAAAGGATTTTCATGAACAAAATAATGCTTTCACTGTGGTTATACTTGCTTTCTTTTATTTTTCTCCTTCCTAGTCTTTGCTTTAGCTTTAGTTTTGCTAGTTGTTTGCTTGTTTGACTTTCTTAGAGCTCCTGTAGTTTGGCTTTTGGTTTGCTTTTGCTTCTTCTGGAAAAAAACTATTTCTATGAGAAAATCAATTTTCATACCATGAAAATTGGCAAAAAATAAAGTTTCCCCAAAAATCCCAGAAATTTCAAAATATTTTTTCCTCGAAAAAAGGGGCAGAGAGGAACCTGAAGTGACCCAGGGCGCCACCCCACGCTACCACACCCCTAGTAGGCGCGACCTACCAGGTGGCGGCGCCTAGGGGTCTGGCCCACCTAGGCCCCTCCAGGCTGCCTCCTCAAAGCCACCTTCTTTCTCTCTCCCGAAAAACACCGGAAAACTTGCTCAAGCTCGAGTTATTGCTGTTCTTGCTTGCGATTTTCGATCTCCTTGTTCAGCCCATCTCAAGTGCTGATTTTTGGAGAGATTGTTCCTTGGTATGAGCCTCCTCCACTTGTCCAATTAGATTTGTGTTTGGTAGATTGTATCTTGAGTATTTTGCTGCTATAGGTGACAGGTTATTTGAGCTTGCATGCTTTTTCTATGCTTAGAAACTTTATTTTGATTCATGTGTAGTCCTCTAGCAAGTTCCTATAGTAGTTGCTCATGATTTATCAACTTAGAAATCACTTGGTTTGATGGTTGTTTAAAATTTCAGAAAAGGGAAGTCATGGACCACCACACATTTGGTGACATATTTGAGAGTGATGCACCTAGAAGGGCAAGGCTTCCAAGGTTATCTACCAGTACTAGACCCTCATACAATGAGGATCTCATCACTTCGTGATTTGGTGACGAGGGAGATGAAGGGGATGCGCACCCCTCCACCTTTCCTTGCCAAACTTTCTTGCGAGCTGCTGGTATTCTTAATGATTTCATGACCTTGGTACAGAGGGCTGGACTAACAAGTTACATGCAGGATGAGAGCGCACAATATGCTTTGCTTACTAAAACATTTGTGGAGAGTTTCTCCTTTACTAATAGTGTGTTCAAGCCTTCTGTGTCTTTCAAAATTTATGGCAGGGCTCATTCTATGACTTTAAAGCAATTTTGCAAGGCCCTTGGACTTGGTACAAATGGGTCATCAAAGAAGATTCAAGCTCTACCCGCTGATTTGTTAGTGCTTTACCGAGGAGTAACCAATGATGATGACCGTAGAGCTCAGCGAGGGAAGATAAAGAACATTCAGCTTCTAGCCATCAGGTATTTTGCCTACTATCGTGCCACCAGTGTTCTTGGTAAGGAGAACACTAGTAATATTTCCAACTATCAATTGGCCTTCTTAGCTGCTGCGCTGAACAATGAGGATAAGTATAATCTTTGTTCTCTCATTGCTCGTCATTTAGCTGCTAAGGGACCCATTTATGGGGGAGTTATTGATACTCGTATTGCTGCTGCCTTGGACGTTGTTGTTGATCCACATGATACAGTTTTGGCCCCTCGGAGGCTTGATCTTGCTGCCATGAAGGCGCACCACTTTGTTACCACTGGCTCTACCCTTGAGAACTTGGTTTATAGAATGATGTTTACTGACGGGGAAGAGAGAGAGATCCCTCTACCCCAAACTACTCTGCTCAGTATTTCTAAGGGACCTTTGTCACGCTCGAAGGTGGATATGGATGTCAAGCTGCGCTCTCTCAACTTCCACGAGCATTATCAGGAGGAAGCACCATCATACGACCCCTCTGTGTATTACACGGGAGAGGCCTCGAGCTCATACCAGGACGAGGGAGCTTCCTTGACATACTACGGTGGTTCATCCTCTTGGACACCATGGGATTGAGCCCCACTTAGGCCAAAAGCCTAAGCTTGGGGGGAGGTATACCGACGTCGCACTCATCTTTATATCATGTTCGGTCGGTTCTTTGTATATCCATTGTTTTTGCTTTCTTTTTGGTTCTTGTTGCTTCTTTCTCAAAAACACAAAAATACCAAAAATATTTTCGTTGTTTCTCTTGGTTTGTTTCTTTGTTTATTTGCTTTGGTTTGCCTTAAAAGAAAAATCCAAAAAGATTTTGATTTGTTTGCTTCTTGTTTGGTTTGCTTTTGCTTTGTTTGGTTTCTTTAAAAAATTGAAAACACCAAAAATATTTGTTGTTCTTCTTTTGTTTTGTGAGTTCTTTGCAGGGTTCAGCCGTCCTTAGTGGATTTCAGTTTCATGTTAATTATTCAAGTCATACAAGTGAAGGGCAATAATGAAGATTAAGACAACTCGAGGAGTGGTAAGAGGCTGGTTACGAACTCTATTTGTTTCATTTTTGTACATATACTCATCATTGTGAGCATGCTCAGCCTGTTTGTGTAAGGTGTATGCCATTATGGATGCTTAGTAGTTCTTGCTTGTCTATGATTAGCTGCAGCTTGCTAATAGTTTCTAACATGTCATATGAATGTTTGCTTGCATTGTTTTATTCATACTTTGGTATGATATTGTGGTATCCTCCTCTGGCTATTCATGTGAATCGACTTGGCACATGCCCACGCATGCATATGACTAATCAATAGTCAGTAAGCCTCGATGATTTATCTTGCCTTAGAGTTCTTGTATCACTTGCATGCCATAATTAGTCCTATTTTGTTGCAAGCATGATTATGACAACTATTGATCTCTCGTTTGTTGCTCCCTCTCTATTGCTAGCCTTCACTTGCACTGAGCATGTGCTCTACCTGTGCTTCCAACTCCCCAAAACCATTATTGCCAGTTGTGTTTACTGTACCTACCTATTAGCATAATTTGCTACTTCAGTGCATATTCAATATGCCGTGTTTTCTTCCAAAATAAAATGTTTCTATGTTTTGAGAAAGTTAGTTAGTAAAGCTCTCACGAACTTGATGGCACACTTTATTCCTTGCACTTAATAATCCTGAACCATTGTGACTAGTCCATGAAAGTTATATGCTTGCAAATTATATGCTAGGAGTCAGCCGAACCATGCTGTCACGGGGAACCCTTTCAACACTTTTTGGATATCTCATCCAGTTGATTCCTTGCTCTTTTGTTTACGGATGTCGACGATGTGAAATAAAAGGGGAGGTTGTGAGTTCATGGAGTTTATACATTGTGTTAGAGAAACGCCTGGGCCGCTAGCCTAAGTCATGCTTAATCATGGTGGAAACTTGCAGCAATACCATAATGAGCGTCTGTGAAGCATCCTCAGTAAAAAGCTATGCACATGGTAAATAAAAAGATTGCTGAGATGCTCATTGTCTGCTTGCCTTGCCATTTTGGTTATGGGAAAGCTCCTGTACCATGTGCAAGGGGTACCCCGTTGGCGGTTCTCGATGATATGCATGTATTTACAATGACAATAACTTTCAGGTGACCAAAGTTGAGTAGCATGCGGAGCGGCCCTCATACTCAAGGGACTTGGGATTTCCAGTTTATGGTCTGTCAAGCATATGATTCAGAATGGACCTCACTTTTACCTTAACCACATAAAGATGCCTATGATAGGGGCAATAAGATCTCGAAGCTAATGAATACCTTCCTTTCAGCATTTGGAAGCCTTTCAAATCTTTACAAAACATTTTTACAACCTTGTTGAGTCACCACTTATTCCATGAGCACCTTCTTGAGAGCATAGTTGTCATTCTTGTGTTTACTTCAAAACTTGGTTAATTATGTCATGACTTTGATGCTTGTATCTTTGATATCTTTATCTCTAGTCTTCACTTGAACTTCAGAGGTGCCTTGGAATTTATATTGTGCTCTTCAAACAAAGGCAAGCGAGATACCACTCTATCATACCTTATTATGAGCATTGCAATGTTGCTTATGTTTATGTTTCATGCTACTTATTATTATTGAGTTGGTTTCTTTTCATATCTTGCAATGACTATTGAGTAGACTTAGTTGCATACTATTTATTATGAATTGTCTAAGCATCTACTCCTATGCTGAGAATATGTACATCATATGAAGCAAAGTGTTCGTGAAAGTTCTTTTATCACACTCAGTTTTCAACTGAATTGCTTGAGGACAAGCAATAAGCTAAGCTTGGGGGGAGTTGATACGTCCAAAACATATCTACTTTCTCGAACACTTTGCTATTGTTTATTCTCTAAACTTGTGTGATTTGGATACAACTAACACGGACCGACGCTATTTTCAGCAGAATTACCTTGGTGTCTTGTTTTTGTGCATAAAATGAACTATCAGGAAAAATCCCAGAAAATATGCCAAAAATTATATTTCACCAGAAGATCCACGGAGCCAGAAGACGAGACGGAGAGGAGGCTTGGGGGGACCACACCCACCCCAGGCGCGAGCCCACCACTGGCCGCCCCTGGAGGGGGTGCAGCCACCCCAGGCACCCCCTCGGCCTCCCTCTGTGCCTATAAGTTGGCTTTCGACCTAAAAACCAAGGGGGGTTCGATAGTTTTCCAGAAAGAGTTCTGCTCCGCCGCCGTCACTAGAAACCAAGATTCAGATCCAGAAACTCTGTTATGGCACCCTGCCGGGACGAGGAATTTGGAGAGGATCATCGCCATCGTCATCACCAACGCATCTCCATCAACCACCGATGTTTCCCTCATCCATGAGTGAGTAATCCCCTGTTGTAGGCTTGTGGATGGTAGGGATTGGATGAGTTCTATCATGTAATCGAATAAGATTGTTAGGGCATAGTGTCTAGTATCTCTATTAGTGCTATTTTACTTTGTTGCAACTTGTTGTGCTTAATGCTTGTCACTAGGGCCCGAGTGCCATGATCTCAGATCTGAACTTATTATTGAATCATTATGATAGTATTGTTTGTGATCTTATCTACAAGTTGTGTACACATATCATTGTTTGGATCCAAAGGCCCCAAAGTGACAATAATTGGGAAAACTGGAGGGGCTGGCTATGGTGTCAGGATCACATGTGTTCACGGAGTGTTAATGCTTTGCTCCGGTGCTCTATTAAAAGGATCACCTTAATTGCCAGTAGTTCCCAAGAGTCCCCGCTGCCACGGGCTGGCTGGATAGAAGATGTTGTGCAAGTTCTCATTGCGAGCACATATGACTATATTTGTAGTACATGCCTAGGATTGTTTAGTACTTGGATGCTTGTTATTATTTATCTGCAATGCCCTAGATCTTAAAGTTACATGTTTAGACTCGTCCATGTAATGCACATCCATCCATCCTATGCCTACCGCACTCGAGTCCTACTATTACCGTTACTGTTACTATTGCTCTTGTTTCACTGTTGTTGCTTTGTTGTTGCTACTACCAAACTGTTGCTACTGATAAACTTCTGTGAGCAAGAACTATTTCCAGGTGCAGCTGAATTGACAACTCATTTCTTAAGGCTTGCAAGTATTATTTGACTCCCCTTGTGTCGAATTAATAAATTGGGTAATACTACCTGCGAAGACTGTTGTGAAGCCCTATACTTGTGGGTCATCACTATGTTTTCTGTATGTGAAACAAACAAATGTTTTTCAATGCATGTTATTCATGATCTTTGTTTGTAGCCTTTCATGTTGCATGCATAGTTACTATGTCCTATTGTTAGAACTCCATCTTTCATGGACATGTTTAGAGTTCTTTGATCCCATCTTTAAATGCTTGCAAATAGTTGGATCTTTATTGTGAGGGCGCATGTCACCTCAAAAATTATTCTTTTTATCACTTACCTACTTGAGGAAGAGCAGGAGTTAAGCTTAGGGATGTTGATACGTCGGAAACGTATCTATAATTTTTGATGTTCCATGCTTGTTAGTATCTACTTTGCTTTGCTTTGTTTACACTTTGAGGTGCTTTTTACATGTTTTCTGGTACTAACCTATTAACAAGTTGCCACAGTGCCAAATGCCTGTTTTCTGATGTTTTTGGTTTCAGAAAAGTTAGTAAAGAAATATTCTCGGAATTGGACGAGACAAACGTCAAATTCAATTACTTTCCATGGGGAACAAGAAGTCCAGAGAGACGAGAGGCGTGCAGGTGGCCAACCCCTAGGTGCGGCCAGGTGGCAGCCTGGCTAGGGTTTGACCCTGGCCGCCTCCTCGGCCTCCCCCTTCGCCTATAAGAAGCCCCCGATGCAGAAACCCTAAGCACCCGATCAAATATCCACGAAACTGTAGCCGCCACCATCGTCCCTAGATCGGGATCTCAAGTTCTTCCCAAGACCGCCAGGGAGGGAGATCATCCCGGAGGCCTTCTCTCCGGTATGATGCGTGAGTAGTTCCACCTTGGACTATGGGTCCATGTAGTAGCTAGATGGTTGTATCTCCTCCTTTGTGCTTTCATGTATAGATTTTATGAGCCCCATTCATGATCAAGATCTAATCTATTTGTAATCATGCATGTTGTGTTTGCGGGGATCCGATGGATAATGAGATTATTATGTTGGTTTGATTAATGGTTTTGTCTTTATGATTCTATCATGTATGTGTTGTTTATGATCTTGCATGCTCTCCGTTGTTAGTAGCTATCTTGGCCGAGTAGTTGCTAGTGACTTCAAGAGGGAGTATTTATGCTCGATAGTGGGTTCATGCCTTTAGTTTCCAAGGGAAGTGACAATAATCTCTTCGGTTGTAGATGTGTTGTTGCTACTAGGGAGAAAACAACGGTCTCTAGTTCATGGAACATGTGGAATGTTTACCTTACACACTTTTCTTAAAGCATTTGTCTGTTGCTTGCAACTTAATACTAGAGGGGGTTCGGATGATAACCTGAAGGTGGAATTCTAGTCATAGATGCAGTTGGATGGCAGTCTATGTATATTGTTGTATTGCCCAATCGAATCTCATAGGATCTTTTTGACTAGTAATTACATTGGTATGCCTTGCTCAGTTCCTGTCAATTGCCCTGCTGTAATTTGTTTACCCTTCATGCCATGTTGTTTATCTAAGGAGAGCACCTCTAGTGAACTATGGACCCCGGTCCAGTCTTTACCATTGATACATCATCCACTGTTACCTGTTTACTTGTTGCAAACCATTATCTTCCACACCATACGTTTAATCCTTTGTTATAGCAAACCGGTGAGATTGACAACCTCACTGATTCGTTGGGGCAAAGTCTTGAGTTTGTGTTGTGCAGGTCTCCATGTTGCTAGCAACACCTGTGTGACGTTTTCTTCCTCCTACTGGTTTGATAACCTCGGTTTCTTACTGAGGTAAAAATTGATGTTGTGCTGCTTCACACCTTGCTCTTGGGGTTTCCCGACGAAGCGCTCCCACTTGGACTGGCGCTGCATCAGATGGCGCCGCTATGCGAGCTCGACATGGGCTCGTTAGAGGAGCCAACCTAGGAAGAATCTCTGGCGGCGGGGAGCGGTATCGAAGTCCAAGGCCCCGACGTAGCGGCGGTGGGCATGGAGGCGACGGAGCGAGAGAACCGCGGCAGAGGCCTAATGCGGAGACAAGGCACGACGAAAGGAGACCAGATTCTGGCGATGCGGTCGCGAGAAGGAAGAGGGTGAGAATGGGGAAAGTAAACGAGCCCTTCCCCCTCTCCCCCCATTTATAACCGCACACAACGAGCGTTAGTGGGATCACGGGTGCACTGCGTTTACCACAAAAACGCGTGTATCGTGTGTTGGCGATCGACGATTGGAACCACAGGAAGAGCCACACGACGTAGGAGGAGATCCGGCCGCAATGACCATTGTGGCAATCGAAGAGTCACTGCATCAATATGACCGCCGCAGTAATCACTGTAGCAATGTCAGTGAACACTGTAGCGGTACAAAAAATGAGAGAAAAGGTAATGATTGAGACACGTAGGATGAAGCTTACAAGAGAAGTTAAGGTGATGCCTCAGATAAGAATAAATAACTCGGAAAATGAATCATATCCCGGAATAAAAGAACGAGTCAAGGAAAGATCGGTCGAGAGAATCACCGACTAAATAATTAGTCGGAGACATAAGCATAGAAACCGAATATCTAGAAACTGCTATGATCTAGCCGAATGACGTCGACTAGACCGCACCAGCTTCGGGGACTAATGTTGGAGGGATGACCCCATGTAGGGTCAAGATAAGTAAAAAGAGGGAAGAGCCTTCATGGTCTGGGCCGGGTCAAGGTATGATCCGGCCGAATCATGTAGGAGTCAGCTGAATGAGGTCCGATGTATTTCGAGTCAGGTAGCTAAAACCTGACTCAGCCGACATACGAGTTTATGTCGGCCTACTGCTATTATGCATCTTAAGTGCAGGTTAAGGTCAAGTCGAGTCATGCGAGGCAAGGCCGAGTCATGGGAAGTTTGCTCAAAAAGGAGAAGGCGAACCCCAAAGTCAACACTGGTCACTGTCTCTCCTCAGGAGTCTGCACAGTGCCAAGCGCTACAGACAAGAGGCTGGGCGGCATAGGAGAAGAAGAAGGTCACGGAGGTGACAATCCTTAGTCCCGAGGATCACATGTGGTGGACTTTGTGTCTTTGCCATTGATAGAAGGGGGACACGAAAAGAAGCCCGCCGAGTTACCATTTTGACACAAGCATATTTCACGAATATGCTTATCCACATCAGCCCTAAAGGGAACCAAGCCATTCCTTTATAAGGAGGGGCCAGGCGTACTGAGGAGGGGATCGATTCATTTTTTTTACTTAGCACTAGTAGTAGCTTCTTCTTCTTTTCGCTCAAACAGCTCGAGAAGCAGGTGTAGCTCCATTGGTGTTAAATAAAGATTGAGTTCTAGAGTTCCGAGTGTAGAAATCACTACACCTTCTCTCCCTGGATCCCACTAGCATTCACTGGCCCCCAACTTAACCTACCCATGGCATCTGCCGTGCCACCATCACGACAATATTGCCTTTCTTACTAAATGGCTCTGGAAGCTGTTTAATGAAAAAGGGCAATGACAATGTCTGCTAAAAAAATAAGTACCTTAGCAGAGTAACTCTCGGTCATGTTGTTGCCAAAGAGGGTACTCACATATTTTGGCAAGTTTTGTTGGACACAAAACCTCTATTTCTTTCATGTTGCCAATTTATTAGTGGCAACAGAAAATAAACGATGTTCTAGGAGGATTGCTGGATGCATAATACATGTCTACACAAAACTTTCCTTCGACTTCATAATATTTATTTGGACTAAAACATTACACTATATAAAGTTTTGAATCAACAGATAAATAGCCTAAGGTTCAGGAGACACTTGGTTGGGAATAAGTGGACACAATGGAATGCTTTGTGTCAGGCGTGCAACTATTTTGTTGTCGTATGAGGATGACGAACTAAGGTGGCTTCTCTCTTCAACAAGAGAATTTAGTGTTAGATCCTTTTACCAAGCTAGAGTAGTAATAGTGTCCCTTACAATTTATTGTGGAAAACCAAAATATCTCTTAGAATCAAAACTTCTTTTGGTTCGTCTTGTAAAAAACGTATTCTAGCAAAATATGTTTTGTTTCATAGGGGAGGAAGTTGTGACAAGCATGCATGTTCCATGGTAAAAACGAAACAATTGATCACATTTTCTTGTCCTATAGCACGATTATTTGTGGAATATTGTTAGTGCCACTATTAGGTTTAATTGTCAATTTGACAATGTGGATCACTGCTTTAATATGTGGTTGAGAGGTTCTGGGAAAGGAACAGAGGGTTCATGAACGGTTGGAGTGGTAGCTATGCCATGGAGTATTTGGAAATCAAAGAAAGATGCTTTGTTTCCAAAACAAATGGCCACCTAAACCACTAGAGGTACCACTAGAGGTATTGTACATAGTTTGTTTTTGGGTTGATTGGTGAAGTAAACTGGAGGTGAACGGGCACGCAAAGGTCGAGCTGCAACAATGCGCAAGAGCTCTGGGTCAGGCCGCGACTGAGGTGTATAGGGCGAGAAGAAGCTAGGTCTCCTGGACGCTAAGAATGGTGGAAAGTTGTAGTCCCTCTAGCTGAAAATAGGGATACCATACCCTCAGCTGTAGAGTTAGCTATTTAGACGTCTATGTTCTTAGGTTTCGTTGGGTTTGTCACATCATAGAAAACCGTAAATAATTGTTTCTGTGTGTCAGGATGTTTCACTCGGTGGTGGTGCGTTTTTGGCGGCAAACCATGTAAATTCTTGTTTCTAGTAATGAAAATCATGGAGAAATCCCTTTCATCTGAAAAAATGGGATTTGGGAGACGAAAGAGTAGATGAACTATATAAAAGGGAACAACAGAAGCAGCACGCCAAAGGTCAACAACACGATACTTTTTGGGACTGTCTATTTGATAGTCCACTATTTTCTAACTCATCATTCAAATTTTGCACCATAAGTAGAACGGCGACGTGGAACTTTTAACCATGCAAACTCGTTGTACTTACGCCCGGTCCGCACTATAAGTGAAAAAAGACACTCACTAATAAAAAATGATTCACTACGTGATTTCAAAACATGGATTACACTCGATCTACATGATTTCAATACTTAAATTATAGTGTTGACGACCCTTGTTTACATGTTCCAAAACTTGTAAAAACAATAGTAATGGATGGTAACTTTTTCTGGATAAAATACTTGCATGTAAAAAACACACAAGGAAAATCCCAGTCTACATGATTATCACCTTTCCTCGACCTATTATAAGGAACAAAAATGATTACCGACATTCACTCCAAAGTACCACAAGTGTGTGAACATGTAAGTTCATATTTTTCATATGTCAAAACTTACACACCGGAGACATCAAATTTACGTGTTATATATTGTAACTCTATTGCTTTTGAAATGTAAAAATAGTAACATGTCAATAAATAATGGTAGAATACATCGACCATCTACACAGACCTATCAATAATTTTTCAATTATTGGCTTGTCAATTCACATAGTAAGTCAAAATAACATCAAGCCAAGTCTACTCAATGAGCTAGCTAGATAGGTCAAAACAAACATACAAATTTGCAATGATAAAACTAGCAACAAAGAAAATTTATGAAAAAAAGAGAAACAAAATATCAACTGGTATAACATTCTAAAAAAAGTGAAATGCGAGCAAAACCACCATCCACACAAGAGTGCATTACACAAAATAAGAATCAAAATACGAGCCAAGACAAAATACATAAATCCCTAGGAAAATCTATAACCAAAATAAAGAGAATAATAAGATACCAAAAGATCCATTGGAAAGTACGTTACCCAAAATACAAAAATGCATTAAAAAACTAGCAACCATATGTATAGAGAGTTATGCATCTTAAGTCCAGGCTGGTCAAGATCCACCATTCTTCAACCGGTAGCTAACAATACCATGTGTGGATATTGGAAAAGAAATATGATTTTACTTTTGAAACGGGAAAATAAATATTCTCATTGTCTTGACTAGAGAGCAACAATAGCACCAAGGAGGATATCAAGAATCGGTCAAGCTAAAAATTCAACCGATGGCAAAAAGATAAACAATAAACTGCCTGTAGCAAATCTGTAGTTTTCTATTGAGAATTATATATATTCTTAACAAAGAGAAAATTTGAAAAAAAAAGAAAACTAATAAAATTAACGTTGTTCCCTGTTAGTCCTGAAGCAGATTAAGCCTAATGCTGACCCATTTTACAGCCTGGGTATGGTAGAAGCACGGGCATTTCCTACTTGGATTCGGGGCGTTAAACAGGTAGCAGTCGCCTGCGCACTGGTCCTTTGAGGCCCGGCCCAGGTATGGCTCTTTCTTTTTCTGTCCTTTTATCTTTTTTTTTTCTCAAGAAATTGCAAAGGATTCTTTGCGTTTTATTTCATTGGAAAGTAGATAGGATTTGTTACAGCCTACTAGGGGGTACATAACAAGCAATACAAATCCGGATTTCTATCTTGCAAAAGCTTGTTCGAAATGTAAGTTTTAATGGGGATCACATAAGGAATTGTTGCAATGATTATGCAAATATACCACTCTCTTCGATTTATATTAATTGATTTTGATTTGTCAAAATTTGGATGAACCTATATACTAAAGAATGTCTAGATTCGTTCAAATCTAAACAAATTTGAGTCCATTAATATGGGCAGGAGGAAGTAGAAAAACTGTTTTATATGGACCAAGTTTTCTATTGCAAGGACCATACGGCCTAGACCATCAGTTTTTTCTCGGTCCTGTCCGGATGGCGACTAGAGCTGGCAAGAAGAAAAGTCCACGTTCGAAGCCAACACAAGAGAAATATACTAAACGTTGCTACGTTTTGTGGGACTTTGAATGCTGTTTAGTCGTTATGGTGATAGTCATAAGACACATTCATTTTAGCAAGAATTTGCAAGATCTCTGAGAACTTGAACTATGGTGTTCAGAAGTCAGAAAGGTGTGTTAGTGGTACGGTGCCTGAGAGTGTTTCTACTAGTTATCATTAAGGCCTCGTTCGGTTGATCCACAGAAGACCTGGATTAATCTGGATTGCGGTCCAATCCAGTCCAATCCAGCCCGACGAGATAATTTTTCCAGTCCACCAAGAATTGGTCTTCGTTTAACCTCAGATGGGATTACAACCCAGTCCATTCCATACAACCCCTTCTCAATTGGTCTGGATTTTTCTTTATCCCCACACAACCCGTGGAAAATTTTCCAGGACACGAGAGACAGACAGAGTGAAGGGCGTCGCCGCGAAGATCGGAAATATGGATTAACCGAACGGGACCGAAAATACATACATGGATTAGAGGAATGAATTAAATGGGTTGTTTGGAGATTGGGTGGAGGGATTGGATCAATCCAATCCATGCCCGGATCTGTTCCAAGTCTGAATTAGATCCAGAGAAAAACGAACGGGGCCTAAGAGAAAAGGAACCCCACGGTGTGTTCCTTGTGGACCCACTTGTAAGTGAGGCCGTATGTTTATTCCGCAACGTGGCCGAGACGAACCAGACAAGAAGCACGCGCGGGCGCGAGGACGCGCTCGGAGTACCAGCGAGTTCGGGGTCTTGGGTCTCCCACTGCTGACGTATCGCTGGTTTATCTTTTATCGGCGGCAAAACCGACCGGAGATATTAAAAGGTCGGCTGCGGGCGCGTGGGCGTGGGGAGGCCAGCTCGAACGGACGACCCGCCCGGTGGAGAGGACTCGCACGCCAATGGCAGGTTCGTCGTTCCCCTTCCTCTCAAACCCTAGATCCCTCGGACCCCCTCTGTATCTCGATTAATTCCGTCCGGATTCGATTCTATCCCTCGCGTTGACTGACCCGATTTGGCTCCGCGCGCTCGATTACGCGTTAGATTTTTGGCCCACGGGGCAGGGGATGATTAGGATTTACTTTCCCCTGGAGGCGAGATTTGAGTTGCAGGAAGGCGCTTGCCCGTGAGCTAGGAGGTTGCGAGACCAGGAATTTGTATTCGGGTTGCCCAAGCTATCGTTCACACCCTCCGTCGATGGAGAAACTGGTGTCCGAAATATCTCGATTCTGTTGGGAACATGTGATGGGGTTGCTGGCAATGGAAAGATGTAGTTGCGGTACTTTTCGTTCGGTTCGCAGGTTTAAGGTGTCCCTGGTGATGCTTGATGTGCTGGTACTGGCTAATTCGGCATGGGTGCTCGATTCGCTCATGGCTCCGAACTTGATTCAGTCATTCCGTGGTTGATTAGCTTGAATCAAGAGGATTTTGTTCGCTCAAGGAACTCGTTGACCGGGATTTTGCAGGCATTGTGGCTATGGGTCTTTTGTGATTTGTTACGGTCCTCGACGGAGACTTTAGACTTGCTATAGTTTGTAGTTTAGCTATTGAACCCATCCATTTTGTTCCAAATGATTTGTAGTGGTCTTATATAATCTTAACTTCTGAATGAGATTATTAACTGTTGATACTTGTCTAATTATGCATTTCAGTTTGGAGCCCTTTGCTCTTGTCTTTCTGCACCGGAGTTGTAACTTTGTTAGCGGTTGTTCATTCTTTAGTTTACTGATGGTAGCTTCCCAGCTCCATTGCTGAAGCTTACTTTTGGTGATGCTCCTATGGCATATCATGAAGCCTCTTATTTCATTGAGATTGGGCCTCACATATTCTATTTATCGTTTTTTTGAGACCAATGTTTAATCTTCACTCGGCAATGCAATTTCTAGGTGCACCACCGAAACCGTGGGAGCGTGCTGGGGCTGAGGGAGCATCTGGTCCGGCACCTTTCAAGCCACCATCTGGTGGCAGCACTAGCGATGTCGTCGAAGCTTCTGGCACAGCTAAACCTGGAGAAACCATTGCTGCTACAAACGTTTCTGCGAATATGAATAACACCGTCTCGAGGCCTATGCCCCAACGGCCTTGGCAGCAGCAGACAGGCTATGGAAATTCTTATGGAGGTAATAAGCTGTCTTGGAGTGTCTACTTTGTGTGGATGACTTAGCAAACTAATGGTGGTCCTGATAATGTAACATTTCCTCTTATATAGGAACAGGATATGGATCCAATATGTATAGTTCTGTTGGTGGATATGGCAATACTTACGGTAGTGGCGGGCTCTATGGGAATAGTAGCATGTACTCAAGCTACGGAGGAGGAAGTAGCCTCTATGGAGGTTCTGGGATGTATGGTGGAGGCATGTATAACAGTGGGATGGGAGGCTCTTACGGTGGTTATGGCATGGGTGGCATGGGTGGTATGGGCGGCATGGGTGGTATGGGCGGTATGGGTGGTATGGGCGCGATGGGGCCTTATGGTAATCCCGATCCAAATTCATTTGGACCTCCTGCAGCACCACCAGGTTTCTGGGTGTCCTTCCTACGAGTGGTATAATACCTATCCTACTTACTTTCCCATTGATCATGATTATGTTTTGTTTCAATTGTTCCAGCCGTCCAGTCCACATTGAAGCGTGAAAACTATTGAAATATTTGATCATGTAAAATATGATTATAATTCATTTGCTGCCTTATGCAAAGCAATTTTAATTTAAGTTTGTTGTGAATCTAGATTACCCACTTCATTTCACTCTGAAGCTCAGACTGTTACGAAAATCTAGAGTGGTTTACCCACATTGATATCTGTAGTTATGTGGGTGTTAATGTACATTTTGCTGTATTTTGGGGCTGTTTGGTTGGGCTTATTTCTGGCTTTTAGATTTTGGCTTATAAGCCAAAAAAGCACCTACATAGGTGCTTGTGCTTTTGGCTTTGGCTTTTGGCCTTTGATTGGATATTGTTACATGATGATATAAGCCAAAAAAAATAAGTCCAAAGAATAAGCCTTTGATTGGCTTTTGGCTTTGGCTTTTGGCCTTTGATTGGATATTGTTACATGTCAAAAAAAAAATATAAGCCAAAAGCCAGAATCAACAGCACCTATTTGTGTGTTACAAGCCAAAAGACAAAAATAAGTCCAACCAAACAAACCCTTTATCATGTTGATGCTGCTGTGTTCATATTCGGCACTGGCCAGAACATTTTTCGTTAGAATATAGATCTTATCATCTATATGCAGTAACACTGTTGAACTTAACAAATACCCCCTCCGTCCGCGAGTAAGTGTACATCTAGAAAATAGTAGACAAATCAGTTTTCTCTCTTTTATGAGTCTCCATTATATTAACTGAAGGAGAAGAATGAGGATTGGTGGATGAGGTGGAGGAGAGAAATGGAGATTAGAGGGTGCAGTGGGGGAGTGATTACGAGGAGCTAATTGCATTTCGTAACTGCATTGGTAGTCTAGACGCACACTTATTTTGGGACAAATTTTGTAACTAGAAGTACATTTATTTGAGGAGGGGGTATAGCATGTTCAAAGTTACATTACACGTCATTCACAACACATAAAGTTATAATCATTTCTCACACACTTTGACAGTTTAACATGTGCTGTGTTTTTAGGATAATTCTTCATAACTATATCCTGAATTGGTGCAGATGCATGGTGCCGTCAGTTTCTTTGGGCGAGTTGCATTCCTTGTTGAACAGAATACACAAGCCTTCTATATGTTCATTACAGCCATGTTGCAGGTACAGTTACTGTATGTCTTCATTTTAATTTTTTGCTTGTATCGGGTTCAAATAAGGTGCTCATATCTGCAAATTGCTGGTGTCATGATCGCCACAGCTCTTTGATCGGTCTGGCATGCTTTACGGCGAGCTTGCAAGATTTGTCTTGCGATTGCTAGGAGTGCGAACAAAGTCAAAGAAGGGCCGTGTTCAGGGCCCTCCTGACGGCCCAGGATTTGAGGGACCTGGCCAGCAGCAGTTTTTGGAGGCACCAAAGGGAAACAACTCATGGGAGAATGTTTGGGGAAACTAAGACGCCTCGCCTTCACGTGCTGTTAAATTTAAATAGAAACATACGGTTTGTGAAGGGAAGTTGCTGGGAGCTTTCATGACAGCAGTGTGTCAGAAAGCCAAGGGGAATACCTGTTGAAGACGAATTATCTGTTGTAGTTAGCGAAAAATACAAGGGCTACTGTAGTGCTCTTTCTGTTTTCTCATGGCTTAGTCTGCTGTGTGTGTGCCTGATGAAGCCTGGTTTGGTAAAGGATGCAGAGGTATCCAAGGCATCTCTGTTGTATTGTATCTCTCTGGGGTAAATAATAATACCTGTATGTTGGAAAGAATGGAGCAAAATGTATTGTGTTTGTTAAACGAAACTGGCCTTTAATGTTACTGATGATATTGCCTATGGATTGTCACAGCATCATCAACTTGGTTTCTCCAGCCAATTGAAGTTCAAATATTATGCGCTGTTTCGTGCAAAGGATTGCTATCTTTCAAGCTTCTCAAAAGGCCCTTGAAGTAACTTTCTCTGTTGTGGTAGCCTAGACAACATCGACATGAGACGCATCTGCCCTGGCTAAATTCCAATGACACCTCACGAAACATCATATCTCTTGTCACTGGACTAGTAAAGTACTCCCTCCGTCCTAAAATAGATGTCTTAAATTTGTTAAAATTTAGATAAATCTAGACATTATTTAGTATATAGATTCATTCAAAATTTAAAAAACTAAGACATCTCTTCCTGGACGGAGGGAGTACAAATTTCCACGTCGGAAGCACGCGAGCTGATCTTCTGATCAATCGATCCTGAAACGCAAACTGCCACGGTGGTCTCGCCTCCAACCATTAAGAAAAAACACAGAGCACACAAGAAAACAAAATACTGAAACCGATTTTCCACGACGGGATAAAATCTGGCGATTTTCTAGGGAAGGGAGAGGCGGCGTCGCAAGTGGATGAGGAAGCAGTGTAGGAGAGCCACCCTCTCTTCCAACCTCCAATTGCTCATCTCATCCACTGCTCCATCTCCCCCCTCTCCCCTCTCTCTCTCTTCCTCTCTGGAGATTTGCGCAATTATTCCCCATTGTTTGTCTGCACATACAGAAACCTTGAGGACTGGCCGCCTCATCTGTTATATTGCACTCATCCCTACCACAGCCTCGACTTCTTGCTCCTGCACTCACCTCCTTCCCCTCACCCTTCAGAGGTAGAGAGTAATTTATCTTTTTACTATTGCTAGGATTCTCTGATTCACTGCATGGTCTAGTTCTTGCACACTCTTCTGTCGTTTGCATCTCTTCTGTTTTGATTGTGTTGTGTATTCTTCTTCAGAGATTGTTTCTCCCTTTTGCACGTAAATATATTTGTACCTTCGGCAATTAACTGGGTTTGTTGTGGAGGGGTGCAATAGGTGGTGAGGATCAAGATAGCACACAAAGATGGAGATCACCAATGTCACGGAGTACCAGGCCATCGCCAAGCAGAGGCTTCCCAAGATGATCTACGACTACTACGCATCCGGCGCCGAGGATGAGTGGACGCTCCAGGAGAACAGGGAGGCCTTCGCCAGGATCTTGTAAGCTTTCCTATTCTTGGTTCATTCTGATCGGCTTTGTTTTCTACAGTATGTATGGCATCTGTTTGTGGAAATGAGTAGGAGCAGCAGTGCAAGACTGCTAGTAATTCGTATGTTGCCCTGATTGCATACACCTTGTTTTTGTAGATGTTAACTACCTTGTTTCAGGTGATTCCCTAAGGTTATTGTGTAAACATGACTCCTGTTGTTTGTACTGAAAACCCCTAAATTATTAATTATTGTATGAGCTGAATTTAGGGGTTTCGGAATCTGTCCTATCTTAGATAGCACCGGAACTAAGTAATAATTGAAAAAGACGATTCTGACGTTTTCAGTAGCGTATATGTTGCTTGAAGCTAATCAGCTTATCATGTGGTGTGCAGAGTTTCTGATCATCCATTTGCATATGTTTTGGGCAGGTTCCGCCCACGCATACTGATCGATGTATCCAAAATCGATATGACAACAACTGTTCTGGGATTCAAGCTCTCAATGCCCATCATGATTGCCCCCTCTGCCATGCAGAAGATGGCCCACCCAGATGGTATTGTCTTTGTGAAATATAATTTGCTTGTGCTTAACTCAGCTATATGTTCCACACCGAAGTATAATGCTGTCAGGATTTAGAAATGGTTTTCTGCTCTGTCTGCTCAACATTGTTGACCTAAAATTGGCATCTCTATCCTACTTTCAGGAGAGTATGCTACTGCCCGTGCAGCATCAGCAGCAGGCACTATAATGGTATGTTGGTTCAATAATTCCTTACAGCAGAATCTGTACTGATATACTAGTGAACAATGGCGATGCTATGGAGTAGAATATGACACTAAAGATACTGTATTTCTTTCAGACATTGTCGTCCTGGGCTACTTCAAGCGTCGAGGAGGTTGCCTCAACTGGACCAGGGATCCGTTTCTTCCAACTCTATGTAAATACGTCGAACATCCACCACTAATAGAAATTCTTCTTTCATTTTGGTTATTCGGCCTTGTTAATGATCATAGTTCATCTGAACTTATATAGGTCTACAAAAACAGGAAGGTGGTTGAGCAGCTTGTAAGGAGAGCTGAACAGGCTGGATTCAAGGCGATAGCTCTCACCGTGGATACCCCGCGGCTTGGGCGCAGGGAAGCTGATATCAAGAACAGGTAACCTCGTCCTCTCCATGTGATTAAATACACCGGTTACCTCCAGATAATCACTGCAATAGGGTCCAATAATATGTTAATGCACAATGTGCTGAAAATAACAGTGGTACACTGAAAAGTAAGAAAAATAGAACCTGCTTGTCAGAACTTTTACAATGTGCTGATGCCTCTGCAGATTTGTTCTGCCACCAAATTTGACGCTCAAGAACTTTGAAGGTCTAGACCTGGGGAAAATGGACCAGGTGCATTCGTCTTCCAGAACACAATGCAAACTCTGCTGCATCTCTGTGTCAGTTTTCTCATTGAGTCTTTATGTTCCGAGCAGGCAAACGATTCAGGACTGGCTTCATATGTGGCCGGGCAAATCGACCGCACCCTGAGCTGGAAGGTAAACATGATCTCAAGAAAAGATCTCCCTTCAGCATCACCTGAATTTAGTCCTGCAATGAAACTCTATCTGTCTCTGCTATTCTGTTCTCGTTCTGCATGACCTGAATTTACTCCTGCATGAAACTCTATCTGTCTCTGCTATTCTGTTCTCATCCTGCATGAAATTCTTTCGGTCTTGTACAGGATGTGAAGTGGCTGCAGAGCATCACGACGCTGCCAATCCTGGTGAAGGGAGTGATCACCGGAGAGGACAGCAGGCTCGCCGTCGAGAACGGCGCGGCCGGCATCATCGTGTCCAACCATGGCGCCCGGCAGCTGGACTACGTCCCGGCGACCATCAGCGCCCTGGAGGAGGTCGTGCAGGCTGCTCGCGGGCAGATCCCCGTCTTCCTTGACGGCGGCGTCCGCCGCGGCACCGACGTCTTCAAGGCGCTCGCTCTGGCGCCGCCGGCGTCTTCGTAAGCACACGCTCCTAGCTAGTGAATTCTTGATCTGCAGGTGATAGACGATGGCTGATCTGATGTCGACGCGTGCAGATCGGAAGGCCCGTCGTGTTCTCGCTGGCGGCGGCTGGGGAGGCCGGGGTGAGCAACGTGCTGAAGATGCTCCGTGACGAGTTCGAGCTGACCATGGCGCTCAGTGGATGCAGCTCGCTCGCCGACATCACTCGCAACCACGTCGTCACCGCGGACGAGAAGTTGGGCGTCATGCCGTCGCGCTTGTAAGACCGAACCAAATCGTCAATCGCGCACGTACGTCCTCGTCGCCGGCGGCCGTACACCGAATCCAAGAAAGCGGAAGATATGACCAGTCTTGCGTACGTACGAGGAATCGATGCATGATATGATGCTGTAATTAATTTCGGACCGGAATATGCGTTTCAAACTTTCAAGTGATTATGATATCGATCACTCGATCAAGCATAATGAACATTACATGAACTCTGTCGGGTTTTAACTGGTAGCAGCCACCATTTCCCTTCAAACAAAACAGCACTCCATTTGAACACTGCCATCCCATACTACCTAATCAAAGAACGAACACAACCAGAAGCTAGATAGCCTAGGCCCTAGGAGTGCATAGCCGAGTTCCTCGTCGGCCGGGCGCCGGCGTACGGCGACCCCACGGCGGCGACCCTCGTCTTCCGCTTCTGCAAGAACTGCTGCAGCGACCTCTTCATCGACAGCCCCGCGGCGGCCGCGTGGCTGACCACCGTCCCCTCCGCCGCTCCAATTAGTCCCTGATGATGAGGATGGGGCGAAGATACCAGCGATGGAGCAGGACGTTGCGGCGCCGGTGCTCCCCTGCAGTGCGCCGCGGCATTGTTGTTGTTGCTGCTGCTGGTACTGTCCTCCAGCTGCAGGTGGCGATCGCTGTCTCTGCGCTGCTGCTGCTGCTGCTGGGTGAGAATCTGGTGGTTCGCCATGGTAATGATCGTCCTTGCCTAAGATTAATCAAACCAACAAATTTATTAGTCACGCCAAATCAATTAGCAACACGTGTAAGCATATAAGAGAGCGCGACAGGTGCAGATCAACTGTCAAGTATTACGTTCTTGTCAAAAAGAAAATAAAAAATTGTCAGGCACGTCCATATCATTTTGATTTTTTTGGTGTGATCACGTGTTAATTGTTTGGAGACTGGAGTACTGCTTCTAAAAGTTGACTTCATGTGGGGAAGTTGAACAGGCGCTTGTCATGTCGCGTTATTTGATATGGCTGCCTGGTCAACTGCGCATCTTACTACTACTACTCCACTAACTAATTTTACCGCGTCTTATTTTGCCTTGTCCCCTTGATTTGGCACAGCACGTGCGTAATTGTATATTAAGATTTTTTCAACGAAAACTAAGTCATATACTACGAGGAAAGTTTTTTTTTTATTATTTACAAGTTTCAACAAAACAAACATGATCTTTATGCCTAGCTCCTCTGTAAAAAAAATCAAAAAATTAGTTGAAATAATTCGACGTTTATAGCATCAGTTATCTCTTTGATCATGTTAGCACGAACTCAGAGGTTCAGTTCAGACTTCAGACTGTCTTGTTTATTTTTGAGGGACTTGAGACTGTCTTGTTAATTTGCTAACTCTACCTGAAGGTTGATCATAATCTTGGCGTCGTCACTTAAATTAACCGAAACTACTCGGTATTCGATCGACAGAACATGATTTTGTCTTGACTATCTCCAAGATTGAGCTAAACATGCATGATCACCGATAATGGACTAGTATCCTAACCACTTGAGGCTGAACTGCCTAAACATACATCCATACATGCAGGGATGGATCAAATTGCAATGTAGATAGGCGGTTAATTAGTTCCATTACCTGTTGCTCGGTGACGTCGACGGCGCACACCCTGCCGTTGTAGAATATGGTCATGCTCCTCCTCCTCGCCGCCGCCACCGCCGCCGCCGCCGCCTCCTCCTCCGCCGCCGCGCTACTCCCGCTGCTGCTGCTGCTCCCGGTCCGCAGCCGAAGGCTCAGCTCAAGCGCCACCTCGTCGTGCCGCTCCTCCGCCGCGCTGTTGCTTCCCGCCGCCATTGATTGATCGATGTATATCTCAAGGGAAGTAGCTGGGGTTAGGTGAAGGAATGGAATATGTGTGAGAAGATGAGATCGATCAGCCGGTGGGGTTTGGCCCCTCTCTATTTATACATGCCTCCCTCTTTCCCTCCCACGACCACGACTCCTGTATACGAAACGCTGTTTTTTCTTTGAGAAAATACGAAACGCTGTGCGCGCGCGCACGCCGCACCGCACCGCACGACGGCAACGGGGCCGGCGGTTCGGCTTGTTCGTTTCTTTCGGCCCGCAGGCGCACGTGAAGAATGCGTGGGAGCGGGGTGGACATGGACATGGAGAGGAAGAGAAAAGCGGGCGGCCGGAGGCGCCCGCTCCAAGTTTCCTCTTCTTCTTCTTACGGGAACTTTACTCCTGTTTCCATTTGTATCTTTCCCCCTCTCTGTTCCGAGTTGCATTGCTGGCTTAATTTGTGTGCGCTTGATTTGTCCAAACCGCAGACTGATCAAACAAGATCGATCGTGCATACACCTAATTGCGTGTCCTGATGATTCTTTTCCTCCTGTTGTCGGCACGTGCTCTTTTCCCATTGCGTTGAGGAGTTCAGTGGGGCCAAATGTCACATTTTCTCATATCCTTGATAAACTTAAACAGCCTTTTTTTTTCCTTCGAAAAGGGGGAATAGAACCCTGATTTCTACATCAACCGATGCGCATAGCCATTTTATTCCATAGTTGATAAACTTCAACCGCCCAACATTGCAGGTCAAGAGCAAATCCTAGTTGAAACCGACAGCTCTCGCATTGTCAGCTTAACGAAAAACATAGAGCAGGACCTATCCCCACTTGGCAGTTGGTTATAAATTGAAGGTATGGTTCCTCATCTAGTTGATGATGGTTTATCTATCCTTCGACACACGGCCTCCTTATGGAAAGCAAGATATCTCAACTTAATTCTATCCGTTTTAAGCAACTTTATGGTTTGAAAATTAATTTTTATAAGAGTGAATTGTTCTACTTCGGCGTGGCCCAAAACAAGGCCAATCTGTATGCTGAGTTATTTGACTGCAGACTAGGCCATTTTCCAATTAGGTATTTGAGGATCGCAAAGACTAGGGTGGGCTAGGTAAAGACCTTGAGGTCAAGAATACAACACTTCTTGGTAAATGGCCCTTCAAATTGTTTAATAAAGATGTGATATGGTAAAATTTTCTTAAACGAAAATATATTGGCTCGAAGGCTCTGTCCTAGGTATATTAGTGTGAGATCCACCAGGAGCGGACCCAGAGCGAAAATAACCCGGTGTCACACTTCTAAGTCACACATTTTTTTTACATGAAATTAGGGGTGTCACACACTACAAATGGATGAAATATATCAAAGAAATCCACTTTTACCCGGTATCCTGTGACCCCTAGAGCTACAACGTGGGTACGCCCCTGAGATCCACGCACATGGCTTAATAGAATACTTATACCAATAAGTTGCAATTTCTTTTCTGAAAGCTCGCCGAAAAAGAACTATGAGGTTAAGCGTGCTTGGCTTGGAGAAATTTGAGAATGGGTGACCGACCGGGAAGTGGGTACCGGATGCACATGAGTGAGGAAAAAGTGCGCAGAAAAACTAGTATAGGTCTATGGAGCCAGTCTAGAGATCCTATTGAACTGTCAAAAGTGGCAACGCTGGTCCAGAGAGGCTGGGGTGTTACAAGTGGTATTAGAGCCTACCTTCACGATTACACGGGCGTGTGCGGTGTGGCATCCCGCAAAACCAATACTAGAATATCGCGTTGTTTTTGTGCATTGCATCGTCATCATCATGCATTGTTTGTCTGAAACTATTTTCGAAACGCCTAGTTTTGTTTTCTAAATAACCCTGTCCTTGTTTCAAATTAAAACATCGGTCTGTTCCGGTCTTTTATTTGTCTAAAACTATTAACAAAAGTTATTTTTAAATAAAAGAAAACCCTAAACTAAAATATCTTAACCAGTCCCACCTAAATCCCTAATCTACCCAAACCTATTCTACCCACCAATCTCAGCTCGCCACCTCACCCCTCCCCCAATTCCCTACCCACCTTGCCACCTCACCAATCCTCCTCTTTTCCCCCTCTCTCTCTTTCTCACCCAGCCATCCACACACCCCTCTCTCTCCCTCTCTCTTCCATCCTGGCCCCACGCCACCTCCCCACACCAAATCCCACCCTGGCCCCGCTCCCTGGACCAGGTCCACCCTCCCCGCGTGGCCCCTGCTCTCCCTGGCACACCCCCTGGCCCGCGTCCCCCGTACCCCACCTCCCGCTTCCTCTCTCTTCCTCTCCACCCGCCTGCTCCCTCCTCCCACCCGTCCGTGACCCCTTCCCCACTGCGCCACGGCCTCCGCCCGGCCTCCCCGATCCCTCCGCCTCTCCGCCACCACCGCCTCCCCGAGCCTCCGCCGCACGGCACCTTGCCCTGAGCTCCGGCCTCCTCCTCTCCTCCTCCTCCTCCACCCTTGCCACCGAGCCGCCCGGTTGCGCCCTGCCGCTGGCGCCGGAGCTCCCGCCGCCTCCCCCACCTTCCTCAACCTCGCTGACCGCCCAGCCGCCGCCCATGCGGTCCCACGCCCGCCCCACGCTGCCTCTGCGACCTCCTCCTCCTCGGGTCGACGCCGGCACTCTCGCCCCCATGTCCGTCGCGTCCGCCACCATCCTCGAGCGCCGCCTCCTGGTGCTCCTCCATCGCGTCACCTCCGGCCGATCACGCTGGGCGCCATCAAGGCCGACCTTCTTCGCGGTCCCGCCGCTCAGTTCTCCACCGTCACCGCCCAGGCGCCGTCCTCCATCGAACCAGCAACACGCCGCCGCCTTCTTCCTGCGTCCTCGCCCCGAGCCCCGTCGTCGGGCTCGATTGCTCATCCTGTCGACCACGGCCGCCTCGCCATGTTCTTTTGTTTAGTTCCTCTTGATGTATGTATGCAACCGTTCACTTGTGTTGTGCCCTGGTAAAAGACTACTTCGAGACCACCCGATGCTGACATTTCTCATGATCGTCACCGACAATCGAAGAAGGCACCCCAAGACCATGAACCCTCGACAACAAGATCTTCCACACGGAACCAAGGAATGTGGAACGTCGATCTCTACCCCGAAACCCGAAGACCGATCCCGAACCCGGCGCCACGCCAAGTACTCCTCCCTGACTTCGGAGCCGAACCCGGGGACCGACATGATCTCCTTCACGGATGCGACCAGCACTTCCTCGAGGACGCCAAGTACTTCACCCCGGACACCGAGACCCTGGACGACAAGTTCTCCTTCCCGGAAGCATGGACGCTCGTGCAACAAGGTCTACTTCCCCGATCCGAAGACCCTAAGTCCCGGAGTCCGAGAACGATCCCGTCGGACCGTGAACCCTGAGACCGACCTCGAACCTCGGAACCCCTCCGTACCCCCCCAAGACCTTCGACCCCAGATGTGCGACCCTAAGCCCTATTTTTATAATAATATATAAACCTATCGCATATTAAATTGTTCATGCATGCATCCTTGTCTGTGGTTTGGGGGCCTTATGCCGATTCACCTAATAATTAAATATGGGGCCCATATGCGGGCAAATCTAGTCTCATATTGGCCTCATTTAAATTTGTGTAGCGAACCGGTGCTATCTTTTGTCTTGATCATGCAACATTTAATTGCGGGGTAGCTAAACAACTTGAACCACTTAAATATTTGTCGGGACCCCGGTTCCGCTTAATCTTGCCTAATTGCATTGCACCTTGCCATGTCATACATCATACATGCATCATGCCCGATCTTCTGCCGTAGTATTAAATAGTGCATCCGATGTTTATTCTAGTGTTTTGCTTCTTGGCGGATAAGGCCGTTGAGTTGATGCGTAGTGTCGACCGATCTTCGCTTGAACCTTCGACAATGTTTTCAAAGTAGCACCTCCCTTTCTACCTATCTTACTTTTATAGTATTTACTCCTCTGTTGATCTATTGCTATCTGTGTTGCGATGCTCTAGTTTTCGCACGTGTTACCCCTTGCAGCCTTATATTGCCTTGGACACATCCTATTACCGTTGTTTGGTAGATAGTTGGACTTGCGTCGTAGTCGCTTGCTCAAGTTGCGTATGTCGTCAAGTACCACTTGTTGGAGTATTGCCGCATGTTCAATGTTGGAGATGATCATGGCTTTAATTATTGTTCACTTTAATTACTTAACAACTAAAATTGAAGTAGGTAAGGAGGCACCGGTGGGTGATAGATAATATCGTTTCCGATCGCCCACTTGTGTCCGTGGGACCCGAGTTCTTGACACTGCTCCGAGATCGAGCGCTAACCACGTGGGAGATATGGGCCCCCATCGATTAGTACCGATTTCAAAGTATTGTATCGGGGCCAAGTAGTTTGGGATTTATTACTATTCTGTACTTATGCCATGTTTCTCGCTTTATTTACGATTGTGAGGAGCACGACTGCATCGCTTTGGAAGCGGAGTGTTGTATCGACAGGCCCCTTTTGGGGTTTCGTCACATGCCACCGTCAAACCCTGAGTCCGTCTCGGAGACCGGCCGACTTCGTTGCGGGTGTACTTAGTGGGGTGGCCCCCCGTGCTTGCTTTGGGTCTGGGAAACGTCATGACTTAGGCCCCGCCGACATACCGATGGGTGTATGTTAATTGATCTGGCAAAAAGGGTCGAAGTGATTATGGATACTTTGGTGCACCCCTGCAGGGTTTAATCTTTTTGAGAAGCCGTGTCCGCGGTTATGGACGACTTGGAGCACATGTCTTGATCATAGACAACTAAAACTAAAGTTTACTGTTATAAATTGACTTGTATCCGATATGACTAGTAATCAGCTTCACTGCAACGGAATGGCTAAATAAAAGTACCAACAACTGCTGGGTTTTGGGTTATCTCATGCTAATTGTATCTGACTAGTAAGTGTTGCAACTACAACAGAATGGTTAACTAAAATTGCCAACTGCTTATTTCATCAGGATGATTATCTATACCTGACTAGTAATTACTGCAACGATAACTGAATAAATAAAACTGCCAACGGTGTGAGTTCCTCGGTTAACTTCCTCGCTTGGTCTCGAGGGGAAACACCAGTGATGGGTTTGTCGATGGTAGAATCGTTGGTTCGGATAGGTCTTTCTTATCCCTCTCGCTAGCCGCCATTGTATCGAGTCTCTATAGGTTGTTTAGTGCATGCCGCCGCTCACCCACCATACCTATGTAGGCGAGGACCGCCAATTCTAGCCTCGCTGTAATCGCCTCAGATCGACGCCTCTCTTTTTCCTTTGCCCTTTGTCGGCACCCCTTTTGTTTAAGCAGGTTTTGAGATCGACGTCGTTAGCAGGGTTACCCTTCCGGCTTGGACTGGGCAGGGTTATGGACGCCATTGGTTATTCTTTAGGGCTCTTAGCCCCATTTGCATCTTGTCCGTAGTCGGATGCTCTATCGTTTTAAAGGTGATTTGGATCTTTGTATATTGTATCTTTATTCTTGACTCATTGAGTCGCTGTTGTATATATATCTGTTCTGTGGGTCCCATCGAGGACTGTTGTGTAATGTTATTACTTCGTTTTCCACCCGCACGAAAGTGCCTGGTGGGCACCTTTGAATCGTTTCTATGCGGGTTTGGCGGGAAGCGCTGAAACTTGCATAGGGCCGATTCTGAGGGTGTTACATGCGGGTCAGTAGCGGACATGTGGAGCATGGCGCGTGTGGCCCGGAGTGGACACTGGATGGTACATGTGCCGGCACTGGACGCACATATGTATGCCAAGAGGAAACGTTCCTGGGGTGTGCTTGATTGATGAGGGCATCAATCTTCTAAAGGGTGGGTATATGCGAGATCCAGGAACATGGATTAATAGGATTGATAGGATACTCGTACTAACAAGTTATAACTTTTTTTAGAAGCTCATCCAAAAAGAAATCTGAGGTTAAGCATGCTTGGCTTGGAAAATTTTGAGGATGGGTGACCGATCGGGAAGTGGTTACCGGGTGCGCATTAGTGAGAACAAAGTGCGCAGAAAAGACTAGTGTTGGTCTGTAGGGCCAGTTTAGAGATCCTATTGAGCTGCCAGGAGTGACAGCTGATGGTCTGGAGAGGCCGGGGTGTTACAATTAGAAACCTAGGGACTCATATTTCTAGGATGGACTAATGGTGACAAAAAAACATTTCTTACGCTTTAGATCTTTTTCAATCAAGGAAGGATCCGAGATACAGTTCTAGGAGGATAAGTGGCTAGACAATGCTACACCAGGGAACAATGTCTTGCTTTGTGTGCTATTGTTTATCATAAGGGTAATAAAATCGCCAGGATTTTGGAGTCTTCTCCTCTGAATGTGACATTTAGAAGGGATTTAATACAATCGCGAGGAACAAGAGCCATAATCCTGAAGGTGAGGATCATGGATGGCTTTTGTCCTGTGCTCATAGGGCATCCTGTGCGTAAGATCCACAAGATAGCCACGAAGAGGAATAGAAAAAGTCTCCATCGACACATGCTATCCTTTGGTCATGGACTGGTCAGTGAAGGTGTTGAGTATACGCCGAATGAACTGACAGTAATTGGGGGTCATGTGCTTCTCGATGGCCCACTGAATCTCATGATAGACAAATTCACAACCATTGATCTTTCGTAGCCTATTGGGGTGGCAATAGTATAACAGGTTGCGATGATATCCACGGGCACTCGCATCATCACCCACATTACTCGCAAGGTTGTATCGAAAGAGCTTGGCGAGAGCACAGTAGTAGTACATTCCAGAAAGACTGGGGGGAGGCATAACTGGATCCTTAGGATAGCAATGAGCAATGTCAGTGGAATTCACGTTCTTCTCTGAGTGAATGCAAAAACCCTCAGCCCTACCGTCCCCATATCCCAAAGCATCATAGAACTGAGCAAACATGATGGTGTATGGGGAAGTGCCTGTCATCCAGGTGATAGAGCGCTCAACATCCGAGTGAAAGAACACCATACAATGAAACTGAGAAATAAGCTTGGGGTGAAGCACCTCATTGATGATAGTGAGATCAAATAAATCCATCTTCCACAAAGCTTCATCAACAAAGCGAAAATCCCGATTGACATGCTGCTGAAAGTGAGCCTCATTGAGAGACTTGGGGGGGGGGGACATAGAGTCCTCTCTTCATGAGGTCATTTGAGTATAAAAATCATCCCAAAAGCAGCGCTGGGTTTGAGTCCAGAACTCCTGCTCATTGCCGATATAAGTGCGTTGATGGAAGCGATAAGGATTGATCCACCTAAGCCTCCTACACTCATGAATGTTCTCCACATAGGAAGTGTCAAGTGGGACACCATCCTCAATAGTAGGACTAATGCTCTTGCCCTTCTCAGCTTGAGACTTTCTGTTGGCACTGAGTTTTTTTTAGAGGCAGAGGGATTCCCTCCCGCTCGGGAGCCACTAGGTGCAGCCGTGGCTTTCTAAGCTTGCTTGTTGGATAGACGGTCACTGGAACGACCCCTTAGTGGTGGAGGGACAAGCTTCCTTTTATTGCCATCAAGAAGTGCCTCAGACCCGTTGTACTCGATGTGCTCACTTTCCTCAGACTTTGCAAAAAGAAGAAGGAAAAAATAGAGAGAAATCACCAAATGAGCGTACATGTCACGGAAAAGGAAACCTAGCAAGAATTGGGTGGGCACAAGTGCAGGGTGAAAAGGATAGTTGGAGAGAGGAAGTTTCGGCGCCAGATCCGGCGGCACCGGCGCTGGGACCGAAAAAATTTCGGCGAACGTTCTAGCGTACCAGGAATCTCATTGGAAATTTCCGACAGCGACCAGAAATTTTTGGCGGCCAACCGAAATTCTAGACATACTAGTGTTTCGGCGGGGACCGAAAAGTTTTGGCGGTGAGTGGAAATTTTCGGTGTGATTCCCGGCGGTGCCGGAAAGGTTTTCGAAAACGCGTGCAAGTCTCGAACAAATCCACACCTGTGACTCAAACAACTTGTACAAACCTAATTTAGCGAGTGAGGGAAACCAGGAAGTGAAGTGGTAGAACCCCAAGGGCACATGAACTAACCCTAGATCAAACCCTAGATCTACAACATACATGGGCATGGAGTAAGTCTAGAAGAGAGAATAAGGATTAGGGAGAGAGGAAAACAAGATTACCCGACATGGTTCTCCGAGCCACACCTTGGCAAAGGGAGGAACCACAAGGAAGAACTTGGAGAGAGTCCACGATCTCCCAATGCGGTCCAAGGAACAAGAAAAGCTTCGGTGAAAAGCTTGCCAAAGGCCCGATCAATGACTTTGATGGAGTTTGAGTGGTTGGAAGAGGCCAGGGGAGGGAGGAGGGATAGGAGGCGACGATCATGGCGGCTGGGAGCATGTAGAAGAGGAGGGGAAAGAACCAACTGTTGCCCACACGCAGAGGGAGAAGGAATATAAAGGGAGGGAAGTTCCGGCGGTAAGTTCAGCGTCACCGGGCGTGTCGCCCGAAATTTCCGGTTGTCGCCGAAACAGGAGACAGAGACCGTGTTCGTCGGAGACCGAAAATTTCTAGCGCCAGGTCTGGCGGTGCTGAAAAAATGCCAGAACTCATAGAAACAAAAGGAAACACTCCGAAAAATGGTAGAAGGCATAGATTTTGATTGTGTAAGCCGTGCAGCGAAAGTGACATGTACTAAGAACAGATATTCTAGGCATCCCCATTGGAGTAACAACGAATAAGAAGGGAATGACAACAATGGGTATGCATTTGAAATATCAATAAACATAAGAAATTACAAATGAACTCATAAAGCCTCAAGAGTGAAAACATTAAGATGCATAGGAGGCAAAGAATTGGTGGGGGATTTCTCCCCCTATGTTTAAGCACACATGTCATGGAGCCTCAAAGATAGATGCTTGGACCCATATCATGACATGGGATCAATTTATGTTTCACACATAGGTATGCATCATACCAAGACATGGTAGGATGACTATCCCTACATGTGTTGCACGAATAGGCTACATAGCATGTTAAGAGCAAGAATATAGTGCAATAAGTAAATCAATCCAAGTTTTGAGGATCTAGGATACCGAGTTCTTGCCTCAACATGACAAAACAGGCTTCATCCAAAGGCTTCATGAATATATCCTCCAATTGGAACATAGTACCCACATTAGTGAGATTGATGTCACCATTTGTGACATGGTCACGTAGGAAGTGGTGGCTGAAATGGATCGTATGGGCACCTATAGGGGGGGGGGGTGAATAGGTGCTACCCAATTTTTAGTACTTTTTCAATTTTAGGCTTGACACAAAGTAAATTCTCTAGATATGTAGCTACTAGAATTTCCCTATATGTAGACCTAGCTACTAAGCACGTAAAGAGAGGAGCGAGGGAACCGTAGTGGAACACGCGGAGACACATAGATTTGTTTTACCGTAGTTCCTTCCTTGTTAAGGGAAGTACATCTACGTTGGAGGGGTGGGCAGTTCTAAGACCACCACGCCACAATAGGCCTCACCCTATTCTCCGATGGATCTCACCACGAGAGGCCTAATCCACCTTCTCCACTATTGGTACCCTTCGAGGCGGGAACCGGTGCCTTTTACAACCCTACCGGGGCACACACCCACAACTGAATTGGGGGCTCCTGAGATGACAACAAGCTGTCACAAGAACAAGGTTTATCAATATAAACAAAACAAGGATCTAGGTATTTGCAAGAAATACTAGATAGGTGATTATCCAAATGAATGGAGAGGAGATGAAGCGCTTTATTGCTGATGATGAAGATCGAGTTCTCCTCCTTCGATTCCCCAAGGGACGGGGCCTTTGGGTGGATCTAGGTGGATCTCTCTTGGATGAAGGTTGCAGATCAGATCTTGACTTTTTCGAATGAACCAAGGGATCTGAAAGGAGGGGGAAGGCTGGCTTAAATACCCCTGCCCAGATCTGACCGTTGACTATCCGGCCCCTGGGAAAACTCCGTCCCCAGGGCGGATATTCCGGGGAGAAAATCCGGCCCCTCTCTGGGGCTTGCGCCTTGGCAGTGAACATGAGGGGCGGATTATCCCCCGAGGCAGATTATCGCGGGCCGAAAATCCGCCGAAACTTCGCCTCTTCCGGGCTTGCGCCTATCTAGGAAAAGGGTGGGGCGGATTATCCGCCCCCCAAAGGCAGATTCCTTTTCCTTTTATCCTTAGAGAGAGCTGCAACACTTCAACACACATTAAATAATCCTTAATATTGTTATCTAACACACAAAACACTAGGGATTATGAAATGTTCTTTCAATCTCCCTCCTTTTGGTGTTAGATGACAATACTAGGATTTGCAATGAAACCGGCTAACGCCACCTTAACAAAAATGAAAGAAGCTCCCCCTAGATGTGTGCATATTTATAATTTGCATTTGAATACAAATACACACACTAGAGAGAACACAACTTTCATAGCAAAGATAATTGAAACAAGGTCATACCACCGGGATGTGATTATAGCCAAAGAAAATAATGAGATTGTTAGACTCCAAGCACATCCCACAATATTGATGCATACACTAGATAATCCCATGATTCCATATGCCATCAAACAGAATCCATAGATAAATCCTGAATTCCATGAGAGTAGACCCACAATATAAATCCGGGATTCCATGAAGACCAAACAGAGTAGAGCACGACATAGTATTACATAATCCAAGAAAAAATAGCAAATAATTTCACGCTAAAAAGAGCACAAGCAAGCAAATAAAACAACGAAAATACAAGTGCTTGCGCCCGACCCTTGCAAATCCATGAGACCTAATAGAACTACTTCTCCCCCTTTGCCATCGAAACGCCAAAAAGGAAGAAGAGCGATGCTAACGCCCCTGAAGATCATGCCTCCTCATCCTCGTTGTAGTCATCCTCTTCCCTTTCCTCTTCATCATACTCATCATCATCGTCATCAGCTGGAGGAGTGGGTGCCCTCGGAAGTGGAGGAAAGAGGCAACTCTCGAGCTCACCATAGTTGATCCCTGAAGTGTTCCACTGAGCATACGGTTCTGGAGCAGTGGGAGGAGGTGGATGGCCAGTGGCACCTGAGACATGGTGAAGAATAAGCTGCTGAGTGTGATCCCTCTCATGATCCCTCCGGTACGCCTCATACCGGCCCTTGTGAGTGTCAATTCCCATGCAAAGGATGTGCCGCTGGAACCAAGTGAGCTGTTTAACCTCGCGTGCCATTAGGGACACCGCGGAACGACGACCACTAGCCCGTGCATCACGCATGAAGGAATCAGGGGCAGTGGAAGGGTGATGGGTCTTCTGAGCCTTGTTATAGATTTTCTTGGGCTTGTGAACCCCATCCAAAGCAATGCCAAAGTACTCAAGAGGCAACATATGATTGATGAGCATCATAATGAAATGAGCATATGGAATAGAGAGCATGTTGATCATAGCATCCGTCATCTCATGATATATGTAGTCCATGACATCCAGTTTGTAACCTGTAGCTGAGCCAGAGTTGGTGGCACACTCGTGAGCAAAAGCAAGGAGAGGAACTAGATGGCCACAGATCTTGTCATTGTTGCCACCACTCGGAGATATGCAATCCCTAAATATGCCAACAAGGGAGGCATACAAGGGAGAGAGTCTAGCGAAAGTACCAGCAATACCATCAGGAGAAAGGCAAGGAGCGAGCACAGTATCCTTGGATGGCTTCAGTGGGTAAATGATGCGATGGACAGAAGGAGTGTCACGGCCATGGAAATCATACCCAAGAACCTGCCCAAAAATGCGGAAGTCTGATTGAATCATTGTTGTCCCGGTCATCCACTTCATGGTACGACGCTCATCACCGCAAATCACAAGTGTCGAGAAAAACTGCCTCACTACGGAGGAATCATAGTTGCATTGGAGAGTCATAAGGTGGTGAAGCCCCATCTTGTTGGTCACATCCAATGCCTCAAGGAGTCTTGCCTTGGATTTAGCCTCATTCAAATTGATGGGGTGCATGGGGCGAAGCTTGAGAGTGGCATACACATCATCATGAATAGCCCGAAAGTGGGCATTCCAAAACATAGAGTCCTCTGGGGACCATCACTCGACCTCATCATAGTAATCGGCCGGCGAATGGAGGCATATCAAGACTGCCCATAGCCTTGTAGTTGGGCCGAGACTGTTTTCCCTTGCGAGATGCAGTCCTCTTTGTTTTCTTTCGCCTCATCCGTTCAGATCTCTTCCGCTCGCTAACCCGGTTCGTCAATGAACGTCCCTTCTGCAGTGGGCTTGAGATAACGGGCACGGGGACGACGAGAGAAGGCCTTTGTAGGCTTGGAACCACCTGTGAAAAGCATGAGAGGGATAGCATGGAGATAAGCACACACACAAGTCCAGGAGAAATGGTAGAAATAGTAGAAAAGCAATCCATAAGCCAAAGATTTGCATTGCAGGAATCAGGACCAAACCGTAATGATGTAAATCTCTGTGCCAGATTATCAAGCCCTAGCAGGGCGGATAATCCGCCCTTGAAAAATTTACGGAACGGCCCAGATTTACCATAGCAAAACAGATAGGGCACTAGGGTTGCAATACTACTGATTCTAGCAAGCAAGGAAAACACCAAGGATCTTCTACAACGAGATTTCCACCAAAAAATGCATCCCATACAAAAGGAGAGAGATGAGGGAGTTACCCTCACTCATTGGAGGAAAATCGTGGAGAAGAAGATACCCGGAGGCGAGGTGAAGAAGATCCGGGGAGGGCCCGGAGAATCCGGTGGTCAAATCGACTCCGGGAGGGGCGGAGGCTCCGGCGGCGGCTAGGGGATGAGCTAGGGTTGGGGGGAGGGCTGGCTGATCTATTTGAGCTTGGCCTCCTCGACCCAGCCCTTAAGAGGCAGAATTCGTCCGAGGCAGATAATCCGCCCCCCACTTAGGGCGGATAGTCCGCCCCCTCTGAATTTTCTGTTAAGAACAGATTCAGGCTGGAGCACCCTTGCAAAACCCCTCGCTGGTGTATAGAGGACTCGTGTGCAAGAATAGATGGTTTAAGGAGGGAAAGAAGGCTTGGGTTTAGAGCAACAAACTGAGATGGTACTACACACCCAAATTTGCAAGAACCGAATCAAACAAAAACCAAAGTTGAGTGTGTTTTCCATAGGAACAAGAAATATGAAATAAAATCCAAAGAGAGCCATTAGAAACCAACTCTTCTCAAGGAAGAGGGCGGTGGCCGAAGCCACCATGTTGGAGCGCATGGCATGACACCGCGAAGATGTATCTTGAGTTCAAAACCAATGCTCATCGAGGACCCACATATCACAAAATGATATTAAGGGAATTGATTTTTCTTGCTTTAGGCATTATGGGGGGAGGGTTAGCCCAATCAATTAGGACCACACTCCCCCTATGTCTATGCCCGCATCTAAACCAAATACATGAATAAGAGCAAGTGAGTGTGCAAGGGTAGTCAAGCCAAACTCCTTGAATCTATGATATTTAGCTCATTCCTCAAATAACAAAATCTTGCTTCATCAAGGGTCTTTTTGAAAATATCAACAAGTTGGTTCTTCGTGCTCACAAAGGATAGGGCAATATCGCCATGAGAAATATGATCCTGAATGAAATGGTTGCGAATCTCAATATGTTTTGTTCTTGTATGCTGCACGGTATTGTAAGCAATTTTGATAGCACTTTCATTATACATAATAGAGGCACTTTGTCACAATTGACACCATATTCCTTTAAAGTTTTCCTCATCCATAATAACTGTGTACAAGTACTTGCAGCAGCAACATATTCAGCTTCAGCGGTTGAGAGTGAAATACAATTCTATTTCTTTGAAGACCAACACACTAGAGACCTGCCCAAGAATTGACATTAACCATAAGTTGATTTTCTATCATCTTTGTCACCAGCCCAATCTGAATTAGTGTAACCACATAGAGAGAAACTTGAACCCTTAGGATACCATAACCCAAAATTCGGGGAATGAACCAAATATCTGAAGATTCGTTTGACCGCCACTAAGTGGATTCCTTTAGGAGCGGCTTGGTACCTTGCACACACTCCTACACTTAACACGATATCAGGCCAAGATGCGCAAAGGTAAAGGAGAGAGCCGATCATGGATTGGTATACCTTTTGGTCCACGTCTTTACCCCTGGGATTGAGAACAAGATGACACTTTGTTTGCATTGGAGTATCAACGCCATTGAGATCCGTCATCTTGAACCTCTTGAGCATGTCTTGGATGTACTTAGCTTGATTAATAAAGGTTCCCTCTCTAAGTTGTTTGATCTCGAATCCAAGAAAGAACCGCAACTCACCCATCATCGACATCTCAAACCTGTCAGTCATAAGCTTTGAAAATTCATCATTAAAAGCTTGGTTAGTGGAGCCAAAAATAATGTCATCTACATAAAGTTGGCATACAAAAAGCTCCCCATTGACCTTCTTAGTAAAAAGAGTGGGATCGATTTGCCCAACTTCGAATCCACTGTCTAACAAAAGCTCTTTAAGGTGCTCATACCACGCACGTGGGACTTGTTTAAGGCCATAGAGCGCCTTATCGAGTTTGTAGACATGGTTCGGAAATTTGGGGTCCTCAAAACCCGGGGGTTGCTTGACGTATACCAACTCATGTAGTGGACCATTAAGAAACGCACTCTTAACATCCATTTGTTGTAATTTAAAATTATGATGGGCGGCATAGGCAAGAAGGACACGAATGGACTCAAGACGAGCCACATGAGCATAAGTCTCACCAAAATCAATTCCTTCCACTTGAGAGAATCCTTGAGCCACGAGTCTTGCTTTATTACTCACAACAATGCCATTTTCATCCCGTTTGTTCTTGAAAATCCACTTGGTGCCGATAACATTGCGGCAATCCTTGGGTTTCTCTACGAGCTTCCAAACTTTGTTGTGCTCGAAGTTATTTAATTCTTCATGCATTGCAACAACCCAATCGGGATCTTCAAGAGAATCAAAGACCTTCTTCGTTTCAACCATGGAAATGTGAGCTTGATGATCACAGAAGCTTGCAAGTTCTCTTCTAGTAGACACGCTTCTTCGTAGATCACCAACAACCTTGTCAAGAGTGTGACCCCTTAGTTCAAGGTTCCGATCAGCACGAGCCTTGCGACGAGCCTCAATGTCCTTATTGTTTCTAGAAGGAGTTGATTCAATATTTTTATCCTTGTCTTGTCCACTACCTTGCCCTTGATCTTGATCTGAGTTGACAACAGGAGCTTGCTGCTGAACTTGTTCTTTAGGGCCGGATAATCCGCCCCTTGGTGGGGCCGGACTATCCGGACTGGGAGATGAGGCACCAGTTTCCTCTTCCTGAGAATGGTTGACAGAGCTGGGAGATCTAGAGCCGGATAATCCGTCCTCGGGGGCTGGATAATCCGGCCTAGAGTCTTCTTGGCTGTTGTCTTCTTCTTCGGATCCCCTAGGACGAGTTGGAGTGCCAGGGGCGGATATTCCGGCCTGGGACTACCATTTTGTCCAGGAGACTGATGATCTTCAGTAGGTTGCGGTGCAGAGTTTTATCCAACAGTAGGAGCTTGTTGATCTTGTGTAGATGAGGGCTCCACTTGAGTGGAGCATTGTCCTTCCTGATCCTCCACAAGGGGTTCCTCAATGGGGCGGAAAAATCCTACGCCCATTCTTCTTATGGCATATTGGGGTATTTCAACATCTTCATCACAAACATCAACTTGCGTTACATAGGAGCCGTTATTTTCATCGAACTCCACACTACAAGATTCTATAACAGTCCCGGTGAGCTTGTTGTAGACTCTATAAGTGTGGGATTCGGCACCGTAACCAACAAAAATACCTTCTAAAGCCTTGTACTCAAATTTAGACAAGCGGACACCTTTAATAAGAAAGAAACACTTACACCCGAATACCCTAAAGTATGAGATGTTGGGCTTGTTACCGGTAAGTATTTCATATGGATTCTTGCCCAAAATCTTTCGGAGGTAGAGCTGGTTCGATGAGTGACAAGAAGTGGATATGGCTTCAGCCCAAAAATTGTAAGGAGACTTGAATTCAGCCAACATTGATCTTGCCATATCCATCAAAGTCCGGTTCTTCCTCTCGGCTACACCATTTTGTTGAGGGGTGTACGCAGCGGAATATTGATGTCTAATCCCCTCTTCGCTTAGAAACTCATTCAAAGTGTAGTTCTTGAATTCGGAGCCGTTGTCACTTCTTATTGCCAAGATAGGAACATTGTGTTGAAGTTGAACTTCATTGGCAAAGTCAATGACTGTTTGTTGAGTCTCACTCTTTAGCTTGAAGAAATAGACCCCTATATATCTTGAGTAATCATCGACAATGACCAAGCAATATTTCTTCCCACCAAGACTTGCATGAGAAGGAGGACCAAATAAATCCACATGAAGTAATTCCAAGATCCTCTTTGAAGACACAATAGTCTTCCTCTTGTGGGGAGAGTCATGCATTTTGCCTTCAACACAAGCCCTGCAAACACGATCTTTGGCAAAGGAGACATTATCTTTTAGTCCAAGGATGTGGCCACCCTTGTGGAGACTTTGCAAAGTTCTCATGTTGACATGGGCTAAACGGCGATGCCATAACCAGCCCACGTCGGCCTTTCCGAAAAGGCACATTGGAACCGAAGTGTTTTTTCCCGAAAAGTTCACCACATACAGGTCATTTTTGACGTACCCAACAAAAGCGACCTTTAGAGACTTGCTCCACAAGAGTACCACCAAATCATCATCGATAAAAACAGCAAAACTCATCTTGCCAAGGGCACGAACATAAAGAAGGTTGTAACCGAGGGTCTCAACAAGCATGACGTCCACGAGAGAGATATCATGGGCAACCACAACCTTGCCAAGACCCAATACCTGAGATTTAGACTTATCACCGTAGGAGACTATAATATTATCATGATTTGGACGCATCTCCGTGATGATCTCCTTGCTTCCGGTCATATGACTAGTGCATCCACTATCCAGCACCCACTTCGACCCACCGGAAGCATAGCCCTGCAAGAGAATTACTTCTTGGTTTTAGGTACCCATTTTTCAATGGGTCCTTTCATGTTAGTAACAAGGGTCTCTGGAACCCAAATAGACCAAGCAATATATTCATCAAAGGGACCGACATAATAAGCATAAACATCGCCATAATCATCACAAAAGAATTCATAATTTGGATTGTAAGACCCTACAAAACCAATATTGTTAGTTTTGCCTTTGGTGACATTCTTCTCAGCGGTGCTTGTCTTTGATTGAACATTCTTGGTCTTGTTCTTCTTGTTTTTCCTTTTCTTGGACTTGGTGACATATCCAAGTCCCTCTTTACCATGATTTGACCTTTGCTTGCCAAGAACTTCATCAAGAACACCCTTATCCTTGGGAGTGATGTCCTTGTCCAATTCTTCTTCCACACTAGCATTTTCCTTGTGACTATATGTTGAATTGGAAGTGCTAGGAACATCATACTTGGCCAATCGAATTTGGAGCTGATCATGTGACTCAATGAGAGTGGAGAAGTCGCTTTTCAACGCCTTGTGAGCGTTGTCAAGTTTCTCCAATTCCTCGGAGAGTCTATCATGAACAGCCCCAAAGTCAATCTTTTCCTTCTTTAGCTTATTTGCTTTGGTGATTGCATTGTCACGTTCCTTAAAAAGTTTGGCCACTATTTCTTCATGTGACTCCTCAAGGGACTCAAGCCTCTCTTCAAGAGAGACCCGAGCCTCTTCTTCTTCTTCAAGAGCATTTTTTAAGGATGCAATTCCCATTGCATCCTCCCTTTCAATTCTGCCCTTTTCTTCGTGGAGAGCTTCATTTTGGGCAAGTTGGTCCATAAGAGCTTCAAAACATATTTTGTGCTCACCTTGCAAGTTAGTGAAGAAATAGTCCAAAGCAATAATCTCTTCTTTAACCTTAAGACTAGTAGGATCATCCATGTCAATCACAGCCTTAGGAAAAGAAGAGTTAGAAGAAGTTACCTTGGAGCTTCTTGCCATGAGACAAGTAGCATTCTTGTTGATGATGTTTTCGTTTGGAGAGTCGAAGAGAGATGTTGATGTAGATGTGGTGGCTATAGCATCCACCTCTTGAGAGCTATCATCCTCGTCCTCATCTTCACTTCCCGAAGAATATTCTTCTTGAGCCACTAGAACAATCTTTGGTTGCTTCTTGAAGGGAGCATTCTTCTTTACAAAATGTTTCTTGTGTGGAGCCTTTGACTTGTCTTTGAAAATAAATATTCCTCCATTATCTTCCCTACTTTGATATGGACACTCAGCTACAAAGTGCAGCTGGTCACCACAGTTGAAACATGTTCTCAGCTTGGGACCATTTTCCTTTCTTCCATAGGCTCCACTCTTGCGTTCTAGTTCAGCTTTAGCCTTGGCCGGATCTTTCCAAAAGTTTCTAGCATAAAGAGCCAGGTATTGTCGGTGGATCCTTTTTATATCCTCAGGACAGTCCATACCTTCTATGGCATATTCATCATGATCAATCACACTAGTCTTCAAGGCCATGTTGACCCCATTTTTCATCCCCATAGCTCGTGCACGGGCTCAAATGGCATAAGAGCACTGACATACTTGCGCTTGATCCATGCATCATCAACATGAGCGACACCATGGTTTCTGAAAGTTGTGGCTATTGCCTTGAGCCTCCTATACATGTCCTCGTGGTTTTCTCCATCCAACATATAGAATCCTTCAGCTTCGTTGCTCAAAGCATCATATCTATTCCTTCTCATACTTTCATTTCCGATGAAGAGCTCGGTGAGAGCATCCCAAGCTTCCTTAGCTATACTAAGATGCTGAATGTGTGGCATATCTTTGTCACCCACACCAAGCTGTACCATGTGTAGAGTTGTAGCGTTGAGTTGGCTATCCACAACTTCTCTTCTTGTGAGATTGTTGGGGTTTCCAACATGAAGACTATTTTCGATGATTTTCCACAACTCAATGGAGGAACTGCACACATGAGACTTCATCAAAAATTTCCATTGAGTAAAAGTAGATGCTGAAAGTTTGGGTGGATCACCCCTATTATATATATGTGGGTGAGGGATAAGTGGATCAGGAGAATACACATGAGAAACCTCATTGTATCCATCCTTACCACTATCCTTTTTCGAGGAGGAGCTCTTGCTAGTGTCATCACCAACCACTTCGTTATCTTTGGAATCGGTTTTACCCGTTTCCTTGGATTGCGGAGTGGTAGCCTAAGAGTTAGATGGAGGTGATGCTGCGGATGTGGAGAGACGCATTATCAATTAACGCATCTCTTCCATCTTAGCCTCCATTGAACTAACCAAGGTTGTTTCCAACATCTTGAGATCGTTCATGGTGACTACCTCCGGAGCATCACTCCCATCTACCTTGGAACCCATACTTCTCTTAGGCGGTTAAGCCCGAAATAAGAGCCGGGGCTCTGATACCAATTGAAATGGATCGTATGGGCACCTAGAGGGGGGGGTGAATAGGTGCTACCCAATTTTTAGTACTTTTTCAATTTTAGGCTTGACACAAAGTAAATTCTCTAGATATGTAACTACGAGAATTTCCCTATATGCAAACCTAGCTACTAAGAACATAAAGAGAGGAGGAGGAACCGTGAGTGGAGCCTTGGAGACACATGGATTTGTTTTACCGCAGTTCCTTCCTTGTTAAGGGAAGTACATCTGCAATGGAGGGGTGGGCGGTTCTAAGACCACCACGCCACAATAGGCCTCACCCTATTCTCCGATGGATCTCACCACGAGAGGCCTGATCCACATTCTCCACTATTGGTACCCTTCGAGGCGGGAACCGGTGCCTTTTACAACGCTACCGGGGCACACACCCACAACTGAATTAGGGGCTCCCGAGATGACAACAAGATGTCACAAGAACAAGGTTTATCAATATAAACAAAATAAGGATCTAGGTATTTGCAAGAAATACTAGATCGGTGATTCTCCAAATGAATGGAGAGGAGATGAAGCGTTTGATTGCTGATGATGAAGATCGAGTTATCCTCCTTCGATTCCCCAAGGGACGGGGCCTTTGGGTGGATCTAGGTGGAGCTCTCTTGGATGAAGGTTGCAGATCAGATCTTGACTTTTTCGAATGAACCAAGGGATCTGAAAGGAGGGGGAAGGCTGGCTTAAATACCCCTGCCCAGATCTGACCGTTGAACAAGTTTGGGGGCGGATTATCTGCCCCCCACTAGGGGTGGACTATCCTCCCCTGGGAAAACTCCGCCCCCTCTCTAGGGCTGGCGCCTGCAGAACTTGATGAAGACCTTGGGGGGGGGGCGAATTATCCGGCCCCCTCCAGGGGCGGATTATCCGGCATGGCTGGAAAGTCCGGCCAAAACTCCGCCCCCTCTCTGGGCCTTGCGCCTTGGCAGTGAACATGAGGGGTGGATTATCTGCCCCCCCCTGAGGGGCGGATTATCGGCAGGGCCAGAAAATCCGGCCGAAACTCCGCCCCCCTTCTGGGGCTTGCGCCTATATGGGAAAAGGGTGGGGCGGATTATCCTCCCCCCAAAGGCAGATTCCTTTTCCTTTTATCCTTAGAGAGAGCTGCAACACTTCAACACACATTAAATAATCCTTGATATTGTTATCTAACACACAAAACACTAGGGATTATGAAATGTTCTTTCAGTGGCGTATATCAATATGTTTGGTGCGGAAATGTTGGACTGGGTTACTGGTGATCTTTATTGCGCTTTCGTTGTCACATAGAAGAGGCACCGTACCAAGAGACACACCATAGTATTTCAAGGTTTGTCTCATCCATAACAATTGTGCATAACAAGATGCCGCTAATATGTATTCGGCTTCGATGGTGTATAGAGCTGTGGAGTTTTGTTTCTTGGAAGACCAACTCACCAATGACCGGCCAATGAATTGGCAAGCCCCAGAGTTCGACTTCTGGTCAACCTTATCACCTGCCCAATCAGCATCCGAATAGCCAACAAGCTCAAAGGTTGACCCCTTTGGATACCAAAACCCGAGAGTAGGAGTGAGAACAAGATACCTAAAAATCCGTTTGACCACCATCAAGTGGCACTCCTTGAGAGCAGATTGAAAACGAGCACACATTACAAGACTTAACATGATATCCGGCCTATAAGCACAAAGGTAGAGCAAGGAATCAATCATAGAGATATATACCTTTTGATCCACGTCCTTATCACCTACTCCAAGACCAAGTTTCCCATTTAGCAGCATGGGTGTCTTCACGGGATTAGCATTGGTCATCTCGAACTTCTTAAGCATGTCCTTCACATACTTTTCTTGGGAGATGAAGGTGCCTTGAGCAAGTTGCTTTACAATGAAGCCTAGAAAGTACTTCAACTCCCCCATCATGGACATCCTAAATTTCATAGTCATCAACTCGACAAAAGCTTTGTTGTGAGATTCGTTAGCTCAACTAAAGATAATATCATCAACATAAAAATTTGAACAATGAATAAGCCACCCCCTTTAACCCGTTTGGTAAAAAGGGTTGAATCGACCTTACCCATGCTAAACCCGTCCATAGGAAATCCCTAAGGTTCTCATACCAAGAACGAGGATCTTGCTTTTGTCCGTAGAGTGCCTTTGGAGTAGATACACATGGTTGGGATAGCGTGTGTTTTCAAAAGCCGGGGGTTGAGCTACATATGCAACCTCTTTCAAGGGACCATTAAGAAATGCACTTTTCACATCCATTTGATAAAGCTTGAAGTTATGAAAAGATGCATATGCAAGCAAGAGACGAATAGCTTCAAGGCGAGCAACAGGCGCAAAGGTGTCGTCATAGTCAATACCTTTTATTTGGGCATACCTTGCGCCACTAACCTTGCTTTGTTTCTTGTGACGGTTTCGTTTTCATCTTGCTTGTTTTTGAACACCCACTTGGTCCCAATGACATTGATGCGATGATCTTTGGGACTCTCCACAAGAGACCAAACTTCATTGCGGGTGAAGCACTCGAGTTCTTCTTGCATGGCAATGACCCAATCCGGGTCCTCCAAAGCTTCATGAACCGAGTGGCTCAAATTTGGACACAAAAGCATGATGCCCACAAAAGGTTGCGAGGTTCTTCTTCTTGGGGGAGTCTCGATCCATCTTGATATGCTTCCAAGTATATTATTGACTTGAAGCGCACTTGCAATGGAGGCGGCCTTGATCTTCCGGATTGTGCCTTCATGATTGATACGTCGTAAATGTATCTATAATTTTTTATGTTCCATGCTTGTTTAGTATCCACTTTACTATGCTTTGTCTACACTTTGAGGTATTTTTATACATTTTCTGGGACTAACCTATTAACAAGATGTCATGATTCCGGTTGCTTTTCTCATGCTGTTTTGGTTTGGAAAAGCTAGTAAGGAAATATTCTCGGAATTAGACGGAACAAAAGCCAAAGTCAATATTTCACCGAGGAGAACACAGAGGCCGAAGGGCAGCCGGAGTGGTGCCACAGGGTGGCCGCACCCCCCATGCGCGGGTCCACCCTAGGCCACACCTAGGCACGGTGTGGGCCCCCTGGACGCCCTCCTGCCTTGCCTCTTCGCCTATATAAGCCCCTCGATGCCAAACCCTAAGGACCCGATCAACTCTCCACGAAATAGTCCGTAGGTGCCGCCACCATCGTCCCTAGATCGGGGGGATCTGAAGCTCTTCCTGGCACCCTGTCGGAGGGGAGAGATAATCCCGGAGGCCTTGTTCATCACCATGCCAGCCTCCGGTATGGTGTGTGAGTAGTTCACCATTGGACTATGGGTCCATATAGTAGCTAGATGGTTGTTTCTCCTCCTTTGTGCTACCATGTTTAGATCTTGTGAGCTCCGTTCATGATCAAGATCATCTATTTGTAATCATACATGTTGTGTTTGCGGGGATCTAATGGATATTGAGATTACTATGTCAGATTGATTATTGATTCTATCATGTCTTCTTGATTATTGATCCTATCATGTCTGTGTTGTTTGAGAGCTTGCATGCTCTCCGTTTCTAGTAGCTATCTTGGCCAAGTAGATGCTAGTGACTCCAAGAGGGAGTATTTATTCTCGATAGTGGTTTCATGCCTCTATTGAATCTGGGGAAGTGACAGAAATATCTAAGGTTGTAGATGTGATGTTGCTACTAGGGAGAAAACAACAATATTTTGTTCATGGAACAATTGTATTGTTTACTTTACACACATTGCTTAAGGTAGTTATCCGTTGCTTGCAAATTAATACTGGAGGGGGTTCGGATGATAACCTGAAGGTGGATTACTAGTCATAGATGTAGTTGGATGGCAATCTATGTATATTGTTGTAATGCCCAATCAAATCTCATAGGATCATGAATGTCTAGTATTGCATTGTTATGCCTTGCTCTGTCCTATCAATTGTCCCGCTGTAATTTGTTTACCCAGCATGTTATGTTGTTCATCTTAAGGAGAACACCTCTAGTGAACTGTGGACCCCGGTCCAATCTTTACCATTGATACATCTTCCATTGTTACTGTTTACTTTCTGCAAGCTACCATTACCTTCCACACCATACATTTAATCCTTTGTTTTCAGCAAACCGGTGAGATTAACAACCTCACTGTAAGTTGGGGCAAAGTCTTGAGTTTATGTTGTGCAGGTTTCCAAGTTGTTAGCAACACCTTTGAGTCGTTTCCTTCCTCCTACTAGTTCGATAACCTTGGTTTCATACTGAGGGAATACTTACTGTTGTTCTCATCATACCTTCCTCTTGGGGTCTCCCAACGAAGCTCTACAGTGATATGAGTTCATCAATGATCAACAAATTCATATTTTGAGGGTCCTTGATCATTAACACTATCTTGAGATTGACCTTGAGGTAGAGGAGCTTGTTCTTCTACTTGGTCTTTCTCAACAGGTTGAGGGCTTGGTTCTTGTTCTTCGGTTTGCATGACATCTTGAGAGAGATGTTGATTTTGTGGTGCACTTGATGACTCATCTTGGGTAGAGCTAGGATCTTCTTGGGTTGAACTTGATTCTCCCCCATCATCTTATTGATCATGAATGTGGGATTCAGTGGGCAAAATATGCCCAATACCCATCAACTTGATGACTTGGGAATAATCCCATCACCTACATCACGTGAAACAAGTTGCCCCTCTTGGGGGCATTATTCTCCAAAAACTCCACATCACAAGATACTTTAACACAACCATTGGTATTGTTGTAGTATCTATAGGCATGAGAGTTTTCCGCATAACCAACAAAGGTACCCTCTATAGTTCTAGATTCGAATTTACCGAGCTTTTCTTTCTTGTTCTTGATGAGGCACTTGCATCCAAAGACACGAAGTTGTTGACATTGGGCTTCTTACTTGTGAGAATCCCATACAAAGTCATGTCAAAGCAAGCTCGGAGGAAGAGCCGGTTCGTGTAGTGAACAGCGTTAGCAATGTATTCTCCCCAAAAGTTGTGGGGTGACTTGAATTCAACAAACATTGTTATTTCCATCTCAATGATTTTCCGGTTCTTCCTTTCAACAACACCATTTTGTTGAGGGGTATAGGGAGACGAGAATTCATGCTTGATCCCCTCATCTTAAACGAACTCTTGCATGGTGTAGTTCTTAAATTTGGTACCAATGTCAGTTCTAATGGTCTTGATCTCCACTTCATGAGTGCATTGAGCTTGCTTGGAGAAGATCATGAATTCCTTATAGGTCTCATCCTTTGTCTTGAGGAGAAAGACCCAAGTATACCTTGGGTAATCATCAACAATGACGATACCATACGTCCTTCCACCAAGAGAGTCATAAGTTGATGGCCCAAAGAGATCCAAGTGGAGAAGCTCCAAGGGTATTGAAGTGGCCACCTTGGAAACGGAAGGATGATGCTTCCCAATTTGCTTCCCAAAGATGCAAGCACTACACACATGATCTTTCTAAAAAGAGACACCGGTTAGTCAAACAATATGCTCACCCTTTAGGAGTTGTTTAAGATTTCTCATGTTGACATGGCCTAGGCGGCGATGCCAAAGCCATCCCTTGTCGGCCTTGGCCATTAGACATATAAGAAGGGATTGGCTCTCTTCCGAGATGTCGACCATGTAAAGGTCGTCTTCCACATGTCCAACGCGGACCAAACTGAGATCATCACTCCTAAACACTTCCACAAATGTTCTAGAAAAATAGGAATCATAACCGACATCCTCTAGATGTTTAACTGAAAGCAAGTTGTAGCCAAGGTTTTCAACAAACAAGACAGTCTCTAGGGACAAAGTCTTGTAGACCACCAACTTTCCATAACCTAGTACCTTTACTTTAGAGTTATCACCAAAAGTGATGCTTGATATTGCGTTGACATCGTGAATGAATTGGTCAGGCCCACTTCTACCTCCGGTCATATGATTGGTGCATCCACTATCAAACACCCATTTTGATCCACCGGAGTCATATCCCTACAAAATCAATTCTTTGATTTAGGAACCCATTTAGTAATGGGTCCCTTGGCATTAGAAACAAGATCTTTTGGTACCTATAAGCATAACCATTGCAAGGGCCAACATATTTGGCATATAGATCCCATTGAGTGCCCTTACATAGCACATAGGATGGATTAGATCTTCCCCCATATTTATGATTGGGGTTGCCCCTAATGGCCCCCCCATTCACAACATTATTCTTGACTTGGTTATCCACCTTGTTCCCTTCTTTCACAAAGTTGATCTTCTTTGGTGGAGTGGCATCATTCTTGTTGTTCTTTGAGTCAAAACCAACACCTTCCTTTGGATCCCTCGTCTTTTTACGGGATAGAATCTCATCAAGAATCTTTCCCTTGGAAGTAGGTGTGATACGCTCTTTCTCGAGATGTTCTTTCAACTTCTTATTTTCCTCAATGAGTAGAGCTTGATCAAAGGTAGAGTTATGGGAACAAGAAACATTCTCAACAACAATTGGATCCTTCAATGTACCAATAGCCTTCTCATAGGTCACTCTAAGTTGATCATGGTTCTCCCCAAGCTTTATGAGTTCACACTTGACAAGCAAGTTAGCCTTTTCAAGGTGCTCAAGATCCTTGGTAAGAGAAGCAGGAGCAACCTCAAGCTCTTTCTTTGAAGCATCAAGATCTTGGGACAAGGAATTATCCCTATCAATAGTATCCATGTCTTTTGCCTTATCAAGTTAAAAGGTCTCAATTTGTTATTTAATAAGTGAAAGTGGTGTTATTTTCCTTGCATAGCTCTTGCTCAAGAAGATTGAATCTTCGTTTCTCATCATCAACATTGTCGTGGTATTGCCGACGAGTACGCCATGGAGGGGTACTCACAGTGCGTGTTTAGAGACGTGGGGGAAGGCGGACGGTTGACGGGTACGAGGTAACACACCTTACCCAGGTTCAGATCCCACGACGGTGGAGGAATCCTACTCTTGCTATAAATCACTATAAGGGCAATACGCCGAGTTACAGAGATAGGTTCGCTGTGCGAGGTTGTCTATGAACGTCTGAGATTGTGCCCTAAAGGCTGAAGGGATACGGGTAGGCTACACTAGTGCAAATCAAAAAAATTATACCGCGTATACCAGGATTACTGTTGTCATAGATCACGGGATTACCACTAGACGCGCAGTTGCGGAATCGATGAAGCGCGTTGAGGCAGTGCAGATGATCTATGACTCCTCTTCTTTCTCGTCCCACGAGCAGCTCCCCTTGCGCGGCTCGTCGAAACTCTACAGATGTAGCGCCTCCGAGGTATCCACACGTACAGGGTGGAAGCGTCAGACACCGGACTGCTAGGTCCGCGTGTGCAACACAGGCGTGAGGAGTGGCGGCTGGGCGAAATGGTCTCAGGTCTAACCCTGGCCAGCTCGCCCCACCCTCTATTATATAGGCATCCCTAGTGGGCTTCTACATTAGCAGCCCATTAGTACCCTAAGCCTGGTCTAATTCGGATCCAATCCTCATTAGGCTTTCGGCCCCTTAAGTGTGTGACCCTATAGGTTCATATACGTATAGACATGACACGAATACACTTATTCTGCCAATAGTTGGTAGCGGCCTCTAGCAAGACGTGCCAACTCCTAAACGCATACAAAGATCATATCGGACGAACCATCACAAGGTTTAGTACATGTCTTTCCCTTTGTCTCATGATATTTGGTCTAGCTCCAAGCTGACCTCCCTTTCTCGATACTGTGATTCGTAATCCTTTTACTAGGTTAACTCTTAACCATATGTAGCACGTCCATGCATTTATGGATCCGATCACTCGAGGGGCCCATAGATATCTCTCTCAAGTAGAGAGGGGCAAATCCCATCTTGATTGACCATGCCTTGCAGCATGCTTCAGGACAAACCCGAAGGCTACCTTTATAACTACCCTGTTATGGTGCAGCGTTTGATAGCCCCAAAGTAGGTCAATCCACATCTCAAGTACATGCGACAATCTCAGGTCTAAGGACAAAATGTACACGATGTGTAAAGAGAGAGCTGCAACTAATTGCCAGTCTCAGGTTGGTTTAGTCCAACCCCATGTTCATAACATGTGTCCACATCATTGGTTTGACATCTCCATGTCTATGACTTGCGAAACATAGTCATCAACCAATCGATGTGCTAGTCTAATATCCACGTGTGTCCTCACATGAACTCCGACTAGGGACAATTATTAAATAACCATACAAGTAAAGAGTTTCACAAACAATTCACATAATTGCCAATCAATACAAGTTGCCTGATATGGATATTCAAGGAACATTACAATAACTCATGGATACATAAGAAATATAATCATCTCTATGATTGCCTCTAGGGCATATTTCCTTCAAAGGCTCCCATAGGCCCGACTTATATAGTCGCCAGGTCCTAGGGTTACAGGGAAAATTCCTAGCCGGACAGGTCACATAGTCCTACACTGTCTATTACTAGTCTTGTGTATCTTGCACTCCAAGGCTCCGGGTACGTCGGTGACTCCAACCGAAGCCTTCCTTTATCCGGGATGGGCCTCCCTTCTGGATCCATCTAACTGGGCCGCCCAGCAGGCCATGGGCCATGCTACCAACTGTGGGCCGCCCGAATTATCCGGATAGGAGACATGCTATGAGGATACCCATATAGCATATCCCCAACAGTAGCCCCCGGAGAACTTCGAGATCTTGCGCCGTCTTGCCTCTTCGTGTGGAATGCTCTATCTAGATGAATGTCGGCAAATCGTCACGCAATATCTTGTAGTCCTCCCAAAGAACCCTGCAAGGTTTTCTTTGTCTTTAACACGTAAGTCAGAGAAATGCTGAATCTTCCATCGTACTCTTCCGTAGCCGGACTGGATCCGTCCATGCCAGAATCTTCTAATGTGATGGCTCATCTGCCGATGTCAGCTAGGGCGACATAGGCTTAGGTCAGCGACGCCTCGTAACTCACACATGTAGAGAACACAATCATGTCCGATTTTCCCGCGCGAGCGATACGAACCGTTGGCGGTGACGGTTGGAGACGTGGCAAAATTTCCGCGCACGTTCGCAAACACGTCGTCTATGCGGCAACCGTCCGATCAAGCTACACGAATCTTGATGCTGGAGATGATAAATAGTAACCATGGTGGAATTTCTACCTTTTACCTCATTCTCTCCTCGCATTGTCTTCTTCCTCCAGCGTGTGCCTCCTCGAGCTCTCCACACAAAACTCACGAAAAACCCTAGCCTCAATCCGCACCAGTCACCTCCAACCTCTCTCCATGGCCAGCAGCAACACCTCTCCTTCCATGGAGGCGTCGAGCGAAGCCGCGGTGAAGCCGGCGAGCTCTATCGTCGTGCCCCCAGAGGGCTTGGTATCCCCGCCTCGGCGGTGATTGAGTCCACCGGCGACAACCATAATCTGGCGGCGTTGTAGCCGTTGGAGGAGGAGCTTGACTCACACAAGGGCGACTGGCGCGGCTCAGATATCATGGACCGTGATATCTAGGAGCTGATCGCCGAGGGCTACCTTCCTGCGACGGAGGGGCTCGCCTGGCGGGCGGCGCCGGCCAGCGAGGTGACACCTTATCCCCAAGACGGAGAAAAAGTGTACCTCAAAGCCCAACTGGTACGCGGCGTCTCCCTGCCCATCTCCAACTTCTTCCTTTCCGTCTTGAACCACTATAGAGTCCAGCCCCAGGATCTTTCTCCCAATAGTATCTTAGCGCTTAGCAACTACGCGGTGCTCTGCGAGGGTTACTTAGGAATAAAGCCTAGGCTAGATCTCTTCGTGTTCTTCTTCACCGTTAAACTTGAAGCTGGAGCTAGTAAGGAAGAACTTAGGAACTGCGGTACCATAAGCTTCAAGATCCGACCTGGCCGGCGGTTCCCCGACATCGTCGGTTACAAGTCCTACAAAAACTGGCAGCGGACGTACTTCTACGGCCCAGATATCCCTCTGGCTGGCCGACAAGTAACGTACCCGGACTTCGTTGACGGAGCCGCCGCTGAAGCCTCGTCATGGAGATCCCAGGCCTCCTTTCCCTCCGACCTCAATGCTTCCCGTTCCATAAGGCAGATAGAATGGTTCGTGGAGACGGGTTTGACCGGCTTGGACCTAGCCATCTGCTGGTTCATCAGGCGAATCCAACCTCTGCAGCACCACGCGAAGCTCATGCACGAGTATACCAACGATAGAAGGGATAGCCTCCGCATCTCCATGGACAACCTCTCGAGCGACTCCGTCAAGCTCCGCCTTAAGGACATTGTCAAGGTGAAGGACAAGGAGCGTGGCTTCACCATCACCTATGACATGTTCGTAGACGGCAAGTGCCCAAAGGTAGTTATTTATTTTCCATGTATGACATATACTCCAGTTCTTCCGTCTTGCAAATGTCATCTCATCTAACACAGTGACTTCTCACTTAACAGCTTAGCGATCTAGAGGAGGACAACATGGCTGCCCAAATCTACGATCCAAAGATGAAGGAAGTCACGGTCGTGTCCGACGACGATGCTCCGTTGGCGCGAAAGCGGAAGATCTCCACCTCTGACGCTGCCGACGGATGCAAGAAGAAGAAGACAAAGGGTGGAGCCTCCAAAAAGACTACCGCCGCCCTGGAGGCGGAAAAGAGAAAAGTTACCGGGATCCCCTTTGCCAAAGCAGCTCCACTTGTGTAAGCTTCTTTCTTTCCGATTGTCTATTCATTTGTCTTGCTCCTATACTTATGTGTTTTGCACGTTTCAGGAAGAAAGCCATAACCAGCCTGAAGGAGACCTCCAAATTGGGGGCTTCTATAACCATCAAGGATATGCTGCATCGTGACGCATCTCCCGCCATCGCCCTGCCACTCCCTCCGTCAAGCCTTCGTCTGCCCCGACAAGCTCACAAGCTAAGGAGGCATCTGGCCCTTCTGCCATGGAAGTCGACTCAGGTGCCTTTACCGAGGTTGCTGTCGTCGATGAGCAGGCGACGCAGGAGAGTGCCGCACACCAAATGGCTGAAGCTCCGGCTAAGGATGCCATCGGTGGTGGTAAGGCGGTGGTGGAAGCAGGTACTTCTGTCGTTGGCGGCGCCCCTGCATCCAAGAAAACCATATCCTATCCAAAGATAGTATATCCGGTACTTACACCGGGTAGCACTGCTCTGGTCCCTGGTGCGACACCCACATCTCCAACGTGCGGTCTAGAGGAGCTCCGCCGACAAGCAGAAATATTGCAAGTAAACAGTGAATCCTTTGGCAAGATGCTGGCCGAGAGTGCTACAAACCTCAAGATCATTGCACTTGTAAGTTTTATTTGCCTTTTAAAGTTCGTATGAGTATCCCACTGTAGCCCCCGAGGATGTAGACGGAAAACCATAGGTTTTGCATCTATATGCTCTAAGAGTGACTAAGTAAGAAAACCTCTCACTGTAGCCCCCAAGCATGTAGGTGGAATGAATTATTCTGACTAGATGTTTTTAAGAGTAGCATACGCAGTGTTTATAAATTTCAATACTGTAGCCCCCAAGCCTCTAGTTGTAACTGAATTAGTTCCGACTAGATGCTTAAAGAAAAGCTAAGCATATATTCTAGTTAAAAAACTTTATACTGTAGCCCCCAAGCTTCTAATCAAAAACTGAATTAGTTCCGACTGGATGTTTAAAGAAAATCTAAGCATAATGCTAAGTTAAAAATTTCCGCTGTAGCCCCCGAGCGTCTAGGTGGAAAATTTCCGGCTAGATGCTCCAAGCAGACCAAACAACGTTTCAACTTTGACCTTTTTTTTCCACAGAACGAGAGTGCTCGGAGGGGCATGGCCAATGACAAGTACCAGAAGATGCGCGCAGACCTGGAAGCTGAAAAGGGTAAAACTCCCTTCTTGAAGGAACATATCACCAAGAGCAAGCGTCTGTTTTCTTTTTCACATTCCGACTTGGTTTTGTGCTCATATTCTCCGAGTACTCACTGTGTACTTTGCTTTCTCCGACTTGTAGAAACCATTGCAAGGCCAAGAATATTGTCGAGCAATCCAAGCACATTCAAGAGCTGGATAGCAAGAACAAAATTCTTAAGAAGGAGAGGGAAGACATGCTGAAAATGCATGAGGAGTCATGAAGGCCCTGCAGGACTCCGCCACCAAGGAAATCAATCGCTTGAAGGAGGAGATATCTATCTTAAGAGATCAGAAGCAAGCTGTCGATGAGCAAAATCAACGCCATAGTGAGGCGTACAAGCTCCTCCAACAAGAGAAAGAATCCTTGGCGGACACCCTCTGGCAAGCTGAGGCCAGCATCTTCAGTAAGTTTTCTCCGTCTTGGATTTCTCTAGTCTAGGTACTTTGAATTGTTGAACTCATGTGTTCCTTGTCAGAATTTGCAGCTCCTATGGGTTTAACCCGATCGCCTCCTCCAGCCAAGGAATGCATGGTTCTTGCCGGCAACTTCATCAACACCGCCATCACGCAAGCTAAGGAGATTGCCAAACACCTCTAGATAAACATCAAGGCAGCAGACTCCATGGCGAAGTACTCGAAGATTCTGCGCCGAGCCCCCGAGCGTATCACAAGCTGGAAAGCATCATGTGCACGGGCTGGCGCAAGGATGGCGCTGTCAATGGTGAAGGCACACTACGAAGATGCCGACATCGACACGATGACCTCTGGCATTCCTGATGTAGACGACGATGGCAAAGAGATTAACCATGAATCCATCTTGTCGTCGCTCGCGGGCTATGACACCAGAGTTGCCGAGTTGGTAGACGTCAACATCTTTGTGCCAATGAACACCATGGAAAGCGGCAAACAAGGCTTCTCTGAGTCCCTCCACAGCGCCGACTTCGAGGGTGACTCTCCTGCTGGCGATGACGCTGCTTCTAAGTCTCCTGCACCAAAGGAATGAAGAACAACTTTGTAATATTTGTTACACCTTTGGTGCATGTGCGGAAAAAACTTATTGTTGTAACTTAAGGCGGAAAACAATGGTTGTTATTTCCTGCTACTCAAGAACTAGTTTCCAGCATGTATATATTTTTAAGCAAGTGCTGGCTTATCCATTACTTTGGTTCTTATGCTTGACTTTTCGTGAGTCGGAAGACTCGTTGTCGGAACCATGCGCTCAGGTGATGATGCCCAATGGCACCGTCAATAACCTAAGTACAAAATCGCCGACAATAAGTGCCAAAAGTCACTACTCCAGAATCCACATAAAAACGACAAAGAACGTGTAGACTAGAAAACTTAAGCTAACGCCCGTAGGCGGAATTTTCACAAGTTCAATCGCAAAGCTTGTGCATAAAGGTTTTACATGATCCAAAAATGAACACTAAAGGAGGTAAAAGACTCAGAAATATGAGTGAACCAGAGAGCTTTATTTCATTGATCATATAAGAGGTACACAATTAGATAAAAAATGCTAAGTGTAAAAAGGACGTAGCTGTGCTATGTTCCATGGCCGATCAAGCTCCGGTTAGTCATCATCTGGGTCACATCGCTTACGCTTATGATCCTCGTTGGGTCTATCCTTCAGTTCACGATTGTCAACGAGGTAGTAAGACCCATTGAGTAGTGCCTTGCTTATGATGAACGGTCCTTCCCATGGCGGGGATAATTTGTGTGACTTCTTCTGCTTAAGTCGGAGCACCAAATACCCCTCTTTAAACGAGTGATGTTGAACGCGGCGACTATGGTAGCTGCGTAGCTTCTGCTGGTACATGGCGGATCTTTGGCATGCCAAAACACGCTCCTCCTCGAGAAGGTCCACATCTAGGCGTCTGGATTCTTCAGCGTCATCTTTGTCGTAGGCGGCAACTCTTGGTGCATCATGAAGTATGTCGGAAGGTAGGATGGCTTCTGCTCCATATACCATGAAATAAGGGGTGTAGCCGGTGGATCTGTTGGGTGTAGTTCGTAAACTCCACAACACAGATGGCAATTATTCCGCCCAGGCTCCAGCTGCTCTATGCAGCGGTGCCTCAAGATGTGGCTTGATTCCCTGTAGAATTAATCCATTGGCTCGCTCAACCTGACCATTGGATTGTGGGTGTGCCACAGATGCAAGGTCGAGTCGGATGCCTTTCTCCCAAAAATAAGCCTCCACTTCTCCGAGTGAAAAATTGTTGCTGTTGTCGGTGATAATGCTATGTGGGAGACCAAATCTCACCACTAGATCCCGGACAAACCTGAGGGCAGTTGCCCCATCAAGCTTTATAATGGGTTTAGCTTCTATCCATTTAGTGAATTTATCAACTTCTACAAGCAGATGTGTAAACCCACAAGGTGCCGTCTGTAACGGTCCCACCATGTCTAGCCCCCAGACTGCGAACGACCAAGTTATTGGTATTGTTCGCAATTCTTCAGCAGGAACATATGGTTGTCGGGCATAATACTGGCATCCCATGCATGTCTCGACCATCTTGTCGGCGTCCGCCTTCGCGGTCAGCCAGTAGAATCCTTGCCGGAAGGCCTTCGTGACCAACGATCGAGGAGCGGCGTGATGCCCGCAATCTCCGAGATGGATTTCGCATAGGATTTCCATACCTTCTAGCTAGGAAGCACACTTTAGGTATACACCAGTAGTGCTCCTTTTGTAGAGTTGCCCATTGATTATGGTATAACCCTTTGCTCGTCGTACTATTTGCCGTCTTTTCACCTCGTCGTCAGGCAAAGTTTCGTGTTCGAGATATTCCATGAACGGTTTTGTCCAAGCCGGAGGGACCTTGGTCACCATGTTGACGAAAGAGTCAGCTCTATCCGGGTTGTCGATGTCGGCTCCCTTCACGGATGGTGTGTGTATATGCTCTAGGAAAACTCCTGGTAGAATTTTCTTGCACCCTGATCCAAGCTTAGACAGCAGATCAGCCGCCTCGTTTTGCTCCCTAGGTACATACTTGACTTCATAGCCCAAGAAGATCTTGGCTATCTCGTCCACTTCGTCTCGATATGCCACCATCATAGGGTTCCGTGCATTCTAGGTGCCAGGCACCTGCTGGGCAACCAAGTCGGAATCTCCACATCAAACTATGCGCTTGTTGCCAATATCCTTGGCTACACGTAGTCCGTGAATGAGTGCTTCATACTCCGCCATGTTGTTTGTAGCCTCGAAGTGGGTCTGCAGAACGTAGTGTAACTTGTCTCCTGTTGGTGACTGTAACAATACACTAGCCCCCGATCCGTTGAGCAGCTTTGATCCGTCAAAGTGCATCACCCAGTACTCTGGTTCCAGCAACGGAGAAGCATCTGGCATCTCCGTCCAATCTGCAACAAAATTTGCCAAGGCTTGTGAGTTGATAGCGCCGCGTCTCTTGTAGGTGATCTCGAAGGCGGCAAGTTCAATGCCCCACTTCGCGACCCTTCCTGTAGCGTCGCTGTTGTTGATTATGCCAGACAGTGGAGTCTTGCTCACCACTGTGATTGGGTGCTCCTGAAAGTAATGCCTCTGCTTCTGAGAAGCAAGGAATACTCCATAAGCTATCTTCTGGTAGTGCGGGTAACGCTGCTTGGACTCCGTCAAGACCTCGCTCACATAGTAAACTGGTCGTTGAACTCCGTGCTCATAGCCTGGTTCCTTCCGCTCTACCATGACGACGATGCTGATTACCCGGTTGGTTGCCGCCATGTAGATTAACAGGGGTTCTCCAGGATCGGGTGCTACAAGGATAGGCGCTGAGGAAAGAATCTCCTTGAGCTGCTTCATTGCTGCATCTGATTCGTCCGTCCATGTGAATTTGTCCGCCTTCTTCAGCAACTTGTACAGCGGTAGAGCCTTCTCTCCAAGTCGGCTGACAAACCGACTAACTGCTGCAACACAACCGGTTAGTCGTTGAATGTCCTTTAGGCATGTCGGACGGTTTATGTTTAATATGGCCTTGATTTTCTCCGGGTTGACCTCGATTCCGTGCTGGGAAACAATGAAACCCAACAATTTGCCGGCTGGTACCCCGAAGACGCACTTCTTGGGGTTAAGCATCATGTTGTATTTCCGAAGATTATCAAAGGTTTCTTTTAAGTCGGAGATTAAGTCGTTTGACTTTTTAGACATCACCGTGATATCTTCCACATAGGCGTGAACGTTCCGACCAATTTGGTCGTGAAGGCAACGTTGCATTGTTCGCTGGTACGTAGCACCTGCGTTTTTCAGCCCAAAGGGCATCGTAACATAGCAAAATGTGTCGTATGGGGTAGTGAACTAAGTGGCCAATTGGTCCGACTTTCTCATCTTGATCTGGTGGTATCCTGAGTATGCATCGAGAAAACACAAAAGTTCTGAGACAGCCGTCGAGTCAATGACTTGGTCAATGCGAGGCAAAGCAAACGGATTTTTGGGACATGCTTTGTTCAAGCCGGTGTAATCAACGCACATTCTTAATTCATTGGTTCCCTTTTTGGGGACAAGTACAGGATTGGCCACCCATTGGGTGTGAAGGACTTCTTGGATAAATCTAGCCTTAAGTAACCTAGCTATCTCTTTGCCAATGGCGCGTCTCTTCTCATCTCCAAAGCGTCATAGAGGTTGTTTCACTGGTTTGGATTTTGGATCAATGTTTAGGCTGTGCTTGGCAAGTTCCCTAGGTACACCTTTCATGTCGGCAGGTTTCCAGGCAAAGATGTCCCTATTCTCACGGAGGAACTCGACGAGCGTGCTTTCCTATTTGGGATCCAGGTCCGTCCCAATGGCGGTGACCTTGGAGACATCGCCTACCACAAGTTCCACCAGCTTGGCCTCGATGGCGGCCTTGAACGCAGGAGCGGAGTCGGAGATCTACTTCTTCGACGCGGGCATCTCTGAGTCATCGACCTTGCTCTGGATCTCTTTGAATTCTTCACTTCTTCATTGATCTCGCAGTCCCTTGCCTTGGTAAAGCTTCCGGATACGGTGATGACACCGTTTGGTCCGGGTATCTTGAGTTTGTTGTAGACGAAGCATGGCTTGGCCATGAACGTGTGGAATATGTCGCGGCCGAATATGACGTGGTACACGCTCTTGAAGGGGGCGACCTCGAAGGTCATGCGCTCTTGGCGGTAATTGTTAACATCGCCAAAGGAAACCTGAAGTGTAATGCACCCAAGGGACCGAGCCTCCCGACCAGGAACTACGCCGTGGAAGATGGTGTTGGTCCACCTTAGGTTTGACTCTATCAAGTTCATCTTCTACAGTGTATCCAGGTACATGATGTTGATGCTGCTTCCACTATCCACCATACACTTGGTGAACTCCACGCCGTCAATCAAGGGGTTGATGACCATGGCGTACTGGTTCTCTGTAGGGATAAGGTCTGGGTGGTCCGTCCTATCCCAAGTAATTGGAACCTCCTACCAGCATAGGTACTGGGGAACTGGGGGGAGAGTAGCCATCAGGATCCTCAGGGAGGTCTTCTGTTGTCGGACGGTGGGGGTGCCAAGGAAAGTGTGGTAGACTGGCGCCTTCTTTGCGAAGGGGTTCTTGCCCTTGTTGTCGCTCTTGGAGGCGTGCTTGGGGTCAACATCCTCATCCATGTCACTTGAATCCTTGGACTCCTCCTCCTTCTTCTTCCCCTTTCCCTTGCCTCACGGTCTGTTCTTCCGACTTCGCTTGTAGTCGGACTCCGGGTCTTCCTTGAGGTCGTTGACGAACTTGCAGTGTCGATTGGTATGGGTGGCCTTGCCGTTGACGTTGAGGTGTACGAGGCACGGCATATCGTGGTACTCCTCGTAGGTTTGGGGAACGCGGAGCGGTGCCGAGGTAGTTTCACTTACTCGTTGCTGCCCACGGCCAGCTCCCCTTCCTCGGCCACGTTCTCCGCCATCACCTCGTCCTGCAAAAGTCATAGCGACCATGTCGGTAGATTGCTTTTCTTCTGGAGCGGTTTTACGCTTTGTACTGCTGTCCTCCGAGATTGAGTTGGAACGGCCGTTGCCGGCAAAGAGCCGTGAGCATCGTCGTCGGCAGCTGCGAACTCACTGGCCAACTGGATCATCCGACTCAAGTCAAGCTGGTGATTGTCCTGCAAGCGCTTCAGCTTATGTCAGAGCAACGTGCCCCTTTCCAACCCATCGATGAAGGCGGCCATGGCGGTCTGAGCGTGCACTCATGCGCAAGAATTCATCATGTCCAGCCAGCGGGAGAGGTAGGCGCGAGATGTCTCGTCTTTCTCTTGCACGCACCGCTATAGATCACCCATAGTGCAGGGACGCTTGTATGTACCCTCAAAGTTCTTGGTGAACGCTTCTTGCATGTCCAGCCAATTGTAGATAGATTTCTCCAGCAAGTCGTCGATCCATTGACGGTCATGCCCGCCAACATTAACGTGAGGTACTTGACGGCAACGTTGGGGTTGCCTCCGGCAATCTCCACCACGTTGCCGTAGTCCTGCAACCATGTGGCTGGCTTGGCGGTGCCGTCATAGGGCTTGATGGTCTTGTCAATCCGGAAACCTTTGGGGTAAGTTGCGGACCATATTTTAGGTCCAAAGCAACGTGGTCCCAGGTATGGTCCTTCCCGGGCCTCGTGGATCTTATCGATCCGCGAACGTGCATCATACGGCTCCGGGTTCTTCTTCTTGTCAACAGGGGATGGGCTGCGTGAATGACGTGGGCCTCCTCCGCCATGGTGACTGCTTGGTGGTGACGGAGGCAGAGGTGGCGGTGGGTTAGCCTTCTTGCTATTACCCTCCTGCGACGCCTCACGCCTGTCACGGTTGCTTGTCGGACGCGGAGGATCATGGCGTGACCTACTCCTGTGTCCTTGGTTGCGCTCTCCGTCATGGCGGGTCTGCTCCGCGTTGTCGCGGATGACGATGCCGCACTGCTTTGGTGGAGGCATATCCGTACGATGGTGAGCCTTGTGATCTTCGCGATGTCGGGGGGACCGGGGCGGTGGCGATGGGCGACGAAGTCGGGCCTTTTCTCCGTGGTTGGAGGATATGGGGATAGCATCCTTCCTGTTGCGCGCATCCCTCCGTCTTCATTCTGATGAACCCGTCTGGGACCCGACATCAAGAGGAGATCTGTCCCTTGGCGGCTTATACTAGATAGAATGGCAGAGTGCTGGTTCGGACTCCAGCCTCTGAGAGATGGCCTTTTCCTGCTGCTTCACTACCTTGGCCACTAGGTCATAGACCTGTTCCACTGCCTCAGGCGATCTATCCTGCTCTAGAAGGGTCTTGGCGACAACGAGGTTAAGGAGTGGGGTGGGCATCACCTGCTTGCCTTCACTATCAATGTATGGCTTGGCCTGTGCCAGCTTCGAGGGAGCCCATCCTAGGTTTCGCTGTACACCAAGATCATTGATGATGTGAGCCGAAGCTTTCTTGGCCTTCTGCTGCTGCAGTAAAGTCTTGTACTCGGACTCCATAGCTCTAGCTTTATCTATGGACTTCTGCGCGTTGACCAGATCTCGATCTATCTTAGCGCCTTGCTCCGCGATGGCATGCGCTTCCTCCAGCAGCCGCTGGCGCTTCTCGTCAAGCTGAGTCACGTTCCGGATATGAGCAACGGTCAGTGGCTCGACGAGGAGATTGCCGTACATCACTCTATCAGCTGGAGTAACTTGGGCTGCTGCAGACGTAGATGCTGGAGGCGGCAAGTTTGCGGTGTTGTTGTTGCTCGGGCCGGTGCCGAGTTCCTGCGGCTGCTGCACTGGGTTAGGCGGAGGAGGCATGACCTTTGCGCGATCATCGTCAGCAGCAATAAGTGGCCCCTTCCCCTTTTCCAGCGCTGTAGGCGGAGCTCGTCCGGGTTGATCTTCATCCATCGCCGTCCCTATGGTTATGAACACCCCTCGAGACGTGACGACATTGTTGGCTTGCTCGTCGCGCGTGTATTCCTCCTCCATCTCCTGCATGGCGGAGTCTAGCTCTTCTGGACTGAAATCTATCTCCTCTGAATCTGCACTGAAGTCAGCATAAAGCGCGTCAATAACAGATTCAGAGGGTTCTAGAACTTCCTCGATGACGGGCGGTGGAGGTGCAACAACAGCGATGATGATTGGAGGTGGCGGCGCATATGCGATGATGGCGGCCAGAGGTGGTGGTGGCGGTGGCTGAATCGGAGGATCTCCATCAATGAGCGCAAGCGCTGTCTCAGCTGCCGCGCCAGCCTTCGCGTAGTTGTTGACGATGCTCACCATGCCTTCAAGAGTAAGGCGTCCCGACGCCTGTTGCCGTCTTAGAGAATGCCGGAGAAGCGTGCCACGGTCCAGTCCTTCCACGAAGTGATATATAGCATTATCATTGGGGTAGTGGGCCAGATCGGCTCGTATACGGAGCCACCTGGCAAGGTAATCGCGGGGGTTTTCGCCCTCTCTCTGAACGCAACGCGCCAGATCAAGATGGTAACCATGCCGACGAACTTGGATCTCTCATCCAGACGCACAGCGGTTTGACGACTGCGATCTTCCACCTTTATATCCTGCACAGGGGCGGTTTGGGTGGGCCTTGAATTTTTTCGATCTTTGCCGGCAAACTCCGAAGAGAGATCCGACATCGATCCTTCCGCAAACGTATCCTGCCCGTAGGCGGTCCGTGCGGGCCTTGATGCTCCTCCGACTCCCAGGGAACTAGTGCCCGAGTCGGTTTCGCCGATGAAGAGGTGGATGTCTCCGATAGGAACAATCGAACACCGCATAGGGTTCGTCTTCGCTAGGATCCAGAACTCGTCAGGAGGGACGATCAGAATGTTGCCGAAGAAGAGAACGCGACTGATGGCTACAGTTTCGCCGATTCCCGCGAAGATCTTGGTCCTCTCCCGCTGAAGAGCCTGAAGCGCCTCTTGCCCCACGGTGGGCGCCAACTGTCATGGTATTGACGACGAGTACGCCATGGAGGGGTCCTCACGGTGCGTGTTTAGAGACGTGGGGGAAGGCGGACGGTTGACGGGTACGAGGTAACACAACTTACCTAGGTTTATATCCCACGACGGTGGCGGAATCCTACTCCTGCTATAAATCACTATAAGGGCGATACGCCGAGTTACAGAGATAGGTTCGCTGTGCGAGGTTGTCTATGAACGCTGAGATTGTTCCCTATAGGCTCCCATAGGCTCGACTTATATAGTTGCCAGGTCCTAGGGTTACAGGGAAAAGTCCTAGCCGGACAGGTTACAGAGTCCTACACCGTCTATTACTAGTCTTGTGTATCTTGCACTCCAAGGCTCTGGGTACGTCGGTGACTCCAACCGTAGCCTTCCTTTATCCGGCATGTGCCTCCCTTCTGGATCCATCTAACTAGGATGCCCAGCAGGCCATGGGCCATGCTACCAACTGTGGGCCACCCGGGTTATCCGGATAGGAGACATGCTTTGAGGATACCCATATAGCATATCCCCAACAAACATTAGATTCCAAACTATAAATGGTCTCGTCACATGCATTGACAAGTTCCATTAATTGCTTGACTCTAGAATGAGCAATACTAGGAAGATACTTCATGATAGCATACATTTCTTGTATATATTGTTCACCAAATTCAGCATTATCACTATCATTATTACTTCCATGATCATCCAAGACACCAGATAGAGATGGAGGGGAATAGATTACCTTGGAGCTACTCTCCATAAGGCAAGAGACGGTGATCTTGGGAGTAGGAGAACTCTCGGTGTAGTCCTTGTCGTAGTCGTAGGTGAGAAGTGACCTAGGGTTAGCATAAGCCAAGACGGTCACATCCATCGTCTTCTCCTCATCTTCACACTCCATGTCGGATACGTCCTTGGAGCTCCTTCCCATGAGACAAGTGAGCCCGGTGTTGTCGCGGGACACTTCGTTGGAAACCCCAAGAGCAAGGTGTGAAGAGAACAACAGCAAGTTTTACCTCAGTAAGAAACCGAGGTTATCGAACCAGTAGGAGGAAGGAAACATCTCAAAGGTGTTGCAAGCAACGTGGAAACCTACACAACATAAACTCAAGACTTTGCCCCAACGAACAATGAGGTTGTCAAGCTCACCGGTATGCTGTAACAAAGGATTAACTGTATGGTGTGGAAGGTGATGATGGTTTGCAGCAAGTAAACAAGTAAAAATGGAAGATGTATCAATGGTAAAGATTGGACAGGGGTCCATAGTTCACTAGAGGTGCTCTCCTTAGATAAACAACATGGCATGAAGGGTAAACAAATTACAGCAGGACAATTGACAGGTACTGAGCAAGGCATAACAATGCAATACTAGACAAAAAGATCATATGAGATTCGATTAGGCAATACAACAATATACATAGACCGCCATCCAACTGCATTTATGACTAGTAATCCACCTTCAGGTTATCATCCGAACCCCCTCCAGTATTAAGTTTCAAGCAACGGATAACTACATTAAGCAATGTGTGTAAAGTAAACAATACAATTGTTCCATGAACAAAAGATTGTTGTTTTCTCCCTATTGGAAACAACACATCTACAACCGAAGAGATTTCTATCACTTTCCTTCAAAACTAGAGGCATGAACCCACTATCGAGCATAAATACCCCCTCTTGGAGTCACTAGCAACTACTTGGCCAAGATAGCTACTAACAACGGAGAACATGCAAGATCACAAACAACACATACATGATAGAATCAATAAGACAAAACCATTAATCAATCTGACATAGTAATCTCAATATCCATCGGATTCCCGCAAACACAACATGCATGATACAGATAGATTAGATCTTGATCATGGACGGAGCTCACAAGATCTATACATGAAAGCACAAGAAGGAGATACAACCATCTAGCTACTACATGGACCCATAGTCCAAGGTGGAACTACTCATGCTTCATACCGAAGGCTGGCATGATGAAGAAGAAGGCCTCCGGGATGATCTCCCCTCCGGCAGGGTGCCAGGAAGAGCTTCAGATCCCCCCGATCTAGGGACGATGCTGGCGGTGGCTACAGACGGTTTCATGGAATTTTGATCGGGTTGCCTAGGGTTTCTGCATCGGGGGATTCTTATAGGCGAAGAGGCATGCCAGGGGCCCACACCTGCCCAAAGGCCCACCTAGGCCGTGCAGGGGTGTGGCCACCTGTGGGCCTCCGCCTCTCTTCAGCCGTGTTGCCCACGGTAAAATATTGATTTTCTTCCTTTCTAGAACCAAAAACAGAAGAAAACAAGCAACTTGCACTGTGGCAACTTGTTAATAGGTTAGTACCAGAAAGCATACAAAAACACCTCAAAGTGTGGACAAAGCAAAGGAAAGTAGATACTAAACAAGCATGGAGCATCAAAAATTATAGATACGTTTCCGACATATCAAGCATCCCCAAGCTTAACTCCTTCTCATCCTCGAGTAGGTAAGTGATAAAAGAATAGTTTTTGAGGTGACGTGCACCATCAAAACCAAGATCAAACCATTTGCAAGCATTGAAAGATGGGATCAAAGAACTCTAAACATGTGCATGAAAGATGGAGTTCTAACAGTAAGACAAAGTAACTATGCATGCAACATGAAAGGCTACAAACAAAGATCATGAATAACATGCATTGTAATTTTTTGTTTGTTTCACATATATAAATCATGGCATAGTGGCATTCAGCTTGTCGCTCATAGAGTAGAAAATAGATGCATAGGACACCTTCAAAGTTCATAAGAGTGACTAGATACAAATAGCACAAAAACAAGCAATATCACAATATGCATCAATCAATAAGTTTTGGGACACTGCACATAGAATGGCAACTATGCTCTCTTAATGGTGCCTAAAGGTAGAAGGTGGAGACTCAATATAATAGTGGAAGAAAGGCCCTTCATAAAGGGAAGCAGGGATTTCAAGTTTCAAAAAGAGCTTCCAAAAATTATGGTACTTGTTAGCTTTCATCCCTCATTGCCCCTATCATAAGGATCTTGAAGTGATTAAGGTTAAAGTGAACAAACTATGGAGTATATGCTTGACAAAGTATAAGTTCACAATCTCATGTCCCTTGAATACGAGGGCCACACCTCATGCTACTCAACTTCAGTCACCAGTAAGTTCTTGTCATAGTAAGTACATGTGTATCATAGAGAACCGCCAACGGGGTACCCCTTGGACATGGTACATGAGCTATGCCATAACCAAAATGACAAGGCAAGCAGACAATGAGCATCTCAGGAATCTTTTTATTTACTATGCTCATTATAGTGATGCTGCAAGTTTCCACCATGATTAGGCATGGCTTAGGCTAGCGGCCTAGGCGTTTCTCTAACACAAAATGCATAACTCCATGGACTTACAAGCTCCCTCTTTATTTCACACCGGTGACATCCATAGATAAAAGAGCATGATATCAACTGTGTACAAATTACAAGTGCAATGTTGAAAATGTTCCTCGTGACAGCACGGTTCTGCTAATTCCAATGTATAAGTGCAAGCATATACAACTTAGATGACACAATGGTTCAAGTTTATTAGGGGCAAAGAATATAAAGTGTGCCATCAAGTTTGTGAGGGATTTAATCACTAAGTTTTCACATAATAAATACTTTTTAATTGGAAGATAGCTGAAAACAACAATATACTTGGAATGGTGTAACACACCATGCATAGGAATTTATAGTGGACACTTGGGAATAACTTGGTTTTTTGGGAGTTGGAAGCATGAGTATAGCTTACTCATACAAGTGGAGTCTAGCAAAAGACTGGGAGCAACCAACTAAGAGAGCAATAATGGCCATAATCATGCAGAGCGACAAAACATTACTAATCAAAGCATAGGGTGGTAATCAAGTCAAGTACTGAATGATCATAGAGGCTATGGTGACTTGTTCATAGTCATAACATGGTGTGAGCATGTGACAAGTCAACCCAAACAAAACATCAAAGGAGAATACCACAATACTATGCTTTTGTATGCTAAAACAACGCATGATTTTTTCAAGGCACACTAAGAAATCCCAGTTGTTTGGAACAAGACATGCTACAACAATAATCACTAAGCATAAGGTAAAAACAACACCTAGCATGACATGCTAAAGTCTAAGTCACAGTCAATGCAAGCTCCTCTTGCACTTTCAAGCAGGAACTTCCTACTCCTTCCCAACACCAATCGACTTATTTGAAACAACACATCGAGAACGGGGGTCCAAATACTTTATTCAAGCAAACTAAACAACTAATAAAACCAAACTAAAACTAAGACGCTCCAAGAACAACACAAGAGTGCATAAAACAATAAAAAACAAAGTGTCTAGAAAGACCTGAGCTTTTTATGGATGAAGAAGGGGATGCCTTGGGCATCCCCAAGCTTTGACACTTGTACCTCTTGGATATTTCTCGGGGTGACACCGGGGTGGCATCCCCAAGCTTGAGCTTTTGTCCATTCTTCATCTCATTACATCATTGTTTGTCTACACCTAAAATTTTTCCTTCATACAAAAACTTCACACAATCTTCATTAGCAACATTAGTGTATTCAAAAGATAATATACCTTTGGGGTTTAGCTTTGGAACAGCAAAACTTTTCACTAAAAACACAAGCTACTATAGAAACTCCTTCAAAAATCTCAATTCCCCAAAAGAGAACTCAAAAGGAATCAATAAGAAGCAAATGCAAATAATGGCAGAAATCTATCAAAACAGACCAGCAGGTATAAACCGTTTTTTTTCGAAAATCTTCTGTTGCTCAAATCAAAAAGTGTTGAACTAACTAAATTTAGATAACATACTGGGGGATTTATTCATAAATTTTTAGCTCAATCCTACTTACAGAGACTCCTCACGAATTTTTATGGTGGAGAACAGAAATCTGTTTCGGGACAGCAACTTCCCAAATCTTACTTCCCTCTCATTAGAGGTCATTCTTGGAACAAAAAGCAAACAAAAAGGATAAGGAGAGGTCATTATTGAAGTAATAATTTTCAAGACTCAAGGAAACTCTTGGGTTATCTCCCAACAAGTACTTTTCTTTAATGCCTTTAAGTTAGGCTTGATATTTTGAGAAGATGCTCACATAAGAAATATGAATTGAAGTAAAAGAGAGCATCAAGAAGCAAATTCAAAACACCTTTAAGTCTAACCCACTTCCTATGCATAGGAATCTTGTAATAAAATTAATCAAAGAAGCACATAGTAACAAGAATGGGTAGATAAAACTGAAGCAACTTCAAAATCTTCAGCACGTAGAGAGGTGTTTTGGTACCATGAAAACTTTTACAACCATATTTTCCTCTCTCATAATAATTTTCAGTAGCATCATGAATAAACTCAACAATATAACTATCACATAAAGCATGATTTTCATGATCTACAAACACATAATTTTTATCAAGCTAAAAAATAGTGGGATTAAAACCTTCACAGGTTTTACCCAAAGTAGATATTTCAACAGGATCCACATGAACATAACATTCATCCTCCTTTGGTAAACATGGGGGGCAATCAAATAATGTAAGGCATAAAGAGTTACTCTCATTAGAAGGTAGGCATGGGTAGATAATCCATTCTTCCTCCTTTTGTTCATCACTCTCCTCCTCTTTTTCATCTAATGAGCTTCCAGTTTCAGCAATTTCTTCTTTCATAGGCTCTTGCAAAGCATTAGTTCTTCCGTGTATGGAAAGCATCTATTAAAATATTCAAGAATATAGCCATTTTCTTCCTTGTAATTATCAAAGCAAAACTTAAGTATCTCATAAACCTCATATTCATAAGGTGCATCATCAGTATTTTCAAGCAAACTAGCAAGTTCAAATGCACCCTTTAAAGCAATAAAGTCTTCAATTTGTTCCACATCATAAAAGTCATAATTTGCTTAAAATAAGAAGATATGGTAACATTATCATTATACTCACATTGAAAAGGAAGGTGTTTATACCTCCTACAGCAACAATATTTATCAAAGCAATAAGTAACATTATAAGTAGAGCACACGTCTCTAGCAATAGTATTCAACTTATCAATTTGTTCCCATAAGTGTTTACCTTTTTGTGACAAACGGTGTTCCTTATAATAATACTTTTGTTCTTCCGTGAACCCACCTTGCCAATAAGAACTAGTTTCAAAGAAACCATCCATTGATAAAAAGCATGGAAAATAAAGGCAATAACAAACCAGCAACTAGAGTAGGAAATTTTTTTTGTGTGTTTTTTATAAGAGAAAGCAAACCAAACTAAACTATTTTTTTTGGAGTTTTTGATAAAAAGAGGGAAACAAAACCAAGCAAAAGAAACTAAGCAAACTAAAAACAAAGTAAAGAGAGAGGTTGAGGAGGACTCCCCTTGTGAAGACGTCCTTAGCCTCCCCGGCAACGGCGCCAGAAATAGTTGATGGTGCCCGGTGTTGTCGTGGGACGCTTCGTTGTAAACCCCAAGAGCAAGGTGTGAAGAGCACAGCAGCAAGTTTTCCCTCGGTAAGAAACTGAGGTTATCGAACCAGTAGGACGAAGGAAACATCTCAAAGGTGTTGCAAGCAACATGGAAACCTGCACAACACAAACTCAAGACTTTGCCCCAACGAATAGTTCAAGCTCACCGGTTTGCTATAACAAAGGATTAACTGTATGGTGTGGAAGGTGATGATGGTTTGCAGCATGTAAACAAGTAACAATGGTAGATGTATCAATGGTAAAGATTGGACCGGGATCCATAGTTCACTAGAGGTGCTCTCCTCAGATAAACAACATGGCATGAAAGGTAAACAAATTACAGCAGGGCAATTGACAGGAACTGAGCAAGGCATAACAGTGCAATACTAGACAAAAATATCCTATGAGATTCGATTGGGCAATACAACAATATACATAGACCGCCATCCAACTACATCTATGACTAGAAGTCCATCTTCAGGTTATCATCCGAACCCCCTCCAGTATTAAGTTGCAAGCAACAGATAACTGCTTTAAGCAAAGTGTGTAAGGTAAACAATCCACTTATTTCATGAATAAGATACCATTGTTTTCTCCCTAGTGGCAACATCACATCTACAACCGAAGAGATTTCTGTCACTTCCCTTGTAAACTACAGGCATGAACCCACTATCGAGCATAAATACCCCCTCTTGGAGTCACTAGCAACTACTTGGCCAAGATAGCTACTAACAACGGAGAGCATGCAAGATCACAAACAACACAGACATGATAGAATCAATAAGACAAAACCATTAATCGATCTGACATAGTAATCTCAATGTCCATCGAATCCCCGCAAACACAACATGCATGATTACAAATAGATTAGATCTTGATCATGAACAGAGCTCACAAGATCTATACATGAAAGCACAAGGAGGAGATACAACCATCTAGCTACTACATGGACCCGTAGTCCAAGGTGGAACTACTCACGCTTCATACTGGAGGCTGGCATGATGATGAAGAAGGCCTCCGGGATGATCTCCCCTCCGACAAGGTTCCAGGAAGAGCTTCAGATCCCCCCGATCTAGGGACGATGGTGGCGGCAACTATAGACGGTTTCGTGGAGTTTTGATCGGGTGCCTAGGGTTTCTGCATCGGGGGATTCTTATAAGCGAAGAGGCGAGGCAGGGGGCTGCCAGGGGTCCCACACCCTGCCCAGGCACGGGCCCACCTAGGCCGCACCTGGGGGGTGTGGCCACCTTGTGGCGCCCCTCCGTCTCGTCTTCTGGCTTCGTGTTGCCCACGGTAAAATATTGACTTTGGATTTTTTTTCCCGTCCAATTCCGAGAATATTGATTTTCTGCCTTTCTGGAACCAAAAACAGAAGAAAACAAGCAACTAGCACTGTGGCAACTTGTTAATAGGTTAGTACCAGAAAGCATATAAAAACACCTCAAAGTGTGGACAAAGCAAAGCAAAGTAGATACTAAACAAGCATGGATCATAAAAAAATACAGATATGTTTCTGACGTATCAACAAGTGGTGGTGGCCTTGGGAGTAGGAGAGTCATCGATGTAGTCCTTGGTGTAGTCATATGTGAAGAGTGACCCGGGTTTGGCAAAGGCCAAACCGGCCACACCAACAACCTTCTCTTCATCCTCTTCCTCCTTATCAAATATGTATTCTTGACCTAGGAAGCCTTTGCCATCACGCCTATTATTCCTCTTGTATCTCTCGTTGATGGGGTTATGCTTCAATCTTGGCTTGGCACCCTTTTCATACTTGGGTTTGTCAAGTCTCTTCTCATATGGACACTTATCAACGAAGTGGCTGGACTCATCACAATTGTAGCACATCCTTTTATTCTCACTTGATCCTGTTGAACTTCTCCTTCTTTGGAACTTCATGTTCTTTGTAAAGAGTGCAAGTTAAGAGAGCATATCATCAACTCCATCATCATCGCTTTCTTCTTCAGTTGCAACATCTTCTTACACATGCTTGGCCTTTAATGCTAGAGAATGAGAATACCGAATAGCACGATTGATTTCCTTGATCTTTTGTCCTTCATCCGCCAGGTTATCCGTGGCAACAAGATATGATACTAGATCATCGGGAGAGAACTAGTTAGCTCTATCTAGGAGTTTGAAGTTCAAGGCAAGCTTCTTGTCGGTGACCGCGACCATGGAGACAATGTTGGACTTGATGAGCTCATCATTCAAGTTGAACCCATCATCATACTTCTCACAACCTAGACCACCAATCTTCACACGGAGGGTAACAAGTCTCTTGTATGCTTCCGCAATGGACTCACCATCATGGTTCATGAACATGCTCATCTCTGACTTGGCAGCTTCATACTTGAACTTTTGGATAAGAGACGTTTCCTCTTGGAGAATGAAAATCCTATCCCAAAGATCCTTTGCAGTGGGGATATCACTAACTTGATCATGGAGAGTGCGGTGGATGGCACTCCTTATCTTGTCACAAGTCGCTGCATTTAGTTGACGGTCATAGTACTCTCCCAGAGTGAGGTTGTTGGGATCTTGTGGATGGAAGACTTTGCACATAATCTCCCAAATCTCCACACTGTAGCTGTGAAGATGAGATTCGATAGAAGCTTTACAATGAGAGAAGTGAGTTCCTTCATAATGAGGTGCGGGACCTGAACCATTAATATGAGGCATGATGTTCTTTTGCTTAGGATAAACATAAGGAAATTGATTAGAATGTGTGGAGGTTTTTCTCGAGTCACCCTCATGAGCGGACTCGGTAACCTTCTCTGTTCCGGTGTCCATTGGCCTCCCATGAGGTACTGCCAATAGGCTACCAAGAAACCCCCCCTCGCCAATAGCCTTAAGTTGTCCTTCTAGGAAACTCATTCAAACAAGGATATTGGAATCAGCCTTGGCATTTTCAAGGGTACTCTTGGCCATGATTTCACGAAGCTCCTTGACCGAATAAGTCTTATCCTCCTCATCATTGGAGAAAACCATATTTTCTTTTAGGCGTTAAAGCCCTTAAAATATCCCTTGGATCTGATACCAATTGAAAGTATAAGATGGTATACTTAGAGGGGGTGAATAGGTTTCTACAAAATTCTTTGTAAACTTTTGCAAGTTTTAGGCTTTGTGGAATATAAGTGTGCCTAAATGCAAACTAGGTGAGGCAACCTAGATGATTATACAAGATACTTCAAGATCGAAGGTTATCACAAAGTAAACAACACAAGTAAGAGATTGGTTAAGGAATAACCGAAGCACGCGGATACGAAGATGTATTCCCGTATTCACCACCTTTGGGAAGGGGGTACGTTGTTGGAAACGGTCTCGTATACATGTTGTATACGTGTACTTGTCGTGTTGTAATTGTAACTCTGTAGGTTGGTCCCTTTTATATATACGAGATATTGTGGAGGCTTTGCTCCACGAAACCCTAAACTTGACTTGGTATCAGAGCCTAATCCGCTCCTCTTTCCGCCGCCGCCGTCACGTCGCCCCACTCTCGACGCTGTTGCTGCCGCTCTACTCACCGCCACCATTGTCGCTCTATTTTCGACCGCTTCCACCCTCTCGGAGATGGTTACATCTTCCGCCATCGTCTCCTCCGCACCGATCGGTTCGATCATCTCCGCCCCGGGAGCATCGGCATTGGCACCCTCCTCCTTGACTGCCATCTCCGTGCAGCTCGGACGGGGGAACTTCATGCTGTGGAAGGGGATCGCCATCCCGATCCTCGCTGGTGCTAGCCTCCATGGCCATATCAATGGTACCACTGCAGCCCCGGCCAAAACCCTAACTCAGGGTTCCGGTGATGCTGCGACCACCGTCGCCAACCCCGAGCACCTCCGTTGGTGGACTTAGGATCAGAAGGTCAAGGGCCTTCTTATTTCCGCGATGGACGATGACATCGCGTGCCAGCTTGTCGGCTGCAAGATGGCACATGTCGTCTGGGCGTCCGTCATTGCCATGTTCGGCGCGCAGAGCCGCGCCAACGTCCGCCACATTAGGCGGCAACTCCAGTCGTTACCCAAGGAGGATATGTCCATGGTGGAGTACATGCATAAGATGAAGGGCCTTGCCGATGTCATGGCGACTGCCGGTGCCCCCATCACGGACGAAGAGCTCATCGACCACATCCTCACTGGTCTCAGATCGGCCTTCAACCCTACCGATGTCTCTCTCGGTGTTACCAACGCCGAGATGGCCTACTCTGCCTTCTACTCGCTGGTTCTCTCCTATGAGGCCTTGCAGGCTCAGCTGAGCTGGCGGAGGGGTGGTCATCGTCTGCGAACACCGTGGCGTCCGCGTGCCGTACCAGGGGATCTTCTCCGCTCCCTACGTGGGAGGGCGGTCTACCGCTGGCACTGGCCAGCCTGCGCCCAACCGCCAAGGCGACAATGGCGCTACTCAGGGAGGCGGCTACGATGGCCGTAATGGTGAAAATTGCCGCCAAGGAGGCAATGGCAATAACGCCTACAATGGTGGTGGACGCAACGGAGGAGGCAACGAGGGTGGTCGTAACGACGGCAGCAAGCACCCTAGGTGCCAGATATGTAAATACTGGGGACATGAGGCCTAAGCCTGCCACCACCTCTTTAACCAGGACTTCAACAACCACGCCGGCAACTCGGTCTCCACCAGATCCTTCGACAACCAGCCCTGGGTGATGGAATCCGGGGCTACGGATCACTTCACCAACGAGCTTGAACGTCTTCAAGTTCACGAGCGCTATGGAGGGAACGACCAGGTCCAGGTGGCTAATGGTGCAAGTTTTTCTATTGCGCATATTGGTCATTCGTCTTTACCCGTTTCATCTCTCCAACTTAAAAATATCTTGCATTTCCCTCACATTAGCAAACACCTTCTTTCCGTTTATCGTCTTGTGTGCGACAATGACGTGTTCGTTGAATTTCACCATCATGCTTTCTTTGTAAAGGACAAGGCAACCCGGCGCATCCTCCTTCACGGTAGAAGCCATGGAGGAGCTTATCCCATTCCGTATTGTCGTGCATCATCCTCATCCACTCGCCATGTCTCCGCTAGTGTCAAGGTGTCTCACTCTCAGTGGCATCAGCATTTAGGTCATCCAGCAAATAATGTCATCAACTCTATTGTTAAGAGTCATGAGCTTTCTTGTACTAGTTCAGAAGAACCCCCATTAGTGTGTGATGCTTGTCAGCGTGCTAAGAGTCATCAACTATCATATTCTATGTCCACTCATGTTTCTACTATGCCTATTGAATTAATTCATTCAGATGTTTGGGGTCCTGCCATTGCTTCTTCGGGAGGGTACAAGTATTATGTTAGTTTTGTTGAGGACTACACACGTTTCTACTGGATTTATTTGCTTAAACATAAGTCTAATGTTGAGCAGGTATTTTACGCCTTTCAAGCTCATGTGGAGCGTCTTTTTAACCACAAGATTAAGGTAGTTCAGTCCGACTGGGGTGGCGAGTATCACAAACTCCATCGCTGCTTCCAGTGCACATGCATCTCTCACCGTGTATCTTGCCCACATACCTATCAGCAGAACGGGATCGCTGAGCGCAAACACCGGCATTTGGTGGAGACCGGCCTTGCTCTTCTTGTGCATTCCTTCCTCCCTCTTCGGTTCTAGGACGAGGAGTTTCTCATGGCCTGTTATCTCATCAATCACATGCCCACGCCGGTTCTTAACAAGGAGACACATTTCTTTCGTCTTTTCTGTGTTCAGCCCACTTATTCCTCTCTTCGGATTTTTGGGTGCACTTGTTGGCCTAGTCTTCGAAAATATAATGCCCGCAAGCTTGCGTTCCGCTCCAAGATGTGTGTATTCCTTGGTTATAGTCCTATGCATAAAGGCTACAAGTGTCTAGATCGTGCCTCGGGAAGGATTTATATTTCTCGCGATATTGTGTTCGATGAGAACGTTTTTCCCTTCTCTAGTCCTGGAGTTTCCATTGATATCGCCGATCTTGAGAATGCTCTATCTTTTCCTATGGATGAACCGGTTCCGGATGTACCTGTGCATAAATATGACATGTCCTATTTGTCTCCTAACCCGCCTGTATCAGGCGATATTTATTTGATGTCGTCTCAGGTACCTTCGACGGCCCCTGGCGCTGCAACTACGGACACCAGCGACGTGCATGTCTCGGGCGCGTCTTCCAATGAGCCAACGTCGCCCGCCTTCGCGCCCACGTCTCCTCGCGCTGGGCCTCCTGAGCCCGCGGGGACGTCGCCTTCACCTGGCTCCCCGTCGCCTACTGCATCAGCCCAGCCCAGCCCCTCCCTCCAGCCCGCGTTGCCCTCTGCTGGGGAGCTCTCGGAGCTCCTGGTCGCAACGCCCTTGCCTGAGCTGCCTCCTGGTTCATCGGAGACTCCGGCGCCTGCCCCTGTACACGTCATGGTCACTCGTAATCGAGATCATACACGACGCAAGAAGACCTACCATGATGGCACTGTCCGGTATAACCCCAGCCGTCACGCGTTCTTCGCCGCTCCCACCTCACATAGGGATGCTCTTCGGGAGCCGGCGTGGCATGCGGCGATGGCTGAGGAGCTCGCTGCTCTTCGCGATACTCACACCTGGACTTTGGTGCCTCGCCCAGCTGGAGTTAATATTGTTGGCATCAAATGGATCTTCAAGACCAAACACCATCCCGACGGTTCGATTGACAAACATAAAGCACGCCTGGTCGCCCGTGGATTCACTCAGCGGCATGGTATAGATTATGGTGATACCTTCATCCCAATTGTCAAGCCAGCCACTGTTCGTTTGGTGCACTCTCTTGCAGTTTCCCATGGATGGACTCTTCGTCAGGTGGATGTCAGTAATGCGTTTCTCCATGGATACTTGGATGAAGATGTCTATATGCAGCAGCCTCCTGGTATGCTCGGCTGAGTCAGCTACTTCTTCAGCTTGGGTTTATTGCCTCCAAGGCAGATACATCATTGTTCATCTTCTCTCGAGGTACTGCTCATATTTACATGCTCATCTATGTCGATGACATTGTCATTGTTGGCTCTTATTCCTACCATGGTGGATCTTCTGGTACAGTCCCTAGCAGTTAGTTTTCCTATCAAGGATTTGGGCAAGCTGGAGTACTGTCTTGGATTGGAAGCATCCTCCCATTCAGGGGGCATGGCATTGACTCGGCGAAAGTATGCAATTGATCTCCTTCATCGAGTCAATATGGAGAATTGCAAGCCCAGTTCCACTCCGCTTGTCACGACAGAGCCACTGTCTCGTAAGTCAGGTGCTCTTCTTAATGCCGATGATTCTTTCCGGTATCGCAGTGTGGTTGGAGAACTTCAGTACTTGATGCTCACTCACCCAGATATTTCTTTTGCTGTGAACAAGGTGTGCCAGTTTCTCTCTCAGCCGACTAAGGTTCATTGGGAAGCTGTTAAGCGTATTCTGAGATATGTCAAAGGTACGCTGGATACAGGACAGCAGATTCGCAAGTCTAATTTCACCGGTGTTAGCATATTCACGGATGCAGACTGGGCAGGTTGTGTTGATGACAGACGATCCATTGGTGGTTTTGTTGTGTTTGTTGGACCGAACCTTGTCTCCTAGTTCGAAGAAGCAGCCTACCGTTTCGAGATCTAGCGCCGAGGCTGAGCACAAGGCACTGGCGAATGGCGCTGCCGAGGCCATGTGTGTTGAGTCGGTTCTAAGGGAACTCGGCGTATCACGGCAGCGAGCACCTATTTATGGTATGATAATTTGGGGGCTACTTATCTGACCGCTAATCCTGTCTTTCACTCTCGTACCAAGCACATCGAGATCGATTTCCATTTTGTGCAGGAACGAGTTGCTGCAGGCACGCTGGATGTCAGATTTATCTCAACTAATGACCAACTGGCTGATGTATTTACTAAACTATCCACACGACAGATGTTGGAGCGTTTCCGGTCCAATCTGAATCTTGTATGTAGTAGTACTTCAAACTGAGGGGGTGTGTTGGAAACGTCTCGTATACGTGTACTTGTCGTGTTGTAATTGTAACTCTGTAGGTTGGTCCCTTTTATATATACGAGATATTGTGGATGATTTGCTCCATGAAACCCTAAACTTAACTTACGTCATGTTGGAGAGGTGTGAGGTTCCACGAAGGATTTCCCAACGCCACGAAGGCTCACCTTCTTCTCCGAGCCTATCCCACGAAGGAATAACTCACTTACTTATGGTAGACTTTAAGGTAGTCTCCAAACCGTCACAAACTTTTCATGGAGCAAATCACAAGACGAATGCCTCCAGGCGACCCTAGCCGCCTAGGGTTTCCCACAAACCCAAGAGTAACAAGCAAACTCAATAAACTCAAGGGGGAATGAACTTTGGCTTAGTGGAAACATAGATCGGGACCTCCTCTTCCTTTCTACCAAAGGGATTTGGATTTGGTTGGGTAGAATGGGAGATCCTCGAGCTTTTGGTGTTTCAACAATAGAGAGAGAGAGAGAGAGAGAGAGCTGAAGGTTGATTCTGAAATGGAATGTCTAACCTCTCAAAGGAGAAGAAAGGGGGTATATATAGTCTAGGTGGAAAACTAACCGTTTTGGGGTGACTGGGAGAGAACCGGCGATAAGTTCGGCGTCGTCGGATTCTACCCCAAAAATTTCCGGTGGCAGACTCGGCGAACCGGAAACCTCACCGGATCACTCCGGTGTCAGACCCAGCGAACCGGAAACCTCGCCAGAAAATTTCTGTTGACCGCCGAAAATTCCGGTGCTCAATCGAACCACAATACATAACTGTGTTTTGGTGTACGCCGGATTTTTCCGGTGTGATTTCCTGTGGCACCGGATTTCTTACCGGTTTCGCAGAAACCCTTTCTCGAGCTATTTTCCACTTAGACACTTGGCTCGTCTTAGGTGGGTGTGATGGCTGATAGGTACCGGGATGTGTATTTGAGGTTTTGCATCCCAACGAGCTCATCGAGACCACCCCTCTTAATAGTGTGGTGTTTCCTAAAGGACTCAAAAAGAGTACATGAAGAGAAATGTAATAAAAACACTGGCTTCTTCTTGTGCTTAGCAAATGGGGGGTCTCACACCACCTCTCATCATCTCTTGTGGGCTATAACTTGTGAAGGAACTAGAGTGACACATTAGTCCACACTCTAGCTCCGGTGTCAACATTAACCAAAATAACGGACAAGCGCATTTTGCCCTTACACTTGCCCATAACAATGATCTAGTCTTATGCTTGTGGATATCACTACTACTATTAGTAATGATATATGAGTTTTTGAATTTGGATTAGTCATCCATGGCGATGCATAACCAAATATTAGCCATTGATTTGTTCCATTGGGTGAACATCTACCATCCATCAGCATCCAACCCAAGAGATCTAACGGCTCAAATTTCATGGATTCGCTTTCTATGGACATGTGCCAAAACAAGACCTGGTAGGACGTTCTACACTTCTCGCGGACCCAGCTGCCTGCACCCTCACGTTTGGGTTGCGACATAGTTTGCTACTCCTCATATCTGATGAGATACTTTGCTATAAAATATTCTATGTCTGTTCCATAAATCCATAGGTAAATGCTCAATGGGTAGAGATACATAAAAAATTGGCAATGAAGTTAAAAAAACAAATCACTCGATGTAACTATATTAGTCTCATATCTGCACAACGAACTTTGAAAATCCAGCCATGTCAGACAACAAAATAGTACTGCCAATGTGTGAAATAACGCCTAAAAATAGTTGTTTCCCTATAACGAATTATGCTTATATTATAAATCTTCTAGTGTTCATAATTGATAATTCTACGAAACAACGCAGTATTCTCTAACCATATTTGCAGTCTTATCATAAAATGCAACGTGCATAGCACGTACCTTGTGCTCGTACAACTCGGTTCACAGGCTTGTTTTTTTTTTTTGAAATGAAATGAGATGATCCTTGTGTTGTGTATGCGATATATATGCAAGTGCAGTATTTATCGTATTCGTGATACACAGTTTTAATTATTAGCAGTATGTTACTTTCGCAAAACTTTAATTCGGTGGATGAACCCATGGACGTGACGCCGTCATGTGCTACACGTTGCAAAATTGACATAGAAGGTCGTTAACTGTGTACGTGCTTGCACGTGTAATGCGATTTCCTTACGGACCGGGCCTTGGATGACCGATACTACTTCTGGTCTGCAGAGATATCCAACTCGAAACGCCGCCTTTCTGAAATCTCCCTGAATTCGTCAGAGATTTCCGACCTCTGCCGGCCTCATAAGAAACACATGCGCCGGCCTCGAGGTTGGAGTGTTCGGTAGTCCGCCTCCACCACCCCAGCATATCTGGCTGGAACCTTACCTGTTTTGCTGTAACAATGCGTGCGCATTCGTGGTTCGTGGATCAGCAAGACAGCAACGTCACAATGACGGAACCTAAAAGTATGCAACAGCCACCTACAGAGTCAGTGAACTGTGTGAGAGATTTCGTCGGTCAGTATAGTATTCATAAGGGCATCTCCACCGGTTACCTCGAGCATGTCCGAACTTATCGCGCGGATGTATGGAGCGTGCGCGACGCTCAGTGGACCAACTCATCCAGACAAATTCGTTCGGTTCGATCCATCCGTGTATTTAATCTGGACAACGGTTGCGTCGATCCGAACACGCACGGAGTCATCCACTCGTCCACCCGTCAGCCACCGCTTACCGACGGCATTGGTTCAGACGCGGTCAGCAGCACCGATTCAGACGCAACCGCGACACCGATTCAAAGGCGCTGCGCGGAAGGCTGGCCGGCGGCATCATGCGCGCATCAATGGCGACGAGACGGCACGCCGATCCACTGGACGTCGCTTGTGTTCCCGTGCCGGCATTGATGGCCAAGAAGCGGGAAGCTGCGCGCGTTCACGGCCAGCTGGACTATTTAACCTTGCGCCCGTCAGTGTTGTCCTCCCCACCTCTCGCCATCGCAAAACCTAGCCGCCGCGGCCACCACCACCACCAACGATGAAAACTCCGTCGTGGCTGAAGAGGAGCAACGACCACGGCGCCGGCTCTAGCAGCCGCCTCGGCTGCCGGCCTTCCGCTGAACGCGTCCTTGCCGCCTGCGCCGCTGAGGAGTTCCGGAGCCAGCCTGTGGGGACTACCCGTCACCGCGGGACCGCCACACCCGGCGGTACTACCGCGTCGGGAAGTGCGAGCGCCGGTAGAGGGAGGGTCACGACATACATCACAAGAATGTCTCCCTCCCTACCGGCTAGCATCTCAACCGGGACCGTGTCCCGGTGCCGCCACCACCCAAGGCGGGCAGAGGGCTGGCGGAGGAGATCCGCCGCCGGATCAGCAACCTACCCCGAACCCAACGGTGGGAGAGGGGCTACCACTCCCAGGCGTACTGGATCAAGTTCCTCGAGTGGGAGCACAAGGTGCGGCGCGTCACCACCATCCGCCGCGACCTGCAGCCAGGGGAGGTCTACCAGAACCCTGACATCGACTCGCACGGCGAGGGTGCCCACAACCACTCTGACGCCGACCTCGGCATCGAGGACGACAACGACAAGGACGACAATGACATCGTCGTCAAGCAGGAGGCGGCGGACGACGCCGTCACGAACCTGCCCCTGGAGTACCGCGAGGTGCTGGCGTGGGGCTACGACGAGGACACCTTCACCGAGCATGCCATTGCGACCAACACGCGCAAGGAGGAGGCCTTGTGACGTGACTACGAGGAGGCCCTCCAGCTCACCAACATGGTGGCGCAGACGAACGTCCAACTGTCTCCACCGCCACCGCTGCTTGGATGGGCGCCTCCGATCGCGCCGAAGGTGGGGATGGAGCTGACGCACCTCCAGCACGGTTGGGCGCCATGGCCTAGGCAGGTGATCAACCCACCTGCGCCCGCTCCCGCTCCGGCCCTGCCGACGCCCAACCTCTGGACACTGCCAGAGTACATCGACCTCGACCCGTAAATAGACGAGGCGGCACCGGCGCGCGAAGTTCAGTAGCTAGGGCTAGTAGTTTAAATTCTGTTTTTATATTTTGAATGTAAATTAAGTACGAACTTTACCAGTTTATGCCACGAACTGTTTGTGTTTGAATTTGCAAAATACAACAACATGTGCTGACAAATGGGTCACGCCGCTGGGAGCGTCTGGCCGGATAGGCCAGACCCCTTCCCCAAATCAACCACGACCTAACCTAAACGGATACAAATGGACCATTCGAGGCGAGAGATATCCTACCTTCTGGAAGAGATGATTTGTTGCTCCCAGACTCTAGTGAGCTGGGTCGTACACATGTCGTGTAATAAAAAAATGTGCAAAATTACGGTAAAACAGAGTTATGTTTTGGGATGTGGAAAAAAGATAAATTTGTGGTTATACAAATTAATAAAAAAATTCTATTTCATTCCGACCCATATTAGTTGACTTGGATTTGTATAGATTCTAATATATCTAATACTAAATCCAAATCAACTAATATGAATCGGAGGTGAAAGAACATGTGAGGGCCCCATGTGTGGTTTTGGTAATTAATGACAATTTTTATGGACTAATGTGTGTATTAGGTTGTACTTGTAGGATTTGTCCATTGGCATCACTTGGAGCATGTGTTGGCTTCAAGGGCGATGAAATGAGAAGAAGATGTGATGTGCAAGCTCAAAATGCGCCATCTATAGAAGATCTCATGTTTGATGCTTGCCATCCTCGGTGATCATGGATCGATGATGAGGAATCAAGAAAGGCGTTTCATCTTGAGATGGACAAGATCGTCTACATCGAGCTCAAGTGGAATGATCAAGGCAAAGGTATAATCTTGATAGGTTTTCCCTTTTGCCGGTCTCATGTTGTGTGTGGGAGACCGGGTTTAGGATAGATAACCGTACTATAAAGAGGGGCTCTCAAATGAGTAACTCGGTCACATTTCGGAGAGAGCTCAAACCTTTGCATAATTTCATCATCATATTTGGTTGTTGTTTGGTCTTATCCATGTGAGGATATATAGCTTGTGGTAATCTCCATAACAATCTCTTGTTAATCAAAATCAGATCTTCCGTTTGTATCTTGTTGCGATTTTGATCTTGGCGGCTTTTCGGTTTCTCACCAAGTGAGGTATCTCACATTTATACTTGATATATTCTCACTTAGTGATAACCAATACTTTCAACTTTTATAGGAAAGCTCATGTTGTCCTCTTTCCAACGCAATTGGAATCGGGTCGATCGGAGTTGCCAAAATCCACTGCCGGGCTAGGTACCAAAAAGCGGTAGTACCGCATTTTAGTACCTAGCGCGACAGAAGGTTTTTTACTTCGTCATTTGGATATATCCTCCCTTGCTGGACTATGATGTTTCTTTGCATGATCTTATAGAGGTTGTTGTCCTCTTCGAAACGAGCCCAAGATCATCGAAATCGGAGTCCGGATGCAAAAGTTATGGCTGTTTTCGTTCTGTGATGACCGGTAGTACCGGACCAGGATCCGGTAGTACCGGTCCGGTAGTACCGCATTTTGGTACCGGGGAGTGCAGAGAAAAAATGCGTTTGGAGCCCCAGGAACCCCAGGAAATGTCCGGTAGTGCCGGGAAAGTCCGGTAGTACCGGGAATCGTGTTTTTGGGCTGCAACGGTTGGATTTTGGAGGGACCTATATAAGGGGACTTCTTCCCCAATGGTTCATTAACCATTCTTGCAAGTTTTCCCCTCCATTGTTGACCTTCTTGAGCTTTCTTTCTCACAATCCCTCCGATGATTGTTGCATATTCTTGAGGGATTTGAAAGAGGAGATCTAGATCTACAATCCCACCAATCAATCTCTCCTCTAAGTGAGGGGACATATTGGGATCTAGATCTTGGAGTCTTTTGTGGATTTCCTCCATTGTTCTTCCTCTCTTATTCCCCCATAAGATTTTGTAGCTTTTGTGGAATTTGGGAGAGAAGAATTTGAACACCTTTGTGGTGTTCTTGCCATTTGCATTCGGTGCATCGGTTTGAGTTCTCCTCGGAGGATTTGTTTTGAGTTACTCATTGGAGCTTGTCCCTCTTGGTTTCTTGGAACCCTAGGTGGTTTTGTGGCCTTGGTGGCGTTGTGGCCTTGGTGGCGTTTGTTGAGGCCTTGGTGGCTTTTGTTGGGAGCCTCCAATTAAGTTGTGGAGAAGTGCCCCAACCTTGTGAGAGGTTCCGGTTGCCACCGACAAGTGCACCGATAGTGGAAGCATGGATCGATCCCGTTGGGGTGAAATTCACCGGAGAATAAGGGAGGCCTTTTGTGGCGTTGGTGGTTTGATACCACCCCCTCTCCAAATGAGACGTACTCCATGTTGGGAGGAACTCGGCAAAATATCGGTGTCCCCGCGTGCCTCGGTTATCTCTATACCCAAGCTCTTTACTTATGCACTTTACATTGTGATAGCCTTCGTGCTTGAAGTAATATATATCTTGCTATCACTTTGTTGCTTGTATTGCTTAGCATAAGTTATTGGTGCACATAGGTGAACCTTAGTTGTTCTAGGTTGTGCTTAACAAAGTAAACACTAGTTTTATTCCGCCTTTGTTGAGCCACTCTAGGAAAAGTTTTAATCGCCTATTCACCCCCCTCTAGGCGACATCTGTATCCTTTCAATTGGTATCAGATCCTGGTCTCTCATTTTAGGCTTCACCGCCTTGAGAGTAAAGATGTCGTCTAGAGGATTAGTGCACAAGGACATGCTTACATTCGATGGCACAAATTATGATGTTTGGAAAATTCGCATGCTTAATTTATTTCGGGAAATTCACCCAATTATCGAGGGATATCTATATGTGGGCTTCTCTTCTCCTGTGGATACCCAAAACGAATTTTTAGAGGAGAAGATGAACTCTCATATAGATTCTCTAGCTACTAAAATTCTTTTGCATGTTGTGAGCAATGTAGTTCTTTCGTCTATCATGCCTTATTCAAGCGCTCGTGAGATATGGACCAAGCTTCAAGATAAATATAGCAAGTCCATCATTTTTTAGGATGATTGTGTTGCTTCCACTTTCGGTCGAGATGAGTTCTCATCCTCTACCACTTCACCAAGATGTGACTTTGCACAAGGTAATGATATGGTGAGTGGTGATAGAAATTGCAATTTGGATAGTGTGCTTACTATTTGTAATCCTTCATCTCTATCTAGTTGCAACGGTCTATCTTTGGACCTTAACACTTCTAGCACTCAAAATTCCTCACATGCGTGTGTTAATAGTCCTTGCATATCATGTAGAAATGACTTAAATAAATCTAATGATGATATGCTCATGTTGTCTTGTTGCCATGATAAAAATGCTTCTATTTCCTCTAGTGCTTGTGTTGCTAACCATGTAGAGGAAAATGAAGATTCTATGGGCCAAGAAAAGGTCTTGAAGAGAGCTACAAGTGCAATATCATCATCACCTTCCTCCGGTTCTGAAATGTGCCTTATGGCTAAGGGAACAAAGGTAACCTTTTTGAATCCCATTGTATCTCATGATGATGATGAGGTTGAGAATGATAATGATGATTATAGAGGTAAGTATGATATTACCTCTATTAAGAAAATGGGAGAGGTTGTCTATAGCGCTCTATTTAAAAATAAAATTGCTTCCTCCAACTTTCTTGAAATCTTGAATTGTGCCATAGAAGGCAATGATCTTATTGAGGAGCAAGAAAACTTAATTGATGAAAAGTTTGCACTTGAGCGTGAGTATGCTAATGAAGTTGCACAACTAAAGGACTCCCTTGAAGAAGAACAAACCACCAAAGAATCTCTTGAGGAGACTTTTACTCTAGAATTATCTAGAGTAAAGGAATACCATGATAGAGAACTTATGTGGCTAACTCCTTCAAGATTAAAATGATGAACTTGAAGTTGCTTATGCTAAACTTGTTGAGGATTTTAAGCACCTCGAAAATGGCTCTCGGTTAAGAGGAGCTCATCAAACTCACCGAGTCACATGAGCAACTTAAAGCTTCATATTTAAAAGAGCTTGACAAGTTGCCCTCACCTCTTGCTAATAATAATGATGCTTGTGCTACTAACTCTATTTCTTGTGAAGCATCTATTTTAAAGGAGAATGTTGAGCTAAAGGCTCAACTTGCTTTGCTAACTACCAACTATGGGAAATTAGAAGAAAGCCATGATAAGCTCTCGATCTCGCATGAGGATCTTATAGTCTCCCATGGTAGGCTAAAATTAGCTCATGAGGCCATCGTGTCAAAGGTAACATCTAGTGGGCCTCATGTGGACATTAGCACTATATCTACTCCAAATATTATATTGCCATGTGCTGGTCCATGTAATTCATCTTCTCACAACCATGCTATATCTCGTGATGAATTACATTCCGTGCCTTGTTGCTCTAACAATGTGGCATCTACTTCCTCTAGTACATTTGTTGAAACTAAACATGTAGAGGAAATCAAAGAGCTCAAGGCTCAAGTCACTTCTTTGAAGAATGACTTGAAAAGGGGTCATCAAGGGAAGGTCACACTCAATAAAATCTTGAGTGTGCAAAAATCCCCCAATGACAAGAGTGGGCTTGGATTCAACTCCAATGTCAAGAACAAGTCCACTATCAAGTTGAAGCACAGGGACAACAAGAAGAATGGCCAAGATCAAGTCAAGAATCTGGCCAACATTGTTTGCTTCAAGTGCAAGGAATAAGGGCACCATGTTAGATCTTGCCCATTGAAGAAAAATCCTCCTAGTGTGAAGAAACAAGGGAAGCAGCCTCAAGCTCCACCTCAAGTCATTAATGGGCCACTTCCTAAGAGGACTACTCGACCTCTTCCTCGAGTTGTAGCTTTACCTAAGAAGAAAGATGGCAAGAGTAGAACTTGCTACATATGCCGTGAGAAGGGGCATATTTCTTCCTCATGCACTATCGGTATCTCCTCATCCAACGCTATCATTATTGATGATGCTTATTCTCTTTGTAAGGATGAGGTTGGCAATGTGTTTGCCAAATTTGTTGGTGCTCAATGTGGGTTCAAGAAAAGAACCATTGGGGTTGCCAAGCCTATTGTGACTAACCTCTTAGGACCCAACTTGGTTGGGGTGCAACAAGCCAAAACTTGATCAATAGGTGTTGTTGGAGGGCATTGGAGTCTTGGCTACATTATTAAGAATTGAGGGATCTTCATCAATTATTATTGTCAAGCCAAGCCATTTGGATTATCTTGATTATATTATATTTCCAATGTTCCTCCTTGTGGTAACATATGCTAAACTCTTTACATTGAAAGTTACTCGCCCCTTGTGCATGTGTTGGTTTTGTATCTTCCATGCTTTTGTACATGTTGTGCTATCCACTTAATTATCTTGAGGTATCAAGCATATTTGTGTATGATTAGGTGGCACACCATGTATGTGTGTTTCTTATGTTTCAGCCTTGCTTGGTTATATTTGGTATCTCATTTGGCTTTTGTGAGAAATTAATGGATTATCCCATTTTGGGGGAGTGTTATGCTTGGGCATTCCACAATCCTAAAATTGTGTGTACATGAGGAATACCACCTAGTATTTATATTGGACTATTGTCTAGTCTCTATGTGGTATAATTCTCATGAGAAACTTAAGTTTTATAATGTCCATTAATTATCTCTATTTGTATTATTTTGCCTCATGTTGGTTTTATGGTAGTATCACATTATGGGGGAGTCATATGCTTAGTTCTTATTACAATCCTAGAAAATGTGAAAATTTGAGGTTGTGCCACTTAAAATTGATATTGATAATCATCTAGCTCCTATGTGACACATGTGCTCATAAAAGTTCAAATTTGCTTGAATGCCCTTATTGCTCATATTTTGGATATTGTTTGTGAGAGTGCTTCTTGGTATGTGTTTCCTCATATTTAGATATATATATATCTGCATGGAAACCATCTGCTTCAAGTTACTCTAATCACTAGTGATTGTGTGACAATTGGAAGCTACCAAGAATCTTGTTCGAAGTATCATGCTTAATTCTTATATTTTATTATATGCTTCTTGTTGTGACTATGATCTTGGATATCCATGCAAGCTATCTTGGGAAAATGATTCCCAATATTTCTTTTCCTTGGACAATGAGTACTATATTTATGGTAGAATTTATTGATCATACTTACTTTGTCCTTTGCTCAATCTTGTCCTATCTTTGGACAAGTAAATATTTTGTGTGCTCCCATGTATTCCTTGCTACATTTGGATTCTTTTACTTTTCTTGGTATCCTCTTTGTGTTTTATTTATTATAGGTACTAGTGATGATCCCATTTGTGTGCATTTTGCATTCAAAAGGAAAATCCTATATAATGCACTATCCATGGGGGAGCTCTCCTATATTATTTAGAACACTCATATTTATGCTTATTTGTTTGATCCATATCGGGTTTTATGTGCTTGGAACCTCAATCTTTTCGTTTTGGTATTTGTGCCATCATGAGGAGTTTGGGGAGTTTGGTTTCTTGTTGGAACCTTACTCTTTTTGGGAGTTGGTTTTGTCTCATTCCTTGTTTCTTGATTTGACCATTTTAGAATGAGATAAATCCTTGAGCATTTTTATTTCTATCTATTTTTGCTCTTTTGGACTTATCCTAGTTCATTTGTTGAACTTGTGATCTTTCATGTGTTGAATTGGTTCTTTGATACAATTTTGACACTGCTTGTCTTGTCACACTCTTGTGTGTGCCATCTCGGTTTACTTGGTGTTTTTTGTTCAAATTGTATCTCATTTTTGGTTATTGAAAGCCTTGTGTATGCATATTTACTACATATCTATATTATGGCATGCTTGCTTTCTTTGATCCAATATATAAGGGAAACTCCACCAAATCCCATCGGCTAAGTTGTGCATGAAACTCAATTTCATATCAATATGCACATAATTATGTGGAGTCTCTCCTATGTATTGTAGTTGCACTAACTACTTTGGACCCAATATGTTTGGGGACCATTTTGTACTTAATTGTGTTTTAGGTACATTGGAGATATATTGGGTGCTTGTCTCTCAATTTTGAAGAAGTGGTGCATACATGAAAATTTGAGACAAGCTATAGGATGATAAATGAATTCATATCCTCTACATCCTACCAATTATATCTCGGTAACAAGTATCTCTTTCTCATGCTCATATATCTTGATTCCAACCGTTTGTCGGTTGCCTTCTAGCATGAATTAATGTATTTGTAATTGTTGTAATTCTAGCCATGGTTTTAAGAGGACTCTATATTGTATATGTGTTTAAGTTGAGATGAGTGCATATAATTGGGACTATACAAAATCATGCATATGATCCTCCAATCCTAAATATGTCAATCTAGCAATTTTATTGCCTATCATTTCATCAACTTCTCTCATGTGCAATAGTGAGATTTTGCTAGTTGTTTATTCTTTGTGATACTTGTTGCCTTTCTCCATATATTACAACTTTATCTTTTTCCCTTGGTGATAGTTTTAATATATGTAGTGTGTTAGTGTTTGAAGTTCATTAATGTACATAAGATATATTTGAGCCCTTGGCCATGCTTTGAAGCAAAAATCTAATTGATATATGTTATGACTTCATTATACTTTTTCATATGCCTTCTTGTATATCTTCTTTGTGTGTGCTTGTTTCTTTATGGGCCTATGTATTTGTGATGTTATCCGCTTAGAAACATATACACATATGAGAAGATAACTTTAGTTGAGATTTTATTCCTTGGATACCACCTTTTATTCCTTTTGAGTTTTTCGGTGGCTTACAAATTTATTTGCCTACGAGTGATTGTTCCTCTTGTTTGCATCTTCAGACACTCATATGTGTTCTCTCATGCTTTGTATTGTTAAATGAATTTGGATGAGTGAGGATTCCATGATTATGCACCTTGATCCCAAATGCAATTATCATAATTGGTGCATTATCTTTGGGGAGCTCATCTAATTCATTTAATAATGCTCATTTGTCTTCTTTCTCATTAATTGTGCCTTAAATGTTTATGGAGGAGTGAGGATTCCATATTTGTGCATTTTTGTATTGAAATACAATGATTCTAAAGTGTGCACAAATCTCGGGGAGCTTCTCTATTTTTATTTAAGCATTTATTTGATCTTTCATTTGTTGTGTTTTAAATGCTTATGGGGGAGCAAGGATTCCATATTTGTGCAATATGTATTCTAATGCATTTATTTTGAATTGTGCACAAATCTTGGGGAGCTTCTCTATTAGTTATTTAAAGCACCCTTTTGCTCATATCATAATATCTTGTAGTTTCCATTTGGACTCATTTGTTGTTTTCAAATTGGTTTGTCGGGCTTGTAGGTGCTTGCATCATTTGACTTTATTTTGTCAATCTTCGGTTCCTCGATATAGTTCTAATCCCTCCCAAGTATTCATCATTGGATATGTGCGAAGGCACACCTTTGGAGGAATTATTAATATATTTGCCTTCTAGAACTTGTCACCCATTTCGGCAATCGATGCCAATGGGGGAGAAGTTTTAGAGGGTTTAAGGGAAGTTGAGCTATGCATTGAGTTGGTTCTTAAGCATTTTCCTTTCATGCTCTTGCATCTTTGTTGTTGCTTAGCATGTGATATATAGAGGAAACTCCACCAATGATAATTGGCAATATATGCAATGAAATTCAAGTTCATCACACATGCATAGATTGTGAGGGAGTTTGCTCTATATATGGTGATGGTACCAATATCACATACTTTTGTAGTATTTGATATTGGTATTACCATTTTATTTATTAATATTCCTTATATAAACCCTCTTAAAGGGATTGTCATCAATTACCAAAATGGGGATATTGAAAGAACATGTGAGGCCCCCATGTGTGGTTTTGGTAATTAATGACAATCTTTATGGACTAATGTGTGTATTAGATTGTACTTGTAGGATTTGTCCATTGGCATCACTTGGAGCATGTGTTGGCTTCAAGGGCGATGAAATGAGAAGAAGATGTGATGTGCAAGCTCAAAATGCGCCATCTATAGAAGATCTCATGTTTGATGATTGCCATCCTCGGTGATCATGGATCGATGATGAGGAATCAAGAAAGGTGTTCCATCTTGAGATGGACAAGATCGTCTACATCGAGCTCAAGTGGAATGATCAAGGCAAAGGTGTAATCTTGATAGGTTTTCTCTTTTGCCGGTCTCATGTTGTGTGTGGGAGACCGGGTTTAGGATAGATAACCGTACTATCAAGAGGGACTCTCGAATGAGTAACTCGGTCACATCGTTCGGAGAGAGCTCAAACCTTTGCATATTTTCATCATCATATTTGGTTGTTATTTGATCTTATCCATGTGAGGATATAGAGCTTGTGGTAATCTCCATAACAAGCTCTTGTTCATCAAAATCAGATCTTCCGTTTGTATCTTGTTGCGATTTTGATCTTGGCGGCTTTTCGGTTTCTCACCAAGTGAGGTATCTCACATTATTATACTTGATACATTCTCACTTGGTGATAACCAATACTTTCACCTTTTATAGGGAAGCTCATGTCGTCCTCTTTCCAACGCAATTGTAATCGGGTCGATCGAAGTTACCAATCAAAAGTTATAGCCGTTTGAATATGCCCAAGATCATCGAAATCGGAGTCCGGATGCAAAAGTTATGGTTGTTTTCGTTCTGTGATGACCGGTAGTACCGAACCATGATCCGGTAGTACCGGGGTCCGGTAGTACCGCATTTTGGTACCGGGGAGCGCAGAGAAAAAATGCGTTTGGAGCCCCAGGAACCCCAGGAAATGTCCGGTAGTGCCGGGAAAGTCCGGGAGTACCGGGAATCGTGTTTTTGGGCTGCAACGGTTGGATTTTGGAGGGACCTATATAAGGGTCCTTCTTCCCCAATGGTTCCTTAACCATTCTTGCAAGTTTTCCCCTCCATTGTTGACCTTCTTGAGCTTGATTTCTCTCAATCCCTCCGATGATTCTTTCATATTCTTGAGGGATTTGAAAGAGGAGATCTAGATCTACAATCCCACCAATCAATCTCTCCTCTAAGTGAGGGGAACATATTGGGATCTAGATCTTGGAGTCTTTTGTGGATTTCCTCCATTGTTCTTCCTCTCTTATTCCCCCATAAGCTTTTGTAGCTTTTGTGGAATTTGGGAGAGAAGGATTTGAACACCTTTGTGGTGTTCTTGCCATTTGCATTCGGTGCATCGGTTTGAGTTCTCCTCGGAGGATTTGTTTTGAGTTACTCATTGGAGATTGTCCCTCTTGGGTTCTTGGAACCCTAGACGGTTTTGTGGCCTTGGTGGCGTTGTGGCCTTGGTGGCGTTTGTTGAGGCCTTGGTGGCGTTTGTTGGGAGCCTCCGATTAAGTTGTGGATAAGTGCCCCAACCTTGTGAGAGGTTCCGGTTGCCACCGACAAGTGCACCGATAGTGGAAGCGTGGATCGATCCCGTTGGGGTGAGATTCACCGGAGAATAAGGGAGGCCTTTTGTGGCGTTGGTGGTTTAATACCACCCCCTCTCCAAACGAGACGTACTCCATGTTGGGAGGAACTCGGTAAAATATCGGTGTCCCCGCATGCCTCGGTTATCTCTATACCCGAGCTCTTTACTTATGCACTTTACATTGTGATAGCCTTCGTGCTTGAAGTAATGTATATCTTGCTATCACTTTGTTGCTTGTATTGCTTAGCATAAGTTGTTGGTGCACATAGGTGAACCTTAGTTGTTCTAGGTTGTGCTTAACAAAGTAAACACTAGTTTTATTCCGCCTTTGTTGAGCCACTCTAGGAAAAGTTTTAATCGCCTATTCAACCCCCCTCTAGGCGACATCTGTATCCTTTCAGGAGGGAGTATTTTATCTCAAAGTTTGTATTTTTGTGTAGCCTAAAATGTAACACCTTTATAATAAACTCGTGGCGGGCATACTGTATGTGTAAATGTAGCTGTATATTTTTATCAATACATTTTGGTATACTTTCTCTTAATTGACATTGGAGCTCTCTTCCTCCACTATAGCAGGAGAGGCGATTTTTAGATCCTCCTGTCTGAACCACCTCTTCCCCGTCGATTCACCGGATCTCTCGCCCTCTGGCGACCGCTTCGGCGGCGGGAGGGCGGGGGATCCCCATCTCACGGGTGTAAATAAGGTAGGGTTAGCTGGGCATCCCGCTGGCGGCGCCATGGAGGAGCTTCGGCGCCGGTGTGGATTTTGTTGAAGGAGTGCGGCTCCTTCGATGACAACGCTCGGTGGAGCTCCACGGTGGTGCGCATGCTTCCTCCACACTCGTGGATCAGCGGATCCTTGTTGTGTGTCATCTCCCGGCCAGATCCCGTGCGGTGGCGGATCTAGATGTTGAAGTTTCTGAAGACGGCGACGTGGTGCTGCGCGGCGGAGCTGATGATCCAAGGCGTTACCCCTCCGGGGACGGTGAGTGGGGACTTCCCGTCTGCTAGGGAGCAGTTTCCGTCGATCCTTGGTGTATGGACGAACAGCGGAGGCGGCACGTCTCTCTCTCTCTCTCTCTCTCTCTCTCTCTTGGGGTGCCGGCGAGGTCAGGGCTTAGAAGGGTCTCCTTGTAATTTCTTTCGTTTTCTAGGATTTTCTGTAAGATCACAATATCAATGAAATCGCTTTCTTCTGCGCAAAAAAAGAAAAGAAATAACGCTTTCCAATTTAAAAAAGTGTGCAACTAGTAGTTTTTCTTAACTTGTAATAGTACTAATACTTTTATGTTAGGCAGATAGTGTACTCCCTCCATCCGCAAATAAATGTACTTCTAGCTTTGTCTTAAGTCGAAGTTAGTAAAATTTGACTAACTTTATAAAAAATGTAACAATATTTATGACTTTAAATTGGTACTAATACAAATATAGATTTATAATATACTAGCTGAATGACGGTGCGTTACCACGGTTTAAAGTTTATTATTTTACTATACCTATTAATTTTTGTAATACAGACTTATTATCATGTTTTCTATGACTAACACAGTTATCGATAAGCGCCGCCGACCATCTAAAACTCATCAATCTAGCAATAGAGCAGCAAAATACCAAATCAGATGCGAGGGAGTGACATAATTATGAGCACCATATTCTTTACATATAAGTCATATTAAGATGACTGTCCTATTGTTTTCTTCAATTTCATGTTCTTACCACCATATATAAAGAAGAAGCTTGATAATCTATCACAATTTTAATTGTCATGATAACACTACCATATTCGTTGCTAATTTTTTTGATAGATCGCAATAACCTACTCCATAAAAATATAGAGGGAGTACAAAAAATATAGGTAGTACTTTGTGACGTCTTTCTATTATAGAGGAAGCCTCGAGATTATTACCATCTAAACAGTAGCACTACATAAAAGTATTTAAATATCCGCTGCATACTAGTCCTTCTGGCCCATATTAGTTGACTTATATTTGTCTAGATTTAAATAAATCTAGACATTATTTAGTATATAGATTCATTTAAATTTTGACAAATATAAGCCAAATTATTATGGATCAGAGGAATATTTAATTATAGTTTAGTTTAGCTTTTCATTTAACCAAAAATCATGGCACCTACACTGTTGGTGTGTTGTTAAATGCTAAAGCACCACTGTTGGTGTGTTGTTAAATGCTAAAGCACCAGACAGTCGGTAGGTCTCATCCTCTGTCTCATCGTCCTCTTCTTGATTTTTTTTCTCTCTCCTTCCACTCAACAGAGGGCACGCTGCCGATTCCGGCCGCCACCGGCTCCCTCTCGCGCCTCTGTCAATCTGGGTGGCACCGCGCCGCTCCTTTCTGCTGATTCCCCACCACCAAGAGGCTGGCGCCTCCATGCTCCCGGGGCGGCTCCTGTTCCTCTTGGCTCGGATTTTGGCTGCCGGTGTTGGCTGGTGCAGCTGCGTGTGGCCGACGGGCGACAGGTCCCATTCCCGTGATTCCCTGCAGCTCGCCCCCTTGCCCTTGTCTCCTCCACCTCTCCCTCCCCAAATGAGCTGGCAGCCCACATCCTCTCCCCTCTCCAGGTCGTGGCGTAATCGAGGGGTGGGAGGAAGAGTAGATCAAATCCTGTTGGAGTCGACCGGGACTCTATGTCGCTACGGGACCGGAAGGCTCTTGCTGTCGCTCGGGTGGATTTTAACACGGACGACGGATCAAAAGAAGGAAAACCACCGTAGAGAAAATTATATAGCAGAGAAGAGATAGAGATTAATTTACTCTCTCCAATCCATATTAGTTGACTTTAATTTAAATGTATTTGATAATTTTTTGTGATAAATACATCTAAATTAGAGTCAACAAATATGGGTCGGAGGGAGTAATTTAATATATCTACTTATATTTATCTATATAATTGATCAAAATTAAGTTTGACTTAGATAAAAATCCAGAAGTACACTTATCTGCGCAAACGGAGGGAGTATATGCTTTCGAGAACTCACTTGAGTGCCAAATACAGTCTTGGGCGATACTATACATGGTTTGCAAAGTAAGCATTCATTTTTTTTTTCCCGTTATTTTTCCAGAATCAAGAAGGAGCAAAGCTAGCACGTAATACATTTTGTAGTACTACTAGAAAATAGCACGACGTGACGACCGGCTTTGCTGAAACAAAGGTAGGCAGGCCGTGTGGTCTCATCTTTGTGGCTAGCTAGCTGCACGTTGTTCGCCCTTGTGGTTTCTCTTGGCGCACGTGCAAAATAAGAGCAAGGCCAATTAACCCCGTGTGGAGTGTTTGGTATGCGCGCGCGACGTACGTGTCGATCACTGCTGCTAAGACGACTGGAACTAATACTACTGACGAGGGAGGCGACAGTTTGGAGCATTTCAACACTCCAGTTCTGAAACGAGGGCGGCCAACAGCTAACATTCTGAATTATTTACTCCTCTCACCGAACCAACATATACAAATATCCAATCAATTGGGTCAAATAATATGTGTGTATGCTATACGACACAGTCGACAGGATTGTACTAAGTTTCAGTGGTTTTACTTGTTCCAAACTAAATTAAAGTGCTCCCCATTAACTTTAAGCACTCTACTTACACCTCGTGTGTGTGTGCCAATGGCAAGAATTTCGCAACAATTTCCTCCGAACAGATCGTATGACCACTCCATGTTGGCGCTGTCATCAGCACCATGGCCACTGGGCATCCCTCCACTCGCACCACCTCTCCCTGATGCTCCCTCCTCCATCTTTGTAATCCTGAGGGTTCGAGTTTTTGTTCGTCGTCTCCATGCCGCCGCTTCCGATGTTCTCTTTCGGTTTATCACGAAGGAAGCTGCAGGAGGAACGGATCTCATGGTCGCGCTTCAGAGCGTCGTCCCTGTAGCTCAGGCTCAGGTACCTCGGATGGTCCAGAAACCTCACATTCTTCAGCCAAAGCCTGAAGGCCTGAACAGCAGCACCAGCAAATATTACATGAGCCTCTTTAACATCAACTGCCAAATTATATATATGCAGTAATAATCAACTGACTGAAGCATTTTGTAGAGATGATTCAAAGGTATGGCAACTCCAGGATAACTTTATTCTGGCACTAGTTAAGATCGATCAAAGGTTGTCAATGGCCGTAAACATGGAAACACACTTAGTTGATGCAACGGAAATACTGCAGTGTCGTCCTAACAAGTGGGTCACAACTATGGGGTAGAATTGGAATACTCTCTTAAAGAAAAACCTAGAAGCTTCCTCTCTATATATTCATTTGAAGAGATGTTGTAGATCAAACAAAAACTCTTCAGTAATCACCACTATCTGTTCATCTCTTAATCCAGTTGCCCCACCAAGAAAGATAATTCATGAATCAAATGACCACAACATGAGGAAAGAAAAGTAACCATCAAGTCAATCTGAAAGGTTATCTAAAGCATTCTATACGAGGATAGCGTTATATACGAGAATGCAATCATAAATGTAAGCATGGTAACAGAACAGGAGCATCGTATATTTACCTCCCAGTATATCCCTGCAGCAACCTTATGAGGCATCAGCCAGAAGAATGTTGCTAGCTTAACCGAGTCACTCGTCTGACCAACTAAATTGGCTTGCAAAGCTGCAGTAAAATAGTTCCCAAGTGTTGGATGTTGAACTGAAATAGCCACATAGAGATTATCGCCTGGGGCGTCAGCACGAATACTCCAATTGCCAAGCATGTCCTACAGCTCACACGACAAAAAAAAACCCACTAAGAAGATGTGATGATAGTGAATTGAATATAGCGAGTTGAAATTACCAGAATCAAGACCAAGTAGAAAATTAGCATAGTAAACATCATTTGGTTTCTAATTGGCCATCAGAAAAGTATAGGCAATGAGCTCCATATGCAACATGATCCAGACAAAAATATGAGCCAAAAAATTTCATGTATAATTGGCCATCAGAAGAGTATTATGCAATGAGCTCCATATGCAACAGGATTGAGACAAAAAAAATGTTTCGTCTGAAAAAGAACTGAGCAAATGAAGTAATTCCCTGCTAAATTTATATCAGCTTTTCCTACAAAATTCATGGTCCAATACACCACATTATCCAAACGGACACTACCATATTCTATCAGATGATATACTGATTCTACACCAAGGCCATACCATGAAAGGGCTGACATGCAAAGGCTTTGCAACGAGATCAGAACCCGGCTGGAAGGTAAACATCACCTTCTCCCCCCAGGGAGTATTTGTGACCTGAAACGAATAGCAAAATATTCAACACTGTAATGGAACCAACTAAACACCAACCAATATGAATCCAACACAGAGCAGATGCCTCACTTCAGCAATGCACATCTTGAGGTCCTCATCCTGTTCTTGCGCCGCCACCTCGTAGCAGTAGTAGACGCTGAGCGGGTTCTGCTCGTACCCCACACTCTTGGGCACCGTCAGGAGACGCCTTCATAACAAAAAAATGTGTTCTAGTTACGCTTTGCAATTGAAATCGAGTTTGTTTACATAAAAAAAGGACTCTGGCTTTTATTGTAGAAAGTACGAAAGGAGGGTCCATTTACAAGAACTTGTGTGAAAATTCTACAGCTAAACTGCGTCAGAGAGTCGCAAACCGCAATAGAGGGCTTACACGGGGCCAGAGGTGGAGGCGATGCGGCGGGCGTCGTCTGCGGAGAGGTAGCCGGGAAGGGGGAGGAGATCGAGGTCGATGAGGGCGTAGCGCACGGCGTACTCGAAGGCGTGCCCCGCCGGCCGCCGGCGGGAGTGCCGGACGCGGCCCACGTAGAGCCGCGCGGCGCCACCACCGCCGGGAGCGGGGCGGCTAGCGAAAGGGAGGCGGAGCAGGAGGAGCAGGGAGAGGACGGTGGAGGTGATGAGCGTGGTAGTCAGGGAGGCCAGCAAGTAGAGCGCCTCCATGGCTGCTGCTTCGATCTCTAGATGTTTTCTTAGGGAAGGTTCATTATTTTGGGATGAACCCGTTTCTGGGCATATATAGTTTATTTACAATTTTTTTGTGTACAAAAATGAAATTGAATACATCTTAATTATTTATGAAAATCGAAAAATCGTCAGTAGTAAAAACAATGCCTCATATAGCATATCTAGAACACATAAATTGCAAGTTAAAATGTTTAAATGTATCGTAGATCTATAAAAATTGCAAGTATATGGAATGGGTTCAGTTAGCTGATTGTGAAGACCTCTCATGGTCCAGATGAGTAGATCAAGGTTTGAAACTGACTTGCACACTTCAGTTGCCAATTTTCATGACACATTCAGTTGGCTTGATAATTTCCACAAGACAAGAGGACATTGGGGTTGGGTTCTTGTCCTGTTCTGGATTAGCATTTGTGGTGGATAATGACTACACGTTTCTGGAGTAGCTGGGATGCTGGGATGCTGGCTGCAACGAGTACTTGGTCATCGCTTCTACAGTGGTAAACAAAATACAGCATATAATTTTGATCTCTCTGCCTTCTTCCGTTTTTTGAACACGGCTCTCCCTTTCAAACACTTATTGTTCTGCTTATTTTTCTATTATTTTATACAAGTAATGTTCTTATTGGAAAATAATACTATCTGTAAGTGCGTGTGTAGAAATAACGCAAAGCTGGTCCTTGACAAGCCCAGCACCAACTTCATCTCTGAATTTTGATGACAGATGTTACTGCTTGCAACATAAGCACAGTTACGCTATGTGGTACAAACAATTCATGGATACTTTCATGTGGCTCAAAGGACTATAAATTTGTTTGACGAAGGCCACAAACAAATTTACTCCTTACAACTTGAGCAGAGTGCACTCAACAAAGAGTCAGATCAGTGTAAAGAATGAAACAGAACAGTTTTGTTCAGTACCCACAAACATCTACTACTTACAACAATGTCTTGAATTATTTCCTTACTGATACAACATTTACAGATTATAGGACATAGCAGGAAGAAAGAGTCTAATATACAGAATACAACAGTTGTACAATCATATTGAGATAATTTATCAGCTGTGCTCTCTTTGCAGATTACGAGAGCTTTAGAGGCAGTTAAGCATGCAAGATCTGACTGCTTGAAGGCGTCAGATCACTGAATGCCCTAGGAACGTCCACATCTTGCCAACGAATCAAGTAGCTCGAAGCCCTATGATTAGAACTGCTACCACTGCCAGATTGCTTCTTGATGTGGCCAATTGCTACTTGGAGGCCTCGGCCGACAACGACAATCTTACTGTCCAGGCAACTCACAGACAAAGGTTTCATAATTCGTTCAGGCATAGGTGGGCCGTTTACAGAATCCCATGAATCCATCTCTGCATCATAGACCTTAACCTTCATCCTCTCGTATTCTGAAATGACGAATAAACGCTCGTCGATGACCACACTTAATCCGGTCCATCCTTCACGCATTCCTACTGGCATCGCCTCCAGCGGTCAATCTTTGATCATACACTTGCCCTCTAGGCGAGGAGAAGAAAGGCCATGCACAGCCTTCAGTGACATAAAGCCTACCTTTGATGACAGCAGAATCTGATGAAGCCATGTTGGTGCCCATACTAGCAACCGATTGCCAGACACCTTAACCGGATCAAGAACCTCTGCTGAATTCAGCTCAAACTGGTCTGTGCTATAGCCCCCAGCAACATAGACCCGTCCATCGATCACGCCACCACCAAAGAAAGACCGCCGAAAGCATGCGGTCATCACGGTCCATCGGTTCTTGTAAACATCATACTTGAGTACCAAGTGTAACGGCAATCCATGTCGGAGACAAGCCCACAGACAAGAAGGGTGCCATCGCTGGGGATAGCAATGCAGCCGAACCCACGGGGCAAGCCCGGTCCCGCACGGCATGGTGGGAATCGTGTGCCAGGTTAAGCAGTCTAGGTCCAGCACCTTCCACTGTATCTTACCAGTGCATCGGTGGAATGCCAGGGTGAACAACCACGGGGATCGGAAGCCCATCGCCTTCCTCTGCGTGAAGAAGCGCGCCTTGTCTGCCAGGAGGTGGTGCCACCGTCGACACACGAGCCTGCACATATCATGGGCCTCCACAGGTAGCCGGAGGAGGCAATTGAGCGCGGCGTCGTCTGGGAGGCCAGGTATGAGGGGAGTCTCCCATGAACAATTATCAAAATCAGCGGATGGTGTCGGCGGTGGCAATGCGGAGGCTGTGGCAAGCCGAAACTTGGGAGTGAGTTTCATCTGTGAATCACCAAGCTTTTGGACAGGAGACTGGTGAGATGAGACTCGAACGCGGCGCATACTCGTCTCAGATTGCAAGATCGAGGAAGACACCAACGACCATCTCCTGAACAGCCAGCAGATGAACACACAAACCCAAGTTTTTCCCCAGAACACCCTCCAATGTTAGTTCTACTACGGCGAAGAGAATGGCAACACTATTCTTGCACAAGGAAAACTCCCCAATTTATTGGCAGTGTTACATCCATAGCATTTCAAAGAAGCAGCCAACCTGATACGGATAACAAGCAATCAGTCACTGTAGAACAAGAGTGGAGTTAGAAGGAAGATATAATTGCTTCCCAATAGAATTAATACAAAATCAGGATTTCCCACAGAACAATAACCAAACCCTAGCTCATTAAACTTGCGCCCTGTCCAATTCACAAGTCATTCTCAGCTAAATAGACACCAAGGAAACCCCTCTAGCAGATATATTGTACTAGTACGAAAGAAGAAAGGGAGCAAATAGCACCAAGTTGAGATTCATGGAATAACATGGGAATCATGATGACACTTTCAACAGAAGAAAAATAAAATAAAGTAGTAACCTGAATCGCTGAGCGAGCCGAGGCTCCCTGCGTGGTGGTGCGCTCTGATTCAAGGAGGGGAGGTCTGCAGGAGAGCAAAAGATCTCCCTGCCATTTCTCTTTCCTCTTAACCACCGAGTTGGGTCAAACCAGAGGATGAGGAAGCAGCTGAGCTGAAAGCTTTCCTCATCTTCGGCTATTTCAACACCTTTGTTCGGTGAGTGGGCCCCAGAATCTGTTGGACCTACCTCCGCTTCGTTTCATAATTATTTTTCTACAGTACAGTACATTTTAGCTGGGAATATGAATACATAAAACATACAGTATATTGTATTTTTTGCTGACTATATTGCCGATAAAACAGGTGCACGTGTTTTTTTGCGGGAAAGAAAAAACTGTTGCATCCACAACTTCTTTTGTACGTAACTGTCTTTGTAAATGTTGTCAGCATGTTACATCTTTCCTTGTACTACCTGTAGGCATGGGGAGTAAGTATCTTCTCCCTGTAGGTATGTTTATATTACGGGTCTCCCTGTGTGCATGTCGATTGTGCAAATTTCTTTACTTGATTACTTCATTGAGGCATCTCCATGTTCCAAGAGAGGAAAGATATACCAAATAAAGCAGAATACATATATCGTGTACAGTAGTAGATAGAGATCACATCGCAACTAGAACCAGTGTTAGGTGAGGGGGTTGGTCCGTTGATGAGCTAAGCAAATCAATCAGCGACCAACCTACCAAGACTGCTACTATGATTTTTGTTTGTGTGTGTGCGCGCGCGCGCGATTCGAGACTGCTATGATCGGAGGAGCCAGGCTTGGCCACTTGGGTAGCACTAGACCGTGTGTTTGTGGCGTCAATTGTGATCGCGTGTACCACCTACACCCATGTGACACCGCTGCCATGTATCCTCAGGTAGCATGATTGCTCAAAATGTAGTCTAGTACACGTTAAAAGAATCACAACTTCTTTTGGATCGGTTTAGTTACAGATTGTGAGCCAAGAAATATTATGTTCGGGCGGCTTGGAAAGAGTTGCGATCATGGATGTGTTTTGTGCTTCGTAACTCAGTAAGGGTCATGAGACAGTGCCGCCAGGGTGACTACCTCGTCGCCCTGAGATTTTTCATTCTTTTCTGTTCATTTCTAGGTGTAATTTCGCTAGGGCGATATCGGCAGTTGTACAACCTATATTGTACGAATTTCCATATGCTAATACATCGAAAGCCATATTAATTGGATTTTAGGAAAAATGTTCCCAAAGAAAAGAACCGGAAAATTGGTCCATATTTTGTGAGCACGTGGTGTTGATGATTTTGTGTTTTTTAAGCTGTTAGAGTATTGTACATACGATTGCTATGATAGTTTAGGATAGTTAGGACTTTAGTCTAACTTGACAGATCAAGATTATCCTCGACGCTGAATCGGCAACACCGTGCGTGCCTTGGCGATCGCTTCGAGTCCGGCAAACTCGCCGGACGCCTCGCCTTCGTCGACATGATAACGTCTTTCAAGATCGACATCTTGCTCACGATCGCCGACCGCATCGCGACATTCTTCTTGGCATACTAGGTTCGCGTAACCAAGATATGCCTTCGCCCCGACGACGCCTTTCTTACGCAAAACTTTGGCGCCGATCGTACCGACGGCTCGACCGCATCGACTCGCATTGATCGACACCTTCGACCTGCCTCGACGCGTCTCCGTCATCCTCTTCGCGCACTATGCGCTTGCGGCTTCATGTGCGGCTACATCGACACCGGCAACCCCGACCACGACATCGACCATGACGACCCTTCGCACCGCTACATCGACCTCGGCACCGCTCCACGCTCTCTGCTCCCTCGACATCGGCACAAGGGCTTCCACCTCGCTTGAGCATCATCAACCTCTTCTACGGTCCAAGCATCCGCGCCGCGCCATCGCTCATTTACACTCCGCTGAATCAGGGGATGTCACCACCGGTCTTTCGCACTTCACCTCGACCGTTTGCGATGTTCCTGTTGTTCACGACGCTACCGCTACGACTACGGGGGAGTGTTAGAGTATTATACGTATATGGTTGTTATGGTAGTTTAGGATAGTTAGGACTCTAGCCTAACTTGACTTGTACTTCAAGATGATCCATGTACGTCTATATATACTCGCCCATGAGGCTCAATAATACATCCAACATATTACGCCAATCTCATACTCTTACATAAGTAGATGTCATGTCGGTCGGTACTGCTCTAGTATGCATTTTTATGATGTGAATTTGGTTTAGAATGAGCATGTCAAAAAGAATTTAGTTTTAGAATTAAGAAACCAATTGTATTGGTCGGCTAGAAAAAAGAAAAGTTGGGAGGAAGGATGCCTTCCACACGGCTTATCTTTTTAACATATATTCTAACTTTTTAGAATCAAATACCATGATATGTTTTTATTTATAGTAGCAAATAGTAGACGGTAGAGATATATGAGATGTCTCCAGCAATTATAAAATATAGTCTAAAAAGGAGTAAATCTTCATGGTCTTCAAACTCTTTCTACTTTCATGATGGTAGTACTTTTCCAAAGGAAACCGTGAATAAAATGAGAGATACCAGATCAAACATGTAAATACTGATGAGTGCAATTTTGGAGCATGTTTATCTTGTATTTTTGCATGAGTAGTGATATGATTTTGGTATTTTACGGTGCCCGCGTGTCCTTTTTATAGTTGTTTCACTAGGATTTCGGAATTAAAGGTGTGAACGAATAAACCAATTGGAGAAGTCAAATATGGGCAAAAATATGCCATTTATAAGCCATTAAAGCCCCATAAATAAATATCCACGCACTTGGGGAGAAGGGGTAGCAAACCCCCTTGAATTTCCACAATCAGAGTCTTTAACGATCACCCGTACGGTGTGGCACCAGAGCCGCCTCTTCAAATTCTTTCACCCTATACAGACGGATCTGAGATCTGACATTCAGAGACACCACAATTCGTAGAAACCTCACCTACGGAAGGGATCTGGAGGAGGAACTCGCACCGAGGCATCGATCCTCACCGCTATGAAGATCCTTGAAGGCTTGGAGACCATCTTCATCACCATCTTATCAACTGCTGCAACTCCACCATCACCAACAATTCCCCCATCTCCATTACATTCATCGTGTTATATTTCCTATACATTGTTGTGATTTGCATGAATATTTACCGATCTATTCGAATTCCATCCATACTATTATGATGATGTTGTTTGCCTCCATGTGTGAGTAGTTTACTTTGTTCTTGGAGAGATGGAGAAACCCTAGCAAACATTATGTCTTAAAATAGATGATCTATGACTTAGATTTATGATGTATGTATTCAATCTCTCTCTCTCTCTCTTGATGTTGTGTGAAGTGCACCACTAACATTTTCCTTAGGGACTTAAGAGGGAATTATACTTGGGCATGTGGTGATGCTATGGTGATAAGTGACATATTGTGCGAGATCGTTACTCATGTGTTAAAGGGGGATAAGAGGGGTGATGACTGCAAGTGCACATATCAATTGTAGCTAGTTTTGAAGTAAAGATATTGAACCACAAAGAGCTATTGGTAAAGGTCTTTATGCCCCTCGTCACTATCTACCAAAGGATACTTGTAAGCTGCCTTTGATTTCAAGTAAATGGTGTTTGAAAGGTTTTTGGTTGTGTGCAGAAAAATAATTAAAACAAGTAAAAGAAAGCAAGAAGCAAGGTTGTGTGAAAGCGTGGTTGAACTCAATAGGGCTAAAACGTTCTCGGGGATGTAGGATACACCTCTAGCATGCTATTGTTATTATTAATAATTAAGATAACATAATTCTTGTGTCATGAGATATGTGGAGAGAGCTCCACAATAAGATGTTTACTACAAGCCTCATAGGAAGCCACTTTGTTGATCCAAGAGTGAGGTCACCTCTAAATAACCATTGTAGTGTCTGAGAGCATTCACCCATACAGACCACTGGAACTAAGGGTTCCCCGTGGATATCATAATTAGCTCAGGGAGTCCCTCTTTATTCCTCCTTTGACCGCGTAGTTCACGAGACGACGCCAATCTCCCATGGGGCCATTATGGGTACGATCTCAAAGCATGTCCAAAGAATTTCTCCCTCCCTTCAGTCCCAAGGGAAAATGGTATGAGGTCTATTTCACATACCATATAAATAGAGAGATCAAATACAAATCATAAATCAATCATAGACCAGCAAGTCATATGGACACAAGAATAGATCATCTTCATTGCAAATTCATAGTAGTGCTAGGGTTTCTCCATCTCCCCAAGAACAAAGAAACTACTCACATATAAAGGCAATCAACATCATGGCAATCATATGGATGGGATATGAGAGTACAATCGAATACAAGTGAAGATACACACTAGGATTTGGATTACAACCAAGTAGACGAAGGGGATCGGTGTTGGAGACATTGGTGATGATGGTGGTGATGTAGATCAGTGTTGAAGCCTTCAAGATCCAAGTCCCTTCTTCCATTGAGAAATGGTGATGGTGGAGATCTTCTCGAGGCAGCGGCTATGGAGTTTCCAAGGCGGCAGGGCTGCACCGTGGAGGTATGTGGAGAGAGGCCCCTCCCTTGTCTCCTTGCCTCTTTTATATAGGCCTAGGGGTGCCCCCAATATGTTCCTTATGATCTAAGGAAGGTCTAGGAAAAAACAGGGATGGATTCTATGAAGAAATGCGTCCAGAACAACCGTTTTCATGCGTTGAGACCCGTGGTACGAGCGGATGGTAGGGGCGGGCTACGCCCATACCACTATTCTTTATCGGTGTTGTATGGTCACCATTTCTTTATACGAACTCCAATTTGGGTGTTCTTCGGCTTGTTGGATTCGTATCGAAGAGGGATACAACACCATGGCCTTGGATATTCATTTGGAGTTTATGTAAAAATCCACTTTTTCCACCTCTCAAATGGCTAAGTCTGGTGCCTACAGCTCCTCCATATTGCATCTTCTTGGTTCCTTTTGCCTTGCTTTATACATAATCCAACACAACACCTACACACAAGTCAAAGACAAGAAAAGGTAATAAAATCCTAATAAAACTACTAGTTGTGCAAAGTCCATGTGTAAATGAAGGAGAACTTGTATTCATACATAATAGGCATAGTTGTAGATAGATGTAGCATCGTAATGGGTGATAATATGAATAATTTATATACTTAAATATGCATCAATTTTGGACTCATCAACTTCCCCAAGCTAGACTCTTGCTCGTCCCCGAGCAATAAGGTGGCTTATGGACAAGGTCATCATGTTCATGAGTCACGAGTTGATAACATAAATGAGGCAAAAATTTTAAAAAAGCATAATATCGGATGTAGAAGATCAATGCCTTGTATCCTTATTTTCCCTACAAGCTCAAAGTAAGAAAGAACATATTCATACAAGGAAACACAAGCTTAGTTATGTCAATCCATAAAAGATCAATTAAAACTTCAATGCTCCATATCAAGAGTGAATCTAGCTTTGAAAGCAAACTTGTGATCCTCCTATGATGTCTTTTATGTTCTATATGTCCTTACTTTTGTAAAGTAAATGCTTCAACCAAAATATGAATTCACTTACTGTTGGCAGTCATATGCATTCAGCACTTCATCCATTTGAAGGGCTCATCAAAGTTAGAGAGATGGCATGAACACTATACAAGCTTCGGTAAATCAAGACAATCAAATTAGAGTTTAATATTAGTATAAATAACTAGAAGTGTAACAATCAATCCAATTCTTTTAGTTAACTCTCAGCTTGCCAAGGAACACTAGGATGTTTTAATAGCAAAATTGAGTAAGAGAGTTCATGTACTAAGTAGCATAACAGTGAAGTGTCTTATTAACACCCACATCAGTAAATCAAGGCTATCAAAACACTTCTAATCCAATCATTGTCTTTCAGGAAAATTCATAAAGTAGTAATGAGACCATGCCAAGGGTTTGTTATGTTGATCTTCATTTTTTTCTTCCTTCTTTGAAGGATTATTCTCAACATGGATCGTTGAGTGATTGTTTTTAAACAATGGTTTGCACAACCTTCGAGAGTACCAATACTTTTACCTATATGGTGACACGTATGCCACCTATGTCGTCAACTCATAGCCGAAATCAGGTGTTGTATCATATATCGTTCGTAGGCTAGTGAAGTTGTTGGCATCCCAAGGTATGCATCAAAAACATTGAACTCTTTAAATAGTATCACAGTTTGATCCACGAGGTTAGCTTTGGCATGCATCACAGTTACCGCTAGACTTCATTTCAATAAAACAACTCCTTTCAAGAGTGTCGTCAAGTCTATCAAAATATCTATGGGGTTAAGTACCTTCAGAGGTAAACTCTCAAGACAATCACTCATCAAACAAGTCATAAAAATTTCAGATTTTTTCTTGTTGTACCTGTTTGGAAATATTATTTAACAAGGCAAGATTCGGTTAGCTAAAAGAACTAGAGCAAAAGCTTCCACAACTAATAATTCATTCAAATAAAAAAATTACTCTAACTATTTTGAATTACTCCCACTAACATGTCATCTTCACAAATCAACCAACTAAGATAAACAATTCAAACTTCAAAAGTAGGAGACAAAGAATTTAAGTGTAGAAATTGTGGCAATGTTTTCTAGAGGATCACAAAGTTCTTCTCAAGCTGATAAAGATTTTAACAAAGTGCATCAAAGATATAACTCAACTCTTATGAATCCCAACCAAAGCAAGTGCATCCATTATATAAACATGAAACACAACTTACCTAAGCAAGCATTCAAAAACAGCAGGATACATGATTGCACAAAAAATTTCATCGAACAAGAACATTGCACAAAACTCTACACATGCAGAAGTAACTTCCCCAAGCTAGAACTTTTGCAAGAACCAAACTTGAATAGATTACCATAATAAAAGAGAAAATGTAGTCATCAAAAGAGAGCGTGAGAAGTGGTTACCTCCCCAAGCTTGAGTAAAGCAAGGGTGACGCACTTTACCATTGAGGTACGAATAACCTCACTTTTATGGACATGGACCTTTGGTTTAAGGAATACTTCCTTGTTTAAGTGTTGAGTCGAAACAACCAAGTGGCTTATGCAAGTATTTGTTTGGTTGGCACAAACCATGCATGTCATCACACAAGGTTCAAGTCCCTACGAAAATAGAAAACAAAGTAAAAGCAAATGATTCGGTGTACGAACAGAGTTCGTTCACCCAACCATAGAAAGAAAAATAAAAGAAACATGAAACACTATAGATAATTATATGCTAGGGAGTTTCAAAGGTAGGTAAAATAAAATTAAGTACAATGGAACATGTATGTCACATCCCAAAATTTTCCAAATTTTGAAATGTGAAAAATCAATAAACAAAATAAATAATTGATGAAATTTAGGGTGAAAAGAAACTTTTTGGTTCTAAATGGAAACATCAAAGACCCATCTTGAACAAACTTTGAATGAAAAGGGATTTTAAAAAAATATAAACAAATAACAAATAAAATTATAAAAGTTGGAATCACCATTTTTGGATCTTTAAATAAAAAGGATATGGATTTTATAAACAAAGGAAGAAATAAATAAATAAGGACTATTTTAAAAAGCCAAATTAAAACTTGACTAAGCAAATAAAATAAAATAATTTTGTTTAATAAAAAGTGTAAAGGATTATTTAAATAAAATCATAAGGATTTATTAATATCCAATTTTATTTAAATAAAGACAATTTTCCCATTTTTTTAAAAGAACATTAGAACATAATAAATTATTTTGAATAGTAATTCAAAGTGAATTATTTTTAAATAAAACCTACTGAAAAGATTTGGTAAAATTTAGAATTCAAATAGAGTTTGAAAACATTATTAAAATCTGATTTGAATTAAGACAAGGACCTATTTTAAATAATTATTATACCCTAAAAAGAATTAAAGAAATATTCTAATATGGGCTTTAGAATATGTTAATAAACAGTATTAAAATATACACAAAGTTTGGCAAAGGTTTGAATTCAAATGGATTTTGAATTGTTTGAATAAAAATCAAAACAGGATAATAGAAAAGGAAAAAGATAAAGATTCTGAATAAAAAAACGAAGCCAACCCAGAAGCAAGGCCCAGTCCAGCCTAGCAGATAGCCCATCTTCCCTCCCCGCAGCGAATCTTTTTCCACTCAGTCGCAAACCTGCGCAATCGCCGACAGTAGGACCCACCTAACCCCCCACCTCGCTGACGAACGGACCCCACATGACTGTTCTTCGTTTCCACCCGCGACGACCGTTCCCCACACGACCTCGGCGTTTCTGCCGTGAGTAACTCCGATGAAATTCACGTCAATGCGCGATGAATTCTCGCCAATGATGGCGCGCCCTTAAACGCCTGGTCCCTCTCTCCCATTTCCCCCAGATGCCACCCTCCCTCGGCCCCTAGGCTGCACGGATTTCTCCATGCAACCCCACTGGCTCCGACGAGGTCCAGTGCAAATTCCGGCGACGCCAATCCACCCCTTGCCTCCCAGTGCATACGAGATTACTCCCCATCGTCTCCTGCATCTCCCTGTACCACTCACTCGCCCGCACACGCTCCGAATCATTAGCAAGGACGACCTCCGCATTCCATCGTCGTCTGCCACTTCTCCGACGACCCCTCCCCGTAAGCTCCGTCCACCTCTCTCTCTCTCGTTGATGCACTCGCGTTCGCCACACTCGCCCGCGTCTAACGCCGCCTTCCTTTTGCCTTCTGGTGGCCTGTAACCTCGCCCCCGTCGACGAACAGAGTCACCTGGCGCTGCCGTGAACTCCGGCGAGCAATAGCCACTACTCCCGAGCGCCCCTCGACGAACAGAGACCGCGTTGAGCTTCACCACGCTCCTGCGAACCCGGTGAGCCCCCTCTCTCTCTTTCTCGCTTACTGCATCACCAACAACTTCACTGACAGAGCCGCGACGCCGTCTGCTGCCGCCAGCGCCGCCAGAACTTGGTCGAGCTGCTATGAACCGTAGGATTTAGATCCAAGCGCTGCGATAGATTCATTAATAGAATGAGTACGTTTGATCCTGAGCCGTGCGATGCGTTTTAAATCCAGCAGCCCACAGAGCGCGATCCGCGCGAACCGGTACGCGCCAGTAAGAAAGATCTACGTGTCCAGAGTTTGATTTAAAACAGAAATTTTGATCTATTAGATATACAAAATTGCAAAATTCATAACTTTTAGTTCACACGTCCAAATTTTGCAAATTTTATATCATTTGAATCAGGAGAACAAAACCTTTCCAACCATGCACTTTGTTTAATGAATTGCTTCTATAAAATTGGTTGTTTTTGCAGAAACTTTTTTAGGCCTATTTTGGATATAAAATATATTCTAAAAATGTTTTTAGGGTAAAATCTTTTGTAAATGGATTGTTTTTAACCTACTGACCCTAAGAACCAACTTGTAGATTTAAAATTATATTTGGTGACACTTAGGAATTAAATCATGAAATAAAGGCATTTCTAGCTAAATAAAATTGTTGAATATGGTTTAAAAATGATTTTTGAGTAAAACACTTGTGAAATGATTTGATTGAAACTCTATGACCCTAAACACCAAGTTTTAGGATTTAAAAATATATCGAGTGAACTCTATAAAATTATTACCTTGTTTAAAGGCATTTCCAACAAAATAAAATATGGCTTTGATTAAAAAATGGTTTATAGGAAAAAAACTTTTGCAAATGGTTTTAATAATAAACACTTAACATTAAAACACTAGAATTTGGGTTTAAAATATATTTGGAAAACACTAGAAAATATTCCTTTAATTTAAATCATTTCTAATAAAGCAAAAATGATTTAAATGGCCATTTTCACTAACTTGGATTCAAATGATTTTGCCACATTTATAAATGACCTCTAAGTGTTTTAAAATGTTTAGAGCCTACTAGAAACCACTTTTCCAAATAAAACAATCTTTTGCATGCTTGCATGCATTGCTTGATCTCATCATTTCATGTGATGAATTGTTTGAATGTTGGTTTGAAAACGTGCTTGCTTGATTGAATTATAGTGAAGATTTAAGAGTGTGATATTTGCAAGAATAAGGAGTGAAACAATAATTCTCTACTAGAAAGGCAAGTGATACTATCATCCATGTCCTACTATTTTCATTACACTTAGTGGATTTTTGTAGCATGCATGATAGGACTACTATATTTCTATGCTATGCTATGTCCTATTAGAAATTCCATCTTACTTAGTGAAAACATCATAGCTGTAGTATGCTTAGCCCTGCTATAGACTTGGGGTGGAATATCATATCATGATTATATGAAGTGTTGGAAAAATATATGTTTTATATAATAAAACAAGTATTCAATGAACCACCTGGGTGGAAAGTGGATACTCAAGTTTTGGAAAAGGTGGCAACAAAGGGAATCATGTTTATATGGCTATATTTTTGTATGTGCACTAGAAGAAAACCACCGAGGGACTTAGAGATTGAACATGTTTCTCGTACAGTGGCTTTCGTGTATAGCCACATGCTAAATGGGCTCTGGCTTAGTCAACTACATAGTGGAAGACCCTTGCATTGGCATCTTCAGGTTAACTAGAATTGTGTATGGAAATATATCCCTACATTTGTGCCTGGAAGACAAGCTAGCATTGTGTATTGGGAGGACTTCTATGGAAAGACTTTGTCACATTCTCGATCTGCCGGTACTCCATTTGGTGAGTACTTATCCAGAGGCCACTGGTGGTGTTAAGACGAGATTGTGTCATGTGGGTAAAGTGTACAACTTCTACAGAAGATCAAATACTAAGTACTTAGCCGTGTCCCCAGTTACGGACAACTCTGAGCAACTAAGGCCTGAAGCTATGGAAGATCTCAACATTCCAATTTCTGAAAGTAAAACTTGATGGTGTCAACAAGGGATTAGAAGCACTTGGAGTTTCCAAGGAGTTCAGAAAGATTAGTCAAAAGATCAAAACTATTTTGAAAAGATAGGATAAACTATATTGCTTTCTGCAAATGAGCCTAAACCCTACTTAGCCAAATATTCATATATTGATAGGTTTCACATATTTCTATATAGTAGTGAAACTTGCCAATACAATTCAAATGTATTGACCCTTGTGGCTGCACCTTTTATGTTGCAGGTTTGTTTGATGTTAGTGAAGTATGTTGATTAGGATTACAAGTCTACAACCAACATGATTGCCTATGGCACTTTGAAGATGAAGGACTCCATGCTATATAGATATTCTGTTGCAATGTAATGTGATAGCCAAATGAGCTATGTAAGATGTAATGAATTATTCTATTCCTGGTTATAAATTTGTATTATGACCTTTGTTTCTTGATATTACATCTTAACTGTGGATGCTAGCTATTGATCCAGGGACTAGCATTGTAAACATAGGGATATCTACCTTATTAAAGGCTGGGACCTCTACAGATGGTATCAGAGCACTATGTTGCCTGTAGGATTGTAACCCTAGGAATGGACAAAACCCCTTGGAAAAATAGGAGCTGTTTTTGTTCCAAAACTTATTTATAAACAATCTTGTAAACTCTTTCCTCAACCTTTTTGGTTTTGATTCTACATCTCTTCCTTTTCAACTTGATGGACAAAGCCTTCACCATGACCAATGACTTCAACTTTAGTTTCACCAAGGACTTCAACTTAGACATCACTAAAGACTACAAGTGAGAACCAAGAGAACATTAAATTGCCTACCAACTATCCAAGACATTGAAATCATGTTAGTGTATTGATAATATTAACCTATGAGGTATGACTATACTAGGTTGATTGTTTCAAGAAAACTTGTTGTTTCCTTCAACTCATGAGTAAAATCATAAGATGTTAAGTGATTAGTTGCTTGTTGATTGTTTGATTGAACTTGATTGTTTTGGGTGGTGTGTTAGAACTACTTTAGACCTATCCATCATTACTTATCCCTATCAAACCAACAGATGCCTCCTCGTCGTGCCAACCCCAACCAAAACAACAATAACGTCACTCCCGAGATGCAGCAGTTGATGACAGCTCAAGCTCAACTGATGCAGATGATGACACAGTTTATGCAAAATCAGAATCAAAATAACAATAACAACAACAAAAACAATCAGAATAATCCTCCAGCACATGACATGTTCACCAGGTTTCTGAAGCTAAGGCCTGCAAGGTTCACTAGAACAACTGATCCAATGGTAGCCAATGACTAGTTATGTTCGGTAAACAAGGACTTAGTGGCTGTTGGCTGCACCAACGAAGAAAAAGTTAGGTTTGCAGCATATCTGCTCGAAGGACCAGCAGCAACATGGTGGGACAACTTTCAGATCACCACTCCCCTTGAGGATGTGACTTGGGCTATTTTTGAGGATGGTTTCCGTACAGCTCACATCTCATCTGGAGTGATGAACTTGAAGAAAAAGGAGTTTCACAATCTGAAACAACGTCACCTCAGTGTGGCTGAGTATATTGAGGAGTTCAACAATTTGACACGCTATGCACCGGATGAAGTTGATACAGATGCTAAGAGGAAAGATAAATTCCTCGAAGGTCTTAATGATGAGTTGAACCTACAACTGTCTGTTGCCTATGTCCCAACTTATCAATCACTCTGTGATAAAGCCACCATCTTGGAAAACATGATGAATCAAGTTGAGAACAGAAAGAGGAAGCATAAACTCAAGTATCACTCAGGATCATCACAAAAGAAGCGTTCATTCAAAAAGAGCAATGAAGATTCTATGGATGCTAGCTATTGATGTAAGATGTAATGAATTATTCTATTCCTGGTTATAAAGTTATATTATGACCTTTGTTTCTTGATATTACATCTTAATTGTGGATGCTAGCTATTGATCCAGGGACTAGCATTGTAAACACAAAGATCTCTATCTTATTAAAGGTTGGGACCTCTACAATGTAGAAGGTAATCCATTGACCTGAGATTGTCAAAATAAAAATATTGAAGGGGTTATAACCTTTCTATACTTGTCCCTGCCCTTACTGCGTCGTACTGCCTCTTGGTACGGGCGCGTGGTAGAAATAGGTCCCATCCGTACTACGCCTTATCTTTTCTCTCTTTTTTCTGAAGGGTTTTGTCGAAATCGGTACGACCGGGTGGTACGGGCGGGATGCACCCGTACGGTTGGTCGTTATCTCCTTTTGATCTCCTTCATGTTTCCTTCTCCTGGTAACGAGGTCGGTACGGGCGGATGGTACGGACACGTCCCACCGTACTGATGCTCGTTATGCATACTGTCATTTTTCTGGAAATTTTTCCGTTTCTTTCGGTTTGTCACAGGAGCGGTACGGACACATGGTACGGACGGATCCGCCCGTACGGCTGCTCGTTATGCTCACTATGAACTACGGCATAAGTTATTTTCTCCGAGGATTTTATTATAGACCTGAAATGTTAGTCCATCAATCAAACAAAGTAAACATATATATTTGTTGAGAATATTTAACCAAGATACGCAACACATGATTTGAGCAACAAATAATTCTACCTTTTTAAATAGTCCCAATACAACTCTAATAGGAAATCATGCCTATATATATAAGTTCCAATGCAACATAAATGCAACTAAACTCAAGACACAAATTTAAGAAAGACACCTAAAAACTTCCAGGTTGCCTCTCGGGAAGCGCTTTCTTTAAAGCCATAGCTAGGATTCAAAGATCCATTATTATTTCAATAGATATCAAATAGAGAATTTTTTATTCTTACTTTGCGTAGAGGTTTGGAGCACTTGCTATCATAGTTCTGTCGAAATCGCACCCTCTTACGGTGCATAGGAGTTTGGTAGATAAATAAATTGTTGCTTCCAAGTGATGATGGATATGTCATATATGATGAGAATGCCTCCATAGATAGCTTTATAAAAAGTATTAGAGACTTACATATGAATTCAAATGTTTTACATTGGTTGGTATCATAAGGATATAATTCATAATACTCCTCCTTGGTTGCAATATCATGGGGCAACACTTCATATCACTTCTCTTTTGTAACAGAGAACAACTAAAAGGTGTCTTTTGTGGCACCCCGGATTTACAGTCCGAGAATACCCGTTATGCATACAATCCACGTTCCCATGATCAGTGAGCCATGAGCATAACCGACTAGTATCAATACAACATCCTTAAAGTAGCGAATACAGAACTTAAAAAGGGGCCATTATGGTGAGTTCAACACTAGTAGCGGAAGTCTTCAGCGCAGAGCCCGTGCTTAACCTACAGGCAACTGACTGGGAAGACGGCCTAGCTTGCATAGACGTCAGCACCTTCGTTCCTTCTTAACATCTGCAATCTGGCCAAGTAAATAGCCAGGGACAATACCGGTGAGTACTTCGAATGTACTCGCAAACCACCTTAGGATAATAATAATGGATATGCAGTATGGACGGGGTAGGATGGCTCCATGAGAGGTTCTTTTATGAAATAGTTTCTCCTGTAGATATAACCTGTCTCTATATCTTTGTTGGAAGCTTTTGTAAAACATTTTGGAAACCTTTTTGAAAACTTTTTAGAAAACACCAGTGAAAGGATCGTATGGGCACCTAGAGGGGGGGGGGTGAATAGGTGCTACTTCAAATTTTCTTCTTTTTCAAATTAGGGTTTAACAATAAGTTAAATTTTCTAGATAATGCAACTAAGGTGAATTTACCTATATGACAAATAAGCACTAGCTAACACAATACTAAACGAGAGCAAGTAAGTAAAGTGCGGTAAAGGATAGAAGTAACCAAAGTGGTGGACGCGGAGACACAAGGATTTGCTTCCCGTAGTTCCTTCCTTTTGAGGGGAAGTACGTCTACGTTTGGAGAGGGGGTGGTTTCAAACCACCAACGCCACGAGAGGCCGCCCTTGTTCTCCGATGAATCTCACCCCAATGGGATCGATCCACCTTCCACTATATCGGCAACCTTCAAGGTGGAAGCCGACACCTTTACAAGTTTGGGGCACACGTCCACAACTGAATTGGAGGCTCCCAAATACAAGCAAGTTGTTAAGACAATCAAAGACAAGCTTGTAAGAACTAAATCTAGAACTAGGGTTTCTAAGAAAACACTAGAGCAAAGGGGCCCTCAAGTGAATGAGGGGAAATGAAGATCTATTTTGGTGAAGTAGTAGATCAAGGCCTCCTCCTTCGATTCCCCAAAGCTCAAAGACTTTGGGTGGTGGATTGAAGAGATCTCGTGGATTTAGTGGCTCCAATGGTGGTCTTGACTTTAATGCAAATGAGCAACTTGTCACAAGGTAGGTGAAGGGGTATTTATAGCTCCAGATCCAATCTGACCGTTGGAGCATTTAATGCAGCGGTAGTACCGGATTTTCCAAGCGGTAGTACCGGAAACAACTTGTACTACTGGACAAGTACCGGATATGCAATGTTGAGTTGCATAGCCCAACAGTTTCCACTGGTATCAAAGTGTGGTGCTACCGCACGACGGTAGTACTGGCCCTACAGTGCGGTACTATCGGACACTTGCGGTAGTGCCGCATTTTGATACCGGGGGGAACATCAGTATGAGTCAACTAGCCAATCTCCTCAAAAGTGGTAGGTACTAAAATGCGGTACTACCGTATTTTAGTACCGGTCAGTTCTGAGGAGATTGGCAAGCTTGCCAACCGCTTCAGTCTTGACCGGTATCAAAATGCGGTACTACCGCTTTTTGATACCGCTCAGTTCTGAGGAGTTTGGTGAGCTTACCAATCGCTTCAGTCATGAGCGTTACCAAAATGCGGTACTACCGCCTTTTGATACCGCTCAGTTCTGAGGCCTTTGGCCAGTATACCCACCATATTTGCCAGGCCCGTAAGTGAAACCCGGTACTGTCGGTCCTGAGCGGTAGTACCGGATGAATTCTCCGGTACTACCGGACATCACTGAGGCAAAATGTGGGGCAGCAGGAAAGTCCTTTTTGTGAGCAATTAGTCAGGGAATTCTAGAAGTGCAACCTGTAGAATACTTGGCAAATAATTAGTCCATTATGTGTGTTGTAATTGTTGGAATTATGCCCTAGAGGCAATAATAAAGATGTTATTATTATAATTCATGTTCATGATAAAGTTTATATTCCATGCTAGAATTGTATTAAGCGGAAACATTAATACTTGTGTGGTTTGTGAACAACACCGTGTCCCTGGTATGCCTCTAAGGACTAGCTCATTGATCAATGATGGTTAAGGTTTCCTAACCATAGACATGAGTTGTCAATTGATAATGAGATCATTTCATTGGAGAATGATATGATGGATGACCAAACTAAGCAAAGCAATTAGATCGTGTCATCATGTTCGTCTTTCAAGCTTTTCTTATGTCAAATATTGTATTGCTTAGACCATGAGATAATACAACTCCCGGTATCGGAAGAAAGCTTTGAGGTCATCAAACGTCATCCTATGAGAGGGTGATCATAAAGGTGTCTCTCGTGATCGGAAAGTATCTGGGTTGTATGTATCGAGATGGAATTTGTCCCTCCCAAGTCGGAGAGATATACTGGCCCACTCGATAATCGATATCAACACCGCTTGCAAGCATGTGGTTAAGGAGTTAATCACAAAGTGATATCGGATTACGAACAGTAAAGTACTTTGCCGTGAACGAGATTGAACTAGGTATGACGGTACCGACGATCGAATCTCGGCAAGTAAAATATCGCGAGACGAAGGGAATATATATATGGGATTGATTGAATCGGCATCGTGGTTCATCCGATATGATCATCGATGAATGTGTGGAGTCAATATGGGTGCCTGCACCCCGCTGATTATTGATAGAAGATCATGTCGCATATTCTCGAACCCGCAGGTCACACACTTAACGTGTCTCGACGCTAGGATAGATTGGATAATTGGTTTATGAATTTTGTTTGGAGTCTCGGATGGGATCCGGACACGAGGTTCCGAATGGTCCGGAGAATAAGATTCATATAAGGCAGGCGGTTTTTGGAGTTCGAATTGTTCCGGTTAATCGGTATTGTACCGAAGCTTCTAGAACCTTCAGGAAGGGTACCAACGTGGCCCCACCTTCCGGGAGGGGCATGGGCCTATGAGGGAGTGTCCTGGCCGCATTGGGCAGGGCACAAGGCCCCATAGGGCCCAGCCGATCCTAGAGAGTTTTAATCGCTTAAACTAGAGATAGGGTTTCTAGAAGAGGGAGAGTCCATGCCCCCACCTTATCCTTTGGGCTTGGGAGGGGCTAGCCCCTCTATATAAAGAGGGTGGAGGCGCACCAAACCCCTACACCTCTCCTCCAAACCCTAGCCGCCTTGCCTCTCTCCCTCCCGATCGCTTGTAGGCGGCTCTGCAGAAATTCTCCACCATATACACCACGCCGTGTTGTAGATCCAATCTACCTCTCCACCATACTTGCTGGTCCGAGGAAGGAGGAGACGCCGAGGTGCCGCACGTGTGCATCTCACGAGGCACCGCCACTTGTGGTTCTAGATCGGATCGGATCGCGAGGAGGAGAAGCAGTACGACTATCACCCACGCTCCGACGAACGTTACCGCGGCGAATCTTCAAGGGTATGAAGATCTAATCCAATCTCTTGTTGATTGCATCTCCTAGATTAGATCTTGGCTTTCCTCCGCTCGCATCCGTAGAAAAATTTGATTTACTATGCCGCCAAACCCTTCAGGGTATCGAGCTAGATCTATGCGTAGATGTGTTTCACGAGTAGAACGCAACATGGTTGTTGCGGCGTTGATGTTTTCTGCAAGCCTCTTGTTTGTGTTCTTCTTATGACGCGGGATAGTGAGATTGAAGCGATCCAGGCCAACCTTACGCGATGTTGTTCGCGAGACCGCTCCTCACTTGACGTGTGGCTTGTTCCACACATGCGGCCGGTGGATGTCGCTCTCACTATAGTTGACATGGGATTAACACCGAGTTTGGAAACCATAATATCACCGCTGTGGCTTTCCGTAGGTAATAATCGTTTAGCATCTACTCCCATAAGCCACGTAAAACATGCAACAACAAAGTAGAGGCGTCTAACTTGTTTTTGCAGGAGTGTTTTCGTGATATGGTATGGCCCAAGATGTGATGTGTATAATGTATGCGATGATCATGTTTTGTAATGTTTCACGACTTGCATGTCGATGAGTACACAACCGCAGAGCCATATGGTTGTCTTTATAATTGTGTATGACCTGCGAGTCAACTTCTTATACGCCATGTAATAGCTTTACTTTATCGCTAAGTAGTTAGCAATAGTTGTAGTTGCTATTCGTGGTGAAGGCAATCATGGTGGAGTGATGGAGATCATGCTTAACGCACAAGATGGAGATCATTGCGCGAAGATTGGCTATACCATGTCACATAAAGTTATATGCATGTGATGTTTATCCTTTATGTATCTTATTATGCTTAGATCGCGACGGTAGCATTGTAAGATGATTCCTCACTTAAAGATCAAGATAAAAACTGTGTTCTCCCCAAGTATGCACCGTTGCGAAAGTTCGTCGTGTCCAAGCATCACGTGATGATCGGGTGCTATAGACTCTACGCTCACATACAATGGGTGCAAGCCAGTTTTGCACACGCGAAAATACTTGGGTCTAGCTTGACGAGCCTAGCATGTACAGACATGGCCTCGGAACACAAGAACCGAAAGGTTAAGCATGAGTCATATGAATGATATGATCGACACTTTGTTGTCCACCATTGAAACCACATCTCTTCTCGTGATGATCGGATTAGGTGTGGTGAATTTGGATCGTGTTCACTAAACAACTTGAGGGATGTTGAATTTAGTGGGAGTTCATCTAGTAATTTGATTAAGTTGAACTATTTATCATGAACATAGTCTAAATTGTACTTGCAAATACTATAGATCACATGGCCAAATCCAACTTCAACTTCAACGCTTTTCTTTGAGAAGGAAAAGCTTAGAAACAATGGGTCTAACTTCACCAATTGGTTCCGCAATATAAGAATCATTCTGGCATGACAAAAGGACTATGTCCTTGGGAAAGCGTTAGGTGACCCTCAGAATCAAGGCCTTACCGATGAGAAAGCTGTCTATCATTCACAAGAAAGATGATTATGGTGTGATTAAGAGCACCATGTTGTTTGCTATGGAACCGAACTTCAAAATCGCTTTTGAAACCTATCCCGGCCCTTTGAGATTCTCGAGGAGCTGAAACCATGTTTCAGACTCAAGCCTGCTCGAGAGATATGAGATCTCCGAGAAGTTCTTTAACCGCAAGATGGAGGAAGGAGTTCCGTAGTGAGCACGCCATAAAGATGTCGGGCTACACTCAACGCTTGAGCAACCGGAATGCACGATTCCAGAGGAGCTCAAGATTGACAGGTTCTCGCAATCACGCCCTACCAGCTACAAAAGTTTTGTAGTGACTCATAATCAGATTGGCTCCACTGATACAATCACCGAGCTCTTCGCAAAGCTGAAGGCTGCGGAGGTGGACATCAAAAAGGATAATCATGTGTTGATGGTCAACAATCCCTCCTTTAAGAAAGGTAAGGGAGCAAAGAAGCCCTTCAAGAAGGGCGGCGCAAGCGCAATGCTCGCCGAGAAGAATCTCAAGTCCGGTCCTAAGCCGACATCGAGTGCTTCTATTGCAAGGACAAGGGTCATCGAAGCGAAGAATCGTCCAAGTACTTAGCGGACAAGAAGGTGGCACCATCAAAGGTATATTTGATATACATGTTATTGATGTTTTCCTTACTAGCCCTCGTTGTAGTGCCCGGGTATTTGATACGGTCGGTTGCTAATATTTGTAACTCAAACAGAGCTACGGAATAGACGGCGACTTGCGAGGGATGAGGTGACGATGCGCTGGCAATGGATCAAGAGTTGATGTGATGGTCGCCAGACGCCTCCTTAGTTTTACCTTCGGATTAGTTTTAAACCTTAATAAGTGTTATTATGTGCCTGCGTTGAGCATGAACATTATTTCTGGATCGTGTTTATTGCAAGACGGTTATTCATTTAAATCGGAGAATAATGGTTGTTCTATTTATATGAGTAACATCTTTTATGGTCATGCACCTCTTATGAATGGTTTATTTCTTCTAAATCTTGAAAGGGACGAAACACACATCCATAACATTGAGGCTAAGAGATGCAAAGTAGATAGTGATAATACTACTTATTTGTGTAATCGCTGCTCAGGTCATATTGGTGTAAAGCGATGAAGAAACTCCATTCGATGGACTTTTGGAGTCTCTTGATTTTGAATCATTTGACACATGCTAACCATGCCTCATGGGCAAGATGTTCAAAACCCGTTCTCGGAATGATGGAGCGAGCAACGGACTTGTTGGAAATCATACATACCGATGTATGCGACCGATGAGTATTTCGACGCGCGGTGGATATCGCTATTTCCTTACTTTTACCGATGACTTAAGTAGATATGGGTATATCTATTTAATGAAACATAAATCTGAAACATTTCAAAAGTTCAAGGAATTTCAGAATGAAGTGGAGAACCATCGTAATGTAAAGATTAAGTTTCACGATCCGATCGTGGAGGTGAATATTTGAGTTATGATTTTCTCACGCATCTTAAAGCAAGTGGAATCGCTTTCACAACTCACGCCACCCGAACACCACAAGCAATGGTGTGTCGAACGCCGGAATCGAACCCTATTAGATATGGTCCGATCAATGATGTCTCTTATCGATTTTCCGTTATCATTTTGGGGTTATGCATTAGAAACCGCTGCATTCACTTTAAATAGGGCACCATCTAAACCGCTGAGACGACACCGTATGAACTGTGGTTTGGTGCTAAACCTAAGTTGTCGTTTCTTAAAGTTTGGGGATGCGAAGCTTACATCAAGAAGTTGATGTCGACAAGCTCGAACCCAAAGGAGAAATGCGCCTTCATAGGATACCCTAAGGAAACTATTGGGTATACCTTCTATCACGTAACCAAGGCAAAGTGTTTGTCAAGAAGAATGGTTCCTTTCTTGAGAAGGAGTTTCTCTCGAAAGAAGTGAGTGGGAGGAAAGTAGAGCTGACGAGGTTATTGAACCTTCTCTTGAATTGAGAGTAGCGAAAGACCTGAAATTGTTCCAAAGGTCGCACCAACAATAGAGGAAGCTAATGACAAGGATCATGAAGCTTGGACGATGTCACATCGAACGTCGCAGTCGACAAGGTCGCATGCCCTCCCGAGTGGAACGGCAACTCGCCTTGACTGTCTTGTTAGTAGAAGACAGTGAACCTACGAACTATGAGGAAGCGATGATGAGCCCAGACTCTGAGAAATGGCTAGAAGCCATGAAATCCGAATTGGGATCCTGAGCGAAAACCAAGTATGGACTTTGGTGGACCCTCCTAGCGACCGAAAGGCCGTTGAGTGCAAATGGATCTTCAAGAAGAAAACGGACGCGGATGGTAATTTTACCGTCTATAAATCACGACTTGTCGCGAAAGGTTTTCGACAAGTTCAAGGTGTTGACTACGATGAGACTTTCTCTCCCGTAGCAATGTTTAAGTCCATTCGGATTTTATTAGCAATTGCCGCGTTTCATGATTATGAAATATGGCAGATGGATGTCAAGACTGCTTTCCTCAATGGCAACATTGATGAAGAGTTGTATATGATGTAACCCGAAGGTTTTGTCGATCCTAAGGATGCTAGTAAAGTATGCAAACTTCATTGCTCCATTTATGGATCAAGCAAGCATCTCGGAGTTGGAACCTTCGCTTTGATCAAGTGATCAAGAGCTTTGGATTTGTTCCAAATTGCTACGAAGCTTGTATCTACAAGAAAGTGAGTGGAGCTCGTGACGCTTCGGTACTATATGTGGATGACATATTGATTATCGGAAATGACATCAACATGCTTAACGATGTGAAGAGTTATTTGAACAAGTGTTTTTCAATGAAAGACCTAGGTGAATCTGCTTATATATTGGGTATCAAGATCTATAGAGATAGACAAAGACGCCTGATAGCTTTAAGCCAGAGTACATACCTAGACAAAGTTCTGAAAAGGTTCGTAATGGATAAGGCAAAGAAAGGTTCAAAGGCCTATGTTGTCAGGTAAGATATTGAGCAAGGCTCAGTGTCCAGCTACGGTAAATGATAGGGAAGCTATGAGCAAAGTGCCTTATGCCTCGGCCATAGGTTCCATCATGTATGCCATGCTGTGTACTAGACCGGATGTGTCCAATGCTCTTAGTTTGATGAGCAGATATCAAAGTGATCCAGGAGTGGAACACTGGACAGCCGTGAAGAACATCCTAAAGTACCTAAATAGGACTAAAGAAATGTTCGTAGTCTATGGGGGTGATGAACAACTTGTCGTAAAAGGTTACGTCGACGCTAGTTTGGACACCGACAAGGATGATTCCAAATCTCAGACAGGATACGTTTATATTTTGAATGGAGGAGCTGGAGTCGAGAAGCGCAAGCAAAGCGTGATCGCGGATCTACATGAGAAGCGAATACATGGCTCGCAGAAGCGTCAAGTGAAGGAGTTTGGATCAAACTTCATCATCGAAGCTTCAGTGGTTCCAAGTGCATTGGACCCACCGGAGATATTGTGTGACAACACCGCGCCATAGCACTCGCTAAGGAACCAAGATATCATCCAAAGACCAAGCATATCAACCGCAAGTTTCATAAAATCCGAGATTATATTGCGTATGGAGATCTGAAGATTAGCAAAGTACATACAGATCCGAATGTCGCAGATCCATTGACTAAACCTCTTCCACGTAAAGCATGATCAACACCTCGTGCCATGGGTGTGAGATTGTTACCAGATGTAAACTAGATTATTGACTCTAGTGCAAGTGGAGACTGTTGAATTATGCCCTAGAGGCAATAATAAAGATGTTATTATTATAATTCATGTTCATGATAAAGTTTATATTCCATGCTAGAATTGTATTAAGCGGAAACATTAATACTTGTGTGGTTTGTGAACAACACCGTGTCCCCGGTACGCCTAAGAACTAGCTCATTGATCAATGATGGTTAAGGTTTCCTAACCATAGACATGAGTTGTCAATTGATAATGAGATCATTTCATTGGAGAATGATATGATGGATGACCAAACTAAGCAAAGCAATTAGATCGTGTCATCGTGTTCGTCTTTGCGAAGCTTTTCTTATGTCAAATATTGTATTCCTTAGACCATGAGATAATACAACTCCCGGTATCGGAAGAAAGCTTTGAGGTCATCAAACGTCATCCTATGAGAGGGTGATCATAAAGGTGTCTCTCGTGTGATCGGAAAGTATCATTGGGTTGTATGTATCGAGATGGAATTTGTCCTCCCAAGTCGGAGAGATATACTGGGCCCACTCGTAATCGATATCAACACCGCTTGCAAGCATGTGGTTAAGGAGTTAATCACAAAGTGATATCGGATTACGGAACGAGTAAAGTACTTGCCGTGGAACGAGATTGAACTAGGTATGACGGCATCGACGATCGAATCTCGGCAAGTAAAATATCGCGAGACGAAGGGAATATATATATGGTATTTATTGAATCTCGGCATCGTGGTTCATCCGATATGATCATCGATGAATGTGTGGAGTCAATATGGGTGCCTGCACTTACCGCTGATTATTGATAGAAGATCATGTCCGCATATTCTCGAACCCGCAGGTCACACACTTAACGTGTCTTGACGCTAGGATAGATTGGATAATTGGTTTATGAATTTTTGTTGGAGTCTCGGATGGGATCCGGACATCACGAGAGGTTCCTAATGGTCCGGAGAATAAGATTCATATAAGGCAAAGGCAGTTTTGGAGTTCGGAATTGTTCCGGTTAATCGGTATTGTACCGAAGCTTCTAGAACCTTCCGGAAGGGGACCAACGTGGCCCCACCTTTGGGAGGGGCATGGGCCTATGAGGGAGTGTCCTGGCCGCATTGGGCCGGGGCACAAGGCCCCATAGGGCCCAGCCGATCCTAGAGAGTTTAAATCGCTTAAACTAGAGATAGGGTTTCTAGAAGAGGGAGAGTCCATGCCCCCACTCCTTATCCTTTGGGCTTGGGAGGGTTAGGCTGCGCCTCTATATAAAGAGGGTGGGCACCAAACCCCACACACCTCTCCTCCAAACCCTAGCCGCCTTGCTGCCTTCCTCTCCTCCCGATCGCTTGTAGGCGAAGCCTGCATGCGTAAATTCTCCACCATATACACCACGCCGTCGTGTTGTAGATCCAATCTACCTCTCCACCATACTTGCTGGTCCGAGGAAGGAGGAGACGTCGAGGTGCTGCACGTGTGCATCTCACGGAGGCACCGCCACTTGTGGTGCTAGATCGGATCGGATCGCGAGGAGGAGAAGCGAGTACGACTACATCACCCACGTTCCGACAAACGTTCCGCTATGCGAATCTTCAAGGGTATGAAGATATAATCCAATCTTTCTCGTTTATTGCATCTCCTAGATTAGATCTTGGCTTTCCCTCTGTTCGCATCCGTAGAAAAATTTGATTTACTATGCCGCGAAACCCTTCAGTAATAAACACCAAAATCTCTAGGGATAAGAAATGTTCTTTCAATCTCCCCCTTTTTTTGTGTTAGATGACAACACTCATTTTGCATGATAGAATTGTGATGACAAAGAAGATTTTGTAAAATAGATATGGGGCTCCCCCTAGATAAGTAGAGTCAAGCCCCATACGATTTTACAAGATACATGAGAGTGCATAGTCACACATAGTGCACATACCTTCGCACACAAGTGTGTGATGAGAAACACAATGATAAGGAATAGGTAATATCATCACACACCACATAAGATGGATCCAAATGAGAATAACCATACCACACAAATGATGGATCCATAAGATAACCACATTGTCTTACCATACATAGCACAAATAGTTAGTTCATAAGTTTCACAAATAATAAGAGGCAAGTAGCAAATAAAGTTCACAAGCGAGTAAAGATCAAATGCAAGAGCGAGCTTGTGATTTTCCCATGCAAATCCCGCATGCCTAATGTGACTCTTCTCCCCCTTTGGCATCAAGACACCAAAAAGGGGCAAAAGCAACTCTAATGTCCCGGAGGTCACTGGTAGTCATCATCAGAGGCATCCCCATAAGGAGGCGGAGCATGGAAAGAGGAGGAGGCATCATCATCCCAGTGGCTGTGCGTGGAGATCCATTGCTCTTCAGGAGTGATGTTATCCTCGGATCCCTCGGAGGTGATCAAACCTTGATCTTGCATTACTTCTTTCTGACGAGCACAGGCTTTCTTGGCATAGACATGGGCCTCATACATACGCTTCTGATTGTCAACCTGGAAGCAAAATACCTTCTTGAGCTTAGCCTCAATCCTCTTGGCCCATGATGGTTGGGCAGGCTTGCGGCGTGAGGCCAAAAAATCAGTATCTTGGGCATCATCGTCATCACCGGACCCATCCTCAAGAGGGTTCCCATCCTCATCAACAAGTTGACCATCCGCGTTGCATGGTTTAATATGGGTCTTGATCAATAGATTCTTGTGCCGATGGGTAACAAGCGTTGAGAGGAAATACTTCGAGCAAGAGATGGGCACTTGCGAAGAATAAGTGCCATGATGTACGGGGCAAAAGGAGGAACCCGCCGAGTGTAGGTAGCATTAACCATCTCGTTCCAAATCACGTCCATCACATCAATTGGTTGTCCGGAATCACGTTGGCGGTGAGTGGTGATCATGAGGTCCACCATGAAACCATGCATCTCATCAACATTGCCAGCACGGGGAGCTATGGTCTCACGAAAAATACGATGCAAGATATCATACGTGGGGAGAAGCCCCTTGATATTTCCAGCAATACCACGCCCACGGATGTAAAGTGGAACAAGAACATCCTTCTTCATGGGACGCTCGTTGTTGTGACAGCGGAAGCCAATAGGAGTATCTTTCCCACAGTCCTCATATCCAAGGATTGCCCCAAACTCAGCCAATGTTGCGGTCTTAACAACTCCCTCTGTCATCCAGGTGATAGTCTGAGTCTGGTTCTTGGCAAAGTGAACGGTGGCATAGAACTGAGTAATGAGCAAGGGGTCATAGTCACACTTAAACTGCATAATGGGAAGCAAACCAATGTTTGTGCAAATCTCAAGTGCTTCACCAAAGTAGTTCAAGTTCTTGTTCACATGGTTCATCTCAATCCACTTCTGAGGAACCACAATCTTCTCATCCTTCATGAGTACCGCAAAGTAGACCCGCTCTTGGAAGTCGGTGAAAAAGAGACTATTGTCTCTAGTCTCTGAGCAAGCAGTAACATATGGATTGTCAGATCGTAGGGCAAGAAACTCAGCATCAGATATGTAGACAACTTCTTTGGCCCAGATGGCCCTGAACTCTGACTCTTGCGACGACTCATGCGAGGAGGAGAAGGAGGAGCACTACCTCGACCAACACTTAGCTTAACTCCCCCTCCACGTCGGCCCCGAGTGGTTTTCATCTTCAGACGGTTGCTAGGTTGAGGCATGATCTCTGCTTTTGATTCTGTCTCTGACTCTGAATCAAAGTCCTCGATCTCATGACGAGATTTGGACCTTTTGTGTGATCCCTGGGAGCCCCCTGTACCTGTGAAAGAACAAGGGAGTAGCATTGGGATAAGGGCACAAGAACCCAAAACAAACAGAAGAAGAATTTCAAGTTTTTAGAAGAAATTTTGCTGTCAGTATTGAGTGGTAGTACCGGATCTACATGCGGTAGTACCACATGGCGGTAGTATCGGAGAATTGTCCAGTACTACCGGTCATGCGACTACATCACATATATGTTGTTATCGATCCAAGGACTGGCAGCAAAACTTATTCAAAACGAGAATCCATCGGACAAGGAGTAATGGTATGAGCGTGCACATGATACAACCTCAAAAACACTAGTTTTGACCAAGAATCAGAGTTTCCCTAGATTCAATGGGGAAAACAAGTGAGAAGAAGGGAAGGACGGTAGTACCGGTGTCCATGGCGGTGGAAAATGAGGAGGAGCCCGAGAGGAGGCCGGATCCGGTGCGGATCCGGGGAAAGGAGGGAGGGCCGGAGTTCCGGCGGCGGTCTTGGCTCTGGCGGCGGCGATGGTTAGGAGTGGAGACGAGGAATAATGGGGCCTGAGAGGTGCCCCTCCCAGCGTCTCCACCCTTAACCGAGACGCACAACGGTAGTACCGGTCAGAAGAGCGGTAGTACCGTATTAAACATCCAGTAGTACCGCACCTGGGGAGTTGCCAGAAAAATCAGCCTAGAAAAGGGCCCCTGCGCGGTAGTACCGCTAGTTTATTATGGTAGTACCGTCTGACGGTAGTACCACTATTTGAACCGGTAGTACCATAACCACCATAACAGACAGCCAAGTTTTAAAATTGGAAGGTTCTTGTGCAGAGTAGATGAGTGTTGTCGTAGGATAAGGAAGGCTTGGGTTAAGAGAGTCATACTGATATGGACCTATGCACTCTAAAAATAAAACATCAACCTCAAATATGGAGAGCCAAACGAGAGTGCATTGACTGAGGGACGAAAACCAACTCAAGAATGACAAACATGAGTAAGCACATCAACCTCTCAAGTGAGAGAGGGCGGTGTCCTAGGCCACCATATTTGAGTATACTCATCTTGGAACCACGAAGATATATCTTGGGTCCATTACCGAAACTCATCATTTAAGCTCACATAGCACAAAATGATATTAAGAGGAATGATTTTGATTGCTTTGCGCATAATGGGGGGAGGGATAGTCCAATCAATTTGGACCGCACCCCCTATATCCATGTCTACACCTAAACCAAATATGGGTCGAATCATAGGTGAGAATGCAAGATAATCAAGTCAAGCTCCTTGAATCTATGATATTTAGTTCATTCCTCAAATAGCAAAACCTTGCTTCATCAAGTGGCTTCGTGAAGATATCGGCAAGTTGATCTTTGGTTGACACATATGATAGATCAATATCACCTTGAGCAACATGATCTCTAATGAAGTGATGGTGAATCTGTAACACCCTCAGAATCGGCCCTATGCAAGTTTTAGCGAAACCCGCCAAACCCGCATAGAAACGATTCAAAGGTGCCCACCAGGCACTTGCGTGCGGGTGGAAAACAAAGTAATAACATTACACAACAGTCCTCGATGGGACCCACGTAATATATATATATACAACTGACTCAAAGAGTCAAGAATACATATACAATACAAAGATCCAAATCACCAGAACGATAGTGCGTCTGGCTCGGACAAGATGCAAATGGGGCTAAGAGCCTCGAAGAATAACCAATGGCGTCCATAACCACTTGTGCCAAGCCGGAAGGGTAACCACGCTAACGGCGTCGATCTCAAAACCTGCTAACAAAAAGGTGCCGACAAAGGGCAAAGGAAAAAGAGGAGTCCAAGATCGAGGCCAAGACACGGCGAGGCTAGAATTGGCGGTCCTCGCCACAGTATGGTGGGCTGAGCGGCAAAGATGCACTGAACAACCTATAGAGACTCGATACAACTGGCGGCAATCAGAGAGGGGTAAGAAAGACCTATCCGGATCCAACCTGAATCTATCACCAAACAAACCCATCCTGGTGTTTCCCCCTTGAGACCAAACGAGGAAGTCAACCGAGGAACTCACACAGTTGGCAGTTTTATTTATTCAGTTATCGTTGCAGCAATTACTAGTCAGGTATAGATTATCGTCCTGGTAAAATAAGCAGTGAGCACTTTTAGTTAACCATTCCGTTATAGTTACAACACTTACTAATCAGGTATAGATAGCATGAGATAACCCAAAAACCCAGCAGTTGTTGGTACTTTTACTTAGCCATTCCGTTGTAGTTGCAATACTTACTAGTCAGATACAATGGTCGCAAGCGACACTCCAAACAAGCAATGGTGGGCAGTATTATTAGCCATTCCATTATAGTGAAGCTGATTACTAGTCATTATAAAGTCAAATTTATAGCAATAAACTTTAGTTATGCTTGTCTATGGTCGAGATACTGTGCTCCAAGTCGTCCATAACCATGACACGGCTTTCGAAAGTTTTACCCGTCGGTGCACCAATAGCAACACACACTCGATCAACCTCGAAAAACCAAATCAAACCCAACGAGGCCTTCACGACAAAGCAATCACAGGATTCAGAATTATTTCAGGGGGGGCCACCCTTGAGTACACCCGAACGGTAAGCAAGCTCGAGACGGACTCAAGGTTTGCGTCTGGTCAGTAACGACAAATCCCCAAACGGGGACTGTCGATACCGCGAAAACACTCCGCTTCCAAAACAGTACAGCGTGCTCCTCACACAATCGTAAATACAGAAGTAAAATGGCATAAGTACATGATAGTAAATAAAATCTCAAACTAGTTTGTGGCCCCAAGAAATAAGACGGAATCAAGCTCTGGCTCAGGGGGGTCCCATATACCTCCCGGATGTGGATAGCGCGATAAATCAAGGAACAGGTATCAAGTACTCGGGGTCTTACGGGACACAAGTGGGCGTTCGGAAACCAAATATTTTCTATCACCCACCGATGCCTCTGCTTACTTCAATTTTAGTTGTTAAACAGGAATTAAAGTGAACAATAAGTAAAATTATGATCATCTCCAACATCAACATGCGACAATACATCAACAACTGAGGCACTGAACGACACGCAACAACACTTGAGCAAGCGACTACGACGCGCAAGTCCAACTATCTACCAAACAACAGGTAATAGGATGTGTCCGAGGCAATATAGGGCTGCAAGGGATATCACGGGTGCGGAAGCTAGAGCATCGCAACACAGATAGCAATAGATCAACAGGAGGGAATAAATACTATAAAAGTAAGATAGGTAGAAAGGGGAGATGCTCGCCTGAAAAGCATTGCCGAAGGTTCAACCGAAGATCGGGTCGACACTCGCATCAACTCAACGGCCTTATCCGCGAAGAAGCAAAACACTAGAAGAAACACCGGATGCAATATTTAAGATCGGCAGAAGATCGGGCATGATGCATGTATGATGCATGACATAGCAAAGGTGCGATGCGATTAGGTCATATTAAGCGGAACCGGGGTCCCGACAGTATTTAGATGGTTCATGTTGTTTATCTACCCCACAAATTAAATGTTGTTTGGACATGGGAAAAATGGTACCGGTTCGCTACACAAATTTAAATGAGGCCAATATAAGGCTAGATTTGCCCGCATATGGGCCCCATATTTAATTATTAGGTGAATCGGCATAAGGCCCCCAAACCACATGATATGCATGCGAGAAGAATGATTAATATGCAACTATTTATATAGTTGGCAAATTATGAAAATAGGGTTCTCGGGTAAGGGTCACACATTGAGGGGTCTCGACGGTCTTGGGGTTCCGGGGTTCGGGGTCGGTCTCAGGTTTCGACGGAAACGGGGTTCGGACTCCGGGATCGTTCTCAGATGACTGGGGTCGATCTTGGCGTTCGGGTAGACGAACTTGGCGTGGCGTCGAGGCGCATCGGGTTCGTTTTGGTCGGTGCCGTTCTTGTCGTCGATGGCGAACTTGAGGGGATCGGGTACCGGGGTCTTCGGGTCCGTGAGGTAGATCTTGTCGTACGGGATCCGGGGTAGACGAACTTGGCATATTATGGCTGGCGATCTTGGCGTCCGGGTTCTCGACGTGGTTCTCTCGGTCCAAGCTCCGGTGGTTCTGGGGCTCGTCCGGGTGGATGTCGAACTTATCATCCCCGTCTTCTGTTGTGGCGGCAGACTTCGAGTTGAAGATGAGAACATGGTCACCTCTTGTGATTCCTCGATAGCCGTCTAGTGCTACTGCCGAACTTGAGTTGGATAACGGAGACCGACGGTATGCAGAACTTGTCCAGGAGGAACTCGAAGGAGGAAGGTCATGGGGTCCTAGATGCGTCCGACGCGAGCAGGAGGTCTTGTGCCGAGCCCGAGGTCGGCGGAGCACACGCGGTTCGAGCGGAGGCAGCGGGGCGATGGCGACGGGGACACGGGCCGGCTCGGGCCCGGGGGCGCTTGAGGGCGGCGCACGCTGGCGAGGCGGAGGGCAGGGGCGAGGTCGGTGTACTGGCCGACGGCGACGAGGCGGGCCCGGCGAGGTCGCGGGACGGTCAAGGAGGCGGACGGGCGGGCGTGAGCCGTGGAGGCGGTGAGGTCGGCGGGCGGTGAGGGAAGGTCGCCGGCGCATGGTCAAGGCGGAGGCGAGCGGGTGAGGCGGAGCTCCAGGGAGGAGGACCTTCAGCAAGGGCGAGGGAGTGGTGGAGGCGACGGCGAGGGCCTGGTCAGCGCAGGGCTGGAGGGGAGCCGGGCCTGGAGGAGGGCAGAGGCGACGGGCGGAGAGGACGGAGGGTCGGGGAAGTCGGAGGTTGGCCTGAGGCGCGGCCGGGCGAGGCGGAGGTGGTTGGTGGCGGGAGGCTCGGGAGGGCTTGGCTGGCGGCGGGAGGCTGGCCCAGGCGGAGGCGCGGCCGCTGGGATGGCCTCGAGGCGGAAGGCGAGTGAGCCACGCAGAGGGAGGAACGCGGTGGAAGAGGTGAGGCTTCGCCATGAGCGCAGAGCGGGGAGAAGGGTGAGCGGAACGTGGGGGCTGGTAGTGGTGGGCCAGTGGGCCAGGGTGGGGGGAGAGGCTGAGTTGGCAGAGTGGGAGTGGTGGAGGTTTTGGAGAGGGATGAGGTGGCAGATTGCTATTGGGTGGGGTGATGTGGAGGGGGGGTGTGGGTAGATAGGTGGGTAGCTGTAGGATTTAGAAGGGCGGGTTAGGTGGACCGATGTAATTTTCTGGGGGTGGTCGTTCGGGTCGAAACGGCCCGTTCGACTGCCCCCGCTAAAATAATTAAAATATTTATTTTTAACCAGCGTTTTCTTCAATCCGACAGCGGCCAAAACAAAATAATCCGGGGACCCGGGTTTGCGTGTTTGAACGAAGATGGGACATTTTAGAAAACAAAACTGGGTTTTTCCGAAATAGTTTTACACAAGCAAAAGCAAGATGATGACGATGCTCAAATGCAATGTGGCATGATGACATGAGCATGCGGTCATGAAGATGCAATGCACAAAAACAACGCGATTTTCTAGTAGTGGTTTTTGCGGGATGCCACAGAATCTCAATATGCTTTGTCCTTGTGTGATCCACCGGGTTGTAGGCAATCTTGATGGCACTTTCATTGTCACATAAAAGAGGCACTTTGTCACAATGGACACCGTATTCCTTTAAAGTTTGCCTCATCCATAGAAATTGGGTGCAAGCACTAGCAGCTGCCACATACTCGGCTTCGGCGGTGGAGAGAGATATACAATTTTGCTTCTTAGAATACCAACATACCAAGGACCTACCAAGGAATTGGCAAGGCTCGAATGTTGATTTTCTATCATCCTTATCACCCGCCAAATCCGAATCCGTGTATCCACAAAGAGCAAATGTTGAGCCTCGAGGATACCAAAGACCATAAAATGGGGTATGAACTAAATATCGAAAGATTCTCTTAACCGCCATCAAATGGCTTTCTTTAGGATCCGCTTGATATCTTGCACAGACACCTACACTCAACACAATATCGGGTCTAGATGCACAAAGGTAAAGCAACGAATCAATCATAGACCAGTATTACCTTTTGATCCACATCTTTACCATTTGGATTTTGTTCTAGATGAGTGTTTGTAGCCATGGGAGTAGGAGCTCCATTTAAATCTTGCATTTTGAATCTCTTGAGCATATCTTGAGTATACTTGGATTGATTGAAGAATGTCCCTCCTCTAACTTGCTTGATTTCAAAACCAAGAAATACTCTCAACTCCCCCATCAAAGACATCCGGAACCTACTAGTCATAAGCTTTGAGAATTCATCATTAAAAGCTTTGTTATATGAGCCAAATATAATATCATCAACATATATTTGGCATACAAAAAGCTCCCCATTGAATCTCTTAGTAAAAAGAGTGGGATCGATTTTCCCAACCTCAAATCCACGGTCAAACAATAACTCTCTAAGGTGCTCATACCACGTGTGTGGGGCTTGCTTGAGCCCATAGAGCGCCTTATCAAGTTTTTAGACATGGTTTGGGTAGTTGGGGTCCTCAAATCCCGGGGGTTTCTTAACATATACCAACTCATTTAATGGACCATAAAGAAATGCACTCTCTACATCCATTTGTTGCAACTTGAAGTTATGATGTGCCGCATAAGCAAGAAGGATACAGATGGACTCAAGGCGAGCCACGAGTGCATAAGTCTCTCCATAGTCAATGCCTTCAATTTGAGAATACCCTTGTGCCACCAATCTAGCCTTGTTCCTTACTATAATTCCATGCTCATCTTGCTTGTTCTTGAATATCCACTTTGTTCCAATAACATTGCGGCAATCCTTTGGATTCTCAACTAACTTCCATACTTTGTTTCTCTCAAAGTTGTTGATCTCTTTGTGCATAGCTTCTAACCAATCTGAATCTTCAAGAGCTTCCCATACTTTCTTAGGTTCAATCATGGAGATGTGTGCTTGGTGTTCACTGAACCTCTTCAATTGTGCTCTTGTGGAAATGCCTTTCCTTAGGTCACCAACTACATTTTGTAGAGAGTGGTTTCTTAATTCCAACATTCTTTCCTTTCTAGCTTCGCGACAAGCGTGGATCTCCGTGTTGTTTCTTGGAGGACCCTCTTCATCATTTTGGTCCTCGTCTTGACCATGAACTTGACCTTGATCATAATTAGAATCATTCTCTTCATTGAGAGGCAAAGATTGACCTTGGTCTTGATCAAGTGCTCTTCTAGCATCAATTTGAGCTTGTCTCAAAGCAGTTCATACGGATCTTCCTTGAGTAATTGCATTGGCACCACTTCACATTCTGGAGAATGAATCAAGATTCCCTTGACTAGAGTTGTCACTATGATCATCATGTTGAGGGTCCACATCTTGTCTTTGGCTTGAGTCATTGCCCTCCTCGGTGGATGGATATTGTTTATGTTGTGAAGATGAGGGCTCCACTTGAGTGGAGCATAGTTATTCTTGATCCGCCATAAGGGGTTCCTCAACGAGGCAGATATATCCCACACCCATTCTTCCTATGGCATCCTGAGGCATTTCATCATCTGCATCACAAGCATCAACACACACCCCTTGGGGACCATCATATTCTTCGAAGGTCACACTACAAGATTCTATGACGGCTCCGGAGAGCTTATCATAGATTCTATAAGTGTGAGATTCGAGACCATAGCCAACAAAAATACCCTCTAATGCTTTAGACTCGAATTTGGATAAACGAACACCTTTTATGAGATAGAAACACTTACAACCGAACACCCGGAAGTAATATATGTTGGGCATGTTACCGATAAGTATTTCATATGGAGTCTTGTTGATTTCTTTGTGGAGGTAGAGCCGGTTTGAAGCATGGCAAGCGGTGGAGATAGCTTCGGCCCAAAAGTTGTATGGAGATTTAAACTCCGTCAACATGGTCCTAGCCATCTCAATAAGAGTCTGGTTCTTCCTTTTGGCCACACCATTTTGTTGAGGTGTGTAAGCGGCGGAATATTGATGTTTTATCCCCTCATCACTAAGGAAATCATTTAAGGTGTAGTTCTTGAACTCGGTGTCATTGTCACTTCTTATGATCAACACGGGAAGATTGTATTGACGTTGGACCATGTTGATGAAGTCTATGAAGGTCTTTTGGGTCTCACTCTTCAACTTGAAGAAATATACCCACGAGTATCTTGAAAAGTCATAAACGATTACCAAACAATATTTCTTCCCACCAAGACTTGCATGAGATGGAGGACCAAAAAGGTCCACATGGAGGAGCTCCAAGATCTTGGTAGACTTGATGCGGTTCTTAGACTTGTGAGGAGAATCATTCATCTTCCCTAGAACACATGCCCTGCAAACACGATCTTTGGCAAAGGAAACATTTTCTTTTAGTCCAACAATTTGGCCCTCCTTGTGGAGACTTTGCAAAGTTCTCATATTGACATGGGCTAGTCGGCGATGCCATAACCAACCCACATCGGCCTTTCCGAATAAGCACATCGGTCTTGTAGTGGCTTTCCCCGAAAATTCCACCACGTACAAGTCATGCTCGACGTACCCAATGAAAGCGACCTTGAGAGATTTGCTCCACAAGAGGACCACAATATCAATATCAATAAAGACGACAAAGCCCATCTTTCCAAGAGCACGGACTGAAAGTAAATTGTATCCAAGGGTCTCAAAAAGCATGACGTTCACGAGTGTAATGTCGTGAGAAACCAGAACCTTGCCGAAACCCATTACCTTAGACTTTGACTTGTCGACATATGTCACGGTGATTTGATCATCATTTGGCTTTAAGTCCTTGACAATAGACGAGCTTCCGGTCATATGACTCGTGCAACCACTATCAAGCACCCACTTTGACCCTCCGGAAGCATAAGTCTACAAAAGATCAAGCTAATTTTTAGGTACCCATTTTTCAATGGGTCCTATTTTGTTAGCAACAAGGGTCTTGGGAACCCAAATAGACCAAGCAATATAACCATCATATGGGCCAACATATTATGCATACACATCACCATAATAATCACGCATTAGAACATAGTGAGGGTTAACACTTCCCGCAAAGTCATCATGAGACATAGTTTTACCACTTGTGGTCTTACTATCCACAATGGCCTTGTTGGTCTCTTGTGCGGGCTTGGCCTTCTTCTTCTTATTGTTCTTCTTATTGGTTTTGGAGACAAAACCAATGCCCCCCTTTTCACCACAAGGCCTTTGCTTACTCAAAAGATCATCAATGGACTTGTTGCCTTGTGGAAATGTGGCCTTGGCTAGCTCCCCCTTCAACCTAGCATTTTCTTCAAGAATAGTTGTACTACTAGATGGAATGAAGTTACTAGGTGAAGGAATATTGGACAATTGAGTTTGAAGCGTTTCATGGGACTTTGTGAGTGACAAGATTTCACTTTCCAAAGCCTTGTGAGCCTTGTTAAGCAAACTAAAGTCCTCGACAAGTTTTCCATGAACCACACCAAACTCAATCTTGTCCTTTTAGCCCTTTTGTATTTAGCAATAGCATGATCACGCTCTTTGATGAGTTTATTAACAATAATGTCATTGGACTCATCAAGCCCTTCAAGTTTTAATTCAAGTGACATCCTAGTCTCTTGTTCTTCTTCTAGAGCATTGTTTAAAGCCTCTAGCTCAATCATGTGTTCATGCCCAAGTTTACATCTTACATCTAGGAGCTCTTGTGTGTGGGAAAGTTGATCTAAGATGTTACCAAAATGTATCTTAGCATCCCCTTGTAGGTTAGTCATAAACTCATCGAAAGCAATTAATTCCCTTTTAACATCAAGAGACATCTCATCATCAATTTCATCATTAGCTAAGGGAGTGGAGTGAGATGATGAGGATACCTCTGTTCCTCTTGCCATAAGGCAAGTGACGTTCTTGATGGGAGAATTCTCATTTGGAGAATTGAAGAGTGATAATGTAGGAGTAGAAGTAGTGGCTAGAGCCGCTACACCATTAGAAGTTTCATCTTCATTGTCGGAGGAGTATTCTTCATGAGTGATCAAGACAATTTCTCCCGACTTCTTATTGATGGGATTCTTCTTGATGAAGGGTTTCTTGTAAGGTTCTTTGAGAGTCTTCTTCAACACAAGCTTACCCCCATGATCTTCTCTCTTCTCATAGGGGCAACTTGCCACAAAGTGATAGCGGTCACCACAATTGAAGCAAGTTCTCAATCTAGTAGTATTTTCTCTTTTCCCATTTGGGTTGCTTCTTCGTTGCATTTCCATCTTGGCCTTGGCGGGGTTCTTCCAAAAGTTCTTTGCATAGAAGGCCATATATTGACTATGAGCAATCTTGACTTCATCGGGGTGGTCCATGGAGAGGCCTTCATCACTATCATCTTCATCCCCATGGTCCACAACTTTGGCCTTCAAAGCAACATTGACAATGTTGCTCATACCAAGGGCACGAGCATGGGCATCTTTGGCATTCTTGGTGGCAACTTTGAAAGCGGCCATCTCTTGCATAACTTCATTGGAGGTCATGAGATGGTAGTTGTGTCTTCCTTGTAGGCTCTTCAAGTCAGTGGGCTCAAAGGGCATGAGTGCACTCACATATTTCCTTTTTATCCACGCATCATCCACATGTGAGGCACCCATGTTTCTAAAAGTGGTGGCAGTGGTCTTGAGCCTTCGGTACATGTCTTCATGATCTTCACCTTCCATCATGTAGAAGCCTTCAGCTTCATTTCTTAGTGCATCATACCGGTTCCTCCTCATACTCTCATTTCCAACAAACAATACGGTGAGGGAATCCCAAGCTTCCTTGGCAATGCTAAAGTGCTCAATGTGTGGATAATCCTTTGTACCCAATCCTTGTTGAATCATATGCAAGGCAGTGACATTGAGTTGACTATTGACAACCTCTCTTCTTGTCAAGTTGTTTGGATCCCCAATAAAGAGTCCATGCTCGATGATGTTCCATAGCTCAATGCAAGAGCTGCACATATGAGTTCTCATTAGTGATTTCCATTGAGCAAAAGTAGCAGATTATTCAAGCTTAGGTGGGTCACCTCTATTGTATACATGAGGGTGAGGGATTGGAGGGTCGGAGAGTACCATGAATCACGGTGCTCACCCTTTCCCCCATCATTTTGTGTGGAGGAATTAGTGTTGTCTTGTTTACCCCTTACCATCATATCCTCGGGGATACCGGAGTATTCCCTTTAGGTAAAACGAATGGAGGATCCTCTTGAGGAGAGGGGATGATGAGCCATATTTGTCTTTAAGAAGTTGCTCAAGCATCTTCTTGACTTTGTTGACCAAGGAAGAGCTCAATCTTGTTTCCAAGTTTTTGAGATCTCCCATGGTCACCGTGGTGAGCTCACCATCACCATACCCTTCGCGGCTACCCATATTCTCTTAGGCGGTAAAGCCCAAATAAAGAGCCGAGGCTCTGATACCAATTGAAAGGATCGTATGGGCACCTAGAGGGGGGGTGAATAGGTGCTACTTCAAATTTTCTTCTTTTTCAAATTAGGGTTTGACAATAAGTTAAATTCTATAGATAAAGCAACTAAGGTGAATTTACCTATATGACAAATAAGGACTAGCTAACACAATACTAAACGAGAGAAAGTAAGTAAAGTGCGGTGAAGGATAGAAGTAACCAAAGTGGTGGACGCGGAGACACAAGGATTTGTTTCCCGTAGTTCCTTCCTTTTGAGGGGAAGTACGTCTACGTTTGGAGAGGGGGTGGTTTCAAACCACCAACGCCACGAGAGGCCTCCCTTGTTCTCTGATGAATCTCACCCCAACGGGATCGATCCACCTTCCACTATATCGGCAACCTTCAAGGTGGAAGCCGACACCTTTATAAGTTTGGGGCACACATCCACAACTGAATTGGAGGATCCCAAATACAAGCAAGCTGTCAAGACAATCAAAGACAAGCTTGTAAGAACCAAATATAGAACTAGGGTTTCCAAGAAAATACTAGAGCAAAGGGGCCCTCAAGTGAATGAGGGGGAAATGAAGATCTCTTTTGGTGAAGTAGTAGATCAAGGCCTCCTCCTTCGATTCCCCAAAGCTCAAAGACTTTGGGTGGTGGATTGAAGAGATCTTGTGGATTTGGTGGCTCCAATGGTGGTCTTGACTTTAATGCAAATGAGCAAATTGTCCCAAGGTAGGTGAAGGGGTATTTATAGCTCCAGCTCCAATATGACCGTTGGAGCATTTAATGAAGCGGTAGTACCGGATTTTCCAAGCGGTAGTACCGGAAACAACCAGTACTACCAGAAAGGTACCAGAGATGCAATGTTGAGTTGCATAGCCCAACAGTTTCCACCGGTATCAAAGTGTGGTAGTGTGGTGCTATCGCACAGTGGTAGTACCGGCCCTACAGTGCGGTACTACCGAACACTTGTGGTAGTGCCACATTTTGATACCGGGGGGAACACCAGTGTGAGTCAACTGGCCAATCTCCTCAGAAGTGGTAGGTACTAAAATGCGGTACTACCGCATTTTAGTACCGGTCAGTTCTGAGGAGATTGGCAAGCTTTCCAACCGCTTCAGTCTTGACCGGTATCAAAATGCGGTACTACCGCTTTTTGATACCGCACAGTTCTGAGGAGTTTGGCGAGCTTACCAATCGCTTCAGTCATGAGCGCTACCAAAATGCGGTAGTACCGATTTTTGATACCGCTCAGTTCTGAGGCCTTTGACCAGTATATCCACCATATTTGCCAGGCCCGGAAGTGAAAACCGGTACTGCCGGTCCTGAGCAGTAGTACCGGATGAATTCTCCGGTACTACTGGACATCACTGAGGCAAAATGTGGGGCAGCAGGAAAGTCCTTTTTGTGAGCAATTAGTCAAGGAATTCTAGAAGTGCAACCTGTAGAATACTTGGCAAATAATTAGTCCATTATGTGTGTTGTAATAAACACCAAAATCTCTAGGGATAAGAAATGTTCTTTAAACTAGGATTTGTGTCACCCATTTGTTCCTCCTTCCGGTCATCTTATGACCAAACTCCTTCCTCCATTTTTCCCGACCATCCCATGGTCAAATCATTTTCAATCCATTTATTTTCCAGAGTCCTTTTTGAAAACAAAACTATCACCCGCCATACAGCCGCCAGCACAACCGTCCATGACCAAGGACTCGTCTATTCGAATAGATTTACACTCTACAGAGGTTGTACACTGTACCCACACCATCCGATTACCCGTCCCTGATCCGCACTGATCGTGGGTCGAATAACCGGTCAAGACCTTCTGAATGCCCTCTCCGATACAAGTGTCTACCCTATGAGGTTAATCCCCTCAAAATCGGGACGCCCTATATAGTTCACTAGCCAACCGCAACGCGTTTTGCACCCCTCATGGTGTGCACTTTCAATGAGGGGCTCATAGTATCATCTGGCCGCCATATAGACGGTATTTACCAAGCCCATACCGATGTTTCACATGGGACTTTACAAGGGAAGGCCCAGCCTCCGGGAATTTATTCTTCCCCGTAGTAGTTTGAGACACCTATACCGGATTAGACAAACTTCTAGCCCAGCCCCGGCCCATTCCAGAGTAATGTGGTTGCACGGGTTAATTGTTCCAACTTGTCAACTGTACAGCCCAGCGTGTTTTCGTAAACATTTTTCCTCCATCCATTGTCGGACCATTTTGTATAACCAAAACCTTTCTCATTTTCAAATTCACTTGGTAGGCCATGCCTCACCAAGGTTTTCACATAAAACATTTTTGTAAGTCTTTTTCCCGGGGTCTTCCCATCCTACACTTTTGTTTCGGCTAAAGCAGGGTTTCCAAAGGGTTATCGTGTTAAACACCATCTACCATACTAAAGGCAGGTAGGTATCATAAAAATGGGTTGTACCTAATGGTACTAAGGGTAAATGGTTTGGAGGAGCCAAACATTCCCCATATAAAACATAGTATAGTAAAACCCTGCCATTTGCAGAAAGGAGTAGATAAAACATGCATAAGTAAAATAATGGGACAAGGCATATGAGCAAGAAGGTGGCTTGCCTGAGACCAGCGAGATGCCCCATGACTTCCTTAGAATACAAGAAAACCCATGATAATAATGATAGCGATAATAACTCTCCGAGGCTTCCTTCTTCTCGACGGCACACAACCGCAACTATCGCCGTTACCGAGCATTCATGCAAACAAATAACACACCAATCAATACAAGGCATACAAACATCAAACCATTCAGCAAAAAAGTAAATAAACAAGATAAACATCAGTAGGGATGTTTGGGGATTGGATTGGGGATACAAGGTAATGTTTTGTTTGTATTAGTGGAATTCCTATTTAGGTTTTAAGGTCCAAAATCTTTTCTAGATAAGGGGTTTAGGAGCAAGGCCAAGTTATGTATGAGGTCAATGTGAAAACATGATACCCTTAGATAGGTATTGATAAAATGAAGCCAACAAAAGTGGTTTCACTATTTTATCAATTACCAAAGTGTTATAAGGGATTTTATAGTGATTAAGACTCTAGTTTTAGGAAATAATTCACCGGAACTTCTATGGAGTTCCAAAAATTATTTCCTTGGGTGATTAAGTAGTATTTTATGGACTAAATCAAGAGGAGTTAGAATATCCTCAAAACAATTACCAGAATGCCCTTGAGAAATTCCCAAAGACAGTTCTAGATGATATTTGTATTTTTCATCATATTTAATATACAAAAGGTTTTGATGTGATTCCAAGGCAATGGTTAGTTACTGATAATAAATTTCTGTAGTAATTGGAATCACTCTTTTTGTAGTTACAGAACTAATTTGGTGATTTAAATAGTGAATAAACTTTGCAGAGAAGGGTTTAATTCATCATAGTTTAATAAAGGCTCAATAAATCTTAGGCTCCTGGTTTATGGTACTTGTTGGTGTATATATTTATTGGGAGTTGTACTTAGGTCAAAATCTTATTTGGTTTGACCTAGGGAAATTCCTAAAGTCCAAAAGATGCTGTTTTTGTTATTTTTATCACAGGGATTCTAGGAAGCAAATTGAGGTGGGGCCAGTGGGACAGGTATGGTGTGGAGTATATCTATCAATAGCATTTGGATTTACTCCATTTGAGTAATTGTAGCTCCCTGAGTAATTTATTTACTGCCAACCATACATCTAGGGGCTTGATTTATCCTAATTATTCTAAACCACTTTTGGGCTATCCAATGCCTCTGCATGTTTAAGAACACACCTGGGTACTTGGAAAAATTCAGATCTGATCATTTTAAGCTATTTTACATTTTTGTTTTGAATTAAACTGAGCAGGTAGTCTGCAGATTCAAAATAAAAGGAAAAGAACAGAGAGGGAAAGGGGGCCGGACCTGCGTGGTCTGGGCCGCGGGGAGAGAGGACGGCCCAGCAAGGCGGCACCGCCTGCATGGACGATGTAGGGGAAATCGCAGGGGGGTGCATCGGCCTGCGACCCACCTCGCTGAAGGGGTACCGGGCACCGCTGGCCGTTCGATCCAGAGAGGATCGGCGGCCGTGCGTCGTCGCCTACCTCGCGACCTCGCTAGCAGGCTGGAACCCTAACGGGGAGCTGAGCGGCTTGGCAGCGACTCTGGAAGCCTCGCCGGCGATGGGGAAACGGCGGAGGGGACGCGGCGTGCGATGAGGAGTCCGACGAGGGGCAGCAAGGGTGGAACTGGCGACATGGTCCTTCTCCCACGGTGGCGCATGGTGGAGGATCTCGGGAGCTCACTGGAGTACCTCCCAGGGGCGCATGCAACACAAGGGATTGGGAGGGTTAGCTGAGGCTGGACCAGGGGGTCATGCCAGAACAAAAAGGAGGGAAGGAGTTGCAGTAGGGAGGGCACACGACCTCCTCTTACGTTGCAACAGCTTGAGAACGAAGCTCTCTGCCCAGGGTGAAGGAGAGCATATGGGAGGGTTGGAGCCTCAGGGGAGGTAGGTGGGAGCAAGTAGAGGAGAAATGAGGCCAGAGAGAGGAGCTGGAGTGGGTGGAGGCTTATAAACTGAGGTGGTATGGTCTATGGTGTACTAGGCCCATGGGGGAAGCAAGGGAGGGGTGGTGGACCTCCTTTGGGCAGTAGTGGTGATGGAGAGAGGCCTCTGGTCGTGGTAGGGAACAGGGAGGAGAGATGGGCTGGTAATGAGAGAAGAAAAGGTATGACATGACCTTGCCTTTGTCTCCTCCCTCAAACAACCATGTGGGACAAAGAGGTGGGGCATGCTACTGTGTTCTTCGACCATAAGGGAGTGAGGCTGCCTGGGAAACTTACTTGGGAAGATTGGGTGGGATTTTGAGTTGGTTTGAAACAAGGTTTGGTTTAATGTGCAAACTTGAGCAAATGGTATCTTGTGTAGGAAGTTGGAAAAGTTGCACTAGGAAAGGTGAGAGTAAGGTACTGGTGTGTATATAGGGTCATTTCATAGTTCTAGGAATTATTTGGGATTTTTCTAATGATTAAAAGTCCATTTAAACTCAAATATTCAAATAGTCCAGAAGTAGTTTCTAGAAGCTTATTTGACATTTTTACATTGGGAAAGCTTGGTTTTTGATGTGATATGGTCCTAAATACCATATTACACTTTGGAGAATTTATTTGGAATTTATTGATATGGAGAAGTATTTTTAATGAATTATTTCTTGTTTCTGCCATTTAAAAAAAAGGCAAAAAGAAATAATAAAGGGTCTCAAAAATATTTATTTTTGAGTTGGAAAGATGAGGTATGATAATAAGGCCTCAAAAGTGCCTTAAGTTGGCAAGGTGATTTGGAGAAAAGCAAACTTTCCTTTAATGACCAGGGTTTTGAGAATTTGGTAAGTGAAGGAAATAAAATAGTTTAATAATCCAAATAATTGTGGGAGTTATTTGGGGATGCTTAGACCCAAGATAGATGATGTACATTTGTTGTAGGCATCAAGGTCAACCTTGGTTTTTAAGCAAGGTGGTGAGAAGGATGGCAACTAGATTCTGGAGGATCTAGGGTTTGGTTATTATGATACCACCTAAACAAGGTTGGATTAGGGAGCTCAAATCTCACCTTGGTACAAGAGGTATAGGGATGGATAGACCAAGTACTATAGATAGTCATGGAAGCAGGAGTTGAGCTGGTTTGGATTTGAGGTGGTTTTGGAGTGATGGCAAACTTTGAAGAAAATAAGGCTGCCATAGCAGGTACCTCAGGTAGCCTCCTAAACCATGTGGGTTTAGGAAGCACAAGGCTCCAATGGAAACAAGTGAAGTGGGAGTTGATAGTCCATGATTAGTAGATCATAACCATGCAAAGAGTTGGTCAAGGGGAGGTGGCATACAGATGTGAGCTTCTGCCAAAGTAGGCAAGATGGTAAGATTTGCAGAAAAGATTAATACTTGGACTACAAAACCATCAAGGATGAGTGGGAAATGAAATGGCTTAGCCAAGGGAAGGAGTGGGCTTTGGTAGTACTACTGATGTGCAATAAGATGGTTCAGGTGCATTCTCAATAATGCACATAGGTTGGAAAAGGTAGGGCTCCAAAGACGGTATCTAGATAAGAAATCCAGACTTAGCCATTTTGGCAGATGTAGCGTTTTAGACTAGAGTGCAAGTATAGAAGCTTTTGAGAGGATGCTAGGTTCCAAACTCATGATCAAGGATATGATATTGAGGTACTAACTAAATAGATAGGATTCATGCTTAGATTGGGTCTCCACTGAGTTGGAAACCATCTAGAGGGATTATCCTTGGATTGGTCTGAGCATGAGAGGAGAGGGTTACTTTAGTGGCTTAGGATTGCTCCAGATTTGGATGCTTGATATGAGATTGATGATCACAAGCATAGATGGGTTCCTAAGGGATGAGCTACTAGATTAGATCACTCTAGTACCTAAGCAAACAATGGAATCAACAGATCAAGGCAATTCATCAGACAACAGATCAAGGCAATTCATCTTAATACTTATCTAAATACTACTAGGGTTACCATCAAGCCTAGCTTGATGTAAGGAGGAGTATTTTGAGTGGGTGTATCTTGAAGTAAGATAAGGATCATCTTTGTACTCCTACTAAGATTGAGATGAAAAGGTTTTAATATGGTTTTTGGAAAACCTAGGGATAAGAGTAGTTGAAGGTTCTGTCTTGAAAACATAAGGAGAGTATATATATGTCTGGGCACGAGGCCTCCGCAGATAAACTATGTTTAGTTTTAACATAATAAGAATCATTGCTAGAGAGATAGGAATCATAAACTTGTTCATGAGGCAAAATAATAGTTTCTAGAACCATGGTTTTACATAGCTCCCTCCTCTTTATTATAAGTGCATTACCATTAAGATGTTTTTGGCAGTAATAAAATATATAATTAAGGGTCTCACAAGCCACTTGTAAAGTATGGCTATCCTCTACCATCATAAGTCCCATAATTTTTCTAAGAAGCTCTTGAGTACCTTTATAAATCAAATACTCAAATCTAGTACTAAAATGATCATTAGAAGATATTACATGATCATTAAAATTATGAGGACATTGAAAACCAAAATGCGCAGTTGTCATACAATGAGGTCAAATTATATATGAAGAGCACAAATTTTCAGCACAGTCATATAGCTGACCATATATCCTTCTTACCTCTATATCAACATTATTCATTTGTTCTTCGAAAAGTGTCTCCTCCTGAGTAGGAGTTTCGTCCTCTTCCATTGGAAGTTTATATATGATATCACAATACTCATAGTAAGTTTCCATCTATAGTTCCACAATTTTTCTAAGATCAATATCTAGGAACGAGGCCTCCTCAAAACAATCATCATCATTTTGAGATTTATAGGATTCATTACTAGATAATGAGATATCGTTTGCATGCATACTATTTGTGTGTGGAAAGTTACTTTCAGAAGTAGGAGATTCAAGTGGTTGATCAAGTTGCTCCTCTTCATTATTACTAAGATGATTCACGAGTAGCTCAGTGATAGTCTTACCTTCGGGATTACCTTCCACTAGTTGAGAGGACATAGCTAACTCGGCAATAGTTTTGCCTTTTGGTTCACCTTCCACTATTTGAGACGGTGCAACATCAAGTGCCACCTCTTTATTAACAATATGTTCTGGTGGTTTTGGTGGAGGTTATTTGAGTGGAGTTCCATCCACATTATCCTTTAGAGCACCCTACAAAAGGTTAGATTCTTCCATGTCGGCTTTAATCCGCTCAACAATAAATGCATTATTAGGGAAGTTATCTTGGCAATAGCAGAATATAGGGAAAACTTCTTTATAGATCATATCAAGTGGCTTACTTTCTACTTGTATATCTATTAAACGAAATAAAAACTCTTGGCAACCGGTAAAAAGCACAAATTGTAATATGTCATCTCTAGCATCGCATTTAAACTCATCACTATTGTAGTTTGCTAGTTCAGTATCAAAATTATACTCACATTGATAATTGAGGTGATCTAGAGATTTGTAGCATTCAGAATATAATTGATAAGAGGCACATAGTATGGATGAATACTTGTCCACCCAAATTAGCCATTCTTTCAATATGCCATGCCTCTTCATAACATTTCCCATAATCTCTCCCTTTGACGCCTCCATTATAAATTCCATTTGTTGGAATATAGTCATCTCGGAAGACATGGTTAGTAACAATAGTTTTTATAAATTATTGTTTTGTATTTTTTTTGTTCTTTTCAAATAAGTAAAAGCAAAAAGATAAAAGCAATAAACTATAATAAATTGAAACTCAAACAACTTTAGTAAAACAATAATAAATTAGCAACTAAGAACGAAGACCGAAAGGACTTAGCTCCCCGGCAACGGCACCAGAAAATAACTTGATGAGTGCAAGTGAATAGATCAATTGTAGCTAGTATCGAAGTAAAGATATCGAACCCACAGAGAGCTATTGGTGAAGGTCTTTATGCCCCTCATCACTATCTACCAAAGGATACTTGTAAGCTTCCTTTGATTTCAAGTAAAGGGTGTTTGAAAGGTTTTTGGTTATGTGTATAAAAGTAATTAAAACAAGTAAAATAAATCAAGAAGTAAGGTTGTGCGAAAGAATGGTTGAACTCAATAGGGATAAAAGGTTCTCAGAGATGTAGGATACACCTATAGTATGGTATTGTTATTATTAATAATTAAGATAACATACTTCTTGTGTCATGAGATGTGTGGAGAGAGATACATAATAAGATGTTCACTACAAGCCTCGTAGGAAGCCACTTTGTTGAGCCAAGAGTGAGGTCACTCATACGTCGGAAACGTATCTATAATTTTTGATGTTCCATGCTTGTTTAGTATCTACTTTTCTTTGCCTTGTCTACACTTTGAGGTGTTTTTATATGTTTTCTGATACTAACCTATTAACAAAATGCCGCAGTGCCAGTTGCCTATTTTCTTCTGTTTTTGGTTCCAGAAAAGGCAGAAAATCAATATTCTCGGAATTAGACGGGACAAAATCTAAAGTCAATATTTTACCGTGGGGAACACGAAGCCAGAGTACGAGACGGACGGGAGCCACTAGGGGGACACACCCCCTGGCCGCACGGCTGGGCCCAGCCCATGCCTGGGGGTTGCGGCCTCCCTGGCTGCCCCTGCCTCTCCTCTTCGCCTATAAAGACCCCCCAATACAGAAACCCTAAGCACCCGATCAATATTCTACGAAATAGCCCGTAGCCATCGCCACCATCGTCCCTAGATTCGGGGGATCTGAAGCTCTTCCCGGCACCCTGCCAGAGGGGATATCATCTTGGAGTCCTTCTTCTTCATCATGCTAGCCTCTGGTATGAAGTGTGAGTAGTTCCACCTTGGACTATGGGTCCATGTAGTAGCTAGATGGTTGTATATCCTCCTTTGTGCTACCATGTTTAGATCTTGTGAGCTCCGTTCATGATCAAGATCATCTATTTGTAATCATGCATATTGTGTTTGCAGGGATCCGATGGATATTGAGATTACTATGTTAGATTGATTAATGGTTTTGTCTTATTGATTCTATCATGTCCGTGTTGTTTGAGATCTTGCATGCTCTCCATTTCTAGAAGCTATCTTCTCCAAGTAGATGCTAGTGACTCCAAGAGGGGGTATTTATGCTCGATAGTGGGTTCGTGCCTCTATTTAATCTAAGGGAAGTGACATAAATCTCTAAGGTTGTAGACGTATTGTTGCCACTAGGGAGAAAACAACGGTCTCTTGTTCATGGAACAAGTGGATTGTTTACCTTACACACTTTGCTTAAAGCAGGTATCCGTTACTTGCAACTTAATACTGGAGGGGGTTCGGATGATAACCTGAAGGTGGATTACTAGTCATAGATGCAGTTGGATGGCGGTCTATGTATCTTATTGTATTGCCCAATCGAATCCCATAGGATCATGAATGTCTAGTATTGCATTGTTATGCCTTGCTCAGCCCTGTCAATTTCCCTGCTGTAATTTGTTTACCCAACATGCCATGTTTGTTTATCTTAAGGAGAACAACTCTAGTGAACCATGGACCCCCGGTCCAATCTTTACCATTGATTTATCTTCCACTGTTACTGTTTACTTTTTGCAAACCACTATTACCTTCCCCACCATACACTTAATCCTTTGTTTTCAGCAAACCGGTGAGATTGACAACCTCACTGTTCGTTGGGGAAAAGTCCTGAGTTTGTGTTGTGCAGGTTTCCAAGTTGCTAGCAACACCTTTGAGTTGTTTCCTTCCTCCTACTGGTTCGATAACCTTGGTTTCTTACTGAGGGAAAAATTTCTGTTGTCCTCATCATACCTTCCTCTTGGGGTCTCCCAACGAAACTTTCACGCACCATCAAGACTTTTTTGGCGTCGTTGCCGGGGACTAGAGGGCCTTTACTCCTTCCTCCCTATCAAAGCTTTTTCTGGCGCCGTTGCCGGGGAGGATAAGGACGTCTTCACAAGGGGAGTCCTTCACAACCTTTCTCTTTACTTTGTTTTTGTTTTTCTTAGTTTGTTTTTCCTTGTTTTGTTTGCCTCTTTTTATCAAAAACTCCAAAAAAATAATTTAGTTTGGTTTTCTTTCCCTTATCAAAAACACAAAAAAATTAGTTCCTACCCTAGTTGTCACCTTGATCTAGCTCACCATGTTGTCCCCAAGTTCACCCTCAAAGACCTTCCAATAGGTAGTGGTTCTATAATTGGGAAAGAGAATATTGAATAATTCTTTAATCATGTTAGCAAACACGAGGATATTAAGGATAGATCTATAGCAGAACTTGCTCCTAATTATGAAATTACCGCAGCTTCTTTAGTTCATATGTTGGAGGCTAGGTTTTTTAACCTTTACCCCATGATGCAAATTTTGTTTCTTAAACTAAAAGAAGAAGAGGATCCTGAAAAGAGAGATTTTATCCAAGAAACTTTTAAAATAGTTCAATGATGTTGTTAAGGAAGCCAAAAAGGTCTTTGAACGTTTTAATATGCTAGGCTCATGTGTATATGTTATGGGTACTTTAGATAAAACTAAACCTAGAGAGGAAATTAAGATACCCATACCTTTTAAACTTGTAGGAATGCATGAAGCCTTAGAAAAGAATTTTGATTGGATTATTCCTGAAAATCAATTTGATAAAAGTAGTGAATTTAAGAGAGATGAGAAAGGATCCTCTAAAACTCATTTGGATGAGATACCTTTCCTAGTTGAAGAGATTTCGAGTATTGATCTTAATGCTTCTTCATTTGAAAATACTTTATTCTTGCTTCTTATGCCTAACTTAAAGGCATTACACAAAAGTACTTATTGGGAGATAACCCAAAAGTTTTCTTGAATATTGGAATTTATTACTTCAGTAATTACCTCTCCTTATCCTTTTTGTTTGCTTTTTGTGCCAAGAATGACCTCTAATGAGAGGGAAGTAAGATTTGGGGAGTTACTGTCTTGAAACAGATTTTTGTGCTCCACCGTAAAAATTCGTGTAAAATCTCTGTAAGTTGGATTGAGCTTATATTTTCTGAATAAATCCCGTAGTATGTTAGCTAACTTTAGTTAGTTAAACACTTTTTTATTTGAGCAACAGAAGGTCTTCTAAAAAATCTGTTTCTACCTGCTGGTCTGTTTTAACAGATTTCTGCCATTATTTGCATTTGCTTCTTATTTATTCCTTTTTGGGTAGTTTTTGGGAAATTGAGATTTTTAAGGGAATTGCTACAGTAACTTGTGTTTTTAGTATAAGTTTTTCCGTTCTAAAGCTAAACCCAAAGGTCTATTATCTTTTGAATACACTAATGTTGCTAATGAAGATTGTGTGAAGTTTTGTATGAAGGAAAATTTTCAGGTGTAGAGAAAAAATAATATAACGAGATGAAGAATGGACAAAAGCTCAAGCTTGGAGATGCCACCCCGTGTCACCCCAAGAAATATTCAAGAGGTACATGCGTCAAAGCTTGGGGATGCCCAAGGCATCCCCTTCTTCATCAATAAAAATCTTAGGTCTTTCTAGACACTTCGTTTTTATTGTTTCATGCACAGTTGTGTTGTTCTTAGAGCGTCTTAGTTTTCGTTTGGTTTGCTTAGTTTGCTTGAATAAAGTAGTTTGGACCCCTGTTCTCGCTGTGTTGTTTCAAATAATTTGATTGGTGTTGGCGAGGAGTAGAAAGTTCTTTCTTAAATAGTACAAGAGGAGCTTGCTTTCACTGTGACTTAAACTTTAGCATGTCATGCTAGGTGTTGTTTCGACCTTATGCTTAGTGATTATTGCTGTAGCATGACTTGTTCCAAACAATTGGGATTGCTTAATATGCCTCGAAGGAATCATGCGTTGTTTTAGCATACAAAATCATAGTATTGTGGTATTCTCCTTTGATGCTTTGTTTGGGTTGACTTGGCACATTCTCACACCATGTTATGACTATGAACAAGTCACCATAGCCTCTATGATCATTTAGTCCTTGACTTATAGTACCACTTTATGCTTTGATTAGTAATGTTTTGTCGCTCTGCATGATTATGGCCATTATTGCTCTTTTAGTTGGTCACTCCCAGTCTTTTGCTAGCCTCCAATTGTATGAGTAAGTTCCACTCATGCATCCAACTCCCAAGAAACCAAGTTATTCCAAAGTGTCCACTATAAATTCCTATGCATGGTGTGTTACACCATTCCAAGTATATTCTTTTTTTCATCTATCTTCCAATTAAAAAGTATCTTTGTTATGTGAAAACTTAGTGATTAAATCTCTCACAAACTTGATGGCACACTTTATTTTTATTTCCCCTAATAAACTTGAACCATTGTGTCATTTATGTTGTATATGCTTGCACTTATACATTGGAATTAGCTGAACCATGCTGTCACGGGGAAAGTTTTCAACATTGCACTTGTACTTTGTACACATTTGATATCATGCTCTTTTGTCTATGGATGTCGTCGCTGTGAAATGAAAGGGGAGCTTGTAAGTCCATGGAGTTATGTATGTGTGTTAGAGAAACGCCTGGACCGCTAGCCTAAGTCATGCCTAATCATGGTGGAAACTTGCAGCATCACCATAATGACATCTATGAAGCTTTCTTCTTATAAAAAAGAGACATATTGAAAAGAGGAAAGAGAGAAAAAGCAAAATTTTCCCATGTTAAATAAGAAGATTGCTGAGATGCTCATTGTCTGTGTGCCATGTCGTTTTGATTATGGGATAGCTCCTATATCATGTGCAAGGGGTACCCCGTTGGCGGTTCTCTGTGATACACATGTACTTACTATGACAAGAACTTACAGGTGACGAAAGTTGAGTAGCATGAGGAGCGGCCCTCGTATTCAAGGGACATGAGATTGCCAACTTATACTTTGTCAAGCATATACTCCATCTTTGTTCACTTTAACCTTAATCACTTCAAGATGCTTATGATAGGGGCAATGAGGGCTGAAAGCTAACAAGTACCATAATTTTTGGAAGCTCTTTTTGAAACTTTAAATAATTGCTTCCCTTATGAAGGGCCTTTCTTCCACTATTATATTGAGTCTCCACCTTCTATCCTTAGGCACCAGTTAAGAGAGCATAGTTTACATTCTTAGTTCTATGTGCATTGTCCCAAAACTTATTGATTGATGCATATTGTTGATATTACTTGTTCTTGTGCTATTTGTATCTATTCACTCTTATGAACTTTCAAGGTGTCCTATGCATCTATTTTCTACTCCATGAGGGACAAGCTGAATGCCACTATGCTATGTTTTCTATATGTGAAACAAACAAACTTTTTTTAATGCATGTTATTCATGATCTTTGTTTGTAACCTTTCATGTGGCATGCATAGTTACATTGTCTTACTGTTAGAACTCCATCTTTCATGCTCATGTTTAGAGTTCTTTGATCCCAGCTTTCAATGCTTGCAAATGGTTTGATCTTGATTTTGATGGTGCATGTCACCTCAAAATTATTATTTTTATCACTTACCTACTCGAGGATGAGCAGGAGTTAAGCTTGGGGATGCTTGATACGTCAGAAACGTATCTATAATTTTTGATGTTCCATGCTTGTTTAGTATGTACTTTGCTTTGCTTTGTCTACACTTTGAGGTGTTTTTATATGTTTTTTGGTACTAACCTATTAACAAGACGCCACAGTGTCGGTTGCCGGTTTTCTTCTGTTTTTGGTTCTAGAAAAGGCAAAAAATCAATATTCTCGGAATTGGACGGGACAAAAGCCAAAGTCAATATTTTACCGTGGGGAACATGGAGCCGGAGTACGAGATGGAGGGAGCCACCAGGGGGACACACCTCACAGCTGCTGGGCCAGTGCACAGAAGTGCAGCCACCCCGGCCGCCTCGCCTCTTCGCCTATAAAGACCCCCCGATACAGAAACTCCAAGCACCCGATCAATATTCCACGAAACAGTCTGTAGCCGCCGCCACCATCGTCCCTAGATCAGGGGGATCTGAAGCTCTTCCCGGCACCCTGCCGGAGGGGAGATCATCCCGGAGGCCTTCTTCTTCATCATGCTTGCCTCCGGTATGAAGTGTGAGTAGTTCCACCTTGGACTACCGGTCCATGTAGTATCTAGATGGCTGTATCTCCTCCTTTGTGCTACCATGTTTAGATCTTGTGATGTAACACCCTCAGAATCGGCCCTACGCAAGTTTCAGCGAAACCCGCCAAACCCGCATAGAAACGATTCGAAGGTGCCTACCAGGCACTTTCGTGCGGGTGGAAAACGAAGTAATAACATTACAGAACAGTCCTCGATGGGACCCACAGAACAGATATATATAACAGCGACTCCATGAGTCAAGAATACAGATATACAATGCAAAGATCCAAATCACCAGAAAGCGATGGCGTCCGACTACGGACAAGATGCAAATGGGGCTAAGAGCCACGAAGAATAACCAATGGCGTCCATAACCCTGCCTGGCCAAGCCGGAAGGGTAACCCGCTAACGACGCCGATCTCAAAACCTGCTTAAACAAGAGGGTGCCGACAAAGGGCAAAGGAAAAGAGGGCGTCGATCGAAGCGATTGCAGCGAGGCTAGAATTCGACGGTCCTCGCCTACATAGGTATGGTGGACTGAAGTGGCAGCGGCAGCAAGCACTGAACACCCTATAGAGACTCGATACAACTGGCGGCTATCAGAGAGGGGTAAGAAAGACCTATTCGGCACCAACCTGATACTACCACCAATCAAACCCATCCTGGCGTTTCCCCCTCGAGACCAAACGAGGAAGTCAACCGAGGAACTCACACAGTTTGCAATTTTTACTTATTCAGTTATAGTGGCGGCAATTTACTAGTCAGGTAAAGATAGTCGTCCTGATAAAATAAGCAGTGGGCACTTTTATTTAATCATTCCGTTGTAGTTGCGACACTTACTAATCAGATACAATTAGCATGAGATAACCCCAAAACCCAGCAGTTGTTGGTACTTTTATTTAGCCATTCCGTTGTAGTGAAGATGATTACTAGTCATATCGGATACAAGTCAATTTATAACAAATAAACTTTAGTTATAGTTGTCTATGATCAAGCACTGTGCTCCAAGTCGTCCATAACCGCGGACACGGCTTCTCGAAAAGATTTAACCCTGCAGGGGTGCACCAAAGTATCCACAAGCACTTCGACCCTTTTTGCCAGATCAGTTAACATACACCCATCGGTATGTCGGCGGGGCCTAAGCCATGATGTTCCTAGACCCAAAGCAAGCACGGGGCCACCCACTAAGTACACCATAGCGAAGTCGGCCGGTCTCAAGACGGACTTAGGGTTTGACGATGGTATACGACAACAAATCCCAAAGCGGGATCTGTCGATACACTCCGCTTCCAAAAGCGACACAGTGCTCCTCACACAATCGTAAATAAAGCGTAAAGCATGGCATAGGTACAGGATAGTAAATAAAACCTCAAACTAGTTGTGGCCCCAGACAATACTTTGAAATCAGGTACTAATCAATGGGGGCCCATATCTCCCCACATGGTTAGCGCTCGATCTCGGAACAGTGTCAAGAACTCGGTCCCACGGGACACAAGTGGGCGGTCGGAAACCAGATATTATCTATCACCCACCGATGCCTCTGCTTACTTACTTCAATTTTAGTTGTTAAACAGTAATTCAAGTGAACAATAATTAAAGCCATGTTCATCTCCAACCTTAAACATGCGGCAATTCTCCAACAACTGTGGTACTTGACGACACGTGACAACACTTGAGCAAGCGACTACGGCGCGCAAGTCCAACTATCTACCAAACAACAGGTAATAGGATGTGTCCAAGGCAATATAGGGCTGCAAGGGATATCAGATGCAGGAACTAGAGAATCGCAAACGAGATAGCAATAGATCAACAGGAGGAATAAATACTATAAAGTAAGATAGGTAGAAAGGGAGATGCTGCTGAAAACATTGCCGAAGGTTCAACCGAAGATCGGGGCGAAGCTCACATCAACTCAACGGCCTTATCCGCGAAGAAGCAAAACACTAGAAGAAACACCGGATGCACTATTTAATACTACGGCAAAAGATCGGCATGATGCATGCATGGTGTATGGCATGGCAAGGTGCGATGCAATTAGGTCATATTAAGCGGAACCGGGGTCCCGACAATTAATTAAACGGTTCAAGTTATTTAGAACCCCCGCAATTTAAATGTTGTATTAGCATGGCAAAAGATAGCACCGGGTTCGCTACACAACTTTAAATGAGGCCAATATAAGGCTAGATTTGCCCGCATATGGGCCCCATATTTAATTTAGGTGAATCGGCATAATGCCCCCAAACCACTCAAATATGCATGCGAGATGAATGATTATTATGCAACAGGTTTTATATTTAGCATTTATAAAATAGGGGCCCGGGAAAAAGGTTCATACATTGAGGGGTCTCGACGGTCTTGGTGTTTTCCGGGGTTAGGGGTTCGGCCTCAGGGTCCAGGGTTCGGGGTTCGGGGTTCGACGAGATCGTTCTCGGACTCCGGAAGTAGATCTTGTCGCATGCGCGTCATTGCTTCCGGGAAGAACTTGTCGTCCAGGGTCCCGGTGTAAAGTGCGATCTTTCGGCGTCCTCGGCTCGGGAGGAAGATCTTGGCGTGTAATTCGGTCTTCTATTCCATGTAGTAGACCTGTTCGTTCCATGTCGGCGACCTTGGAATTGAGCGTTTCCTTGAGGCGACCTTGGCGCTCGCTGCCCATCCACGGGTTCTCGGGCTCCCATGTAGGAGATCTGTCGACGCGTCAAGAACTCGGATTGGTGTCGGTGGACTACTTGATGTTCCCCTTAGGCGATCTTGGGTTCCGTGAAGGAGATCTTGCGATCCGGAAATCCTCGGGTCAATCATCGGATCCGACGGCGGCCTTGGCGGCACTTGTTATAGGTGCGCCTTGTATCTCCGTACGGGGTCTCGGTCGAAGAGCTTGGCGCGGTTCGGGTCTCGTTAGGCGTCTGGATTCTTGGGGTGGGGAGCGGCACGGGCCTTCTCCGGCAGGCCGCGGCCTTGCAGTGTGACGCCCAGATCTCGTAAAAGCTCGCTGGTACTCCATCGTCCACTCTGCCGTGGTCGCGTCGGCTAGCGGCGATGGAAACCTTGGGGCGCGAGGCACGCAGAGTCATCTCGACGCAGCGGACGCGTTCTTGAGCTGCACGAGGGCAGCGGACGCAGCTCGACGCAGCCGGGAGGAGAAAGGCGAGAGGAGGGCAGGCGGCGGGTCGCCGGCGCTTGGCGAGGCCGACAAGCAGCGGCAGAGGCGCTGGTCGAGGGCGACCGAGCGGCCGGAGGAAGACGGGAGGAGGAGGCCGGCTGGCGAAGTGGCGCGAGGTCGGAGGCTCGCGGGGAGGTGGCGTGGGCTCGATGGCGGGAGGCGGCTCGCGACGGCAATGGCTAGGTCGGCGGATCGGGCGGGCACCTAAGCGACGGCCGGGTGTGGCCGCCGTCTGCGTCGAGGAGCTTGGGAGGGGCTGGCCGGAGGAGGCGAAGGGAGAGGCGGCGGTTGGGCGGAGCCGAGGAGAGGAGGTGGTCGCCAGGTGGGGTGGTCACGTGGGGCAGGGAGATCAGTGGGAGGAGGAGGAAGAAGATGGGAAGGGAGGAGGCACTGTCGTGGGGAGGCTTGTGGTACAGTGGGGAAGAGGCAGTGGCAGGGGTGGACCGGGGGTGGGGTCGGGGGTTGGTGGGGATCGGGTGTGGCGGTGGGTGTGTGTGGCCAGGGTGTGTGCGTGGGTTGAGAGAGAGTGGGGGTGGGGGGTTGAGAGGAGGTGAGGATGAGGTGGCAGCAGCGGATTGGGGGGGAGGGAGAGAGGTGAGGTGTCACGAGGGGAGTGGTCGGGGTGAGGTGGAGAGGGGTTGGGTAGATTAGGTTGGGTAGGTTTAGGAATTTAGGGGTGGACCGATTGTTTGTACTGGGGGTGGTCGTCCGGGTCGATTTGGCCCGTTCGACTGCCCCCACTAAAATAATTATAAATTTTATTTGTTTCAAACATGGCTTTTGCAAACCGACAGCGGACAAAACAAAATAATCCGGAGACCCGGGTTTGCGTTTGAATTAAGACGGGGCGTTTAGAAAACAAATTAGGTTTTTCCGAAATTAGTTCGATGCAAGCAATGCAAGATGATGACGATGCTCAAATGCAAGGTGGCATGATGACATGAGCATGCGGTCATGATGATGCAATGCACAAAACAACGCGATTTTCTAGTAGTGGTTTTAGCGGGATGCCACAATTCGACACCACTAACAATGGATCTCGCCCTCGAGATCCGCCTCATGGTACCGGAAGGAAGGTCGGTGAACTGAATCTTCTCGCTTCGTGTAGATCCTCGCGACACCACTAACAAGAGGTCGTTGTCCGTGACCGTCGAGAGAACACTCCGGAACAAAAGGTCGAAGGTAGAGGTATCAACAAATAAAACCACCTCTAGCTTCGATAGGAAGAGGGAACCGATGCATTCTCATCCACTTCAATGTACAAAAGCGAATAGAAGGGGTAGTCGGCATGGGGGCCAATCCATCACGCACCCAAACTATTACTCTGCACAATCAATGGAAAAGCGTGCAACCATTCTCGGAATCAGACTGAAGATCTCGACAAGCGAGGCTCGGAACAACGGAGTGATGCAGACTCTGCATCGGATCTGGCGTAGAGGATGTCGTCGCGTCGGAGAACACCGGAAGGCACAAACAAGGGACAGAGGGAAAACCAACAGATGAAGGATTCCTCTGATAGCATGGAGTCCGGATGGTAGACACCGTGATCAAAGGAGGAAGCGAAACCCTGAAGGTACGACGGAACCCACCCACGAGAAATCCTGGACTCGAAGAGAGAGAAGAGAGAGGATTCAAAACACGTAGAGGTAAGAGGGGAATAGCAGAGGGGTAAGGAGTAAAACCGGACCTAATCAGAACTATCCAACCGATTTTGCAAAATAGTTTTGACACTCTACCTCGGCCGTTAGCTAGGGTATCCTGAAATTTGGACTTGTGGGTATCGCAACTGAGCTCGATACCACTCAGTAACACCCTCGAATCGGCCCTATACAAGTTTCGAAACCGCCAAACCGCATAGAAACGATTGAAGGTGCCCACCAGCACTGATGCGGGTGGAAAACGAAGTAATAACATTACACAACAGTCCTCGATGGGACCCACAGGCAGATATATATAACAATGACTCCATGAGTCAAGAATACAGATATACAATGCAAAGATCCAAATCACCAGAAAAGCGATAGGCGTCCGACTACGGACAAGATGCAAATGGGGCTAAGAGCCCTGAAGAATAACCAATGGCGTCCATAACCCTGCCCAGGCCAAGCCGGAAGGGTAACCCTGCTAACGACGTCGATCTCAAAACCTGCTTAAACAAAAGGGGTGCCGACAAAGGGCAAAGGAAAAAGAAGAGCGTCAGTACTGAGGCCAGTACACGGCGAGGCTAGAATTCGACGGTCCTCGCCTACATAGGTATGGTGGACTGAAGTGGCAGCGGAAGCAAGCACTGAACACCCTATAGAGACTCGATACAACTGGCGGCTATCAGAGAGGGGTAAGAAAGACCTATTCGGCACCAACCTGATACTACCACCAATCAAACCCATCCTGGCGTTTCCCCCTCGTGACCAAACGAGGAAGTCAACCGAGGAACTCACACAGTTGGCAATTTTTACTTATTCAGTTATAGTGGCGGCAATTTACTAGTCAGGTAAAGATAGTCGTCCTGATAAAATAAGCAGTGGGCACTTTTATTTAATCATTCCGTTGTATTTGCGACACTTACTAATCAGATACAATTAGCATGAGATAACCCCAAAACCCAGCAGTTGTTGGTACTTTTATTTAGCCATTCCGTTGTAGTGAAGCTGATTACTAGTCATATCGGATACAAGTCAATTTATAACAAATAAACTTTAGTTATAGTTGTCTATGATCAAGCAATGTGCTCCAAGTCGTCCATAACCGCGGACACGGCTTCTCGAAAAGATTTAACCCTGCAGGGGTGCACCAAAGTATCCACAAGCACTTCGACCCTTTTTGCCAGATCAGTTAACATACACCCATCGGTATGTCGGCGGGGACTAAGTCATGACGTTCCCAGACCCAAACCAAGCACGGGGGGCCACCCCACTAAGTACACCCGCAACAAAGTCAGCCGGTCTCCGAGACGGACTTAGGGTTTGCAACAGTGGCTAGAACGACAAAGAAATCCCCAAACGGGATCGATACCGAAAACACTCGCTTCAAACAGCGATGGCTCCTCACACAATCGTAAATAAAGCAGTAAAGCATGGCATAGGTTCAGGATAGTAAATAAAACCTCAAACTAGTTGTGGCCCCCAGTACAATACTTTGAAATCAGGTACTAATCAATGGGGGGCCCATATCTCCCCACCTGTGGTTAGCGCGCTCGATCTCGGAACAGGTGTCAAGAACTCGGGGTCCTACGGGACACAAGTGGGCGGTCGGAAACCAGATATTATCTATCACCCACCGATGCCTCTGCTTACTTACTTCAATTTTAGTTGTTAAACAGTAATTCAAGTGAACAATAATTAAAGCCATGTTCATCTCCAACCTTAAACATGCGGCAATTCTCCAACAACTGTGTTACTTGACGACACGTGACAACACTTGAGCAAGCGACTACGGCGCGCAAGTCCAACTATCTACCAAACAACAGGTAATAGGATGTGTCCAAGGCAATATAGGGCTGCAAGGGATATCACGGGTACGGGAACTAGAGAATCGCAACACAGATAGCAATAGATCAACAGGAGGGAATAAATACTATAAAGTAAGATAGGTAGAAAGGGGGAGATGCTCGCCTGAAAACATTGCCGAAGGTTCAACCGAAGATCGGGGCGAAGCTCACATCAACTCAACGGCCTTATCCGCGAAGAAGCAAAACACTAGAAGAAACACCGGATGCACTATTTAATACTACGGCAAAAGATCGGCATGATGCATGCATGGTGTATGGCATGGCAAGGTGCGATGCAATTAGGTCATATTAAGCGGAACCGGGGTCCCGACAATTAATTAAACGGTTCAAGTTATTTAGAACCCCCGCAATTTAAATGTTGTATTAGCATGGCAAAAGATAGCACCGGGTTCGCTACACAACTTTAAATGAGGCCAATATAAGGCTAGATTTGCCCGCATATGGGCCCCATATTTAATTTAGGTGAATCGGCATAATGCCCCCAAACCACTCAAATATGCATGCGAGATGAATGATTATTATGCAACAGGTTTTATATTTAGCATTTATAAAATAGGGGCCCGGGAAAAAGGTTCATACATTGAGGGGTCTCGACGGTCTTGGTGTTTTCCGGGGTTAGGGGTTCGGCCTCAGGGTCCAGGGTTCGGGGTTCGGGGTTCGACGAGATCGTTCTCGGACTCCGGAAGTAGATCTTGTCGCATGCGCGTCATTGCTTCCGGGAAGAACTTGTCGTCCAGGGTCCCGGTGTCCGGGGGTGCAGTGCTCGACGTCCTCGGCTCCGGGAGGAAGATCTTGGCGTGTCGAATTCGGTCTTCTATTCCATGTAGTAGACCTGTTCAGTTCCATGTCGACGACCTTGGAATTCGGGGCTTCGTTTCCTTGAGGCGACCTTGGCGCTCCGCGGCCTTCGGTCACGGGTTCTCCGGGCTCCCATGTAGGAGATCCTGTCGACGCGTCGAAGAACTCGGATTCGGGTGTCGGTGGACTACTTGATGTTCCCCTTAGACGATCTTCGGGTTCCGTGAAGGAGATCTTGCAGTACCGGAAATCCTCGGGGTCGATCATCGGATCCGACGACGGCCTTCGCGGCACTTGTTATAGGGTCTGCCTTGTATCTCCAGGTACGGGGGTCTCGGGTCGGAGAGCTTGGCGCGCCCGGGTTCGGTCTCGTTGGGGCGTCTGGATTCTTGGGGTGGGGAGCACGGACACGGGGCCTTCTCCGGCAGGCCCGCGGCCTTGCAGGTGTGACCGGCCCAGATCTCGAAAGCTACTTTGGTACTCCATCGCCCACTCTGCCGTGGTCGCGTCGGCGCATGGAAACCTTAGGGCGCCGAGGCACGCGCAGGTCATCTCGACAGGCCGGACGCGTTGCTGAGCTGCACGCGGCGGGGGGCGCATGAGCAGCTCGACGGCCGGGAGGAGAATGGCGAGGAGGGAGGCTTGGGCGGGAAGTCGCTGACCGGGCGCGAGGCCGAGGCCGACAGCAGACAGACGGCTCGCAGAGGCGCTGGTCGAGGGCGAGAGGGCGGAGGAAGACGGGAGGAGGAGGCAGCCGTGGCCAGTGCATGAGTCGGGGAGGCTCGGCGGGAGGTGGCGTGGGCTCGATGGCGGGCGGCTGCTGACGGCGCCGGCTAGGTCGTGGCGGATCGGGCCAGGCGCTGGGCGGCCGGGCGGCGACGGCCTGCATCGGGAGGAGCTTGGGAGCGGGAGGCGCGGCGCTGCAGAGAGGCCGGAGGAGGGCGAAGGGGAGAGCGGCGGTTGGGGGCGGAGCTGAGGAGAGGGAGGGTGGTCGCCAGGGTGGGGTGGTCACGTGGGGCGAGCGGGGAGATCCAGGCGGGGAGGAGGAGGAAGAAGATGGGAAGGGAGGAGCGGCACTGCGTCGGGTGGGGAGCGAGGCTGCGCGGCTGGTGGGGGAAGAGGAACAGGGGCGGCAGGGGTGAACCGGGGGTGGGGCCGGGGATTGGCGGGGATCGGGTGTGGCGGTGGGTGTGTGTGGCCAGGGTGTGTGCGTGGGTTGAGAGAGAGTGGGGGTGGGGGGTTGAGAGGAGGTGAGGATGAGGTGGCAGAATGGATTGGGGGAGAGAGAGGTGAGGTGTCACGAGGGGAGTGGTCGGGGTGAGGTGGAGAGGGGTTGGGTAGATTAGGTTGGGTAGGTTTAGGAATTTAGGGGTGGACCGATTGTTTGTACTGGGGGTGGTCGTCCGCGTCGATTTGGCCCGTTCGACTGCCCCCACTAAAATAATTATAAATTTTATTTGTTTCAAACATGGCTTTTGCAAACCGATAGCGGACAAAACAAAATAATCCGGAGACCCGGGTTTGCGTTTGAATTAAGACGGGGCGTTTAGAAAACAAATTAGGTTTTTCCGAAATTAGTTCGATGCAAGCAATGCAAGATGATGACGATGCTCAAATGCAAGGTGGCATGATGACATGAGCATGCGGTCATGATGATGCAATGCACAAAACAACGCGATTTTCTAGTAGTGGTTTTAGCGGGATGCCACATGTGAGCTCCGTTCATGATCAAGATCATCTATTTGTAATCATGCATGTTGTGTTTGCGGGGATCCAATGGATATTGAGATTACTATGGCAGATTGATTAATGGTTTTTTCTTATTGATTCTATCATGTCTGTGTTGTTTGAGATCTTGCATGCTCTCCGTTTCTAGAAGTTATCTTGGCCAAGTAGATTCTAGTGACTCCAAGAGGGGGTATTATGCTCGATAGTGGGTTCATGCCTCTATTTAATCTAAGGGAAGTGACAAAAATCTCTAAGGTCGTAGATGTGATGTTGCCACTAGGGAGAAAACAATGGTCTCTTGTTCATGGAACAAGTGGATTGTTTACCTTACACACTTTGATTAAAGCATTTATCTATTGCTTGCAACTTAATATTGGAGGGGGTTTGGATGACAACCTAAAGGTGGATTACTAGTCATAGATGCAGTTGGATGGCGGTCTATGTATCTTGTTGTATTGTCCAATCGAATCTCATAGGATCATGATTGTCTAGTATTGCATTGTTATGCCTTGCTCGGTCCTGGCAATTTCCCTACTATAATTTGTTTACCCAGCATGTCATGTTTGTTTATCTTAAGGAGAACACCTCTAGTGAACTATGGACCCTGGTCCAATCTTTACCATTGATTTATCTTCCACTGTTACTGTTTACTTTTTGCAAACCACTATTAACTTCCACACCATACAGTTAATCCTTTGTTTTCAGCAAACCGTTGAGATTTACAACCTCACTGTTCGTTGGGGCAAAGTCTTGAGTTTGTGTTGTGCAGGTTTCCAAGTTGCTAGCAACACATTTGAGTCGTTTCCTTCCTCGTACTGGTTCGATAACCTTGGTTTCTTACTGAGGGAAAAATTGCTGCTGTGCTCATCATACCTTCCTCTTGGGGTCTCTCGACAAAGCTTTCATGCACCATCAGTCACCTCTAAATAACCACTGCGATGTTTGAGAGCAGTAACCCATACAGACCACCGCAATTAAGGGTTTCCCTGTGGATATCGTAATTAGCTCAGGGAGTCCCTCTTTATTCCTCCTTTGACCGCGTAGTTCATAATCCAGCGCCAATCTGTCACGGGCCATTCCAGGTACGATCCCAAAGCACGTCCAAAGGATTTCTCCTTCCCTTTAGTCCCGAGGTAAAATGGTATGTGGTTGAATTCACATACCATCGAAAGAGAGAGATCAAACACAAATCATAAATCAATCATAGACCGGCAAGTCATATGGACACAAGAATAGGTCATCTTTATTGCAAATTCATAATAGTGCTTGGGTTTCTCCATCTTCCCAAGAACAAAGGAACTACTCACATATAAAGGCAATAAACATCATGGCAATCACATGGATGGGATATGAGAGTACAATCAAATACAAGTGAAGATCCACACTAGGGTTTGGATTACAACCAAGTAGACGAAGGGGATCGATGTTGGAGACGTTGGTGATGATGGTGGTGATGTAGATCGGTGTGGAAGCCTTCAAGATCCAAGTCCCTTCTTTTGTTGAACAATGGTGATGGTGGAGATCTTGTGGAGGCGGATGCTATGAATTTTCCAAGGCGACAGGGCTCCGCCATGGAGGTATGTGGAGAGAGAGGCCTCTCCCTTGTCTCCTTCCCTCTATATAGGGTTAGGGGTGCCCCCAATTTTCCCCAATACGTTCCTTATGACCTAAGGAAGGTCTAGAAACAAACAGGAATGGATTTTGTGAAGAAACACGTCTATAATAGTTGTTTCCGTGCGTCTAGACCCGTGGTACGGGCGGGCTACGCCCGTACCACTGGTCGTTATCGGTGATGTATGCTTTCATATTTTGGCCGCCATGTCTTCATACAAACTCCGATTTGGATGTTCTTTGGCTTGTTGGATTTGTATGGACGAGGGCTACAACACCATGACATTGGATCTTCATTTGGAGTTTATGGAAAAAGTCCACTTTTTCCACCTCTCAAATGGCTAAGTCTGGTGCCTACAGCTCCTCCATATTGCATCTTATTGGTTCCTTTTGCCTTGCTTTATCCATAATCGAATACAACACCTACACACAAGTTAAATACAAGAAAAGGTAATAAAATCCTAATAAAACTACTAGTTATGCAAAGTCCATGTCTAAATTAAGGAGAACTAGTATTCATACATAATAGGCATAGTTGTAGATAGATGTAGCATCGTAATGGGTGATAATATGAATAATTTATATACTTAAATATGCATCAATTTTGGACTCATCAACTTCCCCAAGATAGACTCTTGCTCGTATGCTAAGTACTGTAAGTGTATGCTAAGTTCTCTAAGTGTATGCTAAGTTCTCAACTTAATAAAATCCGAGAGCATCGCTTGTATGCTAAGTTCTCTAAGTGTGAATTTTGGCTTTCTAAAGTGGTTTATCTGGGCCATGTCATTTCTGATAAAGGGATTGCAACCATTCCGGAAACAATAGAGTCAATTGTGGATTGGATTCCTCCTAAAAATGTCAAGGAATTCCGAAGTTTCCTCGGTTTGGCAAGTTATTGTCACCAATTTTTTGAGAACTTCTAGAAGATAGCAAAACCTCTTTCTGAGCTTCTCAAGAAGGATAAGAAATTCCTTTGGTCTCCATCTTGTCAAGAAAGTTTTGAAACTTTGAAGAAAAAGCTCACCTCAGTTCCTATTCGGACTCCTCCAGATACATCCAAGCCTTTCCAGATATTCTGTGATGCTTCCATTCAAGGTCTTGGGTGATGTTCTGATGCAAGAAAGAAAAGTCGTGGCTTATGCATCTCGACAGTTGCGACCACATGAGATAAACTATCCTACTCATGATCTCGAGCTTGCAGCAGTTTATCATGCATTGAAAACGTGGAGACACTACTTGCTTGGAAACCGTTGTGAAATCTTCACTGATCACAAGAGTCTCAAGTACATTTTCACTCAGCCTGATCTAAACATGCGACAAAGAAGATGGATGGAAACCATCTCAGACTTTGATCTCTCAATTGACTACACTCCAGGGAAGGCTAATGTGATGGCTGATGCCCTTAGTCGAAAAGTATATTGCAATAACCTCATGGTCAAGGAAAGCAATAAGCATCTCTTCAAAGAAATTCAGCTGTACAATCTTGAGATTGGTCCTCAGGGGCATCTTGCAAATCTATGCTTGGCTCCTAACCTTGAAGAGAAAATTCGTGAGGCCTAGTTCACTGATTCTATGGTCCTCAAAGTCAAGAAAAATCTGGAATTGGGTGTTCCCAAGTACAAATCTTATTCCATTGATGCTAATGGCACTCTCAGATTCGAAGGGCACATTGTTGTACCAAAAGTGCAAGCACTCAAGAATCTAATTCTCAAAGAAGCTCATGAAACTTTGCTTGCTATTCACCCTGGTAGCTCAAAGATGTACCATGATCTCAAACCTTACTATTGGTGGACGCGCATGAAGCGTGAAATCGTCAAGTATGTTGCCGAGTGTGATGTTTGCAGAAGAGTGAAAGCAGAACATCAGAGAGCCGCTGGTCTCCTTCAACCTCTCCAAATTCCTAAGTGGAAGTGGGATAAAATTGAGATGGATTTTATCACCGGATTTCCGAAATCTCAGAAGGGCAACAATGCCATCTTTGTGGTGATTGATTGCTTCTCCAAAGTGGCCCACTTCTTGCATGTCAAAGAGACTATTACAGCTAGTCAATTGGCAGAACTCTATGTTGCGAGGATTGTAAGCCTCCATGGTGTTCCTCAAGAAATCACATCTGATTGTGGAAGCTTGTTTACTTCCAGATTCTGGGAATCCTTTCAGCAGTACATGGGAACTAATATCAAGTTCAGCACTGCGTATCACCCTCAGTCTCAAGGCCAAGTGGAAAGAGTAAATGAAATTCTTGAAGGTATGCTCAGAGCTTGTGTCGTCTCTTTTGGCATGAAATGGGAGGAATGGCTTCCTTTTGCTGAATTCTCTTATAACAACAGTCATCAATCAAGTCTTCACATGTCACCATTTGAAGTTCTTTATGGCCACAAGTGTCGTACTCCTCTCTACTGGTCAGAAACTGGTGAAAGGAAAATCTTGAGACATAAAGATCCTCTAGATCCTGAAATGTGTCCGGATATCATCAAAGAGGAAGAAGAAAAGTGTCAGATTGTTCGCGACAACTTGAAAATTTCTCAAAATCGACAGAAAGCCTACTATGATGGAAAGCACCATGATATGGTGTACAAAGTGGGTGATCTCGCTTATCTCCGTGTGACACCGATGAGAGGCACACACCGCTTTGGTATCAAAGGGAAGCTTGCCCCACGATACATCGGTCCCTTCAAGGTTCTCTCAAGATCAGGTCCGCTTGCTTATGTCTTGGAGTTGCCTGAGAATCTCAAAAATGGTCTCCCCACTTTCCATGTCTCTCAGTTGAGGCAATGCTTCAAGGATCCCGGTAGAGCCGTTGATCATTCCTATATTGAGCTCAAGGAAGACCTCTCTTACCATGAGCATCCTATTCGCATTCTTGATGATGCCGAACGAAAGACAAGAAACAAAACCATCAAGTTCTTCAAAGTTCAATGGTCACATCACTCCGATAAAGAAGCAACTTGGGAGCGCGAAGATCTCTTGAGATCCGAGTACCCCACTCTATTCTCCTCTTCTTAGAATTTCGGGACACAATTCCTTCAAGGAGGGGCGTGTTGTGACATCCCATGGTTTCAATTCCCCAATTTGATCATGTTTGTGCATTTCTTACCTTCATCATGCATGCATCATATTTGTTTGTTGGCATTTGATCTGGTTCTTGATATAAGTGTATTTGGATGTTATTAAATTGACATAATGCCCAATTGGAGTTGGGGTCATCTCTCTTTAATTTTCCTTCCTCCTCTAACATGCTGACAAAAATCATTATCATCCTTCTATTATATGTGGGCTTCTAGTTGGAGTTGCTCGTATTTTAATATTGCCATGTATACATCTGCACATGATCCACTTCTCCCTTCTATTTGCATTTGGCTTGTTTGTTTGTTCCATTCCTGTTTTCATCCCTCCTACACATTGATCATTTTTCTCTTTGTCCTTCTTATGTGTGTATACACATATACACACAATAATCTCCTCTTTTAAAACTCTATTCTTTTTAGACCCCGGTAAAACACCCCGTATATCTATCAAAAACTTTCCTTGTTTTTCCTACATCCATGTCTACCCCCTTTTGTCTACTCTTTTTATCTTCCTAAAAACCTGTTTTAATTCTAGCCTAGACCTTCAGATTTTATCCTACACACTATACCTATTTTACCTGGCCACTAACCCACACACACGATGTACCTAGCAACACATCAAGCACGCACCACAAGCACCAACAACGCGTGCATCTATCACGCACACACGTACGTTGCATCGTTAACCAGCCAGCATGCACGCTCTGAACCTAGTAGCAACCCAGCGCGCCGGCCCTCCCAGTCACGTGCCTCGCGTGTCCTCGCGGACCTGCCGCTTCCTGCTTTCCCTCTTAAATAAAGCAAGGCAGACACTACAGCTACCCCCTTGTCCTCATCCCCTCCCGCAAGCAAACCGCCGCCGCCGCCATGGTCATCGCGTCGCGCTCGCCGCCCATCTAGCCTCACCACCAGCCTCGCTGTCGCAGCTCCTGCGCGTGGACAAGGAGGAGAAGAAGACGTCGTCCGTCCAGCGCAAACGGACATCACTGGCGGCCTCGCCGTCCGCTGATCCGGTCTTCCTCGCTGCCGTCTCCTTCCCCAGCAACACCCCACTGTGATCTGCGCCTCCTTCCCTCTCTCTTCCTGGCTCCCCTGTGCTCCCCCCGCTCGCCCAGCTCACCGTGTGCGCTGCAGCCGCCGCACTCTGTGATGCGCCCGACGCTGAGACAACAGCAGCAGTAGTACGACCCTAGTTCATGTCCGTTTCTCTGGCTCTACAGGCAACCTCCGGTGAAGTTTCCTACATGTAAATGCTATCCCTTAATCCCCTCTCTAACTCTCCCTTTTGTCCCGTCGTCAAATTATGCACAGAATCATGGCCATAATCGCCCAAAGTTTGAGTCAGAACTCAAATCACGACAGTTATTTTTGACAAGTCAGTACGTTGCACTGACCCTCTCTTCACCGTTTTTTCCATTGATACAGTCCTTCCCTGGCGATTCTTCCTTGACAAGATTTATTCTCCTTTGTCACCTCTACGCTCCAGTGAAAACCACAAGCAAAACCAATTTGTACATCTCTAGATATTGTCGATTAAAGTTAGCATCAGCTAGCAGTTTTTGCATCTTGTATCTAGTTTTTCTGATCAAATCTTCACGTTTTTACACCCAGTCTCCTGGCCTATCATTCCTCACACGCGGTATCCAGTCTGGCCAAGTTATCGGGCCGGTCCAGCTATATCCCATCTCTTCTTGTTTTTTTTCTTTCTTCTTCTTTACCTCTTTCTAATTCAGTTTATTCAAATTCAAATAATGTGTAATATATGTTTATGAATAAGAAAAATGTGAGGAATATGAATATGCCATCTAAATATAATTTTGGACAACTAAAAATTTCGAAATACTTTTAATGCAATAAAGAGCCTTTTCTTAATAAATTAATAACTCGAATTCTGTAACACGGAAATTGACATATAATATTCTAAATCGGTCAGCTCGACGACACAAATCCAACCGTCATATATTTTTGTTCTTTCGCATCATGCATCATCAAATATTAATAAAATTTGCACCCGAACATCTAAATAACATGTGGTCGATTGACTTTATTGCTATACTCTTGTCCCTCGGCCACTTAAACTTGAATCATTAAACATATCGCATCATATATTGTCATGCTACATGATTGACTGCATTGCATCGTTCACATGTTGATTGCGTTATTTCCTTTTTATGTATGTCATTTGGTCCTTATCGATAGAAGGCGAGCCCGACGAGTACCAACAGGAGTTTGAGCAGTGTGAGTACCCTCTTGAGTTTGTATCGACTCCTTCCTTTGAGAAATCAGGCGAGCACCTCACCCCCTTCTACCTATTTTGCCTTTATAGTCTTTACTTCCATTGTTGATCTATTGCTATCCTTATTGTCGATGCTTTAGTATCGTACCTTTATTTTTTACCTGCTCTACTATATTGCCTTGGTTATCCTATTGCCTTGTTTGTTTAGCTAGCTTTGACCTTGCGATTCGTAGGCGTGCTTAGCTCTGCTCTCATACAGGTGGAACTTGAATTCTGGATAATGTTTTTGTTATGAATATTAATCTGATGTTGTTGGTAAATGGCTTCACCTAATGATAAGGCCCCGACAGCGACCACCTTTGGGGACTGCTTGAGTCGACCTAGGACCCGTTCGTTCTACGATACCAGTTCTGAGTTGATCGCGCTAACCAAACGTGGGGGCCTCTGGGATCCCCCCTCAACTATCGGTGCTATTCGTATATTCAGAGGGTTATAAAATCGGTTTTCCATTTGGTGTATATGCATAATATGTCCTCGGACATGGGTACGTTGGATATGTCTTCGGACTTGATATTTGGTGGACTGCCATGGCTTGCATACATAAAATGCGGTACACGGTGGCGGCACCCACGGTGTGTACAAGTTACCCCGCAGGGCCCGATCCACCAGTAGACGCAAACGCTATGTCTTCCTTGAGAATTGTCGTACCTCTTGGTTGGTTCCACACAGTAGGTGATGCCTCTGGATGTGCGCGTAGTTATGGGACATTTCTTGTTGTGAGACTTGGATGACACACCTATTTGCATTTTAGTGCTTGAAGGGTTGAACATGCGTTTGGGTATAGTTGTGCACCACTACAGGGTAAATCTTTTCGAGAAGCCGTGTGTCCACGGTTATGGACGCCTCAGGAGTACAGTGTCATGATCATAGACAACACCACTAATACATTGCTCTAATAAAGCGACTAGTAATTAGTCTTATCAATTAAACAATTGCTTAACTAAAATTGCAACGTGTGTGTTCTGTGGGACTACTGCCTCGTCTGGTTTTCGAAGGGGAAAGCCTCGGATGGGTTATGCCTGGAGTTATCTTAATGTTACCGTTTAGCGCCCTCTTATCCCGCTCTAATAGACGATGTTGTAGCGGGTCTCTATAAGTTAGTCAGCTGCAAGCATTGCCGCCGCTAAGTACACCATATACCCCTTGTAGGCGAGGACGCTGGATTCTAGTCTCGCAGTGTACTGGCCTCAGTACTGACGCTCTTGTTTTCTTTATGTTCTTTCGCTTTGGGTTCATTCCCGCTGTACGGGTAGTGTGATCAGGTGGATGAGTCTGGTTCTTACTACGTCGACTACGCTGATGATGACTACTACGAGCAGTAGCTGGGATCCTACCAGGAAGTCCTGATACGTGTGGGCATGGGGCTCACTTGCTTATTTCTTGGCATCTTATGCATATTTGGATCTTATCCGTACTCGGATGTTATATCACGTTTTCCGCCTGATGTATGATGTATTGTTGGGACGTCCGTCCTCTGTGTGCTACCTATCTATAAACATATATATTTGAATCATGTTGCCTATATTTTCTTTATTTGTACATGGCGTGCTCTGATATGTGCTTGTATGTCTCCGACGTACATACTCACTTGTGTACGCTGAGACGCGATTACCGGGATGGCGTCTGTTCACTCTAGAAGCTATAACCTTATAGTGGGGTTACACCGGCTAGAGTTTTAGGCGCGTCGGATGGCTGGGCTCTACACACTCTTTGGTTACTAGTAGCAAAGAATACTTAAGATCATTAATAGTAGCTCTTTGTCGATTTAATACTTTTATTTTTTAACTAGCTACAAATGATATGTGCAGTTGCATACATCAAGCTATTTTCTTGCGCAGTTGGAGGGATCTCAACGCTCTTTGTATTTATTTTTTCTACTAAAATTATTGTTATTGTGCTAACATTGTCTACAAGTTTCAGGCAACCACCATGGAAGGATACGAAAATTATATCCATCTTGACACAATCAGTAATTCTAGTCCACCCATGCATGCTTTCATGAGAGTGATATGATACAAAAATCCCGAGGGATGCGAGATTAACCCCATTCAAGTTGAATTGTTACATTAAAAAAGTTTTTCATGAGATGGTACGGAAGACCCGTACACTCATGTGGACTTTTTTAAAGGAATCTGTGAGAGTTTCAAGTTTAATGCTTTTACCGATAATGAAGTTAAATATAAGTTATTTAGTCAAACTCTTTGCGATAACTCTCACACTTGGTTTAAAGCGTGTTCCACAGATATAATTAATACTTGGGAGAAATTATTCGCCGCTTTTTGACCATATTTTATCTAAAAAGTAAAATTCACAAAGAAAGACGTATGATCACAAATTTGAAGAATCGCCCATGAGAAAGCCTTCACAAGGTTGATACATTGGAAACATATCTATAATTTTTGATGCTCCATGATTGTTTTATATCATTTCTCTTATGTTTTATCTACACTTTGAGGTATTTTTATATACTTTCTGGTACTAACCTATTAACAAGATGCCACAGTGCCAGTTGCCTATTTTCTTCTGTTTTTGGTTTCAGAAACGCAGAAAATCAATATTCTCGGAATTGGACGGGACAAAAGCCAAAGTCATTATTTTCCCAGACCAACACGGAACCACAAAGCAGAGACGGAGTAGGGCACCAGGGTGGCCGCACCCCCCAGGCGCGGGCCAGCCCTGGTGGCGCCTACAGGGGGTGTGGCCCCCCTGGTCCTCCACCGACCTTGCCTTCTTCGCCTATAAGAAGCCTCCGACCCAAAAACCCTAAATCATTGACCAAAAAGCCACGAAATGTTCCGCTGCGCCGTTGCCACCGAATGAGAGATCCGGGGGATAGAAAGTCTCTGTTCCGGCACCCTGCCGGGACGGGGAATTGCCCCCAGAGCCATCTCCATCGATCTCCACCACCATCTCCATCACCATTGCTGATTCCCACGATGAGGTGGGAGTAGTTCTTCCTTGAGGCTAAGGGATCTACCGGCAGCTATGTGTTCATCTCTCTCCCTATACATGATCTTGTTGTGGTCATGAGCTTTGTAACAAGTAGATCTACCTTGCTACTCAAGTGCTACAATAGATCGCTGCTATCCCCATGTGTGTGAAAGTGACAGCGTGCACGCCATGGGGCACTTAGGCTAGAGTCTACATAAATACTCATCGTGCTTTAATAGATTTATGCTTTTCCCCATGTGTGTGAAAGTGACAGCGTGCACACCATGTGTGGCACTTAAGCTAGGTTACATATATATTTATCATGAGTTATATTTTGAGTTGGATGTCTCTATGAAATTTTGGTGTTTGTTGGAATCATCTAGCGCTCAAGGTGACAGTGTGGGGTTATCTAGATTGGGGAAGGCAGACTTTGAGGAGTGCTGTTATAGCCCTACCATGGATTAGGGTGTCCAACCAGAGAGTAGTTAAGAGTAGTATCATTAAGAGAAGATATTTATATGAGAGAGTGTTCACTAGTGAAAGTATGATCCCTAGGCCTTGTTTCTAAACATTGAAACACCATTCACAACTAGATCTGTTGCATGTTTGCTTGTTTCCATCTTTATTTCAGTTTGCCTTTAGTCTCTCCCACGTCAACAACAAGTAAGAAGCTCTTTTCTGGCACTGTTACCACTTGTATTTCACTATCTCTTCGCTGAACTAGTGCACCTATACACCTGACAAGTGTATTAGGTGTGTTGGGTACACAAGAGACTTCTTGTATCTTGATTGCAAGGTTGCTTGAGAGGGATACCTTTGACCACTTCCTCCCTGAGTTCGATAAACCTTGGGTGATCCACTTAAGGGAAACTTGCTGCTGTTATATAAACCTCTGCACTTGGAGGCCCAACAATTGTCTACAAGAATAGAAGTGTGTAGACATCAAGCTATTTTTTGGCGTAGTTGCCGGGGATAAAAGGTAAAAGGCACTCACACGTTACCCCCACGGCAGCGAAGCTATTTTAAAGCGCATTTGCCGGGGAGGTAACGTAAAAGGTACTCACATCCTCCGGTGTGAGTGCTCGAAGTTATTTCCTTTAGATTCTGCAATTTTGTCTTTTTGTTTCTTGTTTTCACTAGTTAGGCTTAATGGAAAACAACAACAAAATTAGAGAGCTTTATAGTGTTTATCTTGAGTTAGGACATGAAGTGTTTGAAGAGAAAATTTAAAAACCTATGGAGCTTTATTTGCATGCTAATAACAATGTTATTAGTATGAACTCTTTGGACACCATTATTGCTAATGCTATGGAAATGTCTAAGCTTGGGGAATCTAGTTTTGATGAAAATGATCATTTTAGTCCCCCCAGCTTTGGAAGATAGCTATTCTATTGCTTATGATGATACCAAACCTCCAATATATGATGATTACAATGATGAGTATGATATTTTCAGTCCACCTACTATTTAGGAGGAAGTTAATTGTGATTACAATATGCCTCCTATATTTGATGATTATGGTGATGAGAATAGTAATGGTAGCTATTTTTTTGAATTTTCTCCCCCTACAATTAATAAGAACGATTATGCTTATGTGGAGAGTAATAATTATTTTATGCATGTGGCTCATGATAAGAATGTTTTATGTGAAAGTTATATTGTTAATTTTATTCATGATTCTACTGAAAGTTATTATGAGAGAGGGAAACATGGTCTTATGCATCTCAAAAATATTAAGTTTCCCCTCTTTATGTTGAAAATCTTGAAGTTGCACTTGTTTTGATTTCCTATGCTTGTTGCTTTGTGCTTTCATGACTTTTTTGTTTACAAGATTCCTATGTATAGGAAGTGGGTTAGACTTAAATGTGTTTTGAATTTTATTCTTGATGCTCTCTTTTATTTCAACTCATATTTCTTATGGGAGCATCTTCTCAAACTATCAAGCCTAACTTAAAGGCGTTAAAGAAAAGTACTTGTTGGGAGATAACCTAAGAGTTTTCTTGAATCTTGGAAGTTATTACTTCAGTAATGACCTCTCCTTATCCTTTTTGTTTGCTTTTTGTGCCAAGAATGACTTCTAATGAGAGGGAAGTAAGATTTGGGGAGTTGCTGTCCCGAAACAGATTTTTGTTCTTCACCATAAAAATTCTTGAGGAATCTCTATAAGTCCGATTGAGCTAATATTTTACGAATAAATCTCCCAATATGTTATATAACTTTCGTTAGTTCAACACTTTTTGATTTGATCAATATAAGGTCTTCGAAAAAATCAGTTCATTCATGCTGGTCTGTTTTGACAAATTTCTGCCATTATTTGCATTTGCTTCTTATTGATTCCTTTTTGGGTTCTTTTTGGGAAATTGAGATTTTTGAGGTAATTGCTACAGTATCTTGTGTTTTTAGTGAAAGTTTTTATGTTCTAAAGCTAAACCTAAAGGCCTATTATCTTTTGAATACATTAATGTTGCTAATGAAGATTGTGTGAAGTTTTGTATGAAGGAAAATTTTCAGGTGTAGAGAGAGAATGATGTAATGAGATGAAGAATGGACAAAAGCTCAAGCTTGGGGATGCCATCCCGCTGTCACCCCAAGAAATATCCAATAGGTACAAGCGTCAAAGCTTGGGGATGCCCAAGGCATCCCCTTCTTCATCAATAAAAATTTTAGGTCTTTCTAGACACTTCGTTTTTATTGTTTCATGCACTGTTGTGTTGTTCTTGGAGCGTCTTTGTTTTTTTAGTTTTCTTTTGGTTTGCTTGCTGCAATAAGTTGGTTGATCACATCACACTTCTTTTGGAGAGAGACACGCTCCATTTTCATTGCCTAGATCACTCTAGTTTTCATTCTTATTGTTTTGTGAGTGTTCACTTTTGCTAGCACTGAGTTTAGCCTTAGTTTTCTTGTGTTTTCATATTAGAACTTTTTAGATCTTCTTTGTGGATTTGTGAGACAAGCTCACTAATCTTTATTGATTATTATCTTTGTGAGTTGTTTCAAATAAGTTGATTTGTGTTGGAAAAGAGTAGGAAGCTTCATGCTGAAGTGGTACAAAAGGGAGCTTGCTTTGACTGTGGCTTAGACTTTATCATGTCATGTTCTATGTTGCTTTGACCTTATGATTAGTGATTATTGCTGTAGCATGACTTGTTTCAAACAATTAGGATTGCTTAGTGTGCCTTGAAGGAATCATGCGTTGTTTTAGCATACAAAAGCATAGTATTGTGGTATTCTCCTTTGGTGCTTTGTTTGGGTTGACTTGGCACATGCTCACACCATGTTATGACTACCATAGCCTCTATGATCATTTAGTACTTGACTTGTAGTACCACTTTATGCTTTGATTAGTAATGTTTTGTCGCTCTGCATGATTATGGCCATTATTGCTCTTTTAGTTGGTCGCTCCCAGTCTTTTGCTAGCCTCCACTTGTATGAGTAAGCTCTACTCATGCATCCCACTATCAAGAGACCAAGTTATTCCAAAGTGTCCATTATAAATTCCTATGCATGGTGTGTTACACCATTCCAAGTATATTCTTGTTTTCATATATCTTCCAATTAAAAAGTATTTTATTATGTGAAAACTTAGTGATTAAAGCTCCCACGAACTTGATGGCACACTTTATATTTCTTGCCCCTAATAAACTTGAACCATTGTGTCATCTATGTTGTATATGCTTTCACTTATACATTGGAATTAGCAGAATCGTGTTGTCACGAGGAACGCTTTCAACATTGCACTTGTACATTGTACACAGTTGATATCATGCTCTTGTTTATGGATGTCGTCGGTGTGAAATAAAAGGGGAGCTTGTAAGTCCATGGAGTTATGTATTTTGTGTTAGAGAAATGCCTGGGCCGCTAGCCTAAGTCATGCCTAATCATGGTCGAAACTTGTAGCATCACCATAATGATCAATCTACGAAGCATCCTCAATAAAAACCTATGCAAATAGCAAATAAAAAGATCGCTGAGATGCTCATTGTCTGCTTGCCTTGTCATTTTGGTTATGGGATAACTCCTGTACCATGTGCAATGGGTACCCCGTTGGCGGTTCTCTATGATACACATGTACTTAATATGACAAGAACTTACAGGTGACTAAAGTTGAGTAGCATGCGGTGCGGCCCTCGTATTCAAGGGATATGATATTGCCAACTTATACTCTGGCAAGCATATACTTCATATTTTGTTCACTTTAACCTTAATCACTTCAAGATGCTTATGATAGGGGCAATGAGGGCTGAAAGCTAATAACTACCATAATTTTTGGAAGATCTTTATGAAACTTGAAATCCCTGCTTCCCTTTTCTGCCTTTCTTACACTATTATATTGAGTCTTCACCTTCTATCCTTAGGCCCCAATTAAGAGAGCATAATTGGCATTCTTAGTTCTATGTGCATTCTCCCAAAACTTATTGATTGATGCATATTTTTGATATTACTTGTTCTTGTGCTATTTGTATCTAGTCACTCTAATGAACTTTGAAGGTGTCATATGCATCTATTTGCTACTCCATGGGGGACAAGCTGATTGTCACTATGCCATGTTTTCTATATGTGAAACAAACAAACGTCTTTCAATGCATTGTTATTCATGATCTTTGTTTGTATCCTTTCATGTTGCAGCATAGTTGCTATGTCTTACTGTTAGAACTCCATCTTTCATGATCATGTTTAGAGTACTTTGATCTAGCTTTCAATGCTTGAAAGTGGTTTGATCTTGATTGTGATGGTTCATGTCACCTCAAAAATTATTCTTTTTATCACTTACCTACTCGAGGACGAGCAGGAGTTAAGCTTGGGGATGCTTGATACGTCGGAAATGTATCCATAATTTTTTATGTTCCATGCTTGTTTAGTATCTACTTTGCTTTGCTTTGTCTACACTTTGAGGCGTTTTTATATGTTTTTTGGTACTAACCTATTAACGAGATGCCATAGTGTCGGTTGCCTGTTTTCTTCTGTTTTTGGTTCCTAAAAGGCAGAAAATCAATACTATCGAAATTGAACGGGACAAAAACCAAAGTCATTATTTTCCTGGACCAACACGGAACCACAAAGTAGAGACGGAGTAGGGCACCAGGGTGTCCGCACCCCGCCCCCTAGGCACGGGCCAGACTTGGTGAGGCCTACAGGGGGTGTGGGACCCTGGCCCTCCACCGACCTTGCCTCCTTTGCCTATAATAAGCCTCTGACCCAAAGACTCTAAATCATCAACCAAAAATCCGCGAAAAGTTCCATTGCGCCGCCGCCACCGAAGGGGAGATTCGGGGGACAGAAAGTCTCTGTTCCAGCACCCTGCCGGGACGGGGAATTTTCCCCGGAGCCATCTCCATCGATCTATACCACCATCTCCATCACCGTTGTTGATTCCCATGATGAGGTGGGAGTAGTTCTTCCTCGAGGCTAAGGGCTATACCGGTAGCTATGTGTTCATCTCTCTCCCTATGCATGAGCTTTGTAATCAAGTAGATCTACCTTGCTACTCAAGTGCTTCAATAGATCTCTGTTGTCCCCATGTGTGTGAAAGTGACAGAGTGCACGCCATGGTGGCACTTAGGCTAGAGTCTACATAAATACTCATCGTGCTTTAATAGATCTATGCTTTTCCCCACGTGTGTGTGAAAGTGACAGCGTGCACACCGTGTGTGGCACTTAATCTAGGTTACATATATATTTATCATGAGTTATATTTTGAGTTGGATGTCTCTATAAAATTTTGGTGTTTGTTGGAACCATCTAGCGCTCAAGGTGACAGTGTGGGGTTATCTAGATTGGGGAAGACAGACTTTGAGGAGTGTTGTTATAGCCCTACCATGGATTAGAGTGTCCAACCGGGGAGTAGTTAAGAGTAGTATAATTAAGAGAAGATATTTATATGAGAGAGTGTTCACTAGTGAAAGCATGATCCCTAGGCCTTGTTTCTTAACATTGAAACACCATTCACAACTAGATCTGTTGCATGTTTGCTTGCTTCCATCTTTATTTCAGTTTGCCTTTAGTCTCTCCCACGTCAACAACAAGTCAAAAGCTCTTTTCTGGCACCATTACCACTTGTATTTCACTATCTCTTCGCCGAACTAGTGCACCTATACACCTGACAAGTGTATTAGGTATGTTGGGGACACAATAGACTTCTTGTATCTTGATTGTAGGGTTGCTTGAGAGGGATACCTTTGACCACTTCCTCCCTGAGTTCGATAAACCTTGGGTGATCCACTTAAGGGAAACTTGCTGCTGTTCTACAAACCTCTGCACTTGGAGGCCCAACAACTGTCTACAATAATAGAAGTATGTAGACATCAAAGGTTCAAAGGTTTCCTTAGCAACTGTCCTCACCATGGAATCCAACAAAGGTTGATTTTACATATCTTTTATGGAGGGCATAGTATTGCAAAAACGATCGATTTAGACATTGATTCTAAAGGATATTTATGAATTTTGAAATAAATAAAACTTGGAACCTCTTAGAATCTATGCATAATGATAAAGAAACTTTTGGTGAAGAGGGAAACATGAAATATATTATTGATTATAATTGCATTAAGTAATTCCTGAAATCTGGTGAGGTAGAGGATTTAATAGGTGATTTTAACCTCAAACCTAAAATGCTCATGCATATTGTCGAAAACTATGTTAAGCATTTACATATACCAGAAGAATGAGAATATTTCGAACCTCCTGATGCAATGTAATGAAAACAGTTATGGAAAGTAAATTGGTAGGGGAGAAAAAGGCGCAAATAGACAAAGATCCATCATTATCATCAAAGGAGAATAAAAAAGACAATATAGACACATGAAAGGGAGAAGAAGTTAGAGAGAAACTTGGGAGGCATCAGTCTAATATTGATATAGTGAAGGAACTTGATATAGTCATCAAGTCATATCATATATATAAAAGATGATCATTAAGTCAATGAACTAATTTCTTATTTGGTCCGACTAGTGGGCTAATTTAAATAGGTTATCCTGATAGACAAGATCGGATAATTCACAAAAAGTATAAGATACATCCGTCAAATAGTAGTAATACCCTATGCTCTACCATATTCATCGGATATCCGCCTGACCAATATCCGTAAACTCGTCTATGTCCGACGGATTCTTATAATTTCATACCGTGTCAGTATGCTGATGCAGATTCAAGTGAAAATTATCCATATCATCACCGATCCGCTCCGCCTCCGGTGGCCTTGGTTCCTTGGAGGTGTGAAAGACCACGACCTCTCACTGGAGAGAAGGTCTGCGTTCTTTGTTTGGATTGTTTTTAGTATCTTCTTTAGGATGTTGAGATGGTGGGTGATACATTTGATCCGGATTATGGATGCAGTATAGTAGCTTTTTCCTAGTAGATCTAGGTTTAATCGAACCTTTGGAAACACCGCTAATAGGAATGAAAATAAGGACACATCTACATTTTTTTTGTTTTACCTTTGTTTACTGGACCAATCTAGTTTACTTTATATTGTGGATTGATTCAATGGATGGAGATAGGCCAGGGTTAAAGATCCACCTGCAGATGCATACCATATGGGATAAAAGATAATGCATGATAACAATAGTCATGTGTAGTGTTCCAATAGTGATAATCTTTGTGGGCAGCACATCCTAATATACTAAAGCCCCTGCGAGAAGAAGGCATAGTGATAGCCTTTTGATCCAACCGGTTGTACCATGAAGGTCCTGGTTACAAATAATTATTAAGTGATAAACACAGATCAAAGCCTTAAGGAGAGATGTTGTTGTTGATCTTGAATGGGTCGCTAATAAAAGACCGTACATCCCTTTATGTCACTGGGTTTCCTATGAGATCGCCGCTATACAAGTATCTCACCTCAAGCCTTGATCAATCTCAGGGATCTTGGGTACCTACAAGTCCAAAGATCAAGGCAAGATACAAAGAAACAAAAGATACAAATCTCTTTTTCAAACAATGCACAATACTCCCATAGATTAGATGCACATAATCGCTGCAAGGTTTCTCTCCAACCCGCAGCCCGTGAGGACTACTCACTCATAACAATAAGACCAAGGTTAGAAAACATTATGCAAAATACTTAGATTGAAATCAAATATTCTTACAATGGTCGCTGAATCATAAGAAGATGTCAAGTATAAAGTAATGTCTATGGCTAAAGGAGAGGATGGAGGATGGAAGGAATGAACTTTGGTGTGGATCTCCTTTGGTGGTGTTATGATGCAATCTGAGAATGGCGCCCCACTGCATCGTGGCTGGGACCTCAAAATATATAGGCGCCTTCATGATAGGTGTAGAGTTTGACAAGACGAAGCCTTCGCCACCCTATACGGGCGGGCCGTACAGGCGGGTCAGCCCATACTAGTGCTTGTTACATCACCTGGCGCCTGGCAATAGCTCCAGGATTACTTGGTCGTCAAACCTTTCTCAAAATCTTTATTTATGACTTCATATTTCGCAATAAAAATGTGATTTCCTACACAACACAAATCAAAGCAAGGTTTTTCATATCTTTGCAATAATTAGTCATTAGTGGCCAATCAAGAGAGATTATTGTCAATTGTTTGATGAAAAACAATGTTTAAACGCGGAGAAAAATAGTGAATTTTGGAGCCATCAACATCCCCAAAGTTCAAACCTGGATCACCCTCGAGAAAGAAGAAACAAAAGAACTATAAGGAATTCAACATTTAAATTTGAAACAATGATAATATGAATTCACTTACGGTCGGTATCCATATGTGCCTAGAACTTCTTCCATTTGAAAGGCTCATCAAAGTTAGAGAGATGCTAAGAACACTATACAAGTTTTTATAACTCAAGACAATCAAAGTAGAGTTTAATATAAGTATAAATAACTAGAAGTGTAATAATCAATCCAATTCCTGTAGTTCACTCTCAGCTTGCCAAGGAACACTAGGATGTTTATTATAACAGAATTGAGTAAGAGAGTTCATGTCCTAAGTAGCATAATAGTGAAGTGTATTATTGACACCCACATCAGTAAATCAAGACTATCTAAAACACTATTCCAATCATTGCTTCTCAATAAAATTGATGAAGTAGTAACAAGATCATGCCAAAGACTTGTTATGTGGATCTTCATATCTTTCTCTTTTTCTTCTTTTTTTTCTTCCTTATTTCAAGGATAATTATCAATAAGTATCATTGAGTGATGCTTTTAAACAATAGTTTGTAAAACCTTTGAGAGTACCAATACTTTTTCCCATACGGTGACACGTATGTCACCCATGTCATTAACTCATAGCCGAAATCCGAGGTTATACCATAGATTGTTTAAAATCTAGCGGAGTTGTTGGCATCCAAAGGTGTGCATGGGAAATATAGAACCTTTTAAATAGTATCACGGTTTGATCCACAAGGTTATATTTTCCATGCAATCACAATTACCACTAGACTTCATTTCAATCAAATAACTCCTTTCAAGAGTGTCGTCAAGTCTTTAGAACATCTATGGGGTTAAGTATCTTCAAAGGTAAACTCTCAAGACAATCACTCATGAAACAAATATTATTTCCAAGGCAAGACTCGGTTAGCTACAGGAACTAGAGCAAAAGCTTCCACAACTAATCATTCATACAAATAAAAAGCTTTACTCTAACTATTTTGAATTACTCCCACTAGCATAGCATCTTAACAAATCAACTAACTAAGATAAACAAATCAAACTTCGAAAGTGGGAGACATAGGACATACCTCTCATGAGTGACTTCATAATCCTCTTCCTTATAGGGATGTGTTCCTTCAAAACTCAAAAACAATCACTCTCATAATATAATTGAAGCAAAGAGGCAAAGTGCAAATCCACTCTCACAGAAAAAGGAAAAAGGGGAAATCTTTTTGTATTTTTGTGGATGGGGATTGGAGAATAGAAAGAACTTGCGACCAAGCAAGGGACTATGAAAAGAAAAACAAACAAAAAATAAAGCAAACAAAAAAGAAAGAAAAAGCAAAGTGTTGTAACAAACCAACACGAGTGTTTCAAAGCTCACGAGGAGCTTGAGTACAACCTCGTTATTACACAAATAATTTTTTTAAGGGACACATCCCCAAGCTTAGGCTTTTGCACGCCCTTTTGTTGCTCATTGTGGTGGTGGTGGATAGTTACCCATATTCCATTGGCTGCTCCAATCATGGAACTGAGTGGTGAGGTTGGCAGTAGCATCTTGAAGGTTAATGGAGAGGTTACTCATGTTTTGGATGTTTCCTACGAGAGCATAGATATCATCATAGGTGGTGTAGAAGTTTGGTGGTTGATCATCTTGTTCGGGTCCTTCTTGTTCCACTTCTTCATCATCTTCTTCTTCATCATCCATGAGTACTTCTTGTTGTGGTAGACTTGCTTCAACATGTGCGTCATAACGCAAACATCCATCCTCGATAGAGACGAGATAATTAAGAAAAGGAGCAAGGATCAAGTGATCCACTCTAGGTATATCAAAGAAATATATACCATTGGTTTTAGAAATTATACCACAAGCTCTTAGAGTAGAAAAACCAAGACAGAGGTTTCCAGACAATTGTTGGGTATTACCAAGGTTGACTTGGAGCGCACGTGCAAGCATGGTTATGACTCCTCCTCCGCATATGGGACCACGAGATTCAAGCCCCTAATGATTAAGATAAAAAAAGAAGTGCGCTCAAATTTGGTTCAAACTTACAGTTAGGAATAGCAGTTTTAGCGAGGATCATCATGTCCTCCTCATTGACTCTAGTAAACTCACTTTGTGCCTTCAAGGTGTTAGCAATAACATAAAACAAATAACGAACAACAGGATGATCAATTTGGTTTACCTTGTTTGTGTTTCCATGAATTCTCGTCCTATTAAAGTAGCCCAAGGGTATAGGATTTACAACAAAAGAGGTGAAGTGTAAGTCGGTGGCGTTGTTGACAATCCCAAAGTAGTAAGCCCATTGGTTGAGTGTCAAAGAGTACTCACGGTTCATAAGACGGAAGTTAATGCGATCAACTCAAGTAAGTTACTCCTCAGTACAATAGTGAGAGGTCACAGAATGCGTCAAAGCGACGAGAAACTCAAGCGTCAAGCGGCAGTACGTGGCGCAATCCTGAAAGACAATTACAAACCAACATTGTTGCACAATAAATTGAAATCAGAACGGATGCCAAGTTGGTTCAGGATAAAGGGACACACCCACTTGGTGGACTTGATTTCTCGGAGCTTGAGACGGTTGAAATGGTTCAGCTGAAAATCCTCGGTGAACTCGATACGAGGTGACTCGAGGGTTAGCGTATGAACGGGTGGTGGGGCTTGTTCCGCAACCATCGCACGTATACGGCTCCTCCTGTTTAAATAATAACTAAAATAAGAAATAAATCTAATCAAAAAAATTATCTAATAGAAATATAGCATATACGATCCTCTACACTAGTTACAAAAAAATCTCCTATTAAAACTAACTAAATATGTCCAACATCAAGATTAGCTCAAGAACAAGACCTAAGTCTAGATTTATAATGGTGAAGGATTGATTAAGGTATGGATGCAAATTAGTTAGGGATCGGAGGAGAAATATACTTTAGATCGAATTGCGTGCGAGGAATCAAATGAAGAATGAGTAGAATTGAAGATCCAATGGAGGTAGTTTGGAGTTTGAAGGTATAAGAAAGAGAATAGTGTTTTGGGGATTTTAGGTTACCTCTTCCTGGGGTAATATGGCGGCCGAGTATGTGGTACAGACGGGTGGTACGATTGGAACCAGCTCGTACCAAGTACATACCTTGGGGTCGACGATTTCCTCCTGGTGATGCACTCGGTACGAGCGCACGGTACGGTCGTGCTGGCCCATACTACTGGTTGTTACGCAGACTGTAAGTTTGCTTCAAGTTTTATATTTGCCCGAGGATATGGTATTGGAGGGTGGTACGACCATGTCCGACCGTACCAGTGGTCGTTATGACGACTGTATTCTGCGGCAAAAATCAACACTTTTATTTCTTTGATGCTTTGATGTGGTATGAGCGCACCGTACGGGGTCTTCCACCGTACCAGTGGCCGTTATGCGACCTAGAAGCTGCAAAATCTTGAGAAATTTGATATTAGTAGCTTCGCACGCTTTTACACATCTTAGCAAAAGGCAAAATAACAGTAAATAGACTTTATAGAAATCAGGAATACTTTAAGGCTAAAGTGACCCGGCCCGGTAGGGGTCCAAGTCTCTGTGCTATATAGTGCTAGTCACTGGATCGACTCTCTAGCACACACAGTTTAGGATGTAATATCATGAAACAAAGGTTATAATTCTATTACATCGAATGATCTAGTACTTTACATAGTCACATACAAGTTGCATAGCAGAAGGGCTATCTCCTCATAAAAAAGATCAACATCGGAAGACTAATATCTATAAGAGCGCCATCTAGAGCCACATGCAACAACATGCTGAGTATAGACTCGCAACCCTATCATCGTACCTCACTCATCTTCAGGGCTACCTGCAACATGAAAGGTTACAGCCACGAATGGTCAATACTTTGAATGTATTGGCAAGTTCACCTATTTGGTGGAATATAAATCTGAACCTATGAGTATATGCATATTTGGCTAGGTGGAGGTTTGGCTGAATTTGCATATAGCAATGATTTTGTCCTATTATTTTGTAAAACAAATTTCGTTTTAAGAAAGGGTACCACAAATAGAAATCAGTGAACCCGAGGTACCATTTATAGAAACCAATGAACCCCAAAAACATTTTTACTTTGAAAATGGTACCACTGATAGAAAACAGGGAACTGGGTACCATTGGTAGGATCCAATGAAACCTCATTCCCTTTTGTTCACCCGTCAAAATTTTAATTTAAGAAATTGAAATGAGGAGATCTTCCAAACAGTTTCAGGCAAAGTCGCTCATAGTTTTCTATAACCGGGGACACGGCTAAGTACTTAGAATTTGATCTTCTGTAGAAGTTGTACACTTTACCCACATGTCATGACCCATCCTTTTGAATTGGGTCATGACGAAGTCTTTCCAAACAAGTCCACCTATACACAAATCAAGCACACCCAAAGGTGATCCCATTAAAGGGGAAACTCCGATACAAGGTCTGGACCTCCTAAGGAGTACGAATGTAAAGGTTTTCCACTAAGTAATTGACCAAGCCAGAGCCCATTTAGCATGTGGATGTACTGGAAGCTACTAAACAAGAAACCTGTCCAATCCCCTTTGGTCCCGAGTGGTCTGATACCAATGAACAAACGAGAGGAGCGTGCCATTGATATGGCCCCATAGATATGGGTGTGCGACCATAGATATGGCCTCATTGATATGGTCCCAACGCGTTTGACACTAATAATTGAACATCATCAAGAGGAGCAAGCCATGTACATGACTCCATAGATATGGCCACCTTAGAGCTGGTGGTGCAACCATAGATATGGCCCCATTAATATGGTCCCAACGAGTCATTTCACCCAGGTGGTTCATTGAGTTATGTTGTTTTAATTACACAAAATAATATCCTTTCAACATCACATAACTTGGTATGAATCCACCCACAGAATCTATAACATGGATAAGCATTCAACTTCTACGTTGTTTTCTACTCACCAGATAAGACACATGTTGCTATCCTATCTGGGTTGCAAGCATAGCATAATACTATTAATAGCTCTACAATCTTTGAAAATAACTAAGTGCATAAGAACATAACTAACTCCATATCAGGTTCTGTATGGAAGGAAGTGTAGATCACCAATATGTTGGTATGAGCCTGGAAGCAGCAAGGATTTTGTACCAGACTATATCAAGGAAAGACAAGATATCATTGATAAGATCAAGGATAGACTGAAAATAGCTCAAAGTAGGCAGAAAAGTTATGCTGATCAAAGTCGAAGATCATGGCATCCAGAAGTGGGAGATATGGTATATCTGAAAGTAAGTCCAATGAAAGGGGTGAAAAGGTTCGGAGTTAAAGGAAAATTGAGTACAAGATACATCGGACCATTCAGGATACTGAGTCATAACGGGACTATAGCTTATGCTTTAGAGTTACCATCAAGATTGGCTCAAGTGCATAATTTTTTCCATGTGCCACAACTTCGTAAATGTTTGAAAGTTCCAGATGATGCAATCACACATCAGGAGATAGAACTACAAGCAGACTTGACCTATGTTGAAAAGCCCTGTAAAATTTTGGAAGAAAACTGGAAAAGGTTGAGGAAAAGGGCAATCAAGTACTGCAAGGTACAGTGTGAACACCACCCTAAAAGGGAAGCCACTTGGGAGAAAGAAGAGGATTTAAGAAAAGCCTATCCAGAACTATTCAGGTACATCTCAACAAACTTCGGGACGAAGTTTAATTTAAGGGGGGAAGTCTATAACATCCCAGCATTTAGGAACCAACGAAGGGTAGATTTAGGAATTTGTGATATTGCATGCATGCATCTGTGAAAATGTGGGTAATTTTTTCGCCAAATAAAAACCTAAAGTGATCAAAGTTTCTTTCATACTTTGAGATTAGGTATAGTCTTGAAGGATGATTGTTATAGAATTTGATATGATCTTTGTGGACTAATGTGTTTTGGGAAAAGAAATTTGAATTTAAACTTGAGTGTTGAATTTATAGTTCAAAAGGATTTAAAGTTACGTTTGAGTATTATGCTTTATTCAAAAGTTAATGATTAGTAGTTCAAACTTTATATAAAGAAAACAATTAAGAATAAGAATCTTCATTTCAAAATTCTATTCAATAAATAAGTTTCACAAATGAAACTTATGTAAATGAGCAACAAACTTTACAATAGTAAAGAAATAAAAGAATAATCTTTATTTATTGAATAATAGTACAATCTTTATTACAAAAGAATAAAAATAAAAAAGAACAAAAGAATAAATTAAAGATTACAATTGAATCAGAGAGATATTACAAGTGACTATTCTATAAAGTAAAAGAAAAACCTAAACTAAAGCCTTGATCTTCAAATCTGGTACCTGCAAAATAAACAGAAACTTAAAAAAGAAAGAAAATTAGGATTATAATTATTTTACTCTCAGATTTGACAGTGAAGTGCACTGTTCACATTTTCATCATTGAGTAATTTAAGGGGCAAGTTTCACCAATATGAAAGAATATATCTTTCATAATTTCAAGCCATAAGTCAAATAAACAGCAATGAGGGGCAAGTTTCACCAGCCAAGTAAAAGGTAATCTGATAAAAGTAACTTTCAAATTCAGAGCATATCCATAAGATGTGCAGTAGGCACACAGGCAGCACACACACCAAACTGCATGGTGTGTGATGTCAGCACCACAGCAACAGCTCCACACACACAAAACCATCAGCACAGCTATGGAAGGCATCCCCACACCAGTTCTTTGTTCATACACACCAAGAACAGCAACCCAGCTAAACCAAATCAAGGCCAAGCAAGATCACACCAATCAAAACCCTGGATCATATCACCAAAATGGTGACATAAGGAGGGGGCAGATCAGGTGGATAGCAAGACCAAGATCAAGCCATCAGGACCAGGAAGTGAAGGGCTAGATAAAGGACAAGCCTAGGAGCTAGAAATACCAGGAGGAGTACCAAATCAACAAGTTGCAACCACAGCAACTATAGTTGTGGCGAGTTATATAAAATCATCACATGATCTGTTTATCATATCAAAGAACCATGTGTTGTTTTATATTTAACCTCTTAGTATTCATCCAAGTGGGATGAATCCATCCTAGAAGGTTTTAAATAAATTAAAGGCATAATCATAAGATCAACATACCAGTATAACCAGGATCTCAGACCAACATCCTTGATCCTGGTTACAAAGGTCAAATCCTATATTTCACTATAGCCAAAGGCAAGATTATGAAATCTAGGCACATCTCTTAAAAGAGTAGCACCTCAGTATCCATAAATCCTATGGATCCATGCAAAAACCTTAGCACACCCATTGTTTTCCAATTAAGCTTCAAGAATTAGCAGCTGGTAATTCTACCAGAATATTTCTATTAGGGATAGCCATTAGGAAACTAGTTCCTATGCCTTAGACCAACATCATAGGCAGGAGAATTAAAAGAAGCTTTCATTTTATCTTTACCAGTATTAATCACAAGCACTGTCAAAAGCTAAGCTCAGTAATAGGACCCAATCACTTGTGTGCCAGTTTATAATGGTATCACAAGGACAAGTTCTAATAAGCTAATCCCAATATTTACTTAGATTTCACAAATAAAAAAGGGCAAGCCACTAAATATCATCTTCCTGAAACCAAATGCCAGGAATCATCATCAAACTCATCCATACATCTACAGAAAATCATTAACATGTAATGATTATATTCAGTATGTATATTCTCATACAAGCCAACCATTATAAATGCAGTAAGCAATTACTAATAGAACTACTGTCAGTATAAACATCCTGACAATAGAAAGTTCTCAGATCAACAACATTTCCAAGTAGGAATTTCATAGAAACACTAACATTGGATCATAGTAAATTACCACTGGAATAAGTCTGACAAGCCACTAGCATCACCAAAGCCAATTACAAATAATAATCCACAGCAAACAGTCAATCATCATGCTCAAGGATTATCACCACTAGATCCAAATCATTATAGATATGATCAACAGAGGGATGTGAACCCTAATCAGAACAAGAACCCTAATTTGGATATGAACCCTAATCAGAACGCAGGCACTAGGCAAGGGTAGACACTAGATATACATAGAGAGATTCATAGTGATAGGATGAACTAAGATCCACAGAGGTAACTTACCTAGGGTCCTCGTTGACGAATTGAAGAGGAAGCAGAAGGGCCGACATGCTCGCGGCGGCACGGGGAGCACCCAGAGGGCGCTGCAACCCGCACCAGCCATGGCGTCGGCCACAGCAGCACACAAACACCACACACCACCATAGGAGGGTCCATGGAGGTGGTGGCAGCACCCAACCCAAACCCTAGGGTTCAGGAACGGGGTGAACCTGGCCACAGGGGTGCTCCGGAATCAAATCGAATTGGACCAGATGGACGAGCATAGTCGCCAACCTCGCCCTGCACCACGGCAGTGGCCAGGGAGGGCCACGGCGGCGGGCATCGCCAGCGGCGGCGCCAGAACCCCACGGGGTCGAGGGAGAGGGGAGATGAGAACGAAGAAGAGACATAGAGAATGGGCTGGTTGGGCCAAGACCCCTTCGGGGTGTTGTTTTGACTTTGCCCTAGTGGGCCACAAGGGCCCAATAAGCCCAACACAGCGAGCCCAACCACCTAAAGCAAATTTAAATAACTAAGGAAAGACCAAAATGCCCCTGAAATTAAATAAATTCTAGAAAATCAAATACAAATCCAAAAATTATAAATAAAATATTTTTGGATTCACAATAATCCAAACTATGCAAATAAATTACGAAATAAAATTTTAGACATATAAGTTTTATTGAGAATTTTGTAATATATATATTCCTTATGGAATTTTACAAAATTATTGAAAGATGATAAAAATAAATAAAAATCACTTTCATTATATATTAATATAGTAGTATTTTAGAAAAATACTAAACAAATATTTAATACCAACTTTTGGTATTTAATGATAATTCTTAAAGGAATTATGAAGTAAATAAAATGCAAATAAATTGAAATAAAATAAAAGAATACAATATTCAATAAATATTAAAAATTAATATTCATAAATTCTTTATTATTAAAATAATTTTTATAATTTAAATAAATGGGGGAGAATATATATAAAGCTAAATGATACATTACATTACTTTGCATAATTATTTTGCTTCTTTAAATATTGTCCTTACCGGGCAATAATGATGTTTCTGTAGACATAGAAGCTCAAGGTCCAGTGCAAGCATCAGACTTCTCTATCTTGCCATCACAAGGCAAGTTCATCACTTGCTCATGTCCTTTGAAGAGTCTTTATCAAAGTATTTGCGAATTGTGTGTTATCATCTATATTATAGAAAAATAAATCAATATTTTCTCAAGATACTAAATCTTAGATATCATCCTAAGTGATGATATGATGGAGCAATAGAACTTAGGGTTCTAATTGCAATAATGATGAACAATTAGGGATTAATAACCCATGACATCAGTGATTCTAGCGCCATATATTACACGTTAAACATGAGATTTGGAATGGGACGGAGAAGTCAGTTGTATACTTTTCCTCTTATATGGAGGCAACACGACCTTAACGTGACATTGTGATTCCTTGTGTGGATCCAACATATGGGTGGGCACCCTTACGCCCCACACTTTGGGTGTCTAGATTATCTATGAATGGTGTTTAGGGATATAGTTCATGTAAATGGTACTATTCCGGGTATCACTAGGTCATAGAGTCTTCGGGAACTCATCAGGGTTTTAGCCTGCCCGAAAGGGGGCTTAACGAAGGTGAGCTAGCCCCGAAGGATCGTGCAGACATATGAGGTCGCGGAGAGGGCAGTGATTGGCTTGGACCAACTACTGGGCCCCACATCATGGAATTGTGGACGGGAAAGTATTCCCGGTTGTGCAATAAGGAGTTGATCTCTCATGGGTAAAGTAACGCACCTCTGCAGAGTGTAAGTATTGTAACTTGTTACTCCCTGTTCCGGGAAGAAGCTACAAACGCGGCAGGAGAGGAACTGCATGAAAGTTCTGGTCAACCTGTGAAGGCTGATGGTCATAAATTTTTATAATAAAATCAACCTTTGAAGAAAGATTTATGAAAATTGCATAGTGTCAAAGACTGATAGTCCGAGGTGATTGATAGAGCATCAAACTTCCTACCTTGCATATAATGAATTTGCTGGGTAACGTTGTTACTCATCCTTTCCTTTGAATCCTTGCTTAGACTCTGAGAATCCCGAAGATACTCCAATGTATGCAACTGAGAGCCAAGAGGAGGTCTTCTATGAAGAGCCCAACCTGTATGGAGCCGTAGAAGGGGAGGACTACGACATCGTCTACGGAAGAGAGTTCCAAGAGTCCGAATAATTACTATAGTTCTAATAGCCACTTGAGCTGAGCAACATGAACAATATATAGCAATAAGTTGTTGAGCTCAATCTGGAGTTTAAGTTTTAAATTTGAAACTTCCGCTGAAACACTTATATTTTGGTTTGTAAGTTGAATTTTTTGGAAGTCTTGAACTTCCGGTATTGTAATAATAATGTGTATATGTTTGTAATATGGACCCGATGTTTTACATTGTACCACTCACGAGGATGTGATATTTACGGAGCGATGTTCTATGAATGTATCGGCGACTATAGTGTCTTCTGGCATGCGAAGTATCGGTCTGCACTAAGTGTTCACGAGAAGGCCGCCCGCGCCACCACACAAACTTGTTGTCGCCGCTTTTCATTACACCTTGCCCGTGGACGGGTCTGGGCATTGTCCAATCATCGCATGGACATCAAAGCTTAGCTCCCGCTAATTTATTTAAATATTTTAGTTTCATGCACCCGTAGGACTAGACCAAACAAGAGAAAATGGACAATGGATATATGTTGCAATCTCGACAAGGCCAGCCTTGGAATGTCTCCATTTGGTCTAGACGTTCTTGTTTATACACAGATTAGTTGTTTTGTTTTAAGTCTATTTTATTTGTTAGTGGCCATAACAAACAAATAAACAACGGGACAATGTCCAATCTATGAGAGCTCGGTTTGAGGCTTTGTGAGCGCCCTACCTTATGGTTGGAAAACTTGGAAGAGGAAGATAAGGCCGGTATATCCTTACTATTCCTTAAAGGAGGAGATGACAATATGGTGGTACGTCGTCCTGCCTCCCGTCCCGGTAGTTCGCTCCAGTAAAAAACGGAAGTACACGGGGAGCTAGCGCTGAGCCGCATCGTGACCAACTCCCTCCGTCTGCCCCTGCTCCTCAGAAAAAAACCAACGATCCTCGTCTGCCCCCTCCCCCCCAGCTCCGTTGCCGACGCGCCACCTAGCTATCGTCTCAAACGGAGCCAGCGCTCCAACTCTCCAGGCCTGTTTCCCCTTGCTGTCTCCACCTTCCCGCTCGCCGCGCCGCCCTCTCCCGTTCCCCGTATCTCCTGGCCCATCCCTAGCCGCGATACATCCCCATCTTCCATGGTAATATTGAAACTGTCGGTCAGCTCAACCCATGGCAACTGCCTTTGCTGTTCGTGGCGCTCATCGATCGTGGAGATCGCGCTGGTTACGTCCTCTCTCAATAAAAAGGTCTGATCCCTCCTATTCTCCTACCGCTGCACGTCAGTTCTCCTCCCCCGAGTCCGGCAACAAGAGTCTGGCGACTCTCCTTGCCGCGCCTCCGACCCGCCGCCCGGATCCCATTCCCCTCCTCGTTGTCTCCATCACCCCACGTGCCCCTCTGCGCCCGTGGACTAGACCATCCATCGTGTTCCATCTCCTCGCCGTGTCCATGCTCCACGACGGCGCCGACGGCGGCGCCGAGCGTTCTAGCCGGAGCCGCTGGAGAAGACAACCAAAGGCGCATACATCCTCACCGCTGCCAACTCCCTCATCAGCATCAAGGTACGTATCTCTCTGTATTTGCAACTGTTCACATCTGTTTTGCTTTTCTTGTCCAGGTAGTTTTCGGATGTACGTTCAAAGGCGTCTCAAATTATCTTTTAATCTCTTCTCTTCATAAACTTGCTTGCTTACCTTAAATACCTAAATATATTTAGGACGTTATCTTAAATGGCTAATTTGTTAATCGATGACAGTTCTTACATATGTCAAGCATTTTACATCAAGTTCCTAGAGGCGATGTTGGAGTATACTGGAGAAGAGGTGCTCTTTAAAAACCATCTCTCCTCCACCTACCTTTTGTTCAAATGTTTGTTTGCATATTATTCTGCACCACTGCTGATTATGCTTTGTTTTTGGTGTTTCTCTTCATAGATTGATTGATTTCATGAAAGTATCTATCTTGGAATTAATGTTTCAGGTTGTGGTACACACTAGCAGATAAATAATTCCACTATCAACTATCTCTCATGATGTTTGATGCTTGCCAAATTTTTTGTACGTGTGAATACTGATTGATCATGCTGAACTGAAGAAAATAATTACTGCTGCTCTACGTGGATAGTTTACACATTTATTTTTCTTGTTTGTAAAAGAGTAATATGCACCGGAGGTCCTAAAAGTTTGGACGAAACTGTATGTAGGTCCTAAAAGTTTCAATGTGTGCAGCGTAGGTCCTAATTCTCATATCCATGTGCACTATAGCCGGGGCTATAGCAAAGAATTAGGACCTACAGTGCACAACTAACTGAGAATTAGGACCTGCAGTGCATAACTTACTGAGAATTAGGACCTCAGTGCACAATTTAAAACTTTTAGGACCTGTATACGATTTCGTCCAAACTTTTAGAACCTCCGGTGCATATTATAAAATACTAATCTTGTAGAACCAATTCCGGCCCATGCGCCATGCTAATTGTATTAGCAATTTTCATGCATATATGATATTTATCTATTCTTTGAAGAGACTAGGCTCACTTGATTTGGCACATGTTCCCATATAGTTTTCAGCTTATTTAGTTACCATCTATTTAGTGTGTGATGTAAAATAGACCACACATCATTTGACTTGTACAATTGTCTAAGTTTGCTTTTGTATGGTCTGCAGTTAGTTGCGTCGTCATAGCTGTTCGCCTCCTCTTCGTCCTCATCACCCTTTTGCATATCATTTTCTCCTCCTAGGTAATTATCTTCAATAATTATGCAAGCTTTAGCTCATGTCGAATATCCCCTAAAAATTACAACGGACTTCAGATCATGGGAAAGAGTGTCATTATACTTTGTGAGAGCATACCCACATTAAGTGAGTGATCTTCAAGTTGAATGATTGGAAATAAAGGTGGAACCTTCAGTATATAAAACAATATATTATACAATAATTAAGTTTCTTTTGATATTAAGGTATGTTTCAGTTTGGCAAGTAGACTAAGTTTAAGTGCATCTTTGTGGCAACAATGGCTCTTAGTTGTGTAAAAGGTGAATGGTAGACAAATTAGCAACATCAAAACTAAAATTTTCATATGATTCTACGAGTGTGAAAAGTTGTGTTTTTTGGACATTAAATTGTACCCGAACTTTTGTGTATTGTCACATTAACCAGAACTGAACTGACTATGCTCAAATGTATGGCCTGATTTTAGTCGGGGTGAATTTTCATGCTTTATTTTTTTAGTATTTCTCTATACCACATTCCATACCCATAGCATCCATAGCTTAGGGTTTACGCATTCTTAGTTTCACTCACATGAACTTACATCCATAGCTTTAGCACCTCGTGAATCATTGCTTATAAATTAGTTTTTACAATCTTTATTCTAGCTTTCAGAAGGAAATTTCTTGATGATAAATACATGGACATTTGTATTTGTATTTTTTCGTTTTTAGTTACAGTCATTTGCCTTGATGATTGTATTAGCATCTTCTTCTTTTGTGATATTTATTTATCTGTTTTCTACAGAGACTAGGCTGAAGAGATTTGGGTATTCTATTGATTGGCTCCCTAGAAAAAAGTCTGAAACATATTTGAAGTCAAAGATAAGAGTGACTTCAGGTACTTAATGAATAGTGCATAATGTTTCAGCTTGAGTACAGTTTTATGCCATACTACAGAACGATACCTAATTTTGAAATACCATTCATGTTCAACTTCCTATCTGGTTTTCTAATTGCAGACCCGTACAATCTGCTACTCTTTCTTTCCATGATAGAGATCCTGCTGTCAGTATCTAACTACATGCTTTGAATAAATTATGATTCAACTAAAAAACCCATAGAACTAGCTAGGTAACTAGAAACTATATTGTTGGTATCCCTTGAAAGATCTGTTTGATTGGAGTTCATGGGTGCACTTTGTATAATATGGGGATCCTTATACTGAATTAGCATGTAATAAAGCTATATGTTCCTGAATATGTTAATTTTTGTTTGATGTCTGCATGCCACACCATTACTCTTCACTCTGGTAGTGATTGAGCTAAGGGATATTGCTTTCATACTATAAGTTCTCTATATTTCCTTTCCGATGATTCCCTATGAATTTCATGACCTCGAGCATGGTGATTTAGTGTTCTCCATTTTCATACGTTGTGGCGACAATCTTATAAATTGGTGTTTGACATTTTCTTCCTGTCTTATAGGCTGAAACTTCCTGATAATTTAGTTACACATGCTTATGGACAGAAAGAACTTAATAGGCACACATCCATTTGGAGAGAGCTAACTTAATCATAAGTGAACTAGGTGAAACCATTTTAGGAATTAAATGACCACCTTAGTGACCTATAGGGTGCTAGAAATAGAACCATGTTGCACAACCAAAATTTTCTAACTTCTAAATATGGAACTTGAGAGTAAGTTTTATCTCGCTATAGAGTGAATAACCAAAGTATTTAGAACTAAACTAATCAGGACGTTACATAAGTTACATGGAAATTTTGAAACATTTCACAACATGTCCTACTCAGGTATTTTTCAAAGTTGAAAATTTTGTAGTGGCATGGTTCCAATGTGCCCCTCGTTTTGTAAGAAAATATACATAATACTTGCCTTTTCTTTCATTAAAAGAACATATAAATGTGTATGTTGTGTGTATATGTGTATATCTTATAAGTTACGATAGCATGCCATGTGTTTTCCTTTATAGTACTTGCTTACTTTTTTATTCATCTGATAGCTCCTATATATCTCGATCTTTGAACCAGGCGATCATTGAACCTGAACAGTATTTCTAGATCCTCTCCTGTAAAATAAATAGGTTCAAGCTTATTAGTGTTATTGCTATAGAGTTACAAGTTAGCTCATGTTGATTATCTTTCCCATACAGTCACGCGTTCCTATTTTTTGGTCATTTTATCCTGGTAATCTTGCTCCTGCATGTGCTCTCTGTCTACAATTTATCTGCTTTATTGCCACTTTGGTGTTGTGTTAAGCATGGATCTCAAGGGCACTACAGAATCTCCGTAAATGCTTAATCATATGCATAATGGTTTTATAATAATGATCCTTGTTGTCTTATGATAAAGCAGTTGCTTAACGGTAAAATTATGTTCTCTAAATTATCTGATTGTTTAAATGTTATGGACCGTACCAAATACTTCTCTGTTTAGATATATTTTTACATGATCCGATATAATTTATTCTAGACTTGACTCTACAAAATTAAACTTTGAATTTCACATGAGATCCTATTTATCAGGACCACGTCCTAGAAGATCAATACTCAAATTGTTGTCTTTTGGTCGATGCCTACCTTTTTTTCTCGTAAAAAGGTATGTATAGATTTTATGTGATATAATTAGACACGTCCAATACCCATAGTATTCATTCTTCACTTTATTCTCACAAGTATACACATGATTCTCTTTAATATTGAGGTGACTGGTTCAAGAACCAAAATATAGAGAATGAGTGTTGGTATCTTTATTATATAGATGGCACCCATTAAACTTCCAAGTAAGTGTATCAATGTAGACATAACATAAATCCCAGCGACGTATGATAAGCCACACATCTTCCTGACGATAACCTGCAACCCAAACTGGCAAGAGATACAAGACGAACTGTTTCCCGGCCAAACCCCGCAGGGCCAGTCAGATCTTGTGGCCCACGTGTTCAAGTCGAAGATGGAGATGATGAAAATGATGCTTACCAAGAATCATATTTCGGGCATTCGGAAGACGGGCATCTATGTGGTAGAGTTTCAGAAGAGGGGTCTTCCCCATGCTCATTTCGTGTTGATGTAGCTAGAACATATTTGACCAACCAATGCAATATAGTGTTGTGATTCTTCAATTTATCATCAGTCCTAAGTAAATTGTTGAATACTACTGATCTTAGGACTTGCAATTGTATTGGTGTCCTTTCCTAGTTTTGTAAAGTTATAACATAGTTAGAACTGTTAGAATATGAAATGTTTCTTTTGCTGCATGAAAAGTTGTATGCATGTTCGATAAATACGTAACAATTATTTGCTTTTTGTTCTTCTTGCACGTGCTATCTGTTGCCATTAACTATTTTATACACTTTTGGGGTAATATACATTTTTCCCAAGTTTGGAGAGTGAAACGAGTTGTAGCTGCAAAATAAAATTCTAAGCTCAAAGAATACTAGAGGATATAGGTAGTCAGCTACAAGGAGCACCTTATTTTAGTTCTTCAATCTAATTTCAGATTCATGTTTTTTATCTGTATATTGAAATCATGAGCATACATCATAACTCTAATGTTAACTTTTAAGCCCCCAATATTATACTATCATATATGTGGCACCCCCCGGGGTCAGGGTTAAATTAACCTCAGATCACCATCTAAGATAAGTTCAACTCCCAATCACGGAAGATCACAGTAAAATTCGGTAACATCACAGAACACAGGGATTCAACAGCATAAGATTAAACTCTTAGCAGAGTGAGATATTAGACTTATTACAAACCAGAGGTCATAGACCCAACATTACATCACACAGCGAAAGAAAAATATGTTGTTCTACACAACAACTTAGCAAAGGCCTAAGAGGCCATAAACAAAAGCGACGTCCATCCCATAGTCCTCAGGCTGCTACCTGGGACCCCCAACTACTCGTCGATGTCAACGTAGAAGCCACCTTCAGTTGCAACCAGATCCTCTATAGAAAAACAACAATGGCGCAAGGCTGAGTACGAGAATGTACTCCGCAAGACTTAGATAACCTAGTATCTACATGCTCTGGCTAGAAAGGCTCTCTCTGGATTTTCTTTTGCGAAAATCAATCTTTATTTGTAAACAAGAGAGAGAAGAGGCTCGTCTACTCAGAATCTTTTAAAAAGGGATAAGATAGCGACTTCTTCATCTTGTTCATCACATCTCGGTAACCACCAGCTTCATCAGAACCTAATATCTAGGATCACCCCCTCCACCCAGAGGAAGCATCCTTAAGCACACGTGGGTTAACAAGTTTTATAAAGGTTAAAGTTATCTATGATCTTAGAATCTGGTCACCAAGCGTTCATAACCGTGAATACGGATTTTTGAAAAGATTAATATCCTGCAGGGGTGTACAACTTTACCCACACATACCAACTGACTCTTAATGCCAAATATTATTAGCCCTCTTCCTTGGAGGAACGACAGAGGGTGGTTAACCACAACCTTTACCCTGCTTTCGCCGAGACCATGAGTCATGCAATAAGTATGATTCCACCGTAACGGGTCAAATCCCGAAGCCGGTACTTAAAGATGTGAGGCGAGGTTGGTTCACCAGGGGCTCCATCGACCCCAAGAAAACGCGGCCACGCTTCCCTACCTGTTATGATTCACCTCCATCACCTCCTCTTTCGAAAATGTGTTCAATGCGTATGCCAAATGGAAAGCCCGAACTATGTGACTCATGGAATCTACTAGGCAAGCTAGTCAGTCGAGGGGTTCCCAAGCCCCGTATGGTTGTACGCTCGTCTCGGTTCCAAAGGCAAGAACTCAGTTCCTAGTGGTGGCAAGCATGGGACTACAAAAACCACACCCAACGTGGCCTCCCATACAAGCCTTAACATGATTAGTTAACTCCTTCGATGATGTCACCATCCCCTACCTCACTACCTTCCTTGGCACCTCTGATTCATCATTGAATAGATCAGACGATGTTTCTATGCTTGGCTAAGCTGTCGGTAGCATAAGCTCTACAACGCTCACATGTCAAACCTAGGTATGCTAGGAGCAGTGTATCAGGAGTATAAGGCTACAAAAGGGAAATAGTGCAGCAGATAGGTAACACTAGCTACTGCCAAAAGACCACATTTGGAATCATGTGCATCATAGCGAGAAAGTAATATACTTTGTAAAACATAGGTTCAGAATGAGAGGCTACGCTTGCCTTGTCCGTCGGTAGACGGGTATTGATCTTCGATTTTGTTGACTTTAGCTTTGGGTTCGGATCCTATCGCGAAGAACCAATACCGGAAAGGAAAGCGACAATCAAGACATGGCATCGATGCAATGCTCAAACAAGGATGATGATATTACAAGTTGAATTGCGTTGAAATGAAACCCTAAAACTTGCTCGGCAATTTAAACAGGGTTCCGAGGGTTGAAAACCCTAACTCAGGAAACTTCGGAAACACATGAGAGGGGTTGATTTATTTTTCTAAGTAAACTTGTCATTAAATTTGATTAGGAATGCATGATTATAGCTTAAAAAGGTAGAACTCGTTTTTCTGAATATTTTGATATATTATTTGTATTTTTCTGACTTATAAATAATAAGATATGAATTTTATAATATTTAATCATTTTCTGGAATTATAAACAATTTATTACATCAGGCTGACGTCATAAGACAACCTAGGGCTTTTGTTACCACAACAGAACATACCCACGGTGACTGACTCGTGGGGCCGAAGCCACATCAGCAGCCACACGCACAAAAATAGGGATCGAGCATTCCTCACTGGGCTAGACCTAGCCAGAGGGACTGACTGGTGGGACCTGGCCACGCAAACAAGCCACGCAGGCAAGCCACGTGGACCTTGCCGGAGCACGCGTCGGCCAACGGCTAGGGACGACGGAGGAGGGCGAGATAGGACGCGCGGATGGGCGGGTTCGAACGAGCACGTCGCAGGCTACCTATTAGTGGCGGCGCCGCTGCTAGATGGTCACCGGAGTCGTGGTGGTGGCGGTGCCAGACGGCGGCGGACGGCGGGGCATGGTGCGAGGTTGAACCAGAGGGGGAGTAGAAGGTTGGAGAGGTCCTCTGGGACCGCTAGCTCACCAGGAAGGCGATGGGGTGGTCGTGGTGGCGCGGGGAGGCCGGAGACGAGGGGAATCCACGACGGCGGTGGTCGTCGGTGACGAAGAAGAACGAGTCAAAGGCGACGATTTACTGCGCCCCCCCCCCCTCAATTCCTTCGGTGGGAAGGATCCCCAAAGCATGGCGGAGCTCAAGGCGTCATCGGCGAGGCACGGGGAGGCCGGGGACGGTGGGATCGACGGAGCTAGGTTTCGGGTCCGAGAGGGGAACGGGAGTGAGGGGTCGCTGGAGAGGGGGAGAGTGGATGAGGGCGTCGGGGACGTGGCCATGCCGTTCTTATCCAAGCTCCAGAGCCACGAGTGTCGAGGATCAAGCGGCGGCGACGGACGGCATCGCCGGAGACAGGGAAGCAACGCTTCGTCATCGTCGAAGACGACGCCCTGCGAAGCGGTACGGGGCTGCGTGGGCCTGGCTGGGCCACGGGAGAGGGAGAGAGGGGAGGGAAAGAGTTGGGCTCGGATCAAAGGCGATGGATGGCTTATTTTTTTGCCAAAACATTTTTTCATTTTCTAATTTTGATTTAATGTTTGAAATTTCAAATTCACTTACTGTTTTTGAATAATTCAAAAATACAAAACTTTGTTAGAAATATTTGAAATATTGCAGGGGCCCTATTAATCCTTTTGGGCTCCAAACATTTTGTGACTTTCAAAATTTCAAACTATTTGAATGGGGTTTCAAAGAGAGGGAAAGAAATTAGAGTGTAGGGTTTGCATTTAATTCAACACACTTGAACACATGCACTTACTTGGATGATTTAAATAGATGCATGCCATGCTTAAGTATTGAGTACATATATTGCAAACATGGGCTGTTACAATATATATCTTCTATAGGATGGTAATCATGGTAAATCTATAGCTAATGGAACTGTTCAATGTTACGAGCATATCCAATCCTGCTAGAGCAGAGTGCCAACTCTCGGGTCAGTTTTATCGTTGGTGTCACACCTGAGAATGTTGGTGAAAAGGAACATGTATGCAGCCATATCTTAGATGTAGATTTTACACAGAATAATCATTGTTAATATCTGACCCCCTATTAGTCAACGTTATTAGTGTAACCTTCAATTGTGTGCTAAATATAGTTGACTAATCTGGTTCCAATCTCTTCCTCGAAGTTTCCTCTTGGGATGTCATCTTCAGTTTTTGACGTGTCATATTCATTTTTTAAATTTTGATTTGATTATTAAATGGAAGGTTTGCACACAAATACTGCAATCAGTTTGAAGTAACGGGAGAGTAATTCAAAAGTTATATGCAAATAAGTTAATGTATTTAGCACCATCGACATCTAATGCTCTGTTGGTTCGTTAATTCTCTCTTTAAATTGATTAAACTTAGAATTTTTGAGATATAGTGGCTGAAAAATAATCCCCTTTTTGGAGAATTACTATGACAATCTAGCATTTTATTTTATTTTCATTACACATACTGTGGCTGAAAACTTATCCCCTTTTTTGGAAAATTATTGTGGCAATCCAGCATTTAAATGTAGATAAGCTTTTATCTTTCACATGTAAGCTTCTTTTCACGGTGCAAGAGTTCATTTCCTATTTGTGCCCATCATAGGGCGATGACGCATATATTGAATGACACTAAGCTCTTCATATGGCTATTTGAATGTGTTATTCTAGCGAAAAGTTATTAGAACAACAAAAGAAACTTCATTACTTTGTGACAACAACGTAACACCATCATTGTCGGGTGATAGCAACCTCGTGTGAGGACAATTTCTAGAGTTTATTTACATAAACAGTTCACGTAAGATAGGATAGTATGACTGATGAAAACCAATTGACGAGAGCGAGATGTTAAGTACTTTTGCTTGTTTCCCATAGCAAGGAGTAACAACGAGTGAAAGATCACGGATGCCTCCTGTAACACCCCGGTTCTGAAAAGACCGTTGCCTCTATGTGACATGCCAATCCTTGGATTGGTTCATTGGCCCACAATAGAGTAAGATAGATAACATAGCATAATATCCGTGTATCATGAACTACAAAGATCCAGAGTACCATTATTACAATAAAAGCTTAGCATAGAGCTAGCTCAAATTATTCAGGTAGCAACATAAACAAGTAAATCCTCCATTCTTCAAATTGCCCACAAGTGAACAAGTGCCGAGTGGAGTACCGTGGCCTATAACGATCAATCAGAATCGGAATAACCTGCAACATGAAACGTAGCAGCCCCGAAGGGTCAATACATGGAATGTATGGCAAGTAGAGATAGTAAAGGAGACAATAGTACTAACATCTATATGCATATTTGCCAATTGGAGCTGTGTCTGGCTTGCATTTGCAAATACATTTGTCCTACTTTCATAAACAGTTTTTGATTTTCTTTGAAAAGATCCCAATTAAGTTAACCCAACAATGTTAAAGCAATTATGAAATTAGAATGAGCGAGAAACATGTCATGGAATCAATATGAAGCAACTCAGTTGTCCATAACCGGGGACACGGCTAATCGATTAGTTTATACACTCTGCAGAGGTTAGTACACTTTACCCATGTGACTTGGCCAGCCCAGCTCGTACCAGCACTCTCATTTTGGGTGATGATAGGGAGAAGTCCAAGAAGAGACTGTTCGGGAAGTAGCTCCTCAATCCCGACGCGCACCGGTCCAACCTACCAAAATTCTACATCTCTGGATACGCGGGTTCGAGTTACCACAACCTACTAAGTCCAACCAACCGCCCATTTTATTATTGGCACATGGTTGTACACGTAAGCTACACAATAAAGAAGCCAATCATTCTCTCTTGATACCTGGGTGCCTTTCCGCAATGAAACCACCAAAAATTATCAGTACCATCATGTAACACCCTCAGAATCGGCCCTATGCAAGTTTCAGCGATTCCCGCCAAACCCGCATAGAAACGATTCGAAGGTGCCCACCAGGCACTCTCGTGCGGGTGGAAAACGAAGTAATACCATTACACAATAGTCCACGATGGAACCCAGAGAACAGATATATACAACAACGACCCAAAGAGTCAACAATGCAGATATACAGTACAAAGATCCAAATCACCTTGAAAATGATACAGCGTCCGACTACGGACAAGATGCAAATGGGGCTAAGAGCCCTGAAGAATAACCAATGGCGTCCATAACCCTGCCCAGGCCAAGCCGGAAGGGTAACCCTGCTAACGACGTCGATCTCAAAACCTGCTTAAACAAAGGGGTGCCGACAAAGGGCAAAGGAAAAAGAGGAGCGTCAGTACTGAGGCCAGTACACGGCGAGGCTAGAATTCGGCGGTCCTCGCCTACATAGGTATGGTGGACTGAAGCGGCAGCGCAGCATGCACTAACAACCTATAGAGACTCGATTTAACTGTCGGCTATCAGAAAGGAATAAGAAAGACCTATTCGGAACCAACCTGATACTACCACCAAACATACCCGTCCTAGTATTTCCCCCTCGAGACCAAACGAGGAAGTCAACCGCGGAACTCACACTGTTGGCAGTTTGATTCATTCCGTTATAGTTGCGGCAATTACTAGTCAAATTAAGATGGCAGGAGTCATCCTGATATAATAAGCAGTGGGCAGTTTTAGTTAAACATTCCGTTGTAGTTGCAACACTTACTAGTCAGATACGATTAGCATGAGATATCAAAACCCAACGAGGCATTCACGACAAAGCAATCACCAGATTCAGAAATATTTCAGGGGGCCACCCCATTAAGCTACCCGCAACGAAGTTAGCTGACTCCGAGACGGACTCAAGGTTTGCGTCAGTGGCTGTAAACGACTGGGAACCCGAAAATGTGACTGGGCTTGTCGATACCGCGAAAACACTCCGCTTCCCTAAACAGTACAGGTGCAGTACCTCGCACAATTTAAATAAAGCAGTAAAGCATGGCATAAGTACAGGATAGTAAATAAAACCTCAAACTAGTTTGTGGCCCCAAGAAATAAGAATGAATCAAGCTCTGGCTCAGGGGGGTCCCATAATCCTCCCGGATGTGGATAGCGCGAATATTCAAGGAACAGGAATCAAGTACTCGGGGTCCTACGGGACACAAGTGGACGGTTAACAACCAAATAACATCTATTGCCCACCTGTGCCTCTGCATTTACCTACTTCAATTTTAGTTGTTAAACAGTAATTAAAGTCTTGATCATCTCCAACAATAAACACACGGCAATACTCCAACAACTGTGGTACTTGACGACACACGACATCACTTGAGCAAGCGACTACGACGCGCAAGTCCAACTATCTACCAAGCAACCGGTAATAGGATGTGTCCAAGGCAATATAAGGCTGCAAGGGATATCACGGGTACGAAACTAGAGCATCGCAACACAGATAGCAATAGATCAACAGGAGGGAATAAATACTATAAAAGTAAGCTAGGTAGAAAGGGGGAGATGCTCGCCTGAAAACATTGCCGAAGGTTCATCCGAAGGTCGGGTCGACACTCGCATCAACTCATCGGCCTAATCCGCGAAGATGCAAAGCACTAGAAGAAACACCGGTTGGACTATTTAATACTACGACAGAAGATCGAGCATGATGCATGTATGATGTATGACATGGCAAAGATGCGATGCAATTAGGCAAAATTAAGCGGAACCGGGGGTCCCGACAAATATTTAAGTGGTTCAAGTTGTTTAGATACCCCACAATTTAAGTGTTGGGTTAACAGGGCGGAACATGGCATCGGTTAGCTACACGAATTTAAATGGAGACAAACTAAGACTAGAATAGCCCGCATATGGTCTCCATATTTAATTACGAGATGAATCGGCATAATGCCCCCAAACCACAGACAGGTATGCATGCATGAACAATTTAAGATGCGACAGATAGATGTCATATTATAAAAATAGGGGCTTAGGGGCACACATCTGGGTTCGGAAGATCTTGGGTTCCGAGGGGTTCAGGGTTCGGTCTCAGGGTTTAGGGTTCGACGGGATCGGTCTTTGGAGGTCGGATACAAGATGAAGAGCTTGGCGTTCTGGGAAGAAGGACTTGGCGTGCGGGTTCGGTCTTCGTATTCTGATCCCCTGGGTGGTCGGCGAACTTGGATCTAAGGTCGAAGTTTCTCTCGAAGATCTTGGGGTTCCCTCTTGGTTTGCCGATGTCGATCTTGGGATCTATACCGTCTTCAGGTGGCCTTATGCCTGTCACAGTTCTTCGAACGACACCACATCATCTACACACCGCCTTGGAAGCAAAACCCACATGGGGGCCTTGGTGGTCTTGTGTCCAGAAGCCAGAGGTCACGTGTGGCCAACTCACGCGGGTGCACTGGTCAACCTATGCAGGAGCAGAGCACTGGAGCGGCCATTGACTTCACCGCAGAGACGTGGAGGCACACGACTGCGAGGGGGCCGACGCCATGGGATCGGCTTCGACGGTGCTCTGCGGGGGACGCGGGGAGCGGTACTGAGGTGAACGAGGTCGGCGGCGAGCGCGACGACTTGACAACGAGGCAGCGAGCCGGAATGGCTCGGGCGAGGAACCAACGGGGAGCAGGGAACCGGCGGCAGGCAGCGGGGCGCGGTTTGCAGGTCAAGGAAGGGGCGAGAGGGGAAGCGAAGCGCGGAGGGCTTGGCTGCAGGCAGGGCGCCAGGCGCGTGGATGGTGCTGGAGGAGGCGACGCCATGTGGCGGCGGTTACTTGAGGCGGACGGAGGCAGGGCCTGCAGAGGCCGGTGGCGGCGAGGGGCTCGACGGCAAGAGCCACGGAACCTCCTGGCGGCGGGGAGGACCGGAGCTAGGAGAGGGAGGCGCTCGGATGCAGAGGATTGAGGCGGGGCAAGCGATTGCGATGGCGAGGTGGGCCGGGCCGAGGAAGGCCGGTGTGTGGAGGAAGAAGCAGCGACGGGCTCACGCCGGGTGACAGATCTGGGGAGGAGCGGGGGAAGAGACATCGCGAGGGGAGAGGTGGGCGACCTGGGCGGTCATCGCGTGCAGGGTGGGCCAGGAGCGGGGCCGGGTTGGTGCGGAACGGTGTGTGTGTGTGCTGCAGGCGTGTGTGTGCGTGTGGGACCCGGCTAGTGGGGACGGGTGGCTGTGTGGGAGAGAGAGAGGGGGTTGGGGCAGGAGGCTGATGTGGCGCACAAGGGTTGGAGGGAGGATAGGGCCAGGGGGTGGTGGCGACCGGTGATTGGCTGGGGTGAGGTGGCTGGGGATGGTTAGACTAGGGTTGGGTAGGAAAAGGGTTTAGGACTAGAGTGGGTAGAGTATTTGGTAGAAAAGGGGTTTGAGGATAGACAGGGTAGGGTTTTAATTTGGAGGTGGTCGGCTAGGCTTTCGGGCCTGGCTGGCTGCCTCCTAAAAACAAAATAATATCTTAATATTTAAAACGGGGCTGTTGAAATCCATTGATAGACGAAACAAAATAATCCGGAGACCCGGGTTTTACTTTGAAGGAAGGAGGGGGCGTTTAGAAAACAAAACCAGGCTTCTCGAAAATAGTTTTATGCAAACAAATGCAAGATGACATGACGATGCTCAAATGCAATGTGGCATGATGACATGAGCATGCGGTCAGGATGATGCAATGCACAAAAACAATGCGATTTTCTAGTAGTGGTTTTTGTGGGGCGCCACAATTCGACACCACTAACAATGGATCTCGCCCTCGAGATCCGCCTCATGGTACCAGAAAGAAGGGCGGCGATCTGAATCTTCTCGCATCGTGTAGATCCTCGCGACACCACTAACAAGAGGTCGTTATCCGTGATCGTCGAGAGAACACTCCGGGAAACAAAGGCGAAGGTAGAGGTATCAATCAATCAATCCACCTCTAACTTCGATAGAAAGAGAGAACCGATGCATTCTCATCCACTTCAATGTACACAAGCGAATAGAATGAGTAGTCGGCATGGGGACCAATCCATCACGCACCCAAACTATTACTCTGCACAATCAGTAGGAAAAGCATGCAACCATTCTCGGAATCAGACTCAAGATCTCGACAATCGAGGTTCAGAAATAAAGGAGTGATGCAGACTCTGCATCGGATCCGCGAGATGATGTCGCTGCCGGCAAACACCCAAGGCACGAGAAGGAACAAAGAGAAGTCCATCGACGAAGGATTCCTCGGATAGCATGAATACCGATGTAGCAACACCGTTACCAAAGGAGGAAGCGAAACTCGAAGGTGCGATGGAACCCAACCACGAGAAATCTCGGACTCAAGAGAGGAAGAGAGCGGATTCAAAACACGCAGAGGTGAGAGGAGAGCAGAGAGGGGTAAGGAGTAAAATCAGACCTAATCAACTATCCAACCGATTTTGCAAAAATAGTTTTGACACTCTACTTGCCGTTAGCTAGGTTATCCTACAGGCTGGACTTGTGGGGTATCGAATCGCCGAGCTCGATACCACTTTGTAACACCCTCGAATCGCCCTATGCAAGTTTCAGTGATTCCGCCAAACCCGCATAGAAACGATTGAAGGTGCTCACCAGCACTCTCGTGCGGGTGGAAAACGGCAATACCATTACACAATAGTCCACGATGGAACCCATGTATATATACAACAACGACCCAAAGAGTCAAGAATGCATATACAAAGACAAAGATCCAAATCACCTTGAAAATGATACAGTCCGAATACGGACAAGATGCAAATGGGGCTAAGAGCCACGAAGAATAACCAATGGCGTCCATAACCCTGCCCAAGCCGGAAGGGTAACCACGCTAATGACGTCGATCTCAAAACCCTTAAACAAAGGGGTGCCGACAAAGGGCAAAGGAAAAAGAGGAGCGTCGATCGAGGCCGACACGGCGAGGCTAGAATTCTGCGGTCCTCGCCTACATAGGTATGGTGGACTGAAGCGGCAGCGCAGCATGCACTAACAACCTATAGAGACTCGATTTAACTGTCGGCTATCAAAAAGGGATAAGAAAGACCTATTCGGAACCAACCTGATACTACCACCAAACATACCCGTCCTGGTATTTCCCCCTCGAGACCAAACGAGGAAGTCAACCGCGGAACTCACACCGTTGGCAGTTTGATTCATTCCGTTATAGTTGCGGCAATTACTAGTCAAATTAAGATGGCATTAGTCATCCTGATATAATAAGCAGTGGGCAGTTTTAGTTAAACATTCCGTTGTAGTTGCAACACTTACTAGTCAGATACGATTAGCATGAGATATCCCAAACCCAGCAGTTGTTGGTACTTTTATTTAGCCATTCCGTTATAGTTGCAATATTTACTAGTCAGGTACAATGGTAGCAATCGACAACCCAAACAAGCAATTGTTGGCAATTTTATTTAGCCATTCCATTATAGTGAAGCTGATTACTAGTCATTATAAAGTCAAATTTATAGCACTACTTTAGTTATAGTTGTCTATGATCGAGATATCATGCTCAAGTCGTCCATAACATGACACGGCCAGAAAGTTTTACCCTACAGGGGTGCACAAATAGCAACACACACTCGATCAACCTCGGAAAAACCAAATCAAAACCCAACGAGGCCTTCACGACAAAGCAATCAACAGATTCAAAAATATTTCAGGGGGCCACCCCATTAAGCTACCCGCAACGAAGTTAGCTAACTCCGAGACGGACTCAAGGTTTGCGTCAATGGCTGTAAACGACTGGGAACCCGAAAATGTGACTGGGCTTGTCGATACCGCGAAAACACTCCGCTTCCCTAAATAAAGACAGTAGACTGCACAATTTAAATAAAATAGTAAAGTATGGCATAAGTACAGATAGTAAATAAAACCTCAAACTAGTTTGTGGCCCCAAGAAATAAGAATGAATCAAGCTCTGCTAGGGGGTCCCATAATCCTCCGGATGTGGATAGCGAATATTCAAGGAACAGTATCAAGTACTCGGGTCCTACGGACACAAGTGGACGTTAACAACCAAATAACATCTATTGCCCACCTGCCTCTGCATTTACCTACTTCAATTTTAGTTGTTAAACAGTAATTAAAGTCTTGATCATCTCCAACAATAAACACAGCAATACTCCAACAACCGTGGTACTTGACGACACGACATCACTTGAGCAAGCGATCACGACGCCAAGTCCAACTATCTACCAAGCAACCGGTAATAGGATGTGTCCAAGGCAATATAAGGCTGCAAGGGATATCACGGGTACGAAACTAGAGCATCGCAACACAGATAGCAATAGATCAACAGGAGGGAATAAATACTATAAAAGTAAGCTAGGTAGAAAGGGGGAGATGCTCGCCTGAAAACATTGCCGAAGGTTCATCCTAAGGTCGGTTCGACACTCGCATCAACTCATCGGCCTAATCCGCGAAGATGCAAAGCACTAGAAGAAACACCGGTTGGACTATTTAATACTACGACAGAAGATCGAGCATGATGCATGTATGATGTATGACATGGCAAAGATGCGATGCAATTAGGCAAAGTTAAGCGGAACCGGGGGTCCCAACAAATATTTAAGTGGTTCAAGTTGTTTAGATACCCCACAATTTAAGTGTTGGGTTAACAGGGCGGAACATGGCATCGGTTAGCTACACGAATTTAAATGGAGACAAACTAAGACTAGAATAGCCCGCATATGGTCTCCATATTTAATTACGAGATGAATCGGCATAATGCCCCCAAACCACAGACAGGTATGCATGCATGAACAATTTAAGATGCGACAGATAGATGTCATATTATAAAAATAGGGGCTTAGGGGCACACATCTGGGTTCGGAAGATCTTGGGTTCCGGGGGGTTCGGGGTTCGGTCTCAGGGTTTAGGGTTCGACGGGATCGGTCTTCGGAGGTCGGATACAAGATGAAGAGCTTGGCGTTCCGGGAAGAAGGACTTGGCGTGCGGGTTCGGTCTTCGCATTCCGATCCCCTGGGTGGTCGGCGAACTTGGATCTAAGGTCGAAGTTTCTCTCGAAGATCTTGGGGTTCCCTCTTGGTTTGCCGATGTCGATCTTGGGATCTGTACCGTCTTCAGGTGGCCTTATGCCTGTCACAGTTCTTCGAACGACACCACATCATCTACACACCGCCTTGGAAGAAAAACCCACATGGGGGCCTTGGTGGTCTTGTGTCCAGAAGCCAGAGGTCACGTGTGGCCAACTCACGCGGGTGCACTGGTCAACCTATGCGGAGCGAAATCGAGCGGACCATAGACTTCACCGCAGACGCGTGGAGGCACACGACTGCGAGGGGCCGCGCCATGGGATCGGCCGACGGTGCTCGCGGGGACGCGGGAGCTGCGGTGAACGAGGTCGGCGATGGAGCTGCGCGACTTGACAACGAGGCGGCAGCGGGTTTGCAGTCAAGGAAGGCGGCCGGAGAGGCAGGAAGCGCGGCCGGAGAGGAGGGCTTAAGGGCGTGTGAGGGCGCCCGTAGCGGTGGATGGTGCTGAGAAAGGCGACGCCATGTGGCGGCGGTTACTTGAGGCGGACGGAGGCAGGGCCTGCAGAGGCCGGTGGCGGCGAGGGGCTCGACGGCAAGAGCCGCGGAACCTCCTGGCGGCGGGGAGGACCGGAGCTAGGAGAGGGAGGCGCTCGTATGCATAGGATTGAGGTGGGGCGAGCGATTGCGATGGCGAGGCGGGCCGGGCCGAGGAAGGCCGGTGGAGGAAGAAGGCCAGGGCTAGCTGGGCGGCAGCTGACAGATCTGGGGAGGAGCGAGGGGAGAGGTGGGCGACCTGGGCGGTCATCGCGTGCAGGGTGGGCCAGGAGCGGGGCCGGGTTGGTGCGGAACGGTGTGTGTGTGCTGCAGGCGTGTGTGTGCGTGTGGGACCCGGCTAGTGGGGACGGGTGGCTGTGTGGGAGAGAGAGAGGGGGTTGGGGCAGGAGGCTGATGTGGCGCACAAGGGTTGGAGGGAGGATAGGTCCAGGGGGAGGTGGCGATCGATGATTGGCTAGGGATGATTAGACTAGGGTTGGGTAGGAAAAGGGTTTAGGACTAGAGTGGGTAGAGTATTTGGTAGCAAAGGAGTTTGAGGATAGACAGGGTAGGGTTTTAATTTGGAGGTGGCCGGCTAGGCTTTCGGGCCTGGCTGGCTGCCTCCTAAAAACAAAATAATATCTTAATATTTAAAACAGGGCTTTTGAAATCCATTGATAGACGAAACAAAATAATCCGGAGACCCAGGTTTTACTTTGAAGGAAGGAGGGGGCGTTTAGAAAACAAAACCAGGCTTCTCGAAAATAGTTTTATGCAAACAAATGCAAGATGACATGACGATGCTCAAATGCAATGTGGCATGATGACATGAGCATGCGGTCAGAATGATGCAATGCACAAAAACAACGCGATTTTCTAGTAGTGGTTTTTGCGGGGCGCCACACATCACACCCAGGGGATTCATTGATTAAGTTGTTTTTAGTTTTCACAAACCAATACTTTTAGAAACAAGTCTCAATGATGTCACCCAGCCCTCGTTCAACATAGCATGGCTAAGCACATCTACCAATGGTGGTTCATCTACAAAGAGGGTACTACCACATAATTGGACATAGCATAGCGATAGTATCATCCTACACATGCATCTGCAAAATACACGACAATGCATTGAAAATAGTAGGACGATATCATGAACAAAGTAGCATCTACTTGCCTTGGTTGTAGCGGTCGGAGGAACAATCCTCACACGAGCAAGCGTTGCACTCGTCACAATCTACACGATACAATCGCATTCATAAACAAACAATCCACAAGCATATGCGACAAATATGATGCATGAATGCAAGAACGACAAGTGAATTGGTGCTACAGCTGCACCACAACATCCTATACCATAATACTACCGATTGCATGCATGGAAAATAGTTTTAGCGCAAGGAAAACTATTAGACAAAAGTAATGCTCCAAACTAGAGCTAGAACTTAAATAATTCACTACCGGTAGTATACTGTTTGTAAAATCTTGGGAAAATTCTACCGCATAGGCATCGCTGATTAGAAACAGTACCAATTGGAATTACTCAAAAAGGAATTAAAAAACTCCCCGAGTAATTAAAATACTGCAGAAAGCCCCTAGACAGTTTCTGCAGAAGTTTTTACTGTAAGCCTATATTTTTAGTTCACGATGAGATTCCCCTCGTTCCACTGAATCCAGGGACATATCATACGCGATTTTTGGAGCTACGGATCTTTTTCTACGAATTTATTACTCCAAAAAGGCCACTAACAAGTTTGATTAAACTGTACAAAACCTTGCAGCAAAAGCCTGAACCAAATATACAGCGAGATTCTACACGACTCACTGAATCTACACATATTTTATTTGCAATTTTTGGCCAAACGGTTTAATTACTACGCAATTTACAAGATTCTACCGAAATCTGCCAACTAAAAGGATTAACGAAATTGACCCAGTCAACTGTGTCTGCTGATCGTCAACCTGCTCACGCTGACTGCGCTGACTCGAGTCTGACTAGTCAACACCTGAGTCTGACCGTCAATGAACGATCTAAGCCGCTGATCCGAGATCCGACGGTGGCCGCTTTACCGAAACCAGCGGCGAAACGGACTCGGGTGCGGCGAAGTTCCGGACGGCGGTCGATCGGTTCCGACGCCGGGTTCTTCCCGCACGACGCATACAGTTAACGGCGGTTCAAGATCGTCAACGGCGCGACGCAAAACGCGCGAGTGGGTACGCAGATGCATGCATGCGTGCCTGAATCGAGCGGCAAGGCAGCGGGCGGCGAAGCGCGGCAGCGGCAAAGGCGGCGGCGGTGTGAGAAGAGGCAGCGGCGATCGGCGGAGGGGCGGGCGAAGTGGCGCGGCGGCGCATGGACGGCGAGGCGGCGCCGAGGCGGCGCAGCGGCGGTGATGGCGCTTCGGCGGCTGGCCGAGGCGGCGCGCGGTGCGGGGTCGCGGGCGGCGAACGAGGTGGCGGGCGGCGACCTGGCGGTGGTCGGCGATGGCGGCGGCGGCGGCGGCTCGAGGCGTGCATGAGGAGATGCGGCGCGATCGTGGGGCAGGGAGTCGGGCACGCGGGCCGAGGCAGGCGGGTCCTCTTTAAGTGGTCCCTCTCGCGCGAAATCCTACTCAGATTCGGTCCGGAGTTAGTTTAGGACTCGGAAATCGGTCCAGATTTTCGGACCGTTTTCCGGCGGTTTACTAAAACGGCCGAAGCTTTTTCGTACGAGCTCCGATTCGAGCGATTCTCACGCCTACGGGTTCGTATGGTCGAGGGGAACAACCTAGCGTCAAGGTTTGAGCGAAACCACTAACTTACAGGGGTGGTTGTCGCAAGTCCTACTAAAGCTTCCCGCAGGAACCTCGTAGCAAAATAAAATAGGGTTTTGCAAATGGCGTTTCGCCGAACCTTTTCACTCGACGGTTTTGCATGGAAAAGCATGATGCAATGATATGAATGATATGCAGAACCAAATCTAAAATTTGGGATGTGACACCTCCTATAGGGGGAGGGGGTGAATGGGCGGTTAAAAACTTCTATGAGATCTTAACAATGTCGAAATAAAACTATCATTTTCTTTTGTTAAGCACAAAGCCTATATATACTAAGGTTCCCCTATGTGCACCAATAACTTATTCTAAGTAATACAAGCAACAATGTGATAGCAAGATATAGATTACTTCAAGAACGAAGGCTATCACAATGTAAAGTACATAAGTAAAGAGCTTGGGTATAGAGATAACCGAGACACGCGGGGACGACGATATTTTACCAAGTTCCTTACACAATGGATGTACGTCTCCTTAGAGGGGTGGGCGATACTAAGACCACCAACGCCACAAAAAGCCTCACCCTATTCTCCCGAGCACCCGCTGCAAGGCAAGAACCCGATCCACTACGGGACACTTGAGTGCGATCACCAAACTCGTACAAAGAGTGGGGCAATCTCCACAACTTAATTTAAGGCTCCCAATAAACGCCACCAAGGCCACACAACTGTCTAGGGTTTCAAGAACCCAAGAGGGACAAGCTTCAACGAATATCACGAACCAAATCCTCCGAGGAGAACTCAAACCGATGCACCGAAAGCAAAAGGGAAAGAACACCACAAAGATGCTCCAATCCCTCACTCTCAAGTTCCAACAAAGCTACTAAAGCTATTGGGGGAACAAGAGAGGAGGAATCAACGAGGAACACGAAATCCCCCCAAGATCTAGATCCCAAAAAATCACTCACAAAGAGGTGATTTGGTTTGGTCAAAATATAGATCTAGATCTCCTCTACCTTCCACTCAAATATGGGCAAAAATCATTGGAGGGGAAGGATCAAATCAAGCTAGAAGAGTTTGAGACAATGGGGCAAATCTTGGGCAAATATAGGAAGAAGATGCACCTACAAAAGACAAGGGGATGAGGTATATAAAGGGCCCAAAGCGAATCTGCCCGTTGGGGCAGTTTTCCCGGACTGGGCCGGTAGTACCGCACCCGTCCTATGAAAAACAAACGAACAGACCAAGCCGGGTCGACATAGGAAGAGCCAGCACAAAAAACGGCGGTGGGGATCGGGCAAGGCCCGCGAGGAATCGAGCGGGCGTCTGGCGAAGCGACAACGTGGGAGAAGCGCTGGAGGAATGCAATGAGGGCAGCACCGGGCGCCTGGCCGAAAGGATCTTGCAAGGCGAGGTGGGCTGGGATGGGCCGGTAGTACCGGATGGCCGGCCCGCAACTACCGCTAGGGCCTGGTACTACCGGCCAGCGCTGCCGAGCCAGGCAGAGAACATTGGGTGACGCACTGGGGCAGGCGGTAGTGCCCTATGGTACTACCGCTTGGCCCAAAAAGACTTTTACCCTTCTCTTTTTTTAATAAATCAAAGAGGCAAATTTCAAACTACGATAACATTTGTTTGGTAACTCCGATTGACCCGAATCCAATTGCATTGAAAATATTGGTTATCACCAAGAGAGAATGTTTCATGTATTTTAAAGTGAGATACCTCCCTTGGTGAGAAACTGGAAAACCGCAAAGATCAAAATCACAACAAGATATAAAAGGGAGATCTGATTTTGATAAATAAGAGCTTGTTATGGAGATTACCACAAGCTCTAAATTCTCACATGTATAAGACCAAATCTGATGATGCAAGTATGCAAAGGTTTGAGCTCTCTTTGAACGATATGATCAAGTTACTCATTCGAGAGCCCCTCTTGATAGTACAGCTATCTATCCTAAACCCGGTCTCCCACTAACAACATGAGACTGGCAAAAGGGAAAACCTATCAAGATTATACCTTTGCCTTGAGCATTCCACTTGAGCGCGATGTAGACTATCTTGACCTTCTCAATATGGAAGACCTTTCTTGACTCCTCTTCATCGATCCATGACCACCGAGGATGGCTGATACGCCCAATTTGCATCACCTTTCTATATCATATTTTACCTCTATTCATTGATATTTGTCTTATTATGAGGTATTACTTATGGATTTTCATCTGTTTATGCATGTTGGATGATTCCTAGAGGACGGACTGCCGGAGTTTGGATTCTGATGTAAAAGAAGGAGTTTCGGTGCAATTTCGCGAAGATCAGAAAAATATGGAAACATATTATTTTACCAGAAGACAAAAGGAAGCCAGAAGGAGGGACGGAGTTGGGCCTTAGGGCTCCCACACCCCCCTAGGCGCGGGCCCACCTGACCTCGCGCATAGGGAAGGTGTGGCCCACCTGCCCGGCCTCCGACTCCGTCCCTTTGCCTATATCTTCCCTACGGAACCCTAAGCCTCGGGGAGCGACCACAGATAGATTTTCGCCACCTCTCGGGGGCAGAAAATACCGAGAGAGAAAGATCTCTCCGGTAGACAGATTTTTGCCGGGGGAATTCCTTCCCGGAGATGGGAGACCGTCGCCATCAACACCGTCATCAAGATAGGCTTTATCGGGATCATCATCATCCACACCATCATCTCCGCCAGCACCATCACTCTGTCCCGCTGTAACAATTGTGTTGGATATTTCTTTAATTCTTAGGGGAAACTTTCCCGGTGTTGATTACTATTGTAGTTGATGCTTGTGAGTGGAACCATTAGATTATTGTTTATGTTCAAATTGTTATCCATTATCATATCATCTTTGATCTTGATCCATATGATGTCTTGTGAGTAGTTCGTCTAGTTCTTGAGGACATGGGAGAATTCATGTTGTTAGTAGTGAATCTGTGATGAGTTATTATTCAATGGTTTAGTATTTAAGTTATGGTGCTATTCTTTTAGTGGTGTCATGTGAACGTAGACTACATGACACTTCACCATTTATGGGCCAAGGGGGATGCATTGTGTATTTGGCTACTAATCGTGGGGTTGCCGGAGTGACAGAAACCTGAACCCCCGTTAGGACAACTTTGCACAAGGGAGTGTAGGATCTCAGAGTTTAAGGCTATGGTTAGATGTATATCTTAATTACTTTCCTGTAGTTACGGATGTTTGCAGGGGGTTTAATCACAAGTATGTATTAGTCGTAGGAAGGGCGGTATGTTAGCACAGGTTCACCCACACAACAATTACAAACACCAAAGAAGTGTACTCAGCTATTTGAAGCGAAAGCACTTGACAGAATTCCCATGTGTCCTCGAGAACGTTTGGTCCTTTGATGGCGCCCAATACTTGTCGTGGAACGTCGTTGGAAATCCCAAGATCAAGGTATGAAGCAGCACAACAGTAAGTTTCCCTCAGTAAGAAACCGAGGTTAACGAACCAGTAGGAGGAAGGAAACGTCACACGGGTGTTGCTGGCAACGTGGAGACCTGCATAACACAAACTCAAGAATTTGCCCCAATGAATCAGTGAGGTTGTCAAGCTCACCAGTTTGCTGTAACAAAGGATTAAACGTATGGTGTGGAAGGTAATGGTTTGCAGCAAGTAAACAAGTAACAGTGGAAGATGTATCAATGGTAAAGATTGGACCGGGGTCCATAGTTCACTAGAGGTGCTCTCCTTAGATAAACAACATGGCATGAAGGGTAAACAAATTACAACGGGGCAATTGACAGGAACTGAGCAAGGCATAATAATGCAATTACTAGCTAGAAAGATCGTATGAAATTGATTGGGCAATACAACAATATACATAGATCGCCATCCAACTACATCTATGACTAGAAGTCCACCTTCAGGTTATCATCCGAACCCCCTCCAGTATTAAGTTGAAAGCAACAGACAACTGCTTTAAGCAAAGTGTGTAAGGTAAACAGTCCACATGTTCCATGAACAAGAGACCGTTGTTTTCTCCCTAGTAGCAACAAAGACATCTACCATCAAGAGATTTGTCACTTCCTTGGAAACTAGATGCAGGAACCCTCTATCTAGCATAAAGACGTCCTCTGGTAGTCACTAGCAACTACTTGGACAAGATAACCACTAGCAACGGAGATCATGCAAGATCACAAACAACATAGACATGATAGAATCATAAAGATAAAACCATTAATCAAACCAACATAATAATCTCAATATCCATCGGATCCCCGCAAACACAACATGCATGATTACAAATAGATTAGATCTTGATCATGAACGGAGCTCACAAGATCTATACATGAAAGCACAAAGGAGGAGATACAACCATCTAGCTACTACATGGACCCATAGTCCAAGGTGGAACTACTCAAATCATACCGAGAGAAGGCCTCCGGGATGATCTCCCCTCCGGCAGGGTGCCAGGAAGAACTTCAGATCCCCCCGATCTAGGGACGATGGTGGCGGCGTCTACAGACGGTTTCGTGGATTTCTGATCGGGTACTGAGAGTTTCTGCATCGGGGGCTTTTTATAGGCGAAGGGGTGATTCTGGGAGGCGACCAGGGCCGCCAAACCCTATCCAGGCGCGGGTCCACCTGACCCCGCGCCTGGGGTGGGTCTGTCCCCCCTGGCCAGCCCCTCCGGCTCTCCTCTGGACTTCTTGTTCCCCACAGAAAGTAATTGACTTTGACGTTTGTCCCGTCCAATTCCGTTAATATTTCTTTACTAACTTTTCTGAAACCAAAAACGGCAGAAAACAGGCATCTGGCACTGTTGCAACTTGTTAATAGGTTAGTACCAGAAAACATGTAAAAAGCACCTCAAAGTGTAGACAAGTAAAGAAAAATAGATACTAAACAAGCATGGAGCATCAAAAATTATAGATACGTTTCCAATGTATCAGCATCCCCAAGCTTAACTCCTGCTCGTTTTTGAGTAGGTAAGTGATAAAAGAATAATTTTTGAGGTGACATGCACCCTCACAATAAAGATCCAACCATTTGCAAACATTGAAAGCTGGGATCAAAGAACTCTAAACATGTGCATGAAATATGGAGTTCTAACAATAGTACATATTAACTATGCATGCAACATGGCAAGCTACAAACAAAGATCATGAATAATATGCATTGAAAAACATTTGTTTGTTTCACATGTAGAAAACATAGCATAGTGGCAATCAGCTTGTCCCTCATAGAGTAGCAATATAATGCATAGGACACCTGCAAAGTTCACAACGGTGACTAGAAACAAATATCACAAGAACAAGTAATATCACAATATGCATCAATTATTAAGCTTTGGAACGTTGCACACAGAATGACAACTATGATCTCTTAATGGTGCCTAAAGGTAGAAGGTGGATACTCAATAATGGTGAAAGAAAGGCCTTTTTGTAAAGGAAGAAGGGATTACAAGTTTCAAAAAGAGCTTTCAAAAATTATGGTACTTATTAGCTTTCAGCCCTCATTGCCCCTATCATAAGCATCTGAAGTGGTTAAGGTTAAAGTGGCAAAGCTGGACTGTATGCTTGACAAAGTATAAGTTGGCAATCTCAAGTCCCTTGACTATGAGGGTTACACATCATGGATACTCAACTTAGGGCCCAGGTAAGTTCTTGTCACTGTAAGTATTTGCATATCATTGAGAACTTCCAATGGGGTACCCCTTGCACATGGTACAGGAGCTTTCCCATAACCAAAATGACAAGGCAAGCAGACAATGAGCATCTCAGCAATTCTTCTTATGTACCATGGGAATATGGTGATTTTTCTCTCTTTCCTCCTTTCTCAATGTGTCTCTTTTTTTAATAAGAAGAATGCTTCATAGATGTCACTATGGTGATACTACAAGTTTCCACCATGATTAGGCATGGCTTAAGCTAGCGGCCCAGGCGTTTCTCTAACACAGGATACAAACTCCATGGACTTACAAGTTCCCATTTCATTTCACACCGGTAACATCCATAGACAAAAGAACATGATATCAACGGAGTACAAAAAGTAAAAGTGCAATGTTGAAAACGTTCCCCGTGACAGCACGGTTCTGCTAATTCCAACTTATAAGTGCAAGCATATACAACAAGGTTGCCTCAATGGTTCAAGTTTATTACGGGCAAAGAATAAAATGTGCCATCAAGTTCGTGAGGGCTTTAATCACTAAGTTTTCACATAACAAAATAGTTTTTAATTGGAAGATAGTTGAAAACAAGAATGTACTTGGAATGGTGTAACACACCATGCATAGGAGTTTATATTGGACACTTTGGAATAACTTGGTTTCTTGGGAGTTGGAAGCATGAGTATAACTTACTCATACAAGTGGAGGCTAGCAAAAGACTGGGAGCAACCAACTAAGAGAGCAATAATGGCCAAAATTATGCAATGCAACAAAGCAAACTAATCAAAGCAAAGAGTGGTACTACAAGTCAAGGACTAAATGATCATAGAGGCTAATGGTGACTTGTCATAGTCATAACATGGTGTGAGCATGTGCCAATTCAACCCAAGCAAAACATCAAATGAGAATACCACAATACTATGCTTTTGCATGCTAAAACTACGCATAATTTCTTCAAGGCACACTAAGCAATCCCAATTGTTTGGAATAAGACATCCTACAACAATAGTCACTAAGCATAATGCTAAAACAACACCTAGCATGTCATGCTAAAGTCTAAGTCACAGTCAATGCAAGCTCCTCTTGCACTTCAAGCAAGAACTTACTACTACTTTCCAAACACCAAGAAAACTTATTTGCAAAACAACACAGCGAGAGCGGGGGTCCAAACTACTAAATCAAACTAAACAAACTAAGCAAAGCAAACGAAAACTAAGACGCTCCAAGAACAACACAACTGTGCATGAAACAATAAAAGTGAAGTGTCTAGACAGACCTGAGCTTTTTATTGATGAAGAAGGGGATGCCTTGGGCATCCCCAAGCTTTGACGCTTGTACTCCTTGGATATTTCTTGGGGTGACACCATGGTGTAATCCCCAAGCTTTAGCTTTTGTCCATTCTTCATCTCATTTCATCATTCTCTCTCTACACCTGAAATTTTTCCTTCATCCAAAACTTCACACAATCTTCATTTGCAACATTAGCTTATTCAAAAGATGTTAGACCGCTTGGCAAAGCTTTGGAACAGCAAGGCTTTTCACTAAAAACACAAGATACTGAAGTAAATCCTTCAAAGAAACTCAATTTACCTGAAGAGAGCTCAAAAAGGAATAAATAAGAAGCAAATGCAAATAATGGCAGAAATCTATTAAAACATACCAGCAGGTAGAAACGAATTTTTTAGAACATCTTATGTTTCTCAAATCAAAAAGTGTTGAACTAATTAAAGTTAGCCAACATACTGGGGGATTTATTCATAAATTTTGAGATCAATCCGAGTTACAGAGCCTCCTCACGAATATTTTTGGTGGAGGACAGAAATCTGTTTCGGGACAGCAACTCTCCAAATCTTAGTTCCCTCTCATTAGAGGTCATTCTTGGCACAAAAAGCAAATAAAAAGGATAAGGAGAGGTCATTACAGTAGTAATAACTTCCAAGACTCAAGGAAACTCTTGGGTTATCTTCCAACAGGTACTTTTCTTTAATGCCTTTAAGTTAGGCACAAAAAGCAAGAAAAATCAAGTATTTTCAAATGAATAAGCATTAACCTCAAATCTTGCTTTCAAAGGAGGAGCAAAACGCAAATTCTCTCTTTTGATAGGGAAGTGTTCAATACCTTTCTTGAATGTAAATTGATATTTGATGGTGCCTTCTTTCATAGCAATGATGGCACCAGCTGTTCTAAGAAAAGGTCTTCCCAAAGTAATAGGACAAGAAGCATTGTATTCAACATCCAAAACATAGAAATCAACAGGGACATAAGCATTGTTAACCATAATGAGAACATCATTAATACTCCCCATGAGTTTCTTCTTAGAATTATCATTAAGTGGGACATTCAAATAACAATCTTGTAATGGTGGCAAATCAAGCATTTTATAAATCTTCCTAGGCATAATAGAGACACTAGAACCAAGATCACATGAAGCTTTGAGATCAAAGTCATTCACATGCATATTAATAATGGGTTCCCAACTATCTTCTACTTTCCTAGGAATAGAAGCTTTGTGTTTTAGCTTCTCTTCCTTAATCTTAACAAGAGCATCTATAATGTGTTTGGTAAAGGCAACATGCATATCACTAGCATCAGGACTTCTAGGAAGCTTTTGTAGAAACATAATCACTTCAGAAATATTGCAACCATCAATATCAAAATCAAACTTAGCATCACGAGTAGTAGGATCAATAGGCTTAGGCATATTAGGAGGAGGAATAGGGGCTACTTGTGGTTTAGTGGTGATAGTGCACACACTATTGTTTCTATCAATTTCAGCTTCCCTTTCCCACCTAGAATGAAGTTGAGCTAAAAGCCTAACATTTTCATCAATAGTAACTTGTATGGCATGAGAAGTAGCAAAGGTGTTTTCCATAGTTTCAGGTTTAGCAGCCATTTTATTAACCAAGGAAGTTTGAGCTTCAGACAAATAGGATATATTTTTCTCAACAGTTAAAAGCTTTTCCTCTATAGTATTATTGAAAGTGGTTTGTTTACTAATAAAGTCCTTGAGCATGACTTCAGGTTCAGAGGGGGAACTTCTAGCATTATTGTAAGAGCTTTCATAGGAATTGCCATTATTAGAAGGATAAGGCCTATAATTGTTGTTGCTACCAAAATTATTCCTATAGGCATTGTTGTTGAAATTGTTGTTTCTAATGAAGTTCACATAAACTTGCTCTTCTTGAGCAACCAAAGAGGCTAAGGGAACACTATTAGGATCTAGAGGAGCTTTCCCATTAACAAGCATAGCCATAATAACATCAATCTTTTCACTCAAAGAGGAAGTTTCCTCAACAGAATTTACCTTCTTACCATGTGGAGTTCTCTCAACATGCCATTCAGAGTAGTTAACCATCATATTATCAAGGATCCTTGTTGTAGCACCCAAAGTGAGTCCCATAAAAGTACCTCTAGCAGCAGAATCCAACAGTTTTCTTGAGGAGAAGTTCAAACCTGCATAAAAAGTTTGGATAATCATCCAAGCAGTGAGTCCATGAGTAGGGAAATTTTTAACCAAAGATTTCATTCTTTCCCAAGCAGGAGCAACATGTTCACTATCAAGCTGTTTAAATTTCATAATATCACTTCTCATAGCAATAATCTTAGCAAGAGGGTAGTACTTTCGAATAAAAGCATCTTTGCACTTAGTCCAAGAATCAATACTATTTTTAGGCAAAGATAGCAACCATTCTTTAGCTTTTCCTCTCAAGGAGAAAGGAAAAAGCCTGATCTTAATAATATCTCCATCTACATCCTTATACTTTTGCATCTTACAACAACAAAGCTATTAAGATGGGCAGCAGGATCATCAGAACCAGCACCAGAAAATTGCTCTCTCATCACAAGATTCAACAAAGCAGGCTTAATTTCATAAAAGATAGCAACATGAGTAGGTGGAGCAATAGGAGTGCTTAGGAAATCATTGTTGTTGGTGCTAGTGAAGTCACACAACTTGGTGTTCTCAGCAGAGCTCATTTTGGCAAAGGTGGGCAAGCCAAAAACAGCAGCTAGAGCAGGAACTAATTTTTTTGTGTTTTTGAATAAGGCAAGCAAACCAAACTATACTATTTTTTTTGGGTTTTTTGAAAAGAGGGAAACAAAACCAAGCAAAAGAAACAAAGCAAACTAAAAACAAAGTAAAGATAAAGGAAGTAAAAGACTCCCCTAGTGAAGACGTCCTTAGCCTCCCCGGCAACAGCGCCAGAAATTAACTTGATGGCAACCCCGGCAAAGATAACGGAACACTTCGTTGGAAACCCCAAGAGCGAGGTATGAAGCAGCACAACAGCAAGTTTCCCTCAGTAAGAAACCGAGGTTATCGAACCAGTAGGAGGAAGGAAACGTCACACAGGTGTTGCTGGCAACGTGGAGACCTGCACAACACAAACTCAAGACTTTGCCCCAACGAATCAGTGAGGTTGTCAAGCTCACCGGTTTGCTGTAAGAAAGGATTAAACATATGGTGTGGAAGGTAATGGTTTGCAGCAAGTAAACAAGTAACAGTGGAAGATGTATCAATGGTAAAGATTGGACCGGGGTCCATAGTTCACTAGAGGTGCTCTCCTTAGATAAACAACATGGCATGAAGGGTAAATCAATTACAGCGTGGCAATTGACAGGAACTGAGCAAGGCATAACAATGCAATTACTAGCTAGAAAGATCATATGAAGTTGATTGGGAAATACAACAATATACATAGACCATAATCCAACTGCATCTATGACTAGAAATCCACCTTCAGTTTATCATCCGAACCCCCTCCAGTATTAAGTTGCAAGCAACAGACAACTTCTTTAAGCAAAGTGTGTAAGGTAAATAGTCCACATGTTCCATGAACAAGAGACCGTTGTTTTCTCCCTAGTAGCAACAACACATCTACAACCGAAGAGATTTCTGTCACTTCCCTTGGAAACTAGAGGCATGAACCCAGTATCGAGCATAAATACTCCCTCTTGGAGTCACTAGCAACTACTTGGCTAAGATAACCACTAGCAATGGAGAGCATGCAAGATCACAAACAACACAGACATGATAGAATCATAAAGATAAAACCATTAATCAAACCAACATAATAATCTCAATATCCATCGGATCCTCGCAAACACAACATGCATGATTACAAATAGATTAGATCTTGATCATGAACAGAGCTCACAAGATCTATACATGAAAGCACAAAGGAGGAGATACAACCATCTAGCTACTACATGGACCCATAGTCCAAGGTGGAACTACTCACAAATCATACCGGAGAGAAGGCCTCCGGGATGATCTCCCCTCCGGCAGGGTGGCAGGAAGAACTTCAGATCCCCCCGATCTAGGGACGATGGTGGCGGTGGATACAGACGGTTTCATGGATTTCTGATCGGGTACTGAGAGTTTCTGCATAGGGGGCTTCTTATAGGCGAAGGGGCGAGTCCGGGAGGCCACTGGGCCGCAAACCCTAGCGTGCGGGTCCACTGACCTGGCTGATGGGTCTGCCCCTGGCAGCCCCCTCCGGCTCTCCTCTGGACTTCTTGTTCCCCATGAAAAGTTATTGACTTTGTCCTTCGTCCTGTCTAATTCCGAGAATATTTCTTTACTAAATTTTCTGAAACCAAAAACAGCAAATGCATCCGCACTGCAACTTGTTAATAGGTTAGTACCAAAAAACATGTAAAAAGCACCTCAAAGTGTAGACAAGTAAATCAAAATAGATACTAAACAAGCATGGAGCATCAAAAATTATAGATACATTTCCAACGTATCATCCTTATAAGTATTTCCACCGGCTTGTCCTTTGCTAAGAAAGGACTGGGCCACTTGCTCCGTTTGTTCGTTACTTTTATTACTTTCTCTTTGTTTTGTTGATTTGTCAGAAAACTACTAAAAATCTGTTTGCTAAGTATTCATTGGGATTTCCTGCTCCATACCACTGTTCAGCACCTTCTGCTCCTCGTTGGGACACTCCTATTTATCGAAAGTACTAAGATACACCCCCTATACTTGCGGGTCATCAAGACTATTTTCTAGCGTTGTTGCCGGGGAGTGAAGCGCTATTGAAGAGTGGAACTGGTAAGGGAAACTTTTACTGTGAGTATTGCTTTTGTTACTGCTTGTTACTTTGTTTCCAATATGGATAACCCACTTGGTTTTCTGTTTGGGAAAACTACTACCGTTGATAGGGTAGTAGATGAACCACTCCCTATTGAGATAGATCCTTTTAAGATACCTACAAGTATTGTTAATCATGTTATGGATAATTATTATTTTGGAGATGGAATTGTCCATCCTGGTGATCACTTGCTTTATATCCATGAATTATGCAGGTTGTTTAAGTGTGCAGGTATCAGAACTGAACAGGTGAAGAAGTTACTCTCCATATCCTTGAAAGGGAGAGCTGAGGCATGGTATAAGCTGCTGAAGAATGGACAATCCATGGAATGGGAGGAGATGGCATCTCTCTTTTACTCTAAATTTTATCCTCCCAGTGAAATCCATAAGGATAGAAGTCTTATATATAACTTCTGGCCTCTTGATGGAGAGAGTACAGCGCAAGCTTGGGGGATATTGAAGCTATTAATGCTTAAATGTCCTATTCATGAACTCCCTAACAATATTATTCTCATTAACTTTTATGCTAGGCTTTCTCTTCATGATAAAGATTTATTAGATACTTCTTGTGCTGGATCATTCACAAGTATGAAGGAAGAAGCTAAATGGGATCTCTTAGACCGTATTCAAGATAACACTGAAGCTTGGGAAAATGACAAAGGAAGAAAGTTAGGTATAAACTATGATTATGAGTGCATTAAATCTTTTATGGGAACTAATAACTTCTGTGATATTAGCAATAAGTTTGGTCTTGATTTCCAAAGTATTGCCATCTATTTTAAGGCCTTTGCCTTTTACATACAAATTCCCAAGAAGAAATGGAATAAGTACCATGCCCCTTATAAAGATGTTGTTAATCATGCTCCAGTTAGAAGTACTCAAGTTTGCACTACTAATCATATTGTGCCTGAACCCCATGTTGAGAAAATGCCTTTCCCAGCTAACGTAAAGGAGTATTCTATGATTATTAGTGCAAATAAAAAGGGTATAATGGAAACTGTGGAGCCTAGTGAACCTGTGGTAGCTATTGTGAAGGACACTGTCACTAGATATATAGAGGATGAGCACATTGTCTTCTATGAAGACGCTTCTAATATTATCTCTCATCCTAGTAAGGCTAGAAAAGTTAGTGTTCATGTGCTTTCTGTTAAGATTGGTGATCATTGCCACTATGGTTTATGTGATATTGGTGCTAGTTCTAGTGCTATTCCTTATGAGCTTTACAGGGAAATTATGCATGAGATTGGTCCTTGTGAGCTTGAGGACATGGATGTGGTTATTCACCTTGCTAATAAGGAGACCATTTGCCCCATTAGCATTATAAGAGATGTGGGGGTTCTCTGTGGTAAGATTAAGGTCTGCTGATTTTCTAGTGCTTAATTCAGCAGCTAGCAAAACTTGTCCTATCATTTTTGGTAGACCTTTTTTGAACACTTGTGGAGCTATTATTGATTGTAAGAAGGAAAAAGTTTTAACTAAGTTTGATGGAGAGTATTATGTGTTTAACTTTTCCAAATTTTCTAAAGATCCTTGTGAAAATAGCTTGCCTAATAAAGATTTCAGGATGGAAAAACTTGCTTCTATTGATCCAGTCTATGACCTTGGACCTCTTTTTGGTGACTGTAAGTATGCTTATTCTAATGATAAAGTTGTTTATAGTGATAGTTATATTGTCAACTTTATTCAGAGTGCTACTAAAAGTTATTATGAGAGAGGGAAACATGGTTTTATGCATCTCAATGATGTTAAGTTTCCCCGTTTTATGTTGAAAGCTTTAAAGTTGCATCTGTTTTGTCTTCCTATGCTTGTGCCTTTTTGTTTTAACAATTTGTTTTCTCATGATACCCCCATGCATAGGAAGTGGGTTAGACTCAAGTGTGTTGGTTATTTGCTTCTTGATGCTCTTTTTCACTTCAAATATATATATATATATATATATATATATATATATATATATCCTATGTGAGCATCTTTGGAAGTTTCAAAGCCTAACTTAAAGGCATTAAAGAAAAGTACTTGTTGGGAGATAACCCAAGAGTTTTGTCGAGTCTTGGAAGTTATTACCTCTGTAATAATAGCTCCTTGTCCTTTTTGTTTTAGTTTTTTGTGTAAAGTTCAACTACTTTTGTGAAGTAGAGGAGTTGTGAAAAGTGGCTGTCCTGGGACAGATTTTTGTGCTGCATTGTAAAAATTCGTGAGGAAGCTCAGTACTTCGGATGGAGCTGCATTTTTATGAGCTTGTTCTCCAAGTTGTTATGCAAATTTCATCAGTTCTGCAAATGCCTTTCCCAGCTAAGGTAAAGGAGTATTCTATGATTATTAGTGCAAATAACAAAGGTACAATGAAAACTTTGGAGCCTAGTAAGCATTTGAATGATGAACCTGTGGTAGCTATTGTGAAAGACACTGTCACTAGAAATATAGAGGATGAGCACATTGTCTTCTGTGAAGACACTTCTAATATTATCTCTCATCCTAGTCAGGCTAGAAAGGCTAGTGTTCATGTGCTTTCTGTTAAAATTGGTGATCATTGCTACTATGGTTTATGTGATATTGGTGCTAGTTCTAGTGCTATTCCTTATGAGCTTTACAGGGAAATTATGCATGAGATTGGTCCTTGTGAGCTTGAGGACATTGATGTGGTTATTCACCTTGCTAATAAGGAGACCATTTGCCCCATTTGCATTGTAAGAGATGTAGAGGTTCTCTGTGGTAAGATTAAGTATCCTGCTGATTTTCTAGTGCTTAATTCAGCAGCTAGCAAAACTTGTCCTATCATTTTTGGTAGGCCTTTCTTGAACACTTATGGAGCTATTATTGATTGTAAGACGGAAAAAGTTTTAACTAAGTTTGATGGAGATTCTTATGAGTTTAACTTTTCCAAATTTCCTAAAGCTCCTCGTGAAAATAGCTTGCCTAACAAAGATTTCAGGATGTAACAACTTGCTTCTATTGATCCAGTCTATGACCTTGAACCTCTTTTTGGTGACTGTAAGTATGCTTATTCTGATGATAAAGTTGTTTCCAGTGATAGTTATATTGTCAACTTTATTCAAAGTGATACTTAAAGTTATTTCAAGAGAGGTGTAAGATCCCTCCTTTATAAAGGAAAAGGATCCCTGTGATTGCAATGCTAGTCCCTGGATCATTGCTAGCATCCACAGTTTAAGATGAAGTACACAGATACAAAGGTCATTATTATAGGCATTCTAGAGACAAACATAGTATTTACAACTCCAACGCCACAGGACTAATACAAGAGTTTGAATAAGTAAATAAATAAAAGTCTTCATCTTCATGTTCCACAGGCAAACATGTTGAGTGTAGACTCATGACTCCTAATCCTCATCAGAGTAACCTGCAACATCACAAGTTACAGCCATAGTGGGTCAATACATTGGAATAGTATTGGCAAGTGATACCTTAGTATAATTTAGGTGGACTGAATACTATATGCAATTTGGCTAAGTGTAGCTTGGCTTGCTTTGCTCGAAATAGGTTTTGCCTATTAGTTGAAATCACTAAGTTTTTCTTTGACAAAACTTTTCCCAAGGAACCACCAATAGACATTGAGCTCCTTTACCCTTGTTCACCCACAAGTTTTACTTAGAAATTGGGATGAGGAGATCCTTGATAGCTTCCATGTCTTGATGCTCAAGTTGTCCTTTTCCAGGGACATGGCTAAGTACTTAGGTTTTTCCATTTGCAGAGGTTGTGCACTTTCCCCACCAGACTTGATTTTCACCAAGACAGGACCTTTCATAAGCCTTCCCTTAGACCAAATGGATGCGTTCCAACCTACCATCCCACTACCACCAATTGTCCAAATGACTAAGTTCTAGCAACTTATATGATCCAGGCAGAGCCCATATTGCCAAGTGGTTGCACTAGAAGCTTCTCAACACTTGGCCTCTAAAATCTCTTTGTTCCTGGGTGGCTTTCCACAAGCGAGATACACAAGGTTCACCAGTCCTCGGGCCTTGTGTAACCACTCAACACAAACCATTCCTTCCATTCCACCCAGGTGTTTCATTAACTTAGTTGTTTTATTAGGCAAAACACAAGTCCAAAGACTTAGAAATATTTTCATCATAGCATGTATATATTTCACCAACCCTTGGTTGCTACTATCTAGGCTAAGCATGGCATAGATAGTATCTTAACTTATGAATTTCCTAGCAATTCTACATCTACCAGGATTTCCCAACATGGCATATAAGCAAAATATAACATGCAAGTCTACAAAAATATTTCTAATGCTTAGTAAAAACATAGTAATAATAATATTCATGAAGTACCACTTGCCTTGGTAGTTTGGATAGTAGTTACACTCTTCACAATCACAATCACTAGCACCAAAATCTACACAAAGAATTATAGCAACAATTTACATACAAAACATATACAACCAAAAATATATGCATGCATGCAAGATGGTATGTGATGATTTTTAAAACTCAACCAAGTAAACAAGATCTTGGTTTATTAACAAGTTAAAAACTTGCCAAACAACATTTATTTACACCCTAAATCATTTTCTAAACATTTCATATACTCAAATTAGCCCTACACAAGTTTCTGCCAATAAATCCGTTTTAACAGAAGCAAAACATTAAACACATTGCATATATAGAAAGAGCTTGCTCTCCTGTTTCCAACGGTATAAAATTTGTCAAATTCTAACGTGTGGATCAAAAGTTATAGCCAAATCAAATTTGAACATCTAATAGATTCAAATTCTGTCTTTTAAATCTAACTGCTGCCACGCGTCTTGTTCTAATTGGCCTGCGTTCGGGCGGATCGATCAACGAGCCACACGATTTAAATGAAGATGCACGGACAGATCTAACGATACCTCTTTGACATGATCTAATCTTACTCGTCATATCTAAATCCACGGCCACGATCTAATCGACCACGGCGGCGCTCGGCGATGGCGGTTCCGCGAACTAGGGCGCCGGAGAGGTGGGAAGATGCTCACCAGAACCGCGTGAGGAGAAGCTCGGCGTGTCCTTGGTTGGCGAAAGGCGCCAGAGCCGCCGCGATTGCTTGTCGGAGTAGTCCTCGGCGTGGCGGCTCGACGCGTTGGCGTTCTCGAGCCGCTAAGACAAGGGGAGGGTACAGTGTGATGCGCAGGACGCTGGGGATCTTACGCGTATCAAACAGAGGGCAAGGGGAGGCTGGAACTTACGAGGAAAGATCGCCGGAGTTCGAGCAGAGAGCGGAGGCGCTTAGTTGTTGACGTTGCCGAGGCTACAAGCCATGCGCGAGCAAACGGAAAGTGTCAGTAGATGCGCACAGAGATGCAGAGCAAGCCAGCATGAACCACGGGCAGAGGGGAGTGCGGTACTCACCGGAATTCGTCGGCGAGGTCGTCGGAGCAGCGGGGTTGCCGCGAGGAATTCTCGCAGCCTGGGGGCGTTCTGTGCTCGGGTCCGGGGAAAAGGAGAGGCAGAGGGGTTTAAGTAGGTGGGGGCGTGAATCACTCCAAGATTGAACGGGAATTGACGATTGAATCAACAGAAACGCCTGCGTGATTTGGGATGAACCATCGCGGGTTGGAGACGATGGTCGTGTGGGCGTGTCGTCGAGAGGAAAGGAGAAGGTGGGTCCAGACTGTCCGAGCTAGTGGGTGCGGGCGAGTGAAGAAAACGGTTCATGGGTGGGGTCTTGGGCTTAGGCATTTGGGCCAGATTCGGCCGAGGCTTATTTTTTTCCTCTTTTAAGCTTTTTCTTTTTCTGTTTGCTTTTCTAAAATGGTTTTCAAACTTCAATTCAAATATGTTTGAATCCAAAACTTTTTAGGATTTTTGTACAATAAATCTTGTACTCAAATAAGTGTCAAACACATCTGTTCACTCAAACACACTTGGGTCTTTTGAAAATAAAATAAAACCATGCCTTTATGAGGTGTGATAATAGGCATAGAATTGGTTTTATTTCATATTTTGCTTTGAGACTTTGCTCAAAATTTTGAAATCACTTGGGTTTGGATTCTAAACAATACTGAATAGTTAACAGCACCTTTCTCAAAAACAAGTAGCACAAGGGCTTGAGTAAACTTACATAAAATATTGAGCAACAATGCTCCTGTTTTGAAATGATTTTTGAAATGAAATTATAAATGATCATGGATGCATGGATGATATGCATGAGTCTGAAACATGATTTTAGGGATGTTACAAATCTAACCCCCTTAAGGTGAATCTCGCCCTCGAGATTCGGGTTGGCTAGAAAATAGGTGAGGGTGGTCTTTCCGAAGATCATCTTCTCTTTCCCAAGTTGCTTCCTCTTCGGTATGATGATTCCACTACACTTTGCAAAACTTGATAGTCTTAGTCCGTGTGACTCTTTCTGCAGTCTCAAGAATCTTGATAGGCTTTTCCTCATAAGTGAGGTCACTCTCCAACTGAACCTCTTCCAAAGGTATAGTATCCTTCAAAGAAGTTTCTTCCATTTCTGGATGACATTTCTTAAGCTGACTCACGTGAAACACATTATGGACAGCTGACAAAGACTCTGGCAACTCAAGTTCGTAAGCAACTTCTCCTTTGTGACTTAGAATCTTGAATGGCCCAACATATCTTGGGGCCAACTTTCCTTTGACCCCAAACCTTTTCACTCCACGAAGTGGTGACACTCTAAGGTAAGCTCTATCACCAACTTCGTAGGTGACTTCTCTACGCTTGGGGTCCGCGTAGATTTTCTGTCGGGACTGTGCTATCTTCAATCTGTCTTTAACCAACTTGACTTTCTCTTCGGCTTCTTTGATAAGTTCCGGTCCGAACAGACTTCTTTCTCCCACACCATTCCATAACAATGGGGTGGTACACTTTCTCCCGTAGAGAAACTCAAATGGTGCCATCTCAATGCTGGCTTGATAGCTGTTGTTATAAGAAAATTCTGCGTAAGGCAGACTTTCATCCCAACTGGCTCCATAGTCTAGGGCACATGCCCTCAACATGTCTTCAAGAATCTGATTAGTTCTTTCCGTCTGTCCATCAGTTTGAGGATGAAAAGCAGTGCTGAATTCCAACCTCGTTCCCGGAAGTGAATTGAGTTCCCCTATCAGACACAATGCTCTTGGGCACTCCATGTAGACATACAATTCTACTCATGTAGATCTTGGCCAACTTAGCACTTGTATAAGTTGTCTTCACGGGTATGAAATGAGCCACTTTAGTTAGGCGATCCACTACTACCCATATAGAATCATAACCTGATCCGGTCCTTGGTAATCCGGTAATGAAGTCCATACCAATCTTGTCCCACTTCCAATCAGGAATAGGTAGTGGTTGAAGCAAACCGGCTGGTTTCTGATGTTCCGCTTTCACTCTACTACACACATCACACAAAGCAATATGTTCGGCGATGTCCTTCTTGAGATTATTCCACCAAAATATTTCCTTCATGGCCATGTACATTTTGGTGTTACCCGGATGAATGGAATACGGAGAGTTGTGTGCTTCTTGCAAAATCAGTTTCCGAAGCTCCGGATCTTGTGGAACACAGATACGTTTCCCATGCCATAAAGTACCCTGTTCGTCTTCACGGAACCCTTTGGCTTTTCCTTTGCCAATCTTTTCTTTAATCTCTTCGATTTCTTTATCAATCTTCTGGGCTTTTTTGATCTTGTCCAACAAAGTGGGTTGAACATCCAAAGACATGAGATGTCCTCCGGGCACGATCTCCAATCTGAGATCTCTAAATTGGGCACACAAATCATCTGGCAATTCTCCTTTCTTAAGGCCATTCACAAAAACCTTACGACTTAAGGCATCCGCTACAACATTTGCTTTACCGGGATGGTATTGCAAACTCAAGTCATAGTCCTTTATGAGTTCTAGCCATCTTCCTTGTCTCATATTAATTTCCTTCTGGGTGAAGATATACTTCAAACTCTTGTGATCTGTGAACACTTCACAACGCTTACCCAAAGGTAGTGTCTCCATGTTTTGAGGGCATGGACAATAGAGGCTAACTCCAAACCATGAGTAGGATAGTTCACTTCATGAGTTTTGAGTTGTCTCGAGGCATATGCCACAACTTTTCCTTCTTGCATAAGTACTGCTCCCAAACCATGATGAGATGCATCACAATATACTTGGAAATCTTTCTCCAAGTCTGGCAAACACAAGACTGGTGCTGTCACAAGTCTCTTCTTCAATTCCTGAAAGCTGAGTTCACAACCTTTAGACCAAGCAAATTTCTTATCTTTCTTTAGCAATTCTGTCATAGGCTTAGCTACCTTGGAGAAATTCTCAATGAACCTTCTGTAGTAACCTGCTAAGCCAAGGAAACTACGAACTTCTTTCACAGACTTGGGAGATTCCCATTCACATAAATTGAAACTTTAGCAGGATCAACTGCTACACCATCTTTTGTCATAACATGACCAAGAAATCCAACTTCATTTAGCCAGAATTCGCACTTGCTGAATTTGGCATACAGTTTATGCTCTCTAAGATTCTCAAGTATCAATCGCAAATGTCCTTCATGTTCTTCTTTGCTCTTGGAGTAGATTAAAATGTCATCGATGAAAACGACAACAAATTTATCAAGAAATTCCATGAATACCTTGTTCATCATATTCATAAAGTATGCTGGAGCATTGGTTAAACCAAATGGCATCACGGTATACTCATACAATCCATACCTTGTGGTGAAAGCTGTCTTAGGTATGTCTTGCTCTCTTATCTTGAGTTGAAAATAGCCTGACCGGAGATCAATCTTTGAGAACACACAAGCTCCTTCTAGCTGATCAAACAAGTCATTGATTCTAGGCAAAGGGTATTTGTTCTTGATAGTCACCTCATTGAGTGAACGGTAATCTATGCACAATCTTTGACTTCTATCTTTCTTCTCCACGAACAAAACTGGGGCTCCCCAAGATGAATAACTTGGTTGAATAAAACCTTTTTGTATCTGTTCTCCAAGTTGTTTCTTGAGTTCTTTCAGTTCATCAACTAACATCTTGTACGGTCTCTTTGCTATTGGTCCCGATCCAGGTAGCAAATCAATAAGGAACTCCACATCTCTATCTGGTGGCATTCCCGGTAATTCTTCCGGAAACACATTCGGATACTCACTCACAATTGGAACCCTGTCTATGCTAACCCCCTTAAGAGAATTTAGCATACTCTTTCTTGCTTCAAAGTTGGTATTGAATCTGATCCTTTTATTTTCAGGAGTTGTGAGTGAGACAGTATGGTTGGCACAATCTATCACTCCCTTGTGCTTAGTCATCCGGTCCATTCCCAAAATGACATCCAATCCTTGGGAATTTAGGATTATCAAGTTAATGGGAAACTTATACTTCCCAAACTCTATAACTAGGTCATGACATCCTGAATTCACTATCATTTCTCCGCCAGGAGAACTTACTTTTATAGGACACCCAATAGTTTCTACTGGCAGTTCATTTATTTCAACAAATGCTCTTGATATGAATGAATGAGATGCACCAGTATCAAAGAGAACAAATGCTGGAACAGAATTGAGTTTGAACTTACCAGCAACAGCATCAGGCTCCTCATAGATTTCCTCCACATTGATGTGGTTAACTTGTCCCTTCTGAAAAGGGTTGGGCTTGTTGGGTCCTTCAACTTTCTTTTCTGGGCATTCATTTGCATAATGCCCCATCTTCTAGCACTTGAAGCATTCAACCTGACTGATGTCCTTCTTGCCAGGCTGGTGTCCACTGCCACTTCCACTGTGGTGGCTCTTATATCCACCCTTGTGGTTTTTGTACTTGTCATGGTCATGACTACGGTGATGCTCGTTGTCATGACGGTTGTGGTTGTGGTGCTTGTTGAATTTCCCATGCTTGTGGGATCCTGATCTTCCACTGTCATCATAATGGGAACGTTTATGAGACGATCCCGAGTTGTGCTTGTCCGAGTGCTTTCTCTTCCTGCTCTCAACTTGCTTCATTTTGTTCTCCAAAATAGCAGCCTTATCACAAAGAGACTGGTATGTGGGAACATATCCACAGCCAACTGCAGTTTCAGCTCATCATTCAAGCCTTCAAGAAAATTTTCCTTTCTCTTAGCATCGGTGTCAACTTCATCTGGTGCATAACGCGCCAGATTGTTGAACTCCTCAATATATTCAGCCACGCTGCGGTGGCGCTGCTTCAGATTATGGAACTCTTTCTTTTTTAGACTCATCACTCCAGTTGAGATATGAGCAGTGCGAAAGCCATCCTCAAAGATAGCCCATGTCACATCTTCTATGGGAGTGGTGATCTGGAAGTTATCCCACCAAGTGGCGGCTGGTCCTTCCAAAGAAATGTGCCGCAAATCGACCTTTTACGCATCAAGACCCCACGCTACCAAGTCCTTGTTTACAGATCGTATCCAATCATTGGCCACCATGGGATCAGTTGTTCCCGAGAACTTTGCTGGCCTCAATCTCAAGAACATGGTAAGCATGTCAAAACCCGGTGGGTTGTTGTTGTTGTTGTTGTTGTTGTTATTGTTGTTGTTGTTGTTGTTGTTGTTTTGGTTCTGGATGAGCGTCGTCATCATTTGCATCAGCTGAGTTTGAGCGGTCATCATTTGCTGCATTTCTGGAGTGATGTTATTGTTGTTGTTGGGGTTGGGGTTGGGGTTTGCACGACGGGGAGGCATCTGTGGTTTGTTCAATAGAGATAAGAATGAGATACCCATAGATGCTTTCATGCACAATACATCACATAAACAATCACAAAGCATGCAACATAACGATAAAGATTCAACAACCAGATAATAAGTTCGCAAAGTAAAACACACACAAATAATAAGCCATCCACATGTTGGATGGTCAATAACAAGTTCTCAACGACAAGTATGATAATAAATGATAAATGAGTAGTCAAATCTACTCCTCGGCATCAACCTCCTCCTCGACAAAGGTAAGACCCGCGTTCTCCATCGCGGTCTTGTATTCCTCGACACTAGTGGTCAAGGTCTCTATCTTGGCTTTGAGAGCCCTCTTCTGGGAACGAAGCCTCTCAATCACCGTCACGATGCTCGAGCTCAAGTCCTTGGCTGCAGCTTCTTGATCATGTCCCGGATCTTCTTGTTCCTATCATGGACTCGCTTCTCCGACTCTTGAACTTTCTGTCACGGCTCGAACTTCGCCTCCATCTCCTTGACTATCTCGTCTTGCTCCATGAAGAGCTTGTCCTTCTCGAAGCTGCACTGGAGTTCGTCATTCTCGAGCATGACGTTGGTCCCATCGAGTCCACGTGCCTAATGAGAGCCTCTAAGTCCCGGAGGTATAGGCGAATCGGCGTGGTCAGTATCCCTCAAGTGTCCTCAAGTCGATGGACTCTCCATCCTCATCACGTCTCAAGACGTGGAAGTGAGTACCTCTAACTTGTCGGAGTGTCTCCCCAGCAGACGTCCCATCGATCTGCATGACTACCTCAAGGCCTCTCTCCTTGTCATCGCATGAGCTTGAAGACGATGGCCTCCGTGGTAGGCTCACGGTGTCGGGCTGGTTGACCTTGAAACCCGGAGGTCTTTCCTCTCAAACTTGGTGAGGGGAAGCACCATGATGGTAGGAAGAGGGAGATTGAGCAAAGTAGTAAGCTCAATAATACGAGGACCAAAGCGAGTTCCCTGGAACTCCTCAACAGTGCTGATGGTAACAGTAGGCATCTATTTATAAGATAGAAAAGTTAGAACAACACAATTCAAGATAAAGCAAAAGACAAAACATCACATACATATCCTTGGAAATCAAAACATACAAGTCATGGCATACGTGGATCCAATACAACAACCAAGGTTCAACTTATTTTAAAGCAACATTTTGGAAAATAAGGTGATAAGTGGTGGTCCAACTAACGAAGTACGTTTACAATCCTATCTCACTGGATCTGTTGGCTAACATAATGTTTCTAGAAGCAATCAGTCTATCTTGCTCACATGACTCCATCACTAAGTCCATAATGTCTCCTCTTAAGGTTTGGTTGGTAGCTTCCAACTCTTGGGTATGTTTCTTCTCTTCCTTTAGGTCATTTTGGAGGTGGAACATTCTGCACTTGACTCTGTCACCAAGTTCTTTGATGGTCTTCCAAGATGCATCCCTTGCTGATTCAAAGAATGTAGTGTGCATCACTGAATTGGTGAACATGCAGAATCCTTTTTCCTGGTGGTTGTCTTCCTTGTTTTTATACAAGTGAAGTTGCACCCACAGTATACAACTCCTTCATCCATCACAGGAAATCCTTTGTACACAGCTGCACCTTGTATTTCTAATGCAACCATGAGGTCCTTGAGAGCCTTGGGAAACTCTGTCTCACACTCCAAGGTCATTGTCATGAGTGGTCCTTTCCTTACGACTTCGTTGATGGAGTTCATCTACAAATAGAGATGAGTAGAAGATTAGAAAAGTTTACGAGAAGAATAGACAAGTGTAGAAGTTGCTGAAAATTTTTCCTTAGTGGTTTCCAATCCTAGGGTCATAATCCTACAGCACATTTGCTCTGATACCATCTGTAAGATCCCTCCTTTATAAAGGAAAAGGATCCCTGTGATTGCAATGCTAGTCCCTGGATCATTGCTAGCATCCACAGTTTAAGATGAAGTACACAGATACAAAGGTCATTATTACAGGCATTCTAGAGACAAACATAGTATTTACAACTCCAAGGCCACAGGACTAATACAAGAGTTTGAATAAGTAAATAAATAAAAGTCTTCATCTTCATGTGCCACAGGCAAACATGTTGAGTGTAGACTCATGACTCCTAATCCTCATCAGAGTAACCTGCAACATCACAAGTTACAGCCACAGTGGGTCAATACATTGGAATAGTATTGGCAAGTGATACCTTAGTATAATTTAGGTGGACTGAATACTATATGCAATTTGGCTAAGTGTAGCTTGGCTTGGTTTGCTCGAAATAGGTTTTGCCTATTAGTTAAAATCACTAAGTTTTTCTTTGACAAAACTTTTCCCAAGGAACCGACAATAGACATTGAGATCCTTTACCCTTGTTCACCCACAAGTTTTACTTAGAAATTGGGATGAGGAGATTCTTGATAGCTTTCATGTCTTGATGCTCAAGTTGTCCTTTTCCAGGGACATGGCTAAGTACTTAGGTTTTTCCATCTGCAGAGGTTGTGCACTTTCCCAACCAGACTTGATTTTCACCAAGATAGGACCTTTCAGAAGCCTTCCCTTAGACCAAATGGACGCGTTCCAACCTACCATCCCACTACCACCAACTGTCCAAATGACTAAGTTCTAGCAACTTATATGATCCAGGCAGAGCCCATATTGCCAAGTGGTTGCACTAGAAACTTCTCAACACTTGGCCTCTAAAATCTCTTTGTTCCTGGGTGGCTTTCCACAAGTGAGATACACAAGGTTTCACCAGTCCCCTGGCCTTGTGTAACCACTCAACACAAACCATTCCTTCCATTCCACCCAGGTGTTTCATTAACTTAGTTGTTTTATTAGGCAAAACACAAGTCCAAAGACTTAGAAATATTTTCATCATAGCATGTATATATTTCACCAACCCTTGGTTGCTACTAGCTAGGCTAAGCATGGCATAGATAGTATCTTAACTTATGAATTTCTTAGCAATTCTACATCTACCAGGATTTCCCAACATGGCATATAAGCAAAATATTAACATGCAAGTCTACAAAAATATTTCTAATGCTTAGTAAAAACATAGGAATAATAATATTCATGAAGTACCACTTGCCTTGGTAGTTTGGATAGTAGTTACACTCTTCACAATCACAATCACTAGCACCAAAATCTACACAAAGAATTATAGCAACAATTTACATACAAAACATATACAACCAAAAATATATGCATGCATTCAAGATGGTATGTGATGATTTTTAAAACTCAACCAAGCAAGTAAACAGTACTGGTTTATTAACAAGTTAAAAACTTGCCAAACAACATTTATTTACACCCTAAATCATTTTCTAAACATTTCATATACTCAAATTAGCCCTACACAAGTTTCTGCCAATAAAGCCATTTTAACAGAAGCAAAACATTAAACACATTGCATATATAGAAAGAGCTTGCTCTCCTGATTCCAACGGTATAAAATTTGTCAAATTCTAACGTGTGGATCAAAAGTTATAGCCAAATCAAATTTGAACATCTAATAGATTCAAATTCTGTCTTTTAAATCTAACTGCTGCCACGCGTCTTGTTCTAATTGGCGTGCAGTTCGGCGGATCGATCAACGAGAGCCACACGATTTAAATGAAGATGCACGCCAGATCTAACGCTACCTCTTCGACACAGATCTAATCTTACTCGCCGATCTAAATCCTACGGCCCGATCTAATCGACCACGATGGCGCTTCAAGCGGCTGGCAGAGGTGGGAATATGCTCACCAGAACCGCGTTGACGAGGAGAAGCTCGACGTGTCCTTGGTTGGCGAAGGGCACTCGAGCCATCGCGATTGCTCGTCGGAGTAGTCCCCGGCGGTTGTGGCCGCTCGTCGGCGTTGGCGATGTCGAGCAGCGCTAAGACAAGGGAGGGTACCGTTAGATGCGCAGGGCCGGGGATCTTACGCGTATCAACAGAGGGCAGGGAGGCTGGAACTCACGGGAAAGATCGCGGAGTTCGAAAGCAGAGCGGCAGCTTCGGTTGTTGACGCGTTCCGAGGGGCCGTGCCATGCGCGATCAAACGGAAAGTGTCGAGATGCGCACAGAGATGCGAGCAAGCCAGCATGAACCATGGGCGGAGGGTGCGGTACTCACGGAATTCGTTGACGAGGTCGTCGGAGCAGGTTGTGGCGAAGGAATTCTCGCACTGGGGCGCTGCGTTTCTGGGTCCGGGGAAAAAGGAGGGGTTTAAGTAGGCGAGGTGGGCGTGAATCACTCCATTGAACGGGAATTGACGGCGAATCAAACAGAAACGCCAGCGTGATTTGGGATGAACCGATTATGCGGTGTGGAGACGACGATGGTCGTGTGGGCCGTGGTCAATGAGAAGGAGAGGAGGTGGGTCCGATCGTCAGCGAGCTAGTGGGTGCGAAGTGAAGAAAACGGTTCGTGGGTGGGGTCTGGGCTTAGGCTTGGGCAGTAATGATTCACGAGGCTTATTTTTTTCCTCTTTTAAGCTTTTTCTTTTTCTGTTTGCTTTTCTAAAATGGTTTTCAAACTTCAATTCAAATCTGTTTGAATCCAAAACTTTTCAGGATTTTTGTATAATAAATCTTGTACTCAAATAAGTGTCAAACACATCTGTTCACTCAAACACACTTGGGTCTTTTTAAAATAAAATAAAACCATGCCTTTATGAGGTGTGATAATAGGCATAGAATTGGTTTTATTTCATATTTTGCTTTGAGACTTTTCTCAAAATTTTGAAATCACTTGGGTTTGGATTCTAAACAATACTGAATGGTTAACAACACCTTTCTCAAAAACAAGTAGCACAAGGGCTTGAGTAAACTTACATAAAATATTGAGCAACAATGATCCTATTTTTGAAATGATTTTTGAAATGAAATTCTAAATGATCATGGATGCATGGATGATATGCATGAGTCTGAAACATGATTTTAGGGATGTTACAAGAGGTAAACATGGTTGTATGCATCTCAAAGATGTTAAGTTTCCCTGTTTTATGTTGAGAGCTTTAAAGTTGCATCTGTTTTGCCTTCCTATGCTTGTGGCTTTTTGTTTCAGCAATTCATTTTCTCACGATACCCCCATGCATAGGAAGTGGGTTAGACTCAAGTGTGTTGGTTATTTGCTTCTTGATGCTCTTTTTCACTTTAAATATATATATATCCTATGTGAGCATCTTTGGAAGCTTCAAGCCTAACTTAAAGCCATTAAAGAAAAGTACTTGTTGGGAGATAACAAAGAGTTTTTTCGTGTCTTGGAAGTTATTACCTCTGTAATAACCGATCCTTATCCTTTTTGTTTTGGTTTTTGAGTCAAGTTCAACTACTTTTGTGAAGTAGAGGAGTTGTGAAAAGTGGCTGTCCTGGAACAAATTTTTGTGTTGTATTGTAAAAATTCGTGTGGAAACTCAATACTTCGGATGGAGCTGCATTTTTCTGAGCTTGTTCTCCAATTTTCTACCCAACTTTCATCAGTTCTGCACTTCTTGATTTGAGCAACAGAAGGTTTTCGAAAAAATCAATCTTTACCTGCTGGTCTGTTTTGACAGATTTCTACTATCATTTGCGTTTGCCTCTTACATAAGCTTTTGTTTTGATGGGTTTTCAGTTGAAGTGTGTACCAAAGGTTTGTTGTTTTTGCTTACACTAATGTTGGCATTGAGTTTGTGCAAGGGTTTTGTAAAAAGGAAATTCTCAGGAGAAATAGAGAAGGAATCTGCAGAGTTCGTCTTTGAATAGGTAAAAGTGGTGAAAACAGAAGGTTTTTGAAGCCCCAATCTTTTCATATTTTCGATGATTTTAACACATAAGGGAAGTTACGAGACGTAACTGAAAAGGAAACGGAGCCCGGGATGGACAAACCCACCCCAGGCGCGGGCCCAGCATGGCCGCGCCTGAGCGGGGTGTCCCCACCTCAAACTTCGTCTCCACTTCGGTTCCGTGTCAAGACCTTTCTTATACATTGAAACTTCGTAATATATAACCCCCGGGTCCCCCGAGGTTCTTGCATCGTGTTCTCGTCGTGTTTTCATTTTGATCTATTTCTGTCAGGAAAATCTTATCAAGTTTAGAGCACCATGGCCTCCGCCAACGACGAAGGCAAGAAGCCCGAGAAAGAAGAACCTCAAGTTTCCAAGGAGGAAGATATCCAGGAATGATATGAATGAGACATGGAGGAGGACAAGCAACTAGACACCCGCGCTACTGTCGCAAGCATTGGTTTGGTGGCACTACTGGCCAAGCTTAAGAAGACAACACAGATGTCTATAGGAGGGAAACCTCCACGTCTCTTCTACAATCCACAACCATCTCCTCCGCATAACAAGAGACCCTTTCGTACACTTATACATGAATATCAATATCATCATGTGCCCAAAGGAAACTTGCATTCGGTTTGGGATATGCGTCGTTCTAACAATGCAGAGAAGGATCATGCTAGGGATGAAGAGTGGGAAAAGAACAACAAGAACTAGGATTCTCGGACTAACATGATCATGAACCGTATAGAGCAAAACTCGGAGCTAATTCGTACTCTTACTTTTCACTTTGAGGAGTTGAAGAAACTTATTGAGGAGCTTATCGAGAGAACCACACCACCGAAGGAGTATTTCGTCATCAGTTTTGGCATCCCCTTGGCTTGTTCCAAGCTTGGGGGAGTGCCACGATATCACCACCACTATCTATTATCTTTTACCTTTTTAGTGGATTCATATCTATGGTAGAGGGATTATCTTATAGTTTGGTTTGCGTGTGGAAGTATATCTCCTTTAGTTGATTACCTATGTATCCCTTGGTGTGAGTGCCTTTATTTGATTATTAATGAGAAGTCTCATCTTTTACTTTTTGCACTTCTTATTTTTAGTTTGCAATATCTATTATATGATGGATCTTGTTGTTCAGTATTGGCACCACTTTGGGATCATCAAGTGGATCTAAATTGGTTTTGGCAAACCAAGTTCTTGTCAGTGGCATTAATTTGAAAGAAAAAGAAAGAAAGAAAAAGCTTACAGGTATTTGGTATCATTTGTTTTCTTTCTTGTTGGCTCATAAGCTTAGTATTCTTTATTTAAGATTCTTTTGTGTCTTCAAGGAAGATTGCATGTTTGGCTTTATTACTTGTATGTTTTCTTGTTTCTTTCAACTCTCTTGCTTGCTACCCAGCCTTGCTAGCCAAAAACCTGTTTTGAGAAGGCATACTTCTCATGTTTCCAAAATCCTTTGAACCCAAAACTTTTGCCACTTGTGTCCACCATATCTACCTAGTAGCTTTTGCTATTCCTAGCAAATTCTCAAGATTCATCTACCTTTCGAATTAAAAAGTATTTTGTTATGTGAAAACTAGTTAGTAAAGCTCTCATGAACTTGATGGCACATTTTATTGCTTGCCCCTAATAGACTTGAACCATTGTGAACATCGAAGTTGTATATGCTTGCATCTATACATTGGAATTAGCAGAACCGTGTTGTCATGGGGAACGTTTTCAACATTGCACTTGTACTCTGTACACAGTTGATATCGTTCTCTTTTGTCTATGGATGTCAACGCTATGAAATAAAGAGGGAACTTGTAAGTCCATGGAGTTTGTATTCTATGTTAGAGAAACGCCTGGGACGCTAGACTAAGCCATGCTTAATCATGGTGGAAACTTGCAGCATCACCATAGTGAGCTATCTATGAAGCATCCTCAATAAAAAGCTATGCATATGGTAAATAAAAAGATTGCTGAGATGCTCATTGTCTGCTTGCCTTGTCATTTTGGTTATGGGAAAGATCATGTACCATGTGCAAGGGGTACCCCGTTGGCGGTTCTCAATGATATGCAAATACTTACAATGACAAGAACTTACCTGGACCCAAAGTTGAGTATGCATGAGGAGTGACCCTCATATTCAAGGGACATGAGATTGCCAACTTATATTTCGTCAAGCATATACTCCATCTTTGTTCACTTTAACCTTAATCATCTAAAGATGCTTATGATAGGGGAAATGAGGGCTCAAAGCTAGTAAGTACCATAATCTTTTGGAAGCTCTTTATGACTTGTAATCCCTGCTGCCCTCTAAGAAGGGACTTTCCTCCTAGTTACAAGTTGAGTCAGTAAACCTACTTCCTCTCTATCTCCAGCAAGCTTTTGAGTTGTTGTGTTTCAAGCATTCATATGGTGATTTATTCAATCATGTTCTTTATCTTCCTTGTTTGCACAAAACTCTTATCTATTGAGTATTACTTTGAAATCCTACACTTGTGAAAAACCTTTTTGAGCAAAGAGTGCTCCTGTTTTGAAACTTCTACAAAAAGCTTTTGTGAAACTGTTTGTCAGGTGTTCTCTGAACAAGAACAAGTTTGCCAATTCCAATTATGATTTATATTTATGCATCTCTATTGTGACTGTTGTACTTGGTTGCAAGCTAAGTTATATAATGGTGAGTTGCTTTCTTCTATGAGTTGCGCAATGGTAAGTGTGATGCTTGTTGTTCGTATTCTTTTATCGACAATTCACTCCATAAACATATGGACATGTTTACTGAGCTCAGTATTCGCTTGGGGACAAGCGAAGTCTAAGCTTGGGGGAGTTGATACGCCCAATTTGCATCACCTTTCTATAACATAATTTACCTCTATTCATTGATATTTGTCTTATTTTGAGGTATTACTTATGGCTTTTCATCTGTTTATGCATGTTGGATGATTCCTGGAGGACGGACTGTCGGAGTCTGGATTCTGATGTAAACAAAGGCGTTTCGGTGCAATTTCACGAAGATCAGAAAAATACCAAAAAGATATGGAAACATATTATTTTACCAGAAGGAGGGACGAAGTTGGGCCTCAGGGGGCCCACACCCCCTAGGCGCGGCCCCACCTGACCCCGCGCCTAGGGCAGGTGTGGCCTACCTGCCCGGCCTCCGACTCCGCCCCTTCGCCTATATCTTCCCTACGGAACCCTAAGCCTTGGGGAGAGACCACACATAGATTTCCGCCGCATGTCGGGGGCGGAAAACACCGAGAGAGAAAGATCTCTCCGGCAGACAGATTTCTACTGGGGGAATTCCTTCCCGGAGAGGGGAGACCATCGCCATCAACACCGTCATCAAGCTAGGCTTCATCGAGATCATCATCATCCACACCATCATCTCCACCAGCACCATCACTCTCTCTCGCTGTAACAATTGTGTTGGATATTGCTTTAGTTTTTAGGGGAAACTTTTCCGGTGTTGATTACTATTGTAGTTGATGCTTGTGAGTGAAACCATTGGATTATTGTTTATGTTCAGATTGTTATCCATTGTCATATCATCTTTGATCTTGATCCATATGATGTCTTGTGAGTAGTTCGTCTAGTTCTTGAGGACATTGGAGAAGTCGTGTTGTTAGTAGTGAATATGTGATGAGTTATTATTCAATGGTTTAGTATTAAAATTGTGGTGCTATTCTTCTAGTGGTGTCATGTGAATGTCGAGTACATGACACTTCACCATTTATGGGCCTAGGGGATGCATTGTGTATTTGGATACTAATCGTGGGGTTGCCGGAGTGACAGAAACCTGAACCCCCGTTAGGACACCTTTGCACAAGAGAGTGTAGGATCTCAGAGTTTAAGACTGTGGTTAGATGTATATCTTAATTACTTTCCTGTAGTTACGGATGTTTGTAGGGGGTTTAATCACAAGTATGTATTAGTCCTAGGAAGGGCGATATGTTAGCACAGGTTCACCCACACAACACTTACAAACACCAAAGAAGAGTACTCAGATATTTGAAGCGAAATCACTTTACAGAATTCCCATGTGTCCTCGATAACATTTGGTCCTTATAAGTATTTCCACCGGCTTGTCCTTTACTAAGAAAGGATTGGGCCACTTGCTCCGTTTGTTCATTAATTTTATTACTTGCTCTCTGTTTTGTTGCTTTGTCAGAAAACCACTAAAAATCCGTATGCTAAGTATTCACAGGGATTTTCTGCTCCATACCACTGTTCAACATCTTCTGCTCCTCGTTGGGATCGACACTCCTATTTATCGAAAGTACTACGATACACCCCTATACTTGTGGGTCATCAATGGCAAGCATCAGACATGAGATCTTCTATAGATGGCGCATATTGAGCTTGCAAAACACATCTTCTTCTTCCCTTTCATCGACCTTGAAGCCAACACATGCTCCAAGTGATGCGAATGGACAAAACCTACAAGTGCAACTTAATACACACGTTAGTCCATAAAGATTGTTATTAATTACTAAAACTACATATCGGGGCCCACATACTTTTTCCGTGAGACGTGGGAACGCACGGGCACTCAACTAGTATACCATAAGATGCAAACCATTCTGGCCACGACGCCCTTCCCTATGGTTGGAAAATTATATCATCCGATAAACAACTATGGACCGTGATTTGCAAAGGAATGCAGGTATACCAAACCTGAAACATGCTCTCGGTGTGACGTCATCTACAAATGGAGTTAACGAGGCATGAAGTTGTATAAGCACCATGTGCTCTCATTATTTAATCGGACGATAATCCTCCTATGCGCACGTACCACCATAGGCACCCTATTATTTTGCTAGTGCTTATAGTAGCACTAGGTCATATGTAACTACTATGTTATAAAATGTTTGGAAAATAAGTTTTTAGTCATATTGGACAAATAAATCATTTCTGAACATTTTGTAAAAAGGTTTCATTTTAAAACCATTTTCTTAATTTAATAATGTCCAAAATAATATTTGAAAGAGGTAAGGTTTCATATATTAATAACATAGTCGTAAACTTTACAAAATAATTTCACTCTCTGGTCCTATTGGACATAGGGATAAAATATGAACATTTTGCAAAAAGAATAATTTTAAATTTATTTTCAGAATTAAAGTCATGCCCCAAATACTCCAACTCATGCATTTGCAAATGAACTACTAATGCATGGTCAAAACCCATATTTTCATTTTTCAGTAGGTTCTTGTTGTTTCAAGGATTCCACAGCCGTACAATTCGTAATTTTTGAACTTACAGAACTTAAGTTATGAATTTTACAAAATTCTGTCCATTTAAACTCATTTTAACACAACTTTGGATATGAACAGGACATGTGGCCAATTCTGAATGGCCAGTACCCTTTCGTTGTCTAAGCGAACCCGGGTCACGGATTTACGTAAAATGGACGGTCAGATCTGATCGGCTCACAGCTCAGCCAGAGCTGGGGCTCGGTTCTGGGCTTATGGCTAGGCTAGGCTAGAATCGATCTAGGCCGTTAGTACCCCATCTGACGGCAGAGAGGACAAGGAGGCTCACCGATCGGCTCCAGTCACCGTAATTGGTTGACCGCGGAGGCGGTGGCTCAGCAACGGACGGCGACGGTGCTAAGGCGGTCCCGGTGGGCAGTGGAGATGTCAACGAGGGGTGTAGCTTTGAGGGAAGTCGAATGCGGCGGCCTCACGGTGATACGCTTCCTAGAATGGCGTGCGGGAGCGGCTGAAGTGGCGGCGGTGTTGGTCATCGACGAGAGCGTGCTCCGGCTGCCAGAAAAGGGAAGGGGAGGGGATCAGGAAGATGCGGGAGAAAGAGGGGAGTCAGAAGGGACCGAAAGGTCGGCGAGGGCTCACCGTAGCGATGGCGGCGTCGAAAGCACAGCGGCGGCATACGCTGGCTCCGGCGAGCAATTCCAGCAGCCTGGGGGCGTTCCGGAGAGAGATAATATAGGGTAAACAGAGAAGGCGATGTGGGGATTTAAGAGGAGGGGAGAGAGAGGAGCTCGGGCGAGTGGGGAAGCAGGGGGAGTGGGGCGACGGCGTCGGCGTCGTGGGCGTGCAGCGCTGAGGTGGTTGGAGAAGAAGACCAGGTGGGCCCGCTTCGGCAGTTAGAGGGAGAGAGAGGTGGGCCAAGTGGTGCTTGGCCACAATGTGGCGCGTGTGCGGTGGATAGAAGAGAGGCCGCGGGGCAGCAGCAGCTGGCTCGGCTGGGCCGGCCGGGCTGGTTTTTTTGGGTCCGCCCAGTTGGGCTGGCTGCTCTTTTTTTTTCTAATCTTTTGTTTTTTCTATTTTACAAATCATTTTGTAACTTTAGTTATATAACTCCAAATTAACTAATTCCAATTTCTAACATTTTTTACAAACCACACCTTATAAGCTCTAAATAACCAACTTGTACTCCTGGGAAATTTTCCAAAATTCCTTTAAGCACTTAATGCTCTATGGCCGAATTTGGGGTTTTGCAAACATAGGGTTTTAGGAAAGCTTCTTTCAAAACTAAAGCCACTAAATTTTATAAATATGGTTTTATCAATGTAAGTTTTATAGATTCACCTTAGGAAAATCATATGGCAACAAAAGGCCACTAAAATAGTTTTTAATAAAATGGTTTGGTTATTTCTTTTCATATCCAAAGTGTTTTCAAAATGAAAAATAGGTTTTGCAAAATCCATTTTAAAATATTTTGTTTCCCATAAAACAAAAAATAACTTTAATAAGTTTTGGAATATCGTTTTCCCAAGTCTCTTGTCCAAAAACTTTTGTTTGGAAAGAGGATTTGTTTTATTTTCATAAACCTTGAAAAGTTTTCTTATCTTTTGGAAAATTCAAATAAGGGAAAGAATATTTTTTGCAACTATTTTAAATAGTTTTATTTTATTTTAACATTACAAAATTTGAAAAGTTTTGGGATGTTACAAATGCCATGTGTTAGAAAAATATAAAATCGAGGATTACCTTATTTTCTTCCCTCTCTCCATAGATCTTCTTGAACACTCTTTATTAAAAACAAAAACAAACAAAACTAAACTAAACAAAAACTAACACAAGAATACTTTTTTTTATTTCACATGGGTTGCCTTCCATTAAGCGCTTCTAGTTAAGTTTAATTAACTTGACCCAGATGGTGATCATTTAGGTTTTGTGAGTGGAACACCTACTCCAAAGTAATTAGCTTTCAGCGTGATTATACCATCATCATCATTATGAGGCTTGTCCTTCTTCTTCCTAGGGAAGTGGACAATAAAAGGATCTCTAGATGGTAGTCCTATTCTCACATATCCTTCATGCAAATTGATTAAATCTTTAATAGTTCTTAGGAATGGCATGCCTAGAATTATAGGTGCTATGGGATCTTTGGGCATGTCCACTATAACAAGATCAATAAGCGCGGGACTGCCTTTAATTTTTACAACTATATTTTCATTTATCCCAACAACTTGCTTATATGTAGAATCATCTAGATGGAGTATCATTTTAGTGGTTGTAAATGGCCCCAAGTTTAATTTATCAAATAGGCGTTTAGAAATCATTGAGATGCTTACACCAAGATCACAAAGTGCAGATATCTCATTAACACCAACTTTAATTTTAATAGTGGGCTCAAATATATCATCTAGCTTAATTAGCAGGAAGCTTATCAGCTAGTCTTTTATACTCGGACTTTAGATGCTACTTATTGAATAAATTGTTGATATGTAGCATCATTATATTTTTCAATATTGGGATTCTTCACAGTGTCATCTTTAATAGACCTTCCATGGTATATTCGGATGTTGGTGCATTGCTGTAGTCAAGCTCTTCAGGCTTCTCTTCATTATTTTCAACCCTTATCATCTTGAGGTCTTCCACTGGATTTGGCTCGGGCTTTCCAGCGAATTTTTCAAGTATGAGAGCTTGCCTCTCGGCTACCTTGCCCAATTGAGCCTTCATGGTCTTTGTCCTTTCCTGTAGATCCTGCACATCATTTCTAATTGCAACGACTTGATTAAACATTTTACCAATACTAGTCTCATGGTTCTCTGTAGTTTTAATAAGCATATTATTTTGCTTGGTTTGAGTTTGCATAAAGTTTCTAACATTATGTTTAAACGAGAGATTTCCATGATTTGCTCCATTATGATTATCATAATTATTATAAGGAGCTCCTGCAGAATTAGAATAATGTTTTTGAACATTAGAAGCAAAGTTTTGAATTTTCCATGCGGGGTTATAAGGAGTACGAGCTATAAAATTAACATCATTAACATTAGTAGTGATAGCATTAACTTGGGTATCTTCCTTACCCTGTACACAGTAAGGTCTTCATTTTTTACCTCAGTGACTAAATTCACCATTTTTGAGGTTCTTTCCACATGCCATTGAGCATGGTTATTTTGCATATCATCAAGTAATTTCTTTGCAACACTCACCTGCTTTCCCATGATTGTTCCTCTTGATGTAGTATCTAGCATAGACTTAGACATTGGGTTAAGACCATTATAAAAAATGTAATATAAGACATTCTTCCATCCCATGACTAGGACAGTTCAATATGACTTCTTTCATCCTTTCCCGTGCACGCGCTAGCGGCTCGCAGTCTTCTTGTCTAAACCTTGTAATATTGAATCTTAGTTGTATAGTTTTAGTTGAGGGAAAAAATTTAGTCATAAAAATATTAGTGCATTCCTCCCAAGATGTAATAGTTCCCTTAGGTAGAGCTAGCAACCAGTTCTTAGGCTTTCCTCTAAGAGAGAAAGGAAACAAACTTAATTTAACAACATTTGGATCAACATCCTTAATACGCATGATGTCGCAAATTTCAGTAAATGTATTTAGGTGCAAACATGAATATTCAGAAGATGAGCCTCCAAAATGGTTCTGCTGAACCAAACTCAAAGGGTTAGGATTAATTTCATATGCTTCCGCGCCAACAGCGGGCCGAGTGATAGGTGCATGAATAAAATCATTAGTAGGAGTAGCATACTCCCCAAGTTTCCTTTGAGCCATGGCTCTTTTCTTTTTGGTATTTATAAATTAAGAGAAACAAATAAATAAGTAACTATTTTTTTTGGATTTTCAAATAGATAACAATAAAGTAAACTAATAACAAGAAATAAACTACAAACAAAAATTAAAACAAAAACAAGGTCTCTAGTGACCTCACCAGGATAGCGAATTGCTTCCCCGTCAACGACACCAGATAAAGGGTTGATACCTTCGATTCAGATTACGGATGCATTATAGTAGCTTTTTCCTTAGTAGACCTAGGTTTAATCGAACCTTGGAAAACAATGCTAATAAGAATGAAAATAATGACACGTCTACAAGACTTTATTTTTCATTTTACCTTTGTTTACCGGATCAATCTAGTTTACTTTATATTGTAGGTTGATTAAATAGATGGAGATATGCCAGGGTTGAAGATCCACCTGAAGTGCACATCATATGGGATAAAAGATAATAATAAGCATAGTTATGTGTACTATTCCAATAGAGATAATCTTTATGGGCAGCACGTCCTAATATAATAATGTTGGAGATATGTCCAAGAGACAATAATAAAATGGTTATTATTATATCTTTGTGTTTATGATAAATGTTTGCATAACATGTTATAATTGTATTAACCGGAAACATTAATACTTATGTGTTTTGTAAACATAAAAGAGTCCCTAGTAAGCCTCTTGTTAAAATAGCTTGTTGATTAATAGATGATCATGGTTTCCTGATCATGGACATTGGATGTTATTAATAACAAGGTCATATCATTAAGATAATGATGTGATTGACACACTCCTATAGTTAACATAGCATAAGATCAAGCCATTTAGAGTTTATTTGCTACATGCTTCCAAATACATAATAACCTAATCCTTCGACCATGAGATCATGTTAATCACCATCACTGGATGGATGCTTTGATGACATCAAACACCACTTCATAACTGGGTGGTTATAAATGTGGCATTAGGTATTCTGAAAGTATGCGTTGAAGCGCATGGATGAAGAGTTGGATTTGTCCATCCATATGACGGATAATTATACTCTGGGCCCTCTCGGTGGAATGTCATCCAATTGTCTTGCAAGCATGTGATTAGGTCACAAGGGATGTCATATCACAGAATGAGTAAAGAGTACTTATCGTTAACAAGGTTGAACTAGGTATAGAGATACCGACGATCAAACCTCAAATAAGTAAAGTATCGCGCGACAAAGGGAATCCCTATCGTATGTAAATAGTTCATTCGATCACTAAGTAATCATAGAAATATGTGCGAGCCATTATGGATTTTCAGATCCCACTATTGGTTATTGATTGGAGAGGTGTCTCGATCATGTCTGCATAGTTCACGAACCGTAGGGAGACACACTTAAGGAGTCAATTGTAACACCCTCAGAATCGGACCTATGCAAGTTTGGGCAAAATTCACCAAACCCGCATAGAAACGATTCAAAGGTGCCCACCAGGCACTTTCGTGCGGGTGGAAAACGAAGTAATAACATCACACAACAGTCCTCGATGGGACCCACAGAACAGATATATACAACAGCGACTCCGAGAGTCAAGAATACAGATATAATATACAAGATCCAAATCACCTTGAAAACGGTAGAGCGCCCGACTACGGACAAGAAGCAAATGGGGCTAAGAGCCCTGAAGAATAACCAATGGCGTCCATAACCCTGCCCAGGCCAAGGAAGGTTTACCGCTAACGGCGTCGATCTCAAAACCGCTTAACAAAAGGGGTGCCGAAGGGCAAAGCAGAAAACAAAGAAGGAGCGTCGATCGAGGCCAGTACACGGCGAGGCTAGAATTCGGCGGTCCTCGCCTACATAGGTATGGTGGACTGAAGCGGCAGCGGCAGCACACACTAAACAACCTATAGAGACTCGATACAACTGGCGGTTATCAGAGGGGGTAAGAAAGACCTAGACGGATCCAACCTGAGGCTAACACCAAACAAACCCATCCTGGCGTTTCCCCCTCGAGACCTTCGAGGAAGTCAACCGAGGAACTCACACAGTTGGCAGTTTTATTTATTCAGTTATCGTTGCAGTAATTACTAGTCAGGTTTAGATATTCACGATAAAATAAGCGATGGGCACTTTTATTTAACCATTCCGTTATAGTTGCAACAATTACTAATCGAGATCTGAGAGCATGAGATAAACCCAAACCCGAGCTTGTTGGTACTTTTATTCAGCCATTTCGTTGTAGTTGCAATACTTACTAGTCGATACATTGTATGGCGACAACCAAGCAAGCAAGGGTGGGCAGTATTAATTAGCCATTCCGTTATAGTGAAGCTGATTACTAGTCATTATAAGTCAAATTAATAGCGGTAAACTTTAGTTATGCTTGTCTATGATCGAGATACTGTGCTCCAAGTCGTCCATATCCGCGGACACGGCTTTCAGAAAGTTTTACCCGGCCGGGGTGCACCAATAGCAACACACACTCGATCAACCTCGGAAAAACCAAATCAAAACCCAACGAGGCTTTCACGACTGAACAATCACAGGATTCAGAAATATTTGGGGCCACCTTAGAGTAGAATCATAGCGAGTAAGCAAGCTCGAGACGGCCTCAAGGTTTGGGTATCTGGTGTGAACGGGAACCCGAAAGTGTGGCTGGGCTTGTCGACACATGGAATCGTGTCCCGATCCAAAAGCGATGCAGATTGTGTACCGCACAATCGTAAATAAAGCGGTAAACATGGCATAAGTACAGGATCGTAAATAAAACCTCAAACTAGTTTGTGGCCCCAAGAAATAAGATGAATCAAGCTCGCTCTGTGGGGGTCCCATATACCTCCCGGATGTGGATAGCGCAAAATCAAGGAATGTATCAAGTACTCGGGGTCTTCGGGACACAAGTGGGCGTTCGGAAACCAAATATTATCTATCACCCACCGATGCCTCTGCTTATTCAATTTTAGTTGTTAAACAGAAAGTAAAGTGACGATAAGTAAAACTAGAATCATCTCCAACAACATGCGGCAATACATCAGCAACTGTGGCATATGACGACACACATCAGCACTTGAGCAAGCAACTACGACACGCAAGTCCAACTATCTACCAAACAACAGGTAATAGGGTGTGTCCAAGGCAATATAGGGCTGCAAGGGAATATCACAGGTACGGAAACTAAAGCATCGCAACACAGATAGCAATAGATCAACAGGAGGGAAATAAAGACTATAAAAGTAAGATAGGTAGAAAGGGGGAGATGCTGCTTTGAAAACATTGTCGAAAGGTTCATCCAAGATCGGCGAAGCTCACATCAACTCAACGGTCCAATCATGAAGAAGCAAAACACTAGAAGAAACACGGATGCGCTATTTAATAAAACGGAAGATCGGCATGATGCATGTATGATGGATGACATGGCAAAGGTGCGATGCAATTAGGTCAAATTAAGCGGAACGGGTCCACATTAATTAGGTGGTACAAGTTATTTAGAAGCCCAATTAAATGTTGTTTAACAGTCAAGATAGTACCGGGTTCGCTACACAAGTTTAAATGAGGCCAATATGAGACTAGATTTGCCCGCATATGGGCCCCATGTTTAATTATTAGGTGAATCGGCATAAGGCCCCAAACCACATGAATGAATGCATGCAAGACAAGTAAATGTGCAACAAGTTGATATCATGTTATAAAATAGGGTTTTGGAAGGGGTTCACACATTAGGGTTCGGCGAACTTGGGTGCCGGGTTCGGGTGGTCTCGAGGTCGTTCGACGGATCGTTCGGACTCGGTTAGGGTCTCGGATCGAGGTAGGTCTTGCGCAACCGGGAGCAGGGCTTGGTTGGCGTCGGGCATCGGGTTCTTCCGGTCGATGTCGTTATTGTCGGCCCGTGGTTGATCTTGGTGTCGGATGACCTTGTCGACTCCTTGCGAAGACCTTGGCGTTCTAGATCGGTCTTGTGGTCTCGCCATCGGGTTCTTGAAGGAGGTCTGGCGTCCGGAGCAGTACTTGTCGATCGGGCTCGGCGTCCTCGAGTACTTGGCGTGCGGTTCGGTCTTGTCCGCGAGGAGATCTTGACGACGAGATCAAGAACGGCGGCGTCCGGGTGCCTTCGGATCCGGGAGTAGATCTTGGCGCCCGGGGTCTAGTTCGGTCTCAGCCATGGGGTCTTCGGATGTCCATCAAGGCGCCCTTGGCGTTCGATTCGGTGATTGGTGACTTGGCAACGCGTATTCCAGTGGCTTCGATGGTCTTGTGGCTCGCCTTTGCAACCATGCGCCTTCCAGGAACAATCGGACGAGCCGGAGCGTCTGGCGGTCCTTGCCCCTGCGGACACGCATGAGCACCAGCGACGCCCAACGGTTTGGCAACAGCATGGCACGCGAGGATGGCGACGGCTCCAGCTCGGGGAAAAGCGAAATCGGCGGCAGCGCAAAGGCCGGCAGCCACGAAGCGACGGAGGCGCATCGGCGTGTCGAGCGGCGGCGAAGCGCGGCGGCTCGCTCCAGCCAGCCGCAGCGGCAGGCGGTTGGCGGCGAGGCGCCGGTGAGGGAGAAACTCATGGCGGGACGCAGTCGGGTAGGGAGCGGGCGGCCGGAGGCGAAGGGCAGCTGGCGGTGGGGAGCTTGGAAGGGACTTGCATGAGCTCGAAGGCGGGCGAGCCGGGAGGGGAGCCTGGGAGGAGGCTGCTTGGCTGCTGGGGAGAAGGTGGCTACTGGCCGGTGGAGCTGGCAGGGCGTGTGTGGCAGCGGAGCTAGGTGGAGCGGGCCAGTAGGGGAGCTCGGGGGGAGGAGAGGAGGAGCTCGGCCGGAGGGGCGCCTGCCACAGAGGGCGGGAGGTGGCTCACTGACGGCGGTGGTGAGCGAGAGAGGAGGAGCTGTGAGCTTGAGGCGCCTGTGAGCAGGAAGAGAACGAAACAGCGGGTGGCGAGGAGAGAGAGGGAACGTGGTGGGGCCGGAGGTGGGGTCGGGCGAGGCTGGGGGGTGGGTTGACCGGGTGTGCGTGGTGGTGAGAGGCTGCGGGGGGCCAGGGTGTGTGGTGGGGCCAGGGGTGAGCTGGATGGGGAGAGAGAGAGAGGGGGAGATTAGGTGGCAGGATAGGATTGGGGGTGGGGGTGGCTCCGCTGAGGTGGCGGGATGTGATTGGGGAGAGTGAGGTGGAGGCTGGGGTGGGTAGGACTTTAGGTGGGTTTAGGATTAGATGGGGCAGGTGGGATGGACCGATTTTATTTCTGGGGCGGTCGATTGGTCAATCGCCTTCATTCGCCCTATTAAAATAATTTAAATTTTTATTTATTCTAAACGGGCCGTGTGCAAACCAATAGCGGCCAAAACAAAATATTTCGGGGACCCGGTTTTCGGCGTTTGAATAAGAATGGGGCGTTTGGAAAACAAATCGGGGTTTTCGAAAATAGTTTTGGCAAACAATGCATGATGATGACGATGCAATGCACAAATTCAACGCGATTTTCTAGTAGTGGTTTTGCGGGATGCCACAATTCGACACCACTAACAATGGATCTCGCCCTCGAGATCCGCCTCATGGTACCGGAAGGAAGGTCGTGATCCGATCCTCTCGCGTGTAGATCCTCGACACCACTAACAAGAGGTCGTTGTCCGTGATCGTCGAGAGCACTCGAAACAAAAGGTCGAGGTAGAGGTATCAACAATAAAGCCACCTCTAACTCCGTAGGAAGAGGGAATCGATGCATTCTCCCACTTCAATGTGCAAAAGCGAATAGAAGGGTAGTCGGCATGGGGCCAATCCATCACGCACCCAAACTATTACTCCGCAATCGGTGAGAAAAGAGTGCAACCATTCTCGAATCAGATCAAGATCTCGACAAGCGAGGTTCGAACAAAGGGTGATCGACTCGCATCGGATCTTCGTGAGGATGTCGTCGCGTCGGAAAACACCGGAAGCACAAACAAGGAACAAAGGATGGTACCACAGCAGACGGATTCCTCAAGCATCTTGAACACCGGATGCTAGATCACCGTTATCAGAGGAGGAAGCGAAACCCTGAAGGTACGACGGAAACCCAACCACGAGAATTCCTGGACTCTAAGAAAGAGAAGAGAGCGGATTCAAAACACGCCGAGGTAAGGGAGAATAGCAGAGGGTAAGGAGTAAAATCAGACCTAACGAACTATCAAACCGATTTTAAAAATAGTTTTGACACTCTACTTGCGTTAGCTAGGTTATCCTACAGTTTGGACTTGTGGGTATCGCAGCCGAGCTCGATACCACAGTAACACCCTCAGAATCGGACCTATGCAAGTTTGGGCAAAATTCACCAAACCCGCATAGAAACGATTCAAAGGTGCCCACCAGGCACTTTCGTGCGGGTGGAAAACGAAGTAATAACATCACACAACAGTCCTCGATGGGACCCACAGGACAGATATATACAACAGCGACTCCGAGAGTCAAGAATACAGATATAATATACAAGATCCAAATCACCTTGAAAACGGTAGAGCGCCCGACTACGGACAAGAAGCAAATGGGGCTAAGAGCCCTGAAGAATAACCAATGGCGTCCATAACCCTGCCCAGGCCAAGCCGGAAGGTTTACCCTGCTAACGGCGTCGATCTCAAAACCTGCTTAACAAAAGGGGTGCCGACGAAGGGCAAAGCAGAAAACAAAGAAGGAGCGTCAGTACTGAGGCCAGTACACGGCGAGGCTAGAATTCGGCGGTCCTCGCCTACATAGGTGTGGTGGATCAAGCGGCGCAAAGACACACTAAACAACCTATAGAGACTCGATACAATGGCGGTTATCGAGGGGTAAGAAAGACCTAGACGGATCCAACTCGAGGCTAACACCAAACAAACCCATCTGGCGTTTCCCCGAGACCTTCGAGGAAGTCAACCGAGGAACTCACACGGTTGGCGCTTTTATTTATTGATTATCGCTGCGTAATTACTAGTCGGTTTAGATATTCGTCCCGATAAAATAAGCGATGGGCACTTTTATTTAACCATTCCGTTATAGTTGCAACAATTACTAATCGACATCTGAGCATGAGATAAACCCAAAACCCAAAGCAGTTGTTGGTACTTTTATTCAGCCATTTCGTTGTAGTTGCAATACTTACTAGTCGATACATTTGTCGCATGGCGACAACCAAGCAAGCAAGGTGGGCGTATTAATTAGCCATTCCGTTATAGTGAAGCTGATTACTAGTCATTATAAGTCAAATTAATAGCGGTAAACTTTAGTTATGCTTGTCTATGATCGAGAATCGTGCTCCAAGTCGTCCATATCCGCGGACACGGCTTTGAAAAGTTTTACCCGCCGGGTGCACCAATAGCAACACACACTCGATCAACCTCGGAAAAACCAAATCAAAACCCAACGAGGCTTTCACGGTGAACAATCAGGATTCAGAAATATTTGAGGGGCCACCCTTAGAGTAGAATCCATAACGAGTAAGCAAGCTCGAGACGGCCTCAAGGTTTGGGTATACGGTCATGATCGGGAACCCGAAGTGTGGCTGGGCTTGTCGACACCGCGGAATCGTGTCCCGATCCAAAATAAGCAAAGTGTGCGTTACCTCACAATCGTAAATAAAGCGGTAAACATGGCATAAGTACAGATCGTAAATAAAACCTCAAACTAGTTTGTGGCCCCAAGAAATAAGACTGAATCAAGCTCCGGCTCGGGGGTCCCATATACCTCCGGATGTGGATAGCGCATAAATCAAGGAACAGTATCAAGTACTCGGGGTCTTACGGGACACAAGTGGGCGTTCGAAACCAAATATTATCTATCACCCACCGATGCCTCGCTTATTCAATTTTAGTTGTTAAACAGAAAGTGACGATAAGTAAAACTAGAATCATCTCCAACAACATGCGGCAATACATCAAGAATCGTGGCATATATGACACACATCAGCACTTGAGCAAGCAACTACGACACGCAAGTCCAACTATCTACCAAACAACAGGTAATAGGGTGTGTCCAAGGCAATATAGGGCTGCAAGGGAATATCACAGGTACGGAAACTAAAGCATCGCAACACAGATAGCAATAGATCAACAGGAGGGAAATAAAGACTATAAAAGTAAGATAGGTAGAAAGGGGGAGATGCTCGCCTGAAAACATTGTCGAAAGGTTCATCCGAAGATCGGGGCGAAGCTCACATCAACTCAACGGTCCAATCCGCGAAGAAGCAAAACACTAGAAGAAACACCGGATGCGCTATTTAATAAAACGACAGAAGATCGGCATGATGCATGTATGATGGATGACATGGCAAAGGTGCGATGCAATTAGGTCAAATTAAGCGGAACCGGGGTCCCGACATTAATTAGGTGGTACAAGTTATTTAGAAGCCCCGCAATTAAATGTTGTTTAACAGGCCGAAGATAGTACCGGGTTCGCTACACAAGTTTAAATGAGGCCAATATGAGACTAGATTTGCCCGCATATGGGCCCCATGTTTAATTATTAGGTGAATCGGCATAAGGCCCCAAACCACATGAATGAATGCATGCAAGACAAGTAAATGTGCAACAAGTTGATATCATGTTATAAAATAGGGTTTGCGGGAAGGGGTTCACACATTAGGGTTCGACGAACTTGGGTGCCGGGGTTCGGGGTCGGGTCTCGGGGTCAGGGTTCGACGGATCGTTCTCGGACTCCGGGGTTAGGGTCTCGGATCGAGGTAGGTCTTGGCGCAACCGGGGAGCAGGGCTTGGTTGGCGTCGGGGGCGCATCGGGTTCTTCCGGGTCAGTGTCGTTATTGTCGGCCCGCGCAGTTGATCTTGGTGTGTCCGGATGACCTTGTCGACTCCTTGCGAAGACCTTGGCGTTCTAGATCGGTCTTCAGGGTCTCGGCCATCGGGTTCTTGAAGGAGGTCCTGGCGTCCGGGAACGAGTACTTGTCGCATCGGGGCTCGGCGTCCTCGAGGGAGTACTTGGCGTGCCGGTTCGGTCTTGTCCGCGAGGAGATCTTGACGACGAGATCGAAGAACTGGGCGCGTCCGGGTGCGGTCTTCGGATCCGGGGAGTAGATCTTGGCGTCCAGGGGTCTAGTTCGGTCTCTCAGCCGGGTCTTGGATGTCCATCAAGGCGTCGGCGTTCGATTCGGTGATTGGTGACTTGGGCACCGATGCGGTATTCCGCGGTGGCCGATGGTCTTGTGGCTCGCCTTGTTGCAACCATCGCCTTCAGGAACAATCGACGAGCTTGACAGACGGCGTCTGGCGGTCCTGGCCCTTTGCGACGCATGAGCACCCCGCAATGACGCCCAACGGTTTGGCAAAGCATGGCACGCAGGGATGGCGACGCTCCAGCTCGCGGGAACAGCGGTCGGCGACGAAAGCGCGGCCAGGCAGCCGTGGGCCACGGAGGCGACGGCGGTCGTAGCCCGGGCGGCGACGGGCGGCGGCTCGGCTCAGCGGCCGCAGCGAGCGGCAGGCGGTTGGCGGGGACCGAGGCGCCGTGAGGCGGAGCTCACGCGCGGGCGCTGTAGGGAGGGGCGGACGGCGGGAGGCGGACGGGCGGCGCGGGCGGCTTGATGCTGCGGGCTGGCTGGCGGAGCTTGGGAAGGACGCTACAGAGCTCAAGAAGGCTGAGGGCCAGAGGGAGGAGCTCGAGGGAGGGGAGGCTCGAGGGGGGAGAAGGTGGCGTGGTGGAGCTGGCCGGGGCAGAGGTGGCGTGAGCTAGGAGGGGCAGTAGGGGGAGCTCATGGGGGGAGGAGAGGAGGAGCTCGGCGTGAGGAGGCGCGGCCGAGAGGGCGGCGAGGAGGTGGCCTGCCGACGGCGGCGGTGGTGAGCAGAGAGGGGAGGAGCTGGGGCGCGCGGGGCTTGAGCGGCGCACGCGAGCAGAGCCAGGGAGGAAGAGAACGAGCGGGGTGGGGCGCTGAGGGAGGAGAGAGAGGGAACGTGGTGGGGCCGGAGGTGGGGTCGGGCGAGGCTGGGGGGTGGGTTGACCGGGTGTGCGTGGTGGTGAGAGGCTGCGGGTGGCCAGGGTGTGTGGTGGGGCCAGGGGTGAGCTGGATGGGGAGAGAGAGAGAGAGAGGGGGAGAGATTAGGTGGCAGGATAGGATTGGGGGTGGGGGTGGCTCCGCTGAGGTGGCGTGATGTGATTGGGGAGAGTGAGGTGGAGGCTGGGGTGGGTAGGACTTTAGGTGGGTTTAGGATTAGATGGGGCAGGTGGGATGGACCGATTTTATTTCTGGGGCGGTCGTTCGGGTCAATCGGCCCGTTCGACTGCCCCTATTAAAATAATTTAAATTTTTATTTATTCTAAACGGGCCGTGTGCAAACCAATAGCGGCCAAAACAAAATATTTCGGGGACCCGGTTTTCGGCGTTTGAATAAGAATGGGGCGTTTGGAAAACAAATCGGGGTTTTCGAAAATAGTTTTGGCAAACAATGCATGATGATGACGATGCAATGCACAAATTCAACGCGATTTTCTAGTAGTGGTTTTGCGGGATGCCACATCAATGTTGTCTAAGTAGATATGGAATATGAGTTGGAGACTGAATATTGTTCAGAGCCTCGGTTTGGATCCAGGACATCACGAGGAGATCCAGAATGGTCCGGAGAATAGGATTCATATAAGGAAAGTCATTTTCTAGGGTTTGGAAAAGTTTTGGTATTTTGACCGGAACATCTATAATGTTCTAGAGGGACCACCAGTGGGTCCACCACCGTGGGGGAGAATGCATGAGATGATGCAATGTCATGAGAAGTCATGGACCAATGCACCTAGACCTCTAGGTCAATCCGAATTAGGGCTTGTCCCTAATAAGGAAAGGGGAGAGGTTACTTGGGGGGGATTTTTACCCTCTTCCACCTTGGCGCCACTTGGTGGAGTTGGGGAAGGACACGGCCAAGGGTGGGAACCCTGGCCGCCGCCCCCTCCACCTATATAAGGAGGGGTGAGGGTTCCCCTATCCCCTCAGCATAACCCTAGCCGTCGGCGCCTCCCCTCTTTCCTCCACACCCTGCTCCGGCTCAGGAGAAGCCCTATAGAAACTTCTCTCCTCCACCACCACCACTACATCGTCATTCTTTTAGGATTCCGAGGAGATCTACAACCTCTGCTGCTCTGCTGGAACAAGAGATAGTAAGGTATTCATTGACTACCGTACGTGTGACCGACTGCAGAAGCTCTGCCGGAACGCGGCGCCGAAAGGATCGTCTACACGATCTTGAGATCGGCAAGTGATTGACTACGTCAACCACGAGAATCCAATCTCGTCAAATGCTTTGGATCTACGAGGTTAGTTCTCTACAATATCGTTGTAATGATCTCATAGATTAGATCTTGGCTTTGCCATAGATTAGATCTTGGTTTTGTGTGTTCATGCGATAGCATTTTTTTGTTTTCCATGCTATGAACCCTATAGTGGTATCAGAGCCGACTCTATGCATAGATCCATTGCACGAGTAGAACACAATGGTTTTGTGGGCATTGATGCTTTTTTGTTGTTTGCTTTTTGTATACTTTCATCTTGCGGGATAGTGGGATGAAGCGGCCCGGGCTAACCTTACATGTCATCGTACATGAGACTTGCTCCACACTCAACGTGCAACTTGCATAGTGAAGATTCAATTTACAACAGGCACTTTACAATACTTGTATCAACGTTTTGGTTCATGTTCGTAAGTTAGAATGGCTCTTATTCAAAATCCCCAGTCACGTAAAACATGCAAAGAAAATTAGAGGCGTCTAACTTATTTTTGCAGGGCTTGTGTTGTGATGTGATATGGTCATGATGTGATTGTGATTATATATGATGTAAGCAATGATCCTTATTGTAAGTTGTCAACCGGCAGGAGCCTTATGGTTGTCTTTAAATTCATTAAGACCTGTGTGTCTATTCATCATGTAATCGCTTTATTCCAAGTAGTTGTAATAGTTGCTGTTGGTGATGGAAAACCATGAAGCGGCGCCATTGACATTGACTCCACGCTGGTGATGATGGAGATCATGTTCGTGCTTTGAAGATGGATATCAAATGCATAAGAATAAAGGTCATATCATATCACATATTATGAATTGCATGTGATGTTAATCCTTTTTATGCATCTTGTATTGCTTAGATCATGACGGTAGCACTATAAGATGACCCCTCTCACTAAATATCAAGTAATTAATGTTCGTACTTACTAGGCACCATTGCTAAGACTCATAGTTTCGAAGCATCACATGATGATCGGGTGTGATAGATTCTACGTATGCATACAACGGGTGCAAGCCATATTTGCACATGCAGATACTAAGGTTAACCTTGACGATCCTAGCATGTACAGACAAGGCCTCGGAACATAGGATACAGAAAGGTAAAGCATGAGTCATATGGAAGATATGATGAACATGTGGATTGGTCGCCTTTGAAGCTACATCGTCTCTCGTGATGATCGGACATGGTGTAGTGGATTTGGTTCATGTAATCACCAAAATGACTCGAGGGATGTCACTTTGGGTGGGAGTTCAACAGTAATATGATTAAAATTTGAACACAATTTATCATAACTTAAATGAAAGTGAATTTACACAATTTTTGTAGTCATTAGCATCCGTTCACCACCTTACGCTTAGTTATAATTGAGATAATAGAACTATAGAATTCTGGTTAGTTACTTTACGAACTGGTATCGTATTATTTTGAGTGTCAATCTAAAGTTTAAAAGTCCTACTGCAAACTTTTAGCAAACTCCATTTACTCCATGAAGTTTAATAATTGGTATTAAATCAAGAGTAACAATTCCAGTGTTAATATCTAAAGTATCATGTTTGCCTCCATGATTCTTCATATTCAAAATATTGTTTTAATATCAAGGTTATCTAGGAAGCTGGAAGAACTGTTTCGGAAACCATCATGTGTGGAAGATATTGCGATATCTAAAACAATGTTTTGGTTGCAACATGATAGAGTATAATTTAGTAAAATATGTGTTCTCATATTTGATGAGAATTTGCAAAGGTTGAAGACGCTAGTCGTCCTAATCCTCCAAAAGTTTTTGGAAAGAAACATTATACTCGCGGTTCACCTTTATAAGCTATGGTATCTTGATCATGAAAGTTGTCATGATAAGGATGAATAGAAGATGCATGTAAAATGTTTACTACATTAAAATATTACTAAATAATGGATTTTGAAAGAACGCCAAACATTTGATGATGGTGATCTACTTCAAAGTGCAAGTCCAAAGGTATTAGTATTTGACTATACACACTTTTGGACTATGTGTCATGTGTATGGCGCCATTGTTGATGTTGATAGATTCTTTTCAAAAGGAAAGGAAATGATGAAAGAGAATCTTTGAGATATTTGGTGGAAAGATAAAAGGTTGGAAATGTCCAGCTTAGGTATATAGAAGATACACATGTTATGGTTATATTCTTTGCTTGTTAAACAATGTAGTTCTTGGATATTGGATACCGAATTGGTTGGTGTGAAATGTCATACATGACAACACAATTTATGAACTGCAATGTCCTAACTAAGGCATCAAGAGAATATGTGATTATGTTCATCGAAAAAAAACAAGGTGTTGTTGTTTTTCTTGTTAACATCAAAGCTTACCTTCAAGATTTGTTTCAATAATTGTTATTTCGATCAGATATTATGAGAACAAAAGGTTGTTCAAATAATTACCGTGCTTCATATAAGATGGATGATTTACAAGTCTGGTTGAAAAAATCACGTCCGTAAAACTAATGCTAAAAATATCAAAAGACAAATGATTAAAAGATCACTTAAGAAGTGACATCACCATTTAAATTATATTGTAAATAAAATATGTAGAAACTCCATGTTGATGGAATTTTGGAGTCTTTTGATTTTGATCAAATGAGCTTGTGAGACTTTCCTGGAGATAATTGAAACTTAGTTGAAAGGCCTGGAAGAACGAATGACTAACTTATTAGAATTTGTACATATTGATGTATGTAGTCCATTATGTATAGTCGTGAGCGATGGATTTTAACTTCATATGCTTTCTCCGGTAATTTTAGTGAATACATGTGTATATTTACTTAATGAGGAAGAAGTGTGAAATATTTGAAAATGTTCAAATACTTTCAAGATGAAGTGTAAAATCATTGTAACAAGAAAATAAAGAATTTATGATTGGATCATAAAGGAAGATATTTGAGTTACAAGTTTAGCATAACACCTAAGATTTGAGGAATCGTTCCATGGATTTGCATTTCCCGAAACACCATCGGAGTACGGAGTGTTCGAGATATGTAATGAAACCTTGTTTGACATGGTGAAATCAAAGGTGTCAGTTATAAAACTGCCATTGTATTTTAAAGATGAAAGCTTTAGTGACTACCGCTTTTATACTGAAAAGAGCACCATTGTGATTCATTGAAATGACACCATATAAGTTATGGTTTGGGATAAAACCTAAGTTGTCCTTTCTTAAAAAATTTGTATGCTAGGCATACATAAAATGTTTACAGCCAAAGTTGGATGAGCATGCCTTTGTAAGTTATTTCGAATAACCATTGGGTATTCCTCCATAACACCGAAGACAAAAGTGTTTATCGCTTAGAACGTCAAGTTTCTTGAGAAGGAAATTTTCATGAAAAGTTAAGTGGGAGGACAATAGAACTTTGATAAGGTTATTAAACTTTAGCTATATGTACGGAGTTGCGCAACACCGAAAAGTGTCTCGGTGGCGGCAACGATGCTCATGGCTCTCATACCTCAAAGGTTGTGGTCATAGAGGTCTAAGTTCCAATTAACCAAGTAGGTCGGGTAAACAATCAAATATTAGGATTTGAGAGTAAATCATTGATGTTTGACAATGATGAACTGACTATATGCAAAGAAGTAATGATGGGCCCTGACTCCGTCAAATGGCTTGAAGACATAAAATCTGTGATAGTTCCATACACGAGAAATCAAGCTTTGAACTTGGAAGACCCTCTGGAAAGGTGTAAGACCTTACAATTGTATTTGGATCTATAAAGAAATAGACATGGATGTTTCACATTTATGAAATAGTCCACATGTCGAGAAAGAGTTCACGACAATGTTCAAGGAGTTGATTATGACAAGATTTAAACTTTCATAGTGATATTTAGTCTGGACGGATTAATGTAGCTACCACTACATATATTGGTATATGATTGTTGAGCAAACAATACAAAGTTCTTCTAATAGAATGGTTACCTAGGATGTGTACATGACACGATCCAAAGGGTTTTATTAATTCAAAGGATTCTAATAGGGCATGCAAACTTCAATGGTTGAAGTAAGCATCGCAGAGTTAGAATCTTTACCGTGGTGAAACTGTTAAAAGAGTTTAATTTCATTGAAGACGATGAAGATGCTTGCATTTGCAAGAAATTAAGTAGGAGCACTAAGACATAGTTCTAATACATTATGTGAAAGACATATTGTTGATTGGAAATAATGTATCTTTTATTGACACAAATTAAGAATTTCATTTTGATGAAAGACTTAGGCAAAACCTGAATATTTGGCATCAATTTCTACATGGATAGACCGAGACGCTAATATGGTTGTGCCAAGAGTACATAGATGAGATATTAAAATAGCTCAATATAGAAACTACTAGAAAGTTTCTTGTCGCACAGGAAGGATTGAATCAAGGTTCAAGTGTATTGACACTTGGTAAGTGAGATGAGATCCAAGTGATTTTTGACACTTGGTGAATGAAATCACAAAGAATATTTTTTGATCAATCATAGTATGATATGTATACATCCAAATATGTCATATGCTCTAAATGTTATGAGCAGATACCAGAATGATTTATAAGATAATCATTGAACAATAGTAAGGATATTCTTATGATCTTTTGGAAGAACAAAGAATATGTTATTTATGTAGAGGTGACAAATAGATAGATAGTTCATTATAAAGTGTTAAATTCATACTAGTTTTGTCACAAGGTACAAATTAAAGTTTATCTCAATTTAAACTATGGGTGGCACAATGTAATGGAAAGGAAGTTCCATAACCAATTTTAATGAGTTCCAAAGTTAAGACATTATGACAGATACTATAACAAAAGGCTAAGTATATGACTGTTATTATAGCAACAAAAGAGGGCATTTGTGTCAAGTAGTTTGTTATCAAACTAGGTGTGGTTCACATCGGGCTAGTACTATGAAGATATATTGTACGACAATTGTATCGACATGTTTTAACCCCAAGGAACTAAAGGTCTCACCAAAGGACCAAATTTATACGATGCCATCTCATTGGAGAATGAGTGATGCGTAAAGACGCAAATACATGCAAATACATATGGACCGGGAAGTGTCAGATCCGAAGATTATGTTTACCACTACCAATCGTGTACATACAACACTAGAAAGCCATAGGTGTTGAATACACAAAGTTTTTAAACTAGATTATTGACTCTAGTGCAAGTGGGAGACTATTGGAGATATGCCCAAGAGGCAATGATAAAATGGTTATTATTATATCTTTGTGTTTATGATAAATTTTTGCATAACATGCTATAATTGTATTAACCGGAAACATTAATACTTGTGTGTTTTGTAAACATAAAAGAGTCCCTAGTAAGCCTCTTGTTAAACTAGCTTGTTTATTAATAGATGATCATGGTTTCCTGATCATGGACATTGGATGTTATTATTAACAAGGTCATATCATTAAGAGAATGATGTGATGGACACACTCCTATAGTTAACATAGCATAAGATCAAGTCATTTAGAGTTTGTTTGCTACATGCTTCCAAATACATAGTAACCTAATCCTTCGACCATGAGATCATGTTAATCACCATCATTGGATGGATGCTTTGATGACATCAAACACCACTTCGTAACTGGGTGGTTATAAAGGTGGCATTAGGTATTCGGAAAGTATGCGTTGAAGCACATGGATCAAGAGTGGGATTTGTCCATCCATATGACGGATAGTTATACTCTGGGCCCTCTCGGTGGAATGTCATCCAATTGGATTGAAAGCATGTGACTAGGTCACAAGGGATGCATACCATGGAACGAGTAAAGAGTACTTATCGGTAAAAATGTTGAACTAGGTATAGAGATACCGACGATCAAACCTCAAATAAGTAAAGTATCGCGCGACAGAGGGAATCGATATCGTATGTAAATAGTTCATTCGATCATGAAGTCATCATAGAAATATGTGCGAGCCATTATGGATTTCAAATCCCACTATTGGTTATAGATTAGAGAGGTGTCTCGATCATGTGTGCATAGTTCACGAACCGTAGGGAGACACACTAAAGGAGTCGATGTTGTTTAAGTAGATATGGAATATGAGTTGGAGACTGAATATTGTTCGGAGCCTCGGATTGGATCCATGACATCATGAAGAGATCTGAAATGGTCCGGAGAATAAGATTCATATAAGTAAATTCATTTTCTGGGGTTCGGAAAAGTTTCGGTATTTTGACCGAAACATCTAGAATGTTCTAGAGGGACCACGAGTGGGTCCACCACCATGGGAGAGAATGCATGAGATGATGCAATGTCATGAAAATTCATGGACCAATGCGCCTAGACCTCTAGGTCAATTCGAATTGGGGCTTGTCCCTAATAAGGAAAGGGGAGAGGTTGCTTGGGGGGAGTTTTCCCCTCTTTCCACCTTGGCGCCACTTGGTGGAGTTGGGGAAGGACACGGCCAAGGGTGGGAACCCTGGCCGCCACCCCTCCACCTATATAAGGAGGGGTGAGGGCACCCCCTATCCCCTAACCACAACCCTAGCCGCTGGCGCCTCCCCTCTCTCCTCCACACCCTGCTCCGGCTTAGGCGAAGCCCTACAGAAATTTCTCTCCTCCAGCACCACCACCACGCCGTCATTCGTTTAGGATTCCAAGGAGATCTACAACCTCCGCTGCCCTGCTGGAACAAGGAAGAGGAAGGCCTTCATCGACTATCGTACGTGTGACCACCGACTGTGGAAGATCTCCCGGAACACGGCGCCGGAAGGATCGTCTACACGATCTTGAGATTGGCAAGTGATCGGCTACATCAACCATGAGAATCCAATCTTGTTAAATTCTTTGGATCTATGAGGGTTAGTTCTCTACAATCTGGTTGCACCGATCTCTTATATTAGATCTTGGATTTGCCATATATTAGATCTTGGTTTGTGTGTTCATGCGATAGAATTTTTTTGTTTTCCATGATACGAACCCTACAACTAAAGCCCCTGCGAGCAACATGTATAACTATATCCTTTTGATCCAACCGGTTGTACCTTGAAACACCGGGTTAAAAATAGTCATTAAGTGATAAACACAAATCAAAGCCTTAAGGAGATATGTTGCTATTGATCTCGAATGGGTCGCTAAGAGAAGATCATACAACCCTTTCTGTCACTGGGTTTCCTATGAGATCGCTGCTAGCAATTATCTCACCTCAATTCTTGATCGATCTCGCGGGTCTTGGGTACCTACAAGTCCAAAGATCGAGGTAAGAGACAAAGAAACAAAAGATACAAATGTCTTTTTCAAACAATACACAATACTCCCATAGATTATATGCACATAATCGCTGCGAGGTTTCTCCCCAGCCCGCAGCCCGTGAGGACTGCTCACTCATAACAATAAGATCAATGATAGAAAACATTGTGCAGAATACTTAGATTGAAATCGAATATTCTTAGTCGTCGAATACAAGGAGATCTCAAGTACAAAGTAATGGCTATGGATAATGGAGAGGATGGGGATGGAAGGGATGAACTATGGTGTGGATATCCTTTGGTGGTGTTGTGACGCAATCTAAGAATGGTGACCGCCTGCATGGCGGCTGGGACCTAAAAATATATAGGTGCCTTCATGATAGTTGTAGGATTTGATGAGGCGTAGCCGCTGCCACTCCGTACGGGCGGGTGATGTGGCTCAGTTACTATAGAGACTGTTGGGAAACCCCAAGAGCAAGGTATGATGAGCATAATAGCAAAGTTTCCCTCAGTTGTGAAACCAAGGTTATCAAACTAGTAGGAGAAAGGAAACAGCTCCCAAGGTTTTTCTAGCAATGTGGAACCTGCACAACACAACCACAATACTTTGTACCAACTTATAGTGAGGTTGTCAAGCTCACCGGTTTGCTGAAAACAAAGGATTAAACACATAGTGTGGAAGAAAGTAATTTCTTGTAGTAATTTCATAAAGTAAACAATAGGCAGTAGATTGAATATCAGTGGGAAGGAATGGACCGGGGTCCATAGTTCACTAGAGGTGTTTCTCCATAAGATAAATAACATGTTGGGTGAACAAATTACAGTTGGAAAATTGACAGGATAGAGAATGCATAATAATGCATGTACATGACATGATGATCGATTTGAGATTCGTTTGGGCATTACAATATAATACATAGACCGCAATCCAACTGCATCTATGACTAATAATCTACCTTCAGGTTATCATCCGAACCCCTTCCAGTATTAAGTTGCAAGCAACAGATAATTGCATTAAGAACAGTGTGTAAAGTAAACAATACAATTGACCTTGGAGAAATGATTTTTGTTTTCTCCCTAGTAGCAGCAACACATATACAACCTTAGAGGTTTCTATTACTCCTCCAGATTACTAGAGGCATGAACCTACTATCGAGCATAAATACTCCCTCTTGGAGTCACTGGTACGCCCAATTTGCATCACCATTCTATATCACAATTTACCTCTATTCATTGATATTTGTCTTATTATGAGGTATTACTTATGGCTTTTCATCTGTTTATGCATGTTGGATGATTCCTGGAGGATGGACTGACGGAGTCTGGATTCTGATGGAAAAGAAGGCGTTTCGGTGCAATTTTGCGAACATCAGAAAAATACCAGAAAAATATGGAAACATATTATTTTACCAGAAGATGAAGGAAGCCAGAAGGAGGGACGAAGAGGGGCCTCAGAGGGCCCACACCCCCTAGGCACGTGCCCACCTGACCCCACGCCTAGGAAAGGTGTGGCCCACCTGCCCGGGCTCCGACTCGGCCCCGTCGCCTATATCTTCCCTTCAAAACCCTAAAGCTAAGGGAGCGACCACAGATAGATTTCCGCCGCCTCTGGGGGCGGAAAACACCGAGAGAGAAAGATCTCTCCGGCAGACAGATTTCTGCCGAGGGAATTCCTTCTCGGAGAGGGGAGACTGTCGCCATCAACACCGTCATCAAGCTAGGCTTCATCGGGATCATCATCGTCATCCATACCATCATCTCCACCAGCACCATCACCACCACTCCATCCCGCTGTAACAATTGTGTTGGATATTGCTTTAGTTCTTAGGGGAAACTTTCCCGGTGTTGATTACTATTGTAGTTGATGCTTGTGAGTGGAACCATTGGATTATTATTTATGTTCAGACTGTTATCCATTATCATATCATCTTTGATCTTGATCCATATGATGTCTTGTGAGTATTTCGTTTAGTTCTTGAGGACATGGGAGAAGTCATGTTGTTAGTAGTGAAACTGTGATGAGTTATTATTCAATGGTTTAGTATTTAAGTTGTGGTGTTATTCTTCTAGTGGTGTCATGTGAACGTCGACTAAATGATACTTCGCCATTTATGGGCCTAGGGGAATGCATTGTGTATTTGGCTACTAATTGAGGGGTTGCCGGAGTGACAGAAACCTGAACCCCCGTTAGGACACCTTTGCACAAGGGAGCATAGGATCTCAGAGTTTAAGGCTATGGTTAGATTTATATCTTAATTACTTTCATGTAGTTACGGATGTTTGCAGGGGGTTTAATCACAACTATGTATTAGTCCTAGGAAGGGCGGTATGTTAGCACAGGTTCACCCACAAAACACTTACAACACCAGAGAAGAGTACTCAGCTATTTGAAGTGAAAGCACTTGATAGAATTCACATGTGTCCTCGAGAATTTTTGGTCCTTATAAGTATTTCCACCGGCTTGTCCTTTGCTAAGAAAGGATTGGGCCACTTGCTCCGTTTGTTCGTTAATTCTATTACTTGCTCTTTGTTTTGTTGCCTTGTCAGAAAACCACTAAAAATGCGTTTGCTAAGTATTCACAGGGATTTCCTGATCCATACCACTGTTCAGAACCTTCAGCTCCTCGTTGGGATCGACACTCCTATTTATCGAAAGTACTACGATACACCCCCTATACTTGTGGGTCATCAAGACTATTTTCTGGCGCCGTTGCGAGGGAGTGAAGCTCTATTGAAGAGTGGAACTGGTAAGGGAAACTTTTACTATGAGTATTGCTTTTGTTACTGCTTGTTACTTTGTTTCCAGTATGGATAACCCACTTGGTTTTCTATTTGGGAAAACTACTACCACTGCTAGGGTAGTAGATGAACCACCTCCTGTTGAGATAGATCATTTTAAGATACCTACAAGTATTGTTAATCATGTTATGGATAATTATTATTTTGGGGATGGAACTGTCCATCCTAGTGATCACTTGCTTTTTATCGATGAATTATGCGGGTTGTTTAAGTGTGCAGGTATCAAAACTGAACCTGTGAAGAAGAAGTTACTCTCCATATCCTTGAAAGGGAGAGCTGAAGAATGGTATAAGTTGCTGAAGAATGGGCAATCCATGGAATGGGAGGATATGTCATCTCTCTTTTACTCTAAATTTTATCCTCCTAGTGAGATTCATAAGGATAGAAATCTTATATACAACTTTTGGCCTCTTGATGGAGAGAGTACAACTCAAGCTTGGGGGAGATTGAAGTTACTAATGCTTAAATGACCTATTGATGAACTCCCTAACAATATTATTCTCAATAACTTTTATGCTAGGCTTTCTGTAACATCCCAAAAATACCAAACTTAGATCAACAAACACTAATCAGCAAGTTTAGGGTTAACAAAAACTTTTCTAAATGAATTCATGAATGCATGTATATGTGTATGCATGGATTTTGAATTTCTTTAAAAACCACCTTGTTTGTGTGATCCATTGCTTGTAAAATGTTTCTTAGCTGAAATAAACATCATCTAGAACATTCCCCACACTTTTCCTAAAGAAAAGTAAATCAAAACAAATATATTAAGGGAATGGTCATTTTGACCAATTTAACTCCCATGCCTACTTTGGCTGTCTCAAACTTTCAAAACCTAACAGAAACTTTTCTGGATCTTTGCACCCCTTGAATGTACTCATAACAAAGTATCAAGGGCCACTTTGTGATCATCCAGAAACTTTCAAATGCCTAGTTTAAATGACAATTCAAAATTGAATCTTCTTCATATGGGAAGATCCCACTTTTTCAAAACCCACTCAAACAAGCTCAACTTTCAAAACCCAAGCATCTGCAGACTCACCACCAATCTAGAAAACCCACCAAAATTCATTTCAAAATTCAAAACTTGATTTCATGCGGCCATTTCATCAAACAGGTTGCAGACACAAATCAAACAAAACATCAAACACTATAGTGTGTAGTGTTTTGAGCCTAACTTGTTCCCTAGTTAGCTCACACAACTCAAGAGATCATCTAGAAAGATTAGCCCAACACTAGCACCCGTGAGCTTGCCATTGTAATTAATGGTGAACAGTGAGCACCCCCATGTCACCCCATTGTGGACAGCAAGCTAGGAGCAGCGAAGCCTAGCCAAAGATGTCCGGGAGGCAGCCCACGTCCACCGCCATCTGTCCCAGCCGCGGCGTTGCCAAGCCTCGACCACGCGCACAAGACACGCCAGACCATGTCGAGCGGCGCCAGCGCCACCTCGACCATCACCCGCATCGCGCCCGCCTCACCGCGTGCACACACGATCACCACCGACCCAGAGACCGCCAGACATCCCGCTTGCCCCGTGCCATATACCACCGTCCGCCGTCAAAGACGCCGCCAGCAGAGCACTGCCTGCTCAGACCAAACCACACCGCCCCATGCCTCGCGACCATGTCGTTGAGCATCGCCAGAGACACACCGTACTCCTACCCTTGCCCATGCCATTAGTCGCTGTAACGTCGCCTCGACGAGCTCACGTCTTGACGGTCCCTCGCCGACTACAAATAGAGGCCACCTCAAGACGATTTCTTCACACCATCTCACTCCCTCTCCCCGACCGTGCCACACCATTCTCGAGCAAGGCGAGCACCACCGCCGAATTTCACGAGCCCGCCACGGAGAAGAATGGAGCCAACGATTGAGCCGCCCAGAGCTGCCGCGACCACCTCGAGTTCGCCGTCGACTTCGTCGACTTCGCCTCTCGGACCCTCGCCTGCGGTGAGCCCCCAGCACCCCTCACTGGCCGCGCTAGGTTTCGTTCTCGCCGGAGTTGTCTCGCGTCGACGATGACCCTCAGCCGTTGGATTAGAACTAGATCGAACGATCCACATTTCCCCATACCGCTTCGCCTAGCCCCGTGTCACTGACAAGTGGGGACACCCACTTAAGCAGCCCGCGGGAGAACTGCGCTTAGCAGGCCGGCCCGTTAGAATTTCCCGCGCAGCCCAACAATTCAAATTAAAACTTTTCTATTTCAATTCAAAAACACTTCAACACCCAACTTAAAAAATCAACCCAGATCGATTCAGTGCACCAAATTGGATGAAACCAATTTTGTTGGAAAGGTCTGTGAATGCTTAATCCAAGACCGTTGGATTCAAGTCATTTGGATCTGTAGATCACCCATAGCAAAAATAACAAGACAGAAGCTTTTCTGCATTCAAACATTTTTTAAATTTAAACCATAAAAGCTTTTGAGTTGTTTCCAACTCTCAAAAATCACATTTAACCATACCTTTCAGAATATATAAAAATATATATAGGTTTACTTGCAGAAATATTGTTCAAGTAATAAAAGAATGCTTCATAAGCATTTCTAGCCACCTTAATTAATTAAAATAAAAGGGTAAAACCTTATTAAATTGTGACACCACTTTAAATCACATTCCCATGGACTACAATATGTGGTGATGACATGTGTCAACATGATCCCATGTTTAGTTTGGAGAATATTAAATCTTAAGTAGTTCTTCAATGAGTAGAAATTACTTTTCTAAAAATAAAAGAAATTTAAACCAAGCCTTAACCTTGTAATGTTAGAGATGATGCTAGATCATCTATAGGACCCTTGTGTGTGATGATTGCAAGTAGTTAAGTATTGTTTGGTGATTTTGTACCTCGTATTTATTCATAGACGCTAGTACCGACCAAGGATACGAGGATACTACGAAGAGGAAGCCGAGGAGAACTTCAACCACTGCTCTGCACAAGGCAAGCCTAATGCAAGCTAGTAACTATGCAAGCTTATATTGACATTGATGCCAGCCTTACTAATCAAGTTGACCTATGCAAGCTAACACTTGCAAGATACCTTACTGATGCCACAAACCCATACTTGTGACCCTACTTGCTTGTTAAAAACCAATCCTAGTTTTATGTGCAAGCATATTACTTTATTTCTTTATCAAAGCTTACTTAGAGTCTACCTAAGAGTTTGGTAGATACTAGACAGTTGTGCTGAAGGTTGCATAAAGAGCATAAAATTTGGCCTAAGCTAGAAACCTTGATATCAGCCTAAGATATAAGGTTGGACTTAGTGAAACTCCACTAGTACCACCCCTCATTAGTACTACCCCCATCTGTAGATGCTAGTGCTAAGCATAAAACTTGATCAACTTTAGATGGGAATACTTGATGGAAAAATGGTTATGAAAACCTTGGAATGATGGATCATTCTACTGAAATGTTTTGGACATGTGTTTCCAAACACTTGATAATTTTGGTGATGAAAATGTTGAGGCATGAGCCTTAGCCCTTTATAAAACTGATGGTTGTCTGGATGCGATACCATTCCAATTTTAGCGTACAACCAACAATACCCGAATATTGGGTAGGGCTTGACTGGAAACTTATATACCTTAGTATTAGTTCCCTCATGGCCAAGGTCTGAGCTGAGGCTACCTTGTGAAGATTGTCCACATGTGCAGTACCCAAGATGACAGTGGTCATGGTTGGGAGGCCAAACTCACAGGAGAGGTGCTTATACTAGGGAGTGTAATTGAAAGGTTAGGATTGATTATCCCAGATACTAAGTATGGTGAATTCAGGATTTGTTCTACGGATGTATCGAATGTTGTGGTGAAAGTGTACAATCTCTGCAGTGTCAAACTATTCGAATAGCCGGCGTCATGATTATGGACAGATTGGAGCCATACTGTTCCCCGTCGGACTTTTAAAATGACTTGTGAAATGAATTGCGACTTTGACTTGACCACAACAGAGTTGTGACCTGGATTACAAGATCCCATTTAGGAGTTATAAAATTGTGACTAGCTTTGGAACTTAGTAAAGATAAACCTGGCTTTTTTCAAAACAACCCTAGAGCCTAGTATCCTATTATCCAAAAACCCCTTTACTTGTTAGTATTAGTTTGCGAGTACTTAAAGAGTACTCATGGCTTTGTCCCTGGCTATTCCCATGGCCAGACTATGAAGAGGAGTACCTGGAGGATGGACCCCAGGAAGGTTACGACAACTAGGATCATCTCCCATCGTCAGCATTGCCTGTGACCTCGAAGATGGAGCTTCGCCTACGCTACCGTTATTATTACGTATTCCGCTGCTTGATGTTGTATTAAGAACTGGATCATGAGATCCCTATTTGTGTAAGAACTTATGTAATGGATGAAGTACTATGGTATCCAATTCTGTTATGTCTCGCAAAAATGGTAATCCTGGGATTGTGATGTATGGCATAACACGCATCTAGGATTGAAAAATCCGGGTGTTGACAAGTTGGTATCAGAGCCATCCTGACCATAGGAGACCCTAGTTAGATTGGACGTTGAACCAAAAACTTAGTTTCAAAACCAAAGAACAAAAATATTTACGAAAACTTATTCTCATTCTTACCTCTTTAATTCTTTAATAAAACTCATGTTCCTAAAAAACTCTTGCAAAATAGATAAAATTTTGACACACTTGAGCACCCTGCTAATCTAGTCATCCTCTATTTTTATAGATGGACGTGAAGTACAAGATTTACCAACTCGGGAATGGAGGAGACCTTATCTTTGAGAGGGATCTAGATCAGCTTTCGGAACTTCTGGAGCGTCCGCATCCCGAATTCTTCGGAGCTCAGCTCAATGATCAAGTAGGAGAAGATCTGCAGTGGCTAATTGTTGCAAGTCTCCGAGGAAAGATTGAACCTCCCACTGCGGAGGGAATTCAGTTTACCTTGAGGGAAAACAACTGGCTTGATGGACTTTCCAGAGCAATGCAGGAAGCTCTTTCCCGTCTATGTGGGCAGAGCATCAATCAGATCAAGGGTACTCGCTTTGAGTTTTGCCCAAGGCGTGATGCAAATAGCCAACCACTGGAAGCCCCATACCACCCCGAGCTGAAGACTCAATTGGACCACCTTAGCTTCATGATGTATGATCGTCGTGAGGCGGACAACCGCCGTGACTATTGCAACCACAAGTCGCCATCATCAAGACGAAGGATCGGACCATCGCCATGCTAGCAAAGGATCGCAAGTCTCGCCGTCTCGACAAGAAGGAGCGCATTATTGCCGTCTTCTCCATCGCATCTCATCTCCGGAAGAGACCATCCACGAGAGACATGAGTTAGAGGAAAGGGAGAATGCCAGAGAGGATCTTCGTGGAGACCCTTACTCCTATCTCAGCGATGACGATGATTTTCTAGAGGATCAGGCCATGGACTTCTTCACCGATGAGGATGATTTCGCCTTCATCGATGATGCGGAAGATGATGAAGCCACATACTCCGAGCAGTAGTAGCACTGAGCACTAGCGTAGTGAGTAGTAGTCGGTCCCACTGTATCGTAGTTTCCAGAATGGTTCTTAAAACCATCTGTTTTTCTTTGTTGTGGTGTGTGTTGTACTGTGTGCTATGAGTGAATGAATGAAAAAGCAAGTTGCTAGAAAACTTGAGTCAAACTCTAAAAACTTTTCAAAGACCCAAAACCTTAGAAATTTCCCTCTTTTCTCATGATATATATCAATCTTCAGATGCCACGTGGAGGAAGTGGTTCAGCCCCGAACCCGATGTTGCAGATCCTGCAAATGTTGACTTCGACCGTTGAAAGAAAAGGAACATCAAGCCAACCTAGCCACTCTGCAACAGATATCCCAGCTAGCCCACAACAATCAAGGCCATGGAAATCAGGACAACCACGGATCTAAGCTCAAGAATTTCCAGAATACCATCCCACCCGTTTTCACCAAGTCGGAAGAACCCCTAGACGCCGATGATTGGCTGCAAACCATGGAAAATAACTTAGAAGTAGCCGGAGTAGAAGCCAACGAGAAAGTCTTGTTCGCCACTCATTATCTAGCCGGAGATGCTAGGGCATGGTGGAACAGTGTTCGTGCAATGACCGTAGGCCAAATGATGACCTGGGAGGAATTCAAGGTCAAGTTTAGCAGAACCCATGTGCCACTAGGTTTGATCAAGAGAATGAGAGACGAGTTCAGGGAGTTGAAGCAAGGAAGGATGACTGTAGTGGAATACCGTGACAAATTTTTGTCATTAGCTAGGTATGCCCCGGGCGAGATACACACCGAAGCCAAGAAGAAATAAAGATTCCTGAATGGTCTGCATGACGAGATGCAGACAGTTTTAGTCAATATCCCCTTTGTTGATATTGAATCCCTTGTCGACTCTGCTATCCAGATGGAAGGAAAGATCAACCAGGCCAATGAGAACCGCAAGCGTCACATGATGCATCAACCAGGAACCCATCAGACCCCAAAGTATCGCCCCAACCCATCTCCAGGATTTACCCCAAGAACCAACAGACCCCCTATGACCCGTCCGACCTATCCCAACCGTGGAAACCCTAGACCCGGAGGAAATCACAACAACCCCGGCAACTCTAGCAATTTCACCCGCACCCCACCCAAGTTCAACACCAACAATGCTACCGCCAACCCCAACACTGCCCCGAGGACTGGAAGCAATGTTGTGCCTGTCATGACCAAGGACAAGTCACAAGTGACTGTTATTGTGGAAATAAAGGCCACTATTCCAACGAGTGCCCCAACAAGAAGAATGATACAGCCCTAATACCAATGTCCCAGCTCAGTGACAGCGTGTATCAGCTGGAGAAGATTTGCCCCAGGGAATTCACTCAACCGCAATGGCCGTCTTTTTCTCATGCATGCTGAAGAAGCTCAGGAAGCGCCAGACGTCGTGCTGGGTATATTTTCTGTTAATTCAGTACTTGCAAGAGTGTTGTTTGATTCTGGTGCATCGCATTCATTTTTCACCGAAGAATTTGCCTACACTAGTAAAATTCAACCAACCAAATTGAATCATGTGATGATTGTACAAATTCCCGGATCAACCACCAAGGCTAGGAAAATTTGCAAGGCCGTCCCTATCCGAATCCATGGCATAGATTTTTATGCTAACCTAATAGTACTCGGAACTAAAGGTTTGGAAGTAGTACTAGGAATGGATTGGATGTCCAAACATAAAGGATTGATTGACTGTGCCAAGAAAGCCATCACCATGACCAAGATCACGGAATATCGATCGAGCATATATCCGAAACCTTACCTCGCCAATTCAAGTGTAACAAGAGTCTAGCCCAACCTACCATTGACCAAGTTCGGATAGTCTGCGAATACCCCGATGTATTTCCAGATATTTTGCCCGGTATGCCCCCAGATCGGGATATCGAGTTTATCATCGAACTAATCCCCGGAACAGGACCCATAGCCCAGAGACCCTATAGTATGAACCCGTCAGAACTAGAAGAACTGAAGAAGCAACTGGATTCCATGTTAGAAATCGGATTGATTCAACCAAGTGCGTCCCCATGGAGATCACCTGTCTTGTTTGTGTACAAGAAGGATGGAGGTAACCATTTGTGTACGGATTATAGGAAGTTGAATGACGTCACCATCAAGAACAAGTACCCCTTGCCTAAGATAGAAGATTTGTTTGATCACTTGACCGGTGCCGAGGTGTTTTCTAAGATTGATCTTAGAACTGGCTATCATCAACTCAAAATTCGTGCAGAGGATATCCCAAAGACTGCCTTTACCACCAGATATGGATTGTATGAGTATACAGTCATGTCCTTTGGATTAACCAATGCCCCCTCTTATTTCATGAACCTCATGAATAAGATTTTTATGGACTTCCTGGATAAGTTTGTCGTTGTTTTCATCGATGACATTCTGATTTATTCCAAATCAGAAGAAGAACATGAGCTACACCTAAGGACCATTCTTGGAACCCTTAGAGAGCATCAGCTATATGCAAAATTTAGCAAATGTAAATTCTGGTTACAGGAAGTAGGATTCCTCGGTCACATTGTATCAGCCGGAGGAATTGCCGTTGACCCTGCCGAAGTGAAAGATGTAGAAGATTGGCAAGCCCTAACCACTCAAACCCAAGTTCGTGCTTTTCTCGGATTGGCGGGATATTACCGCAAATTCGTAGAAGGATTCTCTAGTATCGCCCAACCCATGACCCAATTCTTTGAAGAAGGACAAGAAGTTTGATCGACAGACAAGTGTGAAGCGAGTTTTCAAGAACTCAAAGGAGATTGATTTCAGCCCCAATCTTGATCATCGGATATCGAAGCCCTTCGATGTGTATTGTGACGCATCCAAGATTGGTCTCGGATGTGTGCTAATGCAAGAAGGCAAAGTTATATCTTATCTATCGCGACAATTAAAGCAACATGAACAAAATTACCCAACCCATGAACTCGAACTCGCAGCCGTAGTTCTAGCCCTGAAGACATGGAGACATTACCTGATGGGAAACCGTTGTGAGATTTATTCGGATCACAAGAGCCTAAAGTATATATTAACTCAGAAGGAGCTGAATATGAGGCAGAGAAGATGGATTGAGCTAATCAAGGATTACGACCTAGACATTCACTATCACCCTGGTAAAGCCAATGTGGTAGCCGATGCCCTTAGCAGATTGCCGTGCCGCTTGAACTCCATGATTTTGAAGGAGCAACCAAGTTTGCACAAAGAGATGGAAGATTTTCGAGTGGAATTAGTAAGTGAAGGATTTTTGGCTAGCATAGAACTTCAGCCCACTTTGATCAGTCAGATTAAAGAGGCGCAGAAGGGAAATGCTAGTATCGACGGAATCAAACGTCGTATCGGTACCCGGATTCACCGAGGACGAAGAAGGAGTTTTGTGGTACAAAGGACGCCTTTGTGTACCAGCAGATTCTGAGTTAAAAGAAGTTATCTTGAAGGAGGCTCATGATACTCTTTATTCTATCCATCCCGGAGGAACTAAGATGTATCAAGATTTGAAAGAGCAATTTTGGTGGCATAAGATGAAGAGAGAAATCGGAAGCTATATCGCCAAGTGTGATATATGTCAGCGAGTCAAGGCAGGACATCAAAGACCCGCTGGATTGTTGCAACCTTTGCAAATTCTGGAATGGAAATGGGATCAGAGGAATGGACTTTATCACGGACTACCTACTTCTAGTAGGGAAATGACTCTATTTGGGTCATAGTGGACAGATTGTCCAAATTCGCCCATTTCTTGCCGTCAAAACTACCTATCGAGTTCAAGCTAGCGGAGTTGTACATCGCTAGGATCGTTAGTTTGCACGGAGTCCCCAAGAATATCATCGGATCGAGGAACTCGGTTTACCTCGAGATTCGGAAGAAGGTCCAAGAAGGTTTAGGAACCCTCCTAGATTTCAAGATCTGCGTATCACCCTCGGACCGATGGACAAACGGGCGAGTAAACCAAATACTCAAGATATGCTTAGAGCATGTGTGCTAGAATATGGATCCAAGTGGGAAGACTGCCGTTTTGAATTTTCCTACAACAATAGTTACCAAGCCAGTTTACAAATGGCCCCATTTGAATTCATGTACGGAAGAAAGTGTCGCACCCCTTTGAACTGGTCGGAAGTAGGAGAGAGTCAGATTTTCGGACCCGACATCCTACGAGAAGCAGAAGAGAAGGTTGATTCGTGAGCACCTCAAGACAGCCCAATCCCGACAGAAGAGTTACGCCGACAAGAGACGTCGAGACCTCGCCTTCAACATTGGATATTTTGTTTATCTGAAAGTGTCGCCATTTAAGGGAATGCAGCGTTTCCAACTCAAAGGAAAGTTAGCCCCCAGATATATCGGACCTTTCAAAATTCTGAACCGTCGAGGAGAAGTATCTTATCAACTGGAACTACCTGAAGAGATGTCAGCTGTGCACAATGTGTTCCATATCTCGTTACTTCGCAAATGTCTCGAAGTCCCCGAGAAGACCGAAGTGTTCAAGAATATCGATCACCGGACCATAGAGATCAACGATGACCTGACCTATCCCGAAGTACCCATCCGTATATTGGAAGAAGCCTTTCGAACCACCAGAACCCGAAGCATCAAGTTTCTCAAGATTCAGTGGAGCAACCACACAGAAGAGGAAGCTACCTGGGAACGCGAAGATCACATCAGGACGGAGTTTCCAGATCTCTTCAAATCCTAGGTAATCTTTTCGTCCTTTTTCAAATCTCGGGACGAGATTTTGTTTAAGGGGGGAATGTTTGTAACATCCCAAAAAAACCAAACTTAGATCAACAAACACTAATCAGCAAGTTTAGGGTTAACAAAAACTTTTCTAAATGAATTCATGAATGCATGTATATGTGTATGCATGAATTTTGAATTTTTTTGAAAACCACCTTGTTTGTGTGATCCATTGCCTGTAAAACGTTTCTTAGGTGAAATAAACATCATCTAGAACATTCCCCACACTTTTCCTAAAGAAAAGTAAATCAAAACAAATATATTAAGGGAATGGTCATTTTGACCAATTTAACTCCCATGCCTACTTTGGCTGTCTCAAACTTTCAAAACCTAACAGAAACTTTTATGGATCTTTGCACCCCTTGAATGTACTCATAACAAAGTATCAAGGGCCACTTTGTGATCATCCAGAAACTTTCAAATGCCTAGTTTAAATGACAATTCAAAATTGAATCTTCTTCATATGGGAAGATCCCACTTTTTCAAAACCCACTCAAACAAGCTCAACTTTCAAAACCCAAGCATCTGCAGACTCACCAGCACCAATCTAGCAAACCCACCAAAATTCATTTCAAAATTCAAAACTTGATTTCATGCGGCCATTTCATCAAACAGGTTGCAGACACAAATCAAACAAAACATCAAACACTATAGTGTGTAGTGTTTTGAGCCTAACTTGTTCCCTAGTTAGCTCACACACAACTCAGTAGATCATCTAGAAAGATTAGCCCAACACTAGCACCCATGTGAGCTTGCCATTGTCATTAATGGTGAACATGAGCACCCCATGTCACCCATTGTGGACAGCTAGGAGCAGCAAGAAGCCTACAGCATATGCGGGAGGCAGCCACGTCCACCGCCATCGCTGTCCGCACCATGAGCATTGCCAAGCCTCGACCACGCCAGACAAGACACGCCAGACCATGCCGAGCGTGGCGAGCGCCACCCTCGACCATCACCCTGCATCGCCGCCGCCCTCACGCGTGCACACGATCACCACCGACCCAGAGACCGCCAGACATCCTGTTTGCCGCCCGTGCCCACACCGCCGCCGTCGAAGACGCCGCCTGGCACAGAGCACCGCCTTCAGACCAAACCACACCACCCATGACTCGCGACCATGTCGTTGAGCATCGCCAGAGACACAACACCGCCCCTACCCTTGCCCATGCCATTAGCCGCTGTAATCGCCGACGAGCTCACCGTCTTGACGGTCCCCTCGCTCGACTATAAATAGAGGCCACCCCACACGATTTCTTCACACCATCTCACTCCCCTCTCCCCACTGACCGTGCCACACCATTCTTAGATCAAGGCGAGCACCACCTCGCCGGAATTTCACTGGAGCCTGCTGCTGCCGGAGAAGAAAGGAGCCAGCGATTGGAGCCGCCCCAGGAGCTGCCGCGACCACCCCTGAGTTCGCCGTCGTCGACTTGGTCGTTCGCCCGCCTCGCCGACCCTCGCCCGTACCCCGGTGAGCCCAGCACCCCTCACTGGCCACGCTAGGTTTCGTTCTCGCCGGAGTTGTCTCGCGTCGACGATGACCCTTAGCCGTTGGATTAGAACTAGATCGAACGATCCATATTGCCCCATACCGCTTCGCCCAGCCCCGTGTCACTGACGAGTGGGGACACCCACTTAAGCAGCCCGCGGGAGCACTACGCTTAGCAGGCCGGCCCGTTAGAATTTCCCGCGCATCCCAACAATTAAAATTAAAACTTTTCTATTTCAATTCAAAAACACTTCAGCACCCAACTTCAAAAATCAAACCAGATCGATTCAGTGCACCAAATTGGATGAAACCAATTTTGTTGGAAAGGTCTGTGAATTCTTAATCCAAGCCCGTTGGACAAGTCATTTGGATCTGTAGATCACCCATAGCAAAAATAACAAGGCAGAAGCTTTTCTGCATTCAAACATTTTTTAAATTTAAACCATAAAAGCTTTTGAATTGTTTCCAACTCTCAAAAATCACATTTAACCATACCTTTCAGAATATATAAAAATATATATAGGTTTACTTGCAGAAATATTGTTCAAGTAACAAAATAATGCTTCATAAGCATTTCTAGCCACCTTAATTAATTAAAATAAAAGGGTAAAACCTTATTAAATTGTGACACCACTTTAAATCACATTCCCATGGACTACAATATATGGTGATGACATGTGTCAACATGATCCCATGTTTAGTTTGGAGAATATTAAATCTTAAGTAGTTCTTCAATGAGTAGAAATTACTTTTCTAAAAATAAAAGAAATTTAAACCAAGCCTTAACCTTGTAATGTTAGAGATGATGCTAGATCATCTATAGGACCCTTGTGTGTGATGATTGCAAGTAGTTAAGTATTGTTTGGTGATTGTGTACCTCGTATTTATTCATAGACGCTAGTACCGACCAAGGATACGAGGAGGAAGGAGGATACTACGAAGAGGAAGCCGAGGAGAACTTCAACCACTTGTCTGCACAAGGGAAGCCTAATGCAAGCTAGTAACTATGCAAGCTTATATTGACATTGATGCCAGCCTTACTAATCAAGTTGACCTATGCAAGCTAACACTTGTAAGATACCTTACTGATGCCACAAACCCATACTTGTGATCCTACTTGCTTGTTAAAAACCAATCCTAGTTTTATGTGCAAGCATCTTACTTTATTTATTTATCAAAGCTTACTTAGAGTCTACCTAAGAGTTTGGTAGATACTAGACAGTTGTGCTGAAGGTTGCATAAAGAGCATAAAATTTGGCCTAAGCTAGAAATCTTGATATCAGCCTAAGATATAAGGTTGGACTTAGTGAAACTCCACTAGTACCACCCCTCATTATTACTACCCCCATCTGTAGATGCTAGTGCTAAACATAAAACTTGATCAACTTTAGATGGGAATACTTGATGGAAAAATGGTTATAAAAACCTTGGACTGAAGGATCATTCTATTGAAATATTTTGGACATGTGTTTCCAAACACTTGATAATTTTGGTGATGAAAATGTTGAGGCATGAGCCTTAGCCCTTTATAAAACTGATGGTTGTCTGGATGCGATACCATTCCAATTTTAGCGACATAAACCACAATACGAATATTGGGTAGGGCTTGACTGGAAACTTATATACCTTAGTATTAGTTCCCTCATGGCCAAGGTCCGAGTGAGGCTACCTTGTGAAGATTGTCCACATGCAGTACCAAAGATGACAAAGTGGTCATGGTTGGGAGGCCAAACTCACAGGAGAGGTGCTTATACTAGGGAGTGTAATTGAAAGGTTAGGATTGATTATCCGTGATATCGAGTATGGTGAATTCAGGATTTGTTCTCGATGGATGTATCGAATGTTGTGGTGAAAGTGTACAATCTCCGCAGAGTGTCAAACTATTCGAATAGCTGCGTCATGGTTATGGACAGTTGGAGTGGCCATACTGTTCCCCCGTCAGACCTTTTAAAATGACTTGTGAAATGAATTGCGACTTTGACTTGACCACAACAGAGTTGTGACCTGGATTACAAGATCCCATTTAGGAGTTATAAAATTGTGACTAGCTTTGGAACTTAGTAAAGATAAACCTGGCTTTTTTCAAAACAACCCTAGAGCCTAGTATCCTATTATCCAAAAACCCCTTTACTTGTTAGTATTAGTTTGCGAGTACTTAAAGAGTACTCATGGCTTTGCCCCTGGCTATTCCCATGGCCAGACTATGAAGATGAGTACCTGGAGGATGGACCCCAGGAAGGTTACGACAACTAGGATCATCTCCCATCGTCAGCATTGCCTGTGACCTCGAAGATGGAGCTCGCCACGCCATCGCTATTATTACGTATTCATTGCGTGATGTTGTATTAAGAACTAGATCATGAGATCCCTATTTGTGTAAGAACTTATGTAATGGATGAAGTACTATGGTATCCAATTCTGTTATGTCTCGCAAAAATGGTAATCCTAGGATTGCGATGTATGGCATAACATGCATCTAGGATTGAAAAATCCGGGTGTTGACACTTTCTCTTCATGATAAAGATTTACTAGATGCTTCTTGTGCTGGATCATTCACACGTATGAAGGAAGAAGCTAAATGGGATCTTTTAGACCGTATTCAAGAGAACAGTGAAGCTTGGGAGAATGACAAAGGAAGAAAGTCAGGTATAAACTATGATTATGAATGCATTAAATCTTTTATGGGAACTAACGACTTTCGTGATATTAGTAATGAGTTTGGTCTTGATTCCCAAAGTATTGCCAACTGTTTTAAAACCTTTGCCTCTTACATTGAAATTCCCAAGAAGAAGTGGAATAAGTACCATGCTCCTTATAAAGATGTTGTTAGTCATGTTCCAGTTAGAAGTACTCAAGTTTGTACTACTAATCATATTGTGCATGGACCTCATGTTGAGAAAATGCCTTTCCCAGCTAAGGTAAAGGAGTATTCTATGATTATTAGTGCAAATAACAAAGGTACAATGAAAACTGTGGAGCCTAGTAAGCATTTGAATGATGAACCTGTGGTAGCTATTGTGAAAGACACTATCACTAGAAATATAGAGGATGAGCACATTGTCTTTTGTGAAGACACTTCTAATATTATCTCTCATCCTAGTCAGGCTAGAAAAGCTAGCGTTCATGTGCTTTCTGTTAAAATTGGTGATTATTGCTACTATGGTTTATGTGATATTGGTGCTAGTTCTAGTGCTATTCCTTATGAGCTTTACAGGGAAATTATGCATGAGATTGGTCCTTGTGAGCTTGAGGACATGGGTGTGGTTATTCACCTTGCTAATAAGGAGTCCATTTGCCCCATTGGCATTATAAGAGATGTGGGGGTTCTCTGTGGTAAGATTAAGTATCCTGCTGATTTTCTAGTGCTTAACTCAGCAGCTAGCAAAACTTGTCCTATCATTTTTGGTAGACCTTTCTTGAACACTCGTGGAGCTATTATTGATTGTAAGAAGGAAAAAGTTTTAACTAAGTTTGATGGAGAGTATTATGTGTTTAACTTTTCCAAATTTTCTAAAGCTCCTTGTGAAAATAGCTTGCCTAATAAAGATTTCAGGATGGAACAACTTGCTTCTATTGACCCAGTCTATGACCTTGGACCTCTTTTTGGTGACTGTAAGTATGCTTATTCTAATGATAAAGTTGTTTCCAGTGACAGTTATATTGTCAACTTTATTCAGAGTGCTACTGAAAGTTATTATGAGAGAGGGAAACATGGTTTTATGCATCTCAATGATGTTAAGTTTCCCCGTTTTATGTTGAAAGCTTTAAAGTTGCATATGTTTTGTCTTCCTATGCTTGTGCCTTTTTGTTTTAACAATTTTTTTCTTATGATACCCCCATGCATAGGAAGTGGGTTAGACTCAAGTGTGTTGGTTATTTGCTTCTTGATGCTCTTTTTCACTTCAAATATATATATCCTATGTGAGCATCTTTGGAAGTTTCAAAGCCTAACTTAAAGGCATTAAAGAAAAGTACTTGTTGGGAGATAACCCAAGAGTTTTGTCGAGTATTGGAAGTTATTACCTCTATAATAAACGCTCCTTGTCCTTTTTGTTTTGGTGTTTTGTGTCAAGTTCAACTACTTTTGTGAAGTAGAGGAGTTGTGAAAAGTGGCTGTCTTGGGACAGATTTTTGTGCTGCATTGTAAAAAATCGTGAGGAATCTCAGTACTTCGGATGGAGCTGCATTTTTATGATATTGTTCCCCAAGTTGTTATGCAACTTTCATCAGTTCTGCACTTTTTGATTTGAGCAACAGAAGGTCTTCATAAAAATCAATCTTTACATGTTGGTCTTTTTTGACAGATTTCTGCCATCATTTGCATTTGCCTCTTACTGAAGATTTTTTTATGGGTTTTCAGTTGAAGTGTGCACCAAAGGTTTATTGTTTTTGCTTACACTAATGTTGTATTTGAGTTTGTGCAAGGGTTTTGTAAAAAGGAAATTCTCAGGAGAAAGAGAGAAGGATTCTGTAGAGTTCGTCTTTGAATAGGTAGAAGTGGTGAAAACAGAAGGTTCGTGAAACCCCAATCTTTTTATATGTTTGATGTTTTTAATACATAAGGGAAGTTACGAGACAAAACTGAAGATGAAAGGGAGCCCGGGGTGGACAAACCCACCCCAGGCGCAGGCCCAGCCTGGCCGCGCTTGAGGGGGTGTCTCCCCCTCGAACTCCGTCTCCGCCTTGTTTCCATGTCAAAAGCTTCCTTATGCATTTAAACTTCGTAATATATAACCCCCCCCCCAGATCCCCCGGGGTTCATGCATCGTGTTCTTGTCATGTTTTCATTTTGATCTGTTTCTGCCAGGAAATCTTCTCAAGTTTAGAGCACCATGGCCTCCGCCAACAACAAAGGCAAGAAGCCCGAGGAAGAAGAACCTCAAGTCCCCTAGGAGGAGGAGATTTCGGTAGGATATGAAGGTGACATGGAGGAGGAAAAGCATCCGGACACTCGCGCTACCGTTGCAAGCATTGGTTTGGTGGCACGACCTACCAAGCTTAAGAGGATAGCATGAATGTCTACATGAGGGAAATCTCGAAGTCATACTCTCTCCACGATCATCTCCTCCATGTAACAAGAGACCCTTCCATACACTTATACATGAATATCAATATCAACATGTGACCAAAGGGAATTTGCCCTCGGTTTGGGATATGCCTCGTTCTAACAATGCAGAGAAGGATCATGCTAAGGATGAAGAGTGGGGAAAGAATAACAAGAACTGGGATTCTCGGACTGACATGATCATGAACCATATAGAGCAAAACTCGGAGCTAATCCGTCTCTTACTTTTGAGTTCGAGGAGTTGAAGAAACTTATTAAGGATCTTATCAAGAGAACACCACCATCACCGAAGGAGTAATTCGTCATCAGGTTTGGCATCCCCTTGGCTTGTTCCAAGCTTGGGGGAGTGTCGCGGTATGACCACCATTATCTTTTATCTTTAACTTTTTAGTGGATTCATATCTGTGGTAGATAGGTTATCTTATAGTTTGGTTTTCATGTGGAAGTATCTCTCCTTTAGTTGATTATCTACGTATCCCTTGGTGTGAGTGCCTTTATTGAATATTAATGAGAAGTCTCATCTTTTACTTTTTGCACTTCTTATTTTTAGTTTGCAATCTCTATTATATGATGGATCTTGTTGTTCAGTATTGGCACCACTCTGGGATCATCAAGTGGATCTAAATTGGTTTTGGCAAACCGAGTTCTGGCCAGTGGCATTATTTTAAAAGAAAAAGAAAGAAAGAAAAAGCTTACAGGTATTTGGTATCATTTGTTTTCTTTCTTGTTGGCTCATAAGCTTAGTATTCTTTATTTAAGATTCTTTTGTGTCTTCAAGGAAGATTGCATGTTTGGCTTTATTACTTGTATGTTTTCTTGTTTCTTTCAACTCTCTTGCTTGCTACCCAGCCTTGCTAGCCAAAAACCTATTTTGAGAAGGCATACTTCTCATGTTTCCAAAACCCTTTAAACCAAAACTTTTGCCACTTGTGTCCACCATATCTACCTAGTATCTTCTGCTATTCCAAGCAAATTCTCAAGCTTCATCTACCTTTCGAATTAAAAAGTATTTTGTTATGTGAAAACTAGTTAGTAAAGCTCTCACGAACTTGATGGCACACCTTTTTACTTTCCCCTAATAGACTTTAACCATTGTGAACATCGAAGTTGTATATGCTTGCATCTATACGTTGGAATTAGCAGAACCGTGCTGTCACGGGGAATGTTTTCAACATTGCACTTGTACTTTGTACATAGTTGATATCGTGCTCTTTTGTCTATGGATGTCAACGGTGTGAAATAAAGAGGGAACTTGTAAGTACATGGAGTTTGTATCTTGTGTTAGAGAAACGCCTGGGACGCTAGCCTAAGCCATGCTTAATCATGGTGGAAACTTGCAGCATCACCATAGTGAGTCATCTATGAAGCATCCTCAATAAAAAGCTATACACGTGGTAAATAAAAAGATTGCTGACATGCTCATTGTCTGCTTGCCTTGTCATTTTGGTTATGGGAAAACTCATGTACCATGTGCAAGGGGTACCCCGTTGCGGTTCTCAATGATATGCAATACTTACAATGACAAGAACTTACCTGGACCCAAAGTTGAGTATGCATGAGGAGTGGCCCTCATATTCAAGGGACATGAGATTGCCAACTTATATTTCGTCAAGCATATACTCCATCTTTGTTCACTTTAACCTTAATCATCTCAAGATGCTTATGATAGGGTCAATGAGGGCTCAAAGCTAGTAAGTACCATAATCTTTTGGAAGCTCTTTATGACTTGTAATCCCTGCTACCCTCTAAGAAGGGACCTTTCTCCTAGTTACCAGTTGAGTCAGTAAACCTACTTCCTCTCTACCTCTAGCAAGCTTTTGAGTTGTTGTGTTTCAAGCATTCATATGGTGATTTATTCAATCATGTTCTCTATCTTCCTTGTTTGCACACAACTCTTATCTATTGAGTATTACTTTGAAAGACTTCACTAGTGAAAAACCCTTTTGAGCAAAGAGTGTTCCTGTTTTGAAACTTCTACAAAAAGCTTTTGTGAAACTGTTTGCCAGGTGTTATCTGACCAAGAACAAAAGTTTGCCAATTCCAATTATGATTTATCTTTATGCATCTCTATTGTGACTACTATACTTATTTGCAAGCTAAGTTATATAATGGTGAGTTGATTTCTTCTATGAGTTGTGCAATGGTAAGTTTGATGCTTCTTGTTCATATTCTTTTATCGACACTTCACTCCATAAACCTCTGGACATGTTTACTGAGATCAGTTTTCGCTTGGGGACAAGAGAAGTATAAGCTTGGGGGAGTTGATACGCCCAATTTGCATCACCATTATATATCATAATTTACCTCTATTCATTGATATTTGTCTTATTATGAGGTATTACTTATGTATTTTCATTTTTTATGCATGTTGGATGATTCCTGGAGGATGGACTGCCGGAGTCTGGATTCTGATGGAAAAGAAGGCGTTTTGGTGCAATTTTGCGAAGATCAGAAAAATACCAGAAGAATATGGAAACATATTATTTTACCAGAAGATGAAGGAAGCCAGAAGGAGGGACGAAGAGGGGCCTCAAGGGGCCCACACCCCCTAGGCGTAGGCCCACCTGACCCCGCGCCTAGGGCAGGTGTGGCCCACCTGCCCGGCCTCCGACTCCGCCCCTTCGCCTATATCTTCCCTTAGAAACCCTAAGGCTAAGGGAGCGACCACAGATAGATTTCCTCCACCTCTGGGGGCGGAAAACACCGAGAGAGAAAGATCTCTTCGGTAGACAGATTTCTGCCAGGGGAATTCCTTCCCAGAGAGGGCAGACCGTCACCATCAACATCGTCATCAAGCTAGGCTTCATCGGGATCATCATCATCATCCATACCATCATCTCCACCATCACCATCACCACCACTCCGTCCCACTGTAACAATTGTGTTGGATATTGCTTTAGTTCTTAGGGAAACTTTCCCGGTGTTGATTACTATTGTAGTTGATGCTTGTGAGTGGAACCATTGGATTATTTTTTATGTTCAGATTGTTATCCATTATCATATCATCTTTGATCTTGATCCGTATGATGTCTTGTGAGTAGTTCGTTTAGTTGTCAAGGACATGGGAGAAGTCATGATGTTAGTAGTGAATCTGTGATGAGTTATTATTCAATGATTTAGTATTTAAGTTGTGGTGCTATTCTTCTAGTGGTGTCATGTGAACGTCGACTACATGATACTTCACCATTTATGGGCCTAGGGGAATGCATTGTGTATTTGGCTACTAATTGTGGGGTTACCGGAGTGACAGAAACCTAAACCCCCGTTAGGACACCTTTGCACAAGGGAGCGTAGGATCTCAGAGTTTAAGGTTGTGATTAGATTTATATCTTAATTACTTTCCTGTAGTTATGGATGTTTGCAGGGGGTTTAATCACAAGTATGTATTAGTCCTAGGAAGGGCGGTATGTTAGCACAGGTTCACCCACACAACACTTACAACACCAGAGAAGAGTACTCAGCTATTTGAAGTGAAAGCACTTGACAGAATTCCCATGTGTCCTCGAGAATGTTTGGTCCTTATAAGTATTTCCACCGGCTTGTCCTTTGCTAATAAAGGATTGGGCCACTTGCATCGTTTGTTCGTTACTTCTAATAAAGGATTGGGCCACTTGCTCTTTGTTTTGTTGCCTTGTCAGAGAACCACTAAAAATCCGTTTGCTAAGTATTCACAGGGATTTCCTTCTCCATACCATTGTTCAGCACCTTCTGCTCCTCGTTGGGATCAACACTCCTATTTATCGAAAGTACTACGATACACCCCCTATACTTGTGGGTCATTAGTCACAAGCAAGTACTTGGCCAGAGTAGCTACTAGCAACGGAGTGCATGCAAGATCACAAACAACATAGACATGATAGAATCAATAATCAATCTTGACGTAGTATTCAATATCCATTGGATCCCAACAAACACAACATATAGGATTACAAAACTCAGGAGGGTTTGATGTTTTTCTAGAAAGAGTAAACCGCGATTCGGAACTAGAAACTCCGTTCTGGCACCCTGCCGGGAAGGGGAATTTGGAGAGGATCATCGCCATCATCACCACCAACGCCTCTCCATCAACCATCCATGTTTCCCTCATCCATGAGTGAGTAATCTCCCGAAGTAGGCTATGGGGATGGTAGGGATTGGATGAGTTCTATCATGTAATCGAATAAGATTGTTAGGGCATGGTGCCTAGTATCTCTATTAGTGCTATTTGACTTTGTTGCAACTTGTTGTGCTTAATGCTTGTCACTAGGGCCCGAGTGCCATGATCTCGGATCTAAACTTATTATTGATTCATGATGAAATTATTGTTTGTGATCTTATCTGCAAGTTGTGTACACATATCATTGTCTGGATCCAAAGGCCCCGAAGTGACAGAAATTGGGACAGCCGGAGGGGATGGCTGTGATGTGAGGATCACATGTGTTCACAGATTATTAATGCTTTGCTCCGGTTCTCTATTAAAAGGAGTGCCTTATGTGCCAGTAGTTCCCTTGAGGCCCCGCTGCAACGGGCTAGCAGGACAAAAGATGTTGTGCAAGTTCTCATTGCGAGCACGCATGACTATATATGGAGCACATGCCTATGATTGTTTAGTACTTGGATGCTTTATCTTATTTATCTGCAATTGACCTAGATATTGAAGTTACATGTTTATACTTGTCCATGAAATGCCTGTCCATCCATCCCTATGCCTACCGCACTCATAACCTACTGTTTGCTACTACTGTTGCTATTTCTTCTGCTTCACTGCTACTGTTGCTTTGCTATTGCTACTACAAAACTGTTGCTACTGATAAACTAGTGTGAGCAAGACTATTTCCAGGTGCAGCTGAATTGACAACTCAGTTGTTAAGGCTTGCAAGTATTCTTTGTCTCCCCTTGTGTCGAATCAATAAATTGGGTAATACTACCTCAAGACGCTATGATCCCTATACTTGTGGGTCATCAAGACTATTTTCTAGCGCCATTGCCGGGGAGCATAGCTTTATTTGTAAGTTCAGTTGGATCTATTATTGTTCACTACTACTCCTTTCATCATGGGGAAGTCTCGTGATGGAAAGTTTCCTTTTTTACCATCCACTACAAGAAGAGGTACAGTCCTAAACACCTCTGCTGCTCTTGATTCACCGCCTGTTATAAGTAAGCTTGTTACACGACCACCACATACGCATGCTACACACACTGCTACTACTGCTAAATCTAAAACTGCCTCTGATACCCATGATGTTACTTCTACTGTGCTTGATGCGAGTGGTTCATTAGGTCCTTTCCTAGATGCTACTATTGCTAGATCTATTTTGGGAAACACTGAAACTCCTAGTGAAGACACTGTTACACCTGTTAGCTCATCTAAGTCTAGAGAGAGATATGATATTAATGATGGTTACATTGAAATGACTGATGATTTTATTGAAGAGTACCAAAACACACATGGTGATAGTGCTATTAGGAGTCTCCTTGAGAGACGTACCATTATTCCTAAACTGTCTTCTGATCCTAAGTTTGCCACCTCTCCCATAGATATTAAATATGAAGATTATGATTTCTCTCTTTATTTATCCTATTTAGACATTGTTGAGAAAGAACCTTTTTGTGGGACAGAGAGTGAGAATGTTGTGGCACATATGAATGATCTTTCCACTATGAGTGCTTTATTCTCTGATGATTTTAATATGGCAAGTACTTTGTTACAAAGATCTTCCCTTTTTCACTAAAAGGAGAAGCTAAAACTTGGTTTAATAGATTACCTCCTGGATCCATTGATAGTCCTGATTGTTTGATTGCTTCTTTCTTCCATAAATATTTTCCTCCCAGTGCTAGACATGCTGCTTTGCAGAAACTTTTTGATTTTAAACAGGGAGAAGAAGAGAAATTGCCTGAGTCATGGACAAGGTTATATGCCTTGATTCATGCACATCCTAGATGTCCATTGCCTAAAAATGATCTTCTTTATATTTATTATAATGGACTAACTGATGATTCTAGAACATACCTAGATAGTTTTGCTGATTGTGTTTTTAGGAAAAGAACTGCTATAGATGCTGAAGAATTAATGGCTAAAATAAGCAAGAATTATGATGATTGGACTTCAACTGAGCTAAATACACCTGAGCCTATTAGTCCTTAACCAGTTGTGTCTGAACCAGTTCCAACACCAACACCAAGGAAGAGGGGAGTGATTGCATTAAATGATGAAGTGATGAAGGAATCTAAGAAATGTCTTAAGGAGAAAAGTATTAGAGCCAAAGATGTGAAGAATCTACCTCCTATAGAAGAATTATGTAAGCCAATTCCCCACTCATCTACTATTGAGGTAAACTCTCTCCACTTTAATTAAGGTGATATTCCCTATGGAAAGCCTCCTGATCAATGCTTAGATGAACTTGACACTTTTATAGTTAAACAAGGTAATTTTAAAAAAAAAGTTCAAAATCATTTATTGGAAATCTCTAGAGCTATTAATGAGTTGAAAGATATTGTGAAAAGAACTACTAATGATATTAAAATTCTTTGTAAACACTTTCAAATGGTTCAAACTCAAATTGATCAACTTGCTAAGGTACAAAAAGATATGCTAGTTAATGCCTCAGGAGATAAACATACTTATGGTATTAGAACTAGGAGTGGTATAGCTACTCAAGATCCTTTATATCCTAAAGGACACCCTAAAAGAATTGAGCAAGATTCTCAACAAGTTGGAAGTAGTGGTAGTCCTTGTAAGAGAAAGAAAAATAACCATAAAATAGTTGAGGAACCATCTGAACCTGTTGTAGATCCTAATAGTACATCTGTCTCTGATGCTGAAACTGAGAGTGGTAATGATAAAAATGATGCTCCTGACAAGGAGGAAGTTGAGGAAGAACCTGCGAAGCACATTAAGAACACTAGGTACACTAAGGAAGATTTTATTGCTAATAAACATGGTAGTGAGAGAGAACCTTGGGTGTAGAAATCTATGCCTTTTCCAAATAAGAAACACAAGTCAAAGGAGGAAGAACACTATAACAAGTTTTGTGAGTGGATGAAACCTTTATTTTTGCAAATTCCTTTGACTGATGCTATTAATTTGCCTCCTTATTCAAAGTATATGAAGGATATTGTCTATAATAAAAGGAAGATTCCTAATGAGGAAATTTCTACCTTGCTTGCTAATTATTCCTTCAATGGTAAGGTTCTCAAGAAACTTGGTGAACCAGGTATACCAACTATTCCTTGCTCTATTAAGAATAATTATGTTAGAACTGCTTCATGTGATTTGGGAGCTGGAGTTAGTGTTATGCCTTTTTCTCTCTACAAGAGACTCCATCTAGAAAAGTTGATACCAACTAATATATCTTTGCAAATGGCTGAGAAGTCTACTAATATTCATGTTGGTATATGTGAGGATGTTCCTGTTCAAGTGGCTCATAATTGCTTGGTTTTAACTGATTTTGTTGTGCTAGAGATGCCTGAAGATGATAATATGTCCATTATTCTTGGCAGACCTTTTCTTAATACTGCAGGTGTTGTCATCAATTGTAATCAAGGAAAAGCAACTTTTAAAATTAATGACAAAGAGCATACTATCTATTTCCCCAAGAAGATTGATAAGATCTATTGCCTGAATTCAATTGAAAATATTGAGAGCATCAAAGTTGGAGAAATATATTGTCCCATTCCACAAGAAAGTTTTGGAAATATTATGATTGGGACCATTGCTATCAAGTTTGAGGTAACATAATCATTATGTGGAATGCAAAGTGTTGTCTCATTTGAAATTGTTTTGGTAACAAGACTTGATCAACCTTGTTAGCAAAAGGATTTTAATGGACAAAAAAATGCTTTCACAGTGGTTATACTTGCTCACTTTTACTTTTCTCCTTCCTAGTCTTTGCCCTTCTTCTTGTTAGCTTTAGTTTTGCTAGTTGTTTTGTTTTTGGAGTGTCTTAGAACTTCTGTAGTTTAGGTTTTGTTTGCTTTTTCTTCTTCTAAAAAATCTTATTCATACCCTGAAAATGGGCCAAAAATAAAGTTTTCCAAAAAATCCCAAAAAATTCATATTAATTTTTCCTTGAAAAAAGGGGCAGAGGGACACCTAGAGTGGCCCAGGGGGACCCACCAGGCCAGCACACCCCTAGTGGCGCGGCCAGCCCCCAGGGCGCGCCTGGCCTGGGTGGGGCCCACCTATGGCTCTCCAAGTTGCCTCCTCCCAGCCACTTCTTTCTCTCTCTCGAAAAACACCGGAAAAATTTCTCAAGCTCGAGTTCCTGCTGTTCTTGCTCCCGATTTTAGATATCCTTGCTGAACCCATCTTTGCTGCTGATTTTTGGAGGGATTGCTCCTTGGTATGTGTCTCCTCCTCTTGTCCAATTAGATTTGTGATTGGTAGATTGTATCTTGAGTATTTTGCTGCTATATGTGTCAGGTTGTGTGAGATTGCATGCTTGTTCTTTTCTTAGAGATTTCATTTTGATGCATGTTTAGCCCTATAGCAAGTTCCTATAGTAGTTCCTCATCATTTATCAACTTGGAAACCACTTGGTTTGATTTTTGTCTAAATTTTTTAGAAAGGAAGATGAGTGCATACCCACTGAATCAACGTGATTTGATGGTACCTGGGCCAATGAAAGTCCATCGTGAGGAAGGAGTATTCCCTTCCATATATCCATGCCCTAAATTTATGAGAGTCGCGGGAGTCTTCTAGGATTTCCAAACTATGATTACTAATGCAGGGTTGGAACACTTTGTTGAAGAGGAACCATATCAGTATGTTAAGCTAACCATGGTTGTGGTGTAGGACTTCCGGTTTACCTAGTCCTCGTCTAATCCCATGGTCCATTATAAAATCTACAGTATAGCTGTCGACCTGCCTTTTGCTGATTTTTGTGCAGCTATTAGAGTGCCTCATTGGGGATCTTGTGAGAATATCAAGGAGAGGCCTAAGTCACTTATGGATTTATATGATGAAATCTGCCATGGTTTCAACTTCTCGAAGGAAAGTGGTAAAATTCGGAACATTCAGTTCCCATCCATTAGATATTTTGCCTACTTCATTACTGAAAGGACATTTATTGTCATAATCACTTTTGGTGTTCGTTAACAACAAGTAGATCATTTTACAGTTTGTCACTGTCCACATGTTGGTATTATGATAAGTGAAAAGTACCCTCACACTTGGGAAAGATTCTTGCAAGAGTTACAGAGTTCTGGAAATTCCAGACCGGAGTCTCCGGTGTGGTCCGGAGTTTCCGGATTTGTCCCCGGTGGAGGCTTCAGAATCTTGGCTGGGACATTCTGTATGGGGGTTCGGAGCAAGGTCCGAAGGCTTCTCCAGAATCTCCGGTCTTGTCTCTGACCGGAGTCTCTGGTGCTGGAGGTCCAGAGTCTCCGGCCCTGTTGGGCCGTATCTGGCCCTGGTTAGTCAGAAGGGTGGTCCGGAGGCTAGTCCGGAGATAGGCCAGAATCTCCGGTGTAGACCGGAGTCTCCGGTGTACAGACCGGAGTCTCCGGTCTGACTTTTCTCCAACGATCAGAAAACGGTTCGTGGAGGGGGTTGCCTATAAAAAGGGACCCCTATCTTCTTCCTCTAGTTGCCCGAGATGCTCTAGAACACAAACTCCATTAGAGCCACCAAATCTACAAGATCTCTCCATCCAACCGTCCAAAGTCATTGATCTTTGGAGAATCGAAGGAGGAGGCCTTGATCTACAGCTTCACCAATAGAGATCTTCATTTCCCCCTCATTCACTTGAGGGCCCCCAAGATCTAGTGTTTCTTTGGAAACCCTAACTTTGATTTGGTTCTTACAATCTTATCTTTGATTTTTCTTGGTACCTTGCTTGTATTTGGGAGCCTCCAATTAAGTTGTGGATGTGTGCCCCGAACTTGTTGTAAAGGTGCCGGCTTACACCTCGAAGGTTGCCGATATAGTGGAAGGTGGATCGAACCCATTGGGGTGAGGTTCATCGGAGAACAAGGGAGGCCTCTCGTGGCGTTGGTGGTTTGAAACCACCCCCTCTCCAAACGTAGACGTACTTCCCCTCAAAAGGAAGGAACTACGGGAAACAAATCCTTGTGTCTCCACGTCCACCACTTTGGTTACTTCTATCCTTTACCACACTTTACTTACTTATTCTAGCTTAGTGTTGTATTAGATTGTGCTTGCTTGTCATATAGGTAAATTCTCCATAGTTGCATTATCTAGAGAATTTACCTTTCTTGTCAAACCTTAATTTGAAAAAAAAAGAAAATTTGAAGTAGCACCTATTCACCCCCCTCTAGGTTCCCATACTATCCTTTCAATTACCAAGTGTGTTCTTGCTAGAAATACTGCCAGAAAGTTATCTTCATTTGATCTAGCTTTTATCTCAGCTGCTTTGAATAGGGATAGATCTTATAACCTGGGTGCTTTGATAGCTTACCGTCTTACCACCAACCGAGAGAAGGGTGGAATTTGTGGAGGTCTCATTGCGTCTCGTTTATTATCCTTTCATGGTTTAGAGCCTCACCATTCAGATTATCGATTCCCCATAGAGAGACTTGATCTCGATTCCATGGTTCAACATAATTTTGTTTCTTCTTGGGCTACTATGAGAAGTTTACCGTATGAGTTATCCTTTGTCAAGCGTGGTTGGAGAGGGGATAGGACCGAGAAAGTAGTTTATTTTCCTGCACCTACTTTGTTTAATTTTGATAACAGGCAAGGATGGTCGCTCACGGAGGAGGAGTTTGACACATACATGTCGGAGCTCTCCCAGCAAGAGGAGAATGTTGGAGAGGATGCCGAAGATGATTCAGTTCAGCCCTCCAACATGGGAGAGTCTTCATACCTGCAGCCCTCCTATGATTGGAGCGCGTTTCTTCTTCATTATAGGGCCTGATTATGATCATTCCTATGATGACCCACCAGCTTGGGGTTATTACCCGCGCTATTGATACCCACTTAGGCCAAAAGCCTAAGATTGGGGGAGGTATACCGACATCACACTCATCTATATATCATGTTTTATCGGTTCTTTGTATATCCATGTTTTCACTTTCTCTTTGGTTTTTGTTTTTCCTTTCCTAAAACACAAAAAGACCAAAAATATTTTCGTTGTTTCTCTTGGTTTGTTTCTTTGCTTTTTAGCTTTGGTTTGCCTTCAAGAAAAATCCAAAAAGATTTTGCTTTGTGTGCTTGCTTTAAAAAATCGAAAACACCAAAAATATTTGTTCTTCTTCTTTGGTTTAGTGAATTTCTTTGCAGGGTTTAGCAATCCTCAAAGGAGTTTGGTTTCATGTTATTATTCAAGCCACACAAGTGAAGGGCAATAATGAAGATTAAGACAACTTGAGGTGTGGTAAGAGGTTGGTAGCGAACTCTATTTGTTTTCATTTTTGTACATATACTCATCATTGTGAGCATGCTAAGTATATTCATGTAAGGTGTATGTTATTTATGGATGCTTAGTAGTTCTTGCTCTCTTGTGATTAGCTCTAGCTTGCTAATAGTTTGTAGCATGTCATATGAATGTTTGCTTGCATTGTTTTATTCATAACTTGGTATGATATTGTGGTATCCCCCTCTGAATGTTTCATGTGAATCGACTTGGCACATGCTCACACATGCATATGACTGAACAATAGTAGTAAGCCTCGATGGTTTATTTTGCCTCAGAGTTCTTGTATCACTTTCATGCCATAATTAGTCCTGTTTTGCTGCAAGCATGATTATGACAGTTATTGCTCTCTCATTTGTCGCTCCCTTCCTTTTGCTATCCTTCACTTGCACTGAATATGAGCTCTACTTCTGCATCCAACTCCCCAAAACCAATATTGCCAACAATATCCACCATAACTACCTATTAGCATCATTTGCTATTCTGTGCATATTCATTGTGCCTTGTTTTCTTCCAAACAGAATGTTTGACTGTTTTGAGAAAGTTAGTTAGTAAAGCTCTCACGAACTTGATGGCACACTTTATTTCTTGAACTTAATAAACCTGAACCATTGTGACTGTCCATGAAAGTTATATGCTTGCTAATTATAGGCTGGGAGTTAGCAGAACCGTGCTGCCACGGGGAACGCTTTCAATACTTGTGGATATATATCTAGTTGATATCATGCTCTTTTGTTTATGGATGTCGTCGGTGTGAAATAAAAGGGGAGCTTGTAAGTCCATGGAGTTATATATATATATGTGTTAGAGAAAAGCTTGGGCCGCTAGCCTAAGCCATGCCTAATCATGGTGGAAACTTGCAGCATAACCATAATGAGCAATATGTGAAGCGTCCTCAATAAAAACCTACGCAAATAGCAAATAAAAAGATCGCTGAGATGCTCATTGTCTGCTTGCCTTGTCATTTTGATTATGGGATAGCTCCTGTATCATGTGCAAGGGATACCCCGTTGGCGGTTCTCTATGATACGCATGTATTTACTATGACAAGAACTTACCGGTAACTAAAGTTGAGTAGCATGTGGAGTGGCCCTCGTACTCAAGGGGCGTGAGATTTCTAGTTTATGGTCTGTCAAGCATATAACTCATATTGGACCTCACTTTCACCTTAACCATCTAAAGATGCCTATGATAGGGGCAATGAGAGCTCAAAGCTAATGAGTACCTTACTTTCAGCATTTGCAAGCCTTTCAAACCTTTCAAAACCTTTTTACTTCCTTGTTGAGTCACCACTTATTCTATGAGCACCTTCTTGAGAGCATAGTTTTCATTCTTAGTGTAATGTGCTTGTCTCAAAACTTGGTTAATTATGTCATGACTTTGATGCTTGTATATTTGATATCTTTACTTGTAGTCTTCACTTTAACTTCAGAGGTGCCTTGGCATTTTTTTGTGCTCTACAATCAAAGGCAAGCGAGATACCACTCTATCATACCTTCTTATGAGCATTGCAATGTTGCTTATGTTTATGTTTCATGCTACTTATTATTATTGAGTTGGAATATCTTCATAGCTTGCAATGACTATTGAGTAGACTTAGTTGCATACTCTTTATTATGAATTGTCTAAGTATCTACTCTTGTGCTGAGAATATATACATCATATGAAGCAAATGTGTCATGAAAGTCTTTTATCGCACTTAGTTTTCAACTGAATTGCTTGAGGATAAGAAATAAGCTAAGCTTGGGGGAGTTGATACGTCCAAAGCGTATCTACTTTCCCGAACACTTTTGCTGTTGTTTCTCCTCTAAACTTGTGTGATTTGGATACAACTAACATGGACTGACGCTATTTTCAGCAGAATTACCTTGGTGTCTAATTTTTGTGTAGAAAATCAACTATCAGGAAAAAACCCGAAAAATATGTGATGGTGATGACGTGGAGCACTTCATTGGAAACCCTAAGATCAAGGTGTGATGAGCACAGCAGCAAGTCTTCCCTCAATAGAGACCGAGGTTATCGAACCAGAAGGAGGAAGGAAACGTCACACAGGTGTTGCAAGAAACACGGAGACCTGCATAACACAAACTCAAGACTTTTCCCCAACGAATCAGTGAGGTTGTCAAGCTCACCAGTTGTAATGGTTTGCAGCAAGTAAACAAGTAACAGTGGAAGATGTATCAATGATAAAGACTGGACCGGGGTCCATAGTTCACTAGAGGTGCTCTCCTTAGATAAACAACATGGCATGAAGGGTAAACAAATTATAGCAGGGCAATTGACAGGAACTGAGCAAGGCATAGCAATGCAATTACTAGTAAGAAATGTCCTATGAGATTCGATTGGGCAATAAAACAAGATACATAGACCGCCATCCAACTGCATCTATGACTAGAAGTCCACCTTCAGGTTATCATCCGAACCCCCTCCAGTATTAAGTTGCAAGCAACAGACAACTGATTTAAGCAAAGTGCGTAAGGTAAACAGTCCACATGTTCTATGAACAAGAGACCGTTGTTTTCTCCCTAGTGGCAACAACACATCTACAACCGAAGAGATTTATGTCACTTCCCTTGGAAACTAGAGGCATGAACCCACTATCGAGCATAAATACCCCCTCTTGGGGTCACTAGCAACTACTTGGATAAGATAGCTACTAACAACGGAGAGCATGCAAGATCACAAACAACACAGACATGATAGAATCATAAAGACAAAACCATTAATCAAACCAACATAATAATCTCAATATCCATCGGATCCCCGCAAACACAACATGCATGATTACAAATAGATTAGATCTTGATCATGAATGGGGCTCACAAGATCTATACATGAAAGCACAAAGGAGGAGATACAACCATCTAGCTACTACATGGACCCATAGTCCAAGGTGGAACTACTCACGCATCATACCAGAGAGAAGGCCGCCGGGATGATCTCCCCTCGGTAGGGTGCCGGGAAGAACTTCACATCCCCGATCTAGGGACGATGGTGGTGGCGGCTACATACGGTTTTGTGGATATTTGATTAGGTGCTCAGGGTTTCTACATCGGGGGCTTATTATAGGCAAAGGGGGAGGCCGTGGAGGTGACCAGGGGCCAACTAGCCCAGCGTGGCCCACCGGCCATGCCTAGGGGGTCTGCTGCCTGCCCGCTTCCTCGTCTCCCCTCTGGACTTCTTGTTCCCCACGAAAAGTAATTGACTTTGACGTTTGTCCCGTCCAATTCCGAGAATATTTCTTTACTAACTTTTGTGAAACCAAAAACAGAAGAAAACAGGCATCTGGCACTGTTGCAACTTGTTAGTAGGTTAGTACCATAAAACATGTAAAAATCACCTCAAAGTGTAGACAAGTAAAGCAAAGTACATACTAAACAAGCATGGAGCATCAAAAATTATAGATACGTTTCTGACGTATCAATATGCCAAAAATCCTATTTCACCAGAAGATCCACGGAGCCAGAATACGAGACGAAGTGGAGGCCTGGGGGGCCCACACCCCCTGCCGTGCGGGTGGGCCTAGGCCGCGCCTAGAGGGGGTGTGGCCGCCTCAGGCACCCCCTCGGCCTCCATCTTCGCCTGTAAGTTGCCTCTTGACCTAAAACCTCAGGGGGGTTCGACGTTTTTACAAAAAGAGTTCTACTCCGCCGCCACCACCAGAAACCGCGATTTGGAACCAGAAACTCCGTTCTGGCACCCTACCGGGAAGGGGAATTTGGATAGGATCATCGCCATCATCACCACCAACGCCTCTCCATCAACCATCCATGTTTCCCTCATCCATGACTGAGTAATCCCGCACTGTAGGCTATGGGGATTGTAGGAATTGGATGAGTTCTATCATGTAATCGAATAAGATTGTTAGGGCATGGTGCCTAGTATCTCTATTAGTGCTATTTGACTTTGTTGCAACTTGTTGTGCTTAATGCTTGTCACTAGGGCCCAAGTGCCGTGATATCAGATCTAAACTTATTATTGATTCATGATGACAGTATTGTTTGTGATCTTATCTGCAAGTTATGTACACATATCATTGTCCGGATTCAAAGGCCCCGAAGTGACAGAAATTGGGACAGCCGGAGGGGATGGCTGTGATGTGAGGATCACATGTGTTCACAGAGTGTTAATGCTTTGCTCCAGTGCTCTATTAAAAGGAGTGCCTTAATTGGCATTAGTTCCCTTGAGGCCCCGCTGCAACGGGCTAGTTACATGTTACATGTTTCTGCATCGGGGGTTTCTTGAAGTTACATGTTTAGACTTGTCCATGCAACGCCCGTACATCCATCCCTATTCCTACCGCACTCATAACCTACTGTTTGCTACTACTGTTGGTATTGCTTCTGTTTCACTGCTACTGTTGCTTTTCTATTGCTACTACAAAACTGTTGCTACTGATAAACTAGTGTGAGCAAGACTATATCCAGGTGCGGCCGAATTGACAACTCAGTTGTTAAGGCTTGCAAGTATTCTTTGTCTCCCCTTGTGTTGAATCAATAAATTGGGTAATACTACCCTCGAAGACTGTTGTGATCCCCTATACTTGTGGGTCATCAGGGTGTTTATATAGGCGAAGGGGCAAGGTCAGTTGAGGACCAGGGGGGCCACACCATGCCCTGGCGCGGGCCCACCCTTGGCCGCGCCATGGGGTGGTCTGGCCGCCCTATGGTGCCTCTTCGTCCCCCCTCTAGACTCCATCTTTGTTACGGTAAAATATTGACTTTGGCTTTTGTTTCGTCCAATTCTGAGAATATTACTTTACTAGCTTTTCTGAAACCAAAAATAGCAGAAAACAGGAACTGGCACTATGGCATCTTGTTAATAGGTTAGTTCTACAAAATGTATAAAAATACCACAAAGTGTAGACAAAACATAAGATAGTTGGTACAAAACAAGCATGGAGCATCAAAAATTATAGATACGTTTACGAGTATCAAGCATCCCCAAGATTAACTCTTGCTCGTCCTCGAGTAAGTAAGTGATAAAAAGAATAATTTTTGAGGTGACATGCACCATCACAATCTTGATCGAGGTATTGTAAAGCATTGATAGCTAGGATCAAAGTACTCTAACATAAGCATGAAAGATATAGTTCTAACAATAAGACATAGCAACTATGTTGCAACATGAAAGGTTTCACAAAAGATCATGAATAACAATGCATTGAAAGAAATTTGTTTGTTTCACATATAGAAAGCATAAAAGAGTGGTAATCAGCTAGTCCTTCATGGAATATAAAAACATAAATGCATAGGACACCTTCAAAGTTCATAAGGGTGACTAGATACAAATAATTTAAGAACAAGCAATATCATGATTATGAATCAATCAACAAGTTTTGGGACAATGCATATTGAACTAAGAATGACAACTATGCTCTCTTAATTGGTGCATAAAGATAGAAGATGGAGACTCAACAAAAAGTAAAAAGAAAGGCCCTTCGCAGAGTGAAGTAGGGATTTCAAGTTTCATAAAGAGCTTCTAAAAATTATGATACTTACTAGATTTGAGCTCTCATTGCCCCTATCATTGTCATCTTGAAGTTATTAAGGTTAAAGTGAGGAAAATATGAGTGATATGCTTGACAAGTTATAAGTTGAAAATCTCATGCCCCTTGAGTACGAGTACCGAACCTCATGCTACTCAACTTTGGTCACAAGCAAGTTCTTATCATTGTAAGTATATGTGTATCATAGAGAACCGCCAACAGGGTACCCCTTTCCCCATGACACAGGAGCTATCCCATATCAAAATTACAAGGCAACAGACAATGAGCATATCAACGATCTTTTTATTTGCTATTTGCATAGGTTTTTATTGAGGATGCTTCACATAATGCTCATTATGGTTATGCTGCAATTTTCCACCATGATTAGGCATGGCTTATTCAAGCCACCCAGGCGTTTCTCTAACACATATAAAAACTCCATGGACTTACAAGCTCCCCTTTTATTTCACACCGCTGGGATCTGTAAACAAAAGAACATGATATAACTAAATAGAATAATTGCAATGTTAAAAGCGTTCCCCATGACAACATGGTTCTGCTAACTCCCAACTTATAATTTGCAAGCATATAAGCAACATAGATAAGCACAATGTTCAAGTTTATTAAGTGCAAGAAAATAAAGTGTGCCATCAAGTTCGTGAGAGCTTTAATCACTAATTTTCACATAACAAAAAATTAATTTGGAAGATAGATAAAAACATGAATATACTTGGAATGGTGTAACACACCATGCATAGGAATATATAGTGGACTCTTTGGAATAACTTGGTTTCTTGGGAGTTTGATGCACGAGTAGAGCTCACACTCAGTACAGGTGGAGGCTTGATGACCCACAAGTATAGGGGGTGTATCATAGTACTTTCAATAAATAGGAGTGTCGATCCCAACGAGGAGCAGAAGGTGTTGACTAGTGGTATGGAACAGGAAATCTCTGTAAATACTTAGCAAACGGGTTTTTAGTGGTTTTATGATAAAGCAACAAAACAAAGTGCAAGTAATAAAGAACAAACGCAACAAGTGGCCCAATCCTTTCATAGCAAAGGACAAGCCGGTGGAAATACTTATAAGGACCAAACATTCTCAAGGACACATGGGAATTCTGTCAAGTGCTTTCTCTTCAAATAGCTGAGAACTCTTCTTTGGTGTTGTAAGTGTTGTGTGGGTGAACCTGTGCTAATGTACCGACCTTACTTGGACTAATACATACTTGTGATTAAACCCCCTGCAAAAATCCGTAACTACAGGAAAGTATTTAAGATATAAATCTAACCACAACCTTAAACTCTGAGATCCTATGCTCCCTTGTGTAAAGGTGTCCTAACGGGGGTTCAGGTTTCTGTCACTCCGGCAACCCCACAATTAGTAGCCAAATACGCAATGCATTCCCCTAGGCCCATAAATGGTGAAATATCATGTAGTCGACGTTCACATGACACCACTAGAAGATTAGCACCACAACTTAAATACTAAACCATTGAATAATAACTCAACACAAATCCACTAATAACAACATGACTTCTCCCATGTCCTCAAGAACTAGACGAACTACTCACAAGACATCATATGGATCAAGATCAAAGATGATATGATGATGAATAACGATCTGAACATAAACAATAATCCAATGGTTCCACTCACAAGCATCAACTACAATAGTAATTAACACCAGGAAAGTTTCCCCTAAGAACTAAAGCAATATCCAACGCAATTGTTACAGCAGACAGAGTGGTGATGATGGTGCTGGTGGAGATGATGGTGTGGATGATTATGATCGCGATGAAGCCTAGACTTGATGACGTCGTTGATGGCGACGATCTCCCCTCTCCGGGAAGGAATTCCCCCGGCAAAAATCTGACTGCCAGAGAGATCTTTCTCTCTCGGTGTTTTCTGCCCCGCAGAGGCGGCTGAAATCTATCTGTGGTCGCTCCCCCAGTATTAGGGTTCCATAGGTAAGATATAGGCGAAGGGGCGGAGTAGGGAGCCGGGCAGGTGGGCCACACCTGCCCTAGGCGTGCCCTAGGGTGGGCCCGCGTGTAGGGGGTGTGGGGCCCCTGCGGCCCTTCTTCGCTCCTCTTTCTGGCTTCCTCAATCTTCTGGAAAAATAATATTTTCCCATATTTTTCTTGTATTTTTCTGATCTTCGCGAAATTGCATCAAAACGCCTTCTTTTCCATCAGAATCCAGACTCCGGCAGTTCATCCTCCAAGAATCATCCAACATGCATAAACAGATGAAAAAGACATAAGTAATACCTCATAATAAGACATATATCATGGAATATAGGTAAATTATGATATAGAATGGTGATGCAAATTGGACGTATCAAGGCTAGCAAAAGACTGGAGCGACCAACTAAGAGAGCAATAATGGCCATAATCATGCAGAGCGGAAAAACATTATTAATTAAAGAATAAAGTGATATCACAAGTCAAAAACTAAATGATCATAGAGGCTAAGTTGACTGGTTCATAGTCATAACATGGTGTAAGCATGTGCCAAGTCAACCCAAATAAAGCATAGTTGGTTCATAGTCATAACATGGAGTTTAAGTCACAGTCAAAACAAGCTTCCTTTTGTATCACTATAAGCATGAAACTTTCTCCTCTTTTCCAACACCGATCGACTTATTTGAAACAACTCACAATGATATTTATCAATAAAGATCAGAGAGCTTGTCTCGTCTAACTACAAAGAAGAAATAAAAAGTTCTAAGCAAAAATCATAATAAAACTAAAGCTAAACGCAGTGCTAGCAAAAGTGAACACTCACAGAACAATAGGAGTGGAACTAGAGTGTTCTAAGCAATGAAGAACTAGTTGTGACTTTTCCAAAATAGGTGCTAGGGTCCAACCAATTTATTACAGCAAACAAAACAAAATAAAACTAAAAACAAAGACAAAGACGCTCCAAGAACAACACATAGTGCATGAAACAAAAAATATAGTGTCTTGAAAGAAAACCTAAGATTATTGTTGATGAAGAAGGGGATGCCTTGGTCATCCCCCAAGCTTCGACGCTTGTAACTCTTGGATATTTCTTGGGGTGACACGGGTGGCATCCCCAAGCTTGATCTTTTGTCCATACTTCATCTCATCATATCATTCTTTCCCTACACTTGAAAACTTCCTTCATACAAAACTTCACACAATGTTAATTAGCAACATTAGTGTATTCAAGATAATAAACCTTTGGGTTCAGTTTCAACTCAAGTAAAACTTCCATTAAAACATAATCTACTGTAGAAACTCATTTTAAAATCCCAAGTGATCAAAGAGAAATAAAAAAGAAACCGATTAAGAGGCAAATGCACATAATGACAGAAATCTATCAAAACAGACCAGTAGGTAAAGACTGATTTTTTCAAAAATCTTCTATTGCTAAAATAGAAAAGTGAAAAACTAACTAAAGTTTGATAAATACCAGGGGCATGCATACCAAAAATTACAGATTGATCCGACGTACTGGAAATTTTCACGATTTTTTTTACAGTTAAGCATAGAAATCTGTTTCGGGACAGCAACTTCCCCAAATATTACTTCTCTCTCCTTAGAGGTTATTCTTGGCACAAAAACCACACAAAAATGATAGGAGAGGCTATTACAGAGGCAATAACTTCCAGGACTCAATAAAAGATAAACTTACTGAAAGAAAAAATGTAATGGGTTGTCTCCCAAAAGCCCTTTCTTTATAGCCATTAAGATAGGCATGATAATCTCGATGATGCTCACATAGGAAATATGAATTGAAGTACGAGAGAGCATCAAGAAGAAAAAATAAAAAAAATTTAAGTCTAACCCACTTCCTATGCATAGGAATCTTGTAAGAAAATAAATCAAAGAATCACATACTAACAAGAATGGGTAGATAAAACAAGAGCAACTTCAGAACTTTCAATATAAAGAGAGGTGTTTTAGTAACATGAGAATTCCAACAACCATATTTTCCTCTCTCATAATGATTTTTAGTAGCATCATGGAAAAACTCAACAATATAAATATCACAGTCATCCTCCTTTGGTAAGCATGGAGGGCTATTAAATAAGGTATTAGTTAAAGAGTTACTCTTATTGGAAGGTAGACATGGGTAGTTGCTCCATTCTTCCTCCTCTTGATCATCACTCTCCTCTTTTTCATCCAATGAGCTTCCAGGTTTAGCAATTTCTTCTTCCATAGGCTCCTGCAAGGCATTAGTCTCTTCCGTTGGTGGAGAGCTTCTATTAAGATATTTAAGAATATAGCCATTTTCTTCCTTGTAATTATCAAAGCAAAATTTATGTATATCATAAACCTCATATTTATAAGGTGCATCATCAGTATTTTCAAGAAAATAAGCAAGTTTGAATACACCCTTCCAAGCAATAAATTCTTCAATTTGTTCCACATCATAAAATACATAATTTCCCTTAACATAAGAAGATATGATAACATTATCATTATACTCACATTAAAAAGGGAGGTGTTTATACCTCCTACAGCAACAAGATTTATCAAAACAATAAGTAACATTATAAGTAGAGCACACATTTCTAGTAATGGTATAAAATTTATTAATTTGTTCCCATAAGTGTTCCCTTTTTGTGACAAGCGGTGTTCCTTATAATATTTTTGTTCTTCTATGAACCCACCTTGCCAATGAGATCTAGTTTCAAAGAAACCAACCATTGATCGAAAGCATGATAAAGCAAGACAATAACAGACCAACAAAAATAACAACTATAGTAGGAACTATTTTTTGTGTTTTTTGATAAAAAGAAGTAAACCAAACTAAGCAAAATAAACTAAGAAAAATAAAACAAAGTAAAGAAATTGGTTGTGAGAGACTCCCCTTGCAGAAATCTTCTTCCTACAGAGAGGAAGAGATTGAAGCTGTCCTGTATATCCCCGGCAACGGCAATAGAAAATATTGATGTGGCTCGGTTACCACAGAGCCTGTTGGAAAATCCCAAGAGCAAGGTATGATGAGCACAACAGCAAGTTTTCCCTTAGTTGTGAAACCAAGGTTATCGAACCAGTAAAAGAAAGGAAACAGCTCCCAAGGTGTTGCTAGCAACGTGGAACCTGCACAACACAACCACAATACTTTGTTCCAACTTACAGTGAGGTTGTCAAGCTCACCGGTTTGCTGAAAATAAATGATTAATTGTATAGTGTGGAATAAAGTAATTGCTTGTAATAATTGCAGAAAGTAAACAGTATGCAGTAGATTGAATATCAATGGGAAGGAATGGACCGGGGTCCATAGTTCACTAGAGGTGTTTCTCCATAAGATAAATAGCTTGTTGGGTGGACAAATTAAAGTTAGGCAATTGACAGGATAGAGAATGCATAATAATGCATGTACATGATATGATGATCTCTTTGAGATTCGTTTGGGCATTACAATATAATACATAGACCATAATCCAACTGCATCTATGACTAATAATATACCTTCTAGTTATCATCTGAACCCCTTCCAGTATTAAGTGGGAAGCAAGAGATAATTGCATTAAGCAAAGTGTGTAAAGTAAACAATACAATTGCCCTTGGACAAATGATTGTTGTTTTCACCCTAGTAGCAACAACACATCTACAACCTTAGAGGTTTCTGTCACTCCTCCAGATTACTAGAGGCATGAACCTACTATCGAGCATAAATACTCCCTCTTGGAGTTACAAGCAAGTACTTGGCCAGAGTAGCTACTAGCAACATAGAGCATGCAAGATCACAAACAACATAGACATGATAGGATCAATAATCAATCTTGACGTAGTACTCAATATCCATCGGATCCCAACAAACACAACATATAGGATTATGATACGTCGGAAACATATCTATATTTTTGATGTTCCATGTTTTTTTAGTATCTACTTTGCTTTTCTTTGTCTACACTTTGAGGTGATTTTTACATGTTTTCTTGTACTAACCTATTAACAAGTTGCCACAATGCCAGTTGCCTATTTTCTGCTGTTTTTGGTTCCAGAAAAGCTAGTAAGGAAATATTCTCGGAATTGGACGGGACAAACGTCAAAGTAAATAACTTTCCGTGGGAAAAAAGAAGTCCATAGGGGAGACGGAGAAGCGGGCCAGGGCGCCCAGACCCTCCCTAGGCGCGGGTGGGCCCTGCCCTGCGCCTAGGCAGGGTGTAGGGCCCCTGACCGCCTCCTCGGCCTCCCCCTTCGCCTATAAGAAGCCCCCGATGCAGAAACCCTAAGCACCCGATCAATATTCCACGAAACCTTCTGTAGACGCCGCCACCGTCGTCCCTAGATCGGGGGGATCTGAAGTTCTTCCCGGCACCCTGTCACATCCCAAGATTTTCCAAATCTTGTAATGTGAAAATAAATTAATAAAATAAAACTTTGTTTGATTTTTCAGGGCCAGAAGAAACTTTTTGAATTCAATTGGAACTTCAAACCCATTTGAATTAAATAAAATCCTAAAAGGATTTAAAAAGATAAAAAATTTAAATAAAGGAAAAACAAAATATTTTGGAAATACTATTTTGGATCTTTTAAATAAAAGGATTTGGTTTTCAATTGAAATAAAAGTTTTATAGATAAAGATTATTTTATAAAGCCCAATTAAACCTTGGCCAAACTTTTTAAAACATTTTGTTTTGAATAAAAATAGCAAAGGTTTATTTAAATAAATTAATAAGGATTTAATATCCAATTTTTTATTTAAATAAAAGGTTTTACCATTTTAAATGAAACATCAAAACTTATTAAATTATTTTAAATAAGTCTTCCAAATATTTTATATTCTCAAATAAAACCTACTGAAGTGTTTTGGCTTTATTTTAGATTTCAGAATAAATATCTCAATAAAACAAATCCTATTTGATTTAATAACTAAGGCCCATTTTATTTAATTATTAATGGACCCTAAAGTAAAAGGTTATTTTGTTTTAAACAAGTTTCCTAAATATTCTTTATTACCAAATAAAACCTAGTGATTTTGTTTTGAAAGTATTTGGATTTCAAATGGTGATTTTATTAAGTAAATCAAACCCAATTTGATTAAATAACTTTGGTCTATTTTATTTAATTATTAAATAAAATCCTAAAAAGAATAAAATATTATTTTATTTTGAGAATTGGTTTATGCTGATAAAAAGAAACAAAAACTCATTACAATTGTTTGAATTGTTTGAATTATTTGAATGCTTGAATAGTTGGATGAAATTCAAATCAGAAAAATAGATTTAGAAATAGAAAAAGATTTAAACAGAAAAAAATAAGAGAAAACGACCAGCCCACCATCTGGCCCAACAGCCCAACCCGCAGCCCACCTCCTCTTTTCCCTGAAGCGTTTACTTTCACCACATAAACAACCCGCATAGCCTATGACTGGTGGACCTCCCCCTTTCTCTCCTTTTCTCACTGACACCAGACCCCACCACCGGCCCTCTTCTTCCTCACCCGCCACGGACTGGTTCTTCCCCCTCTCCTCGCCGTTGCAGACTTAACTTCTCGGCTTGATTACGCCTTAACGCGACAATCTTTACTCGCAGTGATCGCGCACCTTAAAGCGCCAGCCTCCCCTCTTCCGTTTCCCCCAGACGCCCCTCCTCGACATGCCTCTAGGCCGCCACAATCTCTCCTCGACTGCCTCGGCTCCGACCACCGTCTCCGGCCAATTCAGGCCAGTACACGCCACCCCCTTCCTTCTCGAGCACCCTAGCAACTTCCCCACTCCCAGACACTCCTCCCCGTACCACCCGTTCGACCGCGGACACCCCTGAGCCTCGCCAACGACAACCTCCAGCACCGTCGCCGTCTGCCATTGCTCCGTCGAGCGTTTCAGGTGAACTCCGACCACCCCGCGCCTCCTAGATCACGCACACATCATCGCCTTGGTCTTGCGCATCTGATACTGTCTTCCATTTGTCCTAGCGTGCATCGTAGACTTGTCTCCGATGACGCCCGAGTGAACCCGACGCCAGCAGGAACTCCGGCGAGAAACCGAGCCCACTCCAGCGCGCCCCTCGTCGAACCAACAACGCCTTGAGCATCTCCAGGCTATTGCGAACCAGGTGAGCTTACTCCCACCCTTTCTTGCTTCCTGCCTCGCCAGCGCCGCCGCCATCTGGCCGCACTGCCGCTCGCCGATGACCTCGCGCCGCCAGTTCATGGCTATTAGATAGGAGCCGTTCGATCTAGATCGGGCGGGCACGATAGAATCATTTAACGCCGAAAGGGTACGTCTCCAGAGACGCACGATTCGTTTAGATCCAACGCACAGGAGCCCACGATCCACCCGAACCGGTATCGGCAAATAGGAAAGTGCCGCGTGTCATCTATTCAGTTTAAAAACAAATTTGAAAACAGATTTATTTGCAAACTTCAAACCCTTGTATCTTTGGATCCACACGTCCAAAAATTACAAATTTTATGTCGTTGGATTCAGGAGAACAAACCCTAGCCAACCATGCCCTTAGTTTAGCAAATAGTAGCTGTTAGCTTGTTTGAAATTGCAGAAACATTTGTATGCTTGTTAAGAATGTAAAAATTGTTTTAAATTGAATTTAGGGTTAAAATCTTTGGCAATTGGTTTGATTTGAACCTACTGACCCTAGGAAACACTTTGTGGACTCAAAAATGTATTTGGAGAAATTAAGAAATGATTCTTTGATTTAAAACCATTTCTAGTCAAATAGAAATGTAATTTATTTATTGAAAATAATTGTGAATTAAAACCTTTGCAAAATGGTTTGTTGTGATCTTACTGACCCTAGGAACCAACCCTTGGTGCTAAAAATGATTATGGAAAGATTTAGGTTGGATTACTTGACTTAGTCATTTTCTAGCCAAATAAAAAGAATTGTTTTTGTTATAAAAATGATTATGGAAAGAAAACTTTAAGGAAATAGTTTGGACCAAACTTACTGACCCAAAAACACCAAGCTTTACAATAGCAACTCATTTGATGAACAACTTAAGAGTTTTGCCTTAATAAAAACATTTTTCACCACATGAAATGATGAATGGAATTAAAAATAGTTTTTGGACAAAACCCTCTTGCTAATGACTTTGCCACTTTGGTAAATGACCAATTTGGATCTTACAAAGTTTAGAAACCCCATAGAGACCCCTTTACAAAATAAAACTATCTTGTGCATGCTCCCATGCATGAATTGGTTTCCATAGTCTTGTGTGTGTGAAATTGTTTGAGTGATTATTGGTTTGGAATGTAAATTGAATGAGTGTTTGCTTGTTTGACTTGTAGTGAAGTGTGAGACTAACAAGATCAAGGAGTGAACTATCATTACCTTCCAAAAAGGCAAGTGATGCTTCATACTATCTATCCCATTAATTTCTCTATGCATTAGTGATTTTGTTAAGTAAACTTGCATGGATTTTACTAAGTATAGATCTTGCTATAGGAAAACCTAGTAGATGAATCCTTAGTAGGATTTCCTAAGTTAAGTTTCCTATTACTACCAAGCTTAGCCTAGCTAATAGAAAACATGGGTGGAAAATATATTCACACTATGGAAAAATCTCTAAGTCTGAGGACTTATGTTTTGTTTAATAAAACAACTAAGTTAATGAATCCCCTGGGTGGAATGGGCTTGCTTGGTGGAAATTGGTTGAGTCGTTCACAATGCCATGGACTTGGATTGTGTATCTCACTTGTGGTATGCCACCCAGGAACAAAGGGATTTGAGATGTCAAATGTTGAGAAGCTTCAAGTGCAACCACTTGGCAATATGGGCTCTGCCATGATCATATAGGTTGCAAGAACTTAGCCATATGGACAGTGGGTGGTAGTGTTTGATAGGTTGGAACGCGTCCATTTTGGTCTAAGGGAAAGCTTCTGAAAGATCTTGTCTTGGGAAACCAAGTCTTGTGGGGAAAGTGCACCACCTCTGCGGAGTGTAAAATCTAAGTACTTAGCCATGTCCCTGGTAAAGGACAATTTGAGCATCAAGAAATGGAAGCAATCAAGAATCTCATCATTCCAATTTCTAAATTAAAATCTTGTAGTTTGAACAAGGGTTGTTTGAATTCTTCAGTCATTGATGGAGAGATGGCTTGGTACAAGGATCTTGAAATCTTTGATTGAGAAAAATGATTTTGTCAAGCAAAAACTTAGTATTTTCAAATGTTAAGGAAAAATATATTTTGAGCAATGCAAGCCTCAGCTCCACTTAGCCAAATGCATATAGATGATAGAATCCACCATAATACCATAGTATCACTTGCTAATACAATTAAAATGTATTGACCTTTGTGGCTGTAACTTGTATGTTGCAGGTTTGATTGATTTTAGTGAAGATTGATTGATTAGGATTACAAAGTCTACAACCAACATCTGCCTGTGGCACTTTGAAGATGATGGACCCCATGCTTATAGTTATTCCGCTGCAATGTAATGTAATAGCCTAATGAGCTATGTTTGATGTAATAAAATTATGTTATTCCTGGTTATAAAGTTATATTATGACCCTTGTTTCTTGATACTACATCTAAACTGTGGATGCTAGCTATTGATCCAGGGACTAGCATTGTGAAACACAGGAGGAATCTACCTTATCAGGTTGAGGCCTCTACAGATGGTATCAGAGCATTGTGTTGCCTGTAGGATTTGTAAACCTAGGATTGGACAAAAACCCTTAGAAAAATAGGAGTTGTATTTGTTCAAAAACTTATTTACAAAAACACTTGTAAACTCTTTCCTCAACCATTTTGGTTTCAACTCTACATCTCTTCTATTTCAAACTTGATGGAAAAACCTACCCCATGACCAAAGACTACACCATGTGCAAAGGACTTCTTCAACATCTTCAACTCTAATGACTTCAACATCTTCAGCATGTTCACCAAGGACTTCTAACATGGATACCACTAAGGACTACAAGTGGGACAAGGAGATCTTACTCAATATTTAGAGACTGAGGGAATGCAAAATAAGAAGGAACCATCAACAACTTTGAAGTATTGCAACCAAGAGTTTTCACAAGGAAACCAAGATCTCATGCAAGAAGAATCAGGAAGGAAGGAAAGATCACAAGTGAACCATATAGAAGGACCACCATAATTTAGTTAAGTCAAACCACCAACTTATGTGGTGTAACAAAAATATTTTTGTTGCCTAAGTATGTGCTAGAACTTTGTTGTTTGAGTGAAATGTTTGTTTGTGATTGATTGCACATTGCTTGTGAGAATTGTGATGTGTGTGATTAGAAATATTTCCTTAGAATTATCTTGTCTATTCTAATCTCCCTTCAACCCAAACAGATGACTACCCCAAAAGACTCCAAGGTTGATGACACCAACACCAAACAAGAGGACAACATGAGAGAACTCATAGCAACTCAAAACCAGTTGAGCCAAGAGACAACTCAACTTTTAGCCAACAACAATGGACTAGAACCAGCCATACAAAGGATTTTGAAACTTCAATCCCAATTGCTGCAAGGATTAGTTAATCAAATGATCAACATGAGAGAAAACTTTCTCCCAAGAGCCAATGACAACAAGGATGACAAAGAAGCTAATCTAGAAGGAATCCAAGCCAGCAATAGTTTTAGAGACAAAGATCATACATCCAAGGAACATGAAGATCAATGCCTCAAGAAGAGAGAAAGATCTCCCACCTATGAAGAACATGAACTAGAAGAACTCCTAGCTTTGGAGAGACCCAAGAAGAAGAAGAAGGACATAAGTCAGTTGCAATGTTACAATTGCAAAGAGATGGGACACTATGCTAGTGAATGCCCAGAAAAGAAGAAGAGACAAGAAGACAAACAAAAGCTAGTGAAACCCAAGATAAGGAAGGATTTTAGCCAAGTGATGTGCAAACACTGCAAAAGAGTTAGGACATTATGCAAACTACTGTCCAGAAAAGATAAAGCATAAGATAAACCAGCCTATGAGGGATCTCAACCTTGTCACATGTTTCAAATGCAAGGAACTAATCCACTATGCAAACAATTGTCCAGAAAGGATGGAGAACAAGTTAAACAAGGCTATGAAGGATCTCAACCTTGGCCCATGAGTCAAGCATGGAAAATAAAGACATAAATGCAACTGTTGCTTAGAGAAAATACTTCCCATGATCCCAAGAAGGACAATGTGTAATTTTTGTTTGAAAACTTTTAAGGGTGGTAGTACCCTAGATATTATGAACCTACTTGTAACCCTAGCCTTCCCAAATCTCGGGACGAGATTTATTTTAAGGGTGGTAGCCTGTCACATCCCAAGATTTTCCAAATCTTGTAATGTGAAAATAAATTAATAAAATAAAACTTTGTTTGATTTTTCAGGGCCAGAAGAAACTTTTTGAATTCAATTGGAACTTCAAACCCATTTGAATTAAATAAAATCCTAAAAGGATTTAAAAAGATAAAAAATTTAAATAAAGGAAAAACAAAATATTTTGGAAATACTATTTTGGATCTTTTAAATAAAAAGATTTGGTTTTCAATTGAAATAAAAGTTTTATAGATAAAGATTATTTTATAAAGCCCAATTAAACCTTGGCCAAACTTTTTAAAACATTTTGTTTTGAATAAAAATAGCAAAGGTTTATTTAAATAAATTAATAAGGATTTAATATCCAATTTTTTATTTAAATAAAAGGTTTTACCATTTTAAATGAAACATCAAAACTTATTAAATTATTTTAAATAAGTCTTCCAAATATTTTATATTCTCAAATAAAACCTACTGAAGAGTTTTGGCTTTATTTTAGATTTCAGAATAAATATCTCAATAAAACAAATCCTATTTGATTTAATAACTAAGGCCCATTTTATTTAATTATTAATGGACCCTAAAGTAAAAGGTTATTTTGTTTTAAACAAGTTTCCTAAATATTCTTTATTACCAAATAAAACCTACTGATTTTGTTTTGAAAGTATTTGGATTTCAAATGTTGATTTTATTAAGTAAATCAAACCCAATTTGATTAAATAACTTTGGTCTATTTTATTTAATTATTAAATAAAATCCTAAAAAGAATAAAATATTATTTTATTTTGAGAATTGGTTTATGCTGATAAAAAGAAACAAAAACTCATTACAATTGTTTGAATTGTTTGAATTATTTGAATGCTTGAATAGTTGGATGAAATTCAAATCAGAAAAATAGATTTAGAAATAGAAAAAGATTTAAATTGAAAAAATAAGAGAAAACGACCAGCCCACCATCTGGCCCAACAGCCCAACCCGGAGCCCAACTCCTCTTTTCCCTGAAGCGTTTACTTTCACCACATAAACAACCCGCATAGCCTATGACTGGTGGACCTCCCCCTTTCTCTCCTTTTCTCACTGACACCAGACCCCACCACCGCCCTCTTCTTCCTCACCCGCCACGACTGGTTCTTCCCTCCTCGCCAAGGCACTTAACTTCTCGGCTTGATTACGCCTTAACGACAATCTTTACTCAGTGATCGCGCACGCGTTAAAGCGCCCTCCCTCCTCTTCCGCTTCCCCAGCACGCCTCCTCGACACGCCCAGCCGCCACAATCTCCTCGACGCCTCGGCTCGACCACCGCCTCCGCCAATTCAGCCAAGACACGCCACCCCTTCCTTCTCGAGCACCCTAGCAACTTCCCACTCCCAGACACTCCTCCCGCACCACCCGCTCCCGGACACCCCTGAGCCTCGCCAACGACAACCTCCAGCACCGCCGCCCTCTGCCATTGCTCCGTCGAGCGTTTCAGGTGAACTCCGACCACCCCGCGCCTCCTAGATCACGCACACAACATCGCCTTGGTCTTGCTCATCTGATACTGTCTTCCATTTGTCCTAGCGTGCATCGTAGACTCGTCTCCGACGACGCCCGAGCGAACCCGATGCCAGCAGGAACTCCGGCGAGAAACCGAGCCCACTCCAGCGCGCCCCTCGTCGAACCAACAACGCCTTGAGCATCTCCAGGCTATTGCGAACCAGGTGAGCTTACTCCCACCCTTTCTTGCTTCATGCCTCGCCAGCGCCGCGCCGCATCCGTCAAGCCGCCGATGACCTACCGCCATTCATGGCTATTAGATAGAGCCGCTCGATCTAGATCGGCGGCACGATAGAATCATTTAACGCCGAAGGGTACGCTCCGAGCCGCGATTTATCGTTTAGATCCAACGCAGCAGCCCACGATCCACCGAACCAGTATCGCAAATAGGAAAGTGCGTGTCATCTATTCGATTTAAAACAAATTTGAAAACAGATTTATTTGCAAACTTCAAACCCTTGTATCTTTGGATCCACACGTCCAAAAATTACAAATTTTATGTCGTTGGATTCAGGAGAACAAACCCTAGCCAACCATGCCCTTAGTTTAGCAAATAGTAGCTGTTAGCTTGTTTGAAATTGCAGAAACATTTGTATGCTTGTTAAGAATGTAAAAATTGTTTTAAATTGAATTTAGGGTTAAAATCTTTGGCAATTGGTTTGATTTGAACCTACTGACCCTAGGAAACACTTTGTGGACTCAGAAATGTATTTGGAGAAATTAAGAAATGATTCTTTGATTTAAAACCATTTCTAGTTAAATAGAAATGTATTTATTTATTGAAAATAATTGTGAATTAAAACCTTTGCAAAATGGTTTGTTGTGATCTTACTGACCCTAGGAACCAACCCTTGGTGTTAAAAATGATTATGGAAAGATTTAGGTTGGATTACTTGACTTAGTCATTTTCTAGCCAAATAAAAAGAATTGTTTTTGTTATAAAAATGATTATGGAAAGAAAACTTTAAGGAAATAGTTTGGACCAAACTTACTGACCCAAAAACACCAAGCTTTACAATAGCAACTCATTTGATGAACAACTTAAGAGTTTTGCCTTAATAAAAACATTTTTCACCACATGAAATGATGAATGGAATTAAAAATAGTTTTTGGACAAAACCCTCTTGCTAATGACTTTGCCACTTTGGTAAATGACCAATTTGGATCTTACAAAGTTTAGAAACCCCATAGAGACCCCTTTACAAAATAAAACTATCTTGTGCATGCTCCCATGCATGAATTGGTTTCCATAGTCTTGTGTGTGTGAAATTGTTTGAGTGATTATTGGTTTGAATGTAAATTGAATGAGTGTTTGCTTGTTTGACTTGTAGTGAAGTGTGAGACTAACAAGATCAAGGGGTGAACTATCATTACCTTCCAAAAAGGCAAGTGATGCTTCATACTATCTATCCCATTACTTTCTCTATGCATTAGTGATTTTGTTAAGTAAACTTGCATGGATTTTACTAAGTATAGATCTTGCTATAGGAAAACCTAGTAGATGAATCCTTAGTAGGATTTCCTAAGTTAAGTTTCCTATTACTACCAAGCTTAGCCTAGCTAATAGAAAACATGGGTGGAAAATATATTCACACTATGGAAAAATCTCTAAGTCTGAGGACTTATGTTTTGTTTAATAAAACAACTAAGTTAATGAATCCCCTGGGTGGAATGGGCTTGCTTGGTGGAAATTGGTTGAGTGGTTCACAATGCCATGGACTTGGATTGTGTATCTCACTTGTGGTATGCCACCCAGGAACAAAGGGATTTGAGATGTCAAATGTTGAGAAGCTTCAAGTGCAACCACTTGGCAATATGGGCTCTGCCATGATCATATAGGTTGCAAGAACTTAGCCATATGGACAGTGGGTGGTAGTGTTTGATAGGTTGGAACGCGTCCATTTTGGTCTAAGGGAAAGCTTCTGAAAGATCTTGTCTTGGGAAACCAAGTCTTGTGGGGAAAGTGCACCACCTCTGCAGAGTGTAAAATCTAAGTACTTAGCCATGTCCCTGGTAAAGGACAATTTGAGCATCAAGACATGGAAGCAATCAAGAATCTCAACATTCCAATTTCTAAATTAAAATCTTGTGGTTTGAACAAGGGTTGTTTGAATTCTTCAATCATTGATGGAGAGATGGCTTGGTACAAGGATCTTGAAATCTTTGATTGAGAAAAATGATTTTGTCAAGCAAAAACTTAGTATTTTCAAATGTTAAGGAAAAATCTATTTTGAGCAATGCAAGCCTCAGCTCCACTTAGCCAAATGCATATAGATGATAGAATCCACCATAATACCATAGTATCACTTGCCAATACAATTAAAATGTATTGACCTTTGTGGCTGTAACTTGTATGTTGTAGGTTTGATTGATTTTAGTGAAGATTGATTGATTAGGATTACAAAGTCTACAACCAACATCTGCCTGTGGCACTTTGAAGATGATGGACCCCATGCTTATAGTTATTCCGCTGCAATGTAATGTAATAGCCTAATGAGCTATGTTTGATGTAATAAAATTATGTTATTCCTGGTTATAAAGTTATATTATGACCCTTGTTTCTTGATATTACATCTAAACTGTGGATGCTAGCTATTGATCCAGGGACTAGCATTGTGAAACACAGGAGGAATCTACCTTATCAGGTTGAGGCCTCTACATGGTATCGAGCATTGTGTTTTGTAGGATTTGTAAACCTAGGATTGGACAAAAACCCTTAGAAAAATAGGAGTTGTATTTGTTCAAAAACTTATTTACAAAAACACTTGTAAACTCTTTCCTCAACCATTTTGGTTTCAACTCTACATCTCTTCTATTTCAAACTTGATGGAAAAACCTACCCCATGACCAAAGACTACACCATGTGCAAAGGACTTCTTCAACATCTTCAACTCTAATGACTTCAACATCTTCATCATGTTCACTAAGGACTTCTAACATGGATACCACTAAGGACTACAAGTGGGACAAGGAGATCTTACTCAATATTTAGAGACTGAGGGAATGCAAAATAAGAAGGAGCCATCAACAACTTTGAAGTATTGCAACCAAGAGTTTTCACAAGGAAACCAAGATCTCATGCAAGAAGAATCAGGAAGGAAGGAAAGATCACAAGTGAACCATATAGAAGGACCACCATAATTTAGTTAAGTCAAACCACCAACTTATGTGGTGTAACAAAATATTTTGTTGCCTAAGTATGTGCTAGAACTTTGTTTTTTGAGTGAAATGTTTGTTTGTGATTGATTGCACATTGCTTGTGAGAATTGTGATGTGTGTGATTAGAAATATTTCCTTAGAATTATCTTGTCTATTCTAATCTCCCTTCAACCCAAACAGATGACTACCCCAAAAGACTCCAAGGTTGATGACACCAACACCAAACAAGAGGACAACATGAGAGAACTCATAGCAACTCAAAACCAGTTGAGCCAAGAGACAACTCAACTTTTAGCCAACAACAATGGACTAGAACCAGCCATACAAAGGATTTTGAAACTTCAATCCCAATTGCTGCAAGGATTAGTTAATCAAATGATCAACATGAGAGAAAACTTTCTCCCAAGAGCCAATGACAACAAGGATGACAAAGAAGCTAATCTAGAAGGAATCCAAGCCAGCAATAGTTTTAGAGACAAAGATCATACATCCAAGGAACATGAAGATCAATGCCTCAAGAAGAGAGAAAGATCTCCCACCTATGAAGAACATGAACTAGAAGAACTCCTAGCTTTGGAGAGACCCAAGAAGAAGAAGAAGGACATAAGCCAGTTGCAATGTTACAATTGCAAAGAGATGGGACACTATGCTAGTGAATGCCCAGAAAAGAAGAAGAGACAAGAAGACAAACAAAAGCTAGTGAAACCCAAGATAAGGAAGGATTTTAGCCAAGTGATGTGCAAACACTGCAAAGAGTTAGGACATTATGCAAACTACTGTCCAGAAAAGATAAAGCATAAGATAAACCAGCCTATGAGGGATCTCAACCTTGTCACATGTTTCAAATGCAAGGAACTAAGCCACTATGCAAACAATTGTCCAGAAAGGATGGAGAACAAGTTAAACAAGTCTATGAAGGATCTCAACCTTGGCCCATGAGTCAAGCATGGAAAATAAAGACATAAATGCAACTGTTGCTTAGAGAAAATACTTCCCATGATCCCAAGAAGGACAATGTGTAATTTTTGTTTGAAAACTTTTAAGGGTGGTAGTACCCTAGATGTTATGAACCTACTTGTAACCCTAGCCTTCCCAAATCTCGGGACGAGATTTATTTTAAGGGTGGTAGCCTGTCACATCCCAAGATTTTCCAAATCTTGTAATGTGAAAATAAATTAATAAAATAAAACTTTGTTTGATTTTTCAGGGCCAGAAGAAACTTTTTGAATTCAATTGGAACTTCAAACCCATTTGAATTAAATAAAATCCTAAAAGGATTTAAAAAGATAAAAAATTTAAATAAAGGAAAAACAAAATATTTTGGAAATACTATTTTGGATCTTTTAAATTAAAGGATTTGGTTTTCAATTGAAATAAAAGTTTTATAGATAAAGATTATTTTATAAAGCCCAATTAAACCTTGGCCAAACTTTTTAAAACATTTTGTTTTGAATAAAAATAGCAAAGGTTTATTTAAATAAATTAATAAGGATTTAATATCCAATTTTTTATTTAAATAAAAGGTTTTACCATTTCAAATGAAACATCAAAACTTATTAAATTATTTTAAATAAGTCTTCCAAATATTTTATATTCTCAAATAAAACCTACTGAAGTGTTTTGGCTTGATCAAGATCTAATCTATTTGTAATCATGCATGTTGTGTTTGCGGGGATCCGATGGATATTGAGATTATTATGTTGGTTTGATTAATGGTTTTGTCTTTATGATTCTATCATGTCTGTGTTGTTTGTGATCTTGCATGCTCTTCGTTGTTAGTAGCTATCTTGTCCAAGTAGTTGCTAGTGACTCCAAGAGGGGGTATTTATGCTCGATATTGGGTTCATGCCTCTAGTTTCCAAGGGAAGTGACAGAAATCTCTTCGGTTGTAGATGTGTTGTTGCTACTAGGGAGAAAACAACGATCTCTTGTTCATGGAACATGTGGACTGTTTTTCTTACACACTTTGCTTAAAGCAGTTGTCTGTTGCTTGCAACGTAATACTGGAGGGGGTTCGGATGATAACCTGAAGGTGGACTTCTAGTCATAGATGCAGTTGGATGGCGGTCTATGTATCTTGTTATATTGCCCAATCGAATCTCATAGGATCTTTCTGACTAGTAATTGCATTGTGATGCCTTGCTCAGTTCCTGTCAATTGCCCCACTGTAATTTGTTTACCCTTCATGCCATGTTGTTTATCTAAGGAGAACACCTCTAGTGAACTATGGACCCCGATCCAATCTTTACCATTGATACATCTTCCATTGTTACTTGTTTACTTGTTGCAAACCACCATTACCTTCCACACCATACGTTTAATCCTTTGTTACAGCAACCGGTGAGATTGACAACCTCACTGTTAGTTGGGGCAAAGTCTTGAGTTTATGTTGTGCAGGTCTCCGCGTTGCTTGCAACACCTGTGTGACCTTTCCTTCCTCCTACTGGTTCGATAAACTCGGTTTCTTACTGAGGTAAGACTTGTTGTTGTGCTGCTTCACACCTTGCTCTTGGGGTTCCCAAGAGGCTCCACATCAACTAAGCCATCAGATTACAAATAGATGATCTTGATCATGATAGGCAGCTCACAAGATCTAAACATGATATCACAAAGAGGATAAACAATCATCTAGCTACTGCTATGGACCCATAGTCCAAGGATGAACTACTCACGCATCACTCCGAAGGCTGACATGGTGATGAATAAGGCCTCCAGGGTGATCTCCCCTCTCCGACAGGGTGCCGAGAAGAGCTTCAGATCCCTCCCGATCTAGGGACGATGGTGGAGGCGACTACATACTTTTTCATGGATTTCGGATCGGGTACTTAGTGTTTTCCCTCGGGGTGTTTATATAGGAAAAGGGGCAAGGTCAGTTGAGGACCAGGTGGCCCACACCATGCCCTGGCACGGGACCACCCTTGGCCGCGCCATGGGGTTGTCTGGCCGCCCTGTGGCGCCTCTTCGTCCCCCCTCTGGACTCCTTCATTACTGTAAAATATTGACTTCGGCTTTTATTTCGTCCAATTTTGAGAATATTTATTTACTAGCTTTTCTGAAATCAAAACCAGCAGAAAACAGAAAGTGGCACTGTGGCATCTTATTAATAGGTTAGTTCTAGAAAATGTATAAAAATACCACAAAGTATAGATAAAACATAAGATAGTTGGTACAAAACAAGCATAGAGCAACAAAAATTATAGATACGTTTACAACATATCAGTGGGCCGTACGGAGGGTCGTGCCCGTACCAGTGCTCGTTACGCCGCTTGGCGCCTGGCAATAGCTCCAGGATTACTTGGTCATCAAAACTTTCTCAAAATCTTCATTTATGATTCTAGATTTCGTAATAAAAGTGTGATTTCCTACACAACACAAATCAAATCAAGGTTTTGCATATCTTTGCAATAATTAGTCATTAGTGGCAAATTAAGAGAGATTATTGTCAATTGCTTGATGAAAAACAATGTTTAAATGCAGAGAAAAATGATGATTTTTGGAGCCATCAGTGGCTATGTCCTGAAGTTAGAATAAAGTTCTCCCCATCCTATCCTCACTCCAGTGGTGCGTCTAGCACTAACGTAGGGCATGTGGAGTCATGTGTTCGACGGATCTCTTGAAATCTGATTGTTTTTCGTATTCTTCGGTGTGGTTTCAGGTCAGCCTCTTCCGATTTATGATTTTCATCTTTCGCGATGGTTGTTGCTCTGGTGCGCTGGCCTTTTGGGATATTAGAACGATGACTTCCATCCGTCTAGTACAACAAGCTCTACTAAGACAAGTTTTGCCTCGCTCCGGTGATAGAGATGTAAGAATGGAGGCACACCTTTGACTCGTGCTAGTGTATATAGTCGTCGCTAGGTGATATGTTGGCATATTTATAATTATTATTATTTTTAAACCACTACAACACGGAGCTCGGGCATTGGCGCTTATAGACGCCGAGACACGGCCTTAGTTGCCGCTCTTGGGCGGGTGCGACAAAATACAACCGCCAGGGATAAATGCGTCGGGCATTCTGAAACAACGATGGATTTTTTAGCGCAGCACACGTGATCCGCTGAACTAGCGCTTCCGCGGCAGCCAAGCGTTTACGCCGCGACCCATGTAGAAAGGCACTGTGTACATAGGGACGGAGCCAGAAAATGAAGATATGGGAAGGGGCGAAAAGTAGGAGTATGAAAACCATGGAAAATATAGTCACATGAAAAAAACTCGTAATTATTGTTTTTGGAATAAATCTTAAATAATTTTTGAATACTTAAACTAATCTAATGTTGAGAGATGAACTAGGAACTAACTACGACACAATCAAATAATCGAAATTCGGAAAAAAGGTAAACTACCTTTATGTGTTCCCTCAGCGTCACTCGGCCTAACCGCTGCGGCCGGCCGGCGGCTGTGGATTGCGGCCCCCTTTCTTAGTTCCTTATCTTGATTGAGATTGCCGAATTGAAGCCTTGGTCATAACTCTGAGGTTCAAGGCAATTCATCTTTTCTTTCTTTTTCCTTCCGATACTAAATAAAGCAGACAGGCGGCGATCCAAGTATGGCATGTCGTAGAAGAAACAAAATGACGGTCAGACGAGGAGGCAATCCGATCTGCCGTTTTAGTTCCTTTTCTTTTCTTAATTGATTGAGAAACCACCGTCATATTGGTTAACAATCACAATTTCTGGTCTTCCTTGCTGCCTCCAAATGGGCTCGTAGTTGCCATGTTTGGGCCTAGTACTCGTATTACTACTAGTTATTGGCTTATTTTTATACTAATCTGTTTGCTGGAGTGGGCCTAGATATTATGGGAGATGGCTTGGAAGTTGGAACGACTTGGGGGTAAGACTTTACATGAGTTAAACAAGAAATAGGGGGCGAACTTAATTATAAGCGAGAGAAATTAGCGATTTACATCTAATCTAGCAAGGTGCGACACGATCGTTGGCGGGAGTCTCGCCCCCGCTCGTCCCCCTTCCCTCTGTCCCTGTGTGTACATGCCGTGGTAGCTATGATACGACACCACAAAGATACTGCCTGGTCCGGTATATGCCGTCAGATGCGTTAGTGCATAGTAATATAATTAAATTGATAATTAATCCAGAACGTTTTATATATAGATCACATATAGAAAAATACAGAAAACTCATAATATACATAAAATCATATCACACGACAATCATACACATATATAGTCCAGATACAAGTTCCTCACCCAATCTAGTTCACATACATCTCGAAAAAACTAACTAACTATTTCATAACAACTGACTTAGATTTTATGCACTATCATGACCAAATAGCCCTGCTTTGCTTTAAACTCAAATTCAAAAACATCTCCTTCCTCCAGCTTATTCTGAACAACATGTTGAATAAAAGAGCAATTTACCAAGCGAATTATCCATAATAAACGCTAGATAAAACATGATTAGAATAATAGACAATATACTAATCATGTGAAATAGCGAATACAAATTAAGGCATATAACCAAACAAACTGCAAGGCATAAAACTTTGGATACGATCGGAACAAGATTGAGAAAGAAGATATACACGACAGTAGCAGAAGAGGAACCACCGGCATTGGAACCGACGTTGGCCATGTCGTCGAGGAAGAGGGTACTGATGTCGGGGAAGAAGTCCTCGTCGGGGAAGACGTCGCCACAGTCGCTATCCGTGAGGGAATCCGTGAAGCTTGATGTTGCGCGATAGCGCTCCCAAAACCTTATCGCCTTCTCCGCAGGACTCGAGCGGGGTCTGAGGCTCATCCCAGCTCACGGTGGACACCGCAAGACGGAATGGGGAAGAACTAAGTAGCTCAGTGCTCTGGAACTGAAGGCGCAAAGGATGTGTGGCCGTGTGTCTGAGAGGAGGCGCGACCTCTCTCTCTTATAGGCACAGAGGGGAAGGTAGACAGACTGAGCAGAAGATGAAACGAATGGACGGAATATGAAGCGAACAGGCGGCAGCCCACCGGACAGCCTCCACTCAGTTCGTATTCATTTAACTCGTATTAAAATTCCACTCAAAGCAAAACGTTTCAGCTTCTGTACAACTGTTCATATACCATTCATGCGTGGCAAAATAAATTTCGGCTCGGCGAGATTCCCGCAACCCGCGGCGCGCGCGTCATGACGAGGCGTGGCGTGGCGTGGCGTGGCATGGCGAGGCGAGCGAGGAGGAGCGCACGTGTGGAACTTTCTCCTTCTCCTTCTCATCCTTTTACCAAGTGGTAGGAGAGCTCACCTTATAAGCTGGTCCAACTTCCACCCAACTAGCAATGTGGGACTACACATTTGTCCCAGCTCTTGCCTTGCATGAATAGGACAAATGGGCCTCTAGGATTTCAGGAATTTATTGGCATATAATAAATGGGCTGGGCCTATTTAGGCAAAATTCCTACAATCCCCCACCAGATCCCAGAGGCACATGAAGTTTGCCTTTGGTTCCAAAACATTGTTTATATACCGGTACTACAGTAGAGACTGTTAAGTTGAACTTCCACCTAGAGCTTTATGTTATACTAGGCCGCAACTTGTACAGTGGACTATGCCTTGAACTGCAAGTTTGCTGCGAACCTAGCTTCACAAAAAATCTTGACCGATACTAGAGTACCGTGGCACTTCCCTGCCGGTGGAGCTTATACGTCATACTCCATGACCTTTCATGAGTTTATTAGAGAGCACCCTACTCTCATAGACTGCAAAGTTTTAACAGTCAGACTCATATAGGTGTGTTCTTCAAAAGATGTTCTGCAAGACACCATCTTTGCTTAGGATAAGCCACTTAGAACATATTAAGATAATAAATCAACCTGTCGTGCAGAATAGGAAAGTATTGCATCTTTATGGAGTGGTGTTTATTAAAGTAGGGATACTTTCCTCTCAGCTAACCAACAACTTGTCTTCCAATTCTATTTCACGGGATCTCCGATCACATAGAGTGGTTTACCACTGTGGAAAGCTCAAATTGTGGGTCTCATACCCATCTCATTCGATGCATTTTCTATCATGTTGCGTGATAGACCCTTTGTGAAGGGATCTGCCAAGTTTTTAGATGTTTGGATATAATCCAATGCAATAACTCCAGAGTTTCTCATTTTCCTGACAGATTTCAGTCTCCTCTTCACATGTCTTGATGACTTCATATTATCCTTAGAACTATTTACCTTGAAAATCACAGTTTGATTATCGCAGTTCATAAGGATTGCGGGTATTGGTTTTCCAACCACACGCAAGTTCATCAAGAGTTCATGAAGCCACTCTGCTTCAATAGTGGCTTTGTCTAATGCTGTGAGTTCTGCTTCCATAGTTGACCTCGTTAAGATGGTCTGCTTGCAAGACTTCCAAGAAACAGCGCCACCAGCAAGTGTGAATACATATCCACTTGTGGCCTTTATCTCGTCAGCATCAGATATCCAATTTGAATCACTATAACCCTCTAGTACCCTCGGATACCCAGTATAGTGTATGCCATAGCTCACAGTGCCTTTTAGATATCGCATTACTCTCTCAAGAGCATGCCAGTGATCATCTCCTGGATTTGAAACAAATCGACTGAGTTTGCTTACAGCAAAGGCAATGTCAGGCCTCGTGGCACTAGCTAAATACATAAGCGAGCCAATGATTTGAGAGTATCTCAGTTGGTCTCTAGCATTTCCTCGATTCTTTCGAAGCAACACACTAGGATCATACGGTGTAGGAGAAAGCTTGAAGTCGCTATACCCGAAACGACTCAAGATCTTTTCTACATAGTGGGACTGAAGCAGTGTAATCCCACCATCATAATCTCTCAATAGCTTGATGTTCAGGATGACATCAGCTACTCCCAGATCCTTCATCTCAAAGGAACTAGATAAGAAATCTTTGACCTCCTTAATTGCATTCAGGTTGGTTCCGAAAATCAGTATGTCATCAACATACAAACAAAGGATGGCTCCCTCACCCCCACCATGGCGATGGTACACACATTTATCAGCTTCATTTACAACAAAGCCTACAGCAGTTAAAGTTCTTTCGAACTTCTCATGCCATTTCTTAGGGGCTTATTTTAGGCCATATAAAGACTTCAACAACTTGCACACCTTTCCTTCTTGACCATTTACCACAAAGCCATCTGGCTGATCCAACTCTCCATTAAGGAAAGCTGTCTTAACGTCCATTTGATGAACGAGAAGACCATGAGAGGCAGCCAATGATAGTAATACTCGAATGGTGGTCAAACTGGCAACATGTGAGTAAGTGTCAAAGAAGTATTCACCTTATTTTGAGTATATCCCTTGGCTACAAGTTGTGCCTTGTACTTCTCAATAGTACCATCAGGGTAAGCTTTTTCTTAAACACCCACTTGCACCCTACAGGTTTCCACCCATAAGGGCGATTAGTGATCTCCCATGTTCCATTAGCTAAGATGGAATTCATCTCCCTATGGACGGCTTCCTTCCAGTAGTCAGCATCAGGAGATGCATATGCTTCTGAAATGGAAGTAGGAGTGTCATCCACAAGGTACACAATGAAATCATCACTATAGGACTTTGCAGTCCTCTATATCTTGCTCCTTTTATGAATTTCATTATCATCCTCCTTAGGACTTTCAGAGTATTCAATTGGAATGGTAGGTTCAGAGAATGTAGAAAATTCCTGATTAGATGAACTAGGTATCTCTGGATTTGATGAGCTATGTTTATCCTTCATAGGAAAGATATCCTCAAAGAAAGTTGCATCAGTCGACTCCATGATTGTACCGACATGAATGTCAGGTACTTCAGATTTTACTATCAAGAATCTATAACCAATGCTATGGAAAGCATAACCCAGAAAAACACAATCAATGGTTTTTGGTCCAAGCTTGCGCTTCTTGGGGATTGGTACATTAACCTTTGCCAAACAACCCCAAGTACGTAAGTAAGAGAGTATTAACCTTTTATTCTCCCATTCTTAGAATGGATTAATATCTTTATTCTTTGTGGGAACTCGGTTTAGTACATGGCACGCAGTCAATAGTGCCTCCCCCACCATTCCTTGGAGAGACCCGATGTGTCTAACATGGCGTTAACCAAATCTGTTAGAGTACGGTTCTTTCTTTCCGCTACTCCATTTGACTGGGGTGAGTAGGGAGGCGTCCTCTCATGAATTATGCCATGTTCTGCACAAAAAGAATCAAAGTCGTTGGAAAAATACTCTCCACCTCAGCTTTATAGATTTTGATCAAGTTGATTTTCTACCTCAGTTTTATAGATTTTGAAGAAACTCAAAGCCTCATCTTTCGATTTCAGAAGATACACATGACAATATCTCGTAGAGTCATCGATCAAAGTCATGAAATATTTCTTTCCACCATTTATCAACACACCATTCATCTCACAAAGATCAGAATGTATGAGCTCTAGTGGTGTTAAATTTCTCACTTCTGCAGTCGTATGTGACTTGCGAGGTTGTTTAGCTTGCACGCAGACTTGGCACTTAGATCCCTTAACAATTGTGAAATCAGGGATTAAATTCATTTTGGCTAGCCGCATCATACAATCAAAATTAATATGACAAAGACGAGAGTGCCAGACATTTGATTCAAAATTCGTGTAAATATGATTAACAACTTTATTACAAATGTCTGACAGAGATAAGCGGAACAGGCCTCCGCACTCATATCCTTTACCAACAAAGGTTCCATACTTCGAAATTACAAATTTAATGGACTCAAATACAATCTTGTAGCCATCTCGACACAGAAGAGATCCGCTAACAAGATTTTTATTTATTGAGGGAACATGATGCACGTTCTTCAGGCGCACGGTCTTTCCCGAAATGAACTTCAGATTGACCGTACCAACACCATGAACAGAAGCATGCGAGCCGTTCCCCATCAGCATGGTTTGAGTCCCTCTGACCTGATATGAAGAAAACATGGAAATATCAGAACAGACATGTACATTAGCGCCCGTGTCAATCCACCAATCTGTAGGGATTCGTAGCATGGAAAACAAAAAATTTCTATCGCATACAAACAAACAAGCCAAGATCTATCTACTAGATTGTAGCAACGAGTCGATGGAATAACTCACCCTCGAAGATTCCAAAGTGTTTAACGAGAGCGGATTCTCGTGGGTGATGTAGTCGTACTCTTCCCGATCTCAAGATCGCGTAGACAATCCTTTCGGCGCTGCGTTCCGGCAGCGCTCCCGCAGTCGATCACACGTTCGGTGCTCAACGAAGACCTTCCTCTCCCTTGTTCCATCAGGCAGCAGAGGTTGTAGCACTCTCCTCGCGATTCCGGCGACAACTGGCAGTACCGAAAGTAGAGGAGATCTCGCAGGCCTTAAGCCGAGGCAGTATGGTGGACTATGAGAGAGCCCTCGACGATCTAGGGTTTAGACACGAGGAGGGGCAAGCCGTGGCTAGGGTTAGCTAGGCGGCGGTTTTGCCCTAGGCGGCGACGGCGGCCTTTGGAGGTGGCGCCGGCTAGGGTTTAGAGGTGAAGGTGTTGGGTGTCTAGGGAGGAGCCCTGCCCTCCTTTTATAGGTGGAGGGGCCCGGGAGGGAGTCCCTCCCAACTCGGCTTGGAGGTGGGCCGGCGGTGGAGGGGAGGAACTCCTCCCCAACTCGGTTTCCACCTCCCTCTCCATTTCCCAAAAATAGCCGTTTGACTTTCAAATTGCCGTTTGACTTTTTCAAACTAGGATTTGATTAAACCCTTTATTTTGTTCAGCGATGACACCTAGTACATGATGCAATCATATCAACTTGATATAACACATTCATGTACCCTTCCCCTCCGGAATGCCGGACATTCCGGAACCTTCTAGAACATTCCCGATGAAAACACCAGAAACATTCCCCAACTCCGAAACAGGACTTTCCTTATATGAATCTTATTCTCCGGACCATTCCGGATCTCCTCGTGATATCCCGAATCCTCGAGACTCCGAACAACATTCGGTCTCTTTCTCATTATTCCATAACTACTCAAACAACGTCGAATCCTTAAGTGTGTCTCCCTACGGTTCGTGAATTATGCGGACATGATCGAGACACTTCTCCGAACAATAACCAATAGAGGAATCTGGAAATTCATATGGCTCCCACATATTTCTACGATTAATTTGCGATCGAATAAACCACTTACATACGATACCCATTTCCCTTTGTCTCACGATAGTTTACTTATCTGAGGTTATGATCGTCGGTATCTCTGCATACCTAGTTCAACCTCGTTACCGATAAGTACTCTTTTCTCGTTCCCGTGATATGTGATCCCTTGTGAGTCAGTCACATGCTTGCAAGCTAATTGTATGACATTTCACCGAGAGGGCCCAGAGTATATCTATCGTCATATGGATGGACAAATCCCACTCTTGATCCATGTGTTTCAACCAATACTTTCCGAACACTCAATGCCACCTTTATAGCCACCCAGTTACGGTGTGGTGTTTGATGTCATCAAAGCATCCATCCGGTAAAGGTGATATGCATGATCTCATGGTCGAAGGAATTAGGTTACTATGTATCAGAAAGCATATAGCAATTGAACTATTAAAATGACTTGATCTTTATGCTACGCTTATCTATAGGAGTATGTCCATCATATCATTCTCCTAACGATATGATCTTGTTGTTAATAACATCTCAATGTTCATGGTAGGGAAACCACAATCATTTATTAACCAACAAGCTAGTATTATAAAGAGGCTTTACTAGGGACTTCAATTTAAGTTTACAAATCACACAAGTATTAATGTTTCCTTGTTAATACTATTATAGCATGAATGTAAACATTTATCATAAACACAAAGATATAATAATAACTACATTTATTATTGCCTCTAGGGCATATCTCCAACAGTCTCCCACTTGCACTAGAGTCATCTAATCTAGATTACATGGTAATATACCGAACACCCATGGCAGTTTGGTGCTGGTCATGTTTTGCCCTCGGTAGAGGTTTAGTCATTTGATCCGCCACATTCAGATCTGTGTGTACTTTGCAAATCTTTATGTCCCCATCTTGGACATGTTCTCGAATAGCGTGAAAACATAGCTTGATGTGCTTCAGCTTCTTGTGTGACCTTGGTTCTTGCGCATTGGCTATGGCACCCATGTTATCACAGTAGATAGACATTGGGTCCAGCGCACTAGGAACCACACCCAGCTCTGTAATGAACTCTTTCATCCATATTGCTTCTTGTGAAGCCTCCGAAGCAGCCATGTATTCCGATTCAGTTGAAGATCTCGCCACAACGCTTTGCTTTGCACTCCTCCAGCTAACTGCTGCACCATTCAAAATAAATATGTATCCAGATTGTGATTTAGAATCATCCGGATCGGTGTTCCAAATAGCATCGGTGTAACCATTAACAACGAGCTGTTCATCACCTCCATAAGAAAGAACCATATCCTTAGTTCTTCGCAAGTACTTAAGAATGTTTTTGACCGCTGTCCAATGATCCACTCCTGGATCACTTTGATATCTGCTAGTTAAACTAACAGCATATGCAATGTCGGGTCTAGTACATAGCATGGCATACAGAGATCCTATGGCTGAGGCATAGGGAGTATTACTCATCCTTTCTCTATCTTCTGCCGATGTCGAACTTTGAGTTTTACTCAAGGTCGTATTGGGCAACATGGGCAAGAACCCTTTCTTGCTATCTTCCATTCCAAACCTCTTTAGAACTTTGTTCAAATATGTACTTTGTGACAATGATATTTGGCGTCTTGATCTATCTCTATAAATCTTTATGCCTAATATGTAAGCTGCTTCGCCAAGATCTTTCATTGAAAAACTATTATTCAAATATTCCTTGACACTATTAAGAAGGTCTACATCATTCCCAATCAATAATATGTCATCTACATATAGTATTACGAATGCTACAGAGCTCCCACTCACTTTCTTGTAAATACAAGCTTCTCCATAAGTTTGTATAAAACCAAAACTTTTGATCACCTTATCAAAACGTTGATTCCAACTTCGGGATGCTTCCTTCAATCCATAAATGGACCGTTGAAGTTTGCATACCTTGTTAGCATCTTTAGGATCGACAAAACCTTTGGGTTGCATCATATACAACTCTTCATCAATGTCTCCATTGAGGAATACTGTTTTGACATCCATCTGCCATATCTCATAATCATAATATGCAGCGATTGCTAACATGATCCTCACAGACTTTAGCTTCGCTACTGGTGAGAAAGTCTCATCGTAGTCAACTCCTTGAATTTGTCGAAACCCCTTTGCGACAAGTCGAGCTTTATAGACAGTAACATTACCATTAGCATATGTTTTCTTCTTGAAAATCCATTTGTTCTCGACAGCCTTCCGGCCATCCGGTAAGTCCACTAAAGTCCATACTTGGTTTTCATACATGGATCCAATCTCGGATTTCATGGATTCTTGCCATTTATTGGAATCTGGGCTCATCATCGCTTCCTCATATGTCTCAGGGTCATCGGTGTTGTCCACCAACATGACACTCATAACGGGATCATACCAATCTGGAGTGGTACGAGTTCTCGTTGACCTGCGAAGCTCTATAGCAACTATAACCGAAGTTTCATGATCATCATCATTAGCTTCCTCTCTAATTGGTGCAGGCACCACAGGAACTTCTTCCGGTGCTGCGCTACTCGCAATTTCGAGAGAAGGTTCGACAACCTCGTCGAGTTCTACTTTCCTTCCAGTCACTTCTTTCGAGAGAAATTCCTTCTCTAGAAAGGATCCATTCTTGGCAATAAAGATTTTGCCTTCGGATCTATGATAGAAGGTATACACAATAGGTTCCTTTGGGTATCCTATGAAGACCCATTTTTCCGCTTTAGGTTCAAGCTTGTCCGGCTGTAACTTCTTTACATAGGCTTCGCAACCCCAAACTTTAAGGAACGACAATCTAGGTTTCTTCCCAAACCATAATTCATACGGTGTCGTTTCAATGGATTTAGATGGTGCCCTATTTAAAGTGAATGCATCGCTTCTAATGCATAACCCCAAAATGATAGCGGTAAATCTGTAAGTGACATCATAGAACGAACCATATCTAAGAGAGTTCGATTACGACGTTCGGACACACCATTTCGCTGTGGTGTTCCCGGCGGTGTCAATTGTGAAAGTATTCCGTATTTCTTCAAATTCTCGCCAAACTCGTAACTTAGATATTCACCTCCACGATCAGAACGTAGAAATTTAATCTTCTTGTTACGTTGATTCTCTACCTCACTTTGAAATTCCTTAAACTTCTCGAAAGTTTCGGACTTATGTTTCATGAAATAGATATACCCATATCTACTCAAATCATCCATGAAGCTAAGAACATAACGATAACCACCGCGCGATGCTACACTCATTGGACCACACACATCGGTATGTATGATTTCCAATAAGTCCGTAGCTCGCTCCATCATACCAGAGAATGGAGTCTTAGTCATTTTACCCATAAGACATGCCTCGCATCTTTCAAGTGATTCAAGAAGTCCATCAGAATGGAGTTTCTTCATACGCTTCACTCCAATGTAACCAGGACGACAGTGCCACATATAGGTCGAGTTATCGCTCGATTTCAAACATTTAGCCTCAATGTTATTAATATGTGTATTTCCACTATCGAGATTCAATAAGAATAGACCATCTATCAAAGGTGCATGTGCATAAAACATATTACTCATATAAATCGAACAACCATTATTCTCGGACTTAAACAAGTAACCGCCTCGCAATAAACAAGATCCCGACATAATGTTCATGCTTAACATAGGCACCAAATAACAATTATTTAAGTATAAAACTAATCCCGATGGTAGATGAAGGGGTAGCGTGCCGACCGCGATCACATCAACCTTTGATCCGTTTCCCACGCGCATCGTCACCTCGTTCTTCGCTAGCTTCTGTTTATTCTGCAAGACTTTGTTTGAGTTACAAATATGAGCAACGAACCGGTCTCAAATACCTGCACTACTACTTAGTACTAGTGAGATACACATCAATAACATGTATATCGGATATACCTTTCTTCTTGATGTTGCCGTTTTTCAAATCCGCCAAGTACTTTGGGCAATTCCGCTTCGATGACCTTCTCCTTGCGGTAAAAGCACTCGATGTCGGGCTTAGGTCCAGCCTTGGTCTTCGTTGGCGTGGTAACTTTCTTACCACCCTTCTTGAAGTGTCCTTCCGCTTAGACTTGCCTTTCTTGAATTTGGTGGTCTTATTGACCAACAACACTTGGTGCTCTTTCTTGATCTCCACTTACAGATTTCAACATGGCAAAAGTTCGCAACGTCTTGTTCATGTTTTGCATGTTGTAGTTCATCACAAAGTTCTTGTAACTTGGTGGTAGTGATTGGAGGACGCGGTAAATCCCCAAAGCATTAGGAATCACTATACACAAGCTTTGAAGGTGACCAGACATCTTAAGCACATGCTCACCGTGAGGCTGTCCTCTTCCATCTTCCGTTAAAGAACTTTTGAAGCCTCATAGCTTTCAATTGCCGCATGAGTCTCAAAGATCAATTTGAGATCCTCGACAATATCATATGGGTCTGAATTCTCAAACCTTTTCAAGCTCGATTCTAAACCATACAAGATAGCACACTGAGCTGGAGTACTAAGTCTTAGAGTGAGGTAAACATTCTTTACTTCATCGGCAAGATCAATTGCCGGTGGGTCACCCAATGTGCATCCAAAGACATAGGACAAATTACCAGTTGTGAGGACAATCCTCAAATTGCGGAACCAATCCGCGAAGTTGCTTCCATTGTTTTTCAACTTTTCTTTCTCTAGGAATGCATTAAAATTGATGGTAGGGGCTGCCATTGATCTACAACATATTTGCAATAGTTTAGACTAAGTTTATGACAAATTGAGTTCAAATTAATAATAAAATTAATCTAGGTGAACTCCCACTCAAAACAATATCCCTCACATTGTTTTAGTGATCACACGAACCAAATCCACCACATCAACACCGATCATCACGAGAGTTGATATAGTTTCAATGGCGAACAATCGACATGTTCATCATATCTACTATATGATTCATACTTTACCTTTCGGTGATCCGTGTTCCGAGACCATGTCTGTACATGCTAGGCTCGTCAAGATCAAACCTTAGTTTCCGCATGAGCAAATCTGGCTTGCTCACGTTGTATACACTTGTGGAATCTAACACACCCGATCATCACGTGGTGCTTCCAAACAACAAGATTTAGCAACGGTGCTAACTAAGGGTGAACATTTTATGACTTGAAATTCATGTGCATGAGGGATCATATTATAATGCTATCGTCGTCTACTAAGCAATACAAGATGCATAAAGGATTAACATCACATGCAATCATAATATGTGATATGATATGGCCTTTTCTTCTTTGTGCTTCCGATCTCCATCTTCAAGCACAAACATGATCTCCATCATCACCGGCATTTCATCAAGGTCAATGACGCTTCTTCATGGTTGTCGTCCACCGGCTTCAACTATTACAACTACTTTGAATAGACACGCGGGTCTTAACATAAATTAAAGACAACCATATGGCTCCTGCCGGTTGCCAACTTACAATAAGGAACATTGCATACATCAAATATAATCACAATCATGGCCATATCACATCACTTCACACCCCTGCAAAACAAAGTTAGACGCCTCTACTTTCTTTGCATGTTTTACGTGGTTTGGGGCTTTCAATAAGTGTCGTTCTAACTTACGAACATGAACCACAACATTGATACTAGTATTGTTAATCACCCGTTGTAAATTGGATCTTAACTATGCTAGGAGAAACAGGCACCCACAAAGCCACTTATGCAATACAAGTTGCATGTCAAGCGTGGAGCAAGTCTCATGAATGAAGTCATGTAAGGTTAGCCCGGGCCGCTTCATCCCAACATCCCGCAAGATGCAAAGTACACAAGAAGCAATCGACAATAAAAGCATCAACGCCCACAATGACCATTGTGTTCTACTCGTGCAACAGATCTACATATAGACATGGATCTGATACCACTGTAGGGATTCGTAGCATGGAACTCCTCCCCAACTCGGTTTCCACCTCCCTCTCCACTTCCCAAAAATAGCCGTTTGACTTCCAAATTGCCGTTTGACTTTTTCAAACTAGGATTTGATTAAACCCTTTATTTTGTTCAGCTATGACACCTAGTACATGATGCAATCATATCAACTTGATATAACACATTCATGTACCCTTCCCCTCCGGAGTGCCGGACATTCCGGAACCTTCTAGAACATTCCCGATGAAAACACCGGAAACATTCCCCAACTCCGAAACAGGACTTTCCTTATATGAATCTTATTCTCCGGACCATTCCGGATCTCCTCGTGATATCACGAATCCCATTCGAGACTCCGAACAACATTCGGTCTCTTTATCATTATTCCATAACTACTCAAACAACGTCGAATCCTTAAGTGTGTCTCCCTACGGTTCGTGAGTTATGCGGACATGATCGAGACACTTCTCCGAACAATAACCAATAGAGGAATCTGGAAATTCATATGGCTCCCACATATTTCTACGATTACTTTGCGATCGAATGAACCACTTACATACGATACCAATTTCCCTTTGTCTCACGATAGTTTACTTATCCGAGGTTATGATTGTCGGTATCTCTGCATACCTAGTTCAACCTCGTTACCGATAAGTACTCTTTTCTCATTCCCGTGATATGTGATCCCTTGTGAGCCAGTCACATGCTTGCAAGCTAATTGGATGACATTTCATCGAGAGGGCCCAGAGTATATCTATCTGTCATATGGATGGACAAATCCCACTCTTGATCCATGTGTTTCAACCAATACTTTCCGAACACTCAATGCCACCTTTATAGCCACCCAATTACGGTGTGGTGTTTGATGTCATCAAAGCATCCATCCGGTAAAGGTGATATGCATGATCTCATGGTCGAAGGAATTAGGTTACTATGTATCAGAAAGCATATAGCAATTGAACTATTAAAATGACTTGATCTTTATGCTACGCTTATCTATAGGAGTATGTCCATCATATCATTCTCCTAACGATATGATCTTGTTGTTAATAACATCTCAATGTTCATGATAGGGAAACCACAATCATTTATTAACCAACAAGCTAGTATTATAAAGAGGCTTTACTAGGGACTTCAATTTAAGTTTACAAATCACACAAGTATTAATGTTTCCTTGTTAATACTATTATAGCATGAATGTAAACATTTATCATAAACACAAAGATATAATAATAACTACATTTATTATTGCCTCTAGGGCATATCTCCAACACAATCAGGAGAATGACATAATGAAGGAACAGTAGGTAATATACCATATCCAACATCTTTCATCTCAACGTCGCCCATGACAATATTAGCAGTCTTGCTGCCCTTCCCATGCTGGCGCTTGTCAAAGCGGTTGGGACAAGCAGGATCCCAATGATTAGGATCACCGCACACATGACAAGCACCTTTCCTCTTATCAGTCTTCTTCTTGAAGCTGGTGGATTGTGAGGCCTTGTTCTTTCCATCGAACTTTCCTTTGTCGTCAAACTTGCCTTTGTTCTTGAACTTGTGAAGCTGGAAGTTCCTTTTCTGTACCAGGTTGGAATTAGAACCTCCCTCAGTACCTCGAGCATGTGTGTCTTTTGCTCTCGCCTTCTCTTCGACATCAAGAGTCCCAATGAGATCCGTCACGGAGAACTCTTGTCTCTTGTGCTTCAGAGAAGTAGCAAAATTCCTCCATGACTGGGGAAGTTTGGCAATAATGCCTCCGACAACAAACTTGTCCGGTAACACACAAGTGAAGTTCTCAAGCTCCCTGGCAAGTGACTGTATCTCATGAGCCTGCTCCACAATGGGGCGGTCCTCAACCATCTTATAGTCATAGAATTGTTCCATGACATACAGTTCACTGCCAGCATCGGAGACTCCAAATTTTCTCTCGAGCACATCCCACATATCCTTGCCATTGCTAAATGACAGATATGAATCGACAATATTATCGCCAAGAATGCTGATCAAGGCAGCCTTGAAAGTGGTATCAATTTTTTGGAACGCCTCTTCCTGAGCGGGATTAAGTTCTCCCTCAGGTGCGCCATAGATGGCGTTATAGCAGCTCATGGTATGAAACCGAGACCTTTGCTCGACGCCATCGTTTGTAATTCACACCTTCGAACACAGGTGGCTTCATAGAAGCAACAAAGCCACTTGGGGCAAATTTCCTGAAATAAGGTTTTTGGATTGTTGAATAAAAGAGCAATTTACCAAGCGAATTATCCATAATAAATTCTATTTAAAACATGATTAGAATAATAGAAAATATGCTAATCATGTGAAATAGAGAATACAAATTAAGGCATATAACCAAACAAACTGCAAGGCATAAAACTTTGGATACGATCAGAACAAGATTGAGAAAGAAGATATACACGGCAGTAGCAGAAGAGGAACCGCCGGCTTTGGAACCATCGTTGGCCATGTTGTCGAGGAAGAGGGTACTGATGTCGGGGAAGAAGTCCTCGTCAGGGAAGACGTCGCCGTAGTCGCTATCCGTGAGGGAGTCCGTGATGAAGCCAGTAGTCGCGCCGATAGCACTCCCCAAAAACCTTATCGCCCTTCTCCTTTACATGACTCGAAGCAGCGGGGTCTCGGAGGCCTACTGTTCCGGCTCACGGTGCACGCCGCAAGACGGAATGGGGAAGATCTAAGCGCAAAGGATGTGTGGCTGTGTGTATGAGAGGAGGCGCGACCTCTCTCTCTTATAGGCACAGAGGGGAAGGTAGACAGACTGCGCAGAAGATGAAACAAATGGACGGAAGATGAAGCGAACAGGCGGCAGCCCACCGGACAGCCTCCACTCAGTTCGTATTCATTTAACTCGTATTAAAAGTCCACTCAAATCAAAACGTTTCAGCTTCTGTACAACTGTTCATATACCATTTATGCGTGGCAAAATAAATTTCGGCTCGGCGGAGGTAAGAGAGTATGGATCGTCATCCGATAGGTCCTCCATATTATCAGTTCTAGTAATGACGCCGAGCATCTCGTAGGAGAGCTCATGGCATTCCTCCTTCTGCTCGCGGAGAAACTTGGCCGCCTCTTGTTGAGCTCTGGTGTTCATTTCCTCAATCTGGAACAATTTCCGTTGCTTGCGCAACGCTTTCTTGTGTTTAACTCGATTCCAGAGATAGCACAACGTCCGCATAAGGTGTCGATACTTGTGCTCCCAATCAGCCCATACAATGGCACTGCGGTTAGGAACCTCCTCACCTCATCCAAGGAACATGTGGCCGGTGTGAATGGTCCATCAACGGTTATACATAACTCTGTGACGCGGTGAAAAGTCGTATATGCACACAAGTTGTTGAAAAAAGAGCAATTTACCAAGCGAATTACCCATAATAAACGCTAGATAAAACTTGATTAAAATAATAGGCAATATACTAATCATGTGAAATAGCGAATACATATTAAGGCATATAACCGAACAGACTGCAAGGCGTAAAACTTTAGATGCGATCAGAACAAGGTTGAGAAAGAAAATATACACGGCAGTAGCAGCAGAGGAACCGCCGGCGTTGGAACCATCGTTAGCCATGTCATCGAGGAAGAGGGTGCTGATGTCGGGGAAGAATTCCTCGTTGGGGAAGACGTCGCCACAGTCGCTATCCGTGAGGGAGTCCGTGACGAAGCCAGTAGTCATGCCGATAGCGCTCCCCAAAAATCTTATCGCGCTTCTTCCGTACATGACTCGAAGCAGCGGGGTCTCGGAGGCCTACTGTCCCGGCTCACGGTGCACGCCGCAAGACGGAATGGGGAAGATCTAAGTAGCACAGTGCTCTGGAACTGGAGGCACAAAGGATGTGTGGCAGTGTGTCTGAGAGGAGACGCGACTTCTCTCTTATATAGGCACACAGAGGGGAAGGCAGACAGGCTGCACAGGATATGAAACGAACAGATAGAAGTTGAAGCGAACAGGCGGCAGCCCACCAGACAGCCTCCACTCAGTTCGTATTTATTTATCTCGTATTAAAAGTCCACTCGAGCAAAACGTTTCTGTTGGATATAAGCCCTAGAGGCAATAATAAATGTAGTTATTATTATATCTTTGTGTTTATGATAAATGTTTACATTCATGCTATAATAGTATTAACAAGAAACATTAATACTTGTGTGATTTGTAAACTAAATTAGAGTCCCTGGTAAAGCCTCTTCTTAATACTAGCTTGTTGATTAATAGATGATCATGGTTTCTTGATCATGAACATTTGAGATGTTGTTAATAACAAGATAATATCATTGGGAGAATGGTATGGTGGACATACTCCTATAGATAAGTGTAGCATAAAGATCAAGTCATTTTAATAGTTCAATTGCTATAAGCTTTCTGATACATAGTAACCTAATTCCTTCGACCATGATATCATGTTTATCACCATCATCGGAAGGATGCTTTGATGACATCAAACACCACACCGTAACTGGGTGGCTATAAAGGTGGCATTGAGTGTTCGGAAAGTATGGGTTGAGACACATGGATCAAGAGTGGGATTTGTCCATCCATATGACGGATAGATATACTCTGGGCCCTCTCGGTGGAATGTCATCCAATTAGCTTGCAATCATGTGACTGGCTCACAAGGTATCACATATCACGGGAACGAGAAAAGAGTACTTATCGGTAACGAGGTTGAACTAGGTATGCAGAGATACCGACGATCAAAACCTCGGATAAGTAAACTATCGTGAGACAAAGGGAAATTGGTATCGTATGTAAGTGGTTCATTAGATCGAAAAGTAATCATAGAAATATGTGGGAGCCATATGAATTTCCATATTCCTCTATTGGTTATTGTTCGGAGAAGTGTCTCGATCATGTCCGCATAATTCACGAACCATAGGGAGACACACTTAAGGATTCGATGTTGTTGAGTAGTTATGGAATGATGAGTAAGAGACTGAATGTTGTTCGGAGTCTCGGATGGGATCCGGGATATCACGAGGAGATCCGGAATGGGCCGGAGAATAAGATTCATATAAGGAAAGTCATGTTTCGGAGTTGGGGAATGATTCCGGTGTTTTCATCGGGAATGTTCTAGAAGGTTCCGGAAGGTCCGGCAATCCGGAGGGGAAGGGTACATGAATGTTTCATGACAATGTGGAATGGTTTCATCATGTACTAGGTATCATGTCTGGGAATAAAGGGAGAAATCAAATCCTAGTTTGAAAAGTCAAACGCCAATTTGAAAAGTCAAACGACAGTCTTTGCTTGGTGGAGGGAGAGTAGGAAACCTACTTGGGGAGGAGTTCCTCTCCCTCCACCCGCCGGCCAAGGAGGCCGACTTGGGGGAGGACTCCCTCCCCTTGGCCGGCGCCCTCCCACCTATAAAAGAAGGGGCAGGGGTGCCCCCTCTTACCTACACCTCTCTCCACCAAAACCCTAGCCTTAGACGCCGGCCACCACAAGTCGTCGCTGCCCTAGGGTTTGCCCTAGCCGCCGAGTTGGGGCTCTCCCCAAGACCTAGCCGCTGGCCTATCCTCCTCCCTTGGTGCCTCTAAAACCTAGATTGCCAAGGCCTCTCTCATAGTCCACCATACTCGCTCCGGCTTAAGGCGAAGCCCTGCGAGATCTCCCCTCTACTTCCGGTACCATGCCGTCGTGCTGCCGGAATCGCGAGGAGAGTGCTACAACCTCCGCTGCCTGCTGGAACAAGGGAGAGGAAGGTCTTCATCGAGTACCGAACGTGTGACCTACTGCGGAAGCGCTGCCGGAACGCAGCGCCGGAAGGATCGTCTACGCGATCTTGAGATCGGCAAAAGTACGACTACATCACCCACGAGAATCTTCTCTCGTTAAACGCTTTGGAATATTCGAGGGTGAGTTCCTCTATCGACTCGTTGCTACAATCTAGTAGATAGATCTTGTCTTGTTTGTTTGTATGCGGTAGAAAATTTTTGTTTTCCATGCTACGAACCCCTACAGTGGTATCAGAGTCGTGTCTATATGTAGATCTGTTGCACGAGTAGAACACAATGGACATTATGGGCGGTGGTGCTTTTATTATCAATTGCTTCTTGTGTACTTTGCATCTTGCGGTATGATGGGATGAAGCGGCCCGGGCTAACCTTACATGACATCGTTCATGAGACTTGCTCCACGCTCAACATGCAACTTGTATTGCATAAGTGGCTTTGCGGGTGTCTGTCTCTCCCATTATAGTATAGATCCAATTTACAACGGGCACTTGATAGTTCAAACATCAACGTTGTGGTTCTTGTTTGTAAGTTGGATCGACACTTATTGAAAGCCCCAAACCACGTAAAATATGCAAAGAAAATTAGAGGCGTCTAACTTTGTTTTGCAGGGGTGTGCTGTGATGTGATATGGTCATGATTGTGATTATATTTGATGTATGCAATGTTCCTTATTGTAAGTTGGCAACCGGCAGGAGCCATATGGTTGTCTTTAAATTCTGTTAAGACCCGCATGTCTATTCAAAGTAGTTGTAATAGTTGAAGCTGGTGGAGGACAACCATGGAGCAGCGTCATTGACCTTGATGCAATGCCGGTGATGATGGAGATCATGTTCGTGCTTGAAGATGGAGATCGGAAGCACATAGAAGAAAGGCCATATCATATCACATATTATGAATTGCATGTGATGTTAATCCTTTGTGCATCTTGTATTGCTTAGTTAACGACGGTAGCATTATAAGATGATCCCTCATGCACATTAATTTCAAGTTTTAAAGTGTCACCCTTAGTAAGCACCGTTTATAAAGCTTGTTGTTTCGAAGCACCACGTGATGATCGGGTGTGTTAGATTTTGCAAGTGTATACAACATGAGCAAGCCAGATTTCCTCATGCGGAAGCTAAGGTTTGATCTTGACGAGCCTAGCATGTACAGACATGGTCTCGGAACACGGATCACCGAAAGGTAAAGCATGAATCATATAGTAGATATGATGAACATGTTGATTGTTCGCCATTGAAGCTACATAAACTCACGTGATGATCGGTTTTGATGTGGTGGATTTGGTTCATGTGATCACTAAAACAATGTGAGGGATATTGTTTTGAGTGGGAGTTCACCTAGATTAATTTAACTATTAATTAGAACTTAATTTGTCATAAACTTAGTCTAAACTATTGCAAATATGTTATAGATCAATGGCGGCCCCTACCATCAATTTTAATGCGTTCCTAGAGAAAGAAAAGTTGAAAAACAATAGCAACTTCGCGGATTGGTTCCGCAATTTGAGGATTATCCTCAATGCTGGTAATTTGACCTATGTGCTAGATGGACCGCTGGGTGACCCGCCTGCAGCTGATGCTACAGATGAAGTAAAGAATGTTTACCTCACTCGAAAGAATCAGTACTCCACAGTTCAGTGTGCTATCTTGTATGGTTTAGAATCGGAGCTTCAGAAAAGGTTTGAGAAACATGACCCACATGATATTGTCCGTGAACTCAAATTGATATTTGAGACTCACGCGGCAGTTGAGAGTTATGAGGCTTCTGAAAAGTTCTTTAACTGCAAGATGGAAGAGGGCAGCTCCGTCAGTGAGCATGTGCTTAAGATGTCTGGGCATGCAAACAAACTCCAAAGCTTGGGTATAGTGATTCCTAATGATTTGGGGATTTAACTTGTCCTCCAATCACTGCCACCAAGTTACAAGAACTTTGTGATGAACTACAATATGCAAAGCATGAAAAAGATGTTGCTAGAACTCTTCTCCATGTTGAAATCTACATAAGTGGAGATCAAGAAAGAGCATCAAGTGTTGTTGGTCAATAAGACCACCAAATTCAAAAAAGGCAAGTCTAAGCAAAAAGGAAGCTTCAAGAAGGGTGGTAAGAAAGTTACCGCATCGGCGAAGAAGACCAAGGCTGGGCCTAAGCCTGATACTGAGTGCTTTTACTGCAAGGGAGAAGGTCACTGGAAGCGGAATTTCCCAAAGTACTTGGCGGATTTGAAGAACGGCAACATCAAGAAGAAAGGTATATCCGATATACATGTTATTGATGTGTATCTTAATAGTACTCGTAGTAGTGCCTGGGTATTTGATACTGGTTCGGTTGCTCATATTTGTAACTCGAAACAGGTGCTGCAGAATAAACGGAAGCTAGCGAAGAACGAGGTGACGATGCACGTTGGAAATGGATCAAAGGTTGATGTGATCGCGGTTGGCACGCTACCTCTTCATATACCATCGGGATTAGTTTTATACTTAAATAATTTTTATTTGGTGCCTGCGTTAAGCATGAACATTATATCTGGATCATGTTTGTTGCGAGACGGTTACTTGTTTATGTCCGAGAATAATGGTTGTTCGATTTATATGAGTAATATGTTTTATGCACATGCACCTTTGATAGATGGTCTATTCTTATTGAATCTCGATAGTGGAAATACACATATTAATAACATTGAAGCTAAATGTTTGAAATTGAGCGATAACTTGACCTATATGTGGCACTGTCGTCTTGGTCATATTGGAGTGAAGCGTTTGCAGAAACTCCATTCCGATGGACTTCTTGAATCACTTGATTTCGAATCACTTGAAAGATGCAAAGCATGTCTGATGGGTAAAATGACTAATACTCCATTTTCTGGTATGATGGAGCGAGCTACGGACTTATTGGAAATCATACATACCGATGTGTGTGGTCCAATGAGTGTAGAATCGCGCGGTGATTATCGTTATGTTCTTACCTTCACGGATGACTTGAGTAGATATGGGTATATCTATTTCATGAAACATAAGTCCGAAACTTTCGAGAAGTTTAAGGAATTTCAAAGTGAGGTAGAGAATCAATGTAACAAGAAGATTAAATTTCTATGTTCTGATCGTGGAGGTGAATATCTAAGTTACGAGTTTGGCGAGCATTTGAAGAAATGCGGAATACTTTCTCAATTGACACCGCCGGGAACACCACAGCGTAATGGTGTGTCCGAACGTCGTAATCGAAGATATGGTTCGTTCTATGATGTCACTTACAGATTTACCGCTATCATTTTGGGGTTATGCATTAGAAACAGCCGCATTCACTTTAAATAGGGCACCATCTAAATCCGTTGAAACGACACCGTATGAATTATGGTTTGGGAAGAAACCTAAATTGTCGTTCCTTAAAGTTTGGGGTTGGGCCTATGTAAAGAAGTTACAACCGGACAAGCTTGAACCCAAAGCGGAAAAATGCGTCTTCATAGGATACCCAAAGGAAACTATTGGGTATACCTTCTATCATAGATCCGAGGGCAAAATCTTTGTTGCTAAGAATGGATCCTTTCTAGAGAAAGAATTTCTCTCGAAAGAAGTGACTGGAAGGAAAGTATAACTCGACGAGGTTGTTGAACCTTCTCTCGAACTTGCGAGTAGCGCAACACCGGAAGAAGTTCCTGTGGTGCCTACACCAATAAGAGAGGAATCCAATGATGATGATCATGAAACTTCGGTTGAAGTTGCTACACGACCGCAGGTCAACGAACTCGTACCACTCGATTGGTATGATCCGTTATGAGTGTCATGTTGGTGGACAACACCGATGACCCTGCGACATATGAGGAAGCGATGAGCCCAGATTCCAATAAATGGCAAGATGCCATGAAATCCGAAATTGGATCCATGTACGAAAACCAAGTATGAACTTTGGTGGACTTACCGGATGGCCGGAAGGCTGTCGAGGACAAATAGATTTTCAAGAAGAAAACAAATGCTAATGGTAATGTTACTGTCTATAAAGCTCAACTTGTCGCAAAAGGGTTTCGACAAATTCAAGGAGTTGAATACGATGAGACTTTCTCACCAGTAAGCAAAGATAAAGTCTGTGATGATTATGTTAGCAATCCATGCATATTACGATTATGAGATATGGCAGATGGATGTCAAAACAACGTTCCTCAATGGAGACATTGATGAAGAGTTGTATATGATGCAACCCAAAGGTTTTGTCGATCCTAAATATGCTAACAAGGTATGCAAACTTCAATGGTCCATATATGGGTTGAAGCAAGCATCCCAAAGTTGGAATCAACGTTTTGATAAGGTAATCAAAAGTTTTGGTTTTATACAAACTTATGGAGAAGCTTGTATTTACAAGAAAGTGAGTGGGAGCTCTGTAGCATTCTTAATACTATATGTAGATGACATATTGTTGATTGGGAATGATGTATACCTTCTTAATAGTGTCAAAGAATATTTGAATAACAATTTTTCAATGAAAGATCTTGGCGAAGCAGCTTACATATTAGGCATAAAGATTTATAGAGATAGATCGAGATGCCTAGTATCATTGTCACAACGTACATATTTGGAAAAAGTTCTAAAGAGGTTTGGAATGGAAGATAGCAAGAAAGGGTTCTTGCCCATGTTGCCCAATACGACCTTGAGTAAAACTCAAAGTCCAGCAACGGTAGAAGATAGAGAAAGGATGAGTAAGACTCCCTATGCCTCAGCCATAGGATCTCTAATGTATGCCATGCTATGTACTAGACCCGACATTGCATATGTTGTTAGTTTGACTAGCAGATATCAAAGTGATCCAGGAGTGGATCATTGGACAGTGGTCAAAAACATCCTTAATTACTTGAGAAGAACTAAGGATATGGTTCTTTCTTATGGAGGTGATGAACAACTCGTTGTTAATGGTTACACCGATGCTAGTTAGAACACCGATCCGGATGATTCTAAATCGCAATCTGGATACGTATTTACTTTGAATGGTGCAGCAGTTAGCTGGAGGAGTGCAAAGCAAAGCGTTGTGGCGAGATCTTCAACTGAATCGGAATACATAGCTGCTTCGGAGGCTTCAAAAGAAGTGATATGGATGAAGGAGTTCATTAAAGAGCTCGGTGTGGTTCCAAGTGCGCTGGACCCAATGTCTATCTACTGTGATAACATGGGCGCCATAGCCAATGCGCAAGAACCAAGGTCACACAAGAAGCTGAAGCACATCAAGCTACGTTTTCAAGCTATTCGAGAACATGTCCAAGATGGTGACATAAAGATTTGCAAAGTACACACAGATCTGAATGTGGCGGATCCGTTGACTAAACCTCTCCCGAGGGAAAAACATGACCAACACCAAACTGCCATGGGTGTTCGTTATATTACCATGTAATCTAGATTAGTTGACTCTAGTGCAAGTGGGAGACTGTTGGAGATATGCCCTAGAGGCAATAATAAATGTAGTTATTATTATATCTCTGTGTTTATGATAAATGTTTACATTCATGCTATAATAGTATTTACAAGAAACATTAATACTTGTGCGATTTGTAAACTAAATTAGAGTCCCTAGTAAAGCCTCTTCTTAATACTAGCTTGTTGATTAATAGATGATCATGGTTTCTTGATCATGAACATTTGAGATGTTGTTAATAACAAGATCATATCATTGGGAGAATGGTATGGTGGCCATACTCCTATAGATAAGCATAGCATAAAGATCAAGTCATTTTAATAGTTCAATTGCTATAAGCTTTCTGATACATAGTAACCTAATTCCTTCGAACATGAGATCATGCTTATCACCATCACCGGAAGGATGCTTTGATGACATAAAACACCACACCGTAACTGGGTGGCTATAAAGGTGGCATTGAGTGTTCGGAAAGTATGGGTTGAGACACATGGATCAAGAGTGGGATTTGTCCATCCATATGACGGATAGATATACTCTGGGCCCTCTCGGTGGAATGTCATCCAATTAGCTTGCAAGCATGTGACCGGCTGTAACACCCTCGGAATCGGACCTATGCAAGTTTGAGCAAAATTCGCCAAACCCGCATAGAAACGATTCAAAGGTGCCCACCAGGCACTTTCGTGCGGGTGGAAAACGAAGTAATAACATTACACAACAGTCCTCGATGGGACCCACAGAACAGATATATATAACAGAGACTCAAAGAGTCAAGAATACAGATATAATATACAAAGATCCAAATCACCTTGAAAACGATAGAGCGTCCCGCTACGGACAAGATGCAAATGGGGCTAAGAGCCATGAAGACTCACCAATGGCGTCCATAACCCCTGAGCCAAGCCGGAAGGGTAACCCTGCTAACGACGTCGATCTCAAAACCTGCTTAAACAAAAGGGGTGCCGACAAAGGGCAAAGGAAAAAGAAGGAGCGTCAGTACTGAGGCCAGTACACGGCGAGGCTAGAATTCGGTGGTCCTCGCCTACATAGGTATGGTGGACTGAAGCGGCAAAGATGCATGCACTAAACAACCTATAGAGACTCGATACAACTGGCGGTTATCAGAGAGGGGTAAGAATGACCTAACCGGATCCAACCTGAGGCTAGCACCAAACAAACCCATCCTGGCGTTTCCCCCTCGTAACCAAACGAGGAAGTCAACCGAGGAACTCACACAGTTGGCAGTTTTACTTGTTCAGTTATAGTTGCGGCACTTTACTAGTCAGGTTTAAATAATCGTTCTGATAAGGTAAGCAGTGGGCACTTTTAGTTGATCCTTCCGTGATAGTTGCAGCAATTACTAATCAGATACAGATAGCATGAGATAACCCTTAAACCCAGCAGTTGTTGTCACTTTTATTCAGCCAGTTCGTTGTAGTTGCAATACTTACTAGTCAGATACACTTGTCGCAAGCGACAACCAAACAAGCAATTGTGGGCAGTATTAATTAGCATTCCATTATAGTGAAGCTGATTACTAGTCATTATAAGTCAAATTTATAGCAGTAAACTTTAGTTATGCTTGTCTATGATCGAGATACTGTGCTCCAAGTCGTCCATATCCGCGGACACGGCTTTCAGAAAGTTTTACCCGGCCGGGGTGCACCAATAGCAACACACGCTCGATCAACCTCGGAAAAACCAAATCAAAACCCAACGAGGCTTTCACGACTGAACAATCACAAGATTCAGAAATATTTCAGGGGGCCACCCCTTAAGTAGAATCCGCAACGGAGTAGGCAAGCTCCGAGACGGCCTCAAGGTCTGTGGGGACGGCTGTGAACGACTGGGAACCCCAAACGGGGCTTGTCGACACCGCGGAATCGTGCCACTATCCAAAACAGTACAGTGTGTAGTACCTCGCACAATCGTAAATAAAGCAGTAAAGCATGGCATAAGTACAGGATAGTAATAAAACCTCAAACTAGTTTGTGGCCCCAAGAAATAAGACGGAATCAAGCTACGGTCGGGGGTCCCATATACCTCCGGATGTGGATAGCGCATAAAATCAAGGAACAGTATCAAGTACTCGGGGTCTTACGGACACAAGTGGGCTCGAAACCAAATATTATCTATCACCCACCGATGCCTCGCTTATTCAATTTTAGTTGTTAAATGAAGTAAGGTGACGATAAGTAAAACTAGAATCATCTCCAACATCAACATGCGGCAATACATCGACAAGCGTGGCATATGACGACACAACAAAGACTTGAGCAAGCAACTACGACGCGCAAGTCCATCTATCTACCAAACAACAGGTAATAGGATGTGGCCAAGGCAATATAGGGCTGCACGGGATATCACAGGTACGGAATCTAAAGCATCGCAACACAGATAGCAATAGAACAACAGGAGGGAAGTAAATTACTATAAAAATAAGATAGGTAGAAAGGGGGAGATGCTCGCCTGAAAACATTGTCGAAGGTTCAACCGAAGAACGGGGCGAAGCTCACATCAACTCAACGGCCTTATCCGCGAAGAAGCAAAACACTAGAAGAAACACCGGATGCAATATTTAATACAACGGCGGAAGATCGGCATGATGCATGTATGATGCATGGCATGGCAAAGGTGCGATGCAATTAGGTCATATTAAGTGGAACCGGGGTCCCGACAAGTAATTATATGGTTCATGTTGTTTAGAAGCCCCGCAATTTAAATGTTGTTTAGCAAGGCAAGATAAGATACCGGTTCGCTACACAAGTTTAAATGAGGCCGATATGAGACTAGATTTGCCCGCATATGGGCCCCATATTTAATTATTAGGTGAATCGGCATAAGGCCCCCACACCAATGCTATGCATGCGAGATGACAATTAATATGCAACAAGTTGTCATTATGTTATAAAATAGGGTTCGAGGGAAAAGGGGGTCACACATTGAGGGGTCTCGACGATCTTGTTAGGGTTCCGGTTCGGGTGGGGTCCGAGGTTGACAGGTCCAGGTTCGACATCCGCTCGCCTCGGTCGCCCCTCGAACGGGTAGATCTTGTTGCATCCGGGGTCTCGTCGGGTTCTTCGGGTCAGGGCGTTCTTGTCGTTACACATATCTTGTCGGGTCCTCGAGGAAGTACTTGTCGCTCATGTGGCCTTCGGGTACGGGTTCGTCTCCGGGTGCGGGGGTCTCGGCGTTCCATGAAGGAGTACTTGGCCCGACGTCGGGGCATCGGTACCGTCCTGGTTGCCGTCGTTCTTGTCGCTACGACGCTCTTGTCGAGGTAAAGCACTTGTTGTACTGGGGCATTCTCGTGGCAAACTTGGCGTCCGGGGGGGGTTCGTCGGGGTTCAGGGTTCCGTGTCGAAGGCCTTGGCGTGCCGAGGGACGATCTTGGGGGTTCTGTCCGGGCTCGCATCCGTGACGAAGACCTTGACATCCCGGAGCGGTCTTCGGTTCCCGGGACGACCTTGCGGTATGGTGTCGTGGACTTGAGGAGCACCTTGTATCTTCTTGACATCACGCCGGTCTTGTCGGTCTAGTCTGCGGACGAACTTGATCGACGGTTCAGGTAGTTGCGATTCTTGGCGTCGGTTAACCGGAGTTCACGTGTTGGGATCTTGGCACGGGCGGCGTGGCGGATGTCGGTACTCAAACGCACGCGATGCATCGAGCTCGAACAGAGGGCGGCCGCAGCAGAGGCGTGGCGTTGGGGCCGAGCTCGGGGTCGCCGAGGAGGGAGAGACACGGCCGCCGGAGGCGACGCTGGGACTTGGGCGAGGCGCGTGGAGAGGTCGTCGAGGGTGGCTCGTCACGGAGGTTGGGCGGACGAAGCGCCAAGCGAAGCTCGGAGGCGGGCTTATGCGGCGAGCTCGTCACCGGCGAGGGCGAGGGCGCGACTAGCAGGCGACGGTGACGGGCGAAGGTGGCCGGAGGAGGCGAGGCAGGATTTCCGGACGGCAGGCGGGCGGGCTGGCCACCGATGGAGGCGGCGATCGAGAGGGGAGGCGGCCAGACGCGCATCCGCTGGGCGGCGGGGCGGAGGCAGACGGTGCAGCGGCGCGACGGGCAGCGGGCTGCGGAGGCGGGACGCTGGGAAGCGAGAAGCGAGGCGCAGAAGCGGGAAGAGCGGTTGTCGGCGAGGCGCTTGGAGGCGGTCACCGGAGAGGGCGAGCACAGGAGCTGGGAGAGGTGAGGGGCTGGCGGCGTAAGCAGCGCTGAGGGGTGGAGGCGAAGGCCGCGGGGTGCTGGGAGGAGGAAGAAGGGAGGGGGCGCGGTAGGTGGGCAGGGTGGGCCCAGTGCGTGGAGGCTGGGTGCAGTGGGTTGTTGGCCGGGGGGTGGCTCGAGGAGGTGGGGCTGTGGGGTGGTGGAGGTTTGAGGCAGGTGGGCGGGCGACGTGCGGGAGTGGTGTGAGGTGGGTTGCCTGTGTGAGGGAGAGAGAGAGGAAAGAGAGGGAGAGGGAGGTGGAGGAGGCCACGTGGCAGCATGCGGTTGGGTGGGGGTTAGGAAAAGGTGAGGTGGCAGGATATTATTGGAGGGAGTGAGGTGGAGGGGTGGTTGGGTAGAAAACTGGGTAGGCCTAGGATTAAAGGGCGGACTGGTTGGACCGAATTTTGTATACGGGGGTGGTCGTTCGGGTCGGGTTGGCCCGTTCGACTGCCCCTACAAAAATAATTAAACTTTTTATTTAATTTAATGGGACCATTTGCAAACCGATAGCAACAAAATAAAATACTCCGGAGCCCCGGGGTTTGTCGTTTGAATAACGAGGGGGCGTATGGAAAACAAATCTGGTTTTTGCGAAATAGTTTTGGCAAACAATGCATGATGATGACGATGCAATGCACAAATTCAACGCGATTTTCTAGTAGTGGTTTTGCGGGATGCCACACCGGCTCACAAGGGATCACATATCACGGGAAAGAGAAAAGAGTACTTATCGATAACGAGGTTGAACTAGGTATGCAGAGATACCGACGATCAAAACCTCGGATAAGTAAACTATCATGAGACAAAGGGAAATTGGTATCGTATGTAAGTGGTTTATTTGATCGCAAAGTAATCGTAGAAATATGTGGGAGCCATATGAATTTCCATATTCCTCTATTGGTTATTGTTCGGAGAAGTATCTCGATCATGTCCGCATAATTCACGAACCGTAGGGAGACACACTTAAGGATTCGATGTTGTTGAGTAGTTATGGTATGATGAGTAAGAGACTGAATTTTGTTTGGAGTCTCGGATGGGATCCGGGATATCATGAGGAGATCCGGAATGGTCCGGAGAATAAGATTCATATAAGGAAAGTCCTGTTTCGGAGTTGGGGAATGATTCCGGTGTTTTCATCGGGAATGTTCTAGAAGGTTCCGTAAGGTCCGGCACTCCGGAGGGGAAGGGTACATGAATGTGTCATGACAATGTGGAATGGTTGCATCAATACCAGGTATCATGGCTGGGCAAAATAAAGGGAGAAATCAAATCCTAGTTTGAAAAGTCAAACGCCAATTTGAAAAGTCAAACGGCAGTTTTGCTTGGTGGAGGGAGAGTAGGAAACCTACTTGGGGAGGAGTTCCTCTCCCTCCACCCGCCGGCCAAGGAGGCCAACTTGGGGAGGACTCCTCCCTGGCAGCCTCCCACCTATAAAGAAGGGCCAGGTGCCCTCTACCTACACCTCTCTCCACCAAAACCCTAGCCCTAGCAATGCCCACCACAAGTCGCCACGTAGGGTTTGCCCTATCCGCCGAGTTGGGGATCTCCCAAGACCCAGCCGCCTAGCCTAGCCTCCCTTGGTGCCTCTAAAACCTAGATCGCCAAGGCCTCTCATAGTCCACCATACTCTCTCATTAAGGCGAAGCCTGCGAGATCTTCCTACTTCCATACCACGCCGTCAGGCTGCCGAATCACGAGAGTGATACAACCTTCATTCGCTGGAACAAGGGAGAAAGGTCTTCATCGAGTAACGTGTGGCCGATCATGGAAGCTGCCGAACGCGAAGACCGGAAGGATCGGCTACGCGATCTTGAGTTCGGCAAGAGTACGACTACATCACCCATGAGAATCTGCTCTCGTTAAACGCTTTGGAATCTTCGAAGGTGAGTTCCTCTATCGACTCGTTGCTACAATCTAGTAGATAGATCTTGGCTTGTTTGTTTGTATGCGGTAGAAATTTTTTATTTTCCATGCTACGAACCCCTACAGTTTTACCTTCAATACAACTGTTCATATACCATTCATGCGTGGCAAAATAAAGCTCGGCTTGGCGAGATTCTCGCATCCCGTGCCGCGCTCGCGTCGTGACGAGGCGAGGCGTGGCAAGGCGAGCGAGGAGGAGGAGGAGCGCGCGTGTATATGTCTACTCTTCTCAAGCTTGTACAAGTGGTGGAAGAGCTCACCTTATAAGCTGGTCCAACTTCCACTCAACGAGCAATGTGGAACTAAACATTTGTCCCAGCTCTTGCCTTGCATGAATGGGCCAAATGGGCCTCTAGGATTTCAGAAATTTATTGGCATATAATAAATGGGCTGTGCCTATTTAGGGAAAAATTTCAACACAAGTTATGTATCTCAACCCCGTTCTATTGCGGGTCATCAATAATAGCATCAGGAGGTAATCTAGTCAGAATCTGTGGGATGGGTGATGAAATATAAAAAAACAAGATTTTCCTCCAAATGTGAAAACATAGATTGATATCGATCAAGAATACCTCAAATATCCGCCTAAATCAAAATGAAAATCCAGGAAAAAAGGCTTACGTACATCTTGCGGTCTATCTTTGTATCGCACCGCCTAACTCTTTTCGAATTCGCCCTACCGCCGGCTGAAGCTTTAGTGCAGAGAGAGGGTGAAGATAACCGGGGATCGGAGTGGAGAGACGATGAAGAGTACGGAAGAGATACTTTATAATTGTCCGGTTGTCTCTTGCCTTTCATGGTGAAGCTCAACGGTAAGTGGGACGGGGTTAACTGCCAGCCTAGACGGGTCCACTGCGCTGGTCACGTATAATCCACGATGCTCACGAATGTGGCTGCGCCCAGTCAACCATGACAATAAACAGCACAACACTTGCCTATCACCTATCATCAATTTAGTGTCGGTATAGGTAATATCACGACGTAAATATTTTTGTCGTTCTCGAAAGCCGCCGTGAACCCTCATCGGCCACGCATCCAATTATTGCAGGTAGTTTTCGCTTGTGCCATCCAAAAATCCGCTGAATATGAGAGGATATTTTTGTAGTGCTCATTCATAGGGCAGTTGATAATTATTAATACATCGATGGAATTTTGCAAAAAAATAGTTTCTTTTTTCCACAACCAAATCTACAATGCATCCGGCAACACATCACACATTCACACAGCATCTGCTTGCTCTCCCAGCCTGCGTCGCTCGTACGCGCAGGCCTGGACCTAGTCACCGAGCGCCTTAGCCAATGCAAGTTGCGCCATAGCCTCAGTCTTGCCAACGCAGCCCACCCACCAGCTCTCTAGGCCTCCGCTCTTTAGCCACTTGCCTTGGTGCACTTGTGCATGATGCCGCCACCATTGATCGAAAAGATTGATCCGGTCTACTACACTTGTTGCAGTGCCTAGGGCTCACCCATAGAAATTATGTGTGGACTGCTGTCAACACACACGGCGTGTCCTGTTCGATTTTCTTACGAATCAGGGTAACCGCTGGATGTTGTATCGTTCATAGATCGGACATGCAATTATCGTGTGCAAAGTAGTTCCTTTTTTAACCGGTACTGCTTCTTCATATGCACATGACCTGTTCACTTCAATCGCCAACGAATCTATTTCCAAAACCGCGACCATCGCCCGATCTTGCAACATCCTTGGTCCTCTCGATCAAACCTCCAAACCTGGCTCTCACTTTGATACCACTACGGAAGCGCAAAATCAGATCAGATGTTCTCTAGGTGAAAACTCGCGATCTGACCTTACTGGTTAAACCGAACAACGATGGTGTTTGTGCAATATTAACTTTCTAGATGTGTTGTTTTGGAGAAGTCTTTTTTTGGAGTCGGGGTGTTGTGTTATCATCACTAGTGGTGCTATTGTTGTTGCGAGTCGCGGAGTGCTTGGCAAGGCCTTTGTTTTTCTCTTTTATCCTTTTTTTTTTTTGTTTTTTGGCTATGTTCTTGATGTCGTGACTTGCTCTATAGTTATTATGTTGTTGCACATGCTGACTGTAATTAATATTATTTTAATATTAATATATTATTTTTATTGAAAAAATATATTTAACATGGAGATGGGGAGAGAAGGAGGTTGAAACAAACTAGAAGTGTGATTGCGCTTTAAGAAAAAGTTCAAATAACTCAATAGACTCAATTCGCGTTGCAAGAAAAAGAAGACCGACAAGTCCAATACACATGGCATATAATTAACAACTGTGAACTCGTAGCTAAACTCTACGCAAATGCATCAGGTCAACCGAGATGCACACCAGGAATCCATAGAGCAGAATCAGATATTTTGAGGGTCGATACATCTTGTAAAAAAGCACACTAGGCGTAGCAACAGGGACGTACGGCCTCCTGGTCTTGCGTTACAGCCTAAGCTCGAGGTCTAGGCTCTCGAGCTCGCCGCCGCTGGCGAAGCAGTCACCGGAGGACACGGTGCTTCTCGACGGCAAGGCGGCGCCGGTTGAGCACATGATGGTGTGTAGTTTCTCCGTGGTAGCATGACGTAGTCGACTCGTGTGCACCGACGGTGGCACTGGCGCTCCGGGGCGCGCCTCAACGTTGGACGGCGCACGGAGCGCCGATCTTCCCCCGTGGGAGGCCACGGCTACGCTTGTGGTGGCGTAGACGTGCGATTTCCAGGCGGCGGAGCGCTCCTTCTTGTGCGCGTTCTGGTGGCCGCCGAGCGCCTCCGACTTGAGGAACTTCTTGTCGCAGAAGAGACAGGAGAACAGCCGCACCTGCTTGCCGTCCACCCACGCCGTGGGCGACGCCACGACGTCACTACATCCGACCGCCGGCGCCAAGCTCAGCGACAGGTCCACCACATCCTGCGACGAGTACTCCTCCATAGTACGCGGCACAAAGCAAATAATAGTACAGTAGCTACAAAGTAGAAATGACGGGGTGGACAACGTATGGCCTACTGGCTAGGGTCTAGGGACTATTAGCAGCAGAGATGCTAGCCGGTGAAGTTCATAGAGTGCACGCGGATCTGAGTAGGCATAGCAGCAGGTGCAACACTGATATAGGTTCACCAAATAGCATACGAGCGTACGGAGAATAGAGGTGGATGTGCGGCTTGTGATGGCCTATCATCAAATGGAAGGACAAACGCACGGCGTAGGGCTGCAGGGCTTCGTTGTCTACTCCAGGTGATATATAGGGGTGTGTGGAAGATAAGATAATTTCCGCAAGGAATCCTATACATTTAGAAGAATCCATAATAACTGATTAAAACGAATACGAAGCGGCGCCCAGATACGAGGTGGGGTATGATATAAGCGGATATAGGTTATGCGAAAATACATTACGATTATGTTAATGTTCCAAACCAGATTATCCCATATTTCGACTCAAAAGGCAAGGCCAATCTGGCAAAGTCAGTAGTCAGTTATCGGCATGTCAAAAAAAATAAAAATAAAAATAAAAGTCAGTTATCTGTTTCATTTTTCAAGCATGTCAACCTCTGAATTCTACCATCCGCAGAAGGATTGTTTAGCCATTCTGATTATATATCATTCCATGAATGCTTGGGTCTCAGTATAAATGACTTATGTATGTTCTTAACTCACTGATTGTTGGTAGGCGCTAGGAATATAACTATATGATGTCTCCATTCTAATGTGCAAGAATTATAAATTTGAACAAAATTCAACAGCTTCTATGTTTGACTGATGTTTTAGACAAAAATATAAACAGGTACAATAATCAATGTCCATAAATTCACCATAAAATTTTCATAATGTATTTATTTTGTATTGTATATGGTGATGTTTTTTTTTTCTATATGTTCTGTCAAACTTAGTAGTAATTTTTGACTAAATTTATACGTCCTAATCATTAGAACAGAGATAGTACCTATAGAGTATTTAGCTGTCTAATTTTTCTGAGCGCAAACTTTTCTACTCACTCTAATCTGGGTTTGACATATGCACATTTAAATTTACAACCGGTTACTATCCGTCCAGCTTCGAATCCGAGGAAACATGTGGTAAAGAATATGGTACAAGCAAAATCTGATCCAGATCAGATCCATTTACACCACTAGCTAGTGATCAGATCAAATTATCAACCAGTCAAGCCATCATATCTCACTTCAACGTGAGATCCGGGCTCTTCTCTCAATGCAACATCAAACATCCCACACCAATTTTCTAGTGTGCACCGGTACAGAACAAGCCTTTTAAGGTTCCTATTGCACACGGAATGTCCTCACCGTGCGTGATGCGAAAGATCGCAGACGCCCCGAAAATTCAAAAGTGTATCTGCGACCCTCCATGGTGGAATTCCTCTAGGATTATATATGGAGATTGGATATATGTTTTGGACGGATCTGCGCATCTCTGTGTGCCCTCCACGGTGATGTCAATAAATTTGCAAATAAATAGGAGAACCAGTACAGGTTTGGACATGGGTACCATGAGCCTGGTCGGTGCATGTGGGCCCTGGTACACCAACCGCACGTGTCGGCCCTAGGGCCTTGGTTGGGCATGAGGTATGCTACCCTAGCACAAATTTAAAAAATTAGCACGTGAACACTTTGTGATATTTACAAACCATGTACGGTCAATATGTCGTTACTATGTGATACGTCATATCTACACATATGAACACTTTCTGGTATTTACAAACTTTCTAGGATATTTCCACAAGCATGCACTGTATGCGGTTTCTTGTATCTCTCTATTCCACAAAATAAGCGCTTTTAGCAAACCAGTTCATTCGATTTTAGGAGGTATTAATATTGCCATATAATCACAAAGTAGCACATCCTATATTTTTATGGGTTTTTTCCGATAAAAGACACTTTTATTATTTAAAGAGTTTTAAGTGTTCTGTTCGACCTCTGCATAACTAAGATGCACATAATTGAAATAAGTCTACGACTGCAAAACAAAAATATAATAATAGACGAATTACATATCATAATGAGAAATTGCAATAACACCTAAGGTGGTGGAGAGCCGATCCAAACATTATGTTGCCATCCATGTCGGGCAAAGAAATCACAGGCCGTATCCTCAGTACGTGTACACGCCTTTATAAAGAGGTCTTGAAACTTCACGACGATCATAAATTGAGAGTACCGTTACACGGTAGATAACCCTCAAGAGAGAAATTTGTTTATCATTAAACACTTTATTATTTCGATATAGCCATGTCGACAAGATAATAACAATCGCTCCCCTGGGAAGTATTCTATACTTGTAATCTATACCATGTAACCAAGTCTCAAAAATATTGACAACAATGAGCGGTGGATACAAGCCTTAAGCTGCTTGGATGACTGATCATATAGAATGGATGAAATTATATTAAAAAACAAATGCTTAATTGTCACATCGTGATGAGAAAAAACACATTTCATATTCCCATGCTAATTCCGCTTAACAATATTGTATTTAGTAAGAATTATCCCTCGGCGAAGATACCAAGATTATTTATTTATCTATTAGAGATACTTAATCTTCCAAAATTTTCTATTATTATCAACTGATATGTCTAGCTGTACTAGTGTGTGAACTAACCGAAAATTGACTATGCTCGTTTAAGTTCCAACGGAATTCATCAGGCCTAGGTGATATTGGACTAATACGAAGCGTTGAAGCAGGGCATTTCAGGAGGCAAGTCTAGGTCCAATTAAACCTCTTTTCAAAATCCTATTCAGAGAAGAGGACTCCATTACTGTGACCATTGTATCACAAGAAGAACACTATTATACAATGTAGGATTTTGTTTCAAGGTGTGTAGCATTACCTTGATAGCCACTTATCCTCCTAGAACCATATCTCGGATCAGTCCTTCGTTAAAAAAAGATCCAAAACAAAATAAATGTTTCTTCGTCGCTATCAAACCAACCTAGAAATGTGAGTCACCAGGTTTTCAAATTATCTGGAAGATAGCTTTCGAGTCAACATATTTTCATTTAAGACGAGTTTGTCATACCCCATCTTCAGTAAGTAACTTGAAGATCCATTTACCGAGGAGGAACGTATTCTTGATATCAAGATCATGAAGCCCACACTGGTCTTTAATACAACAAACCATACTCCACTTAGCCAGTCATGCTACCAAAAGAATCTTGATAGAAAGTAATCCAATCGTTAAGACTCCTTTTGGTAGTTGGAAAAATAATATCATGTATAGTACCATATTACTTAGTACTGAGTTTATGAGTACTGATGTTTCCCATGGATAACATTTTTTCTTTCCAACTGCTTAATCTTAGTTGTAGTATTTTCTCGACAAGATTTCATGCAGCAGCTATAAGTCTTTATAATGTATCGGGATGCCCAAATACCTAATAGATAATGGCCTTGACTGCAGCCAAATAATTTAGCATACAGACTGGCCTCGTCTTAAACCTCACCATAACAGAACAACTCACTCTTATGCAAGTTTTTTTTTAGACCTGAAAGTTTCTCAAAAGCTAAAAGAATTAGTTTTAGATTTCTCACTTTTTCGATATCATGTTCCATAAAAAATAATATCGTCGGCATGTTTAAGGATATATATACCTCCATCATCTAGATGGGGAATCACTCCTTCAACTTGGTCATCGGAGTTTGCACGCTCAATCATGATAACTAACATATTAGTCACTATATTGAATAGCATTGGTAATAATGGATCAACCTGTTTTAGCCATATTTTCTCTGGAAGTAATTGCCAATATTATCTTTAACTTTAATGGACACACTACCTCCTGACACAAATCTATGAATGAAAATACACCACTCTGCAGAAAAGCCTTTCATTCCGAGAGTCTGCTGAAGAAAAGATCACTTGACCTTGTCATAGGGTTTCTCGAAATCGAAGACCCCTTTATGGGATGTAATCATGCTAGAATGTTGTTAATGTTGTTACCCCTGATAATAGTCCGTACACATTGGGTGACATTTTTCTTGTGGTTTTGTGGCTATGGTTCCTTTTTGCTTCCTTTTCCATGTCATTTTTAAAGGACAGTGAATCGAGTGCTGGTGGATGTTGGCCTGCCTGCCATAATGCCACCATCTTTAATTTGAGACAATTAAGCACGACGACAGCGGAGAGTTTGACGTAGGTCGTACTAGTATCTCTTGGCAATGACAAGGCCACATGAACGCCACAAACTTTGTCGGCACTCCGACGTACGATTTGCAGAGCAAAGCCCTCGGTGGTGTGTATGCAGGCATCTGCGTAGGGTTGTCCTGAACGACGTCGCCGCCTGAAACTAGGCGACGATTTTCTGTACGAAATTACGGGTTTGTTGCACGAAATTATCGTTCTGAATTGAGATAGGGCTGGCTAGGTACGACGGTGTGGACCGATGGAGCCAGACTCCCTGCCTGCGTGAGCTATTGAGCAGGGACGCCATGCATGCGATCATCTGCTTGCTTCACGATCGTGGAACTGTGCCATGCATGCACGGCTTCGCAGAAAGAAAGAATGGTCCTGCGCGCTCCCCTCAACATCGTACGGCAGCAATTAGTACCAGTACTAGTTTAGTGTAGTACTATGTGTGCTAATAACAGGCGTTAATTACTCGATTAATTAGCCCAGCTATCCTGTGTCTAGCTAATTGAAAGGTCCGGTATAGCCCATCAGCCAAGGCCACAAGTAATCCGTTGGCCCTACAGATACTAGATCGATCCATTGCCCCGGAAAGTTCTTTGCTCCCTTCGTTTATAAAAAAAATAAAAATCATATTTATAATTTTGAAAAAAATCTAGAATAAATTCTGGATATAGTCAACGTTGTATACTTTAAGCATGAAAAATCGCAGTCTGAAATATTTTATATCGTGGGCTACACAAAAATGTCAAATGATAAAATTTAGAGATGTAAAACTATGTATACGCAGATCCACACGTTTTTGTGTAGCTCATAATATAAAGTATTTCAAATTAATAATTTCTATGTTTGTGATATAAATTACTGGCTCCAGTTTTTTTTCAGATTTTTTTCAAAAACAAACAAAATTATATTTTTTAATTTTTCTTTAAAATCAGGATCACTGGTACCCATGTAGACCAAATCTTCTACTGACCGCCGCACCAGTTGATTAGAATGGGCTGCCGCCGCCGCTTACCATCCACTAGCGCGCCAGGAGACGAAAGCACAAGGCGCCTAGCCGTGCCGGCACTCCGTCCAACTGACCGCTGCCGTGTTATGCTAATCGCATAATAGCCCGTCCGTCTGTTTATTATATAAGAATTTTTTTTACTCTTTTCAGTTTAAAATATAAGATTAGTTTTGTAAAAAAAAAATATTTATACTTTTTTTATTATGTAGGTTCACTCAGGCATATATATTTAAAAGTCTTTCACACTACTTCATAAAAGCCTAAAACATCTTATATTTTAAATGTAGAAAATACTAGCTAGTTAGTGTTTTCTATATGATATGATGATTACGATATAAGATTAGAATGCTTCCATATATAACAATAAATTATATTAATTAGATTCTATCTCTTGGACCGTGGAAAGAATATCCAAGTTTATCTAAAAAAAATATCCAAGAGAGACTATTGAGAATGCTGTGAGAGCGAGATTAATAGAATCCTACCATAGTTCCTGTATTATTATCCATATTGAGGACATAGACAATTAAATAGAAAATATTAAAATGCAAGAAGAAAAGGAAGGCAACAATTATTATAAATCTTGGCTCCGTGTCTACTCACCTCTTATGAGATTATAAATATCTTGCCAAGACTAGTAATTTAGAGATAAATTTAAGTATATAAGTATGTATCTCTTTTGCGATCCACCAGGCTTGCAATTGGAGATTGTGAACCTATTTGACGAGACTAGTATTCATTTCTTCTCTCTTGCCACCGACACGGCTAGCAAACTGTGATTATAAACTTATTTAACGAGACTAGTATATGCGTTCTTTTTATTTTCTGTGACCATTGTCTTTCTCGCCCGTCTATGCGCAAATCTGGGCTCGGTCCCTGATCTTTCCTCTCATTTCGAGCAGACCTACCCAGGCTGGAGAACATCCTGCTCTCTCCATGTTTCTGTAAGATCCGTTCGCTGTTGGATTTTGAATTTGGCTAACAATTTTTTTTTAAAACACAATATATTGAGTCAGCAAGCCGCATCATTAAAACCCTTTTAGTCCCCTTAGGTACCCTGAAAGGAAAAGAGTGTATTTAAAACTTGCTGCTCCGAATTCACACAATAGTTACATCTTCGGAGAGGGTTTGTAAAAAAATCTAGCTAGAGGGATCATCGTCCTAGTTACAAGAGATTTTATCAAGATAACAGGTCCTAGCTAATTCATGAGCCATCTCGTTTGCTTCTCTCAGAACATTGTTGTCAGGTCTATGCAATCGGCAAAAACAGCAGCATTTTCTCTCCACCATGATTATTTACCTGTGCAAGCTTCAATTACTTCCATCGAGTCTGACTCCGCTACAATATTATTGCATCCTACCTTCATAGACAAAGATAACCCAGTCTGCATTGCAATGGCCTCCGCAGAAGTAGCTGAGGATACATTTGGGAAATAGACTGTCGTTGCTGCAATAAAACGTCCTTCAATGTCCTTTAGCATAGCTCCAACCGAACCAGCGAAATCATCGTGATGAAAGATCCGTCGACATTTACCTTGACCTGCTTGGGATCCGGTCTTTTCCACCTTGGGCGATCCTGGTCACTATTAGTTCGCGCCTTGCACGCATTCGCAGTAATGCCCAAAACAGACATCATACATCGATTGATTGGGAGTACAGATTCTTCATGAGACAGTTGTCTCCTCATCCACCATAGGTACCAGCAAGCAACTGATATTGTTTCTTTTAGTCCGATCGAAGACATGCCAGGGAATTTGTTATCCAGGAGCTTTAGAAGGTGTTCTAGGACAGCCCACCTAGCCAGGTCCGAACAGAGTGCATCCTCAATAAACGCATGTATGCCAAGAGTATTCCACATCGCATGTGCATTGGGGCATCGAAACAATAAATGAAGAACATCTTCCGCTGCTAGGTGGTATACATGACATTCACCACTCGACCCCACGTGTCTATTCACCAATATTGATTTCAAGGGTATAATACCATGTAAAGTTTGCCAGATGAAAATTTTAATTTTTCCTGGAATTTTGAGCTGCCAAAGAATTTTCCATACTGGATTAGTTGCCGATGAGCCTGGAAGGGCTAGCGAAGACTCCCTCTGTCCAAATTAGTGTCGCCATTGTAAACGATAACTCAACCTGACCGTATGCATCCCATGTTTAGTATCCTGCCATGCAATAAAAACATCAAACCCGTCAATATTTAGTGGGATCTGAAGTATGCGATGAACATCAACAGGAATAAACAGCTCATGGAATAAACTCTCGTTCCATTGCCCAGTGATTGGATCAATGAGCTGAATCACTCTCGTAGTTCACATCTTGTACTGTAGATATAATTTTTCGGTTAGAGCTTGTAGGAATCCAAGGATCATTATAAATATCAATACTCGCTCCATCGCCTACTCTCCATATGTAGCCCCTCTTTTGAATATAGTCAAACCTTGGGTGCATATTCCCTTTATCTGAATCATATATTTTACATTATTTGAATCATATTTTAAAAGCACTTCAAAATGTTAAAATTTAAAATAAAATATACGCACAAACATTTCCATGTTCTAGACCCGCATAAAAGTCGTCTCACGGAAAAATTGTGTGGTATGCATAAAAAGACAAATTTTGATACTAAAATAAGCCTGGTTACGACGCATTTGTTTGTCTGTTTTACCCGGCTTACAAAAATTATAAGTTTACGCATGACTTTATGTGAGCATATAGAATGTTAAGATGCACAAGCGGGTATTGTTTTAATTTCTTTTTGAACAATTCAAAAAGTATATGTTTGCCAAAAGGGGCATATGCACATGAGATCAGATATGAATTTCCACAACAAAATATAACATAAGCCATAAAACGAAGAAAATCTACTTATTCTTTTAAAATAGTGTGAAAATTCTGGTTATCCAAACACTAAAAATAATAAAGAAATGAAGTTGATTGTTGGGTTTTAAGTGAGAAACGAGCAAACAATATATTAAAATGGTGTGACAGACGAGGGATGCATGACCCAATCGTCTTAGTTTGGTACAAGAAAAATCGCCATCTGCCACTGTTTAATCACCGAGTGTGGTAGAAGGTGCATCGTCTGCTACAATTTCGTTATTTTTCTTGTGGTAGATGAATTTTTTTATTTACAAGGCACCCTATTGACACGGAATTGTTAGAAACATGACAGAAGCTCGGCCGAATCGAGGTAGATGTTAGATTTTTGGTTTCTCGCATGATTTTGACTTTGGTCGATGTTACCGAAGTCTTTTGAAGCCCATGGGACCGCGATGTCAGTGTCTCTTGCAAACCAATTTTTTTGGTAGAGCCTCCCGGTTTTGAACTTGATAACGTTGCTTGACGCAGCAGTGTATGTCCCAGATGTTAGCCTCTCAATAGAAGAAACGTGTGCATGATGAAGTTTTTTTTCGCTCGTGCCTCCCTGTTTTCGATTTGATAATGTTGCTCGATGCATCAACCGTTTAGTTAGGAAACTGGGTCCCAAATAGCAGCCCCTCTGTAAAAAAACATGTATATGATGAAATTTCTTTCCGATTGCGCCTCCTTGTTTAGAACTTGATAATGTTTGATCTATGCATCAGTCGTTTACTCGGGCTGTTTGGTCCTAGATGCCAGCTTCTTATTAAAATAAACGTGTGGATGATGGACTTTCTTGTTCCGCTCACGCATCCCTATTTAGAACTTGATAACATTGCTCGAAGTATTACCGCTTAGTCTCGCTGCTGGGTCCACATGTCACCCTCTATTTAAAAATATGTGTGCATGATGGAACTTTTTTCGGTCACATCCATTGTTTTGACCTTGAAAACGTTGCTCGATGCATTAGTTGTGTAGGGTTAGTTGTGTAGGGTCTGGCTGCTGGGTCCATGATGTCAGCCTCTTATTAGAAGAAACATGTGCATGATGGACTTTCTTGTTTCACTTGTGTAACATCCCAAAAATATTAATCAAGGTTATCAAATTCCAATCACCCAAAATTAGGGTTAATAAAAAATTTGTTAATTAAAATCAATATGAATGCATGTGTGTATGTGGTGAATGCATGCATGCTTGTATGTACTTGTGTGATTGTTATGAATGGCAAGGTTTGGTTTAAATATGAAAACAACATCATATAAAGCATCTCCAAGCAGAATCAAATCCATAGAAATTCAAAAACCAACAATATAAACAAATGGTCATTTTGCCAATCTTGTTCACTAGACCATTTTGAGTGTTTTTAGTCCAAGATTTCAAACAGAAACAAATCCAATTCTTTTCACCCCTTTCTAGACCAAGTAAAAGTGAACCCAAGCCCATCTTGCAAACCCACAGAAATATTTGGCAACCCTATTCAAATGTGTAACACCCCGGTTCTGAAAAGACCGTGGCCTCTATGTGACATGCCAATCCCTGGATCGGTTCATTGGCCCACAATAGAGTAAGATAGATAATCATAGCAAAATAACCATGTATCATGATCTACAAGGATCCAGAGTACCATTATTACAATATAAAGGCCTAGCATAAAGCTAGCTCAAATTGTTCAGGTAGCAACATAAACATATAAATCCTCCAATCTTCAAATTGCCCACAAGTGAACAAGTGCCGAGTGGAGTACCGTGGCCTATAACGATCAATCAGAATCGAAATAACCTGCAACATGAAACGTAGCAGCCCCGAAGGGTCAATACATGGAATGTATGGCAAGTAGAGCTAGTAAAGGAGACAATAATACTAACATCTACATGCATATCTGGCAATTGGAGCTGTGTCTGGCTTGCATTTGCAAATACATTTGTCCTACTTTCATAAACAGTTTTCAGTTTTCTTTGAAAAGATCCCAATTAAGTTAACCCAACAATATTAAAGTAATTATGAAATTAGAATGAGCGAGAAACATGTCATGGAATCAATATCTAGTAAATCAGTTGTCCATAACCGGGGACACGGCTAATCGATTAGATTATACACTCTGCAGAGGTTAGTACACTTTACCCATGTGACTTGGCCAGCCCAGCTCGTACCATCACTCTCATTTTGGGTGATGATAGGGAGAAGACCAAGAAGAGACTGTTCGGGAAGTAGCTCCTCAATCCCGACGCGCACCGGTTCAACCTACCAAAATTCTACATCTCTGGATACGCGGGTTCGAGTTACCAAAACCTACTAAGTCCAACCAACCGCCCATTTCATTATTGGCACATGGTTGTACACGTAAGCTACACAATAAAGAAGCCAATCATTCTCTCTTGATACCTGGGTGCCGTTCCGCAATGAAACCACCAAAAATTATCAATACCATCACACCCAGGGGATTCATTGATTAAGTTGTTTTAGTTTTCACAAACCAAAACTTTGAGAAAACAAGTATCAATGATGTAACCCAGCCCTCGTTCAACATAGCATGGCTAAGCACATCTACCATCGGTGGTTCATCTACAAAGAGGGTCCTACCACATAATAGGACATAGCATAGCGATAGTATCATCCTACACATGCATCTATAAAATACACGACAATACATAGAAAATAGTAGGACGATATTCATGAACAAAGTAGCATCTACTTTCCTTGGTTGTAGCGGTCTGGAGCACAATCCTCACACGAGCAAGCGTTGCACTCAACACAATCTACACGATACAATCGCAATCATAAACAAACAATCCACAACATGTGCAACAAATATGATGCATGAATGCAAGAACGGCAAGTGAATTGGTGCTACAGCTGCACCACATAGTTCTAATCCATAATACTACCGAATACATGCATGGAAAATAGAATTGGCGCTAGGAAAACCATTAGGCAAAACTAATGCTCCGAACTAGAGCTAGAACTTAAATAATTCACTACCGGTAGTATACTGTTTGTAAAATCTTGGAAATATTCTACCGCAAAGGCATCGCTGATTAGAAACAGTACCAATTGGAATTACTCGAAAAGGATTTATAAAACTCCCCGACTAATTAAAACACTGCAGAAAGCCATTAGACAAATAATGCAGAAGTTTTTACCGTAAGCCTACCTTTTTAATTCACGATAAGATTCCCCTCGTTCACTCGAGTTCAGGGACATATCACACGCGATTTTTGGAGCTACGGATCTTTTTCTACGAATTTATTACTCCGAAAAGGCCACTAACTAGTTTGATTAAACTGTACTAAACCTGATAGTAAAAGTCTGAACCAAAGTTACAGCGAGATTCTACACGACTCACTGAACTCGTACATATTTTATTTGCAATTTTTGACCAAGCGGTTAAATTTCTACGCAATTTACAAGATTCTACCGAAATCTGCCAACTAAAGGGATTAACGAAATTGACCTACCAATCGTACATTGAGGCGCTGATCAAGGCGTGACTAGTCAACGCCTGATGCTGACCAGTCAACGAATGATCTAAGCCGATCTGAGATCGGCGATGGTTGCTGTCTTACCGAAACGGATGGCGATTCGGACTCCGGAAGGCGGGCGAGCTCGACGGCGGTGGCGATCGGATCCGGCGACGCGTGGTTCTTCTGCACGGACGTACACGGTCAACTACGGGTCAACAAATAATTTTTGCGCGAGGCGGCGGTATGCGTGTATGCAAACGCATGCGATGCGGCGACGCTGCGAAGCGTGCATGCGCGCGCATGCGAAAGCACGCAACAGCGGCGCGCAGCGCGGGCAAGGCGGCATGAGGGCGGCGCAGCGCAAGGCGAGCTGGGCGAGGCGCTGAGGCAGCAAGGCGCGACGCGGCGGCGAGGTGGCGGCGGCGCGCGGGCGCTGTGGCGGCGCGGGGTGGCGGGCGCGGCGGCGGCGGAACGGAGAGAGGAGGAGGAGAGGCGGCGGCGCATTAGGCGAGGTCGACGGGCGAGGCCGACGGCGGCGGCGTGTCCTCCTCGGGAGGCGCGCGCGGCAGGAGGCGGTCGAGGCAGCGGGGTCGGTGGGCACGCAAATCGAGGCCAGGTGGGCCTCCTCAAATAGTACCACACGGAAACCTAAACTGAACGGCGTGGAATCGGACGATTCGAAATCGGTCAGATTTTCGGACCGCTTCCGCGGTTTACTAAAACGTCCGAGTCTTTTGCATACGAACTCCGATTGGAGCGATTCTCGCGCCTACGGGTTTGTATCGTCGAGGGGCACAACCTTCAGTCGAAGTTTGCGCGAAAACTCGAACCTACAGGGGCGGTTGTTGCAAGACACTCCAAAGCTCCCCGCAGGAACCTCGAAGCGAAACAAAATAGGATTTTGAAGTTGGCGTTTCTCCGAACCTTTCTAATTGATGGTTTTGCATGGAAAGAAATGATGCAATGGCATGAATGATATGCAAGACCAAATCTAAAATTTGGGATGTGACAAGACTAACCCCCTTAAGATGAATCTCGTCCTCGAGATTCGGCGCGGCCAGCAAATAGGTGTGGGTAGTCCTCTCGAATGTCATCCTCACGCTCCCAAGTGGCTTCCTCTTCGGTGTGGTGGCTCCACTGTACTTTGCAAAACTTGATTGTCTTGGTACGGGTAGTCCTCTCTGCTGTCTCCAGAATCTTGACCGGTTTCTCCTCATAGGTCAAATCATTCTCCAGCTGAACCTCCTCTAGCGGCACGGTGTCTCTCAATGGTGTATCCACATCTCCGGATGGCACTTTTTCAGCTGGGACACATGGAACACGTTGTGAATAGAAGACAGAGCCTCTGGCACCTCCAACTGATAAGCAACTTCTCATTTGCGTGCTAAGACCCGATACGGTCCAATAAATCGAGGTGCCAGCTTACCCTTAATTCCAAATCTCTTGATGCCACGAAGCGGCGATACTCTGAGGTATGCTCTATCGCCTATCTCGTACACTACTTCCTTGCGCTTGGCGTCAGCGTAGCTCTTCTGTCTTGATTGTGCTACCTTCAGCCTGTCCCTAATCAAGGCGACCTTCTCCTCAGCATCCTTGATCAAATCGGGTCCAAACAACTGACGTTCTCCTACTCCATCCCATGGCAATGGTGTTCGGCACCGTTTTCCATACAGCACATCGAACGGTGACGTCTTGATGTTGGTTTGATAGATGTTGTTGTAGGAAAACTCCGCATACGGCAAATTCTCATCCCAACTAGAGCCATGAGCCAAGGCGCAAGCTCTCAGCATGTCTTCCAAAATCTGATTCACCCTCTCGGTCCATCCATCGATCATGGGTGAAACGCTTACAAACTCCAATCTAGTACCAAGTGACTCGTAGCTGGCGCCTGAAGTGTGAGGTAAATTGGGTGCCTCTATCGACACGATACTCTTGGGAACTCCATGTAGGCACACAATCCTGTCCATGTAAATCTTGGCCAACTTTGCACTCAGATAGGTCGTCTTTACCGGTATAAAGTGGGCTACCTTGGTCAAATGGTTTCCACTACCCAAATAGAGTCATATCTGACCTGGTCATGGGCAATCCTGTGATAAAGTCCATTCCCACTCTATCCCACTTCCATTCCAAGCACGGCAATGGCTGTTGATCTGCTTAGCTTCGTGTTCTCGCTTTCACTGCTACATACATCACATAGGGCAATATGCTCCGCGATGTCTCCCTTCATGTTGTTCCACCAGAATCTGTCCTTTAGGTCCATATACATCTTCATATTGCCCGGATGTATGGAATACGGCGAGTCATGAGCTTCCTGTAGAATCAACTTCCTTATCTCAGGATCGTTGGGAACGCACAAACGATCTCCGTACCACAGGGTTCCTTGCTCATCCTCGCGGAATTCCCTTTCTCGACCTTCCTTCATCTTTTCCTTAACTTCATCTATCTCTCTGTCTCCCACTTGAGCCTTTATGATCCTGTCCTGTAGCGTTGGTTGGACTTCCATTGTTGCTAAGTACCCTTCAGATACTACCTCCAGTCTAAGGTCCTTGAATTGCTTGCACAAGTCCTCAGGCAATTCACCAATTGTCAATCCATTGGCATAAACCTTCCGCCAGAGCATCCGCTACTACATTGGCCTTTCCCGGTGGTACCGTAGATTCATATCATAGTCCTTGATAAGTTCCAACCATCTCCTTTGTCTCATGTTCGGTTCCTTCGTAAATATGTACTTCAGGCTCTTGTGGTCGGTACACATCACAGTTTTTCCCATTAAGTAATGTCTCCATACCTTGAGCGCATGAACCACCGACGCTAACTCCAAGTCATGTGGGGTAATTCCGCTCATGGTGCTTGAGTTGTCGCGAGGCATATGACACTACTCTCCCATCCTGCATCAAGACACTCCCAAGTCCTCGTGAAGCATCACAAAGACACTTGGAAATCCTTCGAAGATCCGTAAACATAGAACAGCGCGGTCACTAGTCGACGCTCAGCCTCGAAAGCTGGCTTCACGTCGACCATTCAAACTTCCTCTCCTTCTTGAAGTTCACCATCGGCTTAGCAATCTTAGAAAAGTTTTCTATGAACCTCCGGTAATATCCAAAGAAGTCCCAAAAGCTTTGAATATCTCCTGCATTTTGGGTGCTTCCCACTCGCCATCGCATCACTTTGTTTGGTTCAACAAAGAATTCCTTCTCCTGACACTACGTGTCCAAGAAACCCAACAGTTTTAAGCCAGAATTCACACTTACTGAATTTGGCATAAAGCTTGTGTTCCCTCAGCTTCTCCATAATCAGTCGCAGATGCTTCTCATGCTCGGCATCATCCTTGGAATATATCAGTATGTCATCAATAAACACCACCACGAACTTGTCCAAATACTCCATAAATACCTTGTTCATCATGGTCATGAAGTATGCCGGGGCGTTCGTTAGTCCAAAAGACATAACTGTATATTCATATAAACCATACCTAGTGGTGAAAGCGGTTTTCGGTACATCCTCCTCCCGAATCTTCAATTGAAAGTAGCCAGATCGCAGATCAATCTTGCTGAACACCTTTGCTCCTTCCAGTTGATCAAACAAATCATTTATGTTTGGCAGAGGGTACTTGTTCTTGATGGTTACTTCATTCAGCGAACGATAGTCCACCACTAATCTCTTGGTGCTGTCTTTCTTCTCCACAAATGTAATGGTGCCCCATGACGACGCACTAGTGAATGAATCCCTTTTCCAGCTTGCTCCTTCAATCGCTTCTTCAATTCCTTCATCATCCACATCCATCTTATATGGTTTCTTTGCTATTGGTCCTGTTCGGCAGAAGTCGATGAGAAACTCTACATCTCTCCGTGGCATACCGCAGCTCTTCCGAAACACGTCGGGGTAATCCCTAATCACTGTCACAGTATCCATGCTAACCCCCTTAAGAGAATTCAACTTACACTTTCTCGGTCGTGCAGCCGACTTGAATCTAATCCTCTTACCATCCGGGGTTTTGAGTGAAACAGCTCGCTGTGCACAATCTATGTGTCCCCCATGCATAGACATCCAATCCATACCCAGAATGACATCTAATCCCTGTGAATCCAACACTACTAGATATGCAATAAAGTTGTGTGTTCCAATCCTCAAAGTCAAGTCGCGACATCCCGCACTAGCTATCATATCTCCTCCAGGTAAACTCACTCTAATAGACCTCTTCATAGACTCAGTAGGTAACTTATACTTATCCACAAATGCCCTTGATATGAATGAATGCGATGCACCAGTATCGAAGAGTATAATTGCAGGGTAAGTGTTGATTGGGAACTTACCAATCACAAGGTCAGGCTCATCTGGAATCTCCTCCACATTCATGTGGTTCACTGTGGCCTTCTCGCCGTTGGTCGGCTTCAGTCCTTTCCTTTCCGGACAGTTGTCAGCATAGTGTCCCTTTTGCTTGCACTTGAAGCACGTCACCTCACTCAGATCCTTCTTCACGAAGTTGCGATCACGGTTGCGGTCATGTCCACCGTGTCCTCCAGAGTGGTGAGAGTGTCCTCCCTGGTGGTTGTGGTGTCTGCTCCTATGGTTGTCATGACGATGTCCATCGCGGCGGTCATGGCTCCCATGGTCACTTCCTCCATGCTTGGAGTATCCATCATATGAAGTGCGAGACTTGTGGTGTGAACCAGAGAGGTGATTGTTGTTCTTTCTCTTTCGGTTCTCCACTTGCTTGTGCTTCCCCTCCAAGATTCTGGCCTTGTCCATAAGCTCCTGGAAAGTGGGGCAATAAACCACAAGTAGCTGTACTGAAAGCTCATCACTGAGGCCATCCAGGAATCTCTCCCTCCTTTTGGCATCAGTGTCAACATCCTCAGGTGCATAACGGGACAAGTTGTTGAACTCCTCAATGTACTCGGCCACGGTGCGATTGGTTTGGCGTAAGTTGCGGAACTCCTTCCTCTTCAGGCTCAGAACTCCTGAAGACACGTGGTTGGTCCTGAAACCTTCCTCAAACATTACCCAAGTCACGGTATCCAGCGGGTGGGTGATCTGAAATGTGTCCCACCAAGAGGCGGCTGGTCCCTCCAGTAGGTGAGCGGCAAACCTCACCTTCTCAGCATCAGTGCATCCGACAGTTACTAGATCCTTGTTGACTGAACGCAACCAGTCAAGAGCAACCATTGGTTCGGTTGCAGTAGAGAACTTAGCTGGCCTTAACCTCAGAAATCTGGTGAGAGCATCTCCCTGAGGCTGATTGTTTCCATTGTTGTTGTTCTGATTCGCCATGAACTGAGTCATCACTTGGGTCAGCTGTGCCTGAGCTGCCATGAGCTGCTCCATCTCAGTGGGTTGGCGGCGAGGAGGCATCTGCAGTTCAGCATAGGTAAGTTTAGAAAAAATCAACCACGATAATAGGATTCTACCCATGCATGTGATCAAACAACAACAAGCAATGGCAGACAATCACAAGCAAGCAACACGTCAACAAACAAGCGGTCCAGCAACATCCCAGGTGTTATCCTAGCAGTATATAGCTACTGAAATAGTTTTGCAAGAGTTAGCAATGGTTAACTAAACAATAGATCAACTAATCATCAAAAAAGCAATTCTGCCAGAACAGTCCAGCAGCCTTAACGAATTTTTCCGCCTGACTTAAACTCGTCAGAAAAATTAGCCAATTTTTGTGCATATGGCGCAGAGAGTTTCGCATCAGCCCAATTTTTTTCAGATTTTTCCGAGTTACCAGAAAAATATGAAAAATCGCGCGGTACTGCTGTATCAGCAGAAAAACTGCAGCGAAAATAACACAGATGATAACCAAATTGCCATAACTCTTTCATAAAAATTCGCACAAATAAATCCTGGGATATTGGAGTACACAAATAAGCAACTAAACACTTTTAAACTAACACGAACTAAGCTTCACAACGATCGAGACTAATCTTAACGAGTTCTCCTAACGTGGACTAATTGGTGGACTTCTATCTACTTCTTGAAGAGATTGAGGTAGGTCCTTGCGGTCATGCGTTGGCGCTTCGGCTCGCGGTACAACCATGGCGGCGGAGTGTACACCTCTCCTGAACCATCACTTGAGACTTCAAACTCCACCTCTTCTGGATCCTCCTCTTCTTCTTCATCCTCAGCTGCAACAGCAACAGCTTCATCTCCTCCACCATCATCGTCTCCATCATCATCATCCTCGTCCTCATCATCATCATCGTCTCCACTGTCATCATCATCCCCATTGTTGCCATCATCTCCATTGTCATCATCAGAGGGTGGATTCAGCTGTGCTTGGAGAGCGGCAATCTGGGCTGTCATAGCTTCAATGGTTTGGTCCCTTTCCTGGACGGTCCCTTGCAATTGCTGTATGTTTTGGGCGTTCTCCTGCACAGTACCATGAAGATGGGCTATGGTCTCATCTCTGGCTATCAGGACAGTCTCCAGAACTCCCACAGCTTCATTCAGAGTATCTATCTCCTGTCCTTGGACTACCATTCCATTGCTAGTAAAGTCTGCAATCTCCTTCAACATCCTCACCTTCTCTGCTAGAGCTCCATTCTCCCTTTCCATGTCCTCTATGTGCCTCCGACGGGGCGGCATGTTGTTCCTGTCGCCCGGGGTAATCACAATGTTCCCATCTTCATCACGCCTTCCATAATCACGGTAGGGTGAATCTGCAGGCAGTAGGTGTCGGACATAGTGGCACTGACGAGACAGGGCTTCATGTACAGCCAAGTTGATTCCAAGTCCCCAGTTGCAGTATATCTTGGTGTAGACCAAGTGCGCGGGGTTTGGCAAGGCGGCATCTATGAATATGAAGGTAGTGATCTCCCAAGCATCCTCTCCATATCCATAGGTGTACAGCCTTCTTCCCTTGAACATAGGCAGTGGCAATCCCAATGACTGAGAGAGTTGAGCTAACTGCCTTGCAAAGGGCCTTGGTGACTCCATGGTGACATACTTAGTCCTGACGTCTCCCATCTATCAAGTAAAAGAGGAAAGTGTGAGAATAGCATATGGTAAGAATTTACGAGGGTGAAAGGCATAAGACGAAAGACAGAGTTAATATAGGCTTAATAATTCTATGGCTTCCTAATCCAATCCTAGGTCACGATCCTACAGTCGACACACGGGCTCTGATACCATCCTGTAACATCCCGGTTCTGAAAAGACCGTGGCCTCTATGTGACATGCCAATCCCTGGATCGGTTCATTGGCCCACAATAGAGTAAGATAGATAATCATAGCAAAATAACCGTGTATCATGATCTACAAGGATCCAGAGTACCATTATTACAATATAAAGGCCTAGCATAAAGCTAGCTCAAATTGTTTAGGTAGCAACATAAACATATAAATTCTCCAATCTTTAAATTGCCCACAAGTGAACAAGTGCCGAGTGGAGTACCGTGGCCTATAACGATCAATCAGAATCGGAATAACCTGCAACATGAAATGTAGCAGCCCCGAAGGGTCAATACATGGAATGTATGGCAAGTAGAGCTAGTAAAGGAGACAATAATACTAACATCTACATGCATATCTGGCAATTGGAGCTGTGTCTGGCTTGCATTTGCAAATACATTTGTCCTACTTTCATAAACAGTTTTCAGTTTTCTTTGAAAAGATCCCAATTAAGTTAACCCAACAATGTTAAAGTAATTATGAAATTAGAATGAGCGAGAAACATGTCATGGAATCAATATCTAGTAACTCAGTTGTCCATAACCGGGGATACAGCTAATCGATTAGATTATACACTCTGGAGAGGTTAGTACACTTTACCCATGTGATTTGGCCAGCCCAGCTCGTACCATCACTCTCATTTTGGGTGATGATAGGGAGAAGACCAAGAAGAGACTGTTCGGGAAGTAGCTCCTCAATCCCGACGTGCACCGGTCTAACCTACCAAAATTCTACATCTCTGGATACGCGGGTTCGAGTTACCACAACCTACTAAGTCCAACCAACCGCCCATTTCATTATTGGCACATGGTTGTACACATAAGCTACACAATAAAGAAGCCAATCATTCTCTCTTGATACCTGGGTGCCTTTCCGCAATGAAACCACCAAAAATTATCAATACCATCACACCCAGGGGATTCATTGATTAAGTTGTTTTAGTTTTCACAAACCAATACTTTGAGAAAACAAGTATCAATGATGTAACCCAGCCCTCGTTCAACATAGCATGGCTAAGCACATCTACCATCGGTGGTTCATCTACAAAAAGGGTCCTACCACATAATAGGACATAGCATAGCGATAGTATCATCCTACACATGCATCTATAAAATACACGACAATGCATAGAAAATAGTAGGACGATATTCATGAACAAAGTAGCATCTACTTTCCTTGGTTGTAGCGGTCTGGAGCACAATCCTCACACGAGCAAGCGTTGCACTCAACACAATCTACACGATACAATCGTAATCATAAACAAACAATCCACAACATGTGCAACAAATATGATGCATGAATGCAAGAACGGTGATGGGGGAATACCAATCGGGGTATACCCACGAAGCGGATTCGCCGGCTGGATCGAGCCGACTGAAACCTAGCCCTGAGCGGGTCGACTACGGGATCGCGCATCTTGGACCCAGATGAGTGGCGCTGACTGGAGGCCCAAGACGGCGACTTGGATACAAAGCCCACCAAATACTTGTAAACCCTAACTGGCTGCATATATAAAGCCACCAGGGGCACCCCCACGGGGTATCCTGTCCGACAATAGATTAGATCTAGTTTCTCCCTCCGCCTACGGCGGCTCCCATGTAAACCAATCTATGATCATATACTGGATTGATAGCAGGACGTAGCGATCCTCCACCGAGGGGACGTGAACCTGGGTACATCGTGTGCCAATCTCGCTCCCGGATTCTCCTACGTCACCTTGCTCCCTCTACGTAAGCTACCCCCAGTAGCATCTGCCGTGCAATACCACGACAGTTGGCCCCCACCGTGGGTCAAGCGGTGCTTGGAGGGTGATAATCCAGGCGAGATCCCTCACCGCCAGGTCGCATCAAGCTGGTTCTATCCGATCGCCTTCCGACGCGGCGTGCTGATGAAGCTCGTCATGCGTACATGCCCAATCGGTTGCGTATAGCAGCAGCTAAGTTTTCTTATTTAATCCCTTCGCTCTCTCTCGTTGATTATTTAGCGAAGCCTCCTATTTAATTCTAATATAATCCTTGGGTAAACGATCGTGTTTGGCTATATGAGCGAATTGAATTCCTCACAGCTCAAGGGAGAAGAGCTGCCACGATCACGTCTCAGGCAGACACCGATCAATGCATCGAGTCCCAAGGAAAAGAAGCAGGTCTGGTCAAGAGTTGTCAGATCCATCAATTCATGAAGCCACCACGTGACCTTGTCCCTCAATTGATCGGTTTTTCCAACGCAGCTTAATGATTTCTCTCTTTAAATCAATACAAATCTGTCGATATATCTCTCATTTATTCTATTTAAATTTAATCCTCCACACACATGTACGTTTATTTGTATGCCTGTTCAATCTGGAGTAATCATGGTTCCAAGATGAGATTGGAGGAAGGCGTATTGATCTTCCGAAGGATACAATGCTAGAGCAAAACTCCAAGCGGCAGACGATTGAAATCCGACCGATACAATCCTGCTCCCCTCAATTTTACTAAATTATTATATTCTATCATGTCTACTGATCATCTTGTCTTCGCTAATATTCGGAAAACTGAGTCGTAATATGCAGTTCACGGAACCACACAAGTCGGCAACCTTTGTGCGGTCAACTCGTCGACCGCTCGTCACGACGGGGTCACTTCCGGCCTCTTTACTGTTGCGATAGACTACAACACCGCGACTCCGACACGCTGCCGACTACGTCCTTCGCGCCAACTCCGTGTTTGCTGCAGGGTCGTCATGCTTCGGAACTCGCCCAATCGCGGACACGCTTAAACGCGGACTCGCTAGACTCGTGGACTCGCCTATTGCGGATTCGCCTGCCGCGTCGACTTCGCCATAGCGCGACCTCCGTCCGCCGCGTAGACCCAGTGTCCGCCGCGTCGACATCGCCATAGCGCGACCTCCGTCCGCCGTGTAGACCCAGTGTCCGCCGCGTAGAATTCGCCATAGCGCGACCTCCGTCCGCCGCGTAGACCCAGTGTCCGCCGCGTCGACATCGCCATAGCGCGACCTCCGTCCGCCGCGTAGACCCAGTGTCCGCCGCTTCGCGCCATAGCGACCTCCGTCCGCCGCGTAGACCAGTGTCCGTCGGCCGACTTCGCCATAGCGACCATACGTCTACATCGTGACGACCCCATCCGCTACATCGAATGCGCGCGCGTGCCTACTAAGGGACCTTTATCGTCCGAAGTCGCGAGAGGGTCATGCCATGCTGCATGGACTCACCACTGGGTGTCTCTTCCCCCCGGGAAAAATCTATTCGCCTTTGTCAACCTTTGAAAGAGCGACTCGCATGGCCAAGTAGTGCGGACGAGGACTCGCAAACCGAGCCTCGGATCGTCCACGAAAAATGCTAACCGAGAGCCATCATTGGAGTCGCCTTGCTCGATGGCCTTCCGGCCAAGACAAATGGCGTGCTACACAAACAACACCATGTCCTCCTCAACCTTAGATAGCGACTCGCACGGCCAGCATGCGGACGAGGACTCGTAAACCGAGCCTCGGATCGTCCAGAAAACGCCCAGAGCCGTCTTTGGAGTCGCCATCGCCCCGCCAAGACGAGACTCGCTACACAGCGCAATCAACATCATCGCGGACTCGCAATCATCGCGGACTCGCCATACTCGGGGACTTTCCCCTCGCGGACTCGCCATCATCGCGGACTCGCCACACTCGGGGACTTTCCCCCCACGGACTCGCAATCATCGCGGACTCGCCACACTCGGGGACTCTCCCCTCGTGAACTCGCAATCATCGCGGACTCGCCACGCTCGAGGACTCTCTCCACGCGGACTCGCTCGACCTCACGCGTTACCCTCGGGGGCTCGGCTCTCGCCGGTCGCCCGACCTCGCCACTCACCGCGCTCGGCAGCAACCACTAATATTTTCAAAATATGCATCTCTAAAGAGCCTCAAGTCGCCTCTACAAGCCAACTCGAGCCTCGGGGACTACTCCTAGGCATGCAGTGTGTATGCGTGGTTCCACGACCGCGGATCGCCCTCGCGTACTCAACGCGCCGGACTCGCCGCGGACACCGCCCTCGCGTTAACGCTCGGGACTTCGCCGCGCGGACACTCGCCACAGACTAACGCGCTGGGACTCGCCATCGCGGACACTCGCCTCGCGTACTCAACGCGCTGGGGACTCACCGCGGACACTCGCGTACAGATTAACGCTTTCGGGACTTCGCCGCGGACACTCGCCAGATACTCAACATGCTCGGGGACTGCGCCGCGGACACTCGCCACAGATTAACGCGCTTCGGGCCATGACACTCGCCACCGCGGACTCGCCCTCGCGTACTCAACACGCTCGGGGAATCGCCATCGCAGACTCGCCCTCGCATACTCAGCGCGCTCGGGGACTCGGTGCGCTCGGGGACTCGGCACTCACCGGTCGCTCGACCTCGCCACTCGCCGCGATCGGGGACCTGGCACGCTCCATGATCGGGGAGTCGCCGCAACTGGCGGCTTCACCGACACCCTGCGTCTTTCGCCAACTGGCCATCATCGACTGGCTCACCTCGACCGCTGACCGCCTCCCGCTTCACGGTTCTTTGCTCTGTTCAGGAGCTCGTCGTCGATTCGCCACGACCCATCGTCAACACTCTCCGCGCCCTGCCTCAAGCCCATGTCGAATCAACAACGCCGGGGACTCATCGATGGGGAATACCAATCGGTATACCCACGAGCGGATTCATACCGGATCGAGCCGATCGAAACCTAGCCTCGAAGGGTCGACTACGAACACGGCGCATGCTGGACCCAGATGAGTGGCGCCGACTGGAGGCCCAAGACGGCGACTTGGATACAAAGCATACCAAATACTTGTAAACCCTAACTGGCTGCATATATAAAGCCACCAGGGGCACCCCCACGGGGTATCCTCTCCGACAATAGATTAGATCTAGTTTCTCCCTCCGCCTACGGCGGCTCCCATGTAAACCAATCTATGATCATATACTGGATTGATAGCAGGACGTAGCGATCCTCCACCGAGGGGACGTGAACCTGGGTACATCGTGTGCCAATCTTGCTCCCGGATTCTCCTACATCGCCTTGCTCCCTCTACGTAAGCTACCCCCAGTAGCATCTGCCGTGCAATACCACGACAAACGGCAAGTGAATTGGTGCTACAGCTGCACCACATAGTTCTAATCCATAATACTACCGAATACATGCATGGAAAATAGAATTGGCGCTAGGAAAACCATTAGGCAAAACTAATGCTCCGAACTAGAGCTAGAACTTAAATAATTCACTATCGGTAGTATACTGTTTGTAAAATCTTGGAAATATTCTACCGCAAAGGCATCACTGATTAGAAACAGTACCAATTGGAATTACTCGAAAAGGATTTATAAAACTCCCCGACTAATTAAAACACTGCAGAAAGCCATTAGACAAATAATGCAGAAGTTTTTACCGTAAGCCTACCTTTTTAATTCACGATAAGATTCCCCTCGTTCACACGAGTTCAGGGACATATCACACGCGATTTTTGGAGCTACGGATCTTTTTTTACGAATTTATTACTCCGAAAAGGCCACTAACTAGTTTGATTAAACTGTACTAAACCTGACAGTAAAAGTCTGAACCAAAGTTACAGCGAGATTCTAAACGACTCACTGAACTTGTACATATTTTATTTGCAATTTTTGGCCAAGCGGTTGAATTTCTACGTAATTTACAAGATTCTACCGAAATCTGCCAACTAAAGGGATTAACGAAATTGACCCAGTCAACTGTGTCTGTTTGACTGGGCGCTGACTGGGCGCCTGACTAGTCAACGCCTGGGATGCTGACCAGTCAACGAACGATCTAAGCCGCTGATCTGAGATCTGACGGTGGCTGCTGTCTTACCGGAAACGGATGGCGATTCAGACTCCGGAAGGTGCGGCGAGCTTCGGACGGCGGAGGCGATCGGATCCGGCGACGTGGTTCTTCCTGCACGGACGTACACGCGGTCAACTACGGATCGACAAATAATTTTTGCGCGCGAGGTGGCGCGCCTACGTGCGTGTATGTGCATGCAACGCTGATGCGATGACGCAGCGGCAGCGGCATGTACGCTGCATGCGAAAGCACGCTAAACGAGGCAGGCGATGGCGGCGGCAGCGGGCGCAGTAAGGCGGCGGCGGGCGAGGATGCGGCGGCGCTTGCGGCGCGAGGCAGTGGCGGGCGGCGCTGGAGGCGGCGTCGGGTGGCGGGCCGAAGTCGAGGGCGGCGCGCGGCAGCGGCGGCTGGGTGGCGGCGCTGGCGGAGCGGGCGCGGAGGCGGTGATCCGCGGGGCGGCGGATGGCGGCGGCGCTCAAGGAACGGAGGAGGAGGAGAGGTGGTGGCGCGTACTCGGCGAGGTCGGCGCGGAGGGCGGCCGGGCGGGCGAGGCGGCCAGCGTGTCCTTCTCGGAGGCGCGGTGAGGGTCGGCGAGGCGGGGTCGGCACGCAAATCGAGGCGTAGGCCTCTCAAATATTACTGCGCGAAACCTAAACTGAACGGCGAACTGGACTCAGATTCGAATCGGTCCAGATTTTCGGACCGCTTTCCGGTTTACTAAAACGTCCGAAGTCTTTTGCATCGAACTCCAATTGAGCGATTCTCGCTACGGGTTCAGATCGTCGAGGCACAACCTTCGAGTAAGTTTGCGAAAACTCGAACCTACAGGGGCGGTTGTTGCAAGACACTCGAAAGCTCCCCCGCAGGAACCTCGAAGCGAACCAAAATAGGATTTTGAAGTTGGCGTTTCGCCGAACCTTTCTAATTGATGGTTTTGCATGGAAAGATATGATGCAATGGCATGAATGATATGCAAGACCAAATCTAAAATTTGGGATGTGACAAAATGACATTTAAAAATTAAATCTAGTTCATATGGTAAGATCACAATTTCTCAAAACCCCACCAAACCAGTTCACCTTGACAAATCCAATCAACCAGATACTCCCAAGTATGTGCCCAGTACACTTACCAAGTTTTATTCAAAATTTCAAATATGAATTTTTTCGGCCATTTCATCAAACACGTGGAGATACAAACCAAACTTTGCCTAACTACACTGTTTTGAGCAGTGATCACCCCAAACCTTTTCTCCCTTTGATCATCCTTGTCTCCCCCAGTGACAACCGTGGCATTAAACCAGCTAGAACCCTACCCAATGCTCCATGTCGTGCATGCCCGAGCCACCCCTTACTAGCCTACCATGCCAAGCTATCCAGAGCCATCGCCGCGCCTAGCCACCATGTCCAGGAGGCAGGCCACCGTCCACCGCCACCCCTGTCTAGCCCTCGAGCCTTGCCAAGCCGTGGATGTCGTGCATGCCCGAGTTCACCCAACAAGTTTTAAGTAATTGAGAAATTGGGATGAGTGAGAAATATGTCATAGCATCAGTATCAGATCACTCAAATTATCCATAACCTGGGACACGGCTAAATACTTAGTTTAGACACACATCCTGCAGAGGTTTGTACACTTTATTAATATGACTTGGCCAACCTAGCTCGTACCATCATATTCATATTATGTTATGATAGGGAGAAGTCCAAGATGAGACAATTCGGGAAGAGCTTCCCAAACCCATCCACGCACCATACCAACCTACACTATCTACATCTCTAGCTATGTAGGGTTCAAGACATCACAACCTACTAAGTCCAGCCAACCACTCATTCTTACTGGCACATGGTTGCACATGTAAGCTACCAACACAAAGAAACCAATCCCTTTTCAGTGCCCTGGACGGCATTCCCCACCATAAATCTTCACTCTGATGACACTGATTCCCCCCTGGTGGCTTATTAACATTATGTTGTTTTAGTTTGAGCAAAACATATGCACTACCATAGCATGGTGTAATTCCATCTCCGTCTAGAATAGCATGGCTAAACAATCTAACAATACGATGGCTCAAAACAAGGATAACTAAGGAATAATATGGGACATAGCATAGAATATACACATCAATTTCTACACATGCAATTCTGCTAAAATATCTACAATGCATAGGAAAATAGTAGGACATTTATGACCAAGATAGCACCACTTGCCATTCGTAGTGGTTGATCATACTTTTCACACTCATGCGATAGCACTCCATACAATCTATACGATAAAAGATAAAGTAAATCACAATAAATAGATAATCCAAAAACTAAATAACATCCAGAAATCATAAGCAAACAATTTAATATTATTGTCCATTTAGTTAATGTGCGTTGTATGATTCAATTTATAAAAGAATCATTAAGAGTGTGCTTATGATTTGGACTATATGGAGTCAAGAGTTTGGAAATAAAATTCCAATGTATACAAGTTGAAATTGTGAGATAGGACATCTATGACACTACTGGAAAAATTATGATCATTGTGAAAACATAGGTAAAATAATTAATCAAAAAGGGATTATGAATTTCATGGATATATAATTTATTAATAATCCAACATGAAAAGAATCAGCTGATTTGGATCTAGGGGTTGAAATATATGAAATTTACAAGATCTAATATTTTGTAAGGAAATAGGGGTGACCATCGAATCTTAATCTGGCAGCTGTTGTGTGGCGTGCAGGAATATATATTTAATTAAAGAAAGAAGTGACGACTGATAGGCTGCTACCGATTTAACTTGATCTGATATTCACCATACAGCTGAGTTTGGCCGTACCAGGAGTGGTTGATGGTAGACGGCGTGAAGAAAGACGCTGGCGGTTCAGATTTCATATACTCCGGCTTGGAGAAGTGGTCGAAGAGATGTAGCGCCTCTCTACGGGGTTGTACGTGTCCTCGCCAGGTCTTGAAACGACTGTGCCGGTCGGCTGAATTTGTGCGACCTTGCAACCCAATATAGTGCACCTGCGGCCGGGATAAAAGGTCATGAGGATGCGGAGTAGCAGGGAAAACGAATAGACATTGATAGGGAGCTTGGGAGCACGCGTGGACGATGACTCTGAACACTAGAGGAGAAAGGGGATATAGTCTCGGCCTTTACTCCCGGTTTTGCACCTGAAATTACGAAATCGGGACTAAAGGCCTTCTATCTCTAGTCTCGGTTTGTTACAACCCAAAACTAGAGGCCACCGCATGCCTGTTTTTGCAGCGGGGGACGAAGGACCTTTAGTCCCGGGTCGTAATACGGCCTTGCACTAAAGATTTTTTTTCATTTTTTTAAATTTATTTTCTAATTTTTTTTGAACTTTTGAATGTCTCGTAATCCTCTCGCTTGGAACATTTTTAGCACTAAGTATATTTAATTTTAGGAGAATTACACTTGTGGTCAAACTTTTCGATCGGTCACCTATCCTAGCACTACTTCACCCTCAGCACGCTTAATTTCTCTGTTCCATCAGGTTGTCCTTGCGCGAAGCCCATTTATACCTTGTTGTCAACACTATCATATCAATCCTATCAGCCCATATCAATATGCCATACATCTTTACTTTTTAAAATTGCAAACAACTATTTTAGTAAACAACAATAAATAAGTAATAATAATATTTAAATCCAATAAAAGCAAAAAAAATAAATAAAATAATGTTTTATTCATTTTTTGCCATTTATTCATTTAATATGGCATAAATAATATTTTTAAATTTGTAAATTGAAATTTGACAAATAATATATCCATAATTATCAGAAAAATGTGAGGAATCCAAATATGGAATAAATAAAATTTCAAAAAAAATAATTTTTTAAATAACTTTTTTTCCTTTTCAAATTTTAAAAATCTAAAATAATCCAAAACGGCCTAAGGCTCCGTTTGTTACAGCTTCAGCTGTAGCTTTTCCACTCCAAAATCGGTCAGTCAAACAAACAACCAAAATTATCGAAACGCTTGACAGAAGCGGGACTGGAAAACTGCCTGGAAACGTGCGGTCGGCCGAAGCGGGGCGAGAGCCGATTGCCGCGATTCTGCCGGCTTCCCGAATTGGAGTTGACCCCAATGCCCTCACTAGTTGGTGGAAATTACCAGAGACCAGCCACCGAGCCCAGGAAACAGCCGCTCCCTGCCTCCCTCCCATCCCCGACAATACCTGTTCAGCCCAACCTTCGCCCCCGACTCCATGGACACGAAGGGCTAGGGTTTCCGCCGCCTCCCTTCCCCGCCGCCTCCCCTGTCACTAGTCGCCGTCCTCCCTTCCCCGCCGCCCCCGTTCTGGACATCACGTCCTCCGAATCGACGAGGCCCCGGCCTAGGAGGAGTGGGCCTCGTCCCCGTCGCCATCCACAGACCAGAGCTTCATCAGCCGCCGTCTCGCCTTACTACGTTCTTTGGCGTCCCCTTCACCTACTCCGGCGCGCCCAGTCCCAGCTCCAACCCCGGAGGTTGTTCTCCGACCCGGGTTGCGAATCAACCGGCAAGGTGAGGAACTTTTGCCCTTTTTTTTGAGTTTTTCTGATCTGATAAACATGGCCTCGAATTAGTGATTCGAAGTGAGCGGAACACATGGAATCAAATAAATGTTTTAGGTAGTAATCTATTACTTGATTACTAGTAATCTGTTACTTGATTGCTAGTGCTGTTTTGCAACCAAATCTTGCTAGTAATATGATTTGCTAGTAATATGTTTTGCTATTAATCTGTTAGTAATCTGTTCTGCTAGTAATCTGTTTGCTAGTGCCAATCTGAAATATGTTATAGGTAGTAAGCTGCTAGTTGATTGCTAGTGCTGTTTTGCAACCAGATCTTGCTAGTAATCTGTTTTGCTAGTGCCAACTAGAAATATGTTTTGCTAGTAATCTGTGAGCTGATTGGGATATGTTGATTTAATTACTTAGATGGATCAAGAAAATAAGGGCCCTAAAGCAAATTGGGATCCTCTTTCCACCACAATTTTTTGTGAAATCTGCAAGAAACAAAAAGAAGCAGGAAATAGACCTACTGCTTTCCTTAATAATGATGGGTACAAGAACCTAGCTATAGAATTTGGTACGAGGACGGGTAAAATGTACACAAGGGGGCAATTAAAAAACAAGTGGGATTCAACCAAATCTTTGTACCAAGCATGGGTGTATTACAAGACAAAAGCAACCGGACTTGGTTGGGATCCGGTGAAACAAACAGTTACAGCAGACGAGGCACAATGGGCTGAATTGATCAAGGTATGACATATGCCATGTTTATGACATTTACGTTCCAATATAGATGGATCATATTATGGTTATTAACTTGTAAAATCTTATGCAGGCTAACAAGCTTATTGCGGGTTTCCGGAGAGGTCCTCCGGACAACTTGGAGTTGATGGATGGCATGTTTGAGGATGCCCATGTTGATGGGACATCGGCGGTCATGCCGGGAGTGCCAAGAGAGGTGCCCGCTGATTTGGTTGACCTTGAAGATGATGAAGGCTTGACACCAACACCCCCTACTGTGAATAGAAAGCGTGGGGCTGCTAGGATTGCAGCCAGCCCGGGGAAGAAAAAGAAGAGTCCAATGCAACAAGACTTCAAGCGGTTCATTGACCATTGCATCAATGAAGACCGTGCTATCTCCTCTTCAACTCAAGTGGTTCAAGACATTGAAGCCATCATGGAAGAAGTTGTGGCTTGTGGTGCCCAAGAGGGTAGTGTTGAGCATTACATGGCAACAAAACTTTTCGGAAAACTTGAAAACCGAGCTTTCTTCTATACCATGAAAACAGCAGAGGGCCGCCTGCGTTGGTTGAAGATGCAATATGAGGATAGGAGGAGAAATTAAAGATATTTTATATCCTTATGCTCATCTCAAAACAAGCTATTTTGTATCCTGTTATGTTCACTACTATGTAATGTACCCATAATGTACTTGGAGATTGTATCCTTTATTTTGGTGCTATTTGGACCATAAATATTGTTGTTTGCTGCTATTTGTATCAAGTATGGTGGCTATTTGGTGCTATTAATTGTGCTGTTTGGTGTTGTTAACAGTGCTGTTTGTTGTGCTGTTTGGTGCTGTTTTGTGCTGTTAAATGTGCTGTTAACTATGCTGTTTGCTGTGCTGTAAACTATGTTGTTTGCTGTGTTGTTTACTAGTGCTGTTAACTGTGCTGTTTGCTGCTGTTTGGTGCTGCTGTTTGGTGCTGTAACTGTGTTGTTTGCTGTTGTTTGGTGCTGTAACTGTGCTGTTTGCTGCTGTTTGGTGCTGTAACTGTGCTGTTTGGTGCTGTTAACTGTGTTGTTCGTTTGTTGTTAACTAGTGTTGTTTATGGCTGTTTACTAGTGTTGTTTTTATATGGCTAATCATAATGTTATTTTTCAGATGAGCTCAAGCCATGGCAGTGATGAAGGTGAGAGTGATGATGGCATTGAGTCCTCACTTATGGAGGCAAGAAGACGCCGTCGACGACGGAATACCCAAATTATGTATCATGTTCTTTCACATTGTGAGAAGCATCTTGAGAAAAAACCAAGGCTGCAACCAAGGTACACTGGACAACAATGGGTATTTGATAGTTTGGGTAACTCCAAGGATTGTTATGACATGTTCAGAATGCATAGACCATGTTTTGATTCTTTGCATGATACTTTGGTTCAAAAGTATGGTCTGAAGGGGTCATCCAAGATGTGTTCTGAGGAGGCACTTGGAATGTTTTTGTGGACTCTTGGTAGTCCACAATCAGTGTCTCAAGTTCATAACCGATTCAAGAGATCCAAGGAGACAATCAATAGAAAGTTTGCCGAGGTGCTCTATTGTGTGAATCAGTTAGCGGGAGATATCATCAAGCCTGTTGATCCACTCTTCCCAACAGTGCATGAGAGGCTGCGGGATTCTAGATTCACCCCTCATTTCAATGGTGCAATTGGTGCTATTGATGGGACACACATACCAGTTATTGTGCCAGCTGCTGCTATGGTCAACCATGTTGGCCGTCTTGGATATTCCACACAGAATGTTATGGCTGTGTGTGATTTTGACTTGCGGTTCACCTCCATAGTTGCAGGATGGCCAGGTTCTGTGCACGACACGAGGATATTCAAAGATACATTGCTTAAGTTTGAAGAAAATTTTCCGCATCCTCCTCCAGGTATATGTTTGCCTTGTGCACTCTCCATTATGTGGTATTTTGGTGTCATATATCCCATCACTCACTTGTGTTTCATTCAGGAAGATACTATCTAGTTGATTCAGGTTATCCCAATCAGGATGGCTACCTTTCACCATATACAGGCACCAAATATCATCTACCTGAGTTCAGACTTGCTGGACCGCCTACTGGCAAGAAAGAAATGTTCAACCATGCACATTCATCTCTACGGAATGCTATTGAGAGAACATTTGGGGTATTAAAGCAGAAATGGCGCATCTTGCATGGTGTGCCAAGTTACCCATTAGAGAAGCAGACCGATATTATCATTGCATGTATGGCTCTCCATAACTTCATCAGGGATAGTCAGTTGTTTGATCTCCACTTCTACCGATGTGATAATGATGAGAACTATATGCCTCCAGGGCATGTTGTTTCCACAGCCGGAAGCAATGTTGGCAATGATTTGGGAGAGGACCATGTCAGCATGAACAACATGCGTGATAACATAGCCAACGCTCTGTTCGTTGCGAGAGGAGGTGTGGACGCATGAAAACCGTGTACTTCTTTTGGGTTCGTATGGACAACCTTGTAACTTAATTATGTTACAACCTCGTATTGTATTTTGGATATATGGTGTTTTATGTTTAGATGTAATATGGACAAGCTTTATAATATGTTAGCGGGAAGAAATAAGCGAGAAGAAATTGACGGGAAGAACGTAGTATTTAAGTAAAAAAACAGTCTGAAACACCTAATTCATTTCAAATCAATATTTATATAACATCTTCTGCACTCAGGGACATTACAGACAATTCAGTCCTAACACCAGCTACAGCAGTCATCAAAAGCACTTCTGCCAAACACCAAATCTCTGCTGTCAACAGCTGCTTCCTACAGCTGATTCTCTACAGCTGATTCTCCACAGCTGCTTTTTAAAAACTGCAGCCCAAACAAACACAGCCTAAGGCTGTCAAAATCGAACTCACATTTTTTTCCACACATTTTGATAGGTTGTATATTTTTTCGATATCGTACACAAAAATTATAACCATTTCAAGTTTTCCTGCCGCGGCCCGCACCCCTTTAGTTCCGGGTCATATCACGATCCGGGACTAAAGGGTGTTGTCCGTGCCCGAACCCTTTAGTTCCGGGCCATAGATCTGGAACTAAAGGTCTGAACGACCCGGGACTAGAGTTTTCTCGGGCTACTAGCCACCAAAAATAGTACGAACGGGACTAGTGCTCATACTAGTCCCGACCCATAACAAATCGGGACTAGTGTTGAACTCTGGACCGAACCGAAGACCTTTTTTCTACTAGTGGAAGCAGCTGATCCGATCTCCAACGAGATCGGTTTCGTCTCCGTGGGCTAGGTTAGGAAATATTTTCCAAAAAATCGAACCGTGATAAAGAGGGGACAATTATGGGGTGTTTTCGTGAGCGACGAGAAAAGACTCAGATCGAATCGGAAGATATTTCATCGGGATTTGATTTCAGCAAAGAGTTCGTTAGAAACACGTACACAGACCTGATGTCAGGGATGACATGCGGGTCAGCCTAAAAAATAGGGAGAGAGAAATGGATGGCTCGGTTGGATTGCATGGTTTAGCTTAGGTAGCTTGCAGTAAGAAAAAACTGCCAAACCAGCCTAGTACGATGGATCGATTTGCCCTCTTATATTTTTCAACGAATTAAAATAAGGTTTCACAATTCCTAGTTGTCATCTCTACAAAAAAACATTCAATACTTAATATATATCCCAGGAAAATACGTTATTGTTCAGAACTCAAATTTTCCAACTTAATATCATTCAATTTAGCCCATAGACATTTATTGCATTTTCTTTACCTTATCTTATTTAAATCACAACTTTTGGATTTGAACTCCAAGTTGGTTCAAACCAGTTCCTATGGTTTTGTAAAATCATTTTTAATATAAAAAATTTAGTTATACTTTTGCTCAATTTTTAATATGGACAAAAGTCGTAGCTCCAAGGTTGTACTTAGAATTGGGGAAATCCCATTTAGGTTCTTTGGACTTCTTTTTGGGCAATACTATTTTCTTCTTAGGGTCTATATGCAATGATGTTCATGCATGCTCCATGATTTTGAGTTTTTGAAATCTTTTACACCAATTCTACAATCCAGAATCAATCCATGTCCCTTTTGCCTATATGGCTAATTAGGTCATAACAAAGAATATAAGGTTTTGAATTCAAGGTTGAGAGGATTTTTAATTCAAGAAGTTTATTTTCTTTGAGAATTTCCAACAAAGTGAACAATCAACAAAACTTATTTTATTTACTTCACATTCCAAAACTAGGAGAATTTTTGGATGTGATATTAATCGAACCTTGGGAAACTACGCTAAAAGGAATTAAAAAGGACACATCTGCAATACTTTGTTTTTTCATCTTACCTTTGTTTACCGAACCAATCTAGTTTACTTTTGGGTTGATTCCATGGATGGAGATAGGCCAGGGTTAAAGATCCACCTACAGCTGCACATTATTGAAGGGAATATGTCCTGAGAGGCAATAATAAAGTGTTTATTTTGTGTATTCCAAGTATATGATAGATGTTTATTTTACATGCTATAATTGTATTAATACGGAAACATTAATACATGTGTGTTTAATAAACAAACAGAAAGTTCCTAGTTATGCCTCTCTCATAAACTAGCTCGTTGATTAACAAGATGATCAAGATTTCCTGATCATAGACATTGGATGTTGTTAATAACGAGATCACAACATTAGTGTAATGGTGTGATAAACATTCATCCAAAGTATATCATTACGATCAAAGTCATTGAGTTTATATTGCTATAACAACTTACGAAGTGATCCTAATCCTTAGACCATGAGATCATGTCAATCACTAACACCGGAAGAGTTTTTTGATAACATCAAACGTCACACCGTAACAGGGTGATTATAAAGATGGGTTCAGAACTAATAAAGTGTTATGTTGAGTCCCATGGATCGAGAGTGGAATTTGTTCATCCCGATGACGGATAGATATACTATGGGCCCTCTCGGTGATATCACATTGGTTAGCTTGCAAGGAAGTGATTTGATCACTAGAATATTATATCACGGGAATGAGAAAAGAATGCATGTCAGTAACGAGATCAAACTAGGTATGGAGATATCGATGATCGAATCTCGGACATGTAATATATCGCTAAACAAAGGGATTAAGATACGAGCGTAAAAGGTTCCGACGATCACAAGAAAGTCATCGTTGAATGTGTGGGAGTCAGTATGGGTCTCCAGATCCCGCTTCTGATTATTGATCCGAGTGGGGTCTCGATCATGTCCGCATTATTCACGAACCGTAGGGTGACACATTTAAGAGACACCGGCATCCATTTGGAGCAAAAGTTTCATGCCGAAAGAATAAACAAGCGCAGGAATTTATTTCACTAGATATCGAAACAGGTTTTTGGTGAAATTGCATAAAGAGGTTATGCATGTGAAATAGAATTCTAGCAAGAGGTTATATGTGAATGTTTGTCATTAAAGTAGTTGACAAAATTCTAAATAAATAAAAGAGTTTTATTTAATGAGAGTTTGCATTAAATTTGGTGGAAATTTAATGGCAAGTTTGAGTGGGATTTTGAGTGGAGGGATTTGAATGGATTTTTGTGAGTGGAGTGTCCACCCACATGAATGAAGGAGGGGAGGGAGATGAAGGGTTTCGCGGTATAGTAAATCAAAATTTTCTACGGATGCGAACAGAGGGAAAGCCAAGATCTAATCTAGGAGATGCAATCAACGAGAGAGATTGGATTAGATCTTCATACCCTTGAAGATTACATGATTGGAGCGTTAGGCCGGAACGTGGGTGATGTAGTCGTGCTCGCTTCTCCTCCTCGCGATCCGATCCGATCTAGCACCACAAGTGGCGGTGCCTCCGTGAGATGCACACGCAAGACCTCGGCGTCTCCTCCTTCCTCGGACCAGCAAGTATGGTGGAGAGATAGATTGGATCTACAACACGGCGTGGTGTATATGGTGGAGAATTTCTGCAGTAGGGCTTCGCCTACAAACAGTCGGAAGGGAGAGAGGAAGGCTAGCAGGGCAGCTAGGGTTTGGAGGCAAGGTGTAGGGGGGAGGGGCGCACCAGCCCTCTATTTATAGAGGGGGGGGGGGGGCGGCCAGCCCCTGCCCCCCCTCCCACCCTTGGGTCGGCGGCCACGGGGGAGGAGGTGGGGTGAGGACTCCCTTCTAGAAACCCTATCTCTAGTTTAAGCAATTTAAACTCTCTAGGATCGGCTGGGCCCTATGTTTTGTGCCCCTGGCCCAATGCGGCCAGGACACTCCCTCATAGGCCCATGCCCCTCCGGAAGGTGGGGCCACGTTGGTCCCCTTCCGAAGGTTCTAGAAGCTTCCTGACAATACCGATTAACCGGAACAATTCGAACTAAAAACTGCATTGCCTTATATGAATCTTATTCTCGGACCATTCCGAACCTCTCGTGATATCCGGATCCCATCCGAGACTCGAACAAAAATTCATAAACCAATTATCCAATCTATCCTAGCGTCGAGATACGTTAAGTGTGTGACCTGCGGTTCGAGAATATGCGAGACATGATCTTCTATCAATAATCAATGGGTCTGCACCCATATTGACTCTACACATTCATCGATGATCATATCGGATGAACCACGATGTCGAGATTCAAACAATCCCATATATATATTCCCTTCGTCTCGCGATATTTTACTTGCGAGATTCGATCGTTGCATCGGTCATACCTAGTTCAATCTCGTTCACGAAGTACTTTACTCGTTCCGTAATCCGATATCACTTTGTGATTAACTCCTTAACCACATGCTTGCAAGCGGTGTTGATATCGACACGAAAGGGCCCGAAGTATATCTCTCCGACTTGGGAGGGACAAATTCCATCTCGATACATACAACCCAACAGATAGTTTCTGATCACCTGAGAGACACCTTTATGATCACCCTCTCATAGGATGACGTTTGATGACCTCAAAGCTTTCTTCCGATATCAGGGAGTTGTATTATCTCATGGTCTAAGGAATACAATATTTGACATAGGAAAAGCTTCGCAAAGATGAACACGATGAAACGATCTAATTGTTTTGCTTAGTTTGGGTATGTCCATCATATCATTCTCCAATGTTATGATCTCATTATCAATTAACAACTCATGTCTATGGTTAGGAAACCTTAACCATCATTGATCAATGAGCTAGTCCATAGAGGCGTACTAGGGACACGGTGTTGTTCACAAACCACACAAGTATTAAAGTTTCCGCTTAATACAATTCTAGCATGGAATATAAAATTTATCATGAACAAGAATTATAATAATAACATCTTTATTATTGCCTTTAGGGCATAATTCCAACAGTCTCCCACTTGCACTAGAGTCAATAATCTAGTTTACATTTGGCAACAATCTCACACCCATGGCACTGAGGTGATGATCATGTTTTACACGTGGAAGAGGTTTAGTCAATGGATCTGCGACATTCAGATCTGTATGTACTTTGCTAATCTTTAGATCTCCATCTGCAATATAATCTCGGATTATATGAAACTTGCGGTTGATATGCTTGGTCTTTGGATGATATCTTGGTTCCTTAGCGAGTGCTATGGCGCCAGTGTTGTCACACAATATCTCCAGTGGGTCCAATGCACTTGGAACCACGCCAAGCTCAGTGATGAAGTTTCTGATCCAAACTCCTTCACTTGACGCTGCGGCAGCCATGTATTCCGCTTCCTTTGTAGATCCCGCGATCACGCTTTGCTTGCGACTTCTCCGACTCTGACTCCTCCATTCAAAATATAAACGTATCACATCGAGATTTGGAATCATCCTTGTCTGTCAAAACTAGCGTCGACGTAACCTTTTACGACAAGCTGTTCATCACCCCCATAGACTAAGAACATTTCTTTAGTCCTATTTAGATACTTTAGTATGTTCTTCACGGCTGTCCAGTGTTCCACTCCTGGATCACTTTGATATCTTTCGTCAAACTAAGAGCATTGGACACATCCGTCTAGTACACAAAGATGGCATACATGATAGAACCTATGGCCGAGGCATAAGGCACTTTGCTCATAGCTTCCTATCATTTACCAGAATGGACACCGAGCCTTGCTCAATATCTTACGACAACATAGGCCTCGAACCTTTCTTTGCCTTATCCATTACGAACCTTTTGAACTTTGTCTAGGTATATACCGCTTAAAGCTATCAAAGCGTCTTTGTCTATCTCTATAGGTTTTGATGCCCAATATATAAGCAGCTTCACCTAGGTCTTTCATTGAAAAACACTTGTTCAAATAACTCTTCACATCGTTAAGCATGTTAATGTCATTTCCAATAATCAATATGTCATCCACATATAGTACCATAAATGTCACCGAGCTCCCACTCACTTTCTTGTAGATGCAAGCTTCGTAGCAATTTGGAACAAATCCAAAGCTCTTGATCACTTGATCAAAACGAAGGTTCCAACTCCGAGATGCTTGCTTCAATCCATAAATGGAACGCTGAAGTTTGCATACTTTATCAGCATCCTTAGGATCGACAAAACCTTCGGGTTGCATCATATACAACTCTTCATCAATGTTGCCATTGAGGAAAGCAGTCTTGACATCCATCTGCCATATTTCATAATCATGAAATGCAGCAATTGCTAATAAAATCCGAATGGACTTAAACATCGCTACGGGAGAGAAAGTCTCATCGTAGTCAACACCTTGAACTTGTCGAAAACCTTTCGCGACAAGTCGTGCTTTATAGACGGTAACAATACCATCCGCGTCCGTTTTCTTCTTAAAGATCCATTTGCACTCAACGGCCTTTCGGTCGCTAGGAGGGTCCACCAAAGTCCATACTTGGTTTTCGTTCATAGATCCCAATTCGGATTTCACGGCTTCTAGCCATTTCTCAGAGTCTGGGCTCATCATCGCTTCCTCATAGTTCGTAGGTTCACTGTCTTCTACCAACAAGATAGTCAAGACAGGGTTGCCGTACCACTCAGGAGGGGCACGCGACCTTGTCGACTGCGACGTTCAAGAGCGGATCGTCCAAGCTTCATGATCCTTGTCATTAGCTTCCTCTATTGTTGGTGCAAAGACCTTTGGAACAATTTCGGTGCCGCACTACTCTCCAATTCAAGAGAAGGTTCAATAACCTCGTCAAGCTCTACTTTCCTCCCACTCACTTCTTTCGAGAGAAACTCCTTCTCAAGAAAGGAACCGTTCTTTGACAAACACTTTGCCTTCGGTTATGTGATAGAAGGTATACCCAATAGTTTCCTTAGGGTATCCTATGAAGACGCATTTCTCGCTTTGGGTTCGAGCTTGTCCGCATCAACTTCTTGACGAAGCTTCAGATCCCCAAACTTTAAGAAACGACAACTTAGGTTTAGCACCAAACAACAGTTCATACGGTGTCGTCTCAACGTATTTAGATGGAGCCCTATTTAAAGTGAATGCAGCGGTTTCTAATGCATAACCCCAAAATGATAACGGCAAATCAGTAAGAGACATCATTGATCGGACCATATCTAATGGGGTTCGATTCCGGCTCGAGCACACCATTGCGCTGTGGTGTTCCGTGGCGTGAGAGTTGTGAAACGATTCCACTTGCTTTAAGATGCGTGAGAAAATCATAACTCAAATATTCACCTCCACGATCGGATCGTAGAAACTTAATCTTCGTTACGATGGTTCTCCACTTCATTCAAATTCCTTGAACTTTTCAAATGTTTCAGATTTATGTTTCATTAAATAGATATACCCATATCTACTTAAGTCATCGGTAAAAGTGAGGAAATAGCGATATCCACCACGTCGAAACACTCATAGGTCCGCATACATCGGTATGTATGATTTCCAACAAGTCCGCTGCTCGCTCCATCATACCGAGAACGGGTTTTGATCATCTTGCCCATGAGGCATGGTTCGCATGTGTCAAATGATTCAAAATCAAGAGACTCCAAAAGTCCATCGAATGGAGTTTCTTCATGCGCTTTACACCAATATGACCTAGACGACGATTGCCACAAATAAGTAGTATTATCACTATCTACTTTGCATCTCTTAGCCTCAATGTTATGGATGTGTGTTTCATCCCTTTCGAGATTTAGAAGAAATAAACCATTCACAAGAGGTGCATGACCATAAAAGATGTTACTCATATAAATAGAACAACCATTATTCTCCGATTTAAATGAATAATCGTCTTGCAATAAACACGATCCAGAAATAATGTTCATGCTCAACGCAGGCACATAATAACACTTATTAAGGTTTAAAACTAATCTCGATGGTAAAACTAAGGAGAGCGTGCCGATGGCCATCACATCAACTCTTGATCCGTTGCCAACGCGCATCGTCACCTCATCCCTTGCAAGACGCCGTCTATTCCATAGCTCCTGTTTCGAGTTACAAATATTAGCAACTGAACCAGTATCAAATACCCAGGCACTACAACGAGGGCTAGTAAGGAAAACATCAATAACATGTATATCAAATATACCTTTGATGGTGCCAGCCTTCTTGTCCGCTAAGTACTTCGGACGATTATGCCCAGTGACCCTTGTCCTTGCAATAGAAGCACTCGATGTCGGCTTAGGACCAGACTTGAGCTTCTTCTCAGCAGGAGCATTGCGCTTGCCGCTGACCTTCATGAAGGGCTTCTTTGCTCCATTACCTTTCTTAAAGGAGGGTTTGTTGACCATCAACACATGATTATCCTTCTTGATGTCCACCTCAGCCTTCAGCTTTGCGAAGAGCTCGTGATCGATCGATGGAGCCAATCTGATTATGAGTCACTACAAAACTTTTATAGCTGGGAGGAGTGATTGCAACCTCAATCTTGAGCTCCTCCGAATCGTGCATTCCAGTTGCTCAAGGCGTTGAGTGTAGCCCGATATCTTTATGGCATGCTCACTAACTGAACTCCCTTCCTCCATCTTGCAGTTAAAGAACTTCTCGGAGATCTCATATCTCTCAGAACGGGCCTGAGTCTGAAACATTGTTTTAGCTCTCGAGAATCTCAAAGGGCCCGGATAGGTTTCAAACGATTTTGAAGTTCGGTTCCATAGCAAACAACATGGTGCTCTTAATCACACCATAATCATCTTTGCTGATCGACAGACTTTCTCATCACCATGCAGCTTGCAGTAGGGGGTCACCTAACGCTTTCCCAAGGACATAGTCCTTTTGTCCGCCAGACAGAATGATTCTTAGATTGCGAAACCAATTGGTGAAGTTAGACCCATTGTTTCTAAGCTTTTCCTTCTCAGCAAAAACGTTGAAGTTGAAGTTGGATTTGGCCATGTGATCTACAGTATTTGCAAATACAATTTAGACTATGTTCATGATAAATAGTTCAACTTAATCAAATTACTAGATGAACTCCCACTAAATTCAACATCCCTCAAGTTGTTTAGTGAACACGATCCAAATTCACCACACCTAATCCGATCTTCACGAGAAGAGATGTGGTTTCAATGGTGGACAACAAAGTGTCGATCATATCATTCATATGACTCATGCTTAACCTTTCGGTTCTTGTGTTCCCAGGCCATGTGCATACATGCTAGGCTCGTCAAGTTAGACCCAAGTATTTCCGCGTGTGCAAAACTGGCTTGCACCCGTTGTATGTGAGCATAGAGTCTATAGCACCCGATCATCACGTGATGCTTGGACATGACGAACTTTCGCAACGGTGCATACTTGGGGAGAACACAGTTTTTATCTTGATCTTTAAGTGAGGAATCATCTTATAATGCTACCGTCGCGATCTAAGCATAATAAGATACATAAAAGGATAAACATCACATGCATATAACTTTATGTGACATGGTATAGCCAATCTTCGCGCAATGATCTCCATCTTGTGCGTTCCTGCATGATCTCCATCACTCCACCATGATTGCCTCCACCACGAATAGCAACTACAACTATTGCTAATTACTTAGCGATAAAGTAAAGCTATTACATGGCGTATAAGAAGTTGACTCGCAGGTCATACACAATTATAAAGACAACCATATTGCTCCTGCCGGTTGTGTACTCATCGACATGCAAGTCGTGAAACATTACAAAACATGATCATTGCATACAATATACACATCACATCTTGGGCCATACCATATCACAGAAAACACTCCCTGCAAAAACAAGTTAGACGCCTCTACTTTGTTGTTGCATGTTTTACGTGGCTTATGGTAGTAGATACTAAGAACGATTCTTACCTACGGAAAGCCACAACGGTGATATTATGGTTGCCAAACTCCGGTGTTAATCCCATGACAACTATAGTGAGAGAAACTGACATTCACCAGCCGCATGTGTGGAACAAGCCACAAGTCAAGTGCGGAGCCGGTCTCGCGAACGACGTCGCGTAAGGTTGGCCTGGACCGCTTCAATCTCACTATCCCGCGTCATAAGAAGAACACAAACAAGAGGCTTGCAACAGAAAACATCAACGCCCGCAACAACCATGTTGCGTTCTACTCGTGAAACACATCTACGCATAGAACTAGCTCTGATACCACTGAAGGGTTTCGTGGCATAGTAAATCAAAATTTTCTACGGATGCGAGGGAAAGCCAAGATCTAATCTAGGAGATGCAATCAACGAGAGATTGATTAGATCTTCATACCCTTGAAGATTCGCAGCCGGAACATTCGCCGGAACGTGGGTGATGTAGTCGCATCGCTTCCTCCTCGCGATCCGATCCGATCTAGCGCCACAAGTGGCGGTGCCCGTGAGATGCACACGCAGCACCTCGATGTCTCCTCCTTCCTCGGACCAGCAAGTATGGTGGAGAGATAGATTGGATCTACAACACGACGGCGTGGTGTATATGGTGGAGAATTTCTGCAGTAGGGCTTCGCCTACAAACAGTCGGAAGGGAGAGAGGAAGGCTAGCAGGGCAGCTAGGGTTTGGAGGCAAGGTGTAGGGGGGAGGGGCGCACCAGCCCTCTATTTATAGAGGGGCGGCCAGCCCTCCTCCAAGCCTTGGGCGGCCAAGGGAGGAGGAGGGGGTGAGGACTCTCCCTTCTAGAAACCCCATCTCTAGTTTAAACGAATTTAAACTCTCTAGGATCGGGCCTATGGGGCCTTGTGCCCTGGCCCAATGCGGCCAGGACACTCATAGGCCCATGCCCCTCCCGGAAGGTGGGGCCACGTTGGTCCCTTCCGGAAGGTTCTAAAGCTTAGACAATACCGATTAACCCGAACAATTCGAACTCCAAAACTGCATTGCCTTATATGAATCTTATTCTCTGGACCATTCGGAACCTCTCGTGATATCCCGGATCCCATCCGAGACTCAACAAAAATTCATAAACCAATTATCCAATCTAGCCTAGCGTCGATACGTTAAGTGTGTGACCTGCGGGTTCGAGAATATGCGACATGATCTTCTATCAATAATCTACAGGGGTCCGGCACCCATATTGACTCCACATTCATCGATGATCATATCGGATGAACCACGATGTCGATTCAAACAATCCCATATATATTCCCTTCGTCTCGCGATATTTTACTTGCGAGATTCGATCGTTGCATCGTCATACCTAGTTCAATCTCGTTCACGCAAGTACTTTACTGCTCCGTAATCTGATATCACTTTGTGATTAACTCCTTAACCACATGCTTGCAAGCGGTGTTGATATCGACACGAGTGGCCCAAGTATATCTCTCCGACTTAGGAGGGACAAATTCCATCTCGATACATACAACCCAATGATACTTTCCGATCACCGAGAGACACCTTTATGATCACCCTCTCATAGGATGACGTTTGATGACCTCAAAGCTTTCTTCCGATACCAGGGAGTTGTATTATCTCATGGTCTAAGGAATACAATATTTGACATAGGAAAAGCTTCGCAAAGATGAACACGATGAAACGATCTAATTGCTTTGCTTAGTTTGGGTCTGTCCATCATATCATTCTCCAATGTTATGATCTCATTATCAATTGACAACTCATGTCTATGGTTAGGAAACCTTAACCATCATTGATCAATGAGCTAGTCCATAGAGGCGTACTAGGGACACGGTGTTGTTTACAAACCACACAAGTATTAAAGTTTCCGCTTAATACAATTCTAGCATGGAATATAAACTTTATCATGAACAAGAATTATAATAATAACATCTTTATTATTGCCTCTAGGGCATAATTCCAACAGGAGAAGTCCCCATGGCCGGCGGCCACCCCCTTGGGTGCCCCCTCCTCCTATAAAAGGCACCCCTCTCCTCACTTCTTACTCACAACTCCTCGAGAAGGATCTCTCTCCCCCTCTAGAATTTATCCCCCATGGTCTCGGACTAGCGAGATACATGTTCCCGGTGGCTATTCGGCAAGAAAGAGTTGTGCTTCCGCTGCATCGCTGGATCGAGGAGGCGGAGGTTGCTCGGTGCTTCGGACGTGTCTGCGAGCACGGATGCGCTGCTGATTTGCGGCTCTAGGACTTCCTCTCGATCTTGAGATCGGCAAGAGATCGTCTACATCAACCACGAGTCAAACTCGTTAAGCTTTGTCGGTCTTCAAGGGTATGTTCTCTATGGATATACATACGCACGTTGTTTGTATCTAGTAGATAGATCTTGGTACATAGTTCCCATCGTAGGAATTTTTTTGTTTTCTATGTTGTGAATCCTACAGTGGTATCAGAGCTGGATCTATGCGTAGATGCTTTACACGGGTAGTACACATATAAGTATGTGGGCGATGATGATCATGTTGTTGCTCCTTGGTTGTAATTTTGGATATTGGTGGCATAGTGGGATGAAGCGGCCTGGACAAACTTTACATGTCCTTGAACATGAGACTCGTTCCACGCTTGACATGCAATTAGTTTGCATAAGTGGCTAGCGGGTGTCTGTCTCTCCTACTATAGTCAATATCTATTTTGCAATGAGTTGTCAACAATTTGGTTATCCTCGTTGTGGTTCATGTTCGTAGGTATGAACGTTTCTATCTCGAAAGCCCTAAGCCACGTAAAAACTTGCAATGGATAAATTAGAGGCGTCTAGTTTAGATTATTGCTGGGCTAGTGTTATGATATGGTGATGTTGTAAGTAGAAGTATGAGATGATACTCTTACAACACACATAACGTGTAAGTTCCATAGACCTTGGTATTACACATAAAGGTATGATAGTGATCATACCACGGTGCACATGATAGAGATCATATGCGGGAACCATATCATTCCACTAATAAACATGTGATGTTTGATAGCATCTTATATTGCTTGTTTGGTGTTTTATTAGCATAATAAGATGATCCCTCATTTAAATATCATGATAAGAATGTGTTCTTCCTTTAATATGCACCGATTATGTTTTCGTCGCTCCAAGACATCACGTGATGATCGGGTGTTCTTGGATCCACGAACATATTTCGGGTGTAAGACAGTTACACACGCGAATACTAAGGTTCTTACTTGGCGAGCCTAGCATGTATGCATGGCCTCGAACACGGACCGAAAGGTTAAGCATGAGTCATATAGTAGATATGATGCCCATTTGATGCTCGCCTTTGAAGCTATACCGACTCACGTGATGATCGGACTTGGTGTAGTGGATTTGGTTCATGTAATCACCAAAAGGACACGAGGGATGTCGTTTTTGAGTGGGAGTTCATTCGTAATATGGATTAGTTAAACTCAATCTATCATAAACTTAGTCTAAACTTTACAAATTTTGTTGTAGATGGCACCACCTGCTTTTAATTTCAATGTGTCCATGGAGAAAGAGAAACTTGCAACGAACAGTAGCAACTTTACCGAATGGGCCATGAATTTGAGGATTCTCCTCTCTGCTGCACAAAAGCAATATGTGCTAGAAGCGCCGCTAGGCCCCCCACCTTTTGAGGATGAGGAGAAGAATGTCTATCAGACTCGTCACGAGGACCACAACTTAGTTCATTGCGGCATATTGTATGGGCTAGAGCCGGAACTTCGAAAGCGTTTTGAAAACGACAATGCATTTGATACAATGGGTGAGTTGAAAATGATTTTCGACACACATGCTGCTATAGAGAGCTATAATTCTTCAGAAAAGTTCTTTAGCCGCATGGTGGAAGAGCACAGCTCCGTAAGTGAGCATGTACTCAAGATGTCAGGTTACACCGATAAGCTTGTTTCCTCGGAAATATCGATTCCCATTGACTTAGGCATCCATCGTGTTCTGTAGTCTCTGCCACCTAGCTATAAGAGCTTTGTGATGAACTATAATATGCAAGGCATGAAGAAGTCTCTCCCCGAGCTTGTGTCAATGCTTAAAACTGCAGAAGTGGAGATCAAAAAGGAACATCAAGTGTTGATGATCAATAAGAACACTGGTTTCAAGAAATACAAGAAGGGAAAATGGAAGGGAAGTAAGGGCGGCAAGCCGGTTGACCTGCCTGAAAAGAAACCCCGAGTTGGAACTAAGTCTGATACCGAGTGTTATTATTGTAAGGGATCGCCTTTGGGCATAAGCGCCCCAAGTATTTGGCGGACAAGAAGGCTGCCAAGGCAAACAAAGGTATATATGATATACATGTTATTGATGTGTACTTAACTAGTGCTCGCAGAGCACACAGGTATTTGATACGGTTCGGTTGCTAATATTTGTAACTCGAATCAAGGGCTGCGGAACAAGCGACCGCTAGCAAGGGGTGAGGTCAAGATGCGTGTCGGCAATGGATCAAGCGTTGATGTGATCGCCGTCGGAACGCTGCCTCTCCATTTGCCGCCGGGATTAGTAATAAACTTGAATAATTGTTATCTGGTGCCTGCACTGAGCATGAACATTGTATCTAGATTGTGTTTGATGCGAAGTGGTTATTCATTTAAATCTGAGAACAATGGTTGTTCTATTTATATGAATGAAATCTTTTATGGTCATGCACCGATGATGAATGGTTTATTTCTATTAGATCTCGATGATAATGTTACATATATTCATAATGTTGATGCTAAAAGGACTAAACTTAATGATGATATATCCGCATATATGTGGCACTGCCGTCTAGGACATATTGGCGTTAAACGCATGAAGAAGCTCCATTCGGATGGACTTTTGGAATCACTTGATTTTGAATCATTTGATACATGTGAGCCATGCCTTATGGGCAAGATGACTAGAACGCCGTTTTCCGGTTCAATGGAACAGGCGACAGATTTATTGGAAATCATACATTCTGATGTATGTGGTCCAATGAGTGTGTCGGTCCGAGGTGAATATCGTTATTTTTTTACTTTCACGGATGATTTGAGTAGATACGGTTATATCTACTTGATGAAATACAAGTCTGAAACCTTTGAAATGTTCAAGGAATTTTAGAATGAAGTGGAAAATCATCGTAATAGAAAGATCAAATTTCTACGGTCCGACCGTGTAGGTGAGTATCTAAGTTACGAGTTTAGCACTCACATGAAAGAGTATGGAATTGTTTCACAACTCACACCTGCCGGAACACCACAGAGAAATGGTGTGTCGGAACATCGTAATCGTACTTTATTGGATATGGTTCGATCTATGATGTCTCTGACGGACTTGCCGTTGTCATTTCGGGGTTATGCACTAGAAACTGCTGCTTTCACTTTAAATCGGGCACCATCTAAATCCGTCGAAAAGACACCGGATGAATTATGGTTTGGAAACAAACCTAAGATGTCATTTCTTAAAGTTTGGGGATGCGATGTTTATGTGAAGAAACTTCAACCGGATAAACTCGAAACCAAAGCGGAAAAATGCGTCTTCATAGGATACCCTAAGGAAACAATTGGGTATTCCTTCTATCACAGATCCGAGGGCAAGGTTTTTGTTGCCAAGAATGGATCCTCTCTAGAGAAAGAGTTTCTCGCGAAAGGTGTGAGTAGTCGGAAGGTAGAACTCGAAGAGGTTATTGAACCTTCTCTCCAAAGTATGGCGAGTAGCCTTGGCGGAAGTCGCTCGGAGTTGGATTCACCAGTTGAAGAGGGAACTAATGATAATGATCATGAAACTCCGAAAGAGAGTACTACCAAACCTCGTAGGTCTAGCAGGACGCGTGCAGCTCCCGAGCTATACGGAAACCCTGTTATGAATTTCATGGTTGATGAAATTGATGACCCTACGACGTATGAAGAAGCGATGATGAGCCCGGATTCCAACAAATGGTTATAAGCCATGAAATCCGAGATGGAATCCATGTATGAAAATCAAGTTTGGAACTTGGTGGAATTACCTCACGACCGAAAGGCCGTGGAGAACAAATGGATTTTCAAAAGGAAAACTGATGCTGATGGTAATGTGACCGTCTATAAAGCTCGACTTATCGCAAAGGGGTTTCGAAAAATTCAAGGAGTTGACTACGATGAGACATTCTCTCCCATAGTGATGCTAAAATCAGTTAGGATTATGTTAGCAATTGCTGCATATTACGATTATGAGATATGGCAGATGGATGTCAAAACCGCGTTTCTCAATGGTAATATTGAAGAAGAGTTGTATATGATACAACCAAAGGGTTTTGTCGATCCTAAAGATGCTAACAAGGTGTGCAAGCTTCAGTGATCCATCTATGGATTGAAGCAAGCATCACGAAGTTGGAATCTCCGCTTTGATAAGTTGATCAAAGAGTTTGGATTTGTCCAAACTTATGGAGAATCTTGTATTTACAAGAAAGTGGTGGGAGCAATGTGGTATTTCTGATACTATATGTGGATCACATATTATAGATCTTTTAAATAATGTTAAAATTTATCTAAACAACAAATTTTCAATGAAGGACCTAGGTGAAGCGTCATACATATTAGGCATAAATATCTATAGAGATAGATCTAGGACCCTAATAGGGCTATCACAAAGTACATACCTTGATAAGATTTTAAAGAAGTTTAAAATGGACGAAAGTAAGAAGGGTTTCTTACCTATGACACAAGGCACGACATTGAGTAAGACTCAAAGTCCGACTACGGCGGAAGAAAGAGAGATAATGGACAAAGTCCCCTATGCTTCAGCCATAGGCTCTATAATGTACGCCATGCTATGTACAAGACCGGATGTGGCACATGCTATTAGTTTGACTAGTAGGTACCAATCAGATCCAGGTTTGGAACACTGGAAAGCGGTCAAGAATATCCTTAAGTACTTGCGAAGAACTAATGATATGTTTCTTGTATACGGAGGTGAAGAAGAGCTCATCGCTAAGTGTTATGTCGACGCTAGCTTTGACACCAATCCAGATGACTCTAAGTCTCAATCCGGATACGTATTTATCATGAATGGCAGAGCGGTTAGTTGGAGGAGCTCCAAACAACCTGTGGTGGCGGGATCAACAACGGAGGCCGAATATGTTGCTGCTTCGGAAGCGGATCAGGAAGCAATTTGGATGAAGGAGTTCATATCCAAACTAGGTGTGGTTGCAAACGCGTTGGACCCAATGGTGATCTATTGTGACAACAATGGTGCCATTGCCAATGCCAAAGAACCAAGGTCTCATAAGCATTCCAAGCATATTAAGTGCCGGTTTCACTCCATCCGCGAGCATGTCAAGGATGGAGATATAAAGATTTGTAAAGTACATATGGATCTCAATGTAGCAGATCCGTTGACTAAAACTCTCCCTAGAGCAAAACATGATCTATACCAGAACTCCATGGGTGTTAGATACATCACTATGTAACTAGATTATTTTCTCTAGTGCAAGTGGGAGACTGAAGGGAATATGTCCTGAGAGGCAATAATAAAGTGTTTATTATGTGTATTCCAAGTATATGGTAGATGTTTATTTTGTATACTATAATTGTATTAATATGGAAACGTAATACATTTGTGTTTAATAAACAAACAGAAAGTTCCTAGTTATGCCTCTCTCATAAACTAGCTCGTTGATTAACAAGATGATCACAGTTTCCTGATCATAGACATTGGATGTTGTTAATAACGATATCACAACATTAGTATAATGATGTGATGAACATTCATCCGAAGTATAGCATTACGATCAAAGTCATTGAGTTTATATTACTATAAACAACTTACGAAGTGATCCTAATCCTTAGACCATGTGAACCACTAACACCGGAAGAGTTTCTTGATGACATCAAACGTCACACCGTAACTGGGTGACTATAAAGATGGCTTCAAAACTACTAAAGTGTTATGTTGAGGCTCATGGATCAAGAGTGGAATTTGTTCATCCCAATGACGGATAGATATACTTTCGGCCCTCTCGGTGATATCACATTGGTTAGCTTGCAAGCAAGTGATTTGATCACTAGAATGTTATATCACGGGAACGAGAAAAGAGTGCATGTCGGTAACGAGATCAAACTAGGTATGGAGATACCTATGAACGAATCTCAGACATGTAATATATCGTGAAACAAAGGGATTAAGATACTAGCGTAAAAGGTTCCGACGATCACAGGAAAGTCATCGTTGAATGTGTGGGAGTCAGTATGGATCTCCAGGTCCTGCTTCTGATTATTGATCGGAGAAGGGTCTCGATCATGTCGGCTTTATTAGAGAACCGTAGGGTGACATACTTAAGGGACACTGACATCCAATTGGAGCAAAAGTTTCATGCCGGAAAGAACAACAAGCGCAGGAATTTATTTCACTAGATACCGAAAGAGGTTTTCGGGTGAAATTGCAGAAAGTGTTTTTGCATGTGAAATGGAATTCTAGCAAGGGGTTATATGTGAATGTTTGTCATTAAAGTAATTGACAAAATTCAGAATAAATAAAAGGAGTTTTATTTAATGAGAGTTTGCATTAAATTTGGTGGAAATTTAATAGCAATTTTGAGTGGGATTTTGAGTGGAGGGAATTGAAGAGATTTTTGTGAGTGGAGTGTCCACCCACATGAATGAAGGAGGGGAGGGGGCAGCCCACATGGCCGGCGGCCACCCGTTGGGTGCCCCCCTCCTCCTATAAACGGCCCTCTCTCACTTCTCACCACACCTCCTCGTGAAGGATCTCTCTCCCCTCTAGAATTTATCCCCATGGTCTCGGACTAGCGAGATACATGTTCCGTGGCTATTAGGCAAGAAAGAGTTGTGCTTCTGCATCTGGAGGCGAGGAGGCGGAGGTTGCTCGGTGCCTCGGACGTGTGTGCGAAGCACGATGCGCGCTGATTTGCGGCGCTAGGACTTCCTCTCGATCTTGAGATCGGCAAGAGATCGTCTACATCAACCACGAGTCGAACTCGTTAAGCTTTGTCGGTCTTCAAGGGTATGTTCTCTACGGATATACATCCGCCCGTTGTTTGTATCTAGTAGATAGATCTTGGTACATAGTTCCCATCGTAGGAATTTTTTGTTTTCTATGCTGCGAACCCTACAATTATATGGATAAAATATAATAATAGGCACATTCATGTGTAATGTTTGAATAGAGATAATATTTGTGGATAGCACATCTTAATATACTAAAGTCCATACGAGTCACATGCATTATCAATAGCCTTTTAATCCAACCAATTGCACCACGAAGCACCGGGCTAAAACCAGTTATTAAGTGGAAAACATAGATCAAAGCCTTAAGGAGAGATGTTGCTGTTATTCCTTAATGGGTTGCTAAGAGAAAACCATACAACCCTTTCTGTCACTAGGTTTCCTACAAGATCACTGCTAGCCAAGTATCTCACCCCAAGCCTTTATTGATCTCGGGGGTCTTGGGTACCTATAAGTCCAAATATCAAGATAAGATACAAAGAAATAAAAGATACAAATCCCTTATTCAAACAATAGATAATACTCTCATAGATTAGATGTACATAATTGCTGCGAGGTTTTTCCCAACCCGTAGCCCGTGAGGACTACTCACTCATAACAATAAGATCAAAGCTAGAAAACATTATACAAAATATTTAGATTGAAATCAAATATTCTTACAATGGTCATCAAATCACAAGAAGATCTCACGTACAAAGTAATGGCTATGGCTAATGGAGAGGATGGAAGATGGAGGGGATGAACTCTAGTGTGGATCTCTTTTGATGATGTTGTGATGCAATCTGATAATGGCAGTCCTTCTGCGCGGTGGCTGAGACCTCGAAATAGATATGCATCTTCATAAAAGTTGTAGGGTTTGATAAGAAGAGGCCGCCGCCACATGCTACGGGCAGACCGTATGGGCAGGCCCTACCCGTACCGGTGGTTGTTATGGCCCCAAAGCCTAGTTATTCCTTTAGGATTACTTGGTCGTGTGGACTTACTCAAAATCTTCATTTATGACTCACGTCCTGATTTCACATTAAAAAAGCGTGATTTTCTGCACAACACAATCCAAAGCAATGATTTGCATATCTTTGGATTAATTAGTTATTAGTGGCAAATCTAGAAAGATTATTATCAATCGCTTGATTAAAAACAATGTTTAAATACGGAGAAAGATGGCTATTTTTAGAGCCATCAGTCACTAATTGAAATAGAATTAAAACCAAACTGAAACATTTGTGAAACAATTTGTGAACAGTAGAAAATGTTTCATATGCTTCAGACAAGTTTCATTTTTGTTTCATGAACTTTTTAATTTTCTTGCGGCACATAGCTAATGTCATGCTGATGTCAGCACTCCGGTTTGTAAAAGAGCCTTTAGAAAAGTTGGCTTCCATACCACTAGTAGTAGTATACTAGATGAAAATGCGCGCTTCGCCGTGCCACCTTCATTTGATTCCAACATAATGTGTCTAGCACGGTAGAAATGCACACCTTTTCTTCTGTTTAGGCCAGTTTTTCTCACAATCATTTTTCTCGTCACCACAATGAGGGGCTGCAATAACGGATATGTAGCTCCAAGGAGGGGCGTCGTCTTTGGTGCTCTAGGGTAGTGGGCCAGCCGCAGTGTACTTACCATTTCTAGTTTTTCAGAGAAAGATAAAAAACTACAACATGTAGAATAGAAACAGCCATTGCGTCCGGGTCCAAGTTCTATTTTAACCGAGTGGCAGTAAAGCATCTCTGGTAAAACACAGACCTTTCCTCTCATATAATTTTCTTTTGGCATGTAACTTGAGAGACCCACCTTGCAGTAACAAAATAATTTGTTCATTGATCCAAATCGATGGCTAGATTAACTGGTTACCCACGATCCGATGACCCACAAAGCTGCGAGCGGGGAAGCGATAAGGAGGCTTGCATGCTACCAGGATTACGCTATAGAAGAATTAGTGGCGTTCCATTTTTTTCTACGCCTCGTGTATTTTGACTATTACCCATGGCGTGTAAAATAACTACTAACAGGATGTCCCGTATAAGAGTATTCCTACTAGTGTCAACTTAATCACATACTGCTAGACTTTATGCTGTGTGGGTAAAAGCCACGGGAAAGGCCTTTCGGAACACGGCAAAGGCTTTTCCGTGTGTATACACACGGCAAAGGCCACACGGCAACGTCCGTGTGGTTTCTAAATAAGACACGGCAAAGACTTTGTCGTGTGTCTTACGCGTAGACACGGCAAAGTAAAGTAAGATGACGGTTTCCGCGGAGATGACAGTGTCTATTCTTTGCCGTGTGTTTTCTCAAAAAGTACACGACAAAAAAGTTGTCTTTGTCGTGTGTCTCCTCAAAAAGTACACGGCAAAGAAGCTGTCTTTGTCGTGTGTCTCGTGGAAAAAGTACACGGCAAAGAAACTGCCTTTTTAAAAAAATAAAAAAATTCAATTTTGTTTTGAATATTATTTACTTGATAATCTCATATAAGATATTTTAACACTTTATATGTTAAATATTAGGTCAAATTGTACTCATAATCAAACTTCGAATGAGCTTCCGAGAAAGAAATCATACCTTGTTGATAATACTTTTATATCAATCCTATTAACTCTTTGACCATGATGTCACACGTCTCAGTTTTAGATTTCAAACAATTATTTAAGTAAACAATAATGAAAAGTAATAATAATCTTAATCCAAATAAAAAATAAAATGATTTTATCTTATTTCCTTTTTTATTTAATATTGAATAATTCGTATATTTAAATCCGTAAATCGGAATTCGACAAATGAAAAATGTGAGGAATCCAAATATGACATCCATATAATCTTGTGAAAATGGGGTGGTATCATTTTGAATTAGCCATTTGGTGGTTGCTTCATAAAACCTCTCGTTTTTTGTGCTCGGAAAATGGAAAATGGCTTTTTGGTGCGACAAAAAGGAAAACTTACTCCTTCAACATTGTTCGTCATTCCATGATGCACATGCATGTATAATATGGGAAAATTATCACAAACTATGCCTTGATTCTAGCTATAATATTGGTTATTTGATCCGAAAACCAGGAAACCTCGAATGAGATAGGTCATTTTGTGAAGGTTTTTTTGAGACATATTCAATATAATAGTTTGATATTTTTCCTTCCAAACATGTCACATAATATGACAGCACACAAAGGTTTCGCATTGTTTCGATCGTTTTTTTAATTTTTTATGACTCTTTTAAACTATCGACAAACTTTGTCGAACGACGGGTATGAAGATTTTTAGCTCGGAGCTGAGCCTCTCTAAACTTTCATTGGATCTCTGATGAAATAGCATATTGTGAACCTAAAAATGATTTTTAAAAAGTCATGCCTATCCGATCATGTACGTGTAGTTCATATCTGACCCACTTCCTACCGATGCGGCAGGAATTTGTCTTTTTTACCTGGAGTGGACGGAAAGGTTTGAGATCCCCCCGTTGTGACATTGTCCATTTAAGGTGGTCTAGTATTTTTGAAAAATGGGGTGGTAGCATTTTGAATTAGCCATTTGGTGGTTGCTTCATAAAATCCCCCATTTTTTACGCTCGGAAAATGGAAAATGGATTTTTGGTGCGGCGAAAAGGAAAACTTCCTCCTGCAACATTGTTCGCCATTTCATGATGCACATTCATGCATAATATGAGAAATTATCACAAACTATGTCTTGATTCTAGCCATAACATTGGTCATTTGACCAGAAAGCTAGGAAACCTCTTGGTGGAGTCATCGAAAAAACGCCCTCTCCTCCTGACTGGTCACCTCACATGGGCGATTGGCCACTGCCTCCTCCCAGCGGCCCTCCCCATTACCTTCCCTTCCGCCGTCGCGTGTCGCCGGCTCGGCTGGCCGGGCCCGGCAGGCCCTTGCTTCTTCCTGGTGTCCTCCTCGCGGGGACGGCGCCGTGATGCATCTAGGCAGCAGCGGTCCAGCTCAGCGGCGGGCAACCTGGTGCCATGGATGGTAAGTGCGGAGCTCCTTAGTGGCGATGGTGGCGGGGGGCTGGTTCGGCTGGAGCCTCAGAGGCCAGATCTAGGCCCTTTGGGCCTGATCTCGATACCGGCTGGGCTCGACCTTGTTACCCCGGGTAGACTGACGAGCGGTGCGGGATGGGTGGCGGCGACAACGTCGCGCTTGCTGCTGCGTGGCGGCAGAAGCTTCACGGGTCCATCTGGGTCTGGCCGGGTCTATGGTGCCGATCTAGAGGGTAGCGGCAGTAGTGGTCTACGTGCAGCAGCGTGGTGGCGGTGACTTTACGGGCCCTTTCAGGGCTCGGCCGGGCCTGCATGGCCTGGTGTATCCCTGCTGTTGCGTCCGGTCGGCACCCGCCAATGGCGGTGGAGGATGTCCTCCAGATGACTGTGTTTCTGCCACCTTCCGGCTCCAATAGCTTGGTGTGATCATGCTGACGCGTCCGGCCGGCTACCGTCTATGGCGGTGGAGGTTGTTCCCTCCCGCGTGGTTGTGTTACCGTCGTCCTGTCTTCGGCTGTCTTTTCTCAGTCCGGTCGGCCTCGCAGCGGTTGCCATGGTGAGACGACGATGGTGACACAAAACCGTGGTGGCATTTGTTAGTGGGTGAAAAGCTTGGTGGAGCGCTACGGATTGTCCGGGAATGTGATTTTTTGGGTCGGGAGAAATCTCTGCCGTCATGGCACCGATGCGGCGACGCTTGCGAGTGTCGCCATTCCTTCCTGAAGGGTGTCTGGGGTACCTCTTCCCCACAACCCATAGCGTACTAGGGGAAACCCTAGGACTACTCCGAGCAGCAGCGGTGTTGTCGTCGTTTTCCTTCTTGGAGGTGTTGCTTGGTACGCGGCGATTCAGAGTGCTAGGATCGTGGTGGGACTACTCCGGAGGGCGCAGTGGTGGCGTGTCATCTTAGTTTTCGTTGATCCGCCGATGTTGGCATTCTTTTCTCTTTTTTTCTTTTTGCTTCTTTTGGGCTTATTGTGCTGTCTGCCCCAGCTGTGGTATCACATATTGTATCGGGTTTTGCTATATTAATATAGCGGGGCGAAAGCCTATTTCGAGAGAGCTAGGAAACCTCGAATGAGATAGGTCATTTTGTGAAGGTTTTTTTGAGATATATTGAATATAACTAGTTTGATATTTTTCCTTCCAACCATGTCACATAATATGACACCACGCGAAGGTTTTGCATTGTTTCGATCGTTTTTGAATTTTTTATGACTCTTTTAAACTATCGAGAAACTTTGTCGAACGACGGGTATGAAGATTCTTAGCTCGGAGTTGAGCCTATCTAAACTTTCATTGGATCTCTGATGAAATAGCATATTGTAAACCTAAAAATTATATTTGTGAAAAATCATGCCCATCAGATCATGTACCTATAGTTCATATCTGAACCACTTCCTACCGATTCGGCAGGAATTTGTCTTTTTCACCTGGAGTGGATGGAAAGGTTTGAGATCCCCCTGTTGAGACATTATCCATTTAATGTGGTCTAGTATTTTTGAAAAATGGGGTGGTACTATTTTGAATTATCCATTTGGTGGTTGCTTCATAAAATCCCCTGTTTTTTACGCTCGGAAAATGGAAAATGGCTTTTTGGTGCGGCGAAAAAGAAAACTTCCTCCCGCAACATTGTTCGCCATTCCATGATGCACATGCATGCACAATATGGGAACATTATCACAAACTATGACTTAATTCTAGCCATAACATTGGTCATTTGACTAGAAAGCCAGGAAACCTCGAATGACATAGGTCATTTTGTGAAGGTTTTTTTGAGACATATTCAATATAACACTTTTGATATTTTTCCTTCCAACCATGTCCCATAATATGACACCATCTGTCTTTCTTTCCTGGCAAGAGAAGATGCACAAAGTGGTTTCAGTAGCACTACCGAGTTCGCATCAGCGATTTTCTTACGCGAAGGTTTCGCATTGTTTCGATCGTTTTTGAGTTTTTGATGACTCTTTCAAACTATCGACAAACTTTGTCGAACGACGGGTATGAAGATTCTTAGCTCGGAGCTGAGCCTCTCTAATATTTGATTGGATCTCTGATGAAATAACATATTGTGAACCTAAAAATGATTTTCGTAAAAATTCATGCCCATTAGATCATGTACCTGTAATTCATATCTGACCCACTTCCTACCGATTTGGCAGGAATTTGTCCTTTTCACCTGGAGTGGACAGAAAGGTTTTAGATCCCCCCGTTGAGACATTATCCATTTAAGGTGGTCTAATATTTTTGAAAAATGGGATGGTAGCATTTTGAATTAGCCATTTGGTGGTTGCTTCATAAAATCCCCCGTTTTTTATGCTCGGAAAATGGAAAATGGCTTTTTGATGCGACGAAAAGGAAAACTTCCTCCTGAAACATTGTTCGCCATTCCGTGATGCACATGCATGCACAATATGGACACATTATCACAAACTATGTCTTGATTCTAGCCATAACATTGGTCATTTGACCCGAAAGCCAGGAAACCTCGAATGAGATAGGTCATTTTGTGAAGGTTTTTTTGAGACATAATCAATATACAAAGTTTGATATTTTTCCTACCAACTATGTCACATAATATGACATCACACGAAGGTTTCGTATTGTTTCGACCGTTTTTAAATTTTTTATGCATGTTTTAAACTATGGTCAAAACGGCGAGTATAAAGATTCTTATTCAATATAAATATCTAATATTTGAGTGTAGATAGATAGATCTTATTTTTCTGCAAATTTGGATACAATATATGTATTTTTTAAATTAGAATGATTTTTTTATGATTTTCGTAAGAGTAATATGATAAAAGGCAAAAAAAAAAGAAAAAAAAGACTTTGCCATGTGTACTGCGGAATACACACGGCAAAGGCCCTTTGCCGTGTGTACTACGGAATACACACGGCAAAGGGCCCTTTGTCGTGTATACTGCAGAATACACACGGCAAAGGACCGGTGAGGGCACACGGCAAAGAGACCCATGACAACACCTATGCTGTGTGTTGTTGTCGACTTTGCCGAGTGTATTTTCTTTGCCGTGTTCCTTTATGGGTCTTTGCCGTGTATATTTCTTTGCCGTGTTCTTTTTCAAAAAAATTCCGTGTTCACGTACTTTGCCGTGTATTTTCTGAGTTACACACGGCAAAGACCGACTTTGCCATGTTTCTGTCCATTTGACACACGGCAAAAACGTGTCTACACGGCAACGATATTTTTTCCCGTAGCGTGCGAGCATTTGAACCTGTATCGTTCTTGGACTCAAAGGAGGATATATTGGGGGTAACATTGCTCTTGTGTGGACAATCGTTCGAAATGCACAATAGTCCTATTTTTCAGGACTAAATACTCAATATACAATGCACTGAACAGTACACAAGAAATGCGTCAGAATTGCAATACAAATAGGAAAATGATACGGTACCCCCGGGGGATCGATCCCCCGGGTCGTTCCGCTCGTGCTCCCGCATGTGGCCCTGACTCGCTCCCTCTCCTCTCGTCTCGATCCCCAGCCCCGCCAGATCCGGCAAAGCCTCGACGCCCGGCCGACTGGCCCTCGTAGCTCAAGGCCGCCTCACATTATCGATTTGGTCGCGCTTTGCCTTGGTCCCGGCGTCGTCGAAGATCCTGCCACCGCCAGAGCTGCTCGTCCTCTCCAGCAGTCCCAGCACGGTCATTGGCCGCCTCTTTCCACACGCGACCTCCTCGTTCGGAGCCCGCTCTTGCTCAACGCCGCCATGCCTCGCCATCGCCGCTTCCTGGCCGCTTTCGACGTCCTCGTCGTAGCTTAGGCACCGCCCTCGCCGCCGGCAGAGCACCACCTCCTCTCGTCGCCGCCTTGCCAGCCGGTCGCCGCGTCTCCGCGACCACGACGGAGCAAGGGACATGGACATGGCTATGCTACCTAAGCGGCGAAGTTGTTTCTACGGTCTTCGGTCGTTGTTTGCTACTCTAGCAGTATATGTTGCTACTTATGTTGACGGTTTTGCTAATTATGTTGTCGATCGATGCTAAAAGCATTTGCTACCTTATCATATTTTTTGCTAAATATTCAGATATTTTTTTGCTACTTTCGCACAACCTTATTGCTACAACCAATCTCTCTGTTTTGCTACGATATTCCTACTGGAATCTTTCAAATGATGTCTTCGACGATATCCGCTTGCTACATTAGAAAAACATTTTGCTACAATTGTTTTATGTTTTGCTACAATAACGTAAATTATTTGCTACGAAGTCTCCGTGAGGTCTCCGAGTCTCCGTGAGGTCCGCTTTGCTACATTAACATAACTTTTTGCTACACGGTCGGCGATGTCTCCGTGAACTCTCCGGTGAGGTCCAGTCTAATTTTCTATTTTCAGGATCTAACCTTTTTTACTACGTTGTAGCAAAACCGGAACTATTTGTAGCAAAACGCAGTATGTCTCAGAGCAATACGGGATTTTGAACCAAAAAGTGACGCGTGACCCGGGATAAAAAACACAAATCTCCGGGGGACGCGTAGTATTGTCCATACAAATATGTACAGCTAGCTGGAAGCGACAGAAATAGCTGCACTGCATTTTTCTTGAGCACGTGGGGGGAATTGAACATAGATTAATTATAGTCTTAGCTGGAGATCGAGCTTTCCGCCGCAGCCCGCGCTGGCGGAGTGGGTGCTCGACGAGGCGGCACCACGGGAGCGGTCAGTCGAGTTGACCACCTCGATCGCCTGGACACGGCCAAGGCACTGCTTCGACAGCACTGCTGCCCCTCCCCGACGAACGATGGGCATGCCCGTGGCCGAGCTGCTGCCGTGGGAGGCAACGGGTACGCATGATTCAGGGCTACCACCGACGCCTGCGCTCCAGGGGTCAGCGCCGCGAATGACGGTGCCGGCACTCCAATTAGGGTCGGCGTCCCAGGCGTAGACGTGCGGGTTCCAGGATGCGACGCGCTCCTTCTTGTGCGCGTTCTGGTGGCCACCGAGTGCCTGCGACTTGAGGAACTTCTTGTCGCAGAAGAGGCACGAGAACAGTCGTACCTCCTTGCCGTCCACGCACGCCGTCGGCGCCACCACGTCACCTCCGCCGCCCGCCGGCTCCAAGCTCAGTGACAGGTCCACCACCTCTTGCTGCGACGATAACCACTCCATTCTAAATCCAACCAAGAATTTATGTACTCTCCGCTGAAACACGTACTGGCCGGCGACTAGGTAGCTAGTGAACTAGTACAGACTAATGGACACAGCAACATAGTATCAGGTACGGTGCTTGCCGAGAATGGAGATGGTGCCTTGTCTACTTTAGGAGGATGGAGAATATGCGTGGAGCTACTACTACTACTCCACAGCCTTTTTGTACTACTCCACTTCTAGCTGTTTAGGCCGAGTAAATTATATATAAGCAAAGACCGAGCTGGAAGCTGGTAAGAAGTTTAGGACCTGGCCATCTCCAGCGGCACCCAGTAGCCCTCCCAATTAGGTTATTCGGACGCCGGCATAGAAATGGGCTCCCAGTCCCAGCGGCACTCTCTACTGGACAACGCGGTGTCCCAATAATTTTGTGCGGCACTTCCGCGTCGGCTCCAATCTATGAGAACCGACGTGGGAGTGCCGGCACATGGCACTACGAAGAATCCGGCAGTCGGGTACCCTTTGGAAATGAGACATGCCGTCAGTCAGCATAATTTAATGCTGAATGAGACGTCAACCAGGTTTCTTAATGGCAGCGACCGACATCCCTCCCCCCTCGCCCTCGGGCTCAGACGTCTGACGCGCTCTGTGTAGTCACGATTAACCAACATCTTCTTCCCGAAAACATTGCTCGTCTTCAAGAACTAGAATATGGAGCCTCTGTCGACGGCTTGGGGCCACCTTTCCTTCTGCGCCCAAGAAGGAGAAGACCATGATGCCTCTGCCGCCGCAGAAGGTGAAGGATGAAGAGCCGATGTGGATGGTGGATATGCGGGTGCAGGCAATATTGTGTGCCTCCGCTGACTTGGATGACTCATTGGGGTTAAAAGCCGCCATGTGCAAGTCGGCAAATGTGGTGCTCCGTGCGACAGATGAGTAGGCCAAGAGGTGGTCACCGGCTTACTTTGAGATCATCAATGTCTCGGATGCCAGTAATAGCAGCCTCTCCGCCTTGGATGAGGATGACGAGATGGATAGCAGGAATGACAATCTCGACGGGAGCACCTTCAACCGACACCAATTGATCTAGGTTTAGGTTTAGATTAGTTTTGTTTAGATTTTATTCATATTTGTAAAAAATCTAATTATTTGAATAAAACTTTGCCGGTTTGTTTCACTGTAGCAAGTTTATAGTTGCTTTTGACAAAATTTATTGGTGCGAGAATAGCGGCAAACGCCCCGCTATGCCACATATTGTGTTGGCGCTCCCAATAACACTGGTTCGGTGCTCTTGTCAAATGTTTAATTGGGAGCGCCGCTGTAGATGCCCTTACAAGACCAAACCTAGGCACTCTGATTATGTTATAGCCGGCTACATATTTGATTTATTTATAACCGGCTGTTTCCGCATCGGGAAATATTTTCATGACTTGTAAAATCATGTTTATACTTGTCAAAATATTGAAAGTACAGATTTGACAATGTTACAATGATACCATGGCAAATAATATCAAGAGCGATAGACATGGAATCATTCCCAGATAGACATACGAATGCTTGGCTATTCCAACATGTTAACGGATTCAAATTAAGAAAACTTTAATTTCGTAGTCTAGTTTGAAACATGCACCAAAATAGCATGACACCATGTCACACAACTTAGCGAGTCAGCGTCTGCTGATCTCATTTGCCAACCACAAGAACGCTTGAATAGCAACAAAGGTATCAGGTCACGTCACACACAAATGAAAACTTGTGACCATGGACACATATCTCGTGCTCTAATCATCTTGCTTTGTCTCTAATCTTCACATGTCTCACGATCTTGTTATAAGTTACAACCTCGTGCATATATACACGCTCACATCTAAATGTACTCGGACACAACAAGCTAGCAATCAGACTCGAAGTCAACTACCACCATGGCATGCAACATCTTGACTAATTAGACTCAAACACATAATCTACTAGAAAATTAATAATAGGCTAGCACTGAGCTTAGGTCTAGTCGTTCAACTGTTCATACTTCATGATGCAGGGAGAATCAATACTCATCATATTTCAGCTATACCTGTCGATGACAAGCCAATTGTTTCAGCTATGCCTGTTAGTGACAAGTCGGTTGAAATGATCAAGCCTCATAGAGAAGAAAGGAAGGATGATGCAGCAAGTTCTATACTTCCAGTTTATGTCGATAAAGGCATTCAGACCAATAATATTCGTGATGATCCTGTACCGGTGCATATGGAGGCGAGGGTCATAGACCACAGATTTGTTGGAGCAGCTGTGTGGAGAGTTGGAGAAGGAGTGCATATGCAAAAAGGCAAAGATGGACGTATTCGTTAGTTGTGTGGTCCAGGCATTGCACCTGTTTCGCAGGGTCATACGAAGAAGGTTCACGTTCAGGTTCAGAGAGCTCCATCAAGAGATGACAAGAAGAAGATGGTGGCACCAAAATACAAGTTCGTGTGGAGAAGAAAGGAGGCACAAAGTGTAGCATCAAGTCAAGCTAGCCGAGAGGAAGGATGTAGTGTGGCAGACAAGCAAGACTTGAAGTTGAAGGTAAAGGGTGGTGATGTTTATGATCTGACACCACCTGCTAGAGAAGACCTTCAGCGTTGTGGACAACACTTTTCCAAGGGGAGAGGATGATGCGGGCATTTCATTGAAGATTGGCACACCAGGACATCCTATGATATGTAATTGTAAGTCTAATGTTGTGTCAAATGTTGCTGCTATGTTATTGAGTCCAAGTCTAGGTTAGGGTCGAGTTGGTTTGTGTGTTCGGTTTGGGTCTATCCAACCGACTAGTTGCAGGACTCCTATATAATGATCCAGGCGGCTAGGGTTTAGGGGAGTTCAGATTTGAGATTAAAACTTGTGTGCACAGGTTGTGTATCATCCCTTTGGGACATGGTGCTGCCCCTTATCTATTATATCGAGTGATTTTCTGCGAAGGTTCTTGTGTGCAACAAGGATTATTCACCTGTGGTTTGAGGCTTGTTGTTTATCAATATGTTACTTGCTGAATTCGTTCTTCTTCTTCAGGTTACGTTTATCGCGTGATTGGAAGATTCCCTATTTGGTTGACTCTCTATAAAAGATTAGGCATACCTCATAGGATCATTAGCGTGATCCTTATCACTTCATAGGTTCAACCAACTTATAATTTTCTATAGCGTGATCTATTAGATAGAAGAATGAATTCTGTGGTCTCTTTTTGTGATATATTGCTAATCATGTTTCTAACATATGTGTTATAAATTATTATTTCTGATAAGGGAATATATTAATATTGCGTAGATACAAATTACATACAGGCTCTGCATCAACAAGATGTCTAAAGACATCCAAGCTACACACAACCAAAAAAAAATTAAAAGAGTAAAAAGACCCCACCATGATGAACAATCACTTTGCAGCAGCAATACTCTAACCACCACCAAAGAAAACATCCAAGATATAAAGGAGGTTTTCCAAAAGGAATGTCTCCCGGAGGGAAACAATGCACAAGCATTGTCGCTGCCCCATCAAAGATCTTAGGTTTTTACCTCGAGAAGGACAACGTTCCCAAAACAGTGTCTTCAAAAAGGCCACTGCCAAACACAATCAATAAATGACAGACCTTAGGTTTTCACCATGAATATCATGACTTCGTACTCCAGGAGAACCACCCACCACAAGGAAGTCCTCCAGTGATGCAACCCGACTTACAAATGACGTTGTTGCAAGTCACGTATCACCGGGCTCATAGGAACTCATGTCCGGTCTGCACGGGGCCAAGTTCAAACAATAGTCTACGAAGTAAAGTCGTCATCGCATTAAGACCACGACTTTGCCACTGTCTAGTAATCCAATCACAGCCACCATGGCATTCTTTCCTTATGTCTATCCCATGAAAATCTTGGTGTAGACATGTCCCGAGGTGTCAAAAAAAAACAGAGCTTTGTGATGCACCTAGTAAAGCTGTTAGGCTAATGTTGTGGGCACACACGACCGGCCCCAATGCAATCAAGGTGTCCGAGGAGTGCCAAATGCGCCAATCCCTGTTTTCCTCTAAAAGAGAAGTTTGAACTCGTTGATGGCCAAACCGAAGAGATAAGTTACTTCACACGAAAACTACTAGGGCTGCCGCCTGGCACTTTATTCTGCAAGACATGGGATCCCGAGATCCGCCACATCTCACTGCCCACCTCCGGCGAAGGAGGGGTGCCGCCTCCATGCCCGGAGCCGCCGCTCAGGCGCCCATGGGATGTGGGCAGCGCGGCCATCGTTGCCGCACAAAAAACAAGTAGGATAAGGACGGTGCGGGTCCAGGCCCTCTAGTCCCGCACAGGCCAAGGATCTCAAACGCACGTCTCCACTGTCGGTCGATTGTCGTCGATGCCTCCGACCACTTGTTGCCGAACGCTATCATGGCTGCACGAAAGGGAACATGTGCCGCCATCACACCCCTTCCCATGACCAGTGGGCGCCTCGCCGCCGCTATGCTGCGCGGGCTTTACTCGGCGACGCCTCTGGTGGAGGCGGAGGGAGGGAGGGGAGGGTCCTCAAGGGCGGCTGGTAGGATTACCCCGAGGTGGCGCAGCGCCGCCATCACTTGGTGCGGAAGGATCTGCTATAATCTATTAAGAGGTTAATTTTGGAAGACGAATTACTAATCTACCATAGTTTTGCATTCATATCCTGTGAGGGCTCCGACACTTGTGGAGATATAGAACAAAAATCTGCCTTTGCTGGAAATCAAGCAAATACGTACGTTGGCCTTAGAGTTCAGCCAAGAGGCACACCACAGGTCCACATGTGCTGTTTGTTGTCCGATGTGATTATTATATGTAAGGATTCTGTGGCCACAAGATAGGGGTGTCGATTATTGGTCGTTGTCCTGTTGATAAGTGCTGGCTGCTTCTGTTTTTGTACGGGCAGTAGTTAGAGGACAAACGACCCTGAAGCCATGATGGCATGATAGTATCATCCTGTGTTGCTATCCCGTGCCATGAGGCTTTAGCTGCAACCTAAACGACAAAGCTAGAATGCTCAATAGGTAGCTAACTTTATGTTCTTTTGCTTTTGTATATGAAGCTAATGCGGAGTTATCATTAGATTCAACTGTCGTAATTTAGCTCAGAGTTATTATACTCCCTCTGTTTAAAAATATAAGATATTTTAGGTTTATAAAGCTAATGTATCTAGATATTTTTTAATGTTTAGATGCACATAAACATTAAAAGATATCTAGATACATTTGCTTCACAAATCTAAAACATCTTATATTTTTAAATGGAAGGAGTAGTTTGGTGTGTTCTAAGTTAGTTTCTAGTCTAGTGGTGTCATTTAATCTCAGTTACAACTCATTTGTAACTAAAAAAATTTAGTTGTAGCCTCACTTGTTACTGAAAAATCGCAATTGCAACTTCACTTGTAACTAAAAACTCAGTTACAACCCCACTCTTAACCGAAAAAATTTCAGTTAAACTTCATTTATAGCTAGAAAATCTCAGTTGGATGCAAATCCATTGGTTTGAACCTGACTAAGCTATAACTTAATTCTCTACCCACTTAGAATTAGCAAACCTAATATTGTGTCGATAGAGCGGTCGTGTGATTGGATTGGATGATCTGAGTACTTATATGTTGTCGTCTACATTCTGTACTAGTTTGTGTAGGCCAATTTATCGATCAAACAGCAAGCCAGCGACACATGCAGGCATGCATGTGCAATTGTGCATGAGGGTCCTGTCCAACTCAGGCCGCAGTGCACCATGTAAGCAAAAGAAAAGGCAGAACGCCTGCCGCGTTCGCCATGCGCGCATTTGAGGCACACCAGCCAAGCATTTCTAAACAACACGAGACACTAGTAGAAAATAGGCCATCCGCTCGCCCCTCGGGCATTAACGGTTCTGGCCATAAACCAGACTAACGCCAAGACACGCCTCTGGGCCGGGTAAGACGGGTCCGGCATCCGGTTGGTTAGGAGGCATACGTTCCGGTTTGTACTAAAGGTTGGGCGTCAGCCACGTGGCGTGACACACACCTTTAGTCCGGGACGTATGCTCTCGCCCTCTATAAATGCAACGCCCTCCGCCTCACTGCTTTTTTCTTGGTGGAAGGTGTGAGGGTGTGCTAGTTTTTCCCATGCATGCATTCAAGGTGTTTGATGAAATTTTGAGTGAATGATCCTGCTCAATTTCTCATAAATAAAAATATAGAAGGTGTCAAGACGCACTTGAGCTTTCTCCTCTTTATTTTCCTCGATTGAGGTTAGCAATCTTATCTTTTCTGTCATTGATACAATGCATGTGTCGATGTGAATTGGTCATTTCACTATTTATGATGTCCTGTTTTTGATAAACTTACTTATATGATGCGATGAACGGTCGGAAATGGATGTACGGTGACCGGCGTGGCCGTATATGAAAGGCGTGGATAAATTTATCGATGTGGCTACGGCAAACAAAGAGAATGGTTTTATACGTTGTCCATGTGTTCAATGTCGAACAACAAGGAGTACTCTTCCTCGAAAATCATTCGCCACCGATTATGAAAGGTTTCATGCCCAACTATAATTGCGAACCAAGCACGGGAAAGAGGGGTTATGATGGAAGATGGTGAAGAAGAAGATGATGATAACAACTATCATCATATGTTTCTGAATCTGTTGATACCGCAATGGAAGACAATGGAGAGGAAGGAGGTGAAGAACGGGCATCAGATGAGCCGGCTGATGAACTTGGTAGGGTCATTTCTGATGCAAAGCGAGACTGTGAAACAGAAAATGAGGAGTTGAAGTTAGAGGGCATGTTAGAAGATCATAAGAAATTGTTGTACCCAAATTGTGAAGATGGCAGCACAAAGCTCGGTACCACACTGGAATTGTTGCGATGGAAGGCAGAGTGTGGTCTAACTGGCTCCTCATTTGAAAAGATGCTGAAAATAATGAAGCCGAAGTTTCCAAAACATAACGAACTTTCCGAGAGTACCTACGAAGCAAAGAAGACTCTTTGTCCTTTAGGATTAGATTTGCAAAAGATACATGCATGCATTAATGACTACATCCTCTACCGCGGTAAGGAGTATGAGAATTTAGATAAATGCCCGGTATGCAATGCATTGTGGTATAAAATCAGACGAGATGACCCTGGTGATGTTGAGGGAGAGCCCCTCCGGAAGAGGGTTCCTGCTAAGGTTATGTGGTATGCTCCTATAATACCAAGGTTGAAACGCATGTTCAGAAACAAAGAGCATGCCAGGTTGTTGCGATGGCACAAAGAAGACCGTAAGAAAGACGGGAAGTTGAGACACCCTGCTGATGGGTCATAGTGGAGAAAAATCGAGAGATACTTCCCAGACTTTGCAAGTGACGCAAGGAACTTATGGTTTGGTCTAAGTACGGATGGCATGAATCCTTTTGGGGAGCAGAGCTGCAGTCACATCACCTGACCCGTGACTCTATGTATCTACAACCTGCCTCCTTGGTTGTGCATGAAGCGTAAGTTCATTATGATGCCAGTGCTTATCCAAGGCCTGAAGCAACCGGGCAACGACATTGATGTGTACCTTAGGACATTAGTTGAAGAACTCTTACAGTTGTGGGGCAAACCAGGTGTACGTGCGTGGGATGAGAACTAATAGGAGTCATTTGATCTACGAGGGTTATTATTCGTAACCATCAATGATTGGCCTTCTCTTAGTAACCTTCGTGATGTATAAACAAGGGATATAAGGCATGCACACCTTTGTTTAGATAAGATGAAGGTACATATTTGCATAAATGCAAGAAGGTTGTGTACTGGCAAATCGACGATTTCTTCCAACCAATCATCCGTAAGAAAGAAAGGCAAGCATTTCAAAGGTGAGGCAGATCACCGGAAGAAGCTGAACTCCTCGCTGGTGAGTTTGTATTTGGTATGGTCAAGGACATAGAAGTAATCTTTGAAAGGGTCGGCGGTCAATCGGTTCGAACGACGTCACTAGGACACGCACCATGTGGAAGAAGAAATCTATATTTTGGGAGCTGCCATATTGGAAAGTCTGCGTGTCCTCTCTTCAATCGACGTGATGCACGTGGCGAAGAATCTTTGCGTGAACACGCTAGGATTCCTAGGCATGTATGGGAAGACAAAAGATACACCAAGCACGGAGGACCAACAAATTATGAAATACCCAAAGAACATGCATACACGTAACAAGATGGATAAAGGCGCCACTTAAGTCATGCCAGCTATGCTCTTACCAAAGCAGAGAAGGAAATCTTTTTGAAGTCCTTTACGGTATCAAGGTGTCATCGGGCTTCTCATCTAATATAAAGGGATAATAAATATGGCGAGAAAAGTTCCAAAACCTGAAGTCTCATGATCACGTGATTATGACGCATTTGCTTCCGATTGCATTGAGGGGCTTCTACCGAAAATGTTCGAGTACCCATTGTGAAGCTGTGTGCATTCCTCAATGCAATATCTCGAAGGTAATCAATCCAGATATTACGCCAAGGTTACGAAGGATGTGGTACAATGTCTTGTTAGTTTTGAATTGGTGTTCCCACCATCCTTCTTCAATATTATGACGCATCTCCGGTTCACCTAGTGGAAGAGATTGCCATTCTCGGTCGGATTTTCGCACAATATGTTCCCTTTGAGAGGTTCATGGGAGTCTTAAAGAAATATGTTCATAACCGTAGACTGTAAGGAAGCATCTCCAAGGGATATGGAACAGAGGAGGTCTTTGAGTTTTGTGTTGACTTTATTCCTGACCTTAAGCCGATTGGTGTTTCTGACTCGCGACATGAGGGAAGACTAAGTGGAAAAGGAACGCTGGGAAAGAAAGCAATGATATGTAGGGATGTGGATTCTTTCACTAAAGTACACTACACATTTCTACATAATTCCACCTTGGCAGCTCCGTATATCGAGGAACACAAGAATATTGTACGCTCCAAAAACCCGGGGAAGCCTGAATCATGGATTACAGATGAACACATGAAGTCTTTTGGTGGTTGGATGCAGACACATCTCTTAAATGACACCACTGTTGGAGATCAGCTATACTTGTTGGCCGCGTCACCTTCTTCTACTGTATTGAATTTCCAAGGGTACGAAATAAATGGGAATACATTCTACACGATCGCCCAAGATAGAAAGAGCACCAACCAAAATAGTGGTGTCCACTTTGATGCAATAGACGAGAATGGACAAAAGTACACATATTATGGTTACATAGAGGAGATATGGGAACTAGACTATGGAGTCTCTTTTAAGGTCCCTTTGTTTCGCTGCAAATGGGTCAACCTGAATGCGGAAGGGGTAAAGATAGACCAGTTGTACGGAATCACAACAGTGGATCTCAACAATCTTGGTTATAGAGATGAACCATTCGTCCTAGCCAATGATGTGTCTCAGGTTTTCTATGTGAAGGACATGTCCTCCGCATCAAAAAAAGAAAAATATGCAAACGAATACATCATATGATGAGCCAAAGCCACATAGTTCTTTCAGGAAAAGAAACATCGTGGGAATCGAGGACAAGATGACATGTCGAAGATTATAATAAGTTTGATGAAATTCTGCCCTTCACAGTGAAAACTGACCCAAGCATTCCGTTAAGTAAAGAAGATGCTCCATGGTTACGTCTGAAGCGATCATAAGGAAGGACATATGCCAAGAAGTCCATGCTCATATTATGGAACTCTAGTTCATGTCTTTCGTGGTTTGTGGCTTCACCGAAGGATATCTTTCGCGGTTTGTGTCTTGACCGGGACTATATATAGGGGGGCCTTTAGTCCCGGTTTTGTAGTCTCAGTTTTTAATATTAATAAATGTCTTGAGTGTTAGTCCGTTTGTGGTCGGACCGACTATGAAGAAGTTGTCCCGATTCGACTTACCATTAAATCGATCTCCAAACGCCGATCACATATTTGGAGTGCCTCTATGACCAGTTCTTGGAGATGCCGGAGGACTAGGCTCAGCGGTATCTCCTAAACCGTCGAGTGGTGTCCCCGCTTGAAAACCATCTTGCGACTTGTAACTTCTCTAACTAGATCAATACACGGAGCTAACTAATTTCACATATTAGGGAGTGCCTCTATGACTAGTTTTTGGAGATGGGAGGGTTGGGATCCGCCACATCTCGAACTGGCCGTAGTGGTGTCCCTGCTCTCGAAAACCATCTTGCAGCTTGTAACTTCTCTAACTAGAACAATACGCCTGGGAGCTAACTAATTTCACATATTAGGGAGTGGCTCTATGACCAGTTTCTCGGAGATGCCGGAGGACCGGGATCCGTCGGCATCTCCCTAAAACTGGCCGTAGTGGTGTCCCTGCTCTCGAAAACCATCTTGGAGATGCCTCAAACTGGCTGGAGGACTAGACTCACAAGGATGCCTATTTATAGTACAAGCAGCTCGGCATAGTATTGACACTTACGAAATAATGTCGACACTCACCCCTATTATTAGTGCTGACTCGTGTTTTGTTCCGGTTGGTGTCTCCAATCAGGACTAAAGGTTCATCTTTAGTCCCGGTTGGTGACACCATCCGGGACAAGGTACACGCCGCACGACATAATGTCGACACTCACCCCTATCATTAGTGCTGCCTGACCTTTGAAATCCCTCAACCGGGACTAAAGATGAACCTTTAGTATATTGAAAATCCGAACAATGAAAATCCTTCGCGTGGTGTCATATTATGTGACATAGTTTGAAGGAAAAATACCAGACTTGGTATATTGATCATGTCTCGAAAAAACCTTCACAAAATGACCTATCATGTTCGAGGTTTCATGGATTTCGGTCCAAATGACCGATGTTATGTGCTGAATCACAGCATAGTTTGTGATGTTGTGCCCATATTATGCATGCGTGTGGACATTGGTATGGAGAACAATGTTGTAGGAGGAAGTTTTCTTTTTGTCGCATGGAAAAACCCTTTTCCATTTCCCGAGCGCAAAAAACGGGTCGTTTTGTGAAGTAACCACCAAAATGCGTTTCAGAATGCTACCGTCCCATTTTCCTAAAATACTAGACCACCTTACATGGACTATCTCCCAACCGGGACATCTCAAACCTTTTCGTCCATCCCGGGTAAAAAGGACAAATGTCTGCCGAATCGGTAGGAAGTGGGTCCGGTTTGTACTACAGGTACATGATCTATCGCCCGTGATTTTTTGAAAAAATCATTTTTAGACTCACAATATGTGGTTTCTAAAGAGATCCAATGCAAGTTCTAACGATGCTCGTCCCCTATATTCATGCACGCCGGTTCGACCATAGTTAGAAATTCAGATAATTCAAAACGGGCATAATAAATTCAAAAAAAATCCGAACAATGAAAATACTTCGCGTGGTGTCATATTATGTGACATAGTTGAAAGGAAAAATACCAGACTTGGTATATTGATCATGTCTCGAAAAAACCTTCATAAAATGACCTATCATGGTCGAGGTTTCATGGCTTTCGGTCCAAATAACCGATGTTATGTGCTGAATCACGGCATAGTTTGTGATATTGTGCCCATATTATGCATGCGTGTGGAAATTGGTATGGAGAACAATGTTGCGGGAGGAAGTTTTCCTTTTTGTCGCACGGAAAAGCCCTTTTCCATTTTCCGAGCGCAAAAAATGGGTCGTTTTGTGAAGTAACCACAAAAATGCCGTTTCAGAATGCTACCGTACCATTTTCCTAAAATACTAGACCACCTTACATGGACTATCTCCCAACCGGGACATCTCAAACCTTTTCGTCCATCCCGGGTAAAAAGGACAAATGTTTGCCGAATCGGTAGGAAGTGGGTCCAGTTTGTACTATAGGTACATGATCTATCACCCGTGATTTTTTTGAAAAAAATCATTTTTAGACTCGCAATATGTGGTTTCTTCAGAGATCCAATGCAAGTTATAACGATGCTCGTCCCCTATCTTCATGCACGCCGGTTCGACCATAGTTAGAAATTCAGATAATTCAAAACGGGCATAATAAATTCAAAAAATCTGAACAATAAAAATCCTTCGTGGTGTCATATTATGTGACATAGTTGAAAATAAAAATACGGACTTGGTATATTGATCATGTCTCAAAAACCTTCACAAAATGACCTATCATGTTCGAGGTTTCATGGCTTTCGGTCCAAATGACCGATGTTATGTCTTGAATCACGACATAGTTTGTGATGTTGTGCCCATATTATGCATGCGTGGACATTGGTATGGAGAACAATGTTGCAGGAGGAAGTTTTCCTTTTGTTTCACGGAAAAGCCCTTTTCTATTTTCCCGAGCAAAAAACGGTCGCTTTTGTGAAGTAACCACCAAAATGCCGTTTCGTAATGCTACCGTCCCATTTTCCTAAAATACTAGACCATCTTAAATGGACTATCTCGCAACCGGGACATCTCAAACCTTTTCGTCCATCCCGTAAAAGGACAAATGTCTCAGAATCGTAGGAAGTGGGTCCGGGTTGTACTACAGGTACATGATCTATCGTCCGTGATTTTTTGAAAAAATCATTTTTAGACTCGCAATATGTGGTTTCTTCAGAGATCCAATGCAAGTTCTAAATGAGCCATTTTTCTTCCCGCCATTTTTTCCCGGCATTTCTCCCGCCAATTTTTCTCGCCAGTTCTTCCCTCCAGTTATCTTCCTGCCATTTCTCACTATATATATGTAGGGTTGGCCTCCATTGTCATTGCACATATCTAGACTCATATCTGCAATATCATCACTCTTTCCCATGACTTTCACCGTAGCACTAACTCCCAGGGAGGCGGAGACACTTTGCGCCTCGAATTACCCCTTGCCAAGACTGCTTCCGTCGGTTTTGGATGATGAGCCGAGGCGTCAGTTCCTCTGTCCCTCTAGGTGTGGCGCGTTGGATGGCCATCACGAACCACTACTACTTCGAGCTCACGCCGGAGCAGCGGAGGAATCCCAGATGGCATCCCGACTATTTCCCGACTTGGGAAGCCTTCTTCGTGGATCGGCGTGAGAGGGCGCTCGCTAGGCACGAGGAGGATGACCACCTCCTCCGAACTTCAACGAGGCCGGCCGTCGGTTGTGGTGGCGCGGTCGAACTCTCTAGAGGTGTCATGGCCTACGACACGGCCACCGACTCTAGCCCCCGCCTGCGCTACCCTCAAGTCCAGCCCACTCGTACTCATCCTTCAAGGTTCAACTACGGCGACCCCGATGACGATAGCGACGACGGCCACAGCGAGTACGACGACTACAGTGGCGAGTATTATAGGTGTAGTCAGGAGCATGAATGAATCACTCCAACATTGCAAAACAAGTTCGGCCGATTGTGGCTTAATCTGGCCATGTATCTTAATTTTCAGTTCTTCTATGTAACTTTGTGTTAGTTGCGTTATGTACTTTAATTCTAGTTCTATCCTAATAAAATTTTCTTTCCGCCCATTATTTCTCGTCCTTTTTTTCCTGCCCATTAATATATAAAAAATATAAGTTAATTCAAATCCAAATTAAAACAAAGAAAATGGTTTGAATTATTTAAATATAGAAAATGGTTTTGAATTATTTAATCAAATGCAGACACTTTTTATGTTTAAAGTTTTTCTAAATTTCAAATTAATATTAAAAAAATATAAGTTAATTCACTTTTAATTTTAAATGGTTCATAGTTTAAATGGTTACATTAATTATTTTTTAAAAATAGAAAATGGTTTTGAATTATTTATTCAAATCCAGACACTTTTTATGTTTAAAGTTTTTGTAAATTCCAAATTAATATTCAAAAAATATAAGTTAATTCATTATTAATTTTAAATGGTTCATAGTTTAAATGGTTACATTAATTATTTTTTAAAAATAGAAAATGGTTTTGAATTAGTTATTCAAATCGAGACACTTTTTATGTTTAAAGTTTTTCTAAATTCCAAATTAATATTCAAAAAATATAAGTTAATTCATTATTAATTTTAAATGGTTCATAGTTTAAATGTTTACATTAATTATTTTTAAAAACATTAAATGGTTTTGAATTAGTTATTCAAATTCAAACACTTTTTATGTTTAAACTTTTTCCAAATTCCAAATTAATATTCAAAAAATATAAGTTAATTCATTATTAATTGTAAATGGTTCATATTTTAAATGGTTACATTAATTATTTTTAAAAACAGTAAATGGTTTTGAATTAATTATTCAAATTCAAACACTTTTTATGTTTAAAGTTTTTCTAAATTCCAAATTAATATTCAAAAAATAAGTTAATTCATTTTTAATTTTAAATGGTTACATTAATTATTTTTTAAAAATAGAAAATGGTTTTGAATTAGTTATTCAAATTCAAACACTTTTTATGTTTAAAGTTTTTCTAAATTCCAAATTAATATTCAAAAAATATAAGTTAATTCATTTTTAATTTTGAATGGTTCATAGTTTAAATGGTTACATTAATTATTTTTAAAAACAGAAAATGGTTTTGAATTAGTTATTCAAATTCAAACACTTTTTATGTTTAAAGTTTTTCTAAATTCCAATTTAATATTCAAAAAATATAAGTTATTTCATTTTTAATTTTAAATGGCTCTTATTTTAAGTGGTTACATTAATTATTTTTTAAAAATAGAAAATGGTTTTGAATTAGTTATTCAAATTCAAACACCTTTTATGTTTAAAGTTTTTCTAAATACCAAATTAATATTGAAAAAATATAAGTTAATTCATTTTTAATTTTAAATGGTTCATAGTTTAAATGGTTACATTAATTATTTTTAAAAACAGAAAATGGTTTTGAATTAGTTATTAAAATTCAAAAACTTTTTATGTTTAAAGTTTTTTCTAAATTCCAAAGTAATTATCATTTAAAAAAATTATAAATTTAAACCCCAAAATAAAAAATAAGACGGGAACAGAAAGAAAATTGCTAATTTTTTTTTGAAAACAGGGTCATATGTCCCGGTTGGAGCCACCAACCGGGACTAAAGACCCTTGCGCGCGCCAACCCATGGTCTGCTGAAAATAGTGGAGTATACGTCCCGGTTGGTGGCTCCAACCGGGACGTATGACCCTTTAGTCCCGGTTGGAACCACCAACCGGGACGTATGCTCCCTCCCCTTTATACACGACGCGCCCGTTCCTCTCCTTCCCCTTCTTCATTCTCTGCAACTCGCACACACACAGGGATACACCGCCGCGTCGTCAGCCGCCGCATTGCCGTCGCCGCCGCCTGTCAGACGTCGCCAGGCTGTCAGCGCTCACGCGCCGTCGCCGCCTGTCAAGGCCGGCATCGACCTTGTCTTCTTCGATCCTGATGACCTCTGTCGCCCGCATCCCCGTCGCTTCGGTCCACCTCGTGTCTCGCCGTCGGTTCCTCCAGCTCTAGGGTGAGCACGCGATCCTCCTGGACCCCTCATATGCCCCCTCCCTCTCTATGCTCGTCGCGTGTCGCCGACCCATGAGCAACGCCGCCGCTCACCGTGGCAGCAATGTCTCTGGTGGCCATGATCTAGCGTCGCCTCCTCTATTAGGTAGCCTGCGACGCCCTCGTTCAAACACGCTAGTTGTCGTAGCCCAGCGTGCCCGCTATCGTTGTCGTTGCCGCTGCCGCTGCCTGGGATCTTACCGCCAGCGTGACATCGTGTTGACGTCACTCGTGCGTCACCTTGCTCGCGTGGCAGCTGATGTGGCCTAGGGTCCATCATCGACCTCGATGGTAGGCTCACTGTGGTATAAAAAGTATCGACGTGTGTTGACATCGATGCGTGGAGGCTGAGTTGGCATCGGGGCCCTTCCGCCGATCTCACCGGCTAGGGTCGGTGTAAAAACTATTTGCCCTTTTGTTTTTAATTCCAAAAAATGATTTAATATTGTAAAATCAATAACTTATTGTTTATAAGTCAGAAAAATACAAATAATATATAAAATTGTTCAGAAAAATGAAACCTATCTATTTAACCTATAATCATGCATTGTTCAACAACCTAAATGACAAGTATAATTAGAAGAACAAATGCACCCCTCTAATATGTTCCGGAGTTTCCCCGAGTTAGGGTTTTCACCCCTCGGAACCCCGATTAAATCATTGAGCATGTCTTAGGGTTACATTCCAATGCAAATTAACTTGTCATATCATCATACTTGCTTGAGCATTGCATCGATGCCATGTGTTGAACAAGCTAGGCGTTCGGTTCTTCGCGGTAGAATACGAGATCGAGATCAAAGACCGAGGTCAACACCATCGAAGGTCGAAGATTTCTTGATAGCCATCGCATTGTAGATGCTTAGCCATGATATTAGTTGTCATAGACCCCAGTTGAATCGATGTTGCACCTAGGGTTAGCCGATGTGTCCTCGCCAGGGCATCCCGAACCCGAGGGTTGATTGATTGCCGCCTTTCTTTTCGGTATTGGTTTTTCGTGATAGGATCCAAGCCCGATGGTTTCTCCGAATTAGGGTTTCTGATATTGTAAATTCATTTTTATTATTGTGTATGTATATATTAGGGTTTCTCCGAATTAGGGTTTATATCTCTCAACACCGTACCTAATATTCTCCCTTAGCCGCTTTGACTTATCCGTTTTTCCACCTATGCAGAAAATATGGACCCACACGACAGAGACGAAGAAAAGAAAGAGTTGATCCAAGGTGTGATCCACGGGGAAGAAAATTTAGATGTATCGACGTTTCTGAACAACTTCGGTGAGGGTGATCCTCTTTTTGCCAGAAGAGACGACTTGTTTGAGGTTGAAGGTGATGCCTTCCGCGAGGGAGAAGGTGATGCCTTGTGTGATCGAGAAGACGACCGCTCCGGCGAGGTGCATGTAATATAATTGATTCATTAATTAATAATCTACTATCTATATAGAAATAGTAACGACGATCTTTCTTCTTTTAACCCTCCGGATCGAAGAAATCTACTGAAATGAGCAGACGAGGCCCAACCAAAAAGTTGGAAGACCATGAGAGGTTCAGGATCAAAGATTTCGCTGAAGACGGCAAACCGACGGCTCCCGAAGTTGTCGCAAACAAATTTGTGTCACAATGCGGAGTAATCGTTAGGGACTTAATCCCGATCACCATTCGAAATTGGAATAGGCCTGCTGATGCGGAAGAAGAGGGAACATGTTTATTTGTCCCTAACCACGCCAAAGATTTACTGTGGAAGAGGCGCATGGTCAATTTCAAACTACCGAAGATAGAGCTGGATCCAAATGCGGAGGATCCAGTTGAGGACGCATTAGAACATGGGAGAGCCATGGAGGCTAAGGTCAGGGAGTGGGCTTTGAAGAAGATGGCCCAGTGTTTCACCAACTGGAAGAAAAGATTGCACCTTGACTATGTCGTGAAAGAGAAGACTCCTGATTTCAAGAATATTCAGTTTGAGAAGATAAAACCATTCTGGGCTGAGTTTTTGAAATACAAGACATCAGAAAAAGCTAAGAAAATGTCTGCAACGAATAAGCTGAATGCAGCTAACAATAAGTATCACCATACTATGGGGCATGGTGGCTGTATGGCATTCCTAAGTGGGAGAAACTTGAGAATGAACTGCGTGCTAAAAGATCACCCAGATGCATTTATTGGGTAGAACGCAAGGAATTGGTTTTACGGGCATGGGGCACGTTGGAGTCGGAAGGAAGTGTATATATAACATACGACATAAAGAAGACCCCTTGCCAATCGAGAAGATGAGAAAGCAAGAAGGCTGTTAAAGATGGGGACTTCATTCCCGATAGAGAGAATGATGAGCTCACACTCGCCTTGGAAATAAGGAACATGATGGACGAACACGAGGCACAAGCGGCTCCAAACCATGGAGGACTGGGTTTCCCGAAGAGAGGAAGAAATATCCTGATAGAAGCCGTCAGAGGAGAAAGGACAGGGCGGAAGTTGAAGCAGATATTCAGAAAGAGAGAATGCGTATAATTGAAGAACAAATAAAGCAACAACAAGATGAAATTAACGCACTTAAAGAGCAAAGTACTACCGGCCCATCTCAGTAGCACACTGCATTCGATGCTACCGGCCTATCGAATAATCAAAAAAGCAATGTGGCTTCCACCGAGGTCCCGGGTGATGACAATGGCGATGACGATGGTGCACCGACGACGGCTCCTGTTGGCTACCTAGTGGATGATATCACAGAGATGACACACTGCGAGCTCAATGTCAAAGTTGTGAACATATCAATGAAGGTGGCGGTCGGATATGCCTTACCAATTGGACCCACACCAACTTACCAATGTCGTCCGGTTCCAGAGGGCTATGCTGTTGTCGGGGTGGATGAAATCATGCCCACCTTTGAAGTTTTGGATCTTCACTACCCTGCAGGTGAAGGGGATGTGACTGTACTGGGAGACGCAACAAACGTCACCATTCTATGGCCAAAGGAATGTTTCGTGCTTCGAAATCACACGCCATGGCCATCTTTGCCGCCGCCTCACCCGTCTCCAGCGAGGTTGTCGCCGCCGCGGCTGCCGTCTTCATCGCCTCACCCGGCTCCGTTGCCTCACCAATCTCCGGCGCAGCCATCGCCGCGGGAGCCATCGCCGGCGCCTCAGGATAAAAAGCATAAGCGTACCGCTACTCTGCGTCATGGTAAGCGATCACCGAAACGTAAACAAGAGCCTCTTCCAAAGTACCAAAGGCCTCCCAAGAGAGCTTATGATCAGATCAAGAGGAGATCATGGCGATCGTTGATGCGAAACGACAAGATTTTTCGCTAAGATGAGGCGGCGAAAGAGCGAGTTCCCAAAGACCAAAGAAGAAAACCCAGAGTGTTGAAAATGCTAAAGACTCTTCATCAACCCGAGCCAAAGATGTCATCGACTATGAGAGTTCTATTCTTAAGTCACATGCGCACAACAAGCCTCAAGAGCGATCGATGCAAGCGAGAAATATGTTGCCCAGCTGGAGAACAAGCAAAATAGTCTTGCGCCTCTCAAGGTGATTTCCCAAACCAATGTGGGTCGAGCAAATATGGGGCCAAAGAGCAAGATGATCCAGAGGTAGTTACTGTCTGAGAAGCTGCCGCTGCTCAAGGTATGAGTATTGCCCAGTACTTATACCAGTTAGAGTACTTCCCCGTGAGTGAAGTAGCATACAAATACCAGTACGGCAAACCTCTCGTCAAACCTGAGGAGGTAAATAATCTTCCAACAAAAATGCGAAGATTGCATAACTGGTACATGCATGCCACAAAGGACGGGGCTAACTCGATAGTGCCGAGGGTTACAAAAAAGCATCATGGGAAAGAAAAGGATGACATGATATCCATTGAATTTGATGAACTATTTCAATTATTCAATCAAGACGCCTTGGACAAATTGATCATTAGTGCCTATTGTCTGTAAGTACTAATTCTGTAATTAATTTAGTCTCCAGCTATCTCACCTTGTTTATTGCATGTATATAATCATACTGTAATATGCAGAATGAAGATTCTCGAATGCAGTAGAGGAAAAATATATGACATTGGATTCATTGACCCATATTGGGTTCATGAAGCTAATCTCAAAACAAGTCCCCAGGATACGGAGGATAATATAGTACACGCGATAAGGTTTCAAGAAACCAGAAGGGAAATACTTTTTCCTTACAACTTCGAGTGAGTGTTATTGTCTTGTATACACTTTCTATGTCGCTTACTCGATGTTAAGTATATAATTGATTAGTTATGCATTCGCAGCTTCCACTATATTCTGTTAATCATTCTACTTGACAAAGGGCGTGTACTAGTCATGGAATCGAAACATAAACCCCTTGAGCAGTGGAAGGACATGCAGATGCTTCTCCAGCGGTAATTGTAATCATTACGACACTATATCGACAACATTCGTGAATTTTATGATATCAAGTAATTAATAACTTATTTTATTCGTTTTCTTCGCCGGGCAGCGGTTGGAAACGGTTCACCAACAAGGCCAGGGGTGTTTGGAAAGCAGAGCTTACATTTCAAGCACTAGATGTAAGCACCATTAGCTATATCGGCGCATCTCTTTGATTCTAGTTTTGATACAGTTATTATCATTCTTGATTATTATTTTGATTGAACTATGTTCTCGTAAAGTGCCTGACACAGGGACCAGGTAACAATCTATGTGGATACTATATTTGCGAGTTCATCTGGCTGACGTGCGATGAGAAGGGCAGAAATTTAGAGCAACTCCACGTACGTAAACAATTTCTATAGTTTTTAATTACAATCAAAATTGTGTTTAGTTTCATTAATATAGGCTGACTCCTTTTTTAAATCAGATCAAACGTCTACGGACTTACGCCAAAGGATCGCGTCTGAGCAATTCAGAGGAATTGGCGGATTCTTGGATGCGAAGTCCTAAACCCAAAAGGAGAATACTATTGCTGTGTATAGACAATAGGGATTGTAAAAGAGCAACTTTTGTATGTAGTGCATGAACTCGATCCGTATCGAATGTAATATTGTCATGATGATCTTGTGTAATATAATGGTTCCTTCATTGATGAGTGCAAAACACTAAATAAACAATAAAACAACCTAAATGAATTCTCTACCGCGGCACTAAAAGTGGCGAAAATGCTACCGCGGCAACAAAAGTTGCCAATGAATTCTTCCACGCAGAGAATGCAAATCTACGCCATGCAGAAGGTTATTGTCCCGGTCGGTTACGAACCGATGGTTGCTCCACCCTCGCCCTCTGCCACCGCCACGCAGGTTTCATTTGTCCCGGTCGTGTTACGAACAGGACGGTTGCTCCACCCCTCGCCTCCGCCGCGGTGTACCCCATTTGTCCCGGTTGGTGGGGAAACCGGGACTAAAGGTTGGGGCTTTAGTCCCGATTGCCCCGTCCCGGTTGGGTAACCGGGACTAATGCCCCTTACCAACCGGGACCAATGGGGCGTTCTGCACTAGTGAGAAGACAGCCATGGATTGTATCAGTTAGCATGATAAAAGAAACCAAACATATATGTACGGAAACAAAAGCCGCTCCTGGGTCGATCGCACGAGGGCTACTCCGGGTCATCCCATTGCAACCCTAGAAGTCCGTCGTCGATTCTCCTCCGCCGGTTGCCACCGGCGATGGCGGCCACGCCTTGGTCGTCGAAGGTGGAGGGTGGAACACATGCGCTCCATCGAGTTCCCTTCGCGCAGGGGCGGTGTTGGCGGGTTTGGGCGGCGGGCGGTGGCGCTTGCCGAAGCGGCGTTAGCCTGTGGTTTGACTGGGATGCACAGAGGAGAGGATGAGGGCACTGGTTTTTTTGGTTGTTTTGATGTGGCTAGCAAGGGCCTACGTGGAGACATCGCCTTATTTTGTTCAGCATATGTTTGTGTTGAGCCAAAAAAAAATTTGCTCGTGTCACATTGATACTAGGGTAAAGAAAAATGATCATTTAGACTTTGAATGGAGATCTACGAGGTTTTATGGAGCCCCCGGGAGTGGAAGTTCGCAATCACAGCTGGAGATGTCTAAGAACACTATTTGAGATAGAGTATTGATACTTGTATTTTTTGCATCATCATTTTTAGGAATTATATGTTCTATTTAGAATCATGTTTATGCATATTTAGATGATATACATGACATTCCTACAAAGTTTCTTTTATTGGTATTTAATTTCTAGGTGGCAGGAAACCTTTTTTTTCATGTTTTGTTGTTTTAGGGACCTTCTGGACGTCTAAAATCGGAGGAAAAAAATACTTGATGAGTTCTTCACCTAGAGAATCAACTTGGACCAAAGAAGCATGCGAGAGGAGCCTCGAGGGCCAAAAGAGGCTAGAGGGCGCGCCTACCCCCTTGGGCACACCCTATAGGCTCTTTTGGGCCTCGAGCGTCTTCTCGGATCCTCCTTTTTACAGACGCCTTCATCTTGCCAAAAAACCTACGCCATATTTTTCCCACGATTTACAAAGACGGCGGAGGCGAAAGTCCTCTCCTACTTCGGGAGGGGGCAGATCCTGCTGCACCAGGGCCTCCGGTGAGGGGGAAATCGATGACATCATCATCACCACTCCTCCTAGGCATAGGGGGAGGCCTCTCCATCAACATATCCACCAGCACCATCTCCAAGATCCATCTCGTTCCCCTCGTAGTTTGTGATTGATTGAACCCCGAATATTGTTTGAAGGGCTGTTTACATATTTGTGATTGGCATCTTGTATTTATTTGGTGGACAGATTATATTTTCAGATTTTGTTGTATTCCATATGCTACTGATCCATATCATGTTTGTCACTTGTGAGTAGATCCCCACATTCCTGAGGGCATAGGATTAATTGGCTATGATTTCCATATAATATGCAACGAGTATGTGGTCTAGTTTTTATCTTTTATATTGTTCAATGATGGTTTTATGCGAACATCGATTGCCTATTACTTCACCTGTATGGACTCATAGGAGAATACTTTGATACAATGATAGGGGTTGGAAGGGATGGAATTGACAGAAACTGTTTTCCAATACTTTGAGCTACAGTGGAGGGATTATATGCCGGGGACCAATGAACATATTGCTATGGTGGGACATTTATGTCTTAATGATTCCTAGATGTTCATGCGAATGGCTCTAGGACCCATCATAATTGGTGTATTTATCTCATACTTATGGCTGCACCTAATTTAGGCTCCGTCCTAAGGAAATGAAACTTGACAACGAATTCACCATATTGTGTAAAAATCTTTATGCTAAATAAATCCATGCCACCCTCGGGAACGCTTGTCATATATAATTTCACACAAACTTGAGCTTGTCCTCTTGCTGCATAGAGGATTGGGCTTTCTCTCATTGAGAGAATTTACTTATTTCTATTTACTTTCAACACTTTTTATTCTTGTAAACTACAAACCCAAAAATACCAAATCTACTGCATTACTATTATTTTATTTGTCAAACTTGATAACCAATACCCTCAACTCCTTGTGGGTTCGACAACCTTTCTTTATTGAAAAGTACTACAATTGATCTCCTGGACTTGGGAACAATCAACAATTAGTCCTGGATCTGTCTTGGGGATTTTAATGAGATGTTACAAGCTACTGAGCACTTCTCAAAGGCAGCAAGACCTGAGTGAAAAATGAGAGCCTTTAGAGAGTTTGTTGAAGATTGTTTCATGACCTAGGATGGTCAGGAACAGAACACACATGGGATAACAAACATATGGGAGAGAACTACGTTAAGGCAAGATTGGACCGTGCTTTTTGGAATGTGTCATTTCTCAGGAAGTTCGCGCAAATAAAAGTATAGCGTATTGTCATGACAGAATCAGACCACTATTTCTACTGGTAGAGCTTCGTGAAAAATATGGCCGATGGTAGGGAAGGATGTCTAGGTCGTTTCGTTATGAAAATATCTGCCAGACTCTTGCAGATTATGACCAGCCGGTGTTAGGAAAAAAGGATCGAGAGCTTATGGGCTAGAAGGAGTGGCCCAAGCTCTATGGGAGATGAAGTCAACTTTAAGCTAGTGGGGTGCTAAGGAGTTGGCTGCTTTGCGTGCAAAATTCTTAAACTGTGTGATAAACTGGATCGATTGCATGCCATATCGGTGGGTCATGGACCTACAAACAAGGATAAACCAACTCTAACAAGTTGCGGGAGACACTCCAACAAGAGGAGATTTTGATGCATTAGAAATCACATGTATAGTGGTTACGGGAAGGGAAGGTAACCGGAGCACAACATATTTTCATTCCTAGGCTGCACAAAGAAAGAAAATCAATTAGATTTCTGAGCTAGAAGACGCGAATGGGAGTAAATGTATTTCTTGAGAGGAGAATTTTGAGGAGATTCGGCGCTTTTATAAGGAGCTTTATACTTCACATGGTTTTAAATTGATGGATGACTTGTTGTACTTGGTTCCACAACATGTGACCACGGCTATGAATATTGAGTTTGATAAGTTGTACACCGCCGAGGAGATTAAAGGGACTCTATTTCGGATGGCTCTTTCAAAAGCGCTAGCAGTTAATGATTTATGACATACTTTTTTAGCAACACTGGGATCTACTGAAGGTGGATATTATTGTGTCAGCTATTCTGGATTTCTTGAATGGTGGTGAATTACCTAGTGGATTAAATGACACTTCTACAACTCTCATTCCCAAGGTATGGGACCCTCAGCGTATTTCTCAATATAGGCCCATTTCACTATGCTCTATTTTGTATAAGATTGGCGTATTGTTAATAGAGCTAGATTGTCTATGGGAGAGACTGTGAGCGAGGAGCAAAGTGTGTTTGTTCCCAGTCGTCTAATCATAAATAATGTGTTAATTGCTTATGAAAGTATGGATGCAATGAGGAAGTGAAAGAAGGGAACAAATTATATGAGTCTAGTTAAGTTGGATATGATGAAAGCATATGATCATGTCGAATGGAACTATTTACAAGCTGTCATATTTAAACTTGGTTTCAGTGCTGATTCGGTTCAATTAATTATGAAGTGTGTGACCTCGGTGAGGTTCACGGTGCATGCAAATGTTGAGTCATTTCCATACTTTGAACCTACGACGGGATTGAGGAAAGGTGACCCCATGTCACCCTTTTTGTTTTGTGGTGAAGGGTTTACATCGCTTCTGAATATTGTTGGAGGCAACGTCATGGACAGAGGCATTAGGGTGAGTCCTCGATCATCCCCTGGTTAAATCGTTTGCTTTTCGCTGATGACTGCTTAATGTTTACGAGAGCAAGTCAGGAAAGTGTAAAATGAATAAATGAAATTTTAGTCATCTACGAGGAGTGTTTGGGCCCGAGTGTAAACAGAGGAGAAAATATCTATATATTTCAGTCTAAATACACCTCGGTATTCACACAAGAATTTTTAAAACTTATTGGACATCAAAGTGGAGGACTTCAGTGAAAGGTCTTTGGTCCTTCCGACTCTTGCGGGCTGCACTACAAGTGGGACATTTGATCATCTTGCTATGGGCATTCCCAGCAAGGTAAAAGGAGGTTCTGAAAGAATGGTAACAACAATAGGGAGGGAAGTATTTAACAAATCTATTATCCACTCTGTACTGAATTTCAACATGTGTTGTTTCCTACTTTGTAAGGAAGTGTGTAAACAGTTCAAATCGTATATGGCGAGATATTGGTGGAGTAGCTCGATGGACAGACGGTATGTGCATTGGATCGCTTGGGAGTCACTTGCATCACCAAAAGCTAAAGGAGGGATGGGGTTTAGGGATCTAGAGATGTTTAACTTGGCATTGCTAGGAAAACATGGATGGAGGTTCATCATTCATCCCGATTCCTTGTATGCAAGAATTGAAAAAACGAAATACTTCCCCGACACTAACTTTATGCATGCAGTAGTGCCGAGCAGAACTTTGGCAACCTGGCGGGCGATCATGGCCGGAAGAGCTACTTTATCTTATGGTCTTGTAAAACGTATTAGTTTAGGAGCCTTAGTGTTGATCTAGATAGATCAGTGGATCCTAGGAACCAAAACTATGATGCCTATATGGTGCAGACAGGTGAGGATGTACTAAATTTTGTTTAAGATTTGATTGACTATGATATTGGGGCCCTGGAAGGTGGATTTGGTCAGAAGTAATTTCATAGCTCCCGATGTGGATGCAATCCTAAACATTCATCTATGGTGGGGAGGTGGAGATGACTTCTGGACCTGGAGTTTGGAGAAGACTAGTATTTACTCATTTAAATCATCGTACCTATTTATAATGATGTGAAACGAGGCTATTTTTTTTAAATAATACATTTTTTATTGATTTTCACAAATAATACGCAAATTTGGCAAATTTCAGTTCTGTCGATCCGTCATCCGTTCAACGGACGACAGAGCTCCTTCGTCGCTTGATCAGACGACAGCTGGGGTCGTCGTTGAGGAGACGATTCCCGTGTGCTTCGGCTGCTCGCCAGACGAACAGGTCGATCGTCGGTTGAAGAGACGACACGTTCTGTCGTCCGTTGAGGAGCCGACGCCCCAGTGCTCCCGCCGCTAAGTAATCTTCGCTAAATAATCGTCCGCTCCTCGGCAATCCTTCCCGCCGATTTTTCCCGCCGGTACTCCCCGCCAATTTTTCCCGCCGTTACTCCCCGCAAAATTTTCCCGCCAGTAATCCCCGCCCTTTGTTCCCGCCACTACTTTCCGCCACGACTTTCCGCCCTTTTTTCCCGCCTATTCGGTTCGGTGCCTATATAAATCCGGGCAACGGGATGTATCCTTTAACCCAGTTCATCTCTTCCTCCTCTTACTCTCTCATTTCCCTCCTCTCCTCTTGCTCTCGCATTTTCCTCCACTCCTCTCCACTATGACCGACGCGTCTCCCTGGCCTGTAGATATGTCCATTGGGCTTTTCTTCATAGCCAGAACTGTTGTGATAGGCGATACGTATCCCGACTGGGATACGTTGATAACGAACCATGATGCTCTCGTTATGCTTGGTAAGTCACTTCATCGAAGAGGGTGGAAACTGAAGACCCTGATCAGGCACGGCGAGCTTGTCAGATCGTGCAGAGGAACAAGCTCACTTTGGTCTGGGACAAGCTCGAGTTTGGAGCGGGCGGATGCACCTTGGTCTGGATAGAAGATAGCGAAGATGAGGATGATATCTTCATGCCGCCACCCGTTGGAAGCAAGGCAAGAGCTGAGTGGGACAAGAGGCAGGAGAAGAAGAAAGAGTAGGCCAAGAAGAGTCAAGCTGACATGACGGAGCAGGTTGTGGCACGTAGGCCCTGGATAGAAGAGAGCGAAGATAAGGATGATATCTTCGTGCCGCCACCCGTTGGAAGCAAGGCAAGAGCTGAGTGGGACAAGAGGGAGGAGAAGAAGAAAGCGCAGGCCAAGAAGAGTCAAGCTGACATGACGGAGCAGGTTGTGGCACGTAGGCCCTGGATAGAAGAGAGCGAAGATGAGGATGATATCTTCATGCCGCCACCCGTTGGAAGCAAGGCGAGAGCTGAGTGGGACAAGAGGAAGGAGAAGAAGAAATCGCAGGCCAAGAAGAGCAAGTGCGAGGGATCGTCCAAGGGAAAGGGCAAGGCATCATCGAAGGGAAAGGGAAAGGCATCATGCTAGGGATAGATAGGCCTCTAATTTATGTACCGCAAGTTATGTTAAACTATGTTGCAAGTTATGTTGAGTATTTTGTCGAATAAAATCATGAAATAATAGAATGATGTCTCATACATAGATAGGTAAATGACTGATACATAAGTAGATATCACTGGTGTCGACGACGAGGTGGCGGAGGTCTCGGTGTACTCCATCCATATCTGTGGGGTGGCATCACATCACGGCGAGGTGCAGTTGACCCTTCACCTTGATCCTGTGTATTCTGTGTGGGGATAGGTGGTGGAGTACCTGGCTGATACTGGCTAAACCAGTCTACCCGCCGTGTGTCTGCGATGACGGTCGTCGATCTTCCCATGTAACGGAGTCTCTGCTAGTGTACAAGAAATTAAGTCTTGAACAATGGCATACTGTATCTAATAATAGTAGGAAGGACACGCTTACCCGAGGATGAGATTGTGGTCGATAAGCAAAGTCCATGTAGGGATCGACCGATGCTGCCATTGTTCGAAAGTAATCGTTTCGCTGCAAATGGTCGATATTAAACTGCGATTGCTGCCACGGGTCGAAGTAAATGATTTACGCCACCGAGCCTCCAGCCTGGTCGGAGGTGGTGCTCTCGCGCGCCTTTGTGAGAGTCGTGGACGAGGCCCGTGGCGGAGTGGTGGAGAAATATGCTCCTCGTGCCATCCCGAGCCTCCAGATGGTCCGGAGAAGGTGGCTGCTCCATGGATCGACGTGGGGCGCGCTCCTCCACCGAGTGACGCGGTGGGCGCTGCTGCGTGGATCGACGTGTGGCGCGCTCCTCCACCGAGTGACGCGGTGGGCGTTGTGCTTCTCGGTGTTGAACGACGGCTAAGACGCTGGGGCACGTGATGGCCGCGAGATACGCGCAGCTTCTCCTCGACCCGCCGGGCAAAGGACTGAGCCTGCTGACGGGGCACAAGAGGAACGGTCGAAAGCGATCGTCCGTACTGAGCCACCTCAGTCTGTAGCTCCCACGTCATATCGGCCTGCATTTGTCTCATAGTTAGGTATGCACTACATAGGCACTCATGTTGATTATGCTCTAAATAAAGTACTTACCGCTGACTGTCTGGACTCCAGTGTTGACTGGCTAGGGTATATCTCATCGTCATGTGCGTGTGGAATGGGACGTAGCCGTGTCATCGACATGTACCTCTGTAAGTATCCGTGGAATAGCTCCATATCAAATGGGCCAGCGTGCCACACTTGTGTTGGTGCATTCTGCCACTCATTGACGTAAATCCCCACCCGTTGGAGCCATTGAGTGGCGGTCTTGCTACTTTTCCGAGAGTACCTGTCATTAGAATTTGTTAGACCATCATTAAAGAACAACGATGAAGTATAAGACACATTCCTTATGTACATATATTTACTTACGCGTGCACGACATCTGGAAGGGGAACATCCGGACGCGGGGGATCTACCATCTGGCAAAGACCAAACTGTCGCATGACCCTCTGTTGAGACATCTCCTCAACTTGGCAATCAAAGATGATCTTCGATGTAGTCAGCCAGTACTCTCGATCTCTAGTGCACATAATAGATAACCCGCCGGGATATCGTGCGTGTCGTGTCTGCAGGGTGTACGGCTCCCAAATCACGACATCCTCTTTCAGTGTGTCGAACTGCTCGCTGAACGATGGATAGCATCTAACGACTTGCTCTCCCGCGAAACGACACTGCATGACAAAATAGTTGTTAGTAACTTTCATATTGTAGTACGAGAAGTACAATCTAATCAGACATTACACTGACCTTGCGACGGGTCCAGTGAGTGCCAAATGTAGGCAAATCAATTTGCTCTTCGTCGAACGGCAGGTCAGAGTGGTAGACAATTGTTTCATGTTCCTGGTTGCCGACTATTTGGTTGACACTTACATCTGGACGGCCGATAGGGAACCTCTCCCATGACCACAGTTGCAGCAACAATGGGCATCCTAGCAAGGCAGAACTGTCCTTGGTTAACTGGCAAGCATTGCACATACCTCGGTACGTAGTTGCTAAGACAGCTGATCCCCAACTCCACTGTGTGCATTCTTTCTGGCACGTCGCCTCCGCGATCCCTCTAGCAAAATAGATGTATCGCGCACTAATGGTCGACACGTGGTTCTCAGTGAACATCACCTTCCCGAGCAGCCACATAATGTATGCCTCCAGGCTGCGTGTAATCTGTGGCGCAGTCATCGGAGTGGCCGGGAACCCAAACCTCTGTATCTGCATTGGCAAATAGAACAATTTTCAATACATGATACTTCTCCAACAAAATAAAACAAATAAATGAAACACACCGATCGCTCAACCATCCAAATTTTGGCCCATGATTGTCATGGCCAAAGGCCTGAGATCCATCACGGATGCCAAAGAATCGTTGGGCCATGTCTTGGCCCAATTTGCCGGTGGATCCACTGGGCCTATGGGCACGCCAGCCAACGGAAGTCCCAGCAAGTACGAGACGTCCTGAAGGGTAGGAGCCATCTCTCCCCATCGAAAATGGAAAGTGTGAGTCTCGGGCCTCCATCGATCCACCAAGCACGTGAGCAAAGAGTCGCACTGTAGCGACTAGTCGGAACCCAAGTTGTCGCCTTCTATCTCCTCCATACGAGTGGCCTCAACCAAACGAACGAATGGTAAGAGTCCAGCCCACTTCAATCTACATAAGAAGAAAGCAGAACAGTTTAGTCACATTGGCCCATAAATATCCAAACAGCAAGAGAAATAAATGTCACATGCCTCTGAAGCCAATCAGATGTATGCACCGTTCGAAATGGGAGTGCAAGTCACTAGGTGCTTCAAGGACCCGGTTAGCATCCGATCACGATCGGTGCTTTCATCTATGTCAAGATTCAAAGAAAGATCCCGCCATATGCACATTAGTTCCACACATATTGCAAATTTAAGACAAAGTTCCACACATATTGCAAATTTAAGACAAAGTTCCACACATATTAAAATTTAAGACATAGTTCCACATATTACAAATTTAGTACATAGTTCCACACATATTACAAATTTAAGACATAGTTCCACACGCCTAGTTTCTTCCTCGCCTCTTCTTCCTCGGCGCCACGTCCACGAGGAGCAGCTCCACCACCCCAAAGATGTGGCAACTGGTGTCTATATGACCAAATTGATTACACAGAAAACATTGCCTAGTAGGGCCTCCGGCTTCAGATTCATCCATATCATTATGGATGCGGACACATTGTCGCCTTCCTCTTCCTGTCCTCATCAGTACAGGATCTGGGATGTAAACCCTTTCACCTGGATTTACTTTATTAAAATTTCCCCATGCCCTATATCCCATCATCTCGCCTGTCCACGTATTGACCACCGCGTCCTTAAGAAAATAAGGAGACACAAACGAGATCGCATCCATACCATCAGCCCGCATGCAGCTAGTACATGAGAGCAAGGCAGATGCAACAGCTTGGGTTTTTTGCACGTGCACTCACACGTTGGCCAGACTTCGTTGCCTATCCTCACCTCATGTGTCTTTACCTCTTCTCCTGTTCCAATCCGGTTGGAAGGAGGCCTCGAACCTTCTTTCGATTACCGATGGCGATGACATGCATGGACCGAGCCTTCTCCATCTTGGCATCCATGTAATGCATGATCTTTGAACAATACCTCGTGTTTGGGTTGTTCATGATATGCATCTGAGCCATCTGAGTCTCGAAATACTTGAGTTAGGTGAAAATACACTCCACAATGGTTAATGGTAGAGCCCTCCTCTCAAGACAAAGTTGTAAGTTTCAGATTTGTAGTCATGACGCCAAACCTAGCACCATGAGTGTCATGCAGCAGACCACCTCTACAGCTCGTGTTGTATCCATTCTGAAAATTTTTAATCCTTCCGCCAGCCTTATCCTAGTACCGGGTTGGTCAAATCTGGCAAGTCATAAAGGGCAATGGGTTCTTCCTCCTGTGGTGCCCTGTTGTTGCTCAGGTAACTAACGCCACAAGATGAGCCGCGATGCCGCTCTAGCTGCTCTCCTCTCGAGTGACATGTTTTTAGTGAAGTCATCAAGATAGCCACGACACTTGATATACTTCCACTCTTGGTTCGCTTGCAAACTTCTTGAATAGGTTCATAAGAGCCTTGTTTCAACCGTGAGAAAAATTGGCCCCTAGATGCCGCATGCACCAACGACTGCATGTCCGCCATGGAGTTACTTCATCGAGTGGGTTGTGTGAGCTTCTTTATCGCGCTTAGCATACCGGATGCCTATCATGAAGCAATACATTCGGTGTATCTCTCACAATTGCTATCTTCAAATTCGAAAACCATACCCAACTCTCGGTGTTCTCGCTCTCCACAAAGCAAAAGCAAGTTGAACCACTTGATTGTTTCCATCTTGGCCTATGGCGTCAATATCGACCCTATACTTGCCAAGGAGAAATGTACCATCCACACAGATGACTGGTCGATAGTGAGTGAAAGCTTCTATGCATATCGCAAATGAGAAGAACACTCGATGAAGTACCCTCAAATTAGGTTCCTGTGGCAATGTAAAGTGTGGGATGTCCACGTAGGTGCATGGATTCCTAGCTCAAAGGTTCGGAGCATCCTAACAACATGTCCATACCCGTCTCAAAACGAACCAAACCTTGCCTCCACCTTCCCGTATGAAATATTGTAGCGGAATCTGACAGAAACTTTGTGAATGATAGCTTTCACCCCCATGGCTTTGCCCTCCACTATCTCTGTGTACAATACCTAGCCAGAGGGTTGACGTGAGGTTACGATGGTCCTGAAGGACACTTTCAAGTGTGCATATGTGCATCACAACATCGGCGACCTTCCAGTTTGTGTCATACCTAGGGACATGGGCATGCACCCTTGCAGGACATCCAGCTTCCTCGCAAACCAATGTCAAATATTGTTGTGATGACACCTTCGTTTTCATGACCCATTGCATGGACATTGACCACTCAACAATTGCTTCCTGCAGATGTCTCTTGCTAGGATATAATGCACCCAGAGATATGTTGTTCGCGTGATAATGCCACGCCGAATCATGCCCATCATTCACAGTCATTGCTGCTGTGTTGTCATTATTCATGATGCCGGAATAGGTTGGCCGATCTCTTCTTGATCAGACTCGCCAGAATCATCAGCCATATCACTGTTGCCTTCTGAGTATTCGGCTTCCATTTGATGTTGCAACAAACCATCATATATCTCGTCCTCATCAGCTTCGCCACTGAATATGTCTTCCCCTAATCCTTCACCACCGTCCTCTGATACATAACTATCAGCCCCGGTGTGTGCATAGCTACTGTGACCTGATTCATACCCGCCGCCACCCTCTTGGCCCTGACTACTCTGGCCATGATCATAACTACCTCCAAAGATGACCGGTCCGACTACTCGGCCATGATCATACCCAGCCTCTTTCGCCACGTAACACCGAGAGACTGGGTAAACTTCTTTTCGCAAGCTTGCACAAATTTGACCCATTTCTGTTGCGCTTCTATTGGCCTTAAATAAAAATTAGGGGTTTGCCTTGACTTAGTCCATAAAGCATGCACACCGACAGTATGGGTAGGAGGGAGCCCTAAACGAACACATAACCAATCCTTCAACTGAGTAACGGGCACCGTTTTAGGATTCTGAAGTACTTCATCCATAAATCTAAACTCGCTCAAATCAACTCTGTGCTGGTTTATTCTGACGGAACCAGCACCATACAAGAACCTAAACACTACATTATTTGACATGATTTTCGACCTAAAAAATAGCAAAAATAGTCAAAAACAGGTACATTGACACATAATACTCTACAAATCTCTTGCATCTAACAGACCTCATCAAACGCTACCTATGAACATACACACATGACTGCAATAAGCAAGAAATTAGGGTTTACCCTTGAAGCGTGGAAGTCTGCAGTACCTGCCTCAGTCAGCGGATCAAGACCTCCACCATGCACCTTCCTCAAGTCCCAAAGACCAGCCTCCACCATGGCCATTGCTCAACAAGAACACCACAGATCCCTCCACCAAAACGCCTCAAATCACTACACCAGCTATTCCATTAGTAGATCGGGACTCTACTAGCTTGCTAATGTGTTAGAGCAGCGAGTTTGGATAGAAATCTAGGCTACAAATCGGTGCAATGGCTGAGAAAATGAGAGCAAGTGAGAGAGAGGAAGAAGAGCTAGAGAGGAGCTAGCAGACGCGCGAGCTGGAAATGAGAGCAAGGCACGACGGGCACGCAGGCGAGCTAATATGGGCGCCATCATCCGTTCAAGGGACGAAACGGGCGTCGTCCGTTCAACAGCCGACGCGTCTGATCCTGTGGCATCCCGCAAAACCACTACTAGAAAAATCGCGTGAATTTGTGCATTGCATCGTCATCATCTTGTGTTGTTTGCATAAAACTAATTTCGCAAAGCCCGATTTGTTTTCCAAACGCCCCATCTTAATTCAAATGCAAAGCCCGGGTCTCCGGATTATTTTTGTTTTGTTGCTACCGGTTTGCAAACGGTCCAATTAAAATAAATAAAATATTTATTTATTTTAGTGGGGGCAGTCGAACGGGCCGACCGACCCGAACGACCACCCCCAGAAACTAAAACGGTCCACCCCAAACCAACCCTCTAAATACTACACCTACCTAAAACTCTACCCACCCCTTGCCTCCACATCACCCCGGCCAATAACTCGCCGCCACCTCATCCCCATCCTTCCCCCCACCCAATCCTAGCCCTCCACCTCACCCTCTCTCTCTCTCCCTCTCTCACCACCCCCCACCAACCGGCCCAGCCACGCACACCACGCACGCACACCACACTCAACCCTCTCACACGATCCACACACACACGCAGCCGGCAGCAGCCAAACCCCCACCCCACTCCCTGAAGCGCGGGCCCCGCCGTGTTGCCCCGTCCCCCGGCCCCACGCGTCCCTCTCCTCACGCGCCGTCTTCCTCCTCTGGCCTCCCAACCTCTCCCCCCGACAGCCCTCTCCCATGCTCCTCCCACACCGCACGCGACGCCGCCCGCCTCTGCGTCTCCTCCTCTCGCCACCCTCCCCAGCCGCCTTCTCGTCCGCCAGCCGCCAGGCTCCCCACCGCCGACGCCTCTCCTCCCAGCTCTGCCCTCCTCGTCAGACGCCTCCATCGCTCCCTGCCCGGCCCTGCCCGCTGCAGCTCCAAGGCCGACGCCACCTCGCCAGCCCCATCTCCTCTCCTCCATGAGCCTCACGCCGCCGTCCTCCGCTGCCGCCACTGCACCGCTGGGCGCTCCCTCAAGGCCGCGGCCTCCATCCCGTTAAGTCCCGCCAACTGTCGGCCTCCTCGCCCGGCACCGCGCGCCAAGACGCGCATATCGGCCGCCTCGCGCGGCTCGCTCCCGCCTCCGCAGCAAGCCGAGCCTGCAGCCTCGAGCCTCTCGCCGCTGGCGCCAGCCGCCGCCCGTGCTCGCCTCGGTCCACTGCCGCACCCTTCAGTGCCGCTGACGCCTCCTGTTGGCCTCTGTGTTGGGTCTGGAGTGTGCAGTGATACAAGGGGGCAGCTGTGTATTGTTGGCTTGGAGATATTGGTGTTGCTGATCGAGACCTCGGGTCGCACAAGTGCCCAGTTTGGGCATTGATAGCGACGCTGCTCGGGCCCCATGCCAAGATCTTCCGAAGAACAGGCCAACCGACAAGTTCGACACCGGTAATCGGACCCCGCAACTCCAAGTTCCCCTCCAACAAGATCTCCACCAGTTCGAAGCCGTGCCATGGATGGCGACAAGATATCCTTCGCGGACCGAAGACGATCCGAAGCGCCAAGACCTCCGACAGGGAACCGACGCAGAACGCCAAGCACTGCACCCCGGGCACCAAGACGACCCGACTCGAGGTCCCGACAAGACCCTCGCATTGGCAAGACCGACCCCGTGGAACCCGACAAGATCTGCATGCGACAAGAACAACCCCCAACCCGGAAGTATCCGACGCGTCCGACACCGACCCAAGTCCTGCCGCCCGGACGCGACAAGATCTACCCCCCCGATATCCGAGAACGACCCCGGAGTCCGAGAATGTTCCGTCAAGACCGAACCCGTCGAACCCTGGAACCTGAGACCGACCCCGAACCCCGGAACCCCAAGATCATCGAGACCCCTAATGTGTGAACCCTTCCCGAAACCTTATTTTATAACATAATAACAACTTGTCGCATATTGAATTGTCATACTCGCATGCATATCTGTGGTTTGGGGGCCTTATGCCGATTCACCTCATAATTAAATATGGGGCCCATATGCGGGCAAATCTAGTCTCATATCGGCCTCATTTAAACTTGTGTAGCGAACCGGTGCCATCCTTTGTCTTGCTAATGCAACATTTAAATTGCGGGGTAGCTAAACAACTTGAACCACCTAATTAATTGTCGGGACCCCGGTTCCGCTTAATATGACCTAATTGCATCGCACCTTTGCCATGTCATCCATCATGCATGCATCATGCCGATCTTCTGCCGTGTATTAAATACTGCATCCGGTGTTTATTCTAGTGTTTTGCTTCTTCGCGGATAAGGCCGTTGAGTTGATGTGAGTCGCCGATCTTGGTTGAACCCTCGACAATGTTTTCAAAGTAGCACCTCCCTTTCTACCTATCTTACTTTTCTAGTATTTATTCCCGATCGATCTTTGCTATACGTGTTGCGATGCTCTAGTTTCGTACCGTGATATCCCTTGCAGCCATATATAGCCTTGGACACATCCTATTACCGTTGTTTGGTAGATAGTTGGACCCGTGTCGTAGTCGCTAGCTCAAGTGTTTTGCTTGCCGTCAAGTACCACAATTGTTGGAGAATTGCCGCATGTGATGTTGGAGATGATCTTGGCTTTAATTATTGTTTCACTTTAATTCTGTTTAACAACTAAAATTGAATTAAGAGAGGCATCGGTGGGTGATAGGTAATATTGGTTTCGAACGCCACTTGTGTCCCGGGACCCGAGTTCTTGACACTGTTCCGAGATCGAGCGCTAACCACAGTGGGAGATATGGGCCCCCATTGATTATTACCGATTTCAAAGTATTGTCTGGGGCCACAAACTAGTTTGAGGTGTTTTACTATCTGCATTTTATGCCATGTTTACCGCTTTATTTACGTTTGCGAGGAGCACACTGCTTGCTTAGGAAAGCGGAGTGTTTTGCCAGACGGTCCCCGATTGGGGACTCGCTGCTGATACCATCGACGCAAACCCTAAGTCCGTCTCGGAGACCGCCGACTTCGCTATGGTGTCGACTTGGTGGGGTGGCCCCACGCTTGCTTTGTCTGGGAACGTCGTGACCTAGGCCCCGCCGACATACCGATGGGTGTATGTTAACTGATCTGGCAAAAAGGGTCGAAGTGCCTGTGGATACTTTGGTGCACCCCTGCAGGGTTAAATCTTTTCGAGAAGCCGTGTCCGCGGTTATGGACGACTTGGAGCACAGTGCCTGATCATAGACAACTATAACTAAAGTTTACTGTTATAAATTGACTTGTATTCGATATGACTAGTAATCAGCTTCACTACAACGGAATGGCTAAGTAAAAGTACCAACAACTGCTGGGTTTTGGGTTATCTCATACTAATTGAATCTGACTAGTAAGTGATGCCACTATAACGGAATGGTTAACTAAAAGTGCCCATCGCTACTTTATCGTGACGATTATATCTAAACTCGACTAGTAAAGTGCCGCAACTATAATCGAATAAGTAAAGCGCCAACCGTGTGAGTTCCTCGGTTGACTTCCTCGTTTGGTCTCGAGGGGAAACGCCAGATGGGTTTGGTTGATGCTAGTATCGTTGGATCCGAATAGGTCTTTCTTACCCTCTCGATAGCCGCCATTGTAGCGAGTCTCTATAGGTTGTTTAGTGCATCTTCACGCCGCCACCACCATACCTATGTGGCGAGGACCAATTCTAGCCTCGCTGTATCGGCCTCGATCGACGCCTCCTCTTTTTCCTTTGCCCTTTGTCGGCACCCTTTTGTTTAAGCAGGTTTTGAGATCGGCGTCGTTAGGTGGTTACCCTTCCGGCTTGGCTGGCAGGGTTATGGACGCCATTGGTTATTCTTCAGGGCTCTTAGCCCCATTTGCATCTTGTCCGTAGTCGGACGCTGTATCGTTTTACAGGTGATTTGGATCTTTGTATTATATATCTGTATTCTTGACTCTTTGAGTCGCTGTATATATATCTGTTCAGGGTCCGTCGAGGACTGTGTAATGTTATTACTTGTTTTCCACCGCACGAAAGTGCTGGTGGCACCTTTGAATCGTTTCTATGCGCGGGTTTGGCGGATTTCGCTAAAACTTGCATAGGTCCGATTCGAGGGTGTTCTGAGTGGTATCGAGCCCGCAGATTGATACCCACAAGTCCATTTGTAGGATAACCTAGCTAACGGCAAGTAGAGTGTTAAAACTATTTTGCAAAACCGGTTGGATAGTTACGTTAGGTGCGGTTTACTCCTTACCCCTCTACTGTTCTCCTCTTACCCCTACGTGTTTTGAATCCGCTCTCTTCTCTTTCTTCGAGTCCAGGAATTCTCGTGGTTGGGTTCCATCGTACCTTTAGGGTTTCGCTTCCTCCTTTGTTAACGGTGTTGCTACATCTGGTCTTCCTGCTATCCGAGGAATCCTCCGTCTGGTGGACTTCTCTTGTTCCTTCTCGTGTTTTCCGGTGTTTTCCGACGCGACGACATCATCTACGCTAGATCCGATGCAGAGTTCGCATCACCCCTTTGTCCCTGAACCTTGTTTGTCGAGATCTTTAGTCTAAATCCTGAGAGTTGGTTGCATAATCTGTCTATTCGTTTACATAGTAATGCTTTGAGTGCGGGATGGAGTCGCGACCATACCACTACTCTTATCATTTGCTTTGTATATTGAATGGTGGATCGATGCAATTTTACTCCTTCCAGGAAAGTTAGAGGTGGCCTTACCTTTGACTTCGTCCGTTGTTTATCCGGAGTGTTCTCTTGACAAACAGGGACAACGACCTCTTGTTAGTGGTGTCGCGAGGATCTACACGAAGCGAGAAGACGTAGACCGCCGACCTTTCCTTCCGGTACCATGAGGCGGATCTCGAGGGCGAGATCCATCGTTAGTGGTGTCGAATTGTGGCATCCCGCAAAACCACTACTAGAAAAATCGCGTGAATTTGTGCATTGCATCGTCATCATCTTGTGTTGTTTGCATAAAACTAATTTCGCAAAGCCCGATTTGTTTTCCAAACGCCCCATCTTAATTCAAATGCAAAGCCCGGGTCTCCGGATTATTTTTGTTTTGTTGCTACCGGTTTGCAAACGGTCCAATTAAAATAAATAAAATATTTATTTATTTTAGTGGGGGCAGTCGAACGGGCCGACCGACCAGAACGACCACCCCCAGAAACTAAAACGGTCCACTCCAAACCAGCCCTCTAAATACTACACCTACCTAAAACTCTACCCACCCCTTGCCTCCAAATCACCCCGGCCAATAACTCGCCGCCACCTCATCCCCATCCTTCCCCCCACCCAATCCTAGCCCTCCACCTCACCCTCTCTCTCTCTCCCTCTCTCACCACCCCCCACCAACCGGCCCAGCCACGCACACCACGCACGCACACCACACTCAACCTCTCACACGATCCACACACACACGCGGCACAGCCAAACCCCACCCCACTCCCGACGCTGGCCCCCGTGTGGCCCGTCCCCGCCCCACGCGTCCCTCTCCTCACGCGCGTCTTCATCCTCCGCCTCCCAACCTCTCCCCGAAGCCCCTCTCCCATGCTCCTCCCACACCAGACGCTGACGCCTCTGCCTCTCCTCCTCTCGCCACCCTCCGCGCCCTTTCGCCCTTCTCGTCCCGGCCGCCGGGCCAGGCTCCCCACCGACGCCGCCTCTCCCTCCTCGCTCTGCGCCTCCACCGCTCTCCCCGGCCCGCTCCCCGCCCGGCAAGCTCACAAGGCTGACGCCCCACCTCGCCAGCCCATCTCCTCTCCTGAGCCCAGCAGGCCGCCGCCGTCCTCCGCTGCCGCCACCGCTGGGCCGGCTCCCTCATGGCCGCGCCTCGCCCCGCAAGTCTCCAACCGTCGTCGGCCTCTGGCTCGGCGACGCCATGCGCCACAAGACGCTGCCCGCCGCTGCTGGCGTCTCTGCTCCTCGCCCTCCGAAGCAAGCGAGCCCGCAGCTGCCCGAGCGCCGCCGGGCGCCTTCGCGCCCGTGCTCGCCTCGGTCCTTTGTCCACCGCCGCTTTCAGCGCCGACGCCTCTGTGGCCTCTGTGTTGGTCAGGTGTGCGGTGATACAAGGGGCAGGTGTGTGTTGGCTTGGAGATATTGGTTTTTGATCGAGACCTCGGGTCGCACAAGTGCCCAGTTGGGCATTGATAGCGACGCTCGGGCCCCATGCCAAGATCTTCAAGAACGCCAACCGACAAGTTCGACACCGTAATCGGACCCGCAACTCCAAGTTCCTCCAACAAGATCTCCAGTTCAAGCCGTGCCATGGATGGCGACAAGATATCCTTCGCGGACGAAGACGATCCGGCGCCAAGACCTCCGAAGGAACCGACGCAGAACTGCACCGGGCACCAAGGCGACCCGACTCGAGGTCCCGACAAGACCCTCGCATTGGCAAGACCGACCCGTGGAACCCGACAAGATCTGCGCGACAAGAACAACCCCAACCGAAGTATCCGACGCGTCGACACCGACCAAGTCCTGCCGCCGGACGCGACAAGATCTACCCCGATATCCGAGAACGACCGAGTCCGAGAATGTTCCGTCGAGACCGAACCCCGAACCACGAACTGAGACCGACCAACCCCGAACCCCAAGATCGCCGAGACCCTAATGTGTGAACCCTTCCCGAAACCTTATTTTATAACATAATAACAACTTGTCGCATATTGAATTGTCATACTCGCATGCATATCTGTGGTTTGGGGGCCTTATGCCGATTCACCTCATAATTAAATATGGGGCCCATATGCGGGCAAATCTAGTCTCATATCGGCCTCATTTAAACTTGTGTAGCGAACCGGTGCCATCCTTTGTCTTGCTAATGCAACATTTAAATTGCGGGGTAGCTAAACAACTTGAACCACCTAATTAATTGTCGGGACCCCGGTTCTGCTTAATATGACCTAATTGCATCGCACCTTTGCCATGTCATCCATCATGCATGCATCATGCCGATCTTCTGCCGTGTATTAAATACTGCATCCGGTGTTTATTCTAGTGTTTTGCTTCTTCGCGGATAAGGCCGTTGAGTTGATGTGAGCTTCGCCCCGATCTTCGGTTGAACCCTTCGACAATGTTTTCAGGCGAGCACCTCCCCCTTTTCTACCTATCTTACTTTTCTAGTATTTATTCCCGACTGTTGATCTTTGCTATCTGTGTTGCGATGCTCTAGTTTCGTACCCGTGATATCCCTTGCAGCCATATATAGCCTTGGACACATCCTATTACCTGTTGTTTGGTAGATAGTTGGACCCGCGTGTCGTAGTCGCTAGCTCAAGTGTTTTGCTTGCCGTCAAGTACCACAATTGTTGGAGAATTGCCGCATGTGATGTTGGAGATGATCTTGGCTTTAATTATTGTTTCACTTTAATTCCTGTTTAACAACTAAAATTGAATTAAGCAGAGGCATCGGTGGGTGATAGGTAATATTGGTTTCCGAACGCCCACTTGTGTCCCGTAGGACCCGAGTTCTTGACACCTGTTCCGAGATCGAGCGCGCTAACCACAGGTGGGGAGATATGGGCCCCCCATTGATTATTACCTGATTTCAAAGTATTGTACTGGGGGCCACAAACTAGTTTGAGGTGTTTTTACTATCCTGTACTTATGCCATGTTTACCGCTTTATTTACGTTTGTGCGAGGAGCACACTGTACTGTTTAGGAAAGCGGAGTGTTTCATTGTCGGCGTCCCCGATTGGGGACTCATTGTCGTTCTGACCAGCATCAAACCCTAAGTCCGTCTCGAGACCGGCCGACTTCGTTCGGTGTCGACTTGGGGGTGGCCCCGTGCTTGCTTTGGTCTGGGAACGTCGTGACCTAGGCCCGCCGACATACCAATGGGTGTATGTTAGCGATCCGCAAAAGGGTCAAGTGCACATGGATACTTTGGTGCACCCCTGCAGGGTTAAATCTTTTCGAGAAGCCGTGTCCGCGGTTATGGACGACTTGGAGCACAGTGCCTGATCATAGACAACTATAACTAAAGTTTACTGTTATAAATTGACTTGTATTCGATATGACTAGTAATCAGCTTCACTACAACGGAATGGCTAAGTAAAAGTACCAACAACTGCTGGGTTTTGGGTTATCTCATACTAATTGAATCTGACTAGTAAGTGATGCCACTATAACGGAATGGTTAACTAAAAGTGCCCACTGCTTACTTTATCAGGACGATTATATCTAAACCTGACTAGTAAAGTGCCGCAACTATAACTGAATAAGTAAAACTGCCAACTGTGTGAGTTCCTCGGTTGACTTCCTCGTTTGGTCTCGAGGGGGAAAACGCCAGGATGGGTTTGGTTGATGCTAGTATCAGGTTGGATCCGAATAGGTCTTTCTTACCCCTCTCTGATAGCCGCCAGTTGTAGCGAGTCTCTATAGGTTGTTTAGTGCATGCTGCCGCTGCCGCTCAGTCCACCATACCTATGTAGGCGAGGACCGCCGAATTCTAGCCTCGCAATCTTGGCCTCGATCGACGCCTCTTTTTCCTTTGCCCTTTGTCGGCACCCCTTTTGTTTAAGCGGTTTTGAGATCGACGTCGTTAGCAGGGTTACCCTTCCGCTTGGCACAGGTGGTTATGGACGCCATTGGTTATTCTTCGGCTCTTAGCCCCATTTGCATCTTGTCCGTAGTCGGACGCTGTCGCTTTCTGGTGATTTGGATCTTTGTATTATATATTCGTATTCTTGACTCTTTGAGTCGCTGCGTATATATCTTACCTGTGGGTCCCGTCGAGGACTGTTCTGTAATGTTATTACTTCGTTTTCCACCCGCACGAAAGTGCCTGGTGGGCACCTTTGAATCGTTTCTATGCGGGTTTGGCGGATTTCGCTAAAACTTGCATAGGTCCGATTCTGAGGGTGTTACAGATCCCCTGGCACCCGACATCTCGGTCGTCTTTTGAAGAAAAGGAGACAACCCCGTCGTCCGTTGAACCGCCGACGCGGCTGATCCCTGGCACCCGACATGTTTGGTCGTCTTTTCAACAAAAGACGACACGTTGGTCGTCTGATCAAGCGCCGAAGGAGCTCTGTCGTCCGTTGAACGGACGACGGATCGACAGAACTGAAATTTGCCAAATTTGCATATTATTTGTGACAATCAATAAAAAAAATGTATTATTTAAAAAAAATTAGCGTGAAACGGGGATAGCACTCTATCTGAAGGATGGTTACAGAATCTTCATCACTACAGGAATGGCGTTGTGTGCCGACGGCAGGGAGCTACGCCGACGGCCAAAGGTCGGGCATCGTAGCACCGGGCCGCCAGCCTTCCGAGCCTCGGCGCATCGCCGTCGGCGTAGCGGCACGTACGCCGAGGGTGACCGTCGGCGTAAACTTAGCCCTCGGCGTACGGGGTGGCCGCGTGGCACTAGTCAGGCCAGGCCGAGACATGCCCTAACGTCCAAGATTACGCCGAGAGTCGCTGTCGGCATAGGCTACGCCTGACGGTCACCCTCGGCGATGCCTGCCCACGCCGACGGTGACCCTCGGCATCTATGCACTTTTTTTTTCTTACCAAATTATTTGTATTTATTTATTAGTATTAATTATTTAGGTTCTATTTTATCAATTGGATGGATTCGTAGCCTCCGAATAATAGTCTTCACGCCCACATAAAATGTCGAATCTTCTCACAAGTTGAGAAATTTGCATGTTTTTGTGTTATTATCACATGTGCATGAAATTTATATTTCACAAATTTTGTGAAGTTGTTCAAAGATTCAATCACATGTCTTGTCCCCCTCGCATGCATGCGGAAGCGAGGTTCGGACCAGATAAGGGGAATCTCCCCGTTGAGGCGAAGCTAATATGGTTTTACATCACCCTATGACCTAAACAAACATAAAACATATGTGTGTGAGTGTGGTGAGAGGTTGGTATAGGTGCTTGCATGTGTCCCCCGTCGCATGCATGCGCTCTAACCTAGAGGCGAAGGTTTCGTACCCGTATGAGGGTGGAATCTCCCCGTCGAGGTGAAACCGGGTAGGATAGTGCCCCAACTTGTGAGCCAACATGGTTTGACATCACCCTATGACCTAAACAAACACAAAACAAGAGAGAGCTACTGGCTACCTGTCGGAGGAGCGTCTAGGGGTAGGCGATCCGAGTGCCAGAGATCGAGGTTTCATGGGAGGAAGACCACGAGAACATCGGAATGAGATGAAAACTTGCATGTTCCCCTAGCATATGTGTGTGTGGGTGTGGTTAGAGGTTGGTATATATAGGTGCTTGCATGTGTCCCCTCGCATGCATGCGCTCTAACCTAGAGGCGAAGGTTAGGGCCGTATGAGGGTGGAATCTCCCGTCGAGGTGAAACCGGGTAGGATAGTGACCCAACTTGTGAGCCAACATGGTTTGACATCACCCTATGACCTAAACAAACACAAAACAAGAGAGCTACGCGGGCTACCTGTCGGAGGGCGTCTAGGGGGGTAGACGATCCGAGTGTGTACAGAGATCAGGGTTTCGCCGGAGGAAGACCACGAGAACATCGGAATGAGATGAAAACTTGCATGTGCCCCTAGCATATGTGTGTGTGGGTGTGGTTAGAGGTTGGTATATATAGGTGCTTGCATGTGTCCCCTCGCATGCATGCGCTCTAACCTAGAGGCGAAGGTTAGGGCGTAAGGGTGGAATCTCCCGTCGAGGTGAAACCGGTAGGATAGTGCCCCAACTTGTGAGCCAACATGGTTTGACATCACCCTATGACCTAAACAAACACAAAACAAGAGAGCTACGCGGGCTACCCTGTCGGAGGAGCGTCTAGGGGGTAGGCGGTCTAGACTCCGAGTGTGCACAGAGAGATCGTGGTTTCACGAGGAAGACCACGAGAACATCGGAATGAGATGAAAACTTGCATGTGCCCCTAGCATATGTGTGTGTGGGTGTGGTTAGAGGTTGGTATATATATGTGCATGCATGTGTCCCCCTCATGCTTGCTCTAACCTAGAGGCGAAGGTTCGGGCCGTATGAGGTGGAATCTCCCGTCGAGGTGAAACGGGTAGGATAGTGCCCCAACTTGTGAGCCAACATGGTTTGACATCACCCTATGACCTAAACAAACACAAAACAAGAGAGCTACGGGCTACCTGTCGGGAGGAACGTCTAGGGGGTAGGCAGTCAGTGCACAAATATCGTGGTTTCCTGGGAGGAAGACCACGAGAACATCGGAATGAGATGAAAACTTGCATGTGCCCCTAGCATATGTGTGTGTGGGTGTGGTTATAGGTTGGTATATATAGGTGCTTGCATGTGTCCCCGCATGCATGCGCTCTAACCTAGAGGTTAAGGGCCCGTATGGTGGAATCTCCCGTCGAGGTGAAACCGGGTAGGATAGTGCCCCAACTTGTGAGCCAACATGGTTTGACATCACCCTATGACCTAAACAAACACAAAACAAGAGAGAGCTACTGCTGGCTACCTGTCGGGAGGAACGTCTAGGGGTAGGCGATCCAAGTGCACAGAGATCGTGGTTTCATGGGAGGAAGACCACGAGAACATCGGAATGAGATGAAAACTTGCATGTGACCCTAGCATATGTGTGTGTGGGTGTGGTTAGAGGTTGGTATATATAGGTGCTAGCATGTGTCCCCCCTCGCATGCATGCGCTCTAACCTAGAGGCGAAGGTTCCGGGCCCGTATAAGGGTGGAATCTCCCCGTCGAGGTGAAACCGGGTAGGATAGTGCCCCAACTTGTGAGCCAACATGGTTTGACATCACTCTATGACCTAAACAAACACAAAACAAGAGAGAGCTACGCCGGGCTACCCCTGTCAGAGGAACGTCTAGGGGGTAGACGATCCGAGTGTGCACAGAGATCAGGGTTTCGCCGGAGGAAGACCACGAGAACATCGGAATGAGATGAAAACTTGCATGTGCCCCTAGCATATGTGTGTGTGGGTGTGGTTAGAGGTTGGTATATATAGGTGCTTGGATGTGTCCCCCCTCGCATGCATGCGCTCTAACCTAGAGGCGAAGGTTAGGGCGTATAAGGTGGAATCTCCCGTCGAGGTGAAACCGGGTAGGATAGTGCCCCAACTTGTGAGCCAACATGGTTTGACATCACCCTATGACCTAAACAAACACAAAAGAAGAGAGCACACCCGGGCTACCTGTCGGAGGGCGTCTAGGGGGTGAGCGATCCAGTGTGCAGAGATCGTGGTTTGTGGGAGGAAGACCACGAGAACATCGGAATGAGATGAAAACTTGCATGTGCCCTAGCATATGTGTGTGTGGGTGTGGTTAGAGGTTGGTATATATAGGTGCTTGCATGTGTCCCCCTCGCATGCATGCTCTAACCTAGAGGCGAAGGTTAGGGCAGTATGAGGTGGAATCTCCCGTCGAGGTGAAACCGGGTAGGATAGTGACCCAACTTGTGAGCCAACATGGTTTGACATCAACCTATGACCTAAACAAACACAAAACAAGAGAGCTACGCGGGCTACCCTGTCGGAGGAACGTCTAGGGGGTGAGCGATCAGAGTGTGCCAGAGATCGTGGTTTCATGGGAGGAAGACCACGAGAACATCGGAATGAGATGAAAACTTGCATGTGCCCCTAGCATATGTGTGTGTGGGTGTGGTTAGAGGTTGGTATATATAGGTGATTGCATGTGTCCCCCTGCATGCATGCGCTCTAACCTAGAGCGAAGGTTAGGGCCCGTATAAGGTGGAATCTCCCGTCGAGGTGAAACCGGGTAGGATAGTGCCCCAACTTGTGAGCCAACATGGTTTGACATCACCCTATGACCTAAACAAACACAAAACAAGAGAGAGCTACGCCAGCTACCCTGAGGAGCGTCTAGGGGGTAGACGATCCGAGTGTGCACAGAGATCGAGGTTTGTGGGAGGAAGACCACGAGAACATCGGAATGAGATGAAAACTTGCATGTGCCCCTAGCATATGTGTGTGTGTGGGTGTGGTTAGAGGTTGGTATATATATGTGCTTGCATGTGTCCCCTCGCATGCATGCGCTCTAACCTAGAGGCGAAGGTTCGGGCCCGTATAAGGTGGAATCTCCCGTCGAGGTGAAACCGGGTAGGATAGTGACCCAACTTGTGAGCCAACATGGTTTGACATCACCCTATGACCTAAACAACCACAAAACAAGAGAGCGCTACGACGGGATAACCCTGTCAGAGGAACGTCTAGGGGGGTAGACGGTCCGAGTGTGCACAGAGATCAGGGTTTCGCCGGAGGAAGACCACGAGAACATCGGAATCAGACGAGAACTTGCATGTGTCCCTAGCATATGTGTGTGAGTGTGGTGAGAGGTTGGTATATATAGGTGCTTGCATGTGTCCCCCCTCGCATGCATGCGATCTAACCTAGAGGCGAAGGTTCCAGGCCCGTATAAGGGTGGAATCTCCCCGTCGAGGTGAAACCGGGTAGGATAGTGCCCCAAATTGTGAGCCAACATGGTTTGACATCACCCTATGACCTAAACAAACACAAAACAAGAGAGAGCTACGCCGGGCTACCCTGTCGGAGCGTCTAGGGGGTAGGCAGTCTAGAATGGTCCGAGTGTGCCTGAGATCGTGGTTTATTGGAGGAAGACCACGAGAACATCGGAATGAGATGAAAACTTGCATGTGCCCCTAGCATATGTGTGTGTGGGTGTAGTTAGAGGTTGGTATATATATGTGCATGCATGTGTCCCCCCTCGCAGGCATGCGCTCTAACCTAGAGGCGAAGGTTAGGGCAGTATGAGGTGGAATCTCCCGTCGAGGTGAAACCGGGTAGGATAGTTCCCCAACTTGTGAGCCAACATGGTTTGACATCACCCTATGACCTAAACAAACACAAAACAAGAGAGCTACTGGGCTACCCTGTCGGAGGAGCGTCTAGGGGGTAGGCGATCAGAGTGTGCCGAGAGATCGAGGTTTCACGGAGGAAGACCACGAGAACATCGGAATGAGATGAAAACTTGCATGTGCCCCTAGCATATGTGTGTGGGTGTGGTTAGAGGTTGGTATATATATGTGCTTGCATGTGTCCCCTCGCATGCATGCGCTCTAACCTAGAGGCGAAGGTTAGGCCGTATGAGGGTGGAATCTCCCCGTCGAGGTGAAACCGGGTAGGATAGTGCCCCAACTTGTGAGCCAACATGGTTTGACATCACGCTATGACCTAAACAAACACAAAACAAGAGAGAGCTACGCCGGGCTACCCCTGTCAGAGGAACGTCTAGGGGGGTAGACGGTCCGAGTGTGCACAGAGATCAGGGTTTCGCCGGAGGAAGACCACGAGAACATCGGAATGAGACGAGAACTTGCATGTGTCCCTAGCATATGTGTGTGAGTGTGGTGAGAGGTTGGTATATATAGGTGCTTGCATGTGTCCCCCCTCGCATGCATGCGCTCTAACCTAGAGGCGAAGGTTCCGGGCCCGTATAAGGGTGGAATCTCCCCGTCGAGGAGAAACCGGGTAGGATAGTGCCCCAACTTGTGAGCCAACATGGTTTGACATCACCCTATGACCTAAACAAACACAAAACAAGAGAGATCTACGCCGGGCTACCCCTGTCAGAGGAACGTCTAGGGGGGTAGACGGTCTAGGACGATCCGAGTGTGCATAGAGATCAGGGTTTCGCCGGAGGAAGACCACGAGAACATCGGAATGAGATGAAAACTTGCATGTGCCCCTAGCATATGTGTGTGTGGGTGTGGTTAGAGGTTTGTATATATATGTGTATGCATGTGTCCCCCCTCGCATGCATGCGCTCTAACCTAGAGGCGAAGGTTCCGGGCCCGTATGAGGGTGGAATCTCCCCGTCGAGGTGAAACCGGGTAGGATAGTGCCCCAACTTGTGAGACAACATGGTTTGACATCACCCTATGACCTAAACAAACACAAAACAAGAGAGAGCTACGCCGGGCTACCACTGTTAGAGGAACGTCTAGGGGGGTAGACGATCCGAGTGTGCACAGAGATCAGGGTTTCGCCGGAGGAAGACCACAAGAACATTAGAATGAGATGAAAACTTGCATGTGACCCTAGAATATGTGTGTGTGGGTGTGGTTAGAGGTTGGTATATATAGGTGCTTGCATGTGTCCCCCTCGCATGCATGCGCTCTAACCTAGAGGCGAAGGTTAGGGCGTATGAGGGTGGAATCTCCCGTCGAGGTGAAACCGGGTAGGATAGTGCCCCAACTTGTGAGCCAACATGGTTTGACATCAACCTATGACCTAAACAAACACAAAACAAGAGAGAGCTACGCGGGCTACCTGTTAGAGGAGCGTCTAGGGGTAGGCGATCAGTGTGTGCAGAGATCGAGGTTTGGGAGGAAGACCACGAGAACATCGGAATGAGATGAAAACTTGCATGTGACCCTAGCATATGTGTGTGTGGGTGTGGTTAGAGGTTGGTATATATAGGTGCTTGCATGTGTCCCCTCGCATGCATGCGCTCTAACCTAGAGGCGGTTAGGGCCGTATAAGGTGGAATCTCCCGTCGAGGTGAAACCGGGTAGGATAGTGCCCCAACTTGTGAGCCAACATGGTTTGACATCACCCTATGACCTAAACAAACACAAAACAAGAGAGAGTTACGCGGGCTACCTGTCGGGTGGGCGTCTAGGGGGTGAGCGATCCGAGTGTGCCTGAGATCGGGTTTCGGGAGGAAGACCACGAGAACATCGAATGAGATGAAAACTTGCATGTGCCCCTAGCATATGTGTGTGTGGGTGTGGTTAGAGGTTGGTATATAGGTGCTTGCATGTGTCCCCCTCGCATGCATGCGCTCTAACCTAGAGGCGGTTAGGCCCGTATAAGGTGGAATCTCCCGTCGAGGTGAAACCGGGTAGGATAGTGCCCCAACTTGTGAGCCAACATGGTTTGACATCACCCTATGACCTAAACAAACACAAAACAAGAGAGAGCTACGCCGGGCTACCCCTGTCAGAGGAACGTCTAGGGGGGTAGACGATCCGAGTGTGCACAGAGATCAGGGTTTCGCCGGAGGAACACCACGAGAACATCGGAATCAGACGAGAAATTCCATGTGTCCCTAGCATATGTGTGTGACTGTGGTGAGAGGTTCGTATAGGTGCGAAGGTTCCGTACCCGTATAAGGGGGGAATCTCCCCGTTTAGCCCACATCTAGGGTTTGCTTGGAAAACGAGCACAAGACGAAATAAAAAATTATATATTAATAATATATAGTTTCTTATATAATAGTAGACACTAAATAAAGTATCTTGTAAAATTTGATATTAAACAAAAAACCCTTCTTTAAAAAAAATGTTCTACCATGAAAAAAAACCCTAGCTACGCCGACGGCTGCCCTCGGCGTATGCCTGGCCGTCGGCGTAGCCCTATCCTACTAGCTGCCCACACGCCCGCTCCCGACCCCTGCTCCTCTCACCAACTGTTCGCCCACGGCTCCGGCCCGACCCGCCGCCAGCAGCAAGGCCATTCCCGCCAGGCTCCTCCCCATTCCGTGCGTGGCAGCCTCCCTCCCGAGCCTCCGCCTCCTCCTCCCAGGCGGTCCCGGAGCTCGGGTCCCGCCTCCTAGCCACCCCGGCCCTCCCCCACCGCCGCCTCCCTCCCTCCTCCCCGCCGCCAGCCGCCTTCCTCCCTCCTCCCTTCCTCCTCCCCGAGCTCGGCCCCCTCCTCCCTGACCTTCCTCCCTCCTCCCTTCCTCCTCCCCGAGCTCGGCCCCCTCCTCCCCGAGCTCTCCCCCTCCTCCCTGACCTTGCCCCCTCCCAAGCTCTCCCTTCTCCCCGACCTTCCTTCCCCTCCTTCCTCCTCCCGAGCTCGGCCCCTCCTCCCCAAGCTCTCCTCCCTCCTCCCGACCTCGCCCCCTCCTCCCCGAGCTCGGTTCCCTCCTCCCAAGCTCTCCCCCTCCTCCTCGAGCTCGGCCCCCTCTGCAGGTACCTCCTCCACTCCCCTCTAGAAGCTAATATTGTTGTTAGAGTTAATTTTGTTAGATTAAATCTTGTTGAATGAGCCTAATTAATTTTGTTAGATTAAATCTTGTTAGAGTAATAGAATAGGTAGAAATAGAAATAAAACTAGATGCAAAAATTATTTAGAAATATAATAGCTAGAGATAGAAATAAAACTAGATGCACATAGTAGAATATTTTTTGAATGAGCCTAATTATACATGTTGTGACTAAGGTGTTGTCTTTATGTCAATGTACAAACTTTGTAGTGTTTCGGGAGTGACTGTCGTTGCGGGAGATGGTGTAGGTGACACCTCGATCCCGTCTCCGAGTTCCGTCACCGACCTCGACACTCGGTTGATCGACTACTTCCTCTACCGCGGAGGGTGAGAATCGTGCCTCTCTTGTACCTAGGTTTTATTTTGTGTCTAGATCACCAAGTGCATCGCGTCACCTAGGCGTCATCCCGACCGTAAAGCGTTACTGACTTAATATGCATTAGTGGTCTCGCATATTTTGGACCGTAACGCTTATGGCTTTTATCGGGCGTCGCGGATTCGTAGATGGGTTTGGTTCTCCTGGCTCTACCTCTATTCGAGACAGATTTGATGGCGCCTCCTCGTTGTTCTCGGATGCACATCCTCTTGGCTTTTTGTCGAGGCGTGTATCGGAGAGCAGCGGAGGAGGTGCTACAAAATCTGCTTGGATCGGGTAGAACAGGAGAACTTACCAATCTACGGATCCGGCTGGTTAGGACCCTCTTTTCCTATTGGACATGTAGGTTGATGAATGCGTAAAAATATGAAGCATTTAATCTCCTGTTTGATATGAAATGTTATATTTGTTGTTTGTCTCCCAACAAAGCAGAAGAGGATGGCTGATAATGGGTGGATGTACAGTGGCCGTATTAGTGCGACTAATAAAGCAGACGATTGATGCGGAACACTCATTTGTTAGTGAATGAGTTAGCGCGTGGTTCGAAGGCAATTGTTCGGGCACTTTGTCCCTGCGCTCATTGCACTAAGCGTCATCGTCAGGGAAAGGATGACATGTACAAACACCTTCTGCAATATGGGTACATGTCTAACTATGTCACGCAAGTCGACTTTGATGCGTCAGCGGCTCAATGGCAATGAGCACGATGGGATTAGAAACATGCTAGATGATCTTATTGATGCCGACCAGCCGAATTCGCCACCTCCACGGGAGGAATCACCAGAACCGGAGGAACCGCTAGAACCGCTAGAACCGGAGCCAACCGCGAAGGCCTTCCTTGATATGATGGCCGCGGCTAAGAGGCCTCTGTACGAGGGTGCAAAGATTTCTCAGCTCGATGCCATCTCTCAGTATCTAGCCGACAAGTGCCAGTACTCCGCCACCCGTTCTCACTTTGAAGCTAATCTGAGAACATGTGGTAACATGTTGCCCGAAGGGCATTGTCTGCCCAAAACCTTTCACAAAACGAAGAAACTCATGAAGGAGCTCAACGTGGATTATGAAAAGATAGATTGTTGTCCAAAAGGCTGCCTTTTGTTTTGGAAACAGTTTGAGGGTGACAAGTACTGCTCCATTTGTAAGGCCTCTAGATATGAAGAGATAAAGGGGAAGGATGGTCAGGTGAGGCGAGAAGGTCGCTAAGAAGATACTTGGTATCTCCCATTCATAAAAAGAATCCGGCGACTTTACTTGGCGAGGAGGCTGCCAAGCAGATGACGTGGCACAATAAGGGAAAAGATACGAGGACGGGCACGGACGGAAGAATATGGGACATCCATCGATGGTAAGGCATGGAAGAACTTGACAAATACCCCGGTGGCGAAGAGGCTCGGAATGTTAGAATTGCGATAGCAACAGATGGCTTCAACCCATATGGTATGTCGTGACCTCGTACTGCTGGCGGTGTATGTTATTCCGCTCAATCTCCCTCCGGAGTATTAATGCAACGGAAGACCATGTTTTTGTCGTGATAATTCCGGGACACGAGTATCCGGGAAGAACTTGAGTGTCTACATGCGGTGATTGTGGATGATTTGAACCACTCTTGGATACGGGACGTTGACATACGACCGAGCATCAAAGAAACTTTTGATGAAAGTTTGGTTACAATATACTATGCATGACATGCCGATGCGCCCTAACGTGCGGATGGTGTACGGTGGTAAGTGGCCATGCCCAGTGTGAGCACCGACTTGAGTTCCTTTGGCTAAAGTCGTCGCAAATATGTTGCGTTTGACACGAATCGTGATTACCTCAAAAGAAATCATCCGTTCGAGAAGATAGAAAGAACTTCAAGAAGGGCAAAGTTGTGCATGAAGTAAAAGAGGTACCAAAGTTCAGGGGTGCTTGTTGATGCCGAGATACGTGCTCTCGTGCCATGGCGCCGAACCGCCATCAATTTGCGGGATATGGTGTAACGCATAATTGGACTCACGTGGCAGCCTTAACGAATCTCGTATTACAAGGACCTCGAACTTCCCATAACATCGATGTGATGCACAGAAAAGAATGTCGAGTCCTTTTTCACACAGTCCTAAACATTCCTGGGAAGTCAAAGGATAATGTCAAGGCTAGAGTTGATGTTGAGAAGCTTTGTGATAGGAAGAGATTACACATGCAGCCTCCTACTGTCCGTCGAAAGAATTGGTTCAAGCCGCATGCCTACTACTGCCTTGATAATGTCCAAAAGAAGGAGTCATTTAGGTGGCTCAAACGCGAACGAGGCTTCTTTACTCCGATGGCACATCTCATTGTTCACCTCGCGAACGAGGCACTATTGGGGGGGCGGTGCAATTTCGTTGGCAATTTTGTATTGAGAGAGAGTTTAAGTATATTCGAAAGATAACTGGAAACAAAGCCAAGATTGAAGCATGCATAGCTGAGCAACATGCCTTCGGGAGATGGCGAACGCATGACAACCTCTTGGCCGATGATGTTCCCACTATGCATAACCCGGTCTCTCGTTACAATGTCGACCTGCCCAAGAATGACCCCAATCTCGAACTATTCCAATTTCCCGGTGGCAAGGCCGGTAAAGGACTAAAATATAGGTTGCCGAAGGAAGAGAAGGATTGCATAATGCTCTATGTGCTTATGAACATGAAGGAAGTGGTCGATTTCATTAGGTAAAATGGTGAACACCCTATTTCTCTATGCAGCTAGTAACTTGTTGGAGATATGCCCTAGAGGCAATAATAAATGTAGTTATTATTATATCTTTGTGTTTATGATAAATGTTTACATTCATGCTATAATAGTATTAACAAGGAAACATTGATACTTGTGTGATTTGTAAACTTAATTTGAAGTCCCTAGTATAGCCTCTATACTTCACTAGCTTGTTGGTTGATAGATGATTGTGGTTTCCCTATCATGAACATTGAGATGTTGTCAACAACAAGATCATATCGTTAGGAGAATGATATGGTGGACATACTCCTATAGATAAGCGTAGCATAAAGATCAAGTCATTTCATTAGTTCAATTGCTATATGCTTTCTGATACATAGTAACCTAATTCCTTCGACCATGAGATCATGCATATCACCTTTACCGGATGGATGCTTTGATGACATCAAACACCACACCGTAATCGGGTGGTTATAAAAGTGGCATTGAGTGTTCGGAAAGTATTGGTTGAGACACATGGATCAAGAGTGGATTTGTCCATCCACATGACGGATAGATATACTCTGGGCCCTCTCGGTGGAATGTCATCCAATTAGCTTGCAAGCATGTGACTTGGTCACAAGGGATCACATATCACGGAACGAGAAAAGAGTACTTGTCGAACGAGGTTGAACTAGGTATGCGAGATACCGACGATCATAACCTCGGATAAGTAACATATCGTGAGACAAAGGGAAATTGGTATCGTATGTAAGTGGTTCATTCGATCGCAAAGTAATCGTAGAAATATGTAGGAGCCATATGAATTTCCAGATTCCTCTATTGGTTATTGTTCGGAGAAGTGTCTCGATCATGTCCGCATAATTCACGAACCGTAGGGAGACACACTTAAGGATTCGACGTTGTTTGAGTAGTTATGGTATTATGAGAAAGAGACCGAATGTTGTTCGGAGTCTCGGATGGGATCCGGGATATCACGAGGTGATCCGGAATGGTCCGGAGAATAAGATTCATATAAGGAAAGTCCCGTTTCGGAGTTCGGGAATGATTCCGGTGTTTTCATCGGGAATGTTCTAGAAGGTTCCGGATTGTCCGGCACTCCGGAGGGGAAGGGGTACGTGAATGTGTCATTGCATGTTGGAATGATTGCATCATGTATTTAGTGTCATCGCTGTTCCAAATAAGGGATTAAATCAAATCCTAGTTTGAAAAGTCAAACGGCAAGTTTGAAAAGTCAAACGGCCAAAATTGGAAGGTGGGAAAGAGGAGGAGCTCCAAACCGAGTTGGGGAGGGAGACCTCCTCCAACCGGCGGCCACCAAGCCGAGTTGGGGAGGGTCTCCTCCCCATGGCGCGCCAGCCCCCTCCCATCTATATAAGGAGGGGCAGGCCTCCTCCTCTTGACACACAACTTTCACCTCTAGATCTCCGGTTTAGAGCCATTTTGGATTAGAGCTTCTAATTGCTTTAGCCAGCGGTTTAGAGCCTTCTAATTGGTTTAGAGCCTTCTAATTGGTGTGTCTAATTACTAGACCACTAATAGCCTCTCTCATAAGCTCCACCATACTCGCACCGGCTTAAGGCGAAGCCCTGCGGGATCTCCCTCTACTTAGGTACCACGTTGTCTTCTAGGAATCGCGAGGAGAGTGCTACAACCTCCGCTTTCTTTGGAACAAGGGAGAGGAAGGTCTTCGTCGAGTGAGCGATGTGACCGATGCGGAGCGCCGCCTAACGCCGGAAGGATCGTCACACGATCTTGAGATCGGAAGAATGCGACTACATCACCCACGAGAATCCGCTCGTTAAACGCTTTGGAATCTTGAGGGTAAGTTATACCATCGACTCGTTGCTACAATCTAGTAGATAGATCTTGGCTTGTTTGTTTGTATGCGATAGAAAATTTTTGTTTTCCATGCTACGAACCCCACAATGGTATCGAGCCGTGTCTATATGTAGATCTGTTGAGTAGAACACAATGGTCATTGTGGGCGTTGATGCTTTTATTGTCGATTGCTTCTTGTGTACTTTGCATCTTGCGGTATGTTGGGATGCAGCGGCCCGGGCTCACCTTAAATGACATCGTTCATGAGACTTGCTCCACGCTTGACATGTAACTTGTATTGCATAAGTGGCTTTATGGTGCTGCTTTCCTAGCATAGTAAAGATCCAATACACAACGGGTGATTAACAATACTTGTGTCAACGTTGTGGTTCTTGTTCGTAAGTTAGAACGACACTTATTGAAAGCCCCAAACCACGTAAAATATGCAAAGAAAGTAGAGGCGTCTAACTTTGTTTTGTGGGTGTCTGATGATGATATGGCCATGATTGTGATTATATTTGATGTATGCAATGTTCCTTATTGTAAGTCGGCAACGTGGAGCCATATGGTTGTCTTTAATTTATGTTAAGACCCGCGTGTCTATTCAAAGTAGTTGTAATAGTTGAAGCCGGTGGACGACAACCATGGAGTGGCGTCATTGACCTTGATGCAATGCCGGTGATAATGGAGATCATGTTCGTGCTTGAAGATGGAGATCAAAGCACAAAGAAGAAAGGCCATATCATATCACATATATATTGAATTGCATGTGATGTTAATCCTTTATGCATCTTGTATTGCTTAGTAGACGACGGTAGCATTATAAGATGATCCCTCATGCACATGAATTTCAAGTCATAAAGTGTTCACCCTTAAGTTAGCACCGTTGCTAAAGCTTGTTGTTTCGAAGCACCACGTGATGATCGGGTGTGTTAGATTCCGCAAGTGTATACAACGTGAGCAAGCCAGATTTGCTCATGCGGAAACTAAGGTTTGATCTTGACGAGCCTAGCATGTACAGACATGGTCTCGGAACACGGATCACCGAAAGGTAAAGCATGAATCATATAGTAGATATGATGAACATGACGATTGTTCGCCATTGAAACTATATCAACTCGTGATGATCGGTGTTGATGTAGTGGATTTGTCGTGTGATCACTAAAACAATGTGAGGGATGTTGTTTTGAGTGGGAGTTCACCTAGTTTAATTACATTAATTAATTTGAACTCAATTTATCATAAACTTAGTCTAAACTATTGCAAATATGTTGTAGATCAATGGCAGCCCCTACCATCAATTTTAATGCGTTCCTAGAGAAAGAAAAGTTGAAAAACAATGGAAGCAACTTCATGGATTGGTTCCGCAATTTGAGGATTGTCCTCACATGGTAATTTGACCTATGTCTTTGGATGCACATTGGGTGACCCACTGCATTGATGCTCCGATGAAGTAAAGAATGTTTACCTCGCTCGGAAGAATCGGTACTCCATAGTTCGATGTGCTATCTTGTATGGTTTAGAATGAGCTTGAGAAAAGGTTTGAGGATTCACCCATATGATATTGTCGAGGATCTCAAATTGATTTTTGAGACTCATGCGGCAATTGAAAGCTATGAAGCTTGAAAAGTTCTTTAAGCGCAAGATGGAAGAAGGCAGCTCCGTCAGTGAGCATGTGCTTAAGATGTCAGGGCACGCAAACAAACTTCAAAGCTTGGGTATAGTGATTCCTAATGCTTTGGGGATTTACCGTGTCCTCCAATCACTACCACCAAGTTACAAGAACTTTGTGATGAACTACAACATGCGAACATGAACAAGACGCGTTGCGAACTCTTTGCCATGTTAAAATCTGCGAAGTGGAGATCAAGAAAGAGCACCAAGTGTTGTTGGTCAATAAGACCACCAAATTCAAGAAAGGCAAGTCTAAGCAAAAGGGACACTTCAAGAAGGGTGGTAAGAAAGCTACCACTTGACGAAGAAGACCAGGCTGGACCTAAGCACGATCTTGAGTGCTTTTACCGCAAGGGAGAAGGTCCTTGAAGCGGAATTGCCCAAAGTACTTGGCGGATTTGAAGAACGGCAACATCAAGAAGAAAGGTATATCGATATACATGTTATTGATGTGTATCTCACTAGTACCGTAGTAGTGCACGGTATTTGATCTTGGTTCGGTTGCTCATATCGTAACTCAAACAGGTCTTTGCAGAATAAGCGGAAGCTAGCGAAGAACGAGGTGACGATGCGCGTGGAAGCGGATCAAAGGTTGATGTGATCGCGGTGACACGCTACCCCTTCATCTACCATCGGGATTAGTTTTATACTTAAATAATTGTTATTTGGTGCCTGCGTTAAGCATGAACATTATATCGGGATCTTGTTTATTGCGAGACGGTTACTTGTTTAAATCCGAGAATAATGGTTGTTCTATTTATATGAGTAACATGTTTTATGCACATGCACCTTTGATAGATGGTCTATTCTTATTGAATCTCGATAGTGGAAATACACATATCAACAACATTGAGGCTAAACGATTGAAATCAAGCGATAATTCGACCTATATGTGGCCTTTGTCGTCTTGGTCACATCGGAGTGAAGCGTATGAAGAAACTCCATTCGATGGACTTCTTGAATCACTTGATTTTGAATCACTTGAAAGATGCGAAGCATGTCGATGGGAAAAATGACTAAGACTCCATTTTACGGTATGATGGAGCGAGCTACGGACTTATTGGAAATCATACATACCGATGTGTGGTCCAATGAGTGTAGCATCGTGATGGTTATCGTTATGTTCTTACCTTCACGGATGACTTGAGTAGATATGGGTATATCTATTTCATGAAACATAAGTCCGAAACTTTCGAGAAGTTTAAGGAGTTTCAAAGTGAGGTAGAGAATCAACGTAACAAGAAGATTAAGTTTCTACGTTCTGATCGTGGAGGTGAATATCTAAGTTACGAGTTTGGCGAGCATTTGAAGAAATGCGAAATACTTTCACAATTGACACCGCCGGGAACACCACAGCGTAATGGTGTGTCCGAACGTCGTAATCGAACTCTCTTAGATATGGTTCGTTCTATGATGTCACTTGGAGATTTACCGCTATCATTTTGGGGTTATGCATTAGAAACAGCATTAACTTTAAATAGGGCACCGTCTAAATCCCTTGAAACGACACCGTATGAATTATGGTTTGGGAAGAAACCTAAATTGTCGTTCCTTAAAGTTTGGGGATGCGAAGCCTATGTAAAGAAGTTACAGCCGGACAAGCTTGAACCCAAAGCGGAAAAGTGCGTCTTCATAGGATACCCGAAGGAAACTATTGGGTATACCTTCTATCATAGATCCGAAGGCAAAATCTTCGTTGCCAAGAATGGATCCTTTCTAGAGAAGGAATTTCTCTCGAAAGAATTGACTGGAAGGAAAGTAGAACTTGACGAGGTTGTCGAACCTTCTCTCAATATTGCGAGTAGCGCAGCACCGGAAGAAGTTCCTGTGGTGCCTGCACCAATAATAGAGGAAGCTAATGATGGTGATCATGAAACTTCGGTTAAAGTTGCTACAGAGCCTCGGAGATCAACGAGAACTCGTACCACTCCCGAATGGTATGATTCCGTTATGAATGTCATGGTGGTGGACAACACCGATGACCCCGAGACATATGAGGAAGCGATGATGAGCCCAGATTCCAATAAATGGCAAGAAGCCATGAAATCCGAGATTGGATCCATGTACGAAAACCAAGTATGGACTTTGGTGGACTTAGGATGGCGAAAGGTCGAGAACAAATGGATTTTCAAGAAGAAAAGATGCTGATGGTAATGTTCTTGTCTATAAAGCTCGACTTGTCGCAAAAGGGTTTCGACAAATTCAAGGAGTTGACTACGATGAGACTTTCTCACCGGTAGCTAAAGTCTGTGAGGATTATGTTAGCAATCGTTGCATATTATGATTATGAGATATGGCGATGGATGTCAAAACAGCATTCCTTAATGGAGACATTGATGAAGAGTTGTATATGATGCAACCCAAAGGTTTTGTCGATCCTAAAGATGCTAACAAGGTATGCAAACTTCAACGGTCCATCTATGGATTGAAGCAAGCATCGAAGTTGGAATCAACGTTTTGATAAGGTAATCAAAAGTTTTGGTTTTATACAAACTTATGGAGAAGCTTGTATTTACAAGAAAGTGAATGGGAGCTCAGAGCATTCTTAATACTATATGTGGATGACATATTATTGATTGGGAATGATGTAGACCTTCTTAATAGTGTCAAGGAATATTTGAATAATAGTTTTTCAATGAAGGATCTTGGCGAAGCCTTACATATTAGGCATAAAGATTTATAGAGATAGATCGAAACGCCAAATATCATTGTCACAGTACATATTTGGACAAAGTTCTAAAGAGATTTGGAATGGAAGAAAGCAAGAAAGGGTTCTTGCCCATGTTTGCTAATACGACCTTGAGTAAAACTCAAAGTCCGACATCGCGTAAGATAGAGAAAGGATGAGTAAGACTCCTATGCCTCGCCATAGGATCTCTAATGTATGCCATGCTATGTACTAGACCCGACATTGCATATCTGTTAGTTTAACTAGCAGATATCAAAGTGATCCAGAGTGGATCATTGGACAATGATCAAAAACATCCTTAAGTACTTGAGAAGAACTAAGGATATGGTTCTTTCTTATGGAGGTGATGAACATCGTTGTTAATGGTTACACCGATGCTAGTTGGAACACGATCCGGATGATTCTAAATCGCAATCCGGATACGTATTTATTTTGAATGGTGCAGATTAGCTGGAGGAGTGCAAAGCAAAGCGTTGTGGCGAGATCTTCAACGAATCGAATACATGGCTGCTTTGAGGTTTCACAAGAAGCGATATGGATGAAAGAGTTCATTACTGAGCTGGGTGTGGTTCCTAGTGCGCCGACCCAATGTCTATCATCTTTGTGATAACATGGGCCATAGCCAATGCGCAAGAACCAAGGTCACACAAGAAGTGAAGCATATCAAGCTACGTTTTCACGCTTATTCGAGAACATATCCAAGATGGGGATATGAAGATTTGCAAAGTACACACAGATCTGAATGTGGCGGATCCGTTGACTAAACCTCTCCCGAGGGCAAAACATGACCAACACCAAACTGCCATGGGTGTTCGGTATATTACCATGTAATCTAGATTAGATGACTCTAGTGCAAGTGGGAGACTGTTGGAGATATGCCCTAGAGGCAATAATAAATGTAGTTATTATTATATCTTTGTGTTTATGATAAATGTTTACATTCATGCTATAATAGTATTAACAAGGAAACATTGATACTTGTGTGATTTGTAAACTTAATTTGAAGTCCCTAGTATAGCCTCTATACTTCACTAGCTTGTTGGTTGATAGATGATTGTGGTTTCCCTATCATGAACATTGATATGTTATCAACAAGATCATATCGTTAGGAGAATGATATGGTGGACATACTCCTATAGATAAGCGTAGCATAAAGATCAAGTCATCTCATTAGTTCAATTGCTATATGCTTTCTGATACATAGTAACCTAATTCCTTCGACCATGAGATCATGCATATCACCTTTACCGGATGGATGCTTTGATGACATCAAACACCACACCGAATCGGGTGGTTATAAAAGTGGCATTGAGTGTTCGGAAAGTATTGGTTGAGACACATGGATCAAGAGTGGGATTTGTCCATCCACATGACGGATAGATATACTCTGGCCCCTCGGTGGAATGTCATCCAATTAGCTTGCAAGCATGTGACTTGGTCACAAGGGATCACATATCACGGAGCGAGAAAAGAGTACTTGTCGAGAACGAGGTTGAACTAGGTATGCGAGATACAACGATCATAACCTCGGATAAGTAACATATCGTGAGACAAAGGGAAATTGGTATCGTATGTAAGTGGTTCATTCGATCGCAAAGTAATCGTAGAAATATGTGGGAGCCATATGAATTTCCGATTCCTCTATTGGTTATTGTTCGAGAAGTGTCTCGATCATGTCCGCATAATTCACGAACCGTAGGAGACACACTTAAGGATGACGTTGTTTGAGTAGTTATGGTATTATGAGAAAGACCGAATGTTGTTGAGTCTCGATGGGATCCGGGATATCACGAGGTGATCCGGAATGGTCCGGAGAATAAGATTCATATAAGGAAAGTCCCGTTTCGGAGTTCGGGAATGATTCCGGTGTTTTCATCGGGAATGTTCTAGAAGGTTCCGGATTGTCCGGCACTCCGGAGGGGAAGGGGTACGTGAATGTGTCATTGCATGTTGGAATGATTGCATCATGTATTTAGTGTCATCGCTGTTCCAAATAAGGGATTAAATCAAATCCTAGTTTGAAAAGTCAAACGGCAAGTTTGAAAAGTCAAACGGCCAAAATTGGAAGGTGGGAAAGAGGAGGAGCTCCAAACCGAGTTGGGGAGGGAGACCTCCTCCAACCGGCGGCCACCAAGCCGAGTTGGGGAGGGTCTCCTCCCCATGGCGCGCCAGCCCCCTCCCATCTATATAAGGAGGGGCAGGCCTCCTCCTCTTGACACACAACTTTCACCTCTAGATCTCCGGTTTAGAGCCGTTTTGGATTAGAGCTTCTAATTGCTTTAGCCAGCGGTTTAGAGCCTTCTAATTGGTTTAGAGCCTTCTAATTGGTGTGTCTAATTACTAGACCACTAATAGCCTCTCTCATAAGCTCCACCATACTCGCACTAAGCTTAAGGCGAAGCCCTCGGATCTCCTCTACTTAGGTACCACGCCAGTTGTCTGCCGGAATCGCGAGAGTGCTACAACCTCCGGCCTGCTTTGGAACAAGGGAGAGGAAGGTCTTCGCCGAGTACCGAACGTGACCCAATGAGCGCCTTAGGAACGTGGTAGGAAGGATCGTCTACACGATCTTGAGATCGGAAAGAGTACGACTACATCACCCACGAGAATCCGCTCTCGTTAAACGCTTTGGAATCTTCGAGGGTAAGTTATACCATCGACTCGTTGCTACAATCTAGTAGATAGATCTTGGCTTGTTTGTTTGTATGCGATAGAAAATTTTTGTTTTCCATGCTACGAACCCCTACATAACTCGGTCTCCGTCTAATGCTTATTTTCTCCTTCTTAGCGATTTCACGGATGAACAGTGGCCGGGACCGACTGATCCCTCTCCCATGGAGTTGGACACTCTACTGAAAGAGGGTGCTCCCGGAGATAATAAAAACTTTGTGTCCTGGTTTATGGAAAAAGTAATTTCTAACCTGTCCCTCTTACCTTCCAATATGTGACTTGTCGCTCTTATTCCACGTAACTACTGAACGCAACAAATTCCTCTTGTACCTGTAGGGAGCTGATCCCAACGTTGAGATGTCAGATGAGCTGAAATGTGTTTCCCAAGGTTGTAACAGTGTCGTCATGAAGTATGAGAAGTATGATGTGAATGGGTTTCGCTTCCATCTGAGACGCACCGAAAGGGCGAGAATGAAAACGGTAAATCTTGGGGTGTTCACCAAAGGAGCCGATTCCCTTGATTACTACGGAAGGTTAGAGAATGTATCGAGTGACCTTCAATCGCATTTAATGTCGAACTCAATCTTGTTGTGTTCAAGTGCCACTTAGTTTGACCCAAGGTGGTGAGAAGTACCCCTTCCATTGGGTTAGTTGAAGTTAGGCCTTCAACCACCTATAGCGGAGCCGACGTCTTTGTTGTTGCTCACCAAGCCAACCAAGTTTATTATTTGCCCTACCCATGCCAGAAAGCGGAACTCCAGGGCTGGGAAGTCGTGTTCCAGGTATCGCCACATGGTAACCTACCAATTCCCTTCGAGGACGATTACAACAACATTAACCCTTTAACGTACGAGGGAATTTTCTATCAAGAGCAAGAGGACTTCGGACACTTTGATTTAGAACCGGTTGATCTTGAGGATCTTGGGAATGATGTAGAAACTCGGGGTGAGTCAGTGGTGAATCTACATGACATAAGTATGCTCGAGAAGCTCCATACCGAGAATGACAACGATGATGAGCCTACACCCTTCGATGAGAATCCAGATTTCTACTCAAAAGATAGTGATAGTGAGAATGAGAATGAGAATGAGAATGAAAATGATAGTGAGTATTTATTTTTTAATGCATTTTATTTTGTCTTTGTGCTTAACTGTTTAATTGCATTATGCCTTTATTCTTTGTGTATACATTTTATTATGTCTTTGTGCTTAACTGTTTTTCTTACTTAATGCAGTGATTGAACAATATGAGCAGGCAAGGCAACCAGTTCGTCCTTGCTTAATGCGCTGAAGCGGTAAGAGAAGTGCTACGGAGTGGAGACAACCAAATCCCAATCCGCGTTACCCGATCTTGCTCCTGCCGGGCGGAGGACGGGTCGAGGTCGAGGTCGAGGAGGACGAGGACGAGGTGCCACGGGAGGAGGCGTGGACTTTGACCCACCACCCTCGCTCGCGACGTGGCTCTGAGTTGTTCTGAGCCTTCGGCCGAGAGGGAGGCAGTCCGAGAGGAGGCAGTCTGAGAGGAGGCGAGGACCGAGAGGAGGCGGACTGACACGGAGGCGTACACTAGCCGCGAGTTGGTGGGGCCGAAGAAATTGCGGAATCGTGGGGAATCGGGAGTCCCTGACGAGAAGTTTGAGCCTAGGACTCAGGAGGCGAAAGCCCTTATTATTCCAGATGGCCTTGAGTAAGTTTACTAATTTGGAAATTTAAAACATTTTATTTCATGTTGGTCATAAATAATTATTGTGTACTAATGTTTATTTTTGTGCAGCAATTGGACATTTCCTCCGGGGACCAAGGCTCGCCTTCCTAACAGCCTCGTTGGAGCTCTGATTAGGAAGTTCTGGCCGGGCTATCACATTACCCCCGAGGGTGACAGGAAGCTAGCTACTACTTGGGCGGACTACCAGACTACCCGTGTCCCGGGCTTTCCGACAGCTGCTGATGCTGTCATCACCAAGTTTTGGGTAAAGCATATTTCTCGAGTTATGTTCATACTTGATGACCCCACCGTGCTAACTCATGACTCTTATGCATGATTGAAGTGCTTTTACCGTGTGGCCGAGGACGACCAGGAGAAGGCGCAGAGGACTTTGCTTGGGGCTTGTGTGAAGTTGACCCCAGTGTGGTACAACCCGGAAGGTCACGCCACTAGCCACTTCACGACAGGGGCGTGAGGGTCAGGAAGGAAGACATTGTCGGTAGGAACCCTAATCCTGAGTACTCGATGACGCCAGAAGAGTACATGTCGGTGAGTAAAATGTCAATGAGATTCTACATTGCTTCTAAGTTGCCATTGCATTTTCTGGAGTTGAGTATTGCATTTTTAGGTTATCCCGATTGCCGAGCCGCATCGACTCGCATGGGAGGAGCTGGTTAGGACGAGGTGGCTCGAGAAGGCGAGGAGTTTGCAGCCTTGTCGAGGCGAACGCGGATAACCGAGGCGATGGTGGAACGCATCGCGGAAACCGCAACTTTGACCGCTTCAAGGGAAGGTGGTGCGTATATACATGGAGCGACCTGCGTGCATTTCGCTATGTTTGTACTTCATATGCATAATATTTTCTTTTCGCGTCTGGTGGCGAGGCACAACCCGGGAGGTGATTCATGACGTCGCCGTCTATGAGATGATGCGCGAAAGAAGCCCAATTACTCGGAGCCTCAACCCTCGTTGCCCGTGTACTTGGCCGCCCGAACGACTTGGGGAACTACTGACGATGGTGAAGGCTCGTCACCCCATGTGGATGACCCCATTCACGCGGAGATCGACGAGGAGTCGTTGGTCTGTGGGCACGGATTGCAGCATGGACGCCTCAAGATTACGAATAAGAAGGTCAAGCCTACCCTCGAAGACGAGCTTCAGCCGTCTCAAGGCTACCTACCCTACCGACGGCCCCCTATCCCCTCGTGGCCAGCCTCGTCCCTCCGCCGAGGATGTAAGTTTTCGTTTTCATCATCTTTATGACTTTTGTTCTGCATGGCTAACACGACGAGATTCCTTGTATTTGAAATTGTAGCCGAGTTAGACGCCTCTGAAGCCGCTTATGATGAATATCGGTGGCCTTTCGGCAGATCGAGGCGCATGCGATCTACATGCACACGTAAATGTAAGTCCGAACCTTTATTTTTGCAAAAGATACAAGTCCCACTTCCCCGTTTGTTGTACTACGGCGACTTAAACTATCTTGCGAGGCCATGATGGTGAATATTCAAACTGGCGAATAGAGATTTAGGGCCCGTGCCTCCCATGCCAGGTCCGATGCCATTTTGGCAATCAAGGAAAGCTTCGCTAGGACCTACTACGCATCGACATCGGTAAGTTCTTTGCGAACCCACTGGTTATCGCTTTACTTTGCCTCGCAAGTTGCTAACATGTAGGCAACATGTAGGGAACGGGAGCTTCTCGGAACCGGCACTTTGGCCACGCCTCGCCGGATGGGCGTCAGATCACACCGCTTCATGACGATGGTCCATCTCCGCCATTCGCAGTGGTTCTCCCGAGCTTCACACTTCTCCTACTCCCTCGCCAGGTGGCTCTTCTGCTGCTTCTACTGGACGCAACCCTCGGCAGAGGTCGCCACTTTTCACCAGGGGAGATCTTGGGTACACCCCGTCTCCTCCATAGTTGTAGGGATGTGTGATGATGTCGATGATCTTGTATGACTAATGTATGGATGATCTTGTATGACTGATGTTGATACATGTGTGGCTGTATGGATGATGTATGACTAATGTGTGGAATATATATTGCATGGATGTATGGATGTATGCATGGATGATGTATGGATGTATGCATGGATGATGTATGGCTGCTGTGAGTGCTGCTGAGAAAAATTCAAAAAAAAAAACTGTGTATGTGATACGCCGACGGCAATGCCCTCGTAGCCCTGCCATGTGCCATATGGTCGGGGCTACGCCGAGAACGCCGCTCGGCGTAGCACATGCTCACGCCGAGGCCGCCGGCCTAGCGCCACCGAGGCTCGAGCGGTGGACCGCGCGTCCACACGCCGAGGGCTAGGCCGTCGGCGTAGCCTCCCTGGGGAGGCCAGTAGCGTGCCACGTGGCCACCATACGCCGGTACGGCCGGGCGATGTCGCGCCGATTAGCGGCCGTCTAACGGCAGCGCCGCCGTTCGCCGACGGTCGTTACGCCGACGGGCCCGCCTCGGCCGTCGGCGTAGAGCTACGCCGACGGTTTTCTGCTACGCCGACGGCCGTTTTTGCTCCGCCGAGGGAGACCTTCGCCGAGGGGGCTACGCCGACGGCAGCCCTCGGCGTAGCGTGTGCCGACGGCGATGCTGGCTACGCCGAGGGCATTTAGCCGTCGGCGTAGCCGTCGCGTGCTGTAGTGCATCGAATGATAAAACATTTGTGGAATACCTTGTGGAAGCTCCAACTGGTATGGAAAGTAAGGGTTTTCTTGTGGAGGGTGTTATGCGGCATTCTTCCCGTGGAGAGCACACTTTATCATTGACACATTGCCCAGTTGGCCCGATGCAGAGTGTGTCTGACAGCGAATGAAGACATGATGAATGCACTCATAAAATGTAGTCATGCGAGGACTTTCTTGCGGGAGGATAAAACGTGGCTGAATATCAAGTTACCGGATCTTCATTCAAATACGTGGTCGAGAGATATTCTCTGCGATCCACTTTTTTTTTGAGACAGAGCGTGCAACAATTTTCACAGTGATGTAGTCGATTGGACATCTCAGAACAATGTTGTACATGACAGAGGAAGTATTGACCCAATTCAGTCGATGAGTATGATTCAAGATGTGCTTGCCCATCTAGATATTCCAAGGCAGCATTATGCTCGGATACTGCCAGTCCATGGTTGGAGACCACCTGGTCTGGGGTGGGAGGAGATCAAGATAGACGCTGATATTTCTTCGGAAACGAGGATGAGTGGGTCAGGGGGATTGCCAGAACCCCTAATGAGTTCGTCGAAGCTTGGAGCAAACCTTACCTAGGAGCTCCTGGTCCTATGATTGCGGAGGCCCTGTCTCTCTGGGATGGCGTAATTTTTTCTGAACTGCGAGTTTTTTCGAAAGTGGTGATGGAAATTGATTGCTTGGAGATGGTTAATCTCTGGGACTTGCACGCTGGTTCTCACTTAGTGATATCACCTGTTTTGTTAGAAATAGGAGGGCTAGCTTTTTTTTCCTCTAGTTTTGTTATAGCATGTAAACAGATCACCCAATATGCCGGCTCACATGTGCAAGCTGGCTTACTTATAGGAGGAGAAGAGCTATTGGATGAACTCGGTTCCTAAATTCCTTGCTACATGCTACAAAGCTGATAGCGTTGGAGCGGTTATCTCTGAATAAAGCCCTATAGTTTTATGCAAAGAAAAGTGCCATTTGTTTGTTCAAAACGTTCCAAATGTTCTAGTGTTTATCTAGGTAGAAATGAGTCAATTAGAGAAAGGAATACCAAACAAGACTCGACGCGAATTAGCTGCGAGGCTCGGTGATTCAAGCCACTATTATGGCAGTATACACACTTAAGAGAAGGAGACAACTCATGCCCAAACTTTGGGATCGCTAATGAGGGCCTCACTGTTGCGGGCAGGCACCAATCACACTCTAGCCGCAGCGGATCCTGGTGAGCAAGGGCACACAGCGAACAGCAATGTGTTGGCCTTCGGTACGTGTAGCTCACCCGTGAGTGCAACCTGCGGTAGCCGGTAACCGAGCCAGGAACTGCCAAAACACCTTCCATTTTCGGCATGCGTACACCAAGTCAACACACCCTACGTGACCAACAACCGGCTATAATTTGTAGTTGTAGCCTGTAGGGACCAGACTACACCACGCGTATAATTTCATGCGTCTGTCCGCTACACTGGGAGACAGGGGTTCTGGCATCGCATCTATGGAGGACACGACGCTGCACCACATTTTGGTGTGATTGTGATCAAGATCGAACGATGTCTACTTTTGTAGGGAGATCGCCTCCCTGTTCCTCGTCATCCTGCCCACTGTATATTCTGTTGTCTGATAGCACTAGGCTAGTACTACGTATTTGTTGTTTATCGCCAGAGCAACTTGACAAAGCAGCTACTACATGATCATGTGTATGGTGATGTGCGCGTCATTGCAATCCTCCTTGTCATCCATTAATTTTCGTCGTCTTCTAATCATTCCGATGGATGGCACATACTGATATTTCCTCGAACGAACGGAGAAAGAAAGAAGGAAAAGTGTTAATGGTGGTGCACTGACTGGATTTTTTTAGAAAAAAATATGTATTAATATCACGAGGATTACAAATTCTGGCGAATAACGCATTCTAACTGCTTTTCTACGGATTACACAACCCGAAAAAAAAGAATTATAAAAATTAAAAGTCCCGCTACAGAGAACTAATCCTCAAAGCAATGACACTGACACCATCAAAACAACACCAGTAGTCCTCCACTCCAATAACAACGTCTTCAAAAAGAAAACAGTGCCCAAGCGCTGTCGTTGCCCGATCAAAGATCATAGGTTTTACCCTGAAAAAAAATCCTCGCTCACAAAACAATACCTTCAAAAAGGTCATTGCCAGGCACAGCCAGTTAATGCCAGACCTTGGATTTTCACCCTGCAAGGTAAGACTAGGAACTCCCTCTGTGTTGTCTTCACGCACCATGATCGGCAACGAGTCCTGATCACGCAGTTCTCCGTCGCCACAAGAACAAAAATCACCATCGCTACCCTCATATTTCCGCTTTCCTGGCATTCTCTGCATCTGACTTTACCATGGCTCTAAGAATGACACTTGGTGGGAACAAACAAGAGTTTCAACGCGCTCGGAAACCAAACGCATGTAAGAAGAACAAGATGCGAATACCGATCCAGCAATCTCCGTGCATGATACGCCCATGGAGATCGCGTGAGCCTTCGAACCCGCCTCCGCACGGATCAACGAGGGCAGACATCAAGCAGATCTTCGTCTTCGCGCGAAATAAACCAAAGGACCACCTCCTTTATTAGATCCGACACAACGATTCTGTCAACACCCGGATTTTTCAATCCTAGATGCCTGTTATGCCATACATCGCAATCCCAAGATTACCATTTTTGCGATACATAACAGAATTGGATACCATAGTACATAATCCATTACAACTGTACATAAGTTCTTACACAAACAGGGATCTCATGATCCAGTTCTTAATACAACATCAAGCAGCGGAATACGTAATAATAACGGTAGCGTAGGCGAAGCTCCATCTTCGGGTCACAGACAATGCTGACGATGGGATATGATCCTGGTTGTCATAACCTTCCTGGGGTCCGTCTTTCAGGTACTCTTCTTCATAGTCTGGCTATGGGAATAGCCAGGGACAAAGCCATGAGTACTCTTTAAGTACTCGCAAACTAATACTAACAGGTAAAGGGGTTTTTCGATAATAGGACACTAGGCTCTAGGGTTGTTTTGCAAAAGCCAGATTTATCTCTACTAAGTTCTAAAGCTAGTCACAATTTTATAACTCCTAAGTGGGATCTTTTAACTCATGTCACAACCCTGTTGTGGTCAAGTCAAAGTCTCAATTCATTTCACAAATCAATTTTGAAAAGTCTGATGGGGGAACAGTATGGCCACTCCAACTGTCCATAACATGAATGACTATTCGAATAGTTTGACACTCTGCAGAGATTGTACACTTTCACCACAACATTCGATACATCCGTCACGAACAAATCCTGAATTCACCATACTCAGTATGCGGATAATCAATCCTAACCTTTCAATTACACGCCCTAGTATAAGAACCTCTCCTATGAGTTTGGCCTCCCAACCATGACCAACTGTCATCTTGGGTACTGCACAGGTGGACAATCTTCACAAGGTAGCCTCAGCTCAGACCTTGGCCGTGAGGGAACTAATACTAAGGTATATAAGTTTCCAGTCAAGCCCTACCCAATCTTCGGGTATTGTGGTTGTACGATAAAATTGGAATGGTATCGCATCCAGACAACCATCAGCTTTATAAAGGGCTAAGGCTCATGCCTCAACATTTTCATCACCAAAATCATCAGGTGTTCGGAAACCCATGTCAAAACATCTCAGTAGAATGATCCATCATTCTAAGGTTTTCATAACCATTTTCACCAAGTAATCCCATCTAAAGTTTATCAAGTTTTATGCTTAGCACTAGCATCTACAAGTGGGGGTGAGCACTAATGAGGGGTGGTAAACTGGTGGAGTTTCAACTAAGTTCAATCTCATGCCTCAGGATGACCTCAAGATTATCTATCTTAGTCCAAATTTTATGCTCTTTATGCGACCTTCGAATATCTCCTTAGAATCTACAAGTCACTTGAGTACTCTCTAAGGAAGTAGCTTTGATAAAGAAATAAAGTAGGAAGCTTGCAAATAAACCTAGGATTGGGTTATCAAGTGGGTATGATCACATATGCTTAAGGCATATAGTTGGCATGGTAACAAGTAAGGGTTTGTTTGCATCAGTAGAATATCTTGCAAGGGTTAGCTTGCACATTCACTAGTAGTATTAGGCTTGCCTTGTGCAGAGCAGTGGTTGAAGTTCTCCTCGGCTTCCTCTTCGTAGTATCATCCTTCCTCCTTGTATCCTTGGTCGGTACTAGCATATATAAATAAATACGAGGTACACAATCACCAAACAATACTTAACTACTTGCAATCATCACACACAAGGGTCCTATAGATGATCTAGCATCATCTCTAACATTACAAGGTTAAGGCTTGGTTTAATTCCTTTTATTTTTAGAAAAGTAATTTCTACTCATTGAAAAACTACTTAAGATTTAATATCTCCAAACCAAACATGGGATCATGTTGACACATGTCATCCCCACATATTTTAGTCCATGGGAATGTGATTTAAAGTGGTGTCACAATTTAATAAGGTTTTACCCTTTTATTTTATTTCAATAAAATGACTAGAAATGCCTATGTAGAATTCTTTAATTACTTGAACATTATTTCTGCAAGTAAACCTATATATTTTTATATATTCTGAAGGGTATGGTTAAGTGTGATTTTTGAGAGTTGGAATCAACTCAAAAGCTAGTATGGTTTAAATTTGAAAAATGCTTGAATGCAGAAAAGCTTCTGCCTTGTTATTTTTACTAAAGATGATCTATAGATCCAAATGACTTGAATCCAACGGGCTTGGATTCAGCATTCTGAACCTTTCAACAAAATTGGTTTCATTCAATTTGGTGCCTGAATCGATCTAGGTTGATTTTTGAAGTTGGAGTGCAGTGTGTTTGAATTAAAAAGAAAAGATTTAATTCAAATCACCGGGCTCTGTGAGGAAAAGTTCTTGGGCGGCCTGCTAAGCGCGGTGCTCATGGGCTGTAAGTGGGTGTCCCCACTTGCGTGAGACAGGGGCGAGGCGATGCAGGGCAACATGGGTCGTTCGATCTGATTCTAATCCAGCAGTGGGAGTCATCGTCGGCGAGACAACGCCCGTGAGAAAGAAACCTAAGCGGCGTGAGGGTTCTTGGGGGCTCACCGGGTCTGGCGAGGTCGGAGGCGAGCGACAAAGTCGACGACGGCGAACTCAGGGGTGGTCGCGGCAGCTCCTGGGGTGGACGAAATCGATGGCTCCCTTTTTCTCCAGAGGCGGCGGGCTCCGGTGAAATTCCGGCGAGGTGGTGCTCGCCTTGCTCTGGGAACGGTGTGGCACGATTAGTGACGAGAGGGGAGTGAGATGGTGTGAAGAAATCGAGCGGAGGTGGCCTCTATTTATAGTCGAGCGAGGGGACCGACGGGGCGCAAGGTGAGCTCGTCGGGGGCGATATTACAGGCGGCTATTGGCATGGGCGATGGTAGGGGACGGTGCGGTGTTCCCTAGCGATGCTCAACGACATGGTTTCGAGGCGTGGGGCGGTACGGTTTGGTCTGGAACATGCGACGCTCTGCGCGGGCGGCGTCTTCGGCGGCGGTGGTTATGCGTCCGCAGGCGTGACGGGGATGTTTGGCGGTCTCTGGGTGGTGATTGTGTATGCACGGTGGCGGCGCGCGATCTATGGGCCGGTCGAGGTGGTGCTCTGGCGCCTTCGGCATGGTCGCTGGATGCAGGCGCGGTCCGTGCGTGTGGTCCAGTGGTTGGCAAGGTTCGAGCGGTGGAAAGGGAGTGGTGGTGGACGGTGGGCTGCCTCCCAGACATGCTGGCTAGACTTGTGTCTCCTCCTACCTTGCTGTCGACATGGGGGTGACATGGGTGTGCTCGGCTGTTCACCATTGATGGCAATGGCAAGCTCACAGTGGTGCTAGTGCTTGGTTAATCTTCCTAGATGATCTACTGAGCTGGTTATGAGCTAAATAGGGAACAAGTTAGGCCAATTTTACTGCACACTATAGTGTTTGATGTTTGTTTGATTTGTATCTGCAACCTGTTTGATGAAATGGCCGCATGAATTCAAGTTTTGAATTTTGAATAGATTTTTGGTGGGTTTGCTAGGTTGGTGCTGGTGAGTCTGCAGATGCTTGGGTTCTGAAAGTTGATCTTGTTTGAGTGGTTTTTGAAAAAGTGGGATCTTCCCATATGATGAAGATTCAATTTTGAATTGTCATTTATACTATGCATTTGAAAGTTTCTGTATGATCACAAGGTGGGCCTTGATACTTTGTTAGGAGTACATTCAAGGGGTGCAAAGATCGAGAAAATTTTCTGTTAGGTTCTGAAAGTTTGAGACAACCAAAGTAGGCATGGGAGTTAAATTGGTCAAAGTGACCATTCCTTTAATATATGTGTTTTGATTTACTTGTCTTTAGGAAAAGTGTGGGAAATGTTTTAGATGATGTTTATTTCACCTAAGAAACATTTTACAAGCAATGAAACAATCAAACAAGGTGGTTCCAAAGAATTTCAAAATCCATGCATACTCATATGCATGCATTCATAATTTTATTTAGAAAAGTTTTTGTTAACCCTAAATGTTGGTGACTAATGCTTGATGATCCAAGCTTAGTATTTTTAGGATGTTACAAACCTTCCCCCCTTAAACAAAATCTTGTCCCGAGATTTGAAAAAGGCCGAAAATATTACCTAGGATTTGAAGAGATCGGGAAACTCCGTCCTGATGTGATCTTCGCTCTCCCAGGTAGCTTCCTCTTCTGTGTGGTTGCTCCACTGAATCTTGAGAAACTTGATGCTTCGGGTTCGGGTAGTTCGAAAGGCTTCTTCCAAAATATGGATGGGTACTTCGGGATAGGTTAGTTCATCGTTTATCTCTATGGTCCGATGGTCGATATTCTTGAACACTTCGGTCTTCTCAGGGACTTCGAGACAATTGCGAAGTAACGAGATATGGAACACATTGTGCACGGCTGACATCTCTTCGGGTAGCTCCAATTGATACGATACTTCTCCTCGACGGTTCAGAATTTTGAAAGGTCCGATATATCTGGGGGCTAACTTTCCTTTGAGTTGGAAACGTTGTATTCCCTTCAATGGCGACACTTTCAGATAAACAATATCTCCTATGTTGAAGGCGAGGTCTCTAAGTCTCTTGTCGGCATAACTCTTCTGTCGGGATTGGGCGGTCTTGAGGTGCTCACGAATCTTGTGAACCTTCTCTTCTGCTTCTCGTAGGATGTCGGGTCCAAAAATCTGACTCTCTCCTACTTCCGACCAGTTCAAAGGGGTACGACACTTCCTTCCGTACATGAACTCAAATGGGGCCATTTGCAAACTGGCTTGGTAACTATTGTTGTAGGAAAATTCTGCAAACGGCAGACAGTCTTCCCACTTGGATCCATATTCTAACACACATGCTCTCAGCATATCTTCGAGTATTTGATTTACTCGCTCCATTTGTCCATCGGTATGAGGGTGATACGTGGTACTGAAATCTAAGAGGGTTCCTAAACCTTCTTGAACTTTCTTCCAAAATCTCGAGGTAAACTGCGTTCCTCGATCTGATACAATGTTCTTAGGGACTCCGTGCAAACTGACGATTCTAGCGATGTATAGCTCCGCTAGTTTTGAACTCTGATATGTGGTTTTGACGGGCAAGAAATGGGCGACTTTGGACAATCTGTCCACTATGACCCAGATAGAGTCATTTCCCCTACTAGAAGTAGGTAGTCCAGTGATAAAGTACATACCTACAGAATCCCATTTCCATTCCGGAATCTGCAAAGGTTACAACAATCCAGCGGGTCTTTGATGTCCTGCCTTGACTCACTGACATATATCACACTTGGCGATATAGCTTCCTATTTCTCTCTTCATCTTATGGCACCAAAATTGCTCTTTCAAATCTAGATACATCTTAGTTCCTCTGGGATGGATAGAATAAAGAGTATCATGAGCCTCCTTCAAAATAACTTCTTTCAACTCAGAATCTGATGGTACACAAAGGTGTCCTTTGTACCACAGAACTCCTTCTTCGTCTTCGGTGAATCCGGGTACTTTGCACTGTCTGACGCTTGATTCCGTCGATACTGGCATTTCCCTTCTGCGCCTCTTTAATCTGACTGATCAAAGTGGGCGGAAGTTCTATGCTAGCCAAAAATCCTTCACTTACTAATTCCATTCGAAAATCTTCCATCTCTTTGTGCAAACTTGGTTGCTCCTTCAAAATCACGGAGTTCAAGCGGCACGGCAATCTGCTAAGGGCATCGGCTACTACGTTGGCTTTACCAGGGTGATAGTGAATGTCCAGATCATAATCCTTGATTAGCTCAATCCATCTTCTCTGCCTCATATTCAGCTCCTTCTGAGTGAATATATACTTCAGGCTCTTGTGATCCGAATAAATCTCACAACGGTTTCCTATCAGGTAATGTCTCCATGTCTTCAGGGCTAGAACTATGGCTGCGAGTTCGAGGTCATGGGTTGGGTAATTTTGCTCATGTTGCTTCAATTGTCGGGACAGATAAGATATAACTTTGCCTTCTTGCATTAGCACACATCCGAGACCAATCTTGGATGCGTCACAATACACATAGAAGGGCTTCGTGATATCCGGCATGATCAAGATTGGGGCTGAAATCAATCTCCTCTTGAGTTCTTGAAAACTCGCTTCATATTTGTCGGTCCATTCAAACTTCTTGTCCTTCTTCAGCAATTGGGTCATGGGTGGCGATACGAGAATCCTTCTCTGAATTTGCGGTAATATCCATGATCCGAGAAATGCACGAACTTGGGTTTGAGTGGTTGGGGCTTGCCAATCTTCTACATCTTTCACTTTGGCAGGGTCAACGGCAATTCCTCCGGCTGATACAATGTGACCAAGGAATCCTACCTACTATAACCAGAATTCACATTTGCTAAACTTGGCATACAACTGATGCTCTCTAAGGGTTCCAAGAATGGTCCTTAGGTGTAGATCATGTTCTTCTTCTGATTTGGAATAAATCAGAATGTCATCGATGAAAACAACGACAAACTTATCCAGGAAGTCCATAAATATCTTATTCATGAGGTTCATGAAATAAGCGGGGGCATTGGTTAATCCAAAAGACATGACTGTATACTCGTATAGTCCATATCTGGTGGTAAAGGCAGTCTTTGGAATATCCTCCGCACGAATTTTGAGTTGGTGATAGCCAGTTCTAAGATCAATCTTAGAAAATTCTTTGGCACCGGTCAACTGATCAAACAAATCTTCGATCTTGGGCAAGGGGTACTTGTTCTTGATGGTGACATCATTCAACTTTCGATAATCCGTACACAAACGGTTACCTCCATCCTTCTTGTCCACAAACAAGACAGGTGAACTCCATGGTGACACACTTGGTTGAATCAATCCAATTTCTAGCATGGAATCCAGTTGCTTCTTCAATTCTTCTAGTTCCTACGGGTTCATACTATAGGGTCTTTGGGCTATGGGTCCTGTTCCGGGAATTAGTTCAATGATAAACTCGATATCCCGATCTGGGGGCATACCAGGCAAAACATCTGGAAATACATCGGGGTATTCACAGACTATCCGGACTTGGTCAATGGTAGGTTGGGCTATACTCTTGTTACACTTGAATTGGCGAGGTAAGCTTTCAGATATATGCTCGACTGATATTCCGGCGGTACTGGTCATAGTGATGGCTTTCTTGGCACACTCAATCAATCCTTTATGTTTGGACATCCAATCCATTCCTTGTACTACTTCCAAACCTTTAGTTCCGAGTACTATCAGATTTGCATAAAAATCTATGCCATGGATTCGGATAGGGACGGCTTTGCAAATTTGCCTAGCCTTGGTGGTTGATCCGGGAATTTGAACAATCATGACATGCTTCAGTTTGGTTGGTTGAATTTTACTAGTGCATGCAAATTCTTCGGTGACAAATGAATGCGATGCACCAGAGTCAAACAACACTCGTGCAATCTTGAATTAACGAAACATACCCAACGACGTCGCCTGGCTTCTCGAGCTTTTCAGCATGCATGAGAAAAAGGCGACCATTGCGGTTGAGTGAATTCCACAGGCAAACCTTCTTCTGGTTGAACACGATTTCTTGCCGACACAGGACATTGGCATTGGGGGATGTAGCATTCTTCTTGTTGGGGCACTCGTTGGAATAGTGGCCTTTATTTCCACAGTCATAACAAGTCACTTGCGACTTGTCCTTGGCTGCGACAGGCACAGCATTACTTCCAGTCCTAGGGGCAGGGTTGGTGTTGGCGGTAGCATTGTTTTTGTTGAACTTGGGTGAGGCACGGTTGAAATTGCTAGAGTTGCCGGGGTTGTTGTGATTTACTCCGGGTCTAGGGTTTCCACGGTTGGGATAGGTTGTACGGTTCATCGGGGGTCTGTTGGTTCTTGGGGCAAATCCTGGAGATGGGTTGGGGCGATACTTTGGGGTCTGATGGGTTCCTGGCTGATGCATCATGCGACGCTTGCGGTTCTCATTGGCTTGGTTGATATTTCCTTCCATCTGGATAGCAGAGTCGACAAGGGCTTCAATATCCGCAAAGGGGATATTGACTAACACTGTCTGCATCTCGTCATGCAGACCATTCAGGAATCTTTCTTTCTTCTTGGCTTCCGTGTCTATCTCGTTCGGGGCATACCTAGCTAATGACAAAAATTTGTCACGGTATTCCACTACAAACATCCTTCCTTGCTTTAGCTCTCTGAACTCGTCTCTCATTCTCTTGATCAAACCTGGTGGCACATGGGTTCTGCTAAACTTGACCTTGAATTCCTCCCAGGTCATCATCTGGCCTCCGGTCATTGCACGAACACTGTTCCACCATGCCCTGACATCTCCGGCTAGATAATGGGTGGCAAACAGAACTTTCTCGTTGGCTTCCACTCCAGCGACTTCTAGGTTATTTTGCATGGTTTGCAGCCAATCATCGGCGTCTAGGGGCTCTTCCGACTTAGTGAAAACAAGTGGGTTGGTGTTCTGGAAATTCTTGAGCTTAGATCCATGGTTGTCCTGATTTCCGTGGCCTTGGTTATTATGGGAAAGTTGGGCTATTTGCTGCAGGGTGGCTAGGTTGGCTTGACGTTCCGCTCTTTCAGCTTCGCGGTCATAAGTCAACATTTGCAGAATCTGCAACATCGGGTCCGGGGCTGAACCACTTCCTCCACGTGGCATCTGAAGATTGAGATAGATCATGAGAAAAGAGGGAAATTTCTAAGGTTTTGGGTCTTTGAAAAGTTTTTAAAGTTTGACTCGGATTTTTCTAGCAACTTGCTTTTTCATTCATTCATTCATAGCACCCAATACAACACACACCATAACAAAGAAAAACAGATGGTTTTAAGAACCATTATGAGAACTACGATACAGTGGGACCGAATACTACTCACTACGCTAGTGCTCAAGTGCTACTACTCCTCGGAATCTGTGGCTTCATCATCCTCATCATCATCGATGAAGGCGAAATCGTCCTCATCGGTGAAGAAATCCATAGCCTGATCCTCCAGAAAATCATCGTCATCGCTGAGATAGGAGTAAGGGTCTCCACGAAGATCCTCTCCGGCATTCTCCCTTTCCTCCAACTGCATGTCTCTCTCGTGGATGGTCTCCTCCAAAGATGAGATGCGGTGGCGAAGACGAGCAATGATGCGCTCCTTCTTGTCGAGCTGACGGCGGCGAGACTTGCGATCCTTTGCTAGCATGGTGATGGTCTGATCCTTCGTCTTGATGATGGCAGACTTGTGGTTGCAGTATTCACGGCAATTGTCCAACTCCTGCTGACGATCGTACATCATGAAGCTAAGGTGGTCCAATTGAGTCTTCAGCTCGGGGTGGTATGGGGCTTCCAGTGGTTGTCCATTTGCATCACGCCTTGGGCAAAACTCAAAGCGAGTACCCTTGATCTGATTGATGCTCTGCCCACAGACAAGAAGAGCTTCTGCATGGCTCGCAAGTCCATCGAGCAGTTGTTTTCCCTCGAGGTAAACTGAATTCCTTCCGATGGAGGTTCAATCTTTCCTCGGAGACTTGCAACAATTAGCCACTGCGGTCTTCTCCTCCTTGATCATTGAGCTGAGCTCCGAAGAACTCGAGGTGGGCGCTCGAAGTTCAGCTGGTCCAAATCCCTCTCAAAGATAAGGTCTCCTCCATTCCCAAGTTAGTAAAACTTGCTGTACTTCTCGTCCATCTATAAAAATAGAGGATGAGTAGGTTAGCAGAGTGATCAAGTGTGTCAAAATTTTATGTATTTTGCAAGAGTTTTTGAGGAACATGATTTTTTATGAAAGAATCAAAGAGATAAGAATGAGAATAAATTTTTGTAAATATTTGTTTTCTTTGGTTTTGAAACTAAGTTTTTGGTTCAAACGTCCAGTCTAACTAGGGTCTCCTATGGTCAGGATGGCTCTGATACCAACTTGTCAACATCCGGATTTTTCAATCCTAGATGCCTGTATGCCATACATCGCAATCCCAGGATTACCATTTTTGCGAGACATAACAGAATTGGATACCATAGTACATCATCCATTACAAACGTACATAAGTTCTTACACAAATAGGGATCTCATGATCCAGTTCTTAATACAACATCAAGCAGCAGAATACGCAATAATAACGGTAGCGTAGGCGAAGGTCCATCTTTGGGTCACAGGCAATGCTGACGATGGGAGATGATCCTAGTTGTCATAACCTTCCTGGGGTCCGTCTTCCAGGTACTCCTCTTCATAGTCTGGCCATGGGAATAGCCAGGGACAAAGCCATGAGTACTCTTTAAGTACTCGCAAACTAATACTAACAGGTAAAGGGGTTTTTTGATAATAGGACACTAGGCTCTAGGGTTGTTTTGCAAAAGCCAGATTTATCTCTACTAAGTTCTAAAGCTAGTCACAATTTTATAACTCCTAAGTAAGCTTGTAACTCATGTCACAACCCTGTTGTGGTGAAGTCAAAGTCTCAATTCATTTCACAAATCAATTTTGAAAAGTATGACGGGGGAACAGTATGGCCACTCCAACTGTCCATAACCGCGGACGCGGCTATTCGAATAGTTTGACACTCTGCAGAGATTGTACACTTTCACTACAACATTCGATACATCCGTCAGGTACAAATCCTGAATTCACCATACTCAGTATGCGGATAATCAATCCTAACCTTTCAATTACACGCCCTAGTATAAGCACCTCTCCTGTGAGTTTGGCCTCCCAACCATGACCAACTGTCATCTTGGGTACTGCACAGGTGGACAATCTTCACAAGGTAGCCTCAGCTCAGACCTTGGCCGTGAGGGAACTAATACTAAGGTATATAAGTTTCCAGTCAAGCCCTACCCAATCTTTGGGTATTGTGGTTGTACGATAAAATTGGAATGGTATCGCATTCAGACAACCATCAGTTTATAAAGGGCTAAGGCTCATGCCTCAACATTTTCATCACCAAAATCATCAGGTGTTCGGAAACCCATGTCAAAACATCTCAGTAGAATGATCCATCATTCTAAGGTTTTCATAACCATTTTCACCAAGTAATCCCATCTAAAGTTGATCAAGTTTTATGCTTAGCACTAGCATCTACAAGTGGGGGTGAGCACTAATGAGGGGTGGTAAACTGGTGGAGTTTCAACTAAGTTCAATAACATGCCTCAGGATGACCTCAAGATTATCTAGCTTAGGCCAAATTTTATGCTCTTTATGCAACCTTCAAATATCTCCTTAGAATCTACAAGTCACTTGAGTACTCTCTAAGGAAGTAGCTTTGATAAAGAAATAAAGTAGGAAGCTTGCAAAATAAACCTAGGATTGGGTTATCAAGTGCGTATGATCACATATGCTTAAGGCATATAGTTGGCATGGTAACAAGTAAGGGTTTGTTTGCATCGGTAGAATATCTTGCAAGGGTTAGCTTGCACATTCACTAGTAGTATTAGGCTTGCCTTGTGCAGAGCAGTGGTTGAAGTTCTCCTCGGCTTCCTCTTCGTAGTATCCTCCTTCCTCCTCGTATCCTTGGTCGGTACTAGCGTCTATAAATAAATACGAGGTACACAATCACCAAACAATACTTAACTACTTGCAATCATCACACACAAGGGTCCTATAGATGATCTAGCATCATCTCTAACATTACAAGGTTAAGGCTTGGTTTAATTCCTTTTATTTTTAGAAAAGTAATTTCTACTCATTGAAAAACTACTTAAGATTTAATATTCTCCAAACCAAACATGGGATCATGTTGACACATGTCATCACCACATATTTGAGTCCATGGGAATGTGATTGGTGTCACAATTTAATAAGGTTTTATCCTTTTATTTTATTTCAATAAAATGACTAAAAATGCCTATGTAGCATTCTTTAATTACTTGAACATTATTTATGTAAGTAAACCTATATATTTTTATATATTCTGAAAGGTATGGTTAAATGTGATTTTTGAGAGTTGGAATCAACTCAAAAGCTAGTATGGTTTAAATTTGAAAAATGTTTGAATGCAGAAAAGCTTCTGCCTTGTTATTTTTACTAAAGATGATCTATAGATCCAAATGACTCGAATCCAACGGGCTTGGATTCAGCATTCACAGACCTTTCCAACAAAATTGGTTTCATTCAATTTGGTGCACTGAATCGATCTGGTTTGATTTTAGAAGTTGGGTACAGAAGTGTGTTTGAATTAAAAAGAAAAAGATTTTTTGAAATCACTGGGCTGCGCGGGAAAAGTTACTGGGCCGGCCTCCTAAGCGCAGTGCTCGGGCTGCTTAAGTGGGTGTCCCCACTTGCCAGTGAGACAGGGAGGCGCGAAGCGGTACGGGGCAACGTGGGTCGTTCGATCTGATTCTAATCCAACGGCTGGGAGTCATCGTCGACGCGAGACAAAGCCGACGAGAAAGAAACCTAGCGCGACCAGTGAGGGTTGCTGTGGGCTCACTGGGGTGCTGGCGAGGGTCAGCGAGGCGGGCGAACGACGAAGTCAATGACGACGAACTCAGGGGTGGTCACGGCAGCTCCTGGGGTGGACGAAATCGATGGCTCCCTTTTTCTCCAGAGGCGGCGGGCTCTAGTGAAATTCCGGCGAGGTGGTGCTCGCCTTGCTCTGGGAACGGTGTGGCACGATCAGTGACGAGAGGGGAGTAAGATGGTGTGAAGAAATCGATCGGGTGTGACCTCTATTTATAGTCGAGCGAGGGGACCGACGGGGCGCAAGGTGAGCTCGTCAGGGGAGATGTTACAGGCGGCTATTGGCATGGGCGATGGTAGGGGACGGTGCGGTGTTCCCTGGAGATGCTCAACGACATGGTTTCGAGGCGTGGGGCGGTGCGGTTTGGTCTGGAACATGTGACGCTCCGCGCAACAGAGGCGGCGTCTTCGACGGCGACGGTGGCGTCACGTCAGGCGGCGAACGGGATGTCTGCGGTCTCTGGGTCGGGGATTGTGGCACGCGCGAGGCGGCGCGCGGTCCGGGCTTGGCCGAGGGTGGTGCTCTAAGCACGCCGCATGGTGGCCGGCGTGCGCGCTGATGCGTGTGGTCCAGTGGTTGGCAAGGTTTGAGCGGTGGACAGGGAGTGGCGGTGGACGGTGGGCTGCCTCCCAGACATGCTGGCTAGGATTGTGCCTCCTCCTAGCTTGCTATCGACATGGGGGTGACATGGGTGTGCTCGGCTATTCACCATTGATAGCAATGGCAAGCTCACAGTGGTGCTAGTGCTTGGTTAATCTTCCTAGATGATCTACTGAGCTGGTTGTGAGCTAAATAGGAAACAAGTTAGGCCAATTTTACTATACACTATAGTGTTTGATGTTTGTTTGATTTGTATCTGCAACCTGTTTGATGAAATGGCCGCATGAATTCAAGTTTTGAATTTTGAATAGATTTTTGGTGGGTTTGCTAGGTTGGTGCTGGTGAGTCTGCAGATGCTTGGGCTTTGAAAGTTGAGCTTGTTTGAGTGGTTTTTGAAAAAGTGGGATGTTCCCATATGATGAAGATTCAATTTTGAATTTGTTGGAGATATGCCCTAGAGGCAATAATAAATATAGTTATTATTATATCTTTGTGTTTATGATAAATGTTTACATTCATGCTATAATAGTATTAACAAGGAAACATTAATACTTGTGTGATTTGTAGACTAAAATAAGAGTCCCTAGTAAAGCCTCTAAATAATACTAGCTTGTTGGTTAATAGATGATTGTGGTTTCCCTATCATGAACATTGAGATGTTATTAACAACAGGATCATATCGTTAGGAGAATGATATGGTGGACATACTCCTATAGATAAGCGTATCATAAAGATCAAGTCATTTTAATAGTTCAATTGCTATATGCTTTCTGATACATAGTAATCTAATTCCTTCGACCATGAGATCATGCATATCACCTTTACCGGATGGATGCTTTGATGATATCAAACACCACACCGTAACTGGGTGGCTATAAAGGTGGCATTGAGTGTTCGGAAAGTATTGGTTGAGACACATGGATCAAGAGTGGGATTTGTCCATCCATATGACGGATAGATATACTCTGGGCCCTCTGGGTGAAATGTCATCCAATTAGCTTGCAAGCATGTGACTGGCTCACAAGGGATCACATATCACGGGAACGAGAAAAGAGTACTTGTCAGTAATGAGGTTGAACTAGGTATGCAGAGATACCGACGATCATGACCTCGGATAAGTAAACTATCGTGAGACAAAGGGAAATTGATATCGTATGTAAGTGGTTCATTCGATCGAAAAGTAATTGTAGAAATATGTGGGAGCCATATGAATTTACAGATTCCTCTATTGGTTATTGTTCGGAGAAGTGTCTCGATCATGTCCGCATAATTCACGAACCGTAGGGAGACATACTTAAGGATTCGACGTTGTTTGAGTAGTTATGGAATGATGAGAAAGAGACCGAATGTTGTTCGGAGTCTCGAATAGGATTCGGTATATCACAAGGAGATCCGGAATGGTCCGGAGAATAAGATTCATATAAGGAAAGTCCCGTTTCGGAGTTGGGAAATGGTTCCGGTGTTTTCATTGGGAATGTTCTAGAAGGTTCCGGAATGTCCGGCACTCCGGAGGGGAAGGGTACATGAATGTGTTATATCAAGTTGGTATGATTGCATCATGTACTCGGTGTCATCGCTGAACAAAATAGAGGGTTTATTCAAATCCTAGTTTGAAAAGTCAAACGCCAAGTTTGAAAGTCAAACGACTAGTTTTGGGAAGTGGAGAGGGAGGTGGAAACCGACTTGGGGAGGAGTTCCTCCTCCACCGCCGCCACACTGCCGAGTTGGGAGGGACTCCCTCCCTTGGCCGCCCTCCACCTATATAAGGAGGCAGGGCTCCCTCCCTGAAGTTCCTACCTCTAAACCCTAGTACCAAGCCGCCGCCTCCATAGCCGCCCGGCCCCTAGGAAAACCGCCGCCTAGCTAAACCCTAGCCAGCCTTGCCCTCATCAGCGTGTCTAAACCCTAGATAATCGAGGACTCTCTCATACTCCACCATACTCGCTCGGGCTTAAGGCGAAGCCTCAGAGATCTCCCTACTTAGGTACCACGCCGTTGTCTTTAGGAATCGCGAGGAGAGTGCTACAACCTCCATTGCTGATGGAACAAGGAGAGGAAGGTCTTCGTCGAGTATCGAACGTGTGACCGATCATGAGTGCCGAACGCAGCATGGGAAGGATCGCTCACGATCTTGAGATCGGAAGAGTACGACTACATCACCCACGAGAATCCGCTCTCGTTAAACACTTTGGAATCTTCGAGGTGAGTTATTCCATCGACTCGTTGCTTCAATCTAGTAGATAGATCTTGGCTTGTTTGTTTGTATGCGATAGAAATTTTTGTTTTCCATGCTACGAAATCCTACAAAGGGTATCGAGCCATGTCTATATGTAGATCTGTTGCACGAGTAGAACACAATGGTCATTATGGGCGTTGATGCTTTTATTGTCGATTGCTTCTTGTGTACTTTGCATCTTGCGGTATGTTGGGATGAAGGCCCGGCTAACCTTACATGACATCGTTCATGAGACTTGCTCCACACTTGACATGCAACTTGTATTGCATAAGTGGCTTTGCGGGTGCCTGTTTCTCCTAGCATAGTTAAGATCCAATTTACAACGGGTGATTAACAATACTAGTATCAATGTTGTGGTTCATGTTCGTAAGTTAGAACGACACTTATTGAAAGCCCCAAAACCACGTAAAATATGCAAAGAAAGTAGAGGCGTCTAACTTTGTTTTGCAGGGGCGTGCTGTGATGTGATATGGCCATGATTGTGATTATATTTGATGTATGCAATGTTCCTTATTGTAAGTTGGCAACCGGCAGGAGCCATATGGTTATCTTTAATTTATGTTACGACCCGCGTGTCTATTCAAAGTAGTTGTAATAGTTGAAGCCGGTGGACGACAACCATGGAGAAGCGTTATTGACCTTGATGCAATGCCGGTGATGATGGAGATCATGTTCGTGCTAGAAGATGGAGATCGGAAGCACAAAGAAGAAAGGCCATATCATATCACATATTATGAATTGCATGTGATGTTAATCCTTTATGCATCTTGTATTGCTTAGTAGACGACGGTAGCATTATAAGATGATCCCTCATGCACATGAATTTCAAATCATAAAGTGTTCACCCTTAGTTAGCACCGTTGCTAAAGCTTGTTGTTTCGAAGCACCACATGATGATCGGGTGTGTTAGATTCCACAAGTGTATACAACGTGAGCAAGCCAGATTTTCTCATGCGGAAACTAAGGTTTGATCTTGACGAGCCTAGCATGTACAGACATGGTCTCGGAACACGGATCACCGAAAGGTAAAGCATGAATCATATAGTAGATATGATGAACATGTCGATTGTTCGCCATTGAAACTATATCAACTCTCTTGATGATCGGTGTTAATGTGGTGGATTTGGTTCGTGTGATCACTAAAACAATGTGAGGGATATTGTTTTGAGTGGGAGTTCACCTAGATTAATTTTATTATTAATTTGAACTCAATTTGTCATAAACTTAGTCTAAACTATTACAAATATGTTGTAGATCAATGGCAACCCCTACCATCAATTTTAATGCGTTCCTAGAGAAAGAAAAGTTGAAAAACAATGGAAGCAACTTCGCGGATTGGTTCCGCAATTTGAGGATTGTCCTCACAGCTGGTAATTTGATCTATGTGCTGGATGCACCGCTGGGTGACCCACCTACAGCTGATGCTTCCGATGAAGTAAAGAATGTTTACCTTACTCAGAAAACTCAGTACTCCACAGTTCAGTGTGCTATCTTGTATGGTTTAGAATTGGAGCTTCAGAAAAGGTTTGAGAATTCAGACCCATATGATATTGTCGAGGATCTCAAATTGATCTTTGAGACTCATGCGGCAATTGAAAGCTATGAGGCTTCTGAAAAGTTCTTTAACTGCAAGATGGAAGAGGGCTTCTCGGTGAGCATGTGCTTAAGATGTCTGGGCACGCAAACAAACTTCAAAGCTTGGGTATAGTGATTCCTAATGCTTTGGGGATTTACTGCGTCCTCCAATCACTACCACCAAGTTACAAGAACTTTGTGATAAACTACAACATGCAAAACATGAACAAGACGTTGCTAGAACTCTTTGCCATGTTGAAATCTGCAGAAGTGGAGATCAAGAAAGAGCACCAAGTGTTGTTGGTCAATAAGACCACCAAATTCAAGAAAGGCAAGTCTAAGCAGAAGGGACACTTCAAGAAGGGTGGTAAGAAAGTTACCACGCCAATGAAGAAGACCAAGGCTGGACCTAAGCCTGATACTGAGTGCTTTTACTGCAAGGGAGAAGGTCACTGGAAGCGGAATTACCCGAAGTACTTGGCGGATTTGAAGAACGGCAACATCAAGAAGAAAGGTATATCTGATATACATGTTATTGATGTGTATCTCACTAGTACTCGTAGTAGTGCCTGGGTATTTGATACTGGTTCGATTGCTCATATTTGTAACTCGAAACAAGTGCTGCAGAATAAACGGAAGCTAGCGAAGAACGAGGTGATGATGCGCGTGGGAAACGGATCAAAGGTTGATGTGATCGCGGTCGGCACGCTACCCCTTCATCTACCATCGGGATTAGTTTTATACTTAAATAATTGTTATTTGGTGCCTGCGTTAAGCATGAACATTATATCGGGATCTTGTTTATTGCGAGACGGTTACTTGTTTAATTCCGAGAATAATGGTTGTTCGATTTATATGAGTAATATGTTTTATGCACATGCACCTTTGATAGATGGTATATTTTTATTGAATCTCGATAGTGGAAATACACATATTAATAACATTGAGGCTAAACGTTTGAAATCGAGCGATAACTCGACCTATATGTGGCACTGTCGTCTTGGTCACATTGGAGTGAAGCGTATGAAGAAACTCCATTCCGATGGACTTCTTGAATCACTTGATTTCGAATCACTTGAAAGATGCGAAGCATGTCTGATGGGTAAAATGACTACGACTCCATTTTATGGTATGATGGAGCGAGCTACGGACTTATTGGAAATCATACATACCGATGTATGTGGTCCAATGAGTGTAGCGTCGCGCGGTGGTTATCGTTATGTTCTTACCTTCACGGATGACTTGAGTAGATATGGGTATATCTATTTCATGAAACATAAGTCCAAAACTTTTGAGAAGTTTAAGGAATTTCAAAGCGAGATAGAGAATCAACGTAACAAGAAGATTAAATTTCTACGTTCTGATCGTGGAGGTGAATATCTAAGTTACGAGTTTGGCGAGCATTTGAAGAAATGCGGAATACTTTCACAATTGATACCACCGGGAACACCACAGCGTAATGGTGAGTCCGAACGTTGTAATCGAACTCTCTTAGATATGGTTCGTTCTATGATGTCACTTACAGATTTACCGCTATCATTTTGGGGTTATGCATTAGAAACAGCCGCATTCACTTTAAATAGGGCACCATCTAAATCCGTTGAAACGACACCGTATGAATTATGGTTTGGGAAGAAACCTAGATTGTCGTTCCTTAAAGTTTGGGGTTGCGAAGCCTATGTAAAGAAGTTACAGCCGGACAAGCTTGAACCCAAAGCGGAAAAATACGTCTTCATTGGATACCCGAAGGAAACTATTGGGTATACCTTCTATCATAGATCCGAAGGCAAAATCTTCGTTGCCAAGAATGGATCCTTTCTAGAGAAGGAATTTCTCTCGAAAGAAGTGACTGGAAGGAAAGTAGAACTCGACGGTTGTCGAACTTTCTCTCGAAATTGCGAGTAGCGCGACCGGAAGAAGTTCTGTGGTGCACGCACCCGTTAGAGAGGAAGCTAATGATGATGATCATGAAACTTGGTTGAAGTTGCTCTGAGCCTCGCAGTCAACGAGAACTCGTACCACTCAGTTGGTATGATCCCGTTATGAGTGTCATGTTGGTGGACAACACCGATGACCGAGACATATGAGGAAGCAATGATGAGCCCAAATTCAATAAATGGCAAGAAGCCATGAAATCGAGATTGAATCCATGTACGAAAACCAAGTATGGACTTTAGTGGACTTACCGGATGGCGGAAGGTCATCGAGAACAAATGGATTTTCAAGAAGAAAAGCAGATCTTGATGGTAATGTTACTGTCTATAAAGCTCGACTTGTCGCAAAGGGGTTTCGACAAATTCAAGGAGTTGACTACGATGAGACTTTCTCACCAGTAGCGAAGCTAAAGTCTATGAGGATTATGTTAGCAATCGCTGCATATTATGATTATGAGATATGGCAGATAGATGTCAAAACAGCATTCCTCAATGGAGACATTGATGAAGAGTTGTATATGATGCAACCCAAAGGTTTTATCGATCCTAAAGATGCTAACAAGGTATGCAAACTTCAACGGTCCATCTATGGATTGAAGCAAGCATCCCGAAGTTGGAATCAACGTTTTGATAAGGTGATCAAAAGTTTTGGTTTTATACAAACTTATGGAGAAGCTTGTATTTACAAGAAAGTGAGTGGGAGCTCTGTAGCATTCTTAATACTATATGTAGATGACATATTGTTGATTGGGAATGATGTAGACCTTCTTAATAGTGTCAAGGAATATTTGAATAATAGTTTTTCAATGAAGGATCTTGGCGAAGCAGCTTACATATTATGCATAAAGATTTATAGAGATAGATCGAGACGCATAATATCATTGTCACAAAGTACATATTTGGACAAAGTTCTAAAGAGGTTTGGAATGGAAGATAGCAAGAAAGGGTTCTTGCCCATGTTGCTATCGACCTTGAGTAAAACTCAAAGTCCGACATCGGCAGAAGATAGAGAAAGGATGAGTAAGACTCCTATGCCTCAGCCATAGGATCTCTAATGTATGCCATGCTATGTACTAGACCCGACATTGCATATCTTTGTTAGTTTAACTAGCAGATATCAAAGTGATCCGAGTGGATCATTGGACAATGATCAAAAACATCCTTAAGTACTTGAGAAGAACTAAGGATATGGTTCTTTCTTATGGAGGTGATGAACACTCATTGTTAATGGTTACACCAATGCTAGTTGGAACACCGATCCGGATGATTCTAAATCACAATCTGGATCGTATTTATTTTGAATGGTGCAGATTAGTGGAGGAGTGCAAAGCAAAGCGTTGTGGTGAGATCTTCAACGAATCGGAATACGTGGCTGCTTGGAGGCTTCACAAGAAGCGATATGGATGAAAGAGTTCATTCAGAGCTGGGTGTGGTTCCTAGTCTTGGACCCAATGTCTATCTATTGTGATAACATGGGTGCCATAGCCAATGCGCAAGAACCAAGGTCACACAAGAAGCTGAAGCACATCAAGCTACGTTTTCACGCTATTCGAGAACATATCCAAGATGGGGATATAAAGATTTGCAAAGTACACACAGATCTGAATGTGGCGGATCCGTTGACTAAACCTCTCCTGAGGGAAAAACATGACCAACACCAAACTGCCATGGGTGTTCGGTATATTACCATGTAATCTAGATTAGATGACTCTAGTGCAAGTGGGAGACTGTTGGAGATATGCCCTAGAGGCAATAATAAATATAGTTATTATTATATCTTTGTGTTTATGATAAATGTTTAAATTCATGCTATAATAGTATTAACAAGGAAACATTAATACTTGTGTGATTTGTAGACTAAAATAAGAGTCCCTAGTAAAGCCTCTATATAATACTAGCTTGTTGGTTAATAGATGATTGTGGTTTCCCTATCATGAACATTGAGATGTTATTAACAACAAGATCATATCGTTAGGAGAATGATATGGTGGACATACTCCTATAGATAAGCGTAGCATAAAGATCAAGTCATTTTAATAGTTCAATTGCTATATGCTTTCTGATACATAGTAATCTAATTCCTTCGACCATGAGATCATGCATATCACCTTTACGGATGGATGCTTTGATGACATCAAACACCACACCGTAATCGGGTGGCTATAAAGGTGGCATTGAGTGTTAGGAAAGTATTGGTAGAAACACCTGGATCAAGACGGGGATTTGTCCATCCATATGACGGATAGATATACTCTGGGCCCTCTCGGTGAAATGTCATCCAATTAGCTTGCAAGCATGTGACTGGCTCACAAGGGATCACATATCACGGGAACGAGAAAAGAGTACTTATCAGTAACGAGGTTGAACTAGGTATGCAGAGATACCGACGATCATGACCTCGGATAAGTAAACTATCGTGAGACAAAGGGAAATTGATATCGTATGTAAGTGGTTCATTCGATCGCAAAGTAATCGTAGAAATATGTGGGAGCCATATGAATTTCCAGATTCCTCTATTGGTTATTGTTCGGAGAAGTGTCTCGATCATGTCCGCATAATTCACGAACCGTAGGGAGACACACTTAAGGATTCGACGTTGTTTGAGTAGTTATGGAATGATGAGAAAGAGACCGAATGTTGTTCGGAGTCTCGAATAGGATTCGGGATATCACGAGGAGATCCGGAATGGTCTGGAGAATAAGATTCATATAAGGAAAGTCCCGTTTCGGAGTTGGGAAATGGTTCCGGTGTTTTGATCGGGAATGTTCTAGAAGGTTCCGGAATGTCCGGCACTCCGGAGAGGAAGGGTACATGAGTGTGTTATATCAATTTGGTATGATTGCATCATGTACTCGGTGTCATCGCTGAACAAAATAGAGGGTTTATTCAAATCCTAGTTTGAAAAGTCAAACACCAAGTTTGAAAGTCAAACGACTAGTTTTGGGAAGTGGAGAGGGAGGTGGAAACCGACTTGGGGGAGGAGTTCCTCCTCCCACCGCCGGGCACCACTGCCGAGTTGGGAGGACTCCCTCCCTGGCCCCTCCACCTATATAAAGAGGGGCAGGGCTCCCCTCCTAGACACACAAGTTCCTACCTCTAAACCCTAGTACCAAGCCGCCGCCGCCTCCATAACCGCCACCGGCCCTAGGGCAAACCGCCGCCGCCTAGCTAAACCCTAGCCGCCGGCTTGCCCCTCCTCGGCATGTCTAAACCCTAGATCGTCGAGGGACTCTCTCATACTCCACCATACTCGCTCAGGCTTAAGGCGAAGCCCTGCGAGATCTCCCCTCTACTTCCGGTACCACGCCCTTGTGCTGCCGGAATCGCGAGGAGAGTGCTACAACCTCCATTTTCTTTGGAACAAGGGAGAGGAAGGTCTTCGCCGAGTACCGAACGCAGTGACGATCAAGGAGCGCTCTGAACGCAGCCTGGGAAGGATCGTCTACGGGATCTTGAGATCGGGAAGAGTACGACTACATCACCCACGAGAATCCGCTCTCGTTAAACACTTTGGAATCTTCGAGGGTGAGTTATTCCATCGACCCGTTGCTTCAATCTAGTAGATAGATCTTGGCTTGTTTGTTTGTATGCGATAGAAATTTTTTGTTTTCCATGCTACGAAACCCTACAGAATTGTCATTTAAACTATGCATTTGAAAGTTTCTGGATGATCACAAGGGTGGGCCTTGATACTTTGTTAGGAGTACATTCAAGGGGTGCAAAGATCCAGAAAAGTTTCTGTTAGGTTCTAAAAGTTTGAGACAGCCAAAGTAGGCATGGGAATTAAATTGGTCAAAGTGACCATTCCTTTAATATATGTGTTTTGATTTACTTGTCTTTAGGAAAAGTGTGGGAAATGTTTTAGATTATGTTTATTTCACCTAAGAAACATTTTACAAGCAATGAAACAATCAAACAAGGTGGTTCCAAAGAATTTCAAAATCCATGCATACTCATATGCATGCATTCATAATTTTATTTAGAAAAGTTTTTGTTAACCCTAAATGTTGGTGACTAATGCTTGATGATCCAAGCTTAGTATTTTTGGGATGTTATAGATCCCCACACCGCCGGCCGGTTTCCGGAGAACGGATCGAGCAGGCCGACCATCGGTGCCGATGAGCACGTAGGCTTAGCACCGCCACTAAGGGGGCACCATCGCCTCCATCCTGCAGCACCATGTCCGCTGCTTCCCCAAGATCCCGGTCAACGCCGCCCACGGCCCTCGCCGCCCAGCCGCCGCCCGGCCTTGAAACCACCGCCCACGTATCCTCCTTGCCACGTGGTGACGCCACCGAGTCGCGCCACCTAGCCGGACCGCCGCACCCACGACGCGCCGCCGCGATCGTCGATCTTGGCCCGCGCCTAGATCCGGCGAACCAGGGGGAGAAGAGGAGCCCCGCGGCCACCGACGCCGAGTGGCTTTGCCAGTAAGCGCGTCCGTGGCGAGGGAAGGAGCGAAGAAGCGGCCCGGCGATGGTAGGTTTCCGATCGCATGGGAGCGACGGGAGAGGTACATACGGGAGGTAAAGTAGAAGTTTGTATCTCAGATGCTTCTCGTGTAATCCTAGGGTTATAATACCAATCTGTATTTTTCTTAAAATGGAGGGAGGATTTTCACTTCCCCGGCCTCTGCACCAACTAGGGATGCACACGGCCATTAAGTATGAGTAGCAGGATTTTTAAACTTGGTTAACCACCAAGCCTGGTCCTCAAGATAAATTGCATGAGTACCAGGAAAGCCTGGTCCTCAATTATAAATAGGAACCTTAATTTGCTTCCGTGAGGATTTGAACTCAGGTGTCGGGTTTATACATCCACTCCCCCAACCAGTTGAGCTAGGTGCACTGACTGGATATCTATCTATTGTAGTATGTACTAAAAGAAATATATAGATGTTTAACAGATACACAACGTTGGCCATGTCTTTCAAATTAATTTCAATAGTTAAATCTAAAATATGTGGTTAGTATTTAACATGAGATTAATTGTTATGTAACTATCAAATATGGTTTGACACGTTTTGTGTTGGTGACACATACCAAATATGAAAAGGAAATATTGTGTACTACAAGATAAGACTTGAAAGTAAAAACAAACAGTATAAATACGTACTACCTCCATTTTAAAGCTTAAGACTTATTATTTTTAAATATAATATAGATACCATGTAAAAATATATTTAATGGTGTATCAAAGGATATGGATTTCTTATTGTAAATATTATTATTTTTGTTAAAATTAAGCTTGGTTAAACTTTACGTAGTTTGATTTTGGAAAAAATATAAGACTTAACCTTTGAAACGGAGGTAGTATATTCCTAGGACTTTTGCAACTCCCTCCGATTTTGTTCACTTTGCATTATGGACGTTGATATTTCTCTTATATTATTGTTCAAATTTTAAAAAATTAACCTTAACAAAACCAGAATGCGAAGTAAATAAAAACTGAGGAAGTACATCCGTCACCCAAATTAATTAGATGGTTAGAACTGTAGTTAATGGGATGAGATTAAGAAGTGGTGGAGAACCGATATGTAGGAACATGCCCATAGGTGCAGGAGTATTTTGTAATGTCTCTAGCGTTTTCCAGCGGAGCGTGGCCTTTGACGCATAACATAGATCTTCCAATAATATTTGGCTGGTCCAGCCAATTTGGTGCCTTTCCGGCGGCACCAGTCATACACGGAAGAACGAGCAGCTGGTGCCTTCCGGTCAAGAAGCGAGTGGAGACATCATAACAAGATAAGCATGTTGGTTTATCCTTTTGTACGTGTTTCTTTTGGTTCTCAGAATATTTCTGTATATACATAGCGGCCGATCTAGGATTTACCATTGCGTATGCGGCTCTAAAACTATGATGTGCATTCTGTAAAATCCATTTTCACAATTTCTTCATTCCTGCTTTTGTGTGTGCTCTTCTGCCACCATTTCAACTCGATACGAATTTGAAACATCAGATTTTTGGTTTTCGAGAGTTGTTTTGCTCAATTCTCCTGATTTACTACTGTTTTAGTAGAAACTTCAGGATTTCTAAACGGATAGAAAATAAGTCCAGATATGGTAATAGCAACTCTACTCTTTTTGTGGATATTTTATTTACTAATGTACGTATTCAAAATATACATAAGGTGTATATATCTACATTCAGAAAACCTCAAACATAAGTATACTTGCTGCCGTATGCCTGTAATTGGTAACGGCTGCCCACGGCGCCGCCAAGACCATCCCAGTTAATCGGGTAAGTGGACACCCACGGCAAGGGCAAATTTTTTCACGGACAGCCACGGTGCCACCGCTACCGCCGCCGGTGACCCGCATAGATACCCTGTGGCGCTGGCCTGGCGCCATACCCGGCGGAAATCCCGGCCGTCGCGGCCCCATCACTCCGCTCCTCATCCCCTTTGCTACTCTGCCCAATTGAGTTCAGTCAAGGATGTCGCCACGAACATGGTGATGGTCAACCTTTGTCTTGGCGGTGGGAAGAGGGGCAGGGCGGAGTTCACGGCGCCGACGGCAGCAGGGAAACGGCGTCGACGGCGGCAGGAGCGGCTCCCGTGCTGGTTATTGAGGCTTGGAGATAAGATCTTGGAAATCATATGAAAAACACCTCCCTGTAGGCAGAGGTGGGAGAAGATGGAGGCCAGGAGTGAGTAGACGGAGGTAGGAGGCAGGGCTCCCGTGCTGGCAGCGGCCGCTGCCGAGTACGGCCGAAGGAGGCAAACGACCGCGGCGTCCGTAAAGGGAATCGCTGGGCTGAAAAAAAATTTGGAGGCGAGAAGATAGGGAAGAACGAGGGAAACATGGGATCCATGGGATACGTGTTCCAGCAATGATGCAGAAAATCATGACTCCCGCTGTTTGGTTGATTTATTCAGACTTGGATGAACGCCGTGGTACTAAGCTGATATTTGGTGGGCAAAATTATTAGTCCCGCTGATTTAATCGACACAAACGGCATGCCAACGGGCAGCCACGGACGTGGCCACTTACAGGCTGATGCTGCCGGTTAGTTATACTAACTTATGAGCTAATAGACGACTAACTAATTAGATATACGAAATTAACTGGTCCAACAACGAGGACTTTTACGGTACCCTGAAATCAATATGAGCCATTCATTTTGTCTAATCCAATGGCCATTCTTAACTAGTACTCCATTTAGATATACGAAATTACGTCTTTACCCCCATACTCAGGGTACCGTAAAACTCACCCCAACTACTAAAGGGGCCTAATGTGGTTCGCCACACCACCTGCACCTATGGGCATCATGGTTAGTATTAGAAGTGATTAGTATTCATATTTATCTTGTTTGGAATTTTTTTCTTGAATTTCGTTGTTCGACACAAACACATAATGAATAAACTTGAATAATTTGTAACCTTTTTGTATCTGATTACATTTGTGAAGCATATATACAAAAAGATCTCACGATAAGGACTTAATAATTTGTTTCATATACGCATGGCCTAACATGCACATCCTGCCCATAGACATGGAATGTTGGGTCGAACGACGAATCAATCAACAAGATAAAAAACGTTAAACTATTAGCGATAAGGATACCAGACAACCCGGGGTATGCCATGGCATACCTGGCATATCCCTTAGGTTTGCATTAGTACCTCAAAGTTGGGGTGTTGTGACACGCCAGATTCAAAGACAGGCCTTTGCCGGATAATAAGAAATTAGACTACGATTGGAAAAGGTTCTAGAACATGATTATAAATCTAAAGTAACATGTATTTTTTTCATTTGGGGCTAGGAATACAATCAAGCAAACAAGGAAATCAACAATCACTATATGCATCAACCACAACTAGCTCCTCTTGATTTCTTAAACCATGATTAAGAATTGTGATTTATATAACACACGGGAATTTTTAGAGCACACTAGTGAGAAGAAACTTCACATGGCTTTTGTCCGTCCATGAACGCATGTCCTTGCTATCGTGTCCCGTAGCCTCATGTTTTTTGGACATGAGTAGTAAATATTACTACCTGGATTTTAAAATAGAGTGCATATTTGTTTTGTCGGATTATGTTACAAATAAACTTGGCAAACATACAAAATCCATCATAGAACAAAAACAACATGAACTACATTTTGGAATAGAGATGTTGTCACTTGTCAGTGATGGATGGATTCAAACTTGTACTTCACATGGGCCTGAACTCACGATTCCTGTCCATGATGGCCACGATCAAGAATTCGGAGACATGCATCTTGACGCTTTCAATCGACCTAAAACCTCAAGCGACCTGACCTATGAGGCTGCAAGACGGCTCTCAAGAGATCCCGAAGACCCGACGTACGTACAAGGGAGATCAAAGATCATGATTACGTGCAAGACAAGATGAAGACTGATATGACTAAGAAGGACCCGACCATCATCAACGCTTATAAGTACGCGAAGACATTCACCCATAAGGACATTCCACAATCGCCCAAGTATTCGCCATTAGACTTAGTCATAGCTCTAGATTCATCTTTCTCATCGGATATCATTATAAACCAACCGAGATCATCTTGTAGATACATTGTACGATCTTTCGATCATCTTATGAATAAAATCTGAGGGATTCCACCCATTATACACACATCTAAATCGTCGAGATCCAAACCTACTAACCCGAGCCATCCTTCAAACAAATAAACTCTCTTTCATTCCTTGGAAGTGAGACTGTGGATTGATCATGAAAATTATCCTTTGTCAGTTGGTGCGCCAGGCAGGGGGATCCCGGGTCATGCAGATCGAATCTATCACCCTGGAGGAAGGACCCGCCAAAGACCTCCCAGACGGAGGCCTAGGGGCTCCGAATCCGGACCTTGGCCACACAGCCGCCAGGGCATCGAAAGGAGAGTACGTCCCGGATACACCGTCCACGCCACGCAAGATTTACTACGATAGCATCCAGGCGATGTACGGAACCGTGTACCGTCGCTACCTAGAGGCATTTGCGCACCACCAGAGGCCGACTACTTCAGCCTCGGCACTTCGCTCCCATCGGACCTCCCGCAAGATATCTGCTTGGGGCTCGCCTACGAGTACACTGGGGTCCTGTAGATCTATGACCCCACGTTGATTTACCCCGGCACTCCCATCCATAGTGTCTACACAGGTTACCCCAGCCTCATACCTTCAAGTTATTACGTAACCAACCCTTCTCCTAGCTCTTGCACAGGATACTCGGGAATAACAACCTCCACCACCTCGAGGAGCACATTAGGAAGCTCGGGAATGTCATGGGTGAGTGACACTCCGTACAAACCACAAGAAGCATGGGGACATCATCCCTATGAGTGCTTCGCTGGTTCTAGAGGCCATACCGCCGGCCCTGCTGGGGAGAATCAAGTCACCACTATGACCTTATACAAGATCTTCAGAGACGAATCACGCTGGCCCCCGAGGGGGAAAAGGTAGCCCTGTAAGAGGATCTAAAATCTAGTCAGGACCTGACGGCTAATACCACTGCGGACCTAGAAAAGCAGCTCGAGGAATACAACACTCGCACTCTAACCCCTGGAACCAACAAACACGGCCGTCGGGGCGATTAGTCGCTCTCTAGCAGCAGTGTGAGCTCTGAGAGCCATGAAAGCTGGCTCTGGTACAACCTGCATGCCGAGCGTCATGCTCATTGCAAGGAAAAGCGGTGTTCGAAGTGGAAAGAAGCTCCAACTAGCCGACCCAGATCCACTAGTCCGGGCGGAGGAAACGGGCACCGACCCCAACCTAGAGGGAGCTCTAAGGGAAGAGGAGGAAAGAGCTCGAGACGACCACGAATGCAATGACCATGACCAAGACCGCGATGATGAAGCCAAAGAGGCCCGTCGACGTGAGAGAAGGCACGAACGACCGGAAAGGCGATGAGAACGGCGCTGCTATCCCCGAGACGAGTATGACCAATAGTATGAAGACTGGGACACACGACTAATCTAAAGGTGCAAGGCAATGTCCCATGACCTGGCTGGTGTCGAGGTCCCTAGGGCAGTCAAAGCAAGGAACTATGAGGAATACGACAGATTGTAGGACCCAATCACATACTTGGAGAAGTTCGCGCACGCTTTCAACATCATGGGCGGTGACTCAGGACATATGGCGAACCTTCTCCCAACCTGTATGAAAGGGAATGCCCTAAAGTGGCTCCGGAACAAGGTCCCCTTGTAAACCAAGACCTGGGACGACTTTACCCGAGGGCTGATCCAGGCCTTCGCCATAGAAGAAGATGCCAATATGCTTCACGAGGATTTAAAGAACATGAAGTAGTACCCATGAGAAAGGCTGAAGGATTTTGTGAAACAGTTTAGGGTCTTAGTGAACACCACACCCGACCTTTCCAACAAAGACATTGTGTGGGGGTTCACTAATGGGGTCTGATGGCTATGAAAATATCCATCTTTCTCCGTGTTTAAACTTTTTTTAGTCAAGAAATTGACCAAGAATCTCTCCAGCCTTGCTACTAATGACTAATTACTGCAAAGATGTGAAATCCATTGCTTTGAATTATGTTGTGTAGGAAATCATGCTTTTAAGGAGAAATCAGGAGCCATTAATGAAGATTTTGAGGAAGTCTACACAGCCAAGCAACCCTGGTGCCAAAACTAGTCAACGGAGGCCTTAACGACCACTGGTATGGGCAAGGTCCGCCTGTACGGCCCGCCTGTACCAGGTGGCAATGGCTTCGTCTCATCAAACCCTATGACTTTTGTGAAGGCGCCTATATATTTCGAGGTCCATGCCGCCATGCAGGGGGCCGCCATTCCCAGATTGCATCACAACACCACCGAAGGAGATACACCACCATAGTTCATCCTCTCCACCCTCCATCCTCTCCATAGCAAATAGCCATAGCCATTAACTTTTACTTGAGATCTCCTTGTGATTCAGTGACCATTGTAAGAATACTTGATTTTAATGTAAGTATTTTGCATAATGTTTTGTATCCTTGATGTTATTGTTATGAGTGATTAGTCCTCACGAGTTGCGGGTTGGGGTGAAACCTCGCAGAGATTATGTGCATCTAATCCATGTGAGTACTATGTATTGTTTGAATAGAGATTTGTATTTTTGTTTGTTTTTCTCTTGTCTCAAACTATGGACTTGTAGGTGCCCAAGATCCCAAAGATTGATAAAGGCTTGATGTGAGATACTTGGCGAGCGGTGATCTCGTAGGAAACCCAGTGATAGAAAGGGGAGTACGGTCTTCGTTTAGCGATCCATTCGGTAACAACATCAACATCACTTCTTAAGGCTTTGATTTGTGTTTTCACTTAATAATTGTTTGTAGCCTAGTATTCCGTGGTGCAACGGTTAGATCAAAATACTATTGCTATGCCTGTGACTAGTAGGGGCTCTAGTATATCGGAATGTGCTGCCCACAAATTTTATCTTTATTAAAATATTATTCATGAATATGCGTATTACTATATTTATCTCATATAATGTGCAGCTACAGATGAATCTTCAACCCTGGCCTATCTCCACCCATTGAAACAACCCACGATCTAAAGTAAACTATAAAGGTCCTGTAAACAAAGGTAAAATGAACAAACAAAGTCTTGTAGACGTGCCTTATTTAATTTACTTTTAGCATTGTTTCCCAAGGTTCGATTAAACCTAGGTCTACTAGGGAAAATGCTGATATACTACATCCGTGAATCCAGATCAAAGGTATCATGGTCCGCAACAAAAAATGTGCCATTCTCATAAGCGTTGTAGATCCAAGGACCTTGGATCAGATCATGACCGTCCTCAATAAGGCGGTTACCCATGATGACTGGATGATTCAGCATCAAGAGTCTGACTGGGGGCTTAAGCTTTACAAATAAATGGACGAGCTCCCTAGGAGGTCCCACAAGGAAGGATCGTCCCAAGTATTCGCTGCACGAGGTCCCCAAGTACCTAGTGGACCGGTGTCAAAGATAACCTAGGGGCACCAGTAGGAGGTTTCCATGGCCCAACAGACGTATCAGTGGCCAAGACCTGCACACAATCAGCAATAGACACCCGGCTCTAGCGTGGCACGGAACAGACAAGCCCAACGTACATGGATCCTACCAGAGGAGCGTACCATGGAAATATGGTTCAACTTTCATGCCACGTATTCCCACGAAAGGGCCAACTGTCGGGTCATCATCTCATGTCTCAAGGAAGTAGCCAAAGCTTCACAGGAAGGCAAGCCTCTTCCATTGATAGCCTACAAGAGCACATGTTCGTCAGATCATGTTTTCATGGAAGTATTAATTCATGTATTTATATCGATCCCAATAAGGAACTTAGGAAAGTGTATTTCTAAAGCGTTTCTATCGCACCCAAGGTGCCATGTTATCTTGGGTGAATTGACTACAAGCATTAAGACTGGATGTGTGTGAATTGACTGAAAGCGTTTTTGTCGCACCCAAGGCACCCATGTGTGAGTAGTTTCCTTTGTTCTTGGGGAGATGGAGAAACCCTAACACTATGAAATGAAATAAAAATGATCTATTACTTGTGTCCATGATATATTGATTTATGATATTTTGTTTGATCTCTCCCTTTAGACGGTATGTATAGTCAGCCACATATCATTTGCCTCTGGGACTAAAGGGAGGGTGAAATCCTTAGGACGTGTTTGGGAGTATGTCTAGTATTATTCGTGACTAAAAGTATTGGCTTATAACCTACATGATCAAAGAAGGAATAAAGAGAGATATATTCACTAAGCTAATTATGATATCCATGGAGAGACCCTTAATTGTGGTGGTCTGTATGGGTGAATGCTCTCAAACATCGCAGTGGTTATTTAGAGATGACCTCATTCCTTGGACAAGGAAAGTGACTGCCTACGAGCCTTGTGGTGAACATCTTATTATGGAAAACTCTCCGCACATGTCATGACACAAGAAATAAGTTATCCTAATTATGATTAATCATGACATGTTAGTGGTGTATCCTGAATCCCCAAGAACGCTTTAGACTTATTTAATTAAACCACCATTTCCAACGCTTCCGTTACTTGCTTTCTTTTACTTGTTTTTATTATTTTTCTGCAATCAATCAAAAACCTTTAGAACACCTTTTACTTGAAATCAAAGGCAGCTTACAAGTATCCTTTGGTAGACAGTGACGAGGGGCATAAAGACCTTAACCAAATAGCTCTTTATGGGTTCGATACTCTTATTTTCAAACTAGCTACAATTGAAATGTGCACTTGTAGTCATCAAGCTATTTTCTAGCGCTGTTGCCGGGGAGCTAAGAACTTTTGGTCTTTGTTCTTAGTTGCTCATTATACTAATTGTTTTACTAAAGTTGCTTAGTAGTTTTAGGTAAGCACCATGACTGCACTCGGACTGATGAATCATCTAGATGCAACTAAATACCTCGGGAAGTTCAATAGAGGACTTGTTAAAGAATTCCCGAGTGGGAGCGAACTAGAATACGAGGTTAACCCTCGCTTTATCGCTATTATTAAAGAGAAAACTTTTGTAGGAGATGATCCGTATGAGGATCCCTACACTCACTTAATGCATTTTACCGAGTTATGTTGGATGCTTAAATTGAGAGGCTATTCTGATGATGAATTGAAACTTAAACTGTTTAGACAATCTCTAACCAACACTGCTTTAGCTTGGTATAGAATATGCCCTATAGAGAAAATTGATACTTGGGATATGCTTAAAGGAGAATTTATATTTTGATTCTTTTCCAAAGTAAAGACCGCTGAGGTAAGAAGGGATATCAGGAACTTCAGGAACCACGTAGGTGAAGGTTTGGTAAAGGCCTTCAAAAGACATAAATCCATCCTTAATAAATGTCCTCGCCGTGATTTACCTGAATGGTATGTTTTACACATTTTCTATGGCGGACTTAATGAAGAAATTAAACATGAGATAGATACAAATTCCTGAGGATCTTTTATGAATTTAACTGTAACTAAAGCTTCGGAACTCCTAGAATGAATTTGTTGCAATAGAGAAACTTGGGGATTTGATTTAGGCAGCAAAGGAGGTATATAAATTGAATATGATTGTCTCAATGCTTATAAAGAGTCCGGTAATTTAAAGGAAACTGCTAATGAACTTCAACTTGATGATGATATTATTTTGCAAATCCTTTAGTCCTTTACACAACATATTGAAGCTCCCAAGAAATATTGGCTTCAATACACTCTACCACCTGAGAAAGTTGAAGATGTTGAGAAAAAATTGCAGCTCATGTAGAGCCAAAGAGGGAGATATCCCTTATGTTGAACCCCTTAATTTCCCAAGAACGACGATAAAACATATGATGGCTCAGCAACTCTAAGAGCATGAAGAAGAAAAAAATGTTCCTCAAAATGTTAGAAGAAGAGGCACAAGCAAGAGAAACTAACCAAGTAAGTATGTAGGGGACAGGTGAACCAAAGAAATAAGATATCCTAACCATGTTTGCACATTGCAATGTGATAGAGTTAGATACCGAAGCTTCACAATTTGTTGAAGGAAAGGTAAAAGCTAAGGATGTTGGTAAAGCTATCCTCCCCTGCACCTTTGGTGGATCTTCTTACTATTCACATTATGATATTGGAACAATTGTTAATGTAATTCCTTACAATTTCTATCTAAAATCCAAAACAAACTCATTCCCTGAACTAGAAGACACTGATATGACAATAATGCTAGATGATAAAACACTCAAAGTCCCTATGGGAATAATTAGAGATGTACCAATTTGTATTGGACCATACAAGTAACCTATTGGTTTTGTACTTGTTGATATGCCTACTGATGTTTATTGTCCAATTATTTTTGGACTAACTTTCTTGAACACAACATGGGCAAATATTGACTGCAAGAAAGAAAGTGTATCTCTCAAGTTTGGTGAAGAAAAAATGGATTTCCATTTCTATAAATTCCATCATAAACTGGCTATTGAAGAGTTGGACGAGTATGGGTATGGGCAAGAAGAAGAAGGTGAAATCATTACTCTTGCTTCTGTGTTAATTGAAACTCCCGATGAAAATTTAGCAATGATCCTATTTGCCAATAATAATATTCCTGAAGATATAGATGATATGGAAATTGATGATTATCTTGACTCAACCCCCGAGGTAGAACCGGAAATGAATAAAATTTATGAAGTACCTAAAAAGGAAGGGGATGAGGCACTTCTGCCTCCTACACTCAAAACCCTTCCCAAGGAATTAAAGTATAGGTTTAATGATGAAACTAATAATTTCTCGGATGATGATTCTTGTAAGTTATAATCTTGTAAAAAAGGAGGAGGAAAATTTGATGATGGTTCTCCGGATGCATCGGAATGCTCTTGGATATTTGATGAGTGACTTGAAAGGGATTAGTCCCTCGATAGACACTCATAGAATATTTATGGAAGGATCTCAACCGGTTGCATATTTTCAAAGGAGACTTAAACCTCACATGAAAGAAGAAGTAAGAAAAGAGGTAATACGCTTATCAGATGCAAGAATAATCTTCCATGTGGAGAAAGTGATTGGGTAAGTCTTGTGCATTGTGTTCCTAAGAAAAGTGGGTTTACAGTCATTCAAAAGGAACACAATGAGATGGTCCCAACTAGAACTATTATTGGTCATAGGATGTGTATTGATTATAGTAATGAAACTAGAAAGGATCATTACCCTTTACCATTTATAGACCAAACTTTAGAGAGGCTTGCTATGCATTCCCATTTTTGCTACTTAGACAATTATTCCGTTTTTTTCTCAAATACTTGTTCATCCGGATGATAAACTAAAGATAAAATTCACTTGTCCTCTTGGCTTGTATGCTTATCGCCGTATGCCTTTTGTTCGTTGCAATTATCCTACCACCTTCCAAAGGTGTATGATGCCATATTTGTCGATTATGTTGAAAATATCATGAAAGCATTCATGGATGATTTTTCTGTATACATAACTTCATTTAATCATTGTCTCCATAATCTTCATAAAGTTTTTCAGAGATGTGAAGATACTAACCTAGTATTGAATTGGGAGAAATGTCACTTTATGGTTCAAGAAGGTATAGTACTTGGTCACAAAATTTCAAACAAATGCATAGAAGTTGATAAGGCAAAGATTGAGGCAATAGAAAGGCGTACCCCTCTTCGCGATGTAAAAGGTATAAGGAGTTTCTTGGCTCACGCTAGATTTTATAGAAGGTTCATTAAGAACTTCTTTAAACCTGCTAGACCACTAACTAACCTTTTACAAAAGGATGTTATATTTAATTTTGATGAAAACTGTCTTACTGCTTTCAACATATTAAAGCAAGCCCTTTTTGAAGCTCCTGTTATTAAGCCACCTAATTGGAAGAAACCTTTTGATCTATTATGTGAGGCTAGACATGGAGATGTTGGAGCAATACTTTGCTAGTATGATGGTGATGAACTCAATGTCATTCATCATGCTAGTCACACCTGAAATGACATCCAAAACGACTACCCCGTGGCAATGAAGGAACTTTTCTCTCTGGTTTTCTCTTGTGACAACTTAAGATCTTACATAATTGATTCTAAAGTAAGAGTGTACTAGATGAACCCAGCCGCTCCGCCGCGCCAATCCTCTGCTAATGGCATTTTAATTTTATGGCGGGGGTGCTGCTTGCTAGTAGAAAATTTATGGTTTTATTTATTGGTCATTGTGTTCGCAGTACACTGCAGAAAAATTAAGCCACAAAGCAACATGTGCCCCATTTCACCGGTAGAATAGGTGGGCCCAGGGGCAGTGGTTGCCAATTTGACCACCAGCGAACCGGTACCACAGTATGTTGTATCACGCCGTTCTCTGCTAATGGCATTTCAATTTTATAGTGGGGTCATGTTTGCTACAAAAATTATACTCTCTCGTCTAGAAATAGTTAGTTTGAATTTGTCTAGATAGTATGTAACTATACATATTTTAGCATACGGATAAATACAAATTTAGATAAATACAAATCACTTATTTTTGGACGAAAAGAGTAGTTTTGTTTATTTGTCTTTAGCTCGTTCATGGTAAGCTGCACAAAATTAAGCCACAAAGCAAACATGTGACCCTAATTCAACTACAAAATAACAGCAACACATGAGAAGATGGCACCAAGCAGCGGGCGGCCCAAACGACCACATGCTACCAATTCCACGAGCAGCAAGCTATCACATTAATAGTTGAGCCCCATCCAGCAGAAAACAACCGAGCAACCACACACTAACAAAACCAGGATAGAGCTCTTTAGAGATGGTTGATACTCCCTCTGTCTTAAAATGGATTTTACAAATTTATCAAAATCTAGATAGATTTATTTAGTATCTATATTCATTCAAATTTAGACAAACTTGTGACATTTATTTTGAGACGGAGGAAATACCCTTTCTCTTGGACCTTGTATGCTCTTATAATCATACATACGAAATAAACTAATGTGCAGATTAAGTATGTATTGTTGTCTTGTAATCAAGTTCACCTATGCCTAGTTAGTACTAAAAAATGTATGCGCAACAACTCATTTGTCAGTTTTTCCTTGCTTGGAGCCATGTACACTAATTAAGGTTTTCTATTTGACCATCAAGATATCCAAGAGATACATTGACACATATTCCACTGAGAAAGTCTATATGTCATCAAAGAGAGTAAAAAGTATGCTGATGGCTCACGAGGTCGTCGTTATGTCGTTGGAGAAACACATTGTAAGCCTTACTTTCAGCACAAAGATTCTCTAACTGAACTACCTTAATTTCCACATACGCATTCTAGGCCCAAGATGGTAATATATGTGTTCGAGTTTCCCTTTACCTTAGTAGATTTCATAAGTGCTATGACATACAATCATAACTACTCTTGATTAAACTCTGGATAAGATTTTCACATGAAGCATTAAAAGCACATAAATTCATGCTGAAGAGTCTTAGCCGTAGACAATTTGATATAGCTCAAGAACAAAAAGGTGTCAGCCATGGTGCCATAACCCTAACAATACTAAAAATACTCACCCAAGAAACTTATTTCCTCGAGCACCACCTAAGGCTGTAACATTACATGAAATAGAATTTAATACCAAGTACCCATAAGAAATCAAAGTACTAAATTGTAGTCACTTTAGCTAGCATAGACTCTTTCGGAGGCTTGAGGTGATGTTTGATGGAGCAAAACAACTCCATGACCAATGTCTTTTTCAAATGCTTGCAAAAATCCATGTAGTGGATTGTGGTTTGCGTGAATGAAAAATAATCGAAGGATACATGCAAATAGCAAATATGGAAATGATCTAGTACCTGAAGGGGTAGAAAATGACACAGATTAAAAGTACAATAAAGGGTGGTAATTGACTCATCGGTTTTTACTCTATTTCCATTTTAACCATCCAAAGAAAAATGCAAAATGAATGCATTCTCTCCCTACTTTAATCTCGAACACCCATTTTATCAGCCTCTTCTAATTAGAGACTGACTGGATAGGCATCAAACGACATTAAGAGTTTTTGTAGCCCTTTTCTTAGTATAGTAATATTTCACCAACAATGCATGCACACCTAATGATAGTGGCATATTATTATTCTGGACCCAGCATTATGTATCTCTCTTGTCTCCAGTTCCGCGGATCCAAGATCATACGACAATAAACGGAAAATAGACAATATTTTTGACTGTTGCTGCAATTGGCAGTTGGACCAGAAACACCAACTTTGTCTTCATAGTGACAATTTCTTGGAATAAATCTAGTATGCAACTTTCCATTTCCACTGCTGGGAATATGCGGGTTTGCTGAGACAAAAAAAACTCTTCAGAAAGGCCACCTTTACAGCATGTTGGAGACAAAGCTTAACAAAAATTTCCAAATAAAGAGAGAACATGTTTATGATTATTGACACTAAAAACAGTAGCAAGAATAAGTTCCTTCCTCAACAAAATACCAGCAGGCAGTAGGAGTAGCATTCTAAGGTTGATAAAGTTATATTCGAATAGAAAAACTTATCGAAATCCCGTGATCCGATTTGTGTGAAACTTTAGTTAGATATATTTTATATTTTTCATAAATGCAAAGTTGATACTACTTCAGGCTGACCATACTCTGATTACTAAACAGTGCTATATAAAAAATGCATACAACTTTGAACAATATACATGAATTACCAAATGAAGTTATAATTCCCCAAGGTTAAAAAATAAAGACATGATATGAGTATTATTAGGACATGATGAGTTGGTGAGTACCGCCAAAAAATTTCAACTTAAGAATCAAATGAGCGTCACATGGTGTGCACCAATGGCCTGCATTCAAACGTCATAATCCAGGTTTCACCCTTGTCACGCATCATCGGCCGCTAGACATCTATTCTTTTTGTGCTAAAATGCACAGCGTTGTGCTGATGGGTGGATGCTAGAGGGATATACACTCCAGATTCTGAAATATAGTACTGGCACTCCAATCGTTAATTTCTCATTTACTAAGTTACAGAGATTTAGATAGTTAATTATACTCCTTCCGACCCATATTACTTGACTTGGATTTGTCAAAATTTAAATGAACCTATATACTAAATAGTGTTTAGATTCATGCAAATTTAGACAAATCTGAGTCAACTAATATGGGTCGGAGGAAGTATAATAATTATGAAAAGGCGCTATAGGGACAAAAAATACCAATATGACCGCACCATTTAAACTACTAATGTCCTTGAAATCAATTAGAATGTCTAGATGAAAAAACATGGGACATAAGTAAATACCAATCCATTATCAGCCAAGTAAGGACTCTCCTTCATTGGCATCCATGGTAACAATATGCAACATCAATTTGAAATTAAAGCAAATGACATCCTAAATGCTTACCAAATGACAGAACTTGGGACATAATTAAATATGAATCTGCTTTTAGTATGATATTTTAGCATCATGATCCAAAAGCATACTTTTTCTTAGTACTCTAGTCTGCATCGCACCAATAGTTGACACAACCTGACCTTTGACGTCTGGACGAGAAATCCAGAAGATAAACATATTTGAATCTACATACTAACTCGTTCTTATATTTCAGCTCAAAAGATGTTGGATTAAACAATCAATATCAAAATGTTACAGAACGGAGGCCACAAAATTGACTGTTTGCATGTCTATTTATAGAGCTCTCTACAAATTGCCACATCGATTTGCACCGATATTCCGATAGAAGCGGCAAACCTCACTATCTATATCCCACTCACATATATTATAGTGATTTTCTATAAGTACCAAATCTTTATCTACCAAATACAACATAATCTAGATACAACGCAACAATTCTACATAAACTCCATGAAGGCGCAGCCATCCATCCTAGCAATAGCATTATTATGAGCAGCTAGCAATCACTAATATTCTAAGAAATTCAGATCGGCAGCTAACAATCTCTCTGTATCTCAGTTTCTCTCACATTGTCTCAACATAGAAGTAGCGTACAACAATATCAGCAGATAGCAAAGTAGCAGTAGGCGATAGCAACGTATCAGCCAACAAAAAGATTCAGAACACAAGCTAAAATCTTCCTGACTCACCCCTTCCGTTTTCCCCAGCGAGCTGCTCCCATGGCGTCGTCACTAATCCCTTCTCGCCCACCCCACCGCGACACGGCCACGCCTGGGACTCTGATCCCGCTGCTCCTTCCTCTCTCCTCGCCGACCTCCTCCCAACCCCTCCCGAGTCACTTCCCCAAAGCAGCAGCGCGTCCAGACTCACATGTGCTTCCCATCGCATTCACCTCTCCATGGCGACCCACCTATCCCTCTCCCCGGAAGGCTGGCGGACATCCCCTCCCTCTGCATCCTCCCCATCTCTCCATTCATCACCACCGGCGTCCATCCCCTCCGCTGACGGAAAACGAGGGCCAGAAAAGCAGGGAAGGGCCAAGGCAACGGGAAATTAGCCGAAGCAAGGGGCGTCGTCCCGCGGCCTGCCGGTGGAGCGTGGATGGGATGAGCGGCGTCCCGTGGCCCTTCGGTGGAGATGGGATTATCTGGGGTGTGGGGGATTGAGTCGGTTCAGAGACGCGTTGAAGACGCCACACAAAGCTGTCAAACGGGCGTAACACTAGCATATGCGCGAGCCTCGTATGTCGGTAAAACGATAAGCAGCCAACGGGTAGGCCCAGACTCCCAGATCAACAACAGGGCGTTAAAACCAGGGAGCTTAGAGCTCCTTAGTGATACTGCTTGTATTGGCTTGAAAGAAATTCTCGAAAGGACTGGCGTCAAGCCAAGGATGATCCATTAAACTTTGCTTTTTCAAGAATTTGACTTATAGTTCCTCCAAAGAGGGAGGAACTAGTGGACGCACCCATGGATATCGAGGAAATCAAATCTCCGGAAAATGTATCATCCATTTGCGTATCCTCAGGGACTACAACTCCTAAAATAAAATTTTCAATTTCACTTTGCAATATTTTTAGCGATTTCTTGCGACCAACCTTGTTCAAATGGAAAAGAAGAAGTTGATTCAAAAATTAAAAGGAGATAAAGGTACCCAAGTAAACTAATATCCATTGGATGAGTAAGGTATTTGAAATTTCCTGATTTATCTTTGTTCTAATTGATGTTTTTCCTTTTTATTTAATATTTTTTGGAATCCTTGTGTTTTTATGAAGTTACTCCCTATTTCACGAGGCTGGTACAGGCGGACGGCACGGACAAACCCACCCGTACTGGTTGTCGTTAAACGGTTAGTAGCCTTCTTTTGTTTTCTTGAATTTCGGTATGACCACACCGTACGGGCGCCCCGACCATACGGCAGGTCGTAAGCTCCGTGTTCCCCGTTCATTTGTTTTATTACTTTCAAAAAGGTGTGAAAAGGTCGGTAACTACCCGTACGGGCGGGTCTTACCCGTACCACTTAGTCGGCCGGTACGAGCGTGTCGTACGGGCACCCGCCCGTATAAGTGGTTGTTATAGCCTCTTTTTCTTCCCTTTTCTCTTATTGCTTTTCTTATTTGTTGGGATTCTTTTCCTGGCCGACACTTTTTCTTCATGTACAAGTTTTTCCCTGTTTCTAACCCTTCATAAGCCTCCCCAAATTTTTCCTCCCTATTATATCAACAGATCCAATCTACTTGATGCGCTACCTAGTTCCAGACAAAGGCAAACCACTAGGCCTCATGGCTCTTTCGTGGAATAGTTTTCAGACTTTCTCCATTGAAGCCGATGACCGTGAAGTGCAAGGCCTAAGCCCAAGAACAAGAGGTACGCCTACGACTCCGATAATGATGATGTGATGAGGAATTCGAGACCTTCATGGAGCAAACGTAGAGAGGATGGAAGAATTCGGATTATCTTGCTATGGTGAAGCTTGAAGATGAAGAGGAGGTGAGAAAACCCCATGGGAAGGGGTGCATGGAGTCACTCAAGTTCATCGCCACCAACTACTCTTCACCCAAGCGTAAGAAAGCTAACCGAGATGATGCAACAACTTATCAGGAGACTATGGTGCATACTTCTAAAACAAACAAGATCACCATGAATGCATGCATTAGCGTGAAGCCATAGGAAGGTTGGGAGTTCAGCATCTTGGATGTTCCTGTTATCGTGTAAGTACCTGAAACTGAACAATGTCTTAGCAATATAGAGAAGCAGAAGGAAGAACTCCTCCATGAGGAGATCGTGTGAAAATTCCTCTAAGATCTTGAAATCAAGAAGGAACTCAATGACGTGCCAAGCAGGGTTGCTGAAGGGATGTTCCACTTGCGTTCTGACCTGCAAAAGTGCCTTTGCCGCATATCTGCCTTAGAGGAGACAAACAAGAAACTTCACGCAGCTATTTCCAACACCACGACTTTACCATGAAGAACGCCACAATATCAAATAATCACTAGGGATTATTTGATCATGTGGGCCCCCCGGATTAACCATCTGAGAATCCGTATTATGCATATAGCCATGATCCTGTGATCAGTCTGTCATGGAACATAACCGACAAGCATCATTACGACATTCGAAACATAACGAGCAAGACTTAAAATAAGGCCATTATGGCTATACTTTACATGAGCCCGGTTGGGATACTTCAATCATCATCAGCGGAATCCATCAAGCGTAGAGCCCATGTCATGCCTTAACCTACAAGCAACTAACTGGGAGAATGTCCTAGCTAACATAGTCATCAACATCTTTGCTTCTTTTGCTTCATCCTTCCCGAAGTCTGACCAAGTAAATAGGTAGGGACAATGCTGGTGAGTAGTTTTGAATATACTCGCAAACCACCTTAAAATATTAGTAATAACAAGGTATGCAATATGGAAGTGGTAGTAGGGTGGTTCCAAAAGGGGTTCTTTTTTAAATCTAGTTTCTCTTGTAGATATGGCATGTCCATATCCGTGTGAAACTTTTTAAACTCTTTTTTGGAAAAACATTTGATTTGAAAACCACTAGGTTGGGGTCACCCATTTTTCCTTCCTTTCGGTCATTCTACGTACAAACCTCTTTCCTTCCTCTCTAACCATTCTATAGTCAAATTCCTTTCCAAAGCCTTTTTGATTTTCTGAAAACCTTTTTGAAAACAAAACCAGCACCACTATGCAGCAACCTTTCCAACTGTACATGACCACAGACATGGATATTCAAATAGATTTACGCTATGTAGATGGTGTACACTTTATCCACACCATCCGAGTACCCTGCCCTGATCCTGCATGGATCGTGGGTCAAGTAACCGATCTAGACTCTCTGGATGCCACTCCAATATGGGCCCTACCCTATGAGTTGTTACTCTCAATGCTAGGACGCCAGGTACCTTCAGAAGCCAACCGGAGCGCATTCCCCTTCTTGGGACATACACTTTCAATGAGAGGTACATAGTATCGCCCAACTACCCGTAGGTAGTTCGTATTCTCCCCCATACCATTGAAACAACAAATGGCTTTCCTCTAGAGAGAGACCCGGCTTCGAGAGAGATGATCCCTTATAATTAGTTGTGAGGTATGCCATACCTGAGTAGACAAACGTCAAGCCAAGGCCTGTCCCATACCAGGGTAATGTGGTTGCACGGTTTAGTTGTTCTAGCAAACTACATAGAATCGAGTGCGTTTTGTTACCATTTTTCCTCCTATTTCCTTCAACATCCTTTGTAAAACAAATCCTTTATTATTTCTCAAAACTCCTCTTGGTAAGGCAACCTTACCAAAGTTTTACCATAAAGATTTTTGTAAAAGTTCACAGGGTCCCGAACCTAGACTTTTGATTTGGCTAAACAGGGTTTCCAAGGGGGTTATGGTGTAAATCACCAATCCTGTTATACTAGGGCGTAGGTAGGTGTCAACAAGAGTTTTACTTAATAGTGCCATGGTGTAATAGCTTGTAGGAGCCAAGCAACTACCATATATACAATATAATAAAACAATGCGGTTTGCACAATTAGGTAGATAAAACATGCACAAGTGAAATAGTAGGACAAGGCTTATGAGCAAGTAGGTGGGCTTGCCTATGACCAGAAATATTTCCATGGACTTCTTTTGGGAAAAAAAATAACCAATATCTTATCCTTCTTGACTTCGGTATAATCGCAACTATCGTCGTCATGGATCACACATGCAAACAAACAAGATATCTCAATCAACATAGGGCAAACAAGCACCGGTATAATAAAACAGGCAAGTGGGCAAGTCATCAATACACTTCAGGAGGCTTTGCTAACTTGAGTTGAGTGTTGGGGATATACTTTTCAGGTATACCCACGGGACTCACTGACCAGAGTGGCCCACCAACAGGTTAGAAATATGCTTCATGGGCGACCCAGTCAGGGAAAGAGGACGGAGTCAATTCCAGCTAGGACAAGGCCCAGAAGACTTGCCAACATAGGCTTGTAGATTACTTGTAGTCCAAGTTGTACTTAGTTGCCGACTCTATAACGTAGCCGGATAGATCTCTCCTATAACCCTAGGTCTCGGTACCTTTATAAACTGGACCCGAGGGATCCTTTAGGGCACAAGATCATAGATCAACCACAAACAACTTACATAGGCGAACCTCTCTTGTAATCAACTATAACATCTGGCTCTCGCCAATATATTACTGGGTTTCTAGAAGGAGTAGGATCCGATCACCGTAGTCAGATATGAACCTAGGTAAACTTGTGCTCATAACTCCTGAAACACCGTATGGCTCACAACCCGTCTTCTCAACGCCTTCAGTACCCCCTATGGCACAGTTATCATCAATCCGACGATAGTTGGCGCCCACCGTGGGGAAGGTGACCTTCGTATATTCGTTCCAGGCGAAATCTGCATGTGAAGGAATTAGCAAAACAATCCTCATCAGTCGTGTGGTCTACGCTAGTGAAGTCCCTCTCGTTCTTCTTGACGAGACCTGGATTCCTGCTAAGGAGCATGTGATGACCTTCACAATCATGCCAATCGACGAGATCGATATCTATCTCGGTTTCACTGAACCAGCCCAACCCACCCTTGGGGTGATGACCATGGCAGAAGAACATTCTGGATCTACTCTTTCCGTAGAGGTGGAAGAGTTTAAGATCCCGAAAAAAACTGATCCCACCTAGCCCACTCCTGTAGTGGAAGAAGTGGTGGATAATTTTTTTGGATCTGATCTCCCTGTTGAGATTGGGTACACGGATGATGAGTATATTCGCTTCATATCTGGTCCTACCGATGCTGGATCTGTAAAATTACTCTTGAGGCACAGGATAAATCAGATGATGAAGCGCCCCTATATCGATAATTAAGCAATCGCTGAGATCAAGCCGAGCTTTGAAGAAGCAGAGGCAAAAATCCAACTGTTCCGTTGATACATCGGAAAGGTATCTATAATTTTTTATGTTCCATGCTTGTTTAGTATCCACTTTGCTTTGCTTTGTCTTTCTTTGAGGTATTTTTAGATATTTTCTGGAACTAACCTATTAACAAGTTGCCACAGTGCCTGTTGCCTGCTTTCTTCTGTTTTTGGTTCCAGAAAGGCAGAAAATCAATATTCTCGGAATTGGACGGGACAAAAGCCAAAGTCAATAACTTTCCGTGGGGAACACGAAGTCCAGAGGGGAGACGGAGAGGCAATCCAGGGCGGCCACACCCCCCTAGGCGCGGCCAGGGGTGGGACATGCCTAGGCAGGGTGTGGCCCCCCTGGTCGCCTCCTCGACCTCCCCCTTCGCCTATAAGAAGCCCCGATGCCTAAATCCTAAGTACCCGATCAATATTCCACGAAACCTTCTATAGCCGCCACCACCGTCGTCCTTAGATCGGGGGGTATCTGAAGTTCTTCCCGGCACCCTGCCGGAGGGGAGATCATCCCGGAGGCCTTTTCTCTGGTATGATGCGTGAGTAGTTCCACCTTGGACTATGGGTCCATGTAGTAGCTAGATGGTTGTATCTCCTCCTTTGTGCTTTCATGTATAGATCTTGTGAGCTCCGTTCATGATCAAGATCTAATCTATTTGTAACCATGCATGTTGTGTTTGTGGGGATCCGATGGATATTGAGATTATTATGTTGGATTGATTAATGGTTTTGTATTTATGATTCTATCATGTCTATGTTGTTTGTGATCTTGCATGCTCTCCGTTGTTAGTAGCTATCTTGGCCAAGTAGTTGCTAGTGACTCCAAGAGGGAGTATTTAGCTTGATAGTGGGTTCACGACTATAGTTTCCAAGGGAAGTGACAGAAATCTCTTCGGTTGTAGATGTGCTGTTTCCACTAGGGATAAAACAACGGTCTCTTGTTCATGGAACATGTGGACTGTTTACCTTACACACTTCGCTTAAATCAGCTATCTGTTGCTTGCAACTTAATACTAGAGGGGGTTCGGATGATAACCTAAAGGTGGACTTCTAGTCATATATGTAGTTGGATGGCGGTCTATGTATCTTGTTGTATTGCCCAATCAAATCTCATAGGATCTTTCTGACTAGTATTGCATTGTTATGCCTTGCTCAGTTCCTGTCAATTTCCCTGCTGTAATTTGTTTACCCTTCATGCCATGTTGTTTATCTAAGGAGAGCACCTCTAGTGAACTATGGACCCCGGTCCAATCTTTACTATTGATACATATTCCGATGTTACCTGTTTACTTGCTGCAAACCACCATTACCTTCCACACCGTATGTTTAATCCTTTGTTACAGCAAACCGATGAGCTTGACAACCTCACTGTTAGTTGGGGCAAAGTCTTGAGTTTTTGTTGTGCAGGTCTCCACATTGCTTGCAACACCTGTGTGACGTTTCCTTCCTCCTACTGGTTCGATAACCTTGGTTTCTTATTGAGGGAAAACTGCTGATGTGATGCTTCACACCTTCCTCTTGGGGTTCCCAACGAAGTGCTAACCAGCACCATCATCCGTTACCTCGAGTCCATGAAGAAAAAGAAGCATTGCTTCATATGCTACATTGGCTCTGGGTCTGACTCTGTCGATTCTGGAGTCGGAAACGACTCAATTCTTGATGCAATCAGAAAAAATACTGACTTACCTGCTTCTCCTCAGGAATAACTGATGTCGCAGGAACTCCGAGACTTCGAGAAGGAGATACCGGCGTACGAAGAAGATTACAACTCCAAGCCAATGCAAGGTGAGCCAGCGACACCTCCGAGTCCATATGATAGCATGGACGAAGACTACACCTCACAAGATGACATGGACACCGGAGATTCTTCCGAGGTCTAGAAGCCAACCATGACGGAAAGTACCGACGAAAGTTTATCTCCCGTTACCGAACCAAAAGTTGTATTTGCCACCGGTACACATGTAAAGGATACTGGGTGGTCAAAGAAGAAGAACAAAACTCCGACACCAATAGAGTCGGTGGAGGAAGCCAACGATGAAGATGTCGATAAAGAAATCGAGGTGGAGAAGCGGAACAGAGATCTGGTTAATCCCAGAACAATTAATCCTCCGGTTGATGGACACGTTGTCACCTAGGGTGCATGAGAAATCTACGGAGATGCATTAACAATACCAATCTGAGATGCCTGCTATGAAGAACGAGGTGCTAAAACCGAGTCTACAGTTCAACGCATCGGAAGAGATGAAGAAGACGTAGTTGAAGGAAGATGATCCATCCAAGACGACCAATATAGGGGTAGGCTTAGACCTTGCATAGGAAAGCACGCTCGTCGAGTTCCTCAAAGTTAATAAAGATATCTTTGCATGGCAACCTTCTTACATGACCGGACTACCTAGGGAAGTCGCCGAGCACTCTCTTAATGTGTATCCCGATGCTAAACCCATCAAACAACCCTTACGATGGTTTGGTGTTGAAAAGTGCAAAGCTATAGCTAAGGAATTAGCCCGACTAGAATTAGCCGGATTTATCGCAGAGGTCATCCACACAGACTGGGTGGATAACCCTGTACTCGTCCCTAAAAAGGACACTATTGATTTAAGGATGTATGTTGATTATACCGCCTTGAACAAGGCTTGTCCCAAAGATCCGTTTCCTTTGCCAAGAATCGATCAAGTTATCGACTCAACGGCAGGATCAGAATTACTCTGTTTTCTCGACGCATATTCCAGATATCACCAAATACTGATGAAAAAATTGGATCAAATTAAGACGTGTTTCGTCACTCCTTCGGAACCTTATTCTACAAAACTATGCCTTTTTGACTTAAAGAATCCAGGATCAAGTTATCAACGTACTATGCAACATTCTCTTAACGACCAAATCGGATGCAACGTCCATGTATATGTAGATGATATTGCAGTGATGTCCAGAAAGAAGGAAACACTTATATCTAACTTGGAGGAAACATTTGCTAGACTACGAAAATTCAACATGATGCTAAATCTGAAGAAGTTCTTCTTTGGAATCCCAGCTAGAAAATTGTTAGGTTTCATCATGTCTGAAAGAGGCATAGAGGTGAACCGAGACAAAATAAAGACTATACTAAACATTACCAGGCCGAATCACCTGAAGGACGTTCAACGAATCACTAGTTGCATCACAACAGTGATTCGGTTCGTCAGCCGGCTTAGAGAAAGAGCCGCACCTTTATACAAGCTCTTGAATAAAACCTACAAATTTGTCTGGACCAAAGAAGACGATGCTAACCTGCAAAGTTTGAAAGATCTACTTTCAAATCTACCAATCCTTGCAACACGAGAGAGACATGAGCCTATGTTACTCTACATTGCAGCGACAAACAAAGTCATGAGTGATGTAACATCAGTGGAGCGCGAGGAAGAAAATCACGAACATAAGGTCCAATGACCAACTTATTATCTAAATGAGGTCCTGACAGAGTCGAAGCAAAGGTATCCACATTATCAAAAGCTAGCCTATGGAGTATTCTTTGCTGCCAGAAAGCTACGACATTATTCTCAAGATCACAAGATCATAGTGGTGAGTACTGCTCCCCTGCGAGATATAATCAACAATTGTGGCGCCACAAGACATGTCACAAAGTGGGGAATAGAGCTTGCAGCTTTCGATATTGAGTACAATCCACGTACAACAATAAAGTCCCAAATACTTGCCAACTTTGTCGCTGACTGGACAGAGACGACAGATAACACAAATCTGCTAGACTCGGAATTTTGGACCCTTCACTTTGACGGATCGAAACCACGAGGAGGTTTGGGGGCTAGCGTGGTGCTCAAGTCACCCCAAGGAGATAAGTTTTTCTATATGTTACATATCCAGTTCACAACAACAAATAATATTGCCAAATATGAAGAACGGTTACATGGAATAAGCATGGCCAAAAATATTGGCGTAACCTGACTCATGTGTTATGGAGATTCGGATTTAGTTGCCCAACAACTATCCGATATCTGCAATACAAATAAACACATGGCAGCATACAAAGTTGTTGTGGATGAACTATCCAAATCGTTCAAGGGTTTTGAGGTTCAACACGTCCCTCGAGCGGAAAATGAGGAAGCAGATGGTCTATCAAGAATAGGCTCTGTACGGAAACAAGTTCCGGATAGAGATTTTCTAGAGCACCTAAAAGTTCCTTCTATCATAGGAGTTGATGAGAACTATTCGACGAAATCCGACTCACCTTTAGTAGCAGTTCTAGCTATAATTCTCAGATGGACACAACCCTATCTGGATTTCCTGATAGACAGAAAATTACTCGAAGACTAAGTTCTAGGAAGACAGATTGTCCGACAAGCAAAAGCCTATACAATAACCAACGGTGAGCTCTAGAAGCGGAGTGTTTCTAGGGTTTTCCAGCGCTGCATTTCTCTAGAAGAAGGAGTGGAAATCTTACGAGAAATCCACAAAGGCGAGTGTGTTTATCATTCTATAGCCAAATCCTTAGTGGAAAAAGCTTTTTCACACAGATTTTTTTGGCTCACAGTCAATGCATATGCCGATAAACTGGTCAAAACATGCAAAGGCTGCCAAAAGTACGCCCGCCAGGCACACATTCTGGCTGATCAGCTGAAAACAATCCCTATTAGGGCTTGTTACTTCTCCGGTATTTTTATCCCCCAAAGATGTGGAGATATGCGGGGATTTGGTGTCCATCCAATACTCTCCAATCCCCTTAAATACCCATCCCCAAAAATAGTCTACCATGATGGAGAGTTTTTAATCTAGCCAAAAATACACTAGTGTGGAGGGGATTTGTGAGGATATTCCGGGATTATCCCCTCCAAACCCGGCCTAGTAAACAACCTATCGAGGAAATTACAGGATACAAAATAATCCCCTCCCATCCCCTCAAATACCCTAGAAGTAAACAAGGCCTTACATGGCCATTTACTGTCTTGGGGCTTGATATGGTAGGACCGTTTCAGACGAAAAAATGCGGATCTAGTAATGGTGGATAAATTTACTAAGTGGATTGAGGATAAACCTGTAACAAATTGCGATGGAGCCACATCCAGAAAGTACGTCAAGGACGTGATTATCACATTTGGATATCCACACAGTATCATTACTAACAACTGGAGCAACTTTTCCATGGGATAATTTGCCTAATTCTGCGAAGAGGAAGGGATCCAACTTGATATTGCATCAGTCTCACATCCACAAGCGAATGGACAAGTCGAAATGGCAAATATTCTCATTTTACAAGGACTCCGACCTCGTCTCGAGGCACCACTTCATCGTGCTGCGGGGCTTGAGCGGAAGAATTACCATATGTGATATGGAGCCTATGAACAACTCCTAACAGGTCAACCGGATACACTCGTTTCTTCTTGGTTTGTGGTGCACAAGCAATGTCGGGGGGATAACCCCTGGTAGGGTCACGAGGGGTGAAACGTAGCATAGCTGGGCAAGATCTGAGTGAAGAAAGAACCAGGCCGAGTAAGAATGGCCGGGAGAGAGAAGCGTGTGCGGCCGACATATGAACTATGTCGGCCCGTATAAGACAAAGTTGTTATTCTTGCAGGAACCAACGAGCCGAGTCTACCGAGGAAGGGCCGAGTCGGATAGGATGCGTGGCACCTTTCCGAGTAAGGTTCAGGAGGGACCATGGCAAAGCATGGTCAAAAGAGAAGGGCGACGCCGGGTGACACAAAAGGAGTTGGGTGACGCCCAAAGAAAGGCCCGACGTACAAAGTTACAGTGTGACGCCAAAAGGAACAGGAGGCGATGTACCAGAAGACCGTTAGCTGTCAAGCTTTGTGGACTGGGCCATTGGGCTTAGGGCAAGCCCATGACCCGGCCCACATTGTAGGGACCAAGATCCAAACAGTAAACCCTAGAACCCAAAGGGGTATAAGCTAGCTAGCGCTGCCTATATAAGAGGGGGCATAACTGTGCACAAAACACTAGTTCATACATGTCAAGGAGCACTTGTAATTCTCGGGTATCAATCAAATCGCTAAGTGTGGAGAGTTCATCTTGTTCTTCGTGCATGGCTCGACCGTGCACTCCCTCCCCGGTGACCACAAGCACCCATTCGGACCCCAACTTAAGCCTACCCATGGCATCTGCCGTGCCACCACCATGATAGTTGGCACCCACCGTAGGGCAGAAGTAGGTGCTTGATGGATTCTTCATCCGGACGGGCAACATCATCGCAAAGACCGGCGAGCGCGTCTACTCCGGCCTCATCCAGAGGTTTGGAGCGCTCAACTTCGTTAGCAACAACGCGGGGTGCTTCGGGACCAAGCCGTTCCCTAGGGGCGGTCGCTTCATCATGTTCGGCGAGCACCAGGTCTATGTCGCTGTGCGCATGGAGCGCGCATATCCGGAGCGCGTCGTCCAGACGCCGGATCCGCCAGCAGTTCCTATCACTGGAAAGCTTCACCAACTCGTCTCCGTGGAGGTAACGATGACAGCCCCTAAGCCAGCAGCTCCACCGATAGTTCTGATAGTGAATGAGAATGTTGAGGGAGGAAATCATGAAGAAACACCAAGGGCTGCAAGAACAGCAAAGGAACCGCTGGAAAAACCAGAAAACATAGCTAGGAGTAAAAGGGCTAAGGAGCTGCAGGAAGCGATAGATAAGTTGGCAGAACCAGTAGCGCAGGAAACTGACCCGGCACGTGTGCAATCCGAGTTGGAGGAAGCCAGGATAAAAGTTATGGAGAAAGCCAAGGAATTAGCGTAGTTACATCAAGATGTGGATATCATGATCCGAGAGCTCAACTCGGCAAATCGAGTCAAGGGCGCGAAGACCCGGCTTGATGCGACGAGGTTAATAGGAAGAAACCTCAATGAAGAGTTGGCGGATGCGACGTCAAAAATAACGCCAGAGAACAGCAACGAAACAGCTATGCGGCCAACATATAATACAACAGCAGAAGCAGCAATGGCAGAATTACCCCATTTGGAGGGAGAAGCAAAGAAAAGACAACAATAATGAACTAGTGAGAGCAGCTAGCATGCTGAATGAAGCGTATTACAGAGCGAATCCGGGTATAGCAGGAAGGTCACAACTGGTTCACTCAGCGACTCCTGTTCCGGCAAGATCGGCAGGGCACACGGCATCCTCACCCGGAGTGGCGCCAAGACCGAGAAAGGAAAAAAGTGTGGATTCGGGAAGAAACAAGTAGATGATTACTTATGACCCGACAATGGCTCAGGGAAACCCAGCGCATGCATAGGGAACAAGAAGGAATAATGCCCAAGGACATGAAAACCAGGAAAATGCAGGCCGAGAAAGGCAAGGAGGGCAAAGAAACGATAATGGATGGCAACATTTTGCGCCTCAACCTAGGCGTGGAACTCGCTCGGCAGGAGGAGGAAATCCAGCGCCGAATAACGCACCAGATCAACCCGAAAGAAGACAACAAAGCGCGGGAAAGGCAGCTCAACAGCCTGCTGACCCGAACGCTAATAAGTACAATGATGGTTACTCGGAAATGGTGAATGACGGATATGAACTGCCGGATCACACGTATCAGGCGATGGGAGCTAGACTTAGAGGTAGGAACCTTCAACCGGATGATGCAAGGCGGAATCTTGACCGAATAAAGATGGCAGAACTGATCAAATCGCAAGGTCCGCAGGGTCCACCATGCTTTGGCCCAAGGATCATGAAGGAGCCACCTGTACCAAATTTTCAGCTGGCCAGAGGAACAAACACGTATGATGGAAGCACAAAGCCAGAAAACTGGATCATAGATTATGGAACTGTTGTGAAGATTGCACAGAGAAAATTGAGATGGGTAGTATGGTATGTACCGCAAATGCTGGAAGGACCAACTCGGGTATGGCTGAAAAATTTGCCACCCGGAAGCATCAACAACTGGATTAATTTTCAAGACGCTTTTGTGAGCAATTTCACAAGCACTTACAAGAGGCCGAATCGCCCACAACAACTGGCGATGTGCAAGCAAAGGCCGAATGAGACATACATGGAATTCCTCACAAGATGGTGCACAATGCGCAACTCTTGTGAAGGAGTAATCGAGTCACATGTAATCGCTTGGTTTGCACAAGGATGCAGACATGGAAGTGTGTTGTGGCAAATGTTATAGAGGGATATGCCGGCAAGTTTGGCAGAAACAATAAGAATTGCTGATTCATATGCGTTAGGAGATCCGGCTCAGCCGCTGCTCATGTCGGCAGATGGGATGACCGAGACTCAGATCTATGACCCTGCCGGGTCGCAAAGGCACCAGGAAAGATCTGAATACAGAAGCAAGAGAAGAGACGAAAGGCCAGACTACAGATATGGCTCAACTCAGGTTGCGGCCATGAGTCAGGACCATCCAGATGCTGGTAGTACCAACGCCAAAGGACAAGTGGACAACAACAGTGGTTGCCAAAGAATGATGGCAAAAATCCATATGAGCAAAGGAAGCAATACCAGGACCGACTGAAGTATACCTATGAGATGATGCTGGACCAACCGTGTAAGTTTCACACGCCTAGTCCGAGTAAGCCAGCCAACCACACAACAAGGCAATGCACTTGGTTTCAGAAAGGATAGAGAGTGGATTCACCGAATAAGCAGTTTCCACCACCTCCCCCTCCACCACTTACAGGAGGAAATGCTCAAGCTGTGGGAACAGATAACATATACGAAAACAGGCAGCCAAGGTATCATAATCAAGAAAGAAGAGAAACTATGCACCAAGTGCATAATCCAAGAGGTGACGACGCTCATGTCGGCCACTGAACTAGAAATGAGTACAGAAAACACCAAAGCTATGTCGTCTTCGTCACAGAGCCGAATGACAAAAAAAGTCAGCAGCGACGGATGATGGAAGTGAATGCCACAATGCCGACAATTCCCAAGTACATGCATTGGTCTAAGCAAGAGATAACTTGGAGCATAAAGGATCACCCCAAGATCATGCCAACCCCAGGAGGATATGCTCTAGTTTTGGACCCAACGTTCATGGGCCCAGATATCAATGTCAAGTTTTCAAAAGTACTGATCGATGATGGCAGTAGCATCAACATCATGTACAAGGATACTATGCTCAAGTTAGGCATTACCATGAACATGCTGGAGCCGACTAAGACAACTTTTCACGGTATTGTGTCGGGATTGTCCTGCGAGCCAATTGGCAAGATATGGGTCGACGTCTTATTTGGCAACAGAGAGAATTGTCGCACTGAAGCCATAGAGTTCGAGGTGGTTGATTTGTTCAGCTCCTATCATGCCTTACTCGGCAGGCCGGTTATGGCAATGTTTATGGCTACTCCCCAGATTGCCTACTTGAAGATGAAGCTGCCAGGCCCATGTGGGGTTATTACAGTTGAAGGGGATTACAAAAGATCCATTTCTTGTGCCTCAGTCGGATCTTCACTGGCTGAGTCACTCGTCATAGCACAAGAAAAGCATCAAATGTTGGAAGTGGCAGCATTGGCCAAAGCAGCACAAATGTCCATGTCGGCACTCACCAACCCGCATGGCAATGTGTCATTTCAAGCTACCAAAGAAACCAAGAAGGTACAGGTGTAGGGTTCGCAGCATAGAAAACAAAAAATTTCCTACGATGTGAACTATGTACAAAGATCTATCTATTAGATCCAAACAACGGGCGGATGTATATCTGTAGAGAGCATACCCTTGAAGACCGACAAAGCTTAACGAGTTCAACTCGTGGTTGATGTAGACGATCTCTTGCCGATCTCAAGATCGAGAGGAAGTCCTAGCGCCGCAAATCAGCAAGCATCCGTTTCGCGCACACGCTCGAGGCACCGAGCAACCTCTGCCTCCTCGCCCAAATGATGCGGTGGAAGCACAACTCTTTCTTGCCGAATAGCCACCGAACATGTATCTCGCTAGTCCGAGACCATGGGGATAAATTCTAGAGGGGAAGAGAGATCCTTCACGAGGAGGTGTGAGAAGTGAGTGAGGAGAGAGGGGTGCCTTTTATAGGAGGAGGGGGAACCCAAGGGGTGGCAGCGCATGGGGGCTGCCCTCCCCTCTTCATGTGGGTGGACACTCCACTCAAAAAATTCCTTTAAATTCCCTTCACTCAAAATCCCACTCAAACATGCCATTAAACTTCCACCAAATTTAATGCAAACTCTCATTAAATAAAACTCTTTTATTTTATTCAGAATTTTGTCAATTACTTTAATGACAAACATTCAAAAATAACCCCTTGCTAGAATTCTATTTCACATGCATAACCACTTTATGCAATTTCACCCGAAAACCTGTTTCGGTATCTAGTGAAATAAATTCCCGCGCTTGTTCATTCTTTCGGCATGAAACTTTTGCTCCAATTGGATGTCGATGTCTCTTAAGTGTGTCACCCTACGGTTCGTGAATAATGCGCACATGATCGAGACCCCTCTCGGATCAATAATCGAAGCGGATCCGAGACCCATACTGACTCCCACACATTCAACGATGACTTTCTTGTGATCGTCAGAACCTTTTTACGCTAGTATCTTAATCCCTTTGTTTCACGATATATTACATGTCCGAGATTCGATCATCGGTATATCCATACCTAGTTTGATATCGTTACTGACATGCACTCTTTTCTCGTTCCCGTGATATAACATTCTAGTGATCAAATCACTTGCTTGCAAGCTAATCAATGTGATATCACCGAGAGGGCCCAGAGTATATCTATCCGTCATTGGGATGAAAAAATTCCACTCTCGATCCATGAGCCTCAACAAAACACTTTGTTAGTTCTGAATCCATCTTTATAATCACCCTGTTACGGTGTGACGTTTGATGTTATCAAGAAACTCTTCCGGTGTTAGTGATTGACATGATCTCATGGTCTAAGGATTAGGATCACTTCGTAAGTTGTTATAGCAATATAAACTCAATGACTTTGATCGTAATGCTATACTTCGTATGAATGTTCATCACACCATTACACTAATGTTGTGATCCCGTTATTAACAACATCCAATGTCCATGATCAGGAAACCTTGATCATCTTGTTAATCAACGAGCTAGTTTATGAGAGAGGCATAACTAGGAACTTTCTGTTTGTTTATTAAACACACATGTATTAATGTTTCCGTATTAATAAAATTATAGCATGCAAAATAAACATCTATCATATACTTGGAATACACATAATAAACACTTTATTATTGCCTCTCAGGGCATATTCCCTTCAGTCTCCCACTTGCACTAGAGACAATAATCTAGTTACATAGTGATAAATCTAACACCCATCGAGTTCTGGTGTTGACCATGTTTTGATCTAGGGAGAGTTTTAGTCAACGGATCTGGTACATTGAGATCCGTATGTACTTTACAAATCTTTATATCTCCATCCTTGACATGCTCGCGGATGGAGTGAAACCAGCGCTTAATATGCTTGGAATGCTTGTGAGACATCGGCTCTTTGGCATTGGCAATGGCACCATTGTTGTCACAATAGATCACCATTGGGTCCAACGCGTTTGCAACCACTCCTAGTTCGGATATGAACTCCTTCATCCAAACTGCTTCCTGAGCCACTCAAGCAAAGAACATATTCGGCCTCCGTTGTTGATCCCGCCACCACAGGTTGTTTGGAGCTCCTCCAACTAACCGCTCCGCCATTCATGAGAAATACGTATCCGGATTGAGACTTAGAGTCATCCGAATCGGTGTCAAAGCTAGCGTCAACATAACACTTAGCGACGAGCTCTTCTTCACCTCTGTATACAACAAACATATCCTTAGTTCTTCGTAAGTACTTAAGGATATTCTTGACCGCTATCCAGTGTTCCGAACCTGGATCCGATTGGTACCTACTAGTCAAACTAATAGCATGTGCCACATCCGGTCTTGCACATAGCATGGCGTACATTATAGAGCCTATGGCTGAAGCATAGGGGACCTTGTCCATTATCCCTCTTTCTTCCGCCGAAGCCGGACTTTGAGTCTTACTCAATATCTTGCCTTGCAACATAGGTAAGAACCCCTTCTTACTTCTGTCCATTTTAAACTTCTTTAAAATCTTATCAAGGTATGTACTTTGCGATAGCCCTATTAGGCGTCTAGATATATCTCTATAGATCTTTATGCCTAATATGTATGACGCTTCACCTAGGTCCTTCATTGAAAATTTGTTGTTTAGATAACTTTTAACACTGTTTAAAAGATCTATATTATTTCCGATCAATAATATGTCATCCACATATAATATCAGAAATGCCACATTGCTCCCACTCACTTTCTTGTAAATACAAGCTTCTCCATAAGTTTGGACAAATCCAAACTCTTTGATCACCTCATCAAAGCGGAGATTCCGACTTCGTGATGCTTGCTTCAATCCATAGATGGATCGCTGAAGCTTGCACACGTTGTTAGAATCCTTAGGATCAACAAAACCCTTTGGTTGTATCATATACAACTCTTCTTCAATATTACCATTGAGAAACGCGGTTTTGACATCCATCTGCCATATCTCATAATCGAAATATGCAAAAATTGCTAACATAATCCTAACTGACTTTAACATCTCTACGGGAGAGAATGTCTCATCGTAGTCAACTCCTTGAATTTGTCGAAATCCCTTTGCGACAACTCTAGCTTTATAGACGGTCAAATTACCATCAGCATCAATTTTCTTTTGAAAATCCATTTGTTCTCCACAGCCTTTCATTCGTGAGTTAATTCCACCAACTTCCAAACTTGATTTTCATACATGGATTCCATCTCGGATTTCATGGCTTCTAACCATTTGTTGGAATCCGGGTTCATCATCGCTTCTTCATACGTCGCAGGGTCATCATTTTCATCAACCATGAAATTCATGACATGATTTCGTGACAATCGGGAGCTACACGTCTCCGCTAGACCTGTGAGGTTCGGTAGTACTCTCTTTCGGAGTTTCATGATCATTATCATTAGTTCCCTCTTCAATAGGTGAAGCCAACTCCGGAACAACTTCCGGCGCTGCGCTACTCGCCATACTTTGAAGAGAAGGTTCAATAACCTCTTCGAGTTCTACCTTCCAACTCTTTCTCTAGAAAGGATCCATTCTTGGCAACAAAAACCTTTCCCTCGGATTTGTGATAGAAGGAATACCCAATAGTTTCCTTAGGGTATCCTATGAAGACGCATTTTTCCGCTTTGGGTTCGAGTTTATCCGGTTGAAGTTTCTTCACATAAACATCGCATCCCCAAACTTTAAGAAATGACAGCTTAGGTTTGTTTCCAAAGCACAATTCATATGGTGTCTTTTCAACGGATTTAGATGGTGCCCGATTTAAAGTGAAAGCAGCAGTTTCTAGTGCATAACCCCAAAGTGACAACGACAAGTCTGTCAGAGACATCATAGATCGAACCATATCTAATAAAGTACGATTACGACGTTCCGACACACCATTTCATTTGTGGTGTTCAAGAGCGTGAGTTGTGAAACAATTCCACACTCTTTCATGTGAGTGCTAAACTCGTAACTTAGATACTCACCTCCACGGACCGTAGAAATTTGATCTTTCTATTACGATGATTTTCCACTTCATTCAAATTCCTTGAACTTTTCAAAGGTTTCACTTGTGTTTCATCAAGTAGATATAACCGTACCTACTCAAATCATCCGTGAAAGTAACAAAATAACGATATCCACCTCGGTCGACACACTCATTGGACCACATACATCGTAATGTATGATTTCCAATAAATGCCGCCTGCTCCATTGAACGAAAACGGCGTTCTAGTCATCTTGCCCATAAGGCATGGCTCACATGTATCAAATGATTCAAAATCAAGTGATTCCAAAAGTCCATCTAAATGGAGCTTCTTCATGCGTTTAACGCCAATATGACCTAGACGGCAGTGCCACATATATGCGGATATATCATCATTAAGTTTAATCCTTTTAGCATCAACATTATGAATATGTGTAACATTGTCATCGAGATCTAATAGAAATAAACCATTCATCATCGGTGCATGACCATAAAAGATTTCATTCATATAAATAGAACAACCATTGTTCTTGGATTTAAATGAATAACCACTTCGCATCAAACATGATCCAGATACAATGTTCATGCTCAGTGCAGGCACCAGATAACAATTATTCAAGTTTATAACTAATCTCGGCGGCAAATGGAGAGGCAGCGTTCTGACGGCGATCACATCAACGCTTGATCCATTGCCGACACACATCTTGACCTCACCCCTTGCTAGTGGTCGCTTGTTCCGCAGCCCCTGATTCGAGTTACAAATATTAGCAACTGAACCGGTATCAAATACCCAGGTGCTACTGCGAGCACTAGTCAAGTACACATCAATAACATGTATATCATATATACCTGTGTTTGCCTTGGCCTTCTTATCGCCAAATACTTGGGGCATTTGCGCCCAAAGGGGTGGCCCCTTACAATAGTAGCACTCGATCGACTTAGGTCCAACTCGGGTTTCTTTTCAGCACGCAACCGCTTGCCGCCTTACTTCCTTCCGTTTTCCTTCTTGTCTTTCTTGAAACCAGTGTTCCTATTGATCATCAACACTTGATGTTCCTTTTGATCTCCACTTGCAGCTTTTAAGCATTGATGTAATCTCGGGAGAGACTTCTTCATGCCTTGCATATTATAGTTCATCACAAAGCTCTTATACCTAGGTGGTAGAGGCGTAGAACACGATGGATGCCTAAGTCAATGGGAATCGTTATTCCCAAGGACACAAGCTTATCGGCAGAATCGACATCTTGAGTACATGCTCACTAACGAGTGTGCTCTTCCATCATGCAACTAAAGAACTTTTCAGGCGTTGCCAGAGCTCTACTGAAAGATGTGTCGAAAATCATTTTCAACTCACCCATTGTATCAAAAGCATTGCCCGTTTTGAAACGCTTTCGAAGTTCCAGCTCCAGCTGATACAATATGCCGCAATGAACTAAGTTGTGGTCCTCTTGACGAGTCTCATAGACATTCTTCTCCTCGTTAGGGGCATCCTCAAAAGGTGGGGGGCCTACACTACAAGGAATGTGTCAAACTATGGCGTTTTGGTAGTGACCATGAATGAAATCGTCATAAATTTATGACGATTCTATACTAGATGGTCGTAAGCTATTTGGAAGGGCCAAATCCTTATTAAACTATGACGATTTCGTGAAAAACGTCATAATTTCTATGGACAAAATCGTCATAATTTCTAGACGGGTTGAGATATAAGAGAGGGTCAATATCAACCGTAGGATGTAAACGTAATAAACGGATAGGATTTGAAGTGTGGAAGCTTGTTGTGGATCGGTGACCTGGCATACACCACGCACAAAATCCCCCGCCCCTAGGACCCCTCCATCCTCTAACCCTAAACTCTCCCCAGCCGCCACACCACTCCCATCTCCCCAGCCGCCACACCACGCCCATCTCCGGTCGCCCCTTCTCCCCTGGCCGACAGCTCCCCTGGCCGCCGCTTCTCCTCCTCCTTCCAGATCGAATGCTGCCGCCGCTTCTCCCCTGGCCGATAGCTCCCCTCCGCCGCCCTTCTCCCCAAGCCACGGCCGTTCTCCCCTCCGCCAACATCCAATCCTCCTCCTTCCCCAGAGCCACACCAGCGGCCACCCTAGTCCTCCAGCGCCCGCGACCACCTCCGGCTCACCCGCGACCCATCTCCCCTCATGGGATTTCTCCCCTGTGCCCGAAGACAGACCCGATGAAACCCTAGCCTTGATCCTGGTTGTCCAGTGAGGAGCAGGACGTGGGCGTCGCTCGACATCGGTGAAGGATGGGACGGAGGGAAGTGCCAGCGAAGGAGAGGCGGGGTACCAACTCCATCCTAGAACCTCTCCTCCCATCCAATGGTGGCCGCGACCTCCTTCTCCACACTCGTGAGCTTCCTCCTCCTCCTCCTCCTCACCATTCAATCTTGTTGTAGCCTCCTGACATTTGTAACCCTCCTCCTGACCATCTTCTTGCAGGCCATGGAGAGCTCATGGCGCAGAGGATAGGCCCGGTCTCTGTCCAGTCCACCTCGCCGCTCCTCTCCCTCCGCGTCGTGTCCCCGGTCATCTCCGTATCCGTCTCCGGAGGGCCCCACAGCCGTGCACACTTCGTCTCCTCCGCCAATGCTGAACCCTATGTAAAGTTGGCCTTATCTGTACTCTAGTAGAATAATTATACTGATGAAGGTCGATTGTCAGATGTGAAAATTCCACGCCCATTTCTGCGTCCTAGTTGTACGAGTTGTAGTATCCATGAATTTGTTTTCTAGAATTATTCATGAGAAGAATCGAGTCATCCACTGATTTTCTTCCGTGAATATAATTGCACAATTAGATTTTTCAGCACATACTTTTTTCTAATAACTGTTAGGCTAGCTTCTGTGAGTGTTAAGATGCAGGGAATCATAATGTTAGTTTGTCACGAGTTCAGTTGGTGTTATCTTGGCGATTCTCTGTTACTATGTATTTACGATGTGTAAATATGGATTTTGCATTGGTGTGTCTTGCTTTTATTGAACCTTTTAATTGTCGATGCATCCTTTCATGCACTGCTGCCATGCATATTTGTCACTCACTTGCTAGATATCTATTCTATTTTTTACATTTCTTAAAACATGCATATATATAGCTTGATATTGAAAATAATTGTCTCCACTTTACACTTTCATGTAAACACTGCCAAGTACAACTGTTCCTACATAGTGGAGTCCCGCACGGATCTGGTGTCTCCGACCTCGGTATCCACACGGAGGAGCAGAGGCAGTGCCAGACCCGTCCGCTGTTGCTGCCTCGTCCCGGAGATGGCAGCAGCAGCCACACGGTATGCTCCCTACCTCATCTCTATCTCACTCTCTAGCATCAAGTATATTTCTTTTACGTAATTTGGATAAATTGACCATGGCTTGCATCTAGATAACTAATGTGGTATGGAGATTTGCGATAGGTCTTAGATTTGTTTGTCGTCTGATTGAAATCATGGTGGTAGGTCTAGATTTGTAAACGAAGAAGATCTTCGCCGTTAAGCTGAATAGTGCTCTTTGCGGATAGAATTGGCTAAACTGTTCATTAAGATGAATCGTTATTGTTTTCGTAAGCAAGCTTGCATCACATAGTGATACATGAGAGGATGTACGTCACCAACATGTAAGGGAGGTGATTAAGGAAATAATGGAGACAATGTTTTCTTTGATGTGCAGACAATGGAGAGAATCAATGAAATTAGTCAAAGTCTAATAGAGCCTTTATCATTCGCTGCACTATTCAGCTTTTTCCCTTTGTTTGAAAAGGTAGGTTTCTTAGTTTTTTTTAGTTGAGATAATTTCCTCCACATAAAAATATTCTATATCATATAGAATAATGAAGTGTTCTACATCTAAATATTCATGGGTACCAGTATATTATGTGCTTTTCCCCTAAAACAAACCCTTATATTATGTGCAGATTTTGTTGCTTCTGGCTTCACATAACCATTCCTTTTTTGATGCATTTTCAGGTTTCCAAAGTCAGTAGATAGATTCAACGATCTTGTTGTGTCTGTTTATCTAACTGCTGGTCATATCATTTGAATACTTAGATGTGTTGTATTTAATAGAGCCAAAACCTTGTGTGATGTCTTAGGAGAGAAAGAAACTGGAAATGCGAGAAGTTAGTGATAATTCTATCTCACATTTTTGATCAAAATTATTGTTCTTCGTCAACAATTTAAGAATGGTTGTCAGTGTGTAACAGGTAAATTTGGTTTCTCATGTTTGTTTATTTCAGGTGAGAGTCATAGCTCACGATTGTCCTTGTGACATTCTGTTCATTCCTTCCTTGTATTAGTATCATTCTTTATGCCTTCTCTTGATTCATTTGGATTAACTTCGCAAGGCATTGTTGGGAGATCGTCTATAGACACCTTGGATACTTTTGTTCCATCTAGGTCATATATTCCGCATCCTCCTGCTATAGTTTGCGTTTGAGATTTTAACAAATGCTATTGTGGCTTGCATTCTCTATTATGATGGGGAGACACCTAGCAAGGAAATGCTAGGAGGTAAAGGAGTTGGCGCTACTACATCTGATGATGCTAATTCTCATGCAGGGGATCGCCTTGGAGAAGCGGTAGCTGACATGATGTTTTCGACACTGTTTTTACGCCTTGATGAAGATGTTTTTCTCCTTCTATACTTACTACAGTTTTGTCGGGCCCTTGACGGATCGCTAAAACCTTCAACTTCGAAAGAACTTGGTGGCAAGCTGGATGAATAGTCTGACAGGTATGCTAGCAACATAAAATATTTTCCTTGTCTTGCTCCACCGATTCTAAGCCTGTTATTTCGAGCCATAGGCGCTTTGTTGAGTAGACCCCGGCACCGCTCTTCCTTGGCGGTCTCTGCCGGTGGCGACTTGGTGGGTTTGACGCACCTATTCCGGTGATGACCTGGTTGGTCTCTGGTACACGCTCATGGAGCTTATAGCTCGATGGTGGTGAAGCTGGTTTGCCGCATTTTACGTAGTTTCGCTTTAGCCTGTGAAATGCTCGACCTATACGAACAACTTGGTTTGCTTCTTTGTGTAGGATTGTGCATGTAATATGTGTGTGATCACCTATGGAATACTCTTGGGAATATAGTGGGAGTTTTTCTCAGTCTTTGTGATTCGTCTGATATGGCAGCGATGGAGCACTAGATCCTATTACCTAATATCTTTCCCAGTGTTGTTTTAAACCTGCTTTTCCTAGTATAAATAGAAATATCAACAACAGTCTGCATCAACCTGATTTCTCCCCGTTTGATCTGAAAAAATCTTATTTATTAAGTCTCTTTTTGTATGTTTCATGGTGTGTGGTTCTAGTTCTGCAATAAATCACATGAATATGTGGTATGCTGTCTGTTTTCTTTTAGTATCTACTAGTGCCTCATGCGTTTGTAGACGACATGTTTACAGGAAAAATTTATATGCCCTGTGTGCTTTATGCGTGTGTAGATCTGTACTTGTTGGAGGAATGTTGTACATCTGTCCAATGTTCATGTATGTGATGGCCAATGTTCATGTGACAGCAAAATGCGAGTTTTAAAGACGGAGTCTATAGCACATCTATGTCTGTTATACAATATCTTGTGATTTAACTTAACAATGACCTCCTTTTCTCATCCTAGGATGGCGACACTTGGATGGGCATCTCTCAACTAATGCATGTATCAAGACCTCCAGGATGAAGCCTGGAGAAACCTCACCCAACAAAGTGTTCTACTCTATAGAACTGGTTATCTAGTTGTATTTTGGTAGCTGAATACCAGATTTGAATTGTACATGATTGTAATATACATTTTTTGGCTGTCATATGAAATACTTTTGAGTATATTGGCCTTCTTTGAACCGAATTAATGGTTATTGTGCAAAAACCTGATCGATGGGTGTAAACAACATGTGAGATCTAGGAACCATTTGCATAGTGGGATTAGCTTCAGAATAAAATAAAAACCACAAAAATAGAAAATAAAATAATTTGAAAAGGCCAAAGCCCAATAATATAAACGCTGATTTTCATGGGTTGGCCCATGTAGCCAACTAGAATTGGTGAAGCAAGAAACATAAATCAGACGAATTATTGGGCTTAGCCCATATAAAAGATCGAAATGGACCGGCTAATTTACATTACACTTAATTCATTTTCACGTCACAATTTTGCCAATGAGGATTGACCACGTGGGATCCGAAATGCTGGATAGATGGCCCGTGACGATATTGGATCGTCATAGACATTATGACGATCCAATATCGCCATAGACAGTTATGACGATTTTACCAAAAAACGTCGTTATAGTTCATTTGCGACGCCCACCTTTTGACGATCTCAATATCGTCATAGAATCGTCATAAACGGACTACTATGACGATTCTGTGACGAAAATGAAGGGTCATATATAGCCAGATTTCTTTTAGTGCTAGTGGCGCTTCTAGCACGTATTGCTTTTGTGCAGCAGAGAGGAGAATCCTCAAATTCATGGCCCATTCGGTAAAGTTGCTACCGTTCGTTGCAAGTTTCTCTTTATCCATGAACACATTGAAATTAAAAGCAGGTGGTGCCATCTACAACAGAATTTGTAAAGTTTAGACTAATTCTATGATAGGTTGAGTTCAACTAATCCATATTACGAATGAACTCCCACTCAAAAACGACATCCCTCGTGCCTTTTTGGTGATTACATGAACCAAATCCACTATACCAAGTCCAATCATCACGTGAGTCGGTATAGCTTCAAAGGCGAGCATCAAATGGGCATCATATCTACTATATGACTCATGCTTAACCTTTCGGTCCGTGTTCCGAGGACATGTCTGTACATGCTAGGCTCGCCAAGTTAGAACCTTAGTATTCGCGTGTGTAACTGTTTTACACCCGAAATATGGTCGTGGATCCAAGAACACCCGACCATCACGTGATGTCTTGGAGCGACGAAAACATAATCGGTGCATAGTAAAGGAAGAACATATTCTTATCTTGATATTTAAATGAGGGATCCATCTTATTATGCTAACAAAGCGCTTAAAAAGCAATATAAGATGCTATCAAACATCACATGTTTATTAGTGAAATGATATGGTTCCCGCATATGATCTCTATCATGTGCATCGTGGTATGATCACTATCATACCTATATGTGTAAGTCCAAGGTCTATGGAGATTACACGTTATGTATGTTGTAAGAGTATCATCTCATACTTCTACTTACAACATCACCATATCATAACACTAGCCCAGCAATAATCTAAACTAGACGCCTCTAATTTATCCATTGCAAGTTTTACATGGCTTAGGGCTTTCGAGATAGAACCGTTCTTACCTACGAACATGAACCACAACGAGGATAGCCAAATTGTTGAAAACTCGTTGCAAAATAGATATTGACTATAGTAGAAGAGACAGACACCCGCTAGCCACTTATGCAAACTAGTTGCATGTCAAGCGTGGAACAGGTCTCATGTGCGAGGACATGTAAAGTTTGTCCGGGCCGCTTCATCCCACTATGCCACCAATATCCAAAATTATAACTAAGGAGGAACAACATGATCATCATCGCCCACATACTCATATGTGTACTACCCGTGTAAAGCATCTACGCATAGATCCGGCTCTGATACCACTGTAGGGTTCGTAGCATAGAAAACAAAAAATTTCCTACGATGTGAACTATGTACCAAGATCTATCTATTAGATACAAACAACGGGAGGATGTATATCTATAGAGAACATACCCTTGAAGACCGACAAAGCTTAACGAGTTCAACTCGTGGTTGATGTAGACAATCTCTTGCCGATCTCAAGATCGATAGGAAGTCCTAGCGCCGCAAATCAGCAGCGCATCCGTGCTCGCACACACGTTCGAGGCACCGAGTAACCTCCGCCTCCTCTCTCCAGCGATGCAGTGGAAGCACAACTCTTTCTTGCCGAATAGCCACCGGGAACATGTATCTCGCTAGTCCGAGACCATGGGGAATAAATTCTAGAGGGGGAGAGAGATCCTTCAAGAGGAGGTATGAGTGAGAAGTGAGGAGAGGGGTGCCTTTTATAGGAGGAGGGGGGAACCCCAAGGGGGTGGCCGGCGCATGAGGGCTGCCCCTTGCCCTCCCCTCTTCATGTGGGTGGACACTCCACTCACAAAATTCCTTTAAATTCCCTCCACACAAAATCCCACTCAAACATGCCATTAAATTTCCACCAAATTTAATGCAAACTCTCATTAAATAACAATCTTTTATTTTATTCAGAATTTTATCAATTACTTTAATGAAAAAAATTCACAAATAACCCCTTGCTAGAATTCTATTTCACATGCATAACCGCTTTATGCAATTTCACCCAAAAACCTGTTTCGATATCTAGTGAAATAAATTCCTACGCTTGTTCATTCTTTCGGCATGACACTTTTGCTCCAATTGGATGTCGATGTCTCTTAAGTGTGTCACCCTACGGTTCGTGAATAATGCGGACATGATCGAGACCCCTCTCGGATCAATAATCAGAAGCGGGATCTGGAGACCCATACTGACTCCCACACATACAACGATGACTTTCTTGTGATCGTCGGAACCTTTTTATGCTAGTATCTTAATCCCTTTGTTTCACGATATATTACATGCCCGATATTCGATCATCGGTATCTCCATACCTAGTTTGATCTCATTACTGACATGCACTCTTTTCTTGTTCCCGTGATATAACATTCTAGTGATCAAATCACTTGCTTGCAAGCTAATCAATGTGATATCACCGAGAGGGCCCAGAGTATATCTATCCGTCATCGGGATGAAAAAATTCCACTCTCGGTCCATGAGCCTCAACATAACACTTTATTAGTTCTGAATCCATCTTTATAATCACCCTGTTACGGTATGACGTCTGATGTTATCAAGAAACTCTTCCGGTGTTAGTGATTGACATGATCTCATGGTCTAAGGATTAGGATCACTTCGTAAGTTATTATAGCAATATAAACTCAATGACTTTGATCGTAACGCTATACTTTGGATGAATGTTCATCACACCATTACACTGATGTTGTGATCCCGTTATTAACAACATCCAATGTCCATGATCAGGAAACCTTGATCATCTTGTTAATCAACGAGCTAGTTTATGAGAGAGGCATAACTAGGAACTTTCTGTTTGTTTATTAAACACACATGTATTAATGTTTCCGTATTAATACAATTATAGCATGCAAAATAAACATCTATCATATACTTGGAATACACATAATAAACACTTTATTATTGCCTCTCGGGCATATTCCTTCGCCTCCCACTTGCACTAGAGACAATAATCTAGTTACATAGTGATAAATCTAACACCCATCGAGTTCTGGTGTTGATCATGTTTTGCTCTAGGGAGAGTTTTAGTCAACGGATCTGCTACATTGAGATCCGTATGTACTTTACAAATCTTTATATCTCCATCCTTGACATGCTCGCGGATGGAGTGAAACCGGCACTTAATATGCTTGGAATGCTTGTGAGACACTGTCTCTTTGGAATTGGCAATGGCACCATTGTTGTCACAATAGATCACCATTGGGTCCAACGCGTTTGCAACCACTCCTAGTTCGGATATGAACTCCTTCATCCAAATCGCTTCGAGCCGCTCGGCAAAGAACATATTCGGCCTCCGTTGTTGATCCCACCACCACAGGTTGTTTGGATCTCCTCCAACTAACCGCTCCGCCATTCATGAGAAATACGTATCCGGATTGAGACTTAGAGTCATCCGGATCGGTGTCAAAGCTAGCGTCAACATAACACTTAGCGACGAGCTCTTCTTCACCTCCGTATACAAGAAACATATCCTTAGTTCTTCGTAAGTACTTAAGGATATTCTTGACAGCTATCGATTGTTCGAACTCGGATCCGATTGGTACCTACTAGTCAAACTAATAGCATGTGCCACATCCGGTCTTGTACATAGCATGGCGTACATTATAGAGCCTATGGTGAATCATAGGGACCTTGTCCATTATCTCTCTTTCTTCCTTGAAGCCGGACTTTGAGTCTTACTCAATGTCTTGCCTTGCAACATAGGTAAGAACCCTTCTTACTTAGTCCATTTTAAACTTCTTTAAAATCTTATCAAGGTATGTACTTTGCGATAGCCCTATTAGGCGTCTAGATCTATCTCTATAGATCTTTATGCCTAATATGTATGACGCTTCACCTAGGTCCTTCATTGAAAATTTGCTGTTTAGACAACTTTTAACACTGTTTAAAAGATATATATAATTTCCGATCAATAATATGTCATCCACATATAATATCAGAAATGCCACATTGCTCCCACTCACTTTCTTGTAAATAGGAAAGCGAGCTCACCAGGTTCCTCCGTGAGAATTGGGATATCTTTGCATGGTCCACACAGGATCTGCAAGGAGTTCCGAGGGAACTGGCTGAGCACACTCTTCATGTAAGACCAGATACCAAGCCGGTGAAGCAACCCCTCTGCCGCTTTGCCGAAGATAGGAGGAAAGTAATAGCTTCCGAGATTGCCAGACTCTTAGCTGCTGGATTCATCATGGAAGTACTGCACCCGGATTGGTTGTCAAATCCAGTCTTGGTCGAGAAGAAAAAGATGACCCGAACGTGGCAGTGGTATGGCACATGTGTATTGATTACACGAACCTCAATAAGGCGTGTCCAAAAGATCCATTTCCCCTGCCACGGATCGATCAGGTCATAGATTCTACTGCTGGGTGTAAGTTGTTGTCATTTGTGGATGCGTATTCTGGATTCTATCAGATACCACTGAATTCGAATGATCAAATAAAGAAAGCTTTTATCACCCCGTATGGGTCTTATTGCTATCATATCATGCCATTTGGGTTGAGAAATGCAGGTGCAACATATCAAAGATGCATGCAAAAATGCTTGCAAGATCAATTGGACAAAAAAGTTCAAGTGTACGTCGATGACGTGGTAATAAAAACCAAGAAAAGTCATACTCTAATTGAGGGCTTGTGTCAAACATTCGCAAACTTGAGAAGATTCCAAATGAAGCTTAACCCGGAAAAATGCACATTTGGTGTCCCGGCTGGAAAGTTACTCGGATTCCTTGTATCCAGCCGAGGAATTGAGGCTAACCCGACAAAGATCAAGGCCATCGAAAGAATGGAATTGCCAAAAACCCTCAACGATGTCCAGAAGTTTACTGGATGCCTGGCCTCGTTGAGCAGGTTTATTAGTCGGCTAGGTGAAAAAGCCCTACCACTATATCAACTGATGAAGACATCAGACAAATTCACATGGACACAGCAAGCTGATAGCGCCTTCCATGAATTAAAGAAAATGTTGGCAACAACACCAATATTAGCATCACCACTATCCAAAGAGCCAATGTTGCTCTTTGTCGCCGCAACCAACAGAGTAGTAAGTGCAGTAATAGCGGTTGAATGTGAAGAAGAGGGCAAATCAGTCCAAAGACCAGTTTATTACTCGAGCGAAATGCTCTCTGTGTCGAAACAGAAATACCCGCATTATCAGAAAATGACATATGGGATATATATATGGCAGCAAATAAGATGAAACATTAATTTCAAGAACACCCAATCCGGGTAATATGCGAGGCACCTATCTCGGATATATTGGGTAGCAAAGATGCTAGTGGCCGAGTCGCAAAATGGGCCATAGAGCTAGCACCATATACTCCACAGTATGATAGGCGAGATGCAATTAAATCTCAAGCTATTGCAGACTTCTTTGTAGATTGGATGGAAATGCAGTACGAACCACCACTGCCAGACCCGAACTACTATAAAATGCATTTTGACGGACCCAAGACGAAAATGGGTCTGGGCGCCGGGATAGTGCTCACATCAACAAAGAGGTATCAACTCAAGTATGTGCTACAAATTCATTTTGCTGCTTCCAATAACGTTGCCGAGTATGAAGCACTTGTCCACGACATCAAAGTGGCAAAAGAAGTTGGCATCAAGAGGATCATGTGCTTTGGTGATTCGGATTTGGTGATTCAGCAAGTGTCTGGAAATTGGGACGCGCTGGACGCAAACATGGCATTATATCATTTCCATGTGCAACAAATTTCGGGATACTTTGACGGGTGTGAATTCCACCATTTCCCAAGAGCAGAGAATGAAGCAGCACATGTACTGTCCAAACTAGGTTCATCTCGGCAAGCAATACCACCAGGAGTAGCCTTGGAGCACCTTAGGAAACCGTCTATCAAGCTATCACCAGAGTCCGAATCAATATTCATCCCGGCAACACAAGAATCGGATGTTGTGCCAATGGATATTGACTCAGGGGCAGTTTCGAGTCACTCGGGGACTGACCCGCTCACCTCAGGGGTTGCCGAATCACAGTCGGGGACTCGTCAGGTCATGTCGGCACAACATTTGTCGGCAGATCCAATGGAAATTGATGGTGAAGCAGACCCGGAGCCACTGATACCAACATGGGCACAACCAATATTCAACTACTTAAAAGATGGAACTTGGCCTAATGATGAGATATTGACAAGAAAAATAGCAAAAAGAGCAAAAGCATACACCATAATCAACAAGGAACTATACAAGAGAAGTGTGACGAGTGTACTGCAGCGTTGTATCAGCTCAGAGAAAGGCCAGGAGATTTTGTTGGATATTCATCAAGGGGAATGTGGGAACCATGCGTCATCAAGAGCATTGGTGGCCAAGGCATTCTGGCATGGATTTTATTGGCCGAGCGCATTGGCACAGGCACAAGAGTTAGTCGGAAAATGCAGTGGTTGTCAACACTATGCATCCAAGTCACATTTACCAGCGTCTAAACTAAAGACTATACCAATCACTTGGCTATTTGCAGTATGGTGCCTAGATATGGTAGGGCCATTCAAACCAGCAAGGGGAGGTATTGATTGATATGCCTAGATATGAATCATATTTTGGTAATGATTGATAAGTTCATCAAATGGATAGAAGTGAAACCCATCAAAAAATTGGATGGTAAAACAGCTGTCACATTCTTAAGGGACATAATCCTAAGATATGGTTACCCACACAGTGTAATCACAGATAATGGCACGAACTATGCCGAAGGAGCTTTTACTTGTTTCTACGGGAAAAACCGAATAAGACTCGATGTAGCATCAGTCGCTCATCCAGAATCAAATGGACAAGTTGAATGGGCTAATGGCTTAGTTCTGTCAGGGATAAAACCCCGCTTAATGGAACTACTCCAGAGATCACCTGGGTGCTGGATAGAGTAACTTCCCTCAGTACTATGGAGTCTAAGAACAACTCCAAACTAGTCAACAGGCTATACGCCATTTTTCCTTGTGTATGGGGCAGAAGCAGTTTTGCCTGCCGACATAGAGTATAACTCGCCAAGGATAAGGCAATACTCGGAAGCCGAGGTAAAAGAGGCCCGAGAAGATGGAGTAGACTTACTCGAAGAAGCAAGGGAACTGGCGTTATCCAGATCCGCTATATATCAACAGAATAGTCGACGCTACCATATCCAGAAAGTTCAACCTCGTGTTTTTCGAGAAGGGGATATGGTGCTAAGGCTGGTGCAGCGCACAGCAGGAATGCATAAATTATCACCCTCATGGGAAGGTACGTTCATTGTAAGCAAAGCATTGCACAATGATTCATATTATCTCATAGATGCTCGCGAAGCACAAAAGAACAAGGTGGACAGGTCAGGAGATGAGACCAAAAGGCCATGGAATGTGGCACTACTTCGTCCCTTCTATACTTAGGAGAAGCAATGCATGTATCACTCGAACTCTCATATGTCGGACGTTTGTGCCGGCTATGTGCTGATAATAAAATGGTATGACTCGAAAAACTGACTCTAGGACTACCCCTTAAGTTTTCCCTCTCAATTATTTTATGTCGGCTAGCGTGACACCCGATATTTATCTCGGAACAAGTAGTGTTTACTCGGAAAAATCAACTCTTCGACTATGCTGTTGTCCGAAAACACGGCTTCATGGCAAGCAAGAGGAAAGGATGTATGACGAGTAAACACGAACGCCGGATAAGTACAAAGGAGAAACGCGAGTCGGCTTTATACTGCGTGTTGAATGATCTCAGCCAAGTGATCCAAGTTTCATACCCGCTAAATATATCCTTAGTACTTTGAGACTCTAATGTAGAACGCCAAAAAAGGTAGACAGGGGCCAAAGTCGAGGAAAGGTGAAATGACAAAATGAGACTCGGGGACTTGCCCTTGAATGATTCACATTCAGAACATAACAAAAATATATAACGCCTTATCAAAAGGCGCATAATCAAACTTAAAGTGCAATGTATATTACATCTGTACCCGGCATATCGGGGATCTCATCAAAAGTTCAAGTACTTGTTCTATTTAGCCTAAGAAGCAGCAGGACTCGGACGAGCAACCTTGGAGCTAGGAGCGTCACTTGGAGCATCTGCCGAGTCAGGGGCGTCAGTAGCCGAGTCATCAGAACCATCTGACTCAGTTGCTTGGCTGTTGGCACCCTCTTCATCAGCAGCTTCGACAAGCGGGTCGCCGAGGTCGAGGAAGCTGGGCCCGTCGCACCAAGCGTGCACCATGGTGTACTCGATCATGGCATAAGCTCGCTGCTGGCGTTTCTTGATCAGCTCCGGGTCATTCAGACATTTACCATCTCCCCTTATGCGAGAAAGAACATCACGATTGATGTCCTCGTACCATGAGAGCATGAAGGAGAGAGCCTTGTCCACTGCAACTTGGCCGGACGACTCACGCCACTGATCCAGCCAGTCCTCAGTATGGAGCAACCTTTCAGCAAGGGGCTCGATGAGTGAAGGTGCATCTTTATCTGGCCAAAGCATGCGAAATGCATGAATAGCCGATTTGAGAAAGTCCACCCCGCAAGACTTGAGGGTCTGGACGCGCTCCCATAGTGCTTCCAAATGCTCATCGTTGGTCACCTCGCCATCAGCTGGAGCACCAGACTCGGCTCTCACCCTCTTCATGGCCCGAATAGTGAACAAATTTGCTTTGGGGAAATTCTCTGCAAACAAAAGAGAATCTTAGCAAGAAAATTGACGAAGATGACAAAATCGAAAAGCAAGAAAGCACAATGCAAAAAAGAGTAAGAACTCACTACCGAGAATAGAGTTGATACTGCCGAGTCTAGTCTGCCAAGCCTTGGCCTTGGCTTGGAGTGCGTCAAGGTTCAGGTTCGTCGACTCAACCGATGACTCGGCCTCGTCGATCAGCCTCTTGGTCTTCTCGCCGCTAGCGGCCTGCTGCTCATCCTTCTCGGCAAGCTCCTCCTTCAGCCCCTTCACCTCGGCTAAGTGTTTCTGCTCCAACTCGGCCATCAGCTTCTTCAACCGAGTCACCTTGTCTCCCTCCTTCTAGAGTTCGGCTTGGTGCTTCTCTGCTTATTCGGAACAAACTACTCATCAGCACGGACAGAAATATCCTCAGTTACCAGATTAATAAGGCAAGAAACTTACTCTCCATCTCGCTGATCTGCGTGTGGAGAGTCTCGATGGTGGACTGAGCTAAAGCTGTGGAAGAGAGCAAGAAAAGACTCAGAAAATGAAGGAAGACATGCCGAATAAAGATAAGGCAGGTAAGAAAGTTACCTTGGCCTTGGGTGTCAATTTGCAGCTTCTCATACGCAAGTTCGAGCTTGCGATGCTCCAAAAGGAGAGCTTGATGCACCTTGGTGCGCTCATTATGTGTGAGCTGCAAAGGGAAAAATATAGTAAATAAATGGAGAAATCAAGTTTCCAGATAGATAAAGAACAACTCCTATCTAAGAGCTTACAGCCGAATAAGTCTCTCACTCGGTAGTAACCTCGGGGACTAGGGATCGAAAGTCTAACATGTGAGCTTAGCATAAGGAAATAAAAGTCTAAGTTCTTGCATAGAGCTTACAGCCGAATAAGTTCCTCACTCGGCAGTAACCTCGGGGACTAGGGATCGAAAGTTTAACATGCGAGCTTCGCATAAGGAAATAAAAGGCTAAGTTCTTGCATAGAGCTTACAGCCGAGTAAGTTTCTCACTCGGTAATAACCTCGGGGACTAGGTGATATGTACAACATAAATACTCATTGACGCAAAAGACTAAAAAGATCATTTACCTTGTTCACTTTGTCGGCGTGGGCCATTAAGGTGATGGCTTGTTGGGTCATGTCAGAGACGGCCTTGGGGCCCAACTTCAGTTTTTTGCCAGCGCGGGTGCTGACCTCCTGCTCGCCCGCTGCATTCCATGCCAAAGCATAAGGCTCAGCCGAACCAAGGACTTTTCCGCTGAGCGTCCGAGTAAGAACTTGACCCATTTTTAGGGTAGTTCCTACGTTGGCGCGGGTGGCAGCAGCACTAGTATGGAGGGCAACAGCCTTAGAGCCATCACCTGACCCGGCAGCCACAGACTCACCCGCTTTGCCCGTTGAAGCAAGCATTGTTGCCAACATCGGGGACAGATCTGAGGAGCAGTACCCGGAGTGCAAACCAATGTTGTTTGCTTGGTTGAGGTGGTCTTTCCGGAAGAAGAGCGAGCCAAGCTAGAAGCCTTAGGCTGGGTCTGGCTCTTTGACAGAAGAAGAGAGCGAGCAGGATGATTCGGAGAAGAAAGTGGAGCCGGCTGACTGGGCTCAGCAGTTTTGCTGGCTCCAAGATTAGAAAGTTGTTCATTCGCACCAGCTTGAGGGCCGATGCCGGAGGAACTAGTGGCAGAAGGTTTCTCGGCGCCAGGGTCACTGGTACCAAGATCAGGAAGTTGTTCCTGATCAGCGCCAGGGGTGCTGGGCCGAGTCTCCTTCACCGGGTGCGTCGCCGGGTCTGACTGACACCGAGAAGAGTGAGCCTCGACAGTGGGAGCCTCGACTCGGGCGGGTTTCTGCACTGTAGAGTCAGTTGGAGTGGGTGCGGGCCTTAGCGTTGAGGCGATGCTGGAAGCAGCCTGGTTAGCCGACAGAGGGGCAACACTAAAAAATAACAAGACACGCATAAGAAAACAGTTGCGATGCATAAGAAGGAAAAATATAATATTAGCAGAACACGAAAGCTTACCCGGTGACAATCGGGTCACGGGCGTGTGACTCGGCGCCCAGCGGCTTGGCGAGTCTCAGCCAGAGTGGCAGTAGCAGGAGCATCGGGAGTGGGGTTGCTCTTCTTTGTCGGCTGAGTGCTGGAGGAGGCCCCGCGTCGCTTCGGCTTGGCGACGGGTATCTTGCCGACTCCGCCCACGGCGAGAGGAGGAGTGCCATGTACCTGGCCAGCTGCATAAGTAAATAACATGCTTACTCGGATAAGTTAGGAGGCTAAGGTCACAAGGCATGTACCTCCAAAATCGTACAATCATCATCCTCATCATTGTCAGACCAATCTTGTAAGGGATTGCGAGATTGACTCTTACCCGAAGCTGAAGCAGCAGCTGCATGCGGGATGGACATGAAGCACTCCAGGTCGAACTCGACTTCGTCGGAGTCGGAGCGATCCTCGTTATAACCGCGAGGAGGTACAGTACTATCATCAACCTGGTGAACGAGGTTCTGGGAAAGACAAACAGAACGAGTAACGAAAACTATACTGAGAGTGGCAAAAAAGTTAAAGATGACTCGGCAAGGAAAACGACTCGGAAAACTTACCCAGGGACAGGCTTGACCCGGCTAAACAGAGGGCAGATCCAAGCCCAATCATTTGCTAAGTTCAGTTTAAAGATTGTGCTTACTTGGCAAGCAATGGAGTCATGGGTGAGCTCCTTAGTAGAATGCCGAGTGGGATCATGGGAGACACTCATGAAGCACATCTTGTGTCTCCTAGCTTGGATGGGGCTTACCCGGCGTGAGACGAAGGTGCACATGAGGTACCTCTCGACGAGATGAAAATGCTCATTCGGCGACAACAACCTTTCCAAGATCACGTTGGCTTCGTTCACCGCAGCATCTTGGTCGCGTGGGTCAAGCTGCTTGAACTTCTTGTTCGGGACCTCGTCGGAGAAAGGGGGAGCCGGATGTTATTGGTGGACCCGCTGTTTTTGACATAGAAGAAATTCCTATGCCATTTCTTGCAAGAATCAATACCAGTAACCCGAGGAAAGATGGAGTCTCTCCTGGGCATGATACTAGCGGCACCACACCGGGTCGGCCTCTTCTCGGATCGAGGAGCACCAGGCTGGGGAACAACTTGAACCTTAAAGCTAAAATATTTGGCCCATAGAAGAACTGTAGGCCAAATCCCGAGGTAAGCCTCCCAAGCGGAAATAAAGCAAGAGAGGGAGCCAATCGCGTTGGCAGGAAGATGATGTGTCTGCAGATGGAAAGTGGAGAGAAACGAGGAAAAGAAGGTGCTCACTGGAAGAGCAAAACCCCGCACAAAGTGAGAAAGGAAAACCAACCGCTCATTAGCATCGGGTTTGGGAGAGATCTCACCGACAGGAAGATGACAATCCACTTGCAGCGAAATGCGCCTGGTGGAGTGGAGCCATTCCACCTCCTCGGTGGAGAACTCCAAGCCTTCCCAGCCACCGCACTCGCCGGCGGGAATCTCCTGCTCCTCAGCACCATCAGCACTGTCGCGTGAGTCCATGACCCTCGCAGATTCAGTCTCCTCCGCCGTTGGAAGAGGTTTGGAAGAACAGGGACCCGTGGTGGAATGGACAGAGAAGTGGAGCAATTGCAGGGCAAGAACAGAAGGAAGGAAAAATCGCAAAGGGGCCAGTTTGATTTCGCAGGTGCAAGGAAGAAGAAGAAGCAGGGGAAAACTGAACGGGCGTGGGGGAAGAGGTAACCCCCTCACCCCTACTTAAGGGCAGTAAAAACCCCAATCGTGGGATCCCTCTGCGACGTGCGGCTAGTGTGTGGCTGTGTACCCGGCCGATTAAGACAATCAGCGGGCGCCACGTGGAAACAATACATGGAAAATCCCGTGCCACGTCACCAGAGGAAGGACAATGGGCATAGGCCGATGAGACTGCCATAATGACGGGGAATAACTGTGCAGCCGTGACTGTGCCGCGAGAGTTTGGAACAAAATTTTAGGCAAGTAATCATGATTACCAGCTGTCAGTGACTGAAGCACGTCGAAAATGACTCGGCATTGGCCAAAGTAACTCGGCACGAGGAAAAAATGAGCCAGGAAGTCAAAGAGTGGATCCGAAAACGATCAGACAGACTCGTCAAGGCACGAGATTGCGACAAATAAAGACAAAAACTAAGTTCCAATCACATAAAAGGAACCTCGAGACGCCTAACAGCTTGAACTGCTAGACCTCACCAGCTTCGGGGAATAATGTCGGGGGATAACCCTCGGTAGGGTCACGAGGGGTGAAACGTATCATAGCTGGGCAAGCTCCGAGTGAAGAAAGAACCAGTCCGAGTAAGAACGGCCGGGAGAGAGAAGCGTGTGCGGCCGACATATGAACTATGTCGGCCCGTATAAGACAAAGTTGTTATTCTTGCAGGAAGCAACGAGCCGAGTCTACCGAGGAAGGGCCAAGTCGGATAGGACGCATGGCACCTTTTTGAGTAAGGTTCAGGAGGGACCATGGCAAAGCATTGTCAAAAGAGAAGGGCGACGCTGGGTGACACAAAAGGAGCCGGGTGACGCCCAAAGCAAGGGCTGACGTACAAAGTTACAGTGTGACGCCAAAAGGAACAGGAGGCGACGTACCGGAAGACCGTTAGCTGTCAGGCTTTGTGGACTAGGACACTGGGATTAGGGCAAGCCTATGACCCGACCCACATTGTAGGGACCAAGATCCAAACAGTAAACCCTAGAACCCAAAGGGGTATAAGCTAGCTAGCGCTGCCTGTATAAGAGGGGGCATAGCTGTAGTAGGGGGAGGTTGGACCAAGTAGGGAACTAGTGCACAGAACACTAGTTCATACAGCTCAAGGAGCACTTGTAATTCTCGGGTATCAATCAAATCGCTAAGTGTGGAGAGTTCATCTTATTCTTCGTGCATGGCTCGACAGTGCACTCCCTCCCCGGTGTCCACAAGCACCCATTTGGCCCCCAACTTAAGCCTACCCATGGCATCTGCTGTGCCACCACCACAACAAGCAATTCTTTCGAGTGATTTAATCCATCAATCTCCCCGAGTTAAAGCGTATATCAAAGAAGATGTAGATGTTTCTCGACAAGATGATCTCGATATAATCAAAGAAGTCCACGTCATGGATGATTAGAGATCTACAGCCTATCATCAGAAGTTACCAAGTACCATAGTCAAAGAGTTCAAAACCGTTCTTTCAGAAAGGGTGATTTAGTTCTCTGAATCATGCAAAATAGAAAGCACAAACTTTACCCAATTTGGAAAGGCCTTTTAGAGCACGAGTAGAGGAGGCAGTGGTATGGTGTGGCCTCACAGTCTCCACGTAGGAAATACTTCACGAAACCACCGCTATGCAAATTTCTGTCCAACGTAGGCTACTATTTCCTAGCCTAGCTATGTCCTTTTTCTCTGCAAATCCCATCCCTTCGGTAGGACAAAGCATCTCTCTTCGTTTCCCATAGTCCCCTTTTGTTTTTGTTTCTCTCTACTTTTGTCAACAAGGAGGCGAATTTCTCTGCAGGATCCCGCTTTAATCTATAAGCAGCAGGTTTATCATAGCTAGATAGTGGAAGACAACATGGATAGCTGGGGAAGCGGTCCAACCTAGAGCGTTGGCCGTGCCCTTATGATCAGTCGTGTTCTGCATAACGCACTACAAGAAAAATGTACTTTTACAACGAACGATTTTCGTGGTTGAAGGCCCGTTTTTCGTGGATGAAAAGCCTTCTATGACGGATGCCCTTTGTGGTAGAAGCCCCATCAAAAATGAATCTACTTCGCAAACGCTATTAAAAGTTGTTCCCTTCAGCCGTGGCAGATTGCACCCTTTAGCCACGAAAAGTTGTTCCGTCATAGATCTGTTTGCCAGTCCCGTTGACTGTTGACGTCATGCAAACTGCCACATGGAAAACGCCATTAACGGCCATTTAGTGTTGTTAACTGTCAATACCGTTGTAGAAGGCAAACCCAGCCAAGGCCTGATAATTATTAAGTGGCCTGGCCCATTAAGGGAGCCCAATAGTATCACAACATGTTAGTGCTTCATTCTGCACTATTTGAATTGGGCCCATTCCTGCTGCCCGCTGTGGCCCATAAACTTTTTGGCCCGTTACTATTTTGACCTGCACTGTTTGAAATGGCCCATTTGTATGGCCCGTAAACCATCGGGCATGTTACTGTTTTTCTTTGTACTGTTTGAAACAGACCCATTTGGCCATCCCGCTTTGGCCCGTAAACTTTTGGCCCGTTACTATATTGCCCTGCACTTTTTGGAATGGGCCCATTTGTGTAACCTGCTGATGCCCATAAACTTTCGGGTTCGTTACTATTCAGTCCCAAAAACGGCCTACTCAAGTTCTGGCATGTTACTATTATGACTGTTAAGTTTCTCAGCCTGCTACTGTTTTGGCGTGTGAAATTTTAGCCTATTACTGTTCCGCCACATTACTCTTTATGTCCGTCACTGTTTTGGTCTGTTCTGTTTCGGCTTGTTACTATTTTGGCATGTCGCTATAATGTCATGTTATTATTACTAAGCATGCCCGTGGTCGTCCCGTTACATTTACAGTCTTTTACAATTTCAACATTTCTAGAGCCAATCCCGATATCATAAAAGGTGTACCACTTGCCAGCATCTTTTACTGTTCATCGTCGGCCCAATATAAGACGGGAAAATAACAAATTCCCTATACCCTAATCGATCTGGCTAGTGCAGGTATGGCACCACCTACCGCTAAGTATGGATGGCGTCAAATCAATGCCTACACATCCTATGAAATTTATCTAGATATTACATCAAATGCAAACTACTTAAAATTATTACATATTATCAACTCAAGGGAAAGAAATTTCAGCATTTCAGTTGACAATCGAGTTGATAGCAGTCCTCAATTTGCTTTCTCCATCTATCAAGATCGGACTAAGGGGATTCGTGGTCCCACATGCAGATAGTGCGATAGTCAAGGAACAAGAATCAATCACTTGGGTCCTACGGGACACAAGTGAGCATTAAAGAACCAAATAAAAACGATTTCCCATCGGTGCCTCTTTCTTTAGTTATTCCATTACTACTCAGTTTAGTTGTTTAGTTACCTCGTTGTTCAAAGACTCTCAAAAACTCTACACATGTAGTTATATGAATCGCATGGCTCAAACAACTCCTGTAGTAATGGCTGATAAGATGGGGGAACAAACTTCAGTGGGGTTTAAAAGTAAAGGCTATTCAAAAATTGGGATTGCAATTTAATTCGGAACACGATTTATGATGCAAGAATAAGATAGATTCAATAGGTACTATATGTAGTGCAAGAATGGGAAATTTCTTGCCCGGTTTCTCAGTTGAATAATAAGTGGGATCCGGGTAGTACTCCTGAGTCTCCTGATAGTTCCCTTGCTCGGCGTCTTTCCGGATAAAAACCAAACACATAAGGGCCATAATAAATATAATGTGCAATCATATAAAACATATGCAACAAGAAAAACAAGGTATGCCATGATGGAATGATGCACAATTACATGGTATAACATAGCATTGGCATGTGTGAGGTGTGGGAACATGAAATATGCACTTTTAGTATTCATTTAGCCACATTTTAGTTGCATAAACCTTTCTGCCTCCTTTATATTTATATGATGCATGCTTCAATTCATATCATGGAACGCATAGTTAGAATGGGCCCATCGCGCTGATCGTTTTAGATATATCATTTGTCAAATTCGGAGTTATGGAACTAAAGCTATGAAATATTCGCCATTTAAATTATTTCTAAATTTTAAATTGCTCAAACTATATTTTAAATAGCATATTCATAATCCTCATGTTTTATGATCCAAAAACATATATTATATATTATTTGTAATTATGAATATTTAAAACAATATTACATCAATTTAATTCAAATCAGGGTCAAAGTCAAAGGTTTGACTAGTTAGAGTTAACCCAGAAATTGTCTGAATACATATTTTAATTCACATGAAAAAACAAGACATATTTCATATAAAGTTTGAATTCAAATTCAAAAGAATTTCAAAGTTACAAATTAATTCATATACATATCAAATTATGGTTTTTATTTGAATTCAGAAATCACACAGAACTTTTGTTACCCAAGGGAAGCCTACTCATAGAGAAAGACAAGTGGGATCGGAGTCGCCTGCGGGTCCACACGTGCACAGACAGAAAAACAAGGAGGCGACATGTGTGCGAGCCAGAGGACCCCGAGTTGAGTTTTAGGAAGGTCAGGTACATTTTTATAAAAGTGTCGGTCGGGTCTGGGCAGTGCGGCTGATGAGTGGGCCTCAGGGTGGACCGTGGGTTGAGGAAATAAAAGCGACAAGTGTTAAGGGTAAAAGGACACGCGATTTCTGCCGCTAGTTCTCTTCTCTTTCCCTCTCTCTGACAAAACTAAAGGTGTACACGTGACAGACAAAAATACAGATACGCCGGGGGCTCGATCTCGTGACATGGTGCACAACTGGCGACATGAAACCACTGCGGTGTGCTGGGGGTTGATCCTAGGTTACAGCATGGCGCTAGATGTGTCCCCATGGCTTGGAAACAATAGCACAGACAAATGACGCCACAGCAAGCATGAACTCGTCGATGGTGGCGCAACGGTGGTTGCTGGGGGCTCATAGGGTGACGGAGCCGCGCAACTGTGGAAGTCGTCAGACGCATAACTAGTCACGAGACACACCACATCGACAACACGACTGTGGGGTGGTGAAGAGTAATGGTGCATACAAGGTGCTCGACAAAAATAACGACCGATCTAGGAAACAATGCAACCAGAGAGGATGTATGTGAAGTAGGGCTTCTCACCGCAAGCTCGCTGGTGGTGTCGGTCTGGCGAGGGGCGACAACAATCTTCCCGGTGATCCTCTCCTCCTTCTCCTAATTTCGATTCAAGGTGGAGACTGAGGTGGACGGATATGGTGGTGGGGAGCTAGCAGGGAGGGGATGGGGAGATAGAGGTAGTGCAGGGCAGAGCCTAGAGGAGATCTGGATCGGGCAGAGAGGTGGGGCGATGGTGATAAGGATAGGAGGAAGAGGGAAGATCGGGTTTGGTTAGTTGCATAAAGAAACTAGGGTTTCTTTCTCTCTTCTCTCTCCTATCTCTCTCTCGGGGTGGGCGGGAGGGGCGAACATGGTCAGTCTAGGGGGGACCTGGGGTGATCTTCTTGGGTAGCAAGATAGGGCGACGGGTTAGGTTAGAGGGGATGCACATAGGCACATTGTCACATGACCATGGTCATGCTCGGTTAGAGATAAGGTATCTAGCTAGGAGGGCATTGGTGGTAGTGTTGATCTTGTCTTGGTTCAAACCAAACTAAGAGGGCTCTGGGTAGAGGGATCTAGGTTAGTTAGATGGATAGGTAGATGTAGATTGTTTGAAAATTTTGAAACATTTAAATTATGCACAAAGTTATGAATCAATCAACACACCACATTCTCATGGTTTTAGAAACAAGATGAGAACAATGGATTGGGGAAGGGAAAAAGATCACTTGTTGCATGGAAGATTCCCATGTGGTATAAATCCTCCAAAATATCAAATAACCTCAAACAAACTCACATGAATGAAACAAGAGAGAAATAATGGTGAGGTTGCATGGTCCATGAATGAGCCATAATGACCAAGAGCTATTTGTGAAAACAAATAGAGGACAAGGTGGCCACATATCCCGTACATGCATTCAAATTTGAATTAAACCCCACACAAAACACCAAGCTTGCATATCATATGAATATAATTAGAACATGCACATATATGAAGCTAAATTACCATAATATTGTGTATTTTCCCACTAGATCAACTTGTAGCCAATTATAGCATCATACATAGGTATATAGTAAATAAAACCATATGGAATCCTAATAGAAGCTGACATGCAAAGGTGTCCATGTGTCTCCACATAGTTAATATTTTTTAAACAACATAGATCATATATGGGAGCATATAGAAATATAAGTGGATCCATCTTAATACATATGAGCTAGACATAATACCCAAAAGAAATGCGATGCTCATATATAGTTTGGATGGTGGAATTATAAGGTGGTAACAAAGAAAGATGGTGGAGTTAGAATATATATTCCCCCAACTTAACTTGGGCATGAAGAAATATATCAAGAACCAACTACAATATAATAAGAGGAAAATAAAATTAATAAGGACGCAAATGCATATGAAAGAAGAATCAAATAGAAAGGTTTTATATGATGCTCAAATGCAAGGTGACATGGTGACATCAACATGATATAATGATGATGCAATAATTGACATGTAGGAAGTAGAATTATATTATTAAACCATGTAGAATTACAGTTGTTAGAAAAGTGGGATGCTACACGTTGTTACTCACCCTTTGATTTGATCCCCTGCTTAGACTCTGAGACCAAGAAGAAACTCCAATCTATGCTACTGAGTGCCAAGATGGTGCTTTCTACGAAGAACCAGATCTCTCTGGTGGAGTTGGAGTGTATTTTCGAGATCGGCTATGGAGTTGACGACAATGAAATGGAGTAGTTAGTATGATAATATTAGTACTAAGGTTGAGTCAAGCAGCCTAGAACTCTATAAAATAAGTTGTTGAGGTCCCACCTTGTTAATTAGTTCGGATCCTTTTGTTTTTATGTTGGAACAACTTTAAGTAAGGTATTAGCTTGTTGTAAGCCTAGAAAACCTATGGTATCATTTCTTTTGTTTTTGTAATAATAAGGTGGTATGTATTATGGACCCGCAATGTTTTTGTTGTACCACTATGAGGGATGTGATATTTACTGAGCAGGAATTCCAGAGATATTATGCCAATAACTTGTGTACTACGACATGTAGTGGTATGCTGAGTCACCGCAACTGGTAATAGAGCAATTGCTTTGATATTAGGTTGGAAACCTAGTTAAGGGATTTACCTGTAGGAGTCTAGGAGAAACTATAAAGAGTTCTCTAAAAATATGATGAATATTCACTTGGGACTACACTGTCATATCTTTCGTGCGATAATTATTTATTATGATACATCAATATATTACTAATTATATTTTTTATATACAACTAGGTTGGTACCAAAGTTTTCAAAGACTACCGTATGCGTATGAAGAGAGTATAGAGGACTATCGGGGGTTGGGCTGAGCAGTTATGTCATCTTTTGAGAGCTTTGCACTATGCTTCTAACATTTTGGTCAAGTTATATATCTATAAGGAAGGTTAGAAGGTAGTGAAGTATCACATTGGGATCATGCTACCTAAGAAGTTTGGGATGAGTGTGATAATGCCATTAGGGCAAGCTAGAAATCGGACTACATCCTATCATGTTGCTGTAGTGGATGCGATCACAACTATCCAAGAGGTTACGACTGATTACCTGCCAGGTACTACTTTTGATCCAATCCCACATGAGTCCATGGCTTCGGAGTCACCGCTAGACCATCCCTCTTTAGTTGAGAAGAGTCAAATTTTAATGGCCATGTGCATGGATCGTTATAGAGATTTGGTCGAGTCTCTCTATCTTACTCACCAGGTAATAGTTGAAGACCAGAGTAATACACTTGAGAATCTTATCAATCCAAAGTGGAGGCATGAGATGGAAGAGGAGTATCTCAGGGGCGAGTACCTCTCATGACCCAATTACCTACAATAACCTAGTAGAGCCATAGGAGTAAGAACCTGAAGAGGTGGAGTACGAGTCACCCATACATTATCCTACACCAGAGCATGTCCACATCCTGTTATAGCCGAGGACTGCCATAGATAGCAGAGTACATGGGTACATCAAATTCTAAGTTTCCCATTGCTAACTCTGAAGGTTGGAGGCAAGAGTCGTATGCTGGTTCTAGTGAGGATCCCGTTTCAGGTACTATTTTGATGAGGAGGTGGGAGTAGATGCAATCAAGCCGAGTGATACTTTGAGTCCTGATACTTTAGACACCAAATACATCCCATAAAGATAGCCATATGTTCCAGACACTATGCGTCGTACTTCACATCATCATGGTTGGACTCCCATGTACTATGAGCATGGTGGATACTGAGAGTTGTACCATCAGAGTTTGAAGACGTGATGGTAGTAGTAGTAGTTTGGTAATGAGTATTGTAGAGCTTGCGAGCTTGTTTTACTTGAATAAGTGAGATAGCGCTCACATAAACCAACTGTGGCTGTAATATATCAGGTTATATTGTAACTCACTAGGCATGATATGTATAATATATCAAACTATGTTTCTTGTGTTGTATAATATGTGATGCATATTTGGTTCTTATTTGGATGTGGATCTTGATTTTCTTATGTGACTAGTTCTGTGCATGAAGTTGATCTCCAAACACATGAGCATGGTGTAATTATGAGTATTCACTTTGTGTAACTAGACTAGAGGCTTATGGAACCAGGAGTACGAGATGGATCTGAGTAACAACACGTGAAGCGTGAAGCCAAAGAGAAGGAAGATGAATACGCCATGGCACATGGAACAATACCACCACCACCGATGAGGCTGTTGATGGAGAAGAATTTTATGCAATATATGCAGATGATGCAAGAGTCTCAGAATAAGTTCATGGAAGAATAACTTAGATGGCCTGGCAATCAAAATGAACCCGAAGGCCGAGGAGTGAGTCTTTCTGAATTTAAAAATGCTAGGCCATTACCTTTTGCTTTGGCACCTGAGCCAATGGACGTAGAAGACTGGTTGATGGATATGGAAAGAAAGCTGAAGACGGTGGAATGCAACGATGAGGATAAATTGAGGCATGCAACATATCTCTTATCAGTACTAGCAGGGTCTTAGTCGGAAAACCAGCTAGCTATGTAGCTTCCAGATAGGGCTTATACCTGGGAGGAATTCAAGTAGAGATTTCGGGAAAAGTGAAGTGAGTTTGAAGAGCTACATCAAGGCAATGCTAGTGTGATGAAGTATATCAGGGAATATAGTTAGTTATGTCGTTATGTAGTTGAAGAGGTGAACACTGAAGAAAAGAGAAAAAAGAGATTCATGCAGGGGCTAAACCCACATGTGAGGATGCAAATGAGATTTGCTACTAGGAAATTATTCCAACAATTGCTGGATGCAGCAATTAATTTTGAGGAAGATATTCAGGAGGATAGGAAGAAGAGGGCTAAGCAAGAGACCAAGAAGTTTCAACCAAGTAAGCAAACACCAAATCTGAGTTTTAAAAATAGATCTAGACCTTCCAACAACAAGCCAAACAGGGGAGCACCATCATCCATGAGGAGTTATTATCTGTCACAAATATGGTTTACCTAGACATGTAAGGAGTGAATGCCAAAAACCGGTGATTATATGTTATGGTTGTGGACGGAAGGGGCACATGAAACCTGACTGTCCCAATAAACCCACAGGAGGTTGGCCAGTGAAGGGGGGTAGTTTCAGAGGAGCTGTCACACAACCATCAAGAGGTTAAAATTACGGGAAGAATAACAATGGCAAGCGAACCAAACCCTTCGGAAAGTTGAATTACACAACTCTAGAGGAGGTAGATAACTCTGATCAAGCCATGATACGTACGCTCAGTATACTTACCCATCCCGAAAAGGTTTTATTTAACACTGGTGCAACTACTTCATTAGTTTTCGAGCAATTTGTTGATAAGTTTGGGATTAGACGGTCAGCATTAGAAAACCAAATGATCATAATAAAGGTAGGGGTGCTGTAGTAGTACCCCACATTAATAAAAATCAGGTTATTACCATCTATGGTTGAGCATACTACACGGATCTTTATGTGATTCCAATCAAAGTCATAGAAATAGTTCTGGGAATGAATTGGATGGCTGGACATGGAGGCGAGATCAACTATGAAGAGGAAACTATCTTGATCAAAGTTCCTGGAGGAGGCAGAGTAGTCTATCAAGCTAATAAACACACACATATAGAGTTTGATTTGCAATTAAATTCCACGAGTGAGGTAAAGTTGGAGGATATTCTAGTAGTGAATGAGTTCATGGATGTTCCACCAGATCAAGAAATTGAGTTTACTATTGACTTGATACCAGGAACAACAAATATTGCACAAGTACCATACAATATGGGTCCTAAATATTTAAAGGCACTTAAAGAGAAAATTGATGAGTTATCTGGTAAAGGTTTTATTAAAGAAAGTGTATCACCATGGGGAACACTAGTTATTTTTTGGATAAGCATGATGGAGGACAGTGGATGTGTGGAGATTATAGAAATTGAACAATGCCACCATCAAGAATAAATATACTTTGCCAAGGATTCAAGATTTGTTTGATCAAGTCAAGGGAGCAAGAGTGTTTTCTAATATTGCTCTAAGATTTTTTACCATCAGATCAAAATTAAGCCAGAAGATGTTCCAAAAACTACATTCGTTTCAAGGTATGGACATCATGAAAACTTAGTTGTACCATTTGCATTGACTAATGCACCGAAAATTTTCATGAATTTGATGAACAAGATCTTTATGCCATATCTGGACAAGCTTGTCATAGTGTTCATCGATGATATGTTTATATATTCCAAGGATAATGAGGCACATGCTGATCATTTAAGGATATCATTGCGAATTTTAAGAGAACATAATATTTATGCTAAGTTTAGTAAATGTGACTTCTGGTTGGATAAAGTAGAATTTCTTGGTCATGTCATCAACAAAGATGGAATTGTTGTGAATCCAACAAAAGTTCAATCATTTTTGGATTGGAATGCACCTACAAATGTTAAGGAAGTCCAAGGATTCTTAGGAATGGTTGGCTATTATAGAAGGTTTATTGAAGGTTTTTCCAAAATATCCAGACTAATGACAAAGTTGCTAAGAAAGAATACTCCATTAGTTTGGAATGACAAGCGTGTAGCTAGTTTTAAAGAGTTGAAGACTCGATTGACCACATCACCAATGTTAGTAGTGCCTGAAACAAGCAAAGATTATAAATTTTATTGTGATGCATCCAAGGATTGATGAGGCTGTGTATTAATGCAAGATCACAAAGTAATTTCTTAGGGATCCAGATAACTTAAACCCCATGAAGTCAACTATCTAGCACATGATTTTGAGTTAGCAGCAGTTGTTTTTGTTTTGAAAAGTTGGAGGCATTTTCCTTATAGACCTAAGAGTGAGATTTACATGGATCATAGAAGTCTCAAATACTTTTTTACTTAGGAGTTGAACAAGAGACAAAAATGATGGTTGGAGATGATTAAGGATTAAATCTTATAGTCAATTATACTCCAGGAAGAACTAATGTAGTAGATGATGCTTTTAGTCGGAAGAGCGCAGATAATCAACCGGCAAATAGGAAATTTGTAAATGAGTTGAGGATGGATCTGGAAAGATTGCAAGTCAAATTAGTGGGAACAACATCTATTGGAGGATTAGCTATGATGAGGATTATTGAATAAAGGAAGAGTGATCTCCGTAATGAGATAATTCAACGTCAACTTGATGATCCTTTCATTTCTAAAGGAGTGTGGAGCATTTTAGAAGGTCAGCCATCAACATTTCATTTGGGAAACTATAGTTCCTTATGGTGTCAAAATAGAATTTGTGTACCCCATGTGCCTAAAATTAGGGAAATGATACTTCGGGAAGCACATGAAACACCTTATTCCATTCACTAGGGAAGTATAAAGATGTACATGGATCTCAAAGAATTATTATGAAGAGGAATATTTCTAAGTATGTATCTAAATGCCATACATGTCAAGGGTGAATGTAGAGCATCAAAGTCCAGAATGACCAATGCAATCTTTATAGATTCCAGAATGGAAATGAGAAGAAATTGGAATGGATTTTATCAAAGGGTTACCAATGACCCAGAAACACAAGGACATGATTTGGGTAATTGTTGATAAACTTACGAAAAGTGCACATTACCCGTGAATCAGAAGGAAAATTTAGAGTAGTTGGTTGGCATTATGTCAAAGAAATCATTAGCAAAAATGGAGTACCCAAGAATATAGTCACTGAAAGAGGATCTATATTCACTTCATCATTCTGGAAACAGTTGCATGAGGAACTTGGGCCGAATTTAGATTTCAGCACCACTTATCATCTAGAAATAGGAGGTTAGGCAGAAAGAATGAATCAAATTTTAGAAGATATGCATCGAGCATGTGCTATAGATTTTGGAGGTTCATGGGATGAAGATCTACCTTTGGCTGCATTTTCCTACAACAATAGCTATGAAAGCAGTTTGAAGGCAACACTATATGAGGTACTTTATGGTCGAAAATGTAGCTCTCTAATATATTGGTATGAAATAGAAGGAAACAAAGAATTTGCACCAGATTACATCAAAGAGAAGCAAGACATTACTGACATCATCCGATATTGGTTGAAGATAGCTCAAAGTCGTCGGAAAAGCTATGTAAATCAGAGTATAAGATCATTGCATCCTGAGGTAGGAGACATGCACTACAAGAAATGTTTCCTTTCGCAACGACTGGGCCCGTCGGTCGTCGTAGAAGGCGCCTCTTCTGTGAAAAAAATCTTGGCTCGATCGTGGCCGATGCAAAACTTTTTTTTCTCGTTTCGCGCCCCTCTACTACGACGAAACCGCTAAAAATGTGGAGGAAACTCGACAGGCGCGTGGCAGAAGTAAGATTTCCGCTTCCTCGCGAGATGTTGATTTGCCGAAGTATTTTGTTGCGTGTGGGTCCCGGACGTCAGTGACTCTAGCAGACCAAACTTTTCGACCGCGCCTCCCTTATTTTAACTCGATAACGTTGTTCAATGCCTCTTCCGTTTAGTCAGGCTTTTGGGTCCCGCATGTTTGCCTCAGATTAGAGGAATTGTGTGTATGATGGAATTTTTTCCTTCCCTATTCCGAACTTGATACCTTCGCTCGATGCATCTGTCGTTTAATCAAGCTGCTGGGTCCCACATGTCATCTCACACTAGAAGAAATGTGTGAATGATGGATTTTTTCCTTGGCTCGTGCCTCCCTGATATGAACTCGATAACGTTGATCGATCTATGTGCCGTTAATCACGACGCTGGGTCCCACATGCCAGCCTCTTATTACAAGAATCATGTTTATGATGGAATTTTTTCCTTTGCTCCAACTACCTTGTTCCGAACTTGATAGCGTTGCTAGATGCATCTACAGTTTCATCACGCAGTTGGGCCCAACATGTCATCCTCTCATCGGAAGAAACATTTGCATGATGATTTTTTTCCTTGGATCGTGCCTCCCTGATTTGAACTCTCTAACGTTGCTCGATCTATCGGTCGTTAATCGCGATGCTGGGTCCCACATGCTAGCCTCTCATTAGAAGAATCATGTGTATCATAGAATTTTTTCCTTCGCTCCCGCTACCATGTTCTGAACTTGATTTTGCTGCTAGATGCATCTACCATTTATTCACGCTGCTGGGCCCACATGTCATACTCTCATTAGAAGAAACGTGTCTATGATGGAATTTTTGCCCTCGGTCGCGCCTCCGTGTTAACTTGATAGCATTGCTCGTTGCATCAGCTGTTTATTCATACTTGTGGGTCCCATATGCCAGCCTCACATTAGAAGAATCATGTGTATTTGATTGAATTTTTCTTCTCTAGCGCTACCCTATTCGTCAGTCGCGCCTCCGTGTTAACTTGATAGCGTTGCTCGGCCAATCTACTGTTTGGTCACACAGCTTGGTCCCACATGTCAGCATCTCACTAGAAGAAACTTATGCATGTTGGAATTTTTTCTCGCTCGTGCCTCCCTTATTAGAAATGGCAAAGTTGCTCGATGCAGACCTGTAATAAGGTCTATCTGGTGACGATGTTCGATCTCGTCAATGCCTATTGTTATGAGCTTGGGTTTTGGAGAAGATGGGGATGCTGGAGATCGTGGAACAGTTAATAGACAAGCAACCAGGGGACATGAGATTTACCCAGGTTCAGGCCCCTGGAGGGAAAACCCTACTCCTGCTTGTCTGCTCTTGACTACGATGAAACCGAAAAGTACAGGGGTGTGCGGATGTAATCTAGCGTGGAGGTGTGTATGCGGTAAGAAGTTGTGGTCTTCCTCGTTGTGCCCTCCTAGCCTTTATATAGAGATAGGCAGGTCTCGGGCACAGATCGAGTCGATTACAAGTTAGGGTTTGTCCCTTCGAATATTCTATCTACTTTAGTCTTGCTCTCCAAGGATCCGAAGACTCCATGGGCTTGGGCCACCCAAAAATATCCATAGGCCACGTATATTCTTGTGGCCCTTCCTTGGGATGGACAAGATATGCTAATATTGCGTACCCATAGGGTATAACTATGTCAGTAGCCCCCGAGTGTTCAATCGAATCGTAGATTCAGCTGAGGACTCTTCAATCTTTCGGGTGAAGCTGTTTCTGTTCATCAGAGAAAAAATGATTTTAGTTTGTAGGGATTGTTGATGTGTGTGCCTGACTCTCCTGATGGATCAGGGTCAGTTAATTGTCATAGGACAAAAAACACGATCTTCTTTAGACTTGAGTCCCTAGACTCGAATCTAGAACAGATGCTGGCGTGATTCGACTCGGGCCGCTGAGGTCTTACAGGAGTCGAATCCCAGTGTTTTTTGAGTGATGCACCCAACGCGTCCGTCAGGATTTTCATCGTGTCTGTTGACACGGCTTTTTACTGGCAGAGCACAGTCAGGTGCGTTACCAGGCCATCGGATGATATCCATAGGTCTTATCTTTGTGTCGCCAAGGATGATATCCATAGGTCTGTTGACAAGATCCGAAAGGTTATCACCGCGGAGGTGTTTCGGGTGGCCAAGGAGGATGCTTCTCACTTAGCGTTGGTTGGGGCAAAATCGCCAGAAAGTTTTTGCATTTTTGATCCGAAAGATCTCAGTCAAAGAATTCATAGGGTGCGCGACCAGCGCTCCCTATGGGAGTAGCCCCCGAGTGTCTGTTCAAGTCGTAGACTCGAGCAGAGACTTTAGTTCAAGTAATTGAGCTTTAGGTCTGTAGGACACAATTCTTTCGGATGCTTGATTAATCTTCCCTATGGGAGTAGCCCCCGAGTCCTTAGTAGAGTCGTAGACTCGACATAGGAATCGAAGAATCAACAGCGGTGTAGTACCTTAATCATGCCTTAGGTGCGCGGCCAGCGTTCCTGATAGGATTAGCCCCCAAGTAGTTGCTCGAATCGTAGATTCGAGTAAGTACTTTTAGATATCAGTCGAGGATTTCTAACCGTTGCTAGCGTGGTTTTGATGACGTTAGTGCTAACGATTGGTGACCTCAACCGTCTGCGGCGCTAGAGGTGACGTGACTGGATGAACGTGGGTCCCACTTTTTGACTTGGAGTTGACTGGTCATGCGCGACGTGGCGATAATTATGATGTCTCCTTGGTTTCCGTGCATAGTGGACAGCGTGAGGGCGACAGTTCGCTGCTGTGTTGACACGTGGACAGTTGGATCTGACCCTAGCGTTAGGGCTTCTGGATTAACGGTTCCTGTTCATTGTCTTCATCCTTATAACCGTGGGGAAAACAGTGGTTTTGTTTTCACCCTTCGCCATTTTCTTTCACTACTTCCATTTTCACGAGCTTTCTCCTCGTGCGCTGGACGCTCTCTGGTCCTTTACCTCCTTGTTCCCGCGTGCACACCGCCGTCATCAACACTCCACGATGGTGAAGTCGAAGAAGGCCTCCGTCGGAGCGGGTTCGAGTGCTGCCGCTGGCGGAAAGAAGGTTGCCACCCCTGCACAACGGCATGTGGAGGTTCTCTGACGTGCGCGACACCGACCCGCGCAAGCTGCGCGACGCGGGGTTAATCCCGCAAAACAAGGAGGATGTCAAGATTCCCGGCGATGAGGTAATCCCTCGCCCACCCGTGGGTTTTCGGGTGATCTTCGTTGCCTTCATTCTTCGTGGTTTATCTCTCCCTGCCCATGAATTCCTTCGTGGGCTCCTTTTTCACTTTGGGATTCAGATTCATCATCTATCTCCCAATTCCCTTCTTAACATTGCGTGTTTCATCACTCTTTGCGAGTGCTGGCTCGGAATGGAGCCACACTTTGGTCTCTTCCGGAAACTCTAATCCGTGAAGAGGCAGTCCGGCTCCGATGGAGTATACCCGCTCGGAGGCTGTATCATTTCTCTTCGTCCCTTTGTCCAGTTTTCTCCCTCTCTGTTTGCGAGCCCGTTCAGTATTGGCGTCTCAAGTGGTTTTATATCCGCGATGTCAAGCTGGACGGTCAGCAATTTGGTCTTGCCCCCTTTGACTCCGAGCATAAGATCGTCCGAAAGAGATCGTGGAAGAACCACATCTTGGAGGGCGAAGTGGTGGAGGTGGAGATGCTCTACCAGCGGGTGGAGGCTCTCCAACTGGTGCCAGGCAAGGAGGTCAACAGGGTTGACATCATCCGCACCTTCCTCAAGCGTCGGGTGCAACCGCTCCAAGCTAGGGTGCACCTGCTGTGTCTCTACGCCGGCCCTAGTGATCCCACCAGGGTGTCATCCGAAGAATTATCTTCGGGTGACCTTGATAGGACCCTCCGTCCTTTGCTGAAGTAAAAAGCTAGCAAGGACCTTCTAGGGGAATCGCTGACCCCCCCCACTCATAGCGCCAGTAAAGGGGCCTCGAAGGTTAAGATTGCTCGTGCGTGTTGCGCTTTGTTGTATGTTTTTGCTTGATGAGGTTCTGACATCTGTTTATTATCTCTGTTTGCAGCGCCTCAAGGTTTTGGGGTCCATGCCCCCTCTTCCTGAGAAATATGGGGAGGCGCCAGACAATGAGGAGGCAAACTCCGAGTCTAAGATGCCGCCGGCGCAGTCGCCCACTCACGAAGCCCCCGAGGCTAGCGAGGGGAAGAACCGAAAGCGAGCACGGAGCTCGAGCGAGTCTTCGGATGCCTCGACTCCACCGACGACTAGGGACCCCTCCTTCCTCGTGCGCCACGGCAAGGATGAAGGTGCTTCTTCCGCACCATTCCCGGTTGTGCCTCTGCAGGCAGTGGCGCCGCTGCCGCCGGCGAAGAAGAAGAAGAAAGAGAAGGCGCCGCCCGTCTTCAATTTGAGTGACATTGGCTCGTAAGTGGTTTTTGGGTGCTTTCACTTAGGTTTTGCATCTGCATTTGTCTTCTTGCCTTGATGTATATTTTCTTTGTAGCCACTCCTCGGAGGGTTCTCTTAGTGAGAGTTCCCAGGAGAACGTAGGGGAGTCAAAGACGACGGCCCCTAATTCTCAGACGGTGGCCACCTCTGGGGGAGATGCTCCGAACCCCTCCTCTGCAGGAGGCTTGAGTGATTGTCTCCCAGAAGACTACACCTAGACCTTAGGAGTCTTCGTCTGAGCATGTAAGTTGTTTTCCTCTTGCTCCTCACGATCCGAAGCCTCCCGATCCCTATTTTTGGATGACCTGTTGGTCTTGTTTTCCTTCTTGTGGGGCGTAGCCCCCAAGCCTTTTTCCTGGTGCTTCCTTGATTGTTGGCTTTTGCTTCTTCTCGCAGCCTTTTGTGCGCAGTGCCAACCTTCTTGTTCAGCAACATCTGGCGCTGGAGGCCAACATGCAGCAACTTCGAGGTACGTGTCGTACTTGATCTTGTTTTTTTCGTATGCTCGCCTGAATGTAGCTTGTATTTATCATGTCTGTTCTTGATGATTTTGCATATGAAAATAATGCTGTCCTTCATCGACTGGACGCTCTACAAAAGATTCTTGGTCGTGCGGAGAAATAGGCTGCTGACGCCGTGGAGGCGAAGGATCGCCTGCAACAGGAGTTGGCTGATGCTGCCGAGGCCAAGGAGCGCCTTCAACTGGAGGCTTCGGATCGCGAGGAGCATCTCGCAACTGTTGCGGTTGCACGCGATAAGGAGTTTGCTGAGAAACTGATGGATGTTACCAAGGCTGTTTCCGATAAGTGCTTTGTATGCGTATTGGTTTTTTGACTGCTCTGTCTTCATGCCCTAAATCGATTCCTGGTTTGTCTTCTTTGCTCCAGATGCTTCGGGCATTGCATTTGATCGCAGTGCCTTGGAGCACGGGAGCGCTCTGGACGATGCCACCACGGCGGTCGAAGACCGCTGCTGGCTCCCTTGCTAAGGCCAAGGAGGTCCTTCTGCGTTTCAATAGGGAGATCGTTCCCAAGGGCGCTGCCCTTGAGGATGTTGATTCTCTGGCGGATGCGCTGTCAGAGGATGCCCATGCGGCTTACAAGCGCAAGCAGAAGGGCATCAGTGCTACCGTGGGGCTGGCCATGGCCATGGCGTCCGGAGCGGAGTTGGATCTGCACCACGTCACCTCTCGGATGCCAACAGCGCCAGAAGGCTCAGAGGTAGCTTTTGCTCTCTTCGCCTCTCGTTGTAAGCGTTATGGTCCAAAGATTATCGATCTGCTGGCGGACTATGCTGCGAAGCAGCAGGGGGAGGCCAAGAGTAGGCACTCTGGCTCCGAGGCCACACCGGATGCGGGTGCTTAGTCTTCTTTGTTGTAGCTCTAGAATAGTGTATCCTCTTTTGTAATGTATGGTTTTCGTGATGAACAATTTCTCCTTGTGCCACGTAGTGGCTTTTGATGTATATTATTGAGATATATATATTGTATAGATATAGGTCCCCGTGTATTTCAGGGTTGTACCTGTAATTGTGTCTATATATATGAGACCAGCCGGCCCTATTGGGCCTGTGCATTGTCCCACATTATTCTACATGGTATCAGAGGTCCCTCTGGTCCCCCTACCCTAGCCGCTGCCTCCTCCCTGGCGCTGCCAGCCCCTCCTTCCCAAACCCTAGCCACCGCCTCCCAGAGCGCTGCCGGCCTCCTCCCTCTCCTCTCTAGCCTCCGCCTCCCAGTGCATCGCCAAACCCTCCTCCCCTCCACCGCTTCCGCCCTCCCCACCACTACAACTTCCACCCCCAACGCTGTCATGGCTGATCTCAACTCCCCGTACTTAGGGAACCCCTTCAGCGACACCGTCTCCGGGAGCAGCAACCCCTTCGTCGGCCCCTCCGTCACCATCATCCGCGACGTCCCCATCCTCGAGCGCATGCCGGTGAAGCTCTCTCACACCGCTATAAACTTCTTCCTGTGGAAGACGTACTTCGGCCTCCTCTTCCGCGAGTATGATATCCTCGATCATGTCGATGGCATCATCGACCTCCTCGCCATGCCGCACGACCCCGACTGGTTAGCCATCGACGCGACCATCATCCGCTGGTTTTTCTAGACCATCTCCAACGAGATTTTCCGCACCATCGTCCACGATGGCGACTCCGCGCACACCGTCTGGACCAAGATCACTGGCCTCTTCACTGAAAACAAGATCCAGCATGTAACGTTCCTCCAGCAGGAGTTCTTAGGCACCCACAAGAACGACCTCTCCCTCGACGACTACTGCCTCCGTCTCAAGAGCCTCTACGACGAGATTCGTGACTTGGAGTTCCCGATGGATGACAAGATCATGCTCTCCACACTGTCGGCCGGCCTCGGCGAGTACCTTAGCAACGCCGCCTCCAACCTCACGCTCCTCACCACGCTGACATTCGAGCAGGCCGTTGCCTATCTCCGTCTCAAGGAGCGCCGGATCAAGAACCTTCGGGCTCGGGCGTCCCACATCGCCTTCATCGCCAGCTACTCCCGGGGTGGACCTTCCCCTGCGCCATGTGCCCCGGCCCCTGCCCCGTGTGCCCCGGGTCCGCCCCCTGGCTTCTACTCGCCCCCGCCACTCGACCCATACCACCTCCCCACGATGGTGGCAACAGTGGTGGCAACGGAGGACGTAACAGAGGACGTAACGGTCGTCTACGTCGCAACGGTGGTGTCCATGCCGGTGACACTGCCACCACGCCTCATCCACCGCAGCATATCGCCCCCACGCCGCCATGGATCTCCGGTCATAACCCCTAGACCGGGGTCGTCCACGCCTACACCATGCCCGTGCCGCGCGCCCCATACCCGCGCACCATGGGGACGCGCTCGGCCCTGCACCAGGCGCTCTACGCCGCGGCTCCCCAGCCCGCCGCCGCGCCTAATACTTCTCCCGCCTACTACGCCGCGCCCCAGAGCACGGCCCAGTGGGACCCTGCCTTGCAGACCGTCCTCCAGTCCGCCTCCACGGCGGGCACGTATGGCGGTGGAGGGGACTGGTTCATGGACACCGGCGCCTCTACGCACATGGCCGCCCACCCCGGTAACCTCTCTAATTACACTCCCGCCTCCACTTACTCCCGCATAATCGTTGGCAACGGTCATGCTCTTCCTATCACTCACACTGGCTCCGCCTATTTTCCCTCCACCTCCAGCCCTCTTTCTCTCAATAATGTCATTGTTTCTCCTCAGTTAATCCAAAATCTTGTTTATGTTCATTCTCTTGCTCGCGACAATAATGTTTCTGTGGAATTTTACGCCTCTGGTTTTTCTGTTAAGGATGGTCGTACTCGGATGCTTCTCCACCGCAGTGATAGCCCCGGCGATATGTAACTTGTTTGGTCGTCCTCCACCACCGCCAGCAGTCCACTCACCCTATCTGCCGGTGTTGACTAATGGCACGCTCACCTCGGCCATCCTAGCTCCACCGCCCTGCATCAAATACTGCAAGGATTTGATTTCACTTGTAATAAAACAGATGCTCATTCTTGTGAAGCATGTCGTCTAGGCAAACATGTTCGTCTTCCGTTTAACTCTTCATCCACAGTCGCGTCTTTTCCTTTTGAGATTATTCATAGTGATGTTTGGACCTTGCCGGTTCCGAATAATTCTAGTTATACCTATTATCTTGTGATTTTGGATGATTACTCGCATTTTGTGTGGACTTTTCCTCTTCGCCGAAAATCCGACGTCCCTGCCACTCTCATCGCCTTTTTCGCATACGTCTCCACTCAATTCGGCCGCCCCATCCACGCCTTACAAACTGATAACGGCAAAGAGTTTGACAACATCACCATCCGCACCCTTCTCGCGTCCCATGGCGGCATATTTCGTCTCACGTGTCCTTACACTTAGCAACAAAATGGTCGTGCTGAACGCATCCTTCGTACTTTCAACGACTGCGTGTGCACCCTTTTGTTCCATGCCTACATGCCCCCATGGTTCTGGCCGGATGCCCTCGACATGGCGACTCTTCTCGTCAACATCCGCCCCTGCCGCGTGTGTTGGCAATACACGCCACACCAGCTCCTCTTTGGTGTGCCGCCCTCCTACGATGACCTTCGCATCTTCGGCTGCCGTTGCTACCCTAGCACCACCGCCACCGCCTCGCACAATCTCGCGCCGCGCTCTCTCCCTTGTGTGTTCCTCGGCTACCCGTCCAACACCAAGGGCTACTGCTGCTATGACCCGGTCTCGCATCGTGTCTTCACCTCACGACATGTTTACTTTGACGAGTTGGTGTTTCTGTTTCAGCAGGTACCCTCGACGACAACCCTGACGCCCCTCGGCCCTCCTGCGGCCGGCCCTCCGCGTCGACGAGTGACCGCGGCGGCCCCTCCTGGCTTCGTCCCTCCTGGTCCCTCGGCGCCAGCGCCGTCGCCGCTCGCCGGCCTTGAGGCTCGCCTCGCCCGAGCCCACGCCCCGCCCTCGCCCGCACCTGCCAGCGCCGTCATCACCGCCGCGGACGCCGTCTTTGTCACCCCGACTAGCGGCCTCTTCGCCGCCTTCGCCACCCGTCGTCCTCTCCGCGCTGCCCGCGACCATCTGCTCCTCCTACGTGTCTTGACCACGCGATCGCGTGCGTCGATCGTCGCCCACGTGCTACCCCGCCGATCAGTACATCTGCACGACATCTACGTCCGAGCCATCACCGGTGGCCACCTCTACCCGGGCTGCCTTGCGCGACCCGTAGTGGAATGCCGCCATGCAGGAGGAGTACGACGCGCTGCAGCGCAATCGGACCTAGGAGTTGGTCCCCCGTCCTCCTCGCACCAACGTCATCACCGGAAAGTGGGTCTTCAAGCACAAGCTCGGCCCGGATGGCAAGCTGGAGCGCTACAAAGAGCATTGGGTGGTCCACGGATTTCACCAACGCGCCGGCGTCGACTTCATGGATTCGTTTGCCCCGGTTGTCAAGCCGGGCATGATCCGCACTGTTCTGCACCTCGCCGCCTCTCGCGCATGGCCGATGCACCAGATGGACGTCTCCAACGCCTTCCTTCATGGTCATCTCTTCGAGCAGGTGTACTACCAGCAGCCATTGGCTTCGTCGACGCCGAGCGCCCGGATCATGTGTGCTTGCTCTCTCGGTCCTTGTATGGACTGAAGCAGGCACCCCGCCCTGGTACCAGCACATCGCCGCGTTTCTCCATTAGCTTGGCTTCCACTCCACGCGCTCCGATGCGTCGCTATTTGTCTATCGACAAGGCACCGACACTGCCTGCCTGCTATTATATGTCAATGACATCATCCTGATGGCATGCACTGATGGGCTTCTTCGACAGATCACTGACCGCCTTCGTGCTGAGTTAGCCTTGAAGGATCTCGGCCCGCACCACTACTTCCTTGGCATCGAGGTTGTCCGGCACGCGGACGGGTTCTTTCTTCATTAGCGGAAGTATGATTAATTGCCACCCCGCGCCCACTCATGTCGACACGAAGGCCAAGCTCTCGTCTAGTGATGGGTTGCTGGCCTCCGACGCGCCGTTCTACCGCTCCATCGTCGGTGCCCTGCAGTACTTGACGCTGACACGTCCGGAGCTGCAGTATGTCGTGCAACAGGTGTGCTTGCATATGCATGCTCCCCGGGACAATCATTGGTCAGCGGTGAAGCGGATACTCCGCTATATCCGCGGCACCATGGACTTCGTCCTCTCACTGCACGCCTCGCCCGCCTCGTCATCGACCGACATTGTCGCCTACTCGGATGCAGACTGGGCAGGCTGGCCCAACACGCAGCGCTCCACCTCGGGCTACTGCATCTACCTCGGCTCGTCGCTCGTCTCTTGGTCCTACAAGAGGCAACCCACCGTGTCTCGTTCCAGCGCCAAGGCCGAGTACCACGCCATGGCTGAGTGCACGTGGCTTTGTCAGCTTCTCTCCAAGCTTTCTTGTCCTGTTGACAAGGCCACAGTGGTATTTTGTGATAATGTATCGGCTGTCAACCTCTCCGCCAACCCCGTTCATCATCGACGCACCAAGCACATTGAGATGGATATCCACTTTGTCCATGAGCAGGTTGCCCTTGGTCACGTTCGAGTTCTTCACGTGCTGACTTCTCACCAATTTGCAGACATCATGACAAAGGGATTGCCGTTGATGACTTTTCCTGAGTTTCGCTCCAGTCTATGTGTCGGTGCTGACCCTTCGACTGCGGGGGGGGGGGGGGGGGGTGAGATATATCTTGTATAGATATAGGTCCCCATGTATTTTAGGGTTGTACCTATAATTGTTTCTATATATATGAGAGCAGCCGGCCCTATTGGGCCTATGCATTGTCCAATATTATTCTACATATATAAATGATTCTTCGAGTTGTTGCCCAAGACATGTGTTGTGCATATTCTTGCTTGCTTTCCTTTAGGGACCTTCGGGTGAGGCTCTTGTGGATACTCCTACTGTCCCTCAGCCGCGACCATCTTTGGATGATGCGTCTGTAGCTTGGAGAAGGAGATCCTTAGCATTTCGGGCCACGCAGATGTGTGGAAGTCGAAGACTGAGCGAGCTGTGGCCAGGGAGGAGTATCTGATGGGGGAGTTGCGGCAGTTGAGCGAGCAACTGTAGTGTGAGTTTTCTTGGGCTGCTGCACGTCTTCGGATGCGCCTTGTTTGCGTGTCATCTTACTCTACATTTTCTGCATGTGGCAACCTTGTTCTGAGGGAGGAGAAGGAACGTGTTGTAGTTCGGATCAACTGCCTGACCCAACAGGATATGGAAGCCGGAGGCTTTTCAGATGGACGCGACCAGCCAGTCCTTTGTCCTTGTATCGGCGGGATCGTGTTCATCAGGTGTCACGGGTGCTAAGGCAGGTGAAGACCTCCCTTGCGTCTATTATGTACGTCATGTTTCCTCAGGATGAGGCGTCGTCCACCCTGTGGGGTTTGTTGTCAAAGTTTCGGGACGTGAATCACGTGAGGGAGTTGGTACGGCACCAGTTGGTGGCAGGGGTGAACGCTTCCCTTTCGCTTGTTCGGCTGCATCGTCCTAATGTTGATCTTGCGGCGGTTGCGGCTGGGCCGCCCCTTCGACCGGATGGTGGCCTTTAGGATATGTGCCTGCATTACACGGCTGTTAGGCAGTATGCCGAAGAGATTGTAGATCTTTTTGAGCATCGGGCGCATGTGATCCTTCAGAATAGGTAGGTCCTGAAAAAACATAGATGTAAAACTTCTATATGTTTTGACTGGGCTTGTTGTGCCCTTTCTTGTAAAGATTATTTGTATTAGCACGTGGTTCTTTGTTTATGCATGCCCTTTTCGTTAGCCCGACGTGGTCAGCTACTCAGGTTTACATGCGTTATTCTCAGTCGACGAAGTCGTGAATTGAGGCAAAAACCCCGAGTGTGTTCTAACAGAAAGTAATGTAAGGAAAAAAGATTTTGAGACTGGGGACTTAGCTTTTATTCATATCGTAACGAGGAGGTACATTGTTCGGCTGAGTAGCCTTGGCTGAGTAGCCTTATTAAAAAGTAAAGAGGGATAGCTAGGGGCAGAAGCGTCGCAGTTGTGCGACGTTCTATGGGTTGGATTATGCGACTCCTGACTTGATGTCCTTGAGGCGATAGGCGCAACCTGGGATGACTTCGGTGATGATGTAGGGTACTTCCCGGGGTGACTCGAGCTTATTCGGCCGCTCCTGCTTGAGTCGTAGGATGAGGTCTCCTTCGACGAAGGACCTTGGGCGCAGCCGACGGCTGTGATAGTTGCACAGGCTCTACTGCTAGACCGCCGAGCGAGCCTTGGTGATGTCGCGTGCCTCGTCGAGTGTGTCGACGGCGTCTTTGAGCGCGGTCGTCGATTCAGCTTCGTTGTAGGCGATGACCCGTGGGGCCTTATGGTGTAGTTCTGCAGGTAGCACGACTTCGGCTCCGTGTACCATGAAAAAGGGCGTGTAGCCAGTTGAGCTGTTTGGCGTTGTGCGCAGGCTCCAGAGGAAGGAGGGTAGCTCTTCTGCCCAGGCTCCCGCAAGCCGTTCGAATGGGCTGAGTAGGCGTTTCTTGATGTCGCCGCCTACGAGACCGTTGGCCTTTTTGACCTGCCCGTTGGTTTGCCGGTGCTCCATGGAGGCGTATGATATGTTGATGCCAAGGCCTTCGCAGAAGTCCTGGAATTATTTGGAGATGAAGTTTGACCCGTTGTCCGTGATGATGTTGTGCGGCACGCCGAATCTGTAGACTATGGACTCAAAAAACTTGACTGCCGTTTTGCCCTTTTGGTTGGTGAAGGCAATTGCTTCGATCCACTTGGTGAACTTGTCGACTGCGACCAGGAGGTAGACGTGGCCTCCTTTTGAAGATTTGGGCAGTTTTCCGATCATGTCGAGGCCCCATTGGGCGAAGGGCCAGGCCAAGGGTATGGGCCTGAGCTCCGACCCTGGTGCGTGTGGCTTATCCGCAAGCCTCTGGCAGCCGTTGCACCTCTGAACGATGTCCTTGGCATCGTTCAGGGCCGTTGGCCAGTAGAATCTAGCTCCTAGAGCTTTGGTGACGAGGGCGCGGCTGCCCGCGTGATGGCCGCAGATGCCCTCGTGGATGTCTTGGAGGATGGTTTTGCCGTCACCGATGGTGACGCACCTTTGGAGTACACCTGAAATGATGCGCTTGTATATCTCACCGTTGATGATGGTGAAGGCCTTGGACCGGCGAGATATGTGTCAGGCATCTGTCGGGTCGTCGGGCAGTTCTCTGTTTATCAGGTATCGAAGGTATGACTGCGTCCATGTTTCTTGGATTGCCATGACCTACATCAGGTTGACCAACACGACCTCCTTGTCGAGCTTTTCGGGTCCTTCCTGTCCTTCGGGTAGCGTAGTCCCCGAGCTCTGCTTCTTCGGATGAGCCCTTGGGGAATTTCCTTTTGATAGAGGGTATGCAGATTTGTTCGAGGAACACACCTGGCGGCACCAGTGCGCAAGTGGAGCCGATGTTGGCCTCCTCATTGCTTTCCCTCCCAATGTGGCGAAGCTTGCAGCCGTCAAACACTACTAGGAAAACGGCTATAGGTAATCAGCACATCCGTGGCTCACATGGTTGAAGTGCCCCACGGCTAAAACAGACGTGGCTCACCTGTGGGCAGTGCCCTACTAGTAACTAGAACAACCGTGGCGCACATGACTATAGTGCGCCACAGATGTGTGGGCGAGGCCTGTTGGCCGCACGCCAAACATCTCAGGCGCACTATAGTCATGTGCGCCGGTTGTTAGTGTCATCTGTGGCGCACATGGGGGTGCGCTACCCCTAAGCGCACGCCTCTGGTGTGAACCATCCAGCATCTGTGGCGCACATGGCATAGTGCGCCACGGTTTACTCTACGTGGCGCACTATGGCATGTGCCACGATGTAGTGGCATGCACCAACTCCACCCCACGTGGATCGCCTTTTTAGGGTTTGCAAAAAATAAACGAAAATGATAAACACTTCAAAAAATTAAATCCTTTCATATTTAGGTAGGTAATGTGGTATAGCTTCTAGTAAAATTAACAAAAATGAGTTTCGACTTTATTTGCAAAAAAAAGTTATGCCACGGTAAAAAGGCCGTAACTTTTGCATACGATATCGAAAAAAATCGTATAATATACCAAAATGACGAGAACGAGATTTCGCATTTTTTAGATTTTTTATATTTTCAAAATTCGAAAAGAGTAAAAAGTTACGGTCAAAAAAACCGTTTTTTCCTGCAGAAAAAAAAAATACAGGGCGACTTATCCGTAGCGCACCTACACCTAGTGCGCCACAGATAAACTTGGGCGGGATTCAAATTTGAATCCCCACCCCGCCCTCCTCCTCCCTTTCCCCTTTTCCCTCTTCCTCTCCCTTTCCCTTTCCACTTTTCCCTTCCCCTTTTCCCTCTTCCTCTCCCTTTCCCTTTCCCTTCTCCTTCTTCCTTCTTCCTTCTTCCTTCTCCCTTCTCCTCCTTCCCCTTCTCCTCTTCTTGCAGTGATGGCACGACGTCGACCTCCTTCTCCTCCTCCTCGCAGTGACAACGGGCGACGGCGGCCTCCTTCCCCTCCTCCTCGCGACGGCGGTGCAACGGCGGCCTCCTTCTCCTCCTCTTCCTCCTCTGCCTCCTGTTCTTCTCATCCTCTTCCTCCTCTGCCTCCTCTTCTTCTTCTCCTCCTCTTCCTCCTCTTCTCCTCCTCCTCCTCTTCTTCTCCTCCTCTGCCTCATCTTATTCTTCTCCTCCTCTTCCTCCTATTCTCCTCTTCCTCCTCCTTGCAGTTCCGACGACGACACCGGCCTTGGCCGACAGCGATGGCGACTGCACCCGACGCCTTGCGGCAGCGAGATCCAGATCTGCTGCTTTTTTTTTGAAATTTACATCCGTGGCGCAGCACCTAGTGCGCCACGGTTATCATTCATACGCTGCGCACCTGCCCAAACTTCGTGGCCTTGGCATGCGCCGCGCCGTCTCTTTCTAAACTTCGTGGCGCATTAGGCGACGTGTTTAAACTTCTGTAGCGCAAGGCACATGGCGCACTGCTAGTGCGCCACAGATGATGTTTCATGGTGCGCCACTAAAGGCCATTTTCCTAGTAGTGAAAGTCTCCTTCGAGTGAGTTCTAGAGCGCACAGTACACGATCATGTTAGCGGCGTATGCTTCGCACTCATTCATCGTCTGCTGGACAACGAGGTTCAAGTCACCATAGATGACTAGGCGTGTAGCGCCACAGGTCTTGGCCATCCTTATGCCGTGGATGAGGGCCTCATATTCGTATTCGTTGTTGGAGGCACGCAATTTCATCCGAAGGACGTATTTCATCTTATCGCCCTGCGGGGACGTCAGTATGACTGCACGAAATCTCACGCTTGGAGTCGTCGAAGTTCATCGTCCATGACTGCGTCATGTCCGGAGTGTCCGGCAGTTGGATCTCCATCCAGTGAACCAGGAAGTCAGGGAGGACCTGAGATTTAATCGCCTTGCGTCGCTCATAGACTATGTCTAGAGGTGATAGCTCGATGCCCCACAGGGCTACGCGTCCCATCGCTTCGGGGTTATTCAGGATGTTGGAGAGTGGCGCCTTGTTGACGACCATTATCTGATGCTCTTGGAAGTAGTGGCTCAACCGACGAGCCGTCATGAACACGCCGTAGGAGAGCTTCTTATAGTGAGGGTACATCTGTTTTGTTGGCGTCAATACCTCGCTGAGGTAGTAAATTGGGCGTTGGACCCCATGGGTCTTGCCTTCTTCGGGTCTCGACCACGAGTACGGTGCTTACCACCTCGTGTGTGGCTGCTATGTATAGCAGTAGAGGCCCGCGTTCCTTTGGTGTGACCAGGACGGGCAAGGTGGAGAGCAGTCGCTTCAGATATTCGAATGTGTCATCCGCTTCAGGTGTCCACTTGAATTTGTTTCCTTTGCGTACCAGTTGGTAGAAGGGAAGGGCCTTCTCACCCATGCGGCTGATGAATCTTCTCAGTGCCGCGATGCGCCCAGCTAGCTTCTAGACACCTTTGAGGTTCTTCGGCTTTTCCATGGCCAGTATGGCCTGGATTTTCTTCGGATTCGCCTCGATCCCTCACTGGGAGATGAAGTAGCCAAGTAGTTGGCCAGATGGGACGCCGAAGGCGCACTTTTCTAGGTTCAACTTGATCTTGTAGTGATCGAGGTTGTCGAACGTCTCGCGGAGATCGTCGATCAATGTCTTGGCTTCCCTTGTCTTGATGACTATGTCATCGACATAGACTTGTATGTTGCGGCTGATCTGGCTCTTCAGGCACGCCTGCATGCACCGCTGGTACGTGGCACCTGCGTTCTTCAACCCGAAGGGCATGGTGTTGTAGCAGAATACTCCGAAAGCCGTGATGAACACCGTTTTCTCCTGATCTTCGACCTTCAGCCGAATCTGATTGTAGCCTGAGTAGGCATCGAGGAAGGAGAGTTTCTCGCATCCTGCAGTCGAATCGATGATCTGATCGATCCGAGGGAGAGGGAAGTGGTCCTTTGGGCAGTGCTTGTTGAGCGACGTGAAGTCCACGCACATCCGCAGGATGTCCGTGTCTTTTTTAGGGACCAGCACAGTGTTGGCTAGCCACTCGCTCTCCTTGATCTCCCGGATGAAGTCGGTGTCGAGCAGTATGTTGACTTCGACTTCGACGGCTTCGGCCCGTGGCTCGGACAATCATCGGATGGACTGTTTGACGGGCTTAGCATCTTGAAACACATTGAGTGCATGCTCGGCGAATCCCCTGGGAACTCCTGGCATGTCCGCAGGACAGCAGGCGAAGATTTCCCAGCGCTCACGGAGGAATTCGACAAGCGCGCTTTCCTATGCAGGGATGAGGTCATTGGCGATCAGCGCTGTCTTGGAGGCGTCTATCGGGTTGACCTGCACCTTTTTCTTGTTGACTGTTGAGTCGAACGACATGTCGGGTGCGTTTTTCCTGGAGATTGGGGGTGCCCCGTTGTCTGTCACCTCTCGAAGCCTCGTGATCTCCTCCTGCATGCCGAACGATTGGGAGATTCTGTTGAAGTCTCTGTAGCAGTGGTCAGATCGGGTGAAGCTGCCCTGGACCGTGATGACGCCCCTAGGCCCTGGCATCTTGAGTAGCAGGTACGCATAGTGTGGTACTGCCAGGAACCTTGCGAATGCCACGCGCCCGAGGATGGCGTGGTATCGTGATGGGCAATCCACCACTTCGAACTTGATCCGCTCACACCGAATGTTTTCGGGCTTGCCGAAGATGACGGCTATCCATATCTTTACTAGGGGGTATATGCCCTTCCCTCGGATGATGCCGTGGAACATTGTGTCGGATTGTTCTAGGCTGCACAGCGGGGTCCGCATTGCTGCTAGGGTGCTAGCGAACATCAGGTTGATGCTGTTGCCGCCATCCATGAATCCGCGGCTCATCTCAAACCATCCGATCTACGCCTCAAGCACCGGGGAAGCATGACCTAGGCGAGGGATCTGGCGGGGGTGATCCGAACGACTGAATGTGACGCAGGACTCCGAGCCGCTGAGGTGCTCAGGGATGGAAGGTGGAGCGGTCACAGCCAGGCTGACCTGGCGGGTGATCTTCTTTTGCACCCTATTTGTTGGGCGCCCTTTTTGGATCATCAGGGACCCTTTTGGCGCTGGGTACCGTTTACGTCGTTGTTTTGCATGGGTGCGATTGCTTGATGCAAAGGTCCCATGGGTGGTGGTGGAGGAGCTCCGTGGGCGATGTCACCTGGTGCAGGTGCGGACCCAAACCCGGGGTTCACGATCTGGCATCGCCTCTGGGTGAGACCCTTGCTGAGTTTTTGGAACTCGTGGTAATCCTTCTGCATGTGGCTGGCCTTCTTTTTGATATCCTGCTTGTCGATGTAGAAGTGGATGGTGCAAGGACCCGACAACTTGTCATATGCCGAGGGCTCATCATCACGGTTGCGACGTTTCCACGTCTGTGCGGGGCGTCCTCCATCGTGGAAATTGCCTCCGCGGTATCCTCCGCTACTGCGGTTGTTGTCGTTCGGCGTTCAGCATAGCCAGCCGGAAGCATGTCGGGTCCGTCACGTTCGTCGTAAACACACGATCTTCATTTGCTACGGCATTCACGTCTGCGGCCGTACTCATCGTCCTCATCCGAATGTGCTCGGTGGAGGAAATCCTCGACATCTGCCCACCTGCTGGCAATGTCCATGAGGTGGTCAAGTGTCTTGGGCTTGACGCGCCCAAGTTCCTCCTTGAAGTCAGGGCGCTTGACACCATCCTTGAAGGCGTCGACCGTTCTCTCCTCGGAGATGTGCGCCTCGGAGTTCTTGATGTTGGACCAGCGCAAGATGTACGAGCGAATGGATTCGCCCGTTCGTTGGGTGCAGGACCGTAGCTACTCGATCAAGGCTGGCCTTTTGCTGGTGACCTTGAAGTTTCAGATGAAACTATATGCCAGCTCCTCCCAGTTTCGGATTGAGCTTGAAGACAGGCTTCTGAGCCAGATTCGAGATGCGCCTGTCAGCTGCAGCTGAAGGCATTGTAGGGCGGTGTTTTTGTTACCACTGTGCACCTTGACGGATGACAGGTTGTCGCTGAGCCAGGCTTTCGGATCATGTGTCCTGTCGAACTTCGGAGTGTCCGAAGGAAGCTTGAAATTTCTCGGCATCCGCGTTCGCCGAACAGATCTGCTGAAGCATCGAGCTCCGCAGAGTTCTCCGTCATCATCCTCTTCGGATTCGGTTGAGCAGGCGCATTTGGCGCGTACCTTGTCAACCTTGCGCTGAGCGAGGTCGCTTTGAGCGTCGTAGTCGCGGCTGCAACGTCTCGGACTCTTGCGTCTTCGAGGTAGATTGTGTTCGTCTTCTTCCTTGTCCGATGAGGGCGTGGGGTTACGGTTGAATCTGACCGCGGCTTTCTTTTTCGGCTCCGTAGGAGCCTCATTGTGGAGCTTAGCTCCGACAAGTCTGAGTCTGGCTAGTGCGGACTTATGCATGACTCTCTTCGGGTCCCCCACCGGAGGTGGATGGGACGCGAGATATGTGGTGACTGCCATGATCGCAGCTTGCGGCGTCTTCGGTATGACGTTGTCGTTGACGTCCATCTCCATGAAGGACGTGTTGGGGTTCGGGTGACCTCACGACGTGCAGTGGGGTCCATGTTATCCGTGCAAGAGCGATGCTTGTTGGCATTGTTGTCATGCAAGCTGGAGCTGCTAGCGGAGGAGAGCGCAGCTCGCCGCGTTCTAGACTCCGAAGCCGCTTGTTTGCGTTTGTCGACCTCCTCCTGCAGCTTCACCTGCCTGTAAGCTTCCACTCTGGCTAGATAGTGGGGGGCGAACAGAACTTTCTTGTTGGCTTCCACTCCAGCGACTTCTAGGTTATTTTCCATGGTTTGCAGCCAATCATCGGCGTCTAGGGGCTCTTCTGACTTAGTGAAAATAGGTGGGTTGGTATTCTGGAAATTCTTGAGCTTAGATCCATGGTTGTCCTAATTTCCGTGGCCTTGGTTGTTGTGGGTAAGCTAAGCTATCTGTTGTAGGGTGGCTAGGTTGGCTTGACGTTCCGCTCTTTCAGCTTCACGGTCAGAAGTCAACATTTGCAAAATCTGCAACATCGGGTCCGGGGATGAACCACTTCCTCCACGTGGCATCTGAAGATTGAGATAGATCATGAGAAAAGAGGGAAATTTCTAAGGTTTTGGGTTTTTGTAAAGTTTTTAAATTTTGACTCGGATTTTTCTAGCAACTTGCTTTTTCATTCATTCATTCATTCATAGCACACGATACAACACACACCACAACAAAGAAGAACATATGGTTTTAAGAACCATTCTGAAAACTACGATACAGTGGGACCGAATACTACTCACTACATTTGGGCACTAGCGTAGTTGTGAGTTTTACTGAAAGTGATCTAGGGTGCAAAATTTGATGTAAGCTTTGAAATAATTTTGGAGTAGCGTGAATTTTTATGAAAGAGTCCAAGAGGTAAGAATGAGAATAAGTTTTTGTAAATATTTGCTTTCTTTGGTTTTGAAAACTAAGTTTTTGATTCAAACGAACAATCTAACTAGGGTCTCCTATGGTCAGGATGGCTCTGATACCAACTTGTCAACCCCCGGATTTTTAATCCCAGATGCCTGTTATGCCATACATCGCAATCCCAGGATTACCATTTTTGCGAGACATAACAGAATTGGATACCACAGTACATCATCCATTACAAACCATACATAAGGTTTTACACAAATAAGGATCTCATGATCCAGTTCTTAATACAACTTCAAGCAGCGGAATACGTAATAATAACGGTAGTGTAGGCGAAGCTCCATCTTCGGGTTCACATGCAATGTCGACGATGGAGATGATCCTAGTTGTCGAACCTTCCGGGGTCCATCCTCCGTACTCCTCTTCATAGTCCGCCACGGAATAGCTGTGACAAAGCCATGAGTACTCTTTAAGTACTCGCAAACTAATACTAACAAGTGAAAGGGGTTTTTGATAATAGGACACTAGGCTCTAGGGTTGTTTTGCAAAAGCCATATTTATCTCTACTAAGTTTAGAAGCAACGAATGCTACTTGAAATTTTATAACACCTAAGTGGGAACTTGTATCTCATATCACAACCCTGTTGTGGTCAAGTCAAAGTCTCAATTCATTTCACAAGTCTTTTGAAAACATCTGATGGGAGAACAGTATGGCCACTCCAACTGTCCATAATCATGACGCCGCTATTCAATAGTTTGACACTCTGCAGAGATTGTACACTTTCACCACAACATTCGATACATCCGTCAGGAACAAATCCTGAATTCACCATACTCAGTATGCGGATAATCAATCCTAACCTTTCAATTACACGCCCTAGTATAAGCACCTCTCCTGTGAGTTTGGCCTCCCAACCATGACCAACTGTCATACTGGGTACTGCACAGGTGGACAATCTTCACAAGGTAGCCTCAGCTCAGACCTTGGTCGTGAGGGAACTAATACTAAGGTATATAAGTTTCCAGTCAATCCCTACCCAATCTTCGGGTATTGTGGTTGTACGATAAAATTGGAATGGTATCGCATCCAGTCAACCATCAGTTTTATAAAGGGCTAAGGCTCATGCCTCATCATTTTCATCACCAAAATCATCAACTGTTCGGAAACATTTCAATAGAATGATCCATCATTCCAAGGTTCTCATAACCATTTTTCCACCAAGTATTTCCATCTAAAGTTGATCAAGTTTTATGCTTAGCACTAGCATCTACAAGTGGGGGTAAGCACTAATGAGGGGTGGTAAACCAGTGGAGTTTTAACTAAGTTTAATCTCATGCCTTAGGATGACATCAAGATTATCTAGGTTAGGCCAAATTTTATGCTCTTTATGCAACCTTCAATTATCTTTCTAGTATCTATAAATCACTTAAGTAAACTCTAAGTAATAGCCTTGGTAAAGAAATAAAGTAATAAGCTTGCAATAAAACTAGGATTGGGTATCATCAAATGTATCTAACCAAGCATGCTTAGTGCATTGCATAGGTTATCTAACTTTCATATTTGTAAGTGTTAGCTTGCACATTCAACTAGTAGTGTTAGGCTTGCATCAGTATCAGTATAAGCTTGCTAAGTTAATACCTTTCAAGTATTGGCTTGCATAATATTAGTATAAGCTTGCTAAATTGCAAGTGTTAGCTTGCACATTCAACTGGTAGTATTAGGCTTGCCTTGTGCAGGGCAGTGGTTGAAGTTCTCCTCGGCTTCTTCTTCGTAGACTCCTCCTTCCTCTTCGTATCCTTGGTCGGTACTAGCGTCTATAAATAAATACGATGTACACAATCACCAAACAATACTTAACTACTTGCAATCATCACACAAAAGGGTCCTATAGATGATCTAGCATCATCACTAATATTACAAGATTAAAGCTTGGTTTAATTCCTTTTATTTTTAGAAAAGTAATTTCTACTCATTGAAAAACTACTTAAGATTTAATATTCTCCAAACCAAACATGGGATCATGTTGACACATGTCATCACCACATATTTTAGTTCATGGGAATGTGATTTAAAGTGGTGTCACAATTTAATAAGGTTTTACCTTTTTATTTTAATTAAATAAAGTGACTAGAAATGGCTATGTAGCATTCTTTTATTACTTGAACATTATTTATGTAAGTAAACCTATATATTTTTATATATTCTGAAAGGTATGGTTAAATGTGATTTTCGAGAGTTGGAATCAACTCAAAAGTTATTATGGTTTTAATTTGAAAAATGTTTGAATGTAGAAAAGCTTCTGTCTTGTTATTTTTACCAAGGATGATCTACAGATCCAAATGACTTGAATCAAACGGGCTTGGATTCAGCATTCCCAGACCTTTCTAACAAAATTGGTTTCATTCAATTTGGTTCACTGAATCGACCTGGGTTGATTTTTGAAACTGGGTACAGAAGTGTGTTTGAACTAAAAAGGAAAAGGTTAAATTCAAATAATTGGGCTGTGCGGGAAAGGTTAACGGGCCGGCCTGCTAAGCACAGCGCTTTCGCGGGCTGCGTAAGTGGCTGTCCCCACGCGTCAATGAGACAGGGGGTGCGAAGCGGTATGGGGAGATGTGGTGCATTCGATTTGGTTCTAATCCAACGGATGAGAGTCATCATCGACGTTGGGCAACACCGGCGAGAGAGAAACCTAGCGCGGCCAGTGGGGGTCGTTGGGGGCTCACCGGGGTTCAGGCGAGGGTCGGCGATGCGGGCGAACGACGAAGTCGACGACGGTGAACCTCCTGGCACCGACAGCTTCTCCTGGGGCAGCTCCAATCGCTGGCCCCCTTCTTCTGCAGAGGCGGTGAGCTCCGGCGAAATTCTGGTGATGTGCTGCTCGCCTTGCTCCGGAACTGAGGTAGGGTGGTTCTGGGTGAGAGAGGAGCGGAATGGTGTGAAGAATTCGAGCGGGGGAGGCCTCTATTTATAGTCGCGACGGTGAGACCGAATGGGATGGGCAAGCGACGGTGGCGACACGGCTACGGGCTGCTAGAGGCATGGCCGGCGGTGGCGATCGATTGGTGGTGTTCTGGCGATGATCTACGGCTTTAATGCGCTTGTAGGGGCGGTGCGGTTTGGTCTGGAACACGCGACGCTCTGCGCGGCAGAGGCGGCGTCTTCGACGGCGAGCGGTGGCTACGGGGCATGGGCGGTGAAATGGGCATGTCTGGCGTGTTCCTGGGATGGTGGCGATCGTGTATGCATGCGGAGAGGGCGGCGCGCGGTCTATGGGCATCGGTCGAGTGTGGCGCTATGGCGCATGCTCGGCATGGTTGCTGGCGGGCTGGGTGTGGTTTGTGCGTGTTGTCCAGTGGCTGGAAATGTTCGAGCGCTGGACAGGGAGTATCGGTGGGGTGTTGGCTTGCTCCTAGACATGTTGTTTCGGCTTGGTGCTTGCCCTGGCTAGCTAGCCATTGTCGGCTGGCAAGGGGATGCTCGGGTTGGCATGGCATGGGGCAAAGGGTAGGGGCTAGGGTTTGTCCAAGCACTGGTTGGCACTGGGGAGACAAGGGTGATCAATGGTGAACATTGCTTACCCAAATTACAGCTCTAAACAGTGAAGTTAGGCCAGTTTGATTTGAATCTGCCAAGTGTTTGATGAAATGGTCGCATGAATTCAAGTTTTGAATTTTGAAAATATTTTTGGTGGGTATGCTAGGTTGGTGCTGTTGAGTCTGCAAATGCTTGGGTTTTCAAAGTTGAGCTTGTTTGAGTGGTTTTTGAAAATATGGGATCTTCCCATATGATAAAGATTCAATTTTGAACTGTCATTTAAACTATGCATTTAAATGTTTTTGGATGATCACAAAGTGGGCCTTGATACTTTGTTATGAGTACAATCAAGGGGTGCAAAGATCCAGAAAAGTTTATGTTAGGTTCTGAAAGTTTGAGACAGCCAAAGTAGGCATGGGAGTTAATTTGGTCAAAATGACCATTCACTCATTTAGCTTTGTTTTGATTTATTTGTCTTTGAGAAAAGTTTGGGAATTGTTTAGATGATGTTTATTTCACCTAAGCAACATTTTACAAGCAAAGAAACACACAAACAAGGTGGTTCAAAAGAATTGAAAATGAAATGCATACTCACATGCATGCTTCCATAATTTTATTTAGAAAAGTTTTTGTTAACCCTAATTTTGATGATTAGAGTTTGATGATCCAAGTTTAGTATTTTTGGGATGTTACAGGTAGCGTCTCCCTCGTTGGGCGGGAGGGATGGTTGCCTCATGTTTTCTCCGTTTTCACCCTGTGGGTTGGGTGGTGGCACATGGGCACCCGAACCTGGTGGTTGTTGTTCCACGTCGCTTTGGATGACCACAGCGCACTGGTAGCATTCGCGGATTGGATCGCTGCTGCCGCAGCTTTCGGATCCGGAACCGTAGGTTCCCTCATCCGATGGGGGACCGCATAGATCTGAGTTGCAGCTGCTGTTGTCGTATGACTCGTCTGTCAGTGTTGACGTGCGTAGCGCGCTAGGATGCGAGTCCCATGAGGCTGTCCTGATTGATGGCAGTGGCACCCGCTCTAGGAGGCGGAGAGTGTCCGTCTGTCCCACCTGGAAACAGAAGCTCCCGAACAGAATCTCGAGCCCGTCGCCTACGGGCTCTAAATCCTTCATGGTGGCTGGCACGTGGGCGGTGAAGTCGAAAGCACTGAAGAGGAGATGGCTCTCCATCGCCGAGGAGTTGTAGATCCCTTTGGTTGGGACCGTCACGATCGCACAATCAGCGCACCCGATTCCCATAGACAGCGCCAATTGACGAGGTTCGACGTCGTCAATGCCATTGTTATGAGCTTGGTTTTTGGAGAATATGGGGATGCTGGAGATCGTGGAATGGTTAGCAGACAAGTAACCAGGGGACACGAGATTTACCCAGGTTCAGGCCCCCGGAGGGAAAACCCCACTCCTGCTTGTCTGCTCTTAATTACGGTGGAACCGAAAAGTATAGGGGTGTGCAGATGTAATCTGGCGTGGAGGTATGTATGCGGTGAGAAGTTGTGGTCTTCCTCGCTGTGCCCTCCTAGCCTTTATATAGATATACGCAGGTCTCGTGCATTGATCGAGTCGGTTACAAGTTAGGGTTTGCTCCTTCGAATATTCTATCTACTTTAGTCTTGCTCTCCAAGGATCTGAAGACGCCATGGGCTTGGGCCACCTGAAAATCTCCACAGGCCGCGTATATTCTTGTGGGCCTTCCTTGGACTGGACCAGATATGCTAATATGCCTACCCGTAGGGTATAACCATGTCATATGGTGGGCCCCACATGTCATCCTCTCTGTAAATGAAACGTGCTAGTATGATAGACTTTTTTTGGGCGGTTTTTCTAACCTTGGTCCGTTGTTGCGTCCCAGATGTCAGCCTCCTATGTGCAGGACACGTGTGTAGGTTGGGTCCCAGATATCAGCCTCCATTTGAAAGAAATGTGTGTATTATGTTGGGCTGCTTTTTTCGGTCGAGTACGCCATTCTGATCTTGGCAACATTGCTAGATTCAACAGCGGTTTATCTGGGTCCAGGTATCAGTCTTTTTTTAAAAAAAGTTAATATATACTCTGTTGATGGGTCCCACATGTCAGCATTAGTATGTAATAACAGAAATTTCCACGACCTCTATATTAACCTTGGTCCGTTGCTGGGTCCCAGATGTTAGCCTCCTCTATGCAGGGAACGTGTCTATACTGGATCCCAGGTGTGAGGCTCTATTTGAAAGAAACATGTATGTGTTGGAATATTTTTTTGGATCGAGTTCGTCATTCTGACCTTGGCAACATTGCTAGACGTAGTAGCAGTTTACTTGGGTCCCAGATGTCAGTTTCAGATTACAAAAAATATGACGGCAAGGAAAAAAATTCCTAGGATTCGAACTCAAGACGTCTGAAATGGTAAACGGCTTGCCTTGCCTCTATGAAAGGAACAGTTATAGAAAAGAAACGTTAAAAGGTTCCTTATCTAAGTTTAAAAGACTTTCTTTAACCATGTTTATCTCCCTTCAAATAATAAGGCGACGCTCCTGACAGCTTAACTAAAAAACTGCTACATAATGCTGTAGTTTTTACACAAAAAATAGGTAGGCGGGGGCCTTTTTATCGTCATGGGCAATATTCAATGATATCACTCCTAAACTGGATGGGCTATGATTGGCGGCTACAAGATCATGAAAAGGCCGAATTATAAAGTTTTCGGCTATGCTTGGGCTTCATAGGCTAACTTCATGGGTTCAGTAATAAAAATTCCAGACGTTAACAAGGAAGAAAAAACAAGGGCGAAAAAAATTGGCAGATATTTCGCGTGAAAATTGTTGACAACCAGGATACATAGCCCATGCGTGCCAAACTTTCCTACTTGCACATTGACACCAGAAGCCAACTACTGTCTCTAAGCGCCATTTTCTGGTGACGCACTGCCCATGAAAACCACAGGTCGCGCGCCAAAACTTTCACCCTCTGTCTACCAGCAGACATGTCGATGTCTTTCTTCTCGAGACGCACACAGGCCGGCGGTTAGCTGGTCGATCCCTACAGTACGCTTATAATTGCCTTAGTTCAATCGAATCATTCCCTAGAAGTGGTTTTGTACTCGATCTGTTTGTTTGACATTGTTTTGCACTTGATCTATTTGTTCGAATTGGTTGTCATTTTATTGCGCTCAGACGATCTGTTCTCTCTAATATGTAACATAGTTCTGCACCCAATTTATGAAATAGGCTAAAATTACGTGGCATTTATAGTTCTATATTTCATCAGTTTGCTCAGATATCTTGGCTTAATTAGATCTGTAATCTACTTGTTCCCTAAAATATCTTGAAAGATTCTGACCATCTGTATCCTCAAAGAATGGAAAGATATTGGATACTGAACAGACAAAAAGAAACACCTTCATATTGGGAAGGTGTTAATGACTTCATGAAGTTTGTTAGACAACATAACGGTGACTCGGATGTGTTTTTCCCATGCCAACAATGCCTTAATTATAAAAAGCTGAGTCAGAGCATAGTTGCAGAGCATATATTCAATAATGGTAAGAAATACACATATATTAGTTGGACTAAACATGGTGAACCATATGATGAGCTTGTTCTTAATCCTCTAGCTGATGTTGATCTGCCTAAAGCTCATCAGATCGAGGATGAGGACCTTTCTAGTTTGTTAAGGGACATGTACCCCACTGCAAGAAAAAAAAGGGCGGCCCTTCTCTTAAAAGAACACTTTTCTCTAAACTGATAGAAGATGCCAAGTGTTTAGTGGACCCTAGTTCTGGTATCTCAAGATTCGAACGGGTAATGAAATTACTAAAGGAAAAGTTGTTCAACAAGGTTACCAACAAAGCTTTTGATTCAGTGATTAAGGTGTACATCGATTTAATCCCTAGGGAAGCACAACCAAAATCCTTTTATGAGATGAAACGGTACATCAAGATACTTAGACTATCATATGAGAGGATCCATTTTTGTCCAAATAATTGTGTACTATTCTGGGAGGATTATGAAAACATCGATGAATGCCGAGTATGTAATGAATCAAGATGGAAAAATGGTGATAAAAAGAAGAAAGATCCTTGTAAGGTTCTGATATATTTTTCAATTATAGATAGATTACAAAGACTATTTCAGTCAGAACAAACATCTAAGGAAACAAGATGGCATAAAGAGATTCTCAAGCCAGATGATTACTTACTAATACATCCAGCTGATGGTGATGAATGGAAGAACTTTGACAAAGCTCTTCCAGGATTTGCTACGGATGCAAGAAACCTAAGACTTGGCCTAGCTACAGATGGATTTAATCCATTTCGAAATGTGAGTAACTCGTACAGCATGTGGCCAGTACTTGTTACAATTTACAACCTGCCTCCCTGGGCATACATGGATCGGTCGAACTGCTTGCTAACTTTAGTCATCTCAGGTCACAAATCACCTAGGATGGATTTTGATCTGTTCATGCAGCCTCTTATACGAGACTTGCAGAAACTGTGGAAGGGTGTCATGACTCCTGATATCCTTGCAAGCAAAACAAAGATGCCAAGTTCCCTCTACGTGTTGCTATGCTATTCTGCACCCATGATTTTCCAGATCTTGGCAGTATGTCAGGCAGAGTGACAGGAGGTTACAACGCATGTCTTCAATGTGAGTCAAAACAGGTCACAGTGAGGCTACAAAATAATACCAGTTACCTTGGCCACCGGTTTTTTCTTCCTGAAGGCCACAAATTCCGAAAAAAACTCAAAAAAATTGTAGTTCTATTGAAAGAGGACTGAGTATAACACTGCACCACAAAAGTTAGCTGCAGCTGAGTTGCAGGCGCATCTAGAAAATGTCAGAAATGTGAATGACTATGACGAGCTAGTCACCATTGATGTTTCCCACCAAGATGATCCCAGTGTTTGTATGGTAACTGAATTGGCCGACGTAGATGAAAATTTGATTGCGAGAGGCAGGTCTGCGCATGATGGACAAGTAGATTTCAATGTCAAGGTTAGTGTAGTGGACAAAGAGAGAAATAAAATGGTTCTACCTAATGAATCTCAGGATATGTATGCTGAATGGCAAGAGGTGGAAGATCTAACCCAGTCGGAACATGTGGATCTAGAATGCGGCGGTGCTGAAAGCGGTGATGGTGACGATGATTAGGCTGTTGTTTCAAATTATGCAGTGAGATGATGAACATTGATTAGTTTTGGTTTTCTCATTTCAAAATGTATGAGACATGATGAGATTTTCCTGTTGGATTGTAATCCTAGACTAATTGTTTTCCCTGTCTAAATTGGATTAAGCTTAATTTGACAAGTGCAAACATATGTAGAACAAGTTTAGTACATCAAATAATTATCAACCACATGACCAGGTTTCATACCGAAGTGTCAGTAGATGTAATTAGCAACCACATGAAATTCAATAGCAGTCGAGAGATAATTAGTTCATGTTTCAGCTCAAAAAACCTTGGCGCACGATGAGTTTGCACTTTTCTCTAAACGCACTCCATATTGGAGCATGCAAAACAGACGATCAAGTCTGCTTTTGTGTGCATACATCATTCTTAGATCAGTGCATCTGTGACCAACATATATGCAACCCAAAATGCCCTAGCATCATCTAGATTGTCATAAGTCCATGTTTTAAAAGAAAAGCAAGATCGGCCATCTAATGCCCTTGATCTAAACAAGTACCAATACATCAGTATTAGCTCTACGAAATACTTAAGTAATATCAACAAATGGCAGTTTGACAGATTCAATAGCATTTGAAAGATTCAATAGCAATTTGGAACCACTAAATGTCCCATCATATGCGTAGAAGAAAGAGAATTCTTCAGTATGTCAAAGTGTTGGCCGGGCAGCGCACTTGATTTCCTGTCTGGGACGCGTCTCTCGTTTCATTGTCGTCTGTCGGCCTCTAGGTCAGCAGCATACATGTAAAATTCATATGACAAACCATGAAATTTGAGATACTTAATTTCTGCGATTCCGATTACGAAGGGAATCTGCCACCAACATAAATTAATGAATTAGTGCAAACATTACGTACACTCACATTAGGATCAACACAAGAGGATTAGTATGTGATATCTCACCGGTAAATCTTGTCCGATGACAGGTTCGGTAGTATGCCAGTAAAGACGTGGCTTCGATAGATAACACGTGAGCACTTCCAGCATGGCGTCAGCCGGTGACGGCCTAATCGTTTTCTTGGATGACCTCGTTACTAGAACGTGATTGAAACTAGTGAACAATACCAATGACCAAAACCTCACCTCGTACCATGGCGATTCGCACGCCGCCGACCAGATCGGCCTGACAGACAGGAGAAAGTCCGTGATATGCCCATCAATTTGTGCGACGAATAGCTTGCCCTCCTTCTCCATGCTGATGACCCAGCTCTCCTCAAGCCCGGTGCAAGAACCGGCATCTTTGGGTCCCATTTTGGGGGTTGTATCTGGGAACCATCATCACGTGGGAAGATATGAGGTGCTTGATGACCACTTTCTTGATGCTGGTGAACTCGCATCCTGGTGATACGTCGGAAACATATCTATAATTTTTGATGTTCTATGCTTGTTTAGTATCTACTTTGCTTTCCTTTGTCTACACTTTGAGGTGTTTTTATATATTTTCTAAAACTAACCTATTAACAAGTTGCCATAGTGTCAGATGCCTATTTTCTGCTGTTTTTGGTTTCAGAAAGCTAAAAAATGAATATTCTAAGAATTGGATGAGACAAAAGCCAAAGTTCATATTTTCCCTGAGCGATACAGAAAATCGAAGACGAGACAGAGGAGGAAACCAGGGTGGCCACAACCTAGGTGGGCGTGGGCCCACCCTAGGTCGTACCCACAAGGGGTGTGGGCCTCCTGGACCTCCGCCGACCTTGCCTCCTTCGCCTATAAGAAGCCCCCGGGGATAAAACCCTAAATAATCCATCATACTTCTAGAAAAAGTTCCGCTGCGCTGCCGCCACCGAAGGGGAGATTCGGGGGACATAAAATCTCTGTTCCGGAACCCTGTCGGGACGGGGAAGTGCCCCCGGAGCCATCTCCGTCGATATCCACCACCATGTCCATCATCGTTGCGGATTCCCATGATGAGGAGGGAGTAGTTCTTCCTTGAGGCTAAGGGCTCTACCGGTAGCTATGTGTTCATCTCTCTCTCTATGCATGATCTTGTTGTGGTCATGAGCTTTGTAATCATGTATATCTACCTTGCTACTCAAGTGCTTCATTAGATCTTTACTCTCCCCATGTGTGTGAAAGTGACAGTGTGCACGCCATGGTGGCACTTAGGCTTGAGTCTACATATATACTCTTTGTGCTTTAATAGATCTATGCTTTTCCCCACGTGTGTGAAAGTGACAGTGGGCATACCGTGTGTGGCAATTTGGCTAGATTGAATATTTGTTATGAGTTATATTTGGAGTTGGATGTCTTTATGAAATTGTGGTGTTTGTTGGAACCATCTAGCGCTCAAGGTGACAGTGTGGGGTTATCTAGATTGGGGAAGGCCCTACCATGGATTAGAGTATCCAACCGGAGAGTAGTTAAAAGTAGTATCATGAAGAGAGGATATTTATATGAGAGAGTGTTCACTAGTGAAAGTATGATCCCTAGGCCTTGTTTCTAAGCATTGAAACACTGTTTGCTTCTAGATCTGTTGCATGTTTGCTTGCTTTAGTCCTCCATGCCATCAGCTATTTTCTAGCATCGTTACCACTTGTATTTTACTATCTCTTCGCCGAACTAGTGTACCTATAAACCTAAAAAGTATATTGGGTGTGTTGGGGACAAAAGAGAATTTGTGTATCTTGATTGCAGGGTTGCTTGAGAGGGAATACCTTTGACCACTTCCTCCCTGAGTTCGATAAACCTTGGGTAATCCACTTAAGGGAAACTTGCTGTTGTTCTACAAACCTCTGCACATGGAGGCCCAACAACTATCTACAATAATATAAGTGCGTAGACATCACCTGACTCCGTGCAGACACACCGGCGGTAGTTGCACGTGATCTTGTGGTCATAGACGTCCTTGTAGGAGACCAAAGTCTAGCAGATGTCGTTGGGGCATGCACTACCTTTTTCGTCGGCGACTTGGCGGTACAGCTCCTTAGAGCATGCGGCCAGACGGACAACGCTATTAGTGTCCAGACACATAGCTATTTCGTTGAATACGTTGTTGCCGACCTTCCTCCAGACGTTGTTCAGATGGTTGTTCCTCGAATCCACAGTCATCATTTCCGGATGGATTAGGGGCAAGGGCGGATCTATGTATGATTGTTGGGCTTATTTGGAGGAGAGGGGTGGCAGCCTAGAAGGAGCGACGCTGTGGGTGATATGGCCAGAAAAATGTGTGAAGCGCGTGCTCGATAAGATCCAAATGCGGCCTGGCGGAGTTGGGGATGGCTCTTTGAACGAAGGGATTTTGCCGTGCTCCTTCGGCTGTCTTCCGCCAGGCGTAGCTGCATCGAGGACGCCGACTAGAGTTATGGATCCATGAGACAAATGTGAGATGATTTATACTTTTTGATTCCATTTTTATACTTAAATCCCTCCAGTTCATATTTTTAATGGCATCAACTTTGTGTAGATTACGTAATGTATATCACATCAGTTAGAAAGAGTAGTTCCAAGTTGATTCACTTATTACGTTTTCCCGTACTTCATACCAAAATACCAAGATTCCATATGAATTTTCTATTTGTGGAAAGCACCTATTAAAATATTCAAAAATATAGAGATTTTCTTCCTTGTAATTATCAAAGAAAAATTTAAGTATCTCATAAACCTCATATTCATAAGGTGCATCATCAGTATTTTCAAGCAAACTAGCAAGTTCAAATGCACCCTTGAAAGCAATAAATTCTTCAATTTGTTCCACATCATAAAAGTGATAATTTCCTTTAACATAAGAATATATGGTAACATTATCATTATACTCACATTGAAAAGGCAGGTGTTTATACCTCCTACAGCAACAAGTTTTATCAAAGCAATAAGTAAAATTATAAGTAGACCACACCTCTCTAGCAATAGTATTCAATTTATCAATTAGTTCCCATAAGTGTTTTCCTTTTTGTGACAAACGGTGCTCCTTATAATAATACTTTTCTTCTTTCGTGAACCCACCTTGCCAATAAGAACTAGTTTCAAAGAAACCATCCATTGATAGAAAGCATGACAAAGCAACGCAATAACAGGCCAACAACTAGAGCATGAACTAATTTTTTGTGTTTTTTATAAGAGGAAGCAAACCAAACTAAACTAAAAATTTTGGAGTTTTTGATAAAAAGAGGCAAACAAAACCAAGCAAAAGAAACTAAGCAAACCAAAAACAAAGTAAAGAGAAAGGTTGAGAAGGACTCCCCTTGTGAAGACGTCCTTATCCTCCCCGGCAACGGCGCCAGAAAAAAAGCTTGATGACGCGCACGGTGTTGTCGTGGGCGCTTCGTTGGAAGACCCCAAGATCAAGGTATGAAGAGAACAATAGCAAGTTTTTCCCTCAGTAAGAAACCAAGGTTATCGAACCAGTAGGAGGAAGAAACGACTCAAAGGTGTTGCTAGCAACTTGGATACCTGCACAACACAAACTCAAGACTTTGCTCCAATGAACAGTGAGGTTGTCAATCTCACCGGTTTGCTGTAACAAAGGATTAACTGTATGGTGTGGTAGGAAATAGTAGCTTGGCAGAAATTAAATAGTAACAGTGGAAGATGTATCCATGGTAAATATTGGACCGGGGTCCATAGTTTACTAGAGGTGTTCTCCTTGGATAAACAAACATGGCATGCTAGGTAAACAAATTACAGCAGGGCAATTTATAGGACTGAACAAGGCATAACAATGCAATACTAGACATCAAGATCCTATGAGATTCGATTGGGCAATACAACAAGATACATAGACCGCCATCCAAATGCATCTATGACTATAAGTCCACCATTGGGTTATCATCCGAACACCCTCCAGTATTAAGTTGCAAGCAACAGACAACTGCTTTAAGCAAAGTGTGTAAGGTAAACACTCCACTTGTTCCATGAACAAGAGACCGTTGTTTTCTCCCTAGTAGCAACAACCCATCTACAGCCTTAGAGATTTCTATCACTTCCCTTAGATTAAATATAGGCATGAACCCACTATCGAGCATAAATACCCCCTCTTGTAGTCACTAGCAACTACTTGGCCAAGATAGCTACTAACAATGGAGAGCATGCAAGATCACAAACAAAACAGATATGATAGAATCAATAAGACAAAACCATTAATCAATCTGACATAGTAATCTGAATATCCATCAGATCCCCACAAACACAACATGCATGATTACAAATAGATGAGATCTTAATCATGAACGGATCTTACAAGATCTAGACATGAAAGCACAAAGGAGGAGATACAACCATCTAACTACTACATGGACCCGTAGTCCAAGGTGGAACTACTCACGCTTCATACAGGAGGCTGGCATGATGAAGAACAAGGCCTCCGGGATGATCTCCCCTCTGGCAGGGTGCCAGGAAGATCTTTAGACCCCCCGGATCTAGGGACGATGGTGACAGTGGCTACAGACGGTTTCGTGGAATATTGGTCGGGTACTTAGGGTTTATGCATCAGGGGCTTCATATAGTCGAAGAGGGGAGGAAGGAGGGCGGTTAGGGGGCCCACACCCTACCCAGGCACGGCCCAGGGTGGGCCTGCGCCTGGGGGTGCAGCCGCCATGTGGCTCCCCTCTGTCTCTCCTCTGGACTCCGTGTTCTCCTCGGTGAAATATTGACTTTGGCTTTTGTCCCGTCCAATTCCGAGAATATTTCCGTACTAGCTTTTCTGGAACCAAAAACAGAAGAAAACAGGCAACTGGCATTGTGGCATCTTGTTAATAGTTTAGTACCAGAAAACATATAAAAATCACCTCGAAGTGTAGACAAAGCAAAGAAAAGTAGATACTAAACAAGCATGGAACATCAAAAATTATAGATATATTTCCTACGTATCACTAGCCTAAGCCATGCCTAATCATGGTGGAAACTTGCAGCATCACCATAGTGAGCAATCTATGAAGTATTCTTCTTATAAAAAAAGAGAGATATTGATATTGAGAAAAAGAAAAAAATAGACATATTGAAAAGAGAAAAGAGAGAAAAAAGCGCCATTTTCCCATGGAAAATAATAAGATTGCTGAGATGCTCATTGTCTAATTGCCTTGCCATTTTGGTTATGGGATAGCTCCTGTACCATGTGAAAGGGGTACCCCGTTGGCGGTTCTCTATGATACGCATGTATTTACTATGAAAATAACTTACCGATAACTAAAGTTGAGTAGCATGAGGAGCAGCCCTCGTACTCAAGGGACATGAGATTTACAGTTTATGGTGTGTCAAGAATATAACTCATATTGGACCTCACTTTCACCTTAACCATCTAAAGATGCCTATGATAGGGGCAATGAGAGCTCAAAGCTAATGAGTACCATACTTTCATCATTTGGAAGCCTTTCAAACTTTTCAAAACCTTTTCACTTCCTTGTTGAGTCACCACTTATTATATTAGCACCTTCGTGAGAGCATAGTTGTCATTCTTAGTGTAATGTACTTGTCTCAAAACTTGGTTAATTATGTCATGACTTTGATGCTTGTATCTCTGATATCTTTACTTCTAGTCTTCACTTGAACTTCAGAGGTGCCTTGGCATTTATGTTGTGCTCTTCAATCAAAGGCAAGCGAGATACCACTCGATCATACCTTCTTATGAGCATTGCAATGTTGCTTATGTTTATGTTTCATGCTACTTATTATTATTGAGTTGGAATCTCTTCATAGCTTGCAATGACTATTGAGTAGACTTAGTTGCATACTCCTTATTATGAATTGACTAAGTATCTACTCATGTGCTGAGAATATATAGATCATATGAAGCAAATGTGTTCGTGAAAGTTATTTTATCGCACTCAGTTTTCAACTGAATTGCTTGAGGACAAGCAATAAGCTAAGCTTGGGGGAGTTGATACGTCTAAAACGTATCTACTTTCTCGAGCACTTTTGCTATTGTTTCTCCTCTAAACTTGTGTGATTTGGATACAACTAACACGGACTGACGCTATTTTCAGCAGAATTACCTTGGTGTCTAGTTTTTGTGCAGAAAATCAACTATTAGGAAAAATCCCAAAAAATATGCAAAAAATCCTATTTCACCAGAAGACTCACGGATCCAGAATACGAGAAGGAGTGGGGAACTAGGGGGCCCACACCCCCTGCCTTGCGGGCCAGGCCTAGCCGCCCCTGGAGGGGGTGAGGCCGCCTCAAGCATCCCCTTGGCCTCCCTCTTCGCCTATAAGTTGCCTCTTGACCTAAAAACTCATGGTGGTTCAACGTTTTTCCAGAAAGAGTTCTATGCGCTGCCACCAGCAGAAACTGCGATTCGGAACCAGAAACTCCGTTCTGGCACCCTGCTGGGACGGTTAATTTGGAGAGGATCATTGCCATCATCATCAACAATGCCTCTCCATCAACCATCCATGTTTACCTCATCCATGAGTGAGTAATCCCCCGTTGTAGGCTATGGGGATGGTAGGAATTGGATGAGTTCTATCATGTAATCGAATAAGATTGTTAGGGCATGGTGCCTAGTATCTCTATTAGTGCTATTTGACTTTGTTGCAACTTGTTGTGCTTAATGCTTGTCACTAGGGCCCGAGTGCCATGATCTTAGATCTGAACTTATTATTGATTCATGATGATAGTATTGTTTGTGATCTTATATGCAAGTTGTGTACACATATCATTGTCCGGATCCAAAGGCCCCGAAGTGACAGAATTGGGACAACCGGAGGGGATGGTGTGATGTGAGAATCACATGTGTTCACTGAGTGTTAATGCTTTGCTCTGGTGCTCTATTAAAAGGAGTACCTTAATTGCTAGTAGATTCCCTTGAGGCCCCGCTGCAACGGGGTGGTAGGACAAAAGATGTTGTGCAAGTTCTCATTGCGAGCACCTATGACTATATATGGAACACATGCCTATGGTTGTTTACTACTTGGATGCTTTATCTTATTTATCTGCAATTGCCCTAGATCTTGAAGTTACATGAATAGTCTCGTTCATGCAATGCCCGTCCATCCATCCGGATGCCTACTGCATTCATATCCTATTGTTTGCTACTACTGTTACTATTTCTCTTGTTTTACTGCTGTTGTTGCTTTGTTATTGCTACTATAAAACTGTTGCTACTGATAAACTACTGTGAGCAAGAACTATTTCCAGGTGAAGCTGAATTGACAACTCAATTGTAAAGGCTTATAAGTATTATTTGGCTCCCCTTGTGTCGAATCAATAAATTGGGTAATACTACCCTCGAAGACTGTTGTGATCCCCTATATTTGTGGGTCATCACAGCGATCCTTTCTTCTTCCACGGGCTCCTTATCCTTGTCGTTGGCGGAGACCATGGTGCCTCTAAACTTGAGAAAATTTCCTAAAAGAAATAGATCAAAACGAAAACAGGACAAGAACACGATATATGAACCTCGGAGGATTAGGAGGTTATATATTATGAAGTTCCATGACATAAGGAAGGTATTGTGCGAAAACGGAGCGGAGACGGACTCCAGGGGGCTCACACCCCCTGGTGGCGCGGCCAGCTGTAGCCCGCGCCACTGGTGGGTGTGGCCCACCTCGGCTCCGTTTCCTCCTCTATTTCGTCTCGTAACCTTACATATGTAATAAAAATATCAAAAATATAAAAATATAAAGCTTTCACGAACCTTCTGTTTTCACCACTTTTACCTATTCAAAGACGGACTCTGCAGATTTATTCTCTCCATCACCTGAAAATTCCTTTCATGCAAAGCCTCACACAAACTTCATTGGCAACATAAGTGTGTGCAAAAACAATAAACCTTTAGGTTCAAACTACAACTGAAATCCATCAAAACAAAATCCACTGTAGCAACTCCTTTCCAAAAGCCCAAAAAGAATCTGAAAGGGAAACGATTTAAGAGGAAAATGCGAATGATGGCAGAAATCTGTCAAAAGAGACCAATAGGTAAATATTGATTTTTTAGAAATACTTCTATTGCTCAAATCAAAAAGCGAAAAACTAATGAAAGTTGGAGAGCAACTTGGCGAACAAGCACAGAAAATTACAGCTCCATCCGAAATATTGAGCTCCTTCACGAATTTTTATAATACAACGCAAGAATCTGTCCCAGGACAGCAACTCTCCCAACTACTCTACTTCTCAAAAGTGGTTGATCTTGACACAAAAACCAAAAAAGAAGGATACGGAGAGGTTATTACGAGTAATAACTTCCAAGACTCAATAAAACTATTGGGTTATCTCCCAAGAAGTAATTTTCTTTAATGCCTTTAAGTTAGGCTTGACAATTTCAAAGATGCTCACATAGGGCCCGAGTGCCATGATCTCAGATTTGAACTTATTATTGATTCATGATGATATTATTGTTTGTTATCTTATCTGCAAGTTGTGTACACATATCATTGTCCGGATCCAAAGGCCCCGAAGTGACAGAAATTGGGACAGCCGGAGGGGATGGCTGTGATGTGAGGATCACATGTGTTCATGGAGTGTTAATGCTTTGCTCCGCTGCTCTATTAAAAGGAGTGCCTTAATTTCCAGTAGTTTCCTTGAGGCTCCGCTGCAACGGGCTGGCAGGACAAAAGATCTTGTGCAAGTTCTCATTGCGAGCACGCATTACTATATATGGAGCACATGCCTATGATTGTTTAGTACTTGGATGCTTTATCTTATTTATCTGTAATTGCCCTATTTCTTGAAGTTGCATGTTTAGACTTGTCCGTGCAACGCCCGTCCATCCATCTCTATGACTACCGCACTCATATCCTACTGTTTGTTACTACTGTTACTATTGCTCTTGTTTTACTGCTGCTATTACTTTACCATTGCTACTACAAAACGGTTGCTACTAATAAACTACTGTGAGCAAGAACTATTTCTAGGTGCAGCTGAATTGAAAACTCCGTTGTTAAGGCTTGCAAGTATTATTTGGATCCACTTGTGTCGAATCAATAAATTGGGTAATACTACTCTAGAAGACTGTTGCTATCCCCTATACTTGTGGGTCATCAAATACTGTACTTGCTTCACACACACACACACACACACACACACAAAGCTCCTCACTTTTGAACCAGCGTGCTGCTGGTCGCAGGCTGTGAAATGGAACGACAAGGCTAGTTGACACACGTGCGCCACCGAGAGTTTGGACAAAAGGTTTAACTTTTGCTAATATTTTGCATCTTGACAATTTAACGAAATTTGGTCAAACTTAAGCTACACAAGTAAATAGAACAAAAGGGAGGCAGCGTGAGCCTTTAAAAAAAGAGAGGCAGCGTGAGAGCAGCGAAGAGGAGGAGTTGAAGGAGGTTCAATGTCAGAGCATAATTATGATGGCTTATTGACATGAGGTACTCTTGTCTCCTTATAGTGCACACTCTATTATTACTAGGAGTAAATTTCAGGACCTATCTACCCCCAAAAAATATGTGTTTTCTCTCTCCTCCGCTGCCTCTCATCTCTCCACCCCTCTCCCCTCGCACACCGGCCCGGCTGATCTCTCCCACCTCCACAGCATGGCGCTGCGCACGTGTGCTCGGTACGATGGCTCTTTTTTTTAGAGGGTGGCTCTTTTCTCTGGTGTGTTCGGCATCCGTGTTGGTGTGGAGTAGGAGAAGTAGTGGAGTATTGTAGTACATAGGAAGGAAACCACTTTGGTCCTTGGCGGCCAAAATATTCAAATTGTTCCAGTTTCAAAATTTTCACTCTTCCCAAACATCGAGATAGAAAGGTGATACGTCCAAAACGTACCTACTTTCTCGAACACTTTGCTATTGTTTCTTCTCTAAACTTATGTGATTGGATACAACTAACACGGACTTGCGCTGTTTTCAGCAGAATTACCTTGGTGTCTTGTTTTTGTGTAGAAAATGAACTATCAGGAAAAATCCCGGAAGATATGCCAAAAATTATATTTCACCAGAAGATCCACGGAGCCAAAAGACGAGACGGGGAAGGGGCCTAGGGGGCCCACACCCATGCCAGGAGCGGGCCCACCACTAGCCGCGCCTGGGGGGTGCAGGCACCCCCTCGGCCTCCCTCTACGCCTATAAGTTGCCTTTCGACCTAAAAATCGAGGGGGGTTCGATAGTTTTCGAGAAAGAGTGCTGCCACGCTGCCGCCACCAGAAACCAAGATTCGGATCCAGAAACTCCGTTTTGGCACCCTGGCGGGATGGGAAATTTGGAGAGGATCATCGCCATCGTCATCACCAACGCATCTCCATCAACCACCAATGTTTCTCTCATCCATGAGTGAGTAATCCCCTGTTGTAGGATTGGGGGTGGTAGAGATTGGATGAGTTCTATCATGTAATCGAATAAGATTATTAGGGCATAGTGCCTAGTATCTCTATTAGTGCTATTTGAGTTTGTTGCAACTTGTTGTGCTTATTGTTGGTCACTAGGACCCAAGTGCCATGATCTCAGATCTGAGATTATTATTTAATCATTATGATAGTATTGTTTGAGATCTTATCTGCAAGTTGTTTACACATATCATTGCTCGGATCCAAAGGCCCCAAAGTGACAATAATTGGGACAACCAGAGGGGATGGCTGTGGTGTGACGACCACATGTGTTCATGGAGTGTTAATGCTTTGCTCCGGTGCTCTATTAAAAAGAGCACCTTAATTGCCAGTAGTTCCCTAGAGGCCCCGCTGCCACGGGCTGGCTGGACAGAAGATGTTGTGCAAGTTCTCATTGCGAGCACGTATGACTATATTTGAAGCACATACCTAGGATTGTTTAGTACTTGGATGCTTGTTATTATTTATCCGCAATGCCCTAGATCTTGAAGTTAAATGTTTAGACTCGTCCATGCAACGCCCGTCCATCCATCCCTATGCCTACCGCACTTGGAGCCCACTGTTACCGTTGCTGTTACTATTGCTCTTGTTTTACTGCTAGTGTTGCTTTGCTATTGCTACTATAAAACTGTTGCTATTGATAAACTATTGGGAGCAAGAACTATTTCCAGGTGTAGCTGAATTGACAACTCAGTTGTTAAGGCTTATAAGTATTCTTTGGCTCCCCTTGTGTCGAATCAATAAATTGGGTAATACCCTCGAAGACTGTTGCGATCCTCTATACTTGTGGGTCATCAAGACTATTTTCTAGCGCTGTTGCCGGGGAGCATAGATTTATTTGTAAGTTCACTTGGATCTATTATTGTTCACTGCTATTCCTTTCGTCATGGGGAAGTCTCATGATGGAAAGTTTCCTATTTTACCATCCACTACAAGAAGAGGTATAGTTCTAAACACCTCTGCTGCTCTTGATTCACCATCTGTTATAAGTAAGCTTGTTACACCACCACCACATACACATGCTACACACACTGCTACTACTGCTGAATCTGAAATTGCTTCTGATACTCATGATGTTACTTCTACTGTGCTTGATGCGAGTGGTTCATTAGGTCCTTTTCTAGATGCTACTATGGATAGTCTAGGAAATACCAAAACTCCTAGTGAAGACACTGTTACACATGTTAGCTCACCTGAGTCTAGTGAGAGTTATGATATTGATGATGGATACATTGAGTTCACTAATGATTTTGTTGAAGAGTGCCAAAACACACATGGTACTAGTGCTATTAAGAGTCTCCTTGCTAGACGTACTATTATGCCTAAGTTGTCCTCTCATCCTAAGTTTGACACTTCTCCCATAGATATTAAAGATAAAGATTATGATTTCTCTCTTGATTTATCTTATTTATATATTGTTGATAAAGAACCTTTCTGTGGGACTGAAAATGAGAGTGTTGTGGCTCATATGAATAGGCTTTCTACTATGAGTGCTTTATTCTCTGATGATTTTAAGATATGCAAGTACTTTGTTACTAAGATCTTCCCCTTTTCACTAAAAGGAGAAGCTAGGGATTGGTTTAATAGATTACCTCCTGGTTCCATTGATAGCCCTGATTGCTTGATTGGTTCTTCATTCCAGAAATATTTTCCTCCCAGTGCTAGACATGCTGCTTTGTAGAGACTTTTTTATTTTAAACAGGGAGAAGAAGAGAAATTTCCTGAGTCATGGACAAGGTTTTGTGCCTTGATTCATGCACATCCTGGATGTCCATTACATAAAAATGAGCTTCTTGATATTTATTATAATGGACTAACTAATGATTTTAGGACCTACCTAGATAGCTTTGCTGATTGTGTTTTCAGGAAAAGAACTCCTACAGATGCTGAAGAATTAATGGCTAAAATAAGCAAGAATTATGATGATTGGACTTCAACTGAGCTGAATGCACCTAAGCCTATTACTCCTGAACCAGATGTTCATGAACCAGTTCCAACACCAACAACAAAGAAGAGGGGAGTTATTGCACTAAATGATGAAGTGATGAAGGACGCTAAGAAGTGTCTAAAGGAGAAAGGTATTAGAGATAAAGATGTGAAGAATCTACCTCCTATATAAGAATTATGTAAGCCAATTCCACAATCATCTATTATTGAGGTACACTCTCTCCAACACTCTAATGAAGGTGATATTCCTTATGGCAAGCCTCCTGATCAATGCTTAGAGGAACTTGACACTTTTATTGTTAAACAAGGTCATTTTAATAAACAAGTTCAAAATCTTTTATTGGAAAACTCTAGAGCTATAAATGAGTTGAAAGATATTGTGGAAACAACTTCTAATGATATTAAAATGCTTTGTAAACACTTTCAAATGGTTCAAACTCAACTTGATCAACTTGCTAAGGTACAAAAGGATATGCTAGTTAATGCTTCAGGAGATAAACATGCTTATGGAATTAGAACTAGGAGTGGTATAGCTACTCAAGATCCTTTATATCCTAAAGGACACCATAAAAGAATTGAGCAATATTCTCAAGAAGGTGAGAGTAGTGGTAGTCCTCGTAAGAGAAAGAAAAAGAAACACAAAATAGTTGAGGAACCACTTGAACCTGATGTAGATCCTAATAGTATATATGTCTCTGATGCTGAAACTGAGAGTGGTAATAATAATGATGCTCCTGGTAAGGAGGAAGTTGAGGAAGAACCAGAGAAACACATTAAGAACACTAGGTACACAAAGGAAGATTTTATTGCTAATAAACATGGTAAAAAGAGAGAACCTTGGGTGCAGAAACCTATGCCTTTTCCAGGTAATAAACACAAGTTAAAGGAGGAAGAACACTACAACAAGTTTTGTGAGTGGATGAAGCCTTTATTCTTGCAAATTCCTTTGACTGATGCTATTAAGTTGCCTCCTTATTCAAAGTATATGAAGGATATTGTCTCTAATAAAAGGAAGATTCCTAATGAGGAGATTTCTACTTTACTTGCTAATTACTCCTTCAATGGTAAGGTTCCAAAGAAACTTGGTGATCCAGGTATACCAACTATTCCTTGCTCTATTAAGAATAATTATGTTAGAACTGCTTTATGTGATTTGGGAGCTGGAGTTAGTGTTATGCCTTTTTCTCTCTAGAAGAGACTCCATCTAGAAAAGTTGATACCAACTGACATATCTTTGCAAATGGTTGAGAAGTCAACTACTGTTCATGTTGGTATACGTGAGTATGTTCGTGTTCAAGTTGCTCATAATTGCATGGTTTTAACTGATTTTGTTGTGCTTGAAATGCCTGAAGATGATAATATGTCTATTATTCTTGGGAGACCTTTTCTTAATACTGCAGGTGATGTCATCAATTGTAATCAAGGAAAAATAACATTCAATATTAATGAAAAAAAAGCATACTATTTATGTCCCCAAGAAGGTTACTAAAAGCTATTGCCTGAATTCCATTGAAAATATTGAGAGCATCAAGGTTGCAAAAATATATTGTCCCATTCCACAAGAAAATTTTGAAACTATTATGATTGGGACCATTGCTATCAAGTATGAGGTAACATAATCACCTTGTGGAATGCAAAGTTTTGCTTCATATAATATTGTTTTGGTAACAAGACTTGATCAACCTTGTTAATAAAAGGATTTTAATGAACAAAATAATGTTTCGACTGTGGTTATACTTGCTTTCTTTTACTTTTCTCCTTCCTAGTCTTTGCCTTTCTTTTGCTAGCTTTGGTTTTGTTAGTTGTTTGTTTGTTTGAGTTTCTTAGAGCTGTTGTAGTTTGGCTTTTGCTTTGCTTTTGCTTCTTCTGAAAAAAAAAACTGTTTCTGCAAGAAAATCAAATTTCATACCCTGAAAATTGGCCAAAAATAAAGTTTCCTGAAAAATCCTAGAAAATTCAAAATAATTTTTTCCTCAAAAAAAGGGGCAGAGAGACACCTGAAGTGACCCAGGGGGGCACCCCAGGCCACCACACCCATGGTAGGCGCGGCCTACCTAGGGGTGGCGCCTAGGGGGGTTTGGCCCACCTGGGCCCCTCCAGGCTGCCTCCTCAAAGCCACCTTCTTTCTCTCTCCCGAAAAACACCAGAAAACTTTCTCAAGCTCGAGTTCTTGCTGTTCTTGCTCACGATTTTCGATCTCCTTGTTCATCCCGTATCAAGTGCTGATTTTTGGAGGGTTTGCTCCTTGGTATGTGCCTCCTCCACTTGTCCAATTAGATTTGTGATTGGTAGATTGTATCTTGAGTATTTTGCTGCTATAAGTGTCAGTTTGTTTGAGATCGCATGCTTGTTCTATGGTTAGAAACTTTATTTTGATGCATGTGTATCCCTCTAGCAAGTTCCTATAGAAGTTGCTCATCATTTATCAACTTAGAAATCACTTGGTTTGATGTCTGTCTAAAAATTTCGGAAAAGGGAAGTCATGGACCACCACACATTTGGTGAAATATTTGAGAGTGATGCACCTAGAAGGGAAAGGCTTCCAAGGTCATCCACCAGTACTAGACCATCATACAATGAGGATCTCATTACTCAACGATTTGGTGACGAGGGAGATGGAGGGGATGCACACCCCTCTACCTTTCCTTGCCAAACTTTCTTGCGGGCTGCTGGGATTCTGAATGATTTTATGACTTTGGTTCGGAAGGCTGGATTAACAAGTTACATGCATGATGAGAGCGCACAATATGCTTTGCTCACTAAAACATTTGTGGAGAGCTTTTCTTTTATTAACAGCGTGTTCAAGCCAGTTGTGTCTTTCAAAATGTATGGCAGGGCTTATTCTATGACTTTGAAGCAATTTTGTAAGGCCCTGGGACTTGGTACAGTTGGGTCAGCAAAGAAGATTCCAGCTCTACCAGCTGATTTGTTGGAGCTTTACCAAGGAATAACCAATGATGATGACCATAGAGCTCAGCGAGGGAAGATAAAGAATATTCAACTCCCAGCCATCAGGTACTTTTCCTACTATCTTGCCACCAGTATTCTTGGTAGGGAGAACACTAGTAACATTTCCAACTATCAATTGGCCTTCTTAGCTGCTGCTCTCAACAATGAAGATAAGTATAATCTTGGTTCTCTCATTGCTCGTCGCTTAGCTGCTAAGGGACCCATTTATGGGGGAATTATTTCTACTCGTATTGCTGCTGCATTGAACATTGCTGTTGATCCACATGATACAGTTTTGGCTCCTCAGAGGCTTGATCTTGCTGCCATGAAGGCGCACCACTTTGTCACCACTGGCTCTACCCTTGACAACTTGGTTTATAGAATGTTGTTTATTGACGGGGAAGAGAGAGATCCCTCTATCCCAAACCACTCTGTTCAGTATTTCTCAGGGACCTTTGTCACGCTCGAAGGCGGAGATGGATGACAAGCTACGCTCTCTTAACTTCCTCGGGCACTATCAGGAGGAAGCACCACCATACGACCCCTCTGTGTATTAGACAGGGGAGGCCTCGAGCTCATACCAGGACGAGGGAGCTTCCTCGACTTACTACGGAGATGCATCCTCTTGGACACCATGGGATTGAGCCCCACTTAGGCCAAAATCCTAAGCTTGGGGGAGGTATACCGACATCACACTCATATATATCATGTTCGGTCGGTTCTTTGTATATCCATTGTTTCACTTTGTTTTTGGTTTTTGTTGCTTCTTTCTCAAAAACGCAAAAATACCAAAAATATTTTCATTGTTTCTCTTGGTTTATTTGTTTCTTTGCTTTGGTTTGCCTTAAAATAAAAATCCAAAAAGATTTTGCTTTGTTTGCTTCTTGTTTCGTTTGATTTTCTTTATTTGCTTGTTTCTAAAAATCGAAAACACCAAAAATATTTGTTGTTCTTTTTTGGTTTTGTGAGTTCTTTGCAGGGTTCAGTCGTCCTCAGTGGATTTTGGTTTCATGTTATCATTCAAATCACTCAAGTGAAGATCAATAGTGAAGATTAAGACAACTTGAGGAGTGGTAAGATACTGGTAACGAACACTATTTGTTTTCATTTTTGTACATATACTCATCATTGTGAGCATGCTTAGCCTGTTTGTGTAAGGTGTATGTCATTATGGATGCTTAGTAGTTCTTGCTTTCTTGTGATTAGCTCCAGCTTGTTAATAGTTTGTAGCATGTCGTATGAATGTTTGCTTGCATTGTTTTATTCATACTTTGGTATGATATTGTGGTATCCTCCTCTGGTTGTTCATGTGAATCGACTTGGCACATGCTCATGCATGCATATGACTAATCAATAGTCAGTAAGTCTCGATGATTTATTTTACCTCAGAGTTCTTGTATCCTTTCATGCCATAGTTAGTCATGTTTTGTTGCAATCATGATTATGACACCTATTGCTCTCTCGTTTGTCGCTCCCTCTATATTGCTGGCCTTCACTTGCACTGAGTATGTGCTCTACCTGTGCTTCCAACTCCCCAAAACCATTATTGCCAGTTGTGTCCACCATACCTACCTATTAGCATCATTTTCTACTTCAGCGCATATTCTATATGACGTGTTTGCTTCCAAAATAAAATGTTTGTCTGTTTTGAGAAAGTTAGTTAGTAAAGCTCCCACCAACTTGATGGCACACTTTATTCCTTGCGCTTAATAACCTTGAACCATTGTGACATGTCCATGAAAGTTATATGCTTGCAAATTATATGCTAGGAGTCAGCAGAACCGTGATGTCACGGGGAACACTTTCAATACTCTTTGGATAACTCATCCGGTTGATACCTTGCTCTTTTGTTTGTGGATGTCGACGATGTGAAATAAAAGGGGAGCTTGTGAGTTTATGGATTCTATACATTGTGTTAGAGAAACGCCTGGGCCGCTAGCCTAAGACGTGCCTAATCATGGTGGAAACTTGCAGCATCACCATAATGAGCATTTATGAAGCATCCTCAATAAAAAAGCTATACACATAGTAAATAAAAAGATCGCTGAGATGCTCATTGTCTGCTTGCCTTGTCATTTTGATAATGGGATAGCTCCTGTATCATGTGCAGGGGATACCCCGTTGGCGGTTCTCTATGATATGCATGTATTTACAATGACAAGAACTTTCAAGTAACCAAAGTTGAGTAGCATGCGGAGTGACCCTCGTAATGAAGGGACTTGGGATTTCCAGTCTATGGTCTGTCAAGCATATGATTCAGAGTGGACCTCACTTTCACCTTAACCACATGAAGATGCCTATGATAGGGGCAATGAGAGCTCAAATCTAATGAGTACCTTCCTTTCAGCATTTGGAAACCTTTCAAACTTTCCAAAAATCATTTTCACAACTTTGTTGAGTCACCACTTATTCTATGAGCACCTTCTTGAGAGCATAGTTGTCATTCTTGTGTTTGTTCCAAAACTTGGTTAATTATGTCATGACATTGATGCTTGTATCTCTGATATCTTTATCTCTAGTCTTCAATTGAAATTCAGAGGTGCCTTGGCATTTATATTGTGATCTTCAAACAAAGGCAAGCGAGATACCACTCTATCATACCTTACTATGAGCATTGCAATGTTGCTTATGTTTATGTTTCTTGCTACTTATTATTACTGAGTTGGTTTCTCTTCATAGCTTGCAATGACTATTGAGTAGACTTAGTTGCATACTCTTTATTATGAATTGTCTAAGCATCTACTCCTGTGCTGAGAATATGTACATCATATGAAGCAAATGTGTTCATGAAAGTTCTTTTATCGCACTCAGTTTTCAACTGAATTGCTTGAGGACAAGCAATAAGCTAATCTTGGGGGAGTTGATACGTCCAAAACGTATCTACTTTCTCGAACACTTTGCTATTGTTTCTCCTCTAAACTTGTGTTATTTGGATACAACTAACACGGACTGACGCTGTTTTCAGCAGAATTACCTTGGTGTCTTGTTTTTGTGAAAAAAATAAACTATCAAGAAAAATCCCAGAAAATATGCCAAAAATTATATTTCACCAGAAGATCCACAGAGCCATAAGACGAGACGAAGAAGGGGCCTAGGGGGCCACACCCATGCCAGGAGCGGGCCCACCACTAGACGCGCCTAGGGGGTGCAGCCACCCCAGGCACCCCCTCGGCCTCCCTCTGCGCCTATAAGTTGTCTTTCGACCTAAAAACCGAGGAGGGTTCGATAGTTTTCCATAAAGAGTTCCGCCATGCCGCTGCCACCAGAAACCAAGATTCGGATCCAGAAACTCCGTTCTGGCACCCTGCCGGGACGGGGAATTTGGAGAGGATCATCTCCATCATCATCACCAACGCATCTCCATCAACCACCGATATTTCTCTCATCCATGAGTAATCCCCCGTTGTAGGCTTGGGGATGGTAGGGATTGGATGAGTTCTATCATGTAATCGAATAAGATTGTTAGGGCATAGTGCCTAGTATCTCTATAAGTGCTATTTGACTTTGTTGCAACTTGTTGTGCTTAATGCTTGTCATTAGGGCCCGAGTGCCATGATCTCAGATCTAAACTTATTATTGAATCATTATGATAGTATTATTTGTAATCTTATCTGCAAGTTGTGTACACATATCATTGTCCGGATCCAAAGGCCCCAAAGTGACAATAATTGGGACAACCGGGGGGGATGGCTGTGGTGTGAGGATCACATGTGTTCACGGAGTGTTAATGCTTTGCTCTGGTGCTCTATTAAAAGGAGCACCTTAATTTCCAGTAGTTCCGTAGAGGCCCCGCTTCCACGGGCTGGCTGGACAGAAGATGTTGTGCAAGTTTTCATTACGAGCACGTATGACTATATTTGGAGCACATGCCTTGGATTATTTAGTACTTAGATGCTTGTTATTATTTATCTGCAATGCCCTAGATCTTGAAGTTACGGGTGTGTTTGGTTGGTGCCCACACTAGCCCTACCAAATATTTGGCAAGAACTGGCAGCCAATTTTTTGGTCAAGAAATCCTCAGCCCACATTTGGCCAACTATTTGGCAAGAATCTGTGAGGAGGAAGGGTGGACATCCATTGGCAGCCAAAATTTTGGATACAAACCAAACACTGACCAAAATCTGATGGACAGCCAATTTTTTGGCAAGGCTACTTGGGGAAGCAAACCAAACACACCCTACATGTTTATACTCGGCCATGCAATGCCCGTCCATCCATCCATATGCCTACCGCACTCGAATCCCACTGTTACCGTTGTTGTTACTATTGCTCTTGTTCTACTGTTGATATTGCTTTGTTGTTGCTACTACCAAACTGTTGCTACTGATAAACTTCTGTGAGCAAGAACTATTTCCAGGTACAGCTGAATTGACAACTCAGTTGTTAAGGCTTGCAAGTATTCTTTGGCTCCTCTTGTGTCGAATCAATAAATTGGGTAATACTACCCGTGAAGACTATTGCGGTCCCATATACTTGTGGGTCATCAAAAGACTATTCAAAAGACCAGCCATTCACGGTAGTACTTCTTCTCTTATCTTTATCTTGTATTATCTCTTACAATACCATACCACCATAGTATAGTGTATGGATAAATTTAAACATTGAACGTTGGATCAAGACTCGCAACTCCAAACATTGCTAGCCGTTGGATCTTCTTTTCCATTCTTAGCATTTAGAATATTATATTGATAGTCTTTGGCCCAAAGAACGCTAGTATGCGCGAACCTCAAAACACACTCCATTGCTTAGTTTTAGGGACCTTTTGCTGAATGCATGGACTTGGATGTAATTTTCATTTTTTACAAGGTCCTTGATGTAACTTGTAATTCCATCGACCGTGTTAACTCAAGCACCTCGCTCCTATGGGACCTGCCATAGTTAGAAGAAAATACAACTTCCCCAATTATCACACAAAGTGGATCACAATTTATATATAATTCCATTTTTCAAGGTTCCTAGCTAACTTCGCACACTTCATAGTAGTATTTCTTGTCGATTTAACAAAACTAGGTCAAACATGAGCTACAAGTAAGCGCGCTAGATTGATCTTGAATGTAATTTCAGAGGTAGATGAGTGCATATTATTTTAGCAAACAATGTCGTTGGTGTGAGTTTCCACTTTGGTCCTTGGCGGCAAAACAATCAAAATTTTCTGGTTTCAAAATTTTCACTTGCTTCCCAAACATTGGGAGGGAAGGTTATTCAAAAGATCGGCCATTAGAAGTAGTACTTCTTATCTTAACTTGATCTTGTCTTATCTCTTACAATACCATACCACTATATAATGTGTGGATAACTTTGTACTTCGATCGTTGGATCAAGACTGGTAAATCAAAACTTTGCTAATCGTTGGATCTTCTTTTCCATTCTTAGCATCTAGAAGATTCCGTTGATAGTCTTTACCATGTACAATGAACGCTAGTATGCATAAACCTTACAACACACTTCATTGCATAGTTTTAGGGACCTTGTGCTAAGTGCATGGACATGGATGTAATTTGCATTTTTATGAGATCCTTCATGTAAATTGTACTTTCACTGACCGTGAAAACTGAACCATCTCGCACCTACGGGACCTACCACAGTTACAAGAAAATGTAACTTCCCCGATTATCACACAAATAAGTGGACCACGGTTTCTTATAGTTCCATATTCAAGCTTCGTAACTAACTTCGCACACTTCACTGACTTCTTGCCAATTTAACGAAATTAGGTCAAACTTGAGCTAAAAGGAAGAGCACTAGATTTCCCTTGAATTAAATGCCTTTGTTGAGGTAGATGGGTGCATCTTCTTGTAGTAAAAAATGCCTTCGGTGTGAGTTTCCAATTATCTGAAAAGAACATTCTCAATTTCCCGAGTGATGATGAGATTGTTCTTTTCTATAAAGAAGGTCCGAAGAATATGGATTTGAATGCCACAAGCCAAGCTTCCTGACATACTAATTGGACCAACATGTTTTACTTATGATTCCCATGTTTAATCTTATTAGTTTTAAAACTTCGTCCTAGCAAACTTTACCCACTTGAATGACAGTATGTCGATTTATCTAAATTAGGTCAAATTTGAACTAAAAGTAAATTGTAGGTTGCTTTTAAAGTTTTGAGATTTTTTTTGGAGCTAACCATCGGGGGGTCATTTAATATATCACAAACCGCATCCAAGAATTTTGACAGCAGGTTCAATTTCTTGCTAGGATTTTTCATCTTTAGAACTTAACGAAATTAGGTCAAACTTGAGCAACAAGTAAGCGCGATAGATTTCTCTTGAATTAATTGTGTCTTTTCGTAGGTAGATGCGTGCATCTTCTTTATGTAAATTATTCCCTCGGTGTGAGTTCGCAACTATCAGGAAAGAACATTCTCAATTTCCTGAGTGATGACGAAGATTTTTCCTTTCCAAAAAGAAAGTCTAGATAATATGGATCTGAATGCCACAGCTAAGCATTCTCAAATATATATAGTGGACCGGCATGTTGTGCTTATGATTCATATGTTTTATGAATTTTTAAACTTCGACCTAGCTAACTCTTTCCGCTTGAATGGTTTTATGTCGATTTATCGAAATTAGGTCAAATCTGAATTGCGACTAAGTTGTATGTTGCGTTGTTAGTTTTGCGGATTTTTTTGGAGGTAACCATCGGGGGGTCATTTAATATATCACAAACCACCACCGATCATTTTGACAATGGGTTCAACTTCTTGCTAAGATTTCGCATCTTGACAACTTAACGAAATTAGGTCTAACTAGGGTACTAGTAAGCGAGATAGATTTCTCTTGAATTAATTGTCTTTTCGGAGGTAGATGGGTGCATCTTATTTTAGTAAACAATGTTGTCGGTGTGAGTTTCCAAATACCAGGAAAGAACATTATAATTTTCCAAGTGGTGATGAGATTGCTTCTTTCCGCAAAGAAAGTCTGAAGAATATGGATCTGAATGCCATGAGAAAAGCTTTTCACACATATATAGTGGACCGACATGTTGTGTACTACTTCTATGATTCTCATGTTTCTCGATTTTTGAAACTTCGACCTAGCTAACTCTGTCCACTTGAATGGCTTTATGTTGATTTATCGAAATAAGGTCAAATTAAATTTGAACTACGAGTAAGTTGTAGGTTGCGTTGAAAGTTTTGCGCTTTTTTTGGAGTTAACTAACGAGGGGTCATTTAATATATCACGAGCTACAAGTAAGCGCGATAGACTGCTCTTGAATTAATTATATTTTGGAAGGTACATGGGTGCATCATCTTTTAGTAAACGATGACGTTGGTTTGAGTTTCCAACTATCAGGAAAGAATATTCTCAATATCCCCATGTTTTGCGAATTTTAAAACTTCCTAGCTAACTCTGGCGACTTGAATGAGACTTTGTGCCGATTTATCGAAATTAGGTCAAATTTGAACTACAGTAAATTGTACATTGCTTTGAAAGTTTTACAAAAAATATTTTTGGTGGTTTTCGATATACTAAATTCCTGGTTGGCTTCAAAAGATTTTTTGAAAATTTTAAGAGCATACTTATAGTTAAAACTCGACATGGTCGGTGGGAGTACGGCTTACATCGAAGACCTCAAAAAGACAAAATTACATAGAGGTCCCTAAATTTAGCACAAAGTGCCCTAAAGTTAAGCAAGGAAAAACGGTTGGGTCCTTCTCAAGTGATAAGGGAGACATGCCCTTTGTACTACTGTACTTGCTTCACACACACACACAAAGCTCCTCACTTTCGAACCAGCGTGCTGCTAGTCGTAGGGTGTGAAATGGGACGACAAGGCTGGTTCACGCACGTGCACCACCGAGAGTTTTGACAAAGGGTTTAACTTTTGCTAATATTTTGCATATTAACAATTTAATGAAATTTGGTCAAACTTGAGCTACACAAGTAAAGAGAACTAAAGGGAGGCAGCGCGAGCCTTTAAAAAAAGAGCGGCAACATGAGAGAAGCGAAGAGGAGTTAAGGCAGTTCGATGTTATAGCATAGTTATGATGGATTCCTGGCATGAGGTACTCCTGCCTCCTTACAGTGCACATTCTATTATTACTAATAGTAGTAAATTTCAGGACCTATGCACCAAAAAAATGTGTGTTTTCTCTCTCATTCGCTGGCTCTCATCTCTCCACCCCTCCCCCCTCGCGCACCGTCCCGGCTAATCTCTCCCTCATCCATAGTGTGGTGCTGTGCACGTGTGCCTCAGTACGACGACTCTGTTTCTTTCTATTTTTTAGGGGAAGCTCTATTTCTCTGGCGTGTTCGGCAGCCATGTTCGTGTGGAGTAGGAGTAGTAGTGGAGTAGTACATAGTAAGGAAACCTCTTTGGTCCTTGGCGGCCAAAAAAATTCAAACTGTTCCAGTTTCCAAATTTTCACTCTTCCCAAACATCAGGAGGGAAAGGCTATTCAAAACACCTCGCAGTAGTACTTCTTATCTTATGTTTATCTTGTCTTATCTCTTACAATAAATATCACCATAGTATAGTGTACGGATAACTTTAAACATTGACCGTTGGATCAAGACTGGCAACTCTAAACATTGCTAGCCATTGGATCTTCTTTTCCATTCTTAGCATCTAGAAGATTATATTGATAGTCTTTGGCACAATGAACACTAGTATGCGCGAACCTCAAAACACACTCCATTTCTTAGTTTCAGGGACGTTTTGCTAAATGCATGGACTTAGATGTAATTTTCATTTTTACGAGGTCCTTGATGTAACTTGTACTTCCACCGACCATGTTAACTCAAGCACCTCGCTCCTAGGGGACCTGCCATAGTTAGAAAAAAATGCAACCTCCCCAATTATCACACAAAGTGGACCATGATTTATTATATAATTCCATTTTTCAATGTTCCTAGCTAACTTCGCATACTTCACAGTAGTACTTCTTGTCGATTTAACAAAACTAGGTCAAACGTGAGCTACAAGTAAGCGTGGTAGATTGATCTCGAATGTAATTTCGGAGGTAGATGGGTGCATCTTCTTTTAGCAAACAAAGTTGTTGTTGTGAGTTTCCACTTTGGTCCTTGGCGGCAAAAAAATCAAACTTTTCCAGTTTCAAGATTTTCACTTGCTTCCCAAACATCACGAGGGAAGGTTATTCAAAAGATCGGCCATTCGTAGTAGTACTTCTTATCTTAACTTGATCTTGTCTTATCTCTTACAATACCATACTAATACGTTGTAAACGTATCTATAACTTTTTATGTTCCATGCTTGTTTAGTATCTACTTTGCTTTGTCTTTTCTACACTTTGAGGTATTTTTATATGTTTTCTAGGACTAACCTATTAACAAGATGCCACAGTGTCAGTTGTCTGTTTTCTTCTGTTTTTGGTTCCAGAAAAGGAAGAAAATCAATATTCTCGGAATTGGACGGGACAAAATCCAAAGTATATATTTTACCGTGGGGAACAGAGAGCTAGAAGACGAGACGGAGAAGAGCCACCAAGGGGCCACACCCGGCGGTAGCAAGCCTGGCCCGCTTAGGGTACGGACCTCCCTGGTGCCCCCACGCCTCTTCGCCATCGAAGCCCCGATAGCAAAACCCTAAGTACCCAGCAAAAATCCATGAAAAGTTCCGTAGCACCGCTGCCACCACCGAAGGGGAGATTCGGGGGACAGAAAGTCTCTGTTTCGGCACCCTGCCAGGACGGGGAAATGCTCCTGAAGCTATATCCATCGATCTCCACCACCATCTCCATCGATGTTGCTAATTCCCATGATAAGGAGGGAGTAGTTCTTCCTTGAGGCTAAGGGCTCTACCGGTAGCTATGTGTTCATATCTCTCTATGCATGATCATATTGTGGTCATGAGCTTTGTAATCAAGTAGATCTACTCTGCTACTCAAGTGCTTTAATAGATCTCCGGCTCTCCCCACGTGTGTGAAAGTGACAGCGTGCATACCGTGGTGGCACTTAGGCTAGAGGTTACATAAATACTCAATTGCTTTAATAGATCTATGCTTTTCCCCACGTGTGTGAAAGTGACAGCGTGCGCGCCGTGTGTGGCACTTAAGCTAGATTATGTATATATTTATCATGAGTTATAGTTGGAGTTGGACGTCTCTATGAAAATATGGTGTTTGTTGGAACCATCTAGTGCTCAAGGTGACAGTGTGGGGTTACCTAGATGGGGAAGGCGGACTTTGAGGTGTGTTGTTACAGCTCTACCATGGATAAGAGTGTCCAACCGAAGGGTAGTTCAGGGTAGTGTCATGAAGAGAAGATATTTATATGAGAGTGTTCACTGGTGAAAGTATGATCCCTAGGCCTTGTTTACACCGTTCACAACTAGATCTATTGCATGTTTGCTTGCTTCCATCTCTATTTCAGTTTGCCTTTAGTCTCTTCCACGCCATCAAAGTCTTTTCTAGCGCTATTTCCAGGGATATACATGACAACTTCCACCTGTTCCTCCCCGTCAAAAGCTCTTTTCTAGCACCGTTACCACTTATAATCATCCATATCACTTGTGTTTCACTATCTCTTCGCTGAACGAGTGCACCGATACACCTAACAAGTGTATTGGGTGTGTTGGGGACACAAGAGACTTCTTGTATCTTGATTGCAGGGTTACTTGAGAGGGATACCTTTGACCAATTCCTCCCTGAGTTCGATAAACCTTGGATAATCCACTTAAGGGAAACTTTCTACTGTTTTACAAACCTCTGCACTTGGAGGCCCAAGAACTGTCTACAAGAATAGAAGTGCGTAGACATCACATACCACTATATAGTGTGCGGATAACTTTGAACTTCGACGGTTGGATCAAGACTGGCAAATCAAAACATTGCTAATCATTGGATCTTCTTTTCCATTCTTAGAATCTAGAAGTTTTGTTGATAGTCTTTACCATGTACAATGACCTCTAGTATGCACAAACCTCAAAACACACCTCATTGCATAGTTTCAGGGACCTTGTGCTATGTTCCTGGACATGGTTGTAATTTGCATTTTTATGACGTCCTTGATGTAACTTGTACTTTCACTGACCACGTTAACTGAACCACCTCGCACCTACGTGTAACACCCTCAGAATCGGCCCTATGCAAGTTTTAGCGAAACTCGCCAAACCCGCATAGAAACGATTCGAAGGTGCCCACCAGGCACTTTCGTGCGGGTGGAAAAAACAAAGTAATAACATTACACAACAGTCCTCGATGGGACCCACAGAACAGATATATACAACAGCGACTCAAAGAGTCAAGAATACAGATATACGGTACAAGGATCCCAATCACCTTGAAAACGATGGGGTGTCCGACTACGGACAAGAAGAAAATGGGGCTAAGAGCCCTGAAGAATAACCAATGGCGTCCATAACCCTGCCCAGGCCAAGCCGGAAGGGTAACCCTGCTAACGGCGTCGATCTCAAAACCTGCTTAACAAAAGGGGTGCCGACAAAGGGCAAAGGAAAAAGAAGGCGTCGATCGAGGCCAAGACACGGCGAGGCTAGAATTCGGTCCTCGCCACATAGGTATGGTGGATCGAGCGGCAATGGCCGAGCACTAAACAACCTATAGAGACTCGATACAATGGCGGCTATCGAGAGGGGTGAGAAAGACCTATTCGATCCAACCGAGACTATCATCAAACAAACCCATCTGGCTTTCCCCTCGAGACCAAACGAGGAAGTCAACCGAGAACGCATACTGGCTTTACTTATTCGATTATCGTGGCGGCAATTACTAGTCGGGTTTAGATAATCGCCCCGATAAAGTAAGCAAGGCACTTTTAGTTAACCATTCCGTTATAGTGGCGACTTACTAGTCGGTACAATGATCATGAGATAACCACAACCCCGCCAGCTTGTTGATACTTTTACTTAGCCATGCCGTTGTAGTGAACGATTACTAATCATATTGGATACAAGTCAATTTAAAACAAAACTTTAGTTATAGTTGTCTATGATCGAATCGTGCTCCAAGTCGTCCATAACCGCGGACACGGCTTCTCGAAAAGATTTAACCCTGCAGGGTGCACCAAAGTATCCACAGCACTTTCACCCTTTTGCCGATCGGTTAACATACACCCATCGGTATGTCGGGGGCCTAGGTCACGACGCTCCTGCACAAAGCAAGCAGGGGCCACCCCAAGTACACCGCAACAAAGTCGGCGGTCTCGAGACGGACTCGGGTTCGCGACAATGGTCAGAAAGCAGGTCCCCAATCGGGATCGCCGACACCGCGAAAACATTCCGCCTAAAAAGCGATGCAGCAGGTACCGCACAATCGTAAATAAAGCAAGAAGCATGGCATAAGTACAGATAGTAATAAAGCCCCAAACTACTTGTGGCCCCAAAGATACTTTGGAATCGTAATTATCAATGGGGCCCATATCTCCTCACCGTGGTTAGCGCTCGATCTCTAACAGTGTCAAGAACTCGGGTCCCACGGGACACAAGTGGGCGGTCGGAAACCAAATCTTACCTATCACCCACCGATGCCACCGCTTAATTCAATTTTAGTTGTTAAACAGGAATTAAAGTGAACAATAAGTAAACCATGATCATCTCCAACGCCAACATGCGGCAATTCTCCAACAAAGGTGGTACTTGACGACAAGCAAAACACTTGAGCAAGCGACTTTACACGCCGGGTCCAACTATCTACCAAACAATGTAATATGATGTGTCCAAGGCTATATATATGGCTGCAAGGGATATCACGCACGAAATCTAGAGCATCGCAACACGATAGCAAAGATCAACAGAGGGAAGTAAATACTAGCAAAGTACGATAGGTAGAAAGGGAGATGCTCTTTGAAAACATTGTCGAAGGTTTTCCCAAGATCGGAAGCTCACATCAACTCATCGGCCTTATCCGCGAAGAAGCAAAACACTAGAAGAAACACCGGATGCAATATTTAATACAACGGCAGAAGATCGGCATGATGCATGCATGATGTATGGCATGGCAAGGTGCGATGCAAATAGGTCAAGATTAAGCGGAACCGGGGTCTCGACAATTATTAGATGGTGCAAGTTGTTTAGATAGCCCCGCAAATTAAATGTTGTTTAGCAAGGCAAGATAAGATACCGGTTCGCTACACAAGTTTAAATGAGGCCGATATGAGACTAGATTTGCCCGCATATGGGCCCCATATTTAGTTATAAGGTGGATCGGCATAAGGCCCCCAAACCAATGCTATGCATGCGGGAATGACAATTTAATATGCAACAAATTGATATGTTATAAAAATAGGGTTCGGAAAAGGGGTCACACATTGGAGTTCGGCGAACTTGGGGTTCCGGGGGTTCAGGGTTCGACAGGGTCCAGGGTATAGGGTTCGATCTTGGCGTGACATTCTCGACCACCGGGGTAGGTCTTGTCGCAACCGGGAAGCAGGGCTTGGTTGGCGTCGGGGGCGCATCGGATTCTCCCGGTCGCTGTCGTTCTTGCCGCATGCGGATCTTGTCGCATTCGCGGGTCGGGTCGATCTCGACATCCGGGGTGAAGTACTTGTCGTTCCGCAATTCTCGACGAGCTTGACGTCCCTTGAAGTTGACCTTCGGCTTCGGGGTCTTCAGGGCCTCGACGTACTTGGTTAGGGTTCGACGGAGACTGGTCTTCAGGCGCCCGAACAGGCTTCTCGAATTCCGTGAAGGAGAGCTTGTCGATTCGGCGTCATCGCCCCTAAGTTCCACGACGAAGTACTCGGGTTCCACTCGTTTGTCGGTGTCGAGCTCGTATGTGGCGTCGATGGTTCCGTGTAGGAGAACTCGAGGTCGATGGCGAACTTGTCCGGTACCGGGGTTATTTGGAGACCTTGGCGTGGCACCGGGAACGGATCTTGCGGTTTCCATGACGGGGGTCTTGGTGTTCGGGTTCGCCGGCGTCGGCAGGGCTTGACGGTCTTCGGGTTTCATGCGGATGCCTCGGTGTTCCGGGATGGTGACTCGGCGAGACGGTCTCAAATGACGGCGAACATTCACACCACATCCATGTCACCACTCCACTTCAACTTGTACCGTTGACTGAGTACCAACGACGGTCAACGAGTCTGTATTGAACGGGACAGAGGCTCACAGGGTGCACGGAAGACGGCGAGGGGGGCTCGCGTCCTGGGCGGCGACGGGAAGGTCGAGCTTCGCACACGAGGCCGGGCGGAGCTGGTGGAGGGGCCGACGGCGCGACGGCGGGCGGGCCGAGGCGACGCTGGGAGGCCGGGCGGCGAGGATAGAGCTCGGGAGGCGGTTGAGGACGACGGTCATGGCGACGGCAGCTGACGGCTTCACCGATGGGAGGCGGCGGTTGTGGCGCGGAGCTCGAGGTGGGGCGACGCCGAGGCGGACGCTGGGTCGCTGAGAGGGGCCGGGACGGCCAGCCCGCGTAGGCTGCTCGGGAGGGTCTCGGCGACGGGCGCGGCTCGGGCGGCCAGACGAGGCGAGGGCGCTTGGCGCGAGGCGGTCCACGACGCAAGCGGGAGGAGATGGAGGGGCGGGGATGGAGAGAGGGCGAGTCGACGAGTGCGGCTCAGTGCAAGCGCGCCTGTCGGGTCATGGGCCTGAGGGACTGAGGGGCTTGCAGGCGGCGGACAGGCAATGCTCAAGGGGTGGCGAGGTCGGGGAGGAGAGGGCAGGCGAGGTGTGCTGAGGAGGAGGAGGGCGCTGGCGGCGGTGTCTTGCAGAGGCGACAAGGCGAAGCGAGGGCAGGTGCGTGGGAGAGACGCGTGCGGTTCCAGGGACCGAGGCGGTGGGGCCCGCGTGGGGTCGCGTGGGGCTAGGGGAAGGTTCGGCCTGGGGGAGGTTTTTCTGGGGAGGGCTGGCGCGTGGGACCCAGGGGCAGGGTGGGGCTGTGGTTGGCGTGTGTGGCATGTGGGGTGGCTGGGTGAGTTGTCTAGGTGGCAGGGTCGGATTGGGTGAGGGAGAGGAGTGGGTGAGGTGGCGAGTGGGGATAGGAGGGAGTGAGGTGGCCAGGGGTTTGGGTAGGAAAAAGGGTAGGTTTAGGAATTAGAGGGGCAGGTTTGGGGTGGACCGATTTTTGTTCTTGGGGCGGTCGTTCGGGTCAATCGGCCCGTTCGACTGCCCCGCTAAAAATAATTATAATTTTTATTATTACAAACAAGGCTTTTGCAAACCGATTTCGGGCAAAACAAAATATTCCGGGGACCCGGTTTGAATAAAAGATGGGGCGTTTTAGAAAACAACACGGGCTTTGCAAACATAGTTTTGGCAAACAATGCATGATGATGACGATGCAATGCACAAATTCAACGCGATTTTCTAGTAGTGGTTTTGCGGGATGCCACACTACGGGACCTACCACAGTTAGAAGAAAATGCAACTGCCCCGATTATCACACAAATAAGTGGACCACGGTTTCTTATAGTTCCATTTTTCAAGCTTCCTACCTAACTTCGCACACTTCACTTACTTCTTGCTGATTTAACGAAATTAGGTAAAACTTGAGCTAAAAGTGAGAGCACTAGATTGCCCTTTAATTAAATTTCTTTTTGAGGTAGATGGGTGCATCTTCTTATAGTAAACAATGTCATCGGTGTGAGTTTCCAATTATCTGAAAAGAACATTCTCAATTTCCCGAGTGATGATGATATTGTTCTTTTCCGTAAAGAAGGTCCGAAGAATATGGATTTGAATGCCATAAGACAAGCTTCCTGACATACTAAGTGGACCAACATGTTGTACTTATGATTCCCATGTTTAATGTTATTAGTTTTAAAGCTTCGTCCTAGCAAACTCTACCCACTTGAATGACATTATGCCGATTTATTGAAATTAGGTCAAATTTGAACTAAAAGTAAATTGTAGGTTGCTTTGAAAGTTTTGTGATTTTTTTTTGGAGCTAACCATTGGGAGGTCATTTAATATATCAAAAACCGCAGCCAAGAATTTTGAAAACAGGTTCAACTTCTTGCTAAAATTATTCATCTCAACTACTTAACGAAATTAGGTCAAAATTGAGCAACAAGTAAGCGCGATAGATTGATCTTGAATTAATTATGTCTTTTCGTATGTAGATTGGTGCATCTTCTTTTTGTAAACGATACCCTCGGTGTGATTTTCCAACTATCAAGAAATAACATTCTAAATTTCCTAAGTGATGACGAGGATTATTCCTTTTTGAAAAGAAATTCTAGAGTATATGGATCTAAATGCCACAGTAAAGCTTTCTCACATATATATAGTGGACCGGTATGTTGTACTTACGATTCGCATGTTTTATGAGTTTTTAAACTCTGACCTAGATAAGTCTTTCCGGTTGAATGGTTTTCTGTCGATTTATCGAAATTAGGTCAAATTTGAACTATGGGTAAGTTGTAGGTTGCGTTGTCAGATTTGCGGATTTTTTGGAGGTAACCATGGGGGGGTCATTTAATATATCACAAACCACCATCTAGTATTTTGAAAACAGGTTCAACTTCTTGCTAAGATTTTGCATCTTGAAAAATTAACAAAATTAGGTCAGACTAGGGTACCAGTAAGAGAGATAGATTTCTCTTAAATTAATTGTCTTTTTATAGGTAGATGGGTGCATATTATTTTAGTAGAGTTTTCAAATACCAGGAAAGGACATTATCAATTTTCCAAGTGGTAACGAGATTGCTCCTTTCCGCAAATAAAGTCTGAAGAATATGGATCTGAATGCCATGAGCCAAGATTTTCACACATATATAGTGGACCGACATGTTGTGTACTACTTATATGATTCCCATGTTTCTTGAGTTTTGAAACTTCGACCTAGCTAACTCTGTCCACTTGAATGGCTTTATGTCGATTTATCGAAATTAGGTCAAATTAAATTTGAACTACGAGTAATGTGTAGGCTGTGTTGATAGTTTTGAGAATTTTTTGGAGTTAACCTGTGGGGGGTCATTTAATATATCACAAACCACCATCGAGAGTTTTGAAAATAGGTTCAACTTCTTGCTAAGATTTTGCATCTTGACAACTTAACTAAATTATGTCAAACTTAAGCTACAAGTAAGCGTGATAGACTGCTCTTAAATTAATTTTCTTTTGGAAGGTAGATGGGTGCATCATCCTTTAGTTAACGATGACATCGGTTTGAGTTTCGAACTATCAGAAAAGAACATTATCAATTTCCCCATGTTTTGCGAATTTTAGAACTTCCTAGCTAACTCTACCGACTTGAATGAGACTTTGTGCTGATTTATCGAAATTAGGTTAAATTTGAACTACAAGTAAATTGTATGTTGCTTTGAAAGTTTTACGAAAAAGCTTTTCAATGGTTTTCGATATACTGAATTCCTGGTTGGCTTCAAAAGATTTTTTGAAAATTTTAAGAGCATACTTGTAGTTAAAACTCGACATGGTCGATGGGAGTGCGGTTTACATCGAAGACCTCAAAAAAGACAAAATTAAATAGAGGTCCCTAAATTTAGCACGAAGGGCCCTAAAGTTAAGCAAGGAAAAGCGATCGGGTCCTTCTCGAGTGAGAAGGTGAGCCATGCCCTTTGTACTACTGTACTTGCTTTACACACGCACACACACAAACACAAAAAGCTCCTCACTGTCAAACCAGCGTGCTACTGGTCGCAGGGTGTGAAATGGAATGATAAGGTTGGTCGACGCAAGTGCGCCACCAAGAGTTTGGACAAAGGGTTTAACTTTTGCTAATATTTTGCATCTTGACAATTTAACAAAATTTGGTCAAACTTGAGCTACACAAGTAAACAGAACAAAAGGGAGGCAGAGCGAGCCTTTAAAAAAAGAGGCAGCACGAGAGCAGCGAAGAGGAGGAGTTGAAGGAGGTTCGATGTTAGAGCATAGTAATGATGGATTCCTGACACGAGGTACTCCTACTGCCTTATAGTGCACACTCTATTATTACTAGTAGTAAATTTCAGGACTTATCCACCCCAAAACAATGTGTGTTTTATCTCTCCTTCTATGCCTCTCATCTCTCCACCCTGCTCCCCTCGCGAACCGGCCCTGCTGATCTCTCTCTCGTCCACAGCGTGGTCCTGCGCATGTGTGCTTGGCACGGCGGCTTTCTTTCTTTTTAGAGGGCGGCTCTATTTATCTGGCGTGTTCGGCAGCCGTGTTGGTGTGGAGTAGGAGGACTAGTGGAGTACTGTAGTACATAGGAAGGAAACCACTTTGGTCCTTGGCGGCCAAAAAAAATTCAAACTGTTCCGGTTTCGAAATTTTCACTCTTCCCAAACATCAGGAGGGAAAGGCTATTCAAAAGACCGGCCATTCGCAGTAATAATTCTTATCTTATATTTATCTTGTCTTATCTCTTACATTACCATACCTCCATAGTATAGTGTACGGATAACTTTAAACATTGACCGTTGGATCAAGACTGGCAACTCCAAACATTGCTAGCCGTTGGATCTTATTTTCCATTCTTAGCATCTAGAAGATTATACTGATAGTCTTTGGCACAATGAACGCTAGTATGCGCGATCCTCAAAACACACTACATTGCTTAGTTTTAGGGACCTTTTTCTAAACGCATGGACTTTGATGTAATTGTCATTTTTTACGAGGTCTTTGATGTAACTTGTACTTCCACCGACCGTGTTAAATCAAGCACCTCGCTCCTAGGGTACCTTCCATAGTTAGAATAAAATGCAACCTCCCCAATTATCACACAAAGTGAACCAACATTTCTTATATAATTCCAATTTTCAAGGTTCCTAGCTAACTTCACACACTTCACAGTAGTACTTCTTGTCGATTTAACAAAACTAGGTCATACGTGAGCTACAAGTAAGCTCGGTAGATTGATCTTGAATGTAATTTCGGAGGTAGATGGGTGCATCTTCTTTTTTCAAACAACACTGTCGGTGTGAGTTTCCACTTTGGTCCTTGGCGGCAAAAAATAAAACTTTTCCTGTTTCAAAATTTTCACTTGCTTCCCAAACATCGGAGGGAAGATTATTCAAAAGATCGGCCATTCGCAGTAGTACTTCTTATCTTAACTTGATCTTGTCTTATCTCTTACAATACCATACCACTATATAGTGTGCGGATAACTTTGAACTTCGACCATTGGATCAAGACTAGAAAATCAAAACATTGCTAACCGTTGGATCTTATTTTCCATTCTTAGCATCTAGAAGATTCTATTGATAGCATTAACCATGTATAATGAACGCTACTATGCGCAAACCTCAAAACACACTTCACTGCATAGTTTTCGGGAACTTGTGCTCAGCGCATGCACATGGTAGTAATTTGCATGTTTATGAGGTCCTTGATGTAACTTGTACTTTCACTGACTGTGTTAACTGAACCACCTCGCACCTACGGGACCTACCATAGTTAGAATAAAATGCAACTACCCCGATTATCACACAAATAAGTGGACCACGGTTTCTTATAGTTCCATTTTTTAAGGTTCCTAGCTAACTTTGCACACTTCACTGACTTCTTGCCGATTTAACGAATTAGGTCAAACTTGAGCTAAAAGTAAGAGCACTAGATTGCCAAATGTCTTTTTGAGGTAGATGGGTGCATATTCTTGTAGTAAACAATGCCACCAATGTGAATTTCCAATTATCTGGAAATGAACATTCTCAATTTCCCGAGTGATGACGAGATTGTTCTTTTCCGTAAAGAAGGTCCAAAGAATATGGATTTGAATGTCACAAGCCAAGCTTCCTGACATACTAGGTGGAACAACATGTTTTACTTATGATTACCATGTTTAATGTTATGAGTTTTCAAACTTTTTCCTAGAAAACTCTACCCACTTGAATGACTTTATGCCGATTTATCAAAATTAGGTCAAATTTGAACTAAAAGTAAATTATAGGTTGCTTTGAAAGTTTTATGATTTTTTTGGAGGCAACCATCAGGGGGTCATTTGATATATCATAGACCGGCACCAAGAATTTTGACATCAAGTTCAACTTCTTGCTAAGATTATTCATCTTGATAACTTGACAAAATTAGCAAGGTCAAACTTGAGCAACAAGTAAGCGCGATAGATTGCTCTTAAATTAATTGTGTTTTCGAAGGTAGATGCGTGCATATTATTTTTGTAAACGATTCCCTCGATGTGAGTTTCCAACTATCAGGAAAGAACATTCTCAATTTCCTGAGTGACGACGAGATTTGTTCCTTTCCGGAAAGAAAGTCTAGAGAATATGGATATGAATGCAACAAGCCAAGCTTTCTCACATATATATACGGTGGACCGGCATGTTGTACTTATGATTACCGTGTTTTATGAGTTTTAAAACTTCGTCCTAGCTAACTCTGTCCACTTGAATGGCTTTATGTCGATTTATCAAAATTGGATCGAATTTCAAATGCATGTAAATTGCAAATTGCGTTCAGAGTTTTACTATTTCTTTTGGATGTAACCATTGGGGGCATTTAATATATCACAAACCACCACCGAGAATTTTGAGCATAGGTTTAACTTCTTGCTAAGATTTTTCATCTTCACAACTAACATGAAATTAGGTCAAACTTGAGGTACAAGTAAGCGCGATAGATTGCTCTTGATTTAATTGTATTTTTTGATGTAGATGGGTGCATCTTCTTTTAGTAAACAATAATGCCGTCGTTGTGAGTTTCCAACTATGAGGAAAGAACATTCTCAATTTTTTGAGTGATGATGAGATTGTTCCTTTCTGTAAACAAGGTCTCAAGTATATGGATCTATGCCAAAGGCAGAGCTTTTGAGATATATATAGTGGACGAACATGATGTACTTATGATTCCCATGTTTTATGAGTTTTCAAACTTTGTACTAGCTAACTCTGTCCACTTGAATGACTATGTCAATTTATCTAAATTAGGTCAAATTTCAAATGTAAGTAAATCGTATATTGCCTTTAAAGTTTTACAATTTTTTTGGAGGTAACCATCGGGGGGTCATTTAATATATCACAAACCACCATTGAGAATCTTGACAATAGGTTCAACTTCTTTCTAAGATTTTGCATCTTGACAACTTAACAATATTAGGTCAAACTTGAGCTACCATTAAGCACGGTAGTCTGCTCTTGAATTTATTGTCTTTTTTGAGGTAGATGGGTGCATCTTCTTTTAGTAAACAATAATGCCATCGGTGTGAGTTTCCAACTATCAAGAAAGAACATTCTCAATTTTCCGAGTGATAACCAGATTGTTCCTTTCCGTAAAGGTCTCAATAATACGGAACTGAATGCCAGAAGGAGAGCTTTTCAGATCTATATAGTGGACTGGCATGTTGTGTACTACTTATATGATTCCCATGTTTCACGAGTTTTCAAACTTCGACCTAGCTAACTCTGCCCACTTGAGTGGCTTTATGTTGATTTATCGATGAAATTATGTCAAATTTGAACTACAAGCAAATTTTAGGTTGCTTTGAAAGTTTTGCGATTTTTTTGGAGGTAACCATTGGTGGGTCATTTAATATATCGCAAACCACCATCGAGAATTTTAACAATAGGTTCAACTTCTTGCTATGATTATTGACAACCTAATGAAATTATTAGGTTAAACTTAAACTACTAGTAAGCGCGATAGATTGGTCTTGAATTATTTGACTTTTTAGAGGTAGATGGGTGCATCTTATTTTAGTTAACAATAATGCCATTGGTACGAGTTTAAAACTACAGTAAAGAACATTCTCAATTTTGCGAGTCATGATTAGAATGTTCCTTTCAGTAAAGAAGGTCTTAAGATTATGGATCTGAATGCCACAAGCATAGCTTTTCAGATCTGAATATAGTGGACAGACATGTTGTGTACTACTTATATGATTCCCATGTTTCACGAGTTTTCAAACTTCGACCTAGCTAACTGTGCCCACTTGAATGGATTTATGTTGATTTATCGAAATTAGGTCAAATTTGAACTACGAGTAAATTGTATGTTGCTTTGAAAGTTTTGCGACTTTTTTTAGGTAACGATCGGGGGGCATTTAATATCGACAATTTAACGAAATTAGGTCAAACTTGAGCTACCAGTAAGCGTGTTAGATTGCTCTTGAATTAATTGTCTTTTTGTAGGTAGATGGGTGCATCTTCTTTTAGTAAACAATGCCACGGGTGTGAGTTTCCATCTATCAGGAAAGAACATTCTCAATTTTCCAAGTGATGACAAGATTGTTCTTTTTCGTAAAGGAAGTCCGAAGAATATGGATCTCAATGCCACAAGCCAAGGTTTTAATCATATATAGTGTACTGCCATGTTGTACTTTCGAATCCCATGTCTCACAAGTTTTCAAACTTCCTAGCTAACTCTGCCTACTTGAATGATTTTATGTCGATTTATCGAAATTATGTCGAATTTGAACTAATAGTAAAATGTAGGTTTCTTTGTAAGTTTTATGAAAAAGCTTTTGAGGTACCCATCGGGGGGCAATTAGCAGTATATAGGTAACCATCGAGAGTTATCATCTCCTTATTATTCGCCAAAACAAAATAAAAGAAAAGCACCACCGTCACAACCATACTAGACTCAGCCACCTTTCTTCACAAGCTGCACACGCCACCGTCCAATCGCATTGGATGCCTCTTGCATTTCTAGCCTTCCTTTTAATTTTTTTACCCGGGAGGTGAGCCAAGCGCGACTTAGCACTAAATTTTGGTGTGATATTTCGGGATCTTCTTCTAGTAGTTCAAAATTTTAGTGGAATATTGACGGGATCCTCCTAGCTACCTGCATACTGACAGGGTCTCTAGCTTGTTCTCTTGCCGGTCCCTCCCGCTATCCCCTCACCCTCCTCTATCACGTCCCTCCTTAGCCGACTTCTACCTCACCGAAGTCTGCTCAACGACGCTGTCATCTACCTCGCCGGAGTCTGCTTCGTTGTATCTACTTCCCCACCACCGCAACCGAGAGATGTGTAAGCCACTCGGACCCCTCACCAGGGAGACTGTTAAAACTCCCTACTACCGAGACGAAGGTTGCTGCAACTTCCTATGCCTGCTTTCCTTGCATTTTACTTCCGAATGTAGTTCATCTCTTCTTCCTTGCAGTGCCTTATTATATTTCTAATAATACATGCTAGTTGTTGTACTGCGGGATCGGTTCCAAGAGAAAAGAAGGCAACTACGAGTCGTGAAGCCAAATTGGTTATCTCGCAGCAGTACAAGACCTCGCCAACCCAATGATAACCCCCAACAATCCTCCCTAGACAAAGGTTTGCTTCCACTTTGCATATATATATTTTCGAGAGTAGTTCATCGTTTTCTTTCCCTGCCTTCTCATGTACCAGTATATATATTTTTTATTTTTATTTTTGCAAGGCATGGAAGATGATGTACTGCCCAATGAGAATCGATGCCAACGAAACCTGACGAGTTTTGGACATTCAGATGTAGCCCCGCTTGACACAACACAACTGGTACAGAAACTTGGCTATTTGTTGCATCTTACTTGTGTTAATTGCTGATTGATTTGTTGCACTATAATTTGCAGAATAAAGTGCATGATCATGTCCCTGCCAAGGAGGTTCGCAACACAGATATTCAGCAGCGTGCAAGTGATGCAGCCATTTCTAGGAACCAAACATAAGTATGGTGCATATCCAAAGCTAAGATTAGGCTGCTTCAACAGGATTTGGACACATCCACTCGGTGGATCAGAAAATTGAACCGGGGCTGGTTTTCTACGATTGAAGATGGTCTTGATGTTGTCGATGATCTTCAGAAGTTAGTGGCTGAAAATCGTGTTCCCAATCAGGCTGGTGAACATGTCAATGAGATCAACTGGACCGTCTTGGAACAGGTGAAAGAACGAGAAGAGATTCTCCGAGCATATTTGCAGGCAGATGATTTTCGATGATGTAAGTGTAGGGTTTCGTAGCATGGAAAACAAAAAAATTCTATCGCATACAAACAAACAAGCCAAGATCTATCTACTAGATTGTAGCAACGAGTCGATGGAATAACTTACCCTCGAAGATTCCAAAGTGTTTAACGAGAGCGGATTCTTGTGGGTGATGTAGTCGTACTCTTCCCGATCTCAAGATCGTGAGCGATCCTTTCAAGGCGTTCGGCGCTCCTTGATCGGTCACATCGTTGAATTTTCGTGAAGACCTTCCTCTCCCTTGTTCCAGAAAATGGAGGTTGTAGCACTCTCCTCGCGATTCCGGCAGCACAACGGCGTGGTACCGGAAGTAGAGGGGAGATCTCGCAGGGCTTCTCCTTAAGCCGGAGCGAGTATGGTGGAGTATGAGAGAGCTCCTCGGCGATCTAGGTTTTAGACACACCAAGGAGGAGAGGCTAGAGCCGGCGGCTAGGGTTCCGGGGACCCCAAATCGGCGGCTAGGGCAAAAACCCTAGGGGGCGGCGGCGGCTATGGTGGTAGGCGCCAAGCTAGGGTTTGAGGAGAGGTACTTGTGTGTGCTAGGAGGGAGCCCTGCCCCTCCTTATATAGGTAGAGGGGCCGGCGGCCAAGGGGAGGGAGTGGAGTCCCTCCCCAACTCGGCTTGGGTGGTGCGCTAGCTTGGGGAGGAGGGACTCCCTCCCCAACTCGGTTTCAACCTCCTCCTCCTCTTTCCAAAACTTGTCGTTTGACTTTCAAACTAGCTGTTTGACTTTTCAATTTAGGATTTGAATAAACCCTTTATTTTGGACAGCGAAGACACTTAGTACATGATGCAATGATTACAACTTGTAGTGACACATTCATGTACCCCTTCCCCTCCGGAGTGCCGCACATTCCGGAACCTTCTAGAACATTCCCGATGAAAACACCGGAATCATTCCCCAACTCCGAAACGGGACTTTCCTTATATGAATCTTATTCTCCGGACCATTCCGGATCTCCTCGTGATATCCCGGATCCCATCCGAGACTCCGAACAACATTCGGTCTCTTTCTCATTCATTCCATAACTACTCAAACAACGTCGAATCCTTAAGTGTGTCTCCCTACGGTTCGTGAATTATGCGGACATGATCGAGACACTTCTCCGAACAATAACCAATAGAGGAATCTGGAAATTCATATGGCTCCCACATATTTCTACGATTACTTTGCGATCGAATGAACCACTTACATACGATACCAATTTCCCTTTGTCTCACGATAGTTTACTTATCCGAGGTTATGATCGTCGGTATCTCTGCATACCTAGTTCAACCTCGTTACCGATAAGTACTCTTTTCTCGTTCCGTGATATGTGATCCCTTGTGAGCCGGTCATGCTTGCAAGCTAATTGGATGACATTCCACCGAGAGGCCCAGAGTATATCTATCATCATATGGATGGACAAATCCACTCTTGATCCATGTGTTTCAACCAATACTTTCGAACACTCAATGCCACCTTTATAGCCACCCGATTCACGGTGTGGTGTTTGATGTCATCAAAGCATCCATCCGGTAAAGGTGATATGCATGATCTCATGGTCGAAGGAATTAGGTTACTATGTATCAGAAAGCATATAGCAATTGAACTATTGAAATGACTTGATCTTTATGCTACGCTTATCTATAGGAGTATGTCCACCATATCATTCTCCTAACGATATGATCTTGTTGTTGATAACATCTCAATGTTCATGATAGGGAAACCACAGTCATTTATCAACCAACAAGCTAGTGATGTATAGAGGCTATACTAGGGACTTCAAATTAAGTTTACAAATCACACAAGTATCAATGTTTCCTTGTTAATACTATTATAGCATGAATGTAAACATTTATCATAAACACAAAGATATAATAATAACTACATTTATTATTGCCTCTAGAGCATATCTCCAACAGTAAGAGCCGTCATGTGAATAGATTGTTATTTCCAATAATGAGGATGAATTTCCTTGTCTTGTCGGCCTGATATTTTATTTTCTTATGTGCTAGCAGTACTTTACGCTATGCTCCATGCACAAAAATCAAGCGCCCGTACCTAACACAGCAAAACGCAAGATTTGGCATCGGAGAGAAATATGGCAAGAGCTTCACAGTGTTGCCATAGCCAAATACCTGTCCTGTGGGTCCTAACATCAAATAAAACATCATAGAAAAAAGTGCCCCCTCTCTCCCCTCAGAATATTCTCGTGATTTCACAGCTGTTCCCAGCCACACCCCGTCCATGGATATTCTTGCTCTCCTTTTCTCCCCCTTTTCACCTGCTTTTAGATCCGAGAGGATTGACCCAGCAGAGGTGGGGGGCGCCTGGAATACGGCTCTGCGGTGCTGAGAGCAACGCGAGAGGTGGCTCTGCGATGACGGGCGAGACAAGCGATAGTGGCCGATAGATCAACGGCTGACTGGCCTACTCCAACGGCATACGCTGGCGCGCTTGTATTAACGGCGGTTGACCAGCTAAGGCTGCCAACATCATGTGAAACCTGTAGCCAAGATCTCGTCTTTCTACTGCATGTCCAGTTCTTAGCTAGATTAGGTTTGTTAATCCATTCCCGTAGATGTGCGTGTAAATTTTGTGAGTGATCGATACATGTTTCCCTATGTGCTGTTGTGTATTATTTGTGTATAATTTTGCTGAAGCACAATTGTTCTAAAATTTATTCATGAAATCTGAAATTCGAAGTTGGTTGGAATCTGATGAGAGCTTTAGCTGCTGGTAGTTTGAAGAGATATATTAATTTATTGTCAGTGAACAATTTTGCCTCGGAGCATGTAATTGCTTCGGTTCCCAGTTTTGTTTGTTTTGGAACCATCTCCACAACATAGAGAATCAGTTCCAAAAGACAAATACTAGTAGTTTTGGAACCACTTTTGGCCTTACGATGTGGCTGCCCTTAAGCCTTGGATTCATGAACCTCACAAAGGTTTTTTATTCTTTGGACAAATCGCCAAATTCAAAATCTCAGTCGAGCGACAAAACATACCGCATACCCTGTTTGAATCAGAGATTTTGTAGTATCCAATTTTGTTTTCCAATATGGTAAGTGTTTGATGAGCAGCCTTCTATTCGTACGGAAGGAGTACCATTAGTATTATTCCCTGGACGCTTTCGAAATTCAAAAATCTTAGTCGAGCGGCCAACCCTGTTTGAATCGGAGGTATCCAATTTTCAGTATGAATGATGATCAGTTGATGTGAAACTCGACATTTCAATTCGTGAAGAGGGAGATACCCCTTTTTTCTATTATTACTTGGACGCTAGCCAAATTAAAAATATTAGTCTGCGTATTAATTGTGGTCATGGATGATCAGTTGATGTGACTCTGAGACTTGAATTCCTGGACAGATAGCCTACGGTCTACTAGCTTTTTTCTATTATTACTTGGACGCTAGCAACAAAATTCAAAATTGTAATCGAGCGGCAAATTCCCCACCGACTTAGATGCTTTTCGCGCGACTCTGTTTCAAACATTTTTAGGCAAGATCTCCCACTGTTGGAGTAACGTTTTTCTAGTACTATTATTATTACTACTAGATGGAGGCTAGCCAATTTCAAAATCTCAATCAAGCGGCAATACCACTCACCGACCTTCCCGCCCCTCTGTTTAAAAAGATTTGAGCCAAAATGATGGAGGGGTTAACCTCTTGGGTGCCCGATCTTCACGGATCTCGTGGTCAAATCGATGGGAAAGCGAGGGGAAAGGGAGAAGGTAGCGGAAGCAAACACACACCTCGCGAAGAACACGATGAACACACGCAAAACTCACACGATACAAGGCCGATTGCTCCCGAACGGCGGCCACAGGTCCGATAGAATCCTCGCAAGGAAAGATCGGTCAACGTGCTCCCTCAAATCCACATCGGAGAGGGAAGAACACCTTGAGGAGGGTCTTGACGACTTGGGGGCGAGAAACCGAGAACCCAAGGCCTTGTTCAACGATGGATGCGTGATGCAAAGTCCAATCAAGGTTGGTGACGATAGTCGGTCCCCTTGGTAAAGGGGATGAGGCAAAACTAGAGATTCCACAATGGGGGTTTTCTTTAGTCTATCATCTATGCCTAAGGGTTACATGAGGGGTGGGGGCTCTATTTATAGGCCAACCACATAAACAGGGGTATTTTGGGGACAAATAGCGAAATATAGAGAGGGTTACAAGGCGCTGGGCCGAATTAACACGATCAGGTTCTGTGTCGTCCGGTAGTACCGGTCCGGCCCGACCGGTAGTACCGGTCAAGCGGTAGTACCGCTTCACGGCCCATAGTACCGCTTGTCGCCTGGGACTTATGGAGCCTTACATTGGCGGTGGCAGGTAGTGCCGTGGCCAGTAATCTGGGATCGGGCGGTAGTACCGCGGTGACAGAGCATTTGGCTTGCGCTGTGTCGTCTGTTCTTTGGCGGTGGCATAGGGCGGTAGTCGCCGGCAGTACCGGTCAGTCGATAGTACCGCTGGCAGAGAGCATTGGCGATCATCTTCTTCGCCTCCTCTTCCAAGCCTCCGTCTTGTCGGGCTTGATGTTCCGGGCTTCCTCCCTTGCCTCTGTACTTGTCAATGTGAACCTATCATGCATATGCGACGGAGTATGAAGTAGCATGCCATTCAATAGGGAAGGAAGGGGGCTCGCATAGAGGAACGGATTCACCTTTGGAGTCCATGACGACTTGGTGTAAGTTGGAGACCAAGATGTGGCAACGACCGTAGGTCGGGCTACATCAGCTCCCCCCCTTCAAAAAGAGTCGTCCTCGACTCTACATGCTCATCACAAAGTAGAAGCGGTCGAAGGACATCCTTGATCCTGGGGTTCACCATATAGTCGTCCTCGGGAAGAGTGACTTGACAACACTTCAATGTTCCTTCACCTTCCTTGAAGCCTACAAAGCTCACAACAAAAGCAAAGCAACACTCAAAGCGTAGCCAATTCACGAAGATTATAACATGAGTCCTCAAGTAGAAGGAAGTCACCTTAGCTTGTAGAGATAGCTCGATGAAGGGTAGCCATAGGTAACTCTCTTCGGTTCTTCTTGTCAACATATAGTCCATAGAGGTTGACGTGTATGCATTTGTACCTTCATACAACAAAGACCAAGCAACATATGTTTGTGTGTGATAGAGGAGCATGTCATTTGTGGCATGTCCATTCTTGTTCACAACACGATTAGCACAACTCAAGTATAGAAAAGGGGATGCATATGCATGGTCAATGTGCATGGAAATCGTTTGAACATCATCCAAATGTGGAAACTCAAAAACTCCATATAACATAGTAGTGGGGCACTCAAAGCATTGGATACAAATTTCAAACAACATCTTTGATGCAAGAATAGGAGAATTTGGCAAAAACACACAAGGAAGCATATCAAAAACAAAAGTATGATGTTTGCAAACAAACCAAATGAAAGAGCAAGTGGTCCTTATGTTTGTTGCAACAACAAGACGAGATTCTTGGAAGCTCTCATGACAATACATGTTCTTAAAGGAATTGTGGTTGCACACAAAACATCGGAAAGGTAAATTGTTCAACATTTTTGTTGCAACACACAAAGCATCATTATCTAAAAGCGAAGAAACATGAATGTCACAAGGGAAGATAATACCATTAACATGCTTGCAATCAAACCATAGAAAAGAGCAATTTTCCAACATGAAATATGCAAAGCATGCAAAAGTATCAGAGCTGGGTTCGATTTTGAACTCACTTGTGGGATGCTCTCAAGAGCTCTTTTTGTCAACTCGTGCTCAACCGAGGTTGACATTCTTGTGCGGGTACCTACACACATCATATGTAAAAGGAAGAACGTGTGTGCATGGTAGAGATACACATCATCCATCATGACGTATCTCTTCTTGTGCACATCACCATTAATGTCAATCAAGTATGAAAGAGATGCATGGTGAGTATGCAAGTGGGGAACATGCTTATCATGGCAAGCATCAAAATCTCCAAAAATTGAGAAAGCTATGGGGGCCATCTCATTATAACGCATAAGATCAATATTGTTGCAAGCAAAACAAGTGAAATAGAAAGCATTCATCTTACCGCAAGCAACAGGAGAAATTGAATGACTAGCATGACAAGGCAAGTCCAAAGCAATTGGAGGATACACACAAGATGCATAGCATGGCATGTTTATGGCAATGATATCGCAATCAAACAATTTCACATGATCAATATTATGCAAAGGCAAAGCATCACATGGGAAAGTGGATGAAGCATATGTAATGTCACAAGTATCATCCATAGCATGCATATCCTCACAATTCATCATGTCCACTAGTGGGATCATGGCATCATCAACACCCTTATTGTTACCTTGTTCATACCTCTCATATGAAGTGGGTGTCGTGGAAGTAGTGGCCTCCTTGTGGACGACTTCGTTTTATTTTTGTAGCCATGGCGTAGCATCATATTCGTGCACCATGTAAATCTTTTCCAATTGAGGCATCATTGCTTCATGGCTTCGGGCGTCTTTCTCCATGGAACCTAGCACAACACAAGAGAACACACTAGAGGTAGAGGGTAAGTTGTTAGAAATCGAAATGGTCTCACTTGACCTATCAACTACCACTCTCAACTCACTAGGAGTATCACTCATGCCCTCCAAGTGGAAGAACTCAATCTCACATAAGGTGGAGTCACTCATGTCACTCTTGTTCTCACTCAAGTGGGCTAAGTGTCTCTCATGCTCACATGGGATTGGTACCACATCATCACTCAAGCATATGGGGGTAGGCTCGGTTTCCTCAACTCCATGCGCCTCCTTTGGTGAAGGGAAAATCCCATGCTCACCATTCTTGACCTTGACGCCTTCAAGGTTGGATGCCATAAGATGGGCATCATCGCTCGCCTCCATGGTCGAAGGGAAAATCCCATGCTCGACCGTCTTGTGGCCATCTCGTAGTAGTGGTGGAGGTAGGCTCATGCTATCCAACTTGGCGAAGTAGAGGTCTACATTTTCCTCGTTGGCAAGGTCGTGGAAGTAAAGCGTAGGCATTGAAGCTTGATGGCGAGGAGGAAGGCTTGCTCTTGGTGCCATTATGGTGGTGGCACGAGTAGTTGAAGGTGCCCTATGATGGTGTCGACGGAGTTCATTGGCGTGCCTTGCCGATGGTTGATGTAGGTGGCGCACTTGGTCGTCCACATGACACTCGCAACGATGATCACTTGCCTTGGCACTCTTCTTATGCTTGTGGTTCCTTCTTGAGCTTGCTTGAGCATTATGGTTGGTGCTCATCACGAATTCTTCGTCTTGGTGGCGAAGATGCCTTTGACGATGTCTTGTATCCTCTTTATGGTGGCGATGCTCATGAGAGGATTTTTGTGGATGAAGAGTCTTGTTTCTTGGCGCCTCTTGATGCATATGATGTTTGGACGCCACTCTTGTTTGGATAGGAGTTGGAGCTTGGAGCCTTGGCGGTGATGAAGCTTGGCGCCTTTGAGATGGTCGATCTTGACGCCTTGGAGGTGATGGATCTTGGTGCCTTATAGATGGTGGCGCTTGACGCCATCTAGGTGGTGGCACATGTCGCCTTGGAGGTGAATCATCGAAGTAGGTGGTGCCCTTTGGTGTGGCACGCTTGGCCTTGAAGGTCATGGAATCTTGATGATGCGCCTCCTCTTGCTTGGCGTAGTAGGCTTCCATCTCCACACGGTGGAGGAATTCTTCATGGCTCATGGAGGAGCCATCAAAGTCGATGAAGTTCTCCGTGTCCTCCATGCTTGGCGAGGCGTCATCGATGTCGCACTCGAAGTCGACCATGCTTGGGGAGTAGTTTTTGGTGTAGTACTCCATATCACCCAAGCATGTGGATCCATTGTCGGTGTAGTGCTCCATAGGCTCCATGCATGAGGATCCATTGTCGACGTAGAGCTCCATGTCTTCCATGCATGTGGAGTCGTCGTAGGTGTAGTGCTCCGGGTCCTCAAAGCATGCGGAGCCATTGTCGTTGTTGTGCTCCGTCATGTCCTCTATACTTGTGGAGTCGTAGTCATGGTGGCTCATCATGGATTCTTCATAGATATCATCCTCGGTTCCGGAGTCCCTAGACATGATGCACAAGACCAAGTGGTGTATATGGAAGTGGTAGTGGGAGTTAGGGATACAACGTCAAACCTTACTTTACCTTGGAAGATCGTATCGTACAAGTGGCCACACTTGAGAGCAATAAACCAAGCAAAGTGAAGTTCACGCGGAACACCAAAACCAACTACTAACCAAAACACACACACACAAGGCATATGGTGGATAGGTATGGAATGTGGCATGTCAAGAACAAATCCGAAATCAAGATGTTGTAATGGCAAGTAAAGAACCACAATGATCACAAAGCAAACAAGTTAATCCACAAGATAGGAAATATGTACAAGGAAACACACACGGTGGGATAAATGGGACTTGTGTGACGGAGAAAGTGATCTAAGAACCAAATGATTACCTAGCGAAGACTATAAGCTCGTGTCACACAAGTACAAGGAGAGACGCTAGTTCGATTGCACAAAATTGGTGGGCTACAAGATATGCACAAAAGTACCACCTATATGATGTTCATCGAGCTTGCGCTTCCTATTCTATAAGGCACATGTATATCTCTATCTTTTTCTTTTTCTTTTTCTATATTTTTTTTCCTTCTTTTCTCTCTTTTCTTTTTTCTTTTCACTTGCCTCTTCCTTGTGCCAACAACTATACAAGATAACTATATGAGATAGCGCTCACAATGTTTGCTCGAAATTGTACAAGGTATCAAATGTGCATAGCCCAAGCAATCATAAGAGGAACTAGTCTCAATAGGTGTTTGTTGCTCGCAAAGATAGTGGGGTTCACAAAGGAATGCAAGTGGGGAAGTCATGAATGTTTATACCTTTCGGCGATCTTCACCCTTTATTGTTGGATTCCGCCTTGCTCACGGAATTTGGATGGAGTAGATAGCATGAACCACGTGGATGATGATGTAGGGCTCCTTCTCCTCTTCGAAACGAGCTAAAGAACACCAAAATCCGAGTTCGGATGCAAAAGTTATGCTCAAAACGGTGAGAGGCTGAAATCTGGAACCTGCTGTTTTCTTTCTGTCTTGGGCGGTAGTACCGGATTTCGGTACTGGTGGGCGGTTGTACCGTAGATTTGGAGCGATAGTACCGCTCGGGACAGATAAATCCAGATCTGACGCGATTTTTCGCGAGTTTGGGGCGATTTGGGCGGAAAATCTTCAAGAAAAACACCAAATCGACGGGGGAAATCAAGGAATTAGGCTATGGGAACGCAAAGGAAGGTAGATCAACAAGTTTAGCAAGTAATCCATGGATCAAAACCTACCAAAACGCACTCAAATTACAGATCGATCCAAAACACGAATTGGGGCTATTTTTGGTGAAATTTTCGAATTTATGGGGAAAAGACCAAATCGATGAGAAATCCGTGGCAACCAAAAGCTGCTGATACCAGATGATGGAGGGGTTAACCTCTTGGGTGCCCGATCTTCACGGATCTCGTGCTCAAATCGATGGGAAAGCGAGTGGAAAGGGAGAAGGTAGCGGAAGCGAACACACACCTCGCGAAGAACACGATGAACACACGCAAAACTCACACGATACAAGGCCGATTGCTCCCGAACGGCAGCCACCGGTCCGATAGAATCCTCGCAAGGAAAGATCGGTCAACGTGCTCCCTCAAATCCACATCGGAGAGGGAAGAACACCTTGAGGAGGGTCTTGACGACTTGGGGGCGAGAAACCGAGAACCCAAGGCCTTGTTCAACGATGGATGCGTGATGCAAAGTCCAATCGAGGTTGGTGACGATAGTCGGTCCCCTTGGTAAAGGGGATGAGGCAAAACTAGAGATTCCACAATGGGGGTTTTCTTTAGTCTATCATCTATGCCTAAGGGTTACATGAGGGGTGGGGGCTCTATTTATAGGCCAACCACATAAACAGGGGTATTTTGGGGACAAATAGCGAAATATAGAGAGGGTTACAAGGCGCTGGGCCGAATTAACACGATCAGGTTCTGTGTCGTCCGGTAGTACCGGTCCGGCCCGACCGGTAGTACCGGTCAAGCGGTAGTACCGCTTCCTGGCCCGGTAGTACCGCTTGTCGTCCTGGGACTTCTTTTGGAGCCTTACATTGGTGGCGGTAGGCGGTAATCTTGTGGCCGGTAGTACCGGATCCGGGCGGTAGTACCGCCGTGATGAGAGCATTTGTCTTGGCTGGTGTAAATCTGTTGTTGGCGGTGGCATAGGCGGTAGTGCCGCCGGCAAGTAGTACCGCCAGGTCCGTAGTATCATGGCTGCGAAGAGCATTGGCGGTCTGTCTTCTTCCGCCTCCTCTTCCAAGCCTCCGTCTTGTCGGGCTTGATGTTCCGGGCTTCCTCCCTTGCCTCCGTACTTGTCAATGTGAACCTATCATGCATATGCGACGGAGTATGAAGTAGCATGCCATTCAATAGGGAAGGAAGGGGGCTCGCATAGAGGAACGGATTCACCTTTGGAGTCCATGACGACTTGGTGTAAGTTGGAGACCAAGATGTGGCAACGACCGTAGGTCGGGCTACATCACAAAATCTCCCACCGGGTAGTACCATTTTATTAGAATAGAAGATGGGCGCTAGCCAAATTCAAAATCTCAATCGAGGAGAAATATCACACATCGACCTTGAAGCATTTCGCGCTCCTCTATTTCTAAAAAATTTGACCATAAAATTCCCATTCTACCCTTTGTTTAGACGACAAATCGGCAGGCTATAGTCGGTATCTTGGGGGCACGATTGTAATTTTTATCATGTTCACCTCTATGGTCCCTATTCGTGTAGTTTTTCCTGCCCCCCCAAATCCCAAGCCCCTCTGTCCCTCCACGACCACCGCGCGCACCGACCAGCGGCAATTCCACTGTGGCCTGGGCCGGTTGAGCTGTGGTCTCGTGCATCGCCGCGGAGCCGCTTCACCGACACCCACCCTACCAGATCTAGTTCACCTGGCTTCTGTGCCACGGTAGCGGAGCTGCAGTCTTGTTCACCATGCCGATGGCGTGATCGACTGCCCAAGCTCTGCTTCCTGCTGCCGAATGCTACCCAACCGTACCGGAGCCGCCTCACCGGTGTCCACAGGATGGGATCTAGTTCAACGAGTTCCAGCTGCAGGGAGTTGCCGTTCACTACACTAGATCTGCCTTAGCAACGCTCTCGTCCACTGCGTTGAATCTGCCTCAGCGTCGCTCTCCGCCGCACTCAAGCTGGCATCGACCATCCAAGATCTACTTCCCCAGCCGTCCAAGATCTATTTAGCCGCAACTGCATCACCCTCGGTGACCTGCACACGTCACCCGCATGGTACCGACGATGCTTAGATGCCTCTCCGACCAAGGTAACCTAATCTCCAACTCCTTTTTATTTTCTTGGCAATATAGCAGGTTAAAGCCTATCGCAGTGAACTTAATTTTTGTTATCGTGCTAGTACATACAAGTCATTGGGCAATGCCTGTTCTTTGTGCTACATACAAGGTCACTGGACATGTTTGTTTGCATTCGCTTCTCTACAAATTTCAAGTAATGCACATGTTTATTATTTTGTAATGCACATGTTCCTAGCTACTCCCTACATCAGTAATTTCCTGCTATTGTGTAGTTTTTGAAAAATGTAAAGTCGGTGAAAAATATTAGTGTGGATTCCCTGCTCCACAGTTACTGAATTTATCTGGTTCGTCCTGAGCTAAGTTCCTGCTATTATTTCCTCCCTGGCATCGTTCTGCTATCTTGTAGTACCTATTTAATCTCATCGTACTACTTCGATAATAAAAAAATTTGCTATCTGGATCTTTAAAAGATGCAACACTGACTGTTTGTTTTTTCTTTGCATAGAGCTCAAAAGGGAACACTGAACATGTTGGTTTGCACAGCCTCTTCTACAGGTTCACAAGCGCAATGTCATTGTTTCATTATTTGGTGCTGGTTCATCCTAAGAAATGAGATAACTATCCTCTACTGTGTAGTTTATTCATGGTTTGCGTTCCTACTCTGCAAGTTCTGGCATAATGCCATTATAATTTATGTATCGTTCATTCTTAGCTACTCTTATGAAAGTAACTACATGTCTATTATGTAGCTCATCGAAGATTCTGAGTCATCCAACGTCTCTTACATTCCAGGATATACTACTGCTTCCATATATATTTGTTGAAATGACCTTGCTAGATTATATTTACTGAAATTCTAGAAAACACTCTGTCATATTACTCAATTCATCTGTAGGCACACTTGTGCAATGCTTGCTTGTCCTGTTCTAAAGGTTCACAAGCAATGTCATTATATTTCATGTCTAATGGTTCACCCTAAGCACTGACATAGCTATCCTCTATTGTATATATCATTCATTCATAGTTTGCATTCTTGCTCTACAAGGTCTCTTATGATGCCTTTATAATTTTTATTTGGTTCCTAGCTACGACAGTAACTGCATGCCTATTGTGTAGCTCACCATGAATTCTGGGTCACCCAACGTCTCTTGCATTATAGGATAAACGACTTCTTCCATATATATTTGTTGAAATGACCTGGAAAGTTTATATTTGCTGAAATTCTAAGAAACACTTTGATTGACTGCTCATTTCATTGTCACACTTGTTTAATGCTTGACTGTCCTCTTCTACAGGTTCGCAAGAGACGCCATTATATTTCTAATCTGGTGCTGGTTCATCCTAAACAATGACATAACTATCCTATATTATGTAATTCATTCATGGTTTGCATCCCTGCTCTGCAAGTTCTCGCATAATGCCATTATAATTTCTGTCTCGTTCATTCTTAGCTACGAAAGTAACTGCATGCCCATTGTGTAGCTCACCGCAAATTCTGAGTCACCCAACGTCTCTTGCATTCCAGGATATACTACTGCTTCCATATATATTTGTTGAAATGACCTGGCTAGTTTATATTTTCTGAAATTCTAGGAAACAGTCTGTTCGATTACTCAATTCATTTTTAGGCACACTTGTGTAATGTTTGCTTGTCATGTTCTATAGGTTCACAAGCAATGCCCTTATATTTCATATCTAATGGTTCGTCTTAAGCACCGACATAGCTATCCTATATATGTAGTTCATTCGTGGTTTGCATTCTTGCTCTACAAGTTATCTTATGATACCATTATTATTTTTGTTCGGTTCCTAGCTACGACAGTAACTGCATGCCTATTGTGTAGCTCACCGCAAATTCTTAGTCACCCAATGTCTCTTGCATTTCAGGATAAACGACTGCTTCCATATATATTTTTTGAAATGACCTGGCTAGTTTATATTTACTAAAATTCTAAGAAATACTTTGATTGATTGCTCATTTCGTTGTAGGCACACTTGTCTAATGCTTGCCTTTTCTCTTCTACAGGTTCGCCAGAGACGCCATTATTTCTAATCTGGTGCTGGTTCATCCTAAAGCAAGGACATAACTATCCTGTACTGTGTAGTTCATTCATGTTTTGCGTTCCTGCTCTACAAGTTCCGATATGATGCCATTATAATTTCTATCTGGTTCATTCTTAGGTACGACGGTAATTGTATGCCATTGTGTAACTCACCGCAAATTCTGAGTCAACCAACTTCTCTTGCTTTCCAGGATATACAACTGCTTTGATATATATTTGTTAAAATAACCTGGCTAGTTTATATTTGCTGAAACTATAAGAAACACTTTGTTTGACTATTTATTTCATTGTAGGTACACTTGCCTAATGCTTGCATGTCCTATTCTATAGGTACACAAGCAATGCCATTATATTTCATATCTAGTTCTGATTTGTCCTAAGAAACGACTTAACTATCCTCTATTGTATAGTTCATCTGTGGTTTGCATTTCTTCTCTACAAGTTCTCGCATGATGCCGTTATAATTTCTGACTCGTTCATTCTTAGCTACGACAATAACTGTATGCCATTGTCTGGTTTATTTTTCTGGTTTATTCTTCTATATATATTTGTTGAAATGACCTGCTTAGTTTATATTTGCTAAAATTTTAAGCCACACGCATTGTTATATTTCTCGTTTAACGGTAGGCACACTTGTTTAATGCTTACTTGTCCTGTTTGTTTGACGTGATGGTCAATATATTTGAACCATTGACCAGTAGTAAACTCCAGTTCATAACTCATGTCGTATAGTTAAATGATTAGTTTGCCTTGTTTAACATATTAAATTATTATTACTTAGTTTTAGACTACAATTATTGCTATCGCCACCAAAGAGGAGGCGACAAGATCATGTCTCAAGTTTGTTTTCCAATGTAGATATCACACTGAAAAGGGAGATGCAGATGATAGATAGAGAAATCAAATTGAGGACCGCTATCAAATCGATTGTCAATTGAAATGCTGATTTTTCTTTCCCTTGAGTTGATAATATGTAATAATTTTAAATAGTTTGCATTTCATATAATATCTAGACTAATTGCATAGGCCATGTAGGCATTTAGTTGATTCCGTCCACACATAGTGGTAAGCGGTACCGTACCTGTGCTAGCCAGGTCGATTAGGGTACAATATCGTTCTCTGTATTTTTCCGTCTTGTATTAGGCCGACGATAAACAGTAAAAATGCTCACACGTTGTACCCCTTTTATGATAACGAAATGGGCTCCAGAAATGCAGAAACTGTAAAAGACCATAAAAGTAACGGGGCCGACCCATAGGCGAGATTAGTAATAGTAACGGGCCATAACAGTGACAGGACGAAACATGAACCTGTGGAAACACTAACAGGCCAAAACAGTAACAAGCAGAAACAGTAAAAGGCCAAAATAGTAAAAGGCTGAAATATTAACAGGCCATAGCAGTAACATGTCGAAACCCTAATAGACCAAAACCGTAACAGGACAAAATAGTAATAGACCAAAACCATAATAGGCAAAACAATAACACTCGAAACAGTAGGGACGAGAAAAATAACGGAACAAAACCTTAAATTGTGAAAACAGTAACGAGCCAGAATAGTAGCAGGCCAGAACAGTAGCTGACCGAGTTTGCACTAAGCTGAAACAATAACATGCCGAGAAAATCACCAGGTTAAAATAGTTACGGGCCAGAACATGGGCCAAACATTTACGGGCCTGAACAGTAGGACCCAAAGTATATGGGCTCACCTCGAACATTATATGGATATATAGTAATCGGTCGGAACGAGTATGGGCCAAAGCTGGCTGGCCAAACGGGCCAATTTCGAACAGTGCAGGGTGGAACACTAACGGGTCCGGATATTTATGGGTCGTGCGAACGGGCCAATTTTAAACAGTGCGTGTGAAAATAATAACGGACCAGAAAGTTTATGGGCCGACTATGGCTGCACCAGTTGGCCCATTTATAACTGTGCATGCGAAACAGTAATGGACCACGATCCTGTTGGGCTTCCTTAATGGGTCGGCCGACTTAATAATTACCAGGCCTTGGCTGGTCGCCGTTAATGTCGCTCTCTACGTGGTAGTTTGCATGACATCAGTAGTCAGCACGGCTGGCTAACACATCTACGACGGAACTACTTTCCGTGGTTGAAGGGTGCGAACCGCCACGGTCGAAAAAAACCATGGTAGATTCATTTGTGATGGAAATTTTACCACGAAGGGCATCCATCGTATAAGACTCTTCAGGCATGAAAAACGGACCTTCAACCACGAAAATCGTCCGTTGTAAAAGGACATTTTTCTTGTAGTGATGGTATATCTTAAAGTTAGTCCAATTAAAGGATACAAAATATTCGGAGTCAAAGGGAAGTTAAGTCCAAGGTACATTAGAACTTTCAAGATTCTCAGTCGGAATAGAACAGTAGCTTATGCTTTGTAGCTACCAAAAGAGTTATCACAAGTTCACAATGTTTGAAAGCACCGGAGGATTCCATTACAGATAAATAATTATAACTACAAACAGATCTAATATATGTTGAAAAACCATGGAGGATGCTGGAAGAAAATTGGAAGAGGTCGAGTAATCGGGCAATAAAATATTGCAAGGTGCAATGGAAACATCATCTTGAACAAGAACCACCTAGGAAAAGGAAAATGACTTAAGAGAAGCATATCCAAAATTATTTGGGTACACATCGATACAAATTCAGGACGAAGTTTTGTATAAGGGGGAAGGCTATAACATCCCAATGTTTTTTTGCAAATTAAAACCCTAGAGGGATCAAGATTTCTCTCACTTCGACGGGTTAGAGTTTAGATCATCTCAGCGAGTGCGATAGATTTGGACATCATCTCTAGGCATTTGTTTTGTTTTGGGGGAACAAAATTCAAAGTTGTGTTTAAATTTCAAATTTGAATTGAAATGAATTTAGAAATATTTAATTGATTAATGAAAATTAATTTTAATTTTTAAGTATATAATTGTATAAAATGCAATAAGCATTAATAATAAAAGTTAATTGTATAATAGTATAAAAGAAATAGAAATTGAATTATTGGATAATGTAATAATACATTACAATAATCAAATAAAGGAAATAAGAAGGTGAATAATAAAGTTAATTCGATAAAATAATAAAAATAATCTTTATTGATAGAAACATATTATTACATTGTCTTTACATCAAAGGAATAAAGGAAATAACAAAAGTAGTAAAACAAAAATTACTAAACTACTTTTCCAACTAATATTCTTGTTCTTATTTTATTCCTGATTCCTACAAAATACAAAATAGATAAATACAAAAATAAAGGTTAGTGTTAGTATTGCTCTTAGTATAACAGTTTAATGCACTCTTCATTACATCACTAAGCAAATTAATTAGGGAAAGTTTCACCAAAGTAGAATATGTTCTTATTCCATGTTTGCCTCAGTACTACATCATTGGCAATAGAGAGGGGCAAGTTTCACCAAAGGGGTAAAGTAGAACTAGTGAAAATCCCAGAACTTACTTGATCTGATCAAGATTAGTAGCTAGCAAGCAAGAAGCACTCACATATTTGCATGTGCGTGCTGTCGCCACAGGGTAACCACCAGAAGTGATAAGGTTACACAGCTGCAGCAGTAGCAGATCTTCTCTCTGCCGATCCTTTCACAAGAACACCAACAATACGAACACCCAACTGCATTCTCGACGGATCAAACCAACCAATCAAGTGAACCATGGTGACCTAAAGAGGAAGGATCTTAGGAGTAGAGCAAATCCAAGCCAGTAGTATAGGAGGAGTAGGCCATCATCAAGATCTTAGGAGGAGATTAATTCAGGATCAAAGAAGAATAAGAACCATGCAACATACAGCTTACCAAAAGATGAAGGAACCAGCTACAATCCCAGTTCCTTTACCTCAACACCAAGCCATTCCAAAGTAGTGGTTTGGTGTACAAAATCATTAAAGCATATCTTGTTATCAGCTAATAAGAGGGAAATGGCTAGGGTAATATGAATCCTCTCAATATTGTAAAGATAAGCTTCACAAAATCATCATAGAGAAGAAGTAGCCACTAATATGTATATGTTCTTATTTAAAACTTGAGGCCTCGACATTTTGCATCCTAGCCAAGGAAAAGATTTAGGCTGCCAAACCAGAGGCAGCAGATCATGCCAGTTTAAATACACCACTATGCACACCTTATCCTTGGGGGCACCGCAGTAGCAAGTTAAACCGATAGAGGCCACACACTGGTATAGTTGACCCACAAGCCACTTTACTAGTTTAAAAGAACCCTAGGAATCATTTAAAGTATTCATTGTCATGATGACAGTATCAAGAGCACAAACAAGCTAAGCTTGTAGTATGCATCCACAATAAATCATCAATAGAGCCAAATTCCAGACTAAAATGAATCACTTTCCTAGATATAATACTAGGAATAATCTATGGGGAGTTTCTGTTCTTAAGAACAATATTGGAAAATATCAGCAAACCATATTGCCAATTATGTCTACACAAGTCAGGACTAGGTCCTTATTAAAACATTCAGGAATACATCCTAGATTTATTCTCTATCAGTATAAATAGATCATCAGAACAATTCGAAAACCATAGGACAAGCAGTAACACCAGTAACAAATACTATGAAATTACTGTTACTTCTACACTATCAACATCTCTAACAAATACTTCAACATGATAAAGGGGCTAAACATGAACATCATCTAAGTGTGATTTTCACAAGGCATGGGAGATTGTAGATCCCACCAATATTACACAAGTACTGGTATTGCATAGTATCATTTAAAGTTATCAAAGGATATATAAGAAATGCATCTAGGAAAGCTATCTAATCTAAAACAATATCAGGAATGTAGGATCATATGTGCAACACCCAAGCATAATTCTAATCAATTCATAATCTACACTAATTATACCATGGTAAAGCTAACAATCATACTAAACATATTACTGCAAACCCTAAGTGGTGATAGATCATGGGGAAACCCTAATTAGGGTTGGTACCAGAAAGAAGGTAAGATAGAGAGAGGAGAAGGCACCTACCTGGTGGCGAGTCATAGCTCGCTGGAGAGGAAGCAGAGGCGACGCTGGTAGAGGCGATGGAGGGTTGCACGCTGTGCTCGACCAGCTCCGAACCACACCACAACACCACATCAATGGCATTAGCACCATGTCACAAGACCACCAGGGAAGACGGCAGGTTCCCCGGATCATGGCAAGGCCGTGACATCTAAACCCTAGCGCCAGGCAATAGAAATGGGCGAGCAGTACATGGATCAGTTTCTAGATCGAGCGGTATATGTAGATGCAGCGGAGAGCGGCAGTTTGATGATGACTAATGGCAGCGGTTGAAGAGGCTAGAGCTAGCCAGAATCGCGTAGCAATGGAGGTGGCGGCCGCAGCATCGTGAGCGCCAAAGGGAGAGTCAAGGGGAGGAGAAAGCGTGTCTAAGTCGGTCGACCCACTTGGTGCACTGGAGCAATGGGTCTAGCCTAACCCAATGGGTCGGACTATCCAGTGGACCCAACATATATAAATAAAAAGTAATATAAATTAAATAAAAAGAAAAATCAAAATCAAAATTACCAAAATGACCCTATAAACACTTTAGGCTCTAAAAAATAAGGAAAAATCATAAAAATACATATGGTATGTCTAAATGTTCACAAAAATTTAATCTATTCAAGAAAAATATTAAGCTATTCTTTTGTAATAGATGAATTAGAAAAAATATTTAAAGCATTAATTCCTTTATAGAATTCTATAAACATGAGATTAAATCTTATAAATGAATAAAAATCATTTTATAAGTATAAAATAATATATTTCACTAGAAAAAATCTAAGTATATTATTTCATACAATTTGGAATTTTTAATAAAATAAAAGAATTGAAGGGTTTAAAAATCCGTAATCTATAAAAAATATAAAATGTATTTTATTTTACCTTTACATAAAAATAAATTGTTTTTTCTTTGTTTAAAATAATTAAGATCATTTTCTACAAAAGGAATAATCATATGTCCTTATCAATAAATTTAACATCATAAAAGTTTCTTTTAAAACTGAATAATGAGGGTAATACATGCAAAGAAGGGTATTAAATTCAAAATTAAGTATTGCATGACATTATTATGCATAAAGATAGTATTTGATTCTTTAAATATTATCCTTACCAGGCAATGATGGTGTTTTGTATAAATAGGAGCGCAAGGTCAAGTCAAAGCATCCGACTATATTACCTTGTAGTCATAAGGCAAGTTCATCACTTGCTCATGTATTTTGATGTGTTCACAAAGTACTATGATATCACCTATGTTCTAAAATGATTAAGAAAGATTATTTGCACAATAGTATGAAGTATTGGTTATCATCCTAAGTGGTGATAATCTATTATAGCTAGCAATGGAACCTAGAGTTCCATGCGCATTGAAGTATGTCAGATAGGAATTAATAACCAATATCGTTAGTGATTCTAGTGTCATATATTACACGTTATCCATAAGATCTGGAATGGGACGGTAAAGTCAGTTGTATCATCTTCCTTTCGTGTGATAACTGGCGACCTTATCATGACGCTGAGGATTCCTTGCGAGGAACCACCACATGGGTGGGACCTCTCACTGCCCTGGGATACTTGGTGTCTACATACCTTCAAAAAAATGTTTATGAAAATTGCATGGAGACTAAGACTTATAGTATGAGGTGGTAGCTTGTGCATCAAACTTCCCACCTTGCATATAATGAACTTGTTGGGTAACACTATTACTCACCATTTCCTTTGATCCGCTACTTAGACTCTAAAGACCAATAAGAAACTCTAATGTATGGTACTGAGTGCCAAGATGATGCTTTCAACAAAGAACCAAATCTCTCTAGTGGAGTTGAAGGAGTGGATTACGAGATCCTCTATGGTGTTAAGGGCAATGAATCAATGAATCAGAGTAGTTAGTATGATAGGATTAGTACTAAGGTTGAGCTGAGCAGCCTAGAACTCTATAAAATAAGTTGTTGAACTCCCACCTTGTTAATTAGTTTGGATCTCTTCGTCTTATGTAGGAACAACTTTAAATAAGGTATTATCTTGCAAGCCCCAAAAACTTATGGTATCATTTATTTTGGTTTTGTAATAATAAGGTTGTATGTATTATGGACAGGCAATGTTTCTGTTGTACCACTCTGAGGGATGTGACATTTGTGGAGCGGGGCTTCTAGAGACATTATGTCAACGACTTGGATACCATAACATGAAGTTGTATATTGGGTCACCACGTAACGTAATAGCCCAGAACAACAAGACTAGGATAACATGTGTAGACGCCTTACACCGAGAAATATCCCAGTGTATTTATAGGATGGTACCACGTACCCAAGGTACGTCAGGTTCGTTGGTGGCATGGATATAGGGTTGAAGTAGTCAGCCTTTGGCGCCCGGTAGTAGGCCTCCATATGGCGGTAGTACGTGGGCCCTGCGATCGCTTAAACGTTGTTGAAGTAGTTTTGCGTGAGGTTACTAGAGTGCTTGGAGTATATTCTTCCCTCGACGCGGGGATCCCGAGGGCTTCCACGCTCCAAACCCTGGTGGCAGCCCTCGGGTATTCGATGATGCGGAGGTCGACGTCGATCTCCTTTCCAAGCGGGCTCGATCCGATGCGCATGATGCGGGCACCCCCTGACTAGCGTGCTAATTGACGAAGGATAGTTTAATGATCCCACGGTAACCTCACTTCCGAAGGTTGGAAGAGAGTTTATTTGTTCGGCAATCGGCTTGGGGCAGCTGGTTTGGATCTCCAAAACGAAGATATGTGTAAAACAAAGAGGATTTCCTCTGACTTTATTCATAAGGTGATCAAGATACCATACAATGTGCCTACAAGATGATCTTGACGGGTTTATAACAGGACCCGATGAGAGTAGGTGAATCTAGGGTTTATGGCTAAAGCTAATGGGTACAAGTTGGGTGATTATGGTGTGTCCACTTGAGGTGAATGTATCCAAGTATATATAGCGGACGATGGTGTAAGAGTTTCCCCTATTCATGGTAGTACTTCATCTTGCCTTGCATGTTAAGTTTGATCTTCAATCTACCTTGGACATATGTCTGGTCTTCGGGAACCTCCAGTGAGCCGTCTTGCAGCCCCATAGGTTAGGTCGGTTGAGAGCTCCTGGTCGTAGGCCATTGAGTCTTATACGTGGAGGTCTCCATGGGCAGGAATCGTGGATTAGTCCCATGTATCATATATGCCTAAATCCACCCATCACCGACAACGGCTATATCCTAAAGTTAGAATAAGATCGTTCACACCATATTTTTTCCAGTGGTGCGTCTATCACCGATGGAAGGCGCATGGAGCTTTTGTTTGGCAGATCTCATGGGATCTTGTTAGCTTTTGTGTTGTTGATGAGGTTTCAGGCATGTCCTTCTGATATGTGGATGTCATCATTATTGATGATTATTGTCCTGGTGCGCCAATCATTTGATCCTTAACACGATGACTTCTCTCGTATGTCTACCAAAAAGCTTCACTACAACAAGTTTTGCCTGGCTCAGATGATGGAGGGGTGAGGCCGGCGGCGTGCCTTCGCGCTAGTGTTCTTAGTAGTTGCTAGGTGGTCTATGGATCTGTTTGTATTTTTTTACTTTTAGGACTCTGTGTACCTTAGTTGATGATTATTAATAGATTGGTGGATTTTTTGCAAAATAAAAAGACTATACATCACCAAGAAAACGATAGAGCTCGACATGATGATGACACAATTAGTTTTTAACTGATGTAAGTCACTAAGGAGAAATTTTATACTCTTCTTAAAATGGATGTCGGAGATTTGTCTAGATTCGCATATATCTAAATACATTTTATGTCATTTATTTTGTTGTAACGGTTGTCCATGTCATCGTGGACAACGATTTAGGGAGCCGCTTCTTTTTAATGTTCACATCAGTTTACAGGCTCCATCGACAGAGGCTCTCTGGGTTTACTACTCCCTTCGTTTTAAAATATAGAATGTTTTAATTTTATAAAACAAATATATCTAGACTTATTTTAGTATATAAATTCACTCATATTTGGAGTGAATCTACACACTACAAAAGTCTATATACATTTTGTTAACAGACTAAAACATCTTATATTTTACAACTGAGGGAGTACTAATTAGTGCCGTTCGTTTCCGGCGACGATCGATTCGGCTGTTCCTCGCACACATAAGCCCGATCTTCTTCAAATTAAGGAGCATATGCCCTGTTATGCATCAACATGATGACAATGTGCCTGAATCACTTGGCACACTGTCATTGCCATCAATTATCATTATCCGCCGCGGGGACAGCCATCACTTTGGCCGGTCCAGTCCACCACCGCACCTACTGATTTTTAGCATAAACCCTGTCAGGATTCGATTCTATCACATCGGTGGTGTGATTGGTAATAGAAAGAAGGAAAAAGACCGCGTAGCTTGTCTGCACGTATGGCAACTCCACTGGTGTCGCCACATTACCAAATTAAGCAGCAGAAAGTGTATATTCTACCAATCGTGTGACAAAACAAAACAAAAAAAACAAAAAACCAGGGGGGGCAAGCGGTTGGATATAGGTGGTCTTACATTAAGAGTTGAATATTTCATGCCACACATGTCGATCTCACTCACCCAGTTCCGTCCGTATTAACAGTTAACCACGAGATCACCACAACAAAAATTACACATTAACAGAAATGTAGGGAGAGCTAGATTTCCCGGCAAACTAACGATCAATTGCAAGCATGTCGATACACCTGAGATATGTTGCATCCTTGTAAACGCATCGACCGACACCCTGCAAATAAATCACACTGTTTGTTAATCAATGGAATTCGATATAGTAGTTAAAATAGCGGCAGAAATCGGCACGCTATCACTAATTGGCGGGCGAGCTAGCTTAATTTGCCTCAGCAAAGAGAGAGATCGACAAGAGTATAGAGGGCTAAGCAAGATAGATTTAGTACTAGCAGGTACCTGTGCAAGAAGACAAATGGTAGTGGTAGCTAGGCGCTGACTGCAGGTTTCCCCTAGAGGCGGAGCTCCAGGTCCAGCGCCTCGCAAGCGCTAGCAGCGGAGGCCATTCTAGTCCTGCTGGGCGTGTCCACCGCGGCATCGCCGCCCATGGACGGATCCGCCAGGAGCTGGGCATGGTCCCCGAATCGTGGAGCGCCGGCTGCCCGCCTCTCAGGACTGGCATCGGCGCGGGCGGGCGCCGCCGCGCTACTACCGCCGTGCGACGCGATGGAGGTGCACATGGACCGGCCGCTACCGGAATCGACTGCGGCGAGGCCGTAGGGGCCTTCGTCGTAGGGGTTGCTGAAGCCGCCGACGCGGTCCTTGCGATGCGCGTTCTGGTGGCCGCCCAGCGCCTGCGATTTGAGGAACGTCTTGTTGCAGAAGAGGCACGGGAACAGCCGCACCTCCTTGCCGTCCACGCACGCCGTCGGCGCCGCTTGTTCCCGACCTTGGCTGCTGTCCGCCGACGCCAACGCAAGCGATAGGTCGACCGACGCGGCGGCGGCCGCCGCCGCCGATTGCACATGGAGCAACCAAGACGACCTGGCCTTCTCCATCGATCCAAGTATATATTCGACTGATGTTGCTGCAGTGTACTCCGTACTAACTAGACACAAGATTACTACTATCAGGGACAGATGAAAAGGCTGAGAGTGGTAGCGGGGGCTCTTCTATATTGGGAACGGAGGAGGACGAATGGGTGCTGTGCTATGGTCTATGGAGTACAGACTCGATGGGGCTGAGAATGAATGCGATATCCAACTAACAGGGGGAGGAGAAGTAGTACTATTGGGCCGACTGAAAAGTCAAGGGAGACGAGCCACGTTCGCTCCTGTAGGGCTAGACGCCAGGATCGTTTTTCTTTCGGAAACAGCATGCAGGAATTATGCTGTCTTTCGTAGGCCGCATTGAGTCGGGCCAGGCCCCGTCATAGGGAGAAGAATACGGTCTGATTAGTTGCCCGGGCTTCCTCCACGGCGTGGCCTGCGCAGGTCTTAAAACACCGTTCAGTCAGGCCCGGCGGAAACTGTTGCATCAGTAGCTTCCGTGGAGAAGGCCTAGGGAGCGCAAAAGACAGCCTCGGCTGCACAGGTGGAGAAGAATCGCGGCGGTGTCGCCTCATTTTTGGCGTGTTTGGTAGCCCGTTTTTTCGTTTCTCGTATAGGTTAAAAAAAATAAAGATGTTTGGTGTATTGGAACACGTGTGTTTTTTGTATCACATGAATTTTAAAGCAGTTTAAAAGTTGGCCCGCTAGGAACGCTAATTTTGGATGTTTCCGCAGGGACAGACCCGCTCGTGCAAAAGGGGGAAAAACTGCGTCGCCCCTACGACCTCGGCGATGGCGCGAGCCACGGTTTCAAAAACGGAGAAATTTGATCCTACTGCCATGCTGTATATATCACCACCCGCCACACCTACGTCCCTCGCCACCATTTTCCACATTCTTAGAGCTCTCAATCCGGCGAGGTTCTTCATCGGCCAGCAGTGTAACTACCTCGGTGAACTACGCTCCTAGATACAAGCCTGGATGAGAGATAGCGGTTGAAATAGTACGGCGGGGCCCCAAAAGCCACTCACTGGTAGTCCTTTCAGACGTCCCAACCGCTAACCTCTCAACGGGACCTGCAGGCGTGGTCGGCGAAGGATCAACTACGTGCAAGTGGGTATGTACGCAAGCCACCATACAAGAGTACATCGAGCCACACCATCTAGAAAGAAAGGAAATATACCAACGCCATACGGCAAGATTCAAATGACCTAGATACATCTATAATTTAGGATAACTCCTCATACAAAGACACATCGAGTATCATGCGGAAGCGGCAAACAAGATCCGAAACGGATAAGAAGCAAATAGGCATAAGATGCGGAGAAAATAAGCACATCCCAACTACTGGTCTCACGGATCCCGTGCGGAATCTCTACACCATACGGTCGTTGCCCACTTCATCGGCTTCTTCCACCCAAGATCCGTCGAGAAGGTACTGCTCATCCGAATCAAGAATTTATCGTGTGAGACCCTAAGGGTACTCGGAAGACTTAATGCCTCTAAAGGGACACAACAGGTGACGAATTGCAGCAAAAGATAAACCCTAGCAATTCTACAGAATAAGCGCTAACCATCCGCCTAACCAATTATATACGGATGTCCGTGAATTTAAATACAACAGTTATAATGGCAATTTCAACCGATCCATCCTCCTCCTCGCTACACCAACAAGGAAGCGGACGAACAACCCCCGCTTGGCGCTTTATTAACCATTCCGTGAGTATTGCACTATTTACTAGTCAAGTTACTTAGTCAAGTTAAGGCGGTACTTTAGTTATGCTTGTCTATGATCAAGAAACTGTGCTCCAAGTCGTCCATAACCGCGGACACGGCTTTCAGAAAGTTTTACCCGGCCGGGGTGCACCAATAGCAACACACGCTCGATCAACCTCGGAAAAACCAAATCAAAACCCAACGAGGCTTTCACGACTGAACAATCACAGGATTCAGAAATATTTCAGGGGGCCACCCCTTAGAGTACACCCGCAACGAAGTAAGCAAGCTTCGAGACGGACTCAAGGTTGCGCCAATGGCTGTAAGCGACAGTATGCCCCCAAACGGGGACTGTCGATACCGCGTAATCACTCCGCTTACCTAAACAGTACAGGGTGCACCTCGCACAATCGTAATTAAAGCAGTAACATGGCATAAGTACAGGATCGGAAATAAAACCTCAAACTAGTTTGTGGCCCCAAGAAATAAGACGGAATCAAGCTCTGGCCCAGGGGGGTCCCATATACCTCCCGGATGTGGATAGCGCGATAAATCAAGGAACAGGAATCAAGTACTCGGGGTCTTACGGGACACAAGTGAGCAGGAAAAACCAAATAGCAGATATTGCTCACCGGTGCCACTTTCTTTAGTTATCCCAGATCTACTCAGGTTAAGTTGTTTAAGTACCTCGTTATTCCACAGACACTCACAAACCCTACACATGCTGTTCTACGACTCGCATGGCTCAAGCAACTCCTATAGTAGTGGCTCATGGGATGGAGGATACAAGCTTGGTGGAGTTTAAAAGTAAAGGCTATGCATACTTGGGATTCAATTTAATGCAATCGCGACTCAATGATGCAAGAATAAGATAGAGGCAATAGGTACTGTATGTATGCAAGCATGTGGTAGTGCTTGCCTGGTGTCTCTGTTGAAGCAAAGGACGGTACTGGGTAGTGCTCCTGGTGCTCTTGATACAACCCCTGCTCAGTGTCTATCCGAGAAAAACCAAACAAACAAGGCCAACATAAATATAGAGCACAAGCATATGAATAAGATGCGTCAAGCAAACAATCATGCCATGATGAATGATGCCCAATTTACATGGCAAGAAAGGTAGCATGGCATGGTGAGGTGTGAAGAACAAGAAAGTAACATTTAATTGGGTTTTAGAACCACATTTTGTTGTCATAACATTTGTTGTTTGCAATATATTTATATGATGCATGCTGCAATTGAAATCAAGGATAGCATAAACAGAAAGGTCTCGTCGAGCTGATCAATTTAGACTACTCACTTGCTTAATTTGGATTTTCCAAACAAAAGTTATTTAATTAAGAAATTCTAGTGGCAATTGAAGTAATTTAAACAAACTTGGAGTTTTACTTGTGCAAAACACTAAACAGATGGCATATTTGAATTCCTCTCATTTTTTTGAACCAAAAGCATATATCATTTGCCTAATTTGGATAAAGCATGCAAAAGTTATTTAAAATCTGAAAATAATTTGAATTTGAATTTATTTATCATATTTTGAATTTGAAAACATCTCGAACTGCTTAACACATGACTCAGCTACTTTGAGCTGCCAGATGGGCGAGGTCATCTCCGCCACAGGCTGAAGGTCAGACGCCTGGACCGCTGGTTCATTAAAGAAAAGCGGGGAACCTTTTTAAAATCGTGATCGGCAGCAATGGGGCGATGAACATGGGTTGAGCGAGCGTAAAAGACAGGGGGTTGTCGGCAAAACGCACACGCGGTCAGGGGGAAGGACTGCGGGTTTAGCGCGGGATCTTGCGGGAGCCTTGTTGCAAATGTTGCACGGTCGCTGGCGGGTGGGGGCTCGAGGACTGCGGGTTGACAAAAGAAGACAGGGGTTTCTAAAAGGCCGGGCGCATTGTTTCTCTTCTCGGTCGAACCACGCGTGTGCTCGACGCAGCGTCTTGCGCATGGCGCAGAGGTTCAACTGGCGTTAGGCGGCGTCGAGACAGGGAGCTACTGGGCTAGGCTAGGTGCTAGGAAGGGTGGTGGCGTAGCTAAGGTGTTGTAGCGGCCCGAAAGCGACGCCGACGACAACCACCGCGACGGAGGGTGTTCGACGGCGAGACTCGTGCAACCAGGAAGCGAACGCCGACGGACCGTGTCGGGTTCAGGGCGTCGCGATCGTGGCGTGGTCGGTTCGCAGGGCGTAGGCGATCCACGGCGAGGCTGGCGCTCTGTCGATCTAGGGCTTGGCGGCGGCGTCGTCTGGTCCTGGCGTTCCTGGCGCCTCCTCCTCGCTGGCACGGTTCAGGCGCAGCGAGCTCCAGAACGCTCCTTGACACCTCGCAAGCTCGCCCGGCTGGATCGACGGGCCGTGGTATATCAAGGCGGTGGCCATGGCGAAGGGGAGAAAGCAGGGGTTCGGACGGATCTGGGGGTTCAGTGAGGCGAGGAGGTGGGCGAGATAAGAACGCCGAGGCACGGTGGTTGCGTGAGGGAGGGTAGGCTGGGTGTGGCTTTGGTCACCTCTCGGTATGCGTGATCGCTGGGGCTGGGGGGCACGCAGGTGGCGAGAGGGAGCTAGGGTGGGTGGCAGGGCATGGGCGGTGGCAAGCTGTGAGAGAGAGGAAGAGGGAGGAAAAAGGGGAGGAAAAAGGGGCAAGGGTGAGCTAGGGTTTAGAGAGGCATGGTGGTGGGCAGCTAGGTGGGGTCCAGTCGGTGGGCAGCAAGGGGGTTGGGTAGGCATGATAGGGTAGAGAGGTGAGAGGGACATGGGCAAGGGAGCATGCTAGATAGGAGAAGGGTAGATTAGGTGTTGTTTGAATTTGATTAGAGATAGAAAAAAATAGATGTAGGGGTTATTTTAGGATGTAGTTAAATTAGGGTTTAGTTAGGAAAGAGGAGAGAGAGATGTTGTTTGGTTTTGTTAGAGGAAAAGTAGTTAGGGTTTATTTTAGGGTAATGGTAAAATAGGGTTTTGGTTGAAGATAGATGGAAATGATGGTTTTGTTTTAGGAAAGAGAGATGGCATGGTAGGTTAGAAGTTGATAAGAGGGTAAGAAAAGAAAAGAGGTGCTTAACACTTGATCATGCATGCTTCACTTGCAACATACTTGATCAAGGAAAAGGAAGAAAAAGGATAGGAGAGGTGGCCAAGGTTGGTGTTGGGGTTTTGGGTTCATGCATGATCCAACATAGATCAAGCAAGAACAAAAGAAGGGGAAGAGCTAGGGTCTTGAACTAACCAAACAAAAAGAAGCAAGGTGGAAGGATCCATTTAGAAAACCAACAAAAACCAAATCCAGGAAGAGGGGTACTTGCATGGCCCATGCAAGACAATTAATGCCAAGTGGATATATTGTGAAAACAACATGATTCCATGTGGCTTTACTCCTTGCATGCACAAAAGGTGGCAAAGGCCAAGCAATTAGATTATGAGAAGATCCACCCAACAACATGGATAGGGATAACTCAATAAAAAGCCTAGCCCATATCATTGGATGGTGGAATTATAAGGTGGTGAAAGATAAGGTGGTGGAGTCAAAAGAGAGATGCCCCCAACTCAACTTGGGCATTTAACAATTTATTAAGAACCAAATACAATATCAAGAAGCAACTACAATTAATAATGCACATGAGATAAGAACCAAACAAGAAAAAGGTTTTATATGATGCTCCAATGCAAGGGAACATGATGACATGAGCATGATATGATGATGATGCAACAATTATATGTTGGAAGTGGCCCATTTTATTATTAAACTTAGTAGCATTACAGTGGTTAGACAACTGATCAATTGATCTCTCAGACCCGGGTAGTTTGGAACAAACATCCGGTGATCAAAGAAGAGCGTGCCCTGATCATCAACATGGAAGGATTCATACTTCGGAGTGCCAAGCTTAGCGATGAGCTTCTTGGTGTGCGGATCACCACGCTGACGAGACCGAATCTGTTCTTCCAAGAGAGAGTAGCGGAAGGTTGAAGGTGCCCTTGTTCCACAATCTCGAGGTTGGTGTGTAAATTCCTCGCACAAGAGAAGTGGCTCTTCCACCATGAGGTTGTTGACATAAGCTTTTCGCTAAGCGCATCCGCCATGACATTTGCTTTGCTCGAGTGTAGTTGATGGTCACATCAAGTCATTGATGGCTTCAATCCATCTCCTTTGCGAAGATTGAGATCCGGTTGAGTGAAGATATACTTCAAACTCTTGTGGTCCGAGAAGATCTCACAACGGTTACTGCAAGTAGTGCCTCCACGACTTCAAAGCAAAGACCACTGCGCTAGCTCAAGGTCATGTGGGATAGTTCACCTCATGTCTTCAATGGCGAGGCATAAGCAACCACTTGTCTCTCTTGCATAAGGACCGCACCCAATCCTTGCAAAGAGGCATCGCAGAAGATCCGAAAGGCTTGGATGTATCCGGAGGAACCAAGGCTGGCGTGGAAGTGAGCTTCTTTGAGTGTCTCAAAGCTCTCTTGGCAAGCAGGTGTCCACAGATACTTCTTGCTTTTCTTGAGGAGATCGGTAAGAGGCTTTGCTATCTTGAGAAGTTCGCACAAAGCGACAATAGCTAGCCGAGAAAACTCCGCACTTCCTTGACATTAGCGGTGAGGAAGCCATTCAACTATTGTCTTCACGGTTTCGGGTTGATCGCAATGCCCTTGGCGAGATAACATGCCCCAGATAGGTTACTTGAGCAAAGAACTCACACTTTGAGAACTTGGCATACAAGCGGTTCTCGAAGCTTGTTCAGACACACCTCGTGCTCTTCATGCTCCTCCTTGGACTTGGAATACGAGAATATCATCCAGATATACCACCACAAACTTGTCCGGTACTCCATGAAAGCGGAGTTCATCAGCCTCGAGAAGGTAGCAGTGCGTTGGTGAGCGAAAGACATGACCGTGTACTCATACACAGGCCATAGCGAGTGGTGAAAGCTGTTTTGGGCACATCTTCTTTGCGAATTTTGATTTGGTGATAACCACTTCTCAAATCGAGCTTAGAGAACACCTGACCTCCTAGGCGATCAAAGATCATTTATCCGAGGGAGGATATTTGTTCTTGATGGTTTTAGCATTTAGAGCCCGGTAGTCAACATGAGCCTATCGGTTCGCCACGCTTCTTCGAAGATTGTTGGACTACCCAAGAAGAAGTGCTATCTTGAATGAAACCCAACTTCTCTTGTTCATCAAGTTGTCGTTTGAGTTCATTGACCGAAGGACCCATTTTGTATGGCCTCTTGGAGATAGGAGCCGTTCGAGTTCAAGCTCGATCACGAATTCAACTTCGCGATCGAGGCATACCCGCAACTCTTCGTGAAAACATCCGAACTCGGACCACGGTACCTTGAATAGCTTCCATGGCATCATCATTGAGCAGCCAAGGAATAGAGTGGACATCGAGTCGACTTGGAGAGAAGACTATGTGGCCTTGGGATCTTTAGAGATACCGGCGTTCAAAGACAATCAATCACTTGCATTTCTTGTCAACCAATCCATGCCGAGGATGACATCAATGTCGAGTTGCCTGAATAATCAGAAGCCAAGAATGAAGAACCACCAATCTCCACTTTGTTGCCATGATCGATCTTAGAAGCCGGCATTGTTGCTCGGAGAAAGAACCATTAACTTTGGGAAGAGGATCGACACTAACCCATTCTCATCGGCAAACTTTATAGAAACGAAAGAATGCGATGCAGTAATCAAAGAGAACTCGTGCAGAACCGAGTTAATCGAGAGCATACCCATGACAACTCCGGTGCGAGCTCGGCTTGAGAGGCGTTAAGCGATTAGCTCGAACAACCGCAGACCGGGCTTAGTGTTGATGTTGAGAGCCGAGGCGGTGTACTAATCGAGGAGAGCTTGTTGCGAGATCTTGGCGGGGTGGAGAGCTTTGTTCTTCACGGAGTTCCAGCTTTGATGTCCAGGATCTCCACATGTGAAGCGGTGCACCACCGGACGTGGAGCGAGTGGCTGTGGACTCCGCCAGCGCTCAGTAAGGGTTGTTGTAGCCACCGGAGCCGCGATGGTGAAGTTTGATGGCCTTGGCGTAAGTTGCAGATCTTGGAGCCGGAGCGGCGGTGGGGTGTTAGGAACCCGGACACGCCGCTTAGAAGGAGTTGCCATTGTTGCGAACTTGATGCATCCTCTATGTTTCTTGGACTCCTCGAACATTTGCCTACTAGCCTCCTCTTGTAGTGCCATATCTGCGATTCGGAAGGTTGCGGTCTTGCATGCGTGAGTGCATACTTGATCGACGTTGAGCCCTTGCTCAATCGCACTTTTCTTGTCATCGATACCTCATCACCTCCATAGCGAGACAAGTTCATGAAATTCTGATGTAGGTGTTGGCGTTATCATTGCCCCTTCAAGTTGAGGAAAGCATCCTTCATTCGCTCCATCACAATCTCGAGAGAAACTGCCTTGAAGGTGTGGTGAACCTCTCCCAAGTAGGTGGGACCCAGGCAGCCTAGCCTTGTAGTTTTCCACCATAGAGCTGCGTCTCTTGAGCGGTGAGTAGCACACTTTACCCATTCTGCTCGCACATCGCGGTCTCTAGCAGCCTTGAGATCTCACGGAGCCAATCATCGCATCAAGAGGTCGGTGGACACGTCAAACCGCCGAGGACCGAACTTGAGGAAGCTCTTGATGTCACCACGCTTGGGAGGTGGAGGAAGTGGAGTGAACTCGTTCCTTGGACGCTCTCCTCAAAGCGCGGTGGTTCTCTTGCATGGCTGCCGAGCATTTGCAATGCTTGACACGAGCCCAGCCTCGGAGGAATGTCCTCCTCGATCCGGGGAGCCATCCTGTCATTGATGTAAAACTCAAGTCAAGACTATAGTGGAGAATGATAATAATCCAAAATAGTACCAAGATGGAATTAACGAGATTAAAGGATACAATTTGAGATGATATGAAAATATCAACAAAGTTCGTAGCACCTCAAAGATATTAAGCATATCGCACACGATTTGAAAAGGTGTGGTACAAACATATCAAAAAAAATTTTCCACAAATTTGGCATTAAAATACCAATAGATCATAAAATTACTTAACGAATCAAGATTAGTGACTCTACCGATCCAATATACAAAAGCAAATGATACAAGTAGTGGTATGGTCGACTCCATCCCACTCAAATCATTACTCGCACATGAACAAGTGGAACACATATCCCAACCCTTCTTCTCACGACGAAACCTAAAGATTGGTACTACTGAAACGAACACCCCAAACAAGATAGCGTCGGATACAAAAGGAAGATAGATTGCGTCGGTTTACAAAAGCACCGTATGGAATGTACCAACATTGATAACCAAAGCGAGATAAGATAACAACTTGGATGCAACAGATAGACAAGGGACTACACACACACACACGCACACATCCTATGGTACTACGACCCGAACACGTGAATCCTAGTTTGAACTTTGAAGAGGATTGAAAGCGTTGCACTTCCTTACCAGAAAGGGTGGGTGGGAGGTAAGAAGAAAAATGGAAGCAGTCCTACTCTCGCGTTTTGTTTTTCCCTATATACATAACTACTCAAAATATTTGCTAGGCCGACAACGCCGTTTTTGAAACCACGAAGGTCGGGATGGCTCGATACCAATTGTAACTACCTCGGTGAACTACGCTCCTAGATACAAGCTGGATGAGAGATAGCGGTTGAAATAGTACGGCGGGGCCCAAAGCCACTCATGGTAGTCCTTTCAGACGTCCCAACCGCTAACCTCTCAACGGGACTGTCTGGCGGCGTGGTCGGCGAAGGATCAACTACGTACACAAGTGGGTATGTACGCAAGCCACCATACAAGAGTACATCGAGCCACACCATCTAGAAAGAAAGGAAATATACCAACGCATACGGCAAGATTCAAATGACCTAGATACATCTATAATTTAGGATAACTCCTCATACGACACATCAGTATCATGCAGGCGGCAAACAAGATCCGAGTGCGGATAAGAAGCAAATAGGCATAAGATGCCGGAGAAAATAAGCACATCCCAACTCTGAGTCTCACGGATCCCGTGCGGAATCTCTACACCATACGGTGGTTGCCCACTTCATCGGCTTCTTCCACCGATGTCAGATCACGAGAAGGTACTGTTCATCGAATCAAGAATTTATCGTGTGAGACCCTAGGTACTCGGCAAGACTTAATGCCTCTAAAGGGACACAACAGGGTGACGAATTGCAGCAAAAGATAAACCCTAGCAATTCTACAGAATAAGCGCTAACCATCCGCCTAACCAATGATAGACGGATGTCCGTGAATTTAAATACAACAGTTATAATGGTAATTTCATCCGATCCATCCTCCTCCTGCTACCAACAAGGAAGCGGACGAACAACCCCCCTTCCGTTGGCAGTTTTATTAACCATTCCGTGAGTATTGCACTATTTACTAGTCAAGTTACTTAGTCAAGTTAAGGCGGTACTTTAGTTATGCTTGTCTATGATCAAGAAACTGTGCTCCAAGTCGTCCATAACCGCGGACACGGCTTTCAGAAAGTTTTACCCGGCCGGGGTGCACCAATAGCAACACACGCTCGATCAACCTCGGAAAAACCAAATCAAAACCCAACGAGGCTTTCACATGAACAATCACGATTGAGAAATATTTCAGGGGCCACCCTTAGAGTACACCCCATAGTAAGCAAGCGAGACGGACTCAAGGTTGCGCCAATGGTCATGAAGACAGTATGCCCCAAGCGGGGATCGATGACAGCGTAATCACTCGCTTACCTAAACAAAGACAGGTGCACCTCGCACAATCGTAATTAAAGCATAACATGGCATAAGTAGGATCGTAAATAAAACCTCAAACTAGTTTGTGGCCCCAAGAAATAAGACGGAATCAAGCTACGCCTGGGGGTCCCATATACCTCCGGATGTGGATAGCGCGATAAATCAAGGAACAGAATCAAGTACTGGGGTCTTACGGGACACAAGTGAGCAGGAAAAACCAAATAGCAGATATTGCTCACCGGTGCCACTTTCTTTAGTTATCCTGGATCTACTCAAAGTTAAGTTGTTTAAGTACCTCGTTATTCCACGACACTCACAAACCCTACACATCTTGTTCTCGACTCGCATGGCTCAAACAACTCCTATAGTAGTGGCTCATGGGATGGAGGATACAAGCTTGGTGGAGTTTAAAAGTAAAGGTTATGCATACTTGGGATTCAATTTAATGCAATCGCGACTCAATGATGCAAGAATAAGATAGAGGCAATAGGTCGTATGTATGCAAGCATGTGGTAGTGCTTGCACGGTGTCTCTGTTGAAGCAAGGGCAGTCTTGGTAGTGCTCCTGGTGCTCTTGATACAACCCCTGCTCAGTGTCTATCCGAGAAAAACCAAACAAACAAGGCCAACATAAATATAGAGCACAAGCATATGAATAAGATGCGTCAAGCAAACAATCATGCCATGATGAATGATGCACAATTTACATGGCAAGAAAGGTAGCATGGCATGGTGAGGTGTGAAGAACAAGAAAGTAACATTTAATTGGGTTTTAGAACCACATTTTGTTGTCATAACATTTGTTGTTTGCAATATATTTATATGATGCATGCTGCAATTGAAATCAAGGATAGCATAAACAGAAAGGTCTCGTCGAGCTGATCAATTTAGACTACTCACTTGCTTAATTTGGATTTTCCAAACAAAAGTTATTTAATTAAGAAATTCTAGTGGCAATTGAAGTAATTTAAACAAACTTGGAGTTTTACTTGTGCAAAACACTAAACAGATGGCATATTTGAATTCCTCTCATTTTTCTGAACCAAAAGCATATATCATTTGCCTAATTTGGATAAAGCGTGTAAAAGTTATTTAAAATCTGAAAATAATTTGAATTTGAATTTATTTATCATATTTTGAATTTGAAAACATCTCTGAACCGTTTAACACACAGACTCAGCTTTGAGCCTGCAGATGGGCCAGGGTCATCTCACGGCTGGCTGAAGAGGCTGACGTCTGACCGCTGGTTCATTACAAAGGCGGGAACCTTTTAAAATCGCAACAGCGGCAATGGGCAGATGAACCTGGGTTGAGCGAGCGTAAAGACAGGGGTTATCGCAAACGCACGCCGTCGGGAAGGACTGCGGGTTTAGCGGATCTTGGGAGCCTTTTTGCAAATGTTGCACGGTCGGCGGGTGGGTCTCGAGGCTGGGTTGACAAAAGAAAACAGCCGGTTTCAAAAAAAGGCGACTGTTTCTCTTCTCGTCTGAACCCGCGTGTGCCAGCGTCTTGATGCGCGTATGCGCGCAGGTTCGAACACAAGCGCTTGGCGTCGCGGAGGCCGCTACTGGCTAGGCTAGGTGCTAGGAAGGGTGGTGGCGTCTAGCTAAGGTGTTGTAGCGAACAGGAACAGCGACGTCGACGACAACCACCGCACGGAGGGTGTTCGACGGCGAGACTCGTGCAACCAGGAAGCGAACGTCGACGGGACCGTGTCTGGGGGGTTCAGGGGCGTACCGCGATCGTGACGGCGTGGTAGGTTCTAAGACGGGCGTAGGCGATCCACGCGAGTGGCGCTCCGTCGATCTAGGGCTTGGCGGCGCGTCGGTCTGGCGTTCTGGCGCCTCCTCCGCACGCACGGTTCGACGCAGCGAGCTCAAAGAACGTCCTTGACACCTGCAGCGGCTTCGGCCGGATCGACGGGCCGTGGTATCTTGCGGTGGAGCCGGCGAAGGGAAAACGGGAGAGGCAGGGGTTCCGGACGGATCTGGGGTTCGTGAGGCGAGAGGGAGGTGGCGAGATAAGAACGCCCGGGCACGGTGGTTGCGTGAGGGGGTAGGCTGGGGGTGTGGCTTTGGTCACCTCTCAACACGTGATCGCGTGGGGGCAGGGGCAGGTGGCGAGAGGGAGCTAGGGTGGTGGCAGGTAGGGCATGGGGCAAGCTCTGGCGAGAGAGAAAGAGGGAGGAAAGAGGGAGGAAAAGAGGGCAAGGGTGAGCTAGGGTTTAGAGGGCATGGTCGTGTGGGGGCAGCTAGGTGGGGTCCAGTCGAGTGGGCAGCAAGGGGGGTTGGGTAGGCGCATGATAGGGTAGAGAGGGTGAGAGGGACATGGGCAAGGGAGCATGCTAGATAGGAGAAGGGGTAGATTAGGTGTTGTTTGAATTTGATTAGAGATAGAAAAAAAATAGATGTAGGGGTTATTTTAGGATGTAGTTAAATTAGGGTTTAGTTAGGAAAGAGGAGAGAGAGAGATGTTGTTTGGTTTTTGTTAGAGGAAAAAGTAGTTAGGGTTTATTTTAGGGTAATGGTAAAATAGGGTTTTGGTTGAAGATAGATGGAAATGATGGTTTTGTTTTAGAGGAAAAGAGATGGCATGGTAGGTTAGAAGTTGATAAGAGGGTAAGAAAAGAAAAGAAGGTGCTTAACACTTGATCATGCATGCTTCACTTGCAACATACTTGATCAAGGGAAAAGGAAGAAAAGGATAGGGAGAGGTGGCCAAGGTTGGTGTTGGGGTTTTGGGTTCATGCATGATCCAACATAGATCAAGCAAGAACAAAAGAAGGGGAAGAGCTAGGGTCTTGAACTAACCAAACAAAAAGAAGCAAGGTGGAAGGATCCATTTAGAAAACCAACAAAACCAAATCCGGAAGAGGGTACTTGCATGGCCCATGCAAGACAATTAATTAAGTGGATATATTGTGAAAACAACATGATTCCATGTGGCTTTACTCCTTGCATGCACAAAAGGTGGCAAAGGCCAAGCAATTAGATTATGAGAAGATCCACCCAACAACATGGATAGGATAACTCAATAAAAGCCTAGCCCATATCATTGGATGGTGGAATTATAAGGTGGTGAAAGATAAGGTGGTGGAGTCAAAAGAGAGATGCCCCCAACTCAACTTGGGCATTTAACAATTTATTAAGAACCAAATACAATATCAAGAAGCAACTACAATTAATAATGCACATGAGATAAGAACCAAACAAGAAAAAGGTTTTATATGATGCTCCAATGCAAGGGAACATGATGACATGAGCATGATATGATGATGATGCAACAATTATATGTTGGAAGTGGCCCATTTTATTATTAAACTTAGTAGCATTACAGTGGTTAGACAACTGGGATGCTACAAGCAGGTAAGTGGCGGTAGCGGAGGTGGTGGTTCTAGATCGGCCGGTGCAGGAGTTCTTTTCCAAGATCTTCAGCGGCGACGTTCTTCGCTCTTACGATGCCGGTGAGTTTCATCAAACCCCAGGCGTGGTAGCTTCGATCTGTTAGCACCTCATACATCTGATTGTTGTTTGCGGTAGATCTATGTTAGTGTGTCCAATGAACTTCTAGGTATAGTCATAGATCCGTGTCTTCATGGACTCGTTGCATGTTTAAGTTTGTGCTCATGCCTAGTCTAGGTCCTGATAAGTGCGACCGTGAAATCTGTAGGACATGACCGCTGATGAGTTCAGCCAGGCCCTCATAGATTCTCAGAGGACGTTTGTCGCTGAGACCCAATCCTAGCTCCCGCCTTTGAGGCTCACCTATCCTCAGCGCACGGAGATCTTGTCTGCTCCTCCGATGACCGGGTTCAAGGTGAAGCAGATTGCAGAGCAAGATGCCAAGATCTTGGCCAAGAAGAAAGCCATCAAGGATGGAAAATCCCACGACGCAGGCTAGTGCAAGGGGGTGAAGGGCATCATTGTTGGAGATATGCCCAAGAGGCAATAATAAAATAGTTATTACTATATCTTTGTGTTTATAATAAATGTTTACATCATATGCTATAATTGTATTAATCGAAAATATTAATACTTGTGTGTTTTGTAAACATGAAAGAGTCCCTAGTAAGCCTCTTGTTGAACTAGCTTGTTGATTAATAGATGATCATGGTTTCCTGATCATGGACATTAGATGTTATTAATAACAATATTATGTCATTAGGAGAATGATATGATGGACACACTCCTATAGTAAGCGTAGCGTAAGATCAAGTCATTTAGAGTTTGTTTGCTACAAAGCTTTCAAATACATAGTAACCTAATCCTTCGACCATGAGATCATGTTAATCACCATCACCGGATGAATACTTTGATGACATCAAACACCACTTCCGTAACTGGGTGGTTATAAAGGTGACATTAGGTATTTTGAAAGTATGTGTTGAGGCACATAGATCAAGAGTGGGATTTTTCCATTCATATGATGGATAGATATACTCTGGGCCCTCTCGGCGGAATGTCATCCAATTGGCTTGCAAACATGTGACTAGGTCACAAGGGATGTCATATCACGGAATGAGTAAAGAGTAATTATCAGTAATGAGGTTGAACTAGGTGTAAGAGATACCGACGATCAAACCTTGGATAAGTAAAGTATCGCGCGGCAAAGGGAATTAGTATCGTATGTAAATGGTTCATTCAATCATAATGTAATCATAGAAATATGTGGGAGCCATAATGGATTTCCAGATTCTTCTAATGGTTATTGATCGGAGAGGTGTCTCGATCATGTCTACAAAGTTCACGAACCATAGGGAGACACACCTAAGGATTCAATGTTGTTTAGTAGATATGGAATATGAGTTGGAGACCGAATGTTTTTTGGAGTCTCGGATTGGATCCAGGACATCACGAGGAGATCGGGAATGGTCTAGAGAATAAAATTCATATAAGGAAAGTCAATTTCCGGGGTTCGGAAATGTTTTTGATGTTTTAACCGGAAACTTAATGTTCTAGAAGGTCCACCGCCCCAGGAAGGGGTACTTGGAATGTGCCATACCAATGTGGAATGGTTGCATAATACTCTAGGCTAACTAGGCGAGGAATTAAGGTGAGAGATCAAACTCTAGTTTGATTAGATCAAACAATTATTTGAAAAAGTCAAATCCCAAATTGAAAAGTCAAAGCCTAGTGGTGGGAGGGGAGGAAACCTAGAGGGAAGAGGTTTCCCTCTCCCTCCCAAAGCCGTCGGCCACAAGGGGAGTTGGGGGAGGACTCGTACACCCTAGCCGCCTCCCCTCCATCTATATAAAGGAGGGGAGGGGCGCAGCCCTCTCACCCATTGACGAAGGCCGTCGCCCCTCTCCAAGTCGTCGCCGCCTACACCCTATTTGCCAGCGCCTTCCTATCCTTGGCGCCTACACCCTAGCCGCCGAGGCCCTCTCTCCTCCACCATACCTGCTCCGGCTTAGGCGAAGCCCTGCAGGATCTACTCCTCCACGACCATAGAGTCGTGCTGCTGGAATCGCGAGGACATCTACAACCTCCACTGCCTGCTGGAACAAGGGAGAGGAAGGTCTTCATCGAGTACCGAACGTGTGACCGATGGCGGAAGCGCTGCCGGAACGTGGCGCCGGAAGGATCGTCTACACGATCTTGAGATCGGCAAGTGAATAACTACATCAATCAGGAGAATCCGGTCTCGTTAAATGCTTTGGATCTACGAGGGTTAGTACTCTATAAACTCATTTGCACCGATCTCGTAGATTAGATCTTGGATTTTGTGTGTTCATGCGATAGAAATTTTTTGTTTTCCATGCTACGAACCCCTACAGTGGTATCAGAGCCAAGTACTATGCATAGATCTGTTGCACGAGTAGAACACAATGGTTTTTGGGCGTTGATGCTTTTGTTGTCAATTGCTTTTTGTGTACTTTGCATCTTGCACGATGGTGGGATGAAACGGCCCGGGATAACCTTACATGTCATCATACATGAGACTTGCTCCACGCTCAACGTGCAACTTGCATTGCACAAGTGGCTTTGCGGGTGTCTGTCTCTCCCACCATAGTGAAGATTCAATTTACAACGGGTACTTGACAATACTTGTATCAACGTTGTGGTTCATGTTCGTAAGTTAGAACGGTGCTTATGCGAAATCCCCAGCCACGTAAACATGCAAAGAATATTAGAGGCGTCTAACTTGTTTTTGCAGGGTTTGTGTTGTGATGTGATATGGCCATGATTTTGATTATATGTGATGTATTTAATGATCCTTATTGTAAGTTGGCAACCGGCAGGACCCTTATGGTTGTCTTTAAATTTTGTTTAAGAGCTTTGTGTCCATTCATCAAGTAGTTGTAATAGTTGTTGGTGGTGATGGACAACCATGAAGTGGCACCGCTGACCTTGACGCCACGCTGGTGATGATGGAGATCATGTCCATGCTTTGGAGATGGAGATCAAAGGCACAAGGAGAAAGGCCATATCATATCACATATTATGAATTGCATGTGATGTTAATCCTTTTTATGTATCTTATATTGCTTAGATCTCAACGGTAGCACTATAAGATATCCCTCTCACTAAATATCAAGTAACAAAGTGTTCATCCTTAGTAGGCACCGTTGATAAGACTCGTCGTTTCGAAGCATCACGTGATGATAGGGTGTTATAGATTCTACGTGTGCATACAACGGGTGCAAGCCAGATTTGCACATGTGGATACTAAGGTTAACCTTGACGAGCCTAGCATGTACAGACATGGCCTCGGAACATGAAATACTGAAAGATAAAGCATGAGTCATATGGATGATATGATGAACATGTTGATTGTTCGCCTTTGAAGCTACACCTTCTCACGTGAAGATCGGACTTGGTGTAGTGGATTTGGTTCATAATCACTAAGGCAATATGAGGGATGTTTTTTTGAGTGGGAGTTCAAATAGTAATATGAGTAAAGATGAACTAAATTTATCATAAATTAAATCAAAGTGAATTTGCATAATTGTTGTAGTCATTGGCATCCGTTCACCACCTTACGCTTAGTTTTAATTGAGATAATAGAACTATAGAATTCTGGATAGTTACTTTATGAACTAGTATCGTATTGTTTTGAGTGTCAATCTAAAGTTTAAAAGTCCTATTGCAAACTTTTAGTAAACTCCGTTTACTCTGTGAAATTTAATAACTAGTATTAAATCAAGAGTAACAATTCCAGTGTTAGTATCTAAAAGTATGATGTTTGCCTCCATGATTATTGATAATCAAAAGATTGTTTGATATCAAGGTTATTTAAGAGCTGAAATAAATGTTTTAGAAACCATCATGCGTGGAAGATATTGCAAAATCTGAAACAATGTTTTGGTTGCAACATGATAGAGTATAATTTGGAAAAATATATGTTCTCAATTTGATGAGAATTTGCAAAGGTTGAAGACACTAGTTGTCCTAATCCTCCAAAAGGATTTTGGAAAGCAAAATTATACTCGCGATTCGTCTTTATAAGCTATAGTAGCTTGATCATGAAAGTTGTCAATATAAGGATGAACAGAAGATGTAGGTAAAATGTTTAGTACACTAAAAGATCACTAAAGAATAGATTTTGAAACAACGCCAAACATTTGATGATGGTGATCTACTTCAAAGTGCAAGTCCAAAGGTATTAGTATTTGATTATACACGCTTTGGACTATGTGCCATATGTATGGCGCCATTGTTGATGTTGATGGATTGTTTTAAAAAGGAAAGGAAATGTTGAACGAGAATATCAAAAATATTTGGCAGAAAAAGAAAAGATTGGAAATGTCCAGCTTAGGTATATAGATGATATACATGTTATGGTTGTATTCTTTGTTTGTTAAACAATGTGGTTCTTGGGTATTGGATACCGAATTGGTTGGTATGAAATGTCATGCAGGACAACACAATTCTTGAACTGCAATGGCCTAAGTTACCAGCAAGAGAATATGTGACGATGTGCATAAAAACAGACAAAGTGTTGTTGTGTCTCCCGTTGACATCAAAGCTTTCCTTCAAGATTTTTTTAATAATTATTATTTTGATCAGGTATTATGTGAACAAAAGGTTGTTCAAATACTTATCGTATTCCATATAAGATGCATGATTTACAAATCTAGTTGGAGATATCACGTCCATAAGAGCTAATGCTAAAATGTCGCAAGACAAATGATTCAAAGATCACTTTTGAAGTAACATCGTCGTTTAAATTATATTGGAAAGAAAACATGTAGAAACTCCATGTTTATGGAGTCTTTTTATTTTGATCAAATGACGCTTGTTAGACTTTCGTGGAGATAATTGAAACTTTGTTCAAAGGCCAAAGAAGAACAAACGACCAACTTATTGGAATTTTTACATATTGATGTATATAGTCCATTATGTGTAGTAGTGAGCGATGGATTTGAACTCCATATGCTTTCTCTAGAAATTTGAGTGAATATATGTGTATATTTACTTAATGAGGATGAAGTGTGAAATATTTGATAATGTTCAAAGACTTTCAAGAAGAAGTGGAAAATCATTGTAACAAGAAAATAAAGAGTTTATGATTGCATCATAAAGGAAGATATTTGAGTTACAAGTTTAGCATAACACCTAAGATTTGAGGAATTGTTCCATGAATTTGCATTTCCCAAAACACCATAGGAGTATGGAGTGTTCGAGATATGTAATGAAACCTTGTTTGACATGGTGAGATCAAAGGTATCAGTTATAAAACTGCCATTGTATTTTAAAAATTAAACTTTTAGTGACTACCGCTTTTACACTGAAAAGATCACCATCGTGATCCGTTGAAATGACACCATATAAGTTATGGTCTGGGATAAAACCCAAGTTGTCCTTTCTTAAATTTTGGTATGCTAGGCATAAGTAAAATGTTTACAACCAAAGTTGGATAAGCATGTCTTTGTATGTTATTTTGAATATACCGTTGGGTATTCCTCCATAACACCAGAGACAAAAGTGTTTGTCGCTTAGAACGTCAAGTTTCTTTAGAAGGAATTTTTCGGGAAAAGTTAACTGGGAGGACAATAGAACTTTGATAAGGTTATTGAACCTTAGCTATATGTGCTGAGTTGCACAACACCGGAAATTTTCCCGGAGGTAGCAACAATGCTTATGGCTCACGTGTCCCAAATGGTTGTGGTCACGGAGGTCTAAGTTCCTATTGAACCGAGTAGGTCGGATAAACAATAAAATACTAATATTTGAGAGTAAATCATTATTGTTTGACAATGATGAAATAACTACATGCAAAGAAGCGATGATGGGACCTGCCTCCATCAAATGGCTTGAAGCCATAAAATCCGTGATAGTTCCATACATGAGAAATCAAGTTTTTGAACTTGGAAGACCCTTTGGAAAGGTGTAAAACCTTTTAGTCGTATTTGGATCTATAAAGAAATAGACATGGATGTTTCACATCTATGAAATAGTCGACATGTCGAGAAAGAGTTTACGACAATGTTCAAGGAGTTGACTATGACAAGATTTGATCTTTCATAGTGATATTTAGTCTAGACAGATTAATGTAGCAACCACTACATATAATTTGGTATATGGTAGTTGAACAAAAGAATGGTTACCTTGGATGTGTACATGACATGATCCAAAGGGTTTTGTTAATTTAAAGAATACTAAAAGCGCATGCAAACTTTAATGGTTGAAGTAAGCATCGCAGAGTTGGAATCTTCACCGTGATGAATCTATTAAAAGAGTTTAATTTCATCGGAGATGATAAAGATGCTTGCATTTGCAAGAAATTAAGTGGAGCGCTAAGACATATTTCTAATACATTATGTGAAATATATATTTTGATTGGAAATGATGTATATTTTATTGACACAGGTTAAAAATTTCATTTCGATGAAAGACTTAGGAAAAACCCGAATATTACGTATCAATGTGTGTATGGATAGATTGAGATGCTAATATGGTTGTGCCGAAAGTACATAGATGAGATATTCAAATATTTCAATATAAAAATGACAAGAAAAGTTCTTGTCGCATGGATAAGGACTAAAACAAAATTCAAGTATTTTGATACTTTGTGAGTGAAACGACATCAAGTGTTTTGACACTTGATGAGTGAAATCACAAGAATATTTTGATCAATCATACCGTGATATGTACACATCCATATATGTCATATTCTCTAAATGTTATGAGCATATACCAGAATGATTCATAAGATGATCATTGTATGATAGTAAGGATTATTCTTATGATCTTTGGAAGAACTAAGAATATGTTATTTATGTAGAGGTGACAAATAGATAGATAGTTCATTGTAAAGTGTTACATTGATACTAGTTTTGTCACAAGATACAAAATAAGTTTATCTCGATTTAAACTATGGGTGGCACAATGTAATGGAAAGAAGATTCCATAATGGATTTGGATGAGTTCCAAAGTTAAGACATTGTGACAGATACTACAACAAAAGGCTAAGTATATGACTGCTATTGTAGAAGCAAAAGAGGGCATTTGTGTAAAGTAGTTTGTTATCAAACTAGGTGTGGTTCATAGGGGATAGTACTATGAAGATATATTGTACGACAATTGTATCGACATGATTTAACCCCAAGGAACTAAATGTCTCACCAAAGGACCAAATTTATACAATGCCATCTCATTGGAGAATGAGTGATACGTAGAGACGCAGAGATATGAAAAATACACATAGACCTGGAAGTGTCAGATCCGAAGATTATGTTTACCACTTGCAATCGTGTATAACAACACCTGAAAGCCATAGGTGTTAAATGCACAAAGTTTTTCCAAACTAGATTATTGACTCTAGTGCAAGTGGGAGACTGTTAGAGATATGCCCAAGGGGCAATAATAAAGTGGTTATTATTATATCTTTATGTTTATGATAAATGTTTGCATCCCATGCTATAATTGTATTAACATGAAACATTAATACTTCTGTGTTTTGCAAACGTAAAAGAGTCCCTAGTAAGCCTCTTGTTGAAACTAGCTTGTTGATTAATAGATGATCATGGTTTCCTGATCTTGGACATTGGATGTTATTAATAACAAGGTCATATCATTAGGAGAATTATGTGATGGACATACACCCATAGTAAGCATAACATAAGATCAAGTCATTAAGTTCATTTTGCTACAAGCTTTCAAATACATAGTAACCTAATCCTTCGACCATGAGATCATGTTAATCACTATCACTGAATGAGTACTTTGATGACATAAAACGCCACTTCCATAACTAGGTGGTTATAAAGGTGGCATTGGGTATTCTGAAAGTATGTGTTGAAGTGCATGGATCAAGAGTGGGATTTTTCCATCCAAATGACGGATAGATATACTCTGGGCCCTCTCGGTGGAATGTCATCCAATCGGCATTGGGCCCTCAACCCTAGCTGCTGCCCCTCTCCCTCCTCCATCAACTTCTCCGGCTTAGGCGAAGCCCTCCATGATTCTTCTCCTCCACCACCACCACCACACCGTCGTGCTGTTGGGATTCTAGGGGGATCTACTACCTCTGCCGACCGTTGGAACATGGAGAGGAAGGTCATCATCGAATCCGTACGTGTGACCGAGTGCGGAAGCTCTGCCGGAACATGGAGCCAGAAGGATCATCATCGCGATCTTGAGATCGGCAAGTGATCACTACATCAACCACGAGATCTGATCTTGTTAAACGCTTTGGATGTACGAGGGTTAGTTATCTACAATCTCGTTGCACCTATCTTGTAGATTAGATCTTGGCTTCACCATAGATTGGATCTTGGTTTTATGTGTTCTTGCGATAGAATGTTTTTTGTTTTCCATGCAACGAACCCTACATTAAACATGTGCAAAGGCCTATTTAGCATGCAAACTCTATTTCATTAAGTTTATGGTTGAAGCATGGTTCATCATTAGTGTTTGGTTCCATTTCCCCTCATTACCTGATTCTTTTTGGCATTCTTGTTTTTGGCACCTTTTTCTTCTTTCATCTCTTTGCTTTTTTTCTTTATATTTCTCTTTTTGATTATTTGCCTTTAGGAAGGCCTAGCCTCTACATACTATCTCTCCTCAATTTTGATATTATAATCATATGGAGGATTTTTCCCTCATCTTAGTCGTGGTACCCCTTCTATGGAGGATTTTTGCCCTCATCTTTTAATGTATGCATCCTCTTATTTCTTTTTGGGAAGGGGTACTCTATGCCCAATGAGTTCGTGGTCACCCCACAACTAACTTATCTATGACAACCATAACCATAAAAGCAATATTATTTGGAAGCTAAGTAAAACAAGGCACATGAGAAATATACTTGGAATAGCATTGATGCTATATAAGTATTGTTGGGTTCGCAACATAGAAAACAAAATATTTCCTACGATATGAACAACTGAGCACCAAGATCTATCTATCTAGATACAAGAAATGGGTGGATATACATCCATAGTTAACTTACCCTCGAAGACCGACAAAGCGTTACGATATTGGTTCTCGTGGATGATGTAGTCGTTCACTTGCGGATCTCAAGATCGTGATGAAGTCCAATCGGTCCAACACCAGCAGGTCCAACACCGCAAAACAGTGGTGCATCTGCGATCGCACACACATATGGTACCCCGACAACCTCCACGCCCTCGCTCCAGCAAAGCAGCGGAAGTAGCAAATCCTTGCTCCAGAAAAATCCATCGGGAACATGCATCTCGCTGATCCGAGACCATGGGGATATTCTAGAGGGGGAGAGAGATCCTTCGTGAGCAGGTGTGATATCAGAGGAGGAGATATGGGCCTTTTATAGGGAGAGGGGTTCATCCAAAGGCCATGGTGTGTCAGCCATGGTGGGTGCCCCACCTCTTCCACATTCATGTGGGTGGAGCTCCCACTCCCACAAAAAGCCTCCACTCAAAATTCCACTCACCTCCATTAAATTTCCACCAAATTTAATGCAAGCTCTCATTTAATAAAACTCTTTTATTTATTTTATTCATAATTTTGTTAATTACAATAATTAACAAATATTCACATAAAACCCTTGCAACATTTCAATTTCACAATGCAGAACCAGTTTCAGCAATTTCACCCGAAACAATTCCTGTTTCCATTGAAATAATTCCAGCGCTTTGATATTCTTTCTCTGGCATTTAATTTGCTCCAAATGGTGTCGGTATCCCTTAAGTGTGTCACCCTACTGTTCTCTAATAATGCATACATGATCGAGACCCCTCTCCGATCAATAATCAGCAGCGAGACCTAGAGATCCGTATTGACTCCTACACATTCAACGATGACTTCTTGTGATCGTGTGAACCTTTAACATTGTAACTAAATCCCTTTGTCTCGCAATATTTTACATGTCTGAGATTCGATCATCGGTATCCCCATACCTCGTTTAATCTCGTTACTGACATGTACTCTTTTCTTGTTCCCGTCATATAACATTCTAGTGATCCACATCACTTGCTTGCAAGCTATATAAATGTGATATCACCGAGAGGGCCCAGAGTATATCTCTCCTTCATCGGGATGGAAAAATCCCACTCTTGATCCATGAGCCTCTACATAACACTATCGTAGTATCTGAACCCACATTTATAGTCACCCTGTTACGGTGTGACGTTTGATGTTATCAAGCTACTCTTCCTGTGTTATTGATTGAAATGATATCATGTTCTAAGGACTAAAGTTACTTTGTAATTATGTTATAGTAATCTAAACATAATGACTTTGATCGTATTACTATATACTTAAGATAAATTTTCATCACATCATTACACCAATATTGTGACCTCGTTATTAACAACATCCAATGTCCATGATCAGGAAACCTTGATCATCTTATTAATCAACGAACTAGTTTATATGAGAGGCATAACTAGGAAAACTTTATTTGTTTATTAAACACACATGTATTAAAGTTTCCAATTAATACAATTATAGCATGAGAAATAAAAATTTATCATAAACAAAGAATAAGATAATAACAATTTTATTATTGCCTCTCGGGCATATTCCCTTCAGTCTCCCACTTGCACTAGAGTCAATAATCTAGTTTGAAAAACTTGCGCATTCAACACTTATGGCTTTATGGTGTTGTATATACGCGTTTTCTAGTGGTAAACATAATCTCCGGATCTGAAACTTCCAGGTTCGTGTGTATTTCCATGTCTTTGTGTCTCCACACATCACTCATTCTCTAATAAGATGGTATTGTATAAATTTGGTATTTTGGTGAACCTTTAGTTCCTTGGGGTTTAATCATGTTGATACTATTTTAGTACAATATATCTTCATAGTGTTATCCCTCTATGAACCACATCTATTTTGATAACAAATTACTTGACACAAAGGCCCTCCTTTGCTGCTACTATAGCAGGCATATACTTAGCCTTTTGTTGTAATATCCTTCACAATGTCTTAACTATGGAACTCATCCAAATCCATCATGGAATCTCCTTTCCATTACATTGTGCCACCCATAGTTTAAATTTAGACAAACTTAATCTTGTGACAAAACTAGTATCAATGTAACACTTTACAATGAACTATTTGTAACAGTTTGTCACCTCTACATAAATATATTCTTAGTTCTTCCAAAGATCATAAGAATATCGTTACTATCGTCCAATGATCATCTTATGAATCATTCTGGTATATGTTCATAACATTTAGAGCATAGTACATATCTGTATGTGTACATATCACGATATGTTTGATCAAAATATTCATGTGATTTCACTCACCAAGTGTCAAAAACACTTGAATCTCGTTTCACTTACCAAATGTCAATACACTTGAATCTTGATACAATCCTTTTCCATGCGATAAGAACATTTCTTGTCGTTTACATATTGAACTCATTCAATATCTCATATGTGTACATTTGACACAACCATATTAGCGTTTCAATATATCCATATAGACATTGATGCCTAATATTCGGGCTTTGCCTAAGACTTTCATCGAAATGAAATTCTTAATATGTGTCAATAAAAGATACATCATTTCCAATCAACAATATCTCATCCACATAATGTATTATAAATATGTCTTAGTGCTCCCACTTAATTTCTTGCAAATGCAAGCATCTTCATCGTCTCTTATGAAATTAAACCTTTTAAGAGTTTCATCACGGTGAAGATTCCAACTCCCCAATGCTTACTTAAACCATTGAAGTTTGCATGCTCTTTTAACATCCTTTGAATTAACAAAACCCTTTGAATTGTGTCATGTACACATCCTAGGTAACCATTATATTAGAAGAACTTTGTTTTGTTTGTTCAACTACCACATACCAAAATTATATGTAGTGGTTGCTACACTAATATTTCTAGACTAAATATCTCTATGAAAGATCAAATCTTTTCATAGTCAACTCCTTGAACATTGTCGTAAAATCTTTACCGACATGTCGACTATTTCATAGATGTGAAACATCCACGTCTATTTATTTATAGATCCAAATACGACCGATATGTTTAACACCTTTCCGGATGGTCTTCCAAGTTTAAAAACTTGATTTCTCGTGGATGGAACTATCATGGATTTTATGGCTACAAGCCATTTGATAGAGTCAGGGCCCATCATCGCTTTTTTGCATATAGTTGGTTCATCATTGTCAAATAATGATTTACTCTCAAATCTTAGTATTTGATTGTTTACCCGACCTACTCGGTTCAATAGGAACTTAGACCTTCGTAACCATAACCATTAAGGCACATGAGCAATGATAATTGTGGCGGCCTCCGGAACACTTTTCGGCGCTGTGCAACTCAACACATATAGCTAAGGTTCAATAAACTTATCAAAGTTCTATTGTCCTCCACTTATCTTTTCACAAAAAAATCCTTTTTTCTCAAGAAACTTGACGTTCTAATAGACAAACACTTTTGTCTTTGGTGTTATGGCGGAATACCCAATGGTATATTCAAAATAACATACAAAGACATGCTTATCTTACTTTGGTTGTAAACATTTTACTTATGCCTAGCATACCAAAATTTAAGAAAGGACAACTTGGGTTTTATCCCAGACCATAATTTATATGGTGTCATTTTAATAGATCACGATGGAGCTCTTTTCAGTATAAAAGCAGTAGTCACTAAAGCTTTAATATTTAAAATATAATAGCAGTTTTATAACTGAAACCTTTGATCTCACCATGTAAAACAAAGTTTCATTACATATCTCGAACACTCCATATTCCTATGGTGTTTCGGGAAATGCAAATCCATGGAACGATTCCATAAATCTTAGGTGTGTTGCTAAACTTGTAACTCAAATATATTCCTTTATGATCAAATCATGAATTCTTTATTTTCTTGATACAATGATTTTCCACTTCATCTTTAAAGTCTTTGAACATTTTCAAATATTTCACACTACTTCCTCATTAAGTAAATATACACATATATTCACTCAAATTTTCAGAGAAAGCATATCAAGTTGAAATCCATCGCTCACGACTACACATAATGGACTACATACATCAATATGTACAAATTCCAATAAGTTAGTCGTTCGTTCTTCTTTGGCCTTTGAAGGAAATTTTAACTATCTCTAGGAAAGTCTCAGGAGTGTCATTTGATCAAAATCAAAAGACTCCCAAATTCCATCAACATGGAGTTTCTACATGTTTTATTTCCAATATAATTTAAATGGCGATGTCACTTTGCAAGTGATCTTTCAATCATTTGTCTTACGACATTTTTAGCATTTAGTTTTTATGGACGTAATTTCTCCAACTAGATTTGTAAATCATCCATATTATATGGAATATAGTAACTATTTGAACAACCTTTTGTCCTCATAATACCTGAACAAAATAACAATTATTAAAACAAATCTTGAAGGTAAGCTTTGATGTCAACAAGAAACACAACAACACTTTGTTTGTTTTTGATGAACATCATCACATATTCTCTTGCTGGTTACTTAGGCCATTGCAGTTCATGGATTGTGTTGTCCTGTATGAAATTTCACACCAACCAATTCGGTATCCAATACCCAAGAAGCACATTGTTTAACAAGCAAAGAATACAGCCATAACATGTATATCATATATATACCAAAGCTTAACATTTTTAGTCTTTACTTTTTCTGCCAAATATTTCTGAGATTCTCATTTAGCATTTCCTTTTCCTTTTAAAAGAATCTATCAACATCAACAGTGGTATCATATACATGACACATAGTCCAAAGCGTGTGTCGAATACTAATATCTTTGGACTTGCACTTTGAAGTAGATCACCATCATCAAATGTTTGGCATTCTTTAAAAATCCATTCTTTAGTAATCTTTTAGTGTAGTAAACATTTTACCTGCATCTTTTATTCATCCTTATCATGACAATTTTCATGATCAAGCTACTATAGCTTATAAAGGCGAACCACGAGTATAATGTTACTTTCCAAAACATTTTTGGAGGATTAGGACGCCTAGCATCTCCAAACTTCGCAAATTCTCATCCAATATGAGAACATATATTTTGCTAAATTATACTCTATCATATTGCAACCAAAACATTGCTTCAGATATCAGAATATCTTCCACACATGATGGTTTATGAAACAATCCTTTCATCTCCTAGATAACCTTGATACCAAATCAACTTTTGAATATCAAGTATCACAGAGGCAAATATGATATTTAGATACTAACACTCGAATTGATACTCTTGATTTAATACTAATTATTAAACTTCACGGAGTAAACCGAGTTTGCTAAAAGTTTGAAATAGGAATTTTAAACTTTAGATTGACACTCAAAACAATACGATACCAGTTCGTAAAGTAAATATCCAGAATTCTATAGTTCTATTATCTCGATTATAACTAAGCATAAGGTAGTGTACGGATGCCAATGACTACAATAAATTATTCAAATTCACTTTGATTTAATTTATGATAAATTGAGTTCAACTTAATCATATTACTATTTGAAGTTGCACTCAAAAATAACATCCCTCATGTCTTTTTGGTGATTACATGAACTAGTTCCACTACAACAAAACCGATCATCACGTGAGTTGTTATAGCTTTAAAGGCGAGCATCTATATGGTCATCATATCAACCATATGACTCATGATTTACCTTTTGTTCTGTGTTCCGAGGCCATGTCTATACACGCTAGGCTCGCCAAGTAAGAACCTTAGTATTCACGTGTGTAAAACTGTCTTACACCCGTTGTATGTGAACGTTGAGCCTATCACACCCGATCATCACGTGGTGTCTCAAAACGACCAACTTTTTCAATGGTGCATACTAAAGGAAGAACATATTTTTATCTTGATATTTAAATAAGGTATCATCTTATAATGCTACTAAATATCCAAACAAGCAATATAATATGCAAACAAACATCATATGCTAAAAGTGATATGATATGGTTCCTGCAATTGATCATTATCTTGTGCATCATGGTATGATATTTATCATTCATATATGTGTAAGGCCAAGGTCTATGGAACTTACACTTTGCCATATTATAATTTCCAATAGTATCAATCCATACTACAAATTATAATTCTACCATATCATAGAACTTGCCTAGCAAAACCAAAAAACCAGATGCTTCTAATTTATCTTTTGCATGTTTTAATTGGATGAGGGCTTTCGAAGATAGAACCGTTCATACCTACGAATATGGAACCACAACGATGATAATAAAATTATTGGCAACTCATTGTAAATCATATATTGACTATAGTAGGAGAAACAGACACCTGCAACAAGCATGGAACATGTCTCATATGCGAGGACATGTAAAGTTTGTCCGAGCCGCTTCATCCCGCCATGCCACCATGTAACATCCCAAAAATCATGATTTCAAAGTTTGCATATCATCCATGCATTCATAATCACTTTAGGATCATTTTCAATGTCATTTCAAAATAGAAACATTTGAATGTCTATTATTTTATGTAAGCAAGGCACTGGACCAATGCTACTCTCTAGTTTGAGATTTATTATTTTAAACCAAAGATATTTGATCCTAAGTAAGTTTGTTTGATAATTTCCAAAGATTGGACAAAGTTTTCAAAGCAAAGAATGAATTTAAAACCATTTTTATACCTTAATTAAGCAATGGTAAAGGCACTGTTTTCTTTTAAAATTTCAAAGGACCAAAGTAAGTTTGAGTGAACAACAGTGCTAAATGCTCAATTAAGAGCTGGATCCATCCTACAAAAATTCAGAATAAATTTGAATTCATTTTGGTTTGAAAATCATTTGAAAATGTTTTTGAAATCAAATTAGAAATAGAAAAAGATAAATAAAAATGGAAAAGGCCGGCGCTGCCAATTTGGCCCAGCATAGAATCCAGCCCACTAAGCCCACCCGGGCCAGTTTCCCCTCTACCCTCTCTCACCCGCACGTACCGCATCTCGCGACACACCCCTCCATGTCGTCGTCTTCCCAGATTCTCGTCTTGCGCCAGCTCGCCATTACCACCACGCAGTGATGCCGCATTAAACCTCGCTTAAATCCCATTGATTCAGCGCATAATTCTCGCCCCGCTCCTGGCTACTTAATCACCTCGCCACCTCGGTCATTTCCCCTCACTTTCGCCACTCCTCCGCCCACCGCGCCTTTCGAGCTCAAACCACATGTACCGATGACCTCCGGCGACTGATTCCGGTGAGTTCCGAGCGCCCCTTTGCCTCTGCTTCAAACGAGTGTGACCAACATGTTCTTGCGTGTCTCCTGATGCCATTTGTTTGTCTTCTCGTGACCTAGACCGCCGTCCCCGTTCACGCCCGCAAACGTCAGAACCGTCGCTCGACTCCGACAAGCGATTGAGGTAAAAACCAACTACCACTTGTCTCCTCCTTGACCCTGTAGTGTTCGCCGTAACCTTGCGCACCTCCTGATACACTCGTTTTGTGCTAGGGTGATCAAGAGCGTTGCCTACGTCTCCGTCACCATGCACCCGATGTCTGCAAGCTTTTCGACGAGCTTCTCCGGCCAACACCGCACGCCCCCGTCCACACCAGCGAGTCGTTGAGGATCAGTGCGACCTCGCGAGTCTCGTAAGCATCTCGACCAACCCCAGCCCCCTCCGTAGCTGCCGAAACACCGCTGACAGTGCGCCGCCGCGCCGCCGTCGCTAGCGCCGCCCATCCATGGTCGCATGCTTGGCAACCGTTGGATCTAGATACAGCGCATAGGAATATATCACTTATCGAAGGGGTATGAATAGATCTGGCCCGTGCGTTTTCATTTAGATCCTGCGGCTCTCGTTGATCAATCCAGCCGAAACGGTATTAGCCAATCAGAACACGTCGCGTGGCCTGAGTTTAGATTTAAAATCAGAATTTAGATCTATTAGATGTTCAAACTTGCAAAATTCATAACTTTGATCCACATGTTCAAATTTTGCAAATTTTATATCATTGGAATCAAAAGAAAGAATTCTATCCAACCAAGCAATTTGTTTAATATTTTGCTTCTGTAAAATTGGTAATTTTGCAGATACATTCATAGGGTTATTTTGAGTATAGAAATTATTTGAAAAATGATTTAAAGACTAAATAAAGTTTATTTAGTGTGTATTTGTCTTGTTTGTAATTCAGTACTGTATACTTGTCTTGTTTGATTTAGGAAAAAATCATCACATGGCATTTGCATGCATTCATATATTTTTGCTTGTATATTTTTGATATGCGAATTTGGTGCTATCATTTTATGTGTAGATTTTGGTGCTAATAGTGATTATGGTTGTGAATATTGTTTCTACTCCCCCAAATACCAAGGCAAGTGGTGCTTCATATTTATGTACCAATATTTTAGCCTATGCATTAGAAATATTTTGTATAGGGCTTGCATGAATATTTTGCTAAGTATCTATATGTTATGCTTGGAAAATCCTAGTAGTTGTAGAAATGTTAGAATTTCCTCTAAGTTAAGATACTTGTTATTGCCATGCTTAGCCTAGCTAATAGCAACCAAGGGTGGAATATATTCATTCTATGTAAAATATTGTTAAGTCTTTGACTTATGTTTTTGCTTAATAAAACAACTAAGTGAATAAAACACCTGGGTGGAATGGAAAGAATGGTTTGTGTTGAGTGGTTACACAAGGCCCATTTCTATGGTTTACCTTATGTATCTCACTTGTGGAAAGCCACTCAGGAACAAAGGGATTTAAGATGCCAAATGTTAAGAAGCTTCTAGTGCAGCCACATGGCATTATGGGCTCTGCCTGGATCATATAGGTTGCAATAACTTAGCCATTTGGATAGTTGGTGGTAGTGGGATGATAGGTTGGAACGCGTCCATTTGGTCTAAGGGAAGGCTTCTGAAAGGTCCTGTCTTGGTGAAAATCAAGTCTTATGGGGAAAGTGCACAACCTCTGCAGATGGAAGAACCTAAGTACTTAGCCATGTCCCTGGTATTGGACAATTTGAGCATCAAGACATGGAAGCTATCAAGAATCTCCTCATCCCAATTTTCTAAGTTAAAACTTGTGGTTGAACAAGGGTGCAGGTTCACCAATTTCTATTGGCGGTTCCTTGGGAAAGATTTGTCAAAGAAAAACTTAGTGTTTTCAACTGATAGGTAAAACCTATTTTGAGCAAAGCAAGCCTAAGATACACTTAGCCAAATTCATGTAGTAACTAGATGTTCATATTCTACGAAGGTATCACTTACCAATACTATTCCAATGTATTGACCCACTGTGGCTGTAACTTGTGATGTTGCAGGTTACTCTGATGATGATTGGGGGTTATAAGTCTACACTTAACATGCTTGCCTGTGGCACATGAAGATGAAGACTTCTATTTTATATTGTTAAGTTAAACTCTTGTGCTAGCCTATGGCTATGGAGTTGTAAAAGACTATGTTATCTCTGGAATGATGATGTAATAATGACCTTTGTTTCTGTGTACTTCATCTTAAACTGTGGATGCCAGCAATTGATCCAGGGACTAGCATTGCAATCACAAGGATCTTTACCTTTATAAAGGTGGGATCTTACAGATGGTATCAGAGCACTATGTTGCCTGCAGGATTATGACCCTAGGACTGGATTAGAAACCACTAAGGAAAAATTTTCAACAATTTCCACACTTGTCTTTTCTTCTCGTAAACTTTTCTAATCTTATTTCTCAACTCTATTTGTAGATGAACTCCATAAAAGAAGCCATGAGGAAGGGACCACTCATGACCATGACCTTGAAGTGTGAGACAGAATTCCCCAAGGCCCTCAAGGACCTCATGGTTGACATGGGAATACATGGTGCAGTTGTGTACAAAGGATTTCCCGTGATGGATGAAGGAATAGAGTACTGGTGGGTGCAACTTCACTTGTACAAAAACAAGGAAGAAAACCACAAGGAATCAAGATTCTTCATGGTCAGCAACTCAGCAATGCACACCACATTCTTTGACTCTGCAAGAGATGCAGCTTGGAAAGCCATCAAGGAGCTTGGTGATAGACTCAAGTGCAGAATGCTTAACACCCAAAATGACCTTAGGGAAGAAAATAAGCATAGCCAAGAGTTAGAGGCTACCACTAACATTTAAGAGAGGACATCATAGACTTAGCAATGGAGTCATGTGATCAGGATCGACAGATTGCCTCTAGGGATGCCCTATTAGCCAACTTAGCAAGTGTGATGGGATTGTAATGTACTTCGTTAGTTGGACCACCACACCTATCATTTTATTTCCAAATTTTTTATCTAAGTTATGTTGAACCATTGATGCTTGTAATGGATTTGTGTATGCCATGACTTGTGTGTTTGTTGCCAAAGATATGCTTCTGATACTTTGTCTTGTGATTTTTCTCTATTGATGTTGATTCTAACTTTTCTCTATCTTATAAAATAGATGCCTAATGTTACTATCAGCACGACTGAAGAGTTCAAGGGAACTCATTTTGGCACTCGCCTTATCGAGCTCACTAGTGTGCTCAACCTTCCGCTCCCTAGCATCATGACGCTTCCCTCACCAAGTTTGAGAGGAAGGACCTTTGGGGCTTCAAAGTTACTCAGCCAGGACTCTAGACTAAGCCAGCCATGGAGGCTATCACTTTCAAGCTAATGCATGACGACAAGGAGAGAGGCTTAGATGTAGTCATGCAGGATTTACTTGGGCTTCTGGTAGGGAGGCACTCCAGAGAGCTTAGAGGTCTTTACTTTCACGCCTTCGGAAGACGCGATGAGGAGGGTGAGGCTATTGAGTTCGAGGTTGCTGCTAGAGAGACGGTGGAGCCGATTCGTCTGTACCTTCAGGACCTAGAGGTTCTCATTAGGCACCTAGATACCGATAGGACCAACATCATGCTTAGCAATGACGAACTCCAGGTGCAGCTTCGTGAGAAGGACAAGCTCTTCGCGGAGCAAGACGAGATTGTCAAGGAAATGGAGGCCAAGTTTGAGAGCCAGGACAGGAAATTCAAGAGCCAGGAAAAGAGAGTCCAAGACTGGAACAAGAAGATCCGGGAGATGAAGGAAGAGCTAGAGACCAAGGACTTCGAGCTCGAGCATCAGCAGGGTGTGATTGAGAGACTTCGTTCACAGAAGAGGGCTCTTAAGGCCAAGATAGAGGCCTTGACTACCAATGTCGAGGAGTACAAGACCACTATGGAGAATGCAGGTCTTACGCTTGTTGATGAGGAGGTTGATGCAGAGGAGTAGTGATGACTACTCATTTATCTTTCATTTACCATGCTTATGATTATTGAGTCGCAATGACCATCCAACATGTGGGTGGCTTGCTATGGTGTGTTTACTTCTTCAAACTTGCTGTTTATGTCGTTGAACCTTATGATTATTTTGATGCTTGTTTTGGTGATTGTCTATGTAATGTATTGTGCATGTTTAGCATCTATGGGTATCTCATTCTTATCCTTATGAAAACCACAGATGCCTCCTCGACGTGCCAACCCCAACCCAAACAACAATGTCATCCCCGAGATGCAACAACTGATGACAGTACATGCACAGCTGATGCAGATGATGACCACTTTTATGCAGAATCAGAATAACAACAACAACAATAACAACAACAATAACAACAACAATAACAATCAGAACAATCCACCAGGATTTGACATGCTCACCAGGTTCCTAAGACTGAGGCCTGCAAAGTTCTTAGGAACTACTGATCCCATGGTGGCCAATGATTGGCTACGTTCGGTGAACAAGGACTTGGTAACTGTCGGCTGCACCGACGAAGAGAAAGTTAGGTTTGCAGCACATCTGTTGGAAGGACCAGCAACCACTTGGTGGGATAACTTCCAGATCGCCACTCCCATTGAGGGTGTGACATGGGCTATCTTTGAAGATGGTTTCCGTACAACTCACATCTCATCCGGGGTGATGAGTTTGAAGAAGAAGGAGTTCCATAACCTGAAACAACGTCACCGCAGCGTGGCTGAATACATTGAGGAGTTCAACAATCTGGCACGATATGCACCAGATGAAGTTGATACTGATGCCAAGAGGAAAGAGAAATTCCTCAAAGGACTGAATGATGAACTGAATCTGCAGTTATCTGTGGCCTATGTCCCCACTTACCAATCACTTTATGACAAGGCTACCATCTTGGAGAACAAGATGAAATAGGTTGAAAGCAGAAAGAGGAAGCACAGCTCTGACAAGCATAGTTCGGGATCGTCTCACAAGCGTTCCCATCATGATGATAGTGCGAGTTCTGGATCCCACAAACATGGAAAGTACAACAACCACCATAACCACAACCGCCATCATGACAACAAGCATCACTGTGGTCATGATAATGACAAGTACAAGAACCACAAGGGTGGATACAAGAGCCACCACAATGGACGTGGAAGTGGAAGCCAGCCTGTCAAGAAGGATCTCAGACAGGTTGAATGCTTCAAGTGCAAGAAGATGGGGCATTATGCAAATGAGTTCCCAGAAAAGAAAGTTGAAGGTGCTAACAAACCCAACCCTTTCTAGAAGGGACAGGTGAACCACATCAATGTGGAAGAGATTTATGAGGAACCTGATGCTGTGGCTGGTAAGTTCAAACTCAATTCTGTTCCAGCACTTGTTCTTTTTGATACTGGCGCATCGCATTCATTCATATCAAGAGCAATTGTTGATAGAAATGAACTTCCAGTTGAAACTATTGGGTGTCCTATAAAAGTAAGTTCTCCTGGTGGAGAAATGATAGTGATCTCAGGATGTCCACTACTAGGAAAACGGCTATAGGTAATCCAAACTTCCGTGGCTCACGTGGTTGAAGTGCCCCACGGGTAAAACAAGCGTGGCTCACCTGTGGGCAGTGCCCTACTAGTAACTACAACAACTGTGGCGCACATGGTGACGGTGCGCCACAGATGTGTGTGGGCCAGGGCCCGGATGACCGCATGCCACATATCTGTAGAGCACATGGGGAAGGTGCGCTACAGATGCTATGGTCAACCGTGGCGCACGTGGAGCGGGTGCGCTACGCCTAAGTGGAGGCCTCTCTGTTCTATAAATGGATAGACACATCCGTGGCGCACTAGGTCCATGTGCGCCACGGTTGTGTTTTGTTCCTATGGCGCACTAGGGACATGTGCGCCACGGTTGTGTCGACCAGTATTTTTTTGGTAGCTCCACTTTGTGCACATGTGTGATCATATACCACCTCACACTTCACTTTCCCCTTCTTCTTCCTCCTTAGATCTAGTTGGGATCCTTCTCCTTCCCACCTCAATTTCTCCACTCATTCACCATTTTTAGCATGTGGAACTTGCCTTGGATGTTACATACTTAATAGAGGAAGCTCTTCGGTCTCTCGCATCTCCTTCTCCGGTCTCGCGCACCTCTCCTTTCCATCTTATCGCGATCTCGGTCTCTCATATCGGTAAGTTGTGCATGTAAGGATGTTCTCATATGTATGTAGATGATTGATCTCATGATGTGTGTATGGAGAGGATCGATGGTTGTGTGTTTATATATATGGAAGAGTATCGATGCTCATATGCATGTGTGTATGGAGAGGATAATGATATGTTCATGTGTGTATGGATCGGTATCTCTCTCTTGTGTTTGTGTGTGGACGACTTGCCATTTGTTTTGCCAAAATGTTGATTCATTTCCATTTTGGCAAGACTTTGGCATTTCGCAAAGGTCCTAATTTTAGGATAGGTCATGCCGAAATTTTCTATCGACCATTGCATGCATGAATTCATTATGTGGTTCTAATAGACTTCTAATTGTACCGTGTACACACCGTGCAGGCAAAAATGGTCCGCATAATGAGCGAAGGCATTGTGGCTAGATTTTTGAAATGTGCGACGGCCGACATGATACGAAATAACAAGACGGATATAAGATGTTCGTGCAGAAGATGCAAACTCAACTGGGTGATCGACCCAGATTCCGGGAATCTGCAGGCGCACCTGCTCCGCCATGGTTTCATGGATGGATACACTCGTTGGATAAGCGATGACGAAGACGATGGAGATGGTGAAGGTGGGCAACATGACGATGATCATCATCACGGCGAGAACGGGCGAGATGATGAAGAGTCTCCTGGAGATGGTGAAGGTGCGGAAGCAGACCGGGATGATGATGATCTAGATGCCGAAGGAGGAGACGACGATGGAACAACGTCAGGCTGGGTGTGGGACCCTTATGTGCAAGAGATGCTTCTCAAGCAGACAAGTAACGCCAGGGCTGCCGCTAGAGAGAAAGCCAAGCTTGCGCAACTTGAGAAAGACGCGATTACTCCATTGTATGAAGGATGCAGGCCCGATGATACCCGGTTGAATGTAACGCTCAAGGCTATGGAGATGAAGGCAAAACACAAATTGAGCGACGCAAGCTTCGACGATATGATGGCATTCTGGCACGATCGTCTCCCGGAGGGGAACACATGTCCAACTAGTATCGAGGACGCCAAGAAAATCGTCTGTCCTCTCGATCTACCGCATGTTATATATCACGTATGCATAAACGATTGCATCATTTATCGGGGCAAGGACGCAGAGAAAACCACATGTCCGGTGTGCGGCGTGAGTCGATACAAGAAAGGGAAGAAAGCACCTCGATAAGTGCTATGGTACTTTCCTATCACTCCTCGTTTGCAGCGCTATTTCGCGGACCCTAAGGAAGCGAAGCTCATGCAATGGCATGCAGAAAGGAACAGGCCAGGAGATGACGATGATGACCCCGAAAAGGATGAGCTGCTGACGCACCCTTCAGATGCTAGCCAGTGGAAAGCATTGGACCTCGAATTCCCAAAATTCGGTGGAGATTCGAGGAACATCAGGCTTGGTGCGAGCACCGATGGACTCAATCCTCGGTAGCCAGAGCAGCACGCACTGCACTTGGCCCGTGTTTGTATGGACGTACAACCTCCCTCCATGGTTGTGCATGAAGAAGAAGTACATACAAATGAGTATGCTAATTCAAGGGCCGAAACAACCTGGTACCAACATCAATCTGGATCTCGTGCTGTTGAAGATCTAGCCACGTTATGGGAATCTGGAGCCAATACTTACGACGCCGTCGCACAAGATTATTTCACTATGAGAGCTGCGTTGGTCACTACGGTGCAAGACTATCCAGGTTGCGGGTATATCTCGGGGAAGGTTATCCAAGGATTCTGCGCATGCGTTAGGTGCATGGATAACACAAGCTATCTCCAACTAGAGAAAGATCCAGGGTCATCAAAAACCATTTTCATGGCGCACCGGAGGTGGCTCGGTAAGAATGATCCATGGAGAAAACGTGGAGACCTGTTTGATGGAAAATCCGAGACCCGAGGAATCCCAGAGCATTCGAGCAGCGAAGAAGTGGAAGAGTTGCTGAAAAACTGGAAAGATTGTCCTAAGCCTGGAAAGAAGCGAAAGAGGCAGCAACAAGACAAGCCGCTGATGAAGGTATGGAAAACAAGGTCTGTTTTCTGGGAGTTTCCATACTGTAAGTTTCTTCGCACGCCTCATAGCCTCGACATCATGCATATCACGAAAAACGTGTGCGAGAGTCTGGTCGCCACCATAATCAACATGCTAGATAGGACGAAAGATGGTCCGAAAGCAAGGCACGACTTGATATGCTTGGGTATCCGGAAGGAGCTTCATGGAGGATGCACTACTCCCGATGATCAGGAAGATGACGATGATCATGAGTCGGAGACGACACAAGGTCTTCGGAAGGGTAAAAAGTTCAAGAAGAACGAATATTACTGCCCTCCTTCTTGCTTCACTCTAAGCCAGGATGAGATCAAACAGTTTTTCAAGTGCCTTCTAGGAGTCAAATTTCCTTACGGCTACGCGGGCAAGATAAGCAGATACCTAGACGAGGCGAAGCAGAGGTTCAGTGGCATGAAGTCTCACGACTGTGTCGTGCTAATGATGCAGGTACTTCCGGTTGCACTAAGAGGGATAATGGACAAGAACGTCCGTGAAACGTTATTTGGCCTCTGCAAGTTTTTCGACGTCATCTCTAGGAAGTCGATTGGCGTGAATCAGCTCGGGAGGCTACATGAGGAGATCGTGGTGATACTATGCGAGCTTGAGGTATACTTCCCACCCGCATTCTTCGAAATTATGGTGCATCTGCTGGTCCATGTCGTGGAGGACATCGTCCAACTCGGGCCGATGTTCCTCCGCAGCATGATGGCATTCGAAAGGATGAACGGACACATCAAAGGATACGTTCGCAACAGGTCCTGTCCAGATGGAAGCATAGAAAAGGGCTTTCTGGCCGAAGAGTGCATCTCTTTCTGCACGAATTACTAGACATCGAGAACCCTGTCGGTCTTCCTGTCAACAGGAACCTTGGTAAGCTCGACGGATCTGGTCACCGAGAGGGTCGTCGCATATCGCATGCAGACTTTGATTTTCGACGCGCAGACTTTGATCGAGCAAACCTCGTCGCGCTACAACATTTAGAACTGGTCGATCCTTGGGTACAGAAGCACAAAAGGTCAATCGAGAAGAATTACAGTGACCGGGGCATACATAGGACGCAGGGAGAAATAATCAAAGAGCACAACTCAGATTTCACGCGTTGATTTAGGCAGACGCTCCTTGATAATCCCCCGCGATCGCATTCTTCTAACACGGAAAAGATCATATTCACCTTGTCGCAGGGACCGATGCAAAACCTGGTGACCTATCAGGCGTATGATATCAACGGCTACACATTCTACACAGAGGAAAAAGACAACAAGTGTGATTATCAAAACTCAGGCGTAACGTCGGAATTCTACACTGATGACAACGTGAAGGAAATATTCTATGGAAGAATCGAGGAGATCTGGGAGATCGACTACTATGGAGAAAAGGTGCCGATGTTCCGCGTTAGATGGGAAAAGAGCGTCGAAAGAGAAGACCGGTATTTCACAACCATGGTTATACCTGAAGCAGCCAAATCCAAGGCCGTCGGTGCGAACGTGGCCGCGAAAAATGAACCGTGGGTACTGGCTACCAAATTGGACCAATGTTTTTTCATTACCGACCCGACAAAGCCTCGTGTTGTCGTGAGGAGAGGAAAAAGAAACATCATCGGAATGGATGGAGTCTCCAACGAGCAAGACTTCGACCAGTACGGAGATCCAAAGATTGAAGATGACGACGACTACGATGCAGCAACATACATCACAAGAAGAAAAAGGACAACCCTACCCAAAAAAGGTAGCCCGTTCGAAAGAAGAAACATTAAAGTGCCGGGGCTAAATTATTCAACCGCGACAAAGAAGGGAAAAAAGATTGTAAAACGCTAGCTCAAAAAATATTGTAAAACGCGTGGTCAAAAAAGATTGTAATATTCATGAACAAATTATTATGACATATTTGAATCATATTTAATTTGTACGACTTTTATGACATATATTATCACTTTTGGGCATTTTTGGAATATTTAAAAGTATTTAAAAAAAAACAAAACTTTTGTAGCATATATCACCACTTTTGGGCATTTTTTGGAACATTTAAAAGTATTTTTAAAATAAAAATAAAAAATGTGGGCACCAGGATTCGAACCTGGGTGCTAACAGGTTTAGAATAGAGCAGTGGGCGGAACCAGTGGGATAAGGCAGTGCTAGTGTTAGCAAAGGGGGTGGAAGCCCTCTTATCTGACTAGTCCTATTATCCGTAGCGCACTTGGCCAGGGTGCGCTACGCCTAAGTGGGTAGGACTAGTCAACAACTCTACATGTCGTCGTCCCTACCCATCCCCATCCGCATCCCATCCCCATCGTCCTCAGCCGCATCTCCACCACTGCATCCGCATCGACGCCACGGCCGCCGCATCCCAGCTACACCAGGAGGAGGAGGAGGAGGCCACCTCGCCTGTGCGCTCGTCGCTCGACGAGGAGGTCGTGGAGGAGCCCGCACGCCCGTCGCTCGAGGAGGAGGAGCCCGCCGCCGCACGCGCACCGTCGCTCGAGGAGGAGGCCGCTGCTGCTCGAGGAGGAGGAGGCCGTGGAGGAGCCCGCCATCGTCCTCATCTTAGAGGTGAGCCTCTCCCCTCCCCTCTCTCCCTCTCTCGCCTCTCTCTGCATCCATTCCTGGATTAGGCCATGGATTAGGGTTAGGGTTCAGAGGATTAGGGTAGCAGTAGCTAGTGTTAGCAATAGCTAGTGCTATCAGTAGTGTTAGGTTAGCAGTAGTGTTAGAAGTAGTGCTAGTGCTAGTAGTAGTGTTAGGGTAGCGGTAGTGTTAGGTTCAGAGGATTAGGGTAGCAGTAGTGTTACCAACAACTAGAAAATAGTGTTTTCAAAGTTTAAATGTTTTCAGAGGATTAGGATTAGGTTCAGAGGATTAGGAAATTTAAATGTTTTCAAAGTTGCCAGCAAGAAGATAGTGTACATAATAGAAATGAGAACTTTTTGTTTACATGTTCAGAACTTTTTGTTTACATGGAGAAGCACATAGCTCATGACATCATAAGACAAGGGACTTGAAGAAGAGAAATGTTAATATAAGAAATACTCTTGGGCACTTTTCTGGTTCATGCTATTTTTGTATGGAGATCAAACAATAATTCCTTCTGTGTAGATATGTGTGTTGAAATAATATTTGTATCGTGCTATGTTGACGATTTCGGTTGTGTGCCATCATGAAGTGTACAAAGAAATAAATGATCTTTCATTTTTTTTGTACCTGAGCACTCTTCTGATATCATCTCATCTGATCAGGAGTGAACTCTTCTAATATCACCATGTGAATGTAGAGCTATTCTTATTACTCTCTGTGTGCCTCAGATTCAAAGCGACTTGCATATTTTGCATATGGATTTGGTGTTTGGTCTTGACCTAATACATGAGCATACTTATCACTAACTTGCAGATTTTGCATATCTTAACTAATAGTCCTCTTATGTAGCTGATATTGTGTATAGCAATCTAGTCACCACTCACCAACATCATACAACTTGGAATATGAGTAACTTACAACTAAGACCTATGCTATGAATTTCATCAGACCATATAGATAATTGAAGACACATGGAGAACATCATTATTTTGATTCATCAGTAGCAACTATCTTAGGCATGTAAGCAGTGCTTGTTAAATCTTGTTTTAGCAGTGCAAGCAACTATCTTATACTTGCTGTCATATACTTGCTGTGTAAGCAACTATCTTAGGCATGTAGCAACTTGCTGTCATATACTTGCTGTCAATGACAGTTGATATAATCTGTGGTGATATAATTGTAGCACTTGAAATTGTGCTTGTGCTTGTATATGAAGCACTTTATTATGTTGTGTATGCAGGTTCTTGTATGAGATGAGTCCTGATTTTTGCCGGAATGTTGATTAACTTCCGTTTTAGCAGAAATCGGGCACTCCTAGTTTAAGAAAATTAGCAAAGGTCATGCCGGATTTTTCCGTGCATTTAACCAATTATTTGTTTTTTATTAGTGCAAAGATGTGTGACAACGACGAGGCTGGATGTTCTAAGCGCATCAGCGCTGAAGGAGAACTCAGACCTCGAATAAACAATTGACATTCTAGGAGGCGGCCCAGCGGCTAGAAGACGATGAAGAATACCATCCTTCGGAGAGTGAGGATGATGAGATGGAAGACGCGGAGGAAGAAGCCGAAGGAACGGCGGACGATGAAACCACTGATGGCGGCGAGGGCACAGGGAGTGGTAGAAATCCTCCTAAGAAGAAGAAGAAGAAGCCGAAGGAACGGCGCCCAAACACGGTCGGCACGGTCAGTGAGGAAATTACCGAAGTGAGCCCATCAGGGGTTCCTTTGGAGCCCGACCTTGTCGTCAGAGGGTACGGTGGGAAAGTGGAGGCGATCACCCGGACAACCATCTCGATAAACACCGAAAATCTCCGCCATAAAGATAATGGCCACTTGCGCACACTCCTCTTCGAGAAGCTGCACGCAAGATACAAGTTCCCCGCTAAGTATCAGAACACAAATTATCATGGGAACAAAGTAAACAAATCCGACCTCACAAAGATGAGCACCGCCCTGGCCAGCTGGAGAACCCGGATAAAGAAGATCTATAAAGAAGGCAAAAGTCTCAAGGATATCCAGAAGATTGACCCGCAGATCACCGAAGATCAGTTCCGGGAGTTCAAGGAGAGGTGTGAATCCGAAAGAGCCCTGGCCAATAGTAATCGGGGAAAGGTGCTGCAGGCGATGAATATAGGTCATCACCATCTCGGATCTGGTGGATACAGAACCGCGGAGGCTAAATGGAATAAGGAGGAAGAAGAGTATAGATCCAAGGGGATAGAAAACCCCTTTGCGAAATTCGAACCCGGGCAGGTTCAAAACTTCATCAGGGCCCGTTACCATGTGGACCCAAAAACCAAACAACTCACCGTGGATCCTGCGGTGAAGGAATTCGAGGAAATTGTGGTAAGTAATCTAATTACCACAGATCAACTCGATTGCATTCTAACCGATGATCTAAATGATTGACTGTTACTTCTTCTGCAGGAGGAGGAAATTGTTGCTAGTCATGGATCCCAGGGTTCCTCATCCCAGGGGTCGACGGCGGCCACCCGGTGGGATAACCCTTTTAACAGGGCGATGAACCGGGCCAAGAAAATAGAGCCGGTTACGAAGAAGCCGTCGTCGGCTGGCCGTCTGGCCGGCCTCGGGGGTAAGAATTGGGTGGGTCATTTTGGTGCACTGCCGAGGATGCATGTGGTGACATCGGGAAGGAGCGAGGAGGAAAACCGCGAGGTTCAAGAACTTAAGGAACAAGTGGCGCGGATCCCATAGATCGTCCAAGACAACCTGGCAATCACCCTCACGTCCTTCCTGCCTACCTTGGTGGAGTCAATAGCGAACTGGAGTGCGGGTGGTCGAGTAGGGCCGTGCCCGATTCCAAGCATGGTCAGCAGCCACTCGAACAACACGGCGCCGACGAATCAGGCGAACTACATGTTCGTGACTCCGCCCGCTAGCACCGCGGCGCCACAAGTGTTGGTGACTCCCCCTGCCATCACCGTGGCGCTGGAGTACATGTTGGTGCCCCCTGCCATCGTCGCGGCGGCACCGAGCTCCAAGCACCCGGTGGTAGGGAGAATACATCGGCGGCCAACACCGCGCCATCAAGCAGCCCTTTCATCTCTTGCACGCCCGTCGCCATATGCGGTGCGTCGACATTAGCCGATCTCGATGCCATCACGGTAAACAAATTGCTTTACCACCTTTCACGCCATCTATTACTCTTATGGCATCTCTGACGACGCCGTACATGTTTTCCGCAGACGGATGTTCCTTGCACTCTCTTATGCTACGTGAACAACGAGATGAGGGATGTTGCCAAGGGTACCATCGTTCAACCCTTGCAGCGCATGTTCCACTCAAGGACGATGCCAGATAGCGTGCACAGGGTTAAAATTAGTCAGGTGCTAAGGGGATGCGACGACCTGGAACCTCCCATTCAACCCCCAGGAGCGGATGAAGAAGAGCCGACTGTCCTCAGAACTTGCTTCGGCTTATTCTTGCAATGGACAAAGAGCATGATCCGTTTGGGGATGGTGGGGGCCATCACGCCACAAACAACAGCACCGCCTGTACTCGTGCCAGCGACAAGCGGTGGCAAGGCCCCCTTACCGCCCTCGCCGTCACCTCCACGCGGTGGGTCGGATGATCATGTTGATGATATGCACATGGCGCAGGATCCGACCGAGGACGATGAAGACTAGAATGATCACTTCTTCAACACTCAGTTTAGCAACGAAGACCTAGCTGGTGGCTCCATAGAGAAAGCCACTATCACCAAGCGTCTATTTGGTTCTCAAGAGACGCCTCCAGCTTGTGCCTTTACAGAGCCAGCTGATACAACCAACCGGCCCTTTATTCTAATCCCTGACACACTACATAGGGCAGCCGGTGCTCAGATTGCGGTGCCTGCCCGCTCTCCAAAAGGAAAAAAAGGATAGGAAAAGAAAATCTAGTAGCTCAAGCCAGCCGGTGGCGTCAACAACTGCGAGTCCGATCAGGTTTCGGGACGGGCCACCAAGACCCGAGGGTATTATGTGGAGGATTCATGTGGTAGGTGAGCCCATGCTACCTAAGAATTTGCGGAGGATCGCCAGTTCGGAACTGCAGAGTGTGCATGATGGCGTGCTGACTATAGAGAGACGCCTTCTATCGGAGAAAGATCCCTCGCACCCGGTATTCGTGGTTAAGGTGCCACCAGGCTTGGGCTTCGTTGACAATGCCCCTGCGGATCTGTTCTTCCTGCGGTTCGACGACATCTTCGATATGTTCCACCTATACCCGCTGCACTATACCATGGTCCCCCTATTTTCTCTCAGCCTGGCCATGCAGATCATTATAGAGAACACACCGGGCATCGCTATAGTGGACCCCTAATACATGTGTGACGGCTTCTTGGGTTCCCCCGCTGAACGACGTATCGTGGCCTCGTACCTAAAAAGAATCCTCTTGGCGAACAAGACAAAGGAATACATTCTCGTGCCTTACTTTCCCGAGTAAGTCGTTATTCACTCGCCACCGTCGATTGGCTTTATTAGATTATCATCATTCTTTTTCCAACACATTCCATTTGATTTTTTTGCGCAGATATGAACACTGCACACTCATCTCCTTATCGCTGAAGCATTCCCACGCCACGTATTTCGACTCGGGGAGTCTAGAAAAGAAGAAAAACTACGACAAGATCAAGGAAGTTCTGGATGATGCTCTCACTGGCTATGCCTCGACGGAAGGCACCACCTTCGTGCGTACGAAGGTCAAGTTTGGCAGGCACGTCTTCAACCACGTAACGGAGTTCCCCTGCGTGAAGTAGCCGGAAAACAGTAAGAAGGAAGCCTACTACGCACTCCATCACATGAGGGCGTTCCTATGACCAAGAGAATTTATCTTTGCTAGACCATCTCAAGCAGTGGGCGAAGCAAAGGCCAAGATCACTGATTCAGATATTAGACAAGAGATGTATCGCATCCAGCAAAAGTTTGGGGCAATCATCTTTCGTGATGTCATGACTTCGGGGTGATCTTCTACGGAGGAAATATCCCGAATAACTGTGACATAGAAGATCGCCTAGAGATGCAGGGTGACTATAGGAAGTTCATGACGAGACAAGGCGTCCTTCCGTTCCCTAAGCCAAGCCAGAAGGCTTGATGTTGGCATATTTGTAGTTACAAACTATAGATGACCTTTGTGTGTGTGTGGACAAGTGTACATGCTACTACTTATCTTATTAGGTTTATGAATCATCGCTTATTTCTTTTGCTTATTATTATTATATATCAATCAATGCTTGGTTTTTTTGCTTACTCTTTGGTCCTTTGCTCACTTTGGTCCTTCTTTTTTTCCTTACTCTTTTTTCGAGAATAATGCCGATGATTGAAATGTCGTGGCACACTATATATGTGAATGTGCTATGATGGGGTTGTGAGCCTTGTGATATGCACAAGTCCAGGTCTTGTGCATCCTACTTGGCTCACGGTTCCATCGTAGCATATTCCTGTGTCCAATGACCTATGTATATATATGAGGCATTCTTTTCGAGTTATTTTTGTCTTTTTCGAGAATAATGCCGATGATTGAAATGTCGTGGCACACTATATATGTGAATGTGCTACGATGGGATTGTGAGCCTTGTGATATGCACAAGTCCAGGTCTTGTGCATCCTACTTGGCTCACGGTTCCATCGTAGCATATTCCTGTGTCCAACGACCTATGTATATATATGAGGCATTCTTTTCGAGTTATTTTTGTCTTTTTCGAGAATAATGCCGATGATTGAAATGTCGTGGCACACTATATATGTGAATGTGCTGCAATGGGATTGTTCGCCTTGTGCTATGCACAGGTCCAGGTGTTGTGCATCCTACTTGGCGAACAGTTCCATCGTAGCATATTCCTGTGTCTAACGACCTAGCTAGTTATATATGAGGCATGCTTTTTGAGTTTCTTTGGTCTTTGTCGAGAATAATGCCGATGATTTAAATGTCGTGGCACACTATATATGTGAATGTGCTGCAATGGGATTGTCCGCCTTGTGCTATGCACAGGTCCAGGTGTTGTGCATCCTACTTGGCGGACGGTTCCATCATAGCATATTCCTGTGTCGAACAACCTAGTTATATATGAGGCATGCTTTTTGAGTTTGGTCTTTTTGATTTAGGAGTACTTTCTATAAGTGTATCTTCATATGCGAATTTGATTATACATGTTTTTTTCAATCACCGATTAATTATTATTATCAACTTGTAGATGACGTGGTACATCGTGTACAAGGGACGGGTTCCCGGAGTCTACGATGATTGGGAAGACTGCCGGAGACAGGTGCACCGTTTCAGCGGAAATAGCTACAAAGGGTACAACACTATGGCGGAGGCAGAAACTAGATACACGCGCTATCTAGCGGGAGTTAGGACGAGGAACCGGATGAAGACCTACACCTTTGTCACGGTGATCATGCTTATCTTCTTTGGTTGTTTATATCGCGTTTGTGTCTAGCTAGTTTAGATGTCTAGGCGAGCTTCTGAGATCTAACTTGTTCAATCGACACATGTATTCGCATGTCACCAAGTACTTTGTAACTTGATCGAAACAATGTATAACTTATGTATTCATGTATGAGACTTATCTATATGTATTTGTTTCAATCTTGTTTTGCGAATTGTATATTTATATATATAACTATATATATTATATCCGTGTGTATATCTGCCTATAGAATATGTATTGTATATCATCTGGCCCTGAAATTAAAAAAAAAGACACCTGTGGCGCACATGGCACAGCTTCTTTGGTGCACAGTGCCTAAAGCGCACCTGCGCATGCTTTTGGCGCACTGACAGATGCGCCACAGAAGATCCAAGGCGTAGCACACCTGCCAACATATCCGTGGCACACTAGAAGGTGCGCTACGCCTATCTCGACATAACCGTGGCGCACCATGCAGTGCGCCATGACTAGGAGATAGCCGTAGCGCAAGGCCCGTGCGCACCACTAGTGCGCCACGGATGGGCCTTTTATGTGCGCCACAGACGACCGTTTTCCTAGTAGTGGTCATGACCTAGTCATAGAGTTTGGGAAGTATAAGTTTCCCATTAATATAATAATCCTAAATTCCCAAGGATTGGATGTCATTTTGGGAATGGACTGGATGACTAAGTACAAGGGAGTACTAGACTGTGCCAATCATACTGTCACACTCATAACCACGTATAATAAAAGGATTAGATTCAAGACTAACTTTGAATAAAAAGGGAGTAAGATAAATTCTCTTAAGGGGGTTACCATAGACAGTGTGCCAATTGTGAGTGAATATTCGGATGTGTTTCCGGAAGAATTGCCGGGAATGCCACCAGATAGAGATGTGGAATTTCTGATTGACTTGCTGCTAGGATCAGGACCAATAGCAAACAAACCTTACAAGATGTCAGTTGATGAGTTGAAAGAACTCAAGAAACAACTTGGAGAACAATTGCAGAAAGGATTTATTCAACCAAGTTCTTCATCTTGGGGAGCACCAGACTTGTTTGTGGAAAAGAAAGATAAAAGTCAAAGGTTATGCATAGATTATCGTTCACTCAATGAGGTGACTATCAAGAACAAATATCCTTTGCCCAGAATCAATGACTTGTTTGATCAGTTAGAAGGAGCCTGTGTGTTCTCAAAGTTTGATCTCCCGTCAGGTTATTTTCAGCTTAAGATAAGGGAACAAGACATACCTAAGACAGCTTTCACCACTAGGTATGGATTGTATGAGTACACCGTGATGCCATTTGGTTTGACCAATGCACCAGCTTACTTCATGAATATGATGAACAAGGTGTTCATGGAGTTCCTTGACAAGTTTGTTGTCGTTTTCATCGATGACATTTTGATCTACTCCAAGAGCAAAGAAGAGCATAAAGGACATTTGCGTTTGATACTTGAGAAGCTTAGAGAGCATAAGCTGTATGCCAAATTCAGCAAGTGCGAATTCTGGTTGAATGAAGTTGGATTTCTTGGACACGTTGTGTCAAGAGATGGTGTAGCAGTTGATCCCGCAAAAGTGTCAGTTGTAACTGAATGGGAATCTCCTAAGTCAGTAAAGGAAATTCGTAGTTTCCTTGGCTTGGCAGGATACTACAGAAGATTCATTCATAATTTCTCCAAGGTAGCTAAGCCAATGACAGAGTTACTAAAGAAAGAAAAGAAATTTTCTTGGACTGAAGGATGTGAACTCAGCTTCCAAGAATTGAAAAAGAGACTAGTGTCAGCACCAGTCCTATGTCTGCCAGATTTGGAGAAGGATTTCCAAGTGTATTGTGATGCATCTCATCATGGATTAGGTGCAGTTCTAATGCAAGAAGGGAAAGTTGTGGATTATGCCTCGAGACAACTCAAAACTCATGAGGTAAATTACCCTACTCATGATTTGGAGTTAGCCTCTGTTGTCCATGCACTCAAAACATGGAGACATTATCTTTTGGGAAAGCGGTGTGAAGTGTTCACAGATCACAAAAGTTTGAAGTATATCTTCACTCAGAAAGAAATCAACATGAGACAAAGAAGATGGCTAGAACTCATCAAGGACTATGGCTTGAGTTTGCAATACCACCCCGATAAAGCAAATGTTGTAGCGGATGCACTAAGCCATAAGGTATTTGTGAATGGTCTTACTAAGGGAGAGTTGCCAGATGATCTGTGTGCCCAATTTAGAGACCTCAGATTGGAGATTGTGCCTGAAGGACATCTCATGTCATTGGATGTTCAACCCACCTTGTTGGACAAGATCAAGGAAACCCAAAAGACGGACAAGGAAATCGAAGAGATTAAGGAAAAGATTGGCAAGGGAAAAGCCAAAGGATTCCATGAAGACGAACATGGTACTTTATGGTATGGTAAACGTATCTGCATTTCACAAGATCCGGAGCTTCGGAAACTGTTTTACAAGAAGCACACAACTCACCATATTCCATCCATCTGGGTAACAAAAAAATGTACATGGATATGAAGGAAAGATTTTGGTGGAATAATCTCAAGAAATACATCGCCGAACATATTGCTTTGTGTGATGTATGTAGTAGAGTGAAAGCGGAACATCAGAAACCGGCAGGATTACTACAACCACTACCTATTCCTGATTGGAAGTGGGACAAGATTGGCATGGACTTCATCACCGGATTGCAAAGGACCAGGTCAGGATATGATTCTATTTGGGTAGTAGTGGATCGCCTCACTAAAGTGGCTCATTTCATACCCGTGAAGACAACCTATACAAGTGCTAAGTTGGCCAAGATCTATATGAATAGGATTATGTGTCTGCATGGAGTACCCAAGAGTATTGTGTCTGATAGGGGAACCCAATTCACTTCACATTTTTGGAGGCAATTACATGAATCATTGGGAACGAGATTGGAATTCAGTACTGCTTTTCACCCTCAGACTGATGGATAGACAGAAAGGACCAACCAGATTTTAGAAGATATGTTGAGGGCATGTGCCCTAGACTATGGAGCTAGTTGGGATGAAAGTCTGTCTTACACAGAATTCTCTTACAATAACAGCTATCAAGCCAGTATTTAGATGGCACCGTTTGAGTTTCTCTATGGGAGAAAGTGTACTACCCCATTGCTATGGAATGGTGTGGGGGAAAGAAATTTGTTCGGACCAGAACTAATCAAGGAGGCTGAAGAGAAAGTCAAGCTAGTAAAGGACAGATTGAAGATAGCACAGTCCCTATAGAAGAGCTACACAGATCCTAAGCGTAGAGAAGTCACCTATGAAGTGGGTGATAGAGCTTATCTTAGAGTGTCACCACTTCGTGGAGTGAAGAGATTCGGAGTCAAAGGAAAATTGGCCCCAAGATATGTTGGACCATTCAAGATTCTGAGTCGTAAAGGAGAAGTAGCTTATGATATTGAATTGCCGGAATCATTGTCTGCCGTTCACAATGTGTTTCATGTGAGTCAGCTAAAGAAATGCCATCCAGAGATGGAAGAGACCTCTTTAAAGGATACTATACCTTTGGAGGAGGTCCATTTGGAAAGTGATCTCACCTATGAGGAGAAGCCTATCAAAATTCTTGAGACTGCAGAAAGAGTTACTCGGACAAAGACTATCAAATTCTACAAAGTACAGTGGAACCATCATTCCGAAGAAGAAGCAACATGGGAAAGAGAAGATGACCTTCGGAAAGACCACCCTCACCTATTTGCTAGCCAATCCGAATCTCAAGGGAGAGATTCACCTTAAAGGGGTTAGATTTGTAACATCCCAAAAATCAATATTTCAAAGTTTGCATATCATCCATGCATTCATAATCACTTCAGGATCATTTTCAATGTCATTTCAAAACAGAAACATTTGAATGTCTATTATTTTATGTAAGCAAGGCACTGGCCTAATGCTACTCTCTAGTTTGAGATTTATTGTTTTAAACCAAAGATATTTGATCCTAAGTAAGTTTGTTTGATAATTTCCAAAGATTGGACAAAGTTTTCAAAACAAAGAATGAATTTAAAACCATTTTTATACCTTAATTAAACAATGGTAAAGGCACTGTTTTCTTTTAAAATTTCAAAGGACCAAAGTAAGTTTGAGTGAACAACAGTGCTAAATGCTCAATTAAGAGCTGGATCCATCCTAAAAAAATTTAGAATAAATTTGAATTCATTTTGGTTTGAAAATCATTTGAAAAATATTTTCAGAAAATCAAATTAGAAATAGAAAAAGATAAAAGAAAGTGGAAAAGGCCGGCGCTGCCAATTTGGCCCAGCACAGAATCCAGCCCACTCGGGCCAGTTTCCCCTCTACCCTCTCTCACCCGCGCGGAGCGTACCCTGCAGCCGCTGACACCGGGCCCTCTCCACGTCAGCGTCGTCTTCCCCAGATTCTCGCGCGCAGACGCCGCTCCGCCGTTACCACCGCGCAGTGACGCCGCGCTAAACCTATCTTAAATCCCATTGAATCAGCGCATAATTCTTGCCCCGCTCCTGGCTACTTAATCACCTCGCCACCGCGGTCATTTCCCCTCACTTTCCTCGCTCACTCCGCCACCAGGCTATGCGCACTCGAGCTCAAACCACCGCGGTACCGAAGACCTCCGACGACTGATTCTGCTGAGTTCCGAGCGCCCCTTTGCCTCTGCTTCAAACGAGCGTGACCAACATGTTCTTGCGCGTCTCCTGATGCCATTCGTTTGCCTTCTCGTGACCCAAGCCGTCGTCCCCGTTCACGCCCGCAAACATCAGAACCGTCGCACGACTCCGACGAGCGATTGAGGTAAAAACCAACCGCCCCTTGTCTCCTCCTTGACCCTGTAGTGTTCGCCGTAACCTTGCGCAGCTCCTGATACACTCGGTTTGTGCTAGAGTGATCCAGAGCTTCGCCTACGTCTCCGTCACCGTGCACCCGACGTCTGCAAGCTTTCCGACGAGCTTCTCCGGCCAACACGCGCCCGTCCACACCGAAGTCGTTGAGCATCGGCGCCACCGCTAGTCCGTAAGCATCTTGACCAACCCCAGCCTCCATAGCCACGAATCACCGTGAAGCGCCGTCAGCCATTGCCGCTAGCGCCGCCCATCCATGGTCGCATGCTTGGCTACCGTTGCATCTAAATCCAGTGCATAGGAATAGATCACTTATCGAAGGGGTACGAATAGATCTGGCCCGTGCGTTTTCATTTAGATCCTGCGGCTCTCGTTGATCGATCCAAATTAAACGGTACCAATCGAACACGTCATGGCTCGAGTTTAGATTTAAAATCAGAATTTAGATCTATTAGATGTTCAAACTTGCAAAATTCATAACTTTTGATCCACATGTTCAAATTTTGCAAATTTTATATCATTGGAATCAGAAGAAAGAATTCTATCCAACCATCCAATTTGTTTAATGTTTTGCTTCTATAAAATTGGTTATTTTTGCAGAGACATTCATAGGCTTATTTTATGTATAGAAGTTATTTGAAAAATGATTTAAAGACTAAATAAAGTTTATTTAGTGTGTATTTGTCTTGTTTGTAATTCAGTACTGTATACTTGTCTTGTTTGATTTAGGAAAAAATCATCACATGGCATTTGCATGCATTCATATATTTTTTCTTGTATATTTTTGATATGTGAATTTGGTGCTATCATTTTATGTGTAGATTTTGGTGCTAATAGTGATTGTGGTTGTGAAGATTGTTTCTACTGCCCCAACTACCAAGGCAAGTGGTGCTTCATATTTATGTCCCAATATTTTAGCCTATGCATTAGAAATATTTTGTATAGGGCTTGAATGAATATTTTGCTAAGTATCTATATGCTATGCTTGGGAAATCCTAGTAGTTGTATAAATGTTAGAATTTCCTCTAAGTTAAGATACTTGTTATTGCCATGCTTAGCCTAGCTAATAGCAACCAAGGGTGGAATATATTCATGCTATGGAAAATATTGTTAAGTCTTTGACTTATGTTTTTGCTTAATAAAACAACTAAGTGACTAAAACACCTGGGTGGAATGGAAAGAATGGTTTGTGTTGAGTGGTTACACAAGGCCCATTTCTATGGTTTACCTTGTGTATCTCACTTGTGGAAAGCCACCCAGGAACAAAGGGATATAAGATGCCAAATGTTAAGAAGATTCTAGTGCAGCCACATGGCATTATGGGCTCTGCCTAGATCATATAGGTTGCAATAACTTAGCCATTTGGACAGTTGGTGGTAGTGGGATGATAGGTTGGAACGCGTCCATTTGGTCTAAGGGAAGGCTTCTAAAAGGTCCTGTCTTTGTGAAAATCAAGTCTTGTGGGGAAAGTGCACAACCTCTGCAGATGGAAGAACCTAAGTACTTAGCCATGTCCCTGGTATTGGACAATTTGAGCATCATGACATGGAAGATATCAAGAATCTCCTCATCCCAATTTTCTAAGTTAAAACTTGTGGTTGAACAAGGGTGAAGGTTCACCAATTTCTATTGGTGGTTCCTTGGGAAAGATTTGTCAAAAAAAACTTAGTGTTTTCAACTGATAGGTAAAACCTATTTTGAGCAAAGAAAGCCTAAGCTACACTTAGCCAAATTCATGTAGTAACTAGATGTTCATATTCTATTAAGGTATCACTTGCCAATACTATTCCAATGTATTGAAGCACTGTGGCTGTAACTTGTGATGTTGCAGGTTACTCTGATGATGATTAGGGGTTATAAGTCTACACTCAACATGCTTGCCTGTGGCACATGAAGATGAAGACTTCTATTTTATATTGTTAAGTTAAACTCTTGTACTAGCCTATGGCTATAGATTTGTAAAAGAATATGTTATCTCTGGAATGACGATGTAATAATGACCTTTGTTTCTGTGTACTTCATCTTAAACTGTAGATGCTAGCAATTGATCCAGGGACTAGCATTGCAATCACAGGGATCTTAACCTTTATAAAGGTGGGATCTTACACACCAATATCCAAAATGCACATAAGAAGCAATAACATGACCATCAGCACCCACATAACCATATGTGTACTACATGTGTAAAGAATCTACGCATAGATCCGGCTCTGATACCACTGTTGGGTTCACAACATAGAAAACAAAATATTTCCTATGATATGAACAACTGAGCACCAAGATCTATCTTTCTAGATACAAGCAACGGGTGGATATACATCCATAGAGAACTGATACGTCCAATTTGCATCACCATTCTACATCATAATTTGCCTCTATTCATTGACATATATCATATTAAGAGGCGTTACTTATGTGTTTTTATCTGTTTTTGCATGTTGGATGATTCTTGGAGGATGAACTGCCGGAGAGGATTCTGATGGAAAAGAGGTGTTTTGATGCAATTCCGCAAAGATCAGAAAAATACCAGAAAAACTACAGAAAATTATATTTTCCCAGAAGACGAAGGATGCCAGAAGGGGAGGCGGAGTTGGGCCACATGGGCCCAGACCCCTAGGGGCGGGCCACCCTGGGCCGTGCCTACAGGGGGTGTGGCTACCCTGTCTCACCTCTGGCTCCTCCCTCTCGCCTATATCTTCTCCTCGAAACCCTATAGTTGGGGGAGAGACCATAGAAAGATTCCGCCGCCTCTGCGGGGCGGAAACCACTAAGAGAGAAAGAGCTCTTCGGCAGACATATTTCTGCTGGGGAAATTCCTTCCAGAAGAGGGGATATCATCACCATCAACACCATCATCAAGCTAGAATTCATCGGGATCATCATCATCCATAACATCATCTCCACCAGCACCATCATCACCACTCCATCCCGCTGTAACAATTGTGTTGAACCTTGCATAGTTCTTAGGGGAAACTTTCCCGGTGTTCATTACTATTGTATTTGATGCTTGTGAGTGGAACCATTGAATTATTGTTTATGTTTAGATTGTTATCCATCATCATATCATATCTGATCTTGATCCATATGATGTCTCGTGAGTAGTTCGTTTAGTTCTTGAGGACATGGGAGAAGTCATGTTGTTAGTAGTGGAATTGTGTTGAGGTATTATTTAATGGTTTAATATTTAAATTATGGTTCTATTCTTCTAGTGGTGTCATGTGAACGTCGACTACATGATACTTCACCATTTATCGGCCTAGGGGAATGCATTGTGTATTTTTCTACTAATTGTGGGGTTGCCGGAATGACAGAAACCTGAACACCTGTTAGGAAACCATTGCACAAGGGAGTGTAGGATCTCAGAGTTTAAGGTTGTGGTTAGGTTTTTATCTTAATTGCTTTCTTGTAGTTGCCGATGCTTGCAATAGGTTTAATCACAAGTATGTATTAGTCCAAGTAAGGACGATACATTAGCACAGGTTCACCCACACAACACTTATAAAACCAAAGAAGATTAATCAGCTATATGAAACGAAAGCACTTGACAGTATTCCCATGTGTCCTCGAGAACGTTTAGTCCTCATAAGTATTACTTGGACTTTGCTAAGAAAGGATTGGGCCACTTGCTGCAATTATTTGCTGTCTTTATTTACTTGCACTTTATTTCCTTGCTTTATCAGAAAACCCCTAAAAATCCGTTTGCTAAGTATTTACAGAGATTTCCTGCTCCATACCACTAGTCAACACCTTCTGCTCCTCACTGGGATCGACACTCCTATTTATCGAAAGTACTACGATATAGCCCCTATACTTGTGGGTCATCAAGACTATTTTCTGGCGCCATTGGTAGGGAGTGGAGCACTATTGAAGAGTGGAACTGGTAAAGGAAACTTCTACTATGAGTACTGCTTTTTATTTCTGTTTGTTACTTTGTTTCCAATATGGATAACCCACTTGGTTTTTTGTTTGGGAAAACTACTACCATTGTTAGGGTAGTAGATGAACCACCAACTGTAGAGATAGATCCTTTTAAGATACCTACAAGAATTGTTGATCGTGTTATGGATAATTATTATTTTGGGGATGGAACTATCCATCCTGGTGATCACTTGCTTTTTATCCATGAATTATGCGGGTTGTTTAAGTGTGCAGGTATCACAACTGAATATGTGAAGAAGAATTTACTCTCTATATCATTGAAAGGGAGATCTAAAGAATGGTATAAGCTGCCGAAGAATGGACAATCCATGGAATGGGAGGAAATAGTACCTCTCTTTTACTCTAAATTCTATCCTCCTAGTGAGATTCATAAGGATAGGAATCAAATATATAACTTTTGGCCTCATGATGGAGAAATTATAGCTCAAGCTTGGGGGAGATTGAAGTTACTAATGCTTAAATGTCCTATTCATGAACTCGCTAATAATATTATTAACAATAAATTTTATGCAAGGCTTTCTCTTCATGATAAAGATTTATTAGATGCTTCTTGTGTTGGATCATTCACATGTATGAAGGAAGAAGCTAAATGGGATCTTCTAGACCGTATTCAAGAGAACATTGAAGCATGGGAGAATGACAAAGGAAGAAAGTCAGGTATAAATTATGATTATGAATGCACTAAATCTTTTATGGGAACTGATGACTTTCATGATATTAGTACTGAGTATGGTCTTGATTCTCAAAGTATTGCCAATTGTTTTAAGGATTTTGCCTCTTATATTGAAATTCCTAAAAATACGGGCAATGATGCGCTCCTTCTTGTCGAGCTGACGGCGACGAGACTGGCGATCCTTCACTAGCATGGCGATGGTCTGGTCCTTCTTGGCGGCGATGGCGTACTTGTGGTTGGCGTAGGAGCGGGCATTGTCCAACTCCTTCTGACGGTCATACATTGTAGAGGTCCCAATCTTTAATAAGATAGATTCCTCCTGTGTTTTACAATGCTAGTCCCTGGATCAATAGCTAGCATCCACAGTTAAGATGTAATATCAAGAAACAAGGGTCATAACATAATTTTACAACCAGGAATAACATAAGTTTATTACATCAAACATAGCTCATTTGGCTATTACGTTACATTGCAGCGGAATAACAATAATCATGGAGTCTTTCATCTTCAAAGTGCCACAGGCAGATGTTGGTTGTAGACTTTGTAATCCTAATCAAACAATCTTCACTAAAATCAATCAAACCTGCAACATACAAGTTACAGCCACAAAGGTCAATACATTTGAATTGTATTGGCAAGTTTCACTACTTTGTATATTATGAGTGGATCCTACCATTACATGCATATTTGGCTAAGTAGAGTTTAAGGATTATTTGCATAAAGCAATATTTATCCTATCTTTTCAAAAATGGTTTTGGTCCTTTGTCAAATCTCTTTTCCAAGTTCCTTGAACTCCTTGGTAGAAACTCAAGTGTTCAAGTCCTTGTCAAAAATCCCTTGAGCTACTTGGTAACTCCAAGTGCAACAAGTTTTATCAAATCTCATGAGTTCCTTGGTAACCCCAAGTACATCATGCCCTTGAGCACCTTGGTAACCCAAAGTGCAACAAGCTTAACAAAATCTCTTTGAATTCCTTGGTACCCCCAAGTGCATCAAGTTTTTATATTAGAAGTTGGAATGTCGAGATCTCCCATGGTTCAAACTTTAGTTGCTCAGTATTGTCCATAACCGGGGACACGGCTAAGTACTTAGATTTTATTAACTTCTGCAGAAGGAATACACTTTACCCACATGTCACAATCCCATCCTTTTGCCACCAGTGGCCTACTGGATTAGTGCTCACCAAGATGGAGTACTGGCAGATTGAGAATGTGACGAAGTCTTTCCAAAAGGGTCCTCCCATACACCATTGCTAGCTTGCCTTCAGCACCCATGAAGCATTCCAGATCCCCATGTCCGGTTAACTGAAGACAGTGCATGGTTCTTCCCAATGTAGTTTACCAAGACAGAGCCATATTAGCATGTGGTTGCACACGAAAGCCACAATTGGAGAAACATGTTCAATCTCTAAGTTTCCTGGGTGGTTCCTTTGGAGCACAACACAAAGAGACTGCCATAGACATGGTTCCTTTTGTTGCCACCTTCTCCAATACTCAAAAGTATCCTTGGCCACCCAGGTGGTTCATTGAGTCCTTGTTTTATTATTTAAAATCACAAGTCCTTTTCTCAACCTTTGTAAAATCTCAACATGTATCTCTTTTCAAACTATAGCATGGCTAAGCATGTAACAACTACATATTTTCACTAAGGAGTGTATAGGGAATCCTATTAGGATTAGCATAGCATAAGTATAGAATTGTTTTCATGCATGTTTTCATAATCCACTAAGTATAATGAAAATAGTAGGACTTTTGTATGATAGTGTAACTTGCCTTTTTGGAAGAGAATGGTGGTTCACTCCTTGATCTTGCTAGTCTCACACTTTGCTAAATTCACTACAAGTCAATCAAGCAAAACACAAAATCAACTAACATTCCAAACCAAGGTTAAACAAACAATTTCACACTCACAAAGCAATGGAACCTAAGTCATGCAAAGGAGGGTTCTATTGCAAGGTTGGTCTCTACTAAGTTTATAAACTTTGTAAGGTCCAAATTGGTCATTTACCAAATTGGCAAAGTCATTAGTTAAAGGGTTTTGCCCAAAAACTATCTTAAAATCCATTCAACATTTTATGTGGTGGAAAATGGTTTTATCAAATCAAAAATCTTTAAGTTTCTCACCAAAAGTTTCTAACTCTCAAGTCTTGGTGTCTTGGTTCAGTAGCTTTGAATCAAATTATTTTCCCAAGGTTTTTATTCCAAAATCTTTTTCATAATAAAACCATTTTCTTTATTTAGCTAGAAATAGACTAATTCAATTAATCCATTCTAAATTTTTTCCAATTTAATTTTCAAAACCATGGGTTGGTTCCTAGGGTCAGTAAGTTCAAATCAATTCAATTGCCAAAGATTTTAATTCTAAATTCAATTTTAAACAATTTTTACATCCTTAACAAGCATACAAATGTCTCTGCAAATTCTAACAAGCTAACAGCTACTATTTGCTAAACTAAGGGCATGTTTGGCTAGGGCTTGCTCTCCTGAATCCAACGACATAAAATTTGTAAATTTTGGACGTGTGGATCCAAAGTTATAAGGGTTTGAAATTCACAAAATATTCTGTTTTCAAATCAGTTTTTAAACAGATCAGTGACACGCGGCGTTTTCTAACTGGGCGATACCGGTTCGGTTGGATCACGCGCGGTAGCCCTTGGATCTGGTTAGATCGTGCGGTACTGAGCGCATACCTCTTCGCGACTAAATGATCTAATCCTGCCCGTTCAAACTAAATCCTACGGTACTAGTTCTCTGGACCAAAAGTGAGCGGCGCCGACGGCGGCTAGCGGCGGCGTACGGCCAGTCGATGACGGTGTCGGCGGTACAGGAAGCAAGGAGTAGGGGAGGATGCTCACCAGGTTCGCAATGCAGCGCTGATACTCAACGTGCTCTTGGTTGGTGGAGGGGCGCACGGGGACGGGCAGAATTCCTCGCCGGAGTTGGTTACGGCGACGGCGGCTCGAGTCGGTCGAGGCGTCCTTTGGAGATCGCCCTAAGGCAAAGCAAGCGCGATCAGATCGCGAGATCAAGACAATGCTATGTGCGTGATCGAGAAGTGAAGGGGCGGTCTGGTTCACCTGGTAAACGTCGTCGGAGGAGAACTAGTCGCGGCGGCGTTCAGAAGCTTGTCATAGTCGAAGCTCCGGTGCGCCCGTGGTTGAATGAAGGGCACGGGGAGAAGTGTCTGGGAGTGGGGAAGTTGCCAGCGTGCTCAGGGAGGCTCGGGGTGATGTGGTTTGGCTGGAATCGGTCGGAGACGATGGTTGGAGCTGGGAGTGTGTCGAGTCAAATTGGGGCAGCCTCGGGGCAGAGAGGGGGAGTGGTCTGGGGAAAATGGAGGAGAAGATGCAGGCGTTTTATCGAGCACGGTTAAAGCGAGGTAAAGGCGCGGCGTTATGGCGAATTGAACGCGCGGAATCACAGTAGGTAACGGTGGTCGAGGGAGGAAGAAGGGGTCGCGTGGGTGGGAAGGAAGAACAGTGCCAAGTGGGGTCGGTCGGTGGGAAAAGCGAGGGAGGTCCACCCCGGTGAGGTCTGGGTTTCTTCTGGGGTGAAGAAAAACGTTTCGGGGGCGAGGGTGAGGTGGGCTAGGTGGGCTGCTGTTGGGTTAGTTGGGCCAGATGGTGGGCTGTTCTATTTTTTTCTGTCTAAATCTTTTTCTATTTCTAAATCTATTTTTCTGATTTTGAATTTCATCCAACTATTCAAGCATTCAAATAATTCAAACAATTCAAACAATTGTAATGAGTTTTTTGGTTTTGTTTATCAACATAAACCAAATCTCAAAATAAAATAATATTTCAAGATCCCTTCATTAATTAAATAAAAGGGTCCTTTATTTATTTAATATGGTTTGATTTATTTAATAAAATCTTCATTTGAATTCCAAACACTTTCAAAACCAAATCAGTAGGTTTTATTTGGAAATAAAGAATATTTGGAAACTTGTTTAAAACAAAATAACATCTTTATTTTTAGGATCCATTTAATAATTAAATAAAATGGACCTTAGTTATTAAATCAAATAGAATTTTTTTTATTAAGAGATTTATTTTTAAAACCTAAAATAAAGCCAAAACACTTTAGTAGGTTTTATTTGTGAATATCAAATATTTGGAAATCTTATTTTAAATAATTAATAAGTTTTGATGTTTCAATTAAATTGATAAAACCTTTTATTTAAATAAAGTTTGGATATTAAATCCTTATTAATTTATTTAAATAAACCTTTGCTAATAAAATGTTTTTAATTCCCAATGCTTGGCCAGGGTTGGCTTTATAAAATAATCTTTATTTATAACTCCACCTTTTCATTTGAAAACAAAATCTTTTATTAAAGATCCAAAGTAGTAATTTTAAATATTCAAAGTGTTTTCTTTATTAAATGTTTTATCTTTTAAATTTCTTTAGGATTTTATTTAATTCAAATGGGTTTGAAGTTCCAATTGAATTCAAAAAGTTTCTTCTGGCTCTGAAAATCAAACAAAGTTTTATTTTATTCATTTATTTTTCACATTACAAGATTTGGAAATTCTTGGGATGTGACATACATCATGAAGCTGAGGGGGTCCAATTGACTCTTCAGCTCGTGGTGGTATGGGGCCTCCAGTGGCTGTCCCAGAACATCATGCCTTGGGTAGAACTCAAAGTGGGTACCCTTGATCTGATTGATACTCTGCCCACACAGACGAGCAAGAGCTTCCTACATGGCCCTGGCAAGTCCATCGAGCCAGTTGTTCTCTCTCAAGGTAAACTGAATTCCCTCTGCGGTGGGGGGGGGTTCAATCTTTCCCCGGAGACTTGCAACAACTAGCTACTGAAAATCCTCTCCTTCCTGATCATTGAGCTGAGCTCCAAAGAACTCGGGGTGCGGACGTTCTAGCATCTCTGCAAGCTGGTCCAAGTCACGCTCAAAGATAAGGTCTCCACCATTCCCCAACTGATAAAACTTGCTGTACTTCACGTCCATCTATAAGAATATAGGATGAGTAAATTAGTAGAGAGATCAAGTGTGTCAAATTTTTAAGTAAGTTTGTAAGAATTTTTGAGGAACATGAATTTTCATGAAAGAATCCAAGTGATAAGAATGAGAATAAGTTTTTGGAAATACTCACTTACTTTGGTTTTGAAACCAAGTTTTTGATTCAAACGTCCATTCTAAACTAGGGTCTCCTATGGTCAGGATGGCTCTGATACCAACTTGTTAACACCCGGATTTTTAATCCCAGATGCCTGTTATGCCATACATCGCAATCCCAGGATTACCATTTTTGCGAGACATAACAGATTGGATATCACAGTACATCATCCATTACAAACCATACATAAGGTCTTACACAAATAAGGATCTCATGATCCAGTCTAAATACAAATCAAGCAGCGGAATAACGTAATAGTAACGATAGCGTAGGCGAAGCTCCATCTTCATGGTCACAGGCAATGCTGACGATGGGAGATGATCCTAGTTGTCGTAACCTTCTTGCTGTCCGTCTTCCTGATACTCCTCTTCATAGTGCAGCCACGGAATAGCAGGACAAAGCCATGCGTACTCTTTAAGTACTCGCAAACTAATACTAACAAGTGAAGTGGGTTTGAGTAGGATACACTAAGCTCTAGGGTTGTTTTGCAAAAAGCCAGATTTACCTCTACTAAGTTCAAAAGCAAAGAAATCTAGTTGAACATTTTGTAACACCTAAGTGGGAACTCGAATTTCATATCACAACTCTGTTGTGGTCAAGTCAAGTCATAAATCATTTCATAAGTCATTATGAAAACATCTGACGACAGAATAGTATGGCCACTCCAACTTTCCATAACCACGGACACGGCTATTCGAATAGTTTGACACTTTGCAAAGATTGTACACTTTCACCACAACATTCGATACGTCCGTCAGGAACAATCCTGAATTCACCATACTCAGTATGCGGATAATCAATCCTAGCCTTTCAATTACACGCCCTAGTATAGGCACCTCTCCTGTGAGTTTGGCCTCCCAACCATGACCAACTGTCATCTTGGGTACTGCACATGTGGACAATATTCACAAGGTAGCCTCAGCTCAAACCTTGGCGGCAAGGGAACCCATACTAAGGTATATAAATTTCCAGTCAAGCCCTACCCAATTTTCGGGTATTGTGGTTGTACGGTAAAATTGGAATGGTATCGCATCCAGACAAACATCAGTTTTATAAAGGGCTAAGGCTCATGCCTTAACATTTTCATCATCCAAAATCATCTGGTGTTCGAGAACACCTGTCAAAACATTTCAGTAGAATGACTCATCGTTCAAAGGTTTTCATAACCATTTTCACCAAGTATTCCCATCTAAAGTGGGGGTAAATACTAATGAGGGGTGGTAAACAAGTGTATCTTGTCTAAGTTCAAGCTCATGCCTTAGGGTGACATCAAGTTTTATCTAACTTAGGCCAAGTTTTATGCTCTTTATGCTACCTTCAAATATATTTCTAATATCTACAAGTCACTAAGTAAACTTTTGATATAAAGCCTTGATAAAGAAATAAAAGAATTAAGCTTGCAAATAAAACTGGGATTTGGTATCATCAAGTGGGTATAATCACATATGCATAAGGCATATATTTGGCATAGTAACAAGCAAGTTTTAGCTTGCCAAGTCAACTAGTAGTATTAGGCTTGCCTTATGCAGAGCAGTGGTTGAAGTTCTCTTCGGTTCTTCCTCGTACTATCCTCCTTCCTCCTCGTATCCTTGGTCAGTACTAGCGTCTATAAATAAATACGAGGTACACAATCACCACACACTACTTAAATATTTCTATATACAACACAAAGGTTCACACTAGATGATCTAGCATCATCACTATTATAACAAAGATTAAAGCACTTGTCTTATTTTATTTTTTAGAAAAGTAATTTCTACTCATTGAAAAACTACTTAAGATTTAATATTCTCTAAATAAAACATGGGATCATGTTGACACATGTCATCACCACATATTTTAGTACATGAGAATGTGATTTATAGTGGTGTCACAATTTAATAAGGTTTAACCTTTTTATTTTAATTAAATAAAATGACTAGAATGGCCTATGAGGCATTCTTTTATTACCTGATAATTATTTCTACAAGTAACCCTATATATTTTTATATATTCTGAAAGGTATGGTTAAATGTGATTTTTGAGAGTTGGAATCAACTCAACAGCTTTTATGGTTAAATTTTGAAAAATGTTTGGATGCAGAAAAGATTCTGCCTTGTTATTTTTACCATGGGTGATCTACAAATCTGAATGGTTTGAATCCAAAGGGCTTGGATTAAGCACTCCAGTACCTTTCTAACAAAATTGGTTTCATGCATTTTGGTTCAGTGAATCAAGCTGGGTTGATTTTTGAATCTGGGTACAGAACTGAGTTTAAAACTAAAAGAATAAACCTAAATTTGAATTGTTGGGTCGTGCGGAAGGTTTAACTGGGCCGGCCCACTACACACAGCGCGTGCGCAGGCTGGTTAAGTGACCGACCCCACTCGTTAGTGAGACAGCGAGTGGCGAAGCGGTACGGGGCGATTAGGACCGTGCGATCTAGCTCTAATCGAACGACTGCGGTTCATCGTCCACACCTGAATAAGACACAGCGAGGCTGAACCCTAGCGCGGCCAGTGGGGGTCAGTGGGGATCACCGAGGCTCCGGCGATGGTCAGCATGGGGGCGAATGACAAAGTTGATGACGGCGATCCTCCTGGTACCGGTGGCTCCTCCTGGGGTGGCTCCAATCGACGACGCCTCTCCTCCTCTGCAGCGGCGAACTCCGGTGAAATTTCGGCCACTTGGTGCTCACCTTGCTCCGGGAGTGAGTGAGTGTGATTAGTGAGAGGTGGTGAGTGAGATGGTGTGCTCAAGTCGAACGGGGGTGGCCTCCTTTTATAGTGCCTGAAGGGGACCGAATGGCGCGGGTGGAGCTCGTCATGGTCGTCGGCACAGCATGCTAATGGCATGGGCGACAATAGGGGACGGTGCGTTGCCTCCTGGCGAAGCTCAATGGCTTTATGGCGCGGCGTGGGGCGGTGAGGAATGTTCGGAAGTCACGACGCTCTGGGCGGGTCCGATAGCAAGTTTAATGGCGCACAGGCTATCCTCGTCGCGCGGTGGCGAACAGGGTTGTCTGGCGGGGTGCTGGGATGTTGGCGATCACGTACGCAAGAGGCGAGGGTGGCGCGCGGTCTGTGGGATGGTGTCGCGTGCGGCACACTGGCGCCCTCTCGGCTCGCACGTAGAGAGACTGGGCGCGTTCTTAGCGGGTGGTCCTGGGGCTGGCAATGCTCGGGGCTTGGACAGGGGGTGGTTGTGGACGGTGCTGCGTGTCCCAGACAAGGTTGGCGAAGCTAGGGCTTCCTCTAGCTCGTTGGCGACATGGGGGTGGCAATGGTTGCTCTCGGCATGGTCACCATTGACGGCTAGGCTTGCTCATAGTGGTGCTAAGGATTGTTAAAGAGGCTAGATGATCTACTAAGAGCTTGCTGCAACCAGAGAGGGAACAAGGTTGGCCACAATCACTGCTGCAAATAGTGTCTGATGATTTGTTGTTTGATGATCACAAGGTGTTTGATGAAATGGCCGATAGAAATTCAAATTTGAATTTTGGATTCCAACTTGGTGGGTTTGCTAGGCACATACTAGGGAGTATCTGGTTAGTTGGATTGGTCAAGGGGCACTGGTTTGGTTGGGTTTTGAAAAGGTGTGATCTTCACATATGGTAAAGATTCAATTTTAAATTGTCATTTGAATGGAGTTGCTAAATTTTTTTGTAAGTTTGTAAGGTGGGCTTTGATTCACTTTTACTTGGTCTTGCAAGGGGTGAAAAGAATTGGAAAAGTTTCTGTTTGAAATATTGGACTAGAAACACTCAAAGTTACCTAGTGAGCAAGATTGGCAAAAATGCCCATTTGCTTTATTTGTTTTGTTTTTTATTTTCTATTGATTTGTTTCTGCTTGGAAATGTTTTAGATGATTTTATTTTCATCTTTAAACCACTCCTTTCTATTTAGGTTAGTCACACAAGTCCATTCATGCATTCACACAATCATCTCATACACACACATGCATTCATTTGGTTTTTATTTAATCAAAGTTTTTGTTAACCCTAATTTTAGTGATTAGAATTTAATAATCATTGTTCAATATTTTTGTGATGTTACATGGAGGTTCTTTGTGGTAAGATTAAATATCCTGCTGATTTTCTAGTGCTTGGTTTAGCAGCTAGTAAAACTTGTCCTATCATTTTTGGTAGACCCTTTCTAAACACTTGTGGAATTATTATAGATTGTAAAAGGAGAAAGTTTTAGCTAAGTTTGATGGAGATTCATATGAGTTTAACTTTCCAAATTTTCTAAAGCTCCTTATGACAATAATATGCCTAATGAAGATTTTAGGATGGAACAACTTGCTTCTATTGATCCAGTTTATGACCTTAGACCTCTTTTTGATGATTGTAAGTATGCTCATTCTGATGATAAAGTTGTTTCTTGTGATATTTATATTGTCAACTTTATTCAAAGTGCCACTAAAAGTTATTATGAGAGAGGGAAACATGGTTTTATGCATCTCAATAATATTAAGTTTCCCCACTTTATGTTGAAAGCTTTGAAGTTGCATTTGTTTTGTCTTCCTATGCTAGTGTCCTTTTGTTTCAATAATTTGTTTTATCATGAGACTCCATTGCATAGGAAGTGAGTTAGACTCAAATGTGTTGGATATTTGCTTCTTGATGCTCTCTTTCACTTCAAATCTATATCTCCTAAGTGAGCATCTTTGAAATTGTCAAGCCTAACTTAAAGGCATTAAAGAAAAGTACTTCTTGGGAGATAACCCAATAGTTTTATTGTGTATTGGAATTTATTACTCGTAATAACCTCTCCTTATCATTTTTGTTTGGTTTTTGTGTCAAGATCAACCACTTTTGAGAAGTAGAGGAGTTGGGAGAGTTGCTGTCCTGGGACAGATTCTTGTGTTGTATTATAAAATTCGTGAAGGAGCTCAGTATTTCGGATGGAGCTGTAATTTTCTGTGCTTGTTCGCCAAGTTGTTGTCCAACTTTCATTAGTTCTGCACTTTTTTATTTGAGCAATAGAAGTTTTTCTAAAAAATCAATCTTTAACTGTTAGTCTGTTTTGACAGATTTCTGCCATCATTCGCATTTGCCTCTTAAATCGTTTCCTTTTCAGATTCTTTTTGGGATTTTGGAAAGGAGTTACTACAATGGCTTTTGTTTTTATGGATTTTAGTTGTAGTTTGAACCTAAAGGTTTATTGTTTTTGCACACACTAATGTTGCCAATGAAGTTTGTGTGAGGCTTTGCATGAAAGGAATTTTCAGGTGATGGAGAGAAGAAATTTGCAGAGTCCGTCTTTAAATAGGTAAAAGTGGTGAAAATCGAAGGTTCGTGAAAGCCTTATATTTTTATATTTTTGATGTTTTTATTACATATGGAAGGTTACGAGACGAAACATAGGAGGAAACAGAGCCCAGGTTGGCCACACCCACCAGTGGCGCGTGCCACAGCTGGCTGCGCCACCAGGGGGTGTGAGCCCCCTGGAGTCCATCTCCGCTCCGTTTTCGCACAGTACCTTCCTTATGTCATGGAACTTCATAATATATAACCCCCTGATCCCCCAAGGTTCGTATATCGTGTTCTTGTTCTGTTTTGGTTTCGATCTGTTTCTGTCAGGAAATTTTCTCGAGTTTAGAGGCACCATGGTCTCCGCCAACAATAAGGGTAAGGAGCCCGTGGAAGAAGAAAGGATTGCTGTGATGACCCACAAATATAGGGGATCGCAATAGTCTTCGAGGGTACTATTACCCAATTTATTGATTCGACACAAGGGGAGCCAAAGAATACTTCTAAGCCTTAACAATTGAGTTGTCAATTCAGCTGCACCTGGAAATAGTTCTTGCTCACAGTAGTTTATCAGTAGCAACAATTTTATAGTAGCACTAGCAAAGCAACAATAGCAGTAAAACAAGAGCAATAGTAACAGTAGTAGCAAACAATAGGATATGAATGCGGTAGCCATAGGGATGGATGGACGGGCATTGCATGGACGAGACTATTCATGTAACTTCAAGATCTAGGGCAATTGCAGATAAATAAGATAAAGCATCCAAGTACTAAACAATCATAGGCATGTGTTCCATATATAGTCATACGTGCTCGCAATGAGAACTTGCACAACATCTTTTTTCCTGCCAGCCCGTTGCAGCGGGGCCTCAAGGGAATCTACTGGCAATTAAGGTAGTCCTTTTAATAGAGCACCAGAGCAAAGCATTAACACTCCATGAACACATGTGATACTCACATCACAGCCATCCTATCCGGTTGTCCCAATTTCTATCACTTCGGGGCCTTTGGATCCGGACAATGATATGTGTACACAACTTGCAGATAAGATCACAAACAATACTATCATCATGAATCAATAATAAGTTCAGATCTAAGATCATGGCACTCGGGCCCTAGTGACAAGAATTAAGCACAACAAGTTGTAACAAAGTCAAATAGCACTAATAGAGATACTAGGCACCATGCCCTAACAATCTTATTCGACTACATGATAGAACTCATCCAATCCCTACCATCCGCATAGCCTACAGCAGGGGATTACTCACTCATGGATGGAGGAAACAAGGATGGTTGATGGAGAGGCGTTGGTGATGATGATGGCGATGATCCTCCCCAAATTCCCCATCCCAGCAGGGTGCCAGAACAGAGTTTCTGGTTCTGAATCACGGTTTCTGGTGGTGACGGCGCAGCGGAACTCTTTATGGGAAAACGTCGAACCCCCCTGAGTTTTTAGGTCAAGAGGAAACTTATAGGCGAAGAGGGAGGCCGAGGGGGTTCCCGAGGCGGCCACACCCCTAGGAGCGGCCAGGGGTGTGGGCCCCTCGGAGCCCCACTCCATCTCGTCTTCTGGCTCAGTGAGTCTTCTGGTGAAATAGGATTTTTGGCATATTTTCTGGGATTTTTCCTGATAGTTGATTTTCTGCACAAAAACTAAACACCAAGGCAATTCTACCAAAAACAACGTCAGTCCGTGTTAGTTGTATCCAAATCACACAAGTTTAGAGGAGAAACAATAGCACAAGTGTTCGGGAAAGTAGATACGTTTTGGACGTATCAAATCCCCCAAGCTTAGCTTATTTCTTGTCCTCAAGCAATTTAGTTGAAAGCTGAGTGCGATAAAAGAAATTTGACGAACACATTTTCTTCATATGGTGTAAATATTCTCAGCACATGAGTAAATACTTGGATAATTCATAATAAGGAGTATGCATCTAAGTATACTTAATAGTCATTGCAAGCTATGAAGAGATTCCAACTCAAGAATAATAAGTAGCATGAAACATAAACATAAGCAACATTGCAATGCTCATAAGAAGGTATGATAGAGTGGTATCTCGCTTGCCTTTGATGGTGGTGCAAACATAAATGCCAAGGCACCTATGAAGTTCAAGTGAAGACTAGAAGTAAAGATATCAGAGATATAAGCATCAAAGTCATGACATAATTAACCAAGTTTTGAGACAAGCACATTACACTAAGAATGACAACTATGCTCTCAAGAAGGTGCTCATAGAATAAGTGTTGACTCAACAAGGAAGTGAAAAGGTTTTGATAAGTTTGAAAGGCTTCCAAATGCTGAAAGTATGGTACTCATTAGCTTTGAGCTCTCATTGCCCCTATCATAGGCATCTTTAAATGGTTAAGGTGAAAATGAGGTCCAATATGAGTTATATGCTTGACATGCCATAAATTGGAAATATCATGTCCCTTGAGTACGAGGGCCGCTCCTCATGCTACTCAACTATAGTTACCGGTAAGTTCTTGTCATAGTAAATACATGTGTATCATAGAGAACCGCCAACGGGGTACCCCTTGCACATGATACAGGAGCTATCCCATAATCAAAATGACAAGGCAAGCCGACAGTAAGCATCTCAGCAATCTTCTTATTTACCATGGGAAAATGGTGCTTTTTTCTCTCTTTCCTCTTTTCATATGTCTATTTTTTTTCTTTTTCTCAATATCTATCTCTTTTTATATAAGAAGAATGCTTCATAGATTGCTCACTATGGTTATGCTGCAAGTTTCCACCATGATTAGGCATGGCTTAGGCTAGTGGCCCAGGCGTTTCTCTAACACATATACATAACTCCATGGACTTACAAGCTCCCCTTTTATTTCACACCGACGACATCCGCAAACAAAAGAGCATGATGTCAACAGGGTATATATTTACAGGTGTTGAAAGCGTTTCCCGTGACAGCACGGTTTTGCTAACTCCCAGCCTATAATTTGCAAGCATATAACTTTCATGGACAGTCACAATGGTTCAGGTTTATTAAGTGCAAGAAATAAAGTGTGCCATCAAGTTCGTGAGAGCTTTACTAACTAGTTTTCCCATAACAAGCAAACATTTTATTTTGAAGAAAACAGGGCATAATGGATATGTACGGAATAGCAAATGATGCTAGTAGGTAGGTATGGTAGACAATTTTGATAATATTGGTTTCGGGGAGTTGGAAGCACGACTAGAGCTCATACTCAGTGCAAGTGAAGGTTAGCAATAGAAAGGGAGCGACAAACGAGAGAGCAATAACTGTCATAATCATGCTTGCAACAAAACATGACTAATTATGGCATAAAAGTGATACAAGAACTCTGGGGCAAAATAAATCATCGAGGCTTAACTGACTTTTGTTCAGTCATATGCATGTGTGAGCATGTGCCAATTCGATTCAAATGAAACATTCAGAGGAGGATACCATAATGTCATACCAAGTTATGAATAGAAAAATGCAAGTAAACATTCATATTACATGCTACAAAATATTAGCAAGCTGGAGCTATCATAAGAGAGCAAGAACTACTAAGAATCCATAAATAGAGTTCGTTACCAGCCTCTTACCACATCTCAAGTTGTTTTAATCTTCATTATTGCCCTTCACTTGTGTGGCTTGAATAATAATGAAACCAAACTCCACTGAGGACTACTGAACCCTGCAAAGAACTTCACAAAACCAAAGAAGAACAACAAATATTTTTGGTGTTTTTGATTTTTTTAAAGCAAGAACACAAAGCAAAAACAAACAAAGCAAATATTTTTGTATTTTTCTTAAGGCAAACCAAAGCTAAAAAGCAAAGAAACCAACCAAGAGAAACAACGAAAATATTTTTGGTCTCTTTTGTGTTTTGGGAAAGCAGAAACAAAAACCAAAAAGAAAGTGAAACATGAATATACAAAGAACCGACAAAACATGATATATAGATGAGTGTGATGTCGGTATACCTCGCCCCAAGCTTAGGCTTTTGGCCTAAGTGGGGCTCAATCCCAGCTTGATCAAGAAGGTGCGCCTCCATACTGCGAAGAAGAGGCCCCTTCGTCCTGGTACATGGTCGAGGAAGCCCCCATGTAATGCATAGAGTGGTCATAAGAGGGCGCATCCCCCTGGTAGTGTCCGTGGAAACCAAAAATGCGCAGCTTCTCGTCCATCACCTCCTTGGAGCGTGACCAAGGTCCCTGGCAAATACTGAACAAAGTGGTTTGTGGAAAAGGAATTTCCCTCTCTTCCCCGTCAATAAACATCATCCTGTAAACCAAACTCTCAATGGTAGAGCTAGAAGTGACAAAGTGATGCGCTTTCATGGCAGCAAGATCAAGCCTCTGAGGAGTCAAACTTGTATCATTTGGATCGAAAGAAAGTTCTAAAGTAGCAACTACACATGCGACAATAATACCCCCATAAATGGGTCCTCTAGCAGCTAAGCGGCGAGCAATGAGAGAACCAAGATTATACCTGGTTTCATTGTTGAGTGCAGCAGCTAGAAAGGCCAAATGATAGTTGGAAATATTGCTAGTGTTCTCCCTACCAAGAGTAATAGTGGCAAGATAATAAGAAAAATATCTGATAGCTGGGAGTTGAATATTTCTTATCTTTCCGCACTGGGCTCTGCGTCATCATCATTAGTCACCCTGCGGTAGAGCTCCAACAAATCAGCGGGTTGAGCTGGAATCTTCTTCACCATCCCAGCCATGCCAATACCCAAAATTTCACAAGATTTCTTCAGTGTCATGGTGATAGGCCTATCATAGATTTTGAATGACACCTCTGACCTGAAAGGGTTGTTAGAAAAACAGAAACTCTCCACAAAAGTTTTGGTGATCATAGCATATTGCTCACTCTCATCCTGCATATAATCAGTTAGTCCAACCCTCTGAACCAAGGTTAGGAAATCATTGAGAATCCCTGTAGCATGCAAAAAGGTAAAACAAGGGAAGGTAGAAGGGTGCGCATCCCCATCATCTCCCTCGTTTCCAAAGCGCGGCGTAATAAGATCCTCATTGTATGATGGCCTAGCTCGGGAGGATGATCTCGAAGGCCTTGTCCTCCTAGGTGCATCACTCTCAAACACTTCTCCAAAGGTGTGGTTGTCCATGACCCATTCTTCTGAAATTTTTAGACAAACATCAAACGAAGTAATTTTCAAGTTGATAAATGATGAGGAACTACCATAGGAACTTGCTAGATGGTTAAATAGGCATGAAAATGAAATATCTAAGCATAGAACAAGCATGCAAGCTCACACAACCTGTCACCTACAGCAGCAAAATACTCAAGATACAATCTAGCAATCACAAATCTAATTGGACAAGCGGAGGAGGCACATACCAGAGAGCAATCCCTCAAAAAATCAGCAGCAAAGATGGGCTGATCAAGGAGATATAAAATCGGGAGCAAGAACAGTAGGAACTCGAGCTTGAGAAAGTTTTACGGTGTTTTTTGGGAGAGAGAGAAAGAAGTAGCTAGGAGGAGACACTTTGGAGGGACACGTGTGGGCCCCACCCAGGCCAGGCGCGCCCTGGGGCTGGCCGCGCCACCAGGGGGTGTGCTGGCCTGGTGGGTACCCCTAGGCCATTCCAGGTGTCCCTCTTCCCCTTTTTCGAGGAAAAATTTAATATGAATTTTCTGGGAAACTTTATTTTTGACCAATATTCAGGTTATGAAAATTGATTTTCTCGCAGAAAAAGATTTTTTTAGAAGAAGCAAGAAAGCAAACCAAAACCAAAACTACAGAAGTTCTAAGACACTCTAACAAGCAAACAACTAGCAAAACTAAAACTAACAAGAGAAAGAGCAAAGATTGGAAAGGGGAAAATAAAAGTGAGCAAGTATAACCAGTGTGAAAGCATTGTTTTGTTCATTAAAATCCCTTTGTTAACAAGGTTGATCAAGTCTTGCTACCAAAACAATTTTATATGAAACAAAACTTTGTATTCCACAAAGTGATTATGTTACCTCAATCTTGATAGCAATAGTCCCAATCATAATAGTTTCAAAACATTCTTGTGGAATGGGACGATATATTTCTCCAACTTTGAGGCTCTCAATATTTTCAATGGAATTCAGGCAATAGCTCTTATCAATCTTCTTGGGAAAATAGACAGTATGATCTTTGTCAGTAATATTAAAAGTTACTTTTCCTTGATTACAATTGATGATAGCACCTGCAGTATTAAGAATGTCTCCCAAGAATAATAGACATATTATCATCTTAAGGCATCTCAAGCACAACAAAATCAGATAAAACCAAGCAATTATGAGCCACTTGAATAGGAACATCCTCACATATACCAACATGAATAGTAGTTGACTTATCAGCCATTTGCAAAGATATATCAGTTGGTATCAATTTTTCTAGCTGAAGTCTCTTGTAGAGAGAAAAAGTCATAACACTAACTCCAGCTCCCAAATCAAACAAAGCAGTTCTAACATAGTTATTCTTAATAGAGCAAGGAATAGTTGGAATGCCTGGGTCACCAAGTTTCTTTGGAACCTTACCATTGAAGGAATAATTAGCAAGCAAAGTAGAAATTTCCTCATTAGAAATCTTCCTTTTATTAGAGATAATATCCTTCACATACTTTGAATAAGGAGGAAACTTAATAGCATCAGTCAAAGGAATTTGCAAAAATAAAGGTTTCATCCACTCACAAAACTTGTTATAGTGTTCTTCCTCCTTTGACTTTTGTTTCTTATTGGAAAAAGGCATAGGTTTCTCCACCCAAGGTTCTCTTTCACTACCATGTTTATTAGCAATAAAATCTTCCTTAGTGTACCTAGTGTTCTTAGTGTGCTTCTCAGGTTCTTCTATAATTTCTTCCTTATCAGGAGCATCATTTTTATCATTACCACTATCAGTTTCAGTATCAGAGACAGATATAATATTAGGATCTACAGCAGGTTCAGAAGGTTCCTTAACTGTTTTATGTTTCTTTTTCTTTCTCTTAGAAGGACTACCACTATTTTCAGCTTGTTGAGAATCCTGATCAATTCTCTTAGGGTGTCCTTCCAGATATAAAGGATCTTGAGTGGATGTACCACTCCTAGTTCTAATTCCATAAGAAAGTTTATCTCCAGAAGCATTAACTAGCATATCTTTTTGTACCTTAGCAAGTTGATAAATTTGGGTTTGAACCATTTGGAAGTGTTTACAAAGCATTTTAACATCATTAGCAGTTCTTTCCACAATATCTTTCAACTCATTAATAGATCTAGAGTTTTCCAATAAATGATTTTGAACTTGTTTATTAAAATTACCTTGTTTAACAATAAAAATGTCAAGTTCCTTTAAGCATTGATCAGGAGGTTTACCATAGGGAATATCACCTTCATCAAAGTGTTGGAGAGTGTGTACCTCAATAGTAGATGAGTGGGGAATTGGCTTACATAGTTCTTCTATAGGAGGTAGATTCTTCACATCTTCAGATCTAATACCTTTCTCCTTAAGACATTTCTTAGCTTCTTTCATCGCTTAATCATTTAGTGCAATCATTCCCATCTTATTTGGTGTTGGTGTTGGAGTTGGTTCAGGCACAACTGGTTCAGGTGTAGTAGGCTCAGGTGTAATTAGATCAGTTGAAGTCCAATCATCATAATTATTGCTTATTTTAGCCATTAATTCTTCCGCTTCTACAGGAGTTCTTTTCCTGAAAACACAATCAGCAAAACTATCTAGGTATGTCCTAGAATTATTAGTTAGTCCATTATAATAAATATCAAGATGCTCATTTTTAGGTAATGGACATCCAGGATGTGCATGAATCAAGGCACGGAACCTTGTCCATGACTCAGGCAATTTATCTTCTTCTCTCTGTTTAAAATCAAAAAGTTTCTGCAAAGGAGCATGTCTAGCACTGGGAGGAAAATATTTATGAAAGAAAGAAGCAATCAAGCAATCAGGACTATCAATGGATCCAGGAGGTAATCTATTAAACCAATCTTTAGCTACTCCTTTTAGTGAAAAAGGGAAGATCTTTGTAACAAAGTACTTGCGCATCTTAAAATCATCAGAGAATAAGGCACTCATAGTGGAAAGCTCATTCATATGAGCTACATCACTTTCATTTTCAGTCCCACAAAAAGGTTCTTTCTCAACAATGTTTATATAGAATAAATCAAGAGAGAAATCATAATCTTTATCTTTAATATCTATGGGAGAAGTAGCAAACTTAGCATCAGGAGACAGTTTAGGAATAATGGTACGTCTCTCAAGGAGAATCCTAATAGCACTAGCACCACGTGTGTTTTGGTACTCTTCAATAAATTCATCAGTCATTTCAATGTAACCATCATTAATATCATATCTCTCTCTAGACTCAGGTGATCTAACAAGTGTAATATTGTCTTCACTAGGTGTTTCAGTGTTTCCCAAAATAGTTCTAGCAATAGTAGCATCTAGGAAAGGACCTAATGAACCACTCTCATCAAGCACAGTACAAGTAACATCATGAGTATCAGAAGCAATTACAGATTCAGCAGTAGTAGCAGTGTGTGTAGCATGTGTATGTGGTGTTGGTGTAACAAGCTTACTTATAATAGACGGTGAATCAAGAGCAGCAGAGGTGTTTAGAACTATACCTCTTCTTGTAGTGGATGGTAAAATAGGAAACTTTCCATCATGAGACTTCCCCATGACGAAAGGAATAGCAGTGAACAATAATAGATCCAAGTGAACTTACAAATAAATCTATGCTCCCCGGCAACAGCGCTAGAAAATAGTCTTGATGACCCACAAGTATAGAGGATCACAACAGTCTTCGAGGGTAGTATTACCCAATTTATTGCTTCGACACAAGGGGAGCCAAAGAATACTAATAAGCCTTAACAACTGAGTTGTCAATTCAGCTACACCTGGAAATAGTTCTTGCTCCCAGTAGTTTATCAATAGCAACAGTTTTATAGTAGCAATAGCAAAGCAACAGTAGTAGTAAAACAAGAGCAATAGTAACAGTAGTAGCAAACAATAGGATATGAATGCGGTAGGCATAGGGATGGATGGACGGGTGTTGCATGGACGAGACTATTCATGTAACTTCAAGATCTAGGGAAATTGCAGATAAATAAGATAAAGCATTCAAGTACTAAACAATCATAGGCATGTGTTCCATATATAGTCATACGTGCTCGCAATGAGAACTTGCACAAGATCTTTTGTCCTGTCAGCCCGTTGCAGCAGGGCCTCAAGGGAATCTACTGGCAATTAAGGTACTCCATTTATTAGAGCACCTGAGCAAAGCATTAACACTCCGTGAACACATGTGATCCTCACATCACAGCCATCCCCTCAGGTTGTCCCAATTTCTGTCACTTCGGGGCCTTTGGATCCGGACAATGATATGTGTACACAACTTGCATATAAGATCACAAACAATACTATCATCATGAATCAATAATAAGTTCAGATCTAAGATCACGGCACTCGGGCCCTAGTGACAAGCATTAAGCACAAAAAGTTGCAACAAAGTCAAATAGCACTAATAGAGATACTAGGCACCATGCCCTAAAAATATTATTCGATTACATGATAGAACTCATCCAATCCCTACCATCCCCATAGACTACAGCAGGGGATTACTCACTAATGGATGGAGGAAACATGGAAGGTTGATGGAGAGGCATTGGTGATGATGATGACGATGATCCTCTCCAAATTCCCCGTCCCGACAGGGTGCCAGAATGGAGTTTCTGGTTCCGAATCGCGGTTTCTGGTGGTGGCGGTGCAGCGGAACTCTTTCTGGAAAAACGTCGCCCCCTGAGTTTTTAGGTCAAGAGGCAACTTATAGGCGAAGAGGGAGGCCGAGGGGGTGCCGGAGGTGGCCACACCCCTAGGCACGGCCAGGACTGGCCCGCGCGACCAGGGTGTGTGGGCCCCTCGGAGCCCCACTCTGTCTCGTCTTTTGGCTCCGTGAGTCTTTTGGTGAAATAGGATTTTTGGCATATTTTCTAGAATTTTTCCTGATAGTTGATTTTCTGCACAAAAACTAGACACCAACGCAATTCTGCTGAAAACATCGTAGTCCATGTTAGTTGTATCCAAATCACACAAGTTTAGAGGAGAAACAATAGCAAAAGTGTTCGGGAAAGTAGATACGTTTTGGACGTATCATGCTGCTAGGCATGAAGACATGGATTGGAGCATCGAGTCGAAAGTAAAGGACATGTCAGCAGGCATGAAGGGACAAGCTGCCACAGGATCAAGGGCAAGAAAACCTACTTTTGTAGGGGCAATTAACGCTGGACGTGCTTTCTCTCATAATATGCAGGGGATGATGACCTCCGTTCCAGACTTCAAATCCTGCCCTGAGGCAGTGGAAGCCCTTCAAACCACTGATGATCTTTGTGATAAGTACCGTGATCTAAGGATGAAGGTGGATATACTTGATACGTCAGAAACATATCTATAATTTTTGATGTTCCATGCTTCTTAGTACCTACTTTGCTTTGCTTTGTCTACATTTTGAGGTGCTTTTTACATGTTTTCTAGTACTAACCTATTAAAAAGTTTCCATAGTGCCAGCTGACCGTTTTCTGCTGTTTTTGGTTTCAGAAAAGCTAGTAAATAAATATTCTCGGAATTGAACGGGACAAAAGCCAAAGTTAATTACTTTCCGTGGGGAACAAGAAGTCCAGAGGGGAGACGAGGAAGCGTGCTAGGGCGGCCAACCCCCGCCCCCCAGGCGCGTCCAGGGGTGGGCCCGCGCTTGGGTAGGGTTTGACCACCCTGGTTGCCTCCTCGGCCTCCACCTTCGCCTATAAGAAGCCCCCGATGCAGAAACCCTAAGCACCCGATCAAATCTCCACGAAACCGTCTGTATCCGCCGCCACCACCATCGTCCCTAGATCGGGGATCGAGTTCTTCCGGCACCACTCGAGGAGATCATCCCGGAGGCCTTCTCTCCGGTATGATGCGTGAGTAGTTCCACCTTGGACTATGGGTCCATGTAGTATCTAGATGGTTGTATCTCCTCCTTTGTGCTTTCATGTATAGATCTTGTGAGCTCCATTCATGATCAAGATATAATCTATTTGTAATCATGCATGTTATGTTTGCGGGGATCCGATGGATATTGAGATTACTATGTTGGTTTGATTAATGGTTTTTTCTTTATGATTCTATCATGTTTGTGTTGTTTGTGATCTTGTATGCTCTCCGTTGTTAGTAGCTATCTTGGCCAAGTAGTTGCTAGTGACTCCAAGAGGGGGTATTTATGCTCGATAGTGGGTTTATGCCTCTAGTTTCCAAGGGAAGTGACAATAATCTCTTCGGTTGTAGATGTGTTGTTGCTACTAGGGAGAAAACAACGGTATCTTGTTCATGGAACATGTGGACTGTTTACCTTACACACTTTGCTTAAAGCAGTTGTCTGTTGCTTGCAACTTAATACTGGAGGGTGTTCGGATGATAACCTGAAGGTGGACTTCTAGTCATAGATGTAGTTGGATGGCGGTCTATGTGTCTTGTTGTATTGCCTAATCGAACCTCATAGGATCTTTCTGACTAGTAATTGCATTGTTATGCCTTACTCAGTTCCTGTCAATTGCCCTACTATGATTTGTTTACCCTTCATACCATGTTGTTTATCTAAGGAGAGCACCTCTAGTGAACTATGGACCCCGGTCCAATCTTTACCATTGATACATCCTCCACTATTAATCATTTACTTGCTGCAAACCATTACCTTCCACACCATATGTTTAATCCTTTGTTACAGCAAACCGGTGAGCTTGACAACCTCACTGATTCATTGGGGCAAAGTCTTGAGTTTATGTTGTGCAGGTCTCCGCGTTGCTAGCAACACCTGTGTGACGTTTCCTTCCTCCTACTGGTTCGATAACCTCGGTTTCTTACTGAGGGAAGACTTGGTGCTGTGCTGCTTCACACCTTGCTCTTGGGGTTTCCAACAGACTCTACATCAAGCACCAAGTTCTCTGGCTTCATCAAGGAGTCATCAACAAGTTTTATGGCGCCGTTGTCGGGGAGGATAATGACGTCTTCACAAGGGGAGTCCTTCACTTCCTTTCTCTTCACTTTGTTTTTAGTTTTCTTAGTTTCTTTTGTTTTGTTTTGTTTTCCAAAAAACCCAAAAAAATTGGTCTAGTTTGGTTTGATTTCTTTATTCAAAAACACAAAAAAAATTAGTTCCTGCTCTAGTTGCTACCATGTCTGGTTTTGGACCAATCTTTATTTCCCCTATGGTAGAAATATCCATGTTTAAGCATAAAAGTGAAGAGATTTTTAAAGAATCTTGGTCTAGAATGTCCGCTTTACAAAGGGAAACTGAGCCTGAGATGAGTCTTAGCTTGGTTATTGATAGTTTCTACCGTGGCATTGCTCTTTGTTATATATATGCTTTGGCTGTTGCGGCTGATAAAGATATTTTGCTATGTACTGATGATGAAGCTTTTGATGCCATCAAAAAATTGATTGCAATTTATAATGCACCTGGCAAGTCTGATTCCTCTTTCACAAATATTTTTGCCAGGTTAAACACTCTTGAGACTAGTATTGCTGCTATGAATAGTTGCTATCACACGCTTAGGGCTTACCATGATTATGTTCCCATAAATTCTGAGTCTTCAAAGTGGTTTCCCACAATCAAAGTCTCAATAAACACTACACTTTTTGATGCTCGCTATGATATCATGTCTGAATTTTTCCTCATGCCTAAAGATATTTATGATTCCTTGAGTCTTTGGGGGCTAACTGAGGAAGGAGAAGAAATCTCTCTTACCAACAATGCCACTATATTGCCCATTGGAATAGCTGAAGGCGTGTTTACAAAAATCTCAGGGAAAATGGTGTCTACTGATTATCTTGTTATTGAATGTGTAGGCAAGGGACATATTACACTTGAAAGATCCCTACTGAAACACCTTGGGGCAGTGGTAGATGTGGGAAAAGGCATCATGCATTTTTCTCCTCCGGTAAGCAATCATCTTCCCTAAAGAGAAGAATAAAGTTAAGAAAGGAAAGAACAAGAGGGGTAATGCTTCTTCATTTGAAAATCCTTGATTCTACTTGCTTCTTGTGCCTAACTTAAAGGCGTTAAAGAAAAGTACTTGTTGGGAGATAACCCAAGAGTTTCCTTAAGTCTTGGAAGTTATTACTTCAGTAATGACCTCTCCTTATCCTTTTAGTTTACTTTTTGTGCCAAGAATGACCTCTAATAAGAGGGAAGTAAGATTTGGGGAGTTGCTGTCCCGAAACAGATTTCTGTCCTCCACAAAAAAATCGTGAGGAGTCTCCATAACTCGGATTGAGCTCAAAATTTACAAATAAATCCCCCAGTATGTTAGCTTACTTTCGTTAGTTCAACACTTTTTGATTTGAGCAATAGAAGATGTTCGAAAGAATCGGTTTCTTCCCGCTGGTCTGTTTTGACAGAATTCGGCCATTATTTGCATTTGCTTCTTATTGATTCCTTTATGAGTTCTCTTTAGGTGAATTGAGCTTTTTGAAGGAGTTTCTACAGTAGCTTTTGTTTTTAGTGAAAATCCTTGCTGTTCCAAAGCTTTGCCATGGGTCTAATATCTTTTGAATACACTAATGTTGTTAATGAAGATTATGTGAAGTTTTGTATGAAGGAAAAAAATTCAGGTGTAGAGAGGGGATGATGAAATGATATGAAGAATGGAAAAAAGCTCAAGCTTGGGGATGCCACCATGGTGTCACCCCAATAAATATCCAAGAGGTACAAGCGTCAAAGCTTGGGGATGCCCAATGCATCCCCTTCTTCATCAATAAAAAGCTCAGGACTGTCTAGACACTTCGTTTTTATTGTTTCATGCATAATTGTGTTGTTCTATGAGTGTCTTAGTTTTCATTTGATTTGCTTAGGTTGTTTAGTTTTCTTGAATAAATTAGTTTGGACCCCCGTTCTCACTGTGTTGTTTTGCAAATAAGTTGCTTGGTGTTGGAAAGGAGTAGTAAGTTCTTGCTTGAAGTGCAAGAGGAGCTTGCATTGACTGTGACTTAGACTTTATCATGACATGCTAGGTGTTGTTTTGACATTATGCTTAGTGATTATTGTTGTATCATGTCTTGTTCCAAACAATTGGGATTTCTTAGTGTGCCTTGAAGAAATGATGCGTTGTTTTAGCATGCAAAAGCATAGTATTGTGGTATTCTCCTTTGATGCTTTGCTTGGGTTGACTTGGCACATGCTCACACCATGTTATGACTATGACAAGTCACCATTAGCCTCTATGATCATTTAGTCCTTGACTTGTAGTACCACTCTATTCTTTGATTAGTAAAGCTTTGTTGCACTGCATGATTATGGCCATTATGCTCTCTTAGTTGGTTGGTCCCAGTCTTTTGCTAGCCTCCACTTTTATGAGTAAGTTCTACTCATGCTTCCAACTCCCAAGAAACCAAGTTATTCCAAAGTGTCCACTATAAACTCCTATGCATGGTGTGTTACACCGTTCAAGTATATTCTTGTTTTCAACTATCTTCCAATTAAAAACTATTTTGTTATGTGAAAACTTAGTGATTAAAGCCCTCACGAACTTGATGGCACACTTTATATTCTTTGCCCGTAATAAACTTGAACCATTGTGACATCTTTGTTGTATATGCTTGCACTTATACGTTGGAATTAAAAGAACCGTTCTATCACGGGGAACGTTTTCAACATTGCACTTGTACTTTGTACTCAGTTGATATCATGCTCTTTTGTCTATGGATGTCACCGGTGTGAAATAAAGAGGGAACTTATAAGTCCATGTAGTTTGTATCCTGTGTTAGGGAAACATCTGGGCCGCTAGCCTAAGCCATGCCTAATCATGGTGGAAACTTGCAGCATCACCATAGTGACATCTTTGAAGCATTCTTCTTATAAAAAAGAGACACATTGAGAAAAGAGGAAAGAGAGAAAAAAGCACCATATTCCCATGGTACATAAGAAGATTGCTGAGATGCTCATTGTCTGCTTGCCTTGTTATTTTGGTTAAGGGATAGCTCTTGTACCATGTGCAAGGGGTACCCCATTGGCGGTTCTCAATGATATGCAAATACTTACAATGACAATAACTTACCTGTGACCAAAGTTGAGTATGCATGAGGTGTGGCCCTCGTATTCAAGGGACTTGAGATTGCCAACTTATACTTTGTCAAGCATATACTCCATCTTTGTCACTTTAACCTTAATCACTTCAAGATGCTTATGATAGGGGCAATGAGGGCTGAAAGCTAACAAGTACCATAATTTTTGGAAGCTCTTTTTGAAACTTGTAATCCCTGCTTCCTTTACAAAAAGGCCTTTCTTCCACCATTATTGAGTCTCCACCTTCTACCTTTAGGCACCATTAAGAGAGCATAGTTGTCATTCTATGTGCACTGTTCCAAAGCTTATTTATTGATGCATATTGTGATATTACTTGTTCTTGTACAATTTGTTTCTAGTCACCCTTGTGAACTTTGAAGGTGTCCTATGCATCTATATTGCTACTCTATGAGACACAAACTGATTGCCACTATGCTATGTTTTCTGTATGTGAAACAAACAAACATTTTTCAATGCGTGTTATTCATGATCTTTGTTTGTAGCCTTTCATGTTGCATCAATAGTTACTTAGTCCTATTGTTAGAACTCCATCTTTCATGCACATGTTTAGAGTTCTTTGATCCCAGCTTTCAATGCTTGAAAATGGTTGGATCTTTATTGTGAGGGTGCATGTCACCTCAAAAATTATTCTTTTATCACTTACCTACTCGAGGAAGAGCAGGAGTTAAGCTTGGGGATGCTTGATACGTAGGAAACGTATCTATAATTTTTGATGTTCCATGGTTGTTAGTACCTACTTTGATTTGCTTTGTCTACATTTTGAGGTGCTTTTTACATGTTTTCTGGTACTAACCTATTAACAAGTTGCCACAGTGCCAGATGCCTATTTTCTGCTGTTTTTGGTTTCAGAAAATCTAGTAAAGAAATATTCTCGGAATTGGACGGAACAAAAGCCAAAGTCAATTACTTTCCGTGGGGAACAAGAATTCCAAAGGGGAGACGAGGAAGCGTGCAGGCCACCCCTGTGACGGGGGTGGGCCATCTGGGTAGGGTTTGACCCCCTAGTCGCCTCCTCGGCCTCCCCCTTCGCCTATAAGAAGCCCTCGATGCAGAAACCCTAATCACCCGATCAAATCTCCACGAAACTGTCTGTAGCCGCCACCAGCATCGTCCCTAGATCGGGGGATCTGAAGTTCTTCCCAGCATCCTTCCGGAGGGGAGATCATCCCGGAGGCCTTCTCTCCGGTATGATGCGTGAGTAGTTCCACCTTGGACTATGGGTCCATGTAGTAGCTAGATGGTTGTATCTCCTCCTTTGTGCTTTCATGTATAGATCTTGTGAGCTCCGTTCATGATCAAGATCTAATCTATTTGTAATCATGCATGTTGTGTTTGCGGGGATCCGATGGATATTGATATTATTATGTTGGTTTGATTAATGGTTTTGTCTTTATGATTCTATCATGTCTGTGTTGTTTGTGATCTTGCATGCTCTCCGTTGTTTTTTTAGGGAAAAACAGTAGGGGAGGGAACCCCCACTTCAACTTTTTTTCTTTATTATATAATCAAATATGGTACAGAGTATAGTTACATGGTTACAATAGGGTATTGATACATTGTGTTTACCAAAAGTAATCCACTAATGTACTTGAGTTTGGAACCATCTATGAAATTGAGGACCATGTTTCTTTTTTATTCTCAGTTTAACCCATCTTAGTTCTTGAAGAAATACTGTCTTCCAGGTAGAGAACTGTGGTGTTGCGTTCTCAAATATCTTATTGTTTCTACAGATCCATATTCCCCAAGAAGATAAAATAATTATCTCCATTGCAAAGGGAAGCTTAAGTCTGGTTCTTATGTCTTGAAAAGCCTCAAACACAGAGAGTCCCTGATCTCTATGGGGACAGATGTAATCCTAGCATTCAGCAGCAAAACAGCAGTTCCAAAAAAGGTGAATCAAAGTTTCCTCTAAGCTGCAATTTCGAACTACACAACTGTAATCTGGTAGAAAGCGGTTTTTCCTTTTGAGAAGATTCCTTGTATTTAGTCTATCCAGAAGAAGTAGCCAGAAAAAGAATTTGTGTTTTGCCTGACAAGAAGAATCCCAGATCGAGGAGAAATGTGGAGGTGAAGGTTGGAAGCCTGCCATAACCTCATATGCCCTTTTAACAGAAAATTTTTCACTGCCCCAAATGTAAGTCCATTTGTCAGGTGTTTTCAACTGATTAATCTATTGGCATCTTAATTCAAGCTGTTCAAACTCAGAGAAAGCTTGTTGAGACATAGGAAGATTAAAGATTAAATAGATCCTCAAGATATTCAGTCGGAATAACCTCCTTGATAGTAATTCTGGTGTTTTTTGCATAGGAGAGTAGATGAGGCAGCTGGAATTGCATACATTCTTTATCCCACAAATCAGACCAAAAATATGCAGTTTTTTAATTTCCAGGTTGACATCTAGCCGTTGCCTTGTAGGCATCAATGAGTTTCAGGTGTGCTTTCCACCATAAAGATCCTTCCAATTGATAACCTGGAAGTGTACCATGGTGATAATAAGATTCCCAGACAAGATGAACCCAAGGGATATCATGGTGATTGAAAAACTTATCAAGATTCTTGAGCAAAACAACAGTATTTTGGATATTAAGATTAAGAACTACCAGTCCACCTTGTTTCTTTGGCCTGCAAACCTTTTTCCAAGCAACCATTGCAGTGCCTTTAGCCTGAACATCAGCAGTTTTCTTCCTCCATCGACAGTGTCTCATGTATTTAACTACCTGGTCTTTGATTGTAATGGGGATATCAAGAGAGCTCATGAAGAAGAGTGGTAATGATGTTAAAACTGACTTAACCATTTGAAGTTTTCCCCCATAATTCATAAAATCTGCAATTCCACCAAGTCTGGATTGAACCCTTTGCACCATAGGAAGGTAGAACTCCAGAGAAGGCTTGCGAGGGAGTCCTAGATATGTGAAAGGGAGGCTACCCATCTTACAGCCAAAGGTGGAAGAGAAATGTAAAAGTCTTTCAGGGTCTAGGTTGATAGACATCATACTTGATTTGGCATAATTAACCTTGAGCCTAGTAGAAGTGGCAAAACAATTTAGCATTGATTTAAGGCAGAGTAGTTGTTTTGAGTCAGCCTTCATGACATCTAAGGTATCATCTGCATATTGGATGACAGGGAAATCAGGACAAGCAGGGCAAGGAATGGGAAGGCTGAACAAATCTTATTCATGGCAGAGTTTAGTAGAGTTTTTATAAAGTCAGATGCCAACACAAATAGAAGAGGTGATAAAGGATCACCTTGTCTGACACCTCTTCTACAGTAGAATTTCTTTCCAGGTACTCCATTTAGGAGCACAGATGAGTTCCCAGTGCAAAAAATCATCTTAAGCCAATTAATCCATTTAGATCGAAATCCTCTTGCTTCCAAGGTACTAATAATGGTTGAATGTCCAATTCTATCAAAATATTTTTCAAAGTCCAGCTTAAGGATCACAATCTCCTCTTTTGATTGATGACATTGAAATAGGTACTCAAATGCCCAACCAAGGCAATCTTGAATGGATCTATTCTTGAGAAAGCCATACTGATTTTTATGCACAAGCTTGAGGATGATAGTTTGGAGTCTGTTGGCAAGAAGTTTTGTAATGATTTTGAACACACTGTTCAATAAAGAAATTGGCCTGAAATCATTGGTATGTACAGGGGAATCAGTCTTTGGAATGAGAGTAATGAAAGCAGAGTTAATGCTTTCTAGGGAAATCATTTCATGATAAAAATCCTGAATCAATTGTGTAACATCTGCTCCAATAATATTCCAACAGGCCTTAATAAATTCATTGTTGAGGCCATCAGGTCCAGGAGATTTGTCATTAGGAAGATCGTGAATGATTTCCTCAATTTCTTTTTCTGTGAAAGGGGCTTCAAGAATAGCAAAGCTATCAGGATCCATGTGTCCATTATACAGTTCTGGAAGGCTAAAGTGCATAGTTGGATTGTCAAAGGAACCCATTCTATTTTAAAAATCATTCCAAAGAATGTTGGCCTTTCCATCATGATCATAGATATTAGAGGAATTCTCATTTTTCAGCATGGAGATATAATTATTTCTGTAGATAGTAGTTGCTTTTGCATGAAAAAATTTGTGTTCTCATCACCAAGCTTTACCCATTTTATCTTTCCTCTTTGTTTCCAATAATCCCTTTGATTCTGAAGTAATTGAATCAGGTTAGTTTTGAGAATGTCTCTCAGATTCCACTCGAAAATGCTTAGGGTCCTGAATTCTTCCAACAAGTCTAATAAATCAATGGAATCATTGACTCTTGTAATTAAGTGTTTAAGGAAAGGGAGAGATTTTGCCCAAAGATTGAGACCTGTTCTAACATTCTTCAGCTTGGCATTAATCTTTTTTGCACTTTCTGCATACCCCACAAGTATATCCCAGGCATTTTGCACAGTGTGCAAGAAGTCACTATGTTGAAGCCAGAAATTCTCAAATATAAACACCTGAGCCTTAGGGATTCTAGTGCCAATTGAGATCACAAAAGGAGTATGGTCAGATGTAGGTTTGGAAAGGGAATAGACAAAAGAGGATGGGTAAGAGATTTTCCATGAGGGTGATGAGAAGAACCAATCTAATCTCTCTAGAAGTGGATCTTTTTGCATATTACTCCATGATAATTTTCTTCCTTTTAAAGGGAGCTCCACAAGACCAAGGTTACTGATGGCTTCATTAAAGAGAAGCATGTTGTTAACATCACCACCTACTTTATTTATATCTAAAGGTTTCCTGATAAAATTGAAATCCCCCATGAGCAGCTAGTCAATGTCATCAGGCATATCAATATTGGTCAACCAATCAATGAATAAGGATTTTTTTTCAGGTTGACAAGGACCACAGATGTTGGTAAGAATCCAAGAATCATTGGAGAGTCTAGAGGTAAATTTGACAGAAATAGAGAATTCATTTTGGAAGGCCATTTCTCCATCAAAGAGATTCTTGTTTCAGATGATAATTGCCCCCCCAGAGGCCCCAGCAGAAGGTAGAAAAGCAAACTTATTCAATTTATTAGGAGAAAAATTCCTAATATATTCTTCATCAAAATTTCCCCTTTTTGTTTCTTGAAGGCAAATGATCTCACACTCTGATTCCAGGATCTTTTGGGAAAGAGCCACCCACCTTTTCTCAGAATTGATGCCTCTCAAGTTCCAGTTTAAGATTTAAAAATTCTTTTACTATCCATGGAAACTATAGTTGGGATAAAGGATTTGATGTATATCTAAGCATGATAAAACATCCAGGCCAAGTAGAGACATAGTTAGAAAGACTTTAAAGGAGTAACATGGTTCATCAAAAGAAAGGAACTTCTACCATACAATATTCTAGAACCACATGCTCAGATAGATAACAAGAACAATCCATTGGATAACAGGTCCAAGGATGACAACCCAAAAGTAAAGTTTTCCTAACATTGGAAACTTATTGCTCATCTTCTTTTTGGCCCGCTGGCCACAGGGCCTAGTAGCCTCCTTCTTCTTCTTATCTCCCTGACTGGAACTAGAAGCAACTCCAGAAGACCTTTTTGTTGCACCAGGTGATCTTACTGTCTTTTCAGCAACCTTGCTCTTCTGCTGCAGCTTTGTGTCAAGGTTCTCCTCAGCCACCTTACAAAAATTAACAGCCAGGTTTTTAACCACCTTAGTGCCAAGAGTTGGAAGTTCAGCATGACAGGATATACAATTAAAATCAGAGCAATTGATATGGCTTTTGAAACCACCATTAAGTTCAACTATTATTGGACTTCTTCTCACCTCAGTCTCAATAATGGGACCTGCACCTCTCCTTTTCTTTGAAGGAGCAGAGGGGGTTATCTCAAGAGAGCCAGGATCCAAAGAATCCTGAACACATAAAGGGGAAAACTGAGTAACACATTTCTTAGGAACCAAGAAAGAAATTGTAGGTTCACTTGCAATAGGCTCTTTGATAATCTCCCAAAGAGGTGAAGAGATAAAGTTCTTAGCCCAATTAAATTTCTCAGGGGTGATTAGCATACGAGTAATGAAGTTAAACCAACTTACAGGAATCTCAATTTTTTCCCTCTTCTGAGAAGAAGAATGACACTGTATGTGTGGGGCAAAGAACCTATCCCAAATTTCCAGGCCCTGTTGAGAGAACCTGAACTTTGCTGCCAAAAGATCAGGTGGGCCTCATTTGGTTCAAGAAAGTTGGTGTCCTCCATAAAAAAATCACCATCCCCATCCACATTGTCAGCAACAGCAGGGATGGAATGATCTTCATCAGAATCAACATAAACATCAAGAATATTGAGCAGACCATCCCCAATGCCAACATCTTGCAGCAGAGCTCCAGCAAGTTCCTGTTTAGAAGTGGGGCCTTGGTTCACCTCCTATTCACTAGAATTAGCAGGCTGGATAACAACAAGGTCTACTGCCTACTTAGGGGAGGAGTTAGTAATCCCACTGTGGACAACATGGGGAGGGGAATGCAGATTGTTAGGTTGAAGCTCTTCACCATCCTCCTGAATGGGTATAGCAGGCACATTCTGGGAAACATTTTGCACTACCTACTGGTACCACTCACCAGCATTGGCATCTTGTGGAGAGGGTGGAGGAGGTGGTGGGGAACAAAAGGAGCAGCCACAACAGGGACATGGTGTGGGTCCTCCCCATCATCAGGAGCGGGGTCTTCATCTTGTGGCCCCCTCCAAGAAGGTTGCTGAGCAGGATCTCCACTAAAAAAGTCCAAGATTTAGAGTCTTCACTGTCTCCAAGTGTCATTCTGACACTTAGGAATGTCAGCCAGGTCAGTCACTCTCACTTTAGCAAGGATTCTGCCTTTTTTCTCACGATCTCTTTCCCACAACAGCATCTTGCCAATTCCATTAAATATAGCATTGAGGTCCTCTGTGTTCATATGGTCCAAGGGGGCCAATAAGCATAACCCAATATTCATTATTAAATTGAACTCGACGCCAATTAATCCCCTCATTATGCTTGACAAAGGAGACATGCACATATTGGTAAGCAATGGGACTATCCCTAACTAGTTTGTCTCTGTCACTAACATGGGTGAACTGCACATAATCCGCACCAAAAGGACAGGCCTAAACCTCACCAAAACCCACTATAGTCTCATTATGAAGGAAATCCAGAAGTACATCACGAATATTGAAGAAGGGGACAGGGCCAGGAGGCAGAGGATGAATTGAGGCAATGTCATACTGTTCATTTTGACACTGTCTGCGAGGAACCACCACCCTCCTAAGCCCCACTCGGCCTTCAACCTGCATAATCTCAAAGCCTCGAGGCAGGAAAGGCACGGGTCGATGGGAATATTCGCTATTGTCGCACAGACCGCCGGCGACGAGGTCTTGCAAGGGGGAGGATAAGTTGGGGTTTTATGAGGCGGGGGAGTGGAGTAGACGGGGCGCTCTACAACTGCTGCAGTAGAGGAAGATTGTCTAGAAATGGAGAAATCTTTTAGATAGGAGAAGACCTGGGGCTGAATTTTCGAATTGGGCCGGGCCTTAAACCAAGAAAGGAAAGAATCATTGGGCCATTCCATTTTTGGAAGGAGGGGAAACGCATAAAAGGAAGGAGCCCAGGCAAAGTTAATGAGCCCGATTTCACGGGCACGGGAGGATCTGCAATCTGTTCCCTTTGTCTAGGAGCACCAGTAATGACAGCATCAGCGAAAGACCTGGAGTGATTTGTCTTAAGATCAGAAGAAAATGCCGAATTAACTTGACGGTCTGTGGTAAAGGAAAATTTAAACGGTCAAAAACAGACTTAATGCCCAAACGGCTAGCACCTGAGGTTTGACCAGAATTTCGTGCCACAGATTTTTTGGTCGTGAAAGTTTTCCAAGTAAGATCTTCCTCACGATAAAATTTTCTTTCTTCTGCCTGCCAATTAGGCCCACCATCGCCCCAGAGATTCATGAACATAATAAAATGATCAGAAGTAAATTTCGAAGAATTGTAAATTTCAAATCCAACCGCTCTAGAAGCAATTGAAAATCTGAAAGTTCTGTCCTGAAGAAATCTAACTTGGAACAGAGCAGCCGATCCTCCAAATCAGGATTGCAAAGCAATAGACACAGTATGAACATCAAGTTTGAAATTAGCTCTGCCAAACGAGCAAACCATGAAAAAGGGCCTTCTATGAAAACCAGGACGAAAGTTGACTTGAGTGGCCAAATTTATAAAGAATATCACTCTCAAACCTTTTCCCAATATTGAAATCCAACGAAGTTGCACCAGAAAGAGAAGGATCCACTTGAAATTGCTCAGAAGCATAGGGTTTAGGAGACTCTTTCACAATAGGACTAATAGATTCAGTCTTAACTTCCTTCATATTGCCAATTTTGGAGGCTTTTGAAGAAACCAAACCCATGACAAAATCCTTGTTCACCTTGGAGCATTTTGGACTGCTCCTGGACAAGTTGCGATTAATTTGAGCACCAACACGGATTTTTAAAACTGGAAATTCCATCTCTGCCCCTTCCACAATCTTTTCATCCTTAAGCAAATATCTAGCATCGATGACCACTTCATTTTGATTGATAAGAACCAATCTTTTTGCATGAGAATTCAAGATCAGAAATCCTGGAAATTGTTTGTCAAGAGAGAAGCAGAGAGCATGCCACCTCAGAGATAAATCTTCATCTGTTCCATCTGGAGAAGGAGATCGACCAACGAAACCATCCAGAGAGATCAAAACATCATTAGCTCTAGCCAGGTGAGAGGGGAACCTCACCACAGATCCAGTCAAGATATTTTCCCCATTTTCGATAACCTTTCCATCCAAAGGCAAGCCTTTGGCATTAAGAAGCACCAGCCAATCATCCGAAGAAAGAATCAGAGATCCTTCAACAAACTTACCACCGGAGCTTGCACCTGTGTAGGTGACCTTCCAACTACCAACCGGAGAATCCATGAGGGTGGGCACCGATGCCGGAGTGGCGCCGGCAAGGTCCGGAGAAGACTCAACTCAGAACCAACACATGCCTCGGAATTTGTAGGTGGACAATCTTCACAAGGTAGCCTCAGCTCAAACCATTGCTCTCCGTTGTTAGTAGCTATCTTGGCCAAGTAGTTGCTAGTGACTCCAAGAGGGGGTATTTATGCTCGATAGTGGGTTCATGCCTCTAGTTTCCAAGGGAAGTGACAATAATCTCTTGTTCATAGAACAAGAGATTATACTGGAGGGAGTTCGGATGATACTGGAGGGAGAAAACAAGGGTCTCTTGTTCATAGAACATGTGATGTTGCTACTAGGGAGAAAACAACGGTCTCTTGTTCATAGAACATGTGGACTATTTACCTTACACACTTTGCTTAAAGCAGTTGTCTGTTGCTTGCAACTTAATACTGGAGGGAGTTCGGATGATAACCTGAAGGTGGACTTCTAGTCATAGATGCAGTTGGATGGCGGTCTATGTATCTTGTTGTATTGCCCAATCAAATCTCATAGGATCTTTCTGACTAGTAATTGCATTGTTATGCCTTGCTCGATTCTGTCAATTGCCTCATTTGTGGTTGTTTACCCTTCATGCCATGTTGTTTATCTAAGGAGAGCACCTATAGTGAACTATGGACCCCAGTCCAATGTTTACCATTGATAGATCCTCCACTGTTACTCATTTACTTGATGCAAACCATTACCTTCCACACCATACGTTTAATCCTTTGTTACAGCAAACCGGTGAGCTTGACAACCTCACTGATTCATTGGGGCAAAGTCTTGAATTTGTGTTGTGCAGGTCTCCGTGTTGCTAGCAACACCTGTGTGACATTTCCTTCCTCATACTGGTTCGATAACCTCGGTTTCTTACTGAGGGAAGACTTGTTGTTGTGCTGCTTCACACCTTGCTCTTGGGGTTCCCAACAGACTCCACATCAAGCACCAAGTTCTCTGGCGCCATCAAGGAGTCATCAATAATTAAAGAGGAGAACAGGCTTCGTAAGATGCTGAAGGGTTTTCTCACCCTAAACAAGGGAACACCACCACCACCACCGAAGGAGTAATTCATCATCAGGTTTGGCATCCCCTTGGGTTGTTCCAAGCGTGGGGGAGTGTCGCGGTATCACATCATTATCTTTTATCTTTTTAACTTTTTAGTAGAGTCATATATTGGGTAGAGAAGTTATCATATAGGTTGGTTTGCATTGTGGAAGTATCTCTCCTTTAGTTGGTTATCTATGTATCCCTTGGTGTGAGTGCCTTTATGGAATATTAATGAGAAGATTCATCTTTTACTTTTTGCACTTCTTATTTTAGTTTGCAGTCTTTATTATATGATTGACCTTGTTGACTAGTATTGGTATCACTTTGGGAGCATCAAGAAGATCTAAATTGGTTTTGGAAAACCGAGCTCTGGTTAGTAGCAACACTTTTTGAGGTTTGAAAGGAAAAGAGAAAAGAGCTTACAGGTATTTTATATTGTTTTCTTTCTTTCTTGATTAGTTCATAATCTTAGTATTCTTTATTTAAGATATTTTGTGTCTTCAAGGAAGATTGCATGTTTGGCTTTATCACTTTTTTTTTGCTTGTTTCCTTCAACTCTTTTGCTTGCTACCCAGCCTTGCTAGCCAAAAACCTATGCTAAGAGGGAACACTTCTCCTGCATCCAACCCTTTAAACCAAAACCTATGCCATTTGTGTCCACCATATCTACCTATTAGCATTATTACTAATCCAAGTAAATGCTCAAGACTCATCTATATTTCAAATTAAAAATTATTTTGTTATGTGAAAACTAGTTAGTAAAGCTCTCACGAACTTGATGGCACACCTTGTTTTCTTGCCCCTAATAAACTTGAACCATTGTGTCATCGAAGTTGTATATGCTTGCATCTATAAGTTGGGATTAGCAGAACCGTGCTATCATGGGGAATGCTTTCAACACCTGTAAATATATACCCAGTTGATATCATGCTCTTTTGTTTGCGGATGTCGTCGGTGTGAAATAAAAGGGGAGCTTGTAAGTCCATGGAGTTATGTATGTGTGTTATAGAAATGCCTGGGCCGCTAGCCTAAGCCTTGCCTAATCATGGTGGAAACTTGCAGCGTCACCGTAATGATAAATCTATGAAGCTTTCTTCTTATGTATAAAAAAGAGAGAGACATATTGAAAAGATGAAAGAGAGAAAAATGAACCATTTTCCCATGGTAAATAAGAGATTGCTGAGATGCTCATTGTCTGCTTGCCTTGTCATTTTGATTATGGGATAGCTCCTGTATCATGTGCAAGGGGTACCCTGTTGGCGGTTATCTATGATACACATGTACTTACTATGACAAGAACTTACCGATAACTAAAGTTGAGTAGCATGAGGAGCGGCCCTCGTACTAAAGGGACATGAGATTGCCAACTTATATTTCGTCAAGCATATACTACATCTTTGTTCACTTTAACCTTAATCATCTCAAGATGCTTATGATAGGGGCAATGAGAGCTCCAAGCTAGTAAGTACCATAATCTTTTGAAAGCTCTTTATCAACTTGAAATCCCTGCTTCCCTCTATGAAGGGCCTTTCTTCTACTTCTAAGTTGAGCCAGTAAACCTATTTCTCTCTATCTCTAGCAAGCATTTGAGTTGTTGTGTTTCAAGCATTCATATGATGATTTACTCAATCATGTTATTTATCTTCCTTGTTGGCACAAGACTTTTATCTAAATGAGTATTACTTTGAAATCCATCTTTATGAAAAGCCTTTTATGTTTGAGCAAAGAGTACTAAAATTCTTTACAAAAGCTTTTCTTGAAAACTTTTTGCCAATTGTTCTCTGACCAAGAACAAAGTTTGCCAATCCCAATTATGATTTATCTTTATGCATATTTATTGTGACTCCCATACTTGTTGCAAGCTAAGTTATATAATGGTGAGTTGCTTTCTACTATGAGTTGTGCATTGGTGAGTGTGATGCTTCTTGTCCGTATTCTTTTTATCGACACTTCACTCCATAAACTTATGGACACCTCCTTGTGCATTGTATCTATCTTTCTAGATACAAGAAACGGGTGGATATACATCCATAGAGAACTGATACGTCCAATTTGCATCACCATTATATATCATAATTTGCCTCTATTCATTAATATATTTCATATTAAGAGGCGTTAATTATGTCTTTTCATCTATTTTTGCATGTTGGATGATTCTTGGAGGATGAACTGCCGGAGTCAGGATTCTGATGGAAAAGGAGGTGTTTTGATGCAATTTCGTGAAGATCAGAAAAATACCAGAAAAACTACAGAAAACTATATTTTCCCAGAAGACGAAGGATGCCAGAAGGGGAGGCGGAGTTGTGCCACAGGCCCCCACCTAGGGCGCCACCTAGGCCGCGCCTATAGGGTGTGGCCTGGCCACCTATGGCTCCCTATCTCGCCTATATCTTCTCCTCGAAACCACGGAAGATTTACGCCTACGTGGTGAAACCACTAAGAGAGAAAGAGCTCTCCTGCAGACAGATTTCTGCCGAGGAAATTCCTCCCCGGAGAGGGGAGATCATCGCCATCAACACCATCATCAAGCTAGACTTCATCGGGATCATCATCATACACACCATCATCTCCACCATCACCATCATCACCACTCCATCCCGCTGTAACAATTATGTTGAACCTTGCACAGTTCTTAGGGGAAACTTTCCCAGTGTTGATTACTATTATAGTTGATGCTTGTGACTGGAACCATTGAATTATTGTTTATGTTCAGATTGTTATCCATCATCATATCATCTCTGATCTTGATCCATATGATGTCTCGTGAGTAGTTCGTTTAGTTCTTGAGGACATGGGAGAAGTCATGTTGTTAGTAGTGGAATTGTGTTGAGGTATTATTCAATGGTTTAATATTTAAGTTGTGGTGCTATTCTTCTAGTGGTGTCATGTGAACGTCGACTACATGATACTTCACCATTTATGGTCCTAGGGGAATGCATTGTGTATTTGGCTACTAATTGTGGGGTTGCTGGAGTGATAGAAACCTGAACCCCCGTTAGGAAACCTTTGCACAATGGAGTGTAGGATCTTAGAGTTTAAGGCAGTGGTTAGGTTTTTATCTTAATTCCTTTATTGTAGTTGCGGATGCTTGCAAGGGGTTTAATCACAAGTCTGTATTAGTCCAAGTAAGGTCGGTACATTATCACAGTTTCACCCACACAACACTTATAAAACCAAAGAAGATTAATCAGCTATATGAACTGAAAGCACTTAACAGTATTCCCATGTGTCCTCGAGAACGTTTAGTCCTCATAAGTATTACCACCGGCTTGTCCTTTGCTAAGACAGGATTGGGCCACTTGCTGCAATTATTTGTTGTCTTTATTTACTTGCACTTTATTTCCTTGCTTTATCAGAAAACCCCTAAAAATCCAGTTGCTAAGTATTTACAGAGATTTCCTGCTCCATACCACTAGTCAACACCTTCTGCTCCTCGTTGGGATCGACACTCCTATTTATCGAAAGTACTACGATACACCCCCTATACTTGTGGGTCATCAATAATTTACCCTTGAAGACCGACAAAGTGTTACGGGATTGGTTCTCGTGGATGATGTATTCATTCACTTGTTGATCTCAAGATCGAGATGAAGTCCATCCGGTCCAACACCAGCAGGTCCAGCACCGCAAAGCAGTGGTACATCCGTGATGGTACACACGTCCGGCATCCCGACAACCTCTGTGTCCTTTCTCCAGCAAAGCAGCGGAAGCAGCAAATCCTTGCTCACCAGGAACATGTATCTCACTGATCCGAGACCATGGGGATATTCTGGAGGGGGAGAGAGATCCTTCGCGAGGAGGTGTGAGATGATATGAGGAGAGGGGGGAATTTTATAGGGATAGGGGTAAGACAAAGTTCATGGCGTGGCAACCATGGTGGGTGCCCCCACCTCTTCCACATTCATGTGGGTGGCCTCCACTCAAAATTCCACTCACCTCCATTAAATTTCCACCAAATTTAATGCAAGCTCTCATTTAATAAAACTCTTTTATTTATTTTATTTAGGATTTTGTTAATTACATTAATTAACAAACATTCACATAAAACCCCTTGCAACATTTCAATTTCACATGCAGAACCAGTTTCAGCAATTTCACCCGAAATAATTCCGGCGCTTTGATATTATTTCTCTGGCATTTTATTTGCTCCAAATGGTGTCGGTATCCCTTAAATGTGTCACCCTACGGTTCGTGAATAATGCAGACATGATCGAGACCCCTCTCCGATCAATAATCAGCAGTGGGACCTAGAGATTCGTACTGACTCCCACACATTCAACGATGAATTCTTGTGATCGTGTGAACCTTTAACATTGTAACTAAATACATTTGTCTCGCGATATTTTACATGTCCGAGATTCGATCATCGATATCCCAATACCTAGTTTAATATCGCTACCAACATGTACTCTTTTGTTGTTCCCGTGATATAACATTCTAGTGATCCATATCACTTGCTTTCAAGCTATATCAATGTGATATCACCGAGAGGGCCTAGAGTATATCTCTCCATCATCGAGATGCACAAATCCCACTCTTTATCCATGAGCCTTTACATAACACTATCGGAGTATCTGAACCCACCTTTATAGTCACCATGTTATGGTGTGACGTTTGATGTTATCAAGCTACTCTTCCGGTGTTATTGATTAACATGATGTCATGGTCTAAGGAGTAAAGTTACTTTGTAATGATGTTATAGTAATCTAAACATAATTATTTTGATCGTATTACTATACTTCGGATGAATGTTCATCACATCATTTCACCAATGTTGTGACCTCATTATTAAAAACATCCAATGTCCATGATCAGGAAACCTTGATAATCTTGTTAATCAACTAACTAGTTTATATAAGAGGCATAACTAGGAACACTTTATTTTTTTATTAAACACACATGTATTAATGTTTCCAATTAATACAATTATAGCATGAGAAATAAACATTTAGCATAAACAAGGAATAAGATAATAACCATTTATTATTGCCTCTCGGGCATATTCACTTCAGTTATGTATGATTTACTCTGTGGGAATTGGTTTTAAGGGTATTTGGATAAACAAGCTTTGCTTGTATAGGAATTTTTGAGCTAGCAAAAAGATCTACAAGTATGCCATTGGATCCATAGTGCCCAAAATTTATCATCACACAATGCTCCTTAGTATTAAACATCAATGTATATGAGGAAAAGGTATCACTAAATAATTCACTATCAAATTATCATTCATTAAAGTATTTGAGCTAGCAATACTAAGCATGACTTTGAATTTTAGCTTTTTTGCTTTCATTCCCTTTTCTTTTGATAACACACAACTCATTCTCATCAAGGAATTTAATCCTGGGATATATTGTTTCATTAGATATTTCCTAAGCATGCAAAACATCTATCATGCTGGTTTCATTTATTGTCAAGGCAACATGCAAAACTAGACATAAAATTAGACAAAGACACTGCAAGTTTCCACGATCATTCTATGTTGCTTAAAAAACAAAGTTTAAAGGTTTGCAAACCGAGAATTTGATAGGTCTAGTGGGGTTCCTTGGGCATCCCCAAGCTTATGGTCTTCACCATTATTGGATAACTCTTAGTGTGGTGTTCCTCTATTCCCTGTCAAAAAACTTCAACACAAAGTTTCTCCCATTTCTTTTCTATGGGGTGACATTAGTGGTACAAAGATATAGTGCTAGCTGTGATAAAATCCCCACATAATTTTTGGTTTTAAATGTCTAGAGAGTTAATTAAGTGGCCAATATCCATAAAATATCAAAAGACTCAAAATGAATCAAATCAAAACTAAAAAAGGCCACTCTCGCAACAAAAGACAGATTTTGTCCCGAAAAAGAGCAGCTGCAGAACATATTTATTTCACCCTCTTAAACATGTAAGGAATTTTAGAAAATTTTTGTGCATATAGAGGATGAAAATTTGTAACTTAAGTAGAAATTTATCTCAATCGAAGTTATAGAATAAATCATAAAAATCATTTTGTAAACAGGAGTGTGCAGAAATTTTCAACTCCAAATATATGTTTCAACTTTTAACATCCAAAATAGGTAAAACTTGGTACTTTATTTTTCTAGATATTAAATAAAAGATAAAGCCTTTATTTTAACATAAAACAAATGTCCAAAAAACAAAAACCTAAAATAAGAAAAAAGAAACAAGAAAGAATCAAACAAGAAGCAAGAAATAAGAAAAGGCAAAGAAGAAAGCAAATCCTTTTGTAGTTTTTATTTTTCTAGAAAGGGCAAAGAAGAAGAAAAAAGAACCAAATAAATAGAAAAATCCTTTTATTATTTTGTTTTTATAAAGAATATGCAAAATAAGATCCAAACAAAACAAAAAGGTAATTCAAATATGGTTTCCACAAACATACAAACAAAAACATGAAGGTGAAACTAAAACATGAGTTCGGAGTGATATTACTTGAAATACTTGAAATAATAGGGGGGTGCGTGGGCATCCCCAAGCTTGTGGTCTTGCTAGTTCTTTTCCTATACTTCTTTCTCATCATATCATGTCACTCATCTCAAACAATTTTTTTTTCATTTTCATGTTACTTCAGTGCCTACAAAATGGTTAGTTCTCCAAACAAATAATATAATAGTTTCTACCATGATGCAAACTTTAGTAATTATTGGGAAACCATTTTATTCAAGTAGATAATATATTAAAAAATAGACACTCTTTTTATTTTGTTTTTATGTGGGGGAAAGATCTAATGATATAGACTTTGCAATGGTTCGATTGGCATGAATAACACATGCTCAAGGCTGACCCCAACTTCTCCACTGGTAGTCCATCTCATTTTCTCTCACAAATTTTATATTTAGTTAGAATATTAAACTAAGTGTTAAATAACAATAGCTAAAGTTATTTTACATGTTACATGGATATCAAGGTGTGATCAAATAGAATAGTATTTGAAAGCATATGGAGCACACCACAAAGCATATAGACATTAACATTTAAGTCTAACTTTCTTCCTATGCATTGGAATTTTATATAGGATTAAGTAGCAGCAACTTTGTGGTAACCAATTCATATAATGATCAGTAGCTTGCATAAATAGAATGGAAACATAAAGATGGCTTTTATCTCTTCCTATTACATAGATATTGCAAGCATCAAATGCAAACTTAATCTCATAGTTTTGAATAGATTCACCATATAAAGACAAGTCATCTAATGAGCATAATGGATCATATAAATCAATTATATCACTTTGATCCTCCCATATATTAGACATAATTGTTCCCCATAGAGGATTGCTAGGCAATGAAAGATCATCATCATTATAAGAAGAGTTATTCATGGGAATTTGTGTGTTACCCTTGTTGGGAGTAGGAGATGGGTAGCTACTCCATTATTCCTCCACTTTTATTCTTTATCTTATATCTCCTTTTCTTTGGGATGCATGGGTATCCCCAAGCTTAGCCTTTTGTCATCTTCTTTCCTAACACTTTCATCATGATTTCTTGCATTCAAAAAGTTAGCGCCCAAGGGAATATTCAAGCTTTCAACATATTTGACTAGAATATCATACACATTACCGCGAGCCTTACAAAAAGGATCCATAGAATTTTCCATTATACAATTTTTTGGATTTCAATTTTATATGCAAGGTATTGAAAGTAAATTATCAATGCAAACAAGAATATAAGCCTAGCGCTATGATCCCTGGCAACGGCGCTAGAAAAGTATCTTGATAACCCCCAGGTACAGGGGATCACCATAGTACAATTCGATAAGTATTTGAGTGTCAAACCCACGAGGAGCTGAAGGTAAACTATCTATTCTGTAAAGCCCTATAACCCACTTATATGGCCTTCTATGCAAAGCTAGCATCTAGAGTTTGTGTGTGTGTGTCTGATTGTTTTTACTATCAACTATAGAATGGTAAAGTGCTCAAAGTAAATATTGCAAGTGAACTAATGCAAGTAAAGTAGGAACTAGTGAAGTGCAGTGATGTCAACTTTTCTGAAGGGAGTAAATGTTTAGGCAAATTGCTATTTTATTCATTTGGTTGTCACAATTAGTGAGGAACATATTATATCTAGATGCGTCAGTACTAAACACAATAAAGCATAAAGAACTCGATGATTAAAATCCCAAGGGACTATAACCTAGAGCAACAATAGGATTAATTAAGGACATCTGTCTAGAAGGTGACACTCCTAATCATCACATATAACTTTTATAGATAAAGTATATTGTTTCTTCTAGGTAGAACCCTAAATCACGGAGTAGTCAAGTAAATGAACTACCACACACCCTAGTGATTGGTCCCTAAGTCAAGTTAATGTGCTAACAAGGTATTCATTAATACAAATACGTCCAACCACCACTTTAAATTCTAAGGTCCCCAATATATTCCCCGTTAATTAACCATGAATTAATATAGCATGCATATAAGACTTAGAACATGGTTTCTATTCAACTCCCTTCGTTCCTCCTCCTAACAAGATGTAACGGTGATAACCTTATGCATCCCTCAAAATATGTGTGCACTCATATATTAGTACATAAGACCATCATAGAAGATAACAAACTTGTATGCAACCAATCAACAAAGTATTTCACAATTGCCATAAACAATCACTACTCAAACTTAGACATAGATACAATAGATCATGGGAAAATAATAGATTGTACCACACATCATGTTTTGCCAAGAGATTATAGTAGGGATGATGAGGATGTGATATATATGATGATGAACATGTGCCTCCCTGTCAACACCCGGATTTTTAATCCTAGATGCCTATTATGCCATACATCGCAATCCCAGGATTACCATTTTTGCAAAACATAACAGATTGGTACCATAGTTCATCATCCATTACAAACCATAATAAAGGTCTTACAAATAAAGGATCTCATGATCTAGTCTTAATACAATCAAAGCAACGGAATAATATAATAGCGCTAGCGTGGGCGAGGATCCATCTTCATGGTCATAGGCAATGCTGACGATGGGAGATGATCCTAGTTGTCGTAACCTTTCTGCGGTCCTTCATCCTGATAGTACTATTCATAGTCTGGCCATAGGAATAGCCAGGGACAAATCCATGAGTACTCTTCAAGTACTCGCAAAATACCAACTAACAAGTAAAGGAGTTCAAGGAGGAATACTAAGCTCTAGGTTGTTTTGCAAAAAGCCAGATTTATCCCTAACTGAGTTTAGAAGCAAAGAAAGCTAGTTTAAGGTTTTATAACACCTAAGTGGGAACTTGTGTTTTCATATCACAACCCTGTTGTGGTCAAGTCAAAGTCATGAATCATTTCACAAGTCATTTTGAAAACATATGATGACGGAACAGTATGGCCACTCCAACTGTGCATAACCGCGAACACGGATATTCGAATAGTTTGACACTCTACAGAGGTGGTACACTTTCACCACAATATTCGATACATCCGTCAGGAACAATCCTGAATTCACCATACTCAGTATGCGGATAATCAATCCTAACCTTTCAATTATACACCCTAGTATAGGCACATGTCCTATGAGTTTGGCCTCCCAACCATGACCATTAGTCATCTTGGGAACTGCACAAGTGGTCAATCTTCACGAGGTAGCCCATACTAAGGTATATGTTGGGGGGATAACCCCCGGTAGGGTCACGAGAGGGGAAACATAGCGCAGCTGGGTTGGCTCCAAGTGAAAAATGAACCAGGCCGGGTAAGAACGACCGGGAAAGATAAGCATGAGAACCGAGATACAAACTATCTCAGCCCGAATAGGACAAAGTTGTAACCCTTGCAGGTACCAACGAGCCGAGTCAACCAAGGAAGGGCCGAGTCAAGAAGGACACGTGGCACCTTTCCGAGTAAGGTTCGTGAAGGACCATGGTAAAGCATGGTCAAAAGAGAAGGGCGACGCCGGGTGACACAAAAGGAGCTGGGTGACGCCCAAAGCAAGCGCTGACGTACAAAGTAACAACATGATGCCAAAAAGAACCAGAAGCAGCGTACCAGAAGACCGTTAGCTGTCAAGCTTTATGGACCGGGCCTATGGGCTTAAGGCAAGCCCATAACCTGGCCCATATTGTAGGGACCAAGATCCAAATAGTAAACCCTAGAACCCAAAGGGTTATTAGCTAGCTAGCACTGGCTATATAAGGGATGGCATAGCAGAAGTAGAGGGAGGTTGGACCAAGTAGAGAACAGGTGCTGCGTACTCAAGCCAATACAGCTCAAGGAGCACTTGTAATCTTTGGGGTATCAATCAAATTTTCAAGTGTGGAGAGTTCTTCTTGTTCTTCGTGCATGGCTCGACTGTGCACTCCCTCCCGGGTGACCACAAGCACCCATTCGGCCCCCAACTGAAGCCTACCCATGGCATCTGCCGTGCCACCACCACGTCAGTTGGCGCCCACTGTGGGGCAGAAGCAGGTGCTTGATGGATTCTTCATCCGGACGAGCAACATCATCGCCAAGACCGGCAAGCGCGTCTACTCCGGCCTCATCCGGAGGTTTGGAGCGCTCAACTTCGTCAGCGACAACGCGGGTTGCTTTGGGACCAGGCCGTTCCCTAGGGGCGGTCGCTTCATCAAATTCGGCGAGCACCAGGTCTACGTCGCGGTGCACGTGGAGCGCGCATATCCTGAGCACGTCGTCCTGGCGCCGGATCCCCCAACGACACCAGTCGCTGGGAAACCTCTCCAAATCGTCTCCATGGAGGTAATGATGACTGCCCCAAACCCCGTAGCTCCCCTAGTAGTTCCAGTGGTAAATTAAAACACAGAAGGAGGAAATCATGAGGAAACGCCAAGGGATGCAAGAACAGCAAAGGCGCCGCTAGAGAAACCAGAGAACATAGCTAGGAGCAAAAGAGCTAAGGAGCTACAGGAAGCGATAGACAAGTTGGCAGAGCTAGTGGCACAAGCAACTGACCCTTATCGTGTGCAATCCGAGTTGGAAGAAGCCAGGATAAAAGTCCTGGAGAAAGCAAAGGAGCTAGCACAATTACAGCAGGATGTGGATATCACTATCCGAGAGCTTAACTCGGCAAATCGAGTCAAGGGCGCAAAGACCCCGGCTTGATGCAACAAGATTGAGAGGAAGGAACCTCAATGAAGAACTGGCAGATGCGACATCAAAGATAACACCAGAGAACAGCAATGATACGGCCATGCGTCCAACGTACAACATAGCAGCAGCTAATCTGCGAGCAGCAGAAGCATCAATGGCAGAATTACCCCACTTGGAGGGGGAAGCAAAGAAAAGGCAGCAAGAACGAGTCAATGAGTTAGTAAAAGCAGCCAGCACGCTGAATGAGGCATATTACAGAGCAAATCCGGGTATAGCAGGGAGATCACAACTGGTTCACTCGGCAACTCCTGTTCCGGCGAGATCGGCTGGGCACACTGCATCCTCACCCGGAGCGGCACCCAGGCCGAGAAAAGAAAAAAGTGTGGATTCTGGAAGAAACAAGCAGATGGTCGCCTATGATCCGGCAGTAGTTCAAGGAAACCCGGCGCATGCGCAAGGGGAAAAAGAAATAATCCCCGAGAAAATGAAAACCAGGAAAAAAATTGGACGGAGAAATGACAACAGAGGGCAAAATTTTGCGCCTCATACTCAAGGCGCAACTCACTCGGCGAGGAGGAAATCCAGCTCGAATAACGCACCGGCTCGGAAAGAAGGCAGAGCGGCGGAAAAGCAGTTCAACAGCCGGTGACCCGAGCGAATAAGTATAATGATGGTTACTCGGCTATGGTAAATGGCAGTATGAGCTGCCGGATCATGCATAGCAAGCAATGGGGCGAGATACGGTAGGAACCTTCATCCGGATGATGCCGGCTGAAGCTTGACCGCATAAAAATGGCGAGAGATAATTGAGTCACGAGGTCGCGAGGTCCACCATGTTTTGGCCCAAGGATCATGAAGGAGCCACCGGTGCCAAATTTGCGGTGGCGGAGGACAAAACATATGATGGAAGCACAAAGCCAGAGGATTGGCTCATAGATTATGGAACCGCTGTGAAAATCGCGAAGGGAAACTTGAGATGGGCAGTACGTTACGTACCGCAGATGCTGGAAGGACCAGCTCGGGTATGGTTGAACAATTTGCAACCCGGAAGCATCAACTGTTGGATTGATTTTCATGACACCTTCGTGAGCAATTTCACGAGCACTTACAAGAGGCCGAATCGCGCACAGCAACTAGCAATGTGCAAGCAAAGACCGAATGAGACAGACAGGGAGTTCCTCACAAGGTGGTGTACGATGCGTAACTCTTGTGAAGGGGTAATCACGTCACAAGCAATCGCATGGTTTGCACAAGGATGTAGACATGGGAGTGTGCTCTGGCAAAGGTTACAAAGAGATATGCCGGCAAGCCTAGCAGAGACGATAAGAATCGCTGACTCGTACGCATTAGGAGATCCGACTCAGCCGCTGCTCATGTCGGTAGATGGGATGACTAAGACTCCGATCTATGATGCTGCCGGGTTGCAAAGGCGCCAGGAGAGATCCGAATACAGAAGCAAGAGAAGAGACGAGAGGCCGGATTACAGGTATGGTTCGGCTCAGGTTGCAGCAGTGAGTCAGGATCATCCAGATGCTGGAAGCAGTTAGCGTCAATGGACAAATGGTCAACAACAATGGGTGCCAAAGAATGACGGCAAAAGGCCATACAATTAGAGGAAACAGTATCAAGACAGACAAAAATACACCTATGAGATGATGCTGGATCAGCCGTGTAAGTTTCACACGCCAAGTCCGAGTAAGCCGACAAATCACTCAACAAGGCAATGCACTTGGTTTCAGAAAGGAGATAGAGTGGACTACTTGAATAAGCTTCCACCACCTCCCCCTCCTCCACTTACAGGAGGAAATGCTCAAGCAGTAGGAGCAGATAACAGATAAGAAAACAGGCAGCCGAGGTATTAGAATCAAGAAAGAAGAGAATCTGTGCACCAAGTGCACAATCCAAGAGGTGACGATGCCCATGTCGGCCACGGAACCAGAAATGAGTACAAAGAACATCACTAGAGCTATGTTGTCTTTGTCACAGAGCCAAATGACAAGAAGAGCCAGCAGCGATGAATGATGGAAGTGAATGCCACAATGCCGACAATTCCTAAGTACATGCATTGGTCTGAGCAGGAGATAACTTGGAGTATAAAGGATCACCCCAAAACCATGCCAACCCCAGGAGGATACGCTCTGGTTCTGGATCCAACGGTCATGGGCCCAGATATCAACGTGAAATTTTCAAAGGTGTTAATCGATGATGGCAGTAGCATCAACATCATGTACAAGGATACTATGCTCAAGTTAGGCATCATCGTGAACATGCTGGAGCCGACTAAGACCACTTTCCACGGGATTGTGCCGGGATTGTCCTGTGAGCCAATTGGCAAGATCTGGGTCGACGTCTTATTCGGCAACATAGAATTTTTTCGCACTGAAGCCATAGAGTTCGTGGTAGTAGATTTGGTCAGCTCATATCATGCCTTACTCGGCAGGCCGACTATGGCAAAGTTCATGGCTACTCCTCACATCGCTTACTTGAAGATGAAGCTGCCAGGCCCATGTGGGTGATCACAGTTGAAGGAGATTACAAAAGATCTATTGCTTGTGCCTCATCCGGGTCTTCACTGGACGAGGCACTCGTCATAGCACAAGAGAAAAGTCAGATGTTGGAGGTGGCAGCATTGGCCAAAGCAGGACAAATGTCCATGCCGGCACTCACCAACCCGCATGGCAATGTGTCATTTCAAGCTACCAAGGAAACCAAGAAGGTGCAGGTGGATGAAACTTTCCTAGAGCACACAATAACCATTGGGGTTGGCCTTACAGATAAATAGGAAAGCGAGCTCACCAGCTTCCTCCGTGAGAATTGGGACATCTTTGCATGGTCCACTCAAGATCTGCAAGGAGTTCCGAGGGAGCTGGCTGAGCACTCTCTTCATGTAAGACCAGATGCAAGGCCGGTGAAGCAACCCCTCGCCCGCCACGAAGATAGGAGGAAAGTAATAGCGGTAGATTGCAAGACTTTTAGCTCTGGATTCATCATGGAAGTCTTGCACCGGATGGTTGTCAAATCCGGTCTGGTGAAAGAAGAAAGATGACCCGAACGTGGCAGTGGTATGGCGCATGTGTATTTATTACACGAACCTCAATAAGGCGTGTCCGAAAGATCCATTTCCTCTGCCTCGGATCGATCAAGTCATAGATTCTACTGTTGGGTGTGAGTTGTTGTCATTTGTGGATGCATATTCAGGATTCTATCAGATTCCACTGAATCCAAATGATCAAATAAAGACAGCTTTTATCACCCCGTACGGGGCTTATTGCTATCGCACCATGCCATTCAGATTGAGAAATGCAGGCGCAACATATCAAAGATGTATGCAAAAATGCTTGCAAGATCAATTGGACAAAAATGTTCAAGTATACGTCGATGACGTGGTAATAAAAACCAAACAAAGTCATACTCTAATTTAGGACTTGCGTCAAACATTCACAAACTTGAGAAGATTCCAGATGAAACTTAACCCGAAAAAATGTACATTTGGTGTCCCGGCTGGAAAATTACTCGGATTCCTTATATCCAGCCGAGGAATTGAAGCTAACCCGACAAAGATCAGGGCCATCGAAAGAATGGAATTGCCAAAAACCCTCAATGATGTCCAAAAGTTTAATGGATGCCTGGCTTCATTGAGTAGGTTTGTTAGTCGGCTATGCGAAAAAGACCTACCACTATATCAGCCGATGAAGAAATCAGACAAATTCACATGGACACAACAATCTGATAGCGCTTTCCATGAATTAAAGAAAATGTTGGCAACAACACCAATATTAGCGTCACCACTATCCAAGGAGCCAATGCTGCTCTATATCGCCGCAACCAACAGAGTTGTAAGTGCAGTAATAGTGGTTGAACGTGAAGAAGGGGCAAATCAGTCCAAAGGCCAGTATATTACTTGAGCGAAGTGCTCTCTGTCTCGAAACATAATTACCCGCATTATCAGAAGATGACATATGGGGTATATATGGCAGCAAAAAAGCTGAAACATTATTTTCAAGAACACCCAATCTGGGTAATATGCGAGGCACCTATCTCAGATATATTGGGCAGCAAAGATGCCAGCGGCCGAGTAGCCAAATGGGCCATTGATCTAGCACCATACACTCTACAATATGATAGGCGGGATGCAATAAAATCTCAAGCTGTTGCAGATTTCTTTGTAGAATGGATGGAGATGCGATCTGAGCCACCAATGCCGGATCCAAATTCTTGGAAAATGCATTTTGACAGGTCCAAGGCGAGAATGGGTGTGGCCGGATAGTGCTCACATCTCCAAGAGGATCAAGCGAGGTATGTCTTGCAGATTCATTTTGCTGCTTCTAACAACGTTGCCGAGTATGAAGCACTCGTCCATGGCATTAAAGTAGCCAAGGAAATTGGTATCAAAAGGATCATGTGTTTTGATGATTCGGATTTGGTGATTCAGCAAGTGTCTGGACATTGGGACGCACTGGACGCAAACATGGATATCGCTTTCACGTGCAGCAAATTTCGGGATATTTTGACGGTTGTGAATTTCATCACATTCCTAGAGCAGAAAATGAAGCAGCAGATGTGTTATCCAAGCTAGGATCATCTAGACAAGCAATACCACCAGGGGTAGCATTGGAGCTTCTCAGGAAGCCATCAATCAAGCCTTCACCAGAGTCCGAATCAATCAGGGTCATCCCTACGAGTCAGGAATCAGAGGCAGTGCCAATGGATATCGACTCAGGGGTAGGTTCGAGTCACTCGGGGACTGATACGTTCACCTCAGGGGTAGCCGAATCACACTCGGGGGCTCCTCAGATTATGTCGGCAGAGCATATGTCGGCGGAACAATGGAAATTGATGTTGAAGCAGACCCGGAACAACTAATACCAACGTGGGCACAACCAATATTCAGTTATTTGAAAGATAGAACCTTGCCGAGTGATGAAACACTGGCAAGGCAAACGACACGAAGAGCAAAAGCATACACCATAATCAACAAGGAACTCTACAAGCAAAGTGTGACAAGTGTACTGCAGTGTTGCATCATCTCAGAGCAAGACCAGGAGATCTTGTTCGATATCCATCAGGGAGAGTGCGGGAACCATGCGTCATCAAGAGCGTTGGTAGCCAAGTCATTCCGACATGGCTTCTACTGGCCAAGCGCATTAGCACAAGCGCAAGAGTTAGTCGGGAAATGCAGTGGTTGTCAACACTATGCGTCCAAGTCACATTTACCAGCGTCTGAATTGAAGACTATACCAATCACTTGGCCGTTTGCAGTATGGTGCCTAGATATGGTAGGACCATTCAAACCAGCAAGGGGAGGCATGACTCATATCTTGGTCATGATTGATAAGTTCACTAAGTGGATAGAAGTGAAACCAATCAAAAAACTGGACGGCAAAACAGCTGTTACATTCCTTAGGGATATAATCCTCAGATACGGTTACTCGCACAGTGTAATCACGGACAATGGCACAAACTTTGCCGAAGGAGATTTTGCTCGCCTCTGTGGGGAACACCGAATAAGACTAGACGTAGCATCAGTCACCCATCCAGAATCAAATGGACAAGTTGAACGGGCTAATGGCTTAGTTCTGTCCAGGATAAAACCCCGCTTAATGGAACCACTCCAGAGATCACCTGGTTGTTGGATAGAGGAACTACCCTCAGTACTGTGGAGCTTAAGAACGACTCCGAATCGATCAACTAGTTATACGCCATTTTTCCTTGTATATGGGGCTGAAGCAGTTTTGCCTGCCGACATAGAATATGACTCGCTAAGGATAAGGCAATACTCGGAAACCGAGGTAAAAGAGGCCTGAGAAGGTGGAGTAGATTTACTCGAAGAAGCAAGGGAACTGGCATTCTCCAGATCTGCTATATATCAACAAAATCTCCGACGCTACCATAGCCGGAAAGTGCAACCTCGTGTTTTTCGAGAAGGAGATATGGTGCTACGGCTGGTGCAACGCACAGCTGGAATGCATAAATTATCACCTCCATGGGAAGGTCCATTCATTGTGAGCAAAGTATTGCACAATGATTCCTACTATCTCATAGATGCTCATGAAGCACAAAAGATCAACGCGGACAGGTCCGGAGATGAAACTAAAAGGCCATGGAATGTGGCACTGCTTCGTCCCTTCTATACTTAGGAGAAGCAGTGCATGTATCACTCGAACTATCATATGTCGGACGTGTTTGCCGACTATGTGCTAATAATAAAATGATATGATTCGAAAAACTGACTCGGGGACTACCCCTTAGGCTTTCCATTTCAATTATTTTACGTCGGCTGACGTGATACCCGGAATTTATTTCGTTTACTCGGAAGAAATCAACTCTTCGACTATGCTGTTGTCTGAAAACACGGCTTCATGGCAAGCAAGATAAAAAGATCTAAGACGGGTAAACACGAACGCCGGATAAGTACAAGGGAGAAACGCGAGTCGGCTTTAGTTTGTGCCTAACTCTCTGCAGGTTGTGTTATACTATGTGTCGAGTAATCTCGGCCAAGTTATCCAAGTTTCATATCCGCTAACTAAATCCTTCTTACTTTGAGATCCTAATGTCGAACGCCGAAAATGGTAGACAAGGGCCAAAGGCAAGGAAAGGTGACACAACAAAATGAAACTCGGGGACTTGTCCTTGAGTGATTCGCACTCAAAGCATAACGCAAATATATAAAGCCTATCACAAGGCACATAGTCAAACTTCAAGTGCAATGTATGTTACATCTGTACCAGGCATACCGGGGATCTAATAAAAGTTCGAGTATTTGTTGGCCTAAGGAGCAGGAGAACTTGGAGGAGTATTCTCGGAACCAGGAGTGCTTGGAGCATCGGCCGGGTGAGGGGCATCTGCGGCCGAGTCATCTGGATCATCTGACTCGGTCGCCTCGCTCTCGCCACCTTCTTCAGCAGGAACTTCAACGAGCGGATCGCCAAGGTCGAGGAAGCTGGGCCCTTCACACCAAGCGTGCACCATGGTGTACTCAATCATAGCATAAGCTCGCTCATAGTGCTTCTTGATCAGCTGAGGGTCATTCAACCATTTGTCATCTCCCCTTATGCGAGCAAGAACATCAAGGTTGATGTCTTCGTACCATGAAAGCACGAAGGAGAGAGCCTTGTCCGGTGCAGCCCGGCCGGCCGACTCACGCCATTGATCCAGCCGGTCTTCAGTAAGGAGCAGCCTCTCGGCTAGCGGCTCGATTAGTTCGGGTGGGTCTTCATCTGGCTAGAGCATGTGAAAAGCATGGATAGCTGAATTGAGAAAATCCACACCGCAAGATCTGAGGTTCTTGATCCGTTCAGACACCGCTGCGAGCAGCTCCTCCATGGACACCTCGCCGTCAGCAGGAGCACCAGCCTCAGCTATCACTTTCTCCATGGATCGGATGGCAAACATGTTGGCCTCAGGAAAGTTCTCTGCAAGCAAAAAGAGGAAGTTAGCAGATAGCAAGGGCAGATGGAAGAAATCCAGCAGGACTTGGACAATGCGTAAAGAGTAAGAACTCACTACCGAGAAAGAAGTTGATGGAAGCGAGCTTGCTATTCATATTTGTCGACTTGACCAATGACTCGGCCTCGTCGAGCAGCCTCTTAGTTTTCTCGGTGCTGGCAGCCTGCTGCTCGTTCTTCTCGGCAAGCTCCTCCTTCAGCCCTTTCACCTCGGCCAAGTGCTTCTCCTCCGTCTCGGCCATCAGTTTCTTCAGCCGAGTCACCTCATCGCGCTCCTTCTGGAGTTCGGCTTGGTGCTTCTCTGCTTATTGAGAACAAAAATTTGTCAGTACCAACAGAAAAATTTCAACTATTGGCTTAGGAAGGCAAGAAATTTACTCTCGGCCTCGCTAATTTGCGAGTGAAGATCGTTGATGGTATCCTGAGCGGTGGCTGTGGAACACGAGCGAGAGGAAAAATGAGAACATGAACCAAGGAAAATTACACCAAATAGAAAAAAGGAAGAGCAAATATACTACCTTGGCCGTAGGTGTCAGTCTGCAGCTTCTGATACGCAAGTTCGAACTTACGATGCGCCAGGACGAGAGCTTGGTGCACCTTGGCGTGCTCATTGTGCGTAAGCTAATCAAAGAAGTTAGACAATAAGTAAGAGTCGGGACAGGTGACCATCCGAATTAAGAAGAGCTTAAGATCTTACAGCCGAGTAAGTTATTTACTCGGCAGTAACCTCGAGGGCTAGGGATTGAAGCTCTAACATGAGTTTGTCATAAAAGAAATCAAAAGAGCTTAAGAGCTTACAGCCGAGTAAGTGTCTTAATCAACTATAACCTCGGGGACTAGGTGATATGTATAAAGGAAATACTCAATAGTACAAAAGAGTAAGTTATGTCACCTCGTTTATTTCGTCGGCGCGGGCCATCAGAGTAATGGCCTGCTGGGTTATGTCGGAGATGACCTTGGGGCCCAGCTTGACTTCTTCCGACGAAAGTCTTGACCTCTTGCTACTGCTGCATTCCATGCCACGGCGTAAGGCTCACAGAACCAAGGCTCACCTTGAGCGTCCGAGTGAGAACTCGACCCTTTTGGTGGTTCCCGATGTACAGTTGCACCAGAGGTATGGAGGTATGACCTTGGAGCCATCACTGACGGTAGCGGATTCATCCCCTTACCCATTGAAGCGAACACGGTGCCGGCGTAGGAGGCGAATCGAGAGCAGAACCCGAGCACAAACTAGAGTTGCTTGCTTGGAAGAGGTGGATTTGCCAGAAGAGGGGCGAGTAGAACTAGAAGCCTTGGGCTGGGTCTGGCCTTTTGATAGAACTGGAGAGCGAGCAGAAGGATTTGAAGAAGGACGTGGAGCCCCAGTGGCTCGGCAGTTTCTTGGATCCAAGATCGAAGTTGTTCATTCACATCACGAGGGTGATGCGGAGGAACAGGCAGAGGGTTTCTCAGTGCCAGACTTGTGAGCACCAAGATCAGGAAGTTTCTCCTGACCAGCGACAGGGGCGCTAGCCGAGTGATCCACCAGGTCTGACTGGCACTGAGAAGCGTGAGCCCCAACAGTGCGAGCCTCTACCCGGACGGGACTCGGCGCCGCCGAGTCAGCTGGAGGAGGTGCAGGCCTAAGCGGCGAGGCAATGCTAGAAGCAGCCGGATTTGCCGTCAAAGGTGCAAAACTAAAAAAAACAAGATATATATGAGAGAACAACGGTAATGAGAAAGAAAAGAGCAAAGAAAGCAAGGTGCAAAAACTTACCCGGTGACAACCGGGTCGCGGATGACTCGGCGTGTGACTCGACGCCTAGAGGCTTGACGAGCCTCACCCAGGCTGGCAGCAGTAGGAGCTGCCGGACTGGGCTTGTTCTTCTTAGCCGGCTGAGTGTTGGAGGAGGTTCCGCGTCGCTTTGGCTTAGCGACGGGGATCTTGCCGATTCCGCCCATGGCGAGAGGAGGAATGGCATGTACCTGGCCAGCTGCAAAAGTAAATAACAGGCTTACTCGGATAAGCAAAATGTTTAATCTCACAAGGCATGCACCTCCAAAAGCGTACAATCATCATCCTCATCATCGTCAGACCAAACTTGTAAGGGATTGCGAGATTGACTCTTACCCGAAGCTGAAGCAGCCGCAGTGTGCGGGATGGGCATGAAGCACTCCAGGTCATACTCGAACTAATCCGAGTCAGAGCGATCCCCATGATAACCAGCAGGAGGGACAGTACTGTCATCAACCTGGTGAAGGAGATTCTGTGAAAGACAAACAGAATGAGAAACAAGAACTAAACTAAGAGTGGCAAAAGAGCTAAAGCCAACTCGCAAGAAAGAGATTCGGAAAACTTACCCAGGGAACAGGCCTGACCCGGCTGAACGGTGGGCAGCTCCAAGCCCAATCATCCGCCATGTTCAATTTGAAGATTGAGCTTACCCGGCGAGCAATGGAGTCGTTGGTGAGAACCTTGGTGGAGTGCCGAGTGGGATCGTGAGAGCCACTCATGAAGCACATCTTGTGGATCCTTGCTTGGATGGGTCTAACCCGGCGAGAAACAAAGGTGCACATGACGTCGAAGTCGACGAGATGGAAGTTCTCATCTGGCGACAACAACCTTTCCAGGATTGCTTTATCCTCGTTTACCGCAGCATCTTGGTCGCGCGGGTCAAGTTGCCAGTGGTTCTTGTGGGGAACCTCATCCGAGAAAGGGGGAGCCAGATGTTATCGGTGGACCTGTTGTTTTTGACATAGAAAAAGGTTCTATGCCACTTCTTGCAGGAGTCAATGCCGGTAACCCGAGGAAAGATAGAATCTCTCCTGGGGGTGATGCTAGAAGCACCACACCGGGTCGGCCTCTTCTCGGATCGAGGAGCACCAGGCTGGGGAACAACCTGAACTTTAAAGCCAAAATACTTGGCCCACAAAGGAACTGTGGGCCAAATTCCAAGATAGGCCTCATAGGCAGAGATGAAACAAGAGAGAGAGCCAATCGCATTGGCAGGAAGATGGTGGGTTTGCATATGAAAGGTGGAAAGAAACGAGGAAAAGAAAGTGCTCACAGGAAGAGCAAAACCACGTTCAAAGTGGGAAAGGAAAACTACCCGGTCGCCATCTTGAGGTTTGGGAGAGATCTCACCGGAAGGGAGGTGGGAATCCACTTGCAGCGGAATGCGTCTGGTGGAGCGGAGCCACTCCACTTCCTCGATGGAGACCTCCAAGCCTTCCCAGCTGCCGCGCTCGCCGGCAAGAATCTCCTGCTCCTCAGCGCCATCAGCACCGTCGCGAGCATCCATGAGGTCGTCGGAGTCTGTCTCCTCCTCGGTAAGGAGAGGCTTGGAACAGCGAGGACCTGTGTTGGAATCGAAGGAGGACAGGGGCAATCGCAGCACAGGAGAAAGAGGGAGAAGGAACCGCAAGGAGGGCAGTTCGATTTTGCAGGCACGAGGAGGAAGAAAGGCTAAGGAAACTGAACGGGCGTGGGGGAAGTGGAAACCCCCAACCCCTACTTAAGGGTAGTAAAAACCCCCATCGTGGGATCTAACTGTTCCATGCGGCCAGCGTGTGGCCGTGTACCATGCGGGGTGAGCCAGTCAACGAGCGCCACGTAGCCAAAGATACACGAAAAATCCAGTGCCATGTCACGGCTGGAAGGACAAGAGGCGCAGACTGATGGGACTGCCATGTGAGGAATAATCGCAAAACCTTGCCTTGCCCGAGTTTGGAACAAAAATTGAGGCAAGTAATCATGATTACTGGTTATCAGTGACTGAAGCGCGCCGAAAATGACCCGGAATTGGCCAAGATAACTCGGCTCGAGGCACGAATGAGCCAAGAAGTCAAAGAATTGACCCGAAATTGTCAGACTAACCCGGCAAGGTGCGAAACTGAGATAGATAAAAGACAAAAAACTAAGTTCCATTCACACAAAAGGAACCTGGAGACGCCTAACAGCTTGAACTGCTAGGCCTCACCAGCTTCGGGGACTAATGTCAGGGGGATAACCCCCGGTAGGTCACGAGAGGGGAAACGTAGCGCAGCTGGGTTGGCTCCGAGTGAAAAATGAACCAGGCCGGGTAAGAATGGACGGGAAAGATAAGCATGAGAACCAAGATACAAACTATCTCGGCCCGAATAGGACAAAGTTGTAAACCTTGCAGGTACCAACGAGCCGAGTCAACCGAGGAAGGGCCGACTCAATAAGGAAATGTGGCACCTTTCCGAGTAAGGTTCGGGAAGGACCATGGTAAAGCGTGGTCAAAAGAAAAGGGCGATGCCGGGTGACACATAAGGAGCCGGGTGATGCCCAAAGCAAGCGCTGACGTACAAAGTAACAGCGTGACGCCAAAAAGAACCAGAAGCAGCGTACCAGAAGACCGTTAGCTGTCAAGATTTATGGACCGGGCCTATGGGCTTAAGGCAAGCCCATAACCCGGCCCATATTGTAGGGACCAAGATCTAAACAGTAAACCCTAGAACCCAAAGGGGTATTAGCTAGATAGCACTACCCTATATAAGGGAGGGCATAGCATAAGTAGAGGGGGGTTGGACCAATTAGAGAACAAGTGCTGCATACTCAAGCCAATACAGCTCAAGGAGCACTTGTAATCTTTGGGGTATCAATCAAATTGTCAAGTGTGGAGAGTTCTTCTTGTTCTTCGTGCATGACTTGACCATGCACTCCCTCCCCGGTGACCACAAGCACCCATTCGGCCCCCAACTTAAGCCTACCCATGGCATCTGCCGTGCCACCACCACGACAGTATATAAACTTCTAGTCAAGCCCTACCCAAATTTGGGTATTGTGGTTGTACAGTAAAATTGGAATGGTATCGCATCTAGACAACCATCAGTTTTATAAAGGGCTAAGGCTCATGCCTCAACATTTTCATCATCAAAATCATCTGGTGTTCAAGAACACATGTCAAAACATATAATTAGAATGACTCATCATTCTAAGGTTTTCATAATCATTTCCACCAAGAATTCCCATCTAAAGGGATCAAGTTTTGTGCTTAGCACTAGCCACTAATGTTGGAGGTAAACACTAATGAGGGGTGGTAAACAAGTGTGACTTATCTAAGTTCAATCTCATGCCTCAGGATGACATCACGATCTATCTAACTTAGGCCAAGTTTTATGCTCTTTATGCTACCTTTAAATCTTTCCCAAAACTTCACAAGCACTTTCTAAAAGTAAACAAAGAATTTTGATAAAGAAATAAATTAATAAACCTTGCAAGTAAAACTGGGATTTGGTATAATCAAGTGGTATAATCAAATATGCCTAAGGCATCTAGTTTGCATAGTTATCATGCAAGTGTTAGCTTGCCTTGTGTAGACCAGTGGTTGAAGTTCTCCTTGGCTTCTTCCTCGTAGTAATCTCCTTCCTCTTTGTATCCTTGGTCGGTACTAGTGTCTATAAATAAATACAAAGTACAGAATCACGAAACAATAGATAACTAATTCTATTTATCACACTAGGGTTTTCACTAGATGATTTAGCATTATCACAATCATCACAAAGATTAAGGCACTAGTTTCAGTTATTTTCTTTTAGAAAGGAATTTCTACTCATTTAAAAACTATTTAAGATTTAATATTCTCCAACTCAAACATGGGATCATGTTGACACATGTCATCACCACATATTTCAGTACTTGGGAATGTGATTTAAAGTGGTGTCACAATTTAATAAGGTTTAACCTTTTTATTTTAATTAATTAAAGTGACTAGAAATGCCTATGGGGCATTATTTTATTACTTTCCATTATTACTGCAAGTAAACGTGGATATTTTTATATATTCAGAACGGTATTATCAAATTTGATTTTTGAGAGTTGGAATCTACTCAAAATGTTTTATGGTTGAATTTTGAAAAATGTTTGAATGCAGAAAAGCCTCTGCCTTGTTATTTTTACTATAGGTGATCTATAACTCCAAATGGTTTGAATCCAACGGGCTTGGTGATCTATAACTCCAAATAGTTTCAACAAAATTGGTTTCATGCAATTTGGTTCAGTGAAACTCTCTGGATTGAATTTTGAATCAACAGACAGAACTAGGTTTGAAACTTAAATGAAAAATCTAAATTTAAACTACTGGGTCGCGTGGGAGTGCTAAGGGGGCGGGTTAAGTGGTTGTACCCAACCGTCAGTGGGACTGGGGGTGCGAAGGGGTACGAGGCTATTACAACCGTAGGATTAGATGTAAGATCTACGGCTGAGGGTCGTCGTCCATGTCTGAACAGAACGCGACGAGCACGAACCCTAGCGCGGCCAGTGGGGGTCTGTGGCGGCTCACCGGGGCTCAGGCGATGGTCGGCGATGGGGGCGAATGACGAAGTCGACGATGGAGATTCTCCTGGTACTGGTGGCTCCTCCTGGGGTGGCTCCAATCGACGACGCCCTTCTCCTCCAGCAGCGGTAAGCTCCGGCGAAATTCCGGCGATGCTGCACTCGCCTTGCTCTTGGAAGAAGTGGGCACAATCAGTGAGAGGTGGGGGTGGAATGGTGTGGAGAAATTGAACGGGGAAGGCCTCTATTTATAGGGCGATGAGGGAACCGAAGGGTGCGGGCTGAGCTCGTCGGGGTCGGTGTTACAGTGAGCTAACAGCATGGCTGAAGGTAGGGGACGGTGCGATGTCTCCTGGGGAACTCAACGGCTTAATGGCGAGGCGTGGGGCGGTGCAGTTCGGTCGGAATGTGTCGACGCTCTGAGCGGCACCGAAGGCAGTATTAATGGCACACAGCGGCTACAGGTCGTGCGGCAGCCAACAGGGTTTTCTGGGAGGTTCTTGGGGCGGTGGTGATCACGTACGCGGGTGGCAAAGGCGGGGGGCGGTCTGTGCGAGCGTGTCGAGCGCGGCGCTCTGGCGCGCTCTGGACATGGTCGCAGATAAATGGGCGCGTGCGTTCTGGATGGTCCAGTGGCTAGCAGGGCTCGAGGGCTAGACAGGGGGTGGCGGTGGAGACGGTGGCTAGGCTCGGCGCTTGCTCTGGCTAGCTATCCATAGTCGGCTGGCAAGAGTTCTCTCGGTTTGGCATGACATGGTGCACTAGGTAGGGGCTAGGGTGTTCAAGGCACTGGTTGGTGAAGGGTTCGTAGCATGGAAAACAAAAAAATTCTACCGCATGCACACAAACAAGCCAAGATCTATCTACTAGATTGTAGCAACGAGTCGATAGAAGCACTCACCCTCAAAGATTCCAAAGCGGTTAACGAGAGCAGATTCTCGTGGGTGATGTAGTCGTACACTTGCCGATCTCAAGATCGCGTAGACGATCCTTCCGGCGCTGCGTTTCGGCAGCGCTTCCGCAGTCGGTCACAGGTTCGGTACTCGATGAAGACCTTCCTCTCCCTTGTTCCAGCAGGCAGCGAAGGTTGTAGTTCTCCCTCGTGATTCTGGCATCTTGACGGCGTGGTGTCGGAAGTAGAGGGAAGATCCCGCAGGGCTTCGCCTAAGCTGGATGCGAGTTATGGTGGATTTAGGGTTTCCCGGAAATCTAGGGTTTAGTGATCCGGGAGGAGGAGGAGGTGTCGGCGGCGGCTAGGGCGGCGGCGATGGACCGGCGGCAGCGACAGCGCGGTGGCGCGGGGGGCGGCGGCTCGTGGAGAGGGGCAAGGGCTTGTGTATGAGGGGGTAGGGGTGCGCCCTACCCCTCCTTATATAGGTGGGGAGAGGCGGTTTGGGAGGAGGGAGTCCTCCTCCAACTCTTCCTCCTTGGCCGCGGGTGGAGGGAGTGGGATTCCTACCCTAGGTAGGTTTCCTACTCTCCCACCACCAAGCAATGTTCGAATTTGATTTTTCAAATTGGCGTTTGACTTTCAAACTTGAATTTGATTTATCTCTTCATATGGCCCAGCCAAGTGACATAGTACATGATGCAATCATTCCACATTGTCATGACACATCCATGTACCCTTCCCCTTTCGGAGTGCCGGACCTTCCAGACCCTTCTAGAACATTCCCGGTGAAAACAACGAAATCATTTCCGAACTCCGAAACAGGACTTTCCTTATATGAATCTTATTCTCCGGACCATTCCGGATCTCCTCGTTATATCCAGGATCCCATCCGAGACTCCGAACCACATTCGGTCTCTTTCTCATCATTCCATAACTACACAACAACATCAAATCCTTAAGTGTGTCTCCCTACGGTTCGTGAATTATGCGGACATGATCGAGACACTTCTCCGATCAATAACCAATAGAGGAATCTGGAAATTCATATGGCTCCCACATATTGCTACGATTAATTTACGATCAAATGAACCACTTACATATGATACCAATTTCCCTTTGTCTCACGATAGTTTACTTATCCGAGGTTTTGATCGTCGGTATCTCTGCATACCTAGTTCAACCTCGTTACTGATAAGTACTCTTTTCTCGTTCCCGTGATATGTGATCCCTTGTGAGCCAGTCACATGCTTGCAAGCCAATTGGACGACATTCCACCGAGAGGGCCCAGAGTATATCTATCCGTCATATGGATGGACAAATCCCACTCTTGATCCATGTGCCTCAACCCATACTTTACGAACACTCAATGCCACCTTTATAGCCACCCAGTTATGGTGTGGTGTTTGATGTCATCAAAGCATCCTTATGGTGATGGTGATTAGCATGATCTCATGGTCGAAGGAATTAGGTTACTATGTATCAGAAAGCTTATAGCAAACGAACTATTAAAATGACTTGATCTTTATGCTACACTTATCTATAGGAGTATGTACATCATACCATTCTCCTAATGATATGATCTTGTTATTAACAACATCTCAATGTTCACGATCGAGAAACCACGATCATCTATTAATCAACAAGCTAGTATTACAAAGAGGCTTTACTAGGGACTCTAATTTAGTTTACAAATCACACAAGTATTAATGTTTCCAGTTAATACTATTATAGCATGAATGTAAACATTTATCATAAACACAAAGATATAATAATAACCACTTTTATTATTGCCTCTAGAGCATATCTCCAATAGTTGGCACTGCGGGAGACAAGTGTGATCAATGGTGAACAATGCTTAGCCAAATTACTGCTCAAAACAGTGAAGTTTGGCCAATTTGATTTTCTGTCTCCAAGTGTTTGATGAAATGGCCGCAAGAAATTCAAATTTGAATTTTTGGTTGAAACTTGGTGGGTGCAAAGGTCACATACTAGGTTGTCTCTGGTGATCAATATTCTTGAATCCTTCTTGGACTTTCTTCCAAAATCTCGAGGTTATCTGAGTTCCTCGATCCGATACAATGTTCTTGGGGACTCCATGCAAGCTGATGATTCTAGAAATGTACAACTCTGCTAGCTTCGAAATTTGATAGGTGGTCTTGACAGGTAAGAAATGGGCGACTTTGGAAAGTCTATCTACTATGACCCAAGTAGAGTCATTTCCCCTACTAGATGTAGGCAAACCGGTGATAAAATCCATTCCAACTGAATCCCATTTCCATTCCAGAATCTGCAATGGTTGCAACAGTCCTGCGGGTCTCTGATGTCCTGCCTTGACTCTCTGACAAGTATCACACTTGGCTATGTAGCTTCCGATTTCTCTCTTCATCTTATGCCACCAAAATTGCTCCTTCAAAACCTGATACATCTTCGTTCCTCCGAGGTGGATAGAATAAAGAGTATCATGAGCTTCTTTCAAAATAGCTTGTTTCAATTCTGAATCTGCTGGCACACAGATACGTCCTTTGTACCACAAAACTCCTTCTTCATGTTCGGTGAATCTAGGTACCTTTCCTGTACTGATAGGACGTTTGATTCAATCGATACTAGCATTTCCTTTCTGTGCCTCCTTGATTTGGCTGATCAAAGTAGGTTGAAGTTCTATGCTAGCCAAAAATCCTTCACTTACTAATTCCATTCTAAAATCTTCCAACTCCTTGTGCAAACATGGTTGCTCCTTCAGAATCATAGAGATCAAGCGACACGGAAATCTGCTAAGGGCATCTGCTACCACATTGGCTTTGCTGGGGTTATAGTGGATGTCCAGATCATAGTCCTTGATTAACTCTATCCATCTCCTCTGCCTCATATTCAGCTCCTTCTAAGTGAAAATATACATCAGGCTTTTGTGATCCGAATAAATTTCACAATGGTTACCCATAAGGTAATGCCGCCATGTCTTCAAGGCTAAAACTACGGCTGCTAGTTCAAGGTCATGGGTAGGATCATTCTGCTCATGTTGCTTCAGTTGTCGGGATAGATAAGATATAACTTTGCCTTCTTGCAACAACACACATCCGAGAATGATCTTGGATGCGTCACAATACACATCAAAAGGCTTCGTGACATCTGGCATGATCAAGATTGGGGATGAGATCAATCTCTTCTTAAGATCTTGAAAACTTGCTTCACATTTTTCCGTCCATTCAAACTTCTTATATTTCTTCAAAAATTGGGTCATGGGTCTTGCGATGCTCGAGAATCCTTCTACAAACTTTCCGTAATATCCTGCTAATCCGAGAAATGCACGAACTTGGGTTTGAGTGGTTGGGGCTTGCCATTCTTCAACATCCTTCACTTTTGCAGGGTCAACGACAATTCCTTCGGCTGACACAATATGTCCGAGGAATCCTACTTCTTGTAACCAGAATTCACATTTGCTAAACTTGGCATACAACTGATGCTCCCTAAGGGTTCAAGGATGGTCCTCAGGTGTAGCTCATGTTCTTCTTCTGATTTGGAATAGATCAGAATGTCATCAATGAAAACCACGACAAACTTATCCAGGAAGTCCATAAAAATCTTATTCATGAGATTCATGAAATAAGCGGGGGCATTGGTTAATCCAAAAGACATGATAGTGTAATCATACAGTCCATATTTGGTGGTAAGGGCAGTCTTTGGAATATCCACTGCGCGAATTTTGAGTTGATGATAACCAGTTCTAAGATCAATCTTAGAAAACACTTTGGCACCAGTCAACTGGTCAAATAGATCTTCTATCTTTGGAAATGGGTACTTATTCTTGATGGTGACATCATTCATCTTCCGATAATTCGTACACAGACGGTTACCTCCATCTTTATTGTCCACAAACAAGATAGGTGATCTCCATGGTGACACACATGGTTGAATCAGTCCTATCTCCCGCATAGCATCCAGTTGCTTCTTCAGCTCCACTAATTCAGATGGGTTCATACTTTACGGTCTCCGGGCTATGGGTCCGGTTCCAGGGATTAGTTCAATGATAAACTCGATATCCCAATCTGGGGGCATACCGAGCAACACATCTAGAAATACACCAGGGTATTCACAGACTATTCTGACTTTGTCAATGGTGGGTTGGGCTAGACTCTTATTGCACTTGAATTGACGGGGCAAGGTTTCAGATACATGCTCTATTGATATTCCGGCTGTACTGATCATGGTTATGGTTTTCTTGGCACAGTCAATTAACCCTTTATGTTTCGACATCCAATCCATTCCTAGTACTACTTCCAAACCTTTGGTTCCAAGTAATATTAGATTAGCATAAAAGTCTATGACATGGATTCTGATAGGTACGGCCTTGCAAATTTGTCTAGCTTTGGTGGTTGAACCAGGTATTTGAACTATCATAACATGCTTCAATTTGGTGGGTTGAATCTTACTAGTGCATGCAAATTCTTCGGTAACAAACGAGTGCGATGCTCCAGAATCAAACAACACTCTTGCAAGTACTGAGTTAACAGAAAACATACTCAGCACGACATCTGGCGCTTCTTGGGCTTCTTCGGCATTCATGAGAAATAGACGGCCGTTGCGGTTGAGCGATTTCCCTGGGGCAAATCTTCTTCCAGGATGAACACGACGCTATTGCTGAGTTGGGGCATTCAGATTGGGGGCTGCTGCAATATTCTTGGGGAACTCATTGGACTAGTGACCCTTGGTTCCGCATTCATAACAAGTCACCTGATACTTGTCTTTTCCTGCAACAGGCACAACATTGCTTCCAGTTCTCGGGGAAGTATTGGTGTTGTTGGCGACATTGTTGTTGTTGAACTTGGGTGGTGCACGATTGAAATTGTTGGAGTTGCTGTGGTTATTGTTGTGGTTTCTTCCGGGCCTTGGGTTTCCTCCTCCACACTATGGATAGGTCGGACGGTTCATCGGGGGTCTATTGTTTTCTGGGTTCAGCTTGATATTATAGTGATCAAGGTTGTCAAATGTCAAACGGAGATTGTCGATCAGTGTCTTGGCCTCCCTGGCTTGATGGACGGTGGTGGCATCCACTCTAGGATGCGGAGAGTGCCAGTCTGCCCCACCTGGAAGCAGAAGCTCCCGAACAGCATCTCGAGCCCGTCGCCGACAGACTCGAAATCCCTCAGGGTGGTCAGCGAGTGGGCAGTGAAGTCGAAGGTGCTGAAGAGGAGGTGACTCTCCATCGCCGATGAGTTGTAGATCGCTCCGAATGGGACCATCAAGATCGCACAATCAGTGTCCCCAATTCCCACAGACTGTGCCAATTGAGGAGGTTCGATCTCGTCAATGCCCATTGTTATGGACTTGGGTTTTGGAGAAGATGGGGATGCTGAAGATCGTGGAACGGTTAACAGACAAGCAACGCGGGACACGAGGTTTACGCAGGTTCAGGACCCTGGAGGTAAAACCCTACTCCTGCTTGTCTACTCTTGATTACGGTGGAACCGAAGGTTACATGGGTGCGCAGATGCAATATGGCATGAGGTGCGTATGAGGTGTGCTTAGTTCCTCCTCGTCCTGCCCTTGTAGCCTTTATATAGATAGGCAGGTCCCGGGCTTAGGTCGAGTCAGTTACAGATTAGGGTTTGTACCCTTTGAAATTCTATCTACTCTAGACTTGTCCTCCAAGGATTCGAAGACGTCATGAGCTTGGGCCACTCGGGGGTATAACCATGTCACCTGAAGGAATTGCTTGTGTCTAGAAGATTCCAACGTGCGTAACGACTAGTGGTATGGGTGGAGCCCACCCGTCCGCCCGTACGACCCCTCAGCGGGACATCCTCATCAAATACTTCGTCCTCATGGAGACAGGTCACAGATCCAACATTTACAGAAACCTCCAACCACGAAAAACCACACCAGAAAGGAATCTGAAGGAGAAACTTGGAGAAGGGCAAACCCTTGCTACTGCATGGATCATTGGAGGACAACACATCATCCCCTACATCATCAACCGTTGCATCTACATCTCCATCTCCACCCCCATCTTCCATTCATTAGATCTTGTTGTAGTTCCAGATTCAATTATGGTTTGCACTAGATTCATTCCATTACCTTTATCCATCCATTTGATTATGATGATTTTGTTGATTGCTTCCAGGTGTGAGTAGTTTCCTTCGTTCTTGGAGAGATGGAGAAACCCTAGCATTATTATGAAATTAAATAAAGATGATCTATTACTTGTGTCTATGATCCATTGAACTATGATGTGTGTTTGATCTCTCTATTTAGATGGTATGTGTAGTCAGCCACATATAATTTGACTTTGAGTCTAAATAAGAGGGTGAACCCCTTCAAACATGTTTGGGAGCGTGCTGGAAGCTATTGTGACTAGAAGCGCCGCTAGCAACCAGCACGGTCGACGGGGGAACAAAGAGAGATTCACTAAGCTAATTACGATATCCACGGGGAAACCCTTAATTGCGGTGGTTTGCATGGTGACTGTTCACAGACATCACGGTGGTTGTTTAGAGATGACCTCATTCTTGGCTCAACAAATCGACTGCCTACGAGCCTTGTGCTGAACATCTTATTACGGAACTCTCTCCACACATATCACGACATAAGAAATAGGTTATCCTAATTATGATGAATTACAACATGCGTGTTATTGAGTTCAACCTCAATTACTCGAAGAATGTCTTAGCCTTATTGATTTCAACCTCCATTCCATACACGCTTGTTAACTGCTTTCTAATTACTTGTTTTATTTACTTTCTTGCATTCAAACAAAAACCTTTCAAACACCCTTTACTTGAAATAAAAGGAAGCTTACAAGTATCCTTTGGTAGATAGTGACGAGGGGCATAAAGACCCTAACCAACTAGCTCTCTGTGGGTTCGATACTCTTATTTCGAAACTAGCTACAATCGATCTGTGCACTTGTAGTCATCAAGCTATTTTATGGTGCAATTGCCGGGGAGCTAAGCACTTTTGGTATTTGTTCTTAGTTGCTAATTCTTTTAATTATTTTACTAAAGTTGCTTACTAGTTTCAGGTAAACAGCATGGCTAACACTCAGACTGATGAATCAGCTCGATGCAGCTGAACACCTCGGGAAATTCAATAGAGGACTTGTTAAAGAATTCTCGAGTGGGTTTGAACCTGAATACAAGGTTAATCATCATTTTATTGCTATTATTAAATAAAAATGGAGGGGATGATCCAGATGAGGATCCCTACACTAATTTAATGCATTTTACCGAGTTATGTTGGACACTTAAATTGAGAGGCTATTCCGATGATGAATTAAAACTTAAACTTTCTAGCTAATCTCTAACCAACACTGCTTTATCTTGGTATAGAATTTGCCTTGTAGAGAAAATTGATAAATAGGAAAAGCTCAAAGCAGAATTCGTATTCTAATTCTTTCCCAAGGTAAATACCGCTGAGGTAAGAAGGGCAATTACAAACTTTAAGAACCGCCTAGGCGAAGGCTTGGTAAGGTCCTTAAAAGGTACAAATCTATCCTTAATAAATGTCCCCATCATGATTTACGGGAATGGTATGTTTTACATATTTTCTATGGGGGACTTCATAGAGAAATAAAACATGGGATTGATAAAAATTCCGGAGGCTCTTTTATGGAGCTAACCATAACTAAAGCTTGAGAACTCCTAGAACATATTCGCTGCAATAGAGAAACTTGGGGATGTTATTTAGCTGGCGAAGGAGGAGTAAAAATTGAATAACGAATCGGGTAAGATAAAAGAAACTGCTAATAAGCTTCAACTTGGTGATGATATTATTGTGCAAATTCTTCAGTTGTTTATAGAACACATGGAAGATCCCAAGAAATACTGGATTCATTATACTCCTGAGCCTGTCGAACATGTTGATGTGATAACTACAGCTCATGTAGATACATTGAGGGAGATGCCTTAGTATGTTGAACCCCTTCCTTTTTATAGGACTGTGAGGAAACATATGAAGGCCCAACAAATCGAAGATCAACATGAGGAATAAAGAATATTCCTCAAAATATTAGAAGAAGAGGAACAAGCAAGAAATACTAATGAGGTAAGTAAGGAGGAGACTGGAGAACCAACAAAATACGATATCTTAACCATGTTTACACATTGCAACGTGATAGAGCTAGATACTGAACCTTCACAATTTGTTGAAGGAAAGGTAAAAGCTAAAGAGGTTGCTAAACCTATTCCCCCTTGCACTTTTGGTGGATCTTCTTATTATGGTCTCTGTGATTTATGAACAACAGTTAATGTAATCCCCTATAAATTTTATCTGAAAATCCAAAAAAATTGGCCCCAGTCGAATTAGAAGATACTGATATGAAAATAATGCTTGCTAATAAAACACTCAGAGTTCCTATGGGAGTAATTAGAGATGTACCAATTTGTATTTGACCTTACAAGTACCCCATATATAGATTTTGTACTTGTTGACATGCCTACTGATGTTTATTGTCCAAATATTTTTAGAAGAACTTTCTTGAACACTGCAGGAGCGAACATTGATTGCAAGAAAGAAACTATATCTCTCAAGTTCGATGAAGAGAAAATGGAATTTCATTTCTCGAAATTCCAACATAGACCTTCTATTGACAATTTAGACAATTATGAGTATGAGAAAGAAGAAGAAGAAGAAGGTAATATATTTAACCTTGCCTCTATAGTCATCGAAACTCCCGATGATGATTTAACAAGGAGTTTAGTTGCTAATGATAATATGCTTCAAGATACAGATAAAATTGAAATAGATGATTATCTTGACTCCACACTGAAGGTGGATCCCGAGATAAATCAAAATTAAGAAGAACCTATAAGAAAAGGGGATGAGGCACATCCACCTCCTACACTCAAAACTTTAGCCATGGAGTTAAAATATAGGTTTCTTGATGAAACTAACAATAATATCCATATTATTATAAGTTCTAACCTTTCAGAAAGAGAAGAGGAAAACTTGATGATGGTTCTTAGAATGCATCGGAATGCTCTTGGGTATTTGATGAGTGACTTGATGGGGATTAGTCCTTCGATAGCCACTCATAGAATATTTATGGAAGAAGGAGATCAACCTATTGCAGACTTCCAGAGATGGTTAAAACCCCACATGAAGGAAGAGGTGAGAAAGGAAGTAATACATATATTAGATGCATGAATTATCTTTCATGTGGAGGAAAGTTATTGGGTAAGTCCTGTTCATTGCGTTCCTAAGAAAGGTGGGTTTACGTTGTTCAAAATGAACACAATGAACTGATGCCAACTAGGATTGTTATTCGTCATAGGATGTGCATTGATTATAGAAAACTTAATAAGGAGACAAGAAAGGATCATTACCCTTTACCTCTTATAGATCAAACTTTAGAGAGGCTCTCCATGCATTCTCAATTTTTGTTATTTAGACGGTTACTTTGGATTTTCTCAAATTGTTGTCCATCCTGATGATCAACTTAAAATAACCTTTACTTGTCCTTACGGGTTACATGCCTATCGCCATATGCCTTTTGGTCTTTGCAATTCCCATGCTACCATCCAAATATGCATGACTGCTATATTTGCTAACTATGTTGAAAGTATTATGGAAGTGTTCATGGACGATTTTTCTGTTTATGGAACTTCATTTAATCATTGTCTTCATAACCTTCATAAAGTCTTGCAGAGATATGAGGACACTAACCTAGTCTTGAATTGGGAGAAATGTCACTTCATGGTTCAAGAAGGTGCAGTCCTTGGTCATAAAATTTCAGGTAAAGGCATAGAAGTTGATAAAGCGAAAATTGAAGCAATAGAAAGGCTTCCCCCTCCTCGAGACATAAAAGGTATTAGGAACTTCTTAGGCCGCGCTGGGTTTTATAGAAGATTCATTAAGAATTTCTCAAAAACTGCTAGACCTCTAACTAACCTTCTGCCGGATGTTGCCTTTAATTTTGATGAAAGTTGTCTTTCCGCTTTCAACATATTAAAGCAAGCTCTTCTTAAAGATCCTATCATAAAAACCCCTAATTGGAAGAAACCCTTTGAACTTTTTTATGAGGCTATCCATAAAGCTGTTGGAGCAATACTTTTGCCAGTATGATGGTGATGAACTTAATACCATTCATCATGCTAGCCGCACCTTAAATGGTGCTCAAAAGAATTACCCATGGCAAAAAAGAATTTTTCACTGTGGTTTTATCTTTTGATAAGTTTAGATCTTGTATTATTGACTCTAAAGTAAGGATGTATACAGATCGTATTGGCTTAAAAGAGATCATTGAACGAACTGATGTTAAGCCAAGGATAATCCATTAGACTCTATTTTTGCAAGAATTTGATTTACGGATCCTGCAAAGAAAGGAAGAACTAGAGGATGAGTCCATAGACACCAAGGAAATCAAACCACCCAAAGAAGTGTCATCCATATGCATATCCTCTAGTACTTTAATTTCTACAAGAATTTTTTAAAATTCTCTTTGCAATGGTATTAGCAATTTCTTGCTACCAACCGTGTTTAAATGAAAAAAATAGTTCAGGAATCAAAGAAAGAGGAAGGTACTCGAGTAAACTCGTTATCTTCGGATGAACAATATGTTTGAAACATCGTTTTATTTCCGTTTTGGTTGTCATTTTTATTTTTCTATTTGCATTTTTAATTTCCTTGTGTTTTTCTAAGGCTATTGCCAGTCTTGCGAGGCTGGTACCGGTGGACATTATGGACGGATCTGCCCGCACCAGTGCTTATTAAACTGGGCAGTATGTCTTGTGTTTTTTTAAACGATTTGGTATGACCGCGCCATACGGGCACACCGGACCATATGGCAGGTCGTTATTTTCACTTTGTTCTTTCATTCGTTTGGATTGATAAAAAAAACTAAGGCGGTATCCAAGCCAGTACAACCAGGCTATACGGGCGGGATCAACCAGTACTGACTTCGGGAGAAAGATTTTGGGAAATACCCTGGTACGAACATGCCGTATGGCCGTCTGGCCGTACCATGGTCGTTACTGTTTATTTTTCTTCCCTTTTCTCCTATTCCTTCCTTATTTATTGGGATTCTTTTCTTGGCCGACCCCTTTTCTTTCGGTACGAGTTTTTACATGTTTCTAACTCTCCTTGAGCCTCTCAAAAAGTATACATATCTCTTATATCAACAGATCCAAACTCCTTGATGCGCTACACAGTTCCAGGCAAAGGAAAACCTCTTGGCCTCATGGCTCCTTCGTGGTATAGCTTCCAGACTTCCTCCATTGAAGCCGATGATCGCGAAGCTCAAGGCCTAAGATCCAAGAAAAAGAGGTATGCTTATGATTCCGATGATGATGAGGAATTTGAGATCTTCATGGAGAAAATGAAGAGAGGATGGAATCAAGTGGAATATCTGGCTATGGTGAAACCTAAAGATGAAGAATAAGCAAAGAAACCCCATGGAAAGGGGTGCATGGAGTCTCTCAAGTTCATCTCCACCAACTACTCTTCACCCAAGCATAAGAAAGCTAACCGAGATGATGCAGGGACCTATGAGGAGACCACGGCACACACTTCCACAACAAAGATGATCACCATCAACATGCACATGAGCATGAATCCCTAAGAGTATTAGGAGTTCAAACTTCTGGACGTTCCTATCCTGCCGCAAGTCCCAGAAACTGAACAACATCTTCACAACATCAAGAAGGATAAGAAGGAAGAACTCATGCACCAGGAGATTGTGCGCAAGCGTCTCTTAGATCTTGAAAGTAAGAAGGAACGCAATGACGTGCTAAAAAGGATCACTGAAGGTATGTTCCGCTTGCGTTCCGATTTGCAGAAAAGCCTTATTCGCATATCTAACCTGAAGGAAAGAAACAAGAAACTACGTGCGATCGGCTCCAACAACACTCCTTTCCCTAAAAGATGCCACAATATCGAATATTTGCAAGGGATTATTTGATCCCACCGGCTTGATCCCAACCTTGGGGGAGATCTTTAACATCTTGTAATCTATCTTACAGTTTTAGCATGTTTACTTTACTGCATGCATGTAGGTCTTTATTCAAGAGTTTTGCATTAGTTGCATCATCTTTGATCCCCCTTGTTCAAGATAAGAATTATATCCATTGAGTTTTGAGACTTTATGATATTTGAAGTTATCTTTTAATTCATGATTATTATATTATATGATTGAACTAGGTTGAGTGTTATGATACTTGTATAACTATTTTGATTTTAGGGACTTCCACACCAATAAAAGTATTAGATAAAGTATGAGAAGTAAAATCTTGATAGCATATTATAGTCACAGGTTGCGGTTATAAAATCCATAATAGTGAGCATGATCACATAGCTGTGATAAAAAAGAGAAGAATGAAGAGAAGAAAGAGAAAGAGAAAGATAAATTGAAAGAGAAGGATAAAGAGAAAGAGAAAAGATTTGCTGTCAAAAAAATTCAAAGAAAAAGAAATAGTACAAGCTTGTAAAAAAGAGAAGAAAGAAAAGGAAAAAGAGTTGATCATGAATCTTCATTACTAAATCAAGTACTCAACCATTTTTAACTTTATGATTTTATAATATGTTCAATCACTAATAGCTTCTTATAATTGGATTAATACAAAAAGGTGTGGCGGCCTCAAAGTCATGTGATGTGTAAAGCTGTGATAAAGCTTCTGATGTAACTCTACATCCGATATTGTATTTTTGTTTCACTTTTTGCCTCATATATTGTAACGACTCATGCCTCATAAACATGATGATCTCGTTCATAAGCCACAATCCTGCTCAGAGACGAGCAAGAGTCTAGCTTGGGGGAGTTGATGAGTCCAAAATTGGAGCATTTTTACTTATTATGTTTGCACAAGTAGAATAGGGTTTTAGTATTTTACCACGGTTGTGCGCACCTTTTTGTCCTTGTTTCAATATGATCCCAATTTACTAAGTATATTATGAACATATCAATTGAGACTATCATATTATACAATAAAATGATATTTTTAAGTGATAAAATTCATTTTATTGATTTATCTTCGCACCTGGAGGAATTGCTTGCGCCCAGGAGGTTCCAGCATGCATAACGACCAGTGGTACGGGAGGACCACGCTCGTACCGTCTGCCCATACGACCCCTCAGCGGGAACGCCTCGTCAAATACTTTCTCCTCGTGAAGACGTATCACAGATCTGACATTCACAGAAACCTCCAGCACGAAAAACCATACCAGAAAGGAATCTGAAAGAGGAACTTGGAGAAGGTCAAATTCTTGCTGCTGCACGGATCATTGGAGGACAACGCATCATCCCCTATAGCATCAATCACTGCATCTCCATCACCATCTCTACCCCCATCTACCATTTATGAGATCTTGTTGTAGTTCCAGATTCAATTATGGTTTGTACTAGATTCATTCCATTACCTTTATCCATCCATTTGATTATGATGATGTTGTTGATTGCTTCTATATGTGAGTAGTTCCCTTCGTTCTTGGGGAGATGGAGAAACCCTAGCATTATTATGAAATGAAATAAACATTATCTATTGCTTGTGTCTATGATCCATTGATCTATGATGTATGTTTGATGTCTCCCTTTAGATGGTATGTGTAGTCGGCCACATACCATTTGACTTCGGGTCTAAAGAAGAGGGTGAAATCCTTCGGACCTGTTTGGGAGCGTGTAGGAAGCTATTGTGACTAGAAGCGCCGCTAGCAACCATCACGGTCAAAGAGGGAACACAGAGAAATTCACTAAGCTAATTACGATATCCACGGGAAAACCCTTAATTGCGGTGGTCTGCATGATGACTGCTCACAGACATCGCAGTGGTTATTTAGAGATGACTTCATTCTTGGCTCAACAAAACGACTTCCTACGAGCTTTGTAGTGAACATCTTATTACGGAACTCTCTCCACACATATCATGACATAAGAAATAGGTTATCCTAATTATGATTAATTACAATATGATAGTGGTGTTCCTACATCTCTGAGAACATCTTAGCCTTATTGAGTTCAATCACCCATACACGCTTGTTACTTGCTTTCTTATTACTTAATTTATTTACTTTCATGCATTCAAACAAAAACCTTTCAAACACCCTTTAATTGAAATCAAAGACAGCTTAGAAGTATCCTTTGGCAGATAGTGACGAGGGGCATAAAGACCCTAACCAAGTAGCTCTCTGTGGGTTCGATACTCTTATATCGAAAATAGCTACAATCGATATGTGCACTTCCAGTCATCAGCGACCAACTTGGCTAGCGAGCTATCGCTGCCTCCCCCGAGTTTTCTCTGGCCAGGGGCTGCGCTAGCGGCCGCCAACGCTCTCCTGCGTTTCCCACCTCCGATGGACCTTGTGTGGGATCTTGGCTTGTTCGACCCGTGGATCTAGTCGGGTATTCCCTGTAGCACCATCAGTCGACCTACCCTCACTTTGTCGGGTTCGTCCCCCTAGCCATTGTGGAGCCTCGGGAGAAGGGGGACCCGGAGCAATTTGGGGAGGAGGCCAACGGTTAGTCCTTATCCCCCGCATGCCCTGGACATAAGCCCGTCGCGAAGTGTCGCGAGGGCGCGTCCGGTCAAACTTCAAATCACGTGACGTGATGTGCATCGACGGGGGCACTTCGGCGTTTCCCTCGCACAACACCGTCAAGCGTCTCACCAAAGAGGTATGCGTTGTGCATCCGAGCGTGGAGGCGCAACGCCCCCTCAAATGGTCAGACGTGTCGGTCACCTTCGACGCTAAGGATTACCCTGATCGATGTGCAGGCATGTGGATTCTGCCGCTGGTAGTCTCCTCGACTATTAGCAACGTCAGGGTGACCAAGATGTTGGTGGATGAAGGTATAAGCCTAAACCTTCTATCAGCCCAACTCATGAGACAACTTCATATCCATAGAAGGAGGAGAGGAGCAGGGATCGAACTTGTTGCTTCAAGAAGCGAGTTTATCTACCCACCGATTTTGAATAGTGAAAACTGAGACCAAAAGCTAGCGCCTCCCCATAAAAAAAGCTTTTGCCTTTAACCAGAAAATTTGATCGTGTTTTATTGGAGATCAAATTCGCATATCCCTGCTCCTAGTTACCGAGGGATGAAAATGAATAATGCTTGTTCACAAAAGGAATAACTAATATAAAAAAATTGCTAGGCATTCGGCTCCAAACAAACTGGCGCCGAAATTATTTTGACATGCAATGCGCAACTTGATATTTTCTCCGTCCCAAAAAAATCACAGTTTGTCTAAACATAAATTTATATACTCCCTCCAGCCCATATTCAAATTTGTCTAAATTTAAATGAATCTAGACACTATTTAGTATATAGGTTCATCTAAATTTTAATAAATTAAAATCAATTAATATGGATCGAAGGGAGTACTATAAATAGTTTAGATAATTTAAATGTATTCGGATATAGACAAATTTACAAGTGAGGAACATCGTTGGCCCTATCCAATCCGAAGCCAAACGGCAGAACTGCGCCTCGTATAAGAGCATCTCTACTCACATTTCAGGTCGATTATATTATCTGGACGTAAAAATTCGTCCACTCGTAAAGTTTTCGCCGAATTCAGTTCAAATTACATATTTACATCCGAGTTTTCCATGCGAAACCCGGGGCACCAGGTGTGTCTTCGGAATGCCGGATGAAACAAGATCGGCGGGAAATAAAAATTATGCTGGTGGCCCCGTCGTGTTAGTGTCTGAGCCGAGTTCTTCTTATCTCGTTGCCTCGGCTCCCGCGACTGACCGCCGAGCAACGACCGCATGTCCACTCATCCATGCGTCGTTGTAATGGCGCGCCACCGCCTCCCCATCTTCCGGCTGTTTCCCCTTTTCCCGCCCTCGCCGTATCCCTCCCGCCCTCGCCGCTCTTTCCTCTTTCGGCTATAAATACCGGCCGCTCTCGTCGTCTCCAGAGCACACACTCTCACCCCACATTCCCAAACCCACGCAAGCTTTGGTTTCGGTGACAAGAAGAAGAGCTCGGTGGCAGCAAGACTTCCACTCTCTGCTGACCTAGAGACTCAGCGCGGGTGGCTTGCTCGTGCCGCCAGTGCTAGAGAGCCCCGAGATGGTCGACAAGATCCATGCGGTCATTTCCACCATGGAGGACCCCGAGCTTGCCGAGGACCCGGGCAACCTCGCCTACTGGAAGCAATTCTTCATCGACCGGTGGGACAACAGCTTGCCGCCCACAAGGACGGAGGACCGGCGCCGGCGCGCAACAACGCCGCAGGATGGCAACGGTGGTGGAGCGCGCCCAGACACACACTCGTCGCGGTCCTCGAGCACATCAGCACCGGGGACAACCCGCGGCTAGACTATCCTCCTCACTCGCCTCTAGCGTTCAACTGGCGGTATGTGGCTCCCTCGTGGATGCCGAGGAGGATGGACGGATCGTCGTCGTCTTCGGCCTCGGCATCGCGGTCATCCGGCTCAGTGCGCTCGCCACAGTACATGGCGCCGCTCCGGCCAGTGAAGAGGGAGTCGCAGTCCCCTGTGCGGTCACCACCATGCATGCGTTCCTGCGGCCTCGTCATCGACAAGCGCCGAGCAGCGTCACCATCAAGAGGCCACATGCGCCTGGTTAGGCCAAAGAAAAAGCCCAACATGCGCTCACCAAGGGTTGCCGACCCGGCAGAGTGAGCCATCCCCATCGACAAGGAGGAGTTCCTCCTCAAAATGGCGGTGGAAGCGCCGTTAAACGACGTCCCGCCGATGAGGGGACCCAATGCGTGCGCCTGGTCCAGGCAGGACTAGGAGCGCGAGGAAACCGAGCGTGTTTGCCGGTTGCATCTGCAGGCCAAGCGCGTGGCAGCGTGCGTCGATTGCCTAGAGTACTGCTCAATGAAGACGAGGCCGGGCCCTTCTCGCAAGTGTGGCGCTGCGGGGACGCCGGCCAAGGCAGCTCCTGGCCACCGCAGCCGCCGAGCAATGACGACGGCGTCTAGGACGCCAACTACACTCGTTTTCTACCGGAACTTCGGCATGTGATCGGTGCGCCGTTGCTGTCAGCACCATTTAGTTTCTACTGGTCGGCACCATTTAATTTCTACTGTTTTTTATGTCCTTTTAAGTTTTTCTTAGCTTACGGTGTCAAAATCAGTTATATGTCTGAATTTGACAAACTCACCTATATTTTAATGCAATTGTCTGAATTAGATTAAGTTTCGCCCTTTTTGTCAAATTTTGATCAAAGCCGAGAACTCGGCCTACGATCGCGACGGGAAATTCGATCATTGGTCGGTGCCGGATTAAAGCATCTTCACTCGTTTCGTGTTTCCAGTCCCAAAACCGACATTATTTAGTGCTCGGACCAGACGTATATAGTACAGATAAAAAGGCGCGCTTCACCGCGCCGTCTACGTCTTGTTTTGCACAGCGTTGCATGAACATGCGGTCACCATGAACTGTGTAGACATTTTACCAACAAAAACATAAAGAATCATCTTGCACACTGAGACACTTCTCTCAGCTTTGACACCAGAACAATATGAACCGATTAATTCATAAGCTAATTGGGCATCTCGTTTCCATTAAACAAAAGAAAAATGCAACATGCATGTTCAATGCTGAATGTTTTGCCACACATATAGTTATCATAAACAACATAAGTACTCCGTTTGTTTCAAAATATAAGATGTTTTTGGTTTGTGAAGAGTATGTATTTAGGCTTGGTTTAGTGTCTAGATTCACTCCACAACTGAGTAAATCTAGACACTCAAACAAATCTAGATACATTCTTTTCACAAATCTAAAACATCTTATATTTTAAAACAGAGAGAGTATATCTGTTTTACTATAAAGGACAGTCAGCAGGACAATGGTCATAGTCTGATATGAAGACAAAAGTCTAGAGGAAGAATTAGAAGTAGGATCTTGTCTTGCCGTGCCGTGTCTCCGGTTTTCATTCACTACCGATGTTGCAGAGGTAGTAGTAAGGAATATTACATCTATTCGAGTTTGTAATTACAATATACGAATTACAAAATAAATTCGATAGTAGGTCATATGTTAAATACCAAAATATAGATTTATGTCGTACAGACACTGCATGATCGAGCTGCATCATCTATCTGTATGGAGATAGAGCACTACGGACACCATCATGTGACTGCACTTTTTTTTCATGTTCATTCATAAAATAAATGAGCCAAGGAGGAAATAGATTGTATTAGCACAATTTGAATAGTTCTAATCACTACAGGTACAAAAGCACATGGATGCTGAAGTGCCTAGCTATTGTGTAACCGAAGGAAGACTGTAGACCTGCGGGTGTAGTCGGGGAAAATTCATCTACTCGATGAGGCCTACTGCATATAAGTGGAGAAGAATAAGAGACGATATTACTTGCTTCTACATAAGTTAAACAAAGATCATTTCGCATATCTAATTATGCAATTGAGAAAGTATTTTGACTTACCTCTGTATATATAGTCCCTTGTTTGCAATAGTGGTTTAGCAAATGTAGAATCAATAGGTGCTTTTTCAAAGAACATAGGATCATTGCATGCTTTCCGTTTAAGTGATGAAAGAACCAGATTACTGTGGTTGAGGAAGACATGCCTAGTGCACACGAGTTCTACTGAAACCCAAGAAACGACCAATTTGCAAGTAAACATAAAGGAAAGTAAAAGAAAATAGTTGAACATAAGTGTTTTTCTGAGAATGCTTACAAAAATAAATATAGACATGTTAGAGTTGTAATATTGATACGTATATGTGATGATGTAGTATACCACCATATACGTATCCTCCTTGTATACGTCACGCTAGGGGATCTTCCTAGCAATACTTAACACGTACACAACCGGCCGAGAGGGCTCACGGTTGTTTTTACAAAAGTTTACATGGTATCAGAGGCCCCTCCTCCTCCACACCTCTAGCCGCCATCGCCGCCGGCGCTCATTGCGCCGCGTCGCCAGGATCTCCCAGGCCAAGGACAGGACCAGGATTTGAAGGACGGGACCAGGATTTGTCGCCGCCGCTCCCTCTTCCCTTCGCGGCTGCCCCTCTACATCCCACGATCCCACACCACCAAAACCCCACAAAACCCTAGATCCGATCGTGTTTCTTCTCTAGTAGTCCAATCGTCATGTTCTGTTCTTTCTTCTACGCAGCTTGTTCCAGGAATCATGACGGGGTCATCCTCCAACTCCACGCCGGGGTCGTCCACCATTGGTGCCTCACCCGCCATGAAGCTTACTCGTGAGAATTTCTGCTATTGGCAGACATAGGCTCTCCCTACCCTGCGTGTTGCTCGCGTCATGGGCCTCCTAGAGGGTACCAATCGGGCTCCGCCGGAAAAGATTGAAGCTGAAGATGAAAATCACAAAAAGTTTTCTGTTCCAAATCCAAGCTACGATGATTGGATCATCAAGGATCAACAAGTGGCCAGTTTCCTTGTCAATTCCCTATCTGAGGATGTTCTTCCACATGTTTTCGGCCTCCAGCATGCTGTTGATGTGTGGCGTGCTCTGCATGACATGTACGCCACCCAATCCAAGTCTCGGGTGTCCACACTCCGAGGATCTCTTACCAACACAAAAAAGCTCGACATGACTGCACAACAGTACGTTACCAAGATGAAAGGTTTTGCCTCTGAACTTGCTGCTGCTGGGAAGCCTGTTGATGATGATGAGTTGAAGGATTACATCATGAATGGCCCTGATGGCTCCTTCAATAATCTTGTTGCTGCCATTAATGTTGTTCCCTCCACCTCTCTCAATGATATGTGTGCTCAGCTTCTAGCCTGTGAAAATCGGGATGCCATGCTACTTGCTACCGGACAGGCGCCTAGAAATTTTACATCTTCAATTAATGCCTCTGCCGTCTCTCCTGCTATGGGGGGCGCCACAACCACCTACACAGCCCCCACCATATAAGCCTTCACCCTATCCGCCTCCATCTTACACGCCAACACCCCATCCATACACGCCACCACCACAGCCATACACTCCTCCATATACATATCCGACCCAAACCCACACACACCTCCACCAAACATGCCTCCTACCTATCCCACACAGCCCCAATACTTCATGCCTCCCACCTACTATCCCTACATGCCACCACTAATGCGTCCTACAAACACACCATCCCGCCCGCCAACCCCTCCACCGCAACCTGCTCCTCCTCGTCCTGATCAGCCGCGGCGGCCCAAAGGGGGGCACAAAAATTGTGGCCGCATTGCCACACCATTCCAGGAGGGAGTTTTTTGTCAGATTTGCAAGAAAGAGGGTCATGCTGCTGGAGACTGTTGGTGGCGCTATGGTGATGATGATGATGATGATGATGATGCTCCCAATGATCATACCAAAGGTGCCTATGGCGTTGACACTAACTGGTACATGGACACTGGTGTAACAAATCATATAGCAGGACATCTCAACAAGCTTCAGATTCATGAGAATTATCAAGGCCGTGATCGTGTTCATGCTGCTAGTGGGCAACGTATGGAAATTGCTAGCATTGGTCATTCTGTTTTGCACACCCCGCATAGTTCGTTGCACCTCAACAATATTCTTCATGTTCCTAGTTCATCCATGAATTTACTTTCTGCCCACAAAATTGCCCTAGACAATAATGCCTTTATTGAAATTCACCCCTTATTTTTCTTGATTAAGGATCAGGCCACACACGAAATCATGTTTAGAGGTCCTTGCTCTGGTGGACTCTACCCCCTTGTTCTTGTCTCCACCGGCCCATCATTCAAGCGTGCACTTGTCATCATCAAGCTTTCATCCTCCACCTGGCATCATCGTCTAGGGCACCCTTCATCCTTTACTGTTCAGCAAATAATTAGGAAAAAGAATTTGGCCCATACTCCAGACACAAACTCTTACGTATGTGATCCCTGGCAACAGGCTAAGAGTCACCAGTTTCCCTACCCTGTGTCATCCAGTGTATCCACTGTTCCATCGGAACAAGTCTTTTCTGATGTATGGGACCTGCTCCGTTATCTGTAGAGAAACATGCCTATTATGTGAGTTTCATTGATGATTATAGCAAGTTTACATGGATTTATTTGCTTAAAAATAGGTCAGATGTGTATCAAGTGTTTCTTGATTTCCAAAAATACGTTGAACGCAAATTTGATAAGTAAATCATTACAATGCAAACCGACTAGGGAGGTGAATATGAAAAACTCCACGGTTTCTTTCAGCGCGTAGGCATCACTCATCATGTCTAATGTCCTCACACCCATCAACAAAATGGCCCAGCTGAACGTAAACATCGCCATATTGTTGAAGTTGGGCTTGCGCTTCTGGCTAATGCATCTATGCCTCTCAAGTTTTGAGATGATGCTTTCATTACTGCCACTTTTCTTATCAATTTGCTTCCCTCAAAGGTCACTGATTTCATGACACATCACTGAAAAATTGCTTGAAGTAAAACCCAACTATGAACCACTACGTGTCTTTGGCTGCGCTTGTTGGCCCAATCTTCGTCCATACAACACACGTAAACTCTCTTTTCGCTCCAAACAATGTGTTTTTCTTGGCTATAGTCCCTTGCATAAAGGAGTTAAATGTTTGGATGTCACTACCGGACGGGTTTATGTCTCTCGTGATGTTGTGTTTGATGAAAACGTCTTTCATTTTTCATCCCTACATCCTAATGCCGGTCGCCGTCTTCGTGAAGAAATCCTTTTACTTCCTTCGGACCATACTCCTTTGCATTGTGATGATAGGGGTGTGCATACTAATGACCAGTTTTTGCATATTGTTCCTCATGTTGTCCTCTGCGGGTTTCTCCTCAAGTGGTACACGAAGAAGAATCATCAAATTCTGAGCAAAATTCTACAAACAACAGTTCAAACAGTACATGCAATAACAACACACAAGAGGAGGAAAGGAAAAACAAGATCAGCGCCGATCTCGGAGCTGATTCCTTCCAGCGATCTCCTTAGGATCGCGTGCGCGTGGTGTCTCGCGCCGCGTCGCGGTCGCTGTCGCCTGATCCGCGCCAATGAGCGCCTGACACGTCTCCAGGTGGGGAACACCAATTCCGGGCTAGGTCCCGCTCATGCGACCCACACCAACATCAAGTCGACACGTCACCCGGGTTGTCTGTCGCATCGCCACCAGGCCCGCATGCGTCGCTGTCGCTGGACCCACCCCTGTCGCCATCAACGTTGTCTCCCACGACAGCGGACATGGAAGAGGACGCGTTGATGTCTCCTGCTACAGCTGACGTTTCACCGGATCTGGGTGCAGGATCCTCTATGGATACTCCGACTCACCATATTCAGACACGCCTACAAAGAGGTATTAAAAAGCCAAAAATCCGGAATGATGGCACTATTTGCTGGTGCCTTTTAACAGCTACAGGAGAACCCACGAATTTAAAGGATGCCTTGGCAGATACAAATTGGAATAACGCCATGCAAGAAGAATACAATGCTCTCATTTCCAACAACACCTGGCATCTTGTGCCCCAAGATCCAATAAGAATATTATTGACTGTAAGTGGGTTTACTGTATCAAGAAAAAAGCTGATGGTTCAATTGTCAGGTACAAGAAACGTCTGGTTGGAAAAGGATTTAAACAACTCTATGGTATAGACTATGAGGATACCTTTAGTCCTGTTGTTAAAGCTGCTACCATCAGACTTGTTTTATCTATAGTAGTCTCTCGAGATTGGACTCTCAGGCAGCTAGATGTTAAGAATGCGTTTCTATATGGTGTTCTGGAAGAGGAGGTTTATATGAAATAGCCACCAGGTTTTGAGTCTTCCGCTGCTCCAACACACGTGTGCAAACTTGATAACGCTCTATATGGTTTGAAACAGGCTCCTCGTGCTTGGTACTCTTGCTTAAGCTCCAAGCTTCATACCCTTGGTTGCATACCTTCCAAGGCTGATATATTCTTATTTCTTTTCAACAAGTCAGGTATCACTATGTTCCTACTTATTTATGTGGATGATATTGTTGTGACAAGCTCCTCAGATCAGGCTATCTTTGCACTTATTCATAATCTATGTTCAGATTTTTCACTTAAGGATATTGGAGAGTTGCATTTTTTTAGAACTTGAGGCTCACAAACAGTCCAATGGCTTGCTCCTGAATCATGAAAAATATGCTTCAAATTTGATTGCTCGTGTGGGTATGAGCTCTTGCACGCCTTGCCCAACACCTTTATCTACTACTGATACATTGACCTTGACGGATGGCTCTCCTCTTGGTCCTGATGATATGACACACTACAGGAGTGTTGTAGGTGGGCTCCAGTATTTAACATTGACTAGACCAGATATATCCTTTTCAGTAAACAAGGTTTGTCAATATCTTCATGCTCCCACAACTACACATTGTACTGCGGTAAAACGGATCTTGAGGTATATATAAGACACAAGAAAGGTTGGTCTAACCTTTCAAAAATCTTGTTCAACTCTTCTTAGTTCCTTTTCAGATGCAGACTGGGCTGGTGATCTTGATGACAGGCACTCTACTGGTGGATTTGCAATATTTTTTTGGTCCCAACCTCATATCCTGGAGTGCCAGGAAGCAACCTACAGTGTCTAGGTCAAGCACTGAGGCTGAATATAAAGCACTTGCAAATTCCACGACTGAGCTTATATGGGTTGAATCACTGACAAGATAACTTGGAGTAATACTCAAGGAAAAACCATGTCTCTGGTGTCATAATCTTGGTGCCACCTACCTGTCTGCTAATCTAGTCTTTCATGCTTGTACCAAACACATTAAGATTGATTTTTATTTTGTTAGAGAACGAGTTGCAAATAAGTTGCTTGATGTCAGGTTCATATCTAGCAAGGATCAGATTCTCGGTGAGCGCCAAAATAGGTCACTACATCTGGTTTCGGTGTCTCGACGAGATTTTTGGTCGTCGCTGGAATTTCCGGTGGGGAGTCCGGTCTGCCGAAGCTGTCGCCGGAATTTCCATGATACACGCCGGTCCGACTGGACTTATTGCCGGTTCCATCGCAGGAACCCCCAAACGGCTATTTTTATACCCACACTATATATACCCCTTTCTTCTCCACCGAGAGGTTAGGCATTTCAGCTAACATTCATTCTTGAAGCTCTTTATCTCTCTCCATTGTTGAAACAAAAAAGCTTGAGGATCTCCCATTCTACCCAACCAAATCCAAATCCCTTTGGTAGAAAGGAAGAGGAGGTTCTGATCTACGTTTCCTACAAGCCAAAGTTCATTCTCCCTTGAGTTCATCGAGTTAGCTTGTTACTCTTGGGTTTGTGGGAAACCCTAGGCGGCTAGGGTCGCCCGTAGGCATTCGGCTTGTGATTTTCTCCGTGGAAAGTTTGTGAGGGTTTGGAGACTATCTTAAAGTCTACCACGAGTAAGTGAGCTACTCCTTCGTGGGATAGGATCAGAGAAGAAGGTGAGCCTTTGTGGCGTTGAGGAATCCTTCATGGAAACTCACACCTCTCCAACGTGACGTAGCCCCCTTCCCAAAGGTGGTGATCACGGGAATACATCTTCGTCTCCGCGTGCTTCGGTTATTCCTTAACCAATCTCTTACTTGTGTTTTTTACCTTGTGATATCCTTAGAGCTTGAAGTATCTTGTATCATCATCTAAGTTGCCTCACCTAGTTTGCATTTAGGCACACTTCTATTTCGCAAAGCCTAAAACTTGCAAAAGATTACAAAGAATTTTGTAGAAACCTATTCGCCCCCTCTAGGTTAACCATCTTACACTTTCAATTGGTATTAGAGCCAGGGGCTCTTTTAAGGGCTTTACCTCCTAAGAGAAAAGATGATTTTCTCCGATGATGAGGAGGATAAGACTTATTTGGTCAAGGAGATTTGCTAAATCATGGACAAGAGTTCCCTTGAAATGGCCAAGTCTGATTCCAATATCCTTGTTTGAATGAGTTACCTAGAAGACAAATTAAGGCCATTGGCGATGGGGCTTTTCTTGTTAACCCATTGGTAGTACCTCAAGGGAGACCAATGGACACCTGAAAGGAGAAGGATGTCGAGTCCGCTCATGAGAGCGACTCGTCAAAAACCTCCGCGCCCCCTAATCAATTTCCTTGTGTTTATCCTAAGCAAAAGAACATCATGCCTCACATTAATGGTTCGGGTCTTGCACCTCATTATGATGGAACTCATTTCTCTCATTGGAAAGATTCTATGGAATCTCATCTTCGCAGCTGCAGCGTTGAGCTTTGGGAGATTGTGTGCACTGGCTTCCACCCACAAGATCCCAACAACCTCACTCCGGGAGAGTACTACGACCATCAACTTAATGCAACGGCTTGTGACAAGATAAGGAGTGCCATCCACCGCACTCTCCATGATCAAATCATTGATATCCCCACTTCAAAGGATCTTTGGGATAGGATTTTCATTCTCCAAGAGGGAACGTCTCTTATCCAAAAGTCCAAGTATGAAGCTGCCAAGTAAGAGATGAACATGTTCATGAATCACGATGGTGAGTCCATCGCAGAATCATACAAGAGACTTGTTGCCCTCCGCGTGAAGATTGGTGATCTAGGTTGTGAGAAGTATGATGATGGTTCAATTTGAATGATGAGCTCATCAAGTCCAAGATTGTCTCTATGATCACGGTCACCGATAAGAAGCTTGCCTTGAACTTGCAACTCCTTGATAGAGCTAATCAGTTCTCTTCCGATGATCTAGTCTTGTATCTTGTTACCACAGACAACTTGGCGGATGAAAGACAAAAGATCAAGGCGATCAATCGTGCTATTGGGTCTTCTCACTCTCTAGCACTAAAGGCCAGGCATGTGCAAGAAGATGTTGCAAGTGAAGAAAAAAGCGATGTTGATGGAGTCGATGATATGCTCTCTCAACTTGCTCTCTTCACCAAGAACATGAAGTTCTGAAGAAGGAGGAGTTCAATGGGATCAAGTGAGAAGAAAAGGACATGCTACAATTGTGATGAGTTGAGCCACTTTGCCGATAAATGTCCATATGATAAGAGGCTTGACAAACCCAAGTATGAAGAGGGTGCCAAGCCGAGATTGAAGCCCAACCCAATCAATGAAAGATACAAGAGGAATAATAGGCGTGATGGCAAAGTCTTCCTAGGTCAATAATACAAATCTGATAAGGAGGAAGAGGATGAAGAGTGATACGTTGGAAACGTATCTATAATTTTTGATGCTCCATGCTTTTTTAGTATCTACTTTGCTTTACTTGTCCACACTTTGAGGTGCTTTTTACATGTTTTCTGGTACTAACCTATTAACAAGTTGAAACAGTGCCAGATGCCTGTTTTTTGCTGCTTTTAATTTCAGAAAAGTTAGTGAAGAAATATTCTCAGAATTGGGGACAACGGACAAAGTCAATTACTTTCCGTGGGGAACAAGAAGTCCAGAGGAGAGCCAGAGAGGCCGGCCAGGGGGACAGACCCACCCCAGGCGTGGGGGCAGGTGGGACCGCGCCTGGCTAGGGTTTGGTCGCCCTGGCCACCTCCCGGTCTCGCCCCTTCGCCTATAAGAAGCCGCTGATGTAGAAACCCTGGGTACCCGATCAGAAATCCATGAAACCGTTTGTAGCCACCGCCACCATCGTCCCTAGATCGGGGGGATCTGAAGTTCTTCCCGGCACCCTGCCGGAGGGGAGATCATCCCGGAGGCCTTCTCTCCGGTATGATGCGTGAGTAGTTCCACCTTGGACTATGGGTCCATGTAGTAGCTAGATGGTTGTATCTCCTCCTTTGTGATTTCATGTATAGATCTTGTGAGCTCCATTCATGATCAAGATCTAATCTATTTGTAATCATGCATGTTGTGTTTGCGGGGATCCGATGGATATTGAGATTATTATGTTGGTTTGATTAATGGTTTTGTCTTTATGATTCTATCATGTCTATGTTGTTTGTGATCTTGCATGCTCTCCGTTGCTAGTGGTTATCTTGGCCAAGTAGTTGCTAGTGACTCCAAGAAGGGGTATTTATGCCCAATAGTGGGTTCATGCCTCTAGTTTCCAAGGGAAGTGACAATAATATATTCGGTTGTAGATGTGTTATTGCTACTAGGGAGAAAACAACGGTCTCTAGTTCATGGAATACGTGGACTGTTTACCTTACACACTTTGCTTAAAGCAGATGTCTGTTGGTTGCAACTTAATACTGGAGGGGGTTCGGATGATAACCTGAAGGTGGACTTATAGTCATAGATGCAGTTGGATGGCGGTCTATGTATATTGTTGTATTGCCCAATCAACCTCATAGGATCTTTCTGACTAGTAATTGTATTATTATGCCTTGCTCGGTTCCTGTCAGTTGCCCCGTTGTAATTTGTTTGCCCTTCATGCCATGTTGTTTATTTAAGGAGAGCACCTCTAGTGAACAATGGATCCCGGTCAAATCTTTATCATTGATACATCTTCCACTGTTATTGTTTACTTGCTGCAAAGCATTACCTTCCACACCATACGTTTAATCCTTTTTTATAGCAAACCGGTGAGCTTGACAACCTCACTCATTCGTTGGGGCAAAGTCTTGAGTTTGTGTTGTGCAGGTCTCCGTGTTGCTTGCAACACCAGTGTGATGTTTCCTTCCTCCTACTAGTTCGATAACCTCGGTTTCTTACTGAGGGAAACTTGCTACTGTGCTGCTTCATACCTTGATCTTGGGGTTTCCAACGAAGCGTCCCACGACAAGTGATGGGCGCCATCAAGCTTTTTCTGGCGCCGTTGCCGGGGAGGCTAAGAACGTCTTCACTAGGGGGTCCTTCAGTTCCTTTCTCTTTAATTTTTTTTAGTTTGCTTTGTTTCTTTTGCTTGGTTTTGTTTTCCTCTTTTCATAAAACCCAAAAAAATTAGTCTAGTTTGGTTTGCTTGCTTTATTCAGAAACACAAAAAATTAGTTCCTGCTATAGTTGCTGGTCTGTTGTTGCCTTGCTTGGTCATTCCTTCTATCAATGGATGATTTCTTTGAAACTAGTTCTTATTGGCAAGGTGGGTTCACGAAAGAACAAAAGTATTATTACAAGGAACACCGTTTGTCACAAAAAGGGAAACACTTATGGGAACAAATTGATAAGTTGAATAATATTGCTAGAGACGTGTGCTCTACTTATAATGTTACTTATTGCTTTGATAAAGCTTGTTGCTGTAGGAGGTATAAACACCTTCCTTTTTAGTGTGAGTATAATGATAATGTTACCATATATTCTTATGTTAAGGGAAATTATGACTTTGATGATGTGGAACAAATTGAAGAATTTATTTCCTTCAAGGGTGCATTTGAACTTGCTATTTTGCTTGAAAATACTGATGATGCACCTTATGAACATGAGGTTTATGAGATACTTAAATTTTGCTTTGATAATTACAAGGATTAAAATGGCTATATTCTTGAATATGTTAATAGATACTTTCCACATTTGGAAGAGACTAATGCCTTGCATGAGCCTATGGGAGAATAAATTGTTGAAACTAGAAGCTCATTAGATGAAAAAGAGGAGGAGAGTGATGAACAAAAGGAGGAAGAATGGATCTAACCATGCCTACCTTCTAATGAGAGTAACTCTTTACCACTTATATTATTTGATTGTCCCCCGTGCTTACCAAAGAAGGATGATTGTTATATTCCTGTGGATCCTTTTGAAATATATACTTTGGGTAAAACATGTGAAGGTCTTAATCCTACTATTTTTGAGCTTGATAGAAATTATGTGTTTGTAGATCATGAAAAGCGTGCTTTATGTGATAGCTATATTGTTGAGTTTATTCATGATGCTACTGAAAATTATTATGAGAGAGGAAGTATGGTTGTAAAAGTTTTCATGGTACTGAAACACCTCTCTATGTGTTGAAAGTTTTGAAGTTGCTCTTGTTTTATCTACCCACTCTTGTTACTATGTGCTTCTTTGATTTATTTTCTTACAAGATTCCTATGCATAGGAAGTGGGTTAGACTCAAATGTGTTTTGAATTTTCTTCTTGATGCTCTCTTTTACTTTAACTCACAGTTCTTATGTGAGCATCTTCTCAAGCTATCATGCCTAACTTAAAGGCGTTAAAGAAAAGTACTTGTTGGGAGATAACCCAAGAGTTTCCTTGAGTCTTGGAAGTTATTACTACTGTAATGACCTCTCCTTATCCTTTTTGTTTGCTTTTTGTGCCAAGAATGACCTCTAATGAGAGGGAAGTAAGATTTGGGGAGTTGCTGTCCCGAAACAGATTTCTGTCCTCCACCAAAACAAACGTGAGGAGGCTCTGTAACTCGGATTGAGCTCAAAATTTATGAATAAATCCCCCGGTATGTTAGCTACCTTTCGTTAGTACAACACTTTTTTATTTGAGCAACAAAAGATGTTCGAAATAATCTGTTTCTACTTGCTGGTCTGTTTTTACAGATTTCTGCCATTATTTGCATTTGCTTCTTATTGATTCCTCTTTGAGCTTTCTTCAGGTAAATTGAGTTTTTTTGAAGGAGTTACTACAGTAGCTTGTATTTTTAGTGAAAATCCTTGTTGTTACAAAGCTTTGCGAGTGGTCTAATATCTTTTGAATAAGCTAATGTTGCTAATGAAGATTGTGTGAAGTTTTGTATGAAGGAAAAATTTCAGGTGTAGCGAAAGAATGATGCAATGAGATGAAGAATGGAAAAAATCTCAAGCTTGGGGATTCCACCATGGTGTCACCCCAAGAAATATCCAAGAGTTACAAGCGTCAAAGCTTGGGGATGCCCAAGGCATCCCCTTCTTCATCAATAAAAAGCTCAGGTCTGTTTAGCCACTTCATTTTTATTGTTTCATGCATAGTTGTGTTGTTCTGGGAGCGTCTTAGTTTTCGTTTGCTTTGCTTAGTTTGTTTAGTTTTCTTGAATAAAGTAGTTTGGACCCCCGTTCTCGCTGTGTTTTTTTGCAAATAAGGTTGCTTGGTGTTTGGAAAGGAGTAGTAAGTTCTTGCTTGAAGTGCAAGAGGAGCTTGCATTGACTGTGACTTAGACTTTAGCATGACATGTTAGGTGTTGTTTTAGCATTATGGTTAGTGATTATTGATGTAGCATGTCTTGTTCCAAACAATTGGGATTTCTTAGTGTGCCTTGAAGAAATTATGCGTTGTTTTAGCATTGCAAAAGCATAGTATTGTGGTATTCTCCTTTGATGTTTTTCTTGGGTTGACTTGGCACATGATCACACCATGTTATGACTCTCACAAGTCACCATTAGCCTCTATGATAATTTAGGCCAAGACTTGTGGTACCACTTTATTCTTTGATTGATAATGTTTTGTCACTCTGCATGATTATGGCCATTATTGCTCTCTTAGTTGGTTGCTCCCAGTCTTTTGCTAGCCTCCACTTGTATGAGTAAGTTCTAATCATGCTTCCAACTCCCAAGAAACCAAGTTATTCCAATGTGTCCACTATAAACTCCTATGCATGGTGTGTTACACCATTCCAAGTATATTCTTGTTTTCAACTATCTTCCAATTAAAAACTATTTTGTTATGTGAAAACTTAGTAATTAAAGCCCCCAAGAAATTGATGGAACACTTTATATATTCTTTTCCCCTAATGAACTTGAACCATTGTGACAACTTTCTTGTATATGCTTGCACTTATAAGTTGGAATTAGCAGAACCGTGCTGTCACGGGGAACGTTTTCAACATTGCACTTGTACCTTGTTGTACTTAGTTGATATCATGTTCTTTTGTCTATGGATGTCACCGGTGTGAAATAAAGAGGGAACTTGTAAGTCCGTGGAGTTTGTATCCTGTGTTAGAGAAACGCCTGGGCCGCTAGCCTAAGCCATGCCTAATCATGGTGGAAACTTGCGGCATCACCATAGTGACATCTATGAATCATTCTTCTTATAAAAAAGACACATTGAGAAAAGAGGAAAGAGATAAAAAACACCATATTCCCATGGTACATAAGAAGAATTGCTGAGATGCTCATTTTCTGCTTGCCTTGTCATTTTGGGTATGGGAAAGCTCCTGTACCATGTGCAAGAAAATACTTACAATGATATGAAAATACTTACAATGACAAGAACTTACCTAGACCCAAAGTTGAGTATGCATGAGGTGTGGCCCTCGTATTCAAGGGGCATGAGATTGCCAACTTATACTTCGTCAAGCATATACTCCAGCTTTGCCACTTTAACCTTAAACACTTCAAGATGCTTATGATAGGGGCAATGAGGGCTGAAAGCTAACAAGTACCATAATTTTTGGAAGCTCTTTTTGAAACTTGTAATCCCTACTTCCTTTATAAAAAAAGCTTTTCTTCCACCACTATTGAGTCTCCACCTTCTACCTTTAGGCACCATTAAGAGAGCATAGTTGTGATTCTGTGTGTAGTGTTTCAAAGCTTATTAATTGATGCATATTGTTTTATTACTTGCTCTTGTGCTATTTGTTTCTAGTCGTCCTTATGAACTTTGCAGGTGTCCTATGCATTATATTGCTACTCTATGAGGGACAAGATGATTTCCACTATGCTATGTTTTCTCCATGTCAAACAAACAAACATTTTTTAATGCATGTTATTCATGATCTTTGTTTGTAGATTTCCATGTTACATTCATAGTTACTATGTCCTATTGTTAGAGCTCCATCTTTCATGCACATGTTTAGAGTTCTTTGATCCCAGCTTTCAATGCTTGCAAATGGTTGGATCTTTATTGTGAGGGTGCATGTCACCTCAAAAATTATTCTGTTTATCACTTACCTACTCGAGGACGAGAAGGAGTTAAGCTTGGGGATGTTGATACGTTGGAAACGTATCTATAATTTTTTATCCTCCATGCTTGTTTAGTATCTACTTTGCTTTACTTGTCCACACTTTGAGGTGCTTTTTATATGTTTTCTGGTACTAACCTATTAACAAGTTGCAACATGATGCGGATGCTTTCACTGTTTTGGTTTCAGAAAAGTTAGTAAATAAATATTCTCGGAATTGGACGGGACAAATGACAAAGTCAATTACTTTCCGTGGGGAACAAGAAGTCCAGAGGAGAGCCGGAGAGGCCGGCCAGGGGGGCAGACCCAACCCAGGCGCGGGGGAAGGTGGGCCCATGCCTGGCTAGGGTTTGGTGGCCTGGCCGCCTCCCGGTCTTGCCCCTTCGCCTATAAGAAGCCCCCGATGCAGAAACCCTGGGTACCCGATCAGAAATCCAGGAAACTGTCTGTATCCACCGCCACCATCGTCCCTAGATCGGGGGGTCTGAAGTTCTTCCCGGCACCCTACCGGAGGGGAGATCATCCCGGAGGCCTTCTCTCTGGTATGATGCGTGAGTAGTTCCACCTTGGACTATGGGTCTCCGTTCATGATCAAGATCTAATCTATTTGTAATCATGCATGTTGTGTTTGCCGGGATTCGATGGATATTGAGATTATTATGTTGGTTTGATTAATGGTTTTGTATTTTTGATTCTATCATGTCTATGTTGTTTGTGATCTTGCATGCTCTCCATTGCTAGTGGTTATCTTGGCCAAGTAGTTGCTAGTGACTCCAAGAGGGGGTATTTATGCTCGATAGTGGGTTCATGCCTCTAGTTTCCAAGGGAAGTGACAATAATATCTTCGGTTGTAGATGTGTTGTTGCTACTAGGAAGAAAACAACGGTCTATTGTTCATGGAACATGTGGACTGTTTACCTTACACACTTTGCTTAAAGCAGATGTCTGTGCTTGCAACTTAATACTGGAGGGGGTTCGGATGATAACCTGAAGGTGGACTTCTAGTCATAGATACAGTTGGATGGCGGTCTATGTATATTGTTGTATTGCCCAATCAACCTCATAGGATCTTTCTGACTAGTAATTGCATTATTATGCCTTGCTCGCTTACAATTGCCCTCATTGTAATTTGTTTACCCTTCATGGCATGTTGTTTATTTAAGGAGAGCACCTCTAGTGAACTATGGACCTGGTCCAATCTTTACCATTGATACATCTTCCATCATCGTTACTTGCAAACCATTACCTTCCACACCATACGTTTAATCCTTTGTTACAGCAAACCGGTGAGCTTGACAACCTCACTGATTCGTTGGGGCAAAGTCTTGAGTTTGTGTTGTGCAGGTCTCCGCGTTACTTGCAACACCTGTGTGAAGTTTCCTTCCTCCTACTGGTTAGATAACCTTGGTTTCTTACTGAGGGAAACTTGCTGCTGTGTTGCTTCATACCTTGCTCTTGGGGTTTCCACAGAAGCGTCCCACGGCAAGTGGTGGGCGCCATCAAAGAGAAAGTTGTTTGAGTGGCCAGTTTGGCCTTTTCTGAACCTGGATCTCTCTTCACCTATGACTAGACCAAGGACTACACCAACGACTCTCCTACTCCCAAAGTCACCGCCACTTTTCTCATGGCAAGGGGATTCGAGGACAAGTCTGGCATGGAGTGTGAAGATGAGGAGAAGTTGGTGGATGTGACCGGATTGGCCTATGCCAAACCCGGGTCACCTCTCATCTACGACAACACCAAGGACTACACCGAGAGTTCTCCTACCCCCAAGATCACTGATGACCCACAAGTATAGGGGGTGTATCGCAGTACTTTCGATAAATAGGAGTGTCGATCCCAACGAGGAGCAGAAGGTGCTGAGCAGTGGTATGGAGCAGGAAATCCCTGTGAATACTTAGAAAACGGATTTTTAGTGGTTTTCTGATAAGGCAACAAAACAAGGAGCAAGTAATAAAGAGTTAAAGAAAACGAACAAACGGAGCAAGTGGCCCAATCCTTTCTTAGCAAAGGACAAGCCGGTCAAAATACTTATAAGGACCAAACGTTCTCGAGGACAGATGGGAATTCTGTCAAGTGCTTTCGCTTCAAATAGCTGAGTACTCTTCTTTGGTGTTTGTAAGTGTTGTGTGGGTGAACCTGTGATAATGTACCGACCTTACTTGGACTAATACATACTTGTGACTAAACCCCCTGCAAACATCCGTAACTACAGGAAAGTAATTAAGATATAAATCTAACCACAGCCTTAAACTCTGAGATCCTACACTCCTTTGTGCAAAGGTGTCCTAACGAGGGTTCAGGTTTCTGTCACTCCGGCAACCCCAAAATTAGTAGCGAAATACACAGTGCATTCCCCTAGGCCCATAAAGGGTGAAGTATCATGTAGTCGTTCACATGACACCACTAGAAGAATAGCACCATGTCAACACCCGGATTTTTAATCCCAGATGCCTGTTATGCCATACATCGCAATCCCAGGATTACCATTTTTGCGAGACATAACAGATTTGGATATCACAGTACATCATCCATTACAAACCATACATAAGGTCTTACACAAATAAGGATCTCATGATCCAGTTCTTAGTACAACTCAAGCAGCGGAATAACGTAGTAGTAACGATAGCGTAGGCGAAGCTCCATCTTCGGGGTCATAGGCAATGCTGACGATGGGAAATGATCCTAGTTGTCATAACCTTCCTGTGGTCCATCATCTTGATACTCCTCTTCATAGTCTGGCCACGGGAATAGCCAGGGACAAAGCCATGAGTACTCTTTAAGTACTCGCAAACTAATACTAACAAGTTAAGGGGGTTTTTGTAGTTAGGACACTAGGCTCTAGGGTTGTTTTGCAAAAAGCCAGATTTACCTCTACTAAGTTCAGAAGCAAAGAAAACTAGTTGAAAGTTTGATAACACCTAAGTGGGAACTTGAATTTCATATCACAACCCTGTTGTGGTCAAGTCAAAGTCTCAATTCATTTCACAAGTCATTTTGAAAACATCTGACGGGGGAACAGTATGGCCACTCCAACTGTCCATAACCGCGGACGTGGCTATTCGAATAGTTTGACACTCTGCAGAGATTGTACACTTTCACCACAACCTTTGATACATCTGTCAGGAACAAATCCTGAATTCACCATACTTAGTATGCGGATAATCAATCCTAACCTTTCCATTACACGCCCTAGTATAGGCACCTCTCCTGTGAGTTTGGCCTCCCAACCATGACCAACTGTCATCTTGGGTACTGCACAGGTGGACAATCTTCACAAGGTAGCCTCAGCTCAGACCTTGGCCGCGAGGGAACCCATACTAAGGTATATAAATTTCTAGTAAAGCCCTACCCAATTTTCGGGTATTGTGGTTGTACTGTAAAATTGGAATGGTAACGCATCCAGACAACCATCAGTTTTATCCAGGGCTAAGGCTCATGCCTCAACATTTTCATCATCAAACATTTTAGTAGAATGACTCATCATTCTAAGGTTTTCATAACCAGTTTCACCAAGTATTCCCATCTGAAGTTGATCAAGTTTTATGCTTAGCACTAGCATCTACAAGTGGGGGTAAATACTAATGAGGGGTGGTAAGCAAGTGGAGATTAGTTAAATTCAGTCTCATGCCTTAGGATGACATCAAGATTATCTACTTAGGCCAAATTTAATGTTCTTTATGCAACCTTCAATTATCTTTCTAGAATCTACAAGTCACTTAAGTAAACTCTAAGAAAAGCTTTGATAAAGAAATAAAGTAGAAAGCTTGTAAGTAAAACTAGGATGGTTTATCAAGTGGTATAAGCTTGCAAGTAAAACTTGCATGGTTTGGCTTGCTAAGATAGTGGTATAAACTTTCTAGGTTGCAAGTGTTAGCTTGCCTTGTACAGAGCAGTGGTTGAAGTTCTCCTCGCTTCTTCCTCGTAGTATCCTCCTTCCTCCTCGTATCCTTGGTCGATACTAGCGTCTATAAATAAATATGAGATACACAATCACCAAACAATACTTAACTATTTTCAATCATCACACAAAGGTGCACTATAGGTGATCTAGCAGCATCACCTATCATTACAAGATTAAAGAATTTGTCTTAGTTATTTTAATTTCAGAAAAGTAATTTCTACTCATTGAAAAACTACTTAATATTTAATATTCTCCAACTCAAACATGGTATCATGTTGACACATGTCATCACCACATATTTCAGTACATGGGAATGTGATTTAAAGTGGTATCAAAATTTAATAAGGTTTAACCTTTTTATTTTAAATAAATAAAGTGACTAGAAATTCCTATGTGGCATTCTTTTGTTACTTGAACATTATTTTTGTAAGTAAACCCATATGTTTTTATATATTCTGAAAGATATGATCAAATGTGATTTTTGAGAGTTGGAATCAACTCAAAAGCTATTATGATTAAATTTTGAAAAATGTTTGAATGTAGAAAAGCTTCTGCCTTGTTATTTTTACCAAGGTTGATCTACAGATCCAAATGATTTGAATGTAACGGGCTTGGATTAAGCATTTCAGTACCTTTCTAACAAAATTGGTTTTATGCAATTTGGTTTATTGGATCGAGCTGGGTTGCTTTTTGAATCTATGTACAGAACTGTGTTTGAATTAAAATGGAAAAATCTAAATTCAAACGGTTGGGTCACGCGGGAGAGGTTAATGGGCCGGCCCAATGTCACTCCGCAACACGGGGCTCAGCTGACAGGGGTGTCTACCAGTCAGCGGCTCATAACATGCGAAGCGGTACGAGGCTGTGTGGGTCGTTGGATTAGAGTGGGGATCGACGACTGGGGATCATCATCGACGACGAACCTGTCACCGGCGAGCTCGAACCCTAGCGGCTCAGTGGGGGTGCATAGGGGCATACCAGGGCTCTAGCGACGACGGCAAGGCAGGAAAACAAACTAGTGGTCGACGGCGAGCTCAGGGACGGTCGAGGCAGCTCCGGGGGTGGTCGCAATCAGCGGCGCCCTTCTCCTCTAGTGGCGGCCTGCTCCGGTGCAATTCCGGCAAGCTGCTGCTCCTCGTGCTCCGGCTAGAGGGTGGAATGATCAGTGAGGTGAGGGGAGTGGAATGGTGTGCTTCAAACGGCTGGGGGTGGCCTCCTTTTATAGGCTCGACAGCGAGACCGAGAGGGATGGGCAGGCGACAGTGGCGACATGGCTACGGGCTGCTAGCGGCATGGCTGAGGGTGGCGATCGACGCGCGGTCTCCTGGCGATGCACTAGAACTTAAATGCGGGCTTAGGGACGGTGGTAAACGGTCTGGCGAGGCTGGCTCTCTGAGCGGCAGAGGCGGCGTCTTCGACGGCGAGCGGTGGCTGTGAGGCATTGGGCGGCGAACAGGGATGTCTAGCGTGTTCCTTGGGTCATGGCAAAGCGGCGGGCACGGGCTGCGGTCGAGGAGCGTGGCAGCGGTGCAAGCAAGGCCTTCTGGGCGGTTTCGGCATGTCGAAGGCACCGGGCGCGTGCTTTCGGTACCAGGCTTGCCTTGGCTCGGGGAGGGGACACTGGGTGGCGATTAAGTACTGGCTAGCTCCCAGACATGGCGAGAGAGGGGGAGGTGGTCTGCTGCAGCGGCGACCAAGTTGGCCGGCGAGGTGGCTCGGCTTGTTCAACATTGATGACAATGGCCAGTTTACAGTGAGGCTAAAGGTTTCCAACTAAGCTAGATGATCTACTAGATGGTTGTTGTGAGCTAGAGAGGGAACAAGTTAGGCCAAAACACTATTAAAAATAGTGAATTTGATTTGGTTTAAATTTGACTGCCAAGTGTTTGATGAAATAGCCACAAGAAACTTCTTTTTGAATTTTGAAAAGATTTTTGGTGGGTGTGCTAGGCATGTGCTGGAGACTCTGTGGTTGCTTGGGTTTTGAAAATTGAGCTTGTTTGAGTGGTTTTTGAAATAGTGGGATCTTCCCATATGAGATAGATTCAATTTTAAACTGTCATTTAAACTTAGCATTTGAATGTTTTTGGAAGATCACAAAGTGGGCCTTGGTACCTCATTATGAGTACTAACAAGGCATGCAAAGATCCACAAATGTTTCTGTTAAGTTTTGAGTGCTTGGAATAGCCAAAGTAGGCATGAGAGTTATTTTGGCCAAAGTGACCATTCACTTCATTTGTTCATTTTGAGTTGTTTGTCTTTGGAAAAGTTTGGGACTGGTTTAGATGATGTTTATTTCACCTAAGAATCATTTTAGAAGCAAAGAAACATAGAACCATGGCAATTCAAAAGAATCCTAATTTTAAATACACATACATATGAATGCTCTCATATTTTTAGATAGGAAAGTTTTTGTTAACCCTAATTTTGATGATTAGCATTTGATGATCCATGTTTAATATTTTTGGGATGTTACACACCACAACTTAAATACTAAACCATTGAATAATAACTCAACACAAATTCACTACTAACAACATGACTTCCCCCATGTCCTCAAGAACACAACGAACTACTCACAAGACATCATATGGATCAAGATCAAAGATGATATGGTAATGAATAACAATCTTAACATAAACAATAATCCAATGGTTCCACTCACAAGCATCAACTACAATAGTAATCAACACCGGAAAAGTTTCCCCTAAGAACTAAAGCAATATCCAACACAATTGTTACAACGGGACGGAGTGGTGATGATGGTGCTGGTGGAGATGATGGTGTGGATGATGATGATGATGATCCCGATGAAGACGAGCTTGACGATGGTGTTGATGGCGACGGTCTCCCCTCTCCGGGAAGGAATTCCCCCGGCAGAAATCTGTCTACCGGAGAGATCTTTCTCTCTCGGTATTTTCCGCCCCCTAGAGGCGGCGAAAATCTATCCGTGGTCGCTCCCTGAGGCTTAGGGTTCTGTAGGGAAGATATAGGCGAAGGGGCAGAGTCGGGAGCCGGGCAGGTGGGACACACCTGCCCTAGGCGCGGGGTCAGGTGGGCCCACGCTTAGGGGGTGTGGGCCCCCAGCGGCCCTTCTTCGTCCCTCCTTCTAGCTTCCTCAATCTTCTGGAAAAATAATATTTTCCCATATTTTTCTAGTATTTTTCTGATCTTCGCGAAATTGCATCAAAACGCCCTCTTTTCCATCAGAATCCAGACTCCGGCAGTCCATCCTCCAAGAATCATCCAACATGCATAAACAATGGAAAAGACATAAGTAATACCTCATAATAAGACAAATATCAATGGATAGAGGTAGATTATGATATAGAATGGTGATGCAAATTGGGCGTATCAACTCCCCCAAGCTTAGACCATCGCTTGTCCCCAAGCGAAAACTGAGCTCAGTAAACATGTCCATAGGTTTATGGAATGAAGTGTTGATAAAATAATACAAACAAGAAGCATCACACTTACCATTACACAACTCATAGAATAAAGCAACTCACCATTATATAACTTAGCTTGCAACCAAGTATAGCAGTCACAATAGTGATGCATCAAGATAAATCATAATTGGAATTGGAAAAATTGTTCTTGGTCAGAGAACACCTAGGAAACAGTTTCACAAAAAGCTTTTGGTAGAAGTTTTCAACAGGAGCACTCTTTGCTCAAAAAGGTTTTTCACAAGTGAAGGCTTTCAAATTAATACTCAATAGATAAAAGTTTTGTGCAAACAAGGAAGATAGAGAACATGATTGAATAAATCACCATATGAATGCTTGAAACACAACAACTCAAATGCTTGCTGGAGATAGAGAGGAAGTAGGTTTACTGACTCAACTTGGAAGTGGGAGAAAGGTCCCTTCATAGAGGGTAGCAGGGATTACAAGTCATAAAGAGCTTCCAAAAGATTATGGTACTTACTAGCTTTAAGCCATCATTGCCCCTATAATAGGCATCTTGAGATGATTAAGGTTAAAGTGCACAAATATGGAGTATATGCTTGACGAAATATAAGTTGGCAATCTCATGTCCCTTGATATGAGGGCCACTCCTCATGCTACTCAACTTTGGTCACTGGTAAGTTCTTGCCATTGTAAGTATTTGTGTATCATAGAGAACCGCCAATGTGCAGAAAAATGAGCATCTCAGCAATCTTTTTATTTACAATGTGCATAGCTTTTATTGAGGATGCTTCATAGATAGCTCACTATGGTGATGCTGCAAGTTTCCACCATGATTAGGCATGGCTTAGGCTAGTGGCCCAGGCGTTTCTCTAACACAAAATATAGACTCCATGGACTTACAAGTTCCCTCTTTATTTCACACCGTTGACATCCATAGACAAAAGAGCACGATATCAACTTAGTACAAAGTACATGTGCAATGCTGAAAACGTTCCCCGTGACAGCATGGTTCTGCTAATTCCAACGTATATATGCAGGCATATACAACTTCGATGGCACAATGGTTCAAGTCTATTAGGGGCAAGAAAATAAGGTGTGCCGTCAAGTTCGTGAGAGCTTTACTAACTAGTTTTCACATAACAAAATACTTTTTAATTCGAAAGATAGATGAAGCTTGAGAATTTTCATGGAATAGAAAAAGCTACTAGGTAGATATGGTGGACACAAGTGGCAAAAGTTTTGGTTCAAAGATATTTGGAAACATGAGAAGTATGCCATCTCAAAACAGGTTTTTGGCTAGCAAGGCTGGGTAGCAAGCAAGAGAGTTGAAAGAAACGAGCAAACATACAAGTATTAAGCCAAACATGCAATCTTCCTTGAAGACACAAAAGATCTTAAAAAAAGAATACTAAGCTTATGAGCCAACAAGAAATAAAACAAATGATACAAAATACCTGTAAGATTTTTATCTTTTTTCTTTCAAACCTCAAAAAGTATAGCTGCTGACTAGAACTCGGTTTGCCAAAACCAATTTAGATCCACTTGATGATCCCAAAGTGATGTCAATACTGATCAACAAGATCCATCATATAATAGAGATTGCAAACTAAAATAAGAAGTGCAAAAATTAAAAGATGAGACTTCTCATTAATATTCCAATAAAGGTACTCACACCAAGGGATACAAAAATAATCAAATAAAGGAGAGATACTTCCACATGCAAACCAAACTATAAGATAACCTCTCTACCAAAGATATGAATCCACTAAAAAGGTAAAAGATAAAAGATAATGATGGTGATACCGCGGCACTCCCCCAAGCTTGGAACAAGACAAGGGGATGCCAAACCTGATGATGAATTACTCCTTCGGTGGTGGTGGTGTTCTCTTGATAATCTCTTCAATAAGTTTCTTCAACTCCTCAAACTCCAAGGTAAGAGTACGGATTAGCTCCGAATTATGCTCAATGCAGCTCATAATCAATTCGGACCGAGGATCTCAGTCCTTATTATTCTTCCTCCACTCTTCCTTCTTAGAGTGTTCTTTTCCTGCATGGTTAGAACGAGTGGTACAGGGAGGAAGTGTCCGTGGATTGAGAATATGATGTGGAGGTTTCCCTCCTATAGACATCCGTGTTGTCCTCTTAAGCTTGGTGGGTTTTTCTACCAATCCAATTCTTGCGATGGTAGCGCGAGTGTCCGGTTGCTTGTCCTCCTCCATGTCACTTCCATACCCTACTGAAATCTCCTCCTCCTTGGGGACTTGAGGTTCTTCTTCCTCGGACTTCTTTCCTTTGTCGTTGGTGGAGACCATGGTGCTCTAAACTTGAGAATATTTCCTAAAAGAAACAGATCGAAACAAAAACACGACAAGAACACGATGCACGAACCTCGGGGGATCCGGGGGGGTATATATTATGAAGTTTCAAGGCATAGGGAAGGTTCTGACACGGAAACAAGGCGGAGACGGAGTTCGAGGGAGTTAAACCCCTTCCAGGCGCGGCCAGGCTGGGCCCGTGCCTGGGGTGGGTTTGTCAACCCCGGACTCCGTTTCCTCTTCAATTCCATCTCGTAACTTCCCTTATGTATTAATAACATAAAAAATATTAAAAAGATTGGGGTTTCACGAACCTTCTGTTTTCACCACTTTAACCTATTCAAAGACGAACTCTACAGATTCCTTTTCTCCTTCACCTGAAAGTTTCCTTTCCTCACAAGGCTATACACAAACTTCAATGGAAACATTAGTGTAAGAAAAACAACAAACCTTTAAGTTCACACTTCAACTGAAATCCATCAAAACAAAGGCTTCTATAAGAGGCAAATGCAAATGATAACAGAAATCTGTCAAGACAGACCAGCAGGTAAAGATTGATTTTTCTGAAAACCTTCTGTTGCTCAAATCAAAAAATGCAGAACTGACGAAAGTTGGGTAACAACTTGGAGAAAAAGCTCATAAAAATGCAGCTCCATCCAAAGTGCTGAGCTTCCTCACGAATTTTTACAATGTAGCACAAAAATCTGTCCCAGGACAGCCACTTTTCAAAACTCCTCTACTTCACAAAAGTAGTTGGACTAGACACAAAAACCAAAACAAAAAGGATAAGGAGCGGTTATTACAAAGCTAATAACTTCCAAGACTCGACAAAACTCTTGGGTTATCTCTCAACAAGTACTTTTCTTTAATGCCTTTAAGTTAGGCTTGAAACTTTCAAAGATGCTCACATAGGAGATATATATCTGGAGTGAAAAAGAGCATCAAGAAGCAAATAATCAACACACTTGAGTCTAACCCACTTCCTATGCATGGGGTATCAAGATAAAACAAATTGTTGAAACAAAAATCCACAAGCATAGGAAGACAAAACAGATGCAACTTCAAAGCCTTCAACATAAAACGGGGAAACTTAACATTATTGGGATGCATAAAACCATGTTCCCCTCTCTCAAAATAACTTTCAGTAGCACTTTGAATAAAGTTGACAATATAATTGTCACTGGAAACAACTTTATCATCATAATAAGCATACTTACAGTCACCAAAAAGAGGTCCAAGGTCATAAACTAAATCAATAGAAGCAAGTTGTTCCATCCTGAAATCTTTATTAGGAAAGCTGTTTTCACAAGGAGCTTTAGCAAACTTGGAAAAGTTAAACTCATAAGAATCTCCATCAAACTTAGTTAAAAAATTGTCCTTCTTACAATCAATAATATCTCCCCAAGTGTTCAAGAAAGGTCTACCAAAAATGATAGGAGAAGTTTTGCTAGCTGCTGAATTAAGCACTAGAAAATCAGTAGGATACTTAATCTTACCACAAAGAACCTCCACATCTCTTTCAATTCCAATGGGGAAAATGGTTTCTTTATTAGCAAGGTGGATAACCACATCAATGTCATCAAGCTCACAGGGACCAATTTCATGCATAATTTCCCTGTAAAGCTCATAAGGAATAGCACTAGAACTAGCACCAATATCACACAAACCATAATAGCAATGATCACCAATTTTAACAGAAATCACAGGAACACTAGCTTTTCTAGCCTTACTAGGATGAGAGATAATATTAGAAGCGTCTTCACAGAATACAATGTGCTCATCCTCTATATTTCTAGTGACAGGGTCTTTCACAATAGCTACCACAGGTTCAACATCCAGTTGCTCATGAGGCTCCACAGTTTTCTTAGTACCTTTGTTATTTGCACTAATAATCATAGAATACTCCTTTAACTTAGCCGGGAAAGGAACTTTCTCAACATGAGATTCAGGCACAATATGATTAGTAGTACAAACTTGAGTACTTCTAACGGGAACATGACTAACAACATCTTTATAAGGAGCATGGTACTTATTCCACTTCTTTTTTGGGAATTTCTATGTAAGAGGCAAAGGCTTTAAAACAGTTGGCAATACTTTGGGAATCAAGACCAAACTCATTGCAAATATCACGTAAGCTATCAGTTCCCATAAAGGATTTAATGCATTCATAATCATGGTTTATACCTGACTTTCTCCCTTTGTCATTCTCCCAAGCTTCAGTGTTATCTTGAATACGGTCCAGTAGATCACATTTAGCTTCTTCCTTCAGACGTGTGAATGATCCAGCACAAGAAGCACCTAGTAAATCTTTATCATGAAGAGAAAGCCTAGCATAAAAGTTATTGAGAATAATATTGTTAGGGAGTTCATGAATAGGACATTTAAGCATTAATAACTTCAATCTCCCCCAAGCTTGAGTTGTACTTTCTCCATCAAGAGGACAAAAGTTATATATAAGATTTCTATCCTTATGAATCTCACTGGGAGGATAAAATTTAGAGTAAAATAGAGATGCCATCTCCTCCCATTCCATGGATTGTCCATTCTTCAGCAGCTTATAACATTCTTCAGCTCTCCCTTTCAAGGATATGGAGAGTAACTTCTTCTTCACCTGTTCAGTTGTGATACCTGCACACTTAAACAACCCGCATAATTCATGAATAAAGAGCAAATGATCACGAGGATGGACAGTTCCATCCCCAAAATAGTAATTATCCATAACACGATCAACAATACTTGTAGGTATCTTAAAAGGATCTATCTCAACAGGTGGTGGTTCATCTACTACCCTAGCAGTGGTAGTAGTTTTCCCAAACAGAAAACCAAGTTATCCATATTGGAAACAAAGTAACAAGCAGTAACAAAATAAATACTCATAGTAAAAGTTCCCCTTACCAGTTACACTCTTCAATAGCGCTTCAATCCCCGGCAACGGCGCCATAAAATAGTCTTGATGACCCACAAGTATAGGGGGTGTATCGTAGTACTTTCGATAAATATGAGTGTTGATCCCAACGAGGAGCAGAAGGTGCTGAATAGTGGTATGGAGCAAGAAATCCCTGTGAATACTTAGCAAACGATTTTTTAGTGGTTTTCTGATAAGGCAACAAAATAAGGAGCAAGCAATAAAGACAACAAACAAACGGAGCAAGTGATCCAATCCTTTCTTAGCAAAGGACAAGCCGTGGAAATACTTATAAGGACCAAACGTTCTCAAGTACACATGGCAATTCTGTCAAGTGCTTTCGCTTCAAATAGCTGAGTACTCTTCTTTGGTGTTTGTAAGTGTTGTGTGGGTGAACCTGTGCTAATGTACCGACCTTACTTGAACTAATACATACTTGTGATTAAACCCCCTGCAAACATCCGTAACTACAGGAAAGTAATTAAGATATAAATATAACCACAACCTTAAACTCTGAGATCCTACACTCCCTTGTGCAAAGGTGTCCTAATGGGGGTTCAGGTTTCTGTCACTCCGGCAACCCCACAATTAGTAGCGAAATACACAATGAATTCCCCTAGGCCCATAAAGGGTGAAGTATCATGTAGTCGATGTTCACATGACACCACTAGAAGAATAGCACCACAACTTAAATACTAAACTATTGAATAATAACTCAACACAAATTCACTACTAACAACATGACTTCCCCCATGTCCTCAAGAACACAACGAACTACTCACAAGACATCATATGGATCAAGATCAAAGATGATATGGTAATGAATAAAAATACAAACATAAACAATAATCCAATGGTTCCACTCACAAGAATCAACTACAATAGTAATCAACACCGGGAAAGTTTACCCTCAGAACTAAAGCAATATCAAACACAATTGTTACAGCAGGACGGAGTGGTGATGATGGTGCTGGTGGAGATGATGGTGTGGATGATGATGATGATGATCGCGATGAAGCCTAGCTTGACGATGGTGTTGATGGAGACGGTCTCCCCTCTCCGGGAAGAAATTCCCCTGGTAGAAATATGTCTATCGGAGAGATCTTTATCTCTCGGTGTTTTCCGCCCCCTAAAGGCGGCGGAAATCTATTTGTGGTCACTCCCCGAGGCTTAGGTTTCCATATGGAAGATATAGGTGAAGGGGCGGAGTCCGGAGCCGGGCAGGTGGGCCACACCTGCCCTAGGCATGGGGTCAGGTGGGCCCGTGCCTAGGGTGTGGGCCCCCTGCGGCCCTTCTTCGTCCCTCCTTCTAGCTTCCTCAATCTTCTGGAAAAATAATATTTTCCCATATTTTTCTAGTATTTTTCTGATCTTCACGAAATTGCATCAAAACGCCCTCTTTTCCATCAGAATCCAGACTCCGGCAGTCCATCCTCTAAGAATCATCCAACATGCATAAACAGTGGAAAAGACATAAGTAATACCTCATAATAAGACAAATATCGATGGATAGAGGTAGATTATGATATAGAATGGTGATGCAAATTGGGCCTATCAATCACCGGCTCTTGTCTTATGGCAAGGAGCTCCGAGGTAATCTCCTCACCTCCATCTCTATCTAGCGTCTTGGATGACCTTGAGAGTAACCATGATAGTGATAATGAAGAATTTGGTGAAGAATATATACAATAAATGTATGCTACAATGAAGTCTCTTCCTTGCATTGCTCGTTCTAGAGTCAAGCAATTAATGGAACTTGTCAACTCACGTGACGAGACCATTGATAGCTTGGAATCTCTTATTGATGATGAGAAAAGAAGATTCAATCTTCTTGAGCAAGATCTATGTGAGGAAAAGAACAGCAATTCATTTCTTAAACAACAAGTTGAGACCTTTGAACTTGATAAAGTAAAAGACATGGACACTATTGATAGGGCTAACTCCTTGTCCCAAGAGCTTGATGCTTAAAAGAAAGAGCTTGAAGTTGATCATGCTTCTCTTACCAAGGATCTTGAGCACCTTGAAAAGGCTAGTTTGCTTGTCAAGTGTGAGCTCATAAAACTTGGGGAGAACCATGAACAACTTCAAGTGACCTATGAGAAGGCTCTTGGTACATTGAAGGATCCAGTTATTGTTGATAATGATTCTTGTTCCTCTAACTCTACCTTTGATCAAACTCTCCTCATTGAGGAAAATAAGAAGTTGAAAGAGCAACTCGAGAAAGAGAATCATGCACCTACTCCCAAGGGAAAGATTCTTGATGAGATTCTATCTCGTTAAAGGACGAGGGCTTCCAAGGAAGGTGTTGGCTTTGATACGAAGAACAACAAGAATAATGCTATTCCACCCAAGAAGATAAACTTTGTGAGAGAAGGGGACAAGGTGGTTGACCAAGTCAAGAAGAATGTTGTGAATGGGGGAGCCATAAGGGGCAACCCCAATCATAAATATGCGGGAAAACCTAATCCATCATGTGTGCTATGTAAGAGCACTCAAGGATATGTATATGCCAAATATGTTGGCCCTCGCAATGGTTATGCTTATAGGTGGTACTCAATTTGGGTACCAAAGGATCCTTTTGCTAATTCTAGGGGACCCATTACTCAATGGGTTCCTAAATCAAAGAATTGATTTTGTAGGGGTATGCCTCAGGTGGATCAAAATGGGTGTTTGATAGTGGATGCACTAATCATATGACCGGAGGTAGAAGTGGACTTGAACAATTCATTCACGATGTCAACTCAACGCCAAGCATCACTTTTGGTGATAACTCAAAAGTAAAGGTACTTGGTTATGGCAAGTTGGTGGTCTCCAAGGCCTTGTCCCTAGAGACCGTCTTTATTATGAATACCTTGGATACAACTTACTTTGTATTAAACATCTTGCGGATGCCGGTTATGATTCCTATTTCTTGAAAACTTTTGTGAAAGTCTTTAGGAGTGATGATCTCAGTTTGGTCCTTGTTGGACATATGGAAGACGACCTTTATGTGGTCGACCTCTCAGAAGAGAGCTAATCCCTTCCCACATGTCTAATGGCCAAGGATGACAAGGGATGGCCTTGGCATCATCGCCTAGGCCATGTCAACATGAGAAATCTCAATCTATTCCTAAAGGGTGAGCATATTGTTGGACTAACTGGTGTCTCCTTTGAGAAAGATCGTGTGTGTAGTGCTTGCATATCAGGAAAGAAAATTTGGAAGCATCATCCTTTTGTATCTAAGGTGGCCACGTCAAGACCCTTAGAGCTTCTCCACTTGGATCTCTTCAGTGTTGGGAATATGCCCTAGAGGCAATCATGTATGATGAGATTTCCCATTATATTCATAAATATATTAAGTTGCCCTTGTATAAACATCTGATGTGTATCATTGAATATGTGATTCGGTTGTGGAACTATACATTCATGTTGTTTGTACTAAATATCCTTGGTCATTGAGGTTGTGCTAGACACACAAATTAGACCAATGTGAAAGTTGTCTTGATGACTCAGTTCCACTTGTCATGGGCATGGAGATTCTATTCCAACTTACGCAGATTCGTCTAAAGAGTTTAGCGATTCGGATTGACCCATATTGAGGTACAACGAACAAGTTGTCATTTGTATATCTCAATCAATGTAATCCTTAGACCTGAGGTTATTGCATAGTCCAAGTTGCGGATCAACGACTTAGGTTCTGTCAAACGCTGATCCGAATGGCGCTTATAAAGCGAGTTGGTCGACTGAAAATCAAGCTGCGTGATGTGAATAACCAAGATGGGATTTTGCCCCTCCACTCGGAGAGATATTCTCTAGGCCCTCTCGGATGATATGATTCGGAAAGCATGGCCATGCATGACTCGGTTAAGTGTTAACCGAGGCAATCGACTAAGAGTTAGTCGGGTGAATCACTTATCTCAGATCGAGAAGAGAGTCGGACTATTTAAGGGATGACATATATTCGCCTATAGTCTGACAAGGTATATCGTGAGGCAAAAGGGACTCGGACGTAAGTCGCATTGGAAAGGCAAGTCATCATGACTCTTTGGTACTTGGGATTCGGCACGTTCTGCTAGGAGCCGCTACCGACTGATCGATTGAGAGTCGGACTCTAATCGTGTCCAAGTAGCCATGAGCTTGCGGGGTCACACACTTAAGAGCGGGAGCAAGTTCGGATTGGATCTGAACAGGAAATCTGGTTGAGTTGGACCCGATCCTGATTTGGACTGAGTCAGTGAGTTGGACTCACAGGGACTAATACTATATGGCCTTTAGTGAATGGGCCACGCGAGCAGAGCCCACGTTCACTCCCAATATATAGTGGAGCACCGTAACCAGAAAGGTTAATCATTCTTCGGTTAGGTCATTCCATGTGTTGGAAGCCCTAGCTCCACTACAGTCCTGCCGTCGATACGAACCTAGCAGTTTGCCGCCGGTGCTCCTTCTTGTACGTGTGGATACCTGCAGAGGTGATGTACGATCAGCACCAGGACGATCGGATCGCAAAGGACTGCACTGCATCAACTGACGCGCTACATCAGTAATCCGCAACTACGCGTCTAGTGGTAAACCTCATGGCCTTCTACCTCAGCTAGATCTTGGGATCACCACGTTAGAGGAAAAAGTTTTGTTTTATCTCTATGTGGCCCAACAGTGGTATCAGAGCGATAGATTCTGATTTTAGGCTCGAGATCTCGCATATGCGATATGTGGTTGGCTGTAGATGAGATCTATGTGTTGTTTAGTGGTCGATCTATGAGATATATCGGTTTTGTACGAGGTTGATTGGATCAACTGTACTCGGGGAATGGTAGATCTGATTTCCGTGATCATACTGCTAAGGTCGTGGAACGACATACCCCTACCGGTCGTCTTCCGCCATCAGGGTAGACTATGACACGTAAATCCAGAGGTGGTGATCGAAGATCAAAAAGTTTGATTGAATCGGAACAATGGTTGGAATCCATGTCCGGATCATAGATGGGACCGCCGGCTTCGCCCTGTCGTAGCGCCTTAGATGTCGTTGCGAGTTTCACAACTCCGGTAGATATTGTATCTATGCATAACTTGTTTTTGCAGGAAGTTATGAATACTATGGTTCATGTGCATGTGATGTATGTGTGTAATCCATACGTGATCTGCGAATCACGGTTTTTGTCAGCCGGCTGGATCCTAGGTGTTGTCATTTTATTGTATAACGACCTGCGTGTCGGTTTCTCCTTGTAATTTACTTTGCTAAGATAGTGTAGCTGTTTGGAGAACCCGGAAGGCATGCAAGGCGTTCTACATGTCGGCGACATGGAGTAAGACGACAAGTGACAAGAGTTGGCACGAGTCCGATTATAGGCTTTGTGGAGATGGAGATCGCCATGAAGAGAGCCATACCATTTTACATTATAATTGCTTTATTTTGTGTTATTGTTATGTCTCTGTTTTACCTCTATTAGATAGTCGGTAAAATTTAATCCCTCAAAGAAGGTCTAGTCGGTTTTCCCGCCAGTGTTTGCACCATCACAAGTCGGACATTTTTGGTAGTGGGCTCATAAAATTGAGGTGCTGCCAATTCTTTCCGACTAGAAGGGTTAGAGTCAGACTCTTACTGCAGAAACACTCGGTAAGATATACGGGTCTATCACAACGGTTGTGGGGCTCGGGGAAAAGTTGGATGGGAGCCGGGGCATGTGATGCCACCCGTCCAACAGGAGTCGTATGAGATATGATTAACAAGGAGTTGTCTACCTAGATCACTTGGCGGCTAGCGGTGATGCTAAAGCTCACTAGACGACTTGCTTATTTAGGATCCTGAATCACTAAGTAACCATCGGAGGGGTGTTGGTTCTAGTGGGAGCATAAAATATTAAAGTGTTTAATATGCTTGCTCTTTTATGAATACATGTCTTAAGTGTTTTGCATATTTTCTGTTGTAGATCATGGCACCAAGTAGCACTCAATCTCAGATATCCGGTTTTGCAATGAGAACCATTCGTGAGAAAGATAAACTGAACGACACTAATTTTACCAACTGGTATCGAAATCTGAGAATTGTTCTCAAATAAGAAAAGAAGGACCATGTCCTAGAAAACCCACTTCCAGATGAGCCGAATGAGAATGCGATTGTCGCTGCCACCAATGCCTACCGTCGGGCTAAGGATGAGTCCATGGATATTAGCTATCTTATGCTTGCTCACATGGAATCGGACTTGCAAAAGCAGTTCGAGAATGCTGAGGCCTACGATATGATCGAAAGACTCAAAAGTATGTTCCAGGCTCAGGCGAAGACTGAGAGGTATCAAGTCTCTCAGACTTTGCTGAGTTGCAAGCTTAAGGATGGTGATCCACTGTGTCTGCATGTGATCAAAATGGTTGGTTATGTGCAGTCTCTGGAGAGGCTTGGCTACCCCATTAGCGAAGAGTTCGCTACGGATATAATTCTGAACTCCTTTCCTAGTGCATATGGGCAGTTCATTTCGAACTACCACATGCATGGTATGGATAAGAAGCTCCTTGGTGCATGGGATGCTCAAGCAGGTAGAGGCGGATCTCAAGAAGGGCGCCAGTCAAGTGTTGATGGTGCTTTATAAGGCTAAGTTCAAGAAGAGTTCTTGGACTAAGAAGAAGGCTAAGTCAGGAGGAAAGCAGGCTCAGGACCCAGTCCCAAGCACTTCCTCAGGGACTAAGCCATCTCCTTCAGCCGGATCCACTTGCTTCTACTGCAAGTCAGATGGACACTGGAAGAGGAACTGCATCAAGTATTTGGCCGATAAAGCCAAGAGTGGAGGTATGACTTCCGACTCAAGTATAGTTGTTTGCAATGTTATAGACATATATCTTGCTGATGCACCTAATAGTTCTTGGGTATATGATAGTGGATCAGTTATTCACATCTGCAACTCGTTGCAGGGACTGGTAAGAACTAGGAGCGTAGCAAGAGGCGAGGTTGATATTCGAGTCCGCAACAAAGCAATAGTTGCTGCGTTGGAAGTCGGCACGATGCAACTTCGTTTACCTTCCGGATTCATTATGGAACTGAATAATTGTTATTATGCTCCAGTGCTCAGTCGAAACATTATTTCTGCTTCATGTTTGATGAGGCAAGGCTATGATTCGAATATCAAGAATAATGGTTGTTCTTTGTATTTGAATGATATGTTTCACGGCTTTGCACCCGTTCAGGACGGGTTATTTATTTTGAATCTTGATGGTGAGTTGGTCTATAACATAAATGTTAAAAGTTTGAAACCAAATGATCTGAATATGACTTACTTGTGGCACTATCGGCTTGGTCATATAAGTTGGAAACGCATGAAAAAACTCCATGATGATGGACTCCTAACTTTGTTCGACTTGGAGTCGTTCGAGACATGCGAATCTTGCCTACTTGGCAAAATGACCAAGACACCTTTTGCAAAGAGTTGCGAAAGGGCGTCCGATTTATTGGGACAAGTACATAGTGATGTATGTGGACCAATGAGCATGACAGCCAGGGGTGGTTATGAGTACTTCATTACCTTCACTGATGAATTGAGTCGGTATGGATATATCTACTTGATGAAACATAAGTCGGAAGCCTTTGAAAAATTCAAAGAATTCCAGAATGAAGCACAGAATCAACTCGGCAAGAAAATAAAAGTTTCTTCGGTCGGACCGAGGAGGCGAGTACATGAGCCATGAGTTTGATGACCATCTGAAAAGTTGTGGAATAGTTCCTCAACTTACTCCGCCAGGAACGCCATAGAGGAATGGTGTTTCGGAAAGGTGGAATCGGACCTTGTTGGACATGGTACGATCAATGATGAGTCGGACAGATCTGCCTTTATTATTTTGGGGTTATTGTCTAGAAACAATGGCGTTCACACTAAACAGAGTACCATCAAAGTCGATAGAGAAGACACCGCATGAGATGTGGACATGCAAAAATCCGAGTTTGTCTTTTCTTAAGATTTGGGGTTGTGAAGCATTTTTCAAGCGACTTCAGTCGGACAAGCTCACGGCCAAGTCAGATAAGCATATTTTTGTGGGGTATCCGAGGGAAACCTTGGGTTACTACTTCTACAACCGAGAAGAGGGCAAAGTGTTTGTCGCTCGGAATGGTGTCTTCCTTGAGAAAGAGTTTCTCAGTCGGGGAGTAAGTGGGAGCACGGTGCAGCTCGAAGAAATTCAAGAGGAACCGACTTGTAGAGAGTCAGCAAAAACCTTGAAGGTCGAGCCGGTTGTGGCAGCTGAGCCGGCAGTAGCACCTGTACTACGAAGATCGGCAAGATTACGAAGTGTTCGTGATGTACTACTATTAGACAGTGATGAGCTGGCAAATTATTCGGAAGCGATGGTGGGATCTGATTCCGGGTCATGGCTTGGAGCCATGGGATCCAAGTTAAAGTCCATGGATGAAAATCAAGTTTGGAACTTGGTTGATCTTCTAGACGGTGCAAGACCCGTCGAGTGTAAATGGGTCTTTAAGAAGAAAACTGATATGGATGGAAATGTTTCCGTCTATAAAGCACGTCTTGTCGCGAAGGGGTTCCGACAAGTTCAAGGAGTTGATTACGATGAGACTTTCTCGCCCGTAGCGATGCTTAAATCAGTTCGGATCATGTTAGCAATAGTAGCCTATTTCGACTATGAGATATGGTAGATGGATGTCAAAACGGCTTTCCTTAACGGAAATTTAATCGAGGACGTGTATATGATACAGCCCGAGGGTTTTGTCGATCCGGCTAATGCTGACAAGGTATGTAAACTTTAGAAATCCATTTATGGGTTGAAGCAAGCATCTCGGAGTTGGAATATTCACTTTGATGAGGTAGTCAAATCGTTTGGCTTCATCAAGAGTGATCATGATTATTGTTTATACAAGAAGTTTAGTGGGAACAAAGTAAACTTTCTAATCTTATATGTGGATGACATATTATTGATTGGAAATGATGTCCAGATGTTGCAAGAAAACAAGGAATCATTGGGAAGGACTTTCTCAATGAAAGACTTGGGTGAGGCAACATACATCCTCGGAATCCGGATCTATAGAGATAGATCAAGGAGACTCATTGGATTGAGTCAGAGTACTTATTTGGACAAAGTGTTGAAGAAGTTCAACATGGAATCGTCTAAGAAGGGGTTCTTACCGATGTCCCATGGTGTAAAACTTAGCAAGACTCAGTGTCCTTCGACAACTGATGAGCTAAGTCGGATGAGTGCGATTCCGTATGCTTCTGCAGTTGGATCCATCATGTATGCCTTGATTTGTACTAGGCCAGATGTTTCATATGCTCTATGTGTTGTGAGCAGATACCAGACTGATCCTGGAGAAATCCACTAGACAGCGGCTAAAAATATCCTAAAGTACTTGAGAAGGACTAAGGATATGTTTTTGGTTTATGGTGGTGAAGATGAACTCAGTGTAAAGGTTTACACGGATGCGAGTTATATTACCGACTCTGATGATTCTCGTTCGCAATCTCGATACATGTTTATTATAAACGGAGGTGTTGTGAGCTGGAAGAGTTCCAAGCAAGAGACCGTGTCTGCATCTACAATAGAGGCTGAGTATATTGCCGCCTCGAAGGCAGCAAAGGAAGCTATTTAGATGAGGAATTTCCTCATGGATCTTGGTGTGGTTCAGGGATCTTCCAATCCGTTAGACGTGTATTGTGACAACAATGGTGCTGTTGCACAAGCCAAGGAACCTAGACAACACTAGAAGAACAAGCACATACTCAAGCGGTACCATCCGATTCGTCAGTTCGTGGATCAGGGTGATATCAAGTTGTACAAGGTACACACGGATGCAAATATTGCAGATCCATTGACAAATCCGTTACCCCAGCCGAAGCATGAGGCACACATGAGAGCCATGGGCATTAGATGCTTAGACATGTGATATCGGAAGATTGACTCTAGTGCAAGTGGGAGACTGTTGGGAATATGCCCTAGAGGCAATCATGTATGATGATCTTTCCCATTATATTCATAAATATATTAAGTTACCCTTGTATAAACATCTGATGTGTATCATTGAATATGTGATTCGGTTGTGGAACTATACATTCATGTTGTTTGTACTAAATATCCCTGGTCATTGAGGTTGTGCTGGACACACAACTTAGACCAATGTGAAAGTTGTCTTGATGAATCGGTTCCACTTGTCATGTGCATGGAGATGCTATTCCAACTTACACAGATTCGTTTAAAGAGTTTAGCGATTCGGATTGACCCATATTGAGGTACAACGAACAAGTTGTCATTTTATATCTCAATCAATATAATCCTTAGACCTGAGGTTATTGCATAGTCCGAGTTGAGGATCACCGACTTAGGTTCTGTCAAACGTTGATCCGTAACTGGGCAGTTATAAAGGAAGAGTTCGGGTCGACTGAGAATCAAGTTGCGTGATGTGAATAACCAAGGTGGGATTTTACCCATCCACTCGGAGAGATATTCTCTGGGCCCTCTCGGATGATATGATTCAGAAAGAATGGCCATGCATGAATCGGTTAAGTGTTAACCGAGGCAATCGACTAAGAGTTAGTCGGGTGAATCACTTATCTCGGATGGAGAAGAGAGTCGGACTATATAAGGAATGACATATATTCTGTTGGAATTATGCCCTAGAGGCAATAATAAAGATGTTATTATTATAATTCTTGTTCATGATAAAGTTTATATTCCATGCTAGAATTGTATTAAGCGGAAACTTTAATACTTGTGTGGTTTGTGAACAACACCGTGTCCCTAGTACGCCTCTATGGACTAGCTCATTGATCAATGATGGTTAAGGTTTCCTAACCATAGACATGAGTTGTCAATTGATAATGAGATCATATCATTGGAGAATGATATGATCGATAGACCCAAACTAAGCAAAGCAATTAGATCGTTTCATCGTGTTCATCTTTGCGAAGCTTTTCCTATGTCAAATATTGTATTCCTTAGACCATGAGATAATACAACTCCCTGGTATCGGAAGAAATCTTTGAGGTCATCAAACGTCATCCTATGAGAGTGTGATCATAAAGGTGTCTCTCAGGTGATCAGAAAGTATCTGTTGGGTTGTATGTATCGAGATGGGATTTGTCCCTCCCAAGTCGGAGAGATATACTTGGGCCCACTGTAATCGATATCAACACCGCTTGCAAGCATGTGGTTAAGGAGTTAATCACAAAGTGATATCGGATTACGGAACGAGTAAAGTACTTGCTGTGAACGAGATTGAACTAGGTATGACGGTACCGACGATCGAATCTCGGGCAAGTAAAATATTGCGAGACGAAGGGAATATATATATATGGGATTGTTTGAATCCTGGAATCGTGGTTCATCCTATATGATCATAGATGAATGTGTGGGAGTCAATATGGGTGCCCAAACCCCGATGTTGATTATTGATAGAAGATCATGTCTGCATATTCTCGAACCCGCAGGGTCACACACTTAACGTATCTCGACGCTAGGATAGATTGGATAATTGGTTTATGAATTTTTGTTCGGAGTCTGGGATGGGATCTGGGATATACCGAGAGGTTCCGGAATGGTCCGGAGAATAAGATTCATATAAGGCAATGCAGTTTTTGGAGTTCGGAATTGTTCCGGGTTAATCGGTATTATGCCGGAAGCTTCTAGAACCTTCCGGAAGGGGACCAACGTGGCCCCACCTTCCGGGATGGGTCATGGGCCTATTAGGGAGTGTCCTGGCCGCATTGGTCCAGCCTGCACAAGGCCCCATAGGGCCCAGCCGATCCTAGAGAGTTTAAATCGTTTAAACTAGAGATAGGGTTTCTAGAAGAGGGGAGAGTCCATGCCCCCCACTCCTTATCCTTTGGGCTTGGGGGAGGGGCTAGGGCTGCGCCCCCCTCTATATAAAGAGGGGTGGGGGCGCACCAAACCCCTACACCTCTCCTCCAAACCCTAGCCGCCTTGCTAGCTTTCCTCTCTCCCTCCCGACTGTTTGTAGGCGAAGCCCTGCTGCAGAAATTCTCCACCGTATACACCACGCCGTCGTGTTGTAGATCCAATCTATCTCTCCACCATAATTGCTGGTCCGAGGAAGGAGGATATGTCGAGGTTCTGCACGTGTGCATCTCACGGAGGCACCGCCACTTGTGGTGCTAGATCGGATCGGATCACGAGGAGGAGAAGCGAGTACGACCATCACCCACGTTCCGACGAATGTTCCGCTCTGCGAATCTTCAAGGGTATGAAGATCTAATCCAATCTCTCTCGTTGTTTGCATCTCCTAGATTAGATCTTGGCTTTCCCTCTGTTCGCTCCGTAGAAAATTTTGATTTACTATGCCGCGAAACCCTTCATATTCGCCTATAGTCTGACAAGGTATATCGTGAGGCAAAAGGGACTCGGACGTAAGTCGCATTGGAAAGGCAAGTCATCATGACTCTTTGGTACTTGCGAGTCAGCACGTTCTGCTAGGAGCCGCTATCGACTGATCGATTGAGAGTCAGACTCTAATCGTGTCCAAGTAGCCATGAGCCTGCGGGGTCACACACTTAAGAGCGGGAGCAAGTTCGGATTGGATCTAAACAGGAAATCTGGTTGGGTTAGACCCGAGCCTGATTTGGACTGAGTCAGTGAGTTGGACTCATAGGGACTAATATTATATGGGCTTTAGTGAATGGACCGCGCGAGCAGAGTCCACATTCACTCCCTATATATAGTGGAGCACCGTAACCCAGAAAGGTTAATCGTTGTTCGGTTAGGTCATTCCATGTGTTGGAAGCCCTAGCTCCACAGCAGTCATGCCGTCGATACGAACCTAGCTGTTCGCCACCGGTGCTCCTCCTTGTACGTGTGGATACCAGCAGAGGTGTTGTCTGATCGACACCAGGACGATCGGATCGCAAAGGACTGCACTGCATCAACTGACGCGCTATATCAGTAATCCGCAATTGCGCGTCTAGTGGTAAACCTCGTGGCCTTCTACCTCAGCTAGATCTTGGGATCACCATGTTAGAGGAAAAAGTTTTGTTTTATCTCTGCATGGCCCAACAGTGGTATCAGAGCGATAGCTTCTGGTTTTAGGCTCGAGATCTCACATATGCGATATGTGGTTGGCTGTAGATGAGATCTATGTGTTGTTTGGTGGTCGATCTATGAGATAGATCGATTTTGTACGAGGTTGATTGGATCAACTGTACTTGGGGAATGGTAGATCTGATTTCCGTGATCATACTGCTAAGGTCGTGGAACGACATACTGCTACCGGTCGGCTTCCACCATCGGGGTAGACTGTGATACGTAAATCCAGAGGCGGTGATCGAAGATCAAATAGTTTGATCTAATCGGAACAATGGTCGGAATCCATGTCCGGATCATAGATGGGACCTCCGGCTTCGCCCAGTTGTAGCACCTTAGATGTCGTTGCGATTTTCACAATGTTGGTTGATATTGTATCTATGCATAACTTGTTTTTGCAGGAAGTTGTGAATGGTATGGTTCATGTGCATGTGATGTATGTGTGTAATCCAAACGTGATCTGCGAATCACGGTTTTTGTCAGCCGGCTGGAGCCTAGGTGCTGTCATTTTATTGTATAACGACCTGCGTGTCGGTTTCTCCTTGTAATTTACTTTGCTAAGCTAGTGTAGCTGTTTGGAGAACCCGGAAGGCATGCAAGGCATTCTACATGTCGGCGACATGTTGTAAGACGGCAAGTGACAAGAGTTGGAACGAGTCGGATTACAGGCTTTGTGGAGATGGAGATCGCCATGAAGAGAGCCATACTATTTCACATTATAATTGCTTTATTTTGTGTTATTGTTATGTCTCTGTTTTACCTCTATTAGATAGTTGGTAAAATTTAATCCCTCAAAGAAGGTCTAGTCGGTTTTCCCGCCAGTGTTTGCACCATCACAAGTCGGACATTTTTGGTAGTGGGCTCATAAAATTGAGGTACTGCCAATTCTTTCCGACTAGGTGGGTTCGAGTCGGATCTTACTGCAGAAACACTCGGTAAGCTAGACGGGTCTATCACAATGGTTGTGGGGCTCGGGGGAAGTCGGATGGGAGCCGGGGCATGTGATGCCACCCGTCCAACATGAGTCATATGCGATACGATTGACAAGGAGTTGTCTACCTAGATCACTTGGCGGCTAGCGGTGATGCTAAAGCTCACTAGCCGACTTGCTTATTTAGGATCCTGAATCACTAAGTAACCATCGGAGGGGTGTTGGTTCTAGTGGGAGCATAAAATATTAAAGTGTTTAATATGCTTGCTCTTTTATGAATACATGTCTTAAGTGTTTTGCATATTTTCTGTTGTAGATCATGGCACCAAGTAGCAGTCACTCTCAGATATCCGGTTTTGCATTGAGAACCATTCTTGAAAAAGATAAACTGAACGACACTAATTTTACCAACTGGTATCGAAATCTGAGAATTGTTCTCAAACAAGAAAAGAAGGGCCATGGCCTAGACAACCCACTTCTAGATGAGCCGAATGAGAATGCGAATGTCGCTGCCACCAATGCCTACCGTCAGGCTAAGGATGAGTCCACGGATATTAGTTGTCTTATGCTTGCTCACATGGAACCGGACTTGCAAAAGAAGTTCGAGAATGTTGAGGCCTACTGTATGATCGAAAGCCTCAAAAGTATGTTCCAGGCTCAGGTGAAGACTGAGAGGTATCAAGTCTATCAGGCTTTGCTGAGTTGCAAGCTTAAGGATGGTGATCCACTGAGTCTGTATGTGATCAAAATGGTTGGTTATGTGCAGTCCTGGAGAGGCTTGGCTACCCCATTAGCGAAGAGTTCGCTACGGATATAATTCTGAACTCTCTTCCTAGTGCATATGGGCAGTTCATTTCGAACTACCACATGCATGGTATGGATAAGAAGCTCACTGAATTGCATGGGATGCTCAAGCAGGCAGAGGCGGATCTCAAGAAGGGCGCCAATCAAGTGTTGATGGTGCAGAATAACGCTAAGTTCAAGAAGAGTTCTTGGACTAAGAAGAAGGCTAAGTCAGGAGGAAAGCAGGATCAGGACCCAGTCCTAAGCACTTCCTCAGGGACTAAGCCATCTCCTTCAGCCGGATCCACTTGCTTCTACTGTAAGGCGGATGGACACTAGAAGAGGAACTGCATCAAGTATTTGGCCGATAAATCCAAGAGTGGAGGTATGACTTCCGACTCAAGTATAGTTGTTTGCAATGTTATAGACATATATCTTGCTGATGCACCTAATAGTTCTTGGGTATATGATTGCGGATCAGTTATTCACATCTGCAACTCGTTGCAGGGACTGGTAAGAACTAGGAGCGTAGCAAGAGGCGAGGTTGATATTCGAGTCGGCACAAAGCAATAGTTGCTGTGTTGGAAGTCGGCACGATGCAACTTCATTTACCTTCCGGATTCATTATGGAACTGAATAATTGTTATTATGTTCCAGTGCTCAGTCGAAACATTATTTCTGCTTCATGTTTGATGAGGCATGGGTATGATTCGAATATCAAGAATAATGGTTGTTCTTTGTATTTGAATGATATGTTTCACGGCTTTGCACCCGTCCAGGACGGGTTATTTATTTTGAATCTTGATGGTGAGTCGGTCTATAACATAAATGTTAAAAGTTTGAAACCAAATGATCTGAATATGACTTACTTTTGGCACTATCGGCTTGGTCATATAAGTTGGAAACGCATGAAAAAGCTCCATAATGATGGACTCCTAACTTTGTTCGACTTGGAGTCGTTCGAGACATGCGAATCCTGCCTACTTGGCAAAATGACCAAGACACCTTTTGCAAAGAGTTGCGAAAGGGCGTCCGATTTGTTGGGACTAGTACATAGTGATGTATGTGGACCAATGAGCACGACAGCCAGGGGTGGTTATGAGTACTTCATTACCTTCACTGATGAATTGAGTCGGTATGGATATATCTACTTGATGAAACATAAGTCGGAAGCCTTTGAAAAATTCAAAGAATTCCAGAATGAAGCATAGAATCAACTCAGCAAGAAAATAAAAGTTTCTTCGGTCGAACCGAGGAGGTGAGTACATGAGCCATGAGTTTGATGACCATCTGAAAAGTTGTGGAATAGTTCCTCAACTTACTCCGCCAGGAACGCCATAGAGGAATGGTGTTTCGGAAAGGTGGAATCGGACCTTGTTGGACATGGTACGATCAATGATGAGTCGGACAGATCTGCCTTTATCATTTTGGGGTTATTGTCTAGAAACAATGGCGTTCACACTAAACAGAGTACCATCAAAGTCGATAGAGAAGACACCGCATGAGATGTGGACATGCAAAAATCCGAGTTTGTCTTTTCTTAAGATTTGGGGTTGTGAAGCATTTTTCAAGCGACTTCAGTCGGACAAGCTCACGGCCAAGTCGAATAAGCATATTTTTGTGGGGTATCCGAGGGAAACCTTGGGTTACTACTTCTACAACCGAGAAGAGGGCAAAGTGTTTGTCGCTCGGAATGGTGTCTTCCTTGAGAAAGAGTTTGTCAGTCGAGGAGTAAGTGGGAGCACGGTGCAGCTCGAAGAAATTCAAGAAGAACCGACTAGTAGAGAGTTAGCAAAAACCTTGGAGGTCGAGCCGGTTGTGGCACCTGAGCCGGCAGTAGCACCTGTACTACGAAGATCGGCAAGATTACGAAGTGTTCGTGATGTACTACTATTAGACAGTGATGAGCTGGCAAATTATTCGGAAGCGATGGTGGGATCTGATTCCGGGTCATGGCTTGGAGCCATGGGATCCAAGTTAAAGTCCATGGATGAAAATCAAGTTTGGAACTTGGTTGATCTTCTAGACGGTGCAAGACCCGTCGAGTGTAAATGGGTCTTTAAGAAGAAAACTGATATGGATGGAAATGTTTCCGTCTATAAAGCACGTCTTGTCGCGAAGGGGTTCCGACAAGTTCAAGGAGTTGATTACGACGAGACTTCCTCGCCCGTAGAGATGCTTAAATCAGTTCGGATCATGTTAGCAATAGTAGCCTATTTCGACTATGAGATATGGCAGATGGATGTCAAAACGGCTTTCCTTAACGGAAATTTAACCGAGGACGTGTATATGATACAGCCAGAGGGTTTTGTCGATCCGGCTAATGCTGACAAGGTATGTAAACTTTAGAAATCCATTTATGGGTTGAAGCAAGCATCTCGGAGTTGGAATATTCACTTTGATGAGGTAGTTAGATCGTTTGGCTTCATCAAGAGTGATCATGATTATTGTTTATACAAGAAGTTTAGTGGGAACAAAGTAAACTTTCTAATCTTATATGTGGATGACATATTATTGATTGGAAATGATGTCCAGATGTTGCAAGAAACCAAGGAATCATTGGAAAGGAGTTTCTCAATGAAAGACTTGGGTGAGGCAACATACATCCTCGGAATCCGGATCTATAGAGATAGATCAAGGAGACTCATTGGATTGAGTCAGAGTACTTATTTGGACAAAGTGTTGAAGAAGTTCAACATGGAATCGTCTAAGAAGGGGTTTTACCAATGTCCCATGGTGTAAAATTTAGCAAGACTCAGTTTCCTTCGACAACTGATGAGCGAAGTCGGATGAGTGTGATTACGTATGCTTCTGCAGTCGAATCCATCATGTATGCCATGATTTGTACTAGGCCAGATGTTTCATATGCTCTAAGTGTTGTGAGCAGATACCAGGCTGATCCTGTAGAAATCCACTAGACAGCGGCTAAAAATATCCTAAAGTACTTGAGAAGGACTAAGGATATCTTTTTGGTTTATGGTGGTGAAGATGAACTCAGTGTAAAGGGTTACACAGATGGGAGTTATCTTACCGACTCTGATGATTCTCGTTCGCAATCTGGATACGTGTTTATTATAAACGGAGGTGCTGTGAGCTGGAAGAGTTCCAAGCAAGAGACCGTATGCGCATCTACAATGAGGTGAGTATATTGCGCCTCGGAGGCAAAGGAAATTTGTTTAGATGAGGAATTTCCTCATGGATCTTGGTGTGGTTCAGGGCTCGTCCAATCCGTTAGACGTGTATTGTGACAACAATGGTGCTATTGCACAATCCAAGGAACCTAGACAACTCTAGAAGAACAAGCACATACTCATGTGGTACCATCTGATTCACCAGTTCGTGGATCAGGGTGATATCAAGTTATGCAAGGTACACACGGATGCAAAAATTGCGGATCCATTGACAAAGCCGCTACCCTAGCCGAAGCATGAGGCGCACTTGAGAGCGATGGGCATTAGATGCTTAGACATGTGATGTCGGAAGATTGACTCTAGTGCAAGTGGAAGACTGTTGGGAATATGCCCTAGAGGCTATCATGTATGATGAGATTTACCATTATATTCATAAAGATATTAAGTTGCCCTTGTATAAACAGCTAATGTGTATCATTGAATACGTGATTCGGTTGTGGAACTATACATTCATGTTGTTTGTACTAAATATCCTTGGTCATTGAGGTTGTGCTGGACACACAACTTAGACCAATGTGAAAGTTGGATTGATGACTCGGTTCCACTTGTCATGGGCATGGAGATGCTATTCCAACTTACACAAATTCGTCTAAAGAGTTTAGCGATTCGGATTGACCCATATTGAGGTACAACGAACAAGTTGTCATTTGTATATCTCAATCAATGTAATCCTTAGACCTGAGGTTATTGCATAGTCCGAGTTGAGGATCACCGACTTAGGTTCTGTCAAACGCTGATCCGTAACTGGGCAGTTATAAAGGTAGAGTTCGGGTCGACTGAGAATCAAGTTGCGTGATGTGAATAACCAAGATGCGATTTTGCCCCTCCACTCGGAGAGATATTCTCTAGGACCTCTCGGATGATATGATTCGGAAAGCATGGCCATGCATGAATCGGTTAAGTGTTAACCGAGGCAATCGACTAAGAGTAAGTCGGGTGAATCACTTATCTCGGATCGAGAAGAGAGTCGGACTATTTAAGGGATGACATATATTCACCTATAGTCTAACAAGGTATATCGTGAGGCAAAAGGGACTCGGACATAAGTCGCCTTGGAAAGGCAAGTCATCATGACTCTTTGGTACTTGGGACTCGGCACGTTCTGCTAGGAGCCGCTACCGACTGATCGATTGAGAGTCGGACTCTAATCGTGTCCAAGTAGCCATGAGCCTGCGGGGTCACACACTTAAGAGCGGGAGCAAGTTCGGATTGGATCTGAACAGGAAATCTGGTTGGTTTGGACCCGAGCCTGATTTGGACCGAGTCAGTGAGTTGGACTCATAGGGACTAATATTATATGGGCTTTAGTGAATGGGCCGCGCGAGCAGAGCCCACATTCACTCCCTATATATAGTGGAGCACCGTAACCCAGAAAGGTTAATCGTTGTTCGGTTAGGTCATTCCATGTGTTGGAAGCCCTAGCTCCACAGCAGTCCTGCCGTCGATACGAACCTAGCAGTTCGCCGCCGGTGCTCCTCCTTGTACGTGTGGATACCAGCAGAGGTGCTGTACGATCAGCACCAGGACGATCGGATCGCATAGGACTGCACAGCATCAACTGACGCGATACATCAGTAATCCGCAACTACGCGTCTAGTGGTTAACCTCGTGGCCTTCTACCTCAGCTAGATCTTGGGATCACCACGTTAGAGGAAAAAGTTTTGTTTTATCTCTGCGTGGCCCAACATTCGGGCCATCAACTTATGATTCTCTTGGTGGAAGGAAGTATGGTTTTGTCATTGTTGATGATTACTCAAGGTATACTTGGGTATTTCTCCTCAAGTCAAAGGATGATACCTACAAGGAATTCATGATCTTCGCCAAGCAAGCTCAACGCACTCATGAAGTGGATATCAAGACCATTAGAACCGAAAATGGCACCGAGTTCAAGAACTACACCATGCAAGAGTTCGTTGAAGTGAGGGGATCAAGCACGAATTCTCAGCTCCTATACCCCTCAACAAAATGGTGTTGTTGAAAGGAAGAACCGGAAAATTATTGAGATGGCAAGAACAATGTTGAGTGAATTCAAGTCACCCCACAACTTTTGGGCAGAAGCCATTGCTACCGCAGTTCACTACACAAACCGGCTCTTCCTCCGAGCTACCTTCAACATGACTCTGTATGAGATTATCACAAGTAAGAATCCCATGTCAACTACTTCCGAGTCTTTGGGTGCAAGTGGCTCATCAAGAATAAGAAATAAAAGCTCGGTAAATTCGAATCTAGAACGATAAAGGGTATCTTTGTTGGTTATGCGGAAAACTCTCATGCCTATAGATACTACAACAAAACCAATGGTTGTGTTGAAGTATCTTGTGACGTGGAGTTTTTGGAGAATAATGGTTCCCATGAGGGGCAAGTTGTTTCACATGATGTAGGTGATGGAGATTCCTCTCAAGTCATCAAGTTGATGGTTATTGGGGTATTTTTTCCCACCGAAACTCACATTCATGTTCAACAACATGATGGGGGAGAATGAAGATCAACTCAAGAAGATCCAAGCTCTACCCAAGTTGAGTCATCAAGTGCACCACAAGATCAACATCTCTCTCAAGATGCCTCGCAAACTGAAGAACAAGAACCAAGATCTCAACCCGTTGAGCAAGACTAAGTAGAAGATCAAACTCCTCCATCCCAAGGTCAAGCTCAAGATTGTGTCGATGATCAAGGTCCCTTAAAAGATGAATTTGTTGATCATGAAGGCACAATTAGGAAGATCAAGGCTGCCTCCATTACAAGTGGACTCCAAGTAAATAATATCCTTGGAAGCATATCAAGAGGGATCAAGACTCGTGCCAAGAAGAAGAATCTCACAACCTTTTGTGGGCATCATGCTTTTGTGTCCAACTTTGAGCATCTCAAGGTTCATGAAGTGTTGGAGTATCCAGATTGGGTCATTGCCATGCAAGAAGAACTCGAGTGCTTCACCCGCAATGAAGTTTGGTATCTAGTGGAGAGGCCTAAAGACCATCGCGTCAATGTCATTGGGACCAAGTGGGTGTTCAAGAACAAGCAAGATGAAAATGGAACTGTAACAAGAAATAAAGCAAGGTTAGTGGAGCAAGGGTATGCCCAAATAGAAGGTATTTACTATGAGGACACCTTTGCACATGTTGCTCATCTTGAAGATATTCATATCTTGCTTGCATATGCATATTTTCATAACTCAAGCTTTATCAAATGGATGTGAAAAGTGAACTTCTTAATGGTCCCTTGAAATAGGTTGCATATGTAGCTCAACCCCCGGGTTTCGAAAACTCACGCTATCCCAACCATGTGTATCTAATCCATAAGGCTCTCTACGGACTAAAGCAAGCTCCTCGTGCTTGGTATGAGCACCTTAGGGATTTCCTACTCATGCACGGGTTTAGCGTGGGTAAGGTCGATTCCACCCTTTTCACCAAACGGGTTAAAGGGGGTGGCTTATTCATTGTTCAAATTTATGTTGATGATATTATCTTTGGTGGAGCTAACGAATCTGACAACAAAGCTTTTTCCGAGTTGATGACTATGAAATTTAGGATGTCCATGATGGGGGAGTTGAAGTACTTATAGGCTTCATTATAAAGCAACTTGCTCAAGGCACCTTCATATCCCAACAGAAGTATATAAAGGACATGATCAATAAGTTCGAGATGACCAATGCTAATCCCATGAAGACTCCCATGCCACTAAATGGGCAACTTGGTCTTGGTATGGTTGAGAAGGACATGGATCAAAAGGTATATCGCTCTATGATTGGTTCCTTGCTCTACCTTTGTGCTTCTAGGCCACATATCATGTTAAGTGTTGGAATGTGTGCTCGTTTTCAATCCTCTCCCAAGGAGTGCCACTTGGTGGCGATCAAACGGATTTTTAGGTACCTTGTTTTCACTCCTACTCTCGGGCTTTGGTATCCAAAGTGTTCAACCTTTGAGCTTGTTGGCTATTCGGATACCGATTGGTCAGGTCATAAGGTTGACCGGAAATCAACCTCTCGGATTGCCAATTCATTGGTTGGTTGTTGGTGAGTTGGTCTTCCAAGAAACAGAACTCCACAGCCCTATCCACCGCTAAAGCCGAATACATATATGTGGCATCTTGTTGTCCTCAATTGTTATGGATGAGGCAAACCTTGAAAGACTATGGTGTGTCTCTTGGTACGGTGCCTCTTCTATGTGACAATGAAAGCGCAATAAAGATCGCCAATAACCCCGTCCAACATTGTTGCACCAAACATATTGACATTCGCCATCACTTCCTACATGACTGATACGTCGAAAATTTATCTACTTTCCTGAACACTTTTGCTATGGTTTCTCCTCTAATTTGTGTGATTTGGATATAACTAACATGGACTGACGCTGTTTTCAGCAGAATTGCTTTGATGTCTCGTTTTTGTGTAGGAAATAAAATTTCAAGAAAAATCCGAGAAAATATGCCGAAAATCCTATTTTCCTAGAAGACTCACGGAGCCAGAAGACGGAGGGGGGAAGAGGCCTGAGGGGCCCACACCAACCCCTGGCACGGGCCAGGCCTGGCTGCGCCAGGGCATGGTGTGGCCGCCTCGGACTCCTCCTCAACCTCTCCTTTCGCCTACATAAACCCTCTGACCTAAAAACACTGGGGGTTCGACGTTTTTCCAGATAGAGTTCCGCTGCGCCGTCACCACCAAAAAACGCGATTTGGAACCAGAAACTCCATTCTGGCACCCTGCCGGGATGGGGAGTTGGAGGAGATTATCGCCATCATCATCACCAACGCCTCTCCATCAACCATCCATGATTCCCCCATCCATGAGTGAGTAATCCCCCGCAGTAGGCTATGGGGATGGTAGGGATTGGATGAGATCTCTCATGTAATTGCATAAAATTGTTAGGGCATGGTGCCTAGTATATATTGTTAGTACTTTTTGGCATTGTTGCAACTTGTTATGCTTAATGCTTGTCACTAGGGCCCGAATGCCATGATCTCAGATCTGAATATGTTATGGATTCATGATGATATTATTGTTTGTGATCTTACTTGCAAGTTGTATACACATATCATTGTCCAGAACCCGAGGCCCTGAAGTGACAGAAATCGGGATAACCGGAGGGGATGGCTGTGATATGAGGATCATGTGTGTTCATGGAGTGTTAACGCTTGGCTCCGGTGCTCTATTAAAAGGAGTACCTTAATTGCCAGTAGATTCCCTAGAGGCCCCCTGCAACGGGCTGGCAGGACAAAAGATGTTGTGAAAGTTCTTATTGCGAGCACCTATGACTATATATAAAACGCATGCCTATGATTACTTAGTACTTGGATGCTTTATCTTATTTATCTACAAATGCCCTTGTCTTGATTATTACATGAATTGTCTTGTCCATGCAACGCTCGTCCATCCATCCCTATGCCTACCGCATTTAAATCCTTTTGTTTACTACAATCGTTACCACTGTCCTTATTTTACTACTGTTGTTACTTTGTTATCCTTACTACAAAATTGTTGCTATTGATAAACTACTGCGAGCAAGACTATTTCTAGGTGCAGCTGAATTGACAACTTAGTTGTTAAGGCTTATAAATATTCTTTGGCTCCCATTGTGTTCAATCAATAAATTTGGGTTTTACTTCCCTCGAAGACTGTTACGATCCCCTATACTTGTGGGTCATCAAGACTATTTTCTGACACCGTTGTTGGGGAGCATAGCTTTACTTATAAAGTTCACTTGGAATTATTATTGTTCGCTGCTATCCATTCATCATGGGTAAAACTCGTGATGGAAAATTTCCTATATTACCATCCACTACAAGAAGAGGTACGGTTCTAAACATCTCTATTGCTCTTGATTCACCATTTGTGATGAGTAAGCTCCTTACACCACCACCACATACACATGTTACACATACTACTACTCTGCTGAATCTGAAATTCCTTTTGATACTCATGATGTTACTTCTACTATGCTTGATGAGAGTGGTTCATTAGGTCCTTTCCTAGATGCTACAATTGCTAGAACCATAATTGTAAACATTGAAACTCCTAATGAAGATACTACTACACATGTTAGTTCACCTGAGTTTAGAGAGAGTCCTAGCTATGATATTGATGAGGGTTATATTGAAATAACTAATGAATTTGTTGAAGAATGTCGAAACACTCATGGTGCAAGTGCTATTAAGATTCGTCTTGAGAGACATACTGGTAGACCTAAATTATCTTATGATGCTAAGTTTGCCACATCTCCCATAAACATTAAAGATAAGGGTTATGATTTCTCTCTTGATTTATCTTACATAACCATTGTTGAGAAAGAATCTTTTTGTGGGATTGAAAATGTTGTGTGCACATATGGTGAGCTCTCTACTTTGAGTGGCTTATTTTCTGATGATATTAAGAAACGCACCTACTTTGTTGCTAAAATTTTCCCTTTTTCATTGAAGGGAGAAGCTAAATCTTGGTTTAATAATTTACCTCCTCAATCTATTGAGAGTCCTGATGACTTGATTAATACTTTATTTCAGAAATATTTCCCTCCTAGTGCTCGACATGCCATTTTGCAGGAACTTTTTGATTTTAAACAGGGAGAAGAGGAGAAATTGCCTGAATCATGGGCAAGGTTTTGTGCTTTAATTCAAGCATAGCCTGGATGTCAAATACCTAAAAATGAGATTCTTGATATATACTATAATGGACTAACTGATGAATCTAGGACATACCTGGATAGTTGTGCTGATTGTGTTTTTAGGAAAAGAACTCCCGAAGAAGCTAAGGAATTAATGGCTAAAATAAGCAAGAATTATGATGATTGGACTACATCTGAGTCAACTACACCTGAACCAACTGTGCCTAATCCAACCCCAACACCAACACCAAAGAAGAGGGGAGTGATTGAATTAAATGATGAAGTGATGAAGGAAGCTAAGAAATGTCTTAAGGAGAAAGGTATTAAATCTGAAGATGTGACGAATTTACCTCCTATAGAAGAATTATGTAAGACAATCTCCCACTCATCCACTATTGAGGTACACTCTCTCCAATATTTTGATGAAGGTGATATTCCTTATTCTAAACCTCCTGATCAATGCTTAGAGGAATTTGATATTTATGTTGTTAAACAAGATAATTTTAATAAGAGAGTGTAGAATCATTTAATGGAAAACTCTAGAGCTATTAATGAGTTGCATGATATTGTGGAAAGAACCTCCAATGATGTTAAAATGCTTATTAAACATTTCCAAATGGTTCAAACTCAAATTGATCAGCTTACTAAAGTACAAAAAGATTTCCTAGTTAATGCTTCTAGAGAAAAACATGCTTATGAAATTAGAACTAGGAGTGGTGCTTCCACTCAGGATCCTTTGTATTATGAGGGACATCCTAAAAGAATTGAGCAGGATTCTCAACAAGTTGAAAATAATGGTACTTCTTCTAAGAGAAAGAAAAAGAAACATAAAATAGTTGTAGAATCTTCTGAACCTGCTAAAGATCCTAATAGTATATATGTTTCTGATGCTGAAACTAAAAGTGGTAATGATAAAAATGATGCTCCTGATAAAGAAGAAATTGAAGAAGAACCTGAATGGCACACTAAGAATGCTAAGTACACTAAGGAGGATTTTGTTTCTAATAAACATGGTAGTGAAAGAGAGCCTTGGTGCAAAAACCAATGCCTTCTCCTAATAAGAAACACAAGTCAAAGGAAGAAGAACACTATAACAAGTTTTGTGAGTGGATGAAACTGTCTTAATTATTACATGAATTGTCTTGTCCATGCAACGCCCGACCATCCATCCCTCTGCCTACCACATTTAAATCCCGTTGTTTACTACAATTGTTACCACTGTCCTTATTTTACTACTACTATTACTTTTCTATCGTTACTACAAAACTGTTGCTACTGATAAACTACTGCGAGCAAGACTGTTTCTAGGTGCAGCTGAATTGGTAACTCAGTTGTTAAGGATTATAAATATTCTTTGGCTCCCCTTGTGTAGAATCAATAAATTTGGGTTTTACTTCCCTCGAATACTGTTGTGATCCCCTATACTTGTGGGTCATCAGTGACCATGTCACAAATGGTGACATCAATCTCACTCATGTGGGTACGATGTTCAAATTGGCCCATATCTTCAGGAAGCCTTTGGATGAAGCCCGGTTTGTCATGTTGAGGCGAGAACTCGGGATCCTAGATCCAAATAACTTGGATTGATTTACTTCTTGCACTATATTCTCACTTTTAACGTGTTATGTAGCTTAGTCGCGCAACACATGTAGGGATAGCCATCTTACCATGTCTTGGTTTGATGCATACCTATATGTGCAACATAAATTGATCTCGCGTCATGATATGGGTCCAAGCATCTATCTTTGAGGCACCATGACATGTGTGCTTAAACATAGGGGGAGAAATCCTTCGCCAAATGGTTTGTTTTGTGTAGTGGGTGCTTTGATATTCAATGCTAAAACCTATATCCATTATTGCTCTTCGTATTTCCTTGTGTTTATTCCAATGGACATGGGTTAGCTCTGGTTTTTCTTTTGGATCTTCTGTATATGATATCTCACGTTTTTGTTTCCTGTCTTTTTCCTACCCATGTATTCTTTCCTGGAATTTTCCGGCAAAAATTCTGGTCTTCCGGCCTGGTGACCGAAATTTCCGGCGGCTGCCCGAACAGTCATTTAGTATACTATTTCGATCAGCCGCCGAAAATTTCGGTCATCACCGGAAATTCCAGCCACTGGCCTGGTTCGCCGATACTCTCGCCCGAAATTCCGGCGTGGGCGCCGGTCCGACCGGACTTATTGCCGGTTTGTTTCTTTCAGGGGGTATTTAAAGCCTGCGCGTGGGGCAGTTCCAATCTTCTTCTTTCTCCCCCAATCCCTCCCCTCCTCCATGTCCGCTGCCCCAAGCTTCCCCACCCCCATAGGCTTTTCCCTCCACCGAAATCCCTCCCAACTCCACCAAGTTGTAGATCGGGCCTCTACAAGTCTTCTCACCGGAGGTTTTGCTCTCTCCTTGCCCGCATTGGGAGATCGGGGAGTTTTTATCTCTCTTCTCGTGTGGTGCTTCTTCTTTTCCATCTTTGGCAAGGGAGAGCATGGCTTCTTCAGAATACGAGGGTAAGATGCTTTTCCATCTCCCGCTTTCTCTCATTCTAGTCTTTCTCTATCCATTGGTAGTGAAACCCTAGTTTTCTTGACCAAGCTCATGCTCCCTTGATTCCCTTTTCCCTATAGTATCACCATGTTTTCCTGTCAAGTTATTTTTTTGCAAGTACTAAGCCATGGATAGTAACTTACGGAGATTGTACTGAGCTTTTGGTCCCAGCCCCGGTTTTGCCGACGCAGCCGTCGAAATTTCCGGTCACCGATCTGGTCGACCGGACTGTAACATCCTCGCCTGATAAGGCTGAGTTCATGTGAATAGTACCAATCCCTGCATCGGTTCACTGGCACACACAGTACAGATGAATACCAAAGAACTTAACAGTACATCATAAATAACGAATTAATCCAGAATTTGCAATTATTACAATAAAGCTTAGCACGCAGGCTAGCTCAAATAGTTCAATAGCAAACATAAGCTTAAATATATAGTAGACTCCATCTTCAATTGCCCACAAGCGAACAAATGTTGAGTGGAGCATTGCAACCTAGTCGATCACTCATAATCGTAAAAACAACCTGCAACATAAAATGTAGCAGCCCCGAAGGTCAATACTTGGAACGTATGGCAAGTAGAGCTATTAAAGGAGACAATAGCACTAGCATATACATGCATATTTGGCCAGTGGAGGTATGGTTAGCTTGCATTTGCAAATACCTTTGTCCTACTTTCATAATCAGTTTTTGATTTTCTTTGAAAAGATCCAAATTAAGTTAACCCATCAACATTAAAGCAATTAGGAAATTAGAATGAGCGAGAAACGTGTCATGAACTCAATATCAAGCAACTCAGATGTCCATAATCGGGGACACGGCTAATCGATTAGTTTATACACCCTGCAGGGGTTAGTACACTTTACCCATGTGACTTGGCCATCCCAGCTCGTACCACCACTCTCATATTGGGTGATGATAGGGAAAAGTCCAAGAAGGGACCGTTCGGGAAGTAGCTCCCCAAACCCGACACGCACCGTACCAACCTACCAAAATTCTACATCTCTAGCTATGTGGGTTCGAGTTGCCATAACCTACTAAGTCCAACCAACCGCCCATTTGATTATTGGCACATGGTTATACACGTAAGCTACCAAATAAAGAAGCCAATCATTTCCACTTGATACCTGGGTGCCTTTCCGCAATGATACCACTAAAAAATGTCAATCCCATCACACCCAGGAGGTTCATTGATTAAGTTGTTTTTAGTTTTGCAAACCAACACTTTTAGAAACAACTTTCAATGATCTAACCCAGCCCTCGTTCATCATAGCACGGCTAAGCACATCTACCAACGGTGGCTCAACTACAAGAGAACCCTACCACATAGTAGGACATAGCATAGCGATAGTAGTTCCTAATCATGCAACTACAAAATACACAACAATGCATTGAAAATACTAGGACAATAACATGAACAAATTAGCATCTACTTGTCTTGATAGTTGTTGGAGTCGTTCAAACACTCATTGCAATCACACACGTTGCACTCCTCGCAATCTATCGATCAAACAATTGCATACAACATAAACAATAGCACATAGAGATCAAACAAATGCAACAAATACATGCATGACAATTTAATAATTCACAATGGTTGATGTTTCAGTTATCTAAACAATACTGAAGTATATGATGCATGCAAGAGATCTATTAATGCAATGGAGTATTTGTTATTAATAATTACTTGCCAATATAGGGGTTTTAATAGTTCTATTGTAACGCATGTTCTAACTGCAGAATTAAATTTTGATCTAAAGTGTACTAGATAGAGGTCATTAATATGAACCAGTAGGCGTTGGATTCACCCTAATCGGAGTTATAGATCTTTTCTTATGATTTAAATAGTGTTTAATGGGTTTTAAATCATTTATATAGTTTATGTTGCCTAAAAATTAAACTAAAATTATATCTGTATATCCACGGAATTGTGATTCCAGGGACATATTATTTGTAATTTTCTGAGCAGTACTCGAATTACTATGATCTTAATACACTAAATAATCCATTAATATATTTATTTAATTTCTGTAAAACCTTATAGTATTTGCCTGAACTATTTGCATATTGATGATCTACATGGAACCAGATTTCCATCGGTATATTATTTATATTTTTGTGATATGCAAATAATTTACTATGAGTTTAATGATTTCTAAATCCATTAAAACTAATTAAATCATTATGTTAAATATGTACTTTAAATATTAGATCTAATCTGAGAATATTATTGTACTTTAGATTAGCTTTATTTCGACATATCGTTCATATTTTTCGGAGTTTCAGATAACTTCCTATGAATTTATTAACCTAAAAGACCATTAAAACTAATTAAATTACTACAGTAAAAGCATACTATAAATTTTAGATCTAATGCCATATTATCATTCTATACTTTTTTATGAATCCATTGATATATAAGTTGCTGTTTTTGGATCTACGAATCTTTTTGTATGATTTTTGCAAGTTTACACAATTTCCTGCAATGTAAATTCAATTTCAAATCTACAGGGAATATTCCATGAGAATATTCTACGTTGACTGGCCGCTGACTGGGGCGGGTGCTGACCTGGCTTGACATGTGGCGAGATATGGTTGGCTCGTACCCCTTCGTCGAGAAAATCTAATCTTGGTCGTCGGGATGAGATCCAGTGGCTAGAAAAGAAGTTGGCTCCAAATCGGCTTGATTTTGGCTCATAATAGATAAGAAAGAGATATGTGTTAGAGATACAAATCCGTAGATCAAATCAAAAAAATTTCAACATGAAAATTGTAGAGAATCATTAAAGCTACCTTTTCACCAAAGGAATTTGGATTTGAAGAAACGAGCGCGAGTATATCTTGAATTTAGACAGTCATATCTGAAATATTGCGGTGAAAAATTCTCCGGCTGTGGTGGATGAAAATAGGTGAGGTTTGTCGGGAGTGAAATATTTCGACGAGATCTACAACTTTCATGTTTTAGCCGAAGACAAACGACGAAGTCTAGATGGGTGAATAAACGAAATAATATTCGGGCATATGTAGATTCCGGATTTCGAGAAGGGAAACTCATACAGCTGTGGCTCCACGGGTTTATACGAAGATTTAGGACAGTGAGGAGATAGGTCTTGAAGTAGGGAACAAGTAAAAACAAAGGGAAGTCGATCCGGAGTTGTAGATTAAAATATATTAGTGTTTAAATAAAGATAGGTCTAGAAAATCAATTTTGCATGCTTTTTAAAGCGGAGGTGGGATCGATCCTTCCTGCGCGCGTGGCTGTCCCGGTCGGTGGGTGGCTGGGCCGAGTCGACCGCTGGCTTGGGCCGGTCTGTTTAGTTTTTTTTATTTTCTTTTCTATTTTGGTGTTTTCTCTATATCTTTTGCATACAAACTTCAAATGACATGATTTTTGTTTCTAAAATATTTTAAATTCGAGTAGATCATTGTAGGATTATATTTGTAAAATTTTTACTAGTTTGCAAGTGGTGGATTTATAAATCCTTGTATATTTCATTTTATTTATATCTTTATTTGTTTGTATTTATTCCATAACTTTTTCATCATAGCTCCAAATGAGCTCAATTTTGTTTCTAAATTTTGTAATATTCATTGGATCTTTTTAGGATATAATTTAGCAATAATCGCTGCCTTAGCAACAGTGGGTTTTTATAAAGCCAATTTAATTCTCTTTGGGAGAAAAGTGGCATATACTATTTAGGGTTTTGGTCCTTTATTTCTATTTAGGAATTTTTTTCTTGATGCAAATATGCAATGCAATGCTCATGAATGTTCTGCAAATGCAAAAAAAAAATCTAGTCCCAATTTCCAAAATCTTGGGATGTGACAGACTAACCCCCTTAAGATGAATCTTGTCCCGAGATTCGGAATGGCTAGCAAGGGTATGGGTGGTATACTCGAGGCTAACCCCCTTAAGCAAAATAAACTTTCATCTCCAAGGCTAGTTGATAAACTATATCTTGTTCTTCCTCCCTCTAGGATTGTGAGTGTAGTATCAAGTTGTGCACCAACTATCTGAGCTTCTTATTTAACCATCCAGTCTATGCCTACTATTACATCTAAATATTATGAATCCAATATAGTTAAGTTAGTAGGAAAACTATGTGTTCCAATTTCAGGGGTTGGCGATAAAGAGTATCTATTAGTATAGCATAGACGTGATATAGAAAGAAAGACTAGATAAGTATTACTACCCATAACTATATGAAGCAAACAATTGGCACACAAGCAAACAATCAACACAAACAACACGCATGCAAAAATAGTTTTGTTTATGTTCCGGAAGTTTTGTTTTAGTGGCATACTATCCACAAAATAGTTTTCCATTGACTAATATTCGTTTGGAGGTAAACCTACAATCATAAAAGCAATGGAAAGAATCTATTCCGAAACTATAGCAGTGTTCACGGATTTTTTTGGGCAACTTAAACTCATCAGGAATTTTAGCCAATTTTTGTGCTGGTATATTAGGAAGTTCTGCACCAAACCCTATTTTTCCAGATTTTCCCAGTTACAAAAAAAACATGAAAAATCGTCCAGTACAGCGGGTTCAGCAGAAAAACTACAACCAAAATATCATGAATTTCTAATCAAAACATTCATTAACATATTATGGAATCTCACAAAAATATTCTGGAACTTTAAGGTATCAAATAGCACAACATAATCACAATAAACCAACTTTCAAACAAGTTCTTTCAATGATCAGTTGCTAGATCTAAACGGAGTCATATCAAACTATATGGTGGACATCATCTAACTATATTTGATCTTGCACAAGTGTTCATCTACAAGTTTGAACAAGATAAGATTAGAAAATATAGACGAAGGATTACAAGAATCTAATAAGTACAAAATTATGAGTTCATTACTAGAGAGAGTCTTCCTTCTATATTTTAAAAGAGAAGAGTATGAGAATTGAAGTGATAAGAAGATACTAGAAAGAAGTGTAAGAAGAGAATAGATAGAATCATATAGTGTTTATAATTTTCATATGGTTTTCCTAATCCATTGCTAGGTCACGATCCTACAGTCAACGCACTGCTCTGATACCATCCTGTAACACCCTCGCCTGATAAGGCTGAGTTCATGTGAATAGTGCCAATCTCTGGATCGGTTCACTGACACACACAGTACAGATGAATACCAAAGAACTTAACAGTGCATCATAAATAACGAATTGATCCATAATTTGCAATTATTACAATAAAGCTTAGTACACATGCTAGCTCAAATAGTTCAATAGCAAATAGAAGCTTAAATATATAGTAGACTCCATCTTCAATTGCCCAGTAGGCGAACAAATGTTGAGTAGAGCATCGCAACCTAGTCGATCACTCATAATTGGAAAAACAACCTGCAACATAAAAAGTAGCAGCCCCGAAGGGTCAATACTTGGAATGTATGGAAAGTAGAGCTATTAAAGGAGACAATAGAACTAGCATCTACATACATATTTGGCCAGTGAAGCTGTGGTTAGCTTGCATTTGCAAATACCTTTGTCCTACTTTCATATTCAGTTTTTTATTTTCTTTGAAAAGATCCCAATTAAGTTAACCCATTATCAACACCCAGATTTTTCAATCCTAGATGCCTGTTATGCCATACATCGCAATCCTAGGATTACCATTTTTGCGAGAAATAACAGAATTGGATACCATAGTACATCATCCATTACAAATGATACATAAGTTCTTACACAAATAGGGATCTCACGATCCAGTTCTTAATACAACATCAAGCAATGAATACGAATAATAACTTGAGCATAGGTAAACTCCATCTTCGGGTCACAGCACGTAATGACGATGGGAGATGATCCTAGTTGTTGTAACCTTCCTGGGGTCCATCTTCCAGGTACTCCTCTTCATAGTCTAGCCATGGGAATAGCCATGAGTACTCTTTAAGTACTCGCAAACTAATACTAATAGGTAAAGGGTGTTTTTGGATAATAGGACACTAGGCTCTAGGGTTGTTTCGCAAAAGCCAGATTTATCTCTACTAAGCTCCAAAGCTAGTCACAATTTTATAAATCCTAAGCGGGAACTTCTATTTCATATCACAACTCTGTTGTGGTCAAGTCAAAGTCTCAATTCATCTCACGTGTCATTTTGAAAAGTCTGACGGGGGAACAAGATGGCCATCTAATGTCCATAATCATGACGCGGCTATTCGAATAGTTTGACCCTCTGTAGATATTGTACACTTTCACCACAACATTCGATACATCCGTCAGGAACAAATCCTGAATTCACCATACTCAGTATGCGGATAATCAATCCTAACCTTTCGATTACACGCCCTAGTATAAGCACCTCTCCTGTGAGTTTGGCCTCCTAACCATGAACAACTGTCATCTTGGGTACTGCACAGGTGGACAATCTTCACAAGGTAGCCTCAGCTCAGACCTTGGCCTTGAGGGAACTAATACTAAGGAAATATAAGTTTCCAGTCAATCCCTACCCAATATTCGGGTATTGTGGTTGTACGATAAAATTGGAATGGTATCGCATCCAGACAACCATCAGTTTTATAAAGGGCTAAGGCTCATGCCTCAACATTTTTATCACCAAAATTCTCAAGTGTTTGGAAACACATGTCCAAGACATTTCAATAGAATGATCCATCATTCCAAGGTTTTCATAACCATTTTTCCACCAAGTATTCCCATCTAAAGTTGATCAAGTTTTATGCTTAGCACTAGCATCTACAGGTGGGGATAGTAATGATGAGGGGTGGTAACTAGTGAAGTTTCAACTAAGTACAACCTCATGTCTCAAGCTGATGTCAAGGTTTTCTAACTTAGGCCAAATTTTATGCTCTTTATGCAACCTTCAGCATCTTTCCAATATCTACCAGTCACTTAAGTAACTATAAGTAAGCTTTGATAAAGAAATAAAGTAAGAATCTTGCACATAAAACTAGGATTGGTTTATCAAATGGGTATGATCACATATGCTTAAGGCAGAGTAACAAGTATGGGTTTGTTGCATCAGTAGGGTATCCTGCAAGTGTTAGCTTGCATCAATATCAATATAAGCTTGCTAAATTGCAAGTGTTAGCTTGCAAGGTTACTATCTTGCACATTCACTAGTAGTATTTGGCTTGCTAAAGTAGAGTGTATTGCAAGTTTTACCTTGCCTTGTGCAGAGCAGTGGTTGAAGTTCTTCTCGGCTTCTTCGTAGTATCCTCCTTCCTCCTCGTATCCTTGGTCGGTACTAGCGTCTATGAATAAATACGAGGTACACAATCACCAAACAATACTTAACTACTTGCAATCATCACACACAAGGTTCCTATGGATGATCTAGCATCATCACTAACATTACAAGGTTAAGGCTTGATTTAATTCCTTTTATTTTTAGAAAAGTAATTCTACTCATTGAAAAACTACTTAAGATTTAATATTCTCCAAACCCAACATGGGATCATGTTGACACATGTCATCACCACATATTGGAGTCCATGGGAATGTGATTTAAAGTGGTGTCACAATTTAATAAGGTTTTACCCTTTTATTTTAATTAATTAAAGTGGCTAGAAATGCTTATGTAGCATTCTTTTATTACTTGAACATTATTTCTGCAAGTAAACCTATATATTTTTATATATTCTGAAAGGTATGGTTAAATGTGATTTTTGAGAGTTGGAATCAACTCAAAAGCTATTATGGTTTAAATTTGAAAATGTTTGAATGCGAAAAGCTCGCCTTGTTATTTTTACCATGGGTGATCTATAGATCCAAATGACTTGAATCCAACGGGATTGGATTCAGCATTCACAGACCTTTCCAACAAAATTGGTTTCATTCAATTTGGGGCACTGAATCGATCTGGATTGATTCTTGAAGTTGGGTACAGAAGTGTGTTTGAATTGAAATAGAAAAAGTTTAATTTGAATAACTGGGCTGCGCGGGAAAATTTACTGGGCCGGCCTGCTAAGCGCAGTGCTCCCGCGGGCTGCTTAAGTGGGTGTCCCCACTTGTCAGTGACACGGTGCTGGGCGAAGCGGTATGGGGCGACGTGGATCATTCGATCTAGTTCTAATCTAATGGCTGGGAGTCATCGTCGACGCGAGACAACTCCGGCGAGAACGAAACCTAGAGCGGCCAGTGAGGGTCGCTGGGGGCTCACCGGGGTGCTGGCGAGGGTCGACGAGGCGGGCGAACGACGAAGTCGATGACGGCAAACTCAGGGGTGGTCGCGGTAGCTCCTGGGGCGGCTCCAATCGCTGGCTCCCTTCTTCTCCAAAGGCGGATCCGGTGAAATTCCGGAGGTGGTGCTCGCCTTGCTCGAAATGGTGTGCACGATCGGTGAGGAGAGGGAAGTGAGATGGTGTGAAGAATTCGATGCGGGGTGGCCTCTATTTATAGTCGAGCGAGGGACCGTGGGCGACGGTGAGCTCGTCGAAGAGGTTACAAAGCGGCTAAAGGCATGGGCAAGGGTAGACGGTGCGTGTCTCTGGCGATTCTCAACGACATGGTCTCGAGGCATGGGGCGGTGGTTTGGTCTGAACGGAAGGTGCTCTACACGGCAGGCGGGCGTTTGACGGCGGTGGTCAGGCGCACGGGCGGCAAACGGGGATGTCTGGCGGTCTCCTGGGTCGGTGGGGATTGTGTATGCACGCGGCGAGGGCGGCGCGCGGTCTGTGGGTGATGGTCGATGGTGGCGCTCTGGCGCACACTCGGCATGGTCTGGGCGCAACTTGTGCACGTGGTCCAGGGCTTGGCAACGCTCGCGGATGGGACAATGAGTGGCGGTGGACGGTGGGCTGCCTCCCAGACATGCTGGCTAGGCTTGCTGCTGCTCCTAGCTTGCTGTCGACTATGGGGTGGCAAGAGGGTGCTCGGCTATTCACCATTGATGACAATGGCAAGCTCACAGTGGTGCTAGTGCCTGGCTAATCTTACTAGATGATCTACTGAGTTGTGTGTGAGCTAAATGGGGAACCAGTTAGGCAAGAATCACTGCTCACAATAGTGTTTGATGTTTGTTTGATTTGTGTCTGCAACCTGTTTGATGAAATAGCCGCATGAAATCAAGTTTTGAATTTTGCAATGATTTTTGGTGGGTTTGCTAGATTGGTGCTGGTGAGTCTGCAGGTGCTTGGGTTTTGAAAGTTGAGCTTGTTTGAGTAGTTTTTGAAAAAGTGGGATCTTCCCATATGATAAAGATTCAATTTTGAATTGTCATTTAAACTATGTATTTGAAAGTTTCTAGATGATCACAAAGTGGGCCTTGATACCTTGTTATGAGTACATTCAAGGGGTGCAAAGATCCAGAAAAGTTTCTGTTAGGTTCTGAAAGTTTGAGACAGCCAAAGTAGGCATGTGAGTTAAATTGTCCAAAATGACCATTCGTTTCATATATGTGTTTTGATTTACTTGTCTTTAGAAAAAGTGTGGGAAATGTTTTAGATGATGTTTATTTCACCTAAGAAACATTTTACAAGCAATGGAACAAACAAACAAGGTGGTTTTAAAGGATTTCAAAATCCATGCATACACATATGCATGCATTCATGATTTCATTTAGAAAAGTTTTTGTTAACCCTATTTTTGATTATTAGAATTTGATGATCCAAGCTTAGTATTTTTGGGATGTTACAAACCTTCCCCCCTTAAACAAAATCTTGTCCCGAGATTTGAAAAAGGACGAAAAGATTACCTAGGATTTGAAGAGATCGGGAAACTCCGTCTTGATGTGATCTTCGCGCTCCCAGGTAGCTTCCTATTCTGTGTGGTTGCTCCGCTGAATCTTGAGAAACTTGATGCTTCGGGTTTGGGTAGTTCGAAAAGCTTCTTCCAAAATGTGGATGGGTACTTCGGGATAGGTCAGGTCATCGTTGATCTCTATGGTCTGGTGATCGATATTCTTGAACACTTCGGTCTTCTCGGGGACTTCGAGACATTTGCGAAGTAACGAGATATGGAACACATTGTGCACAGCTGACATCTCTTCAGGTAGTTCCAATTGATACGATACTTCTCCTCGACGGTTCAGAATTTTGAAAGGTCCGATATATCTGGGGGCTAACTTTCCTTTGAGTTGGAAACGTTGCATTCCCTTCAATGGAGACACTTTCAGATAAACAAAATCTCCTATGTTGAAGGCGAGGTCTCGACGTCTCTTGTCGGCGTAACTCTTCCGCTGGATTGTGCGGTCTTGAGGTGCTCACGAATCTTGTGAACCTTCTCTTACGCTTCTCGGAGGATGTCGGGTCCAAAAATGACTCTCTCCTACTTCCGACCAGTTCAAAGGGTGCGACACTTTCTTCGTACATGAATTCAAATGGGGCCATTTGCAAACCGGCTTGGTAACTATTGTTGTAGGAAAATTCGCAAACGGCGCAGCGGTCTTCCCACTTGGATCCATATTCTAGCACACATGCTCTAAGCATATCTTCGAGTATTTGATTTACTTGCTCCGTTTGTCCATCGGTCTGAGGGTGATACACGGTACTGAAATCTAGGCGGGTTCCTAAGCCTTATTGGACTTTCTTCCAGAATCTCGAGGTAAACTGAGTTCCTCGATCCGATACTATGTTCTTGGGGACTCCGGGCAAACTGACGATCCTAGCGATGTATAACTCCGCTAGTTTCGAACTCTGATAGGTGGTTTTGACGGGCAAGAAATGGGCGACTTTGGACAATCTGTCCACTATGACCCAAATAGAGTCATTTCCCCTAGTAGAAGTAGGTAGTCCAGTGATAAAGTACATACCTACAGAATCCCATTTCCATTCCGGAATCTGCAAAGGTTGCAACAATCCAGCGGGTCTTTGATGTCCTGCCTTGACTCGCTGACATATATCACACTTGGCGATATAGCTTCCGATTTCTCTCTTCATCTTATGCCACCAAAATTGCTCTTTCAAATCTTGATACATCTTAGTTCCTCCGGGATGGATAGAATAAAGAGTATCATGAGCCTCCTTCAAGATAACTTCTTTCAACTCCGAATCTGCTGGTACACAAAGGCGTCCTTTGTACCACAGAACTCCTTCGTCCTCGGTGAATCCGGGTACTTTTCCTGTACCGATACGACTCTTGATTCCGTCGATACTGGCATTTCCCTTCTGCGCCTCTTTAATCTGACTAATCAAAGTGGGCTGAAGTTCTATGCTAGCCAAAAATCCTTCACTTACTAATTCCATTCGAAAATCTTCCATCTCCTTGTGCAAACTTGGTTGCTCCTTCAAAATCATGGAGTTCAAGCGGCACGGCAATCTGCTAAGGGCATCGGCTACCACGTTGGCTTTACCAGGGTGATAGTGAATGTCCAGGTCGTAATCTTTGATTAGCTCAATCCATATTCTCTGCCTCATATTCAACTCCTTCTGGGTGAATATATACTTTAGGCTCTTGTGATCCGAATAAATCTCACAACGGTTTCCCATTAGGTAATGTCTCCATGTCTTCAGGGCTAGGACTACTGCTGCGAGTTCTAGGTCATGGGTTGGATAGTTTTGCTCGTGTTGCTTTAATTGTCGATATAGATAAGATATAACTTTGCATTCTTGCATTAGCACACATTCGAGACCAATCTTGGATGCGTCACAATACACATCGAAGGGCTTCGTGATATCCGGCATGATCAAGATTGGGGCTGATATCAATCTCCTCTTGAGTTCTTGAAAACTCGCTTCACACTTGTCCGTCCATTCAAACTTCTTGTCCTTCTTCAGCAATTGGGTCATGGGTCTGGTGATACTCGAGAATCCTTCTACGAATTTGCGGTAATATCCCGCCAATCCGAGAAAAGCACGAACTTGGGTTTGAGTGGTTGGGGCTTGCCAATCTTCTACGTCTTTCACTTTGGCAGGGTCAACGGCAATTCCTCCGGCTGATACAATGTGACCGAAGAATCCTACCTCCTGTAACCAAAATTCACATTTGCTAAACTTGGCATACAACTGATGCTCTCTAAGGGTTCCAAGAATGGTCCTTAGGTGTAGCTCATGTTCTTCTTCTGATTTGGAATAAATCAGAATGTCATCGATGAAAACAACGACAAACTTATCCAGGAAGTCCATAAAAATCTTATTCATGAGGTTCATGAAATAAGCGGGGGAATTGGTTAATCCAAAAGACATGACTGTATACTCGTACAATCCATATCTGGTGGTAAAGGCAGTCTTTGGAATATCCTCTGCACGAATTTTGAGTTGATGATAGCCAGTTCTAAGATCAATCTTAGAAAACACCTAGGCACCGGTCAACTGATCAAACAAATCTTCTATTTTGGGCAAAGGGTACTTGTTCTTGATGGTGACATCATTCAACTTCCGATAATCCGTACACAAACGGTTACCTCCATCTTTCTTGTCCACAAATAAGACAGGTGATCTCCATGGTGACACACTTGGTTGAATCAATCCAATTTCTAGCATGGAATCCAGTTGCTTCTTCAGTTCTGCTAGTTCCGACGGGTTCATACTATAGGGTCTCTGGGATATGGGTCCTATTCTGGGGATTAGTTCGATGATAAACTCGATATCCCGATCTGTGGGCATATCGGGCAAAACATCTGGAAATACATCGGGGTATTCACAGACTATCCGAACTTGGTCAATGGTAGGTTGGGCTAGACTCTTGTTACACTTGAATTGGCGAGGTAAGGTTTCAGAGATATGCTCGACTGATATTCCGGTGGTACTGGTCATGGTGATGGCTTTCTTAGCACAGTTAATCAATCCTTTATATTTGGACATCCAATCCATTCCTAGTACTACTTCCAGACCATTAGTTCCGAGTACTATTAGATTAGCATAAAAATCTATGCCATGGATTCGGATAGGGACGGCTTTGCAAATTTGCCTAGCCTAGGTGGTTGATCCGGGAATTTGCACAATCATAACATGCTTCAGTTTGGTTGGTTGAATTTTACTAGTGCAGGCAAATTCTTCGGTGACTAATGAATGCGAGGAACCAGAGTCAAACAACACTCTTGCAAGTACTGAATTAACAGAAAACATACCCAGCATGACGTTTACGCCTAAGCTTCTTCAAAGATGCATGAGAAAATACGGCCATTGCGGTTGATTGAATTCCACAGGGCAAATCTTCTTCCGGCTGACACGACGCTTCATTGAGGCGTTAGTATTGGGTGTCAGCATTCTTCTTGTTAGGGCACTCGTTGGAATAGTGCCCTTTATTTCCACAAATATAACAGTCACTTGTGACTTGTCCTTGGTCATGACAGCACAAAGATTGCTTCCACCCCTCGGGCAAAGTGTTGGTGTTGGCGGTAGCATTGTTGGTGTTGAACTTGGGTGCACGTGAAATTGCTAGAGTTGCGGGGTTGTTGTGATTTCCTCGGGTCTAGGGTTTCCATGGTTGGGGTAGGTGACGAGTCATAGGGGGTCCGTTGGTTCTTGGGGCAAATCTCGGAGATGGGTTGGGGCGATACTTTGGGGTCCGATGGGTTCTTGGTTGATGCATCATGCGACGCTGCGGTTCTCATTGGCTTGGTTGATCTTTCCTTCCATCCGGATAGCGAGTCGACAAGGGCTTCAATATCGCCAGGGATATTAACTAACACCGTCGCATCTCGTCATGCGAACCATTCAGAATCTTTCTTCTTGGCTTCGTGTCTATCTCGTCCGGGCCATACCTAGCAAATGACAAAAATTTGTCACGGTATTCCACTACGTCATCCTTCCTTGCTTTAGCTCGAACTCGTCTCTCATTCTCTTGATCAAACCCGGTGGCACATGGGTTCGCTAAACTTGACCTTGAATTCCTCCTGGTCATCATCGGCCTCCGGTCATTGCACGAACACTGCTCCACCATGCCCGCATCTCCGGCTAGATAATGGGTGGCGAAAAGGACTTTCTCGTTGGCTTCCACTCCGACTTCTAGGTTGTTTTCCATGGTTTGCAGCCAATCATCGGCATCTAGGGTTCTTGACTTGGTGAAAACGGTGGGTTAGTATGGAAATTCTTGAGCTTAGATCCATGGTTGTCCTGATTTCGTGGCCTTGGTTGTTGTGGGCTAGGCTATCATTGCAGAGTGGCTAGGTTGGCTTGACGCTCTTTCACAAGCGGTCAAGTCAACATTTGCAGGATCTGCAACATCGGGTCCGGGGCTGAACCACTTCCTCCACGTGGCATCTGAAGATTGATATAGATCATGAGAAAAGAGGGAAATTTCTAAGGTCTTGGGTCTTTGAAAAGTTTTAAATGTTTGACTCATATTTTTTCTGGACACTTGATTTTTCATTCATTCACTCATAGCACACAGTACAACACATATCACAACAAAGAAAAACAGATGGTTTTAAGAACCATTCTGGAATCTATGATACAGTGGGACCGACTACTACTCACTACGCTAGTGCTCAGTGCTACTACTCCTTGGAGTTTGTGGCTTCATCATCTTCAGCATCATCGATGAAGGCGAAATCATCCTCATCGGTGAAGAAGTCCATGGCCTGATCCTCCAGAAAATCATCATCATCGCTGAGATAAGAGTAAGGGTCTCCACGAAGATCCTCTCCGGCATTCTCCCTTTCCTCCAACTGCATGTCTCTCTCGTGGATGGTCTCCTCCAGATGATATCGATGGCGAAGACGGGCAATAATGCGCCCTTCTTGTCGAGTGACGGCGAGACTTGCGATCCTTTGCTAGCATGGCTATGGTCCGATCCTTCGTCTTGATGATGGCGCACTTGTGGTTGCAATAGTCACGGCGGTTGTCCAACTCGCCGACGATCATACATCATGAAGCTAAGGTGGTCCAATTGAGTCTTCACTCGGGGTGGTATGGGGCTTCCGGTGGTTGTCCATTTGCATCACGCCTTGGGGAAAACTCAAAGCGAGTACCCTTGATCCGATTGATGCTCATTCCACAGACGGAAAGAGCTTCTGCATTGCTCGCAAGTCCATCGAGCCGCTTGTTTTCCTCAAGGTAAACTGAATTCCTCCGCATGGGAGGTTCAATCTTTCCTCAAGACTTGCAACAATTAGCCACGCAAATATTCTCCTCCTTGATCATTGAGCTGAGCTCCAAAGAACTCAGGAGTGCGACGCTCGAAGTTAGAAGTGATCCAGTCCCTCTCAAAGATAAGGTCTCCTCAAGGAATATGCCCGAGAGGCAATAATAAAGTGTTTATTATGTGTATTCCAAGTATATGATAGATGTTTATTTTGCATGCTATAATTGTATTAATACGAAACGTTAATACATGTGTGTTTAATAAAAATGAAAGTTCCTAGTTATGCCTCTCTCATAAACTAGCTCGTTGATTAACAAGATGATCAAGGTTTCGATCATGGACATTGGATGTTGTTAATAACGGATCACAACATTAGTGTAATGGTGTGATGAACATTCATCCAAGTATAGCATTACGATCAAAGTCATTGAGTTTATATTGCTATAACAACTTACGAAGTGATCCTAATCCTTAGACCATGAGATCATGTCAATCACTAACACCTAAGAGTTTCTTGATAACATCAAACGTCACACCGTAGCAGGGTGATTATAAAGATGGAATCGTAACTAATAAAGTGTTATGTTGAGGCTCATGGATCGTGAGTGGAATTTATTCATCCCGATGACGGATAGATATAATCTGGGCCCTCTCGGTGATATCACATTGATTAGCTTGCAAGCAAGTGATTTGATCACTAGAATGTTATATCACGGGAACGAGAAAATAGTGCTTGTCGGTAACGAGATCAAACTAGGTATGGAGATACCGATGATAGAATCTCGGACATGTAATATATCGTGAAACAAAGGGATTAAGATACTAGCATAAAAGGTTCCGACGATCACAAGAAAGTCATCGTTGAATGTGTGGGAGTCAGTATGGGTCTCCAGATCCCGCTTCTGATTATTTATCCGAGAGGGGTCTCGATCATGTCCGCATTATTCACGAACCATAGGGTGACACACTTAAGAGACACCGACATCCAATTGGAGCAAATGTTTCATGCCGAAAGAATGAACAAGCGATGAATTTATTTCACTAGATACCAAACAGGTTTTCGGTGAAATTGCATAAAGTGGTTATGCATGTGAAATAGAATTCTAGCAAGGGTTATTTGTGAATGTTTGTCATTAAAGTAATTGACAAAATTCTGAATAAAATAAAAGAGTTTTATTTAATGAGAGTTTGCATTAAATTTGGTGGAAATTTAATGGGAATTTGAGTGGACTTTGAGTGGAGGGAATTTAAAGGAGATTTGTGAGTGGAGTGTCCACCCACATGAAGAGGGGAGGGCAAGGGCAGCCCATGCGCCACCCCTTGGGGGTCCCCTCCTCCTATAAAAGGAGCCCCTCCTCACTTGTCTCTCACACCTCCTCGTGAAGGATCTCTCTCCCCTCTAGAATTTATCCCCATGGTCTCGGACTAGCGAGATACATGTTCCAGTGGCTATTCGCAAGAAAGAGTTGTGCTTCCGCTGCATCGCCGAGCGAGGAGGGAGGTTGCTCGGTGCCTCAACGTGTGTGCGAGCACGGATGCGCCGCTGATTTGCGGCGCTAGGACTTCCTCTCGATCTTGAGATCGGCAAGAGATTGTCTACATCAACCACGAGTTGAACTCGTTAAGCTTTGTCGGTCTTCAAGGGTATGTTCTCTATGGATATACATCCGCCCGTTGTTTGTATCTAGTAGATAGATCTTGGTATATAGTTTACATCGTAGGAAAATTTTTGTTTTCTATGCTGCGAACCCTACACTCCCCCATTACCAAGTTGGTAAAACTTGTTGTACTTCACATCCATCTATAAAAATTGAGGATGAGTAGATTAGCAGAGTACTCAAGTGTGTCAAAATTTTATGTATTTTGCAAGAGTTTTTGAGGAACGTGAATTTTTATGAAAGAATCAAAGAGATAAGAATGAGGATAAGTTTTTGTAAATATTTGTTTTCTTTGGTTTTGAAACTAAGTTTTTGATTCAAACGTCCAGTCTAACTAGGGTCTCCTATAGTCAGGATGGCTCTGATACCAACTTGTCAACACCTGGATTTTTCAATCCTAGATGCCTGTTATGCCATACATCGTAATCCCAGGATTACCATTTTTAGACATACGTAATTGGATACCATAGTACATCATCCATTACAAATGATACATAAGTTCTTACACAAATAGGGATCTCACGATCCAGTTCTTAATACAACATCAAGCAGCGGAATACGTAATAATAACGGTAGCGTAGGCGAAGCTCCATCTTCGGGGTCACAGGCAATGCTGATGATGGGAGATGATCCTAGTTTTTGTAAACTTCCTGGGGTGCATCTTCCAGGTACTCCTCTTCATAGTCTGGCCATGGGAATAGCCAGGGACAAAGCCATGAGTACACTTTAAGTACTCGCAAACTAATACTAATAGGTAAAGGGGTTTTTTGGATAATAGGACACTAGGCTCTAGGGTTGTTTTGCAAAAGCCAGATTATCGCTACTAAGCTCCGAAGCTAGTCACAATTTTATAAATCCTAAGCGGGAACTTGTCTTTCATATCACAACTCTGTTGTGGTCAAGTCAAAGTCTCAATTCATCTCACGTGTCATTTTGAAAAGTCGTGAGAAAGATGGCCCTCCAATGTCCATAATCATGACGCGGCTATTGAATAGTTTGACCCTCTGCGGAGATTGTACACTTTCACCACAACATTCGATACATCCGTAGAACAAATCCTAAATTCACCATACTCGTATGCGGATAATCAATCCTAACCTTCGATTACACGCCTAGTATAAGCACCTCTCCTGAGTTTGGCCTCCTAACCATGACCAACTGTCATCTTGGTATCGCAGGTGGAAAATCTTCACAAGGTATCCTCAGCTCAGACCTTGGCCGTGAGGGAACTAATACTAAGGAATATAAGTTTCCAGTCAAGCCCTACCCAATATTCGGGTATTGTGGTTGTACGATAAAATTGGAATGGTATCGCATCCAAACAACCATCAGTTTTATAAAGGGCTAAGGCTCATGCCTCAACATTTTTATCACCAAAATTCTCAAGTGTTTGTAAACACATGTCCAAGACATTTCAATAGAATGATCCATCATTCCAAGGTTTTCATAACCATTTTTCCACCAAGTGTTCCCATCTAAAGTTGATCAAGTTTTATGCTTAGCACTAGCATCTACAGGTGGGGGTAGTAATGATGAGGAGTGGTAACTAGTGAAGTTTCAACTAAGTACAACCTCATGTCTCAAGCTGATGTCAAGGTTTTCTAACTTAGGCCAAATTTTATGCTCTTTATGCAACCTTCAGCATCTTTCCAATATCTACCAGTCACTTAAGTAACTATAAGTAAGCTTTGATAAAGAAATAAAGTAAGAATCTTGCACATAAAACTAGGATTGGTTTATCAAATGGGTATGATCACATATGCTTAAGGCAGAGTAACAAGTATGGGTTTGTTGCATCAGTAGGGTATCCTGCAAGTGTTAGCTTGCATCAATGTCAATATAAGCTTGCTAAATTGCAAGTGTTAGCTTGCAAGGTTACTAGCTTGCACATTCACTAGTAGTATTTGTCTTGCTAAAGTAGAGTGTCTTGCAAGTTTTAGCTTGCCTTGTGCAGAGCAGTGGTTGAAGTTCTCCTCGGCTTCTTCTTCGTAGTATCCTCCTTCCTCCTCGTATCCTTGGTGCATTACTAAGCGTCTATGAATAAATACGAGGTACACAATCACCAAACAATACTTAACTACTTGCAATCATCACACACAAGGTTCCTATGGATGATCTAGCATCATCACTAACATTACAAGGTTAAGGCTTGATTTAATTCCTTTTATTTTTAGAAAAGTAATTCTACTCATTGAAAAACTACTTAAGATTTAATATTCTCCAAACCCAACATGGGATCATGTTGACACATGTCATCACCACATATTGGAGTCCATGGGAATGTGATTTAAAGTGGTGTCACAATTTAATAAGGTTTTACCCTTTTATTTTAATTAATTAAAGTGGCTAGAAATGCTTATGTAGAATTCTTTTATTACTTGAACATTATTTCTGCAAGTAAACCTATATATTTTTATATATTCTGAAAGGTATGGTTAAATGTGATTTTTGAGAGTTGGAATCAACTCAAAAGCTATTATGGTTTAAATTTGAAAAATGTTTGAATGCAGAAAAGCTTCTGCCTTGTTATTTTTACCATCGGTGATATATAGATCCAAATGACTTGAATCTAACGGGCTTGGATTCAGCATTCACAGACCTTTCCAACAAAATTGGTTTCATTCAATTTGGCGCACTGAATCGATCTGGGTTGATTGTTGAAGTTGGGTACAGAAGTGTGTTTGAATTGAAATAGAAAAAGTTTAATTTGAATAAGTTTGCGGGGAAAAGTTATCTTGGGCGGCCTGCTAAGCCTTGATGCTCCTGGCTGCTTAAGTGGGTGTCCCCACTCGCCGCTGACACGGGCTGGGCGAGCGGTATGGGCGGCGTGGATCGTTCGATATAGTTCTAATCTAACGGTGAGTCATCATCGCCAGCGAGACAACTCGGCGGAAACGAAACCTAGCGGCGCTGAGGGTCATTTGAGGGGCTCACCGGGGTCTGCGAGGGTCGGCGAGGCGGGCGAACGACGAAGTCGACGACGACGAACTCAGGGGTGGTCGCGGCAGCTCCCTGGGAGGCTCCAATCGCTGGCTCCCTTCTTCTCCGGCAGCGGCAGGGTCTAGTGAAATTCCGGCGAGGTGGTGCTCGCCTTGCTCTGAGAATGCTGTGGAACGATCAGTGAGGAGAGGGGAGTGAGATGGTGTGAAGAATTCGTGTGGGGGTGGCCTCTATTTATAGTCGAGCGACCGTCAGGCGCATGGTGAGCTCGGTCGAAGGTTACACAGGCTAAAGGCATGGGCAAAGTGCAGGGTGCGGTGTCTCCTGGCGATGCTCAACGACATGGTATCGAGGCATGGGGAGGTGTGGTTTGGTCTGAGTCGATTTCTGCTTGGCAGGCGGCGTCTTTGACGGCGGCTGTAACACCGGTTACGAAAGATGTGGCCTCTATGTGACATGCCAATCCCTGGATCGGTTCATTGGCCCACAATAGAGTAAGATAGATAACATAGCAAAATAACCGTGTATCATGATCTTCAAAGATCCAGAGTACCATTATTACAATAAAAGTTTAGCATAAAGCTAGCTCAAATTATTCAGGTAGCAACATAAACAAGTAAATCCTCCATTCTTCAAATTGCCCACAAGTGAACAAGTGCCGAGTGGAGTACCGTGGCCTATAACGATCAATCAGAATCGGAATAACCTGCAACATGAAACGTAGCAGCCCCGAAGGGTCAATACATGGAATGTATGGCAAGTAGAGCTAGTAATGGAGACAATAGTACTAACATCTACATGCATACTTGGCAAGTGGAGCTGTGTCTGGCTTGCATTTGCAAATACATTTGTCCTACTTTCATAAACAGTTTTTGGTTTTCTTTGAAAAGATCCCAATTAAGTTAACCCAACAATGTTAAAGCAATTATGAAATTAGAATGAGTGAGAAACATGTCATGGAATCAATATCTAGCAACTCAGATGTCCATAACCGGGGACACGGCTAATCGATTAGATTATAAACTCTGCGGAGGTTAGTACACTTTACCCATGTGACTTGGCCAGCCCAGCTCGTACCATCACTCTCATTTTGAGTGGTGATAGGGAGAAGTCCAAGAAGAGACTGTTCGGGAAGTAGCTCCTCAATCCCGACGCGCACCGGTCCAACCTACCAAAATTCTACATCTCTAGATACGCGGGTTCGAGTTACCACAACCTACTAAGTCCAACCAACCGCCCATTTCATTATTGGCACATGGTTGCACACGTAAGCTACAGAATAAAGAAGCCAATCATTCTCTCTTGATACCTGGGTGCCTTTCCGCAATGAAACCACCAAAAATTATCAATACCATCACACCCAGGGGGTTCATTGATTAAGTTGTTTTTAGTTTTCACAAACCAATACTTTGAGAAAACAAGTATCATTGGTGTAACCCAGCCCTCGTTCAACAAAGCATGGCTAAGCACATCTACCAACGGTGGTTCAACTAAGAAGAGGGTCCTACCACATAATAGGACATAGCATAGCGATAGTATCATCCTACACATGCATCTACAAAATACACGATAATGCATAGAAAATAGTAGGACGATATCATGAACAAAGTAGCATCTACTTGCCTTGGTTGTAGCGGTCTGGAGCACAATCCTCACACGAGCAAGCGTTGCACTCGACACAATCTACACGATATAATTGCATTCATAAACAAACAATCCACAAGTATATGCGACAAATATGATGCATGAATGCAAGAACGACAAGAGAATTGGTGCTACAGCTGCACCACAACATCCTATACCATAACACTACCGATTGCATGCATGGAAAATAGTTTTAGCGCTAGGAAAACTACTAGACAAAAGTAATGCTCACCACTAGAGCTAGAACTTAAATAATTCACTACCGATAGTATACTGTTTGTAAAATCTTGGGAAAATTCTACCGCATAGGCATCGCTGATTAGAAACAGTACCAACTGGAATTACTCAAAAAGGAAAACTCCCGGAGTAATTAAAACACTGCAGAAAGCCATTAGACAAATACTGCAGAAGTTTTTACTATAAGCCTACCTTTTTAATTCACGATGAGATTCCCCTCGTTCATACGAGTTCAGGGACATATCACACGCGATTTTTGGAGCTACGGATCTTTTTCTACGAATTTATTACTCCGAAAAGGCCATTAACTAGTTTGATTAAACTGTACTAGACCTTGCAGCAAAAGCCTGAACCAAAGGTACAGCGAGATTCTACACGACTCACTGAACCCGTACATATTTTATTTGCAATTTTTGGCCAAGCGGTTGAATTTCTACGTAATTTACAAGATTCTACCGAAATCTACTAACTAAAAGGATTAACGAAATTGACGATCAATTGTCTGCATTGATGGTCAAAGCGTCTGCTGATCAAGGCGGCCCAGGCGTCGACTAGTTAACGCTGAGTCTGACCGTCAACGATCTAAGCCGCCCGATCGAGATCCGACGGTGGCTGCTGTCTTACCGGAACGGACGGTAAAGCGGACTCGGAGCTCCGGACGGCGGCGGCGATCCCTTCGGCGGCGAGGTTCTTCACCGCGGTACACACGGTCAACTACGGGTCGAGAAAAATTACGCCAGCGAGGCGGCGCGTAAGCGCAGTATGCGTGCATGCAATGGCGTGAAGCGGCTGACGCAGCGGCCTGATGGCAAGCAGCAGCGGCAAAGGTAGCGGCGGCAGGCCAAAGCGGTGTGCCTGGAGGCGGATGGCGGCGGCTGGCCGAGGCGGGCGATCTCGGAACAGCGCGGGACGAGGAGATCGAGGCGGGGTCGGGGCTAGGGTCGTGCACGCCCGAGGCCAGTGGCCCTGCCAAGTAGTCCTGGCGGAAATCCTAAATCGGTCGAGTTTGACTACAACTCGAAATCGGTCCGGATTTTCGGACCGTTTTCCGGATTACTAAACGTCCGAGCTTTTGCATACGAACTCCGATAGGGGCGATTCTCGCCCTACGGGTTACGTATCGTCGAGGAACAACCTAGCGTCAAGGTTTGAGCGAAACCTCGAACCTAGAGGGTGGTTGTCAAGTCTTACTAAAGCTTCCTTGAGAACCTCGTGGCGAAACAAAATAGGGTTTTGCAAATAGCGTCACGAGCCTTTCTACTCGACGGTTTTGCATGGAAAGATATGATGCAATGATATGAATGATATGCAAGACCAAATCTAAAATTTGGGATGTGACAATACTAACCTTAAGATGAATCTCGTCCTCGAGATTCGGCAACTAACAAATAGGTGTGGGTAGTCCTCGGATGTCATCCTCACACTCCCAAGTGGCTTTCTCTTGGTGTGGTGGCTCCTTGTACCTTGCAAAATTTGATTGTCTTGGTGGGTAGTCCTTTCTTTGTCTCCAGAATCTTTACGGTTTCTCCTCATAGGTCAAGTCATTCTCCATTTGAACCTCCTCTAGTGGCAGTGTCTCTCAATGGTGTATCCACCATCTCCGGATGGCACTTCTTGGTGGGATCGTGGAACACGTTGTGAACAGCAGGCGAGCCTCGGCAACTCAAGCGATAAGCAACTTCTCCTTTGCGTGCTAAGACCCGACACGGTCCGATAAATCGAGGTGCCGACACCCTTAATTCCAAACCTCTTGATTCCACGAAGCGGCGATACTCTGAGGTATGCTCTATCACCTATCTCATACACCACTTCCTTGCGCTTGGCGTCAGCGTAGCTCTTCTGCCTTGATTGTGCTACCTTCAGCCTGTTCCTAATCAAGGCGACCTTCTCCTCAGCGTCCTTGATCAAATCAGGCCCAAACAACTGACGTTCTCCTACTCCATCCCATAGTAAAGGTGTTCGGCACCGTTTCCCATATAGCACATCGAACGGTGACGTCTTGATGCTGGTTTGATAGCTGTTGTTGTAGGAAAACTCCGCATACGGCAAGTTCTCATCCCAACTAGAACCATGAGCCAAAGCGCAAGCTCTCAGCATGTCTTCCAAAATCTGGTTCACCCTCTCGGTCTGTCCATCCGATGCATGGGTGAAACCCTGTGCTAAACTCCAATCTAGTACCAAGTGACTCGTGTAGCTGGCGCCAGAAGTGTGAGGTAAATTGGGTGCCTCTGTCAGATACAATACTCTTGGGAACTCCGTGTAGGCACACAATTATGTCCATGTAGATCTTAGCCAACTTTGCACTCGTATAGGTCGTCTTCACCGGTATAAAGTGGGATACCTTGGTCAAATGGTCGACCACTACCCAAATAGAGTCGTATCCTGACCTGGTCCCGGGCAATCCTGTGATAAAGTCCATTCCCACTCTATCCCACTTCCAATCCGGCACGGGCAATGGCTGTAGCAATCCTGCTGGCTTCTGGTGTTCCGCCTTTACTCGCCTACATACATCACATAGGGCAATATGCTCTGTGATGTCTCCCTTCATGTTGTTCCACCAGAATCTGTCCTTTAGGTCCATATACATCTTCGTATTGCCCGGATGTATGGAATATGGCGAGTCATGAGCTTCCTGCAGAATCAACTTCCTTATCTCGGGATCATTGGGAACGCACAAACGATCTCCGTACCACAGGGTTCCTTGCTCATCCTCGCGGAATTCCCTTGCTCGACCTTCTTCATCTTTTCCTTAACTTCATTTATTTCTTTGTCTCCTATATGAGCCTTTATGATCCTGTCCTGTAGCGTCGGTTGGACTTCCATTGTTGCTAAGTATCCTTCAGATACTACCTCCAGTCTAAGGTCCTTGAATTGCTTGCACAGATCCTCAGGCAATTCACCAATTGTCAATCCATTGGCATAGACCTTCCGGCTCAGAGCATCTGCTACTACATTGGCCTTTCCTGGGTGGTATTGTAGATTCATATCATAATCCTTGATAAGTTCCAACCATCTCCTTTGTCTCATGTTCAATTCCTTCTGTGTAAATATGTATTTCAGGCTCTTGTGGTCGGTGTACACATCACAGTGTTTTCCCATTAAGTAATGCCTCCATACCTTGAGCGCATGAACCACTGACGCTAACTCCAAGTCGTGTGTGGGGTAATTCCGCTCATGGTGCTTGAGTTGTCGTGAGGCATATGACACTACTCCCATCTTGCATCAAGACACTCCCAAGTCCTGCCGTGAAGCATCACGGTACACTTGGAAATCCTTACGAAGATCTGGTAAACCTGAGCAGTAGCGGTCACTAGTCGACGCTTCAGTTCCTGAAAGCTGGCCTCACATACGTCAGACCACTCAAACTTCCTCTCCTTCTTCAGAAGTTCAGTCAACGGCTTTGCAATCTTGGAAAAGTTTTCAATGAACCTTCTGTAATATCTAGCAAGTCCCAAAAAGCTTCGAATCTCTCTTGCATTCTTGGGCGCTTCCCACTCAGTTACTGCAGTCACTTTGTTTGGATCAACAGCAATTCCTTCTCCCGACACTACGTGTCCAAGAAACCCAACGGTGTTAAGCCAGAATTCACACTTGCTGAATTTGGCATACAGCTTGTGTTCTCTCAGTTTCTCCATAATCAGTCGCAGATGTTTCTCATGCTCAGCATCATCCTTGGAATATATCAGTATGTCGTCAATGAACACCACCACGAACTTATCCAAGTACTCCATAAATACCTTGTTCATCATGGTCATGAAGTATGCCGGGGCATTCGTTAGTCCAAAAGACATAACTGTATACTCATATAAACCATACCTAGTGGTGAAGGCGGTTTTTGGTACATCCTCCTCTCGGATCTTCAATTGGAAGTAGCCTGATCGCAGATCAATCTTGCTGAACACCTTTGCTCCTTCCAGTTGATCAAACAAGTCATTTATGTTCGGCAGAGGGTACTTGTTCTTGATGGTTACTTCATTCAATGACGATAGTCCACCACTAATCTCTTGCCGCTATATTTCTTCTCCACAAGCAGGTGCACCCCATGACGCGAACTAGGTGAATGAATCCCTTTTCCATTGCTCCTTCAACGCTTTTTCAATTCCTTCACTCATCCACATCCATCTTATATGGTTTCTTTGCTATTGGTCGGTTCGACATCAGTCGATAAGAAACTCCACATCCTGTCGGTGGCATCCTGCGGCTCTTGGAAACACGTCGGGTAATCCTAATCACCGGCACAAGATCCATGCTAACCCCTTAAGAGAATTCAACTTACACCTTCTCGGTCATAACCTGACTTGAATCTAATCCTCTTACCATCCGGGTTTTGAGTGAAACGACTGTGCACAATCTATGTGTCCCCCATGCATAGACATCCAATCCATACCCAGAATAACGTCTAATCCCTGTGAATCCAACACTACTAGATGTGCAATGAAGTTGTGTGTTCCAATCCTCACAGTCAAGTCGCGGCATCCCGCGCTAGCTATCATATCTCCTCCAGGTGAACTCACTCTAATAGACCTTTTTATAGACTCAGTAGGTAACTTATACTTATCCACAAATACCCTTGATATGAATGAATGCGATGCACCAGTATCGAAAAGTATAAGTGCAAGGTAAGTGTTGATTGGGAACTTACCAATCACAAGGTCAGGCTCATCTGGAATCTCCTCCACATTCATGTGGTTCACTGTGGCCTTCTCGCCGTTGGTTGGCTTCAGTCCTTTCTTCTCCGGACAGTTGTCAGCATAGTGTCCCTTCTGCTTGCACTTGAAGCACGTCACCTCACTCAGATCCTTCTTCACGAACTTGCGATCACGGTTGCTGTCATGTCCACCGTGTCCTCTAGAGTGGTGAGAGTGTCCTCCCTTGTGGCTGCGGTGGTTGCTCCTATGGTCTTCATGGCGATGTCCATCACGGTGGTCATGGCTCCCATGGTCACTTCCTCCATGCTTGGAGTATCCATCATATGAAGTGCGAGACTTGTGGTGTGAACCAGAGTGATGAGTATTGCTCTTTCTCTTCGGTTCTACACCTGCTTGTGCTTCCCCTCCAAGATCCTAGCCTTGTCCATAAGCTCCTGGAAAGTGGGGCAATAAACCACCAGTAGCTATCGAAAGCTCATCACGAGGCCATCCAGAATCTCTCCTCCTTTTGCATCGGTGTCAACATCCTCGGTGCATAACGGGACAGTTGTTGAACTCCTCAATGTACTCGGCCCGTGCGATTGGTTTGGCGCAAGTTGGAACTCCTTCCTCTTGTGCTCGAACTCCACGAAGACACGTGGTTGGTCTGAAACCTTCCTCAAACATTGTCCAAGTCACGGTATCCAGCTGGTGGGTGATCTGAAATGTGTCCCACCAAGAAGCTGGTCCCTCCGGTGGGTGAGCGGCAAACCTCACCTTCTCAAAGATCGGGCATCCAAGCAGTTACTAGATCCTTGTTGACCTAACGCAACGGTCGAGAGCAACCATTGGTTCCATTGCGATGAGAACTTAGCTGGCCTTAACCTCGAAATCTGGTGAGAGCATCTCCACGAGGCTGATTGTTTCCATTGTTGTTGTTACGGTTTGCCATGAACTGGGTCATCACTTGGGTCAGTGCACGAGCTGCCATGAGCTGCTCCATCTCGGTGGGTTGGCGGGGAGGCATCTGCGGTTCAGCATAGGTAAGTTTAGAAAGAATCAACTACGACAATAGGATTCTACCCATGCATATGATCAAACAACAACAAACAATAGCAGACAATCACAAGCAAGCAACACATCAACAAACAAGTGATCTAGCAACATCCCAGGTGTTATCCTAGCAGTATATATCTACTGAAATAGTTTTGCAAGAGTTGTCAATGGTTAACTAAACAATAGATCAACTGAACAACCAAAACAGCAATCTGCCAGAACAGTCCAGCAGCATTCACGAATTTTTCCGCCTGACTTAAACTCGTCAGAAAATTTAGCTGACTTTTGTAAATATAGTACAAAGAGTTTAGCATCAGCCCAATTTTTTTCAGATTTTTCCGAGTTACTAGAAAAATATGAAAAATCACGCAGTACTGCTGTATCAGCAGAAAAACTGCAGCGAAAAACACACAGATGATAACCAAATTGCCATAACTCTTTCATAAAATTCGCACAAATAATTCCTGGGATATTGGAGTACACAAATAAGCAACTAATCACTTTTAAACTATTACGAACTAAGCTTCACAACGATCGAGACTAATCCTAACGAGTTTGCCTAACGTGGACTAATTGGTGGACTTCTATCTACTTCTTGAAGAGATTGAGGTAGGTCCTTGCGGTCATGCGTTGGCGCTTCGGCTCGCGGTACAACCATGGCGGCGGAGTGTACACCTCTCCTGAACCATCACTTGAGACTTCAAACTCCACCTCTTCTGGATCCTCCTCTTCTTCTTCATCCTCACCAATCGCAATCGCTTCATCTCCTCCACCATCATCGTCTCCATCATCATCATCCTCGTCCTCATCATCATCATCGTCTCCACTGTCATCATCATCCCCATTGTTGCCATCATCTCCATTGTCATCATCAGAGGGTGGATTCAGCTGTGCTTGGAGAGCGGCAATCTGGGCTGTCATAGCTTCAATGGTTTGGTCCCTTTCCTGGACGGTCCCTTGCAACTGTTGTATGTTCTGGACGTTCTCCTGCACCATGCCATGAAGATGTGCTATGGTTGCATCTCTGGCTATCAGGGCATTCTCCAGAACTCCCACAGCTTCATGCAGGGTGTCAATCTCCTGTCCTTGGACCACCATACCATTGCTAGTAAAGTCTGCAATCTCCTTTAACATCCTCACCTTCTCTGCTAGATCTCCATTCTCTCTTTCCATGTCCTCTATGTGCCTCCGACGGGGCGGCATGTTGTTCCTATCGCCTGGGGTAACCACAATGTTCCCATCTTCATCACGCCTTCCATAGTCACGGTAGGGTGAATCTGCCGGCAGTAGGTGTCGGACATAGTGGCACTGGCGAGACAGGGTTTCATGTACGGCCAAGTTGATTCCAAGTCCCCAGTTGCAGTATGTCTTGGTGTAGACCAAGTGCGCGGGGTTTGGCAAGGCGGCATCTCTGAATATGAAGGTAGTGATCTCCCATGCATCCTCTCCATATCCATAGGTGTACAGCCTTCTTCCCTTGAACATAGGCAGTGGCAATCCCAATGACTGAGAGAGTTGAGCTAACTGCCTTGCAAAGGGCCTTGGTGACTCCATGGTGACATACTCAGTCCTGACGTCTCCCATCTATCAAGTAAAAGAGGAAAGTGTGAGAATAGCATATGGTAAGAATTTACGAGGGTGAAAGGCATAAGAGAAAGACAGAATTAATATAGGCTTAATAATTCTATGGCTTCCTAATCCAATCCTAGGTCACGATCCTACAGTCGACACATGGGCTCTGATACCATCCTGTAACACCCCGGTTCTGAAAAGACCGTGGCCTCTATGTGACATGCCAATCCCTGGATCGGTTCATTGGCTCACAATAGAGTAAGATAGAAAACATAGCAAAATAACCATGTATCATGATCTACAAAGATCCAGAGTACCATTATTACAATAAAAGCTTAGCATAAAGCTAGCTCAAATTATTCAGGTAGCAACATAAACAAGTAAATCCTCCATTCTTCAAATTGCCCACAAGTGAACAAGTGTCGAGTGGAGTACCGTGGCCTATAACGATCAATCAGAATCGGAATAACCTGCAACATGAAACGTAGCAGCCCCGAAGGGTCAATACATGGAATGTATGGCAAGTAGAGCTAGTAATGGAGACAATAGTACTAACATCTACATGCATACTTGGCAAGTGGAGCTGTGTCTGGCTTGCATTTGCAAATACATTTGTCCTACTTTCATAAACAGTTTTTGGTTTTCTTTGAAAAGATCCCAATTAAGTTAACCCAAAAATGTTAAAGCAATTATGAAATTAGAATGAGCGAGAAACATGTCATGGAATCAATATCTAGCAACTCAGATGTCCATAACCGGGGACACGGCTAATCGATTAGATTATACACTCTGCGGAGGTTAGTACACTTTACCCATGTGACTTGGCCAGCCCAGCTCGTACCATCACTCTCATTTTGAGTGGTGATAGGGAGAAGTCCAACAAGAGACTGTTCGGGAAGTAGCTCCTCAATCCTGACGCGCACCGGTCCAACCTACCAAAATTCTACATTTCTGGATACGCGGGTTCGAGTTACCACAACCTACTAAGTCCAACCAACCGCCCATTTCATTATTGGCACATGGTTGCACACGTAAGCTACACAATAAAGAAGCTAATCATTCTCTCTTGATACCTGGGTGCCTTTCCGCAATGAAACCACCAAATATTATCAATACCATCACACCCAGGGGGTTCATTGATTAAGTTGTTTTTAGTTTTCACAACCTAATACTTTGAGAAAACAAGTATCATTGGTGTAACCCAGCCCTCGTTCAACAAAGCATGGCTAAGCACATCTACCAACGGTGGTTCAACTAAGAAGAGGGTCCTACCACATAATAGGACATAGCATAGCGATAGTATCATCCTACACATGCATCTACAAAATACACGACAATGCATAGAAAATAGTAGGACGATATCATGAACAAAGTAGCATCTACTTGCCTTGGTTGTAGCGGTCTGGAGCACAATCCTCACACGAGCAAGCGTTGCACTCGACACAATCTACACGATATAATTGCATTCATAAACAAACAATCCACAAGCATATGCGACAAATATGATGCATGAATGCAAGAACGACAAGAGAATTGGTTCTACAGCTGCACCACAACATCCTATACCATAAAACTACCGATTGCATGCATGGAAAATAGTTTTAGCGCTAGGAAAACTACTAGACAAAAGTAATGCTCACCACTAGAGCTAGAACTTAAATAATTCACTACCGGTAGTATACTGTTTGTAAAATCTTGGGAAAATTCTACCGCATAGGCATCGCTGATTAGAAACAGTACCAACTGAAATTACTCAAAAAGGAATTATAAAACTCCCGGAGTAATTAAAACACTGCAGAAAGCCATTAGACAAATACTGCAGAAGTTTTTACTGTAAGCCTATTTTAATTCACGATGAGATTCCCCTCGTTCATACGAGTTCAGGGACATATCACACGCGATTTTTGGAGCTACAGATCTTTTTCTACGAATTTATTACTCCGAAAAGGCCATTAACTAGTTTGATTAAACTGTATTAGACCTTGCAGCAAAAGCCTGAACCAAATGTACAGCAAGATTCTACACGACTCACTGAACCCGTACATATTTTATTTGCAATTTTTGGCCAAGCGGTTGAATTTCTACGCAATTTACAAGATTCTACCGAAATCTACCAACTAAAAGGATTAACGAAATTGACCAGTCAATTGTGTGCATTGATCGGTCAGCGTCTCGTTGACTGGCGGGCGTCGATCGCCTGAGTCTGACTGGTCAACTAACGATCTGAGCCGCCGATCTGAGATCTGACGGTGGCTGCTGTCTTACCGGAAACGGACGGCGAAACGGACTCCGGCGAGCTCCGGACGGCGGCGACGATCCCTTCCGGCGACGAGGTTCTTCCTGCACGGGTACACACGGTCAACTACGGGTCGAGAAAAAATTACATCAAGGCGGCGAGCGTAAGCATGTGCGTGCATGCAATGACGCCTGCGGCGATGGCGCAGCGGCAGCGCGCAACAAAATGGCGGCGGCCAAGGCGGCGGTGTGCCGCGTGAGGCGATGGCGGTGCTGGCCGAGGCGGCGGCGATCTCGGAACCCAGCGGGACGAGGGAGATCGAGGCGGCGGGTCGGGGTCGTGCACGTGGCCGAGGCGTGGGGCCCTTAAGTAGTCTGCGAGAGGAAATCCTAAACAGAATCGGTCGAGTTTGACTACAACTCGAAATCGGTCCGATTTTCGGACCGCTTTTCCGGATTACTAAAACGCGTCTGAGGCTTTTGCATACGAACTCGATTGAGCGATTCTCGCCCTACGGGTTCAATGTTGCGTCGAGGGGAAAAACATAGCGTCCAGGTTTGAGCGCAACCTCGAACCTACAGGGGTGGTTGTCACAAGTCTTACTAAAGCTTCCCGCAGGAACCTCGTGGCGAAACAAAATAGGGTTTTGCAAATAGCGTTTCGCCGAGCCTTTCTACTCGACGTTTTTGCATGGAAAGATATGATGCAATGATATGAATGATATGCAAGACCAAATCTAAAATTTGGGATGTGACACGGGCGGTGGTTTGTACGCACGGGCGGCAAACGGGATGTCCGCGTCTCTGGTCGATTGGGGATTGTGTATGCGCGCGCGCAGGGCGGCGCGATCGTGGGTGATGGTTGATGGTGGCGCTATGGCGCACGCTCGGCATGGTCTGGGCGCGGATTGTGCGCGTGGTCCAGGGCTTGGCAACGCTCGCGGCTGGGACAGTGAGTGGCGATGGACGGTGGGCTGCCTCCCAAACATGCTGGCTAGGCTTGCTGCTGCTCCTAGCTTGCTGTCGACTATGGGGTGGCAAGAGGGTGCTCGGCTATTCACCATTGATGACAATGGCAAGCTCACAATGGTGCTAGTGCCTGGCTAATCTTCCTAGATGATCTACTGAGTTGTGTGTGAGGTAAATGGGGAACCAGTTAGGCAAGAATCACTGCTCACAATAGTGTTTGATGTTTGTTTGATTTGTGTCTGCAACCTGTTTGATGAAATTGCCGCATTAAATCAAGTTTTGAATTTTGAAATGATTTTTGGTGGGTTTGCTAGATTGGTGCTGGTGAGTCTGCAGGTGCTTGGGTTTTGAAAGTTGAGCTTGTTTGAGTAGTTTTTGAAAAAGTGGGACCTTCCCATATGATAAAGATTCAATTTTGAATTGTCATTTAAACTATGTATTTGAAAGTTTCTAGATGATCACAAAGTGGGCCTTGATACCTTGTTATGAGTACATTCAAGGGGTGCAAAGATCCAGAAAAGTTTCTGTTAGGTTCTGAAAGTTTGAGACAGCCAAAGTAGGCATGTGAGTTAAATTGGCCAAAATGACCATTCATTTCATATATGTGTTTTGATTTACTTGTCTTTAGGAAAAGTGTGGGAAATGTTTTAGATGATGTTTATTTCACCTAAGAAACATTTTACAAGCAATGGAACACACAAACAAGGTGGTTTTAAAGGATTTCAAAATCCATGCATACACATATGCATGCATTCATGATTTCATTTAGAAAAGTTTTTGTTAACCCTATTTTTGATGATTAGAATTTGATGATACAAGCTTAGTATTTTTGGGATGTTACACCCATCAACATTAAAGCAATTAGGAAATTAGAATGAGCGAGAAACGTGTCATGAACTCAATATCACGCAACTCAGATGTTTATAACCGGGGACACGGTTAATCGATTAGTTTATACACCCTGCAGGGGTTAGTACACTTTACCCATGTGACTTGGCCAGCCCAGCTCGTACCACCACTCTCATATTGGGTGATGATAGGAAGAAGTCCAAGAAGGGACCATTCGGAAAGTAGCTCCCCAAACCCGACACGCATCGTACCAAACTACCAAAATTCTACATCTCTGGCTACGTGGATTCGAGTTGCCACTACCTACTAAGTCCAACCAACCGCCCATTTAATTATTGGCACATGGTTGTACACATAAGCTACCAAATAAATAAGCTAATCATTTCCTCTTGATACCTGGGTGCCTTTCCACAATGATATCACCAAAAAATGTCAATCCCATCACATCCAGGAGGTTTATTGATTAAGTTGTGTTTAGTTTTGCAAACCAACACTTTTAGAAATAACTTTCAGTAATCTAATCAAGTCCCAGTTCATCATAGCACGGCTAAGCACATCTACCAACGGTGGCTCAACTACAAGAGATCCCTACCACATAGTAGGACATAGCATAGCGATAATAGTTCCTAATCATGCAACTACAAAATACACAACAATGCATTAAAAATAGTAGGACAATAACATGAATAAATTAGCATCTACTTGCCTTGATAGTTGTTGGAGTCGTTCAAACACTCGTTGCAATCACACACGTTGCACTCCTCGCAATCTATCGATCAAATAATTGCATACAACATAAACAATAGCACGTAGAGATTAAACAAATGCAACAAATACATGCATGAAAATTTAATAATTCACAATGGTTGTTGTTTCAGTTCTCTAAACAATACTAAAGTATATGATGCATGCAAGATATCGATTAATGCAATGGAGTATTTGTTATTAATAATTACTTGACAATATAGGGGTTTTAATAGTTCTGTTGTAACGTGTGTTCTAACTGCAGAATTAAATTTGGATCTAAAGAGTACTGGATAGAGGGCATTCATATGAACCAGTAGGCGTTGGATTCACCCTAATTGGATTTATAGATCTTTTATTATGATTTAAATAGTGTTTAATGGTTTTTAAATCACTTATATAGTTTATGTTGCCTAAAAAACAAACTAAAATTATATCTGTAATATCCACGGTATTGTGATTCCAGGGGCATATTATTTGTAATTTTCTGAGAAGTACTCGAATTACTATGGTTTTAATACTCTAAATAAGCCATTAATCTATTTATTTAATTTCTGCAAAACCTTACACTATTTGCCTGAACCATTTGCATATTGATGATGTACATGGAACTAGCTTTCCATCGGTATATTATTTATATTTTTGTGATATGCAAATAATTTACTATGAATTTAATGATTTCAAAAGCCATTAAAACTAATTAAATAATTACGGTAAATACGTACGGTAAAGATTAGATCTAATCTGAGATTATTATTGTACTTTAGATTAGCTTTATTTCGACATATTGTTCATATTTTTGGAGTTACAGATAACTTCCTATAATTTTATTAACTTAAAAGACCATTAAAACTAATTAAATTACTACAGTAAACACATACCGTAAATGTTAAATCTAATGCCATATTATCATTCTACACGTTTTTCTGAATCCATTGATATATAATTTGCTATTTTTGGATCTACGAATCTTTTTGTATGATTTTTGCAAATTTACACAATTTCCTGCAATTTAAATTCAATTTCAAATCTATAGGGAATATTCCCCGGGAATATTCTACGTTGACTGGGCCCTGACTGGGGCGGGTGCTGACCTGGCTTGACATGTGGCGAGATATGGTTGGCTCGTACCCCTTCGTCGAGAAGATCTAATCTTGGCCTTCGGGATGAGATCCAGTGGCTAGAAAAGATGTTGGCTCGAAATCGGCTCAATTTTGGCTCATAATAGATAAGAAAGAGATATGTGTTAGAGAGACAAATCCGTAGATCAAATTGAAAAACTTTCAACATGAAAGTTGTAGAGAATCATTAAAGCTACCTTTTCACCAAAGGAAATTTGGATTTGAATAAACGGTCACGAGTACATCTTGGATTTAGACAGTCATATCTGAAATATTGCGGTGAAAAATTCTCCGGATGTGGTGGATGAAAAGAGGTGAGGTTTTTCGAGATCGAAAGATTTCAACGAGATCTACAACTTTCGTGTTTTAGCCGAAGACAAACGATGAAGTCTAGATGGGTGAATAAACGAAATAAGATTCGGGCATATGTAGATTCGGGATTTCGAGAAAGAAAATGCATACAGCTGTGGCTCCATGGGTTTATATATAGATTTAGGATGGTGGGGAGATAGGTCTTGAAGTAGAGAATAATTAGAAACAAACATAAGTCGATTCGGAGTTATAGATTAAAAGATATAAGTGTTTGAATAGAGATAGGTCTAGAAAATTAATTTTGCACGCTTTTTAAGCGGAGGTGGGATCGATCCTTCCTGTGCGCGTGGCTGTCCCAATCGGTGGGTGGCTAGGCCAAGTGGGTCGCGGGCTTGGGCCGGTCTGTTTAATTTTTTTCTATTTTTTCTATTTTGGTATTTTCTCTATATCTTTTGTATACAAACTTCAAATGACACGATTCTTGTTTCTAAAAAAATTTAAATTCGAATAGGTCATTGTAGGATTATATTTGTAAATCTCTTACTAGTTTGGAAGTAGTGGATTTATAAATCCTTGTATATTTCATTTTATTTATATCTTTATTTATTTGTATTTATTCCATAACTTTTTCATCATAGCTCCAAATGAGCTCAATTTTGTTTCTAAAATTTTGTAATATTCATTGGATCTTTTTAGGCTATAATTTAGCAATAATCACTGCCTTAGCAACAATGGGTTTTTATAAAGCCAATTTAATTCTCTTTAGGAGCAAAGTGGCATATACTATTTAGGGTTTTAGTCCTTTATTTCTATTTAGGAATTTTTTCTTGATGCAAATATGCAATACAATGCTCATGAATATCATGCAAATGCAAAAAAAAATCTAGTCCCAATTTCCAAAATCTTGGGATGTGACACGGACCTCTCGTCGGAAATTCCGGTTTCTTGGAACCGTTGCCGATTTTTACGGCGGCAGGGCCGACGCCGTCGGACCTGGCACCAAAACTCATGTCCATTAAATTTTTATGTCCATGCGCTTGCCCAAACATAATTCTGAGTTTCTTGTGAGTTCATCTATGGCATATACACTCATTTGCTTGTCTTTGACCTTCGTTTTTGTGTGCTCCTTGTGTAGCGTCTGACCATAGCGATTGTGATCAAGATGCCGGGAAAAAGAGAAAGCTTACTATGCATCAGGCTCCTCCTCCTCCCGTTCCTCACCTTACTAAGCGTCAACAAGCAGCAGCTGCCGCAGGTGGTTTAGGTTCAAGTAGTGGTCATAAGGTTTCCTAGAATAAAGCCTCTGTTGGTCGGTCTGTAGCCAAGGGAAAGTCCAATCTTGGCCCTACTGAAGAAGAAGTTCCCCCAACTACAACACGGCTAAGGACATCTCAAGAAATGAATGGAGGGATCTCAGAAGGCAGAATCAGTATCGCTTCCATGACCGTACTTATCAGGCTGCTGACTAGCTCTTCTGGACTGACACTCAGAAATGCCTTTGGGAAGATTTCTATAACGATCCCACTCGCATGAGGCGGGGTTTCTTTGTCCCTCCCAGGTATCTCAATGAGGATCACTATGCACACTACCTCTCTGCAGATTTTGAGCATATTGATGTGGCGCTGAAGAAGATGGATATCTATGACCTTGCCACCATCAACATTAAGCTCATGCCTGATATCATCTGTCATTTGATGAAGCCCGCACCGTCAATTGGATGACCGGCATCAAGCCATACTCAGCTTCCTTTGCTGATCTCTGTTAGGCCTTGGGCTACCCTCCTGAGCGAGTCTCTGGTTTCTGCATTCACTCCGAGAAGGCTTTCGGCGATAACCGCATTCTTCAGTGCTACCCCAGTGAGCCCAGCCATGCACCTCCAAGTCTGTCAGGCATGTATTACTATTATATGGCCCTTGCTCGGTTCTTTCGCTACAATATTGTGAGCAAGGCCGGTGATGTTGTTGATGTTTGTGGTCACCACAAGAATCTATTGTACTACTGTGACCCTCATCATCTATAGAAGATCAATGGGTGTGACTTTATATTTTGTGAGATTCAGCGGTCCCTCGAGAAGCGCATGACTCCCAACTATTGTCAGTATGTATAGCGGTTGATTGAGGCCACCGTCCCCGCTTCTGCTCTCCCTAGAGGTACACGTGAGGATATGGAGCTCTTCACCTTACCACTTCAGGGCTCTCTTGTGGATATCCCTCGGATGAGGCCATCGGAGCGTCGCACCAAGCTTTCCAATGATCCTCTCATGGCCGGTTCTCGCTCCCGTCGTGACCTTCCCCGTGCTCTTCCCTGCAAGAAAGGGCTTGCCAGGTTCTTCAACAGCCTCTGGGATAGGTGTCGCTCTTCATATGATGTTGCCCATCGCAGTTTGGAGCTCAATCAAGATAATAGGAGGCAACACAATGCGTTCTTGGCAGAGCATGGTCGCCCAGTGACAGACTTGGGAAATGCTTTGACTCATGTCCCCTATGTGAACTTCGAGAAGCTGCCGCTGGATGAGGACATGTTTCGAGGCTTTGATCCGTCTATGTTCCCTGGGTTTGCCACTTCCAGTTCCTCCCTACGTCGGGCTACCCCTATGGGGAATGATGATGAGGGCGAGGACAAGGACGACGAAGATGATGATGAGGACGCAGACGAAGAGGAGGAGGAGGACTAAGCCGATGATGATGACGATGAGGATATTTTTGCCAGCTAGATCATTTCCTCTACTCCTTTCCTTTTTGGTCTCGATGCCAAAGGGGGAGAGAGAGTAGAGTCGCTTCTATTATATTCTCCTCATGCACAAGCCCCTCTTTGTTCGTTTGCCTCTTATGGGCTTGTGCTCTTATTTTCTTTATCAAACTATTTGTGTGTGTCTGGAGAAGTTTGCAGTACCTTTATTATACCTACACTTCCTATGCTTATATGCTTGCTATCTCTACTATTGTGTGCTAAATATTCGTGTAACTAATCTTATCATAATATCTTTGTATGACTCTAGCTCGGTTTGTCATCTTTAACCAAAAAGGAGGAGATTAAAAGGGCAAATAGCCCTTATCAAGTATTTGGTTAACTATGACATCGGAGCTAGAGAGCGGACTAATGTTTCTACTATCTTTTCTATAGGTGATAGTCCACAGTTGATGATGAAAGGCGGTGTGTGACCCCCATTCGTTTCTATATGAAGAGTCGGTGTCTTTATTCCTTATTCTATCTTGTTTAGTTTTGAGTCGAATAGGAAACACCACACTATTAAGAGGGGTGATATCGATGCGCTCTTTGGGGATGTTCCATACCAAATACACATCTCATAATCCTCAGCCACACACCCATTCGAGGAGAGAAAGAAAATCGCCTTGGAAAATGAGTCAAAAAGGGGTTACTGCGAAACCGGCAGGGGTTCTGGCGTCGCCGGTTGATACGTTGAAAACGCATCTATAATTTTTGATGTTCCATGCTTGTTTAGTATCTACTTTGCTTTTTCTACACTTTGAGGTGTTTTATATGTTTTTCTGGACTAACCTATTAACAAGATGCCACAGTGCCAGTTTCCTGTTTTCTTCTTTTTTTGGTTCCATAAAAGGAAGAAAATCAATATTCTCGGAATTGGACGGGACAAAAGCCAAAGTCAATATTTTACCGTGAGGAACACGTTGCCAGAGTACGAGATGGAGGGGAGCCACCAGGGGGCCACACGGCCGCTGGCAACTGTAGTCCAGCGCTCGGGGTGAGGCTGCCTGGGCGCCTCGCCTCTTCGCCTATAAAGACCCCCTAATACCAAAACTCTAAGTATCCGATCAATATTCCATGAAACCGGCTGTAGCCGCCGCCACCATCGTCCCTAGATCGGGGGATCTGAAGCTCTTCCCGGCACCCTAGCGGAGGGGAGATCATCCTGGAGGCCTTCGTCTTCATCATGCCAGCCTCCGTTATGAAGTGTGAGTAGTTCCACCTTGGACTACGGGTCCATGTAGTATCTAGATGGTTGTATCTCCTCCTTTGTGCTACCATGTTTAGATCTTGTGAGCTCCGCTCATGATCAAGATCATCTATTTGTAATCATGCATGTTGTGTTTGCGGGGATCCGATGGATATTGAGATTACTATGTTAGACTGATTAATGGTTTTGTCTTATTGATTATATCATGTATGTGTTGTTTGTGATCTTGCATGCTCTCCGTTTCTAGTAGCTATCTTGGCCAAGTAGATGCTAGTGACCCCAAGAGGGGGTATTTATGCTCGATAGTGGGTTCATGCCTCTATTTAATCTAAGGGAAGTGACAAAAATCTCTAAGGTTGTACATGTGTTGTTTCCACTAGGGAGAAAACAACGGTCTCTTGTTCATGGAACAAATGGATTGTTTACCTTACACACTTTGCTTAAAGCAGTTATCCATTGCTTTCAACTTAATACTGGAGGGGGTTCAGATGATAACCTGAAGGTGGATTACTAGTCATAGATGCAGTTGGATGGCGGTCTATGTATCTTGTTGTATTGCCCAATCGAATCTCATAGCATCATGAATGTCTAGTATTGCATTGTTATGACTTACTCAGTCCTGTCAATTTCCCTGCTGTAATTTGTTTACCCAGCATGCCATGTTTGTTTATCTTAAGGAGAACACCTCTAGTGAACTATGGACCCCAGTCCAATCTTTACCACTGATACATCTTCCATTGTTACTGTTTACTTTATGCAAACCACTATTACCTTCCACACCATATAGTTAACCCTTTGTTTTCAGCAAACCGGTGAGATTGACAACCTTGATCGTTGGGGCAAAGTCTTGAGTTTGTGTTGTGCAGGTTTCCAAGTTGCTAGAAACACCTTTGAGTCGTTTCCTTCCTCCTACTGGTTGGATAACCTTGGTTTCTTACTGAGGGAAAACTTGCTGTTGTGCTCATCACACCTTCCTCTTGGGGTCTCCCAACGAACCTCTACAGTGATCTGAGCGCATCAAAGACTTTTCTAGCACCGTTGCCGAGGAGGATAAGGACGGCTTCACAAGGGGAGTCCTCCACAACCTTTATCTTTACTTTGTTTTTGTTTTGCTTAGTTTCTTTTTCTTGGTTTTGTTTTCCTCTTTTTATCAAAAACTCCAAAAAAATTAGTTTAGTTTGGTTTGCTTTCTCTTATCAAAAACACAAAAAAAATTAGTTCCTGCTCTAGTTGCCGGTCTGTTATTGCCTTGCTTTGTCATGCTTTCTATCAATGAATGGTTTCTTTGAAACTAGTTCTAATTGGCAAGGTGGGTTCACGGAAGAACAAGAGTGTTATTATAAGTAACACCGTTTGTCACAAAAAGGGAAAAACTTCTGGGAACAAATTGATAAATTGAATACTATTGCTAGAGAGGTGTGCTCTACTTATAATGTCACTTATTGCTTTGATAAATCTTGTTGCTGTAGGAGGTATAAACACCTACCTTTTCAATGTGAGTATAATGATAATGTTACCATATGTTCTTATGTTAAAGGAAATTATGAATTTTATGATGTGGAACAAATTGAAGAATTTATTGCTTTCAAGGGTGCTTTTGAACTTGCTAGTTTGCTTGAAAATATTTATGATTCACCTTATGAATATGAAGTTTATGATATACTTAAATTTTGCTTTGATAAATACAAGGAATAAAATGGCTATATTCTTGAATATTTTAATAGATGATTTCCACAAACGGAAGAGACTAATGTCTTGCAGGAGCCTATGGAAGAATAAATTGCTGAAACTGGAAGCTCATTAGATGAAAAGGAGGAGGAGAGTTAATGAGAGTAACTCTTTATCCCTTACATTATTTAATTATCCCCCTTCCTTACCAAAGGAGGATGAATGTTATGTTCCTATGGATTCTTTTGAAATATCTGCTATGGGTAAAACTTGTGATAATAGTTATGCTCATATTATCTATGATAATCCTATATTTGAGCCTAACTTCAAAATGCATGGTACTAAAGAGTTTTGCTTAGAAAATGTTTATAATAAAGCTCTAGATGATGGTCCTGTATTGAATAATCAGTCTTCTTGTTATAAAATTGTTAAAAGTGGTTTGAAGGTTTTAATCCCACTATTTCTTAGCTTGATAAAAATTATGTGTTTGTAGATCATGAAAATCATACTTTATGTGATAGTTATATTGCTGAGTTTATTCATGAGGCTACTGAAAATTATTATGAGAGAGAAAAATATGGTTGTAGAAGTTTTCATGGTACTAAAACACCTCTCTATGTGCTAAAAGTTTTGAAGTTGCTCTTGTTTTATCTACACATTATTGTTACTATGTGCTTCTTTGATTTATTTTCTTACAAGATTCCTATGCATACGAAGTGGGTTAGACTTAAAAGTGTTTTGAATTTGCTTCTTGATACTCTCTTTTACTTCAATTCATATTTCTTATGTGAGCATATTTCTATGCCTAACTTAATGGCGTTAAAAGTACTTATTGGGAGATAACACAAAAGTTTCCTTGAGTATTAGAAGTTATTACCTTTGTAATAACCTCTTCTTATTCTTTTTATTTGCTTTTTGTGCCAAGAATAACCTCTAATGAGAGGGAAGTAAGATTTGGGGAGTTACTGTCCCGAAACAGATTTTTGTGCTCCACCATAAAAATTCGTGTAAAATCTATGTAAGTCGGATTGAGCTGATATTTTATAAATACATCTCAAAATATGTTAGATAACTTTCATTAGTTCAACACTTTTTTATTTGAGCAACAGAAGGTCTTCGAAAAAATCAGTTTCTACCTGCTGGTCTGTTTTTGACAGATTCTGCCATTATTTGCATTTGCTTCTTATTGATTCCTTTTTGTTTTTTTTGGGAAAATTGAGCTTTTTGAGAGAATTGCTACAGTAGCTTGTGTTTTTAGTGAAAGTTTTGCTGTTCTAAAGCTAAACCCAAACGTCTATTATCTTTTAAATACACTAATGTTGCTAATGAAGATTGTGTGAAGTTTTGTATGAAGGAAAATTTGCAGGTGTAAAGTAAGAATGATGTAATAATATGAAGAATGGACAAAAGCTCAAGCTTGAGGATGCCACCTTGTGTCACCCCAAGAAATATTCAATAGGTACAAGCATCAAAGCTTGGGGATGCTCAAGGCATCACCTTATCAATAAAAATTCCAAGGCACCTTCGACACCGTGCGGTGGCATAGCGGCTCGGGCGCCCGCGCTCGTCGATGAACTTCCATGACGTGTGGACGCGCGAGCAGGCTGAGGCGCTCCTGCCGCCGCCTCGCCTCATGACGGAGGAGGAGCGCCGCCGGCTCATCTTTGAGCGTAATGAGCGCCTGCGACTGGAGTGGCGTGCGCGTTTTTCTAAAGAAGTCGCAGCGCAGCGCAAGCATGACGCCGAGCAGGCCGCGACCAAGACGACAGTGAGGGCGGCGAAGCACCAGAACCGCCTCGAGCGCCGGGTGGACAAGGCGCGTATGCGCGCCTTCATCGACGCACAGATGGCCGGGTCGGTGACCATCCCGACAACGATCCCCTATGGTTGGATGCGTTTTCGTCGACGCCGGTGTCCGACATGACGCCGGCCTCGTTCGGCGATGATTATATCTCGATCTCTTCGTCGGACTAGATTCTAATAGTTTCTAGTAATTCCCCGTAGTGGTAGATTCTAATAGTAGAACTAATTTCTAATATCTTTCTTGCACCACTGTCTATGTAATTTTTTTTCATGTTCTATGTAATATATTTGTGCTTTAATTTTAGATTTTCTATCATATTTATAGCAAAATCTTGTTTACGGGAGTTTCAATTTAGCACGCCTGTTAGAGGGGCTTATGCTACAAATTTAGCGCGACGATTAGCATATCTGTCGAAAGAGATTCGGGCGTGGCGCTATACCAGATTAGACGCGCTGTGATGGAGCCCAGCACTTGTCGTGGGACGCTTCGTTGGAAACCCCAAGAGCAAGGTATGAAGCAGCACAACAGCAAGTTTCCCTTAGTAAAAAACTGAGGTTATCGAACCAGTAGGAGGAAGAAAACTTCACACGGGTGTTGCTAGCAACGCAGAGACCTGCACAACACAAACTCAAGACTTTGCCCCAACGAATCAGTGAGGTTGTCAAGCTCACCGGTTTGCTGTAACAAAGGATTAAATGTATGGTGTGGAAGGTAATGTTTTGCAGCAAGTAAACAAGTAACAGTGGAAGATATATCAATGGTAAATATCGGACTGGGGTCCATAGTTCACTAGAGGTGCTCTCCTTAGATAAACAACTTGGCATGAAGGGTAAACAAATTACAGCAGGGCAATTGTCAGGAACTGAGCAAGGAATAACAATGCAATTACTAGTCAAAAAGATCCTATGAGATTCGATTGGGAAATACAACAATATATATAGACCGCCATCCAACTACATCTATGACTAGAATTCCACCTTTAGCTTATCATCCGAACCCCCTCCAGTATTAAGTTGCAAGCAATAGACAACTGCTTTAAGCAAAGTGTGTAAGGTAAACAGTCCACATGTTCCATGAACAAGAGACCATTGTTTTCTCCCTAGTGGCAACAACACATCTACAACCGAAGAGATTTTTGTCACTTCCCATGGAAACTAGAGGCATGAACCCACTATCGAGCATAAATACCCCCTCTTGGAGTTACTAGCAACTACTTGACCAAGATAGCTACTAACAATTGAGAGCATGCAAGATCACAAACAACACGGACATGATAGAATCATAAAGAAAAAACCATTAATCAAACCAACATAATAATATCAATATCCATCGGATCCCCGCAAACAAAACATGCATGATTACAAATAGATTAGATCTTGATCATGAAAGGAGCTCAGAAGATCTATACATGAAAGCACAAAGGAGGAGATACAACCATCTAGCTACTACATGTACCCATAGTCCAAGGTGGAACTACCCATGCATCATACCGGAGAGAAGGCCTCCGGGATGATCTCCCCTCTGGCAGGGTGCCGGGAAGAACTTCAGATCCCCCTGATCTAGGGACGATGGTGGCGGCGGCTACAGACGGTTTCGTGGATATTTGATCCGGTACTCGGGATTTCTGCATCGGGGCTTCTTATAGGCGAACGGGGAGGCCGAGGCGGTGGCCAGGGTGGCCAAACCCTAGCCAAGCTGGGGGGTGTGGCCCCTCTGGCTCGCCCCTCCGGCTCCCCTCTGGACTTCTTGTTCCCCATGGAAAGTAATTGACTTTATCATTTGTCCCGTCCAATTCCGAGAATATTTGTTTACTAACTTTTCTAAAACCAAAAACAGCAGAAAACAGGCATCTGGCACTGTGGCAACTTGTTAGTAGGTTAGTACCAGAAAACATGTAAAAAGCACCTCAAAGTGTGGACAAGTAAAGCAAAGTAGATACTAAACAAGCATGAAGCATCAAAAATTATAGATACGTTTCCAACGTATCACGCTGCATACAAACTCCTCGAAACAGGCTTTCGCCCCGCTTTATAAATAAATACAAACGGCCGAACCGATACAAAGTGACGAGGAATTTCTCATACAAGTAGATCAAAGATAAAACTACTAAGCCTAAGAAGCATCTAGCTTGCCACCGAGGACTTCGAGACTAAGGAACCCGGAGCTCCACGACACCGCTTCCAAGAAGGTAACGACACAAGAAGCGCCGCCGCCGCCGAGACCACAAGGGTCTAGGGTTTTCACCCGGAGCTCCAATACGGCAAGGGTAGCCACGACGACGCCCTCAAGAGGGTCACAACACCCGCAGGCATCGCCGTCGTTGGCACCGAAGCGCTGGGATTTTTCCCAGAAAAACTCTCGCCACATTTAGTTTCTCAGGCCACCAATCCCCGAGCCGAGCTTCTAACACGCGATCTGGGCACCGCCACCGCCAGGAATCTCTGATGCCTGCTCCATGCCACCCTCATGGTCCAAAGAGAAGCTCCATCACCACTTGCACGTCGTCCCGCCGCCGAGACACCCGTGCGGTCCACCTTCCAGGGCCGCCGCCCTGGCATCCGCGAGCTCGCGTCCGTGTAGCGAGGCACGTTGTGTGACCTGCGAGGCGGAGGAGGTGGCCACGTATGAAACCGGAGGGTGATAGCGGCATGGGCACATGGGGGGACTACCCTCCATCGCCATAGGCGAGTGCCGACCGGACACGGCCGCGGAGACACACCAGGCCTAGACAGGCCCAGCCGGGCCCGAATCGGGCTTGTGAAGTCTCCGTCGCCACGCTGCAACACGTAGGCTGCGCCTCCGCCGCCGACCTCCTCCACCCGAGCCACCTTCTCCAGCTCCAGAGGACGACCAGCAGGCGCAACGGGCCCGACCAAGCCCAGATCCTGACCAAGTTAGATGGCCCTGCAGGGCCCCGATCTGGGTCAGGCGCACTGTCGCACCGTCGTTGCCGTGTCGCCCCGGCTGGGTGCCGGGAAGAACTTCAGATCCCCCCGATCTAGGGACAATGGTGGCGGCGTCTACAGACGGTTTCGTGGATATCTGATCCGGTACTAAGGATTTCTGCATCGGGGGCTTCTTATAGGAGAAGGGGGAGGCCGAGGCGGCCGCCAGGGTGGCCAGACCCTAGCTAAGAACGGGCCCACCTATGGCCGCGCCTGGGGGGTGTGGCCCCTCTAGCTTGCCCCTCCGGCTCCCCTCTGGACTTCTTGTTCCCCACGGAAAGTAATTGACTTTGTCGTTTGTCCCGTCCAATTCCGAGAATATTTTTTTACTAACTTTTCTGAAACCAAAAACAGCAGAAAATAGGCATCTGACACTGTTGCAACTTGTTAGTAGGTTAGTACCATAAAACATGTAAAAAGCACCTCAAAGTGTGGATAAGTAAAGCAAAGTAGATACTAAACAAGCATGGAGCATCAAAAATTGTAGATACGTTTCCAACGTATCAACATCCCCAAGCTTTACTCCTGCTCGCCCTCGAGTAGGTAGGTGATAAACGTAATAATTTTTTAGGTGACATGCACCCTCATAATAAAGATCCAACCATTTGTAAGCATTGAAAGTTGGGATCAAAGAACTCTAAACATGTCCATGAAAGATGGAGTTCTAAAAATATGACATAGTAACTATGCATGCAACATGAAAGGCTACAAACAAAGATCATGAATAACATGCATTGAAAAACGTTTGTTTATTTCACATGCAGAAAACATAGCATAGTGGCAATCAGCTTGTCCCTCATAGAGTAGCAAATATATGCATAAGACACCTGCAAAGTTCACAAGGGTGACTAGAAACAGATAGCACAAGAACAAGTAATATCACAATATGCATCAATTAATAAGCTTTGGAACACTGCACATAGAATGACAACTATGCTCTCTTAATGGTGCCTAAAGGTAGAAGGTGGAGACTCAAATAATGGTGAAAGAAATGCCTTTTTGTAAAGGAAGCAGGGATTACAAGTTTCAAAAAGATCTTCCAAAAAGTATGGTACTTGTTAGCTTTCAGCCCTCATTTCCCCTATCATAAGCATCTTGAAGTGGTTAAGGTTAAAGTGGCAAAGCTAGAGTATATGCTTTACGAAGTATAAGTTGGCAATCTCAAGTCCCTTGAATACGAGGGTCACACCTCATGCACACTCAACTTTGGGTCCAGGTAAGTTCTTGTCACTGTAAGTATTTGCATATCATTGAGAACCGCCAACGGGGTACCCCTTGCACATGGTACAGAAGCTTTCCCATAACCAAAATGACAAGGCAAGCAGACAATGAGCATCTCAACATTCTTTTTATTTACCATATGCATAGCTTTTTATTGAGGATGCTTCATAGATAGCTCATTATGGTGATGCTGCAAGTTCCCACCATGATTATGCATGGCTTAGGCTAGCGGCCCAAGCGTTTATCTAACACAGGATACAAACTCCATGGACTTACAAGTTCCCTCTTTATTTCACACCGGTGACATCCATAGACAAAATAACATGATATCAACTGAGTACAAAGTACAAGTGCAATGTTGAAAACGTTCCCCGTGACAAAGTTACGCTAATTCCAACTTATAAGTGCAAGCATATACAACAAAGTTGTCATAATGGTTCAAGTTTATTAGGGGCAAAGAATAAAGTGTGCCATCAAGTTCGTGAGGGCTTTAATCACTAAGTTTTCATATAAGAAAATAGTTTTAAATTGGAAGGTAGCTGAAAACAAGAATATACTTGGAATTGTGTAACACACCATGCATAGGAGTTTATAGTGGACACTTTGGAATAACTTGGTTTCTTGGGAGTTGGAGTTACTCATACAAGTGGAGGCTAGCAAAAGACTAGGAGCAACCAACTAAGAGAGCATAATGGCCAAAATCATGCAGTGCAACAAAACATACTAATCAAAGCAAAGAGTGGTACTACAAGTCAAGTACTAAATAATCATAGAGGCAAATGGTGAATTGTCATAGTCATAACATGGTGTGAGCATGTGCCAAGTCAACCCAAGAAAAGCATCAAAGGATAATACCACAATACTATGTTTTTGCATGCTAAAACAACGCATAATTTCTTCAAGGCACACTAAGAAATTCCAATTGTTTGGAACAAGACATGCTACAGCAATAATAACTAAGCATAATGCTAAAACAACACCTAGCATGTCATTCTAAAGTCTAAGTCACAGTCAATGCAAGCTCCTCTTGAACTTACAAGAAAGAACTTACTACTCCTTTCCAACACCAAGCAACTTATTTGCAAAACAACACAGCGAAAACGGGGGTCCAAACTACTTTATTCAAGCAAACTAAAAAACCTAAGCAAAGCAAACGAAAACTAAGACACTCCAAGAACAACACAACTGTACATGAAATAATAAAAACGAAGTGTCTAGACAGACCTGAGCTTTTTATTCATGAAGAAGGGGATGCCTTGGGCATCCCCAAGCTTTGACGCTTGTAACTCTTGGATATTTCTTGAGGTGACACCATGGTGGCATCCCCAAGCTTGAGCTTTTGTCCATTCTTCATCTCATTGCATCATTCTCTCTTTACACCTGAAATTTTTCCTTCATACAAAACTTCAAACAATCTTCATTAGCAACATTAGTGTATTCAAAAAATATTAGACCTCTGGCAAAACTTTGGAATAGCAAGGATTTTCACTAAAAACACAAGCTATTGTAGTAAATCCTTAAAAAATCTTAATTCACCTAAATAGAACTCAAAAAGGAATCAATAAGAAGCAAATGCAAATAATGGCAGAAATCTGCCAAAACAAACCAGCAGGTAGAAACCGATTTTTTCAAACTTCTTCTGTTGCTCAAATCAAAAAGTTTTAAACTAACTAAAGTTAGCTAACATACTGGGGGATTTATTCGTAAATTTTGAGCTCAATCTGAGTTACAGAGCCTCCTCACGAATTTTTTGGTGGAGGATAGAAATCTGTTTCGGGACAGCAACTCCCCAAATCTTACTTCCCTCTCATTAGAGGTCATTCTTGGCACAAAAAGCAAACAAAAAGGATAAGAAGAGGTCATTACTGAAGTAATAACTTCCAAGACTCAAGGAAACTCTTGGGTTATCTCCCAACAAGTACTTTTTTAACGCCTTTAAGTTAGGAACAAGAAGCAAGAAGAATCAAGTATTTTCAAATGAAGAATCATTAACATCCATACTTGAAAAATCTTCAACTATGAAAGGCATCTCATCCAAATGGGTTTTGGAGGATCCCTTCTCATCTCTCTTTGGTCTACTACTTTCATCAAAAAGATTTTCAGGAGCAATCCAATCAAAATTCTTTTCAAAGGCTTCATGCATTCCAACAAGCTTAAAGGGTATGGGTTTCTTAAATTCTTATCTAGGCTTAGTTTTTGTCAGAAATACCCACAACATCTACACTTGAGCCTAGCATATTAAAACACTCAAAGACTTTTTTTGGCTTTCCTAGCAACATCATGGAATTATTTTGATAAAGTTTCAAGGATGAATTCCCTCTTTTCAGCATTCTTTTCTTCTTTTAGTTTTAGGAACAAGAATTGTATGAATGGGTTAAGGCTAACAAACCTAGCCTGCAACATATGAACTAAAGAAGCTGCAGCAATCTCATAATTAGGAGCAAGCTCTGCTATAGATTTATCCTCAATATCCCCATGCTTGCTAACATAATTAAAGAATTCTTCAATATTATCTTTCCCAATTATGGAGCCACTACCTATTGCAAGATCTTTCAGGGCAAACTTGGGGAGAAACATGGTGAGCTAGAGCAAGGTGGCACCTAGAGCAGGAACTAATTTTTTTGTGTTTTTGAATAAAGCAAGCAAACCAAACTAGACTAATTTTTTGGGTTTTTTTTGGAAAGAGGCAAACAAAACCAAGTAAAAGAAACAAAGCAAACAAAAAAAAGTAAAGAGAAAGGAAGTGAAGGACTCCCCTAGTGAAGACGTCCTTAGCCTCCCCGACAACGGCGCCAGAAAATAGCTTGATGGCGCCCAGCACTTGTCGTGGGACGCTTCGTTGGAAATCCCAAGAGCAAGGTATGAAGGCAGACAAAGAAGTTTCCCTCGAAGAAACCGAGGTTATCGAACCAGTAGGAGGAAGGAAACGTCACACAGGTGTTGCCAGCAACGCGGAGACCTACACAACACAAACTCAAGACTTTGCCCCAACGAATCAGTGAGGTTGTCAAGTTCACCGGTTTGCTGTAACAAATGATTAAACGTATGGTGTGGAAGGTAATGGTTTGCAGCAAGTAAACAAGTAACAGTGGAAGCTGTATCAATGGTAAAGATTGGACCGGGGTCCATAGTTCACTAGAGGTGCTCTCCTTAGATAAACAATATGGCATGAAGGGTAAACAAATTACAGCATGGCAATTGACAGGAACTGAGCAAGGCATAACAATGCAATTACTAGTCAGAAAGATCCTATGAGATTCGATTGGGAAATACAACAATATACATAGACCGCCATTCAACTGCATCTATGATTAAAAGTCCACCTTCAGGTTATCATCCGAACCCCCTCCAATATTAAGTTGCAAGCAACCGACAACTGCTTTAAGCAAAGTGTGTAAGGTAAACAGTCCACATGTTCTATGAACAAGAGACCGTTGTTTTATCCCCAGTGGCAACAACACATCTACAACCGAAGAGATTTCTATCACTTTCCTTGGAAACTAGAGGCATGAATCCACTATCGAGCATAAATACCCCCTCTTGGAGTCACTAGCAACTAATTGGCCAAGATAGCTACTAACAACGGAGAGCATGCAAGATCACAAACAACACAAACAAGATAGAATCATAAAGACAAAACCATTAATCAAACCAACATAATAATCTCAATATCCATCGGATCCCGGCAAACACAACATGCATGATTACAAATAGATTAGATCTTAATCATAAACGGAGCTCACAAGATCTATACATGAAAGCACAAAGGAGGAGACACAACCATCTAGCTACTACATGGACCCATAGTCCAAGGTGGAACTACTCATGCATCATACCGGAGAGACGGCCTCCGGGATGATCTCCCCTCCGGCAGGGTGCCGGGAAGAACTTCAGATCCCTCCGATCTAGGGACGATGGTGGCGGAGGCTACAGACGGTTTCGTGGATATTTGATCCGGTACTCAGGATTTCTGCATCGGGGGTTTCTTATAGGCGAAGGGGGAGGCCGAGGCGGCGGCCAGGATGGCCAAATCCTAGCCAGGCTGGGGGAGTGTGGCCCCTCTGGCTTGCCCCTCCGTCTCCCCTCTGGACTTCTTGTTCCCCATGGAAAGTAATTGACTTTGTCGTCTGTCCCGTCCAATTCCGAGAATATTTCTTTACTAACTTTTCTAAAACCAAAAACAGCAGAAAACAGGCATCTGGCACTGTGGCAACTTGTTAGTACCAGAAAACATGTAAAAAGCACCTCAAAATGTGGAAAAGTAAAGCAAAGTAGATACTAAACAAGCATGAAGCATCAAAATTTATAGATACATTTCCAACGTATCACGCTGCATACAAACTCCTCGAAACAGGCTTTCGCCCCGCTTTATAAATAAATCCAAACGGTCGAACCGATACAAAGTGAAGAGGAATTTCTCATACAAGCAGATCAAAGATAAAACTACTAAGCCTAAGAAGCATCTAGCTTGCCACCGAGGACTTCGAGACTAAGGAACCCAGAGCTCCACGACACCGCCTCCAAGAAGGTAACGGCACAAGAAGCGCCGCCGCCGCCGAGACCACAAGGGTCTAGGGTTTTCACCCGGAGCTCCAATACGGCAAGGGTAGCCACGACGACGCCCTCAAGAGGGTCACAACACCCGCAGGCATCGCCGTCGTCGGCACCGAAGCGTTGGGATTTCGCCCGGAAAAACTCTCGACACATTTGGTTTCTCGGGCCACCAATCCCCGAGCCGAGCTTCTAACACGCATGCTGGCGCCACCTCCGAGAATCCCGATGCACTCGCTTCCATGCCCTCACGGTCCAAAGAGAAGCGCCATCACCACTTCCACGTCGTCCCGCCGCCGAGACACCCGTGCGATCCTTCGGGGCCGCCCGCTCTATGACTTCGCGTCGTGTAGCGAGGCACGTTGTGTGACCTGCGAGGCGGAGGAGGTGGCCACGTATGAAACCGGAGGGCGATAGTGGAATGGGCACGTGGGGGACTACCCTCCATTGCCGTAGGCGAGTGCCGACCGGACATGGCCGCGGAGACACACCAGGCCTAGACAGGCCAATGTGACCGAACTTGTGAAGTCTCCGTCGCCCGGCAACACGTAGCTGCGCCTCGCCCGACCTCCTCCACCGAACCACCTTCTCCCGGCTCGAGGGCGGCTGACCAGCGGGACTCAAGCCCAGATCTTGACCAAGTCAAATGGGCCCTGCAGGGCCCCGATCTGGGTCGGGCGCACTGCCGCACCATCGTTGCCGTGTCGCCCCGCCACTCGACGCCACCACCCCGCCACCAAGCCACCACGGGCCGCGCCGCCACCTCTTCCCGAAAGATGAAGGCGTGGCCGCCACCGATAGGTCGCAATGCCATGAGCTCAAAGGTGTCGTCGCCTCAATCGTGAAGCCGCCCTGGCGCCGCTTGCTGCGCCAGTCCTAGCCGCCCCTGCCGAGTTGCACCGCTGCCAAGGAGAGCGCCGTCGTCGGTCTCCGCGCCTGGGTGAGAGGGCTGGCGGTGGGAAGGAGGAGGGAGGGAGGAGAGAGGCGAGTTAGGTTTCCCCTGTGTCGCATCGGGCGACCGAAGCGAGGGAGGGTCAAGTCGCGCTGCATTCACACTACTAGAGTTTGCTCTTGAATCGGGGAAATCCGGCACCGACCAAGATATGGAATTTGTTCTCCTAAGGGCTCAGACTACTAGAGTTGCTCTTGGCCAGATGTGTCAAAAAAAAATACTGCGACCTCGGCACGTCTTCCCCCCCTTTCAACCCTTCGGCCGCCGCCTTTGCTCTCCCAGACGCTCCGCTTCTCGGCCACCCGCCTATACACCGACACCAATGGCGAAACGCTGCCGACGCGGACTCAGCTCCACCAGGGTGGGCGGCGACAACCTTGTCAAGTGGCTGCAGCGGCCCGAACAGCGAATCAAGGGAGGAACTTGGACAATGCTCCAGATCGGTCGGTCGGGATCGGAGTTCGACGATGGGCCGATCGACCAAGGTAACTATGGTTCTAAGCTCGTTTATTCCCGCGATATTCAGATTTAATACTTAAAAGAATCTGGGCAATGACACTCGGAGGTCTTGTGCAGGATTAGCGGCAGAGGGAAGTTTGCAGTGGTAGCCGTTAGTTCTGATGATTACCTTCCGATGCGAAGCAATGAAGTGAACAATCGGTAACTTGTTTAGTTGGTTCCTTTTACTTTGTTTGTTTGGTCGCAGCATTTGGTATTATTTTGTGCTTGATAAAAGAGCTTACCTGTCTAAAACTCCGAATGCTTTCTGCTTGTCCCCTGAACCTTTCTGTCTAAAAGAGCCTTCCTGTCTGAAATTCATAGCTTCAGTTTACATGACTCGATTATCTGGGACAGATGCGACACCTGACCTTATTTTTTTTTGTCTCAAAACACCTGTAGAATTTACTCAGATACTAGTTCAATCATTTTTAAATTGAAGGAATTATGCCTGGCTTTATAAATTAATAAAGCCCCAAACAGCCAAACCAGATACAAAGTGATGAGGAAATCAACTTACAATCCTTCGAGCAAGAGCAAGCAATAGAAAATAAGAAAAAGGAAACACAGCTTGAGATGACACAACCTTGAACTGAAGCGCTTGAAGACCGAAGTAGAGGCAAGTGCACCATCTTGATGTGGGAGGATGACACCATGTGGATCATACCTGTCTACTACAAAGGCTGAGTTCCGACGCAGCATTGTCCATGTCCACTGTTGAAGAGGGTGTGGCATCCCGCAAAAAACCACTACTAGAAAATCGCGTTGTTTTTGGTGCATTGCATCATCATGACCGCATGCTCATTTCATCATGCCACATTGCATTTGAGCATCGTCATCATCTTGCATTTGCTTGCATAAAACTATTTTCGGCAAAACCTATTTCTGTTTGCTAAACGCCTCGTCTTTGTTCAAGCATAAAACCCGGTCTCCGGATTATTTTGTTTTATGCGCTATCGGTTTGCAAAAGCCCGTTTGAAACAAATAAAATATTTAATTATTTTAGTGAGGCGGTCGAGCAGGCGACCCGACCAGTCGACCCGTAAATAAAAATCGGTCCACCAAAATCCTAAAACTACCGGTCATATTCTACCCACCCTCCACCTCACGGACCAATCCCTAGACGCCCACCTCACCTCTCCCTAACCTTCTAGCCCGCCACTAAACCCTTGCCAGCCCTCTCTCTCCACTCACCCATCCGGCCCACTGACCCGCTCCCACCGACCGGTCCCACCTCCCGCCTTCTCTCACCCTATCCTCTCTCCCGACCACCCTCACTCTGCCTCACGCGACTGGCGTCTCACATCTGCCTCTCTCTCTCACCGTCGCTGCTTCTCCTCCGGTCGCCGCTCCTCCTCCCAGAGCCCGCCTCCTCCCTCTTTGTCGCCCTCGCCGTCGACAAGCTCCATCCCACGCCCTTCACCTCGTCGCCCCTCGGCCTCACTCTGCTCAGGCACCCCCACTCCTCCTCGCGCCTCAGGCTCAGTCCTGCCCTTCTCGCCCTCGTCCCGCCGCTCGAGCCCGCCTCCTTCCTTCTCGTGTCGGCCTCAGCCCGCCTCGCCTCGGCGGGGCCATCGCTCACTTCATGCAAACCCTCACCATTTCCGTAGTCCTTGGGACCCGGTAGCCTCAACCCTTCGTCGGCCCCATGTGTGCGCTCATCTCTTGACCACTCGCGCCAGCTCACCTGCTCACGAGCTCGACCTCGCCTTTGCATCTCCTGTCGTCAGCGTCGCTGCTGACCCACGGCCATGGCGCCTCCTTTGCTTCAAGGTCGCCGCCCAATCCTTGATGTCATCGGCGAGAGCTTCACGGCCTTGAACATCGCGCTGTGGCTTGCCTCGGTTACGCCTTGTGGTGCTGAGATGGCCTTCAGTACGTGCTTGTGGCATCGTTGTTTGCAAAGCGGGGATCCGCGTGTACCGTGATGCCAACAAGTCTGTTGTGGCGATGACCGCCCAGATGCATCGGCGATGCAGGACAACTGAAGGGTCGAAGAGGAAAAACGATGAATTACATCGGTAACCAAGGCCAACACGGACGTCGAGATCTCCTTCCGGATTCAAGACCAATCCAATGACATGCCAAGATCTTCCCGGAACGCCATGACCGTCTACGGACCGAAGACCACATGTGTGACAAGTACTTCCTCGGATGCGATGCCGAGAACACGGACGATGCGGACATCGACGCAGAACGCCAAGTTCGCTTTACCTCGGTGACACCGGCGACAAGGTCTTCACGGATCCAAGACCCTTGGTACCCACTCAAGTTCGCCAGCGATGATAAGGTCGATACCGACCAGGGAGAATCCGATGCGCCCCGGCACCGAACCAAGTCCTGCTTCTCGGATGCGACAAGACCTACCTTCGTTATCCGAGATCGAGCTCATCGAACCCCGAACCCCAGATCCGAACCCTGAGACCGAACCCCGAACCCTCGGAACACCAAGATCGCCGAACCCTAACGTGTGACCCCTTTTCCGAGCCCCTATTTTATAAATTGTCAACTATATAAACTTGTTGCATGTTAAATTGTTCATGCATGCATATTGCCTGTGGTTTGGGCGCCTTATGCCGATTCACCTCATAATTAAATATGGGGCCCATATGCGGGCAAATCTAGTCTTATATTGGCCTCATTTAAATTTTTGTAGCGAACCGGTGCTATATTTTGCCTTGTTCAAACAACATTTAAATTGCGGGGGTTCTAAATAACTTGAACCATTTAATTAATTGTCGGGACCCCGGTTCCGCTTAATATGACCTAAGTGCATCGCACCTTTGCCATGTCATACATCATACATGCATCATGCCCGATCTTTTGCCGTAGCATTAAATAGTGCATCCGGTGTTCCTTCTAGTGTTTTGCTTCTTCGCGGATAAGGTCGTTGAGTTGATGCGAGTGTCGACCGATCTTGATTGAACCTTGACAATGTTTTCAAAGTAGCATCTTCCCCTTTCTACCTATCTTACTTTTATAGTATTTATTCCCTCCTGTTGATCTATTGCTATCTGTGTTGCGTTGCTCTATTTTCGTACCCGTGATATCCCTTGCAGCCCTATATTGCCATGGCCACCTCCTAATACCTGTTGTTTGTTAGCTAGTTGGACTTGCGCGTCGTAGTCGCTTGCTCAAGTGATGTTGCGTGTCGCCATGTACCACAGTTGTTGGAGTATTGCCACATGTTTGATGTTGGAGATGATCTCGGCTTTACTTATTGTTCACTTTAATTACTGCTTAACAACTAAAATTGAAGTAGGTAAGCAGAGGCACAGGTGGGCAATAGATGTTATTTGGTTGTTAACCGTCTACTTGTGTCCCGTAGGACCCCGAGTACTTGATACTTGTTCCTTGATTTATCGCGCTATCCACATCCGGGGGGATTATGGGACCCCCCTGAGCCAGAGCTTGATTCCGTCTTATTTCTTGGGGCCACAAACTAGTTTGAGGTTTTATTTACTATCCTGTAGTTATGCCATGCTACTGCTTTATTTACGATTGTGCGAGGAGCACACTGTACTGTTTAGGATCGGGACACGTTTTCGCGGTGTCGACAAGCCCAGTTTTGGGTTCCCGATGCTCACAAATTGGCCCACCCAAACCTCGGGTCCGTCTCGAGTCACTAACCGTTGCGGGTGTACTCCAAGGGGGCCCCAAATATTTCGAATCTTGTGATTGCTTTGTCGTGAAGGCCTCGTTGGGTTTTGATTTGGTTTTTCCGAGGTTGATCGAGTGTGTGTTGCTATTGGTGCACCCCTCGGTAAAACTTTCGAAAGCCGTGTCGCGGTTATGGACGACTTGGAGACACGATATCTCGACCATAGACAACTATAACTAAAGTAGTGCTATACACGACTTTATAATGACTAGTAATCGGCTTCACTATGATGGAATGACTAAGTAAACGCCAACAATTGCTTGTTTGGTTTGTCGCTGCGACAATTGTATTTGACTAGTAAGTATTGCAACTATAACGGAATAGCTAAATAAAAGTACCAACAAGCTATTGGGTTTTGGGTTATCTCATGCTATTTGTATCGACTAGTAAGTGCAACTTCTAGCGGAATGGTTAACTAAAACGCCTTGCTTATTTTATCGGGAGGATTATCTATACGACTAGTAATTCTGCAGCGATAACGGAATAAATAAAGCGCCAAGCGTGAGTTCCTCGGTTGACTTCCTCGTTTGGTCTCGAGAAACACCGAGATGGGTTTGATTGGTGGTATCGGTTGTTCGAATAGGTCTTTCTTACCCCTCTGCATTTGCCGCGGTTGTATCGAGTCTCTATAGGTTGTTTAGTGCTTCTTTGCCGCTTGATCCATCATACCTATGTAGGCGAGGATCGCCAATTCTAGCCTCGCTGTCTTGGCCTCGATCTAACGCTCTCTTTTTCCTTTGCCCTTTGTCGGCACCCTTTTTGTTTAAGCGGGTTTTGAGATCGGCGTCGTTAGAAGGGTTACCCTTCCGCTTGGGGCGGGTTATGGGCGCCATTGGTTATTCTTGAGGGCTCTTAGCCCCATTTGCATCTTGTCCGTAGTCGGACGCTCTATCATTTTCAAGATGATTTGGATCTTTGTATATTATATCGTATTCTTGACTCTTTGAGTCATTTGTATATATATCTGCTCGTGGGTCCCATCGAGGGGTTGTGTAATGTTATTACCGTTTTCCACCCGCACGAAAGTGCCTGGTGAGCACCTTTGAATCGTTTCTATGCGGGTTTGGCGGGAATCGCTGAAACTTGCATAGGTCCGATTCTGAGGGTGTTAGAGTGGTATCGAGCACGGCGGTTGCGATACCCACAAGTCGACTGTGGGATAACATAGCTAACGGCCAAGTAGAGTGTCAAAACTATTTTGCAAAATCGGTTGGGTAGTTACGATTAGGTCCGATTTTACTCCTTACCTCCGCTATTCCCTCTTACCTGCGTGTTTTGAATCCGCTCTTCTCTCTCTTCAAGTCCGGGATATCTCGTGGTTGGGTTTCCATCGCACCTTGTGGTTTCGCTTCCTCCTTTGGTAACGGTGTTGCTACATCCGGTCTTCATGCTATCCGAGGAATCCTTGTGCGGTGGGCTTCTCTTTGTTTCTTCTCTTGCCTTGTGTTTTCCGGCGACGACATCATCTACGTCCGGATCCGATGCAGAGTGCATCACTCCTTTGTTCGAACCTCGTTTGTCGAGATCTTGATCGATTCCAAGAGTTGGTTGCATAATCCGCCTATTCGTGCGAGTAATGGTTTGGGTGCGATGGATGATCACCATCCGACTACTCTTATCATTCGCTCTTGTACATCGAATCAGTGGATCCAGCAATTTTACTCCGTCCACGGAAGCTAGAGGTGGCTTTATTTGTTGATACCTCTACCTTCGACCTTTTGATTCCGGAGTGTTCTCTCGACGATCACGGACAACGACCTCTTGTTAGTGGTGTCGTGAGGATCTACCCGAAGCGAGAAGGATCAGATCGCCGACCTTCATTTCGGTACCATGAGGCGGATCTCGAGGGCGAGATCCATTGTTAGTGGTGTCGAATTGTGGCATCCCGCAAAAAACCACTACTAGAAAATCGTGTTGTTTTTGGTGCATTGCATCATCATGACCGCATGCTCATGTCATCATGCCACATTGCATTTGAGCATCGTCATCATCTTGCATTTGCTTGCATAAAACTATTTTCGGCAAAACCTATTTCTGTTTGCTAAACGCCTCGTCTTTGTTCAAACGCAAAACCCGGGTCTCCGGATTATTTTGTTTTGTCTGCTATCGGTTTGCAAAAGCCTGTTTGAAACAAATAAAATATTTAATTATTTTAGTGAGGCGATCGAGCAGGCCGACCACCCAGTCGACCACTGAAATAAAATCGGTCCACCAAAATCCTAAAACTACCGTCCTATTCTACCACCCTCCTCCACTCACTTGACCAATCCTCGGACGCCACCTCACCCTCTTCTCCTTCCCCTAACCTCCTAGCCCGCCACCGCCTCCCTACCCCAGCCCCACCGGTCCACTCACCCATCCGGCCCCACCTCTCGATCTCTTTCCCACCGCCCATTGGCCTCTCCTCCCTGCCTCCGCTCATCACCTCCCCGCCTCTTGCTCACGCCTGCCTCCGCCCGCCTGTCGCCCTTGGCCACCGACGCTCCCCTCGCCTCCGTGAGCCTCCTCCTCAGGCGCCTCGCCTCCGCCTCACTGCTCTGCCTCCTCTCGCTGCCGTCCAGCTTGGCTCGAGCCTCCTCCTGCCCCGCCTCCGTCACTCTGCCTCGCCCGCCGCCTTACTCGCTGCTCCCAGAGCCCTTTCGCATTCCGCTGAGCCGCTGCCATGCCTCGCCGTCGGTCGCGCCCCGCCTCGCGCTCGCCGGTGACAGCCGCCTTCGCCCGGCTGCCTGCGGACCTCGCTGCCCGGCGCCGCTCTCACGAGCTCGCCTCGCCATGCATCTCCTGCCGTCTGCGTCGCCTGCAGCCACTTCTGGCGCCTCCTCTGCTTCAAGGCCTACCAATCCCAGATGTCTGTCATTGAGCTTCTGGCCTTGAACTCCGGCCCATGTGGCTTGCCTCGTTCGCCTTGTGGTCTTGAGATGGCCTTGATGCGTCTTGGCATCGTTGTTTGCAAAGCGGGGATCCGCGTGTGCACAGTGATGCCCAAAGTCCTTTGCGGCGATGACACGCCCCAAGATGCATCGGCGCATGCGGGACAACTGAAGGTCGAAGGAAAAACCCGATGAATTACATCGGTAACCAAGGCCAACATCGACGTCGAGATCTCCTTCCGGATTCAAGACCAATCCGGCGGCATGCCAAGATCTTCCTCGAACGCCATGACCGTCTACACGGACCGAAGACCACATGTGTGACAAGTACTCATACCGGATGCGATGCTCGAGAACACGGACATCGACGCGAGCGCCAAGTTAAATCTACCTCGGACCGTGCGACAAGGTCTACTTCACGGATCCGAAGACCCGTTCGACCACTCAAGTTCGCCAATGATGATAAGGTCGATCTGACCGGGGAGAATCCGTCGCCCAAGACCGAACCAAGTCCTGCTTCTCGGATGCGACAAGACCTACCTTCGTTATCCGAGACCGAGCTCATCGAACCCCGAACCCCGATCGAACCACGAGACCCGAACCCTCGGAACACCAAGATCGCCGAACCCTAACGTGTGACCCCTTTTCCGAGCCCCTGTTTTATAAATTGTCAACTATATAAACTTGTTGCATGTTAAATTGTTCATGCATGCATATTGCCTGTGGTTTGGGGGCCTTATGCCGATTCACCTCATAATTAAATATGGGGCCCATATGCGGGCAAATCTAGTCTTATATTGGCCTCATTTAAATTTTTGTAGCGAACCGGTGCTATATTTTGCCTTGTTCAAACAACATTTAAATTGCGGGGGTTCTAAATAACTTGAACCATTTAATTAATTGTCGGGACCCCGGTTCCGCTTAATATGACTTAAGTGCATCGCACCTTTGCCATGTCATACATCATACATGCATCATGCCCGATCTTTTGCCGTAGCATTAAATAGTGCATCCGGTGTTCCTTCTAGTGTTTTGCTTCTTCGCGGATAAGGTCGTTGAGTTGATGCGAGTGTCGACCCGATCTTCGGTTGAACCTTCGACAATGTTTTCAGGCGAGCATCTTCCCCTTCTACCTATCTTACTTTTATAGTATTTATTCCCTCATGTTGATCTATTGCTATCTGTGTTGCGTTGCTCTAGTTTTCGTACCCGTGATATCCCTTGCAGCCCTATATTGCCATGGCCACCTCCTAATACCTGTTGTTTGGTAGCTAGTTGGACTTGCGCGTCGTAGTCGCTTGCTCAAGTGCTGTTGCGTGTCGCCATGTACCACAATTGTTGGAGTATTGCCACATGTTTGATGTTGGAGATGATCTCGGCTTTACTTATTGTTCACTTTAATTCCGCTTAACAACTAAAATTGAAGTAGGTAGCGAGAGGCACAGTGGGCAATAGATGTTATTTGGTTGTTAACCATCCACTTGTGTCCGTGGGACCCCAGTACTTGATACTGTTCCTTGATTTATCGCGCTATCCACATCCGGGAGGATTATGGGACCACTGAGCGAGCTTGATTCCGTCTTATTTCTTGGGGCCACAAACTAGTTTGAGGTTTTATTTACTATCTGTACTTATGCCATGCTCTTGCTTTATTCGATTGTGCGAGGCACACTGCATCATTTAGGATCGGACGTTTTTGCGGTGTCGACAAGCCCGATTTTGGGTTCCCGATCGTTCTGGCCCACCCAAACCTCGGGTCTCCTCGAGTCATCTAGCCGTTGGTGTACTCAAGGGTGGCCCCCAAATATTCTGAATCTTGTGATTGCTTTGTCGTGAAGGCCTCGTTGGGTTTTGATTTGGTTTTCGAGGTTGATCGAGTGTGTGTTGCTATTGGTGCACCCGGCGGGTAAAACTTTCTGAAAGCCGTGTCATGTTATGGACGACTTGGAGCAAGATGTCTCGACCATAGACAACTATAACTAAAGTAGTGCTATACACGACTTTATAATGACTAGTAATCAGCTTCACTATGATGGAATGACTAAGTAAACGCCAACAATTGCTTGCTTGGTTTGTCGCTTGACAATTGTATTGACTAGTAAGTATTGCAACTATAACGGAATGGCTAAATAAAAGTACCAACAAGCTTGGGTTTTGGGTTATCTCATGCTATTTGTATCGACTAGTAAGTCGCAACTACAACGGAATGGTTAACTAAAAGCCCATTGCTTATTTTATCGGGAGGATTATCTATACGACTAGTAATTCTCAGCGATAACGGAATAAATAAAGCGCCAATCTGTGTGAGTTCCTCGGTTGACTTCCTCGTTTGGTCTCGAGGAAACACCAGGGATGGGTTTGATTGGTGGTAGTATCAAGTTGTTCGAATAGGTCTTTCTTACCCTCTGCTTGCCTTGATTGTATCGAGTCTCTATAGGTTGTTTAGTGCTTCTTGCCGCTGCCGCTTGATCCACCATACCTATGTAGGCGAGGGCCGAATTCTAGCCTCGCGTGTCTTGGCCTCGATTAACGCTCCTCTTTTTCCTTTGCCCTTTGTCGGCACCCTTTTTATTTAAGCGGGTTTTGAGATCGACGTCGTTAGCGGGGTTACCCTTCCGGCTTGGCACAGGCGGGGTTATGGGCGCCATTGGTTATTCTTCGTGGCTCTTAGCCCCATTTGCATCTTGTCCGTAGTCGGACTCTATCATTTTCAAGATGATTTGGATCTTTGTATATTATATCGTATTCTTGACTCTTTGAGTGTTGTATGTATATATTACGTGGGTCCCATCGAGGAATTTGTAATGTTATTACTTCGTTTCCACCCGCACGAAAGTGCTGGTGGCACCTTTGAATCGTTTCTGCGGGTTTGGCGGGAAATGAAACTTGCATAGGTCCGATTCTGAGGGTGTCTGAAGGGCCCCCCTTGTCTTTGCTCAAAAGGCGCCATCCGTCAACAAGTCTGAAGCCACAAATACACGAAGAGGCGACACCTGGACCATCAAGGAGATAGACACCAACAACATTCTGGAGACACACCGAGAACAACACCGCAACCGTCCACCTGAAACACGCATTAACCAGCCGGCAGGGTCGGGGTTCGAAATGACGCCTCAGAAGGTAATGACGCAATAGTGCCGCCACCTGTCCAAAGAAACGGCCAAGGATTTTACACGGAACCCTGGGGCAGGAGTATGGACCCAGGCGATGCCTCGGTAGGAGAGACTCCCAAGAACATCACCATCGCCTGCACCAACAAATGCGGTGCAAAGCTTTCACCCGGGCACCATCAACACCAGCCACCTATAGACCCTGCGGCCGCAAGACCCCATCCGTCATGCCACCACCATCACCGGCAACACACCACCACAAGGTGCGCCCAACACGCCTCATGCACCGAGCAGCCGTTCTAGCCAAGGTGGCTCGGATAGGTAGTCGGGGAAGCACACAAGGGGTACAAAGAACCAAAATCATTCAATGGATACTGATTGTTACTTGGAAGCCACTATTTCACTTGTGGAAGCCCTCTCCTGGTAGAACTTCCGTAATTGTTCATTCGTTTGTTGTGTTACGTCCAAGAAAGGACACCACCCCCGTGAGAGTACACACCACCTACCATGACACGGGAATGATCTTTAGGGTAAAATGGTTTACTAGCATGATGAATGCTGATGATGCTGTCCTACATACCAATGGCTGAATTGGCTGATGCCTTGGAGGAATGTAATTTCTGAACCCTCCAAAACAACCAAGGAGTAAAGAGGAAGTGGCATTCCTGTATTGGAGGCAAGTGAGGAAAATAATAATAGATAGCAAAAAATTATCGGAACATGTGGAAGTGCTAGCGTGGATTGATCCTATTTCAATTGTCACACATTTGTTCAGGTCTAGGCCAGGAATATCATATGCTCAATATAGAAACATATGGTGTTTTATTATTTTCCTGTATGTTCAATTATGTGCACAAACTAAACTACTTTTGATGAATCATCTCTTGTCACTGTATGATAGTTAATTTATGTAGCTAGAAGAATCTTGTCAAACAAAACGATATTGGTTGGAGTATATAGGAACTTATAAATGATCCGTTCATCATGCTAAAAGAAATGATCAAATGATCATGGATTAACCTGGTAAGAGGAAATTGCACAAACCAACCACTTATTGGTTGTTGCTCAAAACACCAACTTTACCTGTTTTTTGCACATACCACCAACTATTGGTGTAATAGCCTAATAGGTTGCACACAGGTCCAAATCCTAGATTAAGTTGATTAATTGCAAATCTGACAACCGGGGTCCACGAGGCAGTGATGATCTGCGTCCACATGTCATTATCTAGTGTGTTTTTCCAAACTTATAAAAAATAAAAAAGTTTTAGTAATTGAAATAATATAAACTACCTTATAAACTAACCAATCTGTGAAGTTTGAAAGAATACTCTTTCAATTACTGGTACTTTTTTTTTTAAGTTTGAAGAACACACTAGATAATGACAAGTGGATGCTGTGATTTTAGGTTAAGGCGTGATACCTCTTTGGAGGCCGCCGCTACGTGTTATATAGCCGGTTGACCCAACCACCGGAGGAAATTAAATGAGGTGTTACAACAACTTTTATCTCTATATTATCTCTACTAACAGATGCCTTATAGATATGGCTCGGTGGGATATGGCTCGGTGGACAACCATTGTTGACAGCTACGATACAAACAATATCGCTAACAGATGCCACATCCTCATGGCCGGGTCTGGCCATCAGGTTTGCAGTTAATCAACTTAATCTCAGAATTGGACCTATGTGCAACGTATTACACCAATAGTTGGTGATCTGTGCAAAAAACATGTAAAATTGGTGTTTTGCGCAACGGCGACTGCAACAAGTCATGGTTCCTGAAATTTCCTCACCTGGTAATGGTAGGATTGTAGCTGTACAATTTGCTGGTTGCTGTTTTATTTCTTAATAATGACCTGACCCACGTGGATCTTACTGTTTGCACACAAGTATTTTACAGGACTTCGATATGTATACAATACTTAGGCCTGGACCTTCTCTGTCTTTGTTGCAGGACATCGGCAGATGATATCAAAAGCCTTCGATTAATCACAGCTGTCAAAACCCCATATTTGCCAGATGGAAGATTTGATCTTCAAGCATATGATTCTTTGATAAATATGCAAATAGAGAGTGGTACCGATGGTGTAATAGTTGGAGGAACAACTGGGGAGGGTCACCTTATGAGCTGGGATGAACACATCATGCTCATTGGGCATACTGTTAACTGCTTTGGCACAAAAATTAAAGTGATAGGCAACACTGGAAGTAACTCAACAGGAGAGGCTGTTCACGCAACAGAGCAGGGATTTGCTGTTGGCATGCATGCAGCTCTCCATATCAATCCTTACTATGGGAAGACCTCGACTGAAGGATTGATCTCTCTCATTTCGAGCATGTCCTCCCGATGGGTCCAACCATCATTTACAATGTGCCATCCAGGACAAGCCAGGATATACCTCTTCCAGTTATCGAGGCAGTTTCACGTCACACAAACATGGCAGGGGTGAAAGAATGTGTTGGACATGAGAGGGTTAAGTGCTACGCCGACAAAGCTATAACAGTATGGAGTGGTAATGATGATGAATGCCATGATTCTAGGTGGAAATATGGTGCCACTGGAGTTATTTCTGTAGCTAGCAACCTTGTTCCTGGTCTCATGCGGAATCTCATGTATGAAGGGAGGAATGCAGTACTAAATGAGAAGCTGTTGCCTCTGATGAGCTGGTTATTCTGCCAGCCCAATCCGATAGGCCTTAACACTGCCCTGGCCCAGCTCGGTGTGGCGAGGCCTGTATTCAGATTACCATACGTTCCTCTTCCTCATGAAAAGAGGGCTGAGTTTGTCCGGATTGTTGAAGCTATTGGACGGGAGCACTTTGTGGGACAGAAAGAGGTGCAGGTTCTCGACGATGATGATTTTGTGTTGATCAGTAGGTATTAAGACTCCAATTGCCACCAAGCGAATGTTGACGAATAGTGGTAGCGTCACTGCATGGTAACCTGCAGCTCTGCTTTTAGAAACTTAGGACTTGTTGATCGTCAGTTAGTCGTTGTCTTTTTCTTTATTGGAAGTCTGGCAACCATTTGGTATCTTTGCAGTATATAACGTGCAATCAGCTCAGAAATGAGGACAAGCTATGAATGCCTTGGTGGAACCACATATAGATTCCCTCTCCCGATTGTTCCCTTCAGCAAAGTATACTGGGTATAAACTAGACTGCAGTTTTACGTGCTACTACACCTATTTGCTAGAATTTCTGTTAGCATTTCAGTGATGTAACAGTACAAGGTTCCCTAGAAAACCAGTAGTACTACAAGGTTTGTTACAGCACCTGTCTTATGGAATTGAAGATTCTAGTTAACCTGTTACAGAACGTGTCTCGTTAAGCCCCCAAGAAGATCAAGTGATGAAATGAACGTCATATTAGACAACGCAACACGCCAGGGATTGCAGCAGGGGTTTATTGTATCAATGCCATTTGGATCATATAATTGCACCGCATAATCTATGATAGGAACCTGTCCTACAAACTTTACCAGGAAAGAACCAGGCACTAGCTCCGACCCTGTGGAAACATATCTGTTGCAGTTCCAATGCATCTTCTCTATTTCTCTCCCTAACAAAGCAGTTCCAACGCATCTTCTCTCTTTCTCTCCCTAACTAAGCAAACTTAAAAGTCACTAAATTTTCTCTTCCTTTCCCTAATAGAGTAACCTTAAAATTTCTGTCTTTTGTGCGGAGAATCCAAAGACCTGTTTAGAGCCATGCATGTACAGTAGTATTCAAGGTAGTAGCTTGTCATTTGACATTTCAATTATGTAGTATTTCTTTATGTTGCTCCGCTTGTAGGTCACTTCTGAGTTTCAATAGACTTTTTGCAGGCTTTCAATACAAGGGAGTTTTTTTCGTAGAGTTGGGAAACTTTAGTAATCTTGATCCTGTTTTGCATCTTACATGTCTTATTATCCCTCAACTTATTTATGCACGTGCATAAAAAAAGAATATCACAAGCGACCTTACGAGGAGCTACGATATGACCTCCAACACCAAGACATCCATTCAGGAGGTCAACAACGAAGTAGATGCGTACTGCCATTCATTTCTGACAAGGTCGTCGTCGGTGCTACATATCTAACTATTTGACTAGCATCCATGTCTCTCCGGTTTCGAGTCAAAAAGGAGGCTTATCATCACTTATAACTTTGCTCGGGGCGGTGATTGAGAGCTCGAAAAGTTCGCTCGAATTGGAAATGTAGTAGACTAACTCCAACATTGGAGGTCATATCGGAGGACCGATCGACTGATCGGCGGGAGCCGCTTTATACGAGCCGTGCAGAACTGGTTATTTGATCTTGGGGTGCCATGCATGCATGGTGTAACTTATCTGGTTCGACAAGCTACCATGTGCGGTGCGGTGCGGTGCGAGTGTGTTATCTGATTCAACAAGCTACTACCACGGCGACCACCACACTAGTCAAGCTAGCACAGGCTCCTGGTCACTGATCGGCATAGATCGTGTACGCCTCGTTCGTTTGGTTAACTTGGTACGTACGGCGAGTGAAGACGTTGTTTGGTGCGTTGCATTATTACGAGATGCCGGCCGGGCGCACGTGTGATCGAAGTTGGAAAAAAAATCGTTAGCGAAGACTAGCATTGTAATACCTGATCGATCTAAGCGTACCTTAGGACGTATTTGGTAGGCCAAATTTTCATTTCTTGCATTCGGCGAGAAAAAATAAGCCTGTTTAATTATTTGGCCCGCATAAGTTTGCTGCATGGTACTCCCTCCGTGTCAAAATATAAGACGTTTTAGCATTTTCAGACAATACCCAAATCCAACGAATTGTACCAAAATACCCCTATCAACTGTCGGAAACCAGGCTATCGCTAATTTGAATTTCAAATCGAGCAGCTGAGATTGTTGCCCACGTCTCCACCTCGGAATCGATCCATCGAGCTCGTCGGCAGGAATCAAGCCACGCGCGGGAGGGATAGGATCCACGCGCGTCGCCGGTCCAGCTCGCCAATCGATCCCTCCACGCGCGCGCAATCGATCCAAGCAAGCGCCCAGCTCGTAGCTGCCGGCGCGTCCAGATCGTAGCTGCCGGCGCGTCCAGCTCGTAGGCATCCTCGGAATCGATCCAGGTGCGTCCAGCTCGTAGGCGTGCTCGTCCTTGGAATCAATCCGTGCTAGACGCCCAGCTCGCGGGAATCCATCCGCGCGAGACGTCCAGCTCATTAGGATCCATCCACGCCGCCTCGCCGGCGAGCACGTCGCCCAGCAGCTCCGGGAAGCCATTGGCCGGCCCCAAATCCATCCACGCTGCCTCGCCGGCGAGCACGTTGCCCAGCAGCAGCTCCGGGAAGCCGCTGGCCGGCCCCAAATCCATCCACGCCTGCATCGCCAGCGCCTAGCTCGCCGGCGAGCACGTCGCCCAGCAGCACCTCCTCCGGGAAGCCGTTGGCCGGCCCCAAATCCATCCACGCCCGCGTCGCCAGCGCCTAGCTCGCCGGCAGGTCCACATTGCCCAGCAGCACCTCCGGGAAGCCGCCGGCCAGCTCCAAATCCATCCACGCCTGCGTCGCCAGTGCCTAGCTCGCCGGCAGGTGCACGTCGCCCAGCAAAACCTCTGGAAGCCGCCGGCCGGCTCCAAGCAGCTGCAGCATGCTGGCTCATACCCAGTAGCACGTTGGCGTCCAGCGCGCCTAGTTCCCACCAGTCGCCTCCTCCGGCCCTACAACAAGTGGCAGCCACATCGGTATGGTACTCCCGGACCTTAACTGTACTCCACCTGATGAACAAGATGTTGGAGTAGATCAAGAAATGGAAGAAGAAGATGCTGGAGGTGGTGAGCAAGATGATGAACAAGATGCTAGAGGTATAAATACTAAACAACCTTAATCTCTTGTTTAATGTATCTTGCAATTACTCCTGAAATACTCATTTCCTTTGATGTACCATCTCTGAAATATTTTTTTACAGTAATTAGCATGTGCATGTAATCATACAGAGAGCATGAAGTAAAGACTAACTGAACATTGCTACTCGTACAGAGAGGGATACTCAAATTCTAGTACAAAAACATGCAAGTCAACTAGAAACTGCATATTACTCCTTTTTGCACTTGGTACTTGGAGTACATAGACATGCATTATCAACTTGTTCACTAAATACTCCATATAAAAAACAAAAATATTGACAGTGCTATGGGTATTGCCATAGAAATTCAGTGCAACAAAATTTTAGCAATTCATCTAAATCTCAGAAGTCAAGCATTAAAAACATGTCTCATATTCCATGGAGTAGTAATGCAACATGATATCTGCAAGGACAAAATATTCCATTATTAAAATATGCATAGTAATTTAGTGTTGCTCATCTAAACTAACATATTTTTGCACTAACAGATGCAGAAATGGATGAACAAGATGCAGAAATGGATGAACAAGATGCAAGTGGTCAACAGATAGTGAGACAGAGAAAATCACTCAATGACCAGCAGAGATATGCTGCTTATGTAGCAATGCACGCACTATGTATGCGAAATGGTGGCAAGTTCAAAAAACATGACAAGAAAGACATAGCAGCATTTTTTCAAGTAGGTATCCAGCAAATACAAAGAATATGGAAAACTGCGATGAGACAAATCGCTGAGGGTTTGGAGGTGGACGTTTCTAGCAAAAAGAAAGGAAGATGTGGAAGAAAACCAATACATGTTGATCTATCCATGATGCCCACTATCGCGCTAAACAAAAGATCAACTATCAGGTGCCTTGCTTGGCAGTTGGGAGTAAACCCTAGCACATTATACCGAAGATTTAAGATGAAACACATAAGAAGGCATTCAAATTCCTTGAAGCCATTACTAAAAGAAAAGAATATGAAGGACAGGATAAAGTTTTGCATGTCGATGATTGATGAAGCAACCACAACACATGCAACTCCAAAATTCATCAATATGCACAATATTGTGCATATTGATGAGAAGTGGTTCTACATGACCAAGAAAAACAGGAATTACTACTTGCTACCAGATGAACCAGACCCTACAAGAGCTGTGCAAAGCAAAAACTGCATAGGAAAAGTCATGTTCCTAACCGCTGTTACTAGGCCAAGGTTCGACCATGCACACAATGTCACATTTTCGGGGAAAATAGGCATTTGGCCATTTGTTAAGGAAATACCAGCAGCAAGAAGAAGCGACAACAGACCAAAAGGGACATTAGAGATAAAGTCAATCAAAGTCAATAGGGAGGTGATGAGGGAGTTCCTAATTGAGAAGGTACTTCCTGCTATCATAGCTGCTTGGCCTGCAGAAGATGTTGGGCAGACAATTCTGATCCAACAAGACAATGCAACGCCCCATATTCTCCCAAGTGACCAAGCATTCAAAGAAGTAGTGGCAGAAATTGCAGCCAAAACTGGACTGACCATGAAGCTGATTCAGCAACCAGCAAACAGCCCAGATTTAAATGTGCTTGATCTTGGGTTTTTCAGGTCTCTACAGTCTCGTACTGATACCCTAAGCACTAAAACTCTACAAGATTTCATTCAAGGTGTGGAGCAAGAGTTTGATGAATACGGTGATATTCTTAATAAGATATTCCTAAGTCTACAAACCTGCATGATAGAAGTCATGAACCATGGAGGAGGAAATGGGTACAAGCCCCCTCATGTGAACAAAGATAGATTGATAAAGTTGGATCTCCTACCTAAAAGGCTTAAAGTTCCAGCAGAAGTTTATGCAAATGCCAAACAAATCCTACAAGAAGCAATTGAACAAGAAGCAAAGGATCAAGCAACAAGTGAGAAGAAGCAAGTGAACAAGAGGCAAACAAAAAAGAAGCCATCAACAGGAACGAGAAGCAAGCAAACAAGAAACAAGTGAACAAGTAAAGGACCAAGCAACAAGTGAGAAAAAGCAAACGAACAAGAGGAAAAGGGGGAAAAGGATAGCAAGAACTGAACAAGAAGCAAGCAAACAAGCAACGATTGATAAGAAGCAAGTAAACAGGAGGCAAAGGAAAGAGAAGCAAGCATCAACTGAACAAGAAGCAAGCAAACAAGTGATTAACGAGAAGCAAGCAGCAACTGAACAAGAAGCAAACAAACAAGTGATTAACGAAAAGCAAGCAACAACTAAACAAGAAGCAAGCAAACAAGTGATAAGTGAAGAAACAAGTTAGAAGAAGTTACACAAAAAACAATTGTTATGTATGTTTCTGTGTTTGTGCAAATGTTAGATGATGTGTGATTGATATAAAAGATTTTGGACAAGCCTACTGTTATGTAAATTACACTGAATCAGTTATAGACTTTTTGAAGCATTAATTGTTAAATGTCTTGCAAGCTAAGTGTTGAATGGCTTTCTTTTGAACCAGAGCACAATTTTTCCAGCTACACAGACAACATGCTATTTTTATAAATTCATTTATCTATAATAACTGAAATTCATTTATCTTTCCACTGACTATCAAGATACTGGAGAAATTCTAGGGCTATCAAGATACTGCAGAAATTTTAGGCCTATTGTTATTAGTCAGTGTGCTCGCAGATAGTAACAATGATGATAAAATGTTCAAGGAAAACTTAGAACTACTCCAAAACTTAGAACTAACATTGCTACTCCAAAATTTAGAAAATTCAGCATATTATGTGTACTAGCAGTACATGGCTAGACGACAATGATGATGATAAGAGTAGAAGACATGGATTACAGAATAATGAAGCGGCAGACAACAGGTTTACGAGAGGTGAACAGTTGCGACGTTTTTTGTCGTTTATGCTTATGATTGAAGCTGATGGTTAACTAGTGTGCACACAGTAACATGAACATGGAAAGCCAGGTGCCAACGCCTATGATTAAACAGCAAGCACTAAAATTTGAAGCCCTACTGACTGACAGTGATCATAGAGCAACATGGACAAGAAGTCGAAGGACTAGAGGAGATGGCAACTTGGCCTGATAAAAGAAAGCCTAGGTTTTCCAGCGAACTAAAAGAAGAGATAATGATGCAATCAGAATAAATCACACATGAGTGAGAGATGTACACAAAAGAAGAGATAATGATGCAATTTGTGAACCAGGTAATTTGATTTATTGGCCAGTGATGCAGAGCAGTGGCTGCAGTAATCGAATCGGCAGAATTTGGGAATGAGAATTTATTTTTACAGAGGAGCAAAGTAAATTTGGGAGGGATGGGATAGGAGGGCTCACCGCTTGGGTGATGCGGAGGCCGAACTCGAGGATGGTCTTGGCAGAGGTCGCGCCGGCCTGGTCGGCGATTCACGGTGATGACGTTGTCCTCCTCGTCCCCCGCCGCCAGGTCCATCACCACGACGTCCAACGCGCCGACCCCCGGCCCAGGGCCGCCTCCACCCAGCACCATCCTCCCTGCTCATCCTCCGCGCCTCCTCCGTCGACAGGCATCTCCTGGCCGCCGAGATCCCTGATCCTTCCCGGTCTCTCCTCCCTGCCCCTGCCCCTGCCCGTGGTCGGGTTGGAAACATGGAACTATGGAGCTGTGGGAACTAGCCGGCGCACGCAGATCTGGCGCCCGTCGCCCAACAGCACGTCGCCGGAGCACGCAGATCTAGCGCCTCCTCGCCCAACGGCACGTCACCGGCGCATAAAAATCTGAATTTTGACCTCCAAATGTATAGGGTGGGTGGGGCGCAAGAGGAATATGGTTTTGGGAGGAATCGGGGTGTTGGGAGGAAGGCACGATGGGGAGCAGTGAGGAAGAGGAGAGGGAGCATGTGTCGTGGGGCGAGAGAGGGGCGGTGCCGGCGCGGTCGAGCGACATTGAGGGGCGGCGACGGGAGCGAGGGGAACACAGGGAACGCGGGCGAGAGGATTGAGCGTGCGAGACGCGACGCGGATGAGGGGTAGAATTGGAAACTCGGAAAATTTCGTAACGTGCCAAAATTTGACCGTGAAATGCTAAAACGTCTTATATTTTGACACGGAGGGAGTACTAGTTTTAAAGCACCGATTTTGGACGTTTCTGCGGGAACAGGCTCCGCTCGTGCAAACATGGAGGAAAAGCTGCGCAACCCGTGCGAGCTCGGCGATGGCGCGAGCCGCGGGTTTCCCTCGAAAAGCTGGCGGGAGAAATTTCATTATAGCTCATTGAAGCGTGACGGTATATATCACCACCCGCCACACCAACGTCCCTCGCCACCATTTTCCCCATTCTTCGAGCTCTCAAGCCGGCGAGATTCTTCATCGGCCAGCGGGTAACCGGCGGTAGTGGAGGTGGTGGTTGTAGGTCGGCCGGTGCAGGTGTTCTTCTCCAAGATCTTCAGCAGCGACGTGCTTCGCTCCTCCGATGCCGATGAGTTCCATGAAACACCAGATGTAGTAGCTTCGATTTGTTAGCACCTCCTAAATCTGATTGTAGTTTGTGGTAGATTTATGTTAGTATGCCCAATGAATTGCTACGTATAGTCATAGATCAGTGTGTTATTGGACTCATTGCATGTGTAAGTTTGTGTTCATGTCTAGTCTAGGTCCTGATATGTGCGACCGTGAGTTATGTAGGACATGACCGTTGATGAGTTCAGCCAGACCCTCATAGATTCTCAGGAGACCTTTGTTGCTGAGACCAAATCTTAGCTCCCACCTCTGAGTCTCACCTATCCTCACCGCACAAAGATCTTATTTGCGCCTCTGATGACCGGGTACACGGTGGATTAGATTGTAGAGCAAGCTACTAAGATCTTGGCCAAGAAAAAAGCCATCAAGGATGGCAAATCCCACTGCATAGGCCAGTGCAAGGGGGGTGAAGGGCACCATGAAGTGGGAACCGTTCCTATAGGCGTTCGTGCTCAACCAGATGTGTGAGATCATCAAGAGTGACGTCAAGACGGAGAAGGGGTTCAAAGAGGTGCACCTCAACACTGTTGCCCGCAAGGTGTTTGAGTTTTGTGGTATCGAGGTGCCCTCACAACAGGTGTACAACCACCTGTGCAAGTAGAGGACCAAGTGGATCCATGTATCCAAGCTCAAAGACCTTAGAGGAGCTAGCCGGGGCGAGGAGACCTACACCATCATCTTGGAGGACGCCCACCACAGGGGACACATCTCGGTATTAACTTATTTCAGTAACATCCCTATGATTCCCTTGTGTAACCTCGCTAACCTCCCTGCAATTCCCTGTCTCAGGATCACTCCAAGGATGCCGAGCATATGAAGAAGCCTGTCGCCAAATATAGGCAGATGGAGGCCATCTTCTCCTTTGGCTTTGCCACTGGCGGTTTTGCAATGGGCTCTAATGAGCCTCTTGGCGAGCCAAGCCCTGAATACATGTAGACCCAGGAGTCGGAGATAGTGGTACTTGATGACGAGGTTGAGACCGATGCTGGCCGCAGGTTCTCCTGCTGTCGGCGTTGGTCAAGGTGGTAGCACAAATGCCTATGTTATTGTTGGCTTCGATCCTTGCAAGAAGAGGAAGAGGTCACTGCTGGGAGAAGAGGACGTCGTCACCATCACGTGCATGACTTAGGCTGTGAAAGCGGTCGCGACCACCATCACCACTGCTTCCCTTCCTGATGTGCACCCAGCTTTGTACGACGCCGTCATGGCCACCAAAGGCTACAACCCTGAGGCTCTGATGGTGGCGCTCAGCCACCTCTTCGACAACAGGGCTATGGGAAACGAGTTTGTTCAGGTGGCAGAGGACCACAAGGATCTCTAGCTCAGGACCTTCCCATCCAAGCACTACTACGTGTAGTGCTTGCTCCCTGATCATGGAGATGGTGGCGGTAGTGCATGCATGATAAAGACGAAGATGTATATTTTGAAGTAGCTAGGGACTTGCTTTAAACTTATGCCTATTTACTGTGAGGTGGTATATACCCCTCACATGATGGAGAACTTATGCGGTGGTAGGATTGCACCCCTTTTGATGTGATGGTAGGATGACACCATAGATGTTGGTGGTGATCGGTTGGATCACACTAACTTGGTAGGTTGGAACTGCTGATGCTTGTACCCATATGATCATGCATGCTTAACTAGTTTATGTTTATTGTCTTGTGTTTGTGAACTTGATCTGCCTTCTTTAGTTATTATCCGTATATGTTGCATATGTGTTATGTCTCATAGAAATACAACTGGTATGTGGTGTACTACGGCAAGTAGCCGAAATCTACAAGACATGGGAGGAGTGCAGCCAAAAAGTGACCGGTTACTAGCACAACCTCCATAAGGGGTGTAATACTCTAGAGCAGACACAAAAATCCTACTCTGAGTTCTTAGCAGAGTGTCCATAGAAGGCACAACCATCACAAGATATGAAGTTCAATTTCACTCCACCTCCATCAGTTCATCAACAAGTCCATCCACATGAGCAGTTACCACCTATACGGGGTGCAAGTATGATCAAAGACATCATCATTGGCCTGATCATATGGATTATCTACTACCAGTTGTTATCATTTATGTTGATCGATCATGTAAGATCTTAAACCCTGATGACTAGTTGGTAAGCTTACCATTTTGCCATGCGAGATAACCACATCGGGCCAGATGCAGGCTCCCAAACATGCAACTTTGTACCAGCATAGCCCAATCTAGGAAACCAAACAAAGTGGCCATATGGGCTCTCCTAGTGGGGAAACGAAATTAGAGGCAACCAAATAAACAGCCCATCCTGGCACGAGGGCAATCTCCCCACATGCAGCATCCGCTGGGCCAACTAGGAAAAACGTGAAATTCCGGCCCAAGCAATGAAACATGCCCTTAGAGCATCTCTAGTTTCCCCAAGCGTCCCTATATGAACTTTTTTTATCAGCGGAATATTTTTCTCCCAATCGGTATCCACAACTAGATTTTGGTAGCATTTGGCCAATAATTTATCCGTTGTTCCTAGGCTGAACCCAACGCATTGGGGGAGCCGGCGGGCAAAATGGGCCAAATTTGTCGGCGACACACTGCATATTGTCCACCCGCGTGACGCAGAGCTACTTCCCTCCTTCCCGCCGCCATGTCATAGCCGGCACCACTCCTCTACTTTCGGCTACAAATACGCTGCTAGAAAAATCCCTCTTCGTCGCACCAACCTCCATATCCCTGTTGGACGAGTTTTCGTTGTGATTTGGTATCGCGGGCAGCTTCACGCCCACCACGCCCGCGCGGTGATCACCGTTTTGCCTTCTTGGTGATGGATTCTGATGATGAGGAGATGTTCGCCGCTCTGATGGAATAGGAGACTGTTGCAACCGTCGATGATGAAAAGCACTTGAATATCCTCACATGTCTGGCCGGCCTGTATATGCGAAACGCAAAGTCGTAGCTTGGTGGCTCGGCACCAGGACGCTGCAAGAGCAAGCTGATGCAACAGATGGAGGGGTACTACATGTTGTACACTGACTATTTCACTGACAATCCATTGCATAATGAGATGGTATTTTGGCGTCTTTTCAGGATGAGCCGGAATCTCTTCCTCAAGATCGTGCATCCCATCCGGGAGTTCGATACCTACTTCGTTTACAACAAGGATTGCACCGACATGGTAGGATTTCCTCACTCCAAAAGTGCATGGCTGCTTTGAGGATGCTTGCATATAGAGCTCGCGGTGATACACAAGATGACTATCTATGCATGGACCAGTCCATCGCCATTGAGTGCATGTACAAGTTCAACAAGGCAGTGGTGGTAGTGTTTGGTCCAACATACTTGAGATCACCCAATGTTGAAGACCCTCCTCATATCCTAGCACAGAATGAAGCAAGAGAATTTCCTAGAATTCTAGGAAGCATCGATTGCATGCATTAGGCATGGAAGAACTTACCATTTGCTTGGTAGGGAATGTGCAAAGACCACAAAGAAGCTTACAGTGTGATAATTGAGGCAGTGGTAGATCGGTATCTTTGGATTTGACATGCCTTCTTCAGTGTGGCATGATCTCACGATGACATCAATGTCCTACAGTGCTCGAATATATTTGGCAAGCTTGTTAAAGGTCATGCTCTCCATGTGGACTATGTGATCAATAGGTACCACTACAACAAGGGATACTACCTGGCAGAGGTCATCTATCCAAGATTATCAACATTGGTGAAGACTATCTCAAACCCTTTTGTGGGCAAGAATTCCAACTTTTACAAGGAGCAAGAAGCTTGTAGGAAGCATGTTGAGCGGGCATTTGGAGTGCTCCAAGCTTGATTTGATGTTATCCGGTACCCCGCTCTGACCTATTCGAAATCTTATATGTGGGAGGTGATGAATACTTGTGTGTGATGAGTGCATATTTGCATCATGTTTTAGATCATTATTTTTCCATTATAGTTGTAGGATCTTGGTATTTTACAGCGTTCGCATACACCTTTTATGTTTATTTTCACCAAGATTAGGACAAATGATGGATCCGACGGACACAATTCTTGAACTAGTTATATTGGAGTGACAAGGAGCCAAAAACTACGTAAATTGCTTATTTGGGAAATATTAATAACACCAGAAGAAAACCCGAAACAATTGGAGGATACAGAAGAGTTGACGACCAACTATACGGCGGGAAAAGTTTTTCGGTCGTATAGTTCCTGCCGTATAGTTGGCGCCGACACCGCCTCCTTAAATAGTTTCACCCCGTGCAACTGGATCGGATAGACGACATACAGAACACCCAGAAATCGCCAAAACCTAACCTCCAGAAGGCATCTGGAGGGGGAACTCATCCATCGGGGATCCATCTTTTCCCTTCGCAGATCCGGGAGGCTAAGGCATTGGTCTTCATCATCAGCCGCTATATCACCACCATCTTCATCCATCCCATCTACATCTTTTCTAGATCTTGTTGTAATTCCCGTAGTCGTTGTGGATTTATACAAGTACTATTCATTTATGATAGATTCCATTATTTTTGCCATGATGTTAATTGCCTCCATGTCTGAGTAGATCATTAGTTATTGGGATATGGAGAAACCCTAGATAAAGTTTATTATGATATTCATCGCTGTGACCATGTGTTAGATTGTCTACATCTTGATGTTGGGAGAAGTCGACCTCTCAATATTTGCCTCTTATGGGGACTTGATGTAGGGAACTACTTGTTGGTAGGCGGAGGGATATTAGCACTTACAGTGACTATAAAGCTATTGAAACTCCTTACGTATCAACTTTGGAATCGAGGAAACTCACAAAACACTATCCATGCCATGGGATACGTCCTGCGGGATTATGTCCCTTAATAGCGCAGTAATTCAATTGATGTTGATTGCTGTCTGCTGTGGTTATGAGGATGATTTGAGCAATGGTTGCTGCCTCTTTGTCCAAACACGGAGTTTCTCCCACACATACATAATTGAGAATGTTCATGATAATAATCTTTACCTTAGCCCTTTATAATACTAGTGGCGTATCCGCTAATCCCTGAGAATGCCTTTTTCCACTGAAGTTTCAAATCTCTTTTACATGCGCGATACTTATTTTCTGTATTCAGTTTTATTTACTTTACTCATTGTTCTCTTATAAAAAAACCCAAAACACCTTTTTACGCAATACTCGAATTTTATATCGTCACTTATAACTTTACTTAGCATTTCTATTTTTAGTATTTATTTTAAGAATTCTTAGACTTTAGACTCCTGCTCCCTATGGGATCGATATCTTTATTTCGAAACTAGCTACAATCGATCTGTGCACTTCCAATCATTAAACTATTTTCTGGCACCGTTGCCGGGGAGCTTAGCGCTATAAGTCACTTTACTTTTAGTTATTTAATTTTGTTGTACTAATTTTTTATCTGAGTTGCAGGACCATAACAATGGACAACACTCAGCATTTAATGCAGCTTGAGGCATTAAGGAATATGGGTTCGCCCATGGACGCTTTTATAACTGTCAATAGAAGCATAAACCCCGATGGTACTGAGATGAATCCCCTATTATTTGAGTTACTTAACTCTAAAAAGTTTTCAGGGACCAATAAAGAGAGTCCATATAGACACTTACAATTCTTTGAAGATGATTTTGCTTCCATTAATTTGATGATTGTGACTTGATAAGGTTCAAATCCAGTTGTTTAGACAAACTCTCTCTAATAATGTTTGCAACTGGTATAGATCCTTTTGTGCAGAAGCACCAAGGACGTGGACGGATTTGACAACCAATTTCCTGTCAAAATATTACCCAGAAAGCAAAGCTCGCAGGATGAGAGGTATTATTATTAGTTTCAAAAATAATCCTGATGAGAGTTTATATGAAGGCTATCTAAGATATAAAAGCTATCTAGACAATTGCCCCCATCACCGTTTTCCTTATTGGTTAATCACCCATACTTCTATGGAGGGCTTAATAATAAAAATGAAAGAAACCTAGATACCGCTTCTAATGGTAGTTTCCTATCTTATACCTATGATGAAGCTTGGAAGTTAATAATGAGAACGGGGGAGACAACATAAAGTCATGAAAATAGGGAAAGCAATATGAATAGTTATTCTGAATATGCTTGTGTTAACGAATTTCTTGTAGATGAAAGGACTTGTGCGATGATTAAAACCCTTGGTATTGATTCTTATTTGGTAAAGAAAATTATTGAGAATTATGTAGGGCATATACAGGTACCTACGGGGTGGGAACCTCATAAACCCCTCAAAGAAAAGAAGCGAGCAAGAGAGGACGCATCATTGGTAGAATTTTCCTCTGAACCTATTTAAGAGAATATTAAGAAAAAGTATAGGGAGGAAGAACGTATAAGGAGAAGATGAAAGAAACCAGAAAAGAACCCCGATGCTACCAATGCATTGTTATATTTAAGGATCTTATGGAGGCAAGAATCATGGAAAATGAAGTAGTTATGCTAGACTCTGAAACTTCAGACTTCATTACTGGTAATATACAAGGTAATTAAACTTCTAAACCTATGACTCCTATGTACTATGGACAAACTTCCTTATACGAAATTTGTGAGCCGATTTCCACTATAAATATTATGCCTTCATCACTTTATGAGAACTTTGTTACAATTTAAATAATCCAGATGTGGAACCGGTAGACACTACTATTAAATTGTCTAATAGAGCTAATATAAAACCGGAAGGTGTTATCCGAAATGTCTACCTCTTTATTGGCCCACTCATGTACCCTCTCGATTTTCATATTGTTGATATGCCTCGAGACACTTTTTGTCCTATTCTTTTAGGCATGCCTTTTGTCTCTATAACCAAAGCTCGAATTGATAATAAGGGGGAGACAATTTCCATGATGTTTGGAGAGGAGGAAATGACATTCCACTTTGCCAAACTAAAAAAGAGGCCATATGAAATAGAAGATATCAAGGAAGAAAAAAACAATTGCCGAGCTAGATGCACTTCATTTCTGCACTCCCCAAGATGGATTAGAAAGGATCTTAGTTAATTGGGAAGAGGCACTAGATGATGAGTAAAGATAAGATATGGATGATTACCATGACTCCATTCTGGAAGCACAAAACCCACATGACTATGAAGAACTGGTAAGAAAAGGTGACGAAGAACCTCCGCCAATTGAATTGAAATGACTTCCAGACAATATGTGGTATGAATTTTTAGATAATGAAAATAAATGTCCTGTTATTATTAGTAAAAAATTATCATAAAATGAAAAAAATAAACTTATTTCAATTTTGATCAAACATCGTGAAGCATTTGGGTATACTCTAAGTGACATTAAAGGAATAGATCCATCCATTGTGACACATAAAATTACCATGCTTGAAGATGTTATACCTGTAGTTGACACACAAAGAAGGCTTAATCCGAAAATGAAAGAAGTAGTAAGAAAAGAAGTTATATATTTATTAGATGTCGGCATAATATATCCTATTTCTGATAGTAAATGGGTTAGCCCAGCTTATTGCATACCAAGACATGGGGGTCTTGATGCTTCTATGAATGAGTATGGTGAGCTAGTCCCTATAAGGCCTATTGTTGGGTATCGCATGTGCATCAATTTTAGAAGACTAAACCGTGAGACATAGAAAAATCATAAACCTATACCGTTCATGGATAGAATTTTAGAAATACTAAGCAATAATTCTTATTTTTGTTTTCTTGATGGTTATTCTAGTTATTCTTAAATTGCTATACAGCCCAAAGATCAAGAGAAAACAACTTTCATATGTCCTTATGGTACTTATGCTTATAGATTAATCCCGTTGGGCTTATATAATGCAGTTGCAACCTTTCAAGAATGTGTCTTAAAAATCTTTGATGATCTTGTTGAGAAGACTATGGAAATTCTAACAAATGATTTCGTTGTGTTTGGAAAAACATTTGATAACTGTCTCTACAATTTAATCAAGGTTTTGTAGAGATGCAGGAAATCAAATTTAGTTTTGAATTGGGAGAAATGTCGATTTATGGAAAGAGAAGGTAAAGTTTTTGGACATAAGGTTTCTGAAAAAGGTATAGAAATAGATAATACCAATATAAGTGATATAGAAAATCTTCCCATACCTTAACACATTAAAAACTTAAAAAAATCTGGGACATGCAGGTTTTTACAAGCTCGTTTTATACAGGATTTTGCCAAAATAGATATGCCTCTCACTAACCTTCTTGAGATCCGTTCTACTTGGACCATGGTTGCATTGCAGCTTTTGAAAATCTTAAAAACAAATTAGTTTCAGCACCTATCACGCAATCTCCAAAATGGGACGAATCTTTTGAAATAATGTGTGATGCTAGTGACTATGCTGTAGGAGCTGTACTAGGACAGCGAGACGGAAATAATTTAAATGTTATTCACTATGCTAGTAGGACTCTTAATAATATTCAGAAAAATTATGCTACTACCGAAAAAGAGTTCCTGGCTATAATTTTTGCTTGTGACAAATTTAGATCTTACCTTATTAATTCTAGAGTAATAATTCATATAGATCACCAAGCTTTGTGTCACCTTTTTGTAAAAAAGGATGCAAAGCCTAGGTTGATTAGGTGGATGTTATTACTACAATAATATGATTTGCAAATAGTAGATAGGAGGGGCAAGGATAATCCAGTAGCAAATCATCTATCTAGGATGGAGGGAATAATTACCGACCCGTACCTATAAATGAGTCATTTCCCGGAGAATACCTAGCAAAAATTGAAGTTGTTGATCCATGGTATGCAGATTATGCTAATTATCTCGCAGTAAAATTTGTACCTCCTGGTATGACAAGAAATAAAAGAATGTAATTCTTTAATAATCTCAGACACTACTTTTGGGATGACCCATTTCTTTATTCTCATGGACCTGATGGAATGATTCGAAAGTGTGTTCCTAATCATGAAATGAATGCAATTTTGCAAGTTTGTCATGGCATCCCGTATGGAGGACATCATGCAGGCAGGAGAACTGCAAAAAAGGTACTTCAATCTGGATTCTATTGGCCCACCTTGTTCAAGGATGCACAAAGGTATGTGAAATATTGCGATGCTTGCCAGAGAAGAGGTAATATAGGCAGAAGACAAGATATGACAATGAATTATAGTCTTATAACTAAACCATTTGATGTGTGGGGAATGGATTACATGGGACCCTTTATAGAATCAAATGGCTACACTCATATCCTTGCTGCTGTCGATTATGTTACTAAATGGGTTGAAGCTATCCCAACTAATCATGCAGATGCAGCTACTTCCGTGAAGATGATCAAGGATGTCATATTTCCTAGGTTTGGAGTTCCTAGATTTTTAATTACTGACGACGGTTCTCATTTTATGAAAGGAACTTTCAGGACAATTCTCAGCAAATATGGAGTAACTCACCGTATTTCTTCACCATATCATCCTCAAACGAGTGATCAAGTGGAACTCTCTAATAGAGAACTGAAGACCATACTCGAGAAGACGGTGGATAAATCAAGAAAAGATTGGTCATAAAAGCTAAATGACACTCTTTGGGCATACCGAACTACATTTAAAAATCTGATGGGTATGATACCATCTAAAATAGTATACGGTAAGGCGTGTCACCTACCTTTAGAATTGGAACATAGAGCCTTTTAGGCAATAAAGAACTTAAACTATGATCTTAAAGCAGCGGAAGAAAAACGATTATTAGGCATGCATGTTTTAGATGAGTTTAGGAGTGAGGCTTATGAAAATGCTAGATTGTTTAAGGAAAAAGTAAAAATATGGCATGATAGAAAAATAAAGGATAAAGTCTTTAAAAGTGGAGATAAAATTTTTCTCTATAACTCTCGCCTTAAGTTGTTTCCAGGGAAGCTCGGATCAAAGTGGAAAGGCCTCTATATAGTTGAAGAAGCTTATGCATCGGGAGCAGTGAAGCTCCAAGGAAAAACACCCTCTCTTTCATGGGTGGTGAATAGACAACGCTTAAAGCATTATCGTGCAAAAGAAGATATAAGTGCAATCACGTTATGAATAATTACCCCAAAAGAGTTGATTGAGCAAAAGTGTGGAAGGAATGGTAACTGAAAGAAGGATAATATCGAGACAAAGTGAGCAACACTATGGTCAAGCTATAGACCATAAAAGAGCGCTTCATGGGAGGCAACCCATGTGAAATAAAGGGACGAGTAAGTTTTAAATTTTCAAGTAAGTTTTAGTTAAGTTTGAGATTAAATAATGGAACACTTGAAGCTCTTGTGAAATAAAAGAAATTTGGTCATGATAAAAATCTCGTTCAATGAATGTTAATATTGGTTGAAAATTTAAGTTGTCATTTTTCTGTCAAAACTGGGTATTTCATTAAGTTTCAGACTAATAAAGAATTCCCAAAGAAACAGTTAAATTTTGATGTATACTGTAACCTTAACGACCAACTATACGGCGAGAATTAAATTTTCAACCGTATAGTTATTCATCGCATCACCAAAATTTTATGCCAGGATATAGAGAGTTTAATGACCAACTATATGGCAGGAACAAATATTCCGGCCATACAGTCGCAGCCGTATAGTTGGTACCACCTTATATAAAAAAAATCTATAGTCGATTCGCAACTATACGACGGGATCTATACGATCTGCACCCGTATAGTTGCTCGTTAAGCTTGGCGGCTAGGGTTTTCGACCTTCGCTTTTAAAGACGGTTGCATCTAACCTTTTTCATTAAGTTTTGTAGAGCTACAGCCTCTAGCCTCGAAAAACCATCACCATCTCCATACACGCCCCTTCTAACAACATCTGTGCAACAAAGCCATGCAGCATTTCCATGTCAACAATATTTGGAGGAATAAGGAAGATAAGGCCGTGAAGAGGATCGAGGAGGTGGAACCAAAAGAAGCGTCATCGTCATCCAACTCGGAGATCAAGCCTCTCCCAAATTGGGAGGACATGTTCCCACAAAGGATTGAGATGATGAGGCAAGCAGATCAGAGAAGGAGCAAGGATGAGTATCTCCCTAATCTTTACCGTCACAACATAGGATCTTATTATAAACCTCCTCTTAGTCCGCCACCCCTTACACCCAAAAATGTACGGCAAGATGAGATTCATGATAAGATCTATCAATTGGAAAAATATTCAAAGGCATGTATTGAAACTATTGGAGAAGGTATTGACTCCTACTGGATGATGAGCAAATACCTTGAGAAAAAGGTCGATGACATCAATGGTAGAGTTGGTTTCTTTATTAAAACTATGTTTGAGTTGATAGATGAGAAGAAATTCCTTCAGAGGAAAATTTTGAAGCTTCAATACGATATGACCGAGCTCAGCATCCGCCTTGCAAGCATGGCTAAAGTTAGTAACCTGGGAGAGGAAGGCAATGCTCTTCCTACCCAGGAGGAGGAATAGGTACCAGCAAGGAGTTATTTGTTCCCGCTTGGCTTGATTCCAAGCTTGGGGAGATCTCTAAAACCTTATAATCAATCTTACAAGCTTATTATGTTTAGTTTCACATTAGTTCGGTTTATAAATAAAGATTACATCATTAGAATTTCTTTCAGGAATAGTTGATCCAATTTGTGAAATTTCGAGTTTATTATAATATATGGAGCATTATTGAGCTTGAGTTTGTCTTATTGTATATACGAATGGCTTGAGTATGATTTTACTTGCACTTGATGATAGCAATAGGAGTCTTCCACATCATTGGCATTAACGTACCTATGTTGTAGGTCAATGGCTTGATTTACAAAAAGAAGAAATTATCTAGCTAACTAAGAAGAAAAAGAAAAACCTTGAACAAAGAAGAAATTATAAGTGCTATCAAATAGAGAGAGAACAAGTTGAGGTAGAATATTCAATCTATAAAGATGCTTCATGTCTATTTGGAATTTGATAATTGAGATCGTTGAACTTTGGAACCGCTACCTAAAGTGAAATATATGTCTAGATCCTTTGCACATCACTTAAACAAAAGTGTGAGCATGAATATATACAAATAAAGAAGAAAAAGAAAAGATGAAGAAAAAGAGCGAGTGTGCAAAGAGCAAATAGGCATATACCACCATATTGTAGTACAACAAAGAGACGTTTGAGATTTTGAATCCCAAGTGAATATGTTAATCCTAAAATATTTGGAACTACCTCACTATCTCATTCGGTTGAACCGGATACTTTTACATCATGTTGATAATAATATTTTGTAAACTGTTAATCACTAAAGGTGTGGAAGCCTGCTAATATTATTCGGATGGTTCGAGTAAGGTACTATTCATGAACTTATTTATATGTATCCTTTATGATAAACACATGCTGCAACTGCCTCATTTATTTTATCGACTCGGCTCATGAATACGAGGATCACATCCATTAAGCTAAAACTTGCTCGTGACGAGCAAGAGTATAAGCTTGGGGAAGTTGATGAGTGCATATTTGCATCATGTTTTAGATCATTATTTTGCATTGTAGTTATACGATCTTGGTATTTTACGGCGTTCGCATGCACCTTTTATGTTTATTTTCACCAGGATAAGGACATATAATGGATCCAACAGACACAATTCTTGGACTAGTTATATTGGAGTGAAAAGGAGCCACAAACTACGTAAATTGCTTATTTGGGAAATATTAATAACACTAGAATAAAACTTGAAGTAATTGGAGGATACAGAAGAGTCGACGACCAACTATACGGCGGGAAAAGTTTTCCGGTCATATAGTTCCCGCCATATAGTTGGCGCTGACACGTCCTCCTCAAATAGTTTCACCCAGTGCAACTGGATCGGAGAGACGACATACAGAACATCCACCGGAGATCCATCTTCGCCCTACGTAGATCCGGGAGGCTAAGGCATCGATCTTCATCATCAGCCGCTGCATCACCACCATCTCCATCCATCTCATCTACATCTTATCTAGATCTTGTTGTAATTCATGTACTCGTTGTGGATTTATACAAGTACTATTCATTTATGATAGATTCCATTATTTTTGCTTTGATGTTGATTACCTCCATGTCTGTGTAGATCATTGGTTCTTAGTAAGATGGAGAAACCCTAGCATGAGAACCATATTTCAGACATGGTCCTCTTGCAGCTGTTGTTCACGAGGTGTCGACATCATAGGATGCCTTTCTCGCTATGCGTCAATAGATATGAGACCCGCATATGCATCAACAACTGCAGTAGGATCTGGTGGAGCATCGGTGGAGACGTACACCTAGTTTGATGTGCTTTAATTTTTGTTTCAAAACTTGTTAAATTATAAACTTACTCTGTTAAACTATTTGTTTTATATTGATTTCTATGTCCAACTATGTGATAAAACTATATTGTTTGATATTTGTACAATTGTTTCACCGAATTCGCTGGCTAGGGGCAGAATCGGGACACGTCTGGGAACCTCTACCTTCCCCACCCACCCACCCCAAACGACACTATTTAGCGCCAAAAAATGGCCTAGAGACGCTGGCGACTTGAGTGCTGATTGTTGTGGACTCTGATCCGATTTCATCATTTCTTCACACCTTCGCAGAAATTTTACTCGGGTGCACCTTGATTGAACTAGCTACCGGTCACCTTCTAGTCATGCAATTAATTAGTCTGCTCTAACTTCCAGAGGAAGGCTATAGTGTGCGTTTTAAGATCACACATCCTACATATTTTTTTTTTGTCAAATTTGATCTTTTTGCGAAACTAATTCTATGTCTGACCTTTCCTTGAAACTAATTCGGAATCTAACCCCTGGGTCGGCTCCATTTAAATGGAGCCGAAGTTATACAGGTCGACGCCAGCATAGCAAAAACCGAACTGAAGGAGGCCGGCTCATTTAAAATATCGCCGATGTCGGTCCGTTTGAAACGGCGCCGACCTCCCCTAGATTGCTCCTCTGTTATCTCGTGTTGGCGCTGACCTATACAACTTCGGCTTTATTTTAAATAGCGCCGACCCTAGGAGTCAGATTTGAAATAGTTTTGCGGGATCAGATTTCGAAATAGTTTTGCAAAAAAGTTAGATAAAAAATTAGTTTTGTCTAAGGGTCAGATTTGTAAAAAGATGCATCCTACTAAATATGGTTTCATACGAAACTTCCGGAGCATAGGTTGAGTTTCGTGGCACCGGTGTTGACTAGTCTGCTCTAACTTCCGGAGCACCGGTTGAGTTCTATTCGTCACGTTCTTTTCTTTGTAGGAAATGATTTTGTTTTTCAAATGGGCAGCTCAGCAAAATAGGAAGAGATCTCGTACCCTGTGGGCTTGCCTCGAGCTATCTAGACTCAGACCGGCCCAATTTTGTTCTTGTTAACACAAGCTCAGTTTGACTGCTAGTTCTTTTTCTTTTTTTTATTAAAGTTTGACCGATCTATTGATAATAATTCATACGGAGTACTTACTTTCTCCTTCTTAGTTTACTCAGTTTATTAGGTTTACTTAAAAAATAGAAAAATCTTAAGAGTTAGGCTTATATCAAGTACTAATAGTAATTAATAGCGTCATGCCATGCAACCAATAGCTAGCCTCCTACTCCCTCCGTTTCAAAATATAAGATGTTTTAGGTTTGTGAAGCAAATGTATCTAGACTTATTTTAGTACGTAGATTCACTCAACTTAGGTATGAATCTACACACTAAAAGAAGTCTAGATTCATTCTCTTCATAAATCTAAAACATCTTATATTTTAAAACGGAGGAAGTAAAACCCTTCCACTAATCCTAGAGACCGACATGCAGCCAATTGCTAATCATCTAAATCATAGTGCTATTTTCCATAAATAAACTGAGAAAAAGGAAGTAGGACAAATATAAGAAAATTAATATAAATTATAAATAAGTTTTTAAACCACCTAACGATGACTATGTGCATTGAAGTGAGCCAAACGCGTGTCATCATCCTGTCTCCATCAGGGAAGCCGAGGGTTTTCGCTAGCAGAGTTGCCTCTAGGCCATTGGGTTTAATTTGAACCCAATGAAAATTGATAAACCATATGCAAATTTGGTGTATTTGATCATTAATCCATGAACTAGACCCAGTATTGGTTGTGCTGATCCAGTGACCACCTCCACCTGTATGATTAGAATGCCCCTTAAATTGACCTCAATCCTCACTCGGCACCCTTCTCTTGCTCGAAATACCTCGGCTTGATGCCCGTGCTCGCCTAGCCGACTCGTGGCTAGCTTTTACAGTTTTGCTTCCATCAAAACGAACTGAGGCTGGTCCTAGTGGTAGTATCATACTACTAGTATCATGCATATGATCTGATGCGTATCTTATGTCTCTAGTCGTTATGTCGTATAGTAGTATCGTAGTAGTGATATATTTATTGATTTGTAGCATCTCTATGTAAAATGTGTATAAGATTTACTTGCCATTATGATTTACATTTTCGTCTTTATGATACGGTATCTACGACACTAATCACTTCACCTTCTTCATTAATTATGTGTGCGACATCGATATTCGAGTTGGCGTCGTAATCTGGCCTTGTAATCTTAAAGATTGCGACCACCGAGCAGACGGTTGATGTCGCGAGGACAATATAGTCGTCTCCCACGTGTGGAATAACGTGGCTAACTCCGATTGGCCCACGTTAGATTCCAATAGCTCCCCGCCAGCTACGTCTACGTCCACGTACTGCTTTTCTTTTTACCTGGTTTCGCTCTCATCCCCTGGTACGCTCGGCTGGATACCAAGAGGCCGCTCGCAGCGGTGACCTGACACCGATGGGTCCACCTCCACCAGCGCACGCACGGGCGACACAAAAATTTCCTGGTCAAATAAAGATCGAGAAACCCAACATCGGTGAGAGGTAATAACGTGTCTCCGGCCGCCACGTGTCTCGATCTGGGAGATGATGTCACGGCGTGTAGTGTGTGTCTGGACTGACTAAACCAAGGATTCTGTGAGCCCGACACATGGTTAATTACTCTACTCGGAGGATCTCTCTACTAACTTTGGTCGTCATGACCTAACCTCGCTATCGTGCCTACGCAAAACGTGCCACGTTAATCTGCAATTTCGATGGACCAAGTCATCCGATGATCCTTCCGTTCTAGAGTCCATTTTAATGCGTGCAACTTCTTTTTACTCCCAGCTGGGTCCAGATTGAGTTTTAGATATTTTCAGATTATCTTTTCCAAACATTGTTTGCACTTTCTGCTGAATTATATTATTCTAGTTGTAAAATTAAGTTTGATTCATGTGGGAACTTATTGGAGAGGCACGTACAAGAGGCAGGCTCTAGGGGGGAGAGGGAAAAACTATTCAGGGATCCGCTCCCCTCGTCGGGGGGTGTCTTTAGTCTCATAAGTCCGCGGTGGTCTTGGGGTCATCCGTCCCTCGTCAGCCGAAAGGTTTTCCTTCTTTGCTTATATATTTTCAGAGTATTTTATAAATATTATTTGTGATTTTTGTTAAATTCTATTACTCTATATGTAAAATTAAGTTTAATTCATGTGGAAAACTTTGGAAAGTCTTTGGGCTGCAGAGTTCCAATGCTCCTTGCATATTAAAAAATTTTAAAATTATATTTATAAGTTTAAAAAATTATTTAAAAAACCTTGAAAGTAGCTAATGATGTATCCCACAAACAGTCAAACTCTCGGTTCAAAATATTTTGTATTCTAAGTTACACAAAAACGTTTTAAATTGAGATTTTCCATGTTTTGGGGATACATCACTGGCTATATCACTAGTTTATTTTCAGATTTTTTCAAACTTAGAATTATGATTTTTATTTTTCTTTTAAAAATGGAATCACTTGTGCCCGTGGGCACTAAATCTCCACTCGTGGAAACTTGGTTTATCATCATTTTGTCTTCAGAAGGAAAATATTTGGTAAAGTGGGCTGGCTCCGACAAGTACTATTTTGGACAAGCAATTAAGCAGGGACTACGTAAATTAAGTAGTAGTACACTACTAGAACAGTGGAAAGGTGACTAGTACGACGTCAGGGGAGGAATGTCAATCGGACGGTGGCGTCGCTACTCACTGAAAACTCCCTAATTCCGCGTTGAAGCGGTCTGCCAACCTTCCTTTCAGCTGGTGCGGGTCGGTGCACGGAGGCGGTGAAATGCGCGACGCCGAGCGGGTGACACGTGTCGGCCTACGTGGCAACTCTTCAGGGACTCTCAGGTCGCATGCAAGCCCGGCCACCAGATGCGTTGCCCGGCCCAACCCTACAAGCATGATGATGTGTGTGCTAGCTTAGCTCTCTACGCACGCACTCAAATCCTTTTTTTACATGCACTCATACCTTTTTGATGCGGTCAACACGGCTTACGACTGTTGTACCTATAATTATCCCTGTCGTAGTTAGCCTGGCAGAAAGCTCAGATCAATATATGCTCAACATTTTTTTGTGTATGGCACAAAAACAATTAATTTCAGCGACACGTCTAAGACATCCAATGCTATTTTCTCCAACATATCATTTTACTATTAATTTTAATTAGTGTTAAGCTTCATGTACTAATCAACTATTTCAAAGACCGATCTGATGAAAAGAGTTAGACAATCCACTTATATAGTTTAACATCCTCCCACATGTGATGAAAAGACAAGTCAACACGTATAAACAAAGAGATATGACCCAAGATGCCAATACGTAGATAAGAGGGGGATAACAGCAATTTATAAGATACATTGTGGAAACCAGGACTCGAAGTCGAGACATTAGACTCTGATATCATGTTAAGCTTCATGCACTAACCAAATATTTCAAAGACCGATGTGATGAAAAAAGTTAAACAATCAACTTATATAGTTTAACAATTAGAGTTGGTGACGGTAGGGCGTCGCTCGACATAAGAGATCGTCCAATCTCTCTCAGTAAACATTGGGAGAATCTAAGGATGAATTATAGGTACACTTTTATATCCATGAGTAGTACTCATAAACTACCAGTTAAGTCATAGGTAAGGCATGAGTGTAATCTTATACCATGATCACTGTTTAAAAAAATAGGCTGAATCAACGATTAATAGGCCGATTAATCGCTAATAGGGACCTGGTCGTGTCGATTACCATTAATCCTTCGTGTTAATCGTTTAGCCCGATTAATAGGTCTGACACTCCGATTACTAGGTATGTTCCCGATTAACCACTACACCTGGCCAAAAAAGTTACAAAATTATCAACACATATCGCCCATCTATCTGCTAGCCCGCCCCAATGAAGTAGGTTTTGCGAAGCTCCCGTTCGATCCCTGCCTCCAGGAGCTTGATTTCAGCCATCACTAACTAGTTCATGTCGTTGTTGACCAGTTCCTCGTAGTTGCCGATCAGACCTCAGATACAAGAGCTCGAGCGCTTTAAGGATTTCATCCGGAAGCTTAAGGACAAGGATTCATACGTGTTGTATGTGCTAATTTTTGTAGGCTACACCGATTAATAGCCGACTGATTAAATCAGTTAATCGTCCGAATTTCGATTAATCGCTACTCTCAAGCCAACCGAGTAGCTAACGATTACCGATTTCCTTAACATTGACCATGATATACCATACCATTTTCCTTCAAACTAACATGTGGATCTTACCGGTTGAGCTCCAACATATGCAACCAAAGAGCCTGACAATGCAAGAACCGTTTATGAGGTTGTAATTTTTTTAATTTAATAATAAGGCCCATACTCATTTTTCTCTTATTGAGTTGACACAATTGAATTATTTTGTCAAATGTTCTATCTACCTACCCGTACACAATTGAATACAGGGACCCATCTGCTATGGATGTTTCATACCCGTAGGTATGTGTATGGGTATAATTTTGGACCCATTGACTATACGGGTATAGCTATGGTATTGGTCTATCCTGTTTATATCCTAACCATTGCCATAATTGGAAGAATAAATACCGTGTGATCAGTTTCCATGGTAAACACGATATCAATAAAATCATACAAATGCCAAAATCACCCACACAAGCAACTCTTACCAAAATCTCCCTCTTTAGGGGCCCTAAATTAAGGCTAAACATGCTATCAAAACAGATCTTGCCTACTCGAGCCATTCCCGTCCGTCAATTCTAAAGGTCTGTGGCAAGATGTAGTTAGAGCTAAGTGGCTGGAAAATTATAGAGTAAACTCCATATTTTACCCCCTAGTTTACCATTTGTGACACTAATTACCCAATTTAGCAGTAATTTATTCAGCTTACCCCATTTAGCGAAAGTTGTGTCAATTTTTACCCCTTCTAGTTTTTTAACCTATTCTGTTAGGATTGACCCAGTAACCATGTCCATGTGGTGTGCCACAATGTAAGTGTGATCTTGCCAGGTGATTTTTATTTAGCGACATCGCGTCAAGCTGATGGATTCCCTCCTTGGTCTCACGACATGTACAAAGCTAGCTAACTGATTGGTTCTTTGGATAAGCTAGCTAGATAGTCTGATCAATTTTGTGATGGAATTAAGCTCTCCCTGCATAGCGCACAGACCAGTACTCACCAATGTCGTCGTCGCCGACTCACCGTGTATGTTGTTGGATTGACTGAGAATGAGAGAATTAAAGGCATGGATGCTAGCTAAATTGGGATGTAATTGGATTGATATACCACCAACAAAAGTACGTTGCGCTGTTGCTACAATTCCCTAGCTGCCACACACAAACTCTGGATCCACTGCCAAACATGTAGTTCTTGATGTCATTGCCGCTGGTCAGGCATGATACCAGCGCGCTCGCTCTGTCCGGCGGATAAGCCCAGAACCACACTGGCAGGCATTTCTCAGCGGTGCAATGCTGTCTTCTGCAAGAGGAACGACTGCTACATTCTCACATGATACCTTAGTATCCAAATCTGATAAAACAGGGAAGTAGAATAATAGAAGGGGTAAAAACGGGCACAACTTTCATTAAATGGGGTAAAAGGGATGAATAATTGGTAAATAGGGTAATTACTGTCAGAAATGTCAAACTTGGGGGTAAAAAGTGGAATTTACTCAAAATTATAATATATGACAATGCACTACGAAGACTAATAAGTGTCATTTCTGGTAGGGGCTTATGAATGTTTCTGACAGCTTTTGCCGTTTCTGTAAAATGAATAGTTGCAAATGGTGAGCGTACCATGTTTTTACAAAGATGTATGAATTGGAAAAAAAAACCTACGAGATGTTTCAGAAGTTATATATGTTGGTCTTTAGTGTATCTATTATAGTTTCTAAGGTTTTTACTGAGGGATGGGGTGTTATAGACTGCTAAGATGTGGTTTGCATTAAAGGTCTTTGTGTCGGTGTGGCTCTTTCTAAAGAATGTGTGTAGACGACTCTTGGGAAAAAATGGTTGGTTTCCATCAAATCTGTGTACCTAGTATTAAAAGCTCAACATATTAAACAACTCCAAAAAATCTCAACATATTAATGTTCCTTTCATATTTTTTTGGTTGATTAAGAACCTCTAAGAGTTAAGTTTTTCTTTGGCTAGATTTAGGAACAATATCTTGACTAAAGATAACTCGGTGAAAATAGGATGGAGTAGGAATGAGAAAATCAGATTCTATTAGTGCAAATAATCTATAAATCATCTTGTTTTGGAATGTGCAATAGTAAGATATGTACGGGAAGTTGTTGCTTGTGCCCTAGAGCGGTTGCCTACCAATATGGAGGAACTCTGTGATTTGGTGTTAAGTTTCAAAAGTACAAAAGTTCATAACCTCATAGATACATGTGTCGCTTCGGTTCCTTGGACCTTTTGTAAAACTAGAAATGGGGCTTGCTTAGACATATATTATTTCGAGGTTCGCATAATATTCATTCATAGTCTTGTTTGCAAACGATAAAGCATCGAGACAAACTATGCTTTGGAGCGAGGTTGTTGTTGGTGGTGGCGAATGAGATTTTCGATCACAACAAAGGGTGGGGCCCTATAATAAAGAGGCGGGAGAACTGATGGTTTTCCCTCTCGCCATCTCTGAATTTTAGCCATGGAATGAAGAATGAACAAGTTTTGCACTTTTGGGTTGTATATGTGCTTCAATTTTCCTAGTTGTAGTGGTAGATTTTTTGGGACTCGGAAGCTTAGAAGTGGCAATAAGAAAGAGGGCTGTGTGGTGTATTTAGGTTGATTTTGATTCTAGCCGGTGGGAGGTTTCTGACTTGGCTTGTTTTTACTTTCATTCATTGAATTTATTTTTCTGCCTCGGTCTATACTTTCTTAATGAAGCTCGGGCTATGCCCTTTAGTCGAATAAATACAACTGCAAGCTTATAGAACAAAAGCGGCATATTACAAGGCTATAGAGGGACCTTAGATATGCAAATTTCATTGTATGAAAACTCATGGCATGACGAAGACCATATATGCGAAACAATTCCTTTTTTTTTGCGGGCACGCAGCTAAGTATGAAAACTCTTTCGTTATCCAAAAAAAAAGGATGAGTTGTGCAATGTTTGGCGTAATTTGAAAACAGCACACGCTCTAAAATGTTTTTCTACCTTTCGAGCTCAACAGATAGTGTACTTATAAGCATTGACGTCTCTTATCAATATTGTCACATTGTGTGATTCACTTGGCGACCGGAGCTTACGGATATGAGTGACTCCGGCGGGACGTGTCTGGTGGACAAACCAAACCCTGTCCACTCACGTGATAACTGACCACATAGAGCTAGAAACAGAGTAGGATATGTGGTGGTATATGTGATGTGCGACATAAAACCAAAGTTAAAGTTAGCGCATCTCGTGGCACACACATGGTCACGACGCATACAACAGAGAATAAGAAGCATGAGAAAGATGTTCTGGAAGGAGAAGGTGTTGTTCTACTTCCAGAACATTCAGCTTCAGCTGGTACGTACTTACGTACGTACACCCGGTGAGCGAGCGTGCGTGCTGCAGCTGCAGTACGTCCCACTGTGCCGCACTATGGCGCCCGGAACACAATCAATCAGGGGGGGGAGCCTCCGTTCCCGCGGCCATCGCGTTCCCTCTCTAGAACCATCGCTGTCCTGCCACGTGTCCCACTGCTTTCGAAATGACCATCCATGGCTTCCCTCCCTTCACTACGCTACCCACGGCCAACCCACTTCCTATAAATTCAACTCCCGCCCCGAACCTAAGCTCCTCAACCCAGCCCATCACTCTTCCTTCTCGATCACCCCTCGGCTCACCAATTCCCACCTCCGTCCACACAACACGAAGCAGTCCCTGCGTCTAGCACGAGCAAGAACGCCTTGATCAGCTCCGCAACCCAATGGCGTCCTCTATCTCTGCCCCGCCCACTGCACCCGGCGGTGTCGCCAAGCCACCGGCTAAGGTCAAGCTACCCATGAGGCTCAAGCCTAGTGTTCCCACCAAGAACACTGATAGCTCGGCTGCTGCTGCTGCTGCCGTCACGCGGAAGAGGCCAATGCGGGCGGTCCCGGCGCAGCCGCGTCGCGAGAGCAAGTGGTCGAACCCGTTCCAGCGGCTCGCGGCAGCGGCGCTGGACGCGGTGGAGGACGGGTTGGTCGCCGGCCTTCTGGAGCGCGCGCACCCGCTTCCCCGCACGGCCGACCCGGCCGTGCAGATCGCCGGGAACTACGCGCCGGTCGGCGAGCTCCCACCCGCCGGACCGGAGGACTTACCCGTCGTGTCTGGCCGCGTCCCGGCATGCCTGGACGGCGTGTACGTCCGGAACGGCGCCAACCCGCTTCACGCGCCGCGCGGCGGGCACCACCTGTTCGACGGCGACGGCATGCTCCACGCCGTGCGCCTGGGCGACGGACGCGCCGAGTCCTACGCGTGCCGCTTCACGGAGACGGCGCGCCTCAGGCAGGAGCGCGACATCGGCCGGGCAGTCTTCCCCAAGGCCATCGGCGAGCTCCACGGCCACTCCGGCCTGGCGCGTCTCGCACTTTTCGGTGCAAGGTCGCTCTGCGGCGTGTTGGACGCGTCGCAGGGGATCGGCGTCGCCAACGCCGGACTGGTGTACCACGACGGCCGCCTCCTCGCCATGTCCGAGGACGACCTCCCCTACCATGTCCGCGTCACACCCGACGGTGACCTCGAGACGGTCGGCCGCTACGACTTCCACGGGCAGCTCGACGGTGCCATGATCGCGCACCCAAAGCTCGACCCGGCCACTGGCGACCTCTTCGCGCTCAGCTACAATGTCGTCTCAAAGCCGTACCTCAAGTACTTCTACTTCACCGCCGACGGCCGCAAGTCCCCCGACGTCGAGATACCGGTCGACGCGCCGACTATGATCCACGACTTTGCCATCACCGAGAACTACGCCGTCGTGCCGGACCAGCAGATCGTGTTCAAGCTCCAGGAGATGGTACTCGGTGGCTCCCCGGTGGTGTACGACAAGAACAAGACGGCCCGGTTCGGGGTGCTACCGAAACGGGCCGCCGACGCTTCGGAGCTCCAGTGGGTGGAGGTCCCTGACTGCTTCTGCTTCCATCTCTGGAACGCGTGGGAGGACGAGGCTACCGGCGAGATCGTCGTCATCGGGTCCTGCATGACGCCAGCGGACGCCGTGTTCAACGAGTCGCCGGACCAGGAGGAGAGCTTCCAGAGCGTGCTCTCGGAGATACGCCTCGACCCGCGTACCGGCACCTCCTGCCGCCGTGCCATTCTGCGGGAGGCCGATCAGGTGAACCTTGAGGCCGGCATGGTGAACCGGCAGCTACTGGGGAGGAAGACGCGGTACGCCTACCTCGCCATCGCGGAGCCGTGGCCCAAGGTGTCGGGATTCGCCAAGGTGGATCTCGAAGCCGGCACGGTGGAGAAGTTCACCTACGGGGAGGGCCGCTATGGCGGCGAGCCCTGCTTCGTGCCACGTGCGGACGGCTCCGGAGCGGAGGACGACGGGCACGTGCTCTGCTTCGTGCACGACGAGAGCCGCGGCGACAGCTCGTCGTCGGAGCTGCTGGTGGTGAACGCGAGCGATATGCGCGCGGAGGCCGCCGTAAAGCTGCCGGGGCGCGTGCCGTATGGATTCCACGGCACGTTCATCAGCGCCACGGAGTTGCAGCGACAAGCCTAGCTAGAGCTGGCTAGCTACTAGCTGTAGTGACGTGGCAAATGAAAATATTGCTTAATTTTTTAGTAGAGCAGATAAAAAACTTGTGATTAATTAGGTCATTCTAACTACATACGGCCGTGTGTACTGATTTTTAGTGCAGACGACGGTCGTATACGTATGTTTGTACGTAGAATACCTGTAGTATCTTAGGACTTTGTATGTCTGTAGAGTTAATAATTGCTCACCAGAATGAAAGGTTAATCATATTATACAAGAAATTTCGACTTCACTGCAAAAGACTACTTCGACTTGTATTTATCGGTTCAGCTTTTACTTCTTGTTTGATGCACTTGTATTATGCTCATAGACACTTTTGCTATCCGTAATTTGGTCTAGCTGCAGCTAGATCTTGTTGATTTTGATGTTATAATTGAAGCAAGTGGTTCAATCAATTTTTAGAGAATCGCAAAAAGAAGCTGAACAAAAACTCCACATATAATTAGCCCTAGTTGGCATAAAAATATTTTTGAAGTATTCAGAGAAATGCAAGCAGCTATAACACATGGCTTTAGTGACCTCCATTTTAAAATAGAAGACGTTTTAATAGTCTAAAGTAACCTATTTCTTGTTAAACATCTTGTACTCCTTTCGTCTTAAAATAGATGTCTTAATTTTACTAAAATTTGGATGGATAAATTTTTAGGATAAATTGAAAGTTTCGACTAACTCGAGATCTTACGCCTCGATATGTCAAGTTTCATGCACTAGCCAACAACTAAAGTCAACCGATGAAAAGGTTAGTTAATCCACTTATACACTTCAACACTCTCACGCGTGTGACGGGGAGAAGTCAAAGTCTGAATAAGAGAAGCGACGGTGAAACTCACGTATGACTCAAGAGCTATCACGCCAAAGCAATCCACTTATACACTTCAACAGGATCTATATAGACAAAGGAAATACTATTTACGAATAGAGGTAATAACAAATTGTCTACCGTTTATACATGCATATAACTAACAAATATGCCGTGAATTAGAGAGTACATGAAGGCAATTCTTCACGATCTCTTCTAAAAGGCTGTGTGTTTTACACAAGGAATTCCCAAGTTCCGGGAGCTCTACAACCTAAGAGCGAGTGACGAACGCGCAGGAAGACCATGCCGCGTGCGCGTGGAGGATTAACAATCAACCAAGGCGCATCTTTGTTTGACGACCGATGGACTAATGTATTACCACTTGCGAGCTGCATCACGTATGTACGACTTGCGAGTGGGCATTAACAGTCCGACACGCTACTGCCACGGAGACAAAAGAAGTTTTGAATGTAACCACGGAGCAAATTAAAAGAAAACTGCAGTGATGAATCAACATATGCGCCTAGTCACGGTTCCCGCACGAGTCAAGGTGAGAATGGTGCGGTTTATTCTGGGCCTTTTGGTGCGGGCTATGGGGATCTACTGGTTTGGGCTAAATTGGGTATATTGTAAAATAGATCAAAGTGGTTCGGGTTAATCAAAATAGCGGACTGGGATTATGCGGTTTGGCGTTGAAAAAAAACACCACATCAGGCTCAACTCGTAAATTCAACCCGTGGACTCAACCCGTGTCAGCTGTGCGAAAGGCAAGAGGGGACCAACGACCAGTTGAGTCGACTTATTTGTGCCCTAGCTGAACTGCCGCCATAATGAACCCAAACGGTTGTATGCGTACTAATTGCTGGACCCGTGGGTTCAAACCAACATATGTGAAATGGTTTGGTGTGGTGTGGGTAGAAAAAGAAAAGAGGGTGGTGCGGGTTGGATTCTAGGAAATGATTTTTAGTTTAATGTGGTTTGGTATCTTTGTGTGTAGCTCACTGGTGTGGGCTGGATTTGGGGTGGATTTCAACCCATTCTCACCTTGACTGATGAGGCAGTAAGAACATATTTGGTACGTTACACGAAGGCTAGACAGATTTTGGAGAGAAGAAAATGGGTCGATTAGACCAGCCACAGTGTGTGGAAAAAGCGATTCGAACACGCTTTTGAACCGGTTCCATACGCTGTGGAGCATCGATTCAATCCGTCTGACAACAAAAGCGGATCTCAAAATTGGTTCGGTTCCTAGCGATTAAACAAGACTTGTAAGCTCTGACACAAGCGCAACAAGTACGGAGTAAAAGAGATGGCTGTGCTGGTGAGGTGAAAAGGCTTGTGCATGCAGGAAAGAAATTCTGTTGTTTATCTTACTGTGGGTCTCTCGTTGATTTAGGAAGCGGTTCTATACACTGCGGCAAGGATGCAGCGATTCCTACTTCTGACAACTTTTGATTTGAACCGAATCATCGATGTGGCTGGTCTTAGATGCCTGGGATACCTTCACATTGTGGCCATGCCGCACAATGCACTTCCTAGCCAGGTCTGCTAGAAATCGACCGTTTTCATGGAGCCAGGCCTGGAGAGCACAAAAGTGGCATTCTCCTGCACGCGTCGGAAAGGAGCAACAGATGTCGCGTTTCCTCGGCACCGCGCTACATAATCCCCTCACTACTTACTGTCCGCTCGCTCATTTTCCCTCGTGTTAGTATCGTCCACCAATGACTCGCCGACGGCAAATCTCTGGTGCAAATCTCTCAAGGCCGAGTCCTAAAGTCGCCATGCCGAGCTGGAATGACTGCGAGAGCTCAAACCAGACGTATCTAGGGTTAAGTTCAATTTCTCCCAGTTCCTCCAAAGGATTAGGGTTTGCCGCCGATTTGTGAATTTCAATTTGGCCTCAGTGAAAGTCGATTTTGTTTCAATTTCATGATTGTTAGGAACTCAAGAACGTGGATTATGTTCTAGAATACATCGAAGACCCCACATTCTACGCCAGGGTAGTGGATTGTCCCGAGGTGTGTCGCTCCACAGGCTTGAACCTATGAAACGTGTTGCATTTGAAGGAAGCAACACTGGCATTTGATTTGTATTTTATTTTCTCATCTAGTAGAAGTGAGCATATAATTCTGCTTTGTAGGAAGTCTCAAACTATGGGTTTGTGGATTGGTTGGATAAGAAATGGCTAGAACCAACAAAAAATGGATTACGACAACTCTGGGACATGCACCATTACAACAATTGTGCAAGATTTTGTGAGAGGATTAAAAATGGAAGGTTAGTGAAGGAGTTGGCTAATCAGAAGAACAAAATTAAAAAGAAATACTCAAGTCTATTAGTTGATGTGAGAAAAATCATGGATAAAACTGAGAAAAGGTGATAGAGAAGATCTTGTCCAGAATTAGGGGAACCACTGCTAGGGCTGAGGAGGAATCTATGGAGAAGAATGAGGAGATGAATTTCAAGTAGATAGAAGCGTTGAAGAATGAAGCGGATATGCTGAAACATGTGTAGAAAATCCAAGCAGACATGATGAAACTCAAGCAGAAAAAATGGGATGAGAAAACCCAGAGTTTGAAGAAGGAAAAGAACAAGCTAGAGTACATGATATTTCAAAGCTATTAAGGCTAACAAAGACTTCGTATTCCAGTGTTGTTGTACATATGCCCATACCTTATTCAATCTCGTTACCGACAAATGCTGCTTTAATAATTCCTGTGATATTTCATCCCCGTGACTTAGTCACATATTGCAACAGTATGGATGTAGTCTCGCCGAGTGGGCCCTGTGTATCTTCCCGTCACGCGGGTGAACAAATCCTGATCTTGATGCATAGGCCTCAATATATCCCTCTAGAATACCCAACATACATCTTTATGATCACCATGTTATGGTGTGGCAATTGATGCAGTCAAAGCAGCCTCGGGTGATAGTGATTAATATAATCTCATTACAAAGGAGAAGGATACTTTGTTTCTAACTATTGCAATGATGAACTATGTGAATTGATCATGTTTCAATACCTATATGGGTAATGTACATCAGATCATTCACTAATAATATGACTTCATTATCAATTGGCATAAATTCTCCATGATCAGGAAACCTTGATCATCGGTTGCCCAACGAACTAGTATATATAGAGGCTCCTAGAGACTTGGTTTGTTTACATACCACACCTGTATCAATGTTTCCACTTAATACAGTTATTGCGGTGACCCAGTATACCACTGCATGTGTAGTACACTATATTCGTTGACATGACATTCACAGAATGTTGTTTCGTAAATATCACATCCCTCACAGTGGTACAACAAAAACATTGCGGGTCCATATTACAAACATACATACATTATTATTATTATTATTACAATACCAGAAGTTCAGGACTTCAAAATATTCTACTTACAAAGCAAATATAAAGTGTTTCAGTGGAAGTTGTAAAGTACAACTTCATATCCGAATTAAACTCGACAACTTATTCCTATATAAGGTCCATATTGCTCGACTCAATTGGTTACTTATACTAAGGTAATTATTCTTACTCATGGTGCTATCCTCCATAGACGACGTCATAGTCCAACCCTTCTACAACACCGCACAGATCAGGATCTTCATAGAAGATCTCCTCTTGGCTTTCAGCTGCATACATTGGGGTATCTTCTAGATCCTCGGAGTCTAAGCAGGGGATCAAAGGAAAAGGTGAGTAACAGTGTTACCCAGCAAGTTCATTATATGCAAGGTGGGAAGTTTGATGCTCTATCTACCAGCTCGGACTATAAGTCCTCAGCACTATGCAGTTTTCGTAAATCTTTCTTCAAGGATTGATTTTATTGTTTAAAAACTATGCCCATCAGTCTTCGGGGGTTTACCAGAACTTTCATGGAGTTCCTTTCCTTCCGCGTTCATAGCTCCTTCCCGAAATAGGGAGTAACAAGTTACAATTCTTACACTCTGTAGAGGTGCGTTACTTTATCCATGAGAGATCAACTCCTTGTTGCACAACCGGGCATACTTTCCCATCCACAATTCCATGATATGGGGCCCAGTAGGTGATCCAAGCCAATCACTTCCCTTTTCGCGACCCCATATGTCTACACGATCCTTCGGAGCTGGCTCACCTTCATTAAGCCCCCTTTCGGGCAGGCTACAACCCTGATGAGTTCCCGAAGACCTCTATGAGCTAGTGATGCCATTGGCAAGTACCATATAGGTCTGGCTATACCTCCGACAGTCACTCATACATAATCTAGACACCAAAAACGTGGGGTCTAAGGATGCCCACCCGTATGTTGGATCCGCACAAGGAATCACAACATCACGTTAAGGCCGTCTTGCCTCCATACGAAAGGAAAAGGATAGAGCTGACTTCTCCGTCCCATTCCAAATCTCATGGTTAACGCGTTATATACGACGCTAGAATCACTGATGTCATGGGTTGTTAAATTCCTAGGTGATTATCATTGTTGCAAATAGAAAACTAAGTTATTTTGCTCCACTATATCATCACTTAGGATGATACCAACAATTTATTTATTTGAGAAAATAATATTTTATTTCCTTGAAACATAGATGATAACACACAATTTATAAATACTTTGGTAAAGACTCTTCAAAGGACATGAGGAAGTGATGTACTTGCCTTGTGATTGCAAGGTAGTGAATTCAGATGCTTGCACTGAACCTTGAGCTTCTATGTCTACAAAACATCATTATTGCCCGGTAAGGACAATATTTAATGATGCAAAAATGAACATGCATAGTAATGTAATGCATTATTTGTTATATATTTTCTTTATGAGTTTTACCCAATATTTTAGTTTTCCGAAATATTCTTAGGAACTTAAGAATTTCCTTCTTAAGGAACAATTTTAATATTTTATAAATATTATTTTCACTATTTTATAATGTAATATATTATTTATAGAGTTGAAGGCTAATTTTTATTTAATATAAACTCTTATATTTATTTATTTAAAAACTCTTTTTAAGAATTAGCATTTAAATAGAAGAATTTATTTTGGTAACTCTAAATATTTATTTAGTATTTTTTGAAATACTATAATAACAAAATATAATAAAAGTTATTTTTATTGATTTTTATCTTTTTTTGAATTTTATAAAATTCCATAAGGAATATATATATTATAAAATCCTTAACCAAAAATTTATTTATTAAGAATTGTTTCTTAATTTAATCAAATAGGTTGGTTTATTATGAGTCTGAAAATATATTATTTGTATTTTTTAGACTTATATTTTATTTTCTAGAATTTATTGAGTTCTAGTGGTATTTTGGTCTTTTATTTAATCATGAAAGTTCCTTTTAGGGTTTTGGTCCAACGCATTGGGCTTTTTGGGCCTATTTTGGCCCAATTGGCCTGGTCAAAGGGTCTCCCCGAAGGGGTACTAGCCCTATCGGCCCAGTCCATTGTCTCACCTTCTCTCGACCTCACCCCTTTCTCCTCCTCGACCCCGTGGTCGCTGACACTGTTGCCGTGCGATTCCCGCCACCGTGGTCTGCCCTGGCTACTGTCGTGGTGCATGGTGTAGATGTTGACCACATTCCATCGTTTGGTCCAATTCGATTTGGACCTGGGGCCCTCCTACAGCCAGCCTAGCCCATCCTGAACCCTAGGGTTTGGGGTTGGTGCCGGTGACGCCTTCACCGCTGCCCCGAGTGGTGCTATGGCGGTGTTGTGGTTGCGGTGTTGGTGCTTCTCGTCTTAAGACATTGCTGTGGGTTGCAACGCCCCTTGGGTGCTCCCCGTGCGGCCGTGTGCTTGTCGGCCCCTCTGCCTCCTCTCCTAATCTACAACGAGGATCTACAGTGAGTTGATTTGGTTTCACCTTGTGGTTGTTTGTCCTCTGCCCCTCCTGAGCAAGGCTGTGTGACTCTGCCTTGTATCTCTGATTAGGGTTCATACCTGTTCTAGGGTTCATCCCCCTGTTTAATTTGTAAATGATGAATTGGACTGGTAGTGGTGCATAGTAAGGATTATGATCAATTGCACTTCAGTGCATTACTGTCTTGTTTTGATTATCTGATGCCAGTGGTTCTATAGTGTTGCCTCCAGTTGGTAGTTGAGCTTGATTAATATAATAGTATTACTGTGAAATCTATCTGGTGGTATTGAGGATTGGTGAATTTATCTACTGTCAATACAGTGGTACTGACAGTAGCTTTGTTAGTGATTACTCTCTGCATCTATAATGTTGGCTTATGTATTCATATGTAGATTGAGGTTAATCAGTTTCTTATAGTGATGCTCTGTATACATAAAATTGTAAATGATTCATGGTTATTGATTCCAGGAAAATGATGATTAGTTGCTTGTCAGTTTATTTATGAAAGCTAGGTTCTTAATCTGCTTGGTTTAGAATCTGTTCTTGTGACACCATCTTAAAATGACACACAAGTCTAGGTTCTACTACTGGGCTTGATTCTATTAGTGCTTAAGATTGGATTAATGGCAAATATAAGTTGAAAGCTTATTTTTTAAAACATCAGTGCCTATGATGTTGGTCTGAGTCTTAGGAACTAGGTTCCTATCTTGCTCTACCTCATAGATATGTTCTGGTAGTGATACCAGTTACTTATTATGAAATCCCTTTGATAAAATGATTGGTGTCCTCATGGTTTTGTATGGATCCATAAGATTTATGGATTCTGGGGTGCTACTCTTTTAAGAGATGTGCACAGAATTCATAATCTTGGCTATGGTCATATTGGAATATAGGATTTGGCCTTAATATCTAGGATCAATGATGTTGGTCTGAGATCCTGGTTTTACTTGTATGGTTTTCTTATGACTATGACTTTAGTATTCAAAAATCCTCTATGATGGATTCACCCCACTTGGGTGATTTCTGAGATATTTAATATAAGACAACACATGAATTCTTATCTAAACTAGATAGACAGATCATGTGGAGGTTTTATACTACTCACCACAACAGTTGAGTTGTTGGTGTTGTTGCTGGTTGATCTGGTGACTTGATCTTCTTTGGTTGTGTTGGCCCGATCTTGTCCTTCACCTCGGTGTCTTGCTCCTGCAACTTTTGGTTCCTGTAAGCTTGGCCTTAATCTTGCTATCCACCTGCTCCACCCCCTCATTATGTCACCATTTGGTGAATGCTTGGATGATCTGGTGTATGGTTTGGCTGGTGGTTTTCTTGGCTTTGATAAGCTTCGTGTGTTCCTGGTTTGATGTTTGAGAAGGAGAGTAAGCTGCTGGAAGCTTTGATACGGCTGAACTCTTCTCCTTTTGCTTGTGTGGGATGCTGATGTTGTGTTGACAGCACACACCATGCATTTAGATGACTGTGCTTCCTGGCTGTTTGGTGCATTGTGTGGATCAGATCAATGATGTGTTTCACCTTTTAACCTTTTACATTTCACTCACCGTGAAACACGCCTTTACTTGCTGTTTATATATGGACTTGTGGCTTATTTGATATGAAAGAACAAATACTTTCACATTGGTGAAACTTGCCCCTTTAATAATTACTCAATGATGTAACCTTGAGGAATGCACTTCACTGCTCTCCACTGAGAGTAAATCTAACAATTAAGCTTTAATTTTTATTTTGTTTGTTTTGTATTTTGAAGGTACAAGATCTGGATACTCAAGATTTAGTATAGAATTACCTAGATAGATAGATTCTTTTTGTAATCTTTATTTTATTCTTTTGTAAGAATATTGTAATAGTTTATTCATATTTGAATTTCCCTTCTTGTAATTTCTTTACTGTAATGAACCTTTATTGACTTAATGAATTCATTATTGTAAATTTTTTATGAAATAAATATAAGGAATAAAGATTCATTTCTCATTTGAATTTCTTTATATTGAATGCTTATTACTATCTATTATCTCTTTATTAAAACAAATAATATTACTAAATCATTTCGAAATTCATTCCAAAATACCAAATCCTAACTTTTAAATATAAGTTCAAATTCCAAATTTGAAATCAAATTCTTTTCCCCAAAACATAATAATTCATAAAGATCATGTCAAAATTTATAACGATCACTCTCGAGAGATATTCCTACACCTAGAGAGTGAAAGAAACTCTGATCACTTTAGGTTTTTATTTGGCTAAAATTTTACCCGCATTTTACAGATGAATGTATGCATATGCACAAATTCATAAATCTACCCTTCGTTGGTTCCTAAATGCTGGGATGTTACAGACTTCCCCCTTAAATTAAACTTCGTCCTGAAGTTTGATGAAGTGTACCTAAATAGTTTTGTATAGGCTTCTCTTAAGTCATCCTCTTTCTCCCAAGCGGCTTCTCTCTCGGGGTGATGCTCCCACTGTACTTTGCAGTACTTGATTGCCCTATTTCTCAACCTTTTCCAGTTCTCTTCCAGAATTTTACAGGGTTTATCAACATATGTCAAGTTTTCTTGTAATTCCACCTCTTGATGTGTGATTACATCATAAGGAACCTTAAGACATTTCTGGAGTTGTGACAGATGGAAAACATTATGAACTTGAGCCAATCTTGGTGGTAACTCTAAAGCATAAGCTATAGTCCTGTTCTGACTCAGTACTTAGAATGGTCCTATATATCTGGGACTCAATTTTCCTTTAACTTGAATCTCTTAACTCCTTTCATTGGGCTTACTTTGAGATATACCATGTCTCCTACTTCAGGATGCCATGATTTTCGACTTAGATCAGGATAACTTTTCTGTCTACTTTGAGCTATTTTCAATCTATCCTTGATTATATCGATGATATCTTGCCTTTCCTTGATATAGTCTGGTGCAAATTCTTTGCTACTACCAGGCTCATACCAACATATTGGTGATCTACATTTTCTTCCATAGAGTACTTGATATGGAGCTGCCTTCAGACTACTCTGATAGTTGTTGTTGTAGGAAAATTCTGCCAATGGTAGATGATCCTCCCATGAACCTCCAAAATCTAATGCACAAGCCCTAGGAATGTCTTCCAATATTTTATTGGTTCTTTCAGTTTGACCCCCAATTTCTGGATGTTAGGCTGTGCTGAAATCCAACTTTGAACCAAGTGCTTCATGTAATTGTTTCCAAAATGCTGAAGTAAACACAGATCCTCTATCAATTATGATCTTCTTGGGCACTCTGTGCTTACTTACTATCTCCTTGACATAAACTTCTACTAACTTCTCAGCATTATATTTCTGATTACCGGAATAAAATGTGCAGTTTTAGTGACTTTTAGTGAGTCTATCAACAATCACCAATATCATATCTTTCTGTTTTAATGTCATGGATAATCCTTTGATGAAATCCATACCAATTTCCTCCCATTTCCACTCGGGAATTTCCAAGGGTTGTAATGGTCCTGCTGGACTTTGATGTTCAAATTTTACCCTTTGGCAAGTATGTAATTCCGACACATATTTTGCAATGTCTCTTTTCATGTTATTCCACCAGAATAATTCTTTCAAATCCATGTACATCTTGGTACTTCCTGGATGAATGGAATATGGTGTCTCATGTGCCTCTTGAAGTATCACTTCACGAATTTCTGACACATCTGGAACACAAAGACGATCTTGGAACCATGGAGATCCAAAATCTCCTAAGCAAAAAACTGATGCTTGACCTTGAGATATCCTCCGAATGTCTTCAGCAATAAAAGGATCTTCAGCTTGATGTCTAAAAATTTCATGCCCGAGATCACTATTCTGTTCTCCAACTACCTACATGGTAGCTAGTCCTCCAAGAATCTATATTCTTATGAATTGAAGTTCCAAACTTTCCAAATCCATCTGTAGCTCTTTTGGTAGTTCTCGATTGCTAGGCTGAATTTCTGTGCTCTTTCGACTTCAAGTATCTGCTACAACATTTGCTTTTCCAGGGGTATAATTGATTGTCAGATCATAATCTTTGATTTGCTCCAACCAACTCTTCTGTCTCATATTCAATTCCTTTTGAGTGAAGAAATATTTGAGACTTTCGTGGTTAGTGTATAACTCACACCTTGCTCCATAAAGAAAATGCCTCCATCCTTTCAAGGCAAAGTGTCAACACCCGGATTTTTAATTCCAGATGCCTGTTATGCCATACATCGCAATCCCAGGATTACCATTTTTGCGAGACATAAAAGATTTGGATACCACAGTCATCATCCATTAGAAACCATACATAAGGTCTTACACAAATAAGGATCTCATGATCCAGTTCTTAATACAACTCAAGCAACGGAAATACGTAAGAATAAAGGTAGCGTAGGTGAAGCTCCATCTTCGGGGTCATATACAATGCTGACGATGGGAGATAATCCTAGTTGTCGTAACCTTCCTACGGTCCATCATCCTGGTACTACTCTTCATAGTCTGGCCACGAGAATAGCCAGGGACAAAGCCATGAGTACTCTTTAAGTACTCGCAAGCTAATACTAACAGTTAAGGGGGTTTTTGTAGTAGGACACTAAGCTCTAGGGTTGTTTTGCAAAAAGCCAAATTTACCTCTACTAAGTTCAGAAGCAAAGAAAGCTAGTTGGAGTCTTATAACACCTAAGCGGGGACTTGAATTTCATATCACAACTCTGTTGTGGTCAAGTCAAAGTCTCAATTCATTTCACAAGTCATTTTGAAAACATCTGATGGGGAAACAGTATGGACACTCCAACTGTCCATAACCACGGACGTGGCTATTCGAATAGTTTGACACTCTGTAGAGATTGTACACTTACACCACAACATTCGATACATCCGTCAGGAAAAATCCTGAATTCACCATACTCAGTATGCGGATAATCAATCCTAACCTTTCAATTACACGCCCTAGTATAGGCACCACTCCTGTGAGTTCGGCCTCCCAACCATGACCAACTGTCATCTTGGGTACTACACAGGTGGACAATCTTCACAAGGTAGCCTCAGCTCAGAGCTTGGCCGTGAGGGAACCCATACTAAGGTCTATAAGTTTCCAGTCAAGCCCTACCCAATTTTCGGGTATTGTGGTTGTACGGTAAAATTGGAATGGTATCACAGCCAGACAACCATCAGTTTTATAAAGGGCTAAGGATCATGCCTCAACATTTTCATCATCAAAATCATCTGGTGTTCGGAAACACATGTCAAAACATTTCAGTAGAATGACTCATCATTCCAAGGTTTTCATAACCATTTTCACCAAGTGTTCCCATCTAAAGTTGACCAAGTTTTATGCTTAGCACTAGCATCTATAGGTGGTGATAAGTACTAATGAGGGGTGGTAAACAAGTGGAGTTTAACTAAGTTCAATTTCATGCCTTAGGATGACATCAATATTATCTAGCTTAGGCCAAATTTAATGCTCTTTATGCAACCTTCAATTATATTCCTAGAATCTACAAGTTACTTAAGTAAACTCTAAGAGAAAGCTTTGATAAAGAAATAAAGTATGAAGCTTGCATGTAAAACTAGGATTTGGTTATCCAGTGGAATAAGCTTGTTAAGTTGCAATTGTTAGCTTGCATAGGTCAACTTGGTTAGTAAGGCTTGCATAAGTATCAGTATAAGCTTGGCTTAAGTAGAGTAGTGGTTGAAGTTCTCGTCGGCTTCTTCTTCGTAGTATCCTCCTTCCTCCTCGTATCCTTGGTCGGTACTAGCGTCTATAAATAAGTACGAGGTACACAATCACCAAACAATACTTAACTATTTGCAATCATCACACCAAAGGGTACTATAGATGATCTAGCATCATCACTAACATTACAAGATTAAAGCCTTTGTCTTATTTATTTTATTTTTAGAAAAGTATTTTCTTCTCATTGAAAAACTACTTAAGATTTAATATTCTCCAACTCAAACATGGGATCATGTTGACACATGTCATCACCACATATTTCAGTACATGGGAATGTGATTTAAAGTGGTATCACCATTTAATAAGGTTTAACCTTTTTATTATAATTAAATAAAGTGACTAGAAATGTCTATGTGGCATTATTTTGTTGGTTGAACATTATTTATGTAAGTAAACACAAATGTTTTTATATATTCTGAAAGGTATGATCAAATGTGATTTTTGAGAGTTGGAATCAACTCAAAAGCTATTATGGTTGAAATTTGAAAAATGTTTGAATGAAGAAAAGCTTCTGACTTGATATTTTTACCAAGGTTGATCTATAGATCCAAATGATTTGAATCCAACGGGCTTGGATTAAGCATTTCAGTACCTTTCTAACAAAATTGGTTTCATGCAATTTGGTTCACTGAATCAAGCTGGGTTGATTTTTGAAACTAGGTACATAACTGAGTTTGAATGAAAATAGAAAAATCTAAATTCAAACTGTTGGGCTGCACGGGAGATGCTAATGGGCCGATCCAATGTCACTTCGCAGCGCGGGGATCAGCTGATAGGGGGGTTCCACCCGTTAGTGGCTCATAACACGCGAAGCGGTACGGGGCTGTGTGGGTCGTTGGATTAGAAGGGTGATCGACGGCTGAGGGTCGTCGTCGATGATGAACATGTCACCGGCGAGCTCGAACCCTAGAGGCTCAGTGGGGGTCGTGGGAGAGTCACAGGGGCTCAGGCGAGGGTCGGCGATGGGGGCGAACGACAAAGCAACGACGAAGATTCTCCTGGCACCGGCAGCTCCTCCTGGGGCGGCTCCAATCGACGGCGCCTATCCTCCTCTGCAGCGGCGAACTCCGGTGCAATTCCGGCCACCTGGTGCTCGCCTTGCTCCGGGGAAGGGTGTGGGATGTTTCTGAGAGAGAGGGGAACGAACTGGTGTGAAGAAATCAAGCGGGGGAGGCCTCTATTTATAGTGGCGAGAGGGGACCGACGAGCGCGGGATGAGCTCGTCGTGGTCGATTTACGCAGGTCTTCACCGCATGGGCGACGGTAGGGGCAGTGTTGTGCTCCCTGGCGAAGCTCAAAGGCGTGGGGCGGTGCTGATCAGTTAGAATGCTTCGACGCTCTGAGCGGGTCCGATGGAGGTTTTGATGGCGCACAGCGCGCGTGGTCCGCGTGGCGGCGAACGGGCGTGTCTGCGGGGTTGCTGGGGTGGTGGTGATCACGCGTGCACGCGGCGAGGGCGGCGCGCGGTCTGTGGGCGTGTGTCGAGGGTGGCGCTCTGGCGCGCTCTCGACATGCTCTCAGAGAAGCTTGGCATGGCTTGGGCATGTGGTCCAAGGGCTGGCAGGGCTCAAGCGCTGGACATGGGGTGGCGGTGGACGGTGACGTGCGTCCTAGCCATGTTGTTTAGGCTTGGTGCTTGCTCTGGCTAGCTAGCCATGGTCGGCTGGCAAGGGTTCCTTCGGGTTGGCATGGCATGGTGCAATGGGTAGGGGCTAGGGGTGGTCAAGGCACTGGTTGGCACTAGGGGAGACAAGTGTGATCAATGGTGAACAATTCTTAGCCAAATTACTGCTCAAAACAGTGAAGTTTGGCCAATTTGATTTTCTGTCTCCAAGTGTTTGATGAAATGGCCGCAAGAAATTTATTTTTGAATTTTGAAAAGATTTTTGGTGGGTGTGCTAGGCATGTGTTGAGGATTCTGGTGCTTGGGTTTTGAAAATTGAGCTTGTTTAAGTGGTTTTTGAAATAGTGGGATCTTCCCATATGAGATAGATTCAATTTTAAACTGTCATTTAAACCGAGCATTTGAATGTTTTGTATGATCACAAAGTGGGCCTTGGTACTTTATTATGAGTACTATTGTCAACAACCGGATTTTTCAATCCTAGATGCTGTTATGCCATACATCGCAATCCAGGATTACCATTTTTGCGAGACATAATGTAATTGGATACCATAGTACTTCATCCATTACGACGATACATAAGTTCTTACACAAATAGGGATCTCATGATCCAGTTCTTAATACAACATCAGCAGCGAAATACGTAATAATAGGTGGCGTGGCGAGCTCCATCTTCGGGGTCACAAGCAATGCTGACGATGGGAGATGATCCTAGTTGTCGTAACCTTCCTGGGGTCCATCTTCCAGGTACTCCTCTTCATAGTCTGGCCATGGGAATAGCCAGGGGCAAAGCCATGAGTACTCTTTAAGTACTCACAAACTAGTACAAACAGGTAAAGGGGTTTTTGGATAATGGGACACTAGGCTCTAAGGTTGTTTTGCAAAAATCCAGGTTTATCTCTACTAAGTTCCAAAGCTAGTCACAATTTTATAACTCCTAAGTGGGATCTTGTAATTCAGGTCACAACTCTGTTGTGGTCAAGTCAAAGTCTCAATTCATTTCACAAGTCATTTTGAAAAGTCTGACGGGGGAATAGTATGGCCACTCCAACTGTCCATAACCGCGTACACGGCTATTCGAATAGTTTGACACTCTGCAGAGATTGTACACTTTCACCACAACATTCGATACATCCGTCAGGAAGAAATCCTGAATTCACCATACTCAGTATGCGGATAATCAATCCTAACCTTTCAATTACATGCCCTAGTATAAGCACCTCTCCTGTGAGTTTGGCCTCCCAACCATGACCACTGTCATCTTGGTCTTTGCAGTGGACAATCTTCACAAGGTAGCCTCAGCTCAGACCTTGGCCGGGAGGGAACTAATACTAAGGTATATAAGTTTCCAGTCAAGACCTACCCAATATTCGGGTATTGTGGTTGTACGCTAAAATTGGAATGGTATCGCATCCAGATAACCATCAGTTTTATAAAGGGCTAAGGCTCATGCCTCAGCATTTTTATCACCAGAATCATCAAGTGTTTGGAAACACATGTCCAAAACATTTCAATAGAATGATCCATCATTCCAAGGTTTTCATAACCATTTTTCCACCAAGTATTCCCATCTAAAAGTTGATCAAGTTTTATGCTTAGCACTAGCATCTACAGGTGGGGGTAGTACTAATGAGGGGTGGTAACTAGTGGAGTTTCACTAAGTCCAACCTTATATCTTAGGCTGATATCCAGGTTTCTAGATTATGCCAAATTTTATGCTCTTTATGCAACCTTCAGCACAACTGTCTAGTATCTACCAAACTCTTAGGTAGACTCTAAGTAAGCTTTGATAAAGAAATAAAGTAAGAAGCTTGCACATAAAACTAGGATTTGGTTTATCAAGTGGGTATGATCACATATGCTTAAGGCATATAGTAGTCATATCACAAGTATGGGTTTGTGGCATCGAGGGGTATCCGCAAGGGTTAGCTTGCATCAATATCAGTATAAGCTTGCATAGGTATAGTATCTTGCAAGTGTTAGCTTGCACATTCACTAGTAGTATTAGGCTTGCATCAGTGTCAATATAATCTTGCATAGTTACTAGCTTGCCTTGTGCAGAGCAGTGGTTGAAGTTCTCCTCGGCTTCTTCTTCGTAGTATCCTCCTTCCTCCTTGTATCCTTGGTCGGTACTAGCGTCTATGAATAAATATGAGGTACACAATCACCAAACAATACTTAACTACTTGCAATCATCACACACAAGGATCATATAGATGATCTAGCATCATCTCTAACATTACAAGGTTAAGGCTTGGTTTGCTTCTTTTTATTTTTAGAAAAGTAATTTCTACTCATTGAAAAATTACTTAAGATTTAATATTCTCCAAACTAAACATGGGATCATGTTGACACATGTCATCACCACATATTGTAGTCCATGGGAATGTGATTTAAAGTGGTGTCACAATTTAATAAGGTTTTACCCTTTTATTTTAATTAATTAAAGTGGCTAGAAATTCTTATGAAGCATTCTTTTATTACTTGAACATTATTTCTGCAAGTAAACCTATATATTTTTATATATTCTGAAAGGTATGGTTAAATGTGATTTTTGAGAGTTGGAATCAACTCAAAAGCTTTTATGGTTTAAATTTGAAAAATGTTTGAATGCAGAAAAGCTTCTGCCTTGTTATTTTTACTATGGGTGATCTACAGATCCAAATGACTTGAATCCAACGGGCTTGGATTAAGCATTCACAGACCTTTCCAACAAAATTGGTTTCATCCAATTTGGTGCACTGAATCGATCTGGGTTGATTTTTGAAGTTGGGTACAGAAGTGTGTTTGAATTTAAAAAGAAAAGGTTTAATTTGAATTGCTGGGCTGCGCGGAAAATTCTAACGGGCCGGCCTGCTAAGCGCAGTGCTCCCGCGGCTGCTTAAGTGGGTGTCCCCACTAGTCAGTGACACGGGGCTGGGCGAAGCGGTATGGGGCAAGGTGGATCGTTCGATCTAGTTCTAATCCAACAGCTGGGGGTCATCGTCGACGCGAGACAGCTCCGACGAGAACGAAACCTAGCGCGGCCAGTGAGGGGTGCTGGGGGCTCACTGGGGTGCGGGCGAGGTCGGCGGGAGGCGGCAAGTCGGACGACGAACCTCCTGGTACCGTGGCTTCTCACAGGCGGCTCAATCGCTGCCCTTCTTCTCCAGGCGGGCTCGGTGAAATTCGGCGAGGTGGTGCTCGCCTTGCTCGAGGACGGTGTGGCACGGTCGGTGGGGAGAGGAGTGAGATGGTGTGAAGAAATCGTGCGAGGTGGCCTCTATTTATAATCGGCGAGGGACCGTCGGGCGCGGTGAGCTCGTCGGGCGACGTTCTGGTGGCTAATGGCATGGGCAAGGGTAGGGGCGGTCTTGTGTCTCTGGCGATGCTCAACGACATGGTCGCGAGGCATGGGGTGGTGTGGTTTGTGCAGAGCGGCGGTGCTCTGGCGGGCGGCGTCTTGACGGCGGGCGGTGGTATGGAGCACGGGCGCAAGCAGGGGATGTCTGGCGGTCTCTTGGGTCGGTGGTGATCGTGTGTTGGCGTGGTGAGGACGGCGATGCTGTGGATGCTGGTCGAGGTGGTGCTCTGGCGCAGTCGGCATAGTGCAGGCGTGGCTTGTGCGCGTGGTCGAGGCTTGGCAACGCTTCGGCTGGGACAGCGATGGCGATGGACGGTGGGCTGCCTCGAGACAAGGTTGGCGGCTAGTTCTTCCTCTAGCCTACTGTCGACTATGGGGTGGCATTGAGGTGCTCGGCTGTTCACCATTAATGGCAATGGCAATATCACAGGGTTGCTAGTGTTGGGCTAATCTTTCTAGATGATCTACTGAGTTGTGTGTGAGCTAACTAGGGAACAAGTTAGGCAGAATCACTTGCACACTATAGTGTTTGATGTTTTGTTTGATTTGTGTCTGCAACCTGTTTGGTGAAATGGCCGCATGAAATCAAGTTTTGAATTTTGAAATGATTTTGGTGGGTTTTCTAGATTGGTGCTGGTGAGTCTGCAGATGCTTGGGTTTTGAAAGTTGAGCTTGTTTGAGTGGTTTTGAAAAGTGGGATCTTCCCATATGAAGAAGATTCAATTTTGAATTGTCATTTAAACTATGCATTTGAAAGTTTCGGATGATCACAAGGTGGGCCTTGATACTTTGTTATGAGTACATTCAAGGGGTGCAAAGATCCAAAAAGTTTACATTAGGTTTTGAAAGTTTGAGAGCCAAAGTAGGCATGGGAGTTAAATTGGTCAAAATGACCATTCACTTAATATATTTGTTTTGATTTACTTGTCTTTAGGAAAATGTGGGAAATGTTTTAGATGATGTTCATTTCACCTAAGAAACATTTTACAAGCAATGGATCACACAAACAAGGTGGTTTTTAAAGAATTTCAAAATCCATGCATACACATATGCATGCATTCATGAGTTTATTTAGAAAAGTTTTTGTTAACCCTAATCTTGATGATTAGTGTTTGATGATCTAAGTTTGGAATTTTTGGGATGTTACAACTATCAAGGGGTGCAAAGATCCATACATGTTTCTATTGAGTTTTGAAAATTAGAGATAGCCAAAGTAGGCATGGGAGTTAATTTGGCCAAAGTGACCATTCACTTAATTTATTCATTTTAAGTTGTTTGTCTTTGGGAAAAGTTTGGGGATGTTTAGATGATGTTTATTTCACCTAATAATCATTTTACAAGCAAAGAAACACAGAACCATGGCAATTCAAAAGAATCCAAATTTTGAATACACATACATATGAATGCTTTCATATTTTTAGTTGGGAAAGTTTTTGCTAACCCTAATTTTGATGATTAGAGTTTGATGATCCAAGTTTAATATTTTTGGGATGTTACACAAAGACTACTGCTGCTAATTCCAAATCATGGTTTGGATAATTGACTTCATGTGGTTTCAGTTGTCTTGATCCATAAGCAATTACTTTACGATCTTCCATTAACACACAAGCCAAACCTTCTTTAGATGCATCACAATATACTATATAGTCCTTTCCTGTTTCAGGAACTGCTAAAATTGGAGTGGTAGTTAATCTAGTCTTCAAATCCTGAAAACTTGCTTCACACTTCTCATCCTAGATGAATGGTGTATTCTTTCTTAGCAATTTGGTCATTGGTCCAGCTATCTTGGAGAAACCTTCAAAGAACCTCCGATAATAACCAGCCATACCCAAGAAACCTTGAATTTGCTTCACATTGGTTGGTCCAGTCCATTCTAATACCGATTGAACTTTGGATGGATTTACAGCAATCCCATCCTTATGTTGGGAATATGCCCTAGAGGCAATCATGTATGATGAGATTTCCCATTGTATTCATAAAGATATTAAGTAGTCCTTGTAACATCTGATGTGTATCATTGAATATGTGATTCGGTTGTGGAACTATGCATTCATGTTGTTTGTACTAAATATCCTTGGTCATTGAGATTGTGCTGGACACACAACTTAGACCAATGTGAAAGTTGGCTTGATGACTCGGTTCCACTTGTCATGGGCATGGAGATGCTATTCCAACTTACACAGACTCGGCTAAAGAGTTTAGCGAGTCGGATTGACCCATATTGAGGTACAACGAACAAGTTGTCATTTGTATATCTCAATCAATGTAATCCTTAGACCTGAGGTTATTGCATAGTACGAGTTGAGGATCACCGACTTAGGTTCTGTCAAACGCTGATCCGTAACTGGGAAGTTATAAAGGCAGAGTTCGGGTTGACTGAGAATCAAGCTGTGTGATGTGAATAACCAAGATGGGATTTTGCCCCTCCACTCGGAGAGATATTCTCTGGGCCCTCTCGTGAGATATGATTCGGAAATCATGGCCATGCGTGACTCGGTCAAGTGTTAACCGAGGCGATCGACTAAGAGTTAGTCGGGTGAATCACTTATCTCGGATCGAGAAGAGAGTCGGACTATTTAAGGGATGACAATTATTCGCCTATAGTCTGACAAGGTATATCGTGAGGCAAAAGGGACTCGGACGTAAGTCGCATTGGAAAGGCAAGTCGTCATGACTCTTTGGTACTTGGGAGTCGGCACGTTATGCTAGGAGCCGCTACCGACTGATCGATTGTGAGTCGGACTCCAATCGTGTCCAAGTAGCCATGAGCCTGCAGGGTCACACACTTAAGAGCGGGAGCAAGTTCGGATTGGATCTGAACCCGTAATCTGGTTGGGTTGGACCTAAACCAGATTAGGACTACGATAGTGAGTTGGACTCACGGTGACTAGTGTTATATGGGCTTTAGTGAATGGGCCGCGCGAGCAGAGCCCACGTTCACTCCCTATATATAGTGGAGCACCATAACCCAGTAAGGGTAATCGTTGTTCGGTTAGGTCATTCCATGTGTTGGAAACCCTAGCTCCATAGCAGTCCAGCCAGAATCTGAACCTAGCGATCACGGTGCTCCTCCTTATGCGTGTGGATACCAGCGAGAGGTGTTGTGCGATCGACCAGACGATCGGATCGTGAGGACTGCACTGCATCAACTGACGTTCTTCATGAGTAATCCGCAACTGCGCGTCTAGTGGTAAACCTCGTGTCCTTCTACCTTAGCTAGATCTTGGGATCACCATGTTAGAGGAATTTTTTTGTTTTATCTCCGCGTGGCCCAACAGTGGTATCAGAGCGATAGCTTCTGGTTTTAGGCCCGAGATCTCGCATATGTGATATGCGGTAGGATATAGATGAGATCTATGTGCTGTTTAGTGGTCGATCTATGAGATAGATCGGTTTTGTACGAGGTTGATTGGATCAACTGTACTCGGGGAATGGTAGATCTGATTTCTGTGATCATACTGCTGAGGTCGTGGAACGACATACCCCTACCGGTCGGCTTCCGCCATTGGGGTAGACTGTGACACGTAAATCCAGAAGCGGTGATCGAAGATCAAAGAGTTTGATCGAATTGGACCGATGGTCGGAATCCATGTCCGGATCGTAGATGAGATCTATGTTCTCGGAAAAGTCATCGGGCGCTGCCCGCACCCGCGAGGGGTGCTGCCCCTTCGATCCCCGCCCGCTATCCGGCTAGCGGGACCGCCGGTTTCGCCCTGTCATAGCGCCTTAGATGTCGTTGCGAGTTTCACAACGCCGGTAGATATTGTATCTATGCATAACTTGTTTTTACAGGAATTTGTGAATGGTATGGTTCATGTGCATGTGATGTATGTGTGTAATCCATACGTGATCTGCGAATCACGGTTTTGTCGGCCATTTGGAGCCTAGGTGCTGTCATTTTATTGTATAACGACCTGCGTGTCGGATTCTCTATGTAATTTACTTTACTAAGCTAGTGTAGCTGTTTGGAGAACCCGGAAGGCATGCAAGGCGTTGTACATGTCGGCGACATGGAGTAAGACGACAAGTGACAAGAGTTGGCACGAGTCGGATTACAGGCTTTGTGGAGATGGAGATCGCCATACCATTTCACATTATAATTGCTTTATTTTGTGTTATTGTTATGTCTCAGTTTTACCTCTATTAGATAGTCGGTAAAATTTAATCCCTCAAAGAAGGTCTAGTCGGTTTTCCCGCCAGTGTTTGCACCATCACAAGTCGGACAATTTTGGTAGTGGGCTCATAAAATTGAGGTGCTGCCAATTCTTTCCGACTAGGTGGGTTCGAGTCGGACTCTTACTGCAGAAACACTTGAAGCTAGGCGGGTCTATCACAACAGTTGTGGGACTCGGGAAAAGTCGGATGGGAGCCGGGGCATGTGATGCCACCCGTCCAACAGGAGTCGTATGAGATACGATTGACAAGGAGTTGTCTACCTAGATCACTTGGCGGCTAGCGGTGATGATAAAGCTCACTAGCCGACTTGCTTATTTAGGATCCTGAATCACTAAGCAACCATCGGAGGGGTGTTGGTTCTAGTGGGAGCATAAAATATTAAAATGTTTAATATGCTTGCTCTTTTATGAATACATGTCTTAAGTGTTTTGCATATTTTCTGTTGTAGATCATGGCACCAAGTAGCAGCCACTCTCAGATATCCGGTTTTGCGTTGAGAACCATTCTTGAGAAAGATAAACTGAACGACACTAATTTTACCAACTGGTATCGAAATCTGAGAATAGTTCTCAAACAAGAAAAGAAGGAACATGTCCTAGACAACCCACTTCCAGATGAGCCGAATGAGAATGCGACTGCCGCAGCCACCAATGCCTACCGTTGGGCTAAGGATGAGTCCACGGATATTAGCTGTCTTATGCTTGCTCACATGGAACCGGACTTGCAGAAGCAGTTCGAGCATGTTGAGTCCTACAATATGATCGAAAGCCTCAAAAGTATGTTCCAGGCTCAGGCGAAGACTGAGAGGTATCAAGTCTCTCAGGCTTTGCTGAGTTGCAAGCTTAAGGATGGTGATCCACTGAGTCCGCATGTGATCAAAATGGTTGGTTACGTGCAGTCTCTGGAGAGGCTTGGCTACCCCATAAGCGAAGAGTTCGCTACGAACATAATTCTGAACTCTCTTCCTAGTGCATATGGGCAGTTCATTTCGAACTACCACATGCATGGTATTGATAACAAGCTCACTGAATTGCATGGGATGCTCAAGCAGGCAGAGGCGGATCTCAAGAAGGGCGCCAGTCAAGTGTTGATGGTGCAGAATAAGGCTAAGTTTAAGAAGAGTTCTTGGACTAAGAAGAAGGCTAAGTCAGGAGGAAAGCAGGCTCAGGACCCGGTCCCAAGCGCTTACTCAGGGACTAAGCCATCTCCTTCAGCCGGATTGTGGCATCCCGCAAAACCACTACTAGAAAATCGCGTTGAATTTGTGCATTGCATCGTCATCATCATGCATTGTTTGCCAAAACTATGTTTGCAAAACCCGTGTTGTTTTATAAAACGCCCCGTCTTTCATTCAAACATCAAAACCGGGTCCCCGGAATATTTTGTTTTGGCCGCTATCGGTTTGCCAACGGCCCGTTTTAAACAAATAAAATTTATATTATTTTTAGTAGTAAGGCGGCCAGCCCGACTAACGAGCCCAGATTTTTCTAAACGGTCCAACCCTACCCCATCTAATCCTAAACCCACCTAAAATCTACCCCCTCTCCAGCCACCTCACCCTCCTATTAGGCGCCACCTCAGCTTCCCCTCTCCCTCACCCAATCAACCAGTGCCACATCAGCCCCAATCATCTCCCTCACCCCCCTCTCTCTCTCCCTCTCTCTTCACCAGACCCCCCACTCCCCACACAGCCCAACGCCACACACACACTTTGACCAGCCCTTTGGGTCCCCGCCGACCCCACCCCCCCTGGACAGACCATCCCCCACCAACCCGACAACCCACCTGGCCCCGTCTCCACCCGCGGGACCCACCACCCCCACCTACCGCGCCCTGTTCATCTCCTTCCTCCACCCATCCCCGCGACCGCCTCCCCCGCATGCGGCCCTGCCCCGCCTCCCGCTCCACGCCCACGCAGCCGCCTCCTCTCGCCCCGGCGAGCCCCCCCACTCCCAGTGAACCTTCCCGCCTCGCCGTCCTCACCGCGTCGGCCCCGCGCGCCTGCAGCCTAGCCTCCGCGCCGCTCGACCCTCCCGCGGCCTCTCTTCCCTCGCCCGGCCCCAGCGCTGCTCTCCCTCCCCGCTCCGCCCGACTGCCGGAGTTCCCAGCGCTGGCCACCTCGTCGCTCGTCCACCACCGGCGCTTGGCCGCGCCGAGCCGCCCGCTCCTCCCGGCCAGCGGCGCCTCGCTTGCCGGTTCGTTCGCAATGCCCCCGTGCCCTACCTCGCGGACCCCGAGCTCCGCCAGGCGCCTGAAGCTACCCGCCTCGCCGGACCGCCTCACCGCCGACCTCCACAGACGCTGCCCGCTCGCGCCGAACCCGTCGCCCGGCGCCAACGACGCCGCCAGCGACGATCGCCCGAGCCACCCGCCTCGGCTGCCCGCCCGTCCACCTCATGAACCGCCGTCGCCTCCGGTCGCCTGACGCGCGCGCGACTGCTGCCTCCGCCCGAGCTCTCTCGCCTGCGCCCGCGCCACTCCGCTCGCCGTTCGCGCCTCGAGCTCGCCGCCGTCGTCCACCGTGCCCCGCCCCGAGCCCGCATCCGGCCAGAGCCCGTCGCCGGCCCCAGGTGCCACCGTCCTCGACGCTTCAGGACCTGCCCCACAGCGAGCCTGGTGAAGAGGAGTTGCCTGCTCGTCCTCTCCGGCCGTGGCACGTCCCTGGCAGCCTCGCTGTGGCCCCGAAGCCAAGGACGACTAGGGCGCCAACAACTGTTGGTTTTGCTCTGTCAAGGATAGTTCCGCTGCAGTAGCGTGTTGCCGAGGTGCTGCTGTTCCAGAACCCGACGCCCCGATCCGAAGACCGATCCCGGAGCCCGATCCGTAGACCACATGGGACGACAAGTACTCCCTCCCGCACCGATGCCGAGAACCGGACGCCAAGGTCGCCTACACGGAACGACGAGCACTTCGCCGCGGAACGATAAGACAGATCTGATGCCAACCCAAGTTCTTCCTCTCGGACACCGTGAACTTCCCCCGGACGCCAAGACCTCCGCCGGAAAGGACAAGACCAACGACATGACCCGAAGACCGTGAATGCGACAAGAACGGCACCGACACAGAACGCCAAGTACTTCTTCCCCGGACGCCGAGCCCGTACCCGACGACCGCCAAGACCGCCTCAAGATTCCGAAGAACCCCGGGACACGGATGCCAAGATCATCGGCATGAGATCGAGACCCCGGACCCCGAACCCCGGAACCCCAAGTCCGTCGAACCCTGAACCCTGAGACCGACCCTGAACCCCCCGGAACCCCAAGATCGTCGAGACCCCTCAATGTGTGATCCTTTCCGAAACCCTATTTGATAACATAATAACAACTTGTTGCATATTAACCATCCATCTCGCATGCATATCATCGGGTTGGGGGCCTTATGCCGATTCACCTAATAATTAAATATGGGGCCCATATGCGGGCAAATCTAGTCTCATATCGGCCTCATTTAAACTTGTGTAGCGAACCGGTATCTTATCTTGCCTTGTTATAACAACATTTAATTTGCGGGGTAACTAAATAACTTGAACCACCTAATTAATTGTCGGGACCCCGGTTCCGCTTAATTTGACCTAATTGCATCGCACTTTGCCATGCCATACATCATACATGCATCATGCCGATCTTCTGCCGTGTATTAAACATTGCATCCGGTGTTTCTTCTAGTGTTTTGCTTCTTCGCGGATAAGGCCGTTGAGTTGATGTGAGCTTCGCCCCGATCTTCGGGGAAAACCTTCGACAATGTTTTCAGGCGAGCATCTCCCTCTTTCTACCTATCTTACTTTTATAGTATTTATTTCCCTCCTGTTGATCTTTTGCTATCTGTGTTGCGATGCTTTAGTTTCCGTACCTGTGATTTCCCTTGCAGCCCTATATTGCCTTGGACACACCCTATTGCCTGTTGTTTGGTAGCTAGTTGGTCTTGCGCGTCGCCGTCGCTTGCTATATTGCTGTTGGGTGTCGTCATATGCCACAGTTGCTGATGTATTTGCCGCATGTTGATGTTGGAGATGATTCTAGTTTTACTTATCGTCACTTTAAATTCTGTTTAACAACTAAAATTGAATAAGCAGAGGCATCGGTGGGTGATAGATAATATTTGGTTTCCGAACGCCCACTTGTGTCCCGTAAGACCCAGTACTTGATACTGTTCCTTGATTTTATGCGCTATCCACATCCGGGAGGTATATGGGACCCCCGAGCGAGCTTGATTCAGGTCTTATTTCTTGGGGCCACAAACTAGTTTGAGGTTTTATTTACGATCCTGTACTTATGCCATACTCTCGCTTTATTTTACGATTGCGAGGAGCACACTGCATCGCTTAGGAAGGCGGAGTGATTACGGTATCGACAAGCCCAGCCACACTTTCGGTTCCCGATGCCACAGCCATTGGCGCTAACCTTGAGGCCGTCTCGAAGCTAGCTTACTTCGTGCGGGTTCTACTCTAAGGGTGGCCCCGAAATATTTCGAATCTGTGATTGTTCATCGTGAAAGCCTCGTTGGGTTTTGATTTGGTTTTTCCGAGGTTGATCGGCGTGTGTTGCTATTGGTGCACCCGCCGGGTAAAACTTTCAAAGCCGTCCGCGGATATGGACGACTTGGAGCACAGTATCTCGATCATAGACAAGCATAACTAAAGTTTACTGCTATAAATTTGACTTATAATGACTAGTAATCAGCTCCACTATAATGGAATGGCTAATTAATACTGCCCACAATTGCTTGTTTGGTTGTCGCTTGCGACAGATGTACCTGACTAGTAAGTATTGCAACTACAACGAATTGGCTGAATAAAAGTACCAACAACTGCTGGGTTTTGGGTTTATCTCATGCTATCTGTATCTGATTAGTAATTGTTGCAACTATAACGGAATGATTAAATAAAAGTGCCCACTGCTTACCTTATCAGGACGATTATCTAAACCTGACTAGTAAAGTGCCGCAACTATAACTGAATAAGAAAAACTGCCAACTGTGTGAGTTCCTCGGTTGACTTCCTCGTTTGGTCTCGAGGGGGAAATACCAGGATGGGTTTGTTTGGTGTTAGCTTCAGGTTGGATCCGGTTAGGTCATTCTTACCCCTCTCTGATAACCGCCAGTTGTATCGAGTCTCTATAGGTTGTTAAGTGTATGCTGCCGCTGCCGCTTCAGTCCACCATACCTTTGTAGGCGAGGACCGCCGAATTCTAGCCTCGCCGTGTACTGGCCTCAGTACTGACGCTCCTTCTTTTTCCTTTGCCCTTTGTCGGCACCCCTTTGTTTAAGCAGGTTTTGAGATCGACGTCGTTAGCAGGGTTACCCTTCCGGCTTGGCAGGTTATGGACGCCATTGGTTATTCTTGAGGGCTCTTAGCCCCATTTGCTTCTTGTCCGTGAGACGGACGCTCTATCTTTCAAGGTGATTTGGATCTTTGTACCAGATATCTGTATTCGACTCTTTGAGTCGCGATATATATATTACTGTGGGTCCCATCGAGGACTGTTGTGTAATGTTATTACTTCGTTTTCCACCCGCACGAAAGTGCCTGGTGGGCACCTTTGAATCGTTTCTATGCGGGTTTGGTGAATTTTGCCCGAACTTGCATAGGTCCGATTCTGAGGGTGTTACACGGATCCACTTGCTTCTACTGCAAGGCGGATGGCCACTGGAAGAGGACCTGCAACAAGTACTTGGCCGACAAAGCCTAGAGTGGAGGTATGACTTCCGACTCAGGTACACTTGTTTGCAATGTTTTAGAGATATATCTTGCTGATGCACCTAATAGTTCTTGGGTATATGATACCGGATCAGTTATTCACATCTGCAACTCGTTGCAGGGACTGGTAAGAACTAGGAGCGTAGCAAGAGGCGAGGTTGATATTCGAGTCGGCAACAAAGCAAGAGTTGCTGCGTTGTAAGTCGGCACGATGCAACTTCATTTACCTTCCGGATTCATTATGGAACTAAATAATTGTTATTATGTTCCAGTGCTTAGTCGAAACATTATTTCTGCTTCATGTTTGATGAGGCAAGGCTATGAGTCGAATATCAAGAATAATGGTTGTTCTTTGTATTTGAATGATATGTTTCACGGCTTTGCACCCGTAAGGACGGGTTATTTATATTGAATCTTGATGGTGAGTCGGTTTATAACATAAATGTTAAAAGGTTGAAACCAAATGATCTGAATATGACTTACTTTTGGCACTGTCGGCTTGGTCATATAAGTTGGAAACGCATGAAGAAGCTCCATGATGATGGACTCCTAATTTCGTTCGACTTGGAGTCGTTCGAGACATGTGAATCTTGCCTACTCGGCAAAATGACCAAGACACCTTTTGCAAAGAGTTGCGAAAGGGCGTCCGACTTGTTGGTTCTAGTACATAGTGATGTATGTGGACCAATGAGCGCAACAACCAGGGGTGGTTATGAGTACTTCATTACCTTCACTGATGATTTGATTAGGTATGGATATATCTACTTGATGAAACATAAGTCGGAAGCCTTTCAAAAGTTCAAAGAATTCCAGAATGAAGCACATAATCAACTAGGCAAGAAAATAAAGTTTCTTCGGTCGGACCGAGGAGGCGAGTACATGAGCCATGAGTTTGATGACCACCTGAAAAGTTGTGGAATAGTTCTTCAACTTACTCTGCCAGGAACGCCGCAAAGGAACGGTGTTTCGGAAAGGAGGAATCAAACCTTGTTGGACATGGTACGATCAATGATGAGTCGGACAGATTTGCCTTTATCATTTTGGGGTTATTGTCTAGAAACAGCGGCGTTCACACTAAACAGAGTACCATCAAAATCGGTAGAGAAGACACCGCATGAGATGTGGACAGGCAAAAAGCCGAGTTTGTCTTTTCTTAAGATTTGGGGTTGTGAAGAATTTGTCAAGCGACTTCAGTCGGACAAGCTTACAGCCAAGTCGGATAAGTGTATTTTCGTGGGGTATCCGAGGGAAACCTTGGGTTACTACTTCTACAACCGAGAAGAGGGCAAAGTGTTTGTCGCTCGGAACGGTGTCTTCCTTGAGAAAGAGTTTCTCAGTCGGGGAGTAAGTGGGAGCACGGTGCAGCTCAAAGAAATTCGAGAGGAACCGTCTAGTAGAGAGTCGGCAAAAACCTTGGAGGTTGAGCCGGTCGTGGCAGCTAAGCCGGAAGCAGCACCTGTACTGCGAAGATCAGCAAGATTACGAAGTGTTCGTGATGTGTTACTGTTAGACAGTGATGAGCCGGCAAATTATTCAGAAGCGATGGTGGGATCTGATTCCGAGTCATGGCTTGGAGCCATGAGATCCGAGATAAAGTCCATGGATGAAAATAAAGTTTGGAACTTGGTTGATCTGCCAGACGGTGCAAGACCCGTCGAGTGCAAATGGGTCTTTAAGAAGAAAACTGATATGGATGGAAATGTCTCCGTCTATAAAGCACGCCTTGTCGCGAAGGGGTTCCGACAAATTCAAGGAGTTGATTACGACGAGACTTTCTCGCCCGTAGCGATGCTTAAATCAGTTCGGATCATGTTAGCTATAGCGGCCTATTTCGACTACGAGATATGGCAGATGGATGTCAAAACGGCTTTCCTTAACGGAAATTTAACCTAGGACGTGTATATGATACAACCCGAGGGTTTTGTCGATCCGAATAATGCTGACAAGGTGTGCAAACTTCAGAAATCCATTTATGGGTTGAAGCAAGCATCTCGGAGTTGGAATATTCGCTTTGATGAGGTAGTCAAATCATTTGGCTTCATCAAGAGTGATCATGATTCTTGTTTGTACAAGAAGTTTAGTGGGAACAAAGTAAACTTTCTAATCTTATATGTGGATGACATATTACTAATTGGAAATGATGTTCAGATGTTGCAAGAAACCAAGGAATCATTGGAAAGGAGTTTCTCAATGAAAGACTTGGGTGAGGCAACATACATCCTCGGAATCCGGATCTATAGAGATAGATCAAGGAGGCTCATTGGATTGAGTCAGAGTACTTATTTGGACAAAGTGTTGAAGAAGTTCAACATGGAATCGTCTAAGAAGGGGTTCTTACCGATGTCCCATGGTGTAAAACTTAGCAAGACTCAGTGTCCTTCGACAACTGATGAGCGAAGTCGAATGAGTGCGATTCCATATGCTTCTGCAGTCGGATCCATCATGTATGCCATGATTTGTACTAGGCCGGATGTTTCCTGTGCTCGAAAGTGTTGTGAGAATATACCAGCTGATCACGGAGAGATCCATCGACAGCTGACTAAACATATCCTAAAGTACTTGAGAAGGACTAAGGATATGTTCTTGGTTTATGGTGGTGAAGATGAACTCGGTGTAAAGGGTTACGGATGCGAGTTATCTCACCGACTCGATGATTCTCGCCGCAATCCGGATCGTGTTTATTATAAACGGAGGTGCCGTGGAAGAGTTCCAAGAAAGAGGCGTCTGCGTCTATGAGGTGAGTATATTGCCGCCTCGGAGGCAGCAAAGGAAGCTGTTTGGATGAGGAATTTCCTCATGGATCTTGGTGTGGTTCAGGGCTCGTCCAATCCGTTGGACGTGTATTGTGACAACAATGGTGCTATTGCACAAGCCAAGGAACCTAGGCAACACTAGAAGGACAAGCACATACTCATGCGGTACCACCTGATTCGCCAGTTCGTGGATCAGGGTGATATCAAGTTATGCAAGGTACACACGGATGCAAATATTGTGGATCCGTTGACAAAGCCGTTATCCCAGCCAAAGGATGAGGCGCACCTGAGAGCCATGGGCATTAGATGCTTAGACATGTGATGTCGGAAGATTGACTCTAGTGCAAGTGGGAGACTGTTGGGAATATGCCCTAGAGGCAATCATGTATGATGAGATTTCCAATTGTATTCATAAAGATATTAAGTAGTCCTTGTATAAACATCTGATGTGTATCATTGAATATGTGATTCGGTTGTGGAACTATGCATTCATGTTGTTTGTACTAAATATCCTTGGTCATTGAGATTGTGCTGGACACACAACTTAGACCAATGTAAAAGTTGGCTTGATGACTCGGTTCCACTTGTCATGGGCATGGAGATGCTATTCCAACTTACACAGACTCGGCTAAAGAGTTCAGCGAGTCGGATTGACCCATATTGAGGTACAATGAACAAGTTGTCATTTGTATATCTCAATCAATGTAATCCTTAAACCTGAGGTTATTGCATAGTCCGAGTTGAGGATCACCGACTTAGGTTCTGTCAAACGCTGATCCGTAACTGGGCAGTTATAAAGGCAGAGTTCGGGTCGACTGAGAATCAAGCTGTGTGATGTGAATAACCAAGATGGGATTTTGCCCCTCCACTCGGAGAGATATTCTCTGGGCCCTCTCGTGAGATATGATTCGGAAAGCATGGCCATGCGCGACTTGGTTAAGTGTTAACCGAGGCGATCGACTAAGAGTTAGTCGGGTGAATCACTTATCTCGGATCGAGAAGAGAGTCAGACTATTTAAGGGATGACAATTATTCGCCTATAGTCTGACAAGGTATATCGTGAGGCAAAAGGGACTCGGACGTAAGTTGCATTGGAAAGGCAAGTCGTCATGACTCTTTGGTACTTGGGAGTCGGCACATTCTGCTAGGAGCACTTCTGGTGATCGATTGTGAGTCGCACTCCAATCGTGTCCAAGTAGCCATGAGCCTGCGGGGTCACACACTTAAGAGCGGGAGCAAGTTCGGATTGGATCTGAACCTGTAATCTGGTTGGGTTGGACCTAAACCGGATTAGGACTAAGATAGTGAGTTGGACTCACGGTGACTAGTGTTATATGGGCTTTAGTGAATGGGCCGCGCAAGCATAGCCCACGTTCACTCCCTATATATAGTGGAGCACCATAACCCAGTAAGGGTAATCGTTGTTCGATTAGGTCATTCCATGTGTTGGAAACCCTAGCTCCACAGCAGTCCAGCCGCCGTAACGAACCTAGCGATTCCGCGGCGCTCCTCCTTGCGTGTGGATACCAAATGAGGTGCTGCGATCAGCACAGACGATCGGATCGTGAGGCTGCTTGCATCAATCGACGCTTCATCAAGAATCGGCAAGCTGGCGTCTAGTGGTAAACCTCGTGGCCTTCTACCTCAGCTAGATCTTGGGATCACCACGTTAGAGGAATTTTTTTGTTTTATCTCCGCGTGGCCCAACACCTTACTGATCCCATGACCAAGGAATTCTACCTCATCTAGCCAAAATTCAGACTTGCTGAACTTAGCATAAAGCTTATGTTCTCTTAGGATCTGCAATGCTATTCTCAAATGCTCAGCATGCTCTTCCTTATCCTTTGAATATATCAAAATATCATCAATAAACACTATGACAAACTTGTCAAAGTACGGCATGAAGATTTTGTTCATCAGATTCATGAATATTGCTGGTGCATTGGTCAAACCAAATGGTACGACAAGATACTCATGGTGTCCATACCTTGAGACAAATGCTGTCTTTGGAACATCTTCTAGTTTGATTTTTATCTGGTGGTATCCTGATCTTAGATCAATCTTGGAAAATACTCCAGCTCCCTTAACTTGATCAAACAGATCTTGAATTCTTGGCAATGGGTACTTATTCTTGATGGTAACATTGTTGAGATTTCTATAGTCCCCACACATCCTTCTTCCTCCATATCTTTTATCTACAAAGATCACCGGAGTTCCCCATGGAGATACACTTTCTTGAATGAATCCTTTCCTGGATAACTCATCAATTTGCTCTTTAAGTTCTTTTAATTCCTTTGGACCCATCTTGTATGGTGCTTGAGCTATTGGTGTTGTACCCGGAATTAGATCAATAGTGAACTCTATTTCCCGATCTGGTGGCATTCCTGGTAATTCTGTTGGGAAAACATCCCGAAACTCATTTACTACATGAATATTCTCCAACTTGACCTCCTTCATTGAGTTCAACTGAAGATCTACGATGATATGACTGTGCTTATCTTCTTGATAAACTATCCCTGCTCCACTTGGAGTCTTGATTGAGACAGTTTTATCCTCACAATTAATCTGAGCCCCATGTTCAGTCATCCAGTCCATACCCAGCACTACTGCAATTCCTTTCAAAGGAATCACATAAAGGTCCGCAAAGTATGTACAACCATAGATCTAGATAACCTGATCTTGTTTAATGTGGCGTACAACTACATTCCCCCTGCCGTCACCACGGTCATAGGGTTTTCTAACGTTGCCCTTCTAATCCTGAATTTATCACAGAATTCTTCAGAAATGAATGAAGTAGTTGCACCGGTATCAAAAAGAACTTTTCCGGGATTGGTAAGGATATTGAGCGTACCTATCACTGCATGCTCGGAATTATTCACCTCCTCCACGGTTGCACAATTCAACTTCCCGGTAGGTCTGTTCCTCTTGCCATTGTTTTTCTTGACATAACTTCCTCCTCTATTGGGTTGTCCATCGTTTCCACTTGCTTGTCATCCACCTTTAACAGGCCAACCACCTTGTGGTTTACTCGGAAAGTTTGTCTTTATATAACCCCTCTGACCACAAGCATGGCAAATTATCACTAGTTTCTGGCAATCCCTGCTCATATGCCCTGAAAGTTTGCAATTATGGCATATAATATTCCTTCCGGCTGGATTTGCATTTCGATTGGAATTTTTGTTGTTGTTTTTTTTGTTGTTGTTGTTGTTTTTGTTGTTTTTGTTGTTGTTGTTGTTGTTGTTGTTGTTGTTGTTGTTGTTGTTGTTGTTGTTGTTGTTGTTGTTGTTGTTGCTGTTGTTGCTGTCATTCTTTATTCTTTATTCTTTATTCTTTATTCTTTCTTCTTGTTCTTTGTTCTTCTTTATTGCTGTTGTTGTAGGGTCTATTCCTTGGCTTGAACTCCAAATTGGGCTTGGGTTTACTTGCCTGAATCCTCTTTCTTTCCTTCTTGGCTCTCTTCCTTCGGTCCTCTTGGACATTCTTCTAATCATCTTCAGAAGTGATGGCTGCATCTAGTAACTACTGAAAAGTTACTTTATTGGCCAACCTCAACTGCATCTTCACGAATGGGTTTAACCCCCACAGAAAACGCTTCTTTCTCTTTTCCTCAGTGCTCACTTCATACTCTGCATAACGAGACAGTTGGCTAAACTCCCGGATGTACATGCCACTGGTATAACCTTGCTGAAGCTCCTCAAACTCCCTACGCTTCAACTTCATCACACTTTCAGGAACATGATACTCACGGAACCTCTGCTTGAACTCTTCCCAAGTATACACTCTTCCTGGCGGTTGCATTGCTAAGTGATTTTCCCACCATGATGCTGCAGGTCCAGTCAAAAGATGAGTTGCGTACCTCAGCTTTTACTCATCATTGCAACCTACAGTTTTCCACTTTCTTTCAGTATCTTCTAGCCAATCTTCTGCATCCATTAGTTCTGGGGATGATGCAAAAGGTAACGGCCTTGCATTCTAGAAGTTGGAAAGACTCACTCCTCCTCCCTCAGGTGCTCTCTGATTTCTAGCTCGTCCCAACAACTCTTCCATGAATTTGTTTTGGTGTTCTTGCATCATTTGCATGTATTGCATAAAGTTCTGCTCCATTAGTGGCCACATCGGTGGTGGTGGTGGTAATGCTCCCTGATTTCCAGCATCTGCATCTGCCTTCTCCTTAGCCTCGTGCTCCATGCGCTGCTGTTCAGATTCAGTTTCTACACCCGATTCCATGACCCCCTAGTCCTGCAACATAAAGCGAATACTCATAATTACATCATGCGCATGTGTTCTAAGCTCAACTTTACGCACAGAACTAGTCACACAATGGAAATTAAAACCCAAATAAGATCCAAATATGCATTTCACATATTATACATTATAAACCATTAATAAATACAACGTTATTACAAACCTGTACCATATAGGTAGCATACCAAATTAAAACACCACCTTACTTATTTATCTACATCATTTTCTCGGATAACAATACGCAATACCAGCTACTTTCTAATAAGTAACCTATGCTTCTATTATCCGCGATGCTCATCATACATGCCTGAAGTCCAACTGTGATGATGTAACGTCCGTCACATAGTTTGTGGAACAAATGGCCTTCCAGATGGAACATACTCAGTATCTAAAGTATCAGGACTTGAGTCATTACTCAGCCTGAGTGCGTTGACTCCATCCAGCTCAGCTAAAAAGTCTTCAAAAACCTGTTCAACATTATCACCCACTTGCATCTCCTGAGATCCATTCCTAGAGTTGTCAACAGAATACGCAGATTCTGCTGCTCCCCAGGTGCTCTGTTGGGCAAGATAGTTAAACACTGGATAATGTACATTCCCTGGGTTTTGAGAAGGTGTTAATGATTCAAACACTCTCTCCTCAGGATCTTCTTCCTCATCCTGACTTCCTACAAATATGATATCTCTGCTACTATCATTAGGATTACCCATCGAGATGGATTGTCCAACATCTCTGTCAGACCCATCCACTGACATTTGATTCCCTCGGGATCCCTCAGGTGATCCCATCCTCCATCCATCAGAATTCTCAATAGGAAGTTCTGAATCAGATCCTTCCCCAGAAACCTGTGGTGCAGGATACCTCATATCTAAAGTAGGATCATGGGTAGGTTCTGGTCTAGGTGAATAAGGATATGGTGTAGAAGATTTGGGATCTATAGGTATATCCTTAAAGACTAGTTTAACACTACCCCTTGCTTCTTCCTCCAACTGGAATGCTAACTGTTTCCTTCTTTCTAGATCAGTTAGATCCTCTAACATGTCATTTTTATCTTCAACTATAACTTGATGTGTCTTACAAAAAGACGCAACAAGTGTTCGATATCGATCCATAAACTTGGAAGCTAACTTAGGATGCTTCTTTACCAAGGTAAGATGATCCGGTACTAGCTCCGAGTCTATAGAATCACGAGGAATCACATAAAATGTGCTCCCTTCTAACTCCTTGGCTTTATGCTCCCGGATATAGGTTATCGCCTCCACAACAGCAACATGGTATGCCGCTGAATGACTCCTACCTTCACCTATAGGTAGATCGTGATATAATCCAAGCTCTTCTGGAAGTTGGATACTCACACGATACTTGGATAACATTCGACCATCATAATAGGTTATGGTATTCACTAGGATTTTAGTTGGACAGCTAAAAATCCTTAAAAGTTGGCGAAGCTGATCAGTGAATGATCCTTGGTAACGAGAGTCTCCTCTTTCCTTACCAAATTTTGTTTTGGAAACTTTGGTGCCATAACTCTATATAACAAAAATATTTTTATTAGTACTCAATAATATATTGCATCATAACAAAGAATTATCGCACTAAAATATATAACGGGATATTCTCATTTGAATACCCATTATACCCTTTTAGAGAATCATTTATCGTTGCTATACACTCCTATAGGTAATACAATTTACTAGGTTTCCAACCTAAGGTCAAAGCAATTCGCTCTGATACCAACTGCGGTGACCCAGCATACCACTGCATGTGTAGTACACTATTGTCATTGACATGACATTCACAGAACACCGTTCCATAAATATCACATCCCTCAGAGTGGTACAACAGAAAAATTGCAGGTCCATATTACAAACATACATACATTATTATTACAATAACAGAAGTTCAGGACTTCAAAAGATTCAACTTACAAACCAAATATAAAGTGTTTCAGCGGAAGTTTTAAAGTACAACTTCATCTCCGAATTGAGCTCAGCAACTTATTCCTATATAAGGTCCATGCTGCTCGACTCAATTGGTTACTTATACTAAGGTAATTATTCTGACTCATGGTGCTCTCCTCCATTGACGATGTCGTAGTCCACCCCTTCTACAGCACCGCACAGATCGAGATCTTCATAGAAGACCTCCTCATGGCTTTCAGCTGCATACATTGGGGTATCTTCTGGATCCTCAGAGTCTAAGCAGGGGATCAAAGGAAAAGGTGAGTAACAGCGTTACCCATCAAGTTCATTATATGCAAGGTGGGAAGTTTGATGCTCTATCTACCACCTCGGACTATAAGTCCTTGGCACTATGAAGTTTTCATAAATCTTTCTTCAAGGATTGATTTTATTGTTTAAAAACTATGCCCATCAGTCTTCATAGGTTTACCAGAACTTTCATGGAATTCCTTTCCTGCCGCGTTCGTAGCTCCTTCCCAGAACAGGGAGTAACAAGTTACAATTATTACACTATGAGAGGTGCGTTACTTTACCAATGAGAGATCAACTCCATGCTGCACAACCGGGCGTACTTTCCTGTCCACAATTCCATGATGTGGGGAACAGTAGCTGATCCAAGCCAATCACTGCCCTTTTCGCGACCCCATATGTCTACACGATCCTTCGGGGCTACCTCACCTCCGTTAAGCCCTATTTCGGGCAGGCTACAACCCTGATGAGTTCCCGAAGACTCTATGACCTAGTGATGCCCTTGGCAAGTACCATATAGGTCCGTCTATACCTCCGACAGTCACTCATACATAATCTAGACACCAAAAACTTGGGGCCTAAGGGTGCCCACCCATATGTTGATCCGCACAAGGAATCACAACGCCACGTTAAGGCCATCTTGCCTCCATACGAAAGGAAAAGTATACAACTGACTTCTCCGTCCCATTCCAAATCTCATGGTTAACGCGTTATATACGACGCTAGAATCACTGATGTCATGGGTTGTTAAATTCCTAGGTGATTATCATTGTTGCAAATAGAACCCTAAGTTCTTTTGCTCCACTATATCATCACTTAGGATGATACCAACAATTTATTTATTTGAGAAAATAATATTTTCTTTCCTTGAAACATAGATGATAGCACACAATTTATAAATACTTTGGTAAAGACTCTTCAAAGGACATGAGAAAGTGATGAACTTGCCTTGTGATTGCAAGGTAGTGAAGTCAAATGCTTGCACTGGACCTTGAGCTTCTATGTCTACAAAACATCATTATTGCCCGGTAAGGACAATATTTAAAGATGCAAAAATGAACATGCATAGTAATGTAATGCATTATTTTTTATTATTTTCTTTTTGAGTTTTACCCAATATTTTAGTTTTCTAAAATATTCGTAGGAACTTAAGAATTTCCTTCTTAAGGAACAATTTTAATATTTTATAAATATTATTTTCACTATTTTATAATGTAATATATTATTTATAGAGTTGAAGGCTAATTTTTATTTAATATAAACTCTTATATTTATTTATTTATTTATTTATTTAAAAACTATTTTTTAAGAATTAGCATTTAAATAGAAGAGAATTTATTTGTAACACTAAATATTTATTTAGTATTTTTCTAAAATACTATAATAACAAAATATAATAAAAGTTTAATGATTTTTATCTTTTTTTCTTGAATTTTATAATGTTCCATAAGGAATATATATATTATAAAATCCTTAAGCAAAAGTTTATTTATTAAGAATGGTTTCTTAATTTAATCAAATATATTAGGACTTATATTTTATTTTCTAGAATTTATTGAGTTCTAGGGGTATTTTGGTCTTTTATTTAATTATTAAAGTTCCTTTTAGGGGTTTAGGCCAACCCATTGGGCTTTTTGGGCCCAATTGGCCTGATCAAAGGGTCTCGCCAAAGGGGTACTTGCCCTATCGGCCCAGTCCATTGTCTCATATTCTCTCGACCTCACCCTTTCTCCTCCTCGACCCCGTGGTCGCTGACACCGCCGCCGTGGTCTGCTTGGCTACCGCCGTGGTGCATGGTGTAGATGTTGACCATGCTCCATCGTTTGGTCCAATTCGATTTGGACCTGGGGCCCTCCTGCGGCCAGGCTAGCCCATCCCGAACCCTAGGGTTTGGGGTGGTGCCGGTGACGCCTTCGCCGCTGCCCCCAGTGGTGCTATGGCGGTGTTGTGGTTGCGGTGGTGGTGCTTCTCGTCTTCAGACGTTGCTGTGGCCACCGCCTCGACTTGGTGCGGGTTGCAGCGGCCCTTGGGTGCTCCCCGTGCCGCCGTGTGCTCGTCGGCCCCTCTGCCTCCTCTCCTAATCTATAGCGAGGACCTACAGTGAGTTGATTTGGTTTCCCCCTTGTGGTTGTTTGTCCTATGCCCCTCTTGAGCTAGGCTGTGTGACTCTGCCTTGTATCTCTGATTAGGGTTCATACCTGTTCTAGGGTTCCTCCCTGGTTCCAGGGTTCATCCCCCTGTTTAATTTGTAAATGATGAATTGGACTGGTAGTGGTGCATAGTGAGGATTGTGATCAATTGCACTTCAGTGCATTACTGTCTTGTTTTGATTATCTGATGCTAGTGGTTCTATAGTGTTGCCTCTAGTTGGTAGTTGAGCTTGATTAATATAATAGTATTACTGTGAAATATATCTGGTGGTATTGAGGATTGGTGAATATATCTACTGTCAATACACTAGTACTGACAGTAGCTCTGTTAGTGATTACTCACTGCATCTATAATGTTGGATTATATATTCATATGCATATTGAGGTTAATTAGTTTCTTACAGTGATGCTCTGCATACATAAACTTGGAAATGATTCCTGGTGATTGATTCCAGGAAAATGATGATTAGTTGCTTGTCAGTTTATTTATGATAGCTAGGTACTTAATCTGCTTGGTTTAGAATCTGATCTTTGTGACACCATCTTAAAATGGCACACAAGTCTAGGTTCTAGTACTGGGCTTGATTCTATTAGTGCTTAAGATTGGATTAATGCCAAAGATAAGTTGAAAGCTTCTTTCTTTAAACATCAGTGCCTATGATGTTGGTCTGAGGCTTAGGAACTAGGTTCCTATCTTGCTGTCCCTCATAGATATGTTCTGGTAGTGATACCAGTTACTTATTATGAAATCCCTTTGATAAAATGATTGCTGTGCTCATGGTTTTGTATGGATCCATAAGATTTATGTATTCTGGGGTGCTACTCTTTTAAGAGATGTGCCCAGAATTCATAATCTTGGCTATGGTCATATTGGAATATAGGATTTGGCCTTAATGTCTAGGATCAATGATGTTGGTCTAAGATCCTGGTTTTACTTGTATGGTTTTATTATGACTATGACTTTAGTATTCAAAAATACTCTATGATGGATTCACCCCACTTGGGTGATTTCTGAGATATTTAATATAAGACAACACATGAATTCTTATCTAAATTAGATAGACCGATCATGTGAAGGTTTTATACTACTCACCACAATAGTTGAGTAGTTGGTGTTGTTGCTGGTTGATCTGGTGACTTGATCTTGCTGGTTGTGTTGCTGGCCTGATCTTGTCCTTCACCTCCTGGTGCTTCTCCTGCTACTTTTGGTTCCTATAAGCTTAGCCTTGATCTTGCTATCCACCTGCTCCACCCCCTCCTTATGTCACCATCTGGTGAATGCTTGGATGATCTGGTGTATGGTTTGGCTGGTGGTTTGCTTGGCTTTGATAAGCTTGGTGTGTTCCTGGTTTGATGTTTGAGAAGGAGAGTAAGTTGTTGGAAGCTTTGCTATGGCTGAGCTCTTCTCCTTTTGCTTGTGTGGGCTGCTGGTGCTGTGTTGACAACACACACCATGCAGTTAGATGACTGTGCTGCCTGGCTGTTTGGTGCATTGTGTGGATCAGATCAATGATGTGTTTAACCTTTTAACCTTTTACATTTCACTCACCTGGTGAAACCTACCCCTTTACTTGCTGTTGATATATGGACTTGTGGCTTATTTGATATGAAAGAATAGATACTTTCACATTGCTGAAACTTGCCCCTTTAATAATTACTCAATGATGTAACCTTGAACAGTGCACTTCACTGCTCTCCACTAAGAGTAAATGTAACAATTAAGCTTTTATTTTTATTTTTTTGTTTTGTATTTTGCAGGTACAAGATTTGGATACTCATGATTTACTATAGAATTACCTAGATAGATAGATTCTTTTTGGAATCTTTATTTTATTCTTTTGTAAGAATATTGTAATAGTTTATTCATATTTGAATTTCCCTTCTTGTAATTTCTTTCCTGTAATGAACCTTTATTGACTTAATGAATTCATTATTGTAAAATGTTTATGGAATAAAGATGAGGAATAAATATTCATTTGTCATTTTAATTTCTTTATATTGAATTCTTATTACTATCTATTATCTCTTTATTAAAACAAATAATATTACTAAATCATTTTGGAATTCATTCCAAAATACCAAATCCTAACTTTTAACTATAAGTTCAAATTCCAAATTTGAATTCAAATTCTTTACCCAAAACATAATAATTCATAAAGATCATGTCAAAATTTATAACGATCACTCTCGAGAGTTATTCCTACACCTAGAGAGTGAAAGGAACTCTGATCACTTTAGGTTTTTATTTGGCGAAAAATTTACCCGCATTTTACAGATGAATGCATGCATATGCACAAATTCCTAAATCTACCCTTCGTTGGTTCCTAAATGTTGGGATGTTACAGTTATAGCATAGTATGAAAATATTATGAACTAATTAAGATATGATAATAAAATCCATTTATTATTTGCCTCTAGGGCATATCTCCTTCAAGTCCTCGTCCTCATCTTTGAAGCAGAAGTGCAAGGCATCATAGATCTTGTCACCAGTTGGTGAGGTGAGCATTGTGCCAGCCCCCGCGCCCGCTCGAGTGAACGGACCATCAAAATTCATGGTCCAAAGACCAGGGGCTGCCTTTCTTGGTAGTAGTGATTCTTCCTCGTGGGCTTCCCTCGCGAAGGGATCAGTCCACTCTGTGGTGAAATTAGCCAGGGCTTCGCTCTGATGGTGTTGCTGGTGTGGAATGTCTGCTTGAAGGGTTGTAGCTTGATGACCCACTCCGTCACACGGTATGTCATGTTGTGGTTGCGTAGGACCTTCTACAAAGGGTAGCCTATGACCGCCTTAATGGGGTGGCATTGGAAGTAGTGGTGTAGCTTCCTGGAAGAGACGAGGAGCATGTTGAGGAGCCTTTGGTGCATGGTGTAGCGCTCGCGTGCGTCATGCAGCACTGTACTGGCTAAGTAGACGGGGTGCCACATGAGGCTTGGATCCTTGGAGGCTAACATGGGCTCCTCTTGAGGCCCAACAGGTGTCTTGCCAAGGTTTTCCTTCTCGGATGGCTCAACAAGGTTCTCCTTCTCAATTAGGCTTGTGACACTGGCGGCGTGGATTCTAAACAAGGTTTTCCTTCTCGGGTGGCTCAATGAGGTTCTCCTTGGAGATGAATAGCGCCGCTCGCTTCGCCATGAGGACCGCGCTTGTCTTCTATGGAGTGGCTACCAAGTACAACAATAGAGGCTTGCGGGACCGTGGAGCATCCATGATAGGAGGGATGGTGAGATACCTCTTGAGTCCTCAAAGGCCTCACAAGCTTCTGGAGTCCACTCGAAGGTGCCTGACCTCTTCATGATCTTGAAGAAGGGCAGGGCCCTCTTGTTGAGCCTAGAAATGAAGCACCCGCCATGCATCCTGCCAAACATTGCATGTCTTTGAGCCGCCGCGGAGGCCACATTTATTTGATGGCCCTAATCTTGTCGGGGTTTGCCTCGATGCCCTGATGCCAAACGAGGAACTAGAGGAACTTGCCTGAAGGCATGACCAAAGACACACTTGGTAGGTTTGAGCTTGATGTTCACCTTACAGGTTGGCAAAGGTCCCCTTGAGGTTCGTGATGAGCGTGTGTTCTTCACGGGTCTTGACAACAAAGTCGTCGAAGTATGCCTCTGCATTCTTTACCATCTGATCTCCTAGGGCAATGCGCATGAGCCTCTAGAAGGTAGCGCCTGCATTATTCAAGCTAAAAAGCATGCACACATAGAAGAACATACTGCAAGGGGTGATGAATGTTATCTTCTCGTCCTCCTTTGCCATCTTAATCTGGTGGTAACATGAGAAGGAATCCACGAAGCAAAGGAGATCGCATCCTATTGTGGGGTCCATGATCTAGTCAATCTTTCACAGCGGGTATGGATCCTTCGGGTATGCCTTGTTGAGGTCGGTAAAGTCGATGCAAAGACTCCCTCCTTATGGATGAGATCGGCTTTCTTGAGCTTCTCTATCTCCTAGACGATGGAAGTTTTCTTCTTCGGTGCCATACGTTGCACCTTCTGCTTCACGGGAAACATAGTGGGACACACTGCCAAGTGGTGCTCGATCACCTACCTGGGAACGATAGACATATCTAACGGTGTCCATGCAAACATGTCAACATTTGCACGCAGGAAGGTGACTAGCGCGCTTTCCTATTTGGGAGGTAGGATCTCGCCGATGGTGACGGTATCCCCCGAGCCACTGGCGTCCAGTGGAACCTTCTTGTTCATGGCTCACTCCTAGGAAAACAACTGCTTCTTTGTGGGGTCGGCAATGTGCTTGAAGACATCCTCATCAACAGAATACGCACGAGTAGCGGTCTTGTAGACGTGCTCGATGGAGCGCACGACATCCTTCTCATCGCCATGGACATTGATTGTCCTGCTGCAGCCAAGGAGCTTGATGATGTTGTAGGCGTGTTGGATGACCACCATGAACTTTGCCAGCGCGGGGTAGGCGAGAATGGCATTGTAGGGCAGGCCTACATGCACAACGTCAAAGTCGATATGCTCGGTGCGGTAGTTCTCATGGGTCCTGAACATGACAGGGAGATGCACCTATCCCAGGGGAATATTGTCTCCCTCAGTCACTCCTGAGAAGGGCCTCATGGGCATCAGGTGCGCACAGGTCACTTCCAGCTTCTCGAATGTCTCCATGAAGATCACGTTGAGGCCTATGCCTTTGTCGGTGAGTGTCTTGGTGACTGCGACGTTGTTGATGGTGGGCATGCACACTAGAGGGATGGTGCCCACATTCCTTGTGGACTTGGGATGGTCGCTAACATCGAAGGAGATGGGGAATTGCGACAACTTGAGCTTTGTGTCCTTGACCTTGGGGAGGACAGTGCCGATCTCGTGGGTAAGCTGCTTCAGGTGGCGTTTTGAGATTTGGGCCTAAGCCCACTGGGGATACATGCCATCCCGCATGGCTCCTGGTATCCCCCGGTGTCTTCCTCAAGGAGATCATTGTTTTCCTCGGAGAGGTGCTGTTGGGCAGTGTTAGCTTGGTGGTTTGGCTGGTAGTTGTTGTTGTCGTCGTTACCCTAGTGGCCACCGCCATGGACCATGGACACGGTCGTTTCCACGGTCGTCATGGACCTTCTTGAGCTCGTAGCATTCCTCGGTGCTGTGAGAGTGCATCTTGTGGAAGATGCAGTAGGGACGACCGTCCTACTTCGTGCAATTGCTCCCATGCTGGTGCTATTGCTCAGGTTCTTCCGCAAGAACGGCCCGAGTCTTGCGCTTGGTGTCCTTGCTCTTGTTCTTGGCACGTGTGGAAGTGTTAGCCACATCGGGGTCATTATGCTTGAACAAGCGACCTTCTTAGGCCTTGGCACACCTGTCATCCATCTCGACGAGCCTGACCGCGGAAGTGAGCTCATTGTTCATGGTGAGCGTCTTGAGAATATTGACATTGGTGACGCCTGCCAAGAAGATGGATATGATTGATGCATTAGTGACCCACAGGATCTTATTGCGAACCTGGATGTACTTGTGGAGCGTATCATCGGGCTGCTGGCACACACCACGGATGTTGTTGAGCATGAGGGTGCAATCGTACATTCCCTTGAAGTTGACGACTACCTTCTCACATAGGTCTTCCCATGAAGAGATGTATACCTATAGGGGATTGTTCGTCAGCCAGGTGGGGGCTACATCCTGGAGGGCCATGGGAAACTAGTTGGCCATAACCTTGTCATTGCTGCCCATGGCCTGGATGCCCATAGTATAGATCTCCAGAAACATGACAGGGTTAGTAGTGTCATTGCAGCAAGGAGGTAACTCCATCTTGAACTTTAGAGGCCACACCATGGTGCACAGGTCTCGGGTGAATGCGAGGCATCCGCTGCTGTACGAAGGGGTGCTATCAGCGAGATCGTCATGGTTGTTGTTGACCGCCATGACGGATATTGTGATGGCGTGAGCCTGGTGTTTGTGCTAGCTCTCGAGGTCCACACGCACGTCCTACAGTGCCTGCTGGATGATCTGGAAGCTGGGCGGGTTGGGGTTGGTGTCGACGTGCGGTGAGGAGGTGGCGTGGGGAATGAGGCAGATATCCTCCCAGCCCGTGCGTGCTGTGGTTGTTCCCCGTGCCTCCACCAGCTAGTGGTGGTGGAGGAGGTGGAGCGTCGTTACCAACGACCCGCTCGGGCAACCTATAATGAGGGAGGAACCAAGGAGCAGGACAGTGCCAGAGTGATGTGAACGGTGTTGATAAGTTTGGTGACGCACTAGAACCAAGCGTCGTTCCCAGACTCGGTGGGACGGTAGCACAGTAGATCCTGCGCCATGAGCAGAGAAGCCTCTTGAGTTGGATGGTGTCGGGCCTTTGGTACATGGGATACCATGAACCATCAGGCTGCTGGTCCTCACCATGTATCTTCTGGCAAGCTTAAGAGGCAGGCATCCCTCACGAGGTTAAACTGAGCCTTGGCAAGGAAACAAATATCAGAGCCAGAACCTAACAAGAAGATGACCCCCTGACGGCACTCCTCTAGAGGCACAGTCATAACTCCGCTTCATCAACAAGACGACAACCCAACAGGCAGTTCAACAGTGCTGCCCTCCTCAGTAAAAGGGAGATGCTGCATGGACGCTTCCATGCTAAAGTGAGGCCGACGGCACCAACTTTCCTCAGATCTCAACATTACCACTGTAGTGCAAGAAGGCCTAAGATGACGCGATGACGCATGAAGAGAATCACCAATGATCACAGCTTTGGACCAGAGCACCTCGATAAACCTAGACCTAGTCCATATAGAATGGGTGCATGCACCGATGCTCCTTAGGAGGGAATGTGTTCACCCTTCCCGCCCAAAGATTAGGGGAAGAGGCCCGACACCACTATAAAAGGGGAGCCATCCCTACCTTAGGAGGGGATCTATCCTTGCAATATGAAACCCTAAGTTTACCATCGTTGTACCTTCCTGAAGCACCATGAGCAATACAAAAAAGAAGGATTAGGGACTTTATCTCTTCACGAGGGTCCTAAACTTGGGAAAAAACAACCATGTCCACTCTCTGTCGTGTGCGAGCTCCATCGCAGTCATCATCGCCGAGAATATATGAACGCGTCTTCAACCCCTCACAAACTCGGGGCTCATTGGTTCCCTTGTTCCTTTACGGGACGCAAGTCTCCGATATTTGGCGTGCCAGGTAGGGGGCTTAGGTGCACTTCCAAGAATTTCCATAGTCGCGATGCCATGACTCCACGTTCTTGACAAAGAAGGGCGAGCGAGGGCTGGAGCTCCCGCTATGTCGTCTCCCTGGGCATAGTATCAGCTGAAGACATGGGATACTCCTCCACATAGTCCTTTCAAGAGGTGATGTACAAGAGTGTACCGGTGCGTCCTCCTCACGTGCTGTATCGCCCCGTGAGTGTGAAGGCACGCTCACACCGGGGGCTGCGCGGCTCATGGTGAAAGAGCTTCTCTGCTACTCACCTACGAAGGATGCACGAGAGGAGTGGCGCACACGCCCCACGGTGCTTGTTGACATTACATGGGCCGATATGTACTTGGCTGCCTCAACAGCCTAGGCAGGAGAAGTGGCCCATGGCATGCCCCTCCTCCCCCTCTTCCCGTATGAGCTGGGGGCTCTGGAAGCAGGCATTCCACTCACGAAGGGTGGTTGCCGCACACCACTGGTGACACGCAAATCATCCTCTCAACGGAGGATGCTCGCATGACCCTCGCGTGATGCCGCAAGCATGAGGCCCGCATCGCTCAAGATGTCGCAGCCACATGCCACTAGAACCATGTGGACCTTGATGGCGGTATCAAGATCCGCAGCAGCAGCTGCCCCGCGCTCGCCAAACACCTCCATCGTGTAGTGTGGCCACTCAAGCTCAAGGCGGAGATGCCCCTGCGATACAACGACATGTCCAACCCCACGGATTTCTTGCAACTCTACACCATCGGCATCAAGGCCGCGGGCAGTGATGACCACGTCATGGATAATTGGTTCCCCATGGGGCTCAAGGCCAAGACACATACCTGGCTAATGAACCTTCCAGAGGGATCCGTAGGATTATGGACCACGCTTTGCACAATCTTCATCACAAAGTTCGGGGGAACAAATGGGTGCCCCTCACATAAAACGACCTTTGGCAAGTATGCTAGGAGCCTGCTGAGACCCTCTACAAGTACTTGCAATGCTTTGACCAATTCCGCATCAGAATCCCCGGGATTTTGGATGCCAGAGTGATATCCGCCTTTGTTGAGGGCGTCACGAACAAGATCTGGTACCGTGGAGAGAACATGTCCCCGCTGGTAGAGCTCTTTGCGATGGTTCACTGGTGTGCAAAAGCTAAAATAGGGCGCTTATTCGCCCATGACAAAAAAAGCACCGCCATACAGGCAGCGATCCCCACTGGGGCCACATGCAAGCCCATGGACACTCGCTCAGAAAAAACCAAGCGGAAGTGTCCGCGTGGAGAGGACGCGGGTAGTGGAAGCATCCCTCGACTCTTCTGCTTTTTTCACCAAAAGCGGGGGAACGAAACCAATCAGTGATTCAAACTCAAGATGGTCAGAAAAGTGTATCAACGGAGGTGCAAGCATGGTGATGAGCGCGACAAAATGCAAGGCAGTCACTCAAGCAGGATCAAGCGAAGGGGTCACTGAACCAAAGATGCTAAACCGCAGCATAATGATAAAGGAAAGCGTCTTGGCAAGTAAGGTGACGGGGGCACCCAAGCATCATAGCATATGACCACGGAAGACCCTAGTCACTCGTCGACACGATTGTGGGCGCGTGCCTGGGGACTGCCCCTGTGAGGCTTGGACGACTATGCCATGTTCCTCCACTTAGCGCTCCTGGAAGCACTACCCCCACCGACGGTAAGCTATTCACCCATTCTTCGAAGGTTACATCCAACCCGTCTGCTTTCTTTTACAGGAAGTTTTCTGAAAAACCCCGTGCTTAGCATGACGGAGTTGTAACAAACATCAGATAACCCTCATCGATTTTTTTGTCTTATGGTCAAACATCACCATAGGCTTGCATTATTTGCAAAAATTCCTTTTCTCTACCCATGTGATCGTCACGTTCTTACATATCTATCATAGGAGCGGGGGCTAGTAACGTTCTCTATCACTAGACCACCCCTATCAATGCTAGATCCTAAAGAGTTGAGCTCTGACTTGCAGACTAGCTCTAGCAATAAGTCACCTAACCAATGGTACATGGCGCTCAAAATCCTCGTATAATATATATCATAACTAGCGGACACATGCGGTGCAAACCACTCGGGTGCACTCGCCGCCAAGAGGAGGCGCTAGAACATACAAAACCTATGGTGGCCTCCTTGAGGATCCTACGAGGATGTGCTGGTCATACGAGATAGCTCTCGAGGGTAATCATGCCCTCAAAGGGGTCCTATATGTACTATACCTACGACTGTCTCTGACATGGTTATACCCTACGGGTACGTAACTTCAGCATACCTAGTCCAGCTCAAGGAAGGCCCACGGAAGACATACGCTGGCCCATGAAGATTTTCGGGTGGCCAAGGCCCATGACGTCTTCGGATCCTTGGAGAGCAAGACTAGAGGAGATAGGAAATTCAAAGGGGTAGAACCCTAGAACTTGTAACTGACTAGGACTATGCCCGGGACCTGCCTAAGTCTATATAAAGGCCAGGAGGGTACGTCCTAGGGCAACTCGACTCATACTTTCGCGCACGCATCCACGCCAGATCGAATCTGCGACCAGAACCTTCGGTTCGCCAGTAATCAAAGAGCGCAAGCGTGAGTAGGGTTTTCTCCGGGGCTGAACTCGGTAAATCTCGTGTCCCCGGTTGCTTGTCATTAACCGTGCCACGATCTCCAGCATCCCCATCTTCTCCAAAACCCAAGTCCATAACAATGGGCATTGACGAGATTAAACCTCGTCAATTGGCTCCGTCTGTGGGAATTGGGGCTGCTGATTGTGCGGTCGTGACGGTTCCGACCCGATCGATCTACAACTCCGCGGCAACGGAGAATCACCTCCTCTTTGGCACTTTCGACTTCACCGCACACTCGCCGGATACCATGAAGGATTTCGAGCCCGTAGGCGACGGACTCGAAATCTTGTTCGGGAGCTTCTGCTTCCAGATGGGACAAACTGGCACCCTCCGCCTGCCTGAGCGGGTGCCCGTGCCGTCAATCAGGCCCGCTTCGTGGGCTCCACACCCCGTGCTACGCACGTCACCGTCAACAGACGAGTTCTATAGCAGCAGCAGCTGCAACACCGATCTGTGCGATCCACCTTCGGATGAAGGGACCTACGGTTCCGGATCCGAAAGCTGCGGCAGCAGCCAACCAATCTGCAGGCGCTATCTGTGCGCCGCAGTCATCCAAACCGATGAGGAAACGCCTAACCCGCCGCCCAACCCCAACCCGCAGGACAGAAACGGCGAAAACGGTGGAAACGGCGAAAACGGAGAAAACAGGGGCCACCTCATCCAACTTAGCAAAGAAGGATGGGTCGAAGCACGCCGCGCCGTCGCAGGCGAAATAGTCCTACCTCTGGACTCCCCACGTGATCTGCTGAGGGCATACCACTACCTCCTCATCGAGGAGCACAAGAAGCAAGTCAAGATGCAGGAGACACTCGACAAATGCAAGCAAGCAGCCTCTGAGTCCAGTGCTCGATGAGCTGCGCTCTCCGCCATGGGACCCGGCTCTAGCACAAACGGAAATCAGGGAAACAAGCACCGCTCTCGAGTGGAAAACATGGACCCCAAGGAGCGGCGTGACGTGACCCGAACTCTCCATACATCGTTCATGGATATGAACGCTGACGGCAACATCATCCCGAAGACGCCACAAGCTGCGATCATGGCAGCCACTGCGTATCTCGCGGCTCATCCACCTCCGGAGGGGGACCCGAAAAGGGCCATGCATAGATCCGCACTCACCGGATTAGGACTAATTGGAGCTGCGCTCCACGAAGACGCTCCTGCGGAACCGAAGAAGAAAGCTCCGGCCAGGCGCGACCGGAGTCCCACCCCCTCATTCAAAGAGGAAGAGGAGCACGATCTTCCTTGAAGGAAGAAGAGCTCGCACCGCCATAAAAGTGACTACGACGCCAGAGACAAGCTTACACAGCGCAAGATCGATAAAGCACACGCTAAACGCGCATGCTCGTCCGAATCTGAGATGGATGAAGACGAAGGAGAACTCTGCGGGGCTCGATGCTTCAGCAGATCCGTCCGGCGAACACAGATGCCACACAACTTCAAGCTTCCTTCGGATACTCCGAAGTTCAACGGAACGCAAGATCCAAATCTTGGCTCAGTGACCATCTGTCATCCTTCAAGCTTCACGGAGGAAACAAAGAAACCGCCATGCAATGCCTTCACAAAGCGGCAGCGCTGGTCCGCTTAGCAGCCTATCATCGGATCCATCCGTCGGGAGGAGCTCGCTTACAGCTTCATCCGAAACTTCAAAGGCACTAGCAAGAGGCCCGTCTCAATCGAAGAGTTGCGAGCCTGCACTCAGAGAACGGGTGAATCTATTCGCTCGTACATACTACGCTGGTCTACAACCAAGAACTCCACATCACACATCTCCGAAGAGCGGGCCATCGACGCCTTCAGAGACGGCGTCAAATGCCCAGACTTCAAGGAGGAACTTGGGCGTGTAAAGCCCAAGACACTCGACCACCTCATGGAAATTGCCAACAGTTGGGCAGACGGCGAAGATTGCATCCAACGGGCGCAATCAGATGAAGAGGACGACTACGGCCGAAGACGCGAACGCCGCAGCAAAAGGAGATCGCGCGTCTACGAGGACCAGGACGGACCTGACATGGTCGCAGCCGGCTACGCTGACCGCCGTAATGACAACAGCCGCAACAGCGGAGGATACCGCAGCGGAAACTTCCGCGACAACGGACGACCAACGCGATGCGTAGCGCGCGCCACGAGAACGGACCTCAAGCATTCGACAAACTTTCGGGTCCATGCACCATCCACTTCTACATCGACAAACAAGATGGCAAAAGAAAGCTAGCCACATGCTCAAGGACTGCCGCAAGTTCCGTAAACTCAGCGAAGGCATGATGCGATGAGGCAACAAGCTCCAATCCTGCTCGAAACACACTGCCCGGGTGAAATAGCACACGGAGCTCCTCCACCGCCGCATATTGGAGGCCCAAATCAACTAGTCGCACCAGCGCAAAACAACGCCGGGGTCCCATACCCCCCACCAAAAGGAGCACTCAATATGATACAGAAGGGACGCCCCACAAATAGCATGCAGAAGAAAATCACCCGACAAATCAACTTGGCCGTGGCAACTCCTCCTGCAATCCTTGAGTACCTCAGCGGATTGGAGTCCTGCATCACATTCACTCCCGCGGATCACCCTTGCCAGATCCCTCGCCCAGGTCATGCTGCCCTGGTGCTGGAGGCGCAGATCGGAGGCTTCGAGATGAGTCGCGTCTTCATGGACGGCGGCAGCAGCATCAACCTAATGTTCGCAAGCACTCTAGCAGCTATGCGGATCCCGCAATGCAGCCTGGAACAATCAGACACAACGTTCCACGACATTGTCCCAGGGAAGGGCATCTTCCCCCTGGGCAAAATAGGGCTCGACGTCATCTTCAGGAAGCCGGACAACTTTCGGCAGGAGCGCCTAGAATTTGAAGTGGTGGACTGGCCGTCGCAATACCATGCTATCCTAGGACGTGTAGCATTCGCAAGGTTCCTGGCCGTCCCACACTACGCATACCTACTGCTCAAGATGCCAGGACCAAGGGGCGTCATCATAGTCCACGGGAGCTTCACCCGATTGGACCAATGCGACAAGGATTTCAACAAAATCTCCCAGTCCTTCGGCATGCAAGACGAGCTCGTAAGGCTCCGCGAGGTGACGGACAATGGGCTACCCCAAATACAAGGCGTAACGCACCCGACATGTCCTTCGACTCCACCGTCAACACCAAGAAAGTGCAGGTCCATCCGAAGACGCCCAAGACGGCGCTGATCGCCAACGACCTCAAGATCAAGAGGAAGGCGCGTCAATTCCTCCATGAGCGCTGGAAATATTCGCTGGTGTCCCCGGACATGCCAGAGTTCCTGTGGAATTCGCCGAGCACGCACTCAATGTCTTCCTGCACACCAAGCCGGGCCAAGCCTATCCAAGACTGCCGAGCCATGAGCCGAAGCTATCGGCAAGGAGATCAACAGATTACTTGCAGCAGACTTCATCCGGGAAATCAAGGAAAGCGAGTGGCTGGCAAATACAGTGATGGTCCCAAAGAAGGACACGGACATCCTGCGGCTGTGCGTGGACTTCACGACACTAAATAAACCCTGCCCAAAGGACCACTTCCTCTACCTCGGATCGACGGATCATCGATTCGACGCAGGTTGTGAGAAGCTCTCTTCCTCGACGCCTACTCAAAGCTATAACCAGATTCGACTCAAGGTCGAAGATCAAGAGAAAACGCATTCATCACACCGCTCGAGTATTCGCTACAACAAAATGCCCTTCGGCTAAAGAACGGTGCCACGCATCAGCGATGCATGCAGCCTTCCTCAAGGACCGATCGGTGCATAACGTCCAAGTCTATGTCGACGACATAGTCATAAAAACCAAGGAGGCAAGAACACTTATCGACGATCTCCGCGAGACGCTCGACAACCTTGACCGCCAGGATCAAGCTCAATCCAGAAAAGCGCTTGGCGGCCCCTCGGGTCACCTGCTCGGGTACTTCATCTCTCAACGAGGGATCAAGCGAACCCAAGAAAATCAAAGCTATCATGACAATGGAGAAGCCAAAACCTCAAGGGCGTTTCAGCTCAGGCGTAGTAGCGGCACTAAGAAGGTTCATCACCGCATGGGCAGAAGGCCCTACCATTTTATCATTGCCGCGCAAGGCGCATAAGTTCGAGTGGACACGAAGCCAACGACGATTCGAAAGCCTCATGCGGCTCCTCTCCACCTCGCCCGCTTTGGTCACGCCAAAAGAGCGCGAGCCCTCGTTGTCGCACATAGCAGCCACACACCGTGGTCAAGACAAGACTGTGGTCGAACAACCCGAAGAAGGCAAGACCCACGGGTACAACGCCAATTTACTACCTCGCGAGGTTCTCACTCCAACAAAACAGCGGTACCCGCACTACTGTAGCCTACGGCGTGTTCATGACGGCTCGACGACTGAGCCACTACTTCCAGGAGCATCAGGTGATGGTCGTCAACGAGGCACCCCTAAACAGCATCCTGAATAACCTAGAGGCCACAGGACGCGGGCTGTGGGCATTGAACTATCACCCCTGGACATCATCTACGAGAAGCGACACGCAATCAAATCTCAAGTCCTTCCGGACTTCCTGGTGCACTGGATGGAGTTGCAGCTGCCTGACACCCCAGACATGTCGCAGTCCTGGACAATGCATTTTGACGGCTCCAAACGCGAAGCCGGAGCAGGGGCAGGAGTCATACTGACCTCCCCGCAAGGTGACAAGATGAAGTACGTCCTTCGGATGAAATTCAGAGCCTCCAACAACGAGGCCGAATACGAAGCCCTCATCCATGGCATGAAGATGGCAAAAATATGTGGCACAATGCGCCTGGTCATCTACGGTGACTCCAACCTCGTCGTACAGCAGGCGATGAATGAGTGTGACGCACACGCCGAAAACATGATCGCGTACCGCGCGCTATACAACGCACTCGAAGGAGAATTCGACGGCTGCGAACTTCGGCACGTTGGAAGAGAGAGAAACAAGGAGGCCGATAGACTTGCCAACATCGGCTCCACTTGTGCAAAGGTACCGCCAGGCGTGTTCCTCGAACAGATCTGCGTGCCATCCATCAAGCGGAAATTCCCCAAGGGATCACCCGAAGAAGCAAAACACTCGGGGGCTACGCTACCCGAAGGTCATGAAGGACCCAAAAAGTTGGATACCGAAGTTGCCATGGTCAACCTGATGCAGGTCATGGCAGTCGAAGAAACTTGGACACGTCCATGCCTCCAGTTCCTGATAAACGGAGAATTGCCAGACAGCCCGACAGATGCCCGACGCGTATCTCGTCGGTTAAAAGCCTTCACCATCATCAACGGCGAGCTGTACAAACGCAGCATTACGGGCGTACAACGGTGCGTGCATCACCATCAACGACGGCAAGGCCATACTCCAAGATATCCACGAGGGCATCCGCGCCACCACGCGGTAGTCGCCCTCGCCGCCAAAGCTCGCGAGCAGGATTCTATCGCCAACGGCCATGAGCGACGCGAAGGACATCGTCCGAAGATGCAACGGGTGCCAACGGTTCGCCGACAAACCGCACGCACCTGGGTCCGAACTTCGACCCATACCCATAGCCTGGCCTTTTGCCCAATGGGGCCTTGACATGATCGGCAAACTGCCAAAATCCTCGAAGGGAGGACACGTATTCCTCCTGGTCACAGTCGACAAATTCACCAAGTGGATCGAAGCCATGCCAGTCACCAACCAGAAGGGCAAAACCGCCGTCAAGTTCTTCGAATCCATTGTCTACAGGTTTGTTGTACCGCACAACATCATCACCGACAACGGATCGAACTTCATCTCCGAAGAATTCCAGGACTTCTGCGAAGGCCTCGGGATCAATATCATGTATGCCTCAGTGGCACACCCGCAAACAAACGGGCAAGTAGAAAAGGCCAACGGCCTAATCGGCGCCGGCATCAAGAAGCGCCTCATGAGCTCACTCGAGCACAAAGCTGGAAACTAGACGAAAGAGCTACCGTCTGTCCTGTGGAGCCTACGTACTACGCCAAACAGCTCCACCGGCTACACACCGTTCTTCATGGTACACGGAGCTGAGGCCGTGCTACCAGCCGAAGTACGCCACCAGGCTCCACGAGTCGTCGCTTACAGCGAAGCCGAGTCCACGGCTGCACTTGAAGACGCCGTCGACACACTCGACGAAGCACGGGATATAGCAGCAGCTCGATCAGCGGTGTACCAGCAGAGTCTCCGCAACTATCACACCCGCCGGCTGCGCCCAAGGTCCTTCGTCGAAGGAGACCTCGTCTTGCGACTCAAGCAAAAGCGACCGCACAAACTCGATTCACCATGGGAAGGACCCTATGCCATCACCGAGGTCATCCCAGGTGGAGCCTATCGCCTCAAGCACGTGGAGTCTGGAGTCGCATACTCCAATCCGTGGAACGTCTCGCACCTGCGACGATACCCATAGCAACCTACCACCCTTTTACTTTCAATAAGGCTTTCAGCCAAGGCTACTCAGCCGAACCATGTACCTCCTCCATTACGATATAAATAAAGCTAAGTGTCTCGCCCCCAACCCTCGGTTTATTATTTTCTGCAACTTTACTACATGCTACATACGCACTCGGGGGCTCCCCCACCTCACGATTTCATCGACTGGCGACAAAACGTGTACACCAGAGTAGCTGACCACGTCAGGCAAACGAAAAGGGCACGTACTAAATCAAAGCACTGCGTGCTCGCAAACAAGCAAACCTTTACAACAAAGGGCACATACACGCCCAGCCGCAATATACAAATTTTACATCTATATGTTTATTTTCAGGTCCTACCTATTCTGAAGAATAGCCTGAGCACGCTGCTCAAACAAATCTACAATCTGTTCGGCATACTGCCTTACAGCCGCGTAATGCGGACGCATATTCCACTCGCCACCATCTGTTCGAGGAGGTGGCCCAGTCGCCACAGCAGCCAAATCTACGTCAGGGCGGTGCACCCTCACAAGAGACAAGGCAGCCTTCACCTCTGCGACGAGCTGCTGCCGCACCAGCTCCTTGACATTGCTGGCACTCCGAAACTTCGTCAGAAGACCTGCAAGGGTCATTGGCACGGCATCTAACAGAAACATGACGTGCAGCACCGAGGAAAGTGATGTCTGCACCTGGCGGAGCACCCGCGAAACCTGGTAGACACGATCCTGCACCGTCGCCAGAACTATGGCGCGATCACGATCCATCCAGAAGAAGCCGCCGGCCTCCATGTCCTGTTGAGTCAAGCAATTGACTCGAACAGCAATACGCTCCTTTTCTTCCCTCGGAGCAAGATTGGCACCTGCGACAACCGCACAAAACAAAGAGTAAGGCCAGCAGGCTCACCCGAAGAACTGAGCTACAGCCCGAAAGAAGGATCAACTTACATTGCAGCTGCTCGGACAGCCGACCCAGCTCCGCCATCAAATACTCCTCTCTGGCTGCACCACGGTCTGCTTTGGATTTCCAAACGTCAGCGCGACCGCGTAACCCAAGCAAATCTCTCTCCAAGCTGCGCACGCGATCTCGAAGAAAAGCGAGCTGCGAGGAATCATCCAATGATGCTCGCAAGGGCCTTTCGGATGAAGTGTCAACTGGGTCAGCACCCGAAGGAACCTATAGCAGCAGAAAAAAGAAGGCACACAGACATTCAGCCAAGGATAGAGCACAACTCGGAGGAATTCATTAAAATATATAAGGCCACTACGTGGCATAAGGATGGTACTACAGCAGATATTTACAACAAAAGTAGACTACAAACTACCCTACGTCTACTATGCCTAAGGCGGAGGACACTGAGTCGCCTCAGAACCAGACTGCCTAGCTTTGGCCTCGCCCTGCTGCCGCAATGCATACTCAGACAGCAAGTCAATGAGCTTGGGCCCATATCGTCTGCAGCGAGCGGAGTAGGCGGTGAAGGCTACCTCAGATCCATCCGCAGCCGTAGGCATCCGAGAAGTAATCTGGGGCAGGTCCAGCTCCACCCCAGCCGCCATGGCCATCGCCAGCCCGATGGACGCGCTGATGCCCTTCTGCTTGCGCTTGTACGCTGCAGGCGCTTCGGCTGACAGAGCCTCTGCCAGGGCATCCACATCTTCAAGGGGTGCGCCCTTCGGGAAGAGCTCCTGGTAGAAGCGACCAAGGACCTCTTTCGCCTTGGCAAGGGAGTTGACGACGGTGCTGCAGCGGTCTTCGACCGCTACAGTGGCATCATCTAGAGCACTCCCGTGCTCCAGAGCACCGCGGTCGAACTCGATGCCTGCGGCATCTGAGACAAAAAAGAAGAAAATATGAAGAAAGGCAACATAGAAGAAGATCCGTAGAAAAATAAGCAAGTACAAAAGCTAACGCTCACCCGAAATAGCCTTGGGAGCAGCCATGAGCTTCTCCGCCACCCCTTTTTCACGAGCAGCCGCAACGGTGGCCAGCTGCTCCTCACGATCTGCGGCCTCCCGCTGCAGACGCTCTTTCGCTTCGGCTGCCTTCGCCAGCTCCAGCTTAAGGCGCTCTCTCGCACCAGCGGCAGCTTCGGCCTTCTGCTCCGATTGGAAAATGCTCTTCTTCAGAGCATCGACCTCACGGAGAGAGTCGTTATGCTCCTCTGCATTTACAACAAGCAAGTGTCAAAGAACAGGACCAGGATAAGCAAGAGAAGTACTACAAGGCAGACGAATACCTTGAAGCTGCCGCAGTTTCGCCTCCAGCGTCAGGCGTTCCTCCACCAGCCGCTTGGCCTCTTGGACAAAAAGCTGCAGCAACATGCAATAGTAGTAAGAGAAGGACTTGGGGGCTACGCCCAACACAAAGAAGCATAAACAACATCAGCATACGAAGACACTCGGGGGCTCCCCCCGTAACATCGAGCAGAAAAACTTACGTGCTCCGAAGGCGAACCCGCAGGCCCGCCTGCGAAATTCTGAGGCGCAACCACCAGCCTCTCCTGCACAGGAGGAACTGGCGCAGCGTCACCAGAAGTCGCCACCGTCTGAGGAGGAGGCGACGCAATGTTCGACTCCCCCATCATCTCGCGCGCACCATCACTAGAGCCATCGGAGGATTGCCTGCATACGAACCAATCAACACAGGTGCAAAAATAACAAGGGAATAAAGGACAACAGTGGCAACAAGAAAACTTATGAGCCCAACGCGCTCAGGTTGAAGATAGGAGAAGCCCTTCGGGCCCTCTTCTCTTCCTTCTTTTCTTCCTTCTTCTCCTCCTTATTTTCTTCCTTTTTCCGCTTTGCTGGCGGGTGCAGAGCAACAACCCGCACAGGAATGGCAGGAAGGGGAGAGGAAGAACCCCCGTGAACATCATCATGACGCTCAAGGCCCAGAGGATTTCTGGGATTCGGAGGAGTCGAGGCATCCCGCTAGAGCTCCGGGATCGCTTGCGCGAATGGTCCTCACTCGATTCGTCGGCATCCTCCGCTGGGGATCGCGCTGACGGTAGCTTGGACACGGAATCCACTACTTCATTATCCGGGGCATTTGGATACCTTTCGGGCAACGGTGGTGCCATGCCCGGCACTTTGAAGCTCTGCAAAAGGAAAAGGAACTTTGTTAGCAAACAAAGGAAAAAGTACACAGCTGACAAAAAAAAGGGGATCACTACGTGTGCAAATCTACACCTTCGGTACGACCAACGTCGAAGAAAAGGGAGGAGTCTGCGACTTCCCCGGGATTTCTTCGTCGGCCTTGAACTTCAACAGCGCGCGAAGAGCCTTGTCAAGTTCCACCTCGGAGATTTTCTCACTCGAAACCCTCGTCGGATCACGGCGCCCAGAGTAAAGAAACATCGGGTGCGACCTCGCTTGGAGAGGCTTCACCCGACTCTCAAGAAACGTCCGGATGATGTCGACACCGTTCACCTCCTTCTTAGGAATCAATTGGAGATCCTCCACCCGACGGTACATGGCCTCTATCTCCGCCACCTCACCATCTAAGATTTGGTTTTTCCAGGATCTTTTCTTCTCAATCAATTGGGAGGGGTCAAAAGGAACGAGACCAAAATCTTGCCCAGGCAGTACGGAGTCACGGATGTAAAACCATTTCCTCCGCCAGTACTGGACAGTTTCGGACATGGAAAAGGACAAGAATTGCACATTGGGACTGAGGGAGATGATGAAACCCCCAATGGGATACACACCATCCGAACCAGACTGCCTCTTCACGGAATAAAGCTTCCGGAAGAGGCCAAAGTGCGACTCAATGCCAAGCCAACACTCGCAAAGCGTGATAAAACACGCAATGTGGAGAAGGGAGTTGGGAGACAGATGATGGAGTTGAACCCCATAGAAAAAGAGCAGTCCACGAAGGAAGTCATGGACTGGAAAAGAAAACCCGCGAATCATGAAGGCAACAAACATCACCCGATACCCAGATGGGGGACGGGGGATTACCTCATTGTCGGGGAGTCTCACGGCCGTCGTGTCTTGCGGGATCAGGATCCGCTCGCGCATTTTGCGGAGATCGCTCTCCCGCATTTCTGATCGCCGCTAGCCACCATCGATGACGCGAGCAGCGGCGGTGCCCTTCTTGCCTCCGGCGGCGCTGGTCCCAACCACAGATGAGGACTTCTTTGTTTTCCCCATGGCGCTGCAGCGGTGGTGGCGATGACAACGCAGAAAGAACGAAGGAAATGTGTAAGGAAAGCTCAGCGCGCAGCAGGAATCGCTTAAGAACAAGGAGGAAGTGAACAGATGAACTGGTGCGGTGAAAAACAAACCACGATTTCACCCAGGATTATAACAGCGAAGACGACGCACGCTGGCCGTCCATTGAGAAGACCTAACGCCAACGGTAGATCTGGCCGTACACGTGTCAACACCACAACGAATCGTCGTTACCACGCCGTCCACTATGCACGGAAATCTAGGAGACGCCGTAATTATATCCACGCCCCGCGTGACCGGTCAATTCAAAGTCAGTAAGTGGGACCCATGCTCGTCCAGTCAAGTCATCTCTGGCGCAGCAGGCGCTTGAGATCATCAATCGTAAGCACTGACATCATCAAAAGCTATACTAGCACCACTTCGGCTCCACGACTAAAAGTACTCACTCGAATCTACGATTCGACTAAATACTTGGAGGCTACTCCTATCAGGAGCGCTGGCCGCGCACCCGGCGGACAAATGAAGACAAAATTACTTCTCTGAGTCCTACGTCGAGTCTACGACTCCACTACGGACTCGGGGGCTACTCCCATAGGGAGGATGGATTTAAGCATCCGAAAATTTTCGAGTCCCGCGGACCTAATGATTTAAACAATGCTTGAATTGAAAGTCTCCGAGTCTCGACTCGAAAAAGACACTTGGGGCTACGCCCATAGGAGGCTGGTCGCACCCTATGAATTCTTCGACTGCGATCTTCCGGATCCACATGCAAAAACTTTTTTGGCAACTCTGCCCCAACAAAACGCTAAGTGAGCAACCATCTCCTTGGCCACCCGAAACACCTCCGAGGTGATAAATGTTCGGATGCTGCGTCTGCGACGCAAAGATAAGACCTACAGATATCATCTGATGGCCTGGCAACGCACCTGACTGCGCTCTGCTAGTATGAATCCGTACCAGCAGGTACGATGAAAAATCCCGACGGACGCGTTGGGTACACCAATTAAAATCACTGGAATTCCACTCCTATAAGTCCTCCGCGGCCTGAGTTGAATTACGCCAGCATATGTTCCAGGCTCGGGTTAAGGGACCCGAACCTGAAGAAGATCGTGTTGTTTCGTCCTAAGACAGTTAACTGACCCTGATCCGTCGGGTGAGTCAGACACAGGCATCAACAATCCCTACACACATATACCATTAACATATAGTTGCTCCCGAAGGATGGAAGAGTCTCGGCAAATCTACGATTGACCGATCACCGGACTCGACATGGTTATACCCTACGGGTACGTAACTTCAGCATACCTAGTCCAGCCCAAGGAAGGCCCACGGCAGACATACGCTAGCCCATGAAGATTTTCGGGTGGCCAAGGCCCATGACATCTTCAGATCCTTGGAGAGCAAGACTAGAGGAGATAGGAAATTCAAAGGGGTAGAACCCTAGAACTTGTAACTGACTAGGACTATGCCCGGGACCTGCCTAAGTCTATATAAAGGCCAGGAGGGTACGTCCTAGGGCAACTCTACTCATACTTTCGCACACGCATCCACGCCAGATTGAATCTGCGCATCCTGTAACCTTCGATTCCGCCGTAATCATAGAGCAGACAAGCAGGAGTAGGGTTTTCCCTCCGGGGGCCTGAACCTGGGTAAATCTCGTGTCCCCTGGTTGCTTGTCTGTTAACCGTGCCACGATCTCCAGCATCCCCATCTTCGCCAAAACCCAAGTCCATAACAATGGGCATCGACGAGATTAAACCTCGTCAGTCTCCCAGAGAAGCTAACATGACAAGTAAGGGCCCTATGGTTCCTTCACGAGGGACCCACAAGGCAGCTAGCGAGGGTTATTTGCCCCTCAAGAATCCGCGAATGTGTAAAGCCTATGGCCATCTCCATAAGAGGCCAACAAGAAAAGCACAAGTGAAAGGATTGTATGGGAACCTAGAGGGGGGGGGTGAATAGGTGCTACTTAAAATTTTAATGTCACATGAGCACAATCAACTAAGCAAGAGCAAGATAAGTAAAGTGTGGTAAAGGATAGAAGTAACCAAAGTGGAGCACGCGGAGACATGAGGATGATTTCCTGCAGTTCCTTCCTTTTAAAGGGAAGTACGTCTGCGTTTGGAGAGGGGGTGGTTTCAAACCACCAATTCCATGAAAGGTCTCCCTTCTCCGGTGAACCTCACCCTAAGGGGATTGATTCACTCTTCCACTATATCGGCAACCTTCGAGGTGGAATCCGACACCTTTACAACAAGTTCGAGGAACACATCCACAACTGAATTGGAGGCTCCCGAATACAAGCAAGCTGTCACAACAATCAAATACAAGCTTGTAAGAACCAAATCAAGAACTAGGATTTTCAATGAAACACTAGAGCAATGGGCCCTCAAGTGAATGAGGGGGAAATGAAGATCTCTTTTGGTGAAGCTATAGATCAAGGCCTCCACCTTCGATTCTCCAAAGATCAGGGACTTTGGATGGATGGAGGGGGAGATCTTGTTGATTTTGTGGCTCTAATGGGGGTGTTGCTATTTTCTAGAAACAAGCAGATGGAGGTAGAGGATGAGGTACCTTATTTATAGGCCCACTACTTTTGACCGTTTTCTGGCCATTGGGGACTTTCCACACCGGAAACTCTAATCTAGAGACCGGAGACTCCGGTCTGCATTAGTCTCACATCAGAGATTCCAGACAATCTGCATTCCATATCCGGACCCCCATACAGAATGTCTTGGGCCAGGTCTTGATGCTCCCTTTGTAAACTTGGCAGGAACTCTGGACCTGAGAACACTAGAGACTCCGTAGTTTCACTCTGGAGATTCTGGTCTGCCAGAATACACCAGAGATTCCGGCCAGTTTCCAGCCTGTCTCTAGACCCCCATGCAGAACGTCCCTGGACTTCATCTTGGATTCACACCGGAAGTTTGAGGAAAAACTCTGGTCCACACTGGAAACTACGGTCTTGGCACACCAAAGATTCTGGTCTGGATTATGCAGGAAACTTTTGTTTCAGCCAGAGATTTTTCCACTAAGTCACAGACTTTTCTATTTTGAGTAGATTAACCTGGCAATCTTAGCACACTGTAAAATGATCCTCAAGTTGTTAAAGAACACCAAAATTGATTAAGACAATAAATGTCCTTTCAATGTCCCCCTTTTTGGTGTTTGATGAAAACAAGAGGTTTTGCATGAAATTCTTACAATAAGGTACATAGCTCTGCTCCCCCCCTGAAGATGTACATCAATATATACATGTAGTGCAATGCATATTAGATAATAAAAGGTAAAGGCTCACATAGGTTAGATATATTAACGCCTGAGACTTTACCATTACAATAATAACCCGGGTATAGCATGTCCACACAAATAGTAGATAGTTTCACAAGAACCAAATAAAGCAAATGTTCAAAATTTTAAGATAACGGAATAGGCAAATTCAAAATAACCAACCAAATTCCCAACCGATGAAAATCCCGATGATCCTACTAGACATCTTCTCCCCTTTTGGCATCAAAACACCAAAAAGGGAAAAGACCAAGCTATCACCCCAAAGAATCACTCATAGTCGTAGTCGTAGTCTTCGTCCTCATCCTCTTCCTATTCCTCCTCATAGTCATCATCACCACCTAGATCCATGGGCCCTTTGCCATGAGGGCGAGAGGAGGAAGTACCTGAGAGCCAAAGTCCAAAGTGACCTCTGAGAAGGTCTTCTAGTCAACCAGGCTGTTCTGCTATCCATACCATGCCCTAAAAGAGAGAGTGTGATCTGACTCTGCAGATGGATCAAATCCATGCTCAATAGTGTATTCTGTCTCTCCTTAGTCTTCTTCCTCTTTTCCTTGAGCCTTGATTTCCTTTAGAAGCTTCTCAATTCAGCGGCTGCTTTGATAAGACGCATGTTGTTCCTTGTGAATGTCCAAATTCATGCAACACAGTGTCTTCTCCAAAAGGATTCCTTATTGACCTTCTCTGGGACATACTCACAGGTGACAGGTTACATGGGAGCATTGGAGGCATTCTTCCTTCTAGAGCCTCTTGGAGGAGTGGGAGCCCGCTCCGTCTCAGAAATGTCATCATCCTCATTTGCATAAGACCGGCGAGGAGCTGGCCCCATACTCCCTTTCTTTTGGAGAGCCACAGAGACATGCTACACAAGATTAGGAGGAATGGAAAGGGGTGAACCATGAGTCTAAGTTTTTATGAGCCTCATCACAAGAGCTACATATGGAGTAGACTTTCTGAAAAGTATGGCATGGTGCATCTCCTCAAAAATAAAATACATGATGTCAATAGTGAAGAAGCAGACGGTCCAGCACAAGCCACCTTGTGAGCATGATGGAGCAAGTTGACCATACCACACCGAATGGCATCATCATTCCCAGCACTTGGTGAGATGGTGTGGCAAAAAATCTTCACCAACAAATTGTAGAGCGTCTTGAGTCCCTTGGACTCCCAATTGTTCCCTTGCTGCCATAGAGAGGTGCGAGCTTGTTCTTGTTGTCACCAAGTGCAACATCATGCATACGGTGCCCAATAGGAATAGAAACGCCATGGAAGGTCTTATTAATGACTCTGGAAAAATAAAAGAAGGTTGTAGAGCAGCGAAAGTTACCAGTTATCCAAGTCATGGCTCTTGCCTCATCAGTACCAAATACCATAGTGGCATAAAATTGTTGGACAAGGGTGATGTTGTAGTCCTCACGAAGTCCCATAAGACCATGCATCCCAAGCTTCTCAGTGATCCAAAGTGCATCTGCGAAGTAGTCATTGCCACGCATGTAGCCAAAGTCCATAAACTTTTGAGGGAAAACTGGGGACTTGGTGAGTTTCTGATAGATATCTTGTATGAAATTTTTTTGCTCCCTCTTACAATAGCATGGATATTCACTGGTCCTTGGCATGTCATAGAACCTCATCTTGCTCATCTCACGGTATTCCTTTCTGGACATGTGGGCCTATACTTGTCCCTCTTAGCACGGGTTTCTTCCTCAATGCGTTTAGTTTCCCTTCTCGTGTAAGCAACATCTCTGGCCAGTTGCTTTCTGTTGGAAGGTGCAATCACATACTGCCCGGTCATCTCATCATATTGAGGGTTCCCCTTCTTGGACTTGGAAGGTGCGAGGGATACGATGAGTACCAGAGCCACCTGTGAATATAGATGAAGGGGAAAACTTGGAGGTAAGCATATATGCCATGAAGACAAAACAAGACCGTCAAATCCTTGCAGGATATGCTAGAAGTAAACCACACAGGAGTCTCCTGTGTGCAACACCAGAATCTCTGGCCTAGACCGGAGTCTCGGTATGAGGGAACAGAATCTCCGGTCTGACGGACCGGAATATCTGGTCTAGAGACATCGAGTTGCACATGGAGGCTACATGAGGCATTACTTCTAGCATATCGGGTAAGTAATCGAGGCTAATGTGATATAAATGCACATATACATGTGTTTCCAGTGGACAGTATCAGTACATTGCTCAAAATAAACGAAGGGGATGATCCCTAGGTTCATGGTGAGATAGAGGGTACCAGATCTGTCCATCGGAGAGATTCCACCGGTGGGGGATGGCCGAAGGGTGGAGAGTGTGTAGTTAGCTAGCAGCACGGTGTATCCCAGCGTCTTCAAGGCCCTAGGGCCGTGGATTTGGAGGAGGCGATGAAGGAAATGCGCCCAAGAAGCAAATAATAAAGAGGTTTATTATACACATTCCATTAGTTCATAATATTTTATGTCATGCTACAACTATATTAATAAGGAAACATTAATATAGGTGTGATATATAAACAAACCCAAGTCCCTAGTAGTCTATATTCAACTAGTTCATTGGTCAATGGATGGTCAAAGGTTTCCTGACCATGAAGGATCCTCGACATCTAATTAACAATGGAGCTATCTCATTAGAGAATGAGATAGTGGACAATGTTCCGCAGATGATTGTTGCAGCATGATCATATCACAAGGTTCACAGTTGCCATTGTCACAAACATAGTGACTTGTTCCTCAGATTATGAGACCATATCAAACCACTGTTTCCCGAGGTTACTTCGATAACATTATACATCACTCAATAAAATGGTGGTCATAAGGTGTTGTTGGATATTTGGAGAAAACAGTTGAGGAGACTATGTCAAGAGCAGGATTTGTACATCCGTGTGATGGAAGATACTCTGGGCCCACTTGGATAAGTTATATCAAGTATGTTGCACAACATGTGATTGGATCACGGGATATCACTTATCGGTACGAGTTTAAAGTAGCATTGTCGGTAACGAGATTGAACTCGGAATGGAGATGTCGATGATCAAATCTCAGAAAATGTAAGTATCACAGAGACAAAAGGAACATAACACATAATGTTTCAGGTTTGAAACAATGGAGAATCGTGAGTGTCATAGGGGGCACAAGTGCATTCCCGGTTACCTCTATGCTCATTGATAAAGATCATGTCTATGGCATTACCGAACCATAGGGACACACGATTAAGGGCTTACGATGCTTAAGATATTCTTGTAAGAGGGAATCCTAAAATAGATAGGAAGAGAGAGAAACTAGAAGTGTTCTGGGAGAACCGAAGTGGTTCGGAGAAAGAAAGGAATAAGGAAAATGACTGAAAGGAGTTTTAGATAAATGGGAATTTGAATATGTATTTATTATTTGTTAATTGTGCATTAATATATTCTAAATAATATTTAAATTAAGATTTATAAAATTGAATTTGTTATTAGGACATTTGAATAAAAGAAATCGCATCGGAAAAGACAAAGCAAATAGCAAAAAAATGGGATGTTTTTGAAATAGCCTGCGTGGGCGGTTTTTATTAACCGCCGCATGGGTGCAGCAGGCGGAGCAAGCTACCCAGGCCGCTGTGGGCTGCAACCGCTGGGCAGACCGCCCAGGTAGGTCGGCATTAGGCCCACCCGGGGTGAGGTGAGCCACAGGCAGTGAGCCAGCCTGGGCAGCCCAGCCAGTCTCGATCATGCGAGCACCGGCTAGGCGCTGTCGGCATGGCTAGGGCTCACCTGGCTGGTGTTGTTTTATTTTCTTTAGTTTTTTATTTTTCTTTTTGCTGTTCTCGGTTTTTGCTGTTTTGGGCCGTGGAAATTCGGCCCATCCGGCTGGACAAAAATTCCTACAGTTTTCCTTTATCTTTAGTCCCACATGGGGCACTTAAGAGGGAGGGCACCCCTCCCTTAGCCTATATAAGGAGTTTCCTATATGGGTGGGATTAAACATACAATAATTTTAGATATTCCCTTTGGTTGGAATACTAGCCTCTCTCTCTCTTGTTGCCTATGCTAGTGCATGGTCCCAAGTATGGACTGTGTAGGCAAGGCGTTCTCTTCTGCGGCATGCTGTTGCGCTGCCGAGATTCCAGCAGGAGGTCTACTTCCACAACCTTGGCTTGATTCGAGGCCGGGATTTGTTGTCTTGCACCGTATTCTGTGGTAACTCGGTGGGGATATTAGAGCTTCCGGGCCATCGTGCGAGGACCAGGACAATGGTGACTTGCGAGGAGCTTCGTGACCTTGAGGTCGGACGGATATGACTACATCATCCACGCTTCTGCATGAGAGTAACACTCTCTCGGTCTTCAAGGGTACGTTACCAATGTATCTCTCCATTACTGCATGCATTACCAGTAGATAGATCTTGGGCATTCAGGGTTTCTTCCGCTTAGCATATTTTATTTTTATTTTCTGCACCGAACCCCAACAGTGGTATCAGAGCTAGATCTATGCGTAGTATGCTATTACAAAGTAGACACATGTAGAAGTGTGGGCATTGATACTATAGTTGTTACCTTCCCACGTGTATTTGTCAATATCGTGGTACTGTGAGATGAAGTGGCCCAGACCGACCTTACGCGTAATCTTACACGAGACTGGTTCCACGCTCAACATATGGCTGGTACTATATAAGTGGGTCACGGGTGTCTGTCTCTCTCACAGTAGTTGATATAGAATCTACAAAGGAAGGCCCCACAAGGGGTGTAGTATAAAAAACTATTGTATCCATGTTGTGGTTGGAAGTTCGTAGATAGAATCGTTCTATTGCGAAAGCCTTAACAACCACGTAAACTCTGCAATAGATAAAGTATAGGCATCTAACTTTATGTTGTAGGAGGGCATTGTGATGTGATATGGTTGAAGTCGTGAATGAGGTAAGGTAGTTTACTATTCCTATTGCTAAGTAGTATAGTAATAATCATCACAATGATGAACGACAAGACCGGTGGCATCATGGACTTGGCGCGAAGCTAGTGGCCTGATGGAGATCATGCCAGAGCACCTGATGGAGATCATGGAGCAAGAATACAACCATGTCACATCACATTTTGATTATATGATTTAATCTTTGTGTGCATCCTGTTTTGAGTGCTGGTATTAGATACCCAACAGTAGCATCTAAATAGGATGATCCCTAAAATTAATTTCAATGAAAGCGTTCCCCTAGTGTGTGCACCACCAAGAAAGTTCTTCGTTATGAAGCCGACCATGACGATTGGGGGCTAGACATATCTACGTTCACATACGGTGGGTGTAAGAAAGGTTACACAGATATACACACTAGTTAGAGTTGGAAAGCCTAGCGTGTGCATATATAGCCTCAGAACACAGAGATCGAAATATCGAGCATGAGTCACATGGTTGATGTGATTGACATTGGAAAATGTCTACCCTGGCAGCTGCAAATGGCCATGACGATCGGGGATGATGTGGTGTAAAGGGATCGTGTGATCACTTAAATTGTTGTTAGGGATGACAATTTGAGTGGGATCCCATTTGTTAAAAATTACAATTGACTCCTTCAATTATGAACTTAAGTTTAAGTCCATTTTATAAATATCTTGTAGAAAATGGCCATCCCCTGAGTTCATAAATCCTTTGGTCCATTTATAGACGGGGAGAAACTTAAGCTAGATGGGTCAAATTTTACTGACTGGTACCAACGCCTCAGAAGGGTACTCATAGAAAAATGATCTCCTCTATGTCCTTCATGAACCCCTAGAAGATTTCCTCGATGACTCCGACCGAAATGAAGATGAGACTCTTTGCAACTGCCGAGAGAAGTTTTTAGTAAAGTACACCATTATTCATGCAATGGAACCTGTCTTGAGAGTACCCTTCCATGAAATCGACACATATGATATGCTCGATGGATTGAAGAGTATGTTTCTAGCTGAGGAAAGGCGCATGAAGCATGAGTATGTATAGGAGTTTGTCTCCATAAAGATGGAAGAGAACTCAAGCTTGGATAGCCACCTAGACACCATAGAAAGGCTCCATGAACGTCTTAAGGATGCTATAGGCGACATGTTGACTGAATGCCTTGCAATATATGGGGTGATGCATTCACTTTACCCTAGTTACGAGGACATCATCAAGGACCAAATCGCGACAGGGATTCCGAATACCTTTCGCGAGGTCATAGCCAAGCTAAGGACTATCAAGGTCAAACCCAAGGCTGGGAACGATGCCGACAGAGAAGGTATATGATGATATACAAGTTATAAATGTTTCCATGAAACACTTACGCAATTTAAAGTATTGGATACTTACCCCTGGTTTATTTGAAATTAGGATCCTCTACATGAGTTATGGATGGAACAAGGTCTTGATGGCGTGATGACGGCAAGCAATCTCATTGAAGGCCGAAAGCAATCCTGCCCTCGAAATTTATCATAAGGATTAGAATATTTGAACAAAATCTTTGTAATTGAGTTTGTGAATCGTGCAATTGTGTCTTGCTTATTGTGAGACGATTATTCATATTAATGAGAAACAATCAGTTGTTCCCTTTTTGTATGAATGATTTCTTTTATGATTCGCATTGAAGTTACAAATAAGTTGCTCTCATCCTCAATCCGCATGATAATAAAGCATTTATAAAGAATGAGAAATTTCCAAGAGATATCTGAGTATGAATCTGAAATGGTTTTGAATCATGCAAAGTTTTCAGAATCTAAGGATATATAGAATTAGAATGCCAAAGTCTTAGGGATTTGATCCAAGTGACTTAGAATTCAAATTAATGGAAATATGTGATATAAGGACTTGTGGAAAAACAATTTCACAAATTATGGTGTTTGGACTAATCAAATGGTTTTTGATATGTTTAATGCAACATAATCATGATGTATGAGATACATATGGTCTAAAGAAAATTCCAAAGGGATTAACATTAGTTATTAGAGCTATATATTTAAATAGTAAACACTCAATGAAAGATTAGGAACATCTAAAGATTCGAGGAAATAGCAGCATATAAGATATGTCAAGCTCGAATTTCTAGAGATTTCGAAAGTTTGAAATCATTGCGAATAGTAAGTATTTGTAGGGTGTTCTTGGTAAGACTATGAACAAGAATTCCAACTAATACCATAAAGGACAAAGGTTGTTTGTCGGAATGGGGTACTTATTTGAGAAAGTGTTTTCTCATATAAGTGTTAGTGGAAGAATATAAGTTTAAGCTAAGGTTTTACCTTACCTCCGAATTGTTAAGGATGCAAAACAGAATATGTTACGGGGACAACTTTAAAAATAGAGGGAAACCATAATGATGTGATCATAAATGTTTTTTCTAATACTTTATAAAGGTAGGATTCAAGATTATTTTGCTTCTTGCAGAATTTCATTGTTGATTCACTTGACCTATTATTGGAATAAGGCATACCTACGAACTACAAAGAAAGCATGGTGGACCTAAATACAAGAAATGACTAAGAGTCATGAAATCCCAAATTAAGTAAACATTTGAGATTATGAAGTACAAAGTTACTTGATCTCATTAAGTAATGGGGATTACTTAATGCTTCCCAGTAAACTTCATAGTTAAAAGGATGAAAATTAAGAGGAAGAAATAAAGGGTTGATTTGTCATAAAGCTGTTTTGACAAATTATTAATGTCGGTTGGATTAAATCAGCATATAAGTCCAATTGGAAATTGGCTAAGGACTATTCAAAACCGCAAAGTCTTCAAAGAGTATGAAGAAAGGTTTGTAACTGCTACAACATGCAGGTTTTGATCGATCAATAATTGCTGAAGTCTTGTAATAGAAAATTCTCGATTTGATACAAGATCAAAGAATTTTGGATTTTCCAAGATTGTCGAGAGGGGTTCTAAATTGAGTGGGAGCTAAGAAGTTTTCCCAATGCAATATGTGTTCGACATATTTGAGTGGGAGATGAGTGACATCCTGAAACGTCAAACAATGTTGATATATTGAGTGAGGCATAAACAACATTCTTTAATATGTGGTTGACATATTGGTAAACAACGCACTGGGTACTAGAAATGATCAGATCATTTAGGTGAAATTATACGTTGTATGACTCCTGTTCTTAGTAATGAAGAACAAATATTCTAGAATTATTTCTGAGCTAGGCACTGAATTAGAGTTAAGTTTAGTGAAAAGGAAGCATGGTCAGAATCAAAGATGTAAGGGTTGCACTTCGATTGAAACTATAAAGTTTTAGAAGTATAAAGGATACTTCGAAATTAACAAGTATAATTTTGTTCTGGAGAAAGTTCAACTTTCTACTAAGTATGTTTATAGTTATACATGACATCTTGCAAAATCCAGATTGATTGGTAGATTGCCATTGTATATACTAGAAAACAGAAGTCTCACTTTAGTCACCAAAATTTCTAAAGGTACATTATGTGATAATGGGGTTAATGTCAGATAGATGAAATTAATGATTTGAAAAACAGGACCTTATGAATATGATATAACAGATTTAGGACGAGTAAGTCCTCCATGAGCTGCATGATCAAAACGCATATGAAATATGGTTTATGATTAGAAGCAATGCAACTAGATTTTTTGGACTCTAGTGCAAGTGGAAGACCGAAGGAAATGTGCCCCAGAGGCAAATAATAAAGAGGTTTATCATACACATTCCATTAGTCCATAATAGTTTATGTCATGCTACAACTATATTAATAAGGAAACATTAATATCGGTGTGATATATAAACAAACCCAAGTCCCTAATAGCCTCTATTCAACTAGTTCATTGGTCAATGGATAGTCAAAGGTTTCCTGGCCATGAAGGTTCCTCGGCACCTAATTGACAATGGAGCTATCTCATTAGAGAATGAGATAGTGGACAATGTTCCGCAGATGATCGTTGCAACATGATCATATCACAAAGTTCATAGTTGCAATTGTTAGAAACATAGTGACTTCTTCCTCAGACTATGAGACCATATCAAACCACTGTTTCCCGAGGTTACTTCGATAACATTATACATCACTCAGTAAAATGGTGGTCATAAGGTGTTGTTAGATATCCGAAGAAAACAGTTGAGGAGACTGCGTCAAGAGCAGGATTTGTACATTTGTGTGATGGAAGATACTCTAGGCCCACTCGGATAAGTTATATCAAGTATGTTGCACGACATGTGATTAGATCACATGATATCACTTATCGATACGAGTTTAAAGTAGCATGGAGATGTTGGTAACGAGATTGAACTCGACATGGAGATGTTGTTGATTAAATCTCGGACAATGTAAGTATCGCAGAGACAAAAGGAATATAACACATAATGTTTCAGGTTTGAAACGACGGAGAATCGTGAGTGTCATAGGGGGCACAAGTGCATTCCCATCTACCTCTATGCTCATTGATAAAGATCATGGCTATGGCATTCCCGAACCGTAGGGACACACCCTTAAGGGCTTACGACACTTGAGATTTTCCTGTAAGAGGGACTCTTGAAATATAGTGGAAGAGAGAGAAACCAGAAGTGTTCTGGGAGAACCGAAGTGGTTCGGAGAAAGAAAGGAATAAGGAAAAGGACTGAAAGGAGTTTCAGATAAATGGGAATTTGAATATATATTTATTATATGTTAACTGTGAATTAATATATGATAAATAATATTTAAATTAATATTTATAAAATTGACTTTTTTAGGGATTTTGACTAAAAGAAATCGCATCGGAAAAGACAAAGCAAATAGCAGAAAATGGGCTATTTTTGAAACACCCGACGTGGGTAGTTTTTATTAACCGTCGCACGGGTGTAGCAGGTGGACCAAGCCACTAGGCCGCTGTGGGCCACAACCGTTGGGCACGCTCAGACAGGCCGACATCAGGCCTACCCAAGGTGAGGCGCTAGAACCAGCGGGCCGGCGCGCGCCAGGCCGGCCTAGCCGGGTCCCTGCTGCTGCGAGGAGCAGCTAGGCGCGGGTGGTCCACGTCCAGGGCCCATCTAGGTGGTGCTGTTTTATTTGCTTCATTTTTTTCTTTTTGCTCTTCTCGGTTTTTTCTGTTTTGGGCCATGGAGATTCGGCCCATCCGGCTAGACGAAAATTGCTGCAGTTTTCCTTTATCTTTAGTCCCACATGGGGCACCTAAGAGGGAGGGAACCCCTCTCTTATCCTATATAAGGCCTATGGGTGGGATTAAACACACAATAATTTGAGATATTCCCTTTGGTTGGAATACTCCCCTCTCTCACTCTTGTTGCCTCTGCTAGTGCGCGGTCCCAAGTCTAGACTGTGTAGGCAAGGCTTTCTCTTCTGCGGCACGCCGTTGCGATTCCGGGGTTCCAGCCAGGAGGTCTACTTCTGCAACCTTGGCAGGATCCATGGCCAGGAGTCGTAGTCTTGCACTGTATGCCTATGGTAACTAGATGGGGATATTGGAGCTTCCGGGCCATCGTGCGAGGACCAGGACAAGGGTGACTTGCGAGGAGCTTCGTGACCTTGAGGTCGGACGGGTACGACTACATCATCGACGCTTCTGCATGAGTGTAACACTCTCTCGGACTTCAAGGGAACATTATTGTTGTCTCTCTCCGTTACTACATTACTAGTAGATAGATCTTGGGCATTCGGGGTTTCTTCCGCTTAGCATAAATTTTTTGATTTTCTGCACCGAACCCCAACATGCGACAGGTGTGATAGGGTATGTTGGTGGTGGAAGAAAGAGTTTTGTGTGTCTCTTTCAACCCGGCCTCCTTTAGATATTTCCCAAAACTGTCTCAGACCGGAGACTCCAGTCTAACCGGAAACTCTGGTGTTTGCACACCGGAATCTCCGGTCCTTTTCAACCAAAAATGCCAGTTTCAAGTACATGGGGACATATATGATAGAGAGCATGGTATTTAGGAAGGGAATACGGCTTGGGATAAGATGCCAAACTGTGAAGAACCAAGGATCAGTGAAATCCAAAATAAATGTCACATAAAACTCCAATTCAATCAAACCAAGAACCAACTCTTCACAATGAAGAGGGCGGTGGCCTAGGCCACCATGTAAGAGTGTGAGCCATGATACCACGAAGAATTATTCTTGGGTTCATAGCCACTACTAACCAATAAATCTCACATATGACAAAATGATATTTAAGAGAATTGATTTACTTAATTTTGGCTTTATGGGGGGAGGGATAGCCCAATAGATTAGGATCGCACTCCCCCTATCTCCATGCCTGCACCTAAAACAAACAAGGATCAAGTTATAGGTGAGTATGAAAGATGATCAAGTGAAACTCCTTGAATCTACAATATTTAGCTCATTCCTCAAACAGAAAAACCTTCCTTCATCAAGTGGCTTTGTGAATATATCAGCAAGTTGGTCTTTGGTTGAAACATAAGATAGCTCAATATCTACTCTGGCAACATGATATCTAATGAAATGATGACGAATCTCCATATGATTTGTCCTTGTATGATCCACTGAGTTGTAGGAAATCTTTATAGCACTTCATTGTCACATAAAAGAGGCACTTTATCACAATGGACACCATATTCCTTTAAAGTTTGCCTCATCCATAACAATTGAGTGCATGCACTAGCAACTTCCACATATTCAGCTTCGGCGGTGGAGAGAGATATACAATTTTGCTTCTTAGAAGACCAACACACTAATGACCTAATAAGAAATTGGCAATCCCCAGAGGTTGATTTCCTATCATCCTTGTCACCAGCCCAATCCGAATCCGTGTACCCATATAGAGAGAATGTAGAGGCTCTAGGGTACCACATTCCATAGTTTGGGGTATGAACCAAATATCGAAATATTCTTTTGACTGCAATCAAGTGGATTTATTTAGGAGCCGCTTGATATCTTGCACACACTCCTACACTTAACACTATATTGGGTCTATATGCATACAGGTAAAGCAAAGAACCAATCATAGACTGGTATACCTTTTGATCCACATCTTTACCATTTGGATTTAGGTCAAGATGAGTCTTTATTTCCATGGGAGTAGGAGATCCATTTCGTTCTTTCATGTTGAATCTCTTGAGTATGTCTTGAGTATACTTGGCTTGATTGAAGAAGGTTCCTCCTCTTACTTGCTTGATCTCAAAATCAAGGAATACCCTCAACTCTTCCATCATAGACATCTTGAACCTATTAGTCATAAGCTTTGAGAATTCATCATTAAAAGCTTTTTAGATGAGCCAAAGATAATATCATCAACATATATTTGGCATACAAAAATTTCCCCATTAACCTTCTTAGTAAAAAGAGTGGGATCAATTTTCCCAACCTCAAATCCATGGTGTAACAATAACTCTCTAAGGTGCTCATACCACGTGCGTGGATATTTTTTAAGCCTATAGAGCGCCTTATCAATCTTCTAGACGCGGTTTTCAAAGTTGGTATCCTTGAACCCTGGGGGTTGCTTAACATAGACCAACTCATGTAATGGACCATTTAGAAAAGAACTTTCCACATACATTTGTTGCAATTTAAAGTTATGATGTGACACATATGCAAGAAGGATATGGATGGACTCAAGGAGATCCACTGGATCATATGTCTCTCCATAATCAATGCCTTCAATTTGAGAGAATCCTTGAGCTACCAATCTTGCCTTGTTCCTCACAACAATTCCATGTTCATCTTTCTTCTTCTTGAATATCCATTTAGTGCAAATAACATTGCGACAATCTTTGGGCTTTTACACTAACTTCCAAACTTTGTTTCTCTCAAAGTTGTTGAGCTCTGTATGCATGGGTTCCAACAAATATGAGTCTTCAAGAGCTTCCCACACTTTCTTGGGCTCCACCATGGATATGTGAGCTTGCTCACCAAAATGCTTCAATTAAGCTTGAGTCAACATTCCACTCCTTAGATCACCAAGAACATTGTCAAGAGTGTGGTATCTCCTTTCCAACATTCTATCCATTCTTGCTTTGCGACAAGTTTCGATCACCTTGTTGTTTCTTATGGGGATCTCTTCATCATTTTGGTCCTCGTCTTGACCATTGTCTTGACCTTGATCATCAGTAGGTTCATTCTCATCATCATGAGGCATAGGTTGACCTTGGTATTGATCAGGCATACTACTAGATGGGGATACTACTTGGCGACCCGAAAGTTTGTATGCGAAGGAAACACGGGGCCCGAGTTGCGTGTAATCACCGCGATTCGAAAAGTTCGAGGGGTAATTACCGAGAGGGGAATTTCAAGTGAATGGTGGCCAAACCAAATATTTTCAAATCTTAGCTGTTATGTCAGGATATTCCGTTACATTAGTACCCGTCGTGCCCCTGTTGTGCCCCTTCTAAGTCACCGTCCACGTGTCGCACGGGCAAATCCATTTCTGTACTTTCCTAACCCCCGACATTGAATCCGGTAGTGGCAACGGTCCTTTTTCTCCCCCTACACTGAATCCGGTTCGGCGGCGGCGATGGTCGTTTTTCTGTACTTTCCCCGCCCCTCCACCTCCCACCCACCCACCCACACACACTAAATCCGAAGGCAGCATGTCAAGCGAGGACAAGGTGGTAGCTATGTCGACGACTAATTCGACTTCATCGGAGTCAGCATCTCAGGCACAAAGACAGACAAGCGAAGCAGCGACGAGGTCTGCAACCCAGGTTAGCGAGGAGGTCAGCCAGAATTCTGCTAACAGGGTACCTACAAGCAGCAGGTTGAAGATAAAATCTAGGCCGACGGCAGAGTGTTCGGCTGTAGTGCGGGGTCGTGCAACCCAGATCTCGAAGAAAACCACCCGGGAGAAGAGCGAGAGGTGAATTTTTCTTATCTGTGCCTTGTCTTGAAAATAGATTAGTTATTGCAAAGTAGTGTCGAATGAACGGAAAGGTCCCCTTTTTAATCAAATTAGGAACAACTTTGATGCGCGAACCTATATGAGTTCACGGTTCATGTCCTCCAGTACACTGCAAAACTAGATTTTGTTTGCGAGAGGGTTGTGTTCGGGCAGGATGTGCGTCTGCTTGTCAACTACAATGAGGTTGTGTCTGTTTCGCAGTTGATAGATATGCTTCATTATAGAATTCCTTGGGGATCCAGACAGAGGGCAAAATTGGTGTGGAATAACATGAGTGATACCTATGTGCAAATTGAGCACTCCCATGAGCTTCAGATGCTTTGGGAGTGTTGTGGAACTGATCGTCAGGTGAAAGTTGAAGCGATGATTGATGATATGTATGCAGATACTGGAGATGTTTCTGCCAGAGCTTCTGTTGCTCTAGTTTATGGACCACCAATTGCTGATCAAGCTAAGTTCAATATACACATGGAGGTGGATTCATACACGACAAAACTTGATGGCAGAGTTAGTAAGAAAATTTCTTCATGTACTCTGGAGATCACCGTCGATTCCAAAAACATAACTCTTGTTGAATTGAGAGAGATGATTGGTAAGGAAATCATTATTTTCCCTAAGCAGATGGCACGACTCCGGTGGTGGCATCATAAGAAGTAGGAGTTCATAGGGGTTTTGGATACCGATGATCCGATGCAGATTATGCGACGAAAGAAGCAAACCAGGAGGGTGTTCTTCCTGGCTGCCATTTCTGATGTTGTTAGATAGGTTGTAGTGGATGTAGAGGCCCCTGCTGTGGCTAAACAGAACGAGGCGATAGACGTTGATCAGATCTGATGAGATCCGCTACCCAGGGCTTGTCAGATAGACCGCAGGGCTCCCCTGCCTGTATTTGTAACAAAGATTGTTGTTGGTTTGAAACTGTGTTTATGTGCTCATGTTTGTTCAGAGATTGCAATCTGATGTTCTGTGAGCTGTTGAGATTTTCGGACATATCACTCGATGAAAGAATCATTGTTGTAATAAGACACAAGTACATTGTAGTTGACATGATTGTGTTTGCTGAGATGATCTGATATATTTGTTTCTGAGATTATGATTGTTGAGAGATTGTAATATAATGTGCTGTGAGCTGTTGGGATTTCGGGACATATCGTTCATTGAAACCATCACTGAACAAGGTGATATATAAGTACCTTGTAGTTAACATGATTATGATGTAATATAATGCTCTGTGGGATCAGTAATTTGCCTATTCGCTGGATAACTATCTATTACTTAGAAGGAAGTACTATCATGGATGAAAGAGTGTAGGGTTTAGGAAAAAAACTTACTAAGTAGGAGACAGTAATCTATTGGACGCATAGGTCTAGGATTTAGGAATTAGGGTTAAGGGGTTAGTACAATAAATAGTTCATTAGACCCTAAACCATAAACCATAATCCTATATTGTTCGGTACATAAGATTTTGTATGTGCTATAAGTCAAATAAATTGGGAAGTAGGAAGTACATGATTAATATTACAAATTAAAATGAAGGAAGAGAAAAACTATTAGATATGAGATAGTAATCCAGTCACGGGATATTGTATCAATTAAACCATTGTAGCATGTTAATTTAGTCAATGTTGCAACATTAACGCACTTCACTTTCCCCACTCCTTCTCTCTCCCTTCACTACCCTGTCTCTCCCCTCACTACCCTCTCTCTCTCCTCACCATCGCTGACGCGTCGCCGTGGCCGCATTTGCCATGTCGCCCTGGAACGACGAGGACGACCAGTCGACCAATCGAGAAACGACAGCTTTCTCTCCGACATTGAGTCTTCCCTCCCCGATGTGAGTTCCTCTATTTTCTCAGCAATGGTTAGGCATTGGTAATTACCTCGACCCAAGAGTTTAAATGTGCATGCAATCGTGTTTATTTCTAGCTTTTCAGTCCCTTATAGGTACCACTCACGATCTACGACCCCGATTGGGAGGGCCTAGATCTCGATTGGGAAGTACCATGTGACCATGGCGAAAACTGAAGAAATATGTTGTATTTGAAGGCAGTAACACTGGAAGAAGGTTTTTGGACTGTACAAATCAGGTTTGCTTTCATTATGTACAATGGCGATATGAAGAAAATTGTGTAGTGTTATGTTGATAATTAGGTCTCATGTTTTTTTAGGTTGGCCCGGTGTGTAAATCAGTAGAGTGGGTGGATCTTGAGTGGCCAAACGCACTTAAGAAATGTTTGGCCCAGTTGTGGTATATTTATGAGCTCGAAAGGTCGGGGAGATTTACAAATGCCCGTGATGCAGCTGCAGAAAAGTACAAGCTCTTGGTAGGAAATAAGGAGCTGGAACTGGAAATCAAGCATTTGCGGTCAGAACTAAATGACACAATCAATAGGAGCTTGGTGGTGGGAACTGCACGGAAGATTCAGAAGGCAGAAAAGGAGAGGGATCAGCTCATGGAAGAGAATAAGAAGCTAGAGTACAACATTGTGGAGCTGTTGAAGGATCTGAAGAAAGAGCGCGAGGTGAACAAGGACAAGCTACATACGATTAAGGAAATTTTAGATAAATAATTTGTGTCGTGGAAATATCTGAAACTAGTTAACTGTAAGACTCGCAGTTGTGATATCTTGACTAATCCAAACTCAATCCTTGATTAAAATAATCTTTCAGAAGAAAGCATAGTTTGCATAGAGAGAGGTCCACGTTTAAAAAATCACTACTACACATGGATAAAACACGATTTGGTTTGTCAGAATACATAGTTTGCAAACTAACTTCAAAGGAAGTTATAGTTTGCACTGAGCCTGGCACGGAGATGGTCATGTTCCTTTCTAAGAAGCTCCAGTTTAGGGTTCGTTCGATCAGGTCCGCTTTGGTTTTTACCTGCTCCCTCAGTACTTGGACGTGCGACTCCCGCTGGTTCAAGCGCACCGTCTGGGAAGCGACAAGCTTATCAGTAAGCTTAAGATTATCCACCATGATATCCTTGATGATGTCCTCCGTCGCACGCACCAAGGCAATACTTTTCTCGTGAAGTTCCTTCCAGCCGACGATGTCCACCTTCAGACTGTGGAACTTGTCATAAAGGATGGTTACTTCTTCTGTCAGGCGGTCATGGGACACTTTCTGAAAATTCTACTTCTCCAGTTGGATAGCCATCTTTTCCTTTAGCCAGGTCGGCAGTTCTGGGTTGAGATTTCGCCTCTTCTGCTGCAACAAAAATATGTGGTTAGTTTCCATAATTTAAACAATTAACTAGTGTCAAAGTCATATGTTGGGGATATACTTTCCGGGTATACCCACAGGACTCGCTGACCATGGTGGCCCACCAACGGGTTAGAGATTTGCTTCATGGGCAGCCTAATCAGAGTAAGTGGAGGAGCCAGTTCCGGCTACGACGAGGCCCAGAAGAGTTACCGACTTAGGCCTGTAGTATTACTTGTAGTCCAAGCTGTACTAGTTACCGACTCTGTAACGTAGCCGGATATGTCTCTCCCTGTAACCCTAGGCCCCGGTGACTATATAAACCGGCCCTATGGGAGCCTTTAGGGCAACACAACTCAATAAACAACCACAACACAACTCAATAGACAACCACAACACAACTCAATAGACAACCACAACCAACTCACACAGGTGAACCTCTCTTGTAATCCGCTGTAACATCCGTCTGACGCTGATATATTACTGGGTTGCTAGTACCCCCTATGGCGTACTTGTGCTCACCGCTCCTAGAAACTTGTGTTCACCGCTCCTGGAACATCCGACGTCTCACACCCCATCTTCCCAACGCCACTAGTACCCCCTATGGCGTACTTGTCGACAATCCGACGACAGTTGGCGCCCACCATAGGGCAGGTGACCTTTGGAGCATCGTTCTAGGCGGAATCTGCGCGTGCAGGAATCGGTGAAAAAATTGCCATGGGTCGCGTGGTCTGTGCCAATGATGTCCCTCTCATACTACTAGATGAGACTTGGATTCCGGATTCTAGGCCCGTGACGACCTACACAATCATGTCAATCGGCGAGATTGATATTTATCTTGGTTTCGCTGAATCTTCCCAACCCACCGTAGTGGTGATGACCATGGCGGAAGAAAAATCCGCATCTACTTTGTCCGTAGAGGCGGAAGAGTTCAAGGTCTTGGAGAAAATTGAACCCACCCAACCCACTCCTGTAGTAGAAGAAGAGGTGGAAGAATAATCCGGATCCGATCTCCCAAATGAGATCGAATACACGGATGAAGAATATATTCGCTATGGATCCGCCATACCGGACGTCATAGCAGAAAAACTACCTTTGAAGCACATGATGAAGAAGATGATGAAGCGCCCCTACATTGATTACGAAGCAATCGCCAACATCATGGATAACTTTGAGATGGAGGAGGCGGAAACCCAGCTATGCCACTACTTCAAGAACATGAACAAGAAGAATCACTGTTTCGTGTACCACATAAGCACTTGATCCGAATATGTCGATGATGGAGCTGGTAGCGACTCGGTCCTAGACGCAATCAAAGAAAACACCGACTTACCTGGCTCCCCAACGGAGTCAATCATGTCGCAGGAACTTTGAGACTTCGATAAGGAGATAGAGGAGTACCAGGAGCAGCACGTCTCCAGACAAAATGCCAGGTGATACGAAAACTCCTCCTAGTCCATATGATAGCATGGATGAAAGCTACACCTCGCATGATGACATGGACACCGGAGATTCCTCCGAGGTCTATAAGCCAACCATGACGGAAAGTACCGACGGAAGTTTATCCCCCGGTACAATACCAAAAGCCGTCTTTGCCACTGGTACGCACGTTAAGGCTACTGGGCGGTCAAAGAAGAAGAAGAAGAACAAGAATCCGACTCCGGCAAAACCGGACGTCGAGGAAACCAACGAAGAAAAAGTTGATGAAGAGATCGAGATGGAGAATCAGGACGGAGATCCGATTAATCCCACCCCGATCGATCCTCCTGTGGATGGACACGTTGTCACCAAGTGTGCACACGAAATCTACGAAGATGCTCTCACAATTCCAATCCCAAGAGCTTCGGATCTTACGCCAGAGGCGCTGGAGAAAAGGGCCGAGGACCTGGAAAAGCACCGCTTGTTTCTACTTGAAGAGGCCGCATGCCTCGTCGAGATAAGGCAGCAGTTAGATAGTGATCCTGCTAGATATCAGTCAGATTTCAAGCGACATCCAAACAAAACAAGGGGAGGTCCGTTTATTGCAAACAAGAATCCAGATATCCACAAAGATCTATTCGACGGAAAAGATGGAGAGAAGATCCGAGTCTACAGCATGCCAGTGGAAAACGCTACTGCAGCTCGAGCCATCCTCGCCAATAATTCGTCTCCATAGCAGGTCCAGCAATGCGTCGCATTACTAGACAAAGGATTAAAGCATCAGAAGACGGTCGCGTCATTCAGTGGCAAGCTGGCCTCAAAATCCGAGTTTTGCCACACTAGCGCTGACCAAAGCAACAACGTAAGGATCCGCAGCGATACGGCTCAGCGCTATCGTCCCCGTGGAGAATAAGAAGAAAATTCCAGAACTAGCTCCAACAACCACTCTCGCCGGCCGGCGCGTGACTAGGCAAGAGTTATTCCGGCTGTGGCCGAAGACGCCATCAGGGAAATGGTTCCTCATCAGGACCATCGTCGGCAAAATAATCTCTATAGAGAAGACCCAGAAACATGCCGCCAGCGAGAGGAGCAAGATCGGCTAAGGATGCCACCACCGAGCCGTCCGGCTGGCAACGCCGGATGAAGAGACGATCCGGATTGTCCCGAATCTAGTAGGGACGGTGCCCGAAGAAACAGGCATCAGAGTCAGCATAATGAGGCTCCACCTCCACCACCAAGGAACCCAGCCAGAAATAATCCACCAGGGCCACCATCACCTCCCAGCAGCGACCATGAAGGATCACGTCGTAGCCACGGAAGCCGCAGGGGCGGAGGCGGCAATGGTGAGAGAAGTAGCAGAAATCCGACTCCACCGCACAGAAGCCGCGAGCCTCCAAGGCGCAGATCACTCTTGCGAAACGACGCTCGCCATTGCATTGAATCAAACATAGAAGCGCAGCGGTACGAGGAAGAAGATGTGTATGTGGGACCCAAGTGCTTTGGTCCACGTATACGTCAGACAAAATTTCTGGTTGACTTTGGTATCACCAAGCACATTCAGCCTTATGACGGCGCAGCTCGGCCAGATACTTGGCTCCAAGATTTTTTCCAGGCTTGCTGCATCGCCAAAGGAGGAAACAACCTGGTTGTAGTCCGATATCTCCCACTGATGTTGAGGAAGACGGTTCGATCATGGCTCAGTGAACTGCTAGAGAATTTAATTCATAACTGGTATGAAATGCAAATGCGTTCATTTCAAACTTCGAGGGAACATATAGGAGGCTCTGCACAGTCGGAGACTTGCGGTACACCAAAGACCCAGAGAAACTTGGCGGGATTACCTCGGACGATGGATAGATACGAAGAACTCCTGCGAAGGAGTAAATGAGCAAACTGCGATAGAAGCTTTTATTGAAGGACTTCCAGTCGGACTTTTATGTCACAGGCTGAAGCGTGACGACGTCATAGATTTGGGAGAAATGATAGAGACGGCAAGCAAGTATGCTGAAGCCGATGATGATTCAGAAGGGCTGCTAAATATTCGGGCTAATCCCAATGCGGCCAAACAACCAAAGCAAACTCAGAAGCGCAAGAACACCTCGGACGAAAAACCGGCTCCGGACAACGCAACTGTCAACGCAACATTCAGATCTGGAGGATGAGGAGGGCGCGGAGGCGGCCGTGGTAGAGGCCGAGGAACTTCCCGATTCCAGGGCAGAGGAGGCCAACAACCCGGAAGAACCTATACCTGGGCTGACATTGCCAATAATCCCTGTGTCCACCACTTGGATAACGTAGGATGTACCCATGCAAATGCCGAGTGTCGTTTCAATGACGACATCAAGAAAGAATCCATGACTCTGAGCCAAGCAACAAAAGAAAAATTCCAAAAAAGGAAAGGACCCCAAGGAAGATTTTGACATGGATGAGGCAGAAGCTGCCACAGAGCCCAAGTCGGATGGAAAGAAGACTTCTCCGACTAAGAAAGACGCATACGTCTTCTTCCTTGGATCCCAACCAGCTAAGGACAAAAAGGCGGTTATTCGTGAGCTCAATGCCACGGTTCCGGCTATCCCCCAATTCCTAGACTGGTCAGAGGTGACTATCACCTTTGATCGTTCAGATCACCCGAGGAAAACACATCGTCGGGGTAAGTACCCTCTGATCGTCAATCCTCTTATTGATGGATATGAGTTCTCAAAAACACTTATGGACGGTGGGAGCAGTATCAATATCCTCTACATCGAAACACTCCAGCGCATGAAGCTACACGAGAGCCAGTTGAGTTACAGCAGTCTAACTTTCCATGTCATTATACCAGGGAGACAGGAAAATTCTCTGGGTGAGATTACTCTGGACGTGACATTCGGAATCCGAGATAATTACCGGACTGAGCCACTCTCCTTCGAGGTGGTAACGTTAATAAGTGCTTACCACGCCATCTTCGGGCGTCCGGCTTATTAGGCGTTCATGGCCCGTCCCTATTATATCTACAATATGATTAAACTTCCAGATCCAAAGAGCGTAATCACCATAATCGGTGAAAAAATTGCCATGGGTCGCGTGGTCTGTGCCAGTGATGTCCCTCTCATACTACTAGATGAGACTTGGATTCCGGATTCTAGGCCCGTGACGACCTACACAATCATGTCAATCGGCGAGATTGATATTTATCTTGGTTTCGCTGAATCTTCCCAACCCACCCTAGTGGTGATGACCATGGCGGAAGAAAAATCCGCATCTACTTTGTCCGTAGAGGCGGAAGAGTTCAAGGTCTTGGAGAAAATTGAACCCACCCAACCCACTCCTGTAGTAGAAGAAGAGGTGGAAGAATAATCCGGATCCGATCTCCCAAATGAGATCGAATACACGGATGAAGAATATATTCGCTATGGATCCGCCATACCGGACGTCATAGCAGAAAAACTACCTTTGAAGCACATGATGAAGAAGATGATGAAGCGCCCCTACATTGATTACGAAGCAATCGCCAACATCATGGATAACTTTGAGATGGAGGAGGCGGAAACCCAGCTATGCCACTACTTCAAGAACATGAACAAGAAGAATCACTGTTTCGTGTACCACATAAGCACTTGATCCGAATATGTCGATGATGGAGCTGGTAGCGACTCGGTCCTAGACGCAATCAAAGAAAACACCGACTTACCTGGCTCCCCAACGGAGTCAATCATGTCGCAGGAACTTTGAGACTTCGATAAGGAGATAGAGGAGTACGAGGAGCAGCACGTCTCCAGACAAAATGCCAGGTGATACGAAAACTCCTCCTAGTCCATATGATAGCATGGATGAAAGCTACACCTCGCATGATGACATGGACACCGGAGATTCCTCCGAGGTCTATAAGCCAACCATGACGGAAAGTACCGACGGAAGTTTATCCCCCGGTACAATACCAAAAGCCGTCTTTGCCACTGGTACGCACGTTAAGGCTACTGGGCGGTCAAAGAAGAAGAAGAAGAACAAGAATCCGACTCCGGCAAAACCGGACGTCGAGGAAACCAACGAAGAAAAGTTGATGAAGAGATCGAGATGGAGAATCGGGGAGATCCGATTAATCCCACCCGATCCTCCCGTGGATGGACACGTTGTCACCAAGTGTGCACACGAAATCTACGAAGATGCTCTCACAATTCCAATCCCAAGAGCTTCGGATCTTACGCCAGAGGCGCTGGAGAAAAGGGCCGAGGACCTGGAAAAGCACCGCTTGTTTCTACTTGAAGAGGCCGCATGCCTCGTCGAGATAAGGCAGCAGTTAGATAGTGATCCTGCTAGATATCAGTCAGATTTCAAGCGACATCCAAACAAAACAAGGGGAGGTCCGTTTATTGCAAACAAGAATCCAGATATCCACAAAGATCTATTCGACGGAAAAGATGGAGAGAAGATCCGAGTCTACAGCATGCCAGTGGAAAACGCTACTGCAGCTCGAGCCATCCTCGCCAATAATTCGTCTCCATAGCAGGTCCAGCAATGCGTCGCATTACTAGACAAAGGATTAAAGCATCAGAAGACGGTCGCGTCATTCAGTGGCAAGCTGGCCTCAAAATCCGAGTTTTGCCACACTAGCGCTGACCAAAGCAACAACGTAAGGATCCGCAGATGACACGGCTCAGCTATCGTCCCGTGGAGAATAAGAAGAAAATTCGAACTAGCTCACAACCACTCTCGCCGTAAGTGACTAGGCAAGAGTTATTCCGGCTGTGGCCGAAGATGCCATCAGGGCAATGGTTCCCCATCAGGACCATCGTGGCAAAATAATCGCTATAGAGAAGACCCGGAAACACGCCACTAGCGAGAGGAGAAAGATCGGCTAAGGATGCCACCACCGAGCCGTCCGGCTGGCAACATCGGACAATGAGATGATCCGGATCATCCTGAATCTAGTAGGGACGATGCCCGAAGAAAACAGGCATCAGAGTCAGCATAATGAGGCTCCACCTCCACCACCAAGAAACCCAGCCGGAAAAAACCCATGAGGGCCACCATCGCCCCCTAGCAGCGACCATGAAGGATCACGTCATAGCCACGGAAGCCGAAGGGGCAGAGGCGGCAATAGTGGGAGAAGAAGCAGAAGTCCGACTCCACCGCGTAGAAGCCGCGAGCCTCCAAGGCGCAGATCACTCTTGCGAAACGACGCTCGCCATTGCATTGAATCAAACATAGAAGCGCAGCGGTACGAGGAAGAAGATGTGTATGTGGGACCCAAGTGCTTTGGTCCACGTATACGTCAGACAAAATTTCTGGTTGACTTTGGTATCACCAAGCACATTCAGCCTTATGACGGCGCAGCTCGGCCAGATACTTGGCTCCAAGATTTTTTCCAGGCTTGCTGCATCGCCAAAGGAGGAAACAACCTGGTTGTAGTCCGATATCTCCCACTGATGTTGAGGAAGACGGTTCGATCATGGCTCAGTGAACTGCTAGAGAATTTAATTCATAACTGGTATGAAATGCAAATGCGTTCATTTCAAACTTCGAGGGAACATATAGGAGGCTCTGCACAGTCGGAGACTTGCAGCGTTGCACCCAAAGACCCAGAGAAACTTGGCGGGATTACCTCGGACGATGGATAGATACGAAGAACTCCTGCGAAGGAGTAAATGAGCAAACTGCGATAGAAGCTTTTATTGAAGGACTTCCAGTCGGACTTTTATGTCACAGGCTGAAGCGTGACGTCATAGATTTGGGAGAAATGATAGAGACGGCAAGCAAGTATGCTGAAGCCGATGATGATTCAGAAGGGCTGCTAAATATTCGGGCTAATCCCAATGCGGCCAAACAACCAAAGCAAACTCAGAAGCGCAAGAACACCTCGGACGAAAAACCGGCTCCGGACAACGCAACTGTCAACGCAACATTCAGATCTGGAGGATGAGGAGGGCGCGGAGGCGGCCGTGGTAGAGGCCGAGGAACTTCCCGATTCCAGGGCAGAGGAGGCCAACAACCCGGAAGAACCTATACCTGGGCTGACATTGCCAATAATCCCTGTGTCCACCACTTGGATAACGTAGGATGTACCCATGCAAATGCCGAGTGTCGTTTCAATGACGACATCAAGAAAGACGAATCCGCCGGCTACAGAGCCAAGCAACGAAAAGTAAAGAAAAATTCCAAAAAAGGAAAGGACCCCAAGGAAGATTTTGACATGGATGAGGCAGAAGCTGCCACAGAGCCCAAGTCGGATGGAAAGAAGACTTCTCCGACTAAGAAAGACGCATACGTCTTCTTCCTTGGATCCCAACCAGCTAAGGACAAAAAGGCGGTTATTCGTGAGCTCAATGCCACGGTTCCGGCTATCCCCCAATTCCTAGACTGGTCAGAGGTGACTATCACCTTTGATCGTTCAGATCACCCGAGGAAAACACATCGTCGGGGTAAGTACCCTCTGATCGTCAATCCTCTTATTGATGGATATGAGTTCTCAAAAACACTTATGGACGGTGGGAGCAGTATCAATATCCTCTACATCGAAACACTCCAGCGCATGAAGCTACACGAGAGCCAGTTGAGTTACAACAGTCTAACTTTCCATGTCATTATACCAGGGAGACAGGAAAATTCTCTGGGTGAGATTACTCTGGACGTGACATTCGGAATCCGAGATAATTACCGGACTGAGCCACTCTCCTTCGAGGTGGTAACGTTAATAAGTGCTTACCACGCCATCTTCGGGCGTCCGGCTTATTAGGCGTTCATGGCCCGTCCCTATTATATCTACAATATGATTAAACTTCCAGATCCAAAGAGCGTAATCACCGTAATCGGTGAAAAAATTGCCATGGGTCGCGTGGTCTGTGCCAGTGATGTCCCTCTCATACTACTAGATGAGACTTGGATTCCGTATTCTAGGCCCGTGACGACCTACACAATCATGTCAATCGGCGAGATTGATATTTATCTTGGTTTCGCTGAATCTTCCCAACCCACCGTAGTGGTGATGACCATGGCGGAAGAAAAATCCGCATCTACTTTGTCCGTAGAGGCGGAAGAGTTCAAGGTCTTGGAGAAAATTGAACCCACCCAACCCACTCCTGTAGTAGAAGAAGAGGTGGAAGAATAATCCGGATCCGATCTCCCAAATGAGATCGAATACACGGATGAAGAATATATTCGCTATGGATCCGCCATACCGGACGTCATAGCAGAAAAACTACCTTTGAAGCACATGATGAAGAAGATGATGAAGCGCCTACATTGATTACGCAATCGCCAACATCATGGATAACTTTGAGATGGAGGAGGCGAAACCAGCTATGCCACTACTTCAAGAACATGAACAAGAAGAATCACCATTCGTGTACCACATAAGCACTTGATCCGAATATGTCGATGATGGAGCTGGTAGCGACTCGGTCCTAGACGCAATCAAAGAAAACACCAACTTACCTGGCTCCCCAACGGAGTCAATCATGTCGCAGGAACTTTGAGACTTCGATAAGGAGATAGAGGAGTACGAGGAGCAGCACGTCTCCAGACAAAATGCCAGGTGATACGAAAACTCCTCCTAGTCCATATGATAGCATGGATGAAAGCTACACCTCGCATGATGACATGGACACCGGAGATTCCTCCGAGGTCTATAAGCCAACCATGACGGAAAGTACCGACGGAAGTTTATCCCCCGGTACAATACCAAAAGCCGTCTTTGCCACCGTGCACGCGTTAAGGCTCTTGGCGGTCAAAGAAGAAGAAGAAGAATAATCCGACCGCAAAACCGGACGTCGAGGAAACCAACGAAGAAAAAGTTGATGAAGAGATCGAGATGGAGAATCAGGCCGGCGATCCGATTAATCCCCCCCCGATCGATCCTCCTGTGGATGGACACGTTGTCACCAAGTGTGCACACGAAATCTACGAAGATGCTCTCACAATTCCAATCCCAAGAGCTTCGGATCTTACGCCAGAGGCGCTGGAGAAAAGGGCCGAGGACCTGGAAAAGCACCGCTTGTTTCTACTTGAAGAGGCCGCATGCCTCGTCGAGATAAGGCAGCAGTTAGATAGTGATCCTGCTAGATATCAGTCAGATTTCAAGCGACATCCAAACAAAACAAGGGGAGGTCCGTTTATTGCAAACAAGAATCCAGATATCCACAAAGATCTATTCGACGGAAAAGATGGAGAGAAGATCCGAGTCTACAACATGCCAGTGGAAAACGCTACTGCAGCTCGAGCCATCCTCGCCAATAATTCGTCTCCATAGCAGGTCCAGCAATGCGTCGCATTACTAGACAAAGGATTAAAGCATCAGAAGACGGTCGCGTCATTCAGTGGCAAGCTGGCCTCAAAATCCGAGTTTTGCCACACTAGCACTGACCAAAGCAACAACGTAAGGATCCACAGCGATACGGCTCAGCGCTATCGTCCCCGTGGAGAATAAGAAGAAAATTCCAGAACTAGCTCCAACAACCACTCTCGCCGGCCGGCGCGTGACTAGGCAAGAGTTATTCCGGCTGTGGCCGAAGACGCCATCAGGGAAATGGTTCCTCATCAGGACCATCGTCGGCAAAATAATCTCTATAGAGAAGACCCAGAAACATGCCGCCAGCGAGAGGAGCAAGATCGGCTAAGGATGCCACCACCGAGCCGTCCGGCAACGCCGGATGAAGAGACGATCCGGATTGTCCCGAATCTAGTAGGGACGGTGCAGAAGAAACAAGCATCGAGTCGCATAATGAGGCTCCACCTCCACCACCAAGGAACCCAGCCAAAAATAATCCACCAGGGCTACCATCACCTCCCAGCGACCATGAAGGATCACGTCGTAGCCACGGAAGCCGCAGGGGCGGAGGCGGCAATGGTGAGAGAAGCAGCAGAAATCCGACTCCACCGCGCAGAAGCCGCGAGCCTCCAAGGCGCAGATCACTCTTGCGAAACGACGCTCGCCATTGCATTGAATCAAACATAGAAGCGCAGCGGTACGAGGAAGAAGATGTGTATGTGGGACCCAAGTGCTTTGGTCCACGTATACGTCAGACAAAATTTCTGGTTGACTTTGGTATCACCAAGCACATTCAGCCTTATGACGGCGCAGCTCGGCCAGATACTTGGCTCCAAGATTTTTTCCAGGCTTGCTGCATCGCCAAAGGAGGAAACAACCTGGTTGTAGTCCGATATCTCCCACTGATGTTGAGGAAGACGGTTCGATCATGGCTCAGTGAACTGCTAGAGAATTTAATTCATAACTGGTATGAAATGCAAATGCGTTCATTTCAAACTTCGAGGGAACATATAGGAGGCTCTGCACAGTCGGAGACTTGCAGCGTTGCACCCAAAGACCCAGAGAAACTTGGCGGGATTACCTCGGACGATGGATAGATACGAAGAACTCCTGCGAAGGAGTAAATGAGCAAACTGCGATAGAAGCTTTTATTGAAGGACTTCCAGTCGGACTTTTATGTCACAGGCTGAAGCGTGACGACGTCATAGATTTGGGAGAAATGATAGAGACGGCAAGCAAGTATGCTGAAGCCGATGATGATTCAGAAGGGCTGCTAAATATTCGGGCTAATCCCAATGCGGCCAAACAACCAAAGCAAACTCAGAAGCGCAAGAACACCTCGGACGAAAAACCGGCTCCGGACAACGCAACTGTCAACGCAACATTCAGATCTGGAGGATGAGGAGGGCGCGGAGGCGGCCGTGGTAGAGGCCGAGGAACTTCCCGATTCCAGGGCAGAGGAGGCCAACAACCCGGAAGAACCTATACCTGGGCTGACATTGCCAATAATCCCTGTGTCCACCACTTGGATAACGTAGGATGTACCCATGCAAATGCCGAGTGTCGTTTCAATGACGACATCAAGAAAGACGAATCCGCCGGCTACAGAGCCAAGCAACGAAAAGTAAAGAAAAATTCCAAAAAAGGAAAGGACCCCAAGGAAGATTCTGACATGGATGAGGCAGAAGCTGCCACAGAGCCCAAGTCGGATGGAAAGAAGACTTCTCCGACTAAGAAAGACGCATACGTCTTCTTCCTTGGATCCCAACCAGCTAAGGACAAAAAGGCGGTTATTCGTGAGCTCAATGCCACAGTTCCGGCTATCCCCCAATTCCTAGACTGGTCAGAGGTGACTATCACCTTTGATCGTTCAGATCACCCGAGGAAAACACATCGTCGGGGTAAGTACCCTCTGATCGTCAAGAGGACCATTAATCCGTCCGAGATGCCCGCTATGAAGAACGAGGTGCTGAAGCCAAGTTTGCAGTTCAAGGCGTCAGAAGAGACGAAGAAGACGTCGCTGAAGGAAGACGATCCTTCCAAGACGACGAACATAGGGGTAGGCTTAGGCCACGCATAGGAAAGTGCGCTCGTCAAGTTCCTCAAAGCTAATAGTAATATCTTCGCGTGGCAGCCATCTGACATGACCGGAGTACCTAGGGAACTTGCCGAGAACTCTCTTAATGCGTACCCAGACGCTAAACTTGTCAAACAGTCCTTACGACGGTTTGGTGATGAAAAGCGCAAAGTAATAGCCAAGGAATTAGCCCGCTTAGAGCTAGCGGATTTTGTAACAGAGGTCATCCATACAGATTGGGTGGCAAATCGTGTACTCGTCCCTAAAAAGGACACCATTGATTTAAGAATGTGTGTTGATTATACCGATTTGAACAAGGCATGCCCAAAGGATCTATTTCCTTTGCCTAGAATCGATCAAGTTATCGACTCAACGACAAGGTCGGAATTACTCTGTTTTCTCAACGCATATTCCGGATATCACCAAATACAGATAAAAAAGTCGGATCAAATTAAGATGTCTTTCGTCACTCCTTTCGGAACGAGAAAATTTTACATAACACCAGGCTTTGGTGTCAATGTTGCGCAGAACACAGAAACAAAAGACTTGTTGCAGCTAACCCCAACTTTTGGTCTAATCATTGCACCTAGCCCAAATATAGTTCAAATAGAGGTTATAGTTCCTTAAAAATGTATCTAATGTGTATGCCTGTATTTTTATACCGCATATCACTTGTGTGGGCCAATATTTCTGTATTTATATCTTCTAGTGAACAAAGCTCGGTCTAACATATCTAACGGTGCAATCGAACTCGGCCTGATACCACTGCTGTAGCGTCTATGCTTACGGGTATACTAAAAAAAACTCGATCGACAACTATGTAAAAAAATTCAGAAAAATAACCTTGATGTGGTCAAATATGCTTGTTACAAGCACGCAAATTTTTAATGTGAAATACTACCTTGTATTTTAGTCTCATAAAAATATATAAATTATACAAGATTAAAAATTTATATTATCACGCTCCGAGATCTGCACAAGAAGGTAAAATAAACCATTAACTACGTTCTGATATTCTGTTTGAATTTTTCAAAGCTAAAAAATGATTTTCTTAATTCTTAAAAAGAGGTGTCTAGGAACTCATTTGTCAAATTAGCGCTCTCGTATTTTCTACCACAATGATGTTTATTTTTTAATTTACATAAAATTGTAGTATACAGTATAGAAATACATACCCACATGTTACATATACTGTTAAGGCACTGTATACTCGATTTGGGCTAGATGCAACTTATTAGACAACAAACCGGGCTAGCTGCAACAAATGTTTTGTTTCTGTGTTTTGTGCAACTTTAGCACCAAAGGTTGGTGTTACGTGCAATTTTCTCTTTCGGAACCTTCTGCTACAAAACTATGTCTTTTGACTTAAAGAACGCAGGAGCAACATATTAACATATCATGAAACATTGTCTCAACGACCAAATCGGATGCAACATTCATATATACGTAGACGACATAGCAGTTATGTCCAAAAAGAAGGAAACTTTAATTTCTGACTTGGATGAAACGTTTGCTAGTCTACGAAAATTTAACATGATGCTAAATCTGAAGAAGTGTTTCTTTGGAATTCCATCCGGAAAATTGTTAGATTTCATCGTCTCTGAATGAGGCATCGAGGTGAACCGGGACAAAATCAAGGCTATCTTAAACATTACCAGGCCGACTCGCCTGAAGGACGTATAGAGCCTCACTGGTTGCATTGCAGCAATGAGTCGGTTTGTCAGCCGACTTGGTGAAAGAGCCGCACCTTTATATAAACTCTTGAAGAAAACTGACAAATTTGTCTGGACCCCAGAAGCTGAAACTGCACTGCAAAGTTTAAAAGATTTGCTTTCAAATCCACCAGTTCTCGCAGCGCTAGAACCTCAGGAACTATGTTACTCTACATCGCAGCGACCAACAAGGTCATAAGTGTGGTAATAGTAGTTGAGCTCGAGGAAGAGGGCCATGAGCATAAGGTCCAGCAGCCAACTTATTATCTAAGTAAGGGCCTGACAAAATCAAAGCAACAATATCCACATCATCAAAAGCTATCCTATGGAGTGTTCTTTGCATTCAGAAAGCTACACCACTCTTTTCAAGAGCACAAGATCACAGAGTGAGCACGGCTCCTCTGCGAGATATAATCAATAACCACGACGCCACAGGACGTGTCGCAAAGTGGGGAATCGAGCTTGCAGATTTCGACATTGAGTACAAACCACGTACAGTGATCAAGTCCCAAATTCTTGCCGACTTTGTCGTTGATTGGACGGAAACGGCAGAAAATTCAGGTCCTCTAGACTCGGAATTTTGGACCCTTCACTTTGACGAATCAAAAGCACGAGGAGGCTCGGGGGCTGGCGTGGTGCTCAAATCACCCCAAGGAGATAAACTGTTTTATGTGTTGCAAATACACTTCACGTCAACCAATAATATTGCCGAGTACAAAGCACTGCTACATGGAATACGCATGGCCAAAAACATTGGCATATCAAGACTCATGTGTTATGGAGACTCAGATTTAGTTGCTCAGCAAGTATCCGATATTTGTAACGCAAACAAACACATGGCAGCATACAAAGCTGTTGTGGATGAATTATCCAAATTGTTCGAGGGTTTTGAGGTTCAACACATCCCTCGAGCAGAAAATGAGGAAGCAGATGCCCTATCAAGGATAGGCTCTGCGCGGAAAAAAGTACCGGATAGAGCTTTTCTAGAGCATTTAAGGATCCCCTCCATAGTCGGAGTTGATGAGGACTATCCGACGAAATCCGGCTCACCTTTAATAGCAGTTCTGGATGTAATTCCCATTTGGCAAAACCCTATCTGGATTTCCTGATAGACGTAAAATTACCCGAAGACGAAGTCTTGAGCCGGCAGATTGTCCGATGAGCAAAAGCATACACTATAATAAATGGTGAGCTCTATAAGCGGAGTGTTTCTGGCGTGTTTCAGAGATGTATTTCTTCGGAAGAAGGAGTGGAAATCTTAAGAGAAATCCACGAAGGCGAGTGTGGTCACCATGCTACATCCAGATCCTTAGTGGCAAAAGCTTTTCGAAACGGATTCTTTTGGCTTACAGCTAAGGCAGATGCCGATAAACTGGTCAAAACGTGCAAGGGCTGCCAAAAGTACGCTCATCAGGCACACATTCCGGCTGAACAACTGCAAACAATCCCTATTACATGGCTGTTTGCGGTCTGGGGGCTTGATATGGTAGGGCCGTTTCCCACAAAAAAATGTGGATTCACTCACCTACTAGTGATGGTGGATAAATTCACAAAATGGATTGAGGCTAAACCCGTCACAAGTTGCGATAGAGCCACATCCAGAAGATTCGTCGAGGACATAATCATCAGATTCGGATATCCGCACAGTATAATTACTGACAACGGGAGAAACTTTTCCATGGGGGAACTTGCCGAATTCTGCGAAGAACAAGGAATTTGACCTGATATTGCATCAGTCACACATCCACAAGCCAATGGACAAGTCGAAAGAACTAATGGCCTTATTCTACAAGGAATCCGACCTCGCCTCGAGGCACCGCTTTGTCGGGCTGCGGGGCTAGGGCGGAAGAACTACCGTCTGTGATTTGGAGCTTACGTACAACTCCTAACAGGTCAACCGGCTATACTCCTTTCTTCTTGGTCTACGGTGCAGAAACAGTTCTTCTGAGTGATCTAATCCATCAAGCTCCAAGATTCAAAGCGTATATCGAAGAAGATGCAGAAGTTTGTCAGCAAGATGATCTTGATATAATCGAAGAAGTACGCATTGTTGCTGAACAGAGATCTACAGCCTATCAGCAGAAGTTACGCAAGTATCATAGTCAGAGAGTGCAAAACCGTTCTTTCAGAAAAGGGGATTTAGTTCTCCGACTTGTGCAAAAGAGAAAACACAAACTTTCCCCAATTTGGGAAGGACCTTTTATGGTTAGCAGAGTTCTGCATAATGGGTCATATTATTTAACCGACATGAGACCAGTCAAGGAAAGACCTGATACTCAGAAAAGGAAGAGAGCTGGTGGAAGCCCAGACCCGGATAAAATAAACCGTCCATGGAATATTGCACAGCTACGTCCCTTTTATTCTTAGTTATATTTCCTTGTAATCATATATGTACATGTTCAAAGTGAAATAAAGTATTGGTTCCCTCATATTGTTATTTTTGAGACGTTTTTGCCATCTTATTTCCAAAAGAGCATGTAATTTTTTCAAAAATCCCAGAATACTTGAAAGTACTTTATGCTCATGTTTGTTCTAGTTATGGTTTTTTAACAATCTAAAAGATGATACCTTAGGGTACAAAATTTAAATTGTTGTCTATACTTTGATTCTTTATCTAATTGCTCAGACGCGGGTATTTTCTAGGTAATGAGTTATTGGTACTGGAAGCCGGCTTTGTTTCCGAGATTAAACTGGTTTAGCAATTGCGCTCCGTTTCTCGGCAATTTCCCGTGCTAGGCCGACCCATGAAAGGGACGAGACAGAGAGCTAGATAAACCGATAAGTATAGGCATAAAAAAAGGAGTGCTTCAGAACTTTTCAAGCACAAAGTATAAAAATATATAAACAAAACAGTGCTAAGATAGTAAAAGCATCAGTTTTTATAGATCAGAAAAAAATAAATATTGTATCCATCATTACATTGCCATAAGTTTAAGATAATGCAGAGGAATTGTTTATGTTGCAGGCAGTGGTGATGAAGCAGGTGGAACACTGGAATCTATAGCAGTGTCGCCCTCGATCTCAGACTCAGAAGCATTGCTGATTTCTGGCTCTTGAGGCGAAGGAGGCGCGACGACGGATTCGAAGAATGGCATCGTGTAGTTGGTCATCTCCGCCATCCGACAAGCATAACCTGCATAAGATTCTTGTATGGCCTTGATATCTTGCGGGTTACCCTCATCATCCTCCTCGGCAATGCCTTTAGTGACGTGCCAGATTTCCATCTCTCTATGATGGCTCATCACGATGGTCAAAGATGTTTGCGCAGCAGTCCGAGCGTACTCGATCTTCTAGTCCTCAATTAACTTCAGAATCTCCTTCACTTTGTCCCTCACCTCGTGCACTGACATCTTGTGCAAATCGGAAAGCTTGACGGCTTCGCCAGCCTCTTCTAGAGTTTGGCGGAAGTCGAACAAGACATCCCCGATGAGCTTAATGCGCTCGAGGCGAGGTTCGAAAGTGGAGGACTGGAAAGATTCAAGGGGGTTGGGAAAGAACAAAGGGTCAAAATTCGGACCAAAATGAAAGTCGAAAAATGAACAAACATAAAGAAAAGATTCGGAAATCTTAGCAAGCGCAGAGTGATTCCATTCAGCATGATCCTTGCGAAGGTTGTCTAGTTTACTTGCTGAGGCCTGGGCAAGATCCTTCTTGATATCAAACTCCTTCTGGAGATCAGCAAGCTGTTTATCTTGGAGGGCTAGGAGCTTCTCGAGCCTCACGGTCTCGTGGTTGCTTGATTCCAAAACTGCAGCTACGGATTTCTCCGACTCTACAGTTAGGGTCTCAAGCTTTGCCCGGAGTTCAGTGTTTTCTGCCTCCAAGACCTTGAAGTTTTCGGCCTGCTCCACCATCTTGCTGGATTGACACAACAATTCTACAAAGACAAAAATATCAGCCGGATAAAACACATCCGACTATGACAAAAAACATTTAACTGATAAAGAGGAAGCCGGAAAAGTTTACCTTTTGCTTCATCTTTTTCAACTTTTAACTTTGAATTTTCAAAGCGCAAAGCTTTGATTTCTTTGCGCTTGTTGGAAATATTCTTGAGCAATTCCTGTTTGGAAGATGCAATTTTCTGTAAGTTTAGAGACGGAATACCGTCAGATGGCTACTAAGACTCAGGCTGCAAATTTAACTAAGTAAAATTACAGCACGAGCCTTGGGGCTACACTACATCATTCTTTTGCAACCTAAAACCATCAACCCGGATCCAATGATGTTTATCCGACTTTATGCTTGGGGGCTAGAGGATATGATAATAAATGCAAGTAAGAATCGGAAACTTACAATGTGTTCCAGGTGCAACTTTTCGAATCCGAGCTTGGTGCTGTGAAACACTTTCTCGGTAAGGGTAAGGGACGGAACATCCGTCGTTGGAAGCTCGCCATATGAGATTTTAGCATCCCGGACCAAAATTTGGTCCAGGAGGCTAACCAGCTTGACGTCTTCCTCCTCTTGGCTCGCTGCTTCTGGGGTCAAGATTTGTTTCTCAAGACTGGACTGTGCCAGGAACAACAGAGTCAACCACCTTAGCCACCGTACCTGTGGTCATTAACATGGGATCATTACCCTTTACGGGTTCACCCTTATCAGTTGCCTGGTCATCAACGGTGACCAGGGCTTTTGAGATCTTGCCAGTGTCAGGAGATGCAAAAGCCCCCTGCACTAACGGAGCAGTGGATGAGGTCGACGGAGGCACAACTGGAGAAACAACAAACTTCTGCTGACGCAGTTGCTTGCCCGGCTTGCTTTCAGGCTTAATCTTGCTCTTCAACGATGATTTAACTCTAGAACACATAAATCCTAAATATATAGGTGTTCTCTAGAAAGATAATAAAGGTACAAGACTACTAAAAAATGAAAGGTGAGATGCTTACTTTTTAACTACTGGCAGCACTTGGCTACCAGCAGCGACAACTACCTTCGCCTTACAGTTCTTGGAGGCGGAGGCGGCAACTTCTTGCACCTCATCATCCTCCGTCGCCTCCAGGTCATCTGAAGCATAGCCCTCTAGTGGAGCTAGCTGGGACTCGGAAAGTTTCTCGAGCTGATAGAATCGGAAAGGCATCGATGAAAATAGAGTCGGAGAAAGAATCAAAGAAAATGACAAAACGCGAAAGTAGAGTCAAAATATTTACCAGAGTCAGAGGATAACAGGATGTATACATCTTCATGGAAACTTCCAGAAGTTTTCGTTCCACTCTTTCCTTGACCAAGTATTGCATGAGAGTCCTGTAGTCCTTTGGCGAGAGCCGGTTCGGGCTGACCTTCATGCTGTCCTTTTTGTCATCGGTGATTTGGTGCATGAGACGGTCTCCGTGGTGCTGGAGAGGCTGAATCCGGCGCTCCAACCAGCAGTGGATCAAGTCAGATCCACGAAGCCCCTCATGCTTTATCAGAAATTCGATCCGACTCTTGGCAAGGATCAAAATATCCGACAGCTCCGGCGCCTCCGCATCCCATGAATCTTGGTGGGGAGCGGCGCCATTGGCAAACTTCGGAAGACCTTCCGCCTTACCTGGAGCCGAAATATCCTTATGATAAAAGAAAGTTCCGGCCCAACGTTTGATAGACTCACTAGCATTAATCCTAGGATAAATCCTATTCCTCCTAAGGACTAAGCTAAGAGTGCTGGTGACATAAGGCACACCGGCACTGATGGAATTCTTCCGAGTAGCATAGTAGTACCGGAAAAGGGTGAGACTTGGCCTAATGCCAAGAAACACCTCGCACAGAGCTGCGTTATCACTAAGCTCAAGCAGAGAGTTGGGAGGAAGATTGTGGAGTTGCACACCGTAATGGTTGAGGACCTCGACAAATAAGTCCGATGGTGGCAAACTTAGGCCGCGGTCGACGTGAGTGCTGAACAGCACCCTCTCGCCGTCTTTCGGCGCGGGAATGGCGTGTCCAGCATCACTCCGCCACGCGCCGGAAGCGATGAACCCCCCATCATTCATGACTTGGAGCTCCGAAGTGTCCATGGCGCTGGGGATCCACAGACCCCGCATCTTCTTCTCCTCCGCCGTCGCCGAACCCATCGTCGCTCCCGAAGACGAGGCAGACACCATAGTTTTTTGGAGAAAGATGGGTTGGTGGGGGAAGGAGAGATTCTTTCTCAACGGAGGGCAGATGGGAACTGGTGCGGAGAGCTCGAGGTGTATGAGGAAGCAATGAATGAATCGACGGAGAAGTGAATCTGAAAATAAGGGGTTTCTCTCCTCTTATTTGCCTCTGTGTCAAGATTGGTGCGATGAGACGCGCGATTATCGCCACGGGTATAGGAGAGGGGGAGTTAGCTTCCTCGCGACTCTTCAGCCCCCTCGATTTTCACGCAGGCGTTGAAACGGTGTTCCGTTCCATAAGGAACAGACCCACCAACGGTCCTGCTTATGGAAATCTTGTCATTGATGGAACCTGACCAGTAAAGTTGTCAGTCAGCATGCCGCTGAAAAATCCGGCTTATGTTTCAAATCGAGCAACGGAAAGATCAAGGTTAGAGCAGAATATATCCGACTCAACTGACTCGGAATCCTACATCAATGAAATAAGTTTTCGGGAACCCTTCAAGATTCTCAAGACGAAGAAACCATCAAGCTAGATTATTTATCCGACTTTAGATCTTGGAGACTTTCGGGGGCTACTATTGGGGATATACTTTCCGGGTATATGTAACATCCCAACATTTAGGAACTAACGAAGGATAGATTTAGGAATTTGGAATGTTGCATGCATTCATTTGTGAAAATGTGGGTAAATTTTTTACCAAATAAAAACCTAAAGTGATCAAGGTTTCTTTGATGCTTTGAGAATATGTTTAGTCTTGAAGGATGATTGTTATAGACTTTCATATGATCTTTGTGGATTTATGTGTTTTGGGGAAATTGAATTGGAATTTAGAAACTTGAGTGTTTGAATTGTAGTTCAAAATAATTTTGAATAATGTTTGAATATTTGATTCAATTAAGAGTTAACCAATAATAACTCAAATTTTATATAAAGAAGGTAATTAAAAATAAGAATCTCCATTTTATATTTTCATTAAATAAATAAGTTACAAAAAAATGTAACTTATCGAAATCATTCATAATCCTTACAATAATAAATAAATAAAGAATAATGTTTCTTTATTGATCATAGTATAATCTTTACTACAAAATACTAAAATAAAGATTACAAAAGAATAGAACTAAAATTACAAATGAATAAAGAAGATTACATATGACTATTCTACAAATAAACCTAAACTAAAATCTTGAATTCCCAAGTCTGGTACCTGCGAAAAAAGCATAAATAAAAAATAAAGAAGGTTAAGGTTAAAATGGAATTACTCTCAGACTTGTCAGTGAAGTGCACTGATCAAGATTCATCATTGAGTAATTTTATAAAAAGGGGGCAAATTTCACCAATATGAAAGAATGTATCCTTCATACTTTTAAGCCATAAGTCAAATAACAGCAAGGAGGGGCAAGTTTCACCAACCAGGTAGAAGTAACAAGATAACAGTAACTCTCAAATTCAGAGCATATCCACAAGTTACACAGAAAGCACACAGGCAGGACACACAACAAATTGCATGGTGTGTGCTGTCAGCACCTTAGTAACAGCCCAGCAACACAAAACTGCTCAGCACAGCCATGGAGAGGCACTAGTGCATCTCTTCACTGCCCACACACACAAGAACATCTAGCTTAGCCAGAGCCAAATAAACAGCCACACCATCTCACATCAGATCAAGCCACATATCACCTGATGGTGACATAAGGAGGGGAAGGATCAGGTGAATAGCAAGTCCAAGGTCACAGGAGCTAGGAGGAGCAGAGTTCTTCAAGGCCAAGCACAAGCATAAGGGGAACACAAGCACATCATCAAGGGGAGAAGGACTAGATCAGACCAGCAACATCACCAGCACATTAAGCCATCACCAACATAGTTTTTGTGGTGAGCATCATAAACAACCATGTGATCTATTTATCTTATCCAAGAAAAGTATATATGTTAATGCATAAGGCACCCTATAAATAATCACCAAGTGGGGTGAAGCTATCCTAGAGGTTTTAAACATAAAGATCAAGATCAAACTCTTTTCAAAACACCAAATTCTCAGGCCATCCTCACAGAATTGGTGATACAAAAGGCAACCTCTATATTCTATCATTTGTTCTTACAAAATCTGGGAACATCTCCAATAAGGAGTAGCACCTCAGATTTTATAAGCCACAAAAAAAACCTTATATATTAACCAACTAGGATCTAAGATCTAGTAAGCAGTTGATGTCTTAACCAATTTGGAAAATGACAGCAACATAGAAGCTTAGTTCCTAGAGCCTCAGACCAGCATCATTGGCTAGGTCAAACAATAAGTTTCCCAACTTATCCATCAACATCCATCAAGTCCTAGAAATGACTTCAAGCCTAGTCAGTAACAAAATCTACTTATGTACCATCTTAAGAAGGTTCCATAAGCACTGACCTTATCACAAAGACAATCAAATAGTCAAATCTTCACAAATCATCTACCAAATCATCTCCCTAGAATTAGATATAGGGATCATATCCTAATTATTAATTCATGATCAAAGAATCATTAGATTCTACTGAACAAAATTCAGAACAAGCATCATCTGGCAAGCCAACAATAACTAAGTCAGTAAATTCTCACTGACTAGATCATTGCCAGTATCAAGATACTGACAATAGATAAACACATCAATTCACTAGAGTACCAGCCAGAGGCAATAATATGCAACCCTAGCATTTAATCCAACCGTAATCACACATCAACAATAGCATCACACAATCAAATGGTGGTGGCCACTAACAATAAGGTGCAGAGCACCCCAAATCCCCATTAAACAACACAACTAGATCATAGGAGCATATTACAAGTACCAGAGATGAACCCTAATAGCAATACAAGCACAAACTATAACTGGCCACTAGATACACACAAAGGAATCCAAGGTGAGAAGATGAACTAGGATCCACGAAGACATAACTCACCAGGGTCCTCGCTGACGAGTTGAAGAGGAAGCAGAATGGCCGACGAGCCCGCGACATCACAAGGAGCAACCCACAGGGCGCTGCAACCTGGACCGGCCACGGAGGCGGCCATAGCAGTAAATGTGCACCACACCTCACCAAGGGAGAGTCCGTGGCGGCGGCAGCAGCACTTTCCCCAAACCCTAGGGTTTGGGAAGGGGCTAGCCTGACCAGGGGAGGACCCCAGAATCAAATCGAACTGGACCAGATGGACGTGCATGGTCGATAACCTCACCCCGCACCATGGCGGCTGCCAGGATGATCCACGACGGCGCAAATCACCGGCGACATCATTGCTGACCACGAGGTCAGGAGAGAAGAAGAAGAAAGGTGAGATCGAGAGAGGAGGCAGTTAATGAGTGGGCTGGGTGGGCCGAAAACCCTTTGGGGTGGTGATTTTGACCCTGCCCTAATGGGCCACAGGGGCCCAATAAGCCCAAATGGCCAGCCCAAGTCGTTTAGAATCTGTTTTAATAAATAGGAAAAGACCAAAATGTCCCTGAACTTAATTAAATTCTAGAAAATAAAATAAAAGTCCAAAAACTATAAATAAAATATTTTTGGATTCACAATAATCCAAACTGTCCAAATAAATTAAGAAATAAAATTTTGAACATATAAATTTTATTAAGAATTTTGTAATTTATATATTCCTTATGGAATTTTACAAAATTATTGAAAGATGATAAAAATAAATGAAAATCACTTTCATTATATATTAATATTGTAGTATTTTTAAAAAAATACTAAACAAATATTTAATAACATTTTTTGATATTTAAGTGATAATTATTAAAATAATTATTAAATCAATAAAAGTCAAATAAAAGGAAAATAAAATAAAAGAATACAATATTCTATTATAAATATTAAAAAATTAATATTTATAACTCCTTGATTATTAAAAAAATAATTTTATTAATAATGGGGAGAATGCATATCAAATCAAATGATGCATTACATTACTTTGCATAATCATTTTGCTTCTTTAAATATTGTCCTTACCGGGCAATAATGATGCTTTTGTAGACATAGAAGCTCAAGGTCTAGTGCAAGCATCAGACTTCACTACCTTGCAATCACAAGGCAAGTTCATCACTTGATCATGTCCTTTGAAGAGTCTTTATCAAAGTATTTGCAAATTGTGTGTTATTATCTATACTATAAAAAAAGAAAACACTATTTTCTCAAGATATCAAATCTTAGATATCATCTTAAGTGATGATATGATGGAACATATAAACCATTAGGAATTAATAACCCATGACATTAGTGATTCTAGCGCCGTATATTACGCGTTAACCATGAGATTTGGAATGGGACAAAGAAGTCAGCTGTATCCTTTTCCTCTTGTATGGAGGCAAGACGACGTTAACGTGACGTTGTAATTCCTTGTGTGGATCCAACATATGGGTGGGCACCCTTAGGCCCCCCACTTTTGGTGTCTAGATTATCTATGAATGGTGTTTAGGGAGATAGTCCATGTAAATGGTACTAATCCGGGCATCACTAGGTCATAGAGTCTTCGGGAACTCATCAGGGTTTTAGCCTGCCTGAAAGGGGGCTTAACGAAGGTGAGATAGCGTGAAGGATAGTGCAGACATATGAGGTCGCGGAGAGGGCAGTGATTGGTTTGGACCAACTACTAGGCCCCACATCATGGAATTGTGGACGGGAAAGTACGCCCGGTTGTGCAACAAGGAGTTGATCTCTCATGGGAAAAGTAACACACCTCTGCAGAGTGTAAGAATTGTAACTTGTTACTCCCTGTTCCGGGAAGGAGCTACGAACGCGGCAAGAAAGGAACTCCATGAAAGTTCTGGTCAACCTGTGAAGGCTGATGGTCATAGATTTTCATAATAAAATCAACCTTTGAAGAAAGATTTACAAAAATTGCATAGTACCAACGACTGATAGTTCGAGGTGGTAGATAGAGCATCAAACTTCCTACCTTGCATATAATGAATTTTCTGAGTAACGCTGTTACTCATCCTTTCCTTTGAATCCTTGCTTAGACTCTGAGAAATGTACGCAACTGAGAATCAAGAGGAGGTCTTCTATGAAGATCCCAACTTGTATGGAGCCGTAGAAGGGGAGGATTACGACATTGTCTACGGTGGAGAGTTCCACGAGTCGGAATAATTAATATAGTTCTCGTAACCACTTGAGCCGAGCATCATGAACACTATATAGCAATAAGTTACTGAGCTCAATTTGGAGTTTAAGTTTTAAATTTGAAACTTCCGCTGAAACACTTATATTTTGGTTTGTAAGTTGAATCTTTTGGAAGCCTTGAACTTCCGGTATTGTAATAACAATAACGTGTGTATGTTTGTAATATGGACCTATAATATTTCTATTGTACCACTCTGAGGGATGTGATATTTACGGAATGGTGTTCTGTGGATGTCATGTCAACAAATATAGTGTACTACACATGCATGGTATGTTGGGTCACCGCAGTATACCCACAGGACTCGCTGAACAGGGTGGCCCACCAACGGGTTAGAGATTTGCTTCACGGGCGGCCCAGTCAGAGAAAGAGGAGGAGCCAGTTCCGGCTACAATGAGGCCCAAAAGAGTTACCGACTTAGGCCTATAGTATTACTTGTAGTCCAACCTGTACTAGTTACCGACTCTGTAACGTATCCGGATATGTCTCTCCCTGTAGCCCTAGGCCCTGGTGACTATATAAACCGGCCCTATGGGAGCCTCTAGGGCAACACAACTCATTAGACAACCACAACACAACTCAATAGAGAACCACAACCAACTCGTACAGGCGAACCTCTCTTGTAATCCGCTGTAACATCCGGCTTACGCCGATATATTACTGGGTTGCTAGGAGGAGTAGTATCCGATCACCGCAGTCGGATCTGAACCTGGGTAAACTTGTGCTCACCGCTCCTGGAACATCCGACGTCTCACACCCCATCTTCCCAATGCCACTAGGACCCCCTATGGCGTACTTGTCGACAATCCGATGACATCATAATTTGAAGGACAGAGCAAACAAGGATTGTACAAATTTAACAAAATCAACTAGTGGCACAGCCCTAATTCCAGAGATAATGTCAGAGTAATGTAGGATGTTTCCCAATTCAACTAGATAAACTAGTGGCATACTTCTAATTTATATGACTGGGCAATATACCCTTTTTCCAATTCAACAGGATAAAGTAGTGGCATAGTACTAATTTCAATTTCAGAGCAATATAGCATTTTTTCCCAATTCAACAAGATAAAGTAGTGGCACGGTCCTAATTTCCATTTCAGAGCTATATAGCCTTTTTCCCAATTCAACAACATAAAGTAGTGGCATAGTCCTAGTTTCAGTTTCAGAGCAATGAAGCCTATTTTTCCCAATTCAACTGGATAAAGTAGTGGCACAGTTCTAATTTGAATTTCAGAGCAATAAAGCCTAATTTTCCCAATTCAACAGGATAAAGTTGTGGCATGGTCCTAATTTCAATTTCAAAGCAACGTGGGACTATATCAAACTAAGGGTGTTGTGGGTTTTTCCAATGTAACCAAATAGTAGTGGCATTATCATAATCTAATTCCAAGCTCAGATACATAATGGAAAGAAAGGATGATGACCATTCATGAGAACACAAACCCATAATTAAGTTGACAGGCAAGTAAGATAAACAGAGAAATAAGGAGTTGCTCCAAGATTGCTTAATTGCACGACATGTATAAATTACAAAAGCAGTGGAGCATGAAATGAGATTCCTGCCCCCTACTATGAATCTGAATTGGGCATTGCCGTTATCTCCCTGTTCTGCTTGTTTGGACTATTAGGCACGATGAAACCTCAACCCATGTCCTCCTTCATCTGTCTCAATGCATCCAGGCAACGGTCCCTGTCATTCTAGGCTTCGATGGCAACCTTTGCTTCGATGATGCATTCTCTGCGTGTCTTGATGGCTTCGTCCAGCAGGAGGATGCATCTATCCTAGAGATTCTTCTTGTCACGCAAGAGCTTCGTAATTAAGTTGATGGATAGGTCTTGTTTTGATGATGTGTGCAATCAACTTCTGCAGCTCATCACCCTCTGCAGCTCATCGCGCTCTACTTCAAGCCTCTTGATGGTAAGTGAAAAACCAAGCATGATCTCCTTCTGCAGAGACAAACGCCTTCAAAGGTGATCATTAGCCTGGGTTAGGGAGCGTGCACCCTTCAGTTGGTTGTCTATCTTGGCATTGATCGCGACCACCTTGTCACGGCAATCGGCCTTCGCTTGCTGCATAGTTCATGTTATTTAAAATAGGAACTCTATAATTGTACTGCATGTTCCAGGGAAGCACAATATTCAAGTCACAAAAACCCGAAATGTGTCTACAAAGATTGATCATGGTCCCTACTTGGAGGCTACTTGCGGGCAGACATGATAATATTTCCACATTTAGAATCTCAAAAATAAAACCAAATGCATGTCGGGATTTCCTACCTTGCTGAGCCGGGGAACAGTGCTAAACTGGTCCTGCGACGCCACCGCCATCGTGCTGGTTTCAGGATCCATGACCGTCCTGGAATATGTAGTAGAGTAAGAAGAAGAATAAGAAGAGTATACCGGGAGGAGCCCTGGCCTGCTGCAACATTCAACACCGCCACCGCCTTCGTGCTTCTTTCAGGGTCCACGTCCGCCCTGGAATATGTAGCATAGTACCAGGAGGAGCCCTGGCCTGCTGCAACATGCAGCGCCACCGCTGCCATCGTGCTGCTTTCAGGGTCCATGGCCGCCCTGGAATATGTAGCATAGTAATAAGAAGAAGAATAAGAAGTAGACATAGAATAAGAAGAAGACTGTACCGGGAGGAGCCCTGGCTTGCTGCAACATGCAGTGCCGCCGCCGCCATCGTGCTGCTTTCAAGGTCCACGGCCGCCCTAGAATATGTCGCATAGTAATAAGAAGAATAATAAGTAGACATAGAAGAAGAAGACTGTACCGGGAGGAGTCCTGGCCTGTTGCAACATGCAGCAATGCCGCCGCCATCATGCTGCTTTCAGGGTCCACGGCCGCCCTGGATAATGTAGCATAGTAACAATAAGAAGAAGAAGAATACTATACCGGGAGGAGCCCTGGCCTGCTGCAACATGCAGCGTCGCCGCCGCCATGGTGCTGCTTTCAGGATCCACGGCCGCCCTAGAATATGTAACATCGTAATAATAATAAGAAGAAGTAGACATAAAAGAAGAAGAAAACAGAGAACAACAACAACAACAAGAAGAAGAAGAAGAAGAAGAAGAAGAAAGAACAAGACTGTACCGGGAGCGCTAGGAGCCCCACCCTGCTGGAACATTTAGCACCATTGCTAGGAGAGATTGGGTCTCTGTGCGAGGGGGGACTGAGCAGCTGGTTGAGCAGTAAGTCCAAGGCGGCGATTTTTCTCCATTCTCCCTACGCGCACGGTTGATCTGCCTCTGCCTCTCCTCCGAGGAGCCATGGCTAATGCAGATGGAGGAAGGTGGTGGCAGGAGGAAGAAGAAAGTGATGTGCGGCGGAGAATGGTCAAAGAGTCTAGTCCGTGGGACAGTATAATACAAGACCATAGTTTACTCCGATGCTATCTCAACCTACATCCACCGTTCATTTGTTAATCGATGTCCTATGTCGCTTCCTTCTCAAAGAACCGTGACTGGTAGAACTAGGGAATAAAACCCCAAAGTACACACGATGGGACTCGATTGGACTGGTTTTAATGAGATGGACGGTTCAGCGGGGGCTTCGGCGCGTGCCGCCTAGTATCCCGTGGATAGGGGTGGGACTACGAGGGAGGAAGTAATTACGGGCTGCACGTCCAGCGTGTGTGCGTGCTCAAGGGGTTGTCATGATGCGTGCAACTATTGCACGGACAGAACATGATGGAACGTTCAACTCCACGTCGACAGGCACGCACTAGACACTTCCCGACGTTGCCACACGGCGCATTTTGTGGTTTGTTATGTGAAAACACTCCCAGTACGTAGATATTTTACAATGTAACACAATTTTTACGTGACTAGACTATGAGATGCTCCTGGTGCCCCTAATAGGATCGGCACCCAACTCTGTGTACCCTCCATCGCGCATTTTCGAACTACTTCCTGGCGCAGCATGGAACCGTGTGGTGGCATTGGCAGATCCTTGCCGATGGCTGACCGTCCTGCGTCACCTGCTCGTCGTGGCATCGTTCATGCCCGCCAGCACCCATCTGAGGCACCACGACGTGTCCAGCCATGCCTGGATTCATCGACATCGGTGCTCGAAGACACCGCAACGTCGAAGCTTGTTGTACCTGCCACACCTGAGAAGGCGTTGCACTGGCAGAGACGGAGGAGTGCCTAGCAGCAGCCAAGACGGAGGAGCACCAGAGGAAAGCATGTGAGACCACCATGAAGAAGTGCAGGATGAATAGAGGAGCCAGCGATGAGGACAACTCTGACTCGGGCAACGAGGAGGCATTCAAGGAGAAGTTGGAGGCAGAAGCGGAGGAGAGTGACGTCGGCCCGTGGGACTACGAGGAGGAGGACTCCGACAAGGAGAGGGCACGTACATACGAGGATGGAGTTGTCGACAAGTCAAAGGAGGACACCGCCGCCACCACCGACAATGACGACGAGGACGGCGACGACGAGTAATGTTCTATTGTTAGTATTGTTATTACATATTTAACTTCCACATCCTGCATTCTAATTGTTGTAACTACCATATTGTGTGTAATAATACTAGGATGTTGCTACTATAACAATTTCTTGTGGCCGTTCGATCAAAGAGGATCAATGGTTGGCTGGCACGATCCGCGTGACAACTGTCTGACCAATCAAGGCGTGCTGGTTTTTGTGTGATGGCTTTCAACCCTAGACCCCCCCCTCGCTGCCCAGAACATGGAACCACTCCATGGATTGAGCCTAAACCCAGCACCTAGCTCCCTCTCGGCATCTCAAGCGACTTCTCCAACTAGAGATTTCGTGGTGCTTTGGAGAAATCTCGACTTTCCATTTTCTAAATCCAAAAAACCGGTGTTTTCCCAAAGGAGGTGCAAGATTAGGGCGCGCCCAAGGGTCCAAGGCAATTTCCACGCATCCTACACCATGGTACATGGCCATTTCCGGGTGGTGCGTATTTTATCTTGTGGTGCAGGCATGCACTGTATTTTTTCCGAGTAACGGCCCGGTAAATGCGGTTTATAATTGTATGTACCCTATAAGACACTCTCAAGTTTCTGGGAAAAATGTTTTGGGGTGCCCCATGGGGTACCTAGGCTGGATACATGCCTGGGTCCAATATTGCACCGACCGTCGCGTTCGCGCGGCCGCCAGCGGGTTTCGCCGTTTTCTTGGGCAGCAACAAACAAAATCTAAAAAAAATAAAAAAACGTGAAAATGGCTCCTCGATCCCTTGCATGTGACCCACTTCCCTCATAAAATCATAGGAAGGGCATACCAGGTCATTTGACACCCAGGGCACCACCAGGATGTCTATCGAGTGTGAGTTAACATGGCTTCCAACCCTAGATCCCCCGCTGCCCAGAACATGGAACCACTCAATGGATTGAGCCCAAACCCGTCACCTAGCTCTCTCTTGGCATCGCAAGTGACTTATCCAACTAGAGATTTCGTGGTGCTTTGGAGAAATCTCGACTTTCCATTTTCTAAACTCGAAAAACCGGCATTTTCCCAAAGGAGGTGCAAGATTAGGGCGTGCCCATGGGCCCAAGGCAATTTCCACGCATGCTACACCATGGTGCATGTCAATTTCCGTTAGGTGGGTATTTATCGCGTGGTGCAGGCATGTACTGTATTTTTTCCGAGATACGGCCCGGTAAATGCGGTTTCTAACGATATGTACCCTACAAGACACTCTCAATTTTGGGGGAAAAATTATTTGGGGTGCCCCATGGGGTACCTTGGCTGAATGCATGCCTGGGTCCAAGATTGCACCGACCGTCGCATTGCCGCGGCCGCCGGCGGGTTTTGCCGTTTTCTTCGGCAGCTCCAAACAAAATCTAAAAAATAATAATAAAACGTGAAAATGGCTCATAAAGCCCTTGCATGTGACCCACTGACCTCATAAAATCATAGGCATGGCATACCGGGTCATTTGGCACCCAAGGCACCACATGGATGTCTATCGAGTGTGAGTTAACATGGCTTCCAACCCTAGACCCCCCTCATTGCCCAGAACATGGAACCACTCCATGGATTGATCCCAAGCCCGGCACCTAGATCCCTCTTGGCATCGCAAGAGACTTCTCCAACTAGAGATTTCGTGGTGCTTTGGAGAAATATCGAATTTCCATTTTCTGAACCCAAAAAACCGGTGTTTTCCCAAAGGAGGTGCAATATTAGCGTGCGCCCATGGGCCCGAGGCAATTTCCACGTATGCTACACCATGGTACATGGCCATTCCCAAGATATGGGTATTTATCTCGTGGTGCAGGCATGTACTGTATTTTTTCCGAGTTACGGCCCGATAAATGCGATTTCTAACTGTATGTACGCTATAAGACACTCTCAATTTTTTGGGAAAATGGTTGGGGGTGCCCCATGGGGTACCTAGGCTAGATGAATGCCTGGGTCCAAGATTGCACCGACTGTCGTGTTGCCGCGGTCGCCGGCGGGTTTTGCCGTTTTCTTGGGCAGCACCAAACAAAATATAAAAAAATAAAAAAACGTGAAAACGGATCCTGGAGCCCTTGCATGTGACCCACTTCCCTCATAAAATCATAGGCATGGCATACCAGGTCATTTGGCACCCAAGGCACCACCAGGATGTCTATCGATTGTGAGTTAACATGGCTTCCAACCCTAGATACCCCCTCGTTGCCCAGAACATGGAACCACTCCATGGATTAAGGCCAAACCCGGGACCTAGCTCCCTCTCGGCATCGCAAGAGACTTCTCCAGCTAGGGATTTCGTGGTGCTTTGGAGAAATCTAGACTTCCCATTTTCTGAACCCGAAAAACTGGCTTTTTCCCAAAGGAGGTGCAAGATTAGGGCGCGCACATGGGCCCGAGGAAATTTCCACGCATGCTACACCATGGTGCATGCACATTCCTAGGAGGTGGGTATTTATCTTGTGGTGCAGTCATGTACTATATTTTTTCCGAGTTACGGACGATAAATGCGGTTTCTAACTGTATGTACCCTATAAGACACTCTCAATTTTCACAGAAAAATGGTTTGGGGTTCCCCATGGGGTACCTAGGCTGGATGCATGCCTGGGTCCAAGATTGCATCGACCGTCACGTTGTCGCGACCGCCGGCGGGTTTCGCCGTTTTCTTGGCCAGCACCAAACATGATCTAAAAGAACGTGAAAATGGTTCCTGGAGCCCTTGCATGTGACCCACTGCCCTCATGAAATCATAGGCAGGGCATACCAGGTCATTTGGCTCCCAAGGCACCACCAGGATGTCTATCGCGTGTGAGTTAACATGGCTTCAAACCCTAGATCCCCCCTCGCTGCCCAGAACATGAAACTACTCCATGGATTGAGCCTAAACCTGGCACCTAGCTCCCTCTCGGTATCGCAAGCGATTTCTCCAACTAGATATTTCGTGGTGCTTTGGAGAAATCTCGACTTTCCATTTTCTGAACCTAAAAACCGGCGTTTTCCCAAAGAAGGTGAAAGATTAGCATGCGCCCATGCACCCGAGGTAATTTCCAAGCATGCTACACCATGGTGCATGGTCATTCCCGGGAGGTGGGTATTTATCTTGTGGTGTAGGCATGTACTGTATTTTTCCGAGTTACGGCACGGTAAATGTGGTTTCTAACTATATGTACCCTATAAGACACTCTCAATTTTTGGGAAAAATGGTTTGGGGTTCCCTATGGGGTACCTAGGTTGGATGCATGTTGGGTCCTAGATTACACCGACCGTCGCATTATCGCGGCCGCTGGCAGGTTTTGCCGTTTTCTTGGGCAGCACAAAACAAAATCTAAAAAAACATGAACAAGGCTCCTGGAGACCCTTGCATGTGACCCACTGCCCTCATAACATCATAGGCAGGTCATACCAGGTCGTTTGGCACCCAAGGCACCACCAGGATGTCTATCGAGTGTGAGTTAACATGGCTTCTAATAATAGATCCCCCTCGCTGCCCTGAACATGGAACCACTCCATGGATTGAGCCCAAACCAGGCACCTTGCTCCCTCTCAATATCACAAGCGACTTCTCCAACTAGAGATTTGATGGTGCTTTGGAGAAATCTCGACTTTCTATTTTCTAAACTCCGAAAAACCGGCTTTTCCCAAAGGAGGTGCAACATTAGGGCGTGCCCATGGGCCCGAGGAAATTTCCACGCATGCTACACCATGGTGCATGGACATTCCCAGGAGGTGGATATTTATCGTGGTGCAGGCATGTACTGTATGTTTTCCGAGTTACAGCCTGCTAAATGCGGTTTCTAACTGTATGTACAGACACACTCAATTTTCGAGAAAAAAATGGTTTGGGGTGCCTCATGGGGTACCTAGGCTGGATGCATGCCTGGATCCAAGATTGCACCGACCGTCGCGTTGCCATGGCTACCGGCGGGTTTCACTGTTTTCTTGGGCAGTACCAAACAAAATCTAAAAAAAATAAAAAAAACATGAAAACGGCTAATGGAGCCCTTGCATGTGACCCACTGCCCTCATAAAATAATAGGCAGGGCATACCAGGTCATTTGGCACCCAAGGCACCACCAGGATGTCTGTCGAGTGTGAGTTATCATGGCTTTCCAACCCTATATCCCCCCTAGCTGCCTAGAACATGGAACCACTCCATGGATTGAGCCTAAAGCCAGCACCTATGTCCCTCTCGACATCACAAGATACTTTTCCAACTAGAGATTTCGTGGTGCTTTGGATAAATCTCGACTTTCCATTTTCTGAACCAAAAACCCGGTGTTTTCCCAAAGAAGGTGCAAGATTAGGGCGCGCCCATGTGCCCGAGGCAATTTCCATGCATGCTACACCATGGTGCATGGCCATTCCCGGGAGTATTTATCTCGTGGTGCAGGCATGTACTGTATTTTTTCTGAGTTACGGGCCGGTAAATGTGGTTTCTAACTGCATGTACCCTATAAGACACTCTCAATTTTCGGGGGAAAATGGTTGGGGCTGCCCCATGGGGTAACTAGGCTGGATGCATCCCTGGGCCAAGATTGCACCGACCGTCGTGTTGCCGCGGTCGCCGGCGGGTTTCTCCATTTTCCTCGGCAGCACCAAACAAAATCTAAAAAAAATAAAAAAACGTGAAAACGGCTCCTGTATCTCTCGCATGTGACTCAGTGCCCTCGTAAAATCATAGGCGCATACCAGGTCATTTGGCACCATGGCACCACCAGGATGCTTATCGAGTGTGAGTTAAGATGGCTTCCAACCCTTGACCCCCCGCTCGCGGCCCAGAACATGGAACCACTCCATGGATTGAGCCCAAACCCGGCACCTAGATCCCTCTCTACATCGCAAGCGACTTCTCCAACTAGAGATTCCATGGTGCTTTGGAGAAATATCGACTTTCCATTTTCTGAACAAGAAAAACCAGCATTTTCCCAAAAGAGGTGCAAGATTAGGGCGCGCCCATGGGCCCTAGGAAATTTCCACGCAGGCTACACCATGGTGCATGGCCATTCCTGGGAGTGTGTATTTATCTCGTGGTGCAGGCATGTACTGTATTTTTTCCGAGTTATGGCCCGGTAAATGCGGTTTTTAACCGTATGTACCCTATAAGACACTCTAAATTTTTGGGGAAAAATGGTTTTGGGTGACCCATGGGGTACCTAGGCTGGATGCATGCCTAGGTCCAAGATTGCACCGACCGTCGCGTTCCCGCGGCCGCCAGCGGGTTTCGCCATTTTCCTCGGCAGCACCAAACAAAATCTAAAAAAATAAAAAAACGTGTAAACGTCTCCTGGAGCTCTTGCATGTGACCCACTGCCCTGATAAAATCATAGGCAGGGCATACTAGGTCATTTGGCACCCAAGGCACCACCAAGATGTCTATCGAGTGTGAGTTAACATGGCCTCCAACTATAGATCCCCCTCGCTTCCCAAAACATGGAACCACTCCCTGGATTGAGCCCAAACACGGCACCTAGCTCCCTTTCAGCATCACAAGCGACTTCTCCAACTAGAAATTTCGTGATGCTTTGGAGAAATATCAACTTTCCATTTTTTGAACCCAAAAAACCGGCGTTTTATCAAAGGTGGTGTAAGATTAGGGCGCGCCCTTGAACCAGAAGCAATTTCCACGCAGGCTACACCATGGTCCATGGCCTTTCCCGGGAGGTGGGTATTTATCTCATGGTGCATCCATGCACTGTATTTTTTCTAAGTTACGGCCCGGTAAATGCTGTTTCTAACTATATGTACCCTATAAGACACTCCCAATTTTTGGGGAAAAATGGTTTGGGGTGCCCCATGGGGTACCTAAGCTGGATTCATGCCTAGGTCCAAGATTGCACCGACCGTCGCGTTGCCACGGCCGCCAGCGGGTTTCGCCATTTTCTTGGGCAACACCAAACAAAATATAAAAAAAAAATAAAAAAACATGAAAACGGCTCCTGGAGCCCTTGCATGTAACCCATTGCCCTCATAAAATCATAGGCAGGGCATACCAGGTTTGTCGAGTTTGAGTTATCATGGCTTCCAACCCTAGATCGCCCCCTCGCTGCCCACAACATGGAACCACTCCATGGATTGAGCCTAAACCTGGCACCTATGTCCCTCTCGGCATCACAAGAGACTTCTCTAACTAGAGATTTCGTGGTGCTTTGGATAAATCTCGACTTTCCATTTTCTGAACCTAAAAAACCGGTGTTTTCCCAAAGAAGGTGCAAGATTAGGGCGCGCCCATGCGCCTGAGGCAATTTACACGTATGCTACACCATGGTGCATGGCCATTCCCGGGAGGTGGGTATTTATCTCGTGGTGCAGGCATGTCCTGTATATTTTCCGAGTTACGTCCCGGTAAATGTGGTTTCTAACTATATTTACCCTATAAGACACTCTCAATTTTTGGGGAAAATGGTTTGGAGTGCCCCATGGGGTACCTAGGTTCGATGCATGCTGGGTCCAAGATTGCATCGAACGACGCGTTGCCGCGGCCGCCGGCGGGTTTCGCCGTTTTCTTGGGCAACACAAAACAAAATCTAAAAAAACGTGAAAACGGCTCCTGGAGCCCTTGAATGTGACCCACTGCCCTCATAAAATCATAGACAGGGCATACCAGGTCATTTGGCACCCAAGGCACCACCAGAATGTCTATCGAGTGTGAGTTAACATGGCTTCCAACCATAGACCCCCCTTGCTGCCCAGCACATGGAAAGACTTGATGGTGCTCGACGTGGCACTTTGTTGGTAACCCCAAGCATAGGGTGTGAAGAGCAAGCATCAAGTTTTCCCTCAGTTGAGACCGAGGTTATTGAACCACAAGGAGGAAGGAAACGTCACACAGGTGTTGCAAACAACATGGAGACCTGCACAACACAAACTCAAGACTTTGCCCCAACGAACAGTGAGGTTGTCAAGCTCACCGGTTTGCTGTAACAAAGGATTAAACATATGGTGTGGAAGGTAAAGGTTTGCAGCAAGTAAACAAGTAACAGTGGAAGATGTATCAATGGTAAATATTGGGTCGGGGTCCATAGTTCACTAGAGGTGCTCTCCTTACGTAAACAACATGGCATGAAGGGTAAACAAATTACAGCAGGGCATATTGACAGGAACTGAGCAAGGCATACCAATGCAATTACTAGTCAGAAAGATCGTATGAGGTTGATTGGGCAATACAACAAGATACTAGACCGCCATCCAACTGCATCTATGACTAGAAGTTCACCTTCATGTTATCATGCGAACCCCCTCCAGTATTAAGTTGCAAGCAACAAACAACTGCTTTAAGCAAAGTGTGTAAGGTAAACAGTCCACATGTTCCATGAACAAGAGACCATTGTTTTCTCCCTAGTAGAAACAACACATCTACAACCGAAGAGATTATTGTCACTTCCCTTGGAAACTAGAGGCATGAGCCCACTATCGAGCATAAATACCCCCTCTTGGAGTCACTAGCAAATACTTGGCCAAGATAGCTCCTAACAACATATAGCATGAAATATCACAAACAACACAGACATGATAGAATCATAAAGACAAAACCATTAATCAAACCAACATAATAATCTCAATATCCATCGGATCCCCGTAAACACAACATGCATGATTACAAATAGATTAGATCTTGATCATGAACGGACCTCACAAGATCTATATATGACAGCACAAAGGAGGAGATACAACCATCTAGCAACTACATGGACCCATAGTCCAAGGTGGAACTACTCACGCATCATACCGGAGAGAAGGCCTCCGGGATGATCTCCCCTCCGGCAGGGTGCCGGGAAATACTTCAGATCCCCCCTGATCTAGGGACGATGGTGGCGGCGGCTACAGACGGTTTCGTGGAGATTTGATCGGGTACTCAGGGTTTCTACATCGGGGGCTTCTTATAGGCGAAGGGGGAGACCGAGGCGGCGGCCAGGATGACCAGACCCTAGCCAGGCACGGGGTGGGGCCCACTCGCGCCTGGGGTGGGTCTGGCCCCTCTGGCCGGCCCCTCCGGCTCTCCTCTGGACTTCTTGTTCCCCACGGAAAGTAATTGACTTTGTCCTTTGTCCCGTCCAATTCCGAGAATATTTCTTATAGGCGAAGGGGGAGGCCGAGGCGGCGGCCAGGGTGGCCAAACCCTAGCCATGCTGGGGGGTGTGGACCATCTGGCTCGCCTCCGGCTACCCTCTGGACTTCTTGTTCCCCACGGAAAGTAATTTACTTTGTCGTTTGTCCCGTCCAATTCCGAGAATATTTCTTTACTAACTTTTCTGAAACCAAAAACAGCAGGCATCCGCATTGCAACTTGTTAGTAGGTTAGTACCAGAAAACATGTAAAAAGCACCTCAAAGTGTGGACAAGTAAAGCAAACTAGATACTAAACAAGCATGGAGCATCAAAAATTATAGATACGTTTCCAACGTATCAACATCCCCAAGCTTAACTCTTGCTCATCCTCGAGTAGGTAAGTGATAAACAGAATAATTTTTTAGGTGACATGCACCCTCACAATAAAGATCCAACCATTTTCAAGCATTAAAAGTTGGGATCAAAGAACTCTAAACATGTGCATGAAAGATGGAGTTCTAACAATACGACATAGTAACTATGCATGCAACATGACAAGCAACAAACAAAGATCATGAATAACATGCATTGAAAAACGTTTGTTTGTTTCACATGCAGAAAACATAGCATAATGGCAATCATCTTATCCCTCATAGAGTAGCAAATAGATGCATAGGACACTTGCAGAGTTCACAAGGGTGACTAGAAACAAGTAGCACAAGAAGCAATTTACTAGAGATGAATAAGATCCTGATCGTATGAGCATATTGCATGTTTCAAATATATATGTGGCATGTTCCAATTAAAGGGGTATACCGCCGATGACGTAAAGGTGAAACTTTTTAGTCAAACTTTGACAAGTACAACTCACTCATGGTATAGATCTCTACCCTCAAAAGACACTACTACCTGGGATAATTTAGCTTCCGAATTCCTATCTAAATATTACCCATTATCAAAATCCTTTGGAATCAGGCGTCTTATAATGACTTGGAGGAACCGTCCAAATGAAGTACTAGTCAGATCTTATATAAGATTATAAAATTTACTTAGTTAATGTCCTCACCATGATTTGTCTGAATGGTATTTATTGCATATCTTTTATGGTAGTTTAATCGAACCTAATAAAATCGAACTAGAATTTTGCACGAGAGGAGATTTTATGGATTTACCTATAACTAAAGCTTGGGATTTACTTACTAGAATTCGCGATCATAGAGTTTCATGGAATTTTGGTCTAGGAAGTGAAGGAGGCACATAAATAGATCATGAATATCACTTAGAACTTTATTTAGCATATCTAGTTTTAGTATTTATTTCAAGATTCTTAGACTTTAGACTCATGCTCTCTGTGGGATCAATATATTTATTTCAAAACTAGCTACAACCGATCTATGCACTTGCAGTCATCACTGATCCATGGCATGCGGATGGCCAAAGTCTGCGGCACCACGCGACTGGTTATCTACGACGACTCTAATCTTGTCTTCCAATAGACGATGAACCAATGCAACGCCGTCAGCAGCAACATGATCGCCTACCGTGAACTCTACAACACACTCAAAGGAGAATTTGACGGCTGCGAACTCCGGCATGTCGGCCAGGAAAGCAACAAACAGGTTAACAAGCTCGCCAACATTGGCTCCACTTGCACTCCGGTACCGCCGGGCGTGTTCCTTGAACAGATCTGCGAGCGCTCCATTAAGTGCAAAACTCCCTAGGGCACATCAGATGCCACGGGACACTCGGGGGCTACGCCACCCGAAAAAATGGAGGCACCCGAAGAACCAGAGACGGACGTCGAGCTGGTAAGCCTCATGCAAGTCTTGGCAATCGAACAAACATGGACCCAACCATGCATCAGGTACCTGCTGAGCAAGAAACTTCTCGAGGACCCGACGGACGCTAGGAATATCTCTCGTCGTTCAAAATCCTTCACCATCATCAACAGCGAGCTATGCAAGCGAAGCATCACTAGGGTACTCCAGCGATGCGTAACCAACAACGATTACAAGAACATCCTACTCGACATCGATGAAGGCATCTGCGACCACCACGCTGACAGTTACTCCCTAGTCACCAAGGCTCTGCGAGCTAGCTTCTTCCGGCCAACCTGAAGGGAATATGCCCTGAGAGTCGATAATAAATTTGTTATTATGTATATTTCAAGTATATGATAGATGTTTATTTTTCATGCTATAATTGTATTAATATGGAAACATTAATACATGTGTGTTTAATAAATAAACAAAAAGTTCCTAGTTATGCCTCTCTTATAAACCAGTTCATTGATTAACAAGATGATCAAGGTTTCCTAATCATAGACATTGGATGTTGTTAATAACAAGGTCATAACATTATTCGAATGGTGTGATGAACATTCATCCGAAGTATAGCATTATGATCAAAGCCATTGAGTTTACATTGCTATAATATCATACGAAGTAATCTTCATTCTTAGACCATGAGATCATGTCAATCACTAACACTAGAAGAGTATCTTGATAACATCAAACGTCACACCATAACAGGGTGATTATAAAGATGGTTTCAGTGCTATGAAGGTGTTATGTTGAGTCCCATGGATCAAGAGTGGAATTTGTCCATCCCGATGACGGATACATATACTCTGGGCCCTCTCGGTGATATCACATTGGTTAGCTTGCAAGCAACTGATTTGATCACAAGAATATTATATCACAGGAACAAGAAAAGAGTACATGTCAGTAATGAGATCAAACTAGGTATTGAGATATCGATGATCGAATCTCGGACATGTAATATATTGCAAGACAAAGGGATTAAGATTCTAGCATAAAAGGTTCTCATGATCACAAGAAGTCATCGTTGAATGTGTGGGAGTTAGTATGGATCTCCAGGTCCCGCTTCTGATTATTGATCCGAGAGGGGTCTCAATCATGTTTGCATTATTCATGAACCATAGGATGACACACTTAAGAGAAACCGACACCATTTGGAACAAATACTTTCTTGTCGAAAAGATTTACAAAGCGCGGGAATTTATTTCACTAGACACCGGAATTGTTTCGGGTGAAATTGCTAAAAGTGTTTCTGCATGTGAAATATAATACTAGCAGGGGGTTTTATGTGAATGTTTGTCCATTAAAGTAATTGACAAAATTCTGAATAAATAAATAAAAGTAGTTTTATTTAAAGAGAGATTGCATTAAATTTGGTGTAAATTTAATGGGATTTTTTATTGGGATTTTGACTGGAGAAATGAAGGGGCTAAAAAGTGAGTAGGAGCTCCACCCACATGAATGGAGGAGGGGAGGGGCAGACCCATGCTCCGTCTAGCCCCTTGGGGTTCCCCCTCCCTCCTATATAAAGTCCCCCTCTCCCTCTCTCATACTCGCACCTCCTCGTGAAGGATCTCTCTCCCCCTCTAGATTATTCACCATGGTATTGGACTAGCGAGATACATGTTCCCAGTGGATTTTTGGCAAGAAAGAGTTGTTGCTTCCGCTGCATCTCTAGAGCGAGGAGGCAGAGGTTGCTCGGTGGTTTCGACGTGTGTGCGAGCACGGATGCGCTGCTGATTTGCGGCGCTGGACTTCTTCTCGATCTTGAGATCGGCAGGCGTTCGTCTACATCATCCACGAGTACAACCTCGTTAAACTTTGTCGGTCTACAAGGGTATGTTCTCTATGGATGTATATCCACCCGTTTCTTGTATCTAGTAGATAGATATTGGTACATAGTTGTTCCCATCGTAGGAAATTTTTTGTTTTCTATGTTGCGAACCCTACAGTGGTATCAGAGCCGGATCTATGCGTAGATGCTTTGCACGGGTAGTACACATATGAGTACCTGGGCGATGATGATCATTTTATTGCTTCTTGTTTGTACTTTGGATATTGGTGGGATAGTGGGATGAAGCGGCCTGGACAAAATTTACATGTCCTCGCACATGAGACATGTTCCATGCTTGACATGAAAATAGTTTTGCATAATGTGGCATCCCGCAAAACCACTACTAGAAAATCGCGTTGTTTTTGTGCATTGCATCATCATGACCGCCTGCTCATGTCATCATGCCACATTGCATTTGAGCACCGTCATCATCTTGCATTTGCTTGTGTAAAACTATTTGCCGATAAAACTAGTTTTGTTTTCTAAAACGTCCCATCTTCATTCAAACACGCAAACACGGGTCGCCGGATTATTTTGTTTTGTCCGCTGTCGGATTGCAAAAGCGCCGGTTAAAAAATAAATATTTTTTTAATTAATTGTTTTAGCGGGGGCAGTCGAACGGGCCAACCCGACCCGAACGACCACCCCCAGATTTAATCGGTCCACCCCTTAATCCTAAACCACCTAAAACTCTACCCACACCCCCCCTCCACATCACCCCACACAATCCCCTCGTGACACCTCACCTCTCCCCAAAGCCTCACCCACTCACACGCTGCCACCTAGACCTATCCTCACCCACCTAAACAACCCCCACCACACAAACACACACCACGGCACTCTACAGGCCCTAGCACCACCCCTGGACACACACACGCGCCAGCACCCCCTTGCCCACTTCCCCTGGACCCCACCCTGCCAGCCCCATCCCACTTCCCCTGGACCCCACCCGCGCCCCACGTCCCTCACGCTCTGCCGCTCGCGTCGTCTTCTCCTCCTCCCTTCTCTCATGCGTTTCTCCCTCCCTTGTGCCCTTCCCGACCCTCTGCTCCACCGCAAGGCTGCCCAAGACGCCGGCTCTCCTCCGCGCGCGCCTAGCCCGCCTCCTGCATCCGCCTCCGCCCCGTTCTCCTCCCAGCGCTTCCTCCCTCTCCCCTCTCCGTCCGCCTCACCTCTGGCGCCGCGCATCGCCGTGGCGTCCTTCCAGCCCCACCTCTCCGTCCGCGGCTCCCGGCAGCCCTCCGCCCTCCACCTCCTCGCCCGTCTCGCCCACGAACCCCCCTGCACTGCGGCCGCCGCCTCTGCTCGCGTCCGCCCAGGCTGCCCCAGTGCTCTTCCGCTCCTCCCGGCCGCCTCTGCGGCCCCTTCCCATGTGCCCGTCGCCGCCACTGGCCGCCCGCCTGCTCCTCCCTAGGCCCCGTCCCCAACCTCCGGCCCTCACTGCCCTCCTCCGCGGAAGACCCCCGCCCGAGCTCGGCCACCGCCAAGCCCGTCGCCATCGTCCCCGTCGCCGGCCTCGCCGCGCCCTAGGCCCCGTCTTCTGGCCGCCAGCAGCCGCTGCGGGCGCTCTGCGATACCGGGGCCCTCTTCTGTCGATCGCCGTTCACTGCCTCAGATGTATGCGTGTATGTACCTTTGAGTGCATGAGCTCTTAAAGATATTCAGATGGTGTGGCGACGATGGTTGTCAAGATGGATCCAATGACCGCAAGCCGTACCCAGAGACCGCCACCCGAAGTTCAAGACCGTCTCGCCCCAAGATCCCCGATGCTCTTTTGTCGCCAAGATCTACTTCGTTGCGAGATTCGTCGACCAATGTGCGAGATGGAACCGATGACGCCGGGACCCCCAAGATCTTCCGGCGCCGAGATCCAAGATCGACCCCGAGGACCGGTCCACCGGAACACCCAGGCCTTCGGACAGGGATGCTCAACGACAAGACCGGCTCGATGCCGATGGGCTCGAGGGGTGTACATGGTGCCACTAGATAACCGCCAAGTTCGTCATCGGAACCACAAGGCCGTTGCAGTGAACTCGACAAGATCTACCACATGAAGACCGTACCAAACCGGTGACCCTCGACGAACCTCCGGCAAGAACTTCGACATGGCCAAGATCTACCGCAACTGAGTCCGGCACCGACAAGTGAAGTCAGAAACACCAAGCCCTTCCTCCGGAACGCCAAGAACTACCCCCGATATCCGAGAACGATCCCGGAGCCCGAGAACGTTCCGTCGAACCCTGAACCCTGAGACCGACCCCGAACCCCGGAACCCCAAGTTCGTCGAGACCCCCTAATGTGTGAACCTCTTATCCGAGAACCCTAATTTATAATATAATAACAAATTGTGCATATTTAATTGTCATTCTCGCATGCATATCATTGGTTTGGGGGCCTTATGCCGATTCACCTAATAATTAAATATGGGGCCCATATGCGGGCAAATCTAGTCTCATATCGGCCTCATTTAAATTGGTATAGCGAACCGGTAACTCATCTTGCCTTGTTAATACAACATTTAAGTTGCGGGGTAGCTAAACAACATGCACCATCTAAATAACCGTCGGGACCCCGGTTCCTCTTAATATGACCTAATTGCATCGCACCTTTGCTATGTCATGCATCATACATGCATCATGCCCGATCTTCTGCCGATCTTAAATATTGCATCCGGGTTTCTTCTAGTGTTTTGCTTCTTCGCGGATAAGGCCGTTGAGTTGATGTGAGCTTCGCCCCGATCTTCGGTTGAACCTTCGGCAATGTTTTCAGGCGAGCATCTCCCCCTTTCTACCTATCTTACTTTTATAGTGTTTTACTCCTTCCTGTTGATCTATTGCTATCTGTGTTGCGATGCTCTAGTTTTCGTACCCGTGATATCCCTTGCAGCCATGTATTGCCTTGGACACATCCTATTACCTGTTGTTTGGTAGATAGTTGGACTTGCGCGTCGTTGTCGCTTGCTCAAGTCTTATTGTTAAAGTCGATACCCACGATTGTTGATGTATTGCCGCATGTTGATGTTGGAGATGATCATAGTTTTACTTATCGTTCACTTTAATTCCTGTTTAACAACTAAAATTGAAGTAAGCAGAGGCATCGGTGGGTGATAGATAATATTTGGTTTCCGAACGCCCACTTGTGTCCCGTAGGACCCCGAGTACTTGATACTGTTCCTTGATTTATCGCGCTATCCACATCCGGAGGTATATGGGACCCCGAGCGAGCTTGATTGATCTTATTTCTTGGGGCCACAAACTAGTTTGAGGTTTTATTTACGATCTGTACTTATGCCATGCTACTTACGTATTTAAATTGTGCGACGGATAGCACCTTTATCTTGTTTAGGATCGGGACACGATTCCGCGGTGTCGACAAGCCCAGTTTTGGGTTCCCAGTCGTTCATAGCCGTCTACCCAAACCTTGAGTCCGTCTCGGAGCTTGCTTACTTCGTTGCGGGTGTACTCCAAGGGGTGGCCCCCTGAAATATTTCTGAATCCTGTGATTGTTCAGTCGTGAAAGCCTCGTTGGGTGTTGATTTGGTTTTTCTGAGGTTGATCGAGCGTGTGTTGCTATTGGTGCACCCCGGCCGGGTAAAACTTTCTGAAAGCCGTGTCCGCGGATATGGACGACTTGGAGCACAGTATCTCGACCATAGACAAGCATAACTAAAGTTTATTGCTTTAAATGTGACTTTATAATGACTAGTAATCAGCTTCACTATAATGGAATGGCTAAATAATACTGCCCACAATTGCTTGTTTGGAGTGTCGCTTGCGACCATTGTACCTGACTAGTAAGTATTGCAACTACAACGGAATGGCTAAATAAAATTACCAACAACTGCTGGGTTTTGGGTTTATCTCATGCTATCTGTATCTGATTAGTAAGTGTTGCAACTATAACGGAATGGTTAACTAAAATTGCCCACTGCTTACTTTATCAGAATGATATTCTAAACCTGACTAGTAATTGCTGCAACGATAACTGAATAAATAAAATTGCCAACTGTGTGAGTTCCTCGGTTGACTTCCTCGTTTGGTCTCGAGGGGGAAACACCAGGATGGGTTTGCTTGGTGTTAGATTTAGGTTGGTTCCGATTAGGTCTTTCTTACCCCTCTCTGATCGCCGCCAGTTGTATCGAGTCTCTATAGGTTGTTTAGTGCATGCTGCCGCTGCCGCTTCAGACCACCATACCTATGTAGGCGAGGACCGCCGAATTCTAGCCTCGCCGTGTACTGGCCTCGATCGACGCTCCTCTTTTCCTTTGCCCTTTGTCGGCACCCTTTTGTTTAAGCAGGTTTTGAGATCGGCCGTTAGCGGGGTTACCCTTCCGGCTTGGCACAGGCAGGGTTATGGACGCCATTGGTTATTCTTGAGGCTCTTAGCCCCATTTGCATCTTGTCCGTAGCTGGACTCTATCGTTTTCAAGGTGATTTGGATCTTTGTATATTATATCGTATTCTTGACTCATGGAGTCATTATATATATATGTTCTGTGGGTCCCATCGAGGACTGTTGTGTAATGTTATTACTTCGTTTTCCACCCGCACGAAAGTGCCTGGTGGGCACCTTTGAATCGTTTCTATGCGGTTTTGGCGGGTTTCGCTAAAACTTGCATAGGTCCGATTCTGAGGGTGTTACAGAGTGGTATCAGAGCTCAGTAGTTGCGATACCCCACAAGTCCAGCCTGTAGGATAACCTAGCTAACGGCAGAAGTAGAGTGTCAAAAACTATTTGGAAAAAAAATCGGTTGGATAGTTCTGATTAGGTCTGATTTTACTCCTCACCCCTTGCTATTCTCCTCTCACCTCTGCGTGTTTTGAATCCACTCTCTTCTCTCTCTTCGAGTCCAGGATTTCTCGTGGTTGGGTTCCGTCGTACCTTCAGGGTTTCGCTTCCTCCTTTGATAACGGTGTTGCTACATCTGGTCTTCATGCTGTCCGAGGAATCCTTCGTCTGGTGGACTTCTCTTTGTTCCTTCTCGTGCCTTCCGGTGTTTTCCGTCGCGACCACATCATATACGCCAGATCCGATCTGTAGTCGCATCACTCGTTGATCCGAACCTCGCTTGTCGAGATCTTGATCTGAATCTTGAGGGTTGGTTGCATAATCTATACATTTCGTACATGAGTAATGCTTTGAGTGCGGGATGGAGTCGCGACCATACCACTACTCTTATCATTTGCTTTGTATATCGAATGGTGGATCGTTGCCAATCTACTCCTTCCATGAAAGTTAGAGGTGACCTTACCTTTAACTTCGTCCGTTGTTATCCGGAGTGTTCTCTTGTGAACGGGATCAACGACGTCTTGTTGGTGGTGTCGCCGATTTCAAGAAAGAAAGCACCATTGTTAGTGGTTTCGCGACAGAAGCGAGAAGATGCAGATCACCGACCTTCCTTCCGGTACCATGAGGCGGATCTCGAGGGCGAGATCCCTTGTTAGTGGTGTCGAATTGTGGCATCCCGCAAAACCACTACTAGAAAATCGCGTTGTTTTTGTGCATTGCATCATCATGACCGCCTGCTCATGTCATCATGCCACATTGCATTTGAGCACCGTCATCATCTTGCATTTGCTTGTGTAAAACTATTTGCCGATAAACCTAGTTTTGTTTTCTAAAACGTCCCATCTTCATTCAAACACACAAACACGGGTCCCCGGATTATTTTGTTTTGTCCGCTGTCGGATTGCAAAAGCCCTGGTTAAAAAATAAATATTTTTTTAATTAATTGTTTTAGCGGGGGCAGTCGAACGGGCCAACCCGACCCGAACGACCACCCTCAGATTTAATCGGTCCACCCCTTAATCCTAAACCACCTAAAACTCTACCCACACCCCCCCTCCACATCACCCCACCCAATCCCCTCGTGACACCTCACCTCTCCCCAAAGCCTCACCCACTCACACGCTGCCACCTAGACCTACCCTCACCCACCTAAACAACCCCCACCACACAAACACACACCACACACGGCACTCTACAGCCCCTGCCACCCCTGACACACACACGCCCGGCCACCCCACTTCCCCTGGAACCCACCCTGCCAGCCCCATCCCACTTCCCCTGGACCCCACCCGCGCCCCACGTCCCTCACGCTCTGCCGCTCGCGTCGTCTTCTCCTCCTCCCTTCTCTCCGCCCGCGTTTCTCCCTCCCCGCTGTGCCCGCCAACCCCTCTGCTCCACCGCCCGCTGCCCGGCCTGTGGCTCTCTCACATGACGCCGCGCGCCTAGCCTCTCGCATCCTCCGTCGCCCGTTCTCCTCCCGTGCCGCACGCCTCTCCCACCTCTCCGTCCGCCTCCGCTGGCGCCCGCGCTCGTCTCCAGGCGTCCTTCCCAGCCCCACCCTCCGTCCGCGGCTCCCGCCGCCTCGCCCGCTCCACCTCCTGCGTCGTCTCGCCCACGAACCCCCACCTCACTGCGGCGCGGCCGCCTCTCTTTCGCGTCACCCGCAGGCGGCCTTGGTGCTCTTCCGCTCCTCGGCGCCCGCCTGCCCCTTCCCGCGGTTGCCGTCCCGCCGCCTGGCGGCGCCCGCGCCTGCTCCTCCCAGGCCGTCCCCAACCTCCGGCCCTCACTGCCCTCCTCCGCGGAAGACCCCCGCCCGAGCTCGGCCACCGCCAAGCCCGTCGCCATCGTCCCCGTCGCCGGCCTCGCCGCGCCCTAGGCCCGTCTTACGGCGCTAGCGGCCATTGCGGCGCTCTGCTAAGCGGCCGGGCCCTCTTCTTTGTCGATCGCCGTTCACTGCCTCAGATGTATGCGTGTATGTACCTTTGAGTGCATTAGCTCTTAAAGATATTCAGATGGTGTGGCGACGATGGTTGTCAAGATGGATCCAATGACCGCAAGCCGTACCCAGAGACCGCCACCCGAAGTTCAAGACTGTCTCGCCCCAAGATCCCCGATGCTCTTTTGTCGCCAAGATCTACTTCGTTGCGAGATTCGTCGACCATTGTGCTAGATGGAACCGATGACGCCGGGACCCCCAAGATCTTCCGGCGCCGAGATCCAAGATCGACCCCGAGGACCGGTCCACCGGAACACCCAGGCCTTCGGACAGGGATGCTCAACGACAAGACCGGCTCGATGCCGATGGGCTCGAGGGGTGTACATGGTGCCACTAGATAACCGCCAAGTTCGCCGGAACCACAAGGCCGTTGCGATGAACTCGACAAGATCTACCACATGAAGACCGTACCAAACCGGTGACCCTCGACGAACCTCCGGCAAGAACTTCGACATGGCCAAGATCTACCGCAACTGAGTCCGGCACCGACAAGTGAAGTCAGAAACACCAAGCCCTTCCTCCGGAACGCCAAGAACTACCCCCGATATCCAAGAACGATCCCGGAGCCCGAGAACGTTCCGTCGAACCCTGAACCCTGAGACCGACCCCGAACCCCGGAACCCCAAGTTCGTCAAGACCCCCTAATGTGTGAACCTCTTATCCGAGAACCCTAATTTATAATATAATAACAAATTGTGCATATTTAATTGTCATTCTCGCATGCATATCATTGGTTTGGGGGCCTTATGCCGATTCACCTAATAATTAAATATGGGGCCCATATGCGGGCAAATCTAGTCTCATATCAGCCTCATTTAAATTGGTATAGCGAACCGGTAACTCATCTTGCCTTGTTAATACAACATTTAAGTTGCGGGGTAGCTAAACAACATGCACCATCTAAATAACCGTCGGGACCCCGGTTCCGCTTAATATGACCTAATTGCATCGCACCTTTGCTATGTCATGCATCATACATGCATCATGCCCGATCTTCTGCCGATCTTAAATATTGCATCCGGGTTTCTTCTAGTGTTTTGCTTCTTTGCGGATAAGGCCGTTGAGTTGATGTGAGCTTCGCCCCGATCTTCGGTTGAACCTTCGGCAATGTTTTCAGGCGAGCATCTCCCCCTTTCTACCTATCTTACTTTTATAGTGTTTTACTCCTTCCTGTTGATATATTGCTATCTGTGTTGCGATGCTCTAGTTTTCGTACCCGTGATATCCCTTGCAGCCATGTATTGCCTTGGACACATCCTATTACTGTTGTTTGGTAGATAGTTGGACTTGCGTCGTTGTCGCTTGCTCAAGTCTTGTTGCGTGTCGTTCGATTACGATTGTTGATGTATTGCCGCATGTTGATGTTGGAGATGATCATAGTTTTACTTATCGTTCACTTTAATTCCTGTTTAACAACTAAAATTGAAGTAAGCGAGGCATCGGTGGGTGATAGATAATATTTGGTTTCGAGCGCCCACTTGTGTCCCGTGGGACCCGAGTACTTGATACTGTTCCTTGATTTATCGCGCTATCCACATCCGGGAGGTATATGGGACCCCGAGCGAGCTTGATTAGGTCTTATTTCTTGGGGCCACAAACTAGTTTGAGGTTTTATTTACGATCTGTACTTATGCCATGCTACTTACGTATTTAAATTGTGCGACAGATAGCACCTTGTCATTTAGGATCGGGACACGATTCATTGGTGTCGACAAGCCCGTTTTGGGTTCCCGATCGTTCATAGCGTCTACCCAAACCTTGAGTCCGTCTCGAGCTTGCTTACTTGCGTGGTGTACTCCAAGGGTGGCCCCTGAAATATTTCTGAATCCTGTGATTGTTTCGTGAAAGCCTCGTTGGGTGTTGATTTGGTTTTCGAGGTTGATCGGCGTGTGTTGCTATTGGTGCACCCGGTAAAACTTTACGAAAGCCGTGTCATGGATATGGACGACTTAGACCTGATATCTCGACCATAGACAAGCATAACTAAAGTTTATTGCTTTAAATGTGACTTTATAATGACTAGTAATCAGCTTCACTATAATGGAATGGCTAAATAATACTGCCCACAATTGCTTGTTTGGAGTGTCGCTTGCGACCATTGTACCTGACTAGTAAGTATTGCAACTAGCGGAATGGCTAAATAAAATTACCAACAACTGCTGGGTTTTGGGTTTATCTCATGCTATCTGTATCTGATTAGTAAGTGTTGCAACTATAACGGAATGGTTAACTAAAATTGCCCACTGCTTACTTTATCAGAATGATATTCTAAACCTGACTAGTAATTGCTTTAACGATAATGAATAAATAAAATTGCCAAGCTGTGAGTTCCTCGGTTGACTTCCTCGTTTGGTCTCGAGGGGGAAACACCAGGATGGGTTTGCTTGGTGTTAGATTTAGGTTGGTTCCGATTAGGTCTTTCTTACCCCTCTCTGATCGCCGCAAGTTGTATCGAGTCTCTATAGGTTGTTTAGTGCATCTTTGCCGCTTGCACCACCATACCTATGTGGCGAGGACCGCCGAATTCTAGCCTCGGTGTCTTGGCCTCGATCTTGGCTCCTCTTTTCCTTTGCCCTTTGTCGGCACCCTTTTGTTTAAGCAGGTTTTGAGATCGACGCCGTTAGCGGGGTTACCCTTCGGCTTGGCACAGGCGAGTTATGGACGCCATTGGTTATTCTTCAGGGCTCTTAGCCCCATTTGCATCTTGTCCGTAGCTGGACGCTCTATCGTTTTCAAGGTGATTTGGATCTTTGTATATTATATCTGTATTCTTGACTCATGGAGTCGCTGTTATATATATATATGTTCTGTGGGTCCCATCGAGGACTGTTGTGTAATGTTATTATTTCGTTTTCCACCCGCACGAAAGTGCCTGGTGGGCACCTTTGAATCGTTTCTATGCGGGTTTGGCGGGTTTCGCTAAAACTTGCATAGGTCCGATTCTGAGGGTGTTACACATAAGTGGCTAGCGGGTGTCTGTCTCTCCTACTATAGTAATATCTAATTTACAACAAGTTGTTAATAATTTGGTTATCCTTGTTGTGGTTCCATGTTCATAGGTAAGAATGGTTCTATCTTCGAAAGCCCTAATCCACGTAAAACTTGCATTGGATAAATTAGAAGCGTATAGTAGATTGTTGCTAGGATAGTGTCATGATATGGTAATGTTGTAAGTAAAAGTATAAGTCACTACTCTTACAACACACCTAACATGTAAGTTCCATAGACCTTGGCCTTAGACACAAAGGAATGATAAAGATCATACCACGATGCACATGATTGAGATCAAGTGCAAGAACCATATCATTCCACTTATTAACATGTGATGTTTGTTGCATCTTATATTGCTTGTTTAGCATTTTACTAGCATAATAAGATGATCCCTCATTTAGATATCAAGATAAAAATGTGTTCTCCCTTAAGTATGCATCGATTATGTTTCATCTCTCCAAGACATCACGTGATGATCGGGTGTTCTTGGATCCACGATCATATTTCGGGTGGAAGACAGTTTACACATGTGAATACTAAGGTTCTTACTTGGCAAGCCTAGCATGTATAGACATGGCCTCGAAACACGTACCGTAAGGTTAAGCATGAGTTATATGTGGATATGATGCCCATATAAATGCTCGCCTTTGAAGCTACACCGACTCACGTGATGATCGGACTTGGTGTAGTGGATTAGGTTCATGTAATCACAAAAAAGGCACGAGGGATGTCGTTTTTGAGTGGGAATTCATTCATAATTTGGATTAGCTGAACTCAATCTATCATAAACTTAGTCTAAACTTTACAAATTCTGTTGTAGATGGCACCACCTGCTTTTAATTTCAATGTGTTCATGGAGAAACAGAAACTTGCAATAAATGGTAGCAACTTTACCGACTGGTTCATGAATTTGAGGTTTTTCCTCAATGCTTCACAAAAGCAATATGTGCTAGAAGGTCTGATAGGTGACGCTCCTGCAAGCAATGCATCTCAGTATGAGCGTAATGTGTATGACACAAAGCTTAATGACTACACTCTTGTGAAATATGTGATCCTTCTGTCACTGGAACCTAAACTCCAAGGACATTTTGAACTTAGAAATGCTGATGCTATGGTGATGGAACTCAAATCCATGTTTGAGAGCCAAATCCACGCTGAGAGATACACTATCTCTAGTGAGTTCTTTAGTGTAAAGATGAAGGAACATAGTTCTGTGAACGATCACGTCATGTTGATGATGGGATATGTTCAACGTCTTAAGGCACTAGGATATGATATCCTAGTTGACCTTGTGATGGACAGAGTTCTGCAGTCGCTCCCACCCAGCTACAAAGAGTTTGTGCTAAATTACAAGAAAAGTGGTGCGATTGGACCGCTCACCGAACTTGCTGCCATCTTGGTAGCTATCCAAGTAGACATAAAGGATAGGCATCTGGAGTTGATGGTCAATAAGATCACATCCTCTAGAGAAAGGGCCATGGCCAAAGGAAAATTCAAGATGGGAAACACTTTTGTTGTACCTGATAAAATGGTCAATGGAGGTCCTAAGCCTGATACTGAATGTTTTTATTGCAAAGAGTTGGGTCACTGGAAACGGAACTGCCCCAAGTATTTGGCAGACAAGAAGGCCGGCAAGGCAAACAAAGGTATATACGATATACATGTTATTGATGTTTACTTGACTAGTACTCGCAGTAGCACCTTGGTATTTGATACCGGATCGGTTGCTAATATTTATAACTCGAATCAGGGGCTGCAGAACAAGCAACCGCTAGCAAGGGGTGAGGTCAAGATGCGTGTTGGCAATGGATCAAGTGTTGATGTGATCGCCGTCAGAACGCTACCTCTCCACTTACCGTCGGGATTAGTCATAAACCTAAATAATTGTTATTTGGTGCCTTCACTGAGCATGAACATTGTATCCGGATCATGTTTGATGCGCAGTGGTTATTCATTTAAATCTGAAAACAATGGTTGTTCGATTTATATGAATTATATCTTTTATCGTCATGCACCTGTGATGAATGGTTTATTTTTGTTGGATCTCGATAATAGTGTTACACATATTCATAATGTTGATGCTTTAAACTTAACGATGATATATCCGCATATATGTGGCACTGCCGTCTAGGTCATATTGGCATTAAACGCATGAATAAGCTCCATTCAGATGGACTTTTGGAATCACTTGATTTCGAATCATTTGATACATGTGAGCCATGCCTTATGGGCAAAATGACTAGAACGTTGTTTTCCTGTTCAATGGAACGGGCAGCAGATTTGTTGGAAATCATACACTCTGATGTGTGTGGTCCAATGAGTGTGTCGGCGCGAGGTGGATATTGTTATTTTGTTACTTTCTTGGATGATTTGAGTAGATACGGTTATATCTACTTGATGAAACACAAGTCTGAAACCTTTGAAAAGTTCAAGGAATTTTAGAATGAAGTGGAAAATCATCATAATAGAAAGATGAAATTTCTACGGTCTGATCATGGAGGTGAGTATCTAAGTTACGAGTTCAGCACACATATAAAAGAGTGTGGAATAGTTTCACAACTCACACCTGCCGGAACACCATAGCGAAATGGTGTGTTAGAACGTTGTAATTGTACTTTACTAGATATGGTTCGATCTATGATGTCTCTGACGGACTTGCCACTATCATTTTGGGGTTACGCACTAGAAACTTCTGCATTCACTTTAAATCAGGCACCATCTAAATCCGTTGAAAAGACACCGTATGAATTATGGTTTGGAAACAAACCTAAGCTGCCATTTCTTAAATTTTGGGGATGCGATGTTTATGTGAAGAAACTTCAACCAGATAAACTTGAACTCAAAGCAGAAAAATGCATCTTCATAGGATACCCTAAGGAAACTATTGGGTATTCCTTCTATCACAGATCTAAGGGTAAGGTTCTTGTTGCCAAGAATGGATCCTTTCTAGAGAAAGAGTTTCTCGCGAAAGGTGTGTATAGTCGGAAGGTAGAACTCAAAGAGGTTGTTGAACCTTCTCTTCATAATATGGCGAGTAGCGCAACGCTGGAAGCTGTTCCGGAGTTTAATTCACCAAATCAAGAGGGAACTAATGATAATGATCATGAAACTCTGAAAGAGAATACTACCGAACCTCGTCGGTCAAGCAGGACGTGTGCAGCTCCCGAACTATACAGAAATCATGTTATGAATTCCATGGTCAATGAAATTGATGACCCTGCGACATACGAAGAAGCGATGATGAGCCCGGATTCCAACAAATGGCTAGAAGCCATGAAATCCGAGATGTAATCCATGTATGAAAACCAGGTATGGTCCTTGGTGGACTTACCTCATGACCGAAATTCCATGGAGAATAAATGGATTTTCAAAAGAAAAACTGATGCTGATGGTAATGCAACCTTTTATAAAGCTCGACTTGTCGCAAAAGGGTTTCAACAAATTCAAGGAGTTGACTATGATGAGACATTATCTCCCGTAGCGATGCTAAAGTCGGTTAGGATTATGTTAGCAATTGCTGCATATTTTGACTATGAGACATGGCAGATGGATGTCAAAACTGCGTTCCTCAATGGCAACATTGAAGAAGAGTTGTACATGATACAACCAAAGGGTTTTATCGATCCTAAGGATGCTGACAAGGTATGCAAGCTTCAACGATCCATCTATGGACTGAAGCAAGCATCCCGGAGTTGGAATCTCCACTTTGACGAGGTGATCAAAGAGTTTGGAATTATCCAAACTTATGGAGAGGCTTGTATTTACAAGAAAGATAGTGGGAGCGATGTGGCATTTCTGATATTATATGTGGAAGACATATTACTAATCAGAAATGATGTAGATCTTTTAAACAGTGTTAAACGTTATCTAAATAGCAAATTTTCAATGAAGGACCTAGGTGAAGCGTCATACATATTAGGCATAAAGATCTATAGAGATAGATGAAGGCGCCTAATAGGGCTATCGCAAAGTACATACCTTGATATGATTTTAAAGAAGTTTAAAATGGACGAAAGTAATAAAGGGTTCTTACCTATGTTGCAAGGCAAGACATTGAGTAATACTCAAAGTCCGGCTACGACGGAAGAAAGAGAGATAATGGACAAAGTCCGCTATGCTTTAGCCATAGGATCTATAACGTACGCCATGCTATGTACAAGACCAAATGTGGCACATGCTATTAGTTTACTAGTAGATACCAATATGATCCAGGATCGGAACACTGGATAGAGGTCAAGAATATCCTTAAGTACTTAAGAAGAACTAAGGAAATGTTTCTCATGTATGGAGGTGAAGAAGAGCTCGTCGCTAAGTGTTATGTCGACGCTAGCTTCGACACCAATCTGGATGACTCTAAGTCTCAATCCGGATACGTATTTCTCATGAATGGTAGAGCGGTTAGTTGGAGGAGTTCCAAACAACCCGTGGTGGCGGGATCAACAATGAAGGCCGAATATGTTGTTGCTTCGGAAGCAGCTCAGGAAGCAGTTTGGATGAAGGAATTCATAACCGAACTAGGTGTGGTTAGCGTGTTGGACCCAATGGTGATCTATTGTGACAGTAATGGAGCCATAGCCAATTCCAAAGAACCAAGGTCTCACAAGAATTCCAAGCATATTAAGCGCCAGATTCACTCCATCCGCGAGCATGTCAAGAATGGAGATATAAAGATTTGTAAAGTACACACGGATCTCAATGTAGCATATCCGTTGACTAAAACTCTCCCTAGAGAAAAACATGATCAACACTAGAACTCCATGGGTGTTAGATTTATCTCTATGTAACTGGATTATTGTCTCTAGTGCAAGTGGGAGACTGAAGGGAATATGACCTGAGAAGCAATAATAAAGTTGTTATTATGTATATTCCAAGTTTATGATAGATGTTTATTTTGCATGCTATAATTGTATTAATACATAATCGTTAATACATGTGTGTTTAATAAACAAAAATAAAGTTCCTAGTTATGCCTCTCTTATAAACTAGCTCGTTGATTAACAAGATGATCAAGGTTTCCTGATCATAGAAATTGTATGTTGTTAATAACGAGGTCACAGCATTATTGGAATGGTGTGATGAACATTCATTCAAAGTATAGCATTACGATCAAAGTCATTGATTTTATATTGCTATAACATCATACGAAGTAATCCTAATACTTAGACCATGAGATCATGTCAATCATTAACACTAGAAGAGTATCTTGATAACATCAAACATCACACCATCACAGGGTGATTTTAAAGATGGGTTTAGTTCTACAAAGGTGTTATGTTGAGGCCCATGGATCAAGAGTGGAATTTGTCCATCCCAATGACAAAGAGATATACTTTGAGCCCTCTCGGTGATACCACATTGGTTAGCTTGCAAACAAGTGATTTGATCACTAGAATGTTATATCAACGGAACGAGAAAAGAGTACATTTCGGTAAGGAGATCAAACTAGGTATTGAGATACCGATGATCAAATCTCGGACATGTAATATATCACGAGACAAAGGGATTAAGATTATAGCGTAAAAGGTTCTCACGATCACAAGAAGTCATTGTTGAATGTGTGGGAGTCAGTATGGATCTCCAGGTCCCGCTTCTGATTATTGATCCGAGAGGGATCTCGATCATGTCCGCATTATTAGAGAACCATAGGGTGACATACTTAAGAGACACCGACACCATTTGGAACAAATAGTTTCTTGTCGAAGAGATTTACAAAGCGCAGGAATTTATTTCACTAGACACTGGAATTATTTTGGGTGAAATTGCTGAAAGTGTTTCTGCATGTGAAATAGAATACTAGCAAGGGGTTTTATGTGAACGTTTGTCCATTAAAGTAATTGACAAATTTCTGAATAAATAAATAAAAGGGGTTTTATTTAAAAAGAGATTGCATTAAATTTGGTGGAAATTTAATGGGATTTTTGAGTGGGATTTTGAGTGGAGAAATGATGCGGCTAAAAGTGAGTGGGAGCTCCACCCACATGAATGGAGGATGGGAGGGGGCAGCCCCATGTGCCGGCCACCCCCTTGGGGTGCCCCCTCCCTCGTATATAAATCCCCCTCTCCCTCTCTCATACTCACACCTCCTCGTGAAGGATCTCTCTCCCCGTTTAGTTTATTCCCCATGGTCTCGGAATAGCGAGATACATTTTCCTGGTGTCTTTTCGGCAAGAATGATTTGTTGCTTCTGCTGCATCGCTGGAGCGAGGAGGCAGAGATTTCTCGGTGGCTTGGACGTGTGTGCGAGCACAGATGCACTGCTGATTTGCCGCACTGGAGTTCTTCTAGATCTGGTGATCGGCAAGCGTTCGTCTACATCATCCACGAGTACAACCTCGTTAAACTTTGTCGGTCTACAAGGGTATGTTCTCTATGGATGTATATCCACCCGTTGCTTGTATCTAGTAGATAGATCTTGGTACATAGTTGTTCCCATCGTAGGATTTTTTTTGTTTTCTATGCTGCAAACCCTACACAACCATGATGAGTGATTCCAAGGACATCGTCGAGAAGTGCAATTCCTACCAAAGGTTTTCCGACAAACCACATGCACCAGGACAGAGCTAAGACCCATAAAATTGTCCTAGCCTTTTGCTCAATGGGGAATCGACATGGTCGGCAAGCTGCAAGAATCCTCACCCGGAGGACATGTCTTCCTCCTGGTGGCAGTCGACAATCCACAAAGTGGATCGAGGCCATGCCATTACTAACCAAACTGGTAATACTGCCGTCAAGTTCTTCCAGTCCATCGTCTACAGGTTCGGGGTGCCTCACAGCATCATCACCGACAACGGCACGAACTTCACCTCTAAGGAATTCCGAGACTTCTACGAAGGGCTTGGCATCAACGTCACATATGCCTCTGTGGCGCATACGCAGACCAGCTGACAAGTCGAAAAGGCCAAAGTCCTCGTCTGCAATGGAATCAAGAAACAAATCTTGCGCCCTCTCGAGAGATTAGCGGGAGCCTGGGCAGACGAATTACCCTCCGTCCTCTGGAGCTTGCGCATAACATCAAACATCTCCACCAGCTATACGCCTTTCTTAATGGTGCACGGAGCCGAAGCAAATGCTTCCCGCTGAAGTACGCCACAAGGCCCCCCAGGTTGTCGCTTAGAGCGAGGCCAAATCAACAGCCACACTTGAAGACGATGTTGACCTGCTGCATGAAGCCTGCGATATCGCCACGGCCCGTTCGATGGTGTACCAGCGAAGTCTCCGCAACTACCACAGCCGACGGATGCGTCCAAGGTCCTTCGTCAAAGGAGACCTTGTCCTGCGACTCAAGCAGAAAGGGCACCTGAATCTCGAGTCACCCTGGGAAGGACCCTACGTGGTCACCGATGTAATCACAGGTGGCGCCTACCTCCTCAAGGACGTCGAGTCCATAGTAGCATACTCCAACCCCTACAACATTGCACAACTGCGACGCTTCTACCCTTAGTTGTCTTTACATTCAATAAGTCTATTCAGCTAGGCTACTCAGCCAAAACTTGTATCCCCATACTATGCAATGAATAAAAGCTAAGTTCCTTAGCCAACATACCTCTCTCTTATGCAAATTTACATTCCTAAACATTCTCAGGGGCTACGCCTCACCCAACGACTTCGTCGACTATTACAACAATGCACCACCCTGAGTGGCTGACTATGTCAGGCTAACGAAAAGGACATGCGAAACTCACCAACAACAAGCACCATGACATATTTTACAAACTTTACAAGGGCAGAAAAATACCAATCGAAACTATACAGATTTTACATTGTTTTGTACAACACATGCAGGACTCAACTGCGCTGAAGCTAGATGTTTGTCCGCTCGTTAAAGAAGTGCACGATATCTTCGGCATGGCGAGCTACCACAACATAGTGCAGGCACATATCCCATGTCATACCATCCGGAGGAACGGGCGTCCCCGTCGCTATCTCCGCCAAATCCACGTCCCGACGATGTAGCCGAACATGGGCCAGCGCCGCCTTTGCACCCACAACAAGTTGTTGGTGCACAAGATCCTTCACGACATCTACGCTCTGGAACTTCCCTAGCAGTCCTAGGAAATTGGAAGGATCAGCATCTAGAGGAAACATGGCAGCCCAAATGGACGCGAGTGACGATCTCGCGTGATTCAAAGCCTGAAGCACCTGGTGGACATGGTCCTGCACCGTTGCGACAACATTCGCTCGGTCACGGTCCATCCAGAAGAACCCTCCGGCCTCCAACTCATGTTGGGTAAGACAATTGAGTCAGGTAGAAACACACTCCTTCTCTTCCTGCGGAAGAAGATTGACAACTACAAAAGAGCAACAGCTCAGAAGCCACAAACATCCGGCCCAGCTGCAAAACAAGCGAAAGACATCCAGGGTCACTTACAGTGAAGCAGCTCGCCAATCTGCCGAAACTCTTCAAGGAGATACCCTTCTCTCGCAACAGCCCACTCCGTCTTGGACTTCCAAACATCCGTGTGGCCACAGATGACAAGGATATCCTTCTCCAAGATTCGGATGCGGTCACACAATAACGAAAACTGTGACGCCTCACTTGTCCTTGGATGGGTAACAACCAAAGAAACTGACAAAGTCACTAGGACAACATTCGAAGGGCCCTGAGATGCGCACAAGTAACAAAGTATAAGGACAAAGCAATTGGCAACAACACAAGGGAAGGCATATATATACAAAATATCCACTACGTGGTAGTCTCAAAAGTTGTCCAGTACATAACATTACATCAACTGAACAAAAAGAAAAAGTTAATCTAACAAGAGAAACTAAGCAACAGACGGGCCCTATGGGTGTGTTGCATCTGAGGCAGCTCTAGGCCTCTCAGCTCGCCCCGTGGCCACTTTGTTTTGCTCAATGGCATAGTTCACCAAGAGCTCAATCAAGCAAGGGCCATAGCGCTTGCAGCGTGAAGCAAAGGGGCTGAAGGCTACCTCAGCGCCATCCGCATCGACTGGCATCCTGGAAGTGGCTTGGTTCATGTCTAGCTCCGCGCCTGTTGCCAACGCCATCGCTAGACCTAGGTAGCACCTGCACCTTTATGGATTTTCTTGTATTCAGTAGGTGCATCTCCCGCCAGGGCTTCCACCAGTGACTCGACATCATCAAGGGCCACGCCCTTCGGGAAGATCTCCCGATAGAAGCAGTCGAGTACCCCCTTAGCCTTAGCCAAGGTATCCACGGTGGAGCTGCAACGGTCTTCGACTATGGCAACTGCATCCACAAGGGGGTCCCCGTAGTCTAGGATGGAGGGGTCAAATGCAACGCCTGTGACATATGCAGATGCGTCCAATCAAGTTCAGAACGCAGCAAGGAAAAACGCCAAAAAAACTCGGAATACTCGGGAACATTCGGATGGCTTACCAGACAATGCTTTCGTAGCAGCCATCAGTTGCTTCGTCATCGCCTTCTCCCGCAAGTCAGCGTCAGTTGCAATCTTCTCCTCGCGCTCCTTAGCCTCCTGCTTGAAGCGCTCGAGGGCCTCCACAGTGTCATTTTCCTTGGTCTTCGCTTGGCTTCGACTCTTTCCAAGAGAGTCTAGCTTGCGGAGAGCCTTGTTGTTTACATCTACAAGGACCACAAGAAGAAATATCATAAAACCCAGCTTCAAAACATGCACCTGAATGGCAGAAAAAGCAAAAAACCATACCCTGGATCTATTGGAAGTTTCCCCCCAAGGAGAGATACTGCTGCCCGAGGCACTGTAGCTCGTGCAGGAAGGGCTACAGAAAGAAAACGAGAGTTAGAGGAATAAAGGGCTCGGGGGCTCGCCCACAACAATGAAGTAATACTTACATGACCACCCGAAGACTCCGAAGGTACAACATGTGTCTTTCGGGTGACAAACACGTGAGACCTCGGGTTGGAGGAGCTCGCCACGCCATCACCGGAGTTGGCCGCTGTCTTCGGGGAGGGTGCTGCAGCTTCAACACTCACCAATTTCGACTCCATAGCCATTTCTTCAGTTTCATTCTTCATGGATTCACCTGAAGAGGACCGTCTGGCACAACACATCAGATGATGCGAATAAGGAATCAAGCAAGGAAAATTCAACAGAATCAAGCAAAAACAGACTAATACTTATGAAGGAATGTCGAAGAGGTTTAGGAATAGCAATGCCTTCTTGGCCTTCGGCTGAGGGGCCACGGCCCGCATGGGCATCGCAGGAAAGGGGGAGGTAGCATCTCCATCCGTAGAATGCTGCTACGGGAAGGTAGGCCCTTTGCAATGTCGTGGCATCTGAGCTTTCGCTTTGGGCTCTCTTGCGAGAGTTCACTTTGCTAGGCTCGGGGGCTTCCTTCGTCGGCGAGTGAGCGGGGGGAGGGGTGGGCTATGGATTCAGACTCCGTGTACCCCCATCTGGCGCAGCCAAGAACTTCTTAGGAAGGGGAGGCATCATGCTCTCCACCTTAAGTTCCTATGGAACACCAGAGACTCGAGTCAAAATTAAGAATAGAAGACATAAACAAAAATTTCATTACATGCAAGTAAAATATTCACCTGAGGAACTTCCTTATTCGCGTTGAAGGGGGCAGTTGACGACTTCGCTGACATATCATCATCGTCCCTGAAGCATAATAGAGGTCGAAGGGACCTATCGAGGTTGGCTGAGGACAATTCCTTATCCAACACTCTCGTAAGGTCATTGGCACCGGAGTACAAATACATCGGGTACGCCCTCGCTTGGAGGGGCTGCACCTGATGCTTGAGCAAGGTCTGGATGATGTCGATGCCGGAGACCTCTTTGCCTCGCACCAACTTGAGCTCCTCCACCCGCTTGTACGGCTTCTCGACCAATTCGGTTTCACCCTCGAGAACATCGTTTGACCACGAGCGCTTTCGGGTGATCACCTTGCTGGCATCGAAGGGGGACAACCCATAATGCTGGTTGTTCAGCTTGGAGTCGTGGATGTAGAACCACTTGTTCCTCAATCCTTGGACGGATTTGCAGAGGTGGAAGGAGAAGTATTGAAGGTGGGGACGGATGAATATTCTGGAACCTCCCAGAGCGTACACCCCAGCAGTTCCTGACGACCCACAATTATAGGATGTGTATCGTAGTACTTTCGATAAATAGGAGTGTCGACCCCAACAAGAAGCAAAAGGTGTTGACTAGTGGTAAGGAGCAGGAAATCTCTGTAAATACTTAGCAAACGGATTTTTAGGTTTTTTTTGATAAAGCAAGGAAATAAAGTGCAAGTAAATGAAGACAACAAATAATTGCATCAAGTGGCCCAATCCTTTCTTAGCAAAGGACAAGCCGGTGGAAATACTTATGAGGACCAAACGTTCTCGAGGACACATGGGAATACTGTCAAGTGCTTTCGTTTTATATAGTTGATTAATCTTCTTTGGTTATATAAGTGTTGTGTGGGTGAAACTGTGTTAATGTACCAACCTTACTTGGACTAATACATACTTGTGATTAAACCCCTTGCAAGCATCCACAACTACAAGAAAGCAATTAAGATAAAAACCTAACCATAGCCTTTTTCCTTAAACTCTGATATCCTACACTCCCTTGTGCAAAGGTTTCCTAACGGGGGTTCAGGTTTCTGCCACTCCGGCAACCCCACAATTAGTAGCCAAATACACAATGCATTCCCCTAGGCTCATAAATGGTGAAGTATCATGTAGTCGACTTTCACATGACACCACTAGAAGAATAGCACCACAACTTAAATATTAAACCATTGAATAATATCTCAACGCAAATCCACTACTAACAACATGACTTCTCACATGTCCTCAAGAACTAAACAAACTACTCATGAGACATCATATGGATCAAGATCAAAGATGATATAACGATGGATAACAATCTGAACATAAACAATAATTCAATGGTTCCACTCACAAGCATCAACTACAATAGTAATCAACATCGGGAAAGTTTCCCCTAACAACTATGCAAGATTCAACACAATTGTTACATCGGGATGGAGTGGTGATGATGGTGCTGGTGGAGATGATGGTGTGGATGATGATGATGATCCCGATGAAGTCTAGCTTGATGATGGTGTTGATGGCGACGATCTCCCCTCTCTGGGAAGGAATTTCCTCGGCAGAAATCTGTTTGCCGAAGAGCTTTTTTCTCTCTGGATGTTTTCCGCCTCGCAAAGGCGGCAAAATCTTTATGTGCTTGCTCCCTTTGACTTTAGGGTTTCGACGAGAAGATATAGGCGAGAGGGCGGAGCCAGAGGTGGGCCAGGGTGGCCACACCCCCTGTAGGCGCGGCCTAGGGTGGCCCGTGCCTGGGGGGTGTGGGCTCCCTGTGGCCCAACTCTGCCTCCCCTTCTGGAATCCATCGTATTTTGGGAAAATATAATTTTCTGTAGTTTTCTGGTATTTTTCTGATCTTCGCGAAATTGCATCAAAACACCGTTTTTTTCATCAGAATCCTGACTCCGGCAGTTCATCCTCAAAGAATCGTCCAACATGTAAAAACAGATGAAAAGACATAAGTATCACCTCTTAATATGAAATATATCAATGAATAGAGGTAAATTATGATATAAAATGGTGATGCAAATTGGACGTATCAACTCCCCCCAAGCTTAGACCTCGCTTGTCCCCAAGCGAAAACTGAGCTCAGTAAACATGTCCACGTGTTTATGGACTGAAGTGTCGATAAAAATAATACGGACAAGAAGCATCACACTTACCAATACACAACTCATAGTAGAAAGCAACTCACCATTGTATAACTTAGCTTGCAACAAGTATGGGAGTCACAATAAATATGCATAAAGACAAATCATAATTGGGAATGGCAAACTTTGTTCTTGGTCAGAGAACAGTTGGCAAACAGTTTTCAAACAAAGCTTTTGTTACGATGTTTATAATAGGAGTACTCTTTGCTGAAACATAAAAGGCTTTTCATAAAGATGGCTTTCAAAGTAATACTCTTTTAGATAAGAGTCTTGTGCAAACAAGGAAGATAAAGAACATGATTGAATAAATCATCATATGAATGTTTGAAACACAACAACTCAAATGCTTTCTGAATATATAGAGGAATAGGTTTGCTGACTCAACCTAGAAGTAGAAGAAAGGCCCTTCATAGAGGGAAGCAGGGATTTCAAGTTCATAAAGAGCTTTCAAAAGATTATGGTACTTACTAGCTTTGAGCTCTCATTGCCCCTATCATAAGCATCTTGAGGCGATTAAGGTTAAAGTGAACAAAGATGGAGTATATGCTTGACGAAATATAAGTTGGCAATCTCATGTCCCTTGAGTACGAGGGCCTGAAGGGAATATGTCCTGAGAGGCAATAATAAAGTGGTTATTATGTATATTCCAAGTATATGATAGATGTTTATTTTTCATGCTATAATTGTATTAATACATAAACGTTAATACATGTGTGTTTAATAAACAAACAGAAAGTTCCTAGTTATGCCTCTCTTATAAACTAGCTCGTTGATTAACAAGATGATCAAGGTTTCCTGATCATGGACATTGGATGTTGTTAATAATGAGGTCACAACATTATTGGAATGGTGTGATGAGCATTTATCCGAAGTATAGCATTACAATCAAAGTCATTGAGTTTATATTGCTATAACATCATACGAAGTAATCCTAATCCTTAGACCATGAGATCAAGTCAATCACTAACACTAGAAGAGTATCTTGATAACATCAAACGTCACACCGTAACAGGGTGATTATAAAGATGGGTTCAGTACTAATAAAGTGTTATGTTGAGGCCCATGGATCGAGAGTGGAATTTGTTCATCCCGATGACGGATAGATATACTCTGGGCCCTCTCGGTGATGTCACATTGATTATCTTGCAAGCAAGTGATTTGATCACTAGAATATTATATCACGGGAACGAGAAAAGAGTACATGTCAGTAACGAGATCAAACTAGGTATGGAGATACCGATGATCGAATCTCAGACATGTAATATATCGCATGTCACATCCCAAATTTTATATTTGGTCTTGCATATCATTCATAGCATCGCATCATATCTTTCCATGCAAAACCGTCGAGTAGAAAGGTTCAGCGAAACGCTATTTGCAAAACCCTATTTTACTTTGCTACGAGGTTCCTGCGGGAAGCTTTAGTAGGACTAGCGTGGACCACCCCTGTAGATTCGAGGTTTCGCTCAAACCTTGACGCTAGATTGTTCCCCTCGATGATACGAACCCGTAGGCGCGAAAATCGCTCGAATCGGAGTTCGTATGGAAAAGCTTCGGACGTTTTAGTAAACCGCCGGAAAACGGTCCAAAAATCCGGACCGATTTCCGAGTTCTAGTACAACTCTGGACCGAATCAGTTTAGAACTTCGCGAGAGGGCCACAAAAGGGGGACCCACCCGGCCTCGATTCCCGTGCCCGACCCCCACCTGCGCAGACCCCGCCTCCCACGCGCTCACGCCTCCCGAGGCTCGCAACCGCCGCCTCCGCCGATCGCCACCCCAGGTGCACCGCACCGTGCCGCCCCTCTCCATCCCCTCTCTCTCTTCCCGCGGCCAGCGCCGCCATCTGCGCCGCCATCGGCACCGCCGTCGCCCTTGGCCGCCACCGTCGCCGGCCACCGCCCGCCGCCGCCTACATCGCTGCCGCCACCGCGCGGGACCGCGCCACCACAACCCGCCACGCGCCGCCAATCGCCGCCACCGCCGCGCGCCATCTCCGCCGTACGCAGCGCCAACCGCTAAGCAGCGCGCCGGCCGCTGCCAGCGCCCGCGCCGCCGCCTTGCGCTGCGCTTGCCAAGGCCGCCTATTGTGCGCTGCTGCCACAAGACACACGCGCCTGCAGCGTTATCGCATGCATGCATACATGTGCACGCATACGCGCACGTACGCGCGCCGCCTTGCGCGCAATTGATTTTCTCTACCCGTTCGTTGACCGTGTACGTACGTGCAGGAAGAACCCTGACGCCGGAACCGATCGTCGCCGCCGTCCGGAGCTCGCCGGAGTCCGTTTCGCCGTCCGTTTCCGGTAAGACAGCAACCACCGTTAGATCTCAGATCAGCGGCTTAGATCGTTAGTTGACCGGTCAGACTCATGCGTTGACTAGTCAGACGCCCAGTCAGCGTCCAGTCAGAAGACGCTTTGACCAGTCAACAGACACAATTGACTGGTCAATTTCGTTAATCTTTTAGTTGGCACATTTCGGTAGAATCTTATAAATTGCGTAGAAATTAAACCGCTTGGCCAAAAATTGCAAATAAATATGTACGGATTCAGTGAGTCGTGTAGAATCTCACTGTACCTTTGGTTCAGGCTTTTGCAGCAAGGTTTAGTACAGTTTAATCAAACTAGCTAGTGGCCTTTTTGGAGTAATAAATTCGTAGAAAAAGATCCGTAGCTCCAAAAATCGCGTATGATATGTCCCTGAACTCGGGAGAACGAGGGGAATCTCATCGTGAATTAAAAAGATAGGCTTACAGTAAAAACTTCTGCAGAAACTGTCTAGTGGCTTTCTGCAGTGTTTTAATTACTCAGGGAGTTTTATAATTCCTTTTTGAGTAATTCCAATTGGTACTGTTTATAATCAGCGATGCCCATACTGTAGATTTTTCCCACGATATTACAAACAGTATACTATCGGTAGTGAATTATTTGAATTCTAGCTCTAGTTGTGAGCATTACTTTTACTTAATAGTTTTCCTAGCTCTAAAACTATTTTCCATGCATGCAATCGGTAATATTACGGTATAGGATGTTGTGGTGCAGCTGTAGCACCAATTCACTTGTCGTTCTTGCATTCATGCATCATCTTTGTTGCATATGCTTGTGGATTGTTTGTTTATGATTGCAATTGTATCGTGTAGATTGTGACGAGTGCAACGCTTGCTCGTGTGTGGATTGTGCTCCCGACCGCTACAACCAAGGCAAGTAGATGCTACTTTGTTCATGATATCGTCCTACTATTTTCAATGCATTGTTGTGTATTTTATAGACGCATGTGTAGGATGATACTATCGCTATGCTATGTCCTATTATGTGGTAGGGCTTTCCTTGTAGATGAACCACCGTTGGTAGATGTGCTTAGCCATGCTATGTTGAACGAGGGCTGGGTTACATCATTGATACTTGTTTTCTCAAAGTATTGGTTTGTGAAAACTAAAAACAACTTAATCAATGAACCCCCTGGGTGTGATGGTATTGATAATTTTTGGTGGTTTCATTGCGGAAAGGCACCCAGGTATCAAGAGAGAATGATTGGCTTCTTTATTGTGTAGCTTACGTGTACAACCATGTGCCAATAATGAAATGGGCGGTTGGTTGGACTTAGTAGGTTGTGGTAACTCGAACCCGCGTATCCAGAGATGTAGAATTTTGGTAGGTTGGACCGGTGCGCGTCGGGATTGAGGAGCTACTTCCCGAACAGTCTCTTCTTGGACTTCTCCCTATCATCACCCAAAATGAGAGTGATGGTACGAGCTGGGCTGGCCAAGTCACATGGGTAAAGTGTACTAACCTCTGCAGAGTGTTTAAACTAATCGATTAGCTGTGTCCCCGGTTATGGACATCTGAGTTGCTAGATATTGATTCCATGACATGTTTCTCGCTCATTCTAATTTCATAATTGTTTTAATATTGTTGGGTTAACTTAATTGGGATCTTTTCAAAGAAAATCAAAAACTGTTTATGAAAGTAGGACAAATGTATTTGCAAATGCAAGCCAGACACAGATCCACTTGCCAAATATGCATGTAGATGTTAGTACTATTGTCTCCATTACTAGCTCTACTTGCCATACATTCCATGTATTGACCCTTCGGGGCTGCTACGTTTCATGTTGCAAGTTATTCCGATTCTGATTGATCGTTATAGGCCACGGTACTCCACTCGGCACTTGTTCACTTGTGGGCAATTTGAAGAATGGAGGATTTACTTTATTTATGTTGCTACCTGAATAATTTGAGCTAGCTTTGTGCTAAGCTTTTATTGTAATAATGGTACTCTGGATCATCGTTATTCATGATACACGGATATTTTGCTATGTTATCTATCTTACTCTATTGTGGGCCAATGAACCGATCCAGGGATTGGGATGCTATGTTTCATGTTGCAAGTTATTCCGATTCTGATTGATCGTTATAGGCCACGGTACTCCACTCGGCACTTGTTCACTTGTGGGCAATTTGAAGAATGGAGGATTTACTTTATTTATGTTGCTACCTGAATAATTTGAGCTAGCTTTGTGCTAAGATTTTATTGTAATAATGGTACTCTGGATCATCGTTATTCATGATACACGGATATTTTGCTATGTTATCTATCTTACTCTACTGTGGGCCAATGAACCGATCCAGGGATTGGCATGTCACATAGAGGCCACAGTCTTTTTAGAACCGGGGTGTTACAGGATGGTATCAGATCCCGTGTGTCGACTGTAGGATCGTGACCTAGGATTTGATTAGGAAGCCATAGATTTATTAAAGCCTATATTAACTCTGTCTTCCATCTTATGCCTTTCACCCTCGTAAATTCTTACCATATGCTATTATCACACTTTTCTCTTTTACTTGATAGATGGGAGAAGTCAGGACTGAGTATGCCACTCTGGAGTCACCAAGGCCCTTTGCAAGGCAGTTATCTCAGCTCTCGCAGTCATTGGGATTTCCACTGCCCATGTTCAAGGGAAGAAGGATGTACACCTATGGGTATGGATAGGATGCATGGGAGATCACTACCTTCATATTCAGAGATGCCGCCATGCCAAACCCCGTGCACTTGATCTACACCAAGACATACTGCAACTGGGGACTTGGAATCAACTTGGCCATACATGAAGCCCTGTCTCGCCAGTGCCATAATGTCCGACACCTCTGCAGATTCACCCTACCGTGACTATGGAAGGAGTGATGAAGATGGGAACGTTGTGGTTACCCAGGCGGCAGGAACAACATGCGCCCGTCGGAGGCACATAGAGGACATGGGAAGGGAGAATGGAGCTCTAGCAGAGAAGGTGAGGATGATAAAGGAGATTGCAGATTTTACTAGCAATGGTATGGTGGTCCAAGGACAGGAGATTGACACTTTGCATGAAGCCGTGGGAGTTCTGGAGAATGCCGATAGCCGTGAGATGCAACCATAGCACATCTTCATGGTGCTGTGCGGAGAACACCTGAACAACAGTTGCAAGGGACCGTCCAGGAAAGGGATCAAACCATTGAAGCTATGACAGCCCAGATTGCCGCTCTCCAAGCACAGCTGAATCCACCCTCCGATGATGATGATGATGACGACGCTGATGATGATGAGGACGAGGATGATGATGATGGAGACGATGATGGTGGAGGAGATGAAGCTGTTGCAGCTGCAGCTGAGAGTGAAGCAGAAGAGGAGGATCCAGAGGAGGTGGAGTTTGAGGTTTCAAGTGATGGTTCAGGAGAGGTGTACACTCCGCCGCCATGGTTGTACCGCGAGCCGAAGCGCCAACGCATGACAGCAAGGACCTACCTCAACCTCTTCAAGAAATAGATAGAAGTCCACCAATTAGTCCACGTTAGGTAAATTCGTTAGGATTGGTCTCGATCGATGTGAAACATAGTTCGTGCTAGTTTAAGAGTGATTAGTTGCTTATTTTTGTAATCCAATATCCCAGGAATTATTTGTGCGAATTTTAATGAAAGAGTTATGGCAATTTGGTTACTATCTGTGTTATTTTCGCTGTAGTTTTTCTGCTGATACAGCAGTACTACGCGATTTTTCATATTTTTCTGGTAACTCGGAAAAATCTGAAAACAATTGGGCTGATGCGAAACTCTCTGTACTATATGTATAAAAATCAGCTAAATTTTCTGAAGAGTTTAAGTCAGGCAGAAAAATTAGTGAACGCTGCTGGACTGTTCTGGCAGAATTGCTGTTTTGTTGATTAGTTGATCTATTGTTTAGTTAACCATTGCCAACTCTTGCAAAACTATTTCAGTAGGTATATACTGCTAGGATAACACCTGGGATGTTGCTGGATCACTTGTTTGTGCATGTGTTGCTTGCTTGTGATTGTCTGCTATTGTTCGTTGTTGTTTGGCCATATGCATGGGTAGAATCCTATTGTCGTAGTTGATTCTTTCTAAACTTACCTATGCTGAACCGCAGATGCCTCCCCGCCGCCAACCCACTGAGATGGAGCAGCTCATGGCAGCTCAGGCACAGCTGACCCAAGTGATGACTCAGTTCATGGCAAATCAGAACAACAACAATGGAAACAATCAGCCTCAGGGAGATGCTCTCACCAGATTTCTGAGGTTAAGGCCAGCTAAGTTCTCTACTGCAACTGAACCAATGGTTGCTCTTGACTGGTTGCGTTCAGTCAACAAGGACCTAGTAACTGTTGGATGCACTGATGCTGAGAAGGTGAGGTTTGCCGCTCACCTACTGGAGGGACCAGCCGCTTCTTGGTGGGACACTTTTCAGATCACCCACCCGTTGGATACCATGACTTGGGCAATGTTTGAGGAAGGTTTCAGGACCAACCACGTGTCTTCGGGAGTTCTGAGCCTGAAGAGGAAGGAGTTCCGCAACTTGCGCCAAACCAATCGCACCGTGGCCGAGTACATTGAGGAGTTCAACAACCTGTCCCGTTATGCACCTGAGGATGTTGACACTCATGCAAAAAGGAGGGAGAGATTCCTGGATGGCCTCAGTGATGAGATTTCAGTACAGCTACTGGTGGTTTACTACCCCACTTTCCAGGAGCTTATGGACAAAGCCAGGATCTTGGAAGGGAAGCACAAACAGGTGGAGAACCGCAAGAGAAAGAGCAATACTCACCACTCTGGTTCACACCACAAGTCTCGCACTTCGTATGATGGATACTCCAAGCATGGAGAGAGTGACCATGGGAGCCATGACCACCACCACCATGGAGGCGATGGACATCGTCATGACAACCATAGGAGCAACCACCATAGCCACAAGGGAGGACACTCTCACCACTCTGGAGGACACGGTGGACATGACCGCAACCGTGATCGCAGCTTCGTGAAGAAGGATCTGAGTGAGGTGACATGCTTCAAGTGTAAACAGAAGGGACACTATGCTGACAACTGTCCGGAGAGGGAAGGACTGAAGCCAACCAACAATGAGAAGGCCACAGTGAACCACATGAATGTGGAGGAGATTCCAAATGAGCCTGACCTTGTGATTGGTAAGTTCCCAATCAACACTTACCCTGCACTTATACTTTTCGATACTGGTGCATCGCATTCATTCATATCAAGGGCATTTGTGGATAAGTATAAGTTACCTACTGAGTCTATGAAAAGGTCATTTAGAGTGAGTTCACCTGGAGGAGATATGATAGCTAGCGCGGGATGCCGCGATTTAACTGTGAGGATTGGAACACACAACTTCGTTGCACATTTGGTAGTGTTGGATTCACAGGGATTGGACGTTATTCTGGGTATGGATTGGATGTTTATGCATGAGGGACACATAGATTGTGCACAGCGAGCTGTTTCACTTAAAACCCCGGATGGTAAGAGGATTAGATTCAAGTCGGCTGTACGACCAGGAAGGTGTAAGTTGAATTCTCTTAAGGGGGTTAGCATGGATACTGTGCCAGTGATTAGGGATTACCCCGACGTGTTTCCGGAAGAACTGCCAGGGATGCCACCTGACAGGGAAGTAGAGTTTCTTATCGACCTGATGCCGGGAACAGGACCAATAGCAAAGAAACCATATAAGATGGATGTGGATGAGCTGAAGGAATTGAAGAAGCAGTTGAAAGAGCAGCTGGAAAAGGGATTCATTCAGCCTAGTTCGTCGTCATGGGGTGCGCCTGTTCTGTTTGTGGAGAAGAAGGACAGCACCAAGAGATTAGTGGTGTACTACCGTTCGTTGAATGAAGTAACCATCAAGAACAAGTACCCTCTTCCGAACATAAATGATTTATTTGATCAACTGGAAGGTGCAAAGGTGTTCAACAAGATCGATCTGCGATCTGGCTACTTTCAATTGAAGATCCGGAAGGAGGATGTACCAAAAACCGCCTTCACCACTAGGTATGGTTTATATGAGTATACAGTTATGTCTTTTGGACTAACGAATGCCCCGGCATACTTCATGACCATGATGAACAAGGTATTTATGGAATATTTGGACAAGTTCGTGGTGGTGTTTATTGATGACATACTGATATATTCCAAGGATGATGCTGAGCATGAGAAACATCTGCGACTGATTATGGAGAAACTAAGGGGACATCAGCTGTATGCCAAATTCAGCAAGTGTGAATTCTGGCTTAACACCATTGGGTTTGTTGGACACGTAGTGTCAGGAGAAGGAGTCGCTGTTGACCCAAGCAAAGTGACTGCAGTAACTGAGTGGGAAGCACCCAAGAATGCGGGAGAGATTCGAAGCTTTTTGGGACTTGCTGGATATTACAGGAGGTTCATTGAAAACTTTTCCAAGATTGCAAAGCCGATGACTGAACTTCTGAAGAAGGAGAGGAAGTTTGAATGGTCAGACGTATGTGAAGCCAGCTTTCAGGAACTAAAGCGTCGACTAGTGACCGCCCCAGTTCTATGTTTACCAGATCTTCAGAAGGATTTCCAAGTGTACTGCTACGCTTCTCGACAGGGACTTGGTAGTGTGCTGATGCAATATGGGAGAGTAGTGTCATATGCCTCGCGACAACTCAAGCACCATGAGCGGAATTACCCCACACATGACTTGGAGTTAGCGTCAGTGGTTCATGCGCTCAAGGTATGGATGCATTACTTAATGGGAAAACACTGTGATGTGTACACCAACCACAAGAGCCTGAAGTACATATTTACACAGAAGGAACTGAACTTGAGGCAAAGGAGATGGTTGGAGCTTATCAAGGATTATGATATGAATCTACAATACCACCCAGGAAAGGCCAATGTGGTAGCAGATGCTCTGATCCGGAAGGTTTATGCCAATGGATTGACAATTATTGCATGAGGATTTGTGCAAGCAGTTCAAGGACCTTAGACTGGAGGTAGTATCTGAAGGATACTTAGCAACGATGGAAGTCCAACCGACGCTACAGGAAAGGATCATAAAGGCTCAAGTGGGAGACAAAGAGATAGATGAAATAAGGGAAAAGATGAAGGAGGATCGAGCGAGGGAATTCCGCGAGGACGAGCAAGGAACCCTGTGGTACGGAGATCGTTTGTGCGTTCCCAACGATCCCGAGATAAGGAAGTTGATTCTGCAGGAAGCTCATGACTCGCCGTATTCCATACATCCGGGCAATACGAAGATGTATATGGACCTAAAAGACAGATTCTGGTGGAACAACATGAAGGGAGACATCGCGGAGCATATTGCCCTATGTGATGTATGTAGCCGAGTAAAGGCAGAACACCAGAAGCCAGCAGGACTGCTACAACCGTTGCCCGTGCCGGATTGGAAGTGGGATAGAGTGGGAATGGACTTTATCACAGGATTGCCCAGGACCAGGTCAAGATATGACTCCATTTGGGTAGTGGTTGACCATTTGACCAAGGTAGCCCACTTTATACCAGTAAAGACGACCTATACGAGTGCAAAGTTGGCCAAGATTTACATGGACAAAATTGTGTGCCTACACGGAGTTCCCAAGAGTATCGTATCTGATAGAGGCACCCAGTTTACCTCACACTTCTGGCGCCAGCTGCACGAGTCACTTGGTACTAGGTTGGAGTTTAGCACAGCGTTTCACCCACAGACTGATGGACATACCGAGAGGGTGAATCAGATTTTGGAGGACATGCTAAGAGCTTGCGCTTTAGCTCATGGTTCTAGTTGGGATGAGAATTTGCCTTATGCGGAGTTTTCCTACAACAACAGTTATCAAACCAGCATCAAGACGTCACCGTTCGATGTGCTATATGGGAAACGGTGCCGAACACCATTGCTATGGGATGGAGTAGGAGAACGCCAGTTGTTTGGACCTGATTTGATCAAGGACGCAGAAGAGAAGGTCGCCTTGATTAGGGACAGGCTGAAGGTAGCACAATCAAGGCAGAAGAGCTACGCTGACGCAAAGCGCAAGGAAGTGGTGTATGAGATAGGTGATAGAGCATACCTCAGAGTATCGCCGCTTCGTGGAATTAAGAGATTTGGAATTAAGGGTAAGCTGGCACCTCGATTTATTGGACCGTACAGGGTCTTAGCACGCAAAGGAGAAGTTGCTTATCAGTTGGAGTTGCCAGAGGCTCTGTCCGCTGTTCACAACGTGTTCCACGTATCCCAGCTGAATAAGTGCCATCCGGAGATGGTGGATACACCATTGAGAGACACCGTACCGCTAGAGGAGGTTCAGCTGGAGAATGATTTGACCTATGAGGAGAAACCGGTCAAGATTCTGGAGACAGCAGAAAGGATTACCCGTACCAAGACGATCAAATTTTGCAAAGTATAGTGGAGCCACCACACCGAAGAGGAAGCCACTTGGGAGCATGAGGATGACATCCGAGAGGACTACCCACACCTATTTGCTAGCCGCGCCGAATCTCGAGGACGAGATTCATATTAAGGGGGTTAGTCTTGTCACATCCCAAATTTTAGATTTGGTCTTGCATATCATTCATAGCATCGCATCATATCTTTCCATGCAAAACCGTCGAGTAGAAAGGTTCGGCGAAACGCTATTTGCAAAACCCTATTTTACTTTGCTACGAGGTTCCTGAAGGAAGCTTTAGTAGGACTAGCGTGGACCACCCCTGTAGATTCGAGGTTTCGCTCAAACCTTGACGCTAGATTGTTCCCCTCGACGATACGAACCCGTAGGCGTGAAAATCGCTCGAATCGGAGTTCGTATGGAAAAGCTTCGGACGTTTTAGTAAACCGCCAGAAAATGGTCCAAAAATCCGGACCGATTTCCGAGTTCTAGTACAACTCTAGACCGAATCAGTTTAGAACTTCACGAGAGGGCCACAAAAGGGGGACCCACCCGGCCTCGATTCCGGTGCCCGACCCCCACCTGCGCCGACCCCGCCTCCCATGCGCGCACGCCTCCCGAGGCTCGCAACCGCCGCCGCCGCCGATCGCCGCCCCTCTCCCTCCCCTCTCTCTCTTCCCGCGGCCAGCGCCGCCATCTGCGCCGTCGCCGCTTGGCCGCCACCGCCGCCACCGCCGCCAGCGCCGCCCACATCGCCGCCACCGCCATCGCCCGCCATCGCCATCTCCCGCGCTTATCTCGCCGCGTAGCGCCAAGCGCGCGCCGCGCCGCAGCGCCGCCGCCGCTTGCGCCTCATTGCGCGCTTTGCTGCGCGCTGCGCCGCCATTGCTGGTGCCGCTGCCACAAGACACGCGCGCTATGTCGCATGCATGCATACATGTACGCATATGCGCGTCGCCGCGCGATTGATTGATTTTCTCGACCCGTTCGTTGACCGTGTACGTCCGTGCATGAAGAACCCCGACGCCGGAACCGATCGTCGCCGCTGTCTGGAGCTCGCCGGAGTCCGTTTCGCCGTCCGTTTTCGGTAAGACAGCAGCCACCGTCAGATCTCAGATCAGCGGCTTAGATCGTTAGTTGATCGGTCAGACTCATGCGTTGACTAGTCAACGTCCAGTCAGCGCCCAGTCAGCAGACGCTTTGACCAGTCAACAGACACAATTGACTGGTCAATTTCGTTAATCTTTTAGTTGGCAGATTTCTGTAGAATTTTATAAATTGCGTAGAAATTAAACCGCTTGGCCAAAAATTGCAAATAAAATATGTACGGATTCAGTGAGTTGTGTAGAATCTCACTGTACCTTTGGTTCAGGCTTTTGCAGCAAGGTTTAGTACAGTTTAATCAAACTAGCTAGTGGCCTTTTTGGAGTAATAAATTTGTAGAAAAAGATCCGTAGCTCCAAAAATCGCGTATGATATGTCCCTGAACTCGGGAGAATGAGGGGAATCTCATCATGAATTAAAAATATAGGCTTACAGTAAAAACTTCTGCAGAAAATGTCTAGTGGCTTTCTGAAGTGTTTTAATTACTCGGGGAGTTCTATAATTCCTTTTTGAGTAATTCCAATTGGTACTGTTTCTAATCAGCGATGCCCATACTGTAGATTTTTCCCACGATATTACAAACAGTATACTACCGGTAGTGAATTATTTGAGTTCTAGCTCTAGTTGTGAGCATTACTTTTACTTAATAGTTTTCCTAGCGCTAAAACTATTTTCCATGCATGCAATCGGTAATATTACGGTATAGGATGTTGTGGTGCAGCTGTAGCACCAATTCACTTGTCGTTCTTGCATTCATGCACCATCTTTGTTGCACATGCTTGTGGATTGTTTGTTTATGATTGCAATTGTATCGTGTAGATTGTGACGAGTGCAACGCTTGCTCGTGTGTGGATTGTGCTCCCGACCGCTACAACCAAGGTAAGTAGATGCTACTTTGTTCATGATATCGTCCTACTATTTTCAATGCATTGTCGTGTATTTTGTAGACGCATGTGTAGGATGATACTATCGCTATGCTATGTCCTATTATGTGGTAGGACTTTCCTTGTAGATGAACCACCGTTAGTAGATGTGCTTAGCCATGCTATGTTGAACGAGGGCTGGGTTACATCATTGATACTTGTTTTCTCAAAGTATTGGTTTGTGAAAACTAAAAAAACAACTTAATCAATGAACCCCCTGGGTGTGATGGTATTGATAAATTTTTTGGTGGTTTTATTGCGGAAAGGCACCCAGGTATCAAGAGAGAATGATTGGCTTCTTTATTGTGTAGCTTACGTGTACAACCTTGTGCCAATAATGAAATGGGCGGTTGGTTAGACTTAGTAGGTTGTGGTAACTCGAACCCGCGTATCCAGAGATATAGAATTTTGGTAGGTTGGACCGGTGCGCGTCGGGATTGAGGAGCTACTTCCCGAACAGTCTCTTCTTGGACTTCTCCCTATCATCACCCAAAATGAGAGTGATGGTAAATAGCTGGCCAAGTCACATGGGTAAAGTGTACTAACCTCTGCAGAGTGTTTAAACTAATCGATTAGCTGTGTCCCCGGTTATGGACATCTGAGTTGCTAGATATTGATTCCATGACATGTTTCTCGCTCATTCTAATTTCATAATTGTTTTAATATTGTTGGGTTAACTTAATTGGGATCTTTTCAAAGAAAATCAAAAACTGTTTATGAAAGTAGGACAAATGTATTTGCAAATGCAAGCCAGACACAGATCCACTTGCCAAATATGCATGTAGATGTTAGTACTATTGTCTCCATTACTAGCTCTACTTGCCATACATTCCATGTATTGACCCTTCGGGGCTGCTACGTTTCATGTTGCAGGTTATTCCGATTCTGATTGATCGTTATAGGCCACGGTACTCCAGTCGGCACTTGTTCACTTGTGGGCAATTTGAAGAATGGAGGATTTACTTTATTTATGTTGCTACCTGAATAATTTGAGCTAGCTTTGTGCTAAGCTTTTATTGTAATAATGGTACTCTGGATCATCGTTATTCATGATACACGGATATTTTGCTATGTTATCTATCTTACTCTATTGTGGGCCAATGAACCGATCCAGGGATTGGCATGTCACATAGAGGCCACGGTCTTTTCAGAACCGGGGTGTTACATCGCGAGGCAAAGGGATTAAGTTACTAGCATAAAAGGTTCTCACGGTCACAAGAAAGTCATCGTTGAATGTGTGGGAGTCAGTATGGATCACCAGGTCCCGCTTCTGATTATTGATCCGGGAGGGGTCTCGATCATGTCCGCATTATTCGCAAACTCTAGGGTGACACACTTAAGAGACACCGACACCATTTGGAGCAAATAGTTTCATGCTGAAAAGAATAACAAAGCGCGGGAATTTATTTCACTAGACACCGAAACTGTTTTCGGGTGAAATTTTAGAAAGTGTTTTTGCATGTGAAATGAAATACTAGCAAGGGGTTATATGTGAATGTTTGTCATTAAGGTAATTGACAAAATTCTGAAGAAATAAAAGGAGTTTCATTTAAAGAGAATTTACATTAAATTTGGTGGAAATTTAATGGGAATTTGAGTGGGATTTTTTAGTGGAGAATTGAAGGGCCAAATTGTGAGTGGAGCTTCCACCCACATGAATTGAGGGAGGGCAAGGGGCAGCCCCCATGCGCCGGCCACCCCCTTGGGGTCCCCCCTCCTCCTATAAAAGGATCCCCCTCCCTCTCTCTCACTCACACCTCCTTGTGAAGGATCTCTCTCCCCCTCTAGTTTATCCCCCATGGTATCGGACTAGCGAGATACATGTTCCTGGTGGCTTTTCAGCAAGAAAGAGATGTGCTTCCGCTGCATCGCTGGCGCGAGGAGGCGGAGGTTGCTCGGTGCCTCGGACGTGTGTGCGAGCACGGATGCGAAGCTGATTTGCGGCTCTAGGACTTCCTCTCGATCTTGAGATCGGCAAGAGTTCGTCTACATCAACCATGAGTTCAACCTTGTTAAGCTTTGTCGGTCTCCAAGGGTATGTTATCTACGGATGTATATCCGCCCATTGTTTGTATCTAGTAGATAGATCTGTTGGGTTTCGTAGCATGGAAAACAAAAAATTTCTATCGCATACAAACAAACAAGCCAAGATCTATCTACTAGATTGTAGCAAAGAGTCGATGGAATAACTCACCCTCGAAGATTTCAAAGTGTTTAACGAGAGTGGATTCTCGTGGGTGATGTAGTCGTACTCTTCCCGATCTCAAGATCGCGTAGACGATCCTTCCAAGGCCATGCTCCATAGCGCTCCCACAGTCGGTCACATGTTCAAGATTGACGAAGACCTTCCTCTCCTTGTTCCAGAAAATGGGAGGTTGTAGCACTCTCCTCGCAATTCCGGCAGCACAACGGCGTGGTACCGGAAGTAGAGGGGAGATCTCGCAGGGCTTCGCCTTAAGCCGGAGCTAGTATGGTGGAATAAGAGAGAGTCCCTCGGTGTTCTAGGGTTTAGACACACCAAGTAAGGGAGCAAGCCGGCGGCTAGGGTTTAGCTAGGCGGCGGCGACGGTTTTCCCTAGGGCCGGCGGCGGCTATGGAGGAGGCGGCGGCTTGGGGCTAGGGTTTGGAGGAGAGGGTCTTGTGTCTGTAGGAGGGAGCCCTGCCCCTCCTTATATAGGTGGATGGGCCGGCCAAGGGAGGGGAGTCCTCCCAACTCGGCTTGGTGGTGCGGCCGGTTGGAGGAGGAAACCCTCCCCAACTCGGTTTCCCACTCCTCCTCCTCTTTCCAAAACTTGTCGTTTGACTTTCAAACTAGCCGTTTGACTTTTCAAACTAGGATTTGAATAAACCCTCTATTTTGAACAGCGATGACACCGAGTACATGATGCAATCATATCAACTTGATATAACACATTCATGTACCCTCCCCCCCCTCCCCGGAGTGCCGGACATTCCGGAACCTTCTAGAACATTCCCGATGAAAACACCGGAACCATTCTCCATCTCCGAAACGGGACTTTCCTTATATGAATCTTATTCTCCGGACCATTCCGGATTTCCTCGTGATATCCCGAATCCCATTCGAGACTCCGAACAACATTCGGTCTCTTTCTCATCATTCCATAACTACTCAAACAACGTCGAATCCTTAAGTGTGTCTTCCTACGGTTCGTGAATTATGCGGACATGATCGAGACACTTCTCCGAACAATAACCAATAGAGGAATCTGGAAATTCATATGGCTCCCACATATTTCTACGATTACTTTGCGATTGAATGAACCACTTACATACAATATCAATTTCCCTTTGTCTCATGATAGTTTACTTATCCGAGGTTATGATCGCCGGTATCTCTGCATACCTAGTTCAACCTCGTTACCGATAAGTACTCTTTTCTCGTTCCCATGATATGTGATCCCTTGTGAGCCAGTCACATGCTTGCAAGCTAATTGGATGACATTTCACCGAGAGGGCCCAGAGTATATCTATCTGTCATATGGATGGACAAATCCCACTCTTGATCCATGTGTTTCAACCAATACTTTCCGAACACTCAATGCCACCTTTATAGCCACCCAGTTACGGTGTGGTGTTTGATGTCATCAAAGCATCCATCCGGTAAAGGTGATATGCATGATCTCATGGTCGAAGGAATTAGATTTCCATGTATCAGAAAGCATATAGCAATTTGAACTATTAAAATGACTTGATCTTTATGCTATGCTTATTTATAGGAGTATGTCCACCATATCATTCTCCTAACGATATGATCTTGTTGTTGATAACATCTCAATGTTCATGATAGGGAAACCACAATCATTTATCAACCAACAAGCTAGTGATGTATAGAGGCTTATACTAGGGACTTCAATTTAAGTTTACAAATCACACAAGTATTAATGTTTACTTGTTAATACTATTATAGCATGAATGTAAACATTTATCATAAACACAAAGATATAATAATAACTACATTTATTATTGCCTCTAGGGCATATCTCCAACAGTCTCCCACTTGCACTAGAGTCATCTAATCTAGATTACATGGTAATATACCGAACACCCATGGCAGTTTGGTGTTGGTCATGTTTTGCCCTCGGGAGAGGTTTAGTCAACGGATCCGCCACATTCAGATCTGTGTGTACTTTGCAAATCTTTATATCCCCATCCTGGATATGTTCTTGAATAGCGTGAAAACGTAGCTTGATGTGCTTCAGCTTCTTGTGTGACCTTGGTTCTTACGCATTGGCTATGGATCCCATGTTATCACAGTAGATAGACATTGGGTCCAGCGCACTAGGAACCACACCCAGCTCTGTAATGAACTCTTTCATCCATATCGCTTCTTGTGAAGCCTCCGAAGCAGCCATGTATTCCGATTCAGTTGAAGATCTCGCCACAACGCTTTGCTTTGCACTCCTCCAGCTAATTGCTGCACCATTCAAAATAAATACGTATCCAGATTGTGATTTAGAATCATCCGGATCGGTGTTCCAACTAGCATCGGTGTAACCATTAACAACGAGTTGTTCATCACCTCCATAAGAAAGAACCATATCCTTAGTTCTTCTCAAGTACTTAAGGATGTTTTTGACCGCTGTCCAATGATCCACTCCTGGATCACTTTGATATCTGCTAGTTAAAATAACAGCATATGCAATGTCGGGTCTAGTACATAGCATGGCATACATTAGAGATCCTATGGCTGAGGCATAGGGAGTCTTACTCATCCTTTCTCTATCTTCTGCAGATGTCGGACTCTGAGTTTTACTCAAGGTCGTATTGGGAAACATGGGCAAGAACCCTTTCTTGCTATCTTCCATTCCAAACCTCTTTAGAACCTTGTCCAAATATGTACTTTGTGACAATGATATTTGGCGTTTCGATCTATCTCTATAAATCTTTATGCATAATATGTAAGCTGCTTCGCCAAGATCCTTCATTGAAAAACTATTATTCAAATATTCCTTGACACTATTAAGAAGGTCTACATCATTCCCAATCAACAATATGTCATCCACATATAGTATTAAGAATGCTACAGAGCTCCCACTCAATTTCTTGTAAATACAAGCTTCTCCATAAGTTTCTATAAAACCAAAATTTTGATCACCTTATCAAAACGTTGATTCCAACTTCAGGATGCTTGCTTCAATCCATAGATGGACCGTTGAAGTTTGCATACCTTGTTAGCATCTTTAGGACCGACAAAACCTTTGGGTTGCATCATATACAACTCTTCATCAATGTCTCCATTGAGGAATGTTGTTTTGACATCCATCTGCCATATCTCATAATCATAATATGCAGCGATTGCTAACATAATCCTCACAGACTTTAGCTTCGCCACTGGTGAGAAAGTCTCATCGTAGTCAACTCCTTGAATTTGTCGAAACCCTTTTGCGACAAGTCGAGCTTTATAGACAGTAACATTACCATCAGCATCTGTTTTCTTCTTGAAAATCCATTTGTTCTCGACAGCCTTCCGGCCATCCGGTAAGTCCACCAAAGTCCATACTTGGTTTTCGTACATGGATCCAATCTCGGATTTCATGGCTTCTTGCCATTTATTGGAATCTGGGATCATCATTGCTTCCTCATATGTCTCAGAGTCATCGGTGTTGTCCACCAACATGACACTCATAACGGGATCATACTAATATGGAGTGGTACGAGTTCTTGTTGACCTGCGAGGCTCTGTAGCAACTTCAACCGAAGTTTCATGATCATCATCATTAGCTTCCTCTCTTATTGGTGCAGGCACCACATGAACTTCTTCCGGTGCTGTGCTACTCGCAATTTCAAGAGAAGGTTCGACAACCTCGTCAAGTTCTACTTTCCTTCCAGTCACTTCTTTCGAGAGAAATTCCTTCTCTAGAAAGGATCCATTCTTGGCAACGAAGATTTTGCCTTCGGATCTATGATAGAAGGTATACCCAATAGTTTCCTTCGGGTATCCTATGAAGACGCACTTTTCCGCTTTGGGTTCAAGCTTGTCCGGCTGTAACTTCTTTACATAGTCTTCGCATCACCAAACTTTAAGGAACGACAATCTAGGTTTCTTCCCAAACCATAATTCATACGGTGTCGTTTCAACGGATTTAGACGGTGCCCTATTTAAAGTGAATGCGGTTGTTTCTAATGCATAACCCCAAAATGATAGCGGTAAATCTGTAAGTGACATCATAGAACGAACCATATCTAAGAGAGTTCGACACGACGTCGGACACACCATTACTGTGGTGTTCCCGGTGTCAATCATGAAATTATTCCGCATTTCTTCAAATGCTCGCCAAACTCGTAACTTAGATATTCACCTCCACGATCAGATAGTAGAAATTTAATCTTCTTGTTACGTTGATTCTCTACCTCACTTTGAAATTCCTTAAACTTCTCGAAAGTTTCGTACTTATGTTTCATGAAATAGATATACCCATATCTACTCAAGTCATCCGTGAAGGTAAGAACATAAAGATAACCACCGCGCAATGCTACACTCATTGGACCACACACATCGGTATGTATGATTTCCAATAAGTCTGTAGCTCGCTCCATCATACCATAAAATGGAGTCTTAGTCATTTTACCCATCAGACATGCTTCGTATCTTTCAAGTGATTCGAAATCAAGTGATTCAAGAAGTCCATCGGAATGGAGTTTCTTCATACGCTTCACTCCAATGTGACCAAGACGACAGTGCCACATATAGGTCGAGTTATCGCTCGATTTCAAACGTTTAGCCTCAATGTTATTAATATGTGTATTTCCACTATCGAGATTCAACAAGAATAGACCGTCTATCAAAGGTGCATGTGCATAAAACATATTACTCATATAAATCGAACAACCATTATTCTCGGACTTAAACAAGTAACCGTCTCGCAATAAACAAGATCCTGATATAATGTTCATGCTCAACGCAGGCACCAAATAACAATTATTTAAGTATAAAACTAATCCCGATGGTAGATGAAGGGGTAGCGTGCAAGCGATCACATCAACCTTTGATCTGCTTTCCCACGCGCATCGTCACCTCGTTCTTCGCTAGCTTCCGCTTATTCGCAAAGACTGCTTCGAGTTACAAATATGAGCAACCGAACCAAGATCAAATACCCGTGCACTACTACGAGTACTAGTGAGATACACATCAATAACATGTATATCGATATACCTTTCTTCTTGATGTTGCCGTTCTTCAAATCCGCCAAGTACTTTGGGCAATTCCGCAAAGTGACCTTCCCCTTGCAAGAAAGCACTCGAAGATCGGGCTTAGGTCCAGCCTTGGTCTTCTTCGTCGGCGTGGCAACTTTCTTACCACCCTTCCTGAAGTGTCACTTCTGCTTAGACTTGCCTTTCTTGAATTTGGTGGTCTTATTGACCAACAACACTTGGTGCTCTTTCTTGATCTCCACTTCTGCAGACTTTAACATAGCAAATAGTTCTGGCAACTGCTTGTTCATGTTCTGCATGTTGTAGTTCATCACAAAGTTCTTGTAACTTGGTGGTAGTGATTGGAGGACACGGTAAATCCCCAAAGCATTAGGAATCACTATACCCAAGCTTTGAAGTTTGTTTGCGTGCCTAGACATCTTAAGAACATGCTCACTGACGGAGATGCCCTCTTCCATCTTGCAGTTAAAGAACTTTTCAGAAGCTTCATAGCTTTCAATTGCCGCATGAGTCTCAAAATCAATTTGAGATCCTCGACAATATCATATGGGTCTGAATTCTCAAACCTTTTCTGAAGCTCCGATTCTAAACCATACAAGATAGCACACTGAACTATGGAGTACTGATTCTTCCGAGCGAGGTATACATTCTTTACTTCATCGGAAGCATCACCGCAGTGGGTCACCCAATGGTGCATCCAAAGACATAGGTCAAATTACCACCGTGAGGACAATACTCAAATTATGGAACCAATCCGCCAAGTTGCTTCCATTGTTTGTCAACTTTTCTTTCTCTAGGAACGCATTAAAATTGATGGTAGGGGCTGGCATTGATCTACAACATATTTGCAATAGTTTAGACTAAGTTTATGACAAATTGAGTTCAAATTAATAATAAAATTAATCTAGGTGAACTCCCACTCAAAACAATATCCCTCACATTGTTTTAGTGATCACGCGAACCAAATCCACCACATCAACACCGATCATCACGAGAGTTGATATAGTTTCAATGGCGAACAATCGACATGTTCATCATATCTACTATATGATTCATGCTTTACCTTTCGGTGATCCGTGTTCGAGACCATGTCCGTACATGCTAGGCTCACAAGATCAAACCTTAGTTTCGCATGAGCAAATCTGGCTTGCTCACGTTGTATACACTTATGGAATCTAACACACCCGATCATCACGTGGTGCTTGAAACAACAAGCTTTAGCAACGGTGCTAACTAAGGGTGAACACTTTATGACTTGAAATTCATGTGCATGAGGGATCATCTTATAATGCTACCGTCGTCTACTAAGCAATACAAGATGCATAAAGGATTAACATCACATGCAATTCAAAATATGTGATATGATATGGCCTTTCTTCTTTGTGCTTCCGATCTCCATCTTCTAGCACGAACATGATCTCCATCATCATCGGCATTGCATCAAGGTCAATGACGCTTCTCCATGGTTGTCGTCCACCGGCTTCAACTATTACAACTACTTTGAATAGACACGCGGGTCTTAACATAAATTAAAGACAACCATATGGCTCCTGCCGGTTGCCAACTTACAATAAGGAACATTACATACATCAAATATAATCACAATCATGGCCATATCACATCACACCCCTGCAAAACAAAGTTAGACGCCTCTACTTTCTTTGCATATTTTATGTGGTTTGGGGCTTTCAATAAGTGTCGTTCTAACTTACGAACAAGAACCACAACATTGATACTAGTATTGTTGATCACCCGTTGTAAATTGGATCTTAACTATGCTAGGAGAAACAGGCACCCGCAAAGCCACTTATGCAATACAAGTTGCATGTCAAGCGTGGAACAAATCTCATGAATGATGTCATGTAAGGTTAGCCCGGGCCGCTTCATCCCAACATACCGCAAGATGCAAAGTACACAAGAATCAATCGACAATAAAAGCATCAACGCCCACAATGACCATTGTGTTCTACTCGTGCAATAGATCTACATATAGACACGGCTCTGATACCACTGTTGGGTTTCGTAGCATGGAAAACAAAAAATTTCTATCGCATACAAACAAACAAGCCAAGATCTATCTACTAGATTGTAGCAACGAGTCGATGGAATAACTCACCCTCGAAGATTCCAAAGTGTTTAACGAGAGCGGATTCTCGTGGGTGATGTAGTCGTACTCTTCCCGATCTCAAGATCGTAGATGATCCTTCCAAGGCTGCGTTTAAGCCCCGCAGTCGGTCACACGTTCGGTACTCGACGAAGACCTTCCTCTCCCTTGTTCCAGCAGGCAGCGGAGGTTGTAGCACTCTCCTCGCAATTCCGGCAGCACAACGGCGTGGTACCGGAAGTAGAGGGGAGATCTCGCAGGGCTTCGCCTTAAGCCGGAGCGAGTATGGTGGAGTATGAGAGAGTCCCTCGGTGTTCTAGGGTTTAGACACACCAAGGAAGGGAGCAAGCCGGCGGCTAGGGTTTAGCTAGGCGGCGGCGGTTTGCCCTAGGGCCGGCGGCGGCTATGGAGGCGGCGGCGGCTTGGGGCTAGGGTTTGGAGGAGAGGGTCTTGTGTCTCTAGGAGGGATCCCTGCCCCTCCTTATATAGGTGGAGGGGCCGGCCGGCCAAGGGGAGTGAGGGGAGTCCCTCCCCAACTCGGCTTGGGTGGTGCGCCGCCGGTTGGAGGAGGGAAACCCTCCCCAACTCGGTTTCCCACTCCTCCTCCTCTTTCCAAAACTTGTCGTTTGACTTTCAAACTAGTTGTTTGACTTTTCAAACTAGGATTTGAATAAACCCTCTATTTTGAACAGCGATGACACCGAGTACATTATGCAATCATATCAACTTGATATAACACATTCATGTATCCTCCCCCCCCCGGAGTTCCGGACATTCCGGAACCTTCTAGAACATTCCCGATGAAAACACCGGAACCATTCTCCATCTCCGAAACGGGACTTTCCTTATATGAATCTTATTCTCCGGACCATTCCGGATTTCCTCGTGATATCCCGAATCCCATTCGAGACTCCGAACAACATTCGGTCTCTTTCTCATCATTCAATAACTACTCAAACAATGTCGAATCCTTAAGTGTGTCTCCCTACGGTTCGTGAATTATGCGGACATGATCGAGACACTTCTACGAACAATAACCAATAGAGGAATCTGGAAATTCATATGTCTCCCACATATTTCTACGATTACTTTGCGATCGAATGAACCACTTACATACGATATCAATTTCCCTTTGTCTCACGATAGTTTACTTATCCGAGGTTATGATCGTCGGTATCTCTGCATACCTAGTTCAACCTCGTTACCGATAAGTACTCTTTTCTCGTTCCCGTGATATGTGATCCCTTGTGAGCCAGTCACATGCTTGCAAGCTAATTGGATGACATTTCACCGAGAGGGCCCAGTATATCTATCCGTCATATGGATGGACAAATCCCACTTTATCCATGTGTTTCAACCAATACTTTCCGAACACTCAATGCCACCTTTATAGCCACCCGCCACGGTGGTGTTTGATGTCATCAAAGCATCCATCCGGTAAAGGTGATATGCATGATCTCATGGTCGAAGGAATTAGATTACTATGTATCAGAAAGCATATAGCAATTGAACTATTAAAATGACTTGATCTTTATGCTATGCTTATTTATACGAGTATGTCCACCATATCATTCTCCTAACGATATGATCTTGTTGTTGATAACATCTCAATGTTCATGATAGGGAAACCACAATCATTTATCAACCAACAAGCTAGTGATGTATAGAGGCTTATACTAGGGACTTCAATTTAAGTTTACAAATCACACAAGTACTAATGTTTCCTTGTTAATACTATTATAGCATGAATGTAAACATTTATCATAAACACAAAGATATAATAATAACTAAATTTATTATTGCCTCTAGGGCATATCTCCAACAAGACCTTGGTACATAGTTGTTCCCATCGTAGGAATTTTTTGCTTTCTATGTTGCAAACCCTACAGGGTCGCTCCTCATGCTACTCAACTTTAGTTACCGGTAAGTTATTGTCATAGTAAGTACATGTGTATCATGCAGAACTGCCAACGGGATACCCCTTGCACATGATACAGGAGCTATCCCATATCAAAATGACAAGGTAAGCAGACAGTGAGCATCTCAGCGATCTTTTTATTTGCTATTTGCATAGGTTTTTATTGAGGATGCTTCACAGATTGCTCACTATGGTTATGCTGCAAGTTTCCACCATGATTAGGCATGGCTTAGGCTAGCGGCCCAGGCATTTCTCTAACACACATACATAACTCCTTGGACTTACAAGCTCCCCTTTTATTTCACACCGACGACATCCGCAAACAAAAGAGCATGATATCAACTGTGTACTATATATAGGTGAAATGTTGAAAGCATTCCCCGTGACAGCACGGTTCTGCTAATTTCAACGTATAAATGCAAGAATATACAACTTCGATGACACAATGATTCAAGTTTATTTGGAGCAAGAAAATAAGGTGTTCCATCAAGTTCGTGAGAGCTTTACTAACTAGTTTTCACATAACAAAATAATTTTTAATTTGAAAGATAGATGAAGCTTGAAAATTTACTTGTACTAGCAATAATTATAATGGGTAGATATGGTGGACACAAATGTCACGGGTTTTGGTTTAAAGGACTGGATGCACGAGAAGTATTCCTTCTCAGTACAGGTTTTTGGCTAGCAAGGCTGGGTAGGAAGCAAAAGAGTTGAAGGAAACAAGCAAACATACAAGTGATAAAGACAAACATGCAATCTTCGTTGAAGACACAAAAGATCTTAAATAAATAATACTAAGCTTATGAGCCAATCAATAAAGAAAATAAATGATACAAAATACCTATAAGCGCTTTTGTCTTTTCCTTTCAAACCTCAGAAAGTGTTGCTACTGACCAGATCTTGGTTTTCCAAAACCAATTTAGATCTACTTGATGGTCCCAAAGTGATGCCAATACTAATCAACAAGATCAATCATATAATAGAGATTGCAAAATAAAATAAGAAGTGCAAAAAGTAAGAGATGAAACTTCTCATTAATATTCCATAAAGGCACTCACACTAAGGGATACATAGGTAACCAACTAAAGGAGGGCGACTTCCCTTTGGGCACCCTTTGGAATTGTTGCTCATGTATAAGAGTATGGAAGGGATTCTTGGTACGTGGAGGAAGTGATCGTGGAACGAGGCAATGGCGCGGAGGTTTCCCTCCTATAGACATCCATGATGTCCTCCTAAGCTTGATAGGATTTTCCACCACTCCAATGCTTGCAACGGTAGCATGGGTGTCCGGGTTCTCATCCTCCTTCACGTCCTCTTCATCCCCAACCAAGATCTTCTCATCCTTGGGTGTTGAGGATCATCTTCCACGGGCTTCTTGCCCTTGTCGTTGGCGGAGACCATTGTGCCTCTAAACTTGAGAGTATTTCCTGACAGAAACAGATTGAAATGAAAACACGATGAGAACACGATATACGAACCTCGGGGGATCCGGAGGGTTATATATTATGAAGTTTTACCGCATAAGGAAGGCACTGTGTGAAAACAAGGCGGAGACGGACTCCAGGGGGCTCACACCCCTTGGTGGCGCGGCCAGCTAGGGCCCGCGCCACTGGTGGGTGTAGCCCACCTGGGCTCCGTTTCCTCCTCAGTTTCATCACGTAACCTTCCATATGTAATAAAAACATCAAAAATATAAAGACATAAGGTTATCGCGAACCTTTGATTTCGAGATCTTTTATTTAATCAAAGACAGCCTCTATAGATTCCTTCTTTCCGACACTTGAAAGTTCCTTTCATACAAAGCCTCACACAATCTTTATTAGCAACATCAGTGTATGCAAAAACAATAAACCAATAGGTTCAAACTTCAACCTAAATCCAACAAGACAAAAGCTACTAAAACAACTCCTTTCAAAAGCCCAAAAGAATCTTAAAGGGAAACGATTTAAGAGGCAAATGCAAATGATGGCAGAAATCTGTCAAAACATACCAGCAGGTAAAGATTGATTTTTTAGAAAATATTCTGTTGCTCAAATCAAAAAGTGCAAAACTAATGAAAGTTGGGTAACAACTTGGGAACAAGCACAGAAAACTACAGCTCCATCTGATGTACTGAGATCCTTCACGAATTTTTACAATGCAGCACAAAAATCTGTCCCAGGACAGCAACTTTTCACAACTCCCCTACTTCTCAAAAATGGTTGATCTTGACACAAAAACCAAACAAAAAGGATAAGGAGAGGTTATTACAAGTAATAGCTTCCAAGACTCAATAAAACTATTGGGTTATCTCCCAATAAGTACTTTTCTTTAATGCCTTTAAGTTAGGCTTGACAATTCAAAGATGCTCACATAAAAGATATGGACTTGAAGTGAAAAAGAGCATCAAGAAGCAAATATCCAACACATTTGAGTATAACCCACTTCCTATGCAAGGGAGTCTCATGAGAAAACAAATTATTGAAACAAAAGGCTGCTAGCATAGGAACACAAAACAAGTGCAGCTTCAAAGCTTTCAACATAAAGCGGGGAAACTTAATACTATTGAGATGCATAAAACAATGTTTCCCTCTCTCATAATAACTTTGAGTGGCACTTTGAATAAATTTGACAATATAACTATCACAAGAAACAACTTTATCATCAGAATGAGCATACTTACAATCATCAAAAAGAGATCTAAGTTCATAAATTGGATCAATAGAAGCAAGTTGTTCAACCCTGAAATCCTCATTAGGCAATTTGTTTTCATCAGGAGCTTTAGCAAATTTGGAAAAGTTAAACTCATAAGAATCTCCATCAAACTTAGTTAAAACTTCCTCCTTCTTACAATCTATAATAGCCCCACAAGTATTCAAGCTCTACCAAAGATAATAGGAAAAGTCTTACTAGCTTCTGAACCTAGTACTAGAAAATCAATAGGATATTTAATCTTACCACAAAGAACGTCCACATATCTTACAATCACAATTGGACAGACTTTCTCTCTATTAGCAAGGTGAATAACCACATCAATGTCCTCAAGTTCACAAGGACCAATTTCATGCATAATTTCCCTGTAAATCTCATAAGGAACAACACTAGAACTAGCACCAATATCACATAAACCATAATAGAAATGATCACCAATTATAACAGAAAGCACCGAGACACTAGTTTTCTTTGTACTTTTTCTAACCGCACTAATTATCATTTAATGCTCCTTTACCTTAGCTGGGAAAGGTGTTTTCTCAACATAAGGTTCAGGAAAAATATGATCAATAGTACAAACTTCAGTGCTTCTAACAGGAACATGATTTACAACATCTTTATAAGGTGCATGGTACTTGTTCCACTTCTTTTAAGGATTTTCTATATAAGAGGCAAAAGCCTTAAAAAAATTGGCAATACTTTGAAAATCAAGACCATACTCAGTACTAATATCACGGAAGTCATCAATTCCCATAAAATATTTAATGCATTCATAATCATAATTTATACCTGACTTTCTTCCGTTGTCATTCTCCCATGCTTCAGTGTTCTCTTGAATACAGTCTAGGAGGTGCTATTTAGCTTCTTCCTTCATATGTGTTAATGATCCAGCACAAGAAGCATCTAGTAAATCTTTATCATGAAGAGAAAGCCTTGCATAAAAGTTATTAATAATAATATTGTTAGGGAGTTCATGAATAGGACATTTAAGCATTAGTAACTTCAATATCCCCCAAGCTTGGGTTGTACTCTCTCCATCATGAGGCCAAAATTTATATATTTGATTCCTATCCTTATGAATCTCACTGGGAGGATAGAATTTAGAGTAAAAGAGAGGTACTATTTCCTCCCATTCCATAGATTGTCCATTTTTTAGCATCTTATACCATTCTTCAGCTCTTCCTTTCAATGATATAGAGAGTAAATTCTTCTTCACTTGTCAGTTGTGATACCTGGACACTTAAACAACCCGCATAATTCATGGATAAAAAGCAAATGATCACCAGTATGGACAGTTCCATCCCCAAGATAATAATTATCCATAACACGATCAACAATTCTTGCAGGTATCTTAAAAGGATCTATCTCAACAGGTGGTGATTCATCTACTACCCTATCAGTGGTAGTAGTTTCCCAAACAGGAAACCAAGTGGGTTATCCATATTGGAAACAAAGTAAAAAACAGAAATAAGAAGAAATACTCATAGTAGAAGTTTCCTTTACCAGTTCCACTCTTCAATAGCGCTTCACTCCCCAACAATGGTGCCAGAAAATAGTCTTGATGACCCACAAGTATAGGGGGTGTATCGTAGTACTTTCGATAAATAGGATTGTCGATCCCAACGAGGAGCAGAAGGTGTTGACTAGTGGTATGGAGCAGGAAATCTCTGTAAATACTTAGCAAACAGATTTTTAGGGGTTTTTTATAAAGCAAGGAAATAAAGTGCAAGAAAATAAAGACAACAAATAATTGCAGCAAGTGGCCCAATCCTTTTTAAGCAAAGTACAAGCCGGTGGAAATACTTATGAGGACCAAACATTCTCAAGGACACATGGGAATACTGTCAAAGTGCTTTCGTTTCATATAGTTGATTAATCTTCTTTCGTTTTATAAGTGTTGTGTGGGTGAACCTGTGCTAATGTACCGACCTTACTTGGACTAATACATACTTGTGATTAAACCCCTTGCAAGCATCCGCAACAACAAGAAAGCAATTAAGATAAAAACCTAACCACGGCCTTAAACTCTGAGATCCTACACTCCCTTGTGCAAAGGTTTTCTAACGCGGGTTCAGGTTTCTGTCACTCCGGCAACCCCACAATTAGTAGCCAAATACACAATGCATTCCCCTAGGCCCATAAATGGTGAAGTATCATGTAGTAGATGTTCACATGACACCACTAGAAGAATAGAACCACAACTTAAATATTAAACCATTGAATAATACCTCAACACAAATCCACTACTAACAACATGACTTCTCTTATGTCATCAAGAACTAAACGAACTACTCACGAGACATCATATGGATCAAGATCATAGATGATATAACAATGGATAACAATATGAACATAAACAATAATTCAATGGTTCCACTCACAAGCATCAACTACAATAGTAATCAATACCGAGAAAGTTTCCCCTAAGAACTATGTAAGATTCAACACAATTGTTATAGCGGGATGGAGTGGTGATGATGGTGCTGGTGGAGATGATGGTGTGGATGATGATGATGATGATCCCGATGAAGTCTAGCTTGATGATGGTGTTGATGGCGACGAACTCCCCTCTCCGGGAAGGAATTTCCCCGGCAGAAATCTGTCTATTGGAGAGCTCTTTCTCTCTCGGTGTTTTCTTCCCCGTAGAGGCGGCATAATCTTTCTGTGGTCTCTCTCTTTGACTTTAGGATTTCGAGGAGAAGATATAGGCGAGAGGGCGGAGCTAGAGGTGGGCCAGGGTGGCCACACCCCCTGTAGGCGTGGCCTAGGGTGGCCCGTGCTTGGGGGTGTGGGCCCCCTATGGCCCAACTCCTCCCCTTCTAGCATCCTTCGTCTTCTTGGAAAATATAATTTCCTCTAGTTTTTCTAGTATTTTTCTGATCTTCGCATAATTGCATCAAAACACCATTTTTTCCATCAGAATCCTGACTCTGGTAGTTCATCCTCCAAGAATCATCCAACATGTAAAAACAAATGAAAATACATAAGTATCACCTCTTAATATGAAATATATCAATGAAAATAGGTAAATTATGATATAGAATGGTGATGCAAATTGGACGTACCAGTTCCATACTGCCTCTTCAGGGAATAGAGCTTCCTGAAGCGGCCAAAGTGCGGCTCAATTCTGAGCCAGCACTCACATAGCGTGATAAAGCACGTGATATGCAAAAGACAGTTGGGCAACAACTGATGGATTTGAAACCCGTAAAGAAAAAGAGTCCCATGGATAAATTTGTGGGCTGGAAGAGAAAGACCACCGATGACGAAGGCATAGAACATTACCAGGAAACCTTCAGGTGGATCCGGGATCACCTCCGACTTGGGAAGAATGGCGTCACCCTTCTCCTGCGGGATCAGGTGCGCCTCGAGGAGGAGACACAAAATCACTTCCTTCATCGTCGACCGCCGCCATCCACCATCGGTGACGCGGCCGACGGTGGTGGTCTTCTTGGCGGCGCTGGCGGTGCTCGTCCCAGCGGTGGTGGCAGAGGATTTCTTTGGCTTTCCCATCTTTCTAGCGCAGCGCGCGGCACAATGAGCACGAAGAAAGGAAGATGAAAAGATACGGAGAATGTCTAGTGCAAAGGGTGCGCGAGCTCTGAAAATGGAGGAGGCAAATCGAGGAAGAAAGAGGGGAAGGAATAATTGCCACAGTTCCGCGCAGTATAAAAGTACGAAGACGACAATGCAGAGTCATCGATTCATCAACCCTAACATGTGTCCTTCATCACATCATACACGTGGCGGGTACCGCCTGAACCTTCGCGAGCATGTCGTCCACTATGCACGAAAATCGAGGCGACGCAGTAACTTTCGCGTAAACTACGCTTGACTAGTCAAATCCTAGTCAGAAAATGGGACCCACGATCGTCTTGTCCCATCTTCTCTGCCGCCGCAGACGGTTCAGCTCACTAGGCATCAGCAATGATGTCAGCAAAAGCAAGGGCTAGCAACGGCTCTAATCTTTCGATTCAAAACAAAAGTACTTACTTGAGTCTGCGACTCAACCAACTACTCAGGGGCTTCTCCTATCAGGAGCGTGATGCGTGCACCCAATGTTGACATGGGACACTTCGTTGGAACCCCAAGAGCAAGGTGTGATGAGCACAACAGCAAGTTTTCCTCAGCAGAGACCGAGGTTATCGAACCAGAAGGAGGAAGGAAATGTCACACTGGTGTTGCAAACAACATGGAGACCTGCACAACACAAACTCAAGACTTTGTCCCAACGAATCAGTGAGGTTGTCAAGCTCACTAGTTTGCTGTAACAAAGGATTAACTGTATGGTGTGGAAGGTAATGGTGGTTTGCAGCAAGTAAACAGTAACAATGGAATATGTATCAATGGTAAAGATTGGACCGGGGTCCATAGTTCACTAGAGGTTCTCTCCTTAGATAAACAACATGGCATGAAGGGTCAACAAATTACAGCAGGGCAATTTACAGGAACTGAGCATGGCATAACAATGCAATACTAGTCAGAAGATCCTATGAGATTCGATTGGGCAATACAACAAGATACATAGACCGCCATCCAATTGCATCTATGACTAGAAGTACACCTTCAGGTTATCATCCGAACCCCCTCCAGTATTAAGTTGCAAGCAACAGACAACTGCTTTAAGAAAAGTGTGTAAGGTAAACAATCCACTTGTTCCATGAACAAGAGACCGTTGTTTTCTCCATAGTAGCAACAACACATCTACAACCGAAGAGATTTCTATCACTTCCCTTTGAAACTAGAGGCATGAACCCACTGTCGAGCATAAATACCCCTCTTGGAGTCACTATCAACTACTTGGCCAAGATAGCTACTAACAACGGAGAGCATGCAAGATCACAAACAACACAGACATGATAGAATCATAAATACAAAACCATTAACCAACCTGACATAATAATCTCAATATCCATCGGATCCCTGCAAACACAACATGCATGATTACAAATAGATTAGATCTTGATCATGAACGGAGCTCACAAGATCTATACATGAAAGCACAAGGAGGAGATATAACCATCTAGATACTTTATGGACCCATAGTCCAAGGTGGAACTACTCACGCATCATACCAGAGAGAAGGCCTCCGGGATGATCTCCCCTCCGGCAGGGTGCCGGGAAGAACTTCAAATCCCCCCCCCCCCGATCTAGGGACGACGATGGCAACGGCTACAGATGGTTTCATGGAGTTTTGATCGGGTCCTTAGGGTTTATGCATCGGGGGCTTCTTATAGGCGAAGGGGCAAGGCTAGGAGGCGACAGGGGGGCCACACCCTGCCCAGGCGCGGCACCACCCCTGGTCGCACCTAGGGGGGTTTGGTCGCCCTGGTTCGTGTCTCCGTCTCGTCTTCTGGATTCGTGTCCCTCGCGGTAAAATATTGACTTTTGATTTTGTCCCGTCCAATTCCAAGAATATTGATTTTCTGCCTTTCTGGAACCAAAAACAGAAGAAAACAGGCAACTGGCACTGTGGTAACTTGTTAATAGGTTAGTTCTAGAAAATATATAAAAACACCTCAAAGTGTAGACAAAGCAAAGTAGATACTAAACAAGCATCGAGCATCAAGAATTATCAAGTTAAGGATATCGCTTATCGATAATTTATCGGCCGACTGAAAATTGGCGATGTTTTAGCGTATCGGGCGATAAATCGGAAAATTGGACGATAAATCAGAAAATCGACATATCGTCCACCCTCTAGTAGCGATAAATCGGATGATTAATCGTCATATCGGAAAAAAATTTAAAGTGAAAATTATAGATACGTTTCCGAAGTATCAAGCATCCCCAAGCTTAACTCCTGCTCGTCCTCGAGTAGGTAAGTGATAAAAAGAATAATTTTTTAGGTGACATGCACCATCAAAACCAAGATAAAACCATTTGCAAGCATTGAAAGCTGGGATCAAAGAACTCTAAACATGTGCATGAAAGATGGAGTTCTAACAATAGGACATAGTAACTATGCATGCAACATGAAAGGCTACAAACAAAGATCATGAATAACATGCATTGAAAAACGTTTGTTTGTTTCACATACAGAAAACATGGCATAGTGGCAATCAGCTTGTACCTCATAGAGTAGCAAATAGATGCATAGGACACCTTCAAAGTTCACAAGGGTGACTAGAAACAAATAGCACAAGAACAAGTAATATCACAATATGCATCAATCAATAAGCTTTGGGACACATGACACAGAATGACAACCATGCTCTCTTAATGGTGCCTAAAGGTAGAAGGTAGAGACTCAAATAATGGTGGAAGAAAGGCCCTTCACAAAGGGAAGAAGGGATTTCAAGTTTCAAAAAGAGCTTCCAAAAATTATGGTACTTGTTAGCTTTCAGCCCTCAGTGCCCCTATCATAAGCATCTTGAAGTGATTGATATGCCCAATTTGCATCACCTTTCTATATCATAATTTACCTCTATTCATTGATATTTGTCCTATTATGAGGTATTACTTATGGCTTTTCATATGTTTATGCATGTTGGATGATTCCTGGAGGATGGACTGTCGGAGTCTGGATTCTGATGGAAAAGAAGGCGTTTTGGTGCAATTTCGCGAAGATCAGAAAAATACCAGAAAAATATGGAAACATATTATTTTACCAGAAGACAAAGGAATCTAGAAGGAGGGACGAAGTGGTGCCTCAGGGGGCCCACACCCCACAGGCGCGGGCCCACCTGACACCATGCCTAGGGCAGGTGTGTCCCACCTGCCCGGCCTCCGACTCCGCCCCTTCGCCTATATCTTCCCCACGAAACCCTAAGGCTCGGGGAGCGACCACAGATAGATTTCCTCCGCCTCTGGGGCCGGAAAACACCGAGAGAGAAATATCTCTTCGACAGTCAGATTTCTGCCATGGGAATTCCTTCCCGGAGAGGGGAGACCGTCGCCATCAACACCGTCATCAAGCTAGGCTTTATCGGGATCATCATCATCCACACCATCATCTCCACCAGCACCATCATCACCACTCCATCCCGCTGTAACAATTGTGTTGGATATTGCTTTAGTTCTTAGGGGAAACTTTCTCGGTGTTAATTACTATTGTAGTTGATGCTTGTGAGTGGAACCATTGGATTATTGTTTATGTTCAGATTGTTATCCATTATCATATCATCTTTTATCTTGATCCATATGATGTCTTGTGAGTAGTTCGTTTAGTTCTTGAGGACATGGGAGAAGTCATGTTGTTAGTAGTGAATCTATGATGAGTTATTATTCAATGGTTTAGTATTTAAGTTGAGGTGCTATTCTTCTAGTGGTGTCATGTGAACGTCGACTACATGACACTTCACCATTTATGGGCCTAGGGGGATGCATTGTGTATTTGGCTACTAATAGTGGGGTTGCCGGAGTGATAGAAACCTGAACCCCCGTTAGGACACCTTTGCACAAGGGAGCGTAGGATCTCAGAGTTTAAGGTTGTGGTTAGATTTATATCTTAATTACTTTCATATAGTTACAGATGTTTGCGGGGGGCTTAATCACAAGTATGTATTAGTCCAAGTAAGGTCGGTACATTAGCACAGGTTCACCCACACAACACTTACAACACCAAAGAAGAGTACTCAGCTATTTGAAGCGAAAGCACTTGACAGAATTCCCATGTGTCCTCGAGAACGTTTGGTCCTTGTAAGTATTTCCACCGGTTTGTCCTTTGCTAAGAAAGGATTGGGCCACTTGCTATGTTTGTTCGTTACTTCTGTTACTTGCTCCTTGTTTTGTTTCCTTGTCAGAAAACCACTAAAAATCCATTTGCTAAGTATTCACAGGGATTTCCTGCTCCATACCACTGTTCAGCACCTTCTGCTCCTCATTGGGATCGACACTCCTATTTATCGAAAGTACTACGATACACCCCCTATACTTGTGGGTCATCAGTGATTAAGGTTAATGTGAACAAAGATGGAGTATATGCTTGACAAAGTATAAGTTGGCAATCTCAAGTCCCTTGAATACGAGGGCCATACCTCATGCTACTCAACTTCAGTCACCTGTAAGTTCTTGTCATTGTAAGTATTTGCATATCATAGAGAACCGCCAACGGGGTACCCCTTTCACATGGTAAAAGAGCTATCCCATAACCAAAATGACAAGGCAAGCAGACAATGAGCATCTCAGCGATCTTTTTATTTACTATATGCATAGCTTTTTATTGAGGATGCTTCATAGATAGCTCACTATGGTGATGCTGCAAGTTTCCACCATGATTAGGAAAGGCTAGCGGCCCAGGCGTTTCTCTAACATAAAATACAAACTCCATGGACTTACAAGTTCCCTCTTTATTTCACACCGGTGACATCCATAGACAAAAGAGCATGATATCAACTGAGTACAAAGTACAAGTGCAATATTGAAAACGTTCCCCGTGACAGCACGATTCTGCTATTTCCAACGTATAAATGCAAGCATATACAACATAAATGACACAATGGTTCAAGTTTATTAGGGGCAAAGAATATAAAGTGTGCTATCAATTTTGCGAGAGCTTTAATCGCTAAGTTTTCACATAAGAAAATAGTTTTTAATTGGAAGATAGCTGAAAACAAGAATATACTTGGAATGGTGTAACACACCATGCATAGGAATTTATAGTGGACACTTTGGAAAACTTGGTTTCTTGGGAGTTGGAAGCATGAGTAGAGCTTACTCATACAAGTGGAGGCTAGCAAAAGACTGGGAGCAACCAACTAAGAGAGCATAATGGCCATAATCATGCAGAGCAACAAAGCATTACTAATCAAAGCATAGAGTGGTACTACAAGTCAAGGACTAAATGATCATAGAGGCTATGGTGACTTGTCATAGTCATAACATGGTGTGATCATGTGCCAAGTCAACCCAAACAAAGCATCAAAGGAGAAAACCACAATACTATGCTTTTGCATGCTAAAACAATGCATAATTCTTTCAAGGCACACTAAGCAATCCCAATTGTTTGGAACAAGACATGCTATAGAAATAATCACTAAGCATAAGGTCAAAAAAATACCTAGCATGTCATGCTAAAGTCTAAGTCATAGTCAATGCAAGCACCTCTTGCACTTACAAGCAAGAACTTACTACTCCTTTCCAACACCAAGCAACGTATTTGCAAAACAACACAACGAGAACGGGGGTCCAAACTACCTTATTCAAGAAAACTAAACAACCTAAGCAAAGCAAACAAAAACTAAGACGATCCAAGAACAACACAACTGTGCATGAAACAATAAAAACGAAGTGTCTAGACAGACTTGAGCTTTTTATTGATGAAGAAGGGGATGCCTTGGGCATCCCCAAGCTTTGACGCTTGTACCTCTTGGATATATTTTGGGATGACACCGGGGTGGCATCCCCAAGCTTAAGCATTTGTCCATTCTTCATCTCATTGCATCATTCTCTCTCTACACATGAAATTTTTCCTTCATACAAAACTTCACACAATCTTCATTAGCAACATTAGTTTATTCAAAAGATATTAGACCTCTGGCAAAGCTTTGGAATATAAAAAATTTTCACTAAAAACACAATCTGCTGTAGTAACTTCTTCAATAATCTCAATTCCCCAAAAGAGAACTCAAAAAGGAATCAATAAGAAGAAAATGCAAATAATGACAGAAATCTGTCAAAACAGACCAGCAGGTAGAAACCGATTTTTCGAACATCTTCTGTTACTCAAATAAAAAAGTGTTGAACTAACGAACGTTAGCTAACATACTAGGGGATTTATTCGTAAATTTTCAGCTCAATCCGACCTACATAGACTCCTCAAGAATATTTTTGGTGGAGGACAGAAATCTATTTCGGGACAACAACTCCCCAAATCATACTTCCCTCTCATTAGAGGTCATTATTGGCACAAAAGGCAAACAAAAAGGATAAGGAGAGGTCATTACTGAAGTAATAACTTCCAAGACTCAAGGAAACTCTTGGGTTATCTCCCAACAAGTACTTTTCTTTAACGCCTTTAAGTTAGGCACAAGAAGTAAGAAGAATCAAGTATTTTCAAATGAGGAAGCATTAACCCTCTTGTTGTTTCCTTTGTTATCTTTCTTCTTCTCTTTAGGGAAGATATGATTGCTTACAGGAGGAGCAAAATACATAATGCCTTTTCCCACATCTATTACCGCTCCAAGGTGTTTCAGTAGGGATCTTTCAAGTGTGATACGTCCTTTGCCTACACATTCAATAACAAGATAATCAGTAGACACCATTTTCCCTGAGATTTTCGTAAACACACCTTCAGATATTCAAATGGGAAATCAAGTGGCATTATTAGTAAGAGAGATTTCTTCTCCTCCTTCAGAAAGCCCTCAAAGACTCAAAGAATCATAAATATCTTTAGGCATGAGACAAAATTCAGACATGATATCACAGCGAGCATCAAAAAGTGTAGTATTTAGAGAGACTTTGATTGTGGGAAACCACTTTGAAGGCTCAGAATTTATGGGAATAGAATCATGGTAAGCCCTAAGCGTGTGATAGCAACTATTCATAGCAGCAATACTGGTCTCAAGAGTGTTCAACCTAGCAAAAATATTTGTGAAAGAGGAATCAGACTTGCCAGGTGTATTATAAATTGCAATCAACTTCTTTATGGCATCAAAAGCTTCATCCTCAGTACATTGAAAAATATCTTTCTCAGCCACAGCATCCAAAGCATATCTATAACAAAGAGCAATACTGTGGTAGAAAATATTGATAACCATGCTAAGACTCATCTTAGGATCATTTTCCCTTTGTAAAGTAGTGATTCTAGACCAAGCCTCTTTAAAACTCTCTTCACTTTTTTTCTTAAAAGTAAAGATCTATTCTAAAGGTGTAATAGAGATTGGCCCCAAACCAGACATGGCAGCAACTAGGGCAGGAACTAATTTTTTTTGTGTTTTTGAATAAAGCAAGCAAACCAAACTATACGAATTTGGGGGGGGGGGGTTGAAAAGAGGTAAACAAAACTAAGCAGAACAAACAAAGCAAACTAAAAACAAAGTAAAGAGAAAGGAAGTGAAGGACTCCCCTTGTGAAGACGTCCTTAGCCTCCCCGACAACGGCGCCAGAAATCTTTAATGCGTGCACCCAATATTGACGTGGGAAACTTTGTTGGAACCCCAAGAGCAAGGTGTGATGAGCACAGCAACAAGTTTCACTCAGTAGAGACCGAGGTTATCGAACCAGAAGGAGGAAGGAAACATCACACAGGTGTTGCAAACAACGTGGAGACCTGCACAACACAAACTCAAGACTTTCTCCCAACGAATCAGGGAGGTTGTCAAGCTCACCGGTTTGCTGTAACAAAGGATTAACTGTATGGTGTGGAAGGTAATGGTGGTTTGCAGCAAGTAAGCAGTAACAATGGAATATGTATCAATGGTAAATATTGGACCGGGGTCCATAGTTCACTAGAGGTTCTCTCCTTAGATAAACAACATGGCATGAAGGGTAAACAAATTACAGCAGGGCAATTGACAGGAACTGAGAAAGGCATAACAATGCAATACTAGTCAGAAGATCCTATGAGATTTGATTGGGCAATACAACAAGATACATAGACCGCCATCCAACTGCATCTATGACTAGAAGTCCACCTTCAGGTTATCATCTGAACCCCCTCCAGTATTAAGTTGCAAGCAACAGACAACTGCTTTAAGCAAAGTGTGTAAGGTAAACAATCCACTTGTTCCATGAACAAGAGACCGTTGTTTTCTCCCTAGTGGCAACAACACATCTACAACCGAAGAGATTTCTATCACTTCCCTTGGAAACTAGAGGCATGAACCCACTGTCGAGCATAAATACCCCCTCTTGTAGTCACTAGCAACTACTTGGCCAAGATAGATACTAACAACGCAGAGCATGCAAGATCACAAACAACACAGACATGATAGAATCATAAATAAAAAACCATTAACCAAACTGACATAATAATCTCAATATCCATCGGATCCCTACAAACACAACATGCATGATTACAAATATATTAGATCTTGATCATGAACGGAGCTCGCAAGATCTATACATGAAAGTACGAGGAGATATACCCATCTAGCTACTACATGGACCCATAGTCCAAGGTGGAACTACTCACGCATCATACCGGAGAGAAGGCCTCCGTGATGATCTCCCCTCCGGCAGGGTGCCGGGAAGTGTTGGGTTCGCAGCATAGAAAACAAAAAATTTCCTACGATGTGAAATATGAACCAAGATCTATCTATTAGATACAAACAATGGGCGGATGTATATCCGTAGAGAACATACCCTTGAAGGCCGACAAAGCTTAACGAGTTCAACTCGTGGTTGATGTAGACGATCTCTTGCCGATCTCAAGATCGAGAGGAAGTCCTAGCGCCGCAAATCAGCAGCGCATCCGTGCTCGCACACACGTTCGAGGAACTGAGCAACCTCCGCCTCCTCGCTCCAGCGATGCAGCGGAAGCACAACTCTTTCTTGCCGAATAGCCAGTGGGAACATTTATCTCGCTAGTCCGAGACCATGGGGGATAAATTCTAGAGGGGGAGAGAGATCCTTCACGAGGAGGTGTGAGTGAGAAGTGAGAGGAGGGGCTCCTTTTATAGGAGGAGGGGGGAACCCCAAGGGGTGGCAGCATGGGGCTGTCCCCTTGCCCTCCCCTCTTCATGTGGGTGGACACTCCACTCACAAAAATCCATTCATATGCCTCCACTCAAAATCCCACTCAAACTTGCCATTAAATTTCCACCAAATTTAATGCAAACTCTCATTAAATAAAAATCTTTTATTTTATTCAGAATTTTGTCAATTACTTTAATGACAAACATTCACAAATAACCCCTTTCTAGAATTCTATTTCACATGCATAACCACTTTATGCAATTTCACCCGAAAACCTGTTTTGGTATCTAGTGAAATAAATTCATGCGCTTGTTCATTCTTTCGGCATGATACTTTTGCTCCAATTGGATGTCGGTGTCTCTTAAGTGTGTCACCCTACGGTTCGTGAATAATGCGGACATGATCGATACCCCTCTCGGATCAATAATCAGAAGCGGGATCTGGAGACCCATACTGACTCCCACACATTCAATGATGACTTTCTTGTGATCGTCGGAACCTTTTACGCTAGTATCTTAATCCCTTTGTTTCACGATATATTACATGTCCGAGATTCAATCATCGGTATCTCCATACCTAGTTTGATCTTGTTACTGACATGCACTCTTTTCTTGTTCCCGTGATATAACATTCTAGTGATCAAATCACTTGCTTGCAAGCTAATCAATGTGATATCACCGAGAGGGCCCAGAGTATATCTATCCATAATTGGGATGAACAAATTCCACTCTCGATCCATGAGCCTCAACATAACACTTTATTAGTTCTGAATCCATATTTATAATCACCCTGTTACGGTGTGACGTTTGATGTTATCAAGAAATTCTTCCGGTGTTAGTGATTGACATGATCTCATGGTCTAAGGATTAGGATTACTTCGTAAGTTGTTATAGCAATATAAACTCAATGACTTTGATCGTAATGCTATACTTCGGATGAATGTTCATCACACCATTACACTAATGTTGTGATCCCGTTATTAACAACATCCAATGTCCATGATCAGGAAACCTTGATCATCTTGTTAATCAACGAGCTAGTTTATGAGAGAGGCATAACTAGGAACTTTCTGTTTGTTTATTAAACACACATGTATTAATGTTTCCGTATTAATAGAATTATAGCATGCAAAATAAACATCTATCATATACTTGGAATACACATAATAAACACTTTATTATTGCCTCTCAGGGCATATTCCTTGCCTCCCACTTGCACTAGAGACAATAATCTAGTTACATAGTGATAAATCTAACACCTATTGAGTTCTGGTGTTGATCATGTTTTGCTCTAGGGAGAGTTTTAGTCAACGGATCTGCTACATTGAGATCCGTATGTACTTTACAAATCTTTATATCTCCATCCTTGACATGCTCGCGGATGGAGTGAAACCGGCGCTTAATATGCTTGGAATGCTTGTGAGACCTTGGCTCTTTGGCATTGGCAATGGCACCATTGTTGTCACAATAGATCACCATTGGGTCCAACGCGTTCGCAACCACTCCTAGTTTGGATATGAACTCCTTCATCCAAACTGCTTCCTGAGCCGCTTCTGAAGCAGCAACATATTCGGCCTCCGTTGTTGATCTCGCTACCATAGGTTGTTTGGAGATCCTCCAACTAACCGCTCTGCCATTCATGAGAAATACGTATCCGGATTGAGACTTAGAGTCATCCGTATCGGTGTCAAAGCTAGCGTCAACATAACACTTAGCGACGAGCTCCTCTTCACCTCCGTATACAAGAAACATATCCTTAGTTCTTCGTAAGTACTTAAGGATATTCTTGACCGCTATCCAGTGTTCCGAACCTGGATCCGATTGGTACCTACTAGTTAAACTAATAGCATGTGGCGTACATTATAGAGCCTATGGCTGAAGCATAGGGGACTTTGTCCATTATCTCTCTTTCTTCCGCCAAAGCCAGACTTTGAGTCTTACTCAATGTCTTGCCTTGCAACATAGGTAAGAACCCCTTCTTACTTTGGTCCATTTTAAACTTCTTTAAAATCTTATCAAGGTATGTACTTTGCGATAGCCCTATTAGGCGCCTAGATCTATCTCTATAGATCTTTATGCCTAATATGTATGACGCTTCACCTAGGTCCTTCATTGAAAATTTGCTGTTTAGATAACTTTTAACACTGTTTAAAAGATCTATATCATTTCCGATCAATAATATGTCATCCACATATAATATCAGAAATGCCACATTGCTCCCACTCACTTTCTTGTAAATACAAGCTTCTCCATAAGTTTGGACAAATCCAAACTCTTTGATCACCTCATCAAAGCGGAGATTCCAACTTCGTGATGCTTGCTTCAATCCATAGATGGATCACTGAAGCTTGCACACCTTGTTAGCAACCTTAGGATCGACAAAACCCTTTGGTTGTATCATATACAACTCTTCTTCAATATTAGCATTGAGAAACGCGGTTTTGACATCCATCTGCCATATCTCATAATCGAAATATGCAGAAATTGCTAACATAATCCTAACTGACTTTAGCATCGCTACAGGAGAGAATGTCTCATTATAGTCAACTCCTTGAATTTGTCGAAACCCCTTTGCGACAAGTTGAGCTTTATAGATGGTCACATTACCATCAGCATCAGTTTTCCTTTTGAAAATCCATTTGTTCTCCACGGCCTTTCGGTCGTGAGGTAATTCCACCAAGTTCCAAACTTGATTTTCATACATGGATTCCATCTCGGGTTTCATGGCTTCTAACCATTTGTTGGAATCCGGGCTCATCATCGCTTCTTCATATGTCGCAGGGTCATCATTTTCATCAACCATGAAATTCATGACAGGATTTCCGTACAGCTCGGGAGCTGCACGCGTCCTACTTGACCTGCGAGGTTCGGTAGTACTCTCTTTCGGAGTTTCATGATCATTATCATTAGTTCCCTCTTCAACAGGTGGAGCCAACTCCGGAACAACTTCCGGCGCTGCGCTACTCGCCATACTTTGAAGATAAGGTTCAATAACCTCTTCGAGTTCTATCTTCCGACTACTCACACCTTTCGCGAGAAACTCTTTCTCTAGAAAGGATCCATTCTTGGCAACAAAAACCTTGCCCTCGGATCTGTGATAGAAGGAATACCCAATAGTTTCCTTAGGGTAACCTATGAAGACGCATTTTTCCGCTTTGGGTTCGAGTTTATCCGGTTGAAGTTTCTTCACATAAACATCGCATCCCCAAAATTTAAGAAATGACAGCTTAGGTTTGCTTCCAAACCACAATTCATACGGTGTCTTTTCAACGGATTTAGATGGTGCCCGATTTAAAGTGAATGCAGCAGTTTCTAGTGCATAACCCCAAAATGACAACGGCAAGTCCGTCAGAGACATCATAGATCGAACCATATCTAATAAAGTATGATTACGACGTTCCGACACACCATTTCATTTGTGGTGTTCGAGCGTGAGTTGTGAAACAATTCCACACTCTTTCATGTGAGTGCTAAACTCGTAACTTAGATACTCACCTCCACGGTCGAATCATAGAAATTTGATCTTTCTATTACGATGATTTTCCACTTCATTCTGAAATTCCTTGAACTTTTCAAAGGTTTCAGACTTGTGTTTCATCAAGTAGATATAACCATACCTACTCAAATCATCCGTGAAAGTAACAAAATAACGATATCCACCTCGCGCCGACACACTCATTGGACCACATACATCAGAATGTATGATTTCCAATAAATCTATCGCCCGTTCCATTGAACCGGAAAACGTCGTTCTAGTCATCTTGCCCATAAGGCATGGCTCACATGTATCAAATGATTCAAAATCAATTGATTCCAAAAGTCCATCCGAATGGAGCTTCTTCATGCGTTTAACGCCAATATGACCTAGACGGCAGTGCCACATATATGCGGATATATCATCATTAAGTTTAATACTTTTAGCATCCACATTATGAATATGTGTAACATTATCATCAAGATCTAATAGAAATAAACCATTCATCATCGGTGCATGACCATAAAAGATTTCATTCATATAAATGGAACAACCATTGTTCTCGGATTTAAATGAATAACCACTTCGCATCAAACATGATCCAGATACAATGTTCATGCTCAGTGCAGTCACCAGATAACAATTATTCAAGTTTATAACTAATCCCGACGGCAAATGGAGAGGCAGCGTTCTGACGGCGATCACATCAATGCTTGATCCATTGCCGACACGCATCTTGACCTCACCCCTTGCTAGCGGTCGCTTGTTCCGCAGCCCCTGATTCGAGTTACAAATATTAGCAACTGAACCGGTATCAAATACCCAGGTGATACTGCGAGCACTAGTCAAGTACACATCAATAACATGTATATCATATATACCTTTTTTTGCCTTGCCGGCCTTCTTGTATGCCAAATACTTGGGGCAGTTGCGTTTCCAGTGGCCAGTCCCCTTACAATAGTAGCACTCGGTATCAGACTTAGGTCCAACTCGGGGTTTCTTTTCAGGCACGGCAACCGGCTTGCCCCCTTACTTCCCTTCTGTTTTCCCTTCTTGTCTTTCTTGAAACCAGTGTTCCTATTGATCATCAACACTTGATGTTCCTTTTTGATCTCCACTGCGGTTTTAAGCATTGATGAAGCTGGGAGAGACTTCTTCATGCCTTGCATATTATAGTTCATCACAAAGCTCTTATAGCTAGGTGGCAGAGACTGTAGAACACGATGGATGCCTAAGTCAATGGGAATCGTTATTCCCAAGGACACAAGCTTATCGGAATAACCCGACATCTTGAGTACATGCTCACTAACAGAGCTGTGCTCTTCCATCATGCAGCTAAAGAACTTTTCTGAAGCGTTGTAGCTCTCTACAGCAGCATGTGTGTCGAAAATCATTTTCAACTCAACCATTCTATCAAATGCATTGCCGTTTTCGAAACGCTTTCGAAGTTCCGGCTCTAGCCCATACAATATGCCGTAATGAACTAAGTTGTGGTCCTTCTGACGAGTCTGATAGACATTCTTCTCCTCGTCAGGGGTATCCTCAAAAGGTGGGGGGGCTAGTGGCTCTTCTAGCACGTATTGCTTTTGTGCAGCAGAGAGGAGAATCCTCAAATTCATGGCCCATTCGGTAAAGTTGCTACCGTTCATTGCTAGTTTCTCTTTCTCCATCAACACATTGAAATTAAAAGCAGGTGGTGCCATCAACAACATAATTTGTAAAGTTTAGACTAAGTGTATGATAGATTGAGTTCAACTAATCCATATTACGAATGAACTCCCACTCAAAAATGACATCCCTCGTGCCTTTTTGGTGATTACATGAACCAAATCCACTATACCAAGTCTGATCATCACGTGAGTCGGTATAGCTTCAAAGGAGAGCATCAAATGGGCATCATATCAACTATATGACTCATGCTTAAACTTTCGGCCCGTGTTCCGAGGCCATGTCTGTACATGCTAGGCTCGCCAACTTAGAACCTTAGTATTCGCGTGTGTAACTGTTTTACACCCGAAATATGGTCCTGGATCCAAGAACACCCGATCATCACGTGATGTCTTGGAGCGACGAAACATAATCGGTGCATACTAAAGGAAGAACACATTCTTATCTTGATATTTAAATGAGGGATCATCTTATTATGCTAACAAAGCACTAAACAAGCAATATAAGATGCTATCAAACATCACATGTTTATTAGTGAAATGATATGGTTCCCGCATATGATCTTTATCATGTGCATCGTGGTAGGATCACTATCATACCTATATGTGTAAATCCAAGGTCTATGGAGTTTACACGCTATGTGTATTGTAAGAGTATCATCTCATACTTCTACTTACAACATCACCATATCATAACACTAGCCCAACAACAATCTAAACTAGACGCCTCTAATTTATCCATTGCAAGTTTTACGTGGCTTAGGGCTTTAGAGATAGAACCGTTCTTACCTATGAACATGAACCACAACGAGGATAACCAAATTGTTGACAACTCGTTGCAAAATAGATATTGACTATAGTAGGAGAGACAGACAACCGCTAGCCACTTATGCAAACTAGTTGCATGTCAAGCGTGGAACAGGTCTCATGTGCGAGGACATGTAAAGTTTGTCTGGGCCGCTTCATCCCACTATGCCACCAATATCCAAAATTACAACAAAGGAGCAAAAACATGATCATCATCGCCCACATACTCATATGTGTACTACCCGTGTAAAGCATCTACGCATAGATCCGGCTCTGATACCACTGTTGGGTTCGCAGCATAGAAAACAAAAAATTTCCTACGATGTGAACTATGTACCAAGATCTATCTATTAGATACAAACAACGGGAGGATGTATATCCGTAGAGAACATACCCTTGAAGACCGACAAAGCTTAACGAGTTCAACTCGTGGTTGATGTAGACGATCTCTTGCTGATCTCAAGATCGAGAGGAAGTCCTAGCGCCGCAAATCAGCACCGCATCCGTGCTCGCACACACGTTCGAGGCACCGAGCAACCTCCGCCTCCTCGCTCCAGCGATGCAGTGGAAGCACAACTCTTTTTTGCCGAATAGCCACCGGGAACATGTATCTCGCTAGTCCGAGACCATGGGGGATAAATTCTAGAGGGGGAGAGAGATCCTTCACGAGGAGGTGTGAGTGAGAAGTGAGAGGAGGGGCTCCTTTTATAGGAGGAGGGGGGAACCCCAAGGGGTGTCCGGCTCATGGAGGATGCCCCCTTTCCCTCCCCTCTTCATGTGGGTGGACACTCCACTCACAAAAATCCATTCATATGCCTCCACTCAAACTCCCACTCAAACTTGCCATTAAATTTCCACCAAATTTAATGCAAACTCTCATTAAATAAAACACTTTTATTTTATTCAGAATTTTGTCAATTACTTTAATGACAAACATTCACAAATAACCCCTTGCTAGAATTCTATTTCACATGCATAACCACTTTATGCAATTTCACCCGAAAACCTGTTTCGGTATCTAGTGAAATAAATTCCTGCGCTTGTTCATTCTTTTGGCATGATACTTTTGCTCCAATTGGATGTCGGTGTTTCTTAAGTGTGTCACCCTACGGTTCGTGAATAATGCGGACATGATCGAGACCCCTCTCGGATCAATAATCAAGCGGATCCGAGACCCATACTGACTCCCACACATTCAATGATGACTTTCTTGTGATCGTCGGAACCTTTTACGCTAGTATCTTAATCCCTTTGTTTCACGATATATTACATGTCCGAGATTCGATCATCGGTATCTCCATACCTAGTTTGATCTCACATCGACATGCACTCTTTTCTCGTTCCGTGATATAACATTCTCTTGATCAAATCACTTGCTAGCAAGCTAATCAATGTGATATCACCGAGAGGGCCCAGAGTATATCTATCACCATCGGGATGAACAAATTCCACTCTCGATCCATGAGCCTCAACATAACACTTTATTAGTTCTGAATCCATCTTTATAATCACCCACATACGGTGACGTTTGATGTTATCAAGAAACTCTTCCGGTGTTAGTGATTGACATGATCTCATGGTCTAAGGATTAGGATTACTTCGTAAGTTGTTATAGAAATATAAACTCAATGACTTTGATCGTAATGCTATACTTCGGATGAATGTTCATCACACCATTACACTAATGTTGTGATCCCGTTATTAACAACATCCAATGTCCATGATCAGGAAACCTTGATCATCTTGGTAATCAACGAGCTAGTTTATGAGAGAGGCATAACTAGGAACTTTCTGTTTGTTTATTAAACATACATCTATTAATGTTTCCGTATTAATACAATTATAGCATACAAAATAAACATCTATCATATACTTGGAATACACATAATAAACACTTTATTATTGCCTCTCAGGGCATATTCCCTTCAGGAAGAACTTTAGATCCCCCCCCATCTAGGGACGAAGATAGCGACGGCTACAGACAGTTTCATGGAGTTTTGATCGGTTCCTTAGGTTTATGCATAGGGGGCTTCTTATAGGCGAAGGGGCGAGGCTGGGAGGCGACAGGGGGGCCACACCCTGCCCAGGCGCGGGCCCACCCCTGGCCGTGCCTAGGGGGGTTTGGTCGCCTTGGTTCGTGTCTCCGTCTCGTCTTCTGGATTCGTGTCCCTCGCGGTAAAATATTGACTTTGGCTTTTGTCCTATCCAATTCCGAGAATATTGATTTTCTGCCTTTCTGGAACCAAAAACAGAAAAAAAAACAGGAAACTGGGACTGTGGCAACTTGTTAATAGGTTAGTTCCAGAAAAGATATAAAAACACCTCAAAGTGTAGACAAAGCAACGCAAAGTAGATACTAAACAAACATGGAGCATCAAAAATTATAGATACGTTTCTGACGTATCAGAGCGCTGGTTGCACACTTGATAATTTGGTAGGTCCCTGGGTCAGTCGAATAAATTCACAAAGCTTTGAGTCCTTCTTCGAGTCTGCAACTCCATTACGGACTCGGGGGCTACTCCCACAGGGTGCGCTAGTCACGCATTCAAAAAAATGTCGGTGTTGATGGCATTTGCAAGGTCATCTGAAGAACTTCTGGATCACCGTGACGCGCAACTGAGAGCTATAAATCTCTGCTCGAGTCTACGACTCGAACAGACACTCGAGGGCTACTCCCATAAGGAGCGTTGGTCACACACCCTATGAATCATATGATTAAGATCCTTTGAATCCTTCACGATTACAATAAAACATGAATCATAATTGGCAAATCTTCTCAAAATAATGCTAATAGAGACAATGTCTTCTTGGTCACCTGAAACATCTCCGTGGCAATAACCTTTCGGATTATGTGTCCACGACGCAAAGGTAAGACCTACAGAGACAATCTGATGGCCTGGCAACACACCCGACTACGCTCTGCTAGTAATATTCCGTGTTAGCAGGGCACGATGAAAAATCTCGGCGGAAGTGTTGGGTACATAACCTACAAACACTAGAATTCGACTCATGTAAGACCTCCACGGCCTGAGTCGAATTACACCAGCAATTTTTCGAATTCGATTCTGGGGACTCGAGTCTGAAGTAGATAGTGTTGGTTTGCCCAAAGGAAGTTAACTGACCCTGATCCGTCCGGAGAGTCAAGCACGCATATCAACAATCCCTATAAACTACCATATTGACCCGAAACTCCTTCGGATGAAAAGCACTCGAAAGACTTAAGTGCCTCCACGATTCGATTGAACACTCGGGGGCTACTAACATGGGTATGCCCTACAGGTGTCTGATGTTAGCCTATCCGGTCCAGCCTGGTAGAAGCCCATATAGTTATTCGCTCTGGATGGAGAAGCCTAGGAAGGATTCAGGTGACCCAGGCTCATGAAAGATGCGGCTACTTGGAGAACATAGCCAGCTTTATATAGAAATTCAAAGAGTAAAACCCTAATCTGTAACCGACTCGACCTACCCCGAGACATGGCCTCCCCATATAAAGGCTAGGAGGATGCGGCGAGGAGGATCTCACCTCATAATCTAGCACACAACTCGTCAGATCTCATATGCACACCCATGTAACTTTTGGCATCGCCATTAACAAAGAGCAGACAAGCAGGAGTAGGGTTTTCCTTCTGGGCGCCTGATCCTGGGTAAACCTCGTGTCCTTGTGTTGCTTGTCTATTAGCCATTTCACGATCTCCAGTGTTCCCTCCTTCTCCAAAACCTAAGTCCATAACAATGGGCATTGACGAGTCGAACCCTCATCACCGGCTTTTTGCGAGAATTCTTGAAAGTCCCATCGGCCCCTTGTTGATCCCTTTCACCTTCTGCGGCATGATGGAGATGGTGTGTCCTGGCTAACGACGCTATGGGAGAGGGATCCAAAACTCGAGCAGCAGGGCAGAGGGGAAATGCATTGGAAATAAAAAAGGTCAAATAGACTTGCAAAAACTGCGATGTGTTGCTGCTAGGGGTGATCCACACGACGCTCGCCTTGTGTCTAGAGCGGCAGAAGGCTCCCTATGGCACGGGACAAACTGAACTCACCAGATAGCCTATTGAGTCACGTTGGACAGAACGCTTGGGGAACGTGTCTGGATGAGGCTTTTTGTCAGGGGCGCCCCATATCCACTTAAGGAGCTTTAATGACTCCCGGCTAAAGATGCTCTTATCATCAAACACAAGGCATAGACACACTTAGAGCAAGGGCAATAGTATAGCCAATTGCTAGTTATAAGTCATGTCCATGTTATCTAAAGTAAACTTAATAGCCAATATGTACAATAGCTAGAGATAAAAATATACTACTTTATCAATATATGGTCCACTTTACACTCTCGCATAGTGTCTAGGAGAACGTGTTGTAGCTGGCTCTTAACTAAGGGAATCTCCACTAGGGCGACCCAAATGGTCACCCCAAACTATCTCTTTGTGTCCGTTTGGGTCGGACCCCGGTTAGTATTGGTAGGGGGTCCGGCCAACCGCGCCCAGCGGCGCGACCCATTTGTCCGCGCTGGGCGAGGAACCTTTTTTCAGATTCAAACACAAACAGTTTGCGTGAAAAACAGGCAAGATTTGAAATTAATTTACATTCAAAATATATATAACAGAATTTAAACTACTACTAGCCCTAGGTACTGAACTACGCGCGTCGGCGCCGCCTCGACCATCTACGGGTCAAGGTCGATGTACTCTGGCGGTGTCGAGAGGTTGGGCGGCGGCAGGGCCGGAGCGGAAGTGGTAGCAGGTGGGTTGAACACCTGCCCAGGGCACGGCTCCCAACCGTGTTGGAGGTGCACCAGCTCCATCCCCACCTGTGGCACGATCGTAGGCGCCCAACCCGGCAGTGGCGGCGGTGGAGGCAGTTGTGCATTCGTCTCCTCCACCATGCGGGTGAGCTAGAGGGCCTCCTCGTAGCCGCGCCACTGGGCCTCCTCCTCGCACGCGCTGGCTGCAATGGCCTGCTCGATGAAGACGTCCTCTTCATAGCCCCGAGGCAGCACCTCGCGGTACTCCGGGGGCAGGTTCAGGGCGACCTCGTCCGGCGCCTCCTGTTTGACGTCGTCGTCGTCGTCGCTGTCCTCGCTGCCAAGGTTGGCGTCGGAGTGGTTGTGGGCGCCCTCGTCGTCTGAGTCGATGTCGGGGACGCCGTAGACCTCCCACAGCTGCAGGTCGCAGTGGACGGTGGTCGCGCGCCGCTCCTTGTGCTCCCACTCGAGGAATTTGATCTAGTACGCCTCGGAGTGGTATCCCTTCTCCCACCGATGGGACCAAGGGAGGTTGCTGATCCACCGGCGGATCTCCTCCGCCAGCCCTCTGCCTTCCTTGGGCCGTGGCGGCACTAGTACACGGTCCCGGTTGAGGTGTCAGCTGGTGGGGAGGGAGACGTCTGTGCGATGGATGCCGCGACCTCCCTCTAGCGGCACTCGCACTCCCCAACGCGGTAGTACCGCCGGACGCTCCGTTCCTGCGATGGCAGGCAGTCCCCCACGGGGTCGCTCCAGAACTCCTCCGGCTACAGCGGAGGCGACAAGGATGTGCCGCGGAGGAAGGCCGGCAGCCGAGAGCCACGGCTGCCAGATGCTTCGTCGTCGTTCTTGCTCCGCTTCAGCCACGACGGGGTCTTCATCTTGTGGTGGTGGTCATGGTGGCAATGGTGAGAGGTGAGGATTCCAGCACCGACGGGCGCAGGGTTAAATAGCCCAGCCGCCCGTGAACGTGCGCAGCTTGCCGCTCCTTCGCCATCAATGCCGGCGTAGGAACACATGCAGCATCAACGTGTCGTCTCATCGCCATTGATGGCGCAGGCTTCCGCCGGTCAGCCTTCCGCGCAGCGCCTCTGAATCACTGTTGCGGTTGCGTCTGAATCGGTGTCGCTGACCATCTGAATCAATGCCGCCGGTAAGCGGTGGCTGACGGGTGGGCCTGTGGATGAGTCCCTGCGCTGTCCGGGCCGACGCAACCGAGCCCCAGATTAGATGCATGGATGGGTCGGATCGGACGCGTTTCGTCGAATAGATCGGCTCGCTGGGGCGCCGCACACGCCGCGCGCGTCTGTGCGGGCAGTTTCGGACACGCGCATACCGTTTGGGTCACCCCGGTGAAGATGTCTTAAAAGTCCACTTCTCTTCTCTCGTCTTCTCTCTTATCCAACTATAAATACAAATATACTTTTTAAGTTTTATTGTCCGGTATCTTATTGTACTTGCTCTTAAAGAAACGACTCGATACGTACACTTATCCTACCTAAGTTTTTAGGAAACGTGATTGATACCGCAACATTATAGTTTCACTTTTGAAATAAGAGAGAGGCGATTGCGACGTTGGTAGCCTAGCTAGCTAGTTACATTTTGTACGTGGATATACGAGCGTTGAAAACGGCATCTTCAGTTCTCCACCTATGTAATCTTTACCGACAAGTGCTACTCTCACTGTCCAGGTGAGCTGGCCCACTTTAGCATAGATTGTGCATTCTGTCACCCTCTTGGCCGAGTTGACCAAGCAAATTTCATTGGTGTTTTGCATTTTCGTTCTCTTTTCACCATTACTAACTTTTCATTAGTTCCAAAATGAACCACGTCCCAGAAAGCCTATGGTCAAATAATTTCCTTGTATTAACTATCTGTACATTTACAACAATATTCTGACGATTACTCATGTGAAATAATATTAGTCCATTTGTCTTAAAAATAGTTAGAATACATAATCATAATATTTTGTGCTTAACCCCTTGTATATACAATATATGATAGCCAATTTTAGTGAGTATAGTCTACAATTATTATTTTGGAACAAAATAAACAATTTTGCCTCATTTTATTTAAAAAAGAGAAGAGAATTGACCGTTAATTAGCGGAAAACCAACCTAAAACCGATACAAACACCCGGGCCGACCGTTGTGGAACACGACCGCCTCCAGGACGCACATAGGCAACCTGGCCACCAACACAAACCTTACACACACCACCTAGAGTAGGGGTGGGCGTTCGGTCATGACCGACAATTCGGTCTTTGTATTTCGGTCTATTTTAAATTCGGTCCTTAAAAAAATAAAGATCGAATTATACTTGATAGTTTTACTATCCGAAAAAATCGGGTACCTACTAATTCGGGTTCGGGTTCGGTCATGACCGAATAACATGGTCAATATTGTCAACACAAAAGATATAAAATATGACAATATTTCAACTATATTTTAAATATTTTTGTGGAAGAAATAAACATGCAACAATCCTAATAAAATGTAGCAACTCTATAATAGCACTTTCATGACCATTCAACAATGCCATAATTCATGCACATCACACAAATTTGGAGTTTTAGATAGTCTCATGTAAAATTCGGTCAGTTTGGTCTATTCGGTTACTTAGGAACTAAAGACCGAATAGACCAAACTAAATTCGGTCTATAAAATTCACTACCCAATTTTCTTGTCGGTATTTTCGGTTTCGGCCTATTCGGGTTCGGTCTCGGTCTTTTTGGTTTCCGTCTTCGGTTATCGGTTTTTATGCCCACCCCTAACCTAGAGCGAGGGTCGTCAACGAGGTTACATGCCAATGTCGTCGTCATCACTCCTCCACGAGCGAGCTCCTCCAATTTCACCGAAGAGCGTCCATCAAGAAGACCCCGGCGTAGCGGCCTCATGAATTCCATGTCAACACATGCCAAACAGTTGACCCTTCCCACAGGCATTGGCGGCTCTGATTCTGATTATGAGCTCCGAGGAGGAGGTATACAGGACTCGCAACGATGAAGATCATCACGACCATGCCATCCACCACACGACATCGTCGCCGCAGGACACCAACCATAGATCCGACTTCATAGGGGAGGGCCAACGCGAAGAACCGCCAAACACGCTGGAACAACAATCGACTACCAAAGTCATTGCCGCGACCAAACCATCAATCATAGCATCGTTGTTGTCGCGCAAGCCACCACGCGGAAACCTCGCATAACCTTCCGGGCAACTGCCGACACGATGTCGTGTGGGTCTAGCCTAGCACGTGGCATGGGAGGGATCTAGATCTTCAAAGCAGCGCCTCAAAGTAGGAAAGCGACGTAGATGTGATACCCATCGCCCGACCCAGATGGGTCTAGGCTTTCACCATAAGAGCTTGCTCTTAGGCAAGACAAAGTTGAATAAGACTCCACAACGATGCCTCCAAGGAGAACGTGATGCCTACAGACGCCTCCACCGCTGGAAGGCAAGAGCAACAGAACTTTCGCTGGAGCTTATTGACGCTTGCCTCATGCAATCATTTATGCCACCACTAAAACTATCACCCCCACCATGGTGATTGTGCCAACACCATGGATGTGGCATCCCGCAAAACCACTACTAGAAAATCGCGTCGTTTTTGTGCATTGCATCATCATGACCGCATGCTCATGTCATCATGCCACATTGCATTTGAGCATAGTCATCGTCTTGCATTTTCTTGCATAAAACTATTTTCGGAAAAACCTAATTTGTTTTCTAAACGCCCCGTCTTTGTTCAAACGCAAAACCCGGGACTCCGGATTATTTTGTCTTATCTGCTATCGGTTTGCAGAAGCTTTGTTTCAAACAAATAAAATATTAAATTATTTCAGTGGGGGCAGTCGAACGGGCCGATTCGACCCGAACGACCACCCCCAGTCCAAACAATCGGTCCGCCTAAAATACCTAAGCTACCCAACCTAATCTACCCACCCCTCCGGCCACCTCATCCCACCCAATCCCCACCTGACACCTCACCCTCTTCCCTCCCCCTATCCTATCAAACCATGCCACCTCACCCCCAACTCTCTCTCCCTCCTCTCTCACCCTGCCACCCAACACACCCCACACGCACGCAACACACGACGCACACACGCACGCTGCAGCCTCCCCCTGCCCCGGTACCGACAGCCCCTGGCCCCGCGGGACCCGCCCCCCACCAGCCCCGCGCCCCACGTCTCTCCTACCTCCCCTTCTTCCTCCCACCCCCGCTCCCCTGTTGCTCTCTCAGCTCCCCTCCTCTCTCAGCTCCGGCGCGCCACCCCCTCCCTCTCCGCGTCTCCCCCGCAGCCTCCCTCTCTCTGCCGCGCTCGCCGTCCCCCGTTCTCTCCCCCTCGCAGCCGACGACCACCCTCCCCGTCTCCAGCTTCCCTCCCCACCGCCGTTCGCCCGCCCTTTTGCCCATCCCAGACGCCCCCACCCGGCGCCTCCGCCGGCCAGCCTCTCTTCCCTACCACCGACCCAGACCTTTCACTTTCCCCAGCCGCAGTTGCCTCGACGCAGGCGCAGCCGCCGCGGATCCCCATCGCCTGCCGCCTCGCCGCCACCAACCGCCGCCGCCCGACCTCCAGCTCGGCCGCCAACCGCCAGAGCCCGCGAACCGAGCTTCGCCCTCCCGGCCCTCCCACGCTGCCTCCGCCCCACTTCGACCCGACACCCGAGCCTCCCCGCCGGTCGCCTCCGTCGTCTGACCGAGCCCGGCCACCGCCCCCGGCACCTCCCCGCCATGCCTCAACCTCATTGGCGGCCTGTCATGACCTCCACCACCGCCGCCTGTGGACTCGTCGCCCTTGCTCTTCGCCGCTGCGCCGCTTAGCCTCGCCGTCGCCATCCCCGCCCCGCAACAACCGCTCCCGGACGAGTTCCTCGATGCCGCTGTCCGTTCGGTTGCTTCTGCATGTTGCAGTACATAGAACAGAGCAAGATGGCATGTGTCCCTTAGGTTGTGTATGCTTGTCTGGGAGTCCTGACAAGATCTCCGACTTTTGGGTACACTGGAAGACTACCGATAAGGAGCCAACGACAAGTTCTACCTCATGAAAACAAGATCTTCGAGCCCGATGAACCACGTCAAGACCCTGACCCCGAAGACCGATCCCGGTGTTTGAAGACCGAACCCCAAGATCTGCCTCACGGGACCGAGCCCCGGAAACCCCGATGCTTTCGACACGGATGCCATGATCTTCGTCACGGACGCCGAGACCCCCGGACCCGAAGACCACACGTGCGACAAGTACTCCTTCCCGGATGCGATGCTCGAGAACACGGACGGTAAGAACACCGACGCAGAACGCCAAGTGCTTCACCCCGGATGCCAAGTCCGACCCGACCCGCGAACCCGACAAGTTCTTCACGACGACAAGAACGACATCGACTGAGAGAATCCGATGCGCCCGACACCGACCAAGTCCTGCTCCCGGATGCGACAAGATAGACCTCGATTATCCGAGAACGATCCCGTCGAGGCCGTCGAACTCGAACCACGAGACCGGACCCCGAACCCCGTCGAACCCTAACCAAGATCGTCGAGCCCCCCCCCAATGTGTGAACCCCTTCCCGAAACCCTATTTTATCATATAATAAAACCTGTTGCATATTGAATTGTCATACTCGCATGCATATTTGTGTGGTTTGGGGGCCTTATGCCGATTCACTTCATAATTAAATATGGGGCCCATATGCGGGAAAATCTAGTCTCATATTGGTCCCATTTAACTTTGTGTAGCGAACCGGTGCTATCTTTTGCCATGCTAAAACAACATTTAATTTGCGGGGTATCTAAACAACTAGAACCATATATTTAATTGTCGGGACCCCGGTTCCGCTTAATCTTGCCTAATTGCATCGCACCTTTGCCATGCCATACATCATACATGCCTCATGCCGATCTTCTGCCGTTGTATTAAATAATGCATCCGGTGTTCCTTCTAGTGATTTGCTTCTTCGCGGATAAGGCCGTTGAGTTGATGTGAGCTTCGCCCCGATCTTCGGATGAACCTTCGGCAATGTTTTCAGGCGAGCATCTCCCCCTTTCTACCTATCTTACTTTGCTAGTATTTATTCCCTCCTGTTGATCTTTGCTATCTGTGTTGCGATGCTCTAGTTCTCGTACACGTGATATCCCTTGCAGCCATATATAGCCTTGGACACATCCTATTACCTGTTGTTTGGTAGATAGTTGGACCCGCGCGTCGTAGTCGCTTACTCAAGTGTTTTTGCGTGTCGTCAAGTACCACCGTTGTTGGAGAATTGCCGCATGTTGATGTTTGAGTTGATCATGGCTTTACTTTTCATTCACTTTAATTACTGTTTAACAACTAAAATGGAAGTAAGTAAGCAGAGGCATCGGTGGGTGATAGATAATGTTGGTTTCCAACCGCCCACTTGTGTCCCGTAGGACCCCGAGTTCTTGACACCTGTTCCGAGATCGAGCGCGCTAACCACAGGTGGGGAGATATGGGCCCCCCATTGATTATTACCTGATTTCAAAGTATTGTACTGGGGGCCACAAACTAGTTTGAGGTTTTATTTACTATCCTGTACTTATGCCATGCTTTACTGCTTTATTTACGATTGCGAGCACACTGCATCGCTTAGGATCGGGACACGTTTTGTGTCGACAGTCCAGCTTTGGGATTTGTCGTTCATAGCCGTCACCCAAACCCTAAGTCCGTCTCGAGACCGGCCGACTTCGTTGGGGAGACTTAGTGGGGTGGCCCCGTGCTTTTTGGGTCCGGGAACGTCATGACTTAGGCCCGCCGACATACGATGGGTGTATGTTAACGATCCGCAAAAGGGTCAAGTGCTGTGGATACTTTGGTGCACCGCAGGTTAAATCTTTTCGAGAAGCCGTGTCCGCGGTTATGGACGACTTGGAGCACAGTGCTTGATCATAGACAACTATAACTAAAGTTTACTGTTATAAATTGACTTGTATCCGATATGACTAGTAATCAGCTTCACTATAACGGAATGGCTAAATGAAAGTAACAACAACTGCTGGGGTTTTGGGGTTATCTCATGCTAATCGTATCTGATTAGTAAGTGTCGCAACTACAACGGAATAATTGAATAAAAGTGCCCACTGCTTATTTTATCAGGACGACTATCTTTACCTGACTAGTAAATTGCCGCAACTATAACTGAATAAGTAAAACTGCCAACTGTGTGAGTTCCTCGGTTGACTTCCTCGTTTGGTCTCGAGGGGGAAATACCAGGATGAGTTTGTTTGGTGTTAGATTCAGGTTGGTTCCGATTAGGTCTCTCTTACCCCTCTCTGATCGCCGCCAGTTGTATCGGGTCTCTATAGGTTGTTCAGTGCATGCTGCCGCTGCCGCTTCAGTCCACCATACCTATGTAGGCGAGGACCGCCGAATTCTAGACTCGCCGTGTACTGGCCTCAAGATCGACGCCTCTTTTTCCTTTGCCCTTTGTCGGCACCCCTTTTGTTTAAGCAGGTTTTGCGATCGACGTCGTTAGCAGGGTTACCCTTCCGGCTTGGCCTGGGCAGGGTTATGGACGCCATTGGTTATTCTTCAGGGCTCTTAGCCCCATTTGCATCTTGTCCGTAGCGAGACACTCTATCATTTTCAAGGTGATTTGGATCTTTGTATATTATATCTGTATTCTTGACTCATTGAGTCGCGTTGTATGTATATCTGTTCTGTGGGTCCCATCGAGGACTGTTGTGTAATGTTATTACTTCGTTTTCCACCCGCACGAAAGTGCCTGGTGGGCACCTTTGAATAGTTTCTATGCGGGTTTGGCGGGTTCCGCTAAAACTTGCATAGGTCCGATTCTGAGGGTGTTACAGAGTGGTATCAGAGCTCAGCAGTTGCGATACCCCACAAGTCCAGCCTGTAGGATAACCAAGCTAACGGCCGAAGTAGAGTGTCAAAAACTATTTGGAAAAAATCGGTTGGATAGTTCTGATTAGGTCTGATTTTACTCCTTACCCCTTGCTATTCTCCTCTCACCTCTGCGTGTTTTGAATCCGCTCTCTTCTCTCTCTTCGAGTCCAGGATTTCTCGTGGTTGGGTTCCGCTGCACTTCGTGGTTTCGCTTCCTCCTTTGATAACGGTGTTGCTACATCTGGTCTTCATGCTATCCGAGGAATCCTTCGTCTGGTGGACTTCTCTTTGTTCCTTCTCGTGCCTTCCGGTGTTTTCCGTCGCGACGACATCATCTACGCCAGATCCGATGCAGAGTCTGCATCACTCCTTTGATCCGAACCTCGCTTGTCGATATCTTCAGTCTGAATCTTGAGGGTTGGTTGCATAATCTATCATTCGTACGTAGGTAATGCTTTGAGTGCGGGAGTCGCGACCATACCACTACTCTTATCATTTGCTTTGTATATCGAATGGTGGATCGATGCCAATCTACTCCTTCCATGAAAGTTAGAGGTGGCCTTACCTTTAACTTCGTCCGTTGTTTATCCGGAGTGTTCTCTTGACGAACGGGATCAACGACGTCTTGTTGGTGGTGTCGCCGATTTCAAGACGAAGAAAGCACCATTGTTAGTGGTGTCGCGAAGATCTACACGAAGCGAGAAGATGCAGATCACCGACCTTCCTTCCGGTACCATGAGGCGGATCTCGAGGGCGAGATCCCTTGTTAGTGGTGTCGAATTGTGGCATCCCGCAAAACTACTACTAGAAAATCGCGTCGTTTTTGTGCATTGCATCATCATGACCGCATGCTCATGTCATCATGCCACATTGCATTTGAGCATAGTCATCGTCTTGCATTTTCTTGCATAAAACTATTTTCGGAAAAACCTAATTTGTTTTCTAAACGCCCCGTCTTTGTTCAAACGCAAAACCCGGGACTCCGGATTATTTTGTCTTGTCTGCTATTGGTTTGCAGAAGCTTTGTTTCAAACAAATAAAATATTAAATTATTTCAGTGGGGGCAGTCGAACGGGCCGATTCGACCCGAAAGACCACCCCCAGTCCAAACAATCGGTCCGCCTAAAATACCTAAGCTACCCAACCTAATCTACCCACCCCTCCGGCCACCTCATCCCACCCAATCCCCACCTGACACCTCACCCTCTTCCTCCCCTATCCTATCAAACCATGCCACCTCACCCCAACTCTCTCTCTCCCTCTCTCACTGCCACCCAACACACCCCACACGACGCAACACACGACGACACACGACGCCTGCAGCCTCCCCCCCTGTCTGACAGCCCTGCCCCTGGGACCCGCCCCCACCAGCCCCGGCCCACGCCTCTCCTACCTCCCTTCTTCCTCCCACCCCGCTCCCTGTTGCTCTCTCAGCTCCTCCTCTCTCGGCTCCGCGCCACCCCTCCCTCCGCGTCTCCCCGCAGCCTCCCTCTCTCTCGCCAGTCCCCGTTCTCTCCCCTCATGGCGACCACCCTCCTCGTCCAGCTTCCTCCCCACCACCGTCACGCCTCACCCTTGCCCATCCTCACGCCTCCCACCCCGACGCGCTCCTCCGCCGGCCAGCCGCCTCTCTTCCCCTCCCACCGACCCGCGACCCTTTCCCCCAGCGCGCCCGTCCTCGACGCAGAGCAGGCGCAGCCGCCGCGGATCCCCATCGCCTCTGCCTCGCCCGCGCCGCCACCAACCGCGTCGCCCCGCCGACCTCCAGCTCGGCCATCAACCGCCCAGAGCCCGGCCGAACCGAGCTCGCCCTCCGCTTCGCCGCGGTGCTCCCTCCCCGGCCTCCGCCACGCCGACCTCTCACCCCGAGCCTCCCGCTGTCGCCTCCGTCTGGCCGAGCCCGGCCACCGCCCGGCACCTCCGCCCGCCTCAACTCGCCGGGACGCCTGTCGCGGACCCCACCACCGCGCCGCGTGGACTCCTCGCTGCCCTTGCTCTCGGCCGTCTGCGCCGCTGCTAGCCTCGGCGTTGCCGCCATCCCGCCCAAGAACAACCGCTCCCGGACGAGTTCCTCGATGACGCTGTCCGTTAGGTTGCTTCTGCATGTTGCAGTACATAGAACAGAGCAAGATGGCATGTGTCCCTTAGGTTGTGTATGCTTGTCTGGGAGTCCTGACAAGATCTCCGACTTTTGGGTACACTGGAAGACTACCGATAAGGAGCCAACGACAAGTTCTACCTCATGAAAACAAGATCTTCGAGCCCGATGAACCACGTCAAGACCCCGACCCCGAAGACCGATCCCGGTGTTTGAAGACCGAACCCCAAGATCTGCCTCACGGGACCGAGCCCCGGAAACCCCGATGCTTTCGACACGGATGCCATGATCTTCGTCACGGACGCTGAGACCCCCGGACCCGAAGACCACACGTGCGACAAGTACTCCTTCCCGGATGTGATGCTCGAGAACACGGACGGTAAGAACACCGACGCAGAACGCCAAGTGCTTCACCCCGGACGCCAAGTCCGACCCGACCCGCGAACCCGACAAGTTCTTCACGACGACAAGAACGACATCGACCAGAGAGAATCCGATGCGCCCCGACACCGACCCAAGTCCTGCTCCCGGATGCGACAAGATAGACCTCAGTTATCCGAGAACGATCCCGTCGAGGCCGTCGAACCCTGAACCCTGAGACCGGACCCCGAACCCCGTCGAACCCTAACCAAGATCGTCGAGCCCCCCCCCCAATGTGTGAACCCCTTCCCGAAACCCTATTTTATCATATAATAAAACCTATTGCATATTGAATTGTCATACTCGCATGCATATTTGTGTGGTTTGGGGGCCTTATGCCGATTCACTTCATAATTAAATATGGGGCCCATATGCGGGCAAATCTAGTCTCATATTGGTCCCATTTAACTTTGTGTAGCGAACCGGTGCTATATTTTGCCATGCTAAAACAACATTTAATTTGCGGGGTATCTAAACAACTAGAACCATATATTTCATTGTCGGGACCCCGGTTCCGCTTAATCTTGCCTAATTGCATCGCACCTTTGCCATGCCATACATCATACATGCCTCATGCCGATCTTCTGCCGTTGTATTAAATAATGCATCCGGTGTTCCTTCTAGTGATTTGCTTCTTCGCGGATAAGGCCGTTGAGTTGATGTGAGCTTGCCCGATCTTGGATGAACCTTGGCAATGTTTTCAAAGCAGCATCTCCCCCTTTCTACCTATCTTACTTTGCTAGTATTTATTCCCTCCTGTTGATCTTTGCTATCTGTGTTGCGATGCTCTAGTTCTCGTACCCGTGATATCCCTTGCAGCCATATATAGCCTTGGACACATCCTATTACATGTTGTTTGGTAGATAGTTGGACCCGCGCGTCGTAGTCGCTTGCTCAAGTGTTTTTGCGTGTTGTCAAGTACCACCGTTGTTGGAGAATTGCCGCATGTTGATGTTGGAGTTGATCATGGCTATACTTTTCGTTCACTTTAATTACTGTTTAACAACTAAAATGGAAGTAAGTAAGAAGAGGCATCGGTGGGTGATAGATAATGTTGGTTTCCGACCGCCCACTTGTGTCCCGTAGGACCCCGAGTTCTTGACACCTGTTCCGAGATCGAGCGCGCTAACCACAGGTGGGGAGATATGGGCCCCCCATTGATTATTACCTGATTTCAAAGTATTGTACTGGGGGCCACAAACTAGTTTGAGGTTTTATTTACTATCCTGTACTTATGCCATGCTTCGCTTTATTTATTTGCGAGGAGCACCATCGCTGTTAGGATCGGGACACGTTTTGGAGTCGACAGTCCCAGCTTTTGGGATTTCTTGTCGTTCACAGCCGTCACCCAAAACCCTAAGTCCGTCTCGGAGACCGGCCGACTTCGCTATGGGAGACTTAGTGGGTGGCCCCGTGCTTTCTTTGGGTGCAGGAACGCGTCATGACTTAGGCCCGCCGACATACCGATGGGTGTATGTTAACGATCGACAAAAGGGTCAAGTGCTGTGGATACTTTGGTGCACCTGCAGGGTTAAATCTTTTCGAGAAGCCGCGGTTATGTTATGGACGACTTGGAGCATAGTGCTTGATCATAGACAACTATAACTAAAGTTTACTGTTATATATTGACTTGTATCCGATATGACTAGTAATCAGCTTCACTATAACGGAATGGCTAAATGAAAGTAACAACAACTGCTGGGGTTTTGGGGTTATCTCATGCTAATCGTATCTGATTAGTAAGTGTCGCATCTACAACGGAATAATTGAATAAAATTGTCCAATGCTTATTTTATCAGGACGACTATCTTTACCTGACTAGTAAATTGCCGCAACTATAACTGAATAAGTAAAACTGCCAACTGTGTGAGTTCCTCGGTTGACTTCCTCGTTTGGTCTCGAGGGGGAAATACCAGGATGGGTTTGTTTGGTGTTAGATTCAGGTTGGTTCCGATTAGGTCTCTCTTACCCCTCTCTGATCGCCGCCAGTTGTATCGGATCTCTATAGGTTGTTCAGTGCATGCACGCCGCTTGATCCACCATACCTATGTAGGCGAGACCGAGAATTCTAGACTCGCCGTACTGGCCTCAAGATCTTGACGCCTCTTTTTCCTTTGCCCTTTGTCGGCACCCCTTTTGTTTAAGCAGGTTTTGCGATCGACGTCGTTAGCAGGGTTACCCTTCCGGCTTGGCCTGGGCAGGGTTATGGACGCCATTGGTTATTCTTCAGGGCTCTTAGCCCCATTTGCATCTTGTCCGTAGCGGGACACTCTATCGTTTTCAAGGTGATTTGGATCTTTGTATATTATATCTGTATTCTTGACTCATTGAGTCGCGTTGTATGTATATCTGTTATGTGGGTCCCATCGAGGACTGTTGTGTAATGTTATTACTTCGTTTTCCACCCGCACGAAAGTGCCTGGTGGGCACCTTTGAATCGTTTCTATGCGGGTTTGGCGGGTTCCGCTAAAACTTGCATAGGTCCGATTCTGAGGGTGTTACAATGGACACCACCAATCTCGAAAAAAAGATCTAGCCACCCAGATCCGGTAACCAAAAACAACCTCCCCGCAACCAAAGGAGATGGAAGCATCGGCCACTGCTAGAGTGGTCCACCAGTAGAGCTTGTAGTGAGGGACGCCACCTCGCCACACCGAGACAGATTAGTCACCGGGAACAGCCCGGACCAGATCGTCACTGCCACTGCACAAGCCAGCCATTAGAGCCAGAGCCACCAGACCACTGGAGCAGCACCGCTTTGGAGTTGAACACCACCTTCCTGCGCTATTGAGGGAGGCCCGGCCCTCACCCACCGCCATCGACCTAGGCTGCCACCTCGGGGTCCAAGCTCTGTCGCCCGTGGACCTAGCTAGTGGCAGTGGCACCACGACGCTCTTGTGTTGGCCTCCTCGGGTGCTTGGGGAGGGGATGGGAAGGCGAATAGTGGCGGGGAGGGGCCTGGCAACGGTATCAATGCTGGGGGGAACCATAGTCACTGTGGGAGACACATAGTATAGTCTATAATAAACAAACTGAAAAAGCTTCTTGAGTCTTTCAGTTGATCGACTAGCTTCTTGAGCCGGTGTGAATGTTGAGTGGTATACGGAAATTATCGAGTTCACTTGTCGTCTTCGTGGATTCGGGGTACCCCGGATCCTACCAAAGTGGACTGCAACCCTCCGGTAAGAAACGGGCTTATAGCTCCCATGCGACATCTTTACGCGGAATTGGAAGGAACACGACATCGTTCAAAAGAATAGCTCGCATGCGACACTTCTGAAGCGGCAAATAGCTCCCGTGCGACACTTCCACTTAACCTCACGAGACCGTCAACGAATTCGAATCAGCTGAGCAGAGCAGGACCCACAGCCTCTCCACATCACGGCGGAACCCACCTGATGTCCACCTCATATCGTGGGACCCATGCTATGGTTGAAGAGAGACGTTGGCCCGATCCGTCCCTGCACCCAAGCACTCCCGCCACCGTTCCAGCATCTCATCCCCTTCCGTTTTCTTCTCCGGCGAGCAAGTGTGGCAACGCCGGCGAGGGATGTCGAGCTCTGCTTCATCCTCCCTCCGCTCATGGCCTCGGTATGGTGCGGTGCCTATGAGGAGGAGCCGCGATTGCCCCCGTACCGTGCCCCTGAAGCGGCTTGTCACATCCACCGATAAGAACGGCAACATTGGCCGGGAATTTGTGAAGTGTGAGAGCAAGCCCGAGATGGGAAAGGTGAGATCTGAGTGTTCCGAGCGCCAATTTCTCGCTTTTCTTTCGAAACTTCATGCATTTCATCGAATTTGGGATTTAGGGTTCATCTCCGTGATTTTAGGAACTGCCAAAATGTGGGCGTTTTGAGTGGCTTGATGAGTACATCGAGCGAATTGGGGTGGAGGTAGCATCTCGGGAGCTCGAAAACCCGTCTGTGGTGGAGCAATTGGGATCTTGCAACCCCATTTCCGCTGGTACTACGGTGGATGCGGAAGTGAAGGCCGAGCTGAAGAAGATGAACAAGCAGCTAAGGCAAATCATTGAATTGAAGAAGCAGGACAATCTGATGGCCGGTTTTTTTATTTTTTTGTAATTTCTCTCGGATTAGTTTATCTCCTGATCATTAGTCATTAGACAGCGCAATCAGTGTTCGAGTGATGCTTTGTTATCGTAGAACCTGCGGAGATGGATGTAATGGTCTATGTCTTTGGCTTGAATAAAATGCAACACAAATTCGGGCAAATTTTGAGCTGCTCTGTTTTTGAAATCAGCGTTCCTTCAGTTTCGTCACTTTTGTCAGTGTTCCTTCAGTTTCATCAGTGTGCAGGGGAGGGGAAGGGGTTGAAAAGTTAAAAAAACAATTGATAAGGAGTGATTGAAAAAGGCCAGGCCCAAATAGAACTTAGTCAGGCCAAAATGGTCGTATTCAGGCCCAATAGTAACTACTTGTAGATTGGGCAAAGAAAATAGTACTCACGTTACAATCTAACTAGGGATGTGTGGATCTGCAGATACTCGTGCTCAGGTCACAATCTTTTATTTTTTCGAAAGTAAATATATAAATGAAGACCAAGGGCATCCATTTAACTAACAAGCCGAGCACTTTAACTTGGGCGCCCCTTTAACTTATGTAAATATGTAAATGTGTTGTTTGAAAATGAACCATGTGTTGCATGTGTTGTTTGAAAATAATCAACCATCATAACGTTAACTTATTCTTCCTTTTGAGCTTTTATAATTTCACTCATTTTATAAATATTGCACGAGTATTATATGATAACTTTTTTTGTGTCTTTTGTTTTATGCACTTGTTGTTTTGGGTGTTTTGAGAAATGACAATACAATAAAACAGGCGCCCCAATAAAACACAAGTCGATCACATGGATAATATATTAGATAACATAAGCGGTACAATATAGGGAGGGGTACAATATAGAGAGGGGCCCCACATTACATAGAGGGCCCCACATTACATAAACCCTAAGGGAAACTAATCCTTAGGGCCCGGCGCCTAAACCCTTGGCTAAACCCTAACCCCAGCTACTACGTGGGTTTAGGGCGCCGGCCAACCTCTCCGCCGGGAGGCTGCCCTACTCCATCGATGGTGGGGGCGGTGCCGCCGCCGCATTCCAAGCCATCGCCCTCTCCCGTGCATCCCGCCGTCTCTGCTCCTCCTGGAAGGCCCAGCGATTGGCCTCCCGTCGGTCCTCCTCCTCCCGTTTCCACCTTTTCTTCAGGGCGCGCGCGGCCTTCTTCTCCTCCCACTTGGCGAAAGCAGCCAGCTCCTTCGCCTCCCGCTTCTCCGATGCCTTCCAATACTCGTTGGAGGGGCCGGGGTCGGGGAGGTTGCCGCCGACGCTGGGGAGGTGGTTGTGGACGAAGTGGCCTTAGGCCCAGGGGCAGGGCGGGGCTTTGCGTCGCCCCCCCCCCCCTTGTTGCCACGCCTCGGGCGCGTGGGCGCCTCCTGCTCCCAGACCTTCCTGTGGTCCGGGTGGTTGTCCTCGTCGCTGACCTCGGATTCCGAAGGGAAGCGGGGGGAGGTCGCCCTGGTCGCTGGAGAGGTGTTTTTTGGGGCTGGGAGGAGGCAAAGGAGGCAAAGGGACTCGGGCTCGAGGTTGAAGATGAGGAGGCAAAGGCGTTTTGCCTATTTATTAAGGGCTCAGCGTGAAGGGCGGCGTGGGAATCCTGCGTTGGCGCAGCCGCGTGCGCTGCGTTGCGTGTAGGCAGCAGGTGTAGCCGCGTGCGTGATCAATGCGGTCAGTACAAAAAAATTGCTAGGATGCGATCTGACCCCTGCACCGTCGCCCTCGCCCCTGCATGCATGCATTAATGAGAAAGAAAGAAAAAACGTCCAAGGTAGTTGTTCATTGGCAGTGAAAAATAAAAGAGAAAATAGCATTTGGCCTTGATTTACTCGGTAATAAATTCAGGAATCTAGGACCAAGGTCACACGACATGCAGCAAACTCGTTCGTTTTTACACACCACATGCAACAAACTCACACATGGAAACTCAACGGGTGAGAAGAAGAAAAATCGGTGGGAGCAATCAGAGGGATGTCAATTGGAGGGAATAGAGGGAGTATGAAACTAAGTTTAAAAACAAAATACTAGCATTTATAATATCAATTTTATAATATAAAAGTATGTGTTATGGTGAATCTAATTATATTTATTACATATTTTAGATTTTGATATTTTTTCTTATATACGTAGTCAAAGTTTATAAATATTGTCTTTTTCTATGGCGCATGAACCGGAGGGGAGTAAGTTTGTCTAAAGAAAGTTGTTAGACGTACACTTATTTAATGCGACGGAGGGAGTAAATACGCTGCAGCGCTGCTGCGTTCGTTGGTTGCACGCAAAATAGCTAGACTGCGACGCGAGAGGCAGCTGCATGGCATGCATGCATGGTGTAGCCCGCCCCGTCCAGCGCCCTCGCATACCACGCTCGGTCCAACGTTCAATGGCGTGTGCCACGCTGTACCTTATATTTATTACATATTTTAGATTTTGAATTTTTTTCTTATATACGTAGTCAAAGTTTATAAATATTGTCTTTTTCTATGGCGCATGAACCAGAGGGGAGTAAGTTTGACTGAAGAAATTTCTTAGACGTACAATTATTTAATGAGACGTAGGGTTGGTTGCACGCAAAATAGCTAGACTGCGACGATCTGCATGGCATGCATGCATGGTGCAGCCCGCCCCGCCCAGCTCCCTCGCATGTCACGCTCGGTCCAACGGTCAATGGAGTGTGCCATGCTGTACCTTATCTGTTCATGAAAAAACGATGCGAGTCAATCAGATTTCAGAATCATCCATCCCGCGGATCGCCAAGATCTAGCCACGAAATCCTTCTAAGAGACAAATTTTTTTTAAAAAAAATATGGCTCTCCACCCACCCCCACCGTGACACCCACCCCTCCTTCGGCGATCTCCCAACCCCGGCCATCTAAACTCAAATCTGAGCCGTGCAATCAACTCACCCCACCCCAAAACCCATAAGCTGGCCATCATGGCTCCATCTACAATCTCCTTCCCCCTAGATCTTGATTCTGGTTTGGCTTTTTCAAAAAAAAGTGATGAACCTTTATTCCACCCCGGTTCATCCAATCTATGCTGAATTTGGTTTTTCTCTTGTGGTTTCTTTTGGAAATGCCAAGTTTGATCTCTCTTGTGCCAATGTTGGAGTGGCTCTCTCGACATGTCTAGGTGCAGATTGCGACAAACTCCGAATCTCCCCCTTGCAGGGACGGCTTTTCATATTTGATGTTTGTTCGAAGGCTATTGGGATCATGATCATTAAAATTAGGTATTACAAATCCAGTGATTTCACATTCTACTTTGATCTCTGGAGCAACGGTGGACCAAATTGGGAACGTGAGTTTAAACTCTGGAATGAGGAAGAAGAGAGGCAATGGACACTCGTGCAACACAAGAGGAAAAGGAATTCTTATGGATCCATCGATGAATCACACAACCATCAAGGTACATCTACTATCCACCCTCTACAAATTTACAAAATCCTCTATCTGGTGCAAATCTTGTTCTTGTTGGTACTCACTCCGTTTGTAAATATATGTTTTAGGTTTGTGAATAAGATGTATCTAGACATCTTTTAGTGTCTAGATTCATTTGAACCTATACACTAAAAGGTGTCTAGATACATCTCGTTTACAAACCTAAAACATCTTATATTTCTAAACAGAGGGAGTAGTAGAGATTCATATGTTGAAGTGGCACGATCATACAACGGTACACAATTTCAAAATTTTGAGCATCCACATGATCGTACATCACGGAATGAGATCCCATTATCTAGGACTGAAATATCTCATCGACACATCCCACGCGTTGGAGCTTCACATGAACGGATGAATAATATGGATTTGCCTATTTATGGTAACGTCATTAGGCCATTTAAATGCACACATTACTTGGCAGAAAATGATCGTTTACATGCAGTTTGTCATAACCGTATTCGTTGACGTAAATGCTACAATTATGGGCACATCTCCCGATCATGTCTATCGTCGCTAATAATAAAATCATTTTATCGGAGAATATCTCGAGCTAGTGTTACACCTAACTCTGCCGCATCAACTTCTCCAGAGAAAACACATGCACATCTCCGCTGCCACTATCCTCTCAATCTCCTCTCCCACAAACCCGAGTGTGCTCATTGGCGGCGGCAATGGCGAACTACCCAGTCGACCCTGTCCCCCATGTCCCCCCTGGCATGGCTGCATCCCTCCAGGTCCACTACGCACCCAAAGAAGCTCTGTGTTCCTGGGAGGGGACTCACCCATCTATGCTGATGATTGGGCTGTCGCCACCCTCACCCCAACCCTGATGCTGCTGACTTCCTCGGATCTGTTGCGATCATCGGTGAGTTTCTCCATGGACTAGGTCTTCAAGTTCGTAGCACATCAAAGAGTGCCATGGGTACTGCTCTGTTTCGGTTTGCTACTGTCACTGATAGAGATGCTGCAGTTGGGGGTAGTCCATATCAGATAGGAGAGAGTACTTTGAGGATTGTTAATGAGGATTGTGGTATCAATCGTAGGGCTGTTGTTTTCACTCATGATATCTGGTGCATGTTACTTAACTACCCTCAGCAGCTATGGGATCCTGAATCTGTGATGAAAACATTTATCCCCTTTGGTAGATTTCTTGTCTGGAATAAGGATATGTCAAACAAGGCTAGAATCCTGGTAAAATTTTGAGCATATGACATTGACACATTACCTCTGAGTGTGGTGATTGGTAAGAATGTAGCTGATGATGGCAATGGTGACTCCTGGACATGCCCCATGATCTTGCTATCTACTACTATGCTTGGTGCCAATGCTGGTGATGAAGATCCCCTGCCTCCTGATGGTGGAAACCCACACCCCCTGCCCATGATTCATCAGGGTTTTTGGCATGATGCCCAGCATTACCATGTGATGGAGGAAAATGTTGCAGAAGATGAGAATGTTGCACCTGCACATGATGCAGTTGGAAATGTAGCACCAGCAGCTAATGCCCAGAATGAGGTTGCTGTCAACCTAGAATCTGCAACCCCACCACTGAAGCCTGAGATTCATGATAACCAGAATATGCCTGCTGTTGAACTGGACCCAATTGCCAACCTATCCAGCCTGCTTGTTAGCTTGATGGGTGGTGATGAGCATGCAAATTTCCCCAATATTGCTGGTAGCACTATGACTGGTGCTACAGTTCAGATGAATGAGTCTGTCAACAATGGCATCAACATTGTCAAAGTCACTCTGGAGATCAACATTGTTCCCCCCAATCAGCAAAACACCCTGCAGAATAATATCCAGATGGAGGCAAACAATGTTTCACAAGTGGTTGACAACAACAATGCTACATTTGATGGAGCTAGCCCCAGCTACATTCCTGTACCTGCAGACAGCTCTGACAGTGTTATTGTGATCCCCAAGCCTGACAACTTCCCCAAGAGTAAAAGGAAGAAACCTAAGCCTAGCTCTGTCAAATATGTTAGGAGAAGCTGCAGGATTGCAAGTCTCAATGCAGGTTTCAAGAACAAGGCCACACTACTAGAGAAAAGCTTATGCGAGGCACACCTAAAAGCTTATGCGAGGCGCATATCATATGCGCCTCTAGCTTCAAGCCTCGGCTATTTTTTATGCGAGGCGCATATGATATGCGCCTCCTATACTTCACATATGCGAGGCGCATATCGATATGCGCCTCCTATATTATTATGCGAGGCGCATATCTATATGCGCCTCGCATATGTGAAGTATAGGAGGCGCATATAATATGCGCCTTGCATATGTTTCACAATGCGCCTCGTATATTTATAGTATATGCGCCTCCTATAGTGTCCTATATGCGCCTCCGGTAATATTTTCGAAATTCAAGTTTTACAGACCACTATAAATAATAATATACAGATATTCAAATATACAATATAGTCCATAATACAGTATAAAGAGCACAGAATTTTTCAGAAACTTGCAATTTGCCAAAGCATAATAGAACCAACATGAATACAATACATTACACATCAATCATGACATACAAGTTCATACATCAAGTGTTTGTGCCACAAGTTCACATCTTCGAGTACAAGTTCACAATCACATTACACCTCCGAGTACAAGTTCATAATCACATTACAACTCCAACGACGTAGCTCTACCTAGATGAAGTAGAACACATAACCTACCATGAAGAGATAACTGCCAAGATTTTAGCAGAAAAATGGTTGCTGCTTCTCGACAGTTCTGCAACCAATGATTTTATATGGTTGCTGCCTCTATTTGCAAGTCTCTACCCCGCTGAATAAAAAGGGGAAAAGGCAGGATCATTATAAATGGCATCTGCATAACTAAACTAAGCTATCTGCTACTACATCTGGTCTGGAGGTTTCAGATTTTCATCTCGTAAAACAAACTCTGCACTTGTGCAGTAAGCAACTGCACTGATTACAGGGTGCAGGATGTCTTGCTAACAACTGCAGATTTGTTTGTAAGGCGATCAGATCATCTCACCCCGTTCTTGTCGCAGAGTCGGTCGATGTCCAAAGCGCTCGTTGAGGACCTTGCCGGCCCACCCGGGCAGGCACGACGGCGAGACGAGGAGGTCACCACCACCCAAGACACTCCTCCGGCTTCCTTGGCAGCAAGACGCGTTCACGTTCGTGCCCTCCACCGCCGGAACCACCATCTCCTTCGCGACCAAGAAACGAGGCGACATGCACCACGGGCGTGTGAGGAGAGGAGCCGAGAGGCGGGACGGGAGGGACAATTAGGAGTTGAAGTGGCACGCACTGGGGTCGAGGACTTGGTCGGCAGTGCGAGGCGATATGGAACACACCGAGCATCCCGCGCTGGCGAGCATGGCGGCGCCGTCGAGGAGGTCACACCGGAAGCGAACGGCCCTCGTTGCGGCGGGCGGCGGCAGGAGGTGGCTGTCTCGGCCTTGTCATCGCGCCACGCCAACCAAATCGACGGTGATTAGTGTGACCTTCGCCACACTACTCCGCCGTAGCTATTCAAGATGTTAGAACGGATAGTGGAAATGGCACACTGCAATCCGGGTTGATTGCGGCGTGGGAGTAGCAGCAAGCAGGAGGAGGCGGATGAGCCAGAAGCCGATGGCGCCGGTGACCAGCACCGTCTCCCCCACGGCTTCAGTTCCTTCATTCGCCATGTGTTGTGCTCCTTGTACTGGTAAGTGACCACGTGATCGAGCAGAAGATATGTATCCGAGTGCGCGACAGCCGAGTGGTGGGGTGGCTACCAGACACAAGTTTGTATGGATGCGCTTGGTACCAGTTCCAAACTGACAAGAAAGCTACTGCCAGGTTATGCGAGGCGAATATTGCACAATATGCACCTCCTATAATTCAAACTATAGGAGGCGCATATAGCAATATGCGCCTTGCATATGCGGCCACCTACCTCCGTCCGGGCCCGCAGGAGTTACTTGAGGCGCATATGACCATATGCGCCTCGCATATTATCAAATATAGGAGGCGCATATAACCATATGCGCCTCGCATATTCGTACACCTACCAACACGCGGGCCCATACAGATTATGCGAGGCGCATTCTGCCCATATGCGCCTCGCCTATCTAATATATAGGAGGCGCATGATCGGAATGCTCGCATAATATGGGGCTGCTAGATTTAGTCCGTACAGGGATTATAGGAGGCGCATTCTTATCATATGCGCCTCGCCTATTTTTATACTAGAGGCGCATGGAGAAGGAGTGTGTCTCACCTATTTTATAGGAGGCGCATATGGTCTAAATGTGCCTCGCATAAGCATGTCTCCTATAGCCTTTTCTCTAGTAGTGTCAGTGCTGATGAACATGCCTCCAATGCACAAGTCACTCCCATGAATCTGTCTGGCCACTTTAAAGCTATTGTCATGGACAATAACAGTGCACCCCCACCAGTTCTTCCAGTTGACACAATTCAGGCCATTGGCACCAGCTTCTGTCAGATTCCTCCTAGGGAGGTCTCTGCTGCCAACTTGAACTATGACAGTTCCAATGATAGTGCTTAAACACATTTGCACTAGGTCCAAGAGCATGGACATTAGATGCTCTATTATCCTAGGATTTTACTCTAGTTTTAATCATGTTGAGTTATTATGTCAGACTCCTTTTATTTATCATCCAAAGTCTCTGGTGTGTGCAGAGCAAAACATTTAACTTATCTTATCTGGGTTGTACTCTCCACTGTTTGATGTGGTTTTATCATATCTGTCTTGCTTGGATCACCAACTTAGTACTCATTTTTGCACATTACTTATCTGCCTGGATATTATGATATATATCAGCTGGTTATTTCTGTGCAATCAATGTACTCATCATTATGGATACAAGAACAAATCTCACTCCTCATGCACTATCTTTTATGATATACTGATTGCATGTATCTCATATAACAAACTTACCATTGTTTCCAATGAGTAGACAAATCAAAATTCTTGACTGGAATATTAGAGGCATTAACTCTCAGGAAAGATGGGATGACCTTGCTGATAAAATCAATCAGAGCAATTGCAACATATTATGTATACAGGAGACTAAGAGAGAAATATTTGACAACATATACATCAAAAAAAATTGCCCTAGAAGATTAGGACAGTTTGCATACCAGCCATCCATAGGAAATTTTGGTGGTATGATTACTATTTGGAATGGTAACATGTTTAATGGCACTATGATCAGCCAATCATCTTTCCACCTTACTGTTAAGCTGATTGCAATCTAACCAATGAGGAGTTTTACATCACCAACATATATGCACCATGCACAAATGATGGAAGGGTTGATTTTATTGATTGGTTCTTAAACATTGATTCATCCACCTTCAAATTATGGATCATAATGGGAGACTTCAATATGATCAGGAGCTCTGAAGATAGAAACAGAACAGGGGGAAACATATCAAACATCCATTCTTTCAACTCCATCATTCAAGAACATGATCTAGAGGAAATACCACTGAAAGGGAGATCATTTACATGGTCAAATATGCAGCAGCAACCTCTCCTTGAGAAACTAGATTGGATATTTACATCTCATGAATGGACAACCACTTTCGCCAATACCATGGCCACTCCTTTGGCTAGACTGGGCTCTGATCTCATCCCTATTTTGATACAAATCAGTACTGACATACCAAAATCACAATTATTCATATTTGAAGACTATTGGTTAGAATTTGAAGGACTATCAGATATTGTGCAAAACAATTGGGTCAACAAAGGAATGTTCAAGAATGATGCACATGATTTGTCTGCTAGATTTAAAAACTTGAGGCATGCTATCAAAAAATGGAGTAAATCCATCTCTAATCTCAACATTATCATTGATAACTGCAACGTTGTTTTATCTCTTTTGGATGGTCTTGAGGAACAAAGGGCATTGTCAGTACCTGAGATGATTTTCAGGTGTATCATAAAGTCTCATTTTTCCAAACTACTTGAAGCTAAAAGAAGATATTGGAGGAAAAGGGCAAACATTAGGTGGGATAAGCTTGGTAATTAAAACACCAAGTTCTTCCATTCTATTGCCACTAGGAACTACAGAAACAGTTATATTGTTGTTCTACATGATGAACAGGGAAATGAAATCATTGACCATGATCACAAAGCTGCACTTTTATGGACTACCTTCAGAGATAGACTTGGGAAAACATCTGAAACTGAGATGATGTTTGATCTGCAAAATCTTATTACTCCACAAGACCTCACATCACTCGAAGAACCATTTACTCATTTGGAAATTGATGATATTATCAAATACATGCCAAATGATAAATCTCCTGGACCTGATGGCTTTAATGGTTATTTCATGAAGAAATATTGGAATATCATCAAACTCCAATTCTATAATCTATGTAATAGATTTCACAGTGGGGAGCTGGACATTGACAGTATCAATACTGCCTACATTGCTCTTATTCCCAAAATTTCTAATCCCATGAAACCATATGACTTTAGTCCCATCTCACTTGTTATCATGGCACTCAAGATTTTGACAAAGCTAATTGCCAATAGAATACAGAACATTATTATTCCCATTGTCAGCAAAAATCAGTATGGATTTATCAAATCCAGATCAATACAAGATTGTCTGGCCTGGGCATTTGAATATCTGCATATTTGTCACAGATCCAAGAGAGAGATCATCATATTAAAACTTGATTTTGAGAAAGCTTTTGATATGATAGAACACAATACTATCATCGCCATGCTCAAGCACTTTGGATTTGGTGACAAAATCATTGGATGGATCAGCAAGATACTTAATAGTGCTAACACATCAGTGATACTAAATGGAGTACCTGGAAAAAATATAAGATGCCAGAGAGGTGTAAGACAGGGTAACCCACTATCACCATTACTATTTTTTGCCACTACTGAACTTCTTCAAATTATTGTTAACCATGCTTGGCATAATAATGAGTTAGCACTCCCAATTGACTAGGCATATGGGCAGAATTACCCAATTCTCCAGTATGCAGATGACACAATACTCATTTTGCCTGCAGCGCAGGAATAACTCATCCATCTGAAGAATCTTCTTATGGACTTCTCTAAATCAACTGGACTTCAAATAAATTTTCATAAATCTTCTATGGTCCCCATTAATATGACATTTGAAATATGTAGAACATTTGCTGATAGTTTTGGATGCAGATTAGAATCTCTACCCTTCACACACCTGGGCCTTCCAATGGGAACCACTAAACCAAGTATATGTGACCTTACACCCTTGATCAGCAAGGTTGATAAAAGTTTGGTTGACATCTCCAATCTACTACCACACTGCTCCAGAGTTGTTGTCATCAAATCAGTCATATCTGCAATGCCCAATCATATTATGTGTGCCATGAAGTTGCACTACTCACATATTGACCATGTGAACAAATCTACTAGAACTTTTCTATGGCATGGGAAAGACATTGAAAAAAAAAGAAAATTTCTTGTGTCTTGGGACAAAGTTTGCTTATCCAAAAAAGCAGGTGGACTAGGAATTTTAAACTTGAGGAAACATAATAAGGCAATGATGAACAAAAATCTGTATAAATTCTCCAACTGTCTGGATATACTTTGGGTTAACCTTATCTGGCAAGCATATTATCAAAATGGCTCCCTGCCAGATTGCAATTCATATAAGGGATATTTCTGGTGGAGAAATTGCCTCTCATTTCTATTTGACTTCAATAAAATGGCCACTATTGTGCCTGGTCAGGGAAATAGCACTATGTTTTGGCATGACAAATGGAATGACACTGAACTATGCAATAAGTTCCCTGAATTATTCTCTTTTGCCAAAAATCCAAAAATTAGAACCCATGAAGCCAAACAATTTCATCTTGCAGGGGAGTTACTGGGTATGTTTCAACTGCCACTATCTCTTATTGCAGAAAGCCAGATAAACAGTTTATCTATAATCCTCCAGAATTCAAATGATCTAGAGAAAGACGAATGGACATTCCCATGGGGTGGTGATAGATTCTCTACTAAAAAGGTATATGACCTTCTTGTCAAAGCCCCTGATGCACCAAAACCTTTTGAATGGATTTGGAAATACCCATGTATTCCCAAGCACAAGTTCTTCTTCTGGCTGCTACTAAATGATAGACTAAATACCAGAGAACTTCTTGTCAGAAAAAATTTCAACATTGAGGATGACACATGTGTCCTTTGTGAGGAAAATACTATTGAATCAGTTGATCATCTCTTCTTTAGGTGTGTTTTTAGTCAAAATTTCTGGTGGAAACTTGGAATTGAATGGAACACTGATTATCTATTGATTAGTATGATCCAAGTGGCACATGACAGATCATTGAATCAATTCTTCAATATCACTATGATGGCAGGATGCTGGAGCTTATGGAATCACAGGAATAACATCATCTTCGAACAACATATTAGGTGCATGGATAACTGTTATGGCATATTCAAATTGTCAGTAGCTGACATTTGGCATAGAATCAAACCCAGCCTACTTGAAGGCATGCAGGATTGGATAGATACTTTGTAAATTTTCTATTTTTTCTGTGATTCCCACCATGTACAGTGCCCCTTTTTTATAAAAATGAAAATGACACAGTGCGGGACTTCCCCGTTGTCTTTGTGTCAAAAAAAATCCTTCTAAGAGACGCCAACCAATCAGGTTGCAGAACAAGCCCTCCCACGGATCGTCCAGAGCCACCCGCAGAATCCTTCTAGAAGACGCGATCGGACGGCCATAGTGTCACGCTAGGGTTAGATCTACGTTCCTCATTCGGCCTTAGGGTTAGCTGGGTTTAGGATGCAGTCAACGGGGTTTTCACAAGTTTGACCAGACATTCAAATGTGCATAACTAATTCAAAAAAAAATTTACAAAACCTTCGCATGGTGTCATGTTATGTGACATATTTGTGAGGAAAAATATCAAACTTGGTCTATTGATCATATTTCAAAAAAAACCTTCACAAATTGACCTATCTCCTCCGAGGTTTTCTAGATTTCGGGTCAAATGACCAATGATATGGCTATAATCAAGGCATAGTTTGTGATAATGTGCCCATATTGGGCATGCATGTGTATAATGGGATGACTAACAATGTTGTAGTACAAAGTTTTCCTTTTTGACGCACAGAAAAAATTCATTTTCTATTTTCTGAGTGTCGAAAGAGGGGGGATTTGTGAAGCAACCACCAAATTGAAGTTTCAAAATGGTAACATCCTATTTTTCAAAAATACTAGACCACCTAGAATGTACAATGTCCCAACTTGAGTATCTCAAACCTTTTATTCCATCCCTGGTGAAAAAGACAAATCCTGCCGAATCGGCTGGAAGTGGGTAAGATATGAACTACAGGTACATGATTTCATGCTGATGATTTTTTGTAAAAATCATTTTTAGGTTCACAACATGCTATTTCATCAGAGATCCAATGCTAGTTTTGTGAGCCTCGCCCCCTAGCTCAGAATATTTATGAAAACCCTTCAAAAAGTTTGACTAGACATTCAAATGTGCATAACTAATTCAAAAAATTCAAAAAAATACAAAACCTTCGCATGGTGTCATGTTATGTGACATAGTTGTGAGGAAAAATATCAAACTTGGTCTATTGATCATATTTCAAAAAACCTTCACAAAATGACCTATCTCCTCCAAGGTTTTTCTAGCTTTCGGGTCAAATGACCAATGATATGACTAGAATCAAGGCATAGTTTGTGATAATGTGCCCATATTGGGCATGCATGTGTATAATGGGATGACTAACAATGTTGTAGTACAAATTTTTCCTTTTGGACGCACAAAAAAAACCATTTTCTATTTTCTGAGTGTCGAAAGAGGGGGGATTTGTGAAGCAACCACCAAATTGAAGTTTCAAAATGGTAACATCCTATTTTTAAAAAATACCAGACCACCTAGAATGTACAATGTCCCAACTTGAGTATCTCAAACCTTTTATTCCATCCCTGGTGAAAAAGACAAATCCTGCCGAATCGGCTCGAAGTGGGTAAGATGTGAACTACATGTACATGATTTCATGCTGATGATTTTTTGTAAAAATCATTTTTAGGTTCACAACATGCTATTTCATCAGAGATCCAATGCTAGTTTTGTGAGCCTCAGCCCCTAGCTAATAATATTTATGAAAACCCTTCAAAAAGTTTGACTAGACATTCAAATGTGCGTAACTAATTCAAAAAATTCAAAAAAATACAAAACCTTCGCATGGTGTCATGTTATATGACATAGTTGTGAGTAAAAATATCAAACTTGGTTTTAGAAATGGTCGAAAAAACTTGCTTAGAAATGGGGTGGTTTACCCTAGCTTTGGAGCCCATTTCTACCACATTTTGGGTGAGGGTGAGTTGTACTTCACAAAAGGGATCAGGGTGAGGATGAGTTGTAATCTACATATGAGAAAAATGTTGGAAGCTCATACAAACATAGAAAAGTACACATAGCTACATTGGTTGAAATTCAAATTTACCATCATATTTGAATTTCAGCCAAATTATCAACAACAAGTGCCAAATTATTACAATAACAAATATTTACAACAACAAGTGACAAATTATTACAACAACAAGTGCCAAATTATTACAATAACAAATGTTTACAACAACAAGTGCCAAATTCAAAGTCTATTTCTTTTGGTTCTTCTTACCCCTCGTTTTATTCTCCTTCACAAGTTTCACACCACACAACAAGTTTATGCTCTTATTTTTCTTAGCATAACCATCTGGCCTCCCCACAGCACGTCCAAGAGTCTCCTTCACCTCCGGCACCTCCTCAACAACACAATCTGGCACCAGAGCCTCATCAACATGGTCACTTTGCACCAGAGCCTCATCAACATGGTCAGTTTGCACCAGAGCCTCAACAACATGCTCATTTTGCACCCGAGCCTCAACAACATGCTCATTTTGCACCAGAGCCTCAACAACATGATCATTTTGCACTAGAGCCTCAACAACATGCTCATTTTGCCCCTCATTTTGCACCAGAGATTCCAAATCAGAAATGGTGTGCCCTAAATCCTCAACAGTTTGCACATCATCCTCCAAAACAAGTTCAGATTGCACCTCAGCAGCACCAAACATGATTTGGTTAGTTCTCCTCTTTATTTGTCCATTGATTCTTTCCCTTTTCACTGGCCAGCATTCTTCAACAACAAGAGGTGGGCCTTTTTCTCCACGCTTCCTCCTGAAAACAAGAAAGTTAGCTGGGGAAGAAAAATCATCAACAAGAAATGGGATAGATTTTGGATGAACATACTTTGGCTTTTCAGCAGTGTATCTGCACTTGGTAGAGCCAGCTCGGTGTCCAAGTTCTTCACAGAGTTTGCATCTATTCTTGTTACCTTTTTGGGACCTTTTTGGCTTGGCATCTTTCTTTTCATCTTTCTTTCCCTTCTTGATGCTCCCACCTTTCTCAAACCAAACCTTGAATCTACTCTGCTTGGGCCTGCCAGCCTTTCTTTTCATCAAAAGAGGACACAAGGAGAACTGAATGTCCACTTCAGACCACTGAGACTGATCTGTAAGTGCTGGAATTAGTGTTCCATATGCAACCTTGAATTTTGCTACAGAATAATACTCATGCAAATATGGGTGCATATTTAGCTTGTGTTTGGAGGCCAAGAAAAGTATGGCATGCTCACAAGGCTTCCCAGTGTGTTGCCACTCAAGGCATGTGCATTCATGCAATTGAGTGTCAACAACATGCCTCCTGCCAGTCTTTGTATCTCTGACTTCAGCACCCCACAATGAGGATTTCTCAACACACAAATGTGCAAGATTTCTGCTCCTATTGACCACCTGCTGCACAACATTAGGAAGATTATCTCCTTGAAGAACATCACCAAGCCTTCTTATCAATTACCACAACCTCATGATCATGATCCTGATCTGGTCAACCATGTAATGGACAGGCAAGTCTTTTAACTCCTTCACTTTGTTGTTGAAACTTTCTGCCAAATTATTGTTGATATGATCACATTTGATGACAGTGTTAAAACCTGGCATGTACCATAAAATAGAATGGTAGGTTTCCAACCATGTACAAAACTTGACCCTATCCTCCTTAGAGCATGCCGCCTTAATCTTCTCAAGGTGATATGAATGTGTCTGCCTGGTGTAAGATCTTGCTGCTGGCCACATGCGTCCAAAATCATCTCCTCTGAATTTTTTGATCAAATTCATCCACATATGGCCGAAGCACTCCCTCTGCTCAGCATGAGGGAAAACAATCTTCACTGCATTTTCTAAACCTTTACATCCATCTGTGTGCACTGCCAATGGAGAGACTGGCCCTATGCATCTTTTCAACTACATCATGAACCATGTCCATGATGCCTCTGTCTCAGACTAAAACATGCCAATATCTACAGGGAACATCCAATTGTGTCCATCCAAAGCATTGCATGCTGCTAATTGACCATTCCACTTTCTAGTCAATAAAGATGAGTCTATACTCAAATATGGACGACACCCTGCTTTGAAGCCATCGATGCAAGGCTTTAAATCCATGAAGAATTTAGATAAGAAGACTTTCCCATCAGCTGTTACCTCAGTATCTATCTCCACAACACTGCCAGGTGACCTCTTCTCTACTTCTGCTTTGAAGTTATAAAGCATTCGAAAGGTATTTGCCCAATCACCATATAGCTCTTTCATTGCCCTTTGCTTTGCCTTCCACACTGTAGTATAATTCAGCTTAATGGGGTACTGCTTTTTCGAGTCTATTTTCAGTCTCTTTGCCGTGATGTTTGGTGTTGTGGCTAAAATAGGCTTGATCTTTTCTGCAACCCATAAGTGTGATGTCATCTTTATAACTATTTGAGAACTTGTAATGCAAGTATGAGGTTTTGGAATTTGATTCACTCTTATTGTCCTTCCATTAGGTTGGCGTCTAGCAGATATATACCACTTGCAAGGCTTGGCACCACCATCATAACATATGCATTTTTCATAGAACTTTTTATCAGTCCACATAGTCTTGGTAGCAAACTCACGTTTGACTGCATATGTCCTGAAACACATCCTGAATTCATCCATGCTTGGAAACAATCTCCCAACTTCAATAATTGGGTCCTCTTTGTCATAAACTGTTACTAGATCATCATCATGTGCATCATCAACATGAACTGCAGCATTTTCCAACAACTCTAGATCTATATCTGCCTCTTCATCTCTTAAATGGTTGTCACCATCATTTGCAGCTTCATCCCTCTTCTTCTCTTTATCTCTGTCATCTATAAGAATGCCAAAAAGCTTTGCCATTTCAATGTCATCTATTGGTGCAATGACCAAATCAGTCCGGTCATGTATCTCAACTGAATTCCAATCAACAATTACAATCCTTTATGCAGCCCCTTGTGCATTAGCATCTGCAGCCTCCCCTTGTGCATTAGCATCAGCCTCCACTGTTAACACTTCCAACTCATTAAGTATAGGCATTACTTGCCTTTGTGCAGCCCAATCATCCTCGACCATCTGAGCAGCCAGCTTCGAGGCCACATATCCGACCCTCGAATCAGGTTCCAGATCAACGAGCTCTGCTAAAAACAGAATAGTTTTGCTTGTCCAACCGTTTAGCTCATCGATTTCATCAACTATATGTTCCCCTGTCTCAACCCTAACATAGTCACATTTGCAATCATCAAATCGTAACAAAGAAACTTCTTGCTCTGGCCCCCAAACCACACCATCCCTAATTTTTCCACCATTTTTCTCACCGCGTCCTCTCCCATGTTTAATAGCTCTTGGGGATCAACATGTTCTAATTCCACATCCCATTTAACAATCGTGTCTCTCTCAATGATTTGCGTGCTGCCATCAACTAAAACAGCCCTAGAGGGAAAGAAATTGATGCAAAATTCGAAGGTTTGGCGCGTAACATCGTCTCTCCTATTTTTGGCGGACACTGTGAGCTAGCGAAAGCGAACAAAGAGCTCAACCTTAGAGAAATTAAGTGCAGAGATGCGGGATATACCGATTAAAAGTCCCCTCTCCATGCTCCATCTTGTTCCCCCTCGCCCCGTTCAGCACACCCCGGCCTCCACAATCTAGCATCAATGAGCACGCTCAGATCTCGAATTGAGAAGAATAGGAGAGGAGTTAGCTTTCAAATGGCACTCACCACCTTCGCCGTCGAACGGAAAGCACTGCCGCCTAAAAAAATTGCCCTGCCGCCGCCGGCACCGAGAACGATGGGTGAGGTCCACCGCCGCCGTCGGGGAAGCTACAATCAGTGTGACGCGCGCTATCGGTCGAAAGCGGTTGGTTTGACTGGCTGTCCCAACCGACCGGTTTAGCTTAACCCTAATTTTGAAACAAAGCTAAATGTGTTCTTAACGACCGTTTTATGACCCGTGTGACCCTGGGCTATTAGCTGCCTCACAAGCGTCGCATGCGAGCTATTCTTTACAACAATATCGTGTTCCTTCCAATCTGAGTAAAGACGTTGCATAGGAGCTATAAGCCCGGTAAGAAACATAGTTTCTCAGTGGGACCGCGCCAAAGAACGTCCCCGAAACCCGGCAAAACACGCTCTTCGGGGCACAGGGCTACAACTGGCACTCTTCTTTTGCACGGGAGCCCGATGGGACAAGACCCGCTCGTAGTGATGGGCGCCAGGTCACTAATATCTGCATACCAGATGGTAGAGGAGCTTGTCCACGTTGTACTCCATACGACGCCCGCATGGAGTTGGCACTTGTGGAGACCCCTCACTACCATAAGAAGGAGGCCCGAGCCGATCAAAAGGCAAAAGAGGGGAAAAGAGAACTAGCTTAGAAGGGAAAACCGGTGTATCCTGTAGAAATTATGAGAACGGATTTACGCCGAGCTCTAGTGCTCCTTATATTTGATTTTTAAAAAATTGTGCTTTTGAGTTTCAAAAATCACAAAATTTATTCTATAAATACGTACACATGCCCTTGATATTATTGTTAATTTTTAGTAGAAATTGTGTTGTATTATGAGATATAGGAAAAAATCAAATTCCTAGCTGTATATAGAACTATAAAACTCATTATTTTGTCAGAAGTTTGTTTCTTTTGTGTATCCCAAAATACAGTGTATTTTCCCCAAATTTTCTATGGTGCCTTCGAAATGTGTATATGTATGCACGCATTCGTTTGCAGACTTTTTGGAGCCTCGGAAATATTATTTTTCGAATTTTTCAGATATAGGGAGCACTGGAGCGTTATCTTGCTGCTGAGAGTTTTCCATAAATTATTGAAGATTCTGAAACCATACATATACTTGTTTTCTTCTCCAAATTAGCCATATTGCTTTCTTCTCCAACAAACTACCTTCGGTTCAAACCGACTATTAGTAGTAATTACTCCTCCAGTTGTTTTCTTGTGTTGCACGCAGGGCATGGCCCGATGGCGAGTCGCCACCCCGGGATTGTAGGGGAAGGAGGGCGTGCACATCGGTTTCCAAGGAAATTTGCCCATACAGGCTTTGTTGGCCTTGGCCATGAGGTTTAATAACCTGTCATTTCATTTGAATCGACGCACATACAGTCAAGCGATGGAACCATAAAGTAATGAACCAGGAAATATCGATCACACATAAGGATACGGAGTAGTAGCTAAGCTTCAATTGCATGACAAACGTGGTGCCGACACGTGCACACGCCCATGTCCACGTGTCAACCCGTGGTTCTTTCTGACCGATCTAAGGAATATACGCTTGTTATTCCATATATATTCTACATTTCAGTTTCTCGGGGCATCGATCGATCGTTCACTTGAATGATTGATGTATATACTCCATGTGTACAAGAATGTCGTTTGTATACCAAAAGAAAAATAAACGAAAGCAGGAATGTCAAAGCGATCGACCAGTGTTGGATTCTGTAATGAGTGGCCTATATCAATTAATGTACTACCTGCGCTACAGTCCGGCCGGCGCCGCACGACATAATTTGACACTTCTCGCCCAAATTCTGGTGTGATGATGCTCGATCACGCGGATATCGTAATAAAAAGAACTGTAAAAAAAAGCTGCGTGGATCATTTTGTGTATCAGTACGTAGATCACCGGGTCGACGAGTCGAGTCAGAGTGGATATACGTAGTACTAATTAAATCAGCTGCACTGACCTTCGTTTGACTTTTTTCCCCTTGTGCCAGCAGCAACTCCGTTGCATGCTACTAAAAAGCGGCTGGATGAATTGTCATCGCTTACGTTGGAGCCCCATGCAAAACCAGCTGCTGCCTGTCCGCGCGCAAACCACGGTTTCCCTAGAATGCATGCATGCATGCAGGTACCTCATCCCCCTAGCTAGCTAGCCACACCAAAGACCATCTGTGCATGTATATATAAATGTATTTAAACCTATAAACGGTGGGGGTCCTGGAAGGCACCCCAAAAATCAGATTTGATGAGCCACACGATTGGATTAGTAAGGCACTAAGCACCGTAGATCTTCTTTCATCATGCCCATATAAAATCGACCCCGGCCAGGTGATGAAACCCTACCCCCGCCCCGTATTATCTCCCTAATCCCGCTCGTCTCTCTCCCCAGTCCTCGCTCGTCTCTCTCCCCTAATCCCTGCTTCATCTCACTTGCCCAGTCCCCTCCCTGTTCAAACCCATCTCCTGGGCGAGCCGCCGTCGGCGCGCGAGGAGCAGCAGCGCGCCATGGCCCCGGCCTCCGGCGCCTCTACAACGAGCAACTGTGGCGAGCAGGACCTGCGCTTGCGCCTATCAATGGACTCCGGGGAGGTCACGGCTCAGCTGTCGACGGAGGAGTGGCTGGTGGCCAGCTAGCTCCCGCTCGCGCGCCCCCTTCTCTTCCTGCTTTCTTCTTCCTCTGCCGCTGACCGGCCATGAGCAGTGCGTCGGGTCGTGCCGTCCTCTCCATCCCCGTTTCTTGCTGCTCTCTCTCCTCCTGGTTGTCTCCCCGCATCTTCTCCCCACCAAGGAAAGTCGTCGCCGATTCGCCGCTGTTGTCCCCTATTCACGAGAACGGGTTCATCTTGCACGAGTTCCTCTATCTAATTTCTTTCTTAGTAATTTATTTTTGAACAGCTAGGGTTTGCTTGGGGGCAGCTAACAATAGCGGTAGCAGACCTGAATCCCAAAATAAACCATGTTCCAGTCATGAATCTGCTAATCCGTACTATGTTGTCCAATAGGGAAAGGTAATAAATATTTATCTGATTGTGCACATGGTTTCTAGCCACTGTGCAAAGCATTGTCTATTTATCTCCGCAATTATGCATTCTAGACATCTAACATCTAATAGCACTCTCCTGTTGTATCCTATAACAATTATTCTATTTAGTTTATTTGATTTGTTTCTTGTTTGATGGATTTGATAATCGATTTTTTTGAAAGGGTGTCGAATCAGAAAATGAAGTGGTAGATTTACATGAGAAGTTCAAGAGTTTTGATAAAGAAATAAAAGTCTCTACTAAAGGGATAAATGGAACCAAGATGAAAAGAAAGATGCAGAGAAGAGAAGAAGCGTGAGGCGCTGCAAATAGACAGAGTCAGGGTGAGCACTGCCCCTCTCTTCCACTACTCTTTTGATCTAACTCTCATATATAATCACTCATCTTTGTTTGTCCAACTTGTTTTAATTATCCCTATAGGTTTTTCTTTGAAAAAGCAAGCAGGCCATAGGGGAAGATCATTGTGCGTAATATTCATTGTACTAATAGCTTCTATTTTCTGAAATTTTCCTATCTCTAAATTATGTGACTTGCATATATAATCAATTGCCTCACTCGGTTATGTAACTTCGCTATGTAATCTATTATTGCTGAATGGATGACTGGTTCATAGGAAAATATTTGTGCTAGGTTATTTGAGACACTCGACAGATTATAGCTCATCCCTTTTATGGGCTCGTATCTGAAATTTTGTGACACACGCTTGTGTGCATTGCAACGATTCATTTTTATGTATTCATTTCTCATATCAACTTATATCTAAGGTTATGTCACTGGCGTTTTCAAATAATTACTAAAATTATACAGATTCACTCAGGGTATGCATCATGTGAGCGGGCTGATCAGAGACTGCGGATTCGCCGTATGCTTGCTATTTCAGAATCTGGGAGGAGCTACTGGTGTTGGAGATATGCCCTAGAGGCAATAATAAATATAGTTATTATTATATCTTTGTGTTTATGATAAATGTTTACATTCATGCTATAATGGTATTAACAAGGAAACATTAATACTTGTGTGATTTGTAAACTTAATTTGAAGTCCCTAGTATAGCCTCTATACTTCACTAGCTTGTTGGTTGATTAATGATTGTGGTTTCCCTATCATGAACATTGAGATGTTATCAACAACAAGATCATATCATTAGGAGAATGATATGGCGGACATACTCCTATAGATAAGCATAGCATAAAGATCAAGTCATTTCAATAGTTCAATTGCTATATGCTTTCTGATACATAGTAACCTAATTCCTTCGACCATGAGATCATGCATATCACCTTTACCGGATGGATGCTTTGATGACATCAAACACCACACACCGTGGTGGCTATAAAGGTGGCATTGAGTGTTCGGAAAGTATTGGTTGAAACACATGGATCAAGAGTGGGATTTGTCCATCCATATGACGGATAGATATACTCTGGGCCCTCTCGGTGGAATGTCATCCAATTATCTTGCAAGCATGTGACTAGGTCACAAGGGATCACATATCACGGGAACGAGAAAAGAGTACTTATCGGTAACAAGGTTGAACTAGGTATGCAGAGATACAAAGGGAAATTGGTATCGTATGTAAGTGGTTCATTCGATCGCAAAGTAATCGTAGAAATATGTGGGAGCCATATGAATTTCCAGATTCCTCTATTGGTTATTGTTCGGAGAAGTGTCTCGATCATGTCCGCATAATTCACGAACCGTAGGGAGACACACTTAAGGATTCGACGTTGTTTTGAGTAGTTATGGTATTATGAGAAAGAGACCGAATGTTGTTCGGAGTCTCGGATGGGATCCGGGATATCACGAGGTGATCCGGAATGGTTCGGAGAATAATATTCATATAAGGAAAGTCCCTTTGAGTTCGGGAATGATTCCGGTGTTTTCATCGGGAATGTTCTAGAAGGTTCCGGATTGTCCGGCACTCCGGGGGGGGAGGGTACATGAATGTGTCATTGAATGATTGCATCATGTACTAAGTGTTCTTGCTGTTCCAAAACTGAAAAGTCAAACTGCTAGTTTGAAAGTCAAACGGCTAAAACAGGAAACTGTGGAAAACAGGAAACTATGGGAAACAGGAAACTGTGGGAAACAAGCAAGAGGAGGTTGAAACCAACTTGGAGGAGGAGTCCCTCTCCTCCAAGCCGGCGGCCAGCCTAGGCTGAGTTGGGGAGGGACTCCCCTCCCCAAGCGCCAGCCCTCCACCTATAAAAGGAGGGGCAGGGCCTCCTCCTCTAGACACAAGTTCCTATCCTCTAATCTCCGGTATAGAGCCGTTCTGGTTTAGAGCTTCTAATTGCTTTAGCCTGCGGTTTAGAGCCTTCTAATTGGTGTGTCTAATCTCTAGACCACTAATAGCCCTCTCTCATACTCCACCATACTCGCTCCGGCTTAAGGCCTCCTGCGGGATTTCCCCTCTACTTCCGGTACCACGCCGTTGTGCTGCCGGAATCGCGAGGAGAGTGCTACAACCTCCACTGCCTGCTGGAACAAGGGAGAGGAAGGTCTTCGTCGAGTACCGAACGCGTGTGACCGATTGCGGATGCCGAACGCAGCCGGCGGAAGGATCGTCTACGATCTTGAGATCGGAAAGAGTGCGAATACATCACCCACGAGAATCCGCTCTCGTTAAACACTTTGGAATCTTCGAGGTAAGTTATTCCATTGACTCATTGCTACAATCTAGTAGATAGATCTTGGCTTGTTTGTTTGTATGCGATAGAAAATTTTTGTTTTCCATGCTACGAACCCCTACAGTGGTATCAGAGCCGTGTCTATATGTAGATCTGTTGCACGAGTAGAACACAATGGTCATTGTGGGCATTGATGCTTTTATTGTCGATTGCTTTTTGTGTACTTTGCATCTTGCGGTATGTTGGGATGAAGCGGCCCGGGCTAACCTTACATGACATCGTTCATGAGACTTGCTCCACGCTTGACATGCAACTTGTATTGCATAAGTGGCTTTGCGGGTGCCTGTTTCTCCTAGCATAGTTAAGATCCAATTTACAACGGGTGATCAACAATGCTAGTATCAATGTTGTGGTTCTTGTTCGTAAGTTAGAACGACACTTATTGAAAGCCCCAAACCACGTAAAATATGCAAAGAAAGTAGAGGCGTCTAACTTTGTTTTGCAGGGGTGTGCAGTGATGTGATATGGCCATGATTGTGATTATATTTGATGTATGCAATGTTCCTTATTGTAAGTTGGCAACCGGCAGGAGCCATATGGTTGTCTTTAATTTATGTTAAGACCCGCGTGTCTATTCAAAGTAGTTGAAATAGTTGAAGCCGGTGGACGACAACCATGGAGAAGCGTCATTGACCTTGATGCAATGCCGGTGATGATGGAGATCATGTTCGTGCTTGAAGATGGAGATCGGAAGCACAAAGAAGAAAGGCCATATCATATCACATATTATTGAATTGCATGTGATGTTAATCCTTTATGCATCTTGTATTGCTTGGTAGACAACGGTAGCATTATAAGATGATCCCTCATGCACATCAATTTCAAGTCATAAAGTGTTCACCCTTAGTTAGCACCGTTGCTAAAGCTTGTTGTTTCGAAGCACCACGTGATGATCGGGTGTGTTAGATTCTGCAAGTGTATACAACGTGAGCAAGCCAGATTTGCTCATGCGGAAACTAAGGTTTGATCTTGACGAGCCTAGAATGTCTGACATGGTCTCGAACACGGATCACCGAAAGGTAAAGCATGAATCGTATAGTAGATATGATGAACATGACGATTGTTCGCCATTGAAACTATATCAACTCTCGTGATGATCGGTGTTGATGTAGTGGATTTGGTCTGTGATCACTAAAACAATGTGAGGGATGTTGTTTTGAGTGGGAGTTCACCTAGTTTAATTTCATTAATTAATTTGAACTCAATTTGTCATAAACTTAGTCTAAACTATTGCAAATATGTTGTAGATCAATGGCAGCCCTACCATCAATTTTAATGCGTTCCTAGAGAAAGAAAAGATGAAAAACAATGGAAGCAACTTGGCGGATTGGTTCCGCAATTTGAGGATTGTCCTCACAGTTGGTAATTTGACCTATGTCTTTGGATGCACATTGGGTGACCCACGCGGTGATTCTTCCGATGAAGTAAAGAATGTTTACCTCGCTCGGAAGAATCGATCTCCATAGTTCAAAGGTGCTATCTTGTATGGTTTAGAATCGAGCTTGTAAAAGGTTTGAAGAGTCGACCCATATGATATTGTCGAGGATCTCAAATTGATTTTTGAGACTCATGCGGCAATTGAAAGCTATGAGGCTTCGAAAAGTTCTTTAAGCGCAAGATGGAAGAGGGCAGCTCGTGGTGAGCATGTGCTTAAGATGTGCAGCACGCAAACAAACTTCAAAGCTTGGGTATAGTGATTCCTAATGCTTTGGGGATTTACCGCGTCCTCCATCCTCGCCACCAAGTTACAGGAACTTTGTGATGAACTACAACATGCAGAACATGAACAAAGAGTTGCCAGAACTGTTTGCTATGTTAAAATCTGCAGAAGTGGAGATCAAGAAAGAGCACCAAGTGTTGTTGGTCAATAAGACCACCAAACTCAAGAAAGGCAAGTCTAAGCAAAGGGGACACTTCAAGAAGGGTGGTAAGAAAGTTACCACGCCGGCGAAGAAGACCAAGGCTGGACCCAAGCCTGAAACTGAGTGCTTTTACTGCAAGGGAGAAGGTCACTGGAAGCGGAATTGCCCAAAGTACTTGGCGGATCTGAAGAATGGCAACATCAAGAAGAAAGGTATATCTGATATACATGTTATTGATGTGTATCTCACTAGTACTCGTAGTAGTGCACGGTATTTGATCTCGGTTTTGCTCATATTTGTAACTCAAACAGTGTCGCAAAATAAACGGATGCTAGCGAAGAACGAGGTGACGATGCGCGTGGAAAGCGGATCAAAGGTTGATGTGATCGCGTCGGCACGCTACCCTTCATCTACCATCGGATTAGTTTTATACTTAAATAATTGTTATTTAGTGCCTGTGTTGAGCATGAACATTATATCGGGATCTTGTTTATTGTAGACGGTTACTTGTTTAAATTAGAGAATAATGGTTGTTCGATTTATATGAGTAATATGTTTTATGCACATGCACCTTTGATAGATGGTCTATTCTTATTGAATCTCGATAGTGGAAATACACATATCAACAACATTGAGGCTAAACGTTTGAAATCAGCGATAATTCGACCTATATGTGGCAAGCTGCCTTGGTCACATTGGAGTGAAGCGATGAAGAAACTCCATTCGATGGACTTCTTGAATCACTTGATTTTGAATCACTTGAAAGATGCGAAGCATGTCCGATGGGAAAAATGACTAAGACTCCATTTTCAGGTATGATGGAGCGAGCTACGGACTTATTGGAAATCATACATACCGATGTGTGTGGTCCAATGAGTGTAGCATCGCTGTGGTTATCGTTATGTTCTTACCTTCACGGATGACTTGAGTAGATATGGGTATATCTATTTCATGAAACATAAGTCCAAACTTTCGAGAAGTTTAAGGAGTTTCAAAGTGAGGTAGAGAATCAACGTAACAAGAAGATTAAATTTCTACGTTCTGATCGTGGAGGTGAATATCTAAGTTACGAGTTTGGCGAGCATTTGAAGAAATGCGGAATACTTTCTGATTGACACCGGGAACACCACAGTGTAATGGTGTGTCCGAACGTCGTAATCGAACTCTCTTAGATATGGTTCGTTCTATGATGTCACTTACAGATTTACCGCTATCATTTTGGGGTTATGCATTAGAAACAGCCGCATTCACTTTAAATAGGGCACCGTCTAAATCCGCTGAAACGACACCGTATGAATTATGGTTTGGGAAGAAACCTAAATTGTCGCTCCTTAAAGTTTGGGGATGCGAAGCCTATGTAAAGAAGTTACAGGAACAAGCTTGAACCCAAAGCGGAAAAATGTGTCTTCATAGGATACAGAAGGAAACTATTGGGTATACCTTCTATCATAGATCCAAGGCAAAATCTTCGGTTAAGAATGGATCCTTTCTAGAGAAGGAATTTCTCTCGAAAGAAGTGACTGGAAGGAAAGTAGAACTCGACAAGGTTGTCGAACCTTCTCTCGAAATTGTAGTAAAGACCGAAGAAGTTCTGTGGTGCCTGCACCAATTAGAGAGGAAGCTAATGATGATGATCATGAAACTTGGTTGAAGTTGCTACAGAGCCTCGGAGGTCAACGAACTCGCACACCAGCATTGGTATGATCCCGTTATGAGTGTCATGTTGGTGGACAACACTTATGACCCCGAGACATATGAGGAAGCGATGATGAGCCCAGATTCCAATAAATGGCAAGAAGCCATGAAATCCGAGATTGGATCCATGTACGAAAACCAAGTGTGGACTTTGGTGGACTTACCGGATGGCCGAAAGGCTGTCGAGAACAAATGGATTTTCAAGAAGAAAACAGATGCTGATGGTAATGTTACTGTCTATAAAGCTAGACTTGTCGCAAAAGGGTTTCGACAAATTCAAGGAGTTGACTACGATGAGACTTTCTCACCAGTAGCGAAGCTAAAGTCTGTGAGGATTATGTTAGCAATCGCTGCATATTATGATTATGAGATATGGCAGATGGATGTCAAAACAGCATTTCTCAATGGAGATATTGATGAAGAGTTGTATATGATGCAACCCAAAGGTTTTGTCGATCCTAAAGATGCTAACAAGGTATGCAAACTTCAACGGTCCATCTATGGATTGAAGCAAGCATCCCGAAGTTGGAATCAACGTTTTGATAAGGTAATCAAAAGTTTTGGTTTTATACAAACTTATGGAGAAGCTTGTATTTACAAGAAAGTGAGTGGAGCTCAGTAGCATTCTTAATACTATATGTGGATGACATATTGTTGATTGGGAATGATGTAGACCTTCTTAATAGTGTCAAGGAATATTTGAATAATAGTTTTTCAATGAAGGATCTTGAAGTAGCTTACATATTAGGCATAAAGATTTATAGAGATAGATCAAACGCCAAATATCATTGTCACAGAGTACATATTTGGACAAAGTTCTAAAGAGGTTTGGAATGGAAGAAAGCAAGAAAGGTTCTTGCCCATGTTGCTCAATCGACCTTGAGTAAAACTCAAAGTCCCACATCGCGTAAGATAGAGAAAGGATGAGTAAGACTCCCTATGCCTCAGCCATAGGATCTCTAATGTATGCCATGCTATGTACTAGACCCGACATTGCATATGTTGTTAGTTTAACTAGCAGATATCAAAGTGATCCAGAGTGGATCATTGGACATGATCAAAAACATCCTTAAGTACTTGAGAAGAACTAAGGATATGGCTCTTTCTTATGGAGGTGATGAACAACTCGTTGTTAATGGTTACACCGATGCTAGTTGGAACACCGATCCGGATGATTCTAAATCACAACTGGATACGTATTTATTTTGAATGGTGCAGCTTAATGGAGGAGTGCAAAGCAAAGCGTTGTGGCGAGATCTTCAACGAATCGAATACATGGTCGCTTGGAGGCTTCACAAGAAGCGATATGGATGAAAGAGTTCATTACGAGCTGGGTGTGGTTCCTAGTGCGTTGGACCCAATGTCTATCATCTTTGTGATAACATGGGCGCCATAGCCAATGCGCAAGAACCAAGGTCACACAAGAAGCTGAAGCACATCAAGCTGCGTTTTCACGCTATTCGAGAACATATCCAGGATGGGGATATAAAGATTTGCAAAGTACACACAGATCTGAATGTGGCGGATCCGTTGACTAAACCTCTCCCGAGAGCAAAACATGACCAACACCAAACTGCCATGGGTGTTCGGTATATTACCATGTAATCTAGATTAGATGACTCTAGTGCAAGTGGGAGACTGTTGGATATATGCCCTAGAGGCAATAATAAATATAGTTATTATTATATCTTTGTGTTTATGATAAATGTTTACATTCATGCTATAATGGTATTAACAAGGAAACATTAATACTTGTGTGATTTGTAAACTTAATTTGAAGTCCCTAGTATAGCCTCTATACTTCACTAGCTTGTTGGTTGATTAATGATTGTGGTTTCCCTATCATGAACATTGAGATGTTATCAACAACAAGATCATATCATTAGGAGAATGATATGGCGGACATACTCCTATAGATAAGCATAGCATAAAGATCAAGTCATTTCAATAGTTCAATTGCTATATGCTTTCTGATACATAGTAACCTAATTCCTTCGACCATGAGATCATGCATATCACCTTTACGGATGGATGCTTTGATGACATCAAACACCACACCGTGAATCGGGTGGCTATAAAGGTGGCATTGAGTGTTCGGAAAGTATTGGTTGAAACACATGGATCAAGAGTGGGATTTGTCCATCCATATGACGGATAGATATACTCTGGGCCCTCTCGGTGGAATGTCATCCAATTAGCTTGCAAGCATGTGACTAGGTCACAAGGGATCACATATCACGGGAACGAGAAAAGAGTACTTATCGGTAACAAGGTTGAACTAGGTATGCAGAGATACAAAGGGAAATTGGTATCGTATGTAAGTGGTTCATTCGATCGCAAAGTAATCGTAGAAATATGTGGGAGCCATATGAATTTCCAGATTCCTCTATTGGTTATTGTTCGGAGAAGTGTCTCGATCATGTCCGCATAATTCACGAACCGTAGGGAGACACACTTAAGGATTCGACGTTGTTTTGAGTAGTTATGGTATTATGAGAAAGAGACCGAATGTTGTTCGGAGTCTCGGATGGGATCCGGGATATCACGAGGTGATCCGGAATGGTTCGGAGAATAATATTCATATAAGGAAAGTCCCGTTTCGGAGTTCGGGAATGATTCCGGTGTTTTCATCGGGAATGTTCTAGAAGGTTCCGGATTGTCCGGCACTCCGGGGGGGAGGGTACATGAATGTGTCATTGAATGATTGCATCATGTACTAAGTGTTCTTGCTGTTCCAAAACTGAAAAGTCAAACTGCTAGTTTGAAAGTCAAACGGCTAAAACAGGAAACTGTGGAAAACAGGAAACTGTGGGAAACAGGAAACTATGGGAAACAAGCAAGAGGAGGTTGAAACCAACTTGGAGGAGGAGTCCCTCTCCTCCAAGCCGGCGGCCAGCCTAGGCCGAGTTGGGAAGGGACTCCCCTCCCCTCCCCTGGCGCGCCAGCCCCTCCACCTATAAAAGGAGGGGCAGGGCCTCCTCCTCTAGACACAAGTTCCTATCCTCTAATCTCCGGTTTAGAGCCGTTCTGGTTTAGAGCTTATAATTGCTTTAGCCTGCGGTTTAGAGCCTTCTAATTGGTGTGTCTAATCTCTAGACCACTAATAGCCCTCTCTCATACTCCACCATACTCGCTCCGGCTTAAGGCGAAGCCTGGGATTTCCCTCTACTTCGGTACAACCTCCATTTTCTTTGGAACAAGGGAGAGGAAGGTCTTCGTCGAGTACCGAACGTGTGACCGACTGCGGAAGCGCTGCCGGAACGCAGCGCCGGAAGGATCGTCTACACGATCTTGAGATCGGAAAGAGTACGACTACATCACCCACAAGAATCCGCTCTCGTTAAACACTTTGGAATCTTCGAGGGTAAGTTATTCCATCGACTCGTTGCTACAATCTAGTAGATAGATCTTGGCTTGTTTGTTTGTATGCGATAGAAATTTTTTGTTTTCCATGCTACGAACCCCTACAACTGGTGGGGCTGTAGGACACCTCCAAGTAGTGTTCGCTCAAGTTTGTCTGGCAATACGGCGGCCAGAAAGAATAAATACCCTCGCCGCCTGAGGTTTCGAATTTGGCTCAGCTAAGCTTCTTTAAAAAAATCCTCTTCCCTCTTGAGTTCTTTCTTTTCCTCTGTTATTATTTCTTATTTATGATATTGGTTGTTTTTTATTTAGGGTCTGTTTTCTGCTATAGGCTATGATTATTTAGGCTCCCTCATACTATTCATCTCCCATTAACCAATATAAGCAAGGTACTTGCATTTTCAGATATCCGTTGTGTGTAGTTCTCTCACTATAAAAAGAACATCTCTAATTAACTAGGAAAAGGCCGATTAGAAAACTGTATGTCATATTTTTTCACTTCATATTCCTTGATAGAGTATTCTGAAACATGTTCGTTTCGCTGAAATTTATTCAATCTATGCAGGTTGTTTGTTCTTTGGGGCTTCAAGGTCCGAGGGTGCTGGTTTCAGACCAGCGACAAACGGGAGACGGTTTCAATTTGATTCCTCCTATCAACCACTTGAACAAGATGTGCTGCGATGTCTCGGGGGTCAGCTTCTCTACACACCCTGAGCAGCGATTCAGTGGGTCATCGTCCGTCCAGAGGAAACAAACTCACACAGGTTGAGTGCAGATGTTACAAGTGTTTTCGATTCTTCTTCTCCTGACAAGCTTTGCTTCATTGGAGATTGTAGAATAATGGTTAGTGAACCCTGCCTATTTTTTTACTAATGCACTACAGGATTGTACATAGGCAGAGCTAAGAACTATTACATATATGGCATAATTTTCTATAGCTATCTTGCACTTATAAGGATTGTACATGGCCAGAGCTATAGGATTATACATAGCCAGAGCTAAGCTGTATTCTCTTTTCATTTTTATGATTTTAAAATTCATTGTTCGGTACCTGCTTAAGATATAGCGGGACTTCATAACAATTGAAAGATTGGCTATAATCATATCTAAATCTCACCCTTATAATCATATCCTTTTGGAAGGATGACTGGAATAATAGAATAATGCACAGTACTTTCCTCTGTCTATATTCTTATGCTAAAGATGGGGACATCTTCATTATAAATTTTTGCACATCTTAAAATATTTCGGACCTATTTCAGGTACCATTATCTCCTGAAGCTCTCCAAGAATACAATCAGGTTCAAGGGATGCTGCCGAATATATTTGGTTCAAATACTCGGCATGTCAGTATTAGAAAAAAAAATTCAGCCTTATTACACCACCGTAACCATTTCTATGGATTTGGAAGTCAAAACTCTGGCCCAAACTGAAAGTTTTTGTTTGGCTACTCCATGTGATAGACTCAACACTCGTGACATGCTTGAATGCAGGCATTTAAATATTGGTCATAACTTCTCATGTTCACTATGTAACTCTGGAGAAGAAGAAACATTGGAGCATTTAACATGTAGTTCTTTGAAATTATTGCTTCATGGGGAATTTGGAAAGAGAGAAACTACAGAAGTCTTTGGAATAGAATGCTTGGAGAAGGATATTTTTGTCTACAGGGATGGTGTAAACTACAGGGAATTTGGCAAAAAATAAGGTACCTTTTCTCCGCCATGATACAATGGTCCTTGCATGTTAGGATGTTAGTTGATTCTTTCCGAAGTTCAGAAAACTGAATTATCTTGCTACCTTTGCTGGATGAAATATGATGGAGAGAATCAAGATCATCATAATCATCCTTAATTTATCTTATAGAAAATCGAACATGTATTCTGCTTATTTTTTAGAGTATTAGAATTGTGACGATCTGAAAAGGAGAGATATTTTTCTCTCGCGCAACTTTACTTCTTGCATGCTTACATGATTGCTAATTTTGTGATTGTTCACCATATAATGTCCCGGTTCTTAGATGATGATTATCTTGCTAACATGTGATTAAGTGGGTCATGGATTTGTTGATTTGCTTACTTTTATAGGAAATGTACATTTTTATCTGATTTAATTCGTATGAAGATGGAAATGCATGTTCATGGAAGCGTCTGCTGAATTTTCTCGCAATTTTGGAATTGGTTTAAAATTCTAATGTCTCATGCTCGGTTATCTTTTGATTATGTGATTAAGTGGGTCATGGAGTAGTATGCGTATGCACCATCCATGTGCTTAATCTTGTTTTATGGTAGTGTTTTTATAGGTCACTTCCATGTGCTTTGGTAGGTCAATTCTTTTGTTCCATTCATCATACACTCATATTTTCCTTTGATATCTTTAGTCCCGAATATATCCCCAGTTACTGATTTTTCAAACTACTATTAGACTCATGGGATCATCACACATGATATTTCTTCCATTAGCGGAACACATCTTGCACTACCCATGTGGCTATTCTTAGTTCCATTCTCTCCCCGGCTGGTTTTTCTTTTGGAATGCAAGGTAACCAGACTCACCTCGCGAGGTGTTTGCCCTCTTAATATGTATATAGGGAAGAATGAATTATTTCGGTTTAAAATAGCCTCAGCTGTGTATGCAGTACTTTGTTTGCATCTCGAGATTTTGATACATGTGTTGATAGCTATTGAAGCGTAGCATTATTGTTTAAAACTGCACAATTGTGATACGAGGGAACATGTGCTATTTCTCTAGGACTGAGTTCTTATTTGGGTGATTCATTGTACTATCAGGTTGCTCCAAAGCCAGTGACTCGCAAAGTGGTTGGGTCCAGCGGATGTCGTGTTGGTCGAAGGGGATTTATCAATGCAATGTTGGCCATGGTGCTCCCACTTCCCTGGTAAAAGCCACTTCATCTTTATCACAAGGCAGCACTCAATTTTTAATGTGTAATTTGGTGTCCTTTCAGTTCGTACTTGCAGATTGCTACTAAGTTTTATTGTTGCTTATACATGATGAATGATGTTTGATTAGTGTACCTGTAGGAGATGTCATAAAATTTGATGTGTCTTTACATCTTCATGTTACTTTTATTGTGGCGGTAGCTTCTTCTGGTGGTGCCTGTTGTGCTGATTAAGAGCAAGGTCAAGTATACCTAGAATTTGCAGACTGGTGTATATTGTTGCCTACCCAGAAGCTGGGATAGCTGAACCAACACGGCGACTGTGGCGGCAGCCATCCTTCAGGTAAGACTACTGGACGGATATAAAATTTACTTTCGAAACTGGTTAAGCCACATGCTATTATAAATCCAAACATATTTTTAAGCAGAAAAAAAATGAAGTTATTAATTATTGAAATGTACAGTTGTGTATCTCAGATCTACATGTATATGTGGGGTATTTTACAGATTTTTTTTGAAACTTTGAAATATTTTTTCATTTAATATTTCAGACTCTGAGGCACCCATAGCCAAACCACCATAATTAGAGTTTGAACTCACGTATTGTGGCTATTCTCTAACCCATCGCACACAATTATATTGTATGGACACTTTAGCAATCAAGCTTAGATCATATTTGTTGCTTAGCATATGTGAACAGAGGATCTTGCTGCAATTTACTACCTATTGTATTTTCTTCTTTTTATTCAGCTATGCAAGCAGACCAGGACTGGTTGCTGTTACTATGTTATACTGACAAGTTGTCAGTGATAACAATATGGAGATTGAGGCTTGACCAGATGCTTAACAGAGAACCTCTTCCATTTCATAGTTTAGAGTCAATTTTAAGATTGATGGCTTACTTCATGTCATCATATAGGGTGATCTCCTAACCCTGAAAAGGTTTAAATGAGGTGATTATGATACTTTTGTTAAGAATGAGCTCAATCAATCACCATGATTTTGCAGTACTGCCTTTAATTAAAATGCTATAAAAATGTCCATGCATTAGAGATTTTGGTTGTAAAAAATATAACGACGTAGACGAGTTTGATGTGAGGTCTCCGTTGTAGCTTGGATTAGATGCGAAACTATATTCGCAAACTAGATCGATTCAAATTGCTCTGTGTCTTCTGAATTGGCTTGTGGTTAATCTATGGGCATTTATGCATTTGTAGGATTGGTAGTGAATCATAGATGTTTATCAGGTTGGGTACTAAGAAACTAACTGAACCTATACAAGTTAAAGAATAGGATTTCTGATGTCTAGAATATTTCACTAACAGAACAGACTGCTGAAATGTGAACCCAGGTTAAACTCAAAACAAAGGTTATTTCTCAGTTACTTGAATTTGATACATGGCACCACGAGGTATGTATATGTAGTGATATGTTCTCTTTATCGCGTGTGCGTTTCATCCAAAATATTTACTCTCCTTTACTTTGTTCAGAAAACTAGGTTCCTCTATACTACTATCATCACAAAACTTATCTAGGATAGTCGCTACTCGTTTTCCTCCTACACAATTTCAATAAATGTATGATTTCTTATTGCACTAGATACAGGTGTCCTAATCCAAACTGGGGTGACAAGGGTGAAATGTTTAGGTGGTTGTTTGTGCTTGCACCATGTTTCTATGAGACATCATTTGGTTTGCTTTATACTCAGTAGATTTCACTTTCTAAAATTTAGCCGCAATATGCGACTGAGCATTTAAATTATATTGTCTCGCTCAAATATGCGACATTCCTGTGAAGCTATTTTCTAAGATAGATGAGTCATTCATGGGAATTTATAATTATGCTAGGTTGTTTGGGACATGCATCGAGATAATAATTGTCGATTCAAAATCCATGTTCATGTCATGCTTCGTTCTTCGACACTTCGTTTTCAGTTCGTAGTAAATACTTTTCTTGATTAAGTCATTACATGTGCAAATTACTTAGATGGTCCACATTTTGTTTCTGTTTACCTTTGTTTTTCTGGGTACATTTTATGAATGCCACTGTTTTCAATTGAATCAATATGTTTAGAGTGTCTTGATTAGTTACGAACTATCATTTTCTTCGGACTTGGTGCGACACTATTCGTGAAGCCAAAGATGGGTTCAAGAGTGACCATTTTGGTGCGGGAGTGGTTGGTCTTGCTGTAAGGGGCACTTTGATCAAATCTTCACTCTGTTACCGTGTGTAGTAACTAATTATAGTCCTTTTGTCCTTCCAGCAAGAGATAGGAAAAAAGTTGTAATCTTTTTCAAAACATGGCCTGATGGCTTATCACTAAATTATCATCTTCAAATTCTGTGGTTACAGCTTAAAGTGTTATTTCAAATTCTTAAAATTAGTAAATCCAAAAAAATATAATAAGGTGGAGTTGAAGATATAATAAGTGTTTTTTAGGTTACAGCAAGAGTTCAACATGTAACTATAAGAAGAGGAACCCTATATGCATTCTAGCACCATCCCCATCCAGGGTAATAGGTTATTATGATGTGCAATTGGGCTCCACATTTTCTGTATTATGGTTTAGCTGTTGCATTCTATGATTACATCATCTGTGTTGCTTTTGATTTCGTAAAAAAACTTTGTGTTGCTTGTGATAGTCGTTATGGCCTGTTACATGTGACTCTGTTTAGTTAGTCTATTTTTTTTATTTGTTCAGGGAAGTTGATTAGGAAGTCTAAGATTGAGTACTATGCTATGTTGGAAAAGATCAACATTGCCCTGTGGCATAGCGATTTTTACTCCGGACGCGGCCTAAAGGTCACGCCTAAAGGTCACGAGCAGAGATCACGGGGTCGTCCGCCACACCTTTTGTCATTACTTAGGGTTTAGGTTTTAGCATTGTTCTCGGCAAGTTTGTGCTCACGTCTCATCACAATGTAAATGTTTTTTCTCTGCTCGGTGTTTACCATTGCAATATACGAGATAAATTAAGACGGATATCACGGGGTCGTGCGCCAAGGCGCACCCCTAAATCTAGTATATATAAACGAGTGGCTGTTGTGGGATCATCGACATTCGACGATCTTCATATATATGATGTCAAAAATGGGCATTATGTTACTCTCCAGACTCTAGAAGTCTAGAGGCCGATCGATCGATCGATCGATGTGCACGTAGGTCATCGTCAACCAACCGAGAAAGAAAAAGAACATACCACTGGTGGAAAAAGGGGCTCTAGTCCCGGGCCGCAACGGGCTCTAGTCCCGGTTTTGGGCCCGGGACTGCGAAAACAGGACTAGAGGCCCCTCCCCCCTCTAGTCCCAGCTCGCAAAGGCCCGCAACTGATAACAGCCACATGGTTGTTTCAGCGCCGCGGGGGGCGGAACCCTCTAGTCCCGGGCTGTAACACCACGCGGGACTAAAAGGTTTCCTGCCGCGGTAGAGAAACACCACATTTCTCTGCCGCGGCAGAGATTGTGTATTTCCTTTTTTTGCCATTTTGTTCCTTTCTTGTTTTGTGTTTCACTATAACAAACATATATTTCAGTAGACATATTATACGCTACTACATACACACTACACGTCGATGCATTTATATAAGATCGATCCCTTGCAAGCATACATATAATCAATCATATCAAAAGGAAGAAATGTTTTGAAAATTACATGGTCATTGATGAATATATATATCATATGAGCTACATGGAGATGACTAAGGCAAATCGAGTTCAACGTCATCCGCATAATGCTCTCCATGTACATCAAGGACTTCCTTCATCATAAATCCCGCCAGCTCCTCTTGAATTGCTCTTATACGCTGGTCTGGCTCTAGTGTCTCCCGCAAATCATAAATTTAATGTGAGTCAACTTTACGCTCCTTTGGTCAACTCATGGATGTACTCGCAGACGTAGTATCCACATAAATGAGTTCCGGTGGCTGCTGTAAACTCTTTGCCATTTTATAAGTTAGCTCCTCTTTGAATGGACTGGTATTTTCCATGCGAACCTTGTCCAACACCTGCTCGGCAAAGAAAATGAACAAAGGAGTTATTAGTTACTTGATATCAGGAAATGAATGAAAGAGGACGATATAATGCGATAATGATTGAAATTACTTATGGAGCATTGCTTTCATGTCGCTCTCCACTTCTCTTGGTCCCAACTTAATGAGTCGTGGACTTCGACTAGGGACTTGTCAACTTGAATGTTTAGCAAGATCCAGTGGAATCTGCGGACATTTACATAAGCATACATGCATAGTTCATCCAGTAAGCAAAAATAAAATGTGTACAAGATATAAACACTCACTTGAAGTTGTAAGAAAATAGTATTTCCTTAACAAAATTATGCTCGGTTAAGAACCTAGACAGGTCTTCCTCCACGTCTTTGGGGTGATTCTTTAACGTATATTCATTAATGATATATGGGTCAATGAACCCAACATCGTATCTTCTAGCTCTTTTGCATTCAAGCATCTTCATTCTGCGGAATATAATATCATCATACAAAAGGATATATAGTTAGGATAATATATTAAATGCAATGAACGAGCTAAAGCTACAAACTTAATTATAGAAATAAATAACTTATAGACAGTAGCAACCAATGATAGATTTGTCGAGGGCGCGCTGGTTGTATAACTGAAACAGTTCGGTCATTTGAACTTGTATCGAGTATGGTTTGAAGTGATGCTCCTTTCTAACGTCCACCGGAAACCAATCTTTATGATGCTTTTTTCTACTTGCGACATGTATCATTCATGCAGATTTTGCATATGTGTGGATAGACGCGCGAGCTCCTCATTACTGACTAGAGGCTGCCCTTGGACATACTGCCATACTATCTGACCCACTGGCGTATCTTCATAGCCTAAATATTGACCAAGAGACATATTTGCTTCGTTATCAAGTTCTTTGGCCTCCGATACAGTGATTCCCATAAGTGCAGCATTATTACGGGCTCTAGGGTCCATTATTTGCATGTCCATAACCATTTCAGCTCTGAAGGCCTTGTCGAGGTCTGAAATGACTTTGAGCGGGGCGACTGATTGATTCTTCTGTGCTCCGAGCTGGGCAACTTGCTTCCCACTTTTTGCACTTGTGATTTTTTTTGTTCTGTGCTTGCTTAATAATCTCCCAGTCATAGTCTGATTCCAGATTCATCGATATCTGGGATGGTTGCTCAAGAAAGGACTTAGCCCACTTTTTTGTTTTTTCGTTATATACCGGCTTTGGCTCAGGCTTTTTGGGTGCAAAATGCGCCTTAACTTGGGCAGCCACATCCGCGTTAGTTTCCTCGTCGGTCTTGTCATAAGGTCTCTTTGGAAGAGCCGGCGGGATATCGACTATCTTCGGCGTTTGACCTTTCTTCGATGTGGGGCGCGGGGGACCATTGAACTTCCGTTTCTTCGACGAGGTAGTAGTATTGCACGGAGGCGGAGGCGGAGATCGAGTTGATGTACTCCTGCTGCGGCGATCGTCAGCGGGGCGGGGTGGACTTGGAGGTTGGAGATAATCGGGTTGGGGTGGACTTGGAGGTTGACGATATTTGATGCGGGGTGGATTTGGATTCCTTGGAGTCGGTGGCCTTGGCGCCGAGCCTGGAAACTTGATGTACTTCTTATTCCATAGAATGATGTTGCGCTTGACATCTCCTAGTTTCGTAAGGCCTTTAGGCGTAGCGATTTCAATCTCTAGGTCCGCAAAATCCTCCACTATGTCATCCACCATGACACGAGCATAGCCAGGTGGAATCGGAAGTGAATGGTGGAGTGCTCCAGGCAGACAAGGTAAAGCAGTGCCGATCGCGACCTTGAAGGACAGGTTGTTCATTGGCTGATGTAGCTCACATTGTGCCATCTCTCTGACATCATCCACGGGGTAGTGAGGAGCCGGTGCATCATCCAGCAGTGCTTGATCATCAGCACTGACCTCTGTGGAAGCCACGCTGCTTCTCCGTTGGCTAAGATCCAATGCAGGATCATCAGACCGCGGGTGAGTTGACGACGGCGGATTTTGGCTAATTTCATGCATGAGGTTCTTCAGATCAGCTAGGTCCTGCTCTACCCTGGAGATCCGGTCTGCCTTCCGGTCCTTCTTTCTCTGACGGATTCTGTAATTGGCATCGTATAGAGGAAACCCTTTCTTCCACGAGACACCGGCGCCTTTGCCTCGTGTTCGTCCTCCCTTTTCAGGATTCCCTAGGGCGCGTGTCATCTCGTCGTTCTCTCTCTCGGGACGGAACAATCCCAATTGAGCATCGTTCATTGCTTGAATAAGGTCTTGGGAGGGTTTTTGAATTTTATCATGAAATAATGTCTTCCCTGTTTCTGGGTCCAAGGATCCCCCGTGCCCGTACCACCAGTGATTTGACCTCTCGGGCCATCCATCTGTACCAGGAGTGATGCCTCTAGCCCTCATATCCTTCTCCATAGTTCCCCACTTAGGGATGGCACTCTTGAAGCCACCTGTCCCCATTTTATGATGGTATTTCTTGTTGGCAGCATTTAACGCGTTCTTTGCAGACTTTGCCTTTGCTTTATCAGATTGCTTGTACTGTACAAAATCGGGCCACTGTTCTCTCAACTTCTCGTTTACTCCTGTGAAGTCTGGAGTTTTCTTTTTCGCGACATATTTCGCGTATAAATTTTTCTTGTGGTTCTGGTACAATTCAGCCATCTTGCTTAGTGCCCACTCCTTGACTTTCGCTCTATTTTCAAGCCCAACCGGCCTTGGGGTAATACCATCTACCTCAAATTCCTCATACTCTGGAGGTAGTATGAAATGCGCTATGAGCTTCTTCCAAAGGTCATCTTTGGCATCATCGGTGACATAGCTGTTGGATTCTTCACCGGGTTTCTTTTAATTATTACATTCTTGGATGGTGATCGGCAGGTTGTCCCTAACCAGCACCCCACATTGATTTATAAACATCCTTCGGTGCTTCTCTGGAACAATCGGTTCACCATCATCAGCTATTTCTTCGATGGTGAACCTCTGATTACCATCCAACTTTTTGTTCGACCCTCGTTTTGTTCGAGCTGTCGATTGCTTCGATCCGGTGGGCTAAAATAAGAAGAGAGAGTGATTAATATATATCTAGATCAGTTAATGAATAGAGGTAACACGGGACTTTATATATATATATATATGTACCTCGCCGGATCCTGTCGAGGGGCCATCATTATTGTTGTCATTTGTTTGCCCTTCGTCCATCTGGTCTTCCCCTTGGTTTTCCTCTAGTCCATCAACGGATGGATTCAGATATGAGGATATCTCTTCCTCGAGAAAAATATCTTCGGTCGTGCCCGTAATAAGAGGAATTTCACCTCTTATCATGCCCTGAAGAAAACCTTCACCGATGCGACCAGGATCTTCGGATGGATCCATGACTTAAGTATCTATAACAAAGAGAGAGTTAAACAGGTTAGAAAAAACAATAATCCTAATAACTAAAACAATATAATCCTAATTATAATAACTTAAACAAAAAAATAACCCTAATCCTAATCCTAATTCTAATCTTAATAAATAAAACAAAAAAATAACCCTAGCTAATTATAATTAAAATAACCCTAGCTAACAATATAATCCTAATCCTAGCTAATTATAATTAAAACAATAGTTAAAAAATAACCCTAGCTATTTATAATTAAAACAATAACCCTAGCTAATTATAATTAAAACAATAATTAAAAAATAACCCTAATCCTAATCTTAATAAATAAAACAAAAAAATAACCCTAGCTAATTATAATTAAAATAACCCTAGCTAACAATATAATCCTAATCCTAGCTAATTATAATTAAAACAATAATTAAAAAAATAACCCTAGCTATTTATAATTAAAACAATAAACCTAGCTAATTATAATTAAAACAATAATTAAAAAAATAATCCTAGCTAACAATTAAAAAAATATACTACTAATTTAAAAAATATACTACACTAAATATAAAAACCTAAATATACTACTAATTAAAAAACCTAAATATACTACAAAAACCTAAATATACTACTAATTAAAAAAATATAATTAATACTACACTAACTATACTAACTACACTAACTAGTAACTAATTAATACTAGACTAAATAACCACCTCCGGCGAGGTGGGCGGCCGGAGGAACAAATGATGCATGGCGACATTTGCGGCTGCTGAGCGGCGACATGCAGACGGCGGGCGGCTCGACACAGGCGATTTGCGATACGGCGGGCTGGCGACGGGCACGGGAGACAAGGGTGCCGACGGGCTGAATCGGCAAGCACTTCCTCGTCTTCGTCTTCGTCGTTTCGCCAGTGCTTGTGGGCACAACCAGTGGCAAGAGTATATAAAGGGACCCCCCTTTAGTCCCGGGCTGAGCCACCGCCCGCGACTAAAGGGTCTTTAGTCGCGGGCCGTGGCTTAACTCGCGACTAAAGACCCCCCCTTTAGTCGCGGGCTAAGCCTCGGCCCGCGATTAAAGACCCTTTTTTTCGCCGTTTCTGCCACAAGACCCTTTAGTCCCGGGTCCAATACGACCATGCATTGTTTTTTAAATTTCCTTTTTTAGTTCAAAACTAATATAAAAACTTTGAAAAATCATATCTTTTATTGTAATAATCTAATAAAACAAATAATATGTCTATTATTATCAGAAAAATATAAAGAATTTTAATATAATATCCATTTATCTGTTTGCATAATTTATAAATTATTTCATTTGTAAATTTTCTTTTTTTAATTCAAATCAAATATAAAAACTTTGAAAAATCATATATTTTATTGTAATAATCCAAATAAAACAAATAATATGTCTATTATTATCAGAAAATATAAATAATCTTAATATAATATCCATTTATCTGTTTGCATCATTTATAAATTATTTCATTTGTAAATTTTCTTTTTTTAATTCAAAACTAATATAAAAAACTTTGGAAAATCATATCTTTTATTGTAATAATCCAAATAAAACAAATAATATGTCTATTATTATCATAAAAATATAATGAATCTTAATATAATATCCATTTATCTGTTTGCATCATTTATAAATTATTTCATTTGTAAATTTTCTTTTTTAATTCAAAACTAATATAAAAACTTTGAAAAATCATATCTTTTATTGTAATAATCCAAATAATATGTCTATTATTATCAGACAAATATAAAGAATCTTAATATAATATCCATTTATCTGTTTGCATCATTTATAAATTATTTCATTTGTAAATTTTCTTTTTTAATTCAAAACTAATATAAAAAACTTTGGAAAATCATATTTGTTATTGTAATAATCCAAATAAAACAAATAATATGTCTATTATTATCAGAAAAATATAATGAATCTTAATATAATATCCATTTAGTCCCGGTTGTAGTCACAAACCGGGACTAAAGATATTTTCCGTCATTTCCCACCTCTTCCCGCCAAGTTTTCCCGCCCTTTCCTTTCTACGAGAGCTTTTAGTCCGGGATGTAGTCACTAACTGGGACTAAAGATATTTCCCGCCATTTCCCAAAGCTTCACGCCAAGTTTTCTCTCCCTTTCCCTCTATATTTAGGGTGATCGTGTCATGGCTATCCACACATCCACACCTTCCTCTCTTAGAACAATGGACAACACCTACTGGGCCATTCTGACCCTCGAGGAGACCGAGGCGCCTCACTGTCCTACCCTTGTCCTCCTGCCGCCGCCGGTGGATGCTGAGCACTAGAGGGGTTCCTGTCCCTCCTGTCCCTCAAGGTTCCGCACGCCAGGCGGCCATCACAAACCACTTCTACCACGAGCTCACGCCGGAGCAGCGGATGGATCCCCATTGGAATCCCGACAACTACGACACCTGGAATGCCTTCTTCGCTAATAGGCGGGAAAGGGAGCTCGCCAGGTACGAGGGTGATGGCCCGCCACCGGTGAACCACAATGAAGCCGGCCGTCGTCTGTGGTGCGCGAACCGTACTATCATCAGAGTGATGCGCTACATCGCCGGGGGAGACCATCCTCGCCTACGGTGCCCACGAGTCCACCCGCCACAGGCCCCACACCGTCCCGGTGGTAGAGGCATCGTCTTCCAGGAGACCCCTCTCCCGCCCGCCATGAATCCGAGGCTGGAATGGCCCCTGGTATATGCCATGGATGGGCTGAGGATCCCCGGAGTGGCAGGTGACGATGACGATGATGATGACGATGACGATGAAGACCCTGAAGCTGCGTACTATAGGACTAGGCATGATTATGACTAAAGGGGCGGCTTTAGTCCTGAGTGTTAGCTAGTCCCGGTTTGTCCCGGTTTTTAATATTAATAAATGTCTTGAGTGTTACCTAATAAATAGAAGGAAATGCCTATATAAAGAGAGGGTTCATCTTTAGTGCCGGTTGGAGAAACCAACCGCGACTGAAGGGATTGCGGTAGACTGGGCCAGGCAATACTAATAATAGGGGTGAGTGTCGACATTATGTCGTGCGGCTTGTACCTTGTACCGGATGGTGTCACCAACCGGGATTAAAGATGAACCTTTAGTCCTGGTTGGAGACACCAACCGGGACTAAAGATGAGTCAGCACTAATAATAGGGGTGAGTGTCGACATTATGTCGTGAGTGTCGACATTATGCCGAGCTGCTTGTACTATAAATAGGCATGCTTGTGAGTCCAGTCCTCCAGCCAGTTTGAGGCATCTCCAAGATGGTTTTAAAGAGCAGGGACACCACTATGGCCAGTTTCAGGGAGATGCCGACGGAGCCCAGTCCTCCGGCATCTCCGAGAAACTGGTCATAGAGGCACTCCCTAATATGTGAAATTAGTTAGCTCCCAGGCGTATTGATCTAGTTAGAGAAGTTACAAGCTGCAAGATGGTTTTTAAGAGCAGGGACACCACTACGGCCAATTTCAGGGAGATGCCGACGGAGCCCAGTCCTCCGGCATCTCCGAGAAACTGGTCATAGAGGCACTCCCTAATATGTAACATCACGCGTTTGGAGATCAGATCTTAATGGTAAGTATGAATCGGTACTAAAGGCCCTCCTTTAGTCCCGGTCCAGCCACAAAATGGGACTAACACACTCAAGATTGTTTGCAGACAACACTATAAAAATGGACACATGCATGGAACATCTTAACTCATAAAATGTTACAATTATTACATATCATTTCTTCGCTTGTGTTCCTTTCTGATCCCGTCATATCCATGGGGCATCTTCATTCATTAACATGATGGTTGGGTCATCCTTCACCGCGAAGGGCGGAATTTCATGGAACTTATCACAATCTTCTGACATGTCTGTCTTATCCTCCACTCCCACGATGTTTCTTTTTCCTGAAAGAACTATGTGGCGCTTTGGCTCATCGTCTGATGTATTCTTTTTCTTATTTTTTCATTTTCTAGGTTTGGTAGACATGTCCTTCACATAGAAAACCTGGGCCACATCATTGGCTAGGACGAATGGTTCGTCTAAGTACCCAAGATTGTTGAGATCCAACGATGTCATTCCGTATTTCTTGTCTACCTCAACCCCTCCTCCCGTCAGCTTGACGCATTTGCACCAAAACAAGGGGACCTTAAAAGTAGGTCCATAGTCAAGTTACCATATCTCCTTTATGTAACCATAATATGTGGTCTTTGACCCATTGTTGTCTGTTGCATCAAAGCGGACACCATGTTTTTTTGGTGCTCTTTTTATCTTGGGCTATCGTGTAAAATGTATACCCATTTATCTCGTACCCTTGGAAAGTCGATATAGTCGAAGATGGTGACCTAGACAACAAGTATAGCTGATCTCCAAGAGTGTTGTTTTTGATGAGATGTTGCAACCAACCGCCGAAACTCTTCATGTGTTCATCTCTAATCCAAGAGTCATGCTTTCCAGGGTTGTTGGAGCGTAAGATTTTCTTGTGTTCCTCGATCTATGGGGCTGCCAAGATAGAATTCTGTAGAACGGTGTAATGTGCTTCGGTGTAAGAATGTCCGTCTCTACATATTATTGATTTCCTTTCTAGAGTACCCTTTCCACTCAGTCTCCCCTCATACCGCGATTGAGGAAGACCAATCGGCTTAAGGTCAGGAACGAAGTCAACACAAAATTCAATTACCTCCTTTGTTCCATAGCCCTTGGAGATGCTTCCTTCTGGCCTAGCACGGTTACGAACATATTTCTTTAAGATTCACATGAACCTCTCAAAGGGAAACATATTGTGTAGAAATACAGGACCGAGAATGGAAATCTCTTCTGACCTCTCAAAGGGAAACATATTGTGTAGAAATATTGTGTAGAGATATTCCCATGAACTTCCTTCTGGCCTAGGTGAACCAGCAAGTGCGTCATAATATTGAAGAAGGATGGTGGGAACACCAACTCAAAACTGACAAGACATTGGACCACATCATTCTGTAACCGTGGTAGATCTTCAGGATTGATTATCTTCTAAGAGATTGCATTGAGAAATGCACATAGCTTCACAATGGGTACTCGAACATTATCTGGTAGAATCCCCCTCAATGCAATCGGAAGCATTTGCGTCATAATCACGTGGCAGTCATGAGACTTTAGGTTTTGGAACTTTTTTTTCTGCCATATTTATTATCCCCTTTATATTCGACGAGAAGCCAGACGGGACCTTAATACTGCTTAGGCATTCAAAAAATATTTCCTTCTCTTGTTTGGTAAGAGCATAGTTGGCATGACCTTGAAACCATTCTGGATGCAGGCCATCTGGGTCTTTCATACGTTGATGGTCCTGTCGTGCTTCCGGTGTATCTTTTGTCTGCCCATACACGCCCAAGAAGCCTAGCACGTTCACGCAAAGATTCTTCGTCACATGCATCACATCGATTGCGGAGCGAACCTCTAAGAATTTCCAATATGGTAGCTCCCAAAATATAGATTTCTTCTTCCACATGGGTGCGTGTCCTTGCGTTTTCGAATAGATTTTCCTCCGGACCCTTTCCAAAGGTTACCAGTTGATCCAAATCTTTGACCATATCAAATATATCAGACCGATCGCTCCTTAGGCTTCAATGCGGTGACATGCCAGACCTTGAAATGCTTGCCTTTCTTTCTTAAGGGATGCTTGGCCAAAAGAAATCGACGATGCTCATTGTATACATTATTCTTACAATGTTCCAAATATATACTTGCAGTCTCATCTAAACAGTGTGTGCATGCATTGTATCTCTTGTTTGTTGTCTGAAGGTTACTAAGAGCAGGCCAATCATTGATTTTTACGAAAAGCAATGCTCGGAGGTTAAATTCTTCCTGCTTGTGCTCATCCCACACGCGTATCCCAGGTTCGTGCCACAACTATAAAAGTTCTTCCACTAATGGCCTTAGGTACACATCAATGTCGTTGCCGGGTTGCTTCGGACCTTGGATCAACATTGGCATCATAATGAACTTCCGCTTCATGCACAACCAAGGAGGAAGGTTATAGATGCATAGAGTCACGGGCCAGGTGCTGTGACTGGAGATCTGCTCCCCAAAGGGATTCATGCCATCCATCAGCGGGTCCGGGTACTTTCTATCGATTTTTCTCCATTGCGACCCATCAGCGGGGTGTCTCAACATCCCGTCTGACTTACGTTCCTCTTTATGCCATCGCAACAACTTGGCGTGCTCTTTGTTTCTGAATAAGCGTTTCAACCGTGGTATTATAGGAGCATACCACATCACCTTCGCAGGAACCCTCTTCCGGGGGCTCGCCCTCAACGTCACCAGGGTCATCTCGTCTAATCTTATACCGAAGTGAAGTGCATACTGGGCATGCATCTAAATTCTCATACTCCTCACCGCGGTAGAGGATGCAGTCATTAGGGCATGCATGTATCTTCTGAACCTCTAAACCTAGAGGGCAGACAACCTTTTTTGCTTCGTATGTAATGGCGGGCAATACATTATCTTTTGGAAGCATATTATTCATCATTTTCAGCAACTTTTCAAATGAGGAGTCAGGTATAGCACACTCAGCCTTCCATCGCAGCAATTTCAGTGTGCTGCCCAGCTTTTTCAGACCATTTTTGCAATTTGGGTACAACAACTTTTTGTGATCCTCTAGCATGTGATTGAACTTCTCCCTATCTTTTTTAGTTTCACAATCTCTTCGTGCATTGGCAATGGTCCGACCAAGGTCATCAGCGGGTTCATCATGTGTCTCTTCTTCATCCTCCCCTTCAGCATCCCCCATGGAAGTATCTCCGTACTCAGGGAAACCATGATAGTTGTCATCCTCCTCCTCTTCTTCATTGTCTTCCATTATAACCCCTCTCTCTCCGTGCTTGGTCCAACAATTATAACTGGGCATGAAGCCGGACTTCAACAGGTGGCTGCAAAGGGTTTTTGAGTCAGAGTTATCCTTCTAATTCCTACATCCATTACATGGACAGAATACAAAACCATTGTGCTTGTTTGCATCAGCAACACAGATGAATTCATGCAACGCCATTAATGAACTCACCAGAGCGTCGGTCAGTACCGTACATCCATTCCTGGACCATCTGCATTATATTAAAATTATATCAAAAACCATTACACAACATGATCAAATTATTACAAGTTATATTGAGAGCTTCTAGAGCATTAATTTTGAATTTTGAAAAATTTACATGCACCAATTTGTGAATTGGAGAAAACAATCAACATGATAAATGTGGAGTTTTTTATTATTGTTCCATTAGTGAAAACCTCATTCCATTCTAAGCTCTGAAACTCTAAAATTACACATTTCAATTTTCAGTAACTTTGTGCCTAATCAAAATTTGTTACACATATATATCAAAATCCTTCTAGCTACTTCTAGAGCATGCATGCATTTGATCCATATCTTTATACTTCTAGAGCATTATATAGAGCTAAAGTAGAAATAAGAGATGAAAGAATGAAGTTATAACCTTTTAAAGCTTTGGATTTAGGTGTTGCAAACTAAATCTTGAGAAAAAAATGGCATGAACTCTCTTGCTTTCTTTGAGAAAAATGGCCACCATATGCTTTAGGGCAGCTGGCCAGGGAGCTGTATATATAGTGATGGACAATTAGTCCCGGGCCATGATACGACCCAGGACTAATAGTCCCCGAAAAGAGTTGTTGCCCCGATCCGGCTTATTAGTCCCGGGCCATATTACGGACCGGGACTAATGCTCTGGTCCGGCCCGGGACTAATGCTTATGGCCATTTCTAGCCGTTGGAGGCCTCACGGACCGGGACTAGTGCTAGAACTAGTCGCGGTTCGTGACGGGCTGGGACTGCTGGGCTTCCAGTGATCGAACCGAAAATGGTTTTTCCAGTAGTGTACCGACACGCACCTCGTACACTGCAGTATAACTTCTTTTGCGTAGTATATCTGCTAGCAGGGTCAAAGACTCATTGATATGACGCCGGCCCAAGATGTCGACCGGACATGGCTCCACTAGTGCAAACAGGGCCATGCCTCCCGTTGGCAAGGGACTTTAGTTCCGGTTGTCCAACCGAAACGCAGCAATCAGGAATAAAGCCTCAACTTTTAGTTCCGGTTGGCCACGAACCGGGACAAAATATGGTACACGTGGCCGCTGCTCCGTGCGAGGGGGAGGAGCAACCGTCCCGGTTCGTAAGACCACTACTAGGAAACTAGCTATAGATAGACAGACCTTCTGTGACGCATGGTTTTGACCATGCGCACAGAAGTTGTCCAGTGGCGCATTTCATCAAATACGCCACAGAAGTCTTCCAACTTCTGTGAACTTCTGTGGCGCATATGTCCACATGCGCCAAAGAAGTTCCAACTTCTCTGACGCATATGGACATATGCGCCATAGAAATCTCGGGTGGACCCTACCACAGAATTCATTGACTGTACTCTGACCAACATTCTGTGGCGCATACGACCATATGCGCCACAGAAGTTTATGTAGGAAAAACAGATTCTACCCCCCTGATCGCCTTTTTAGTCTTGTAAAAAATAATAGAAAATAAAAAACACTTCAAAAAATAAAATCCTTTCACATAGTGATAGGTAATATGGTCTAGTTTGTAGGAAAATTAACAAACATGCATTTCGACTTTTTCTAAAAAAAAGTTTATGCCACGGTAAAAAACACGATGAGGAAAAAATATGTATAATATACCAAAATGACGAGAACGAGATTTCGCATCCGCTCGCAAATGGTTGCCAAAAGATCGTTTTTTCCTGCAAAAAAATAAAAAAGGAGGACAAACTTCTGTGGCGTATTTCTTCCATATGCGCCACAGAAGTTTTGGGAGGGATTCGAATTTTGAATCCCTCCCTCCTTCTCCCTCTCTTATACTCTTCCACTCCTCCATCCTCCTTCTTCTTCTCCACTTCTTCTCTCATTCTCCTCACCTTCTCCTCCTCCTCCTCCTCCTTCTCCTCCTCCTTCTCCTCCACCTCGGTGAGCTTCTCCTCCTCCTCCTCCACCACCACCCCGGTGAGCTCCTCCCTCCTCCACCCCGGTGAGCTCCTCCTCCTCCTCCTCCCACATCCCTCCTCCTCCACTCCGGCGAGCTCTTCCTCCTCCCACCTCCCTCCTCCACCCCGGCGAGCTCCTCCTCCGGCGACCTTCTCCTCCTCCTCCTCCTCCGGCGGCCTCCTCCTCCTCCGGTGGCCTCCTCCTCTCCTCCACCGGCGACCTCCACCTCATCCACCAGCGACCTCCTTCTCTCCTCCATCGGCGACCCCCACCTCCGGCGAGCACCACCTCCGGCCAGATCTGGCCGGCGTTTTTTTTTTGAAATTTGAAAAAAACTTCTGTGGCGCATATTGGCCAAATGCGCCACAGAAGTTTGAGATCTAGTTCGGGACTTCTGTGGCGCATTTTGGCCATATGCGTTTAGACTTCTGTTGCGCATTTCAATATGCGCCACAGAACTGAACTTTAGTGGCGAGATAACAGTGGCGTATCCCATATGCGCCATAGAAGTCCCAAAATGGTGCACCACTGATGGGACTTTTCCTAGTAGTGGACCCTCTGCCGCGGCAGAGATTTGGCACATTTCTCCGCCGCAGCAGAGAATTCATTTTGGCAACCATTTTTTACTGCGACAGCATTTTGACCACTTTTTGTGCCGCGGCAGAGAATTCATTTATTTGTTTTAGTTTTTATTTTGTGTTTTGCACTCATCAATGAAGGAGCCATTATTTTACACAACATCATCATGACAATAGAGATCCAAGTGTCGAACATATTACATTCGATACACGGGTTTCATGCACATATATACATACAAAATAAGCTCTTTGTATAATCCCTATTGTCTATACACCCGTATAGTATTCTCCTTTTGGGTTTAGGACTTCTGCATCCAAGAATCCTGCCAATTCCTCCTGAATTGTTCGTAGGCGACCCTTTGGCAGAAGACCCCCCCGTAGACGTTCGAGCTGACTAAAAAAGGAGTCAACCTATATGAATGAAACTAAACACAATTTGATAGTAATAAAAAACTATAAAAATGGTTTACGTATGTTAAGTTGCTCTAAATTTCTGCCATTCTCACAGCACGTCTGACGGATGAACTCGCAAACATAGTATCCACATAAATTGTTCCCTGGTCCCTGCGTCAGGCACTTTATGAGAACAGAGTTTAATCAAGCATGATAATAACGGTATCAAAACTAGAATCAAAGAGATGCGCGGATATAGCTAGTGGTACTTACATCTAGTGGTTTAAATGTAAGCTCGTCTTTCCAAACACCCCTAGCCTTCTTGGTGAACCGTTTCCAAGTGTTGTCCGGCGAACAAAACGAATAAAAGAAGTTATTAATTACTTGATATCATGAAATTCACGAACAATGCCGATATAGTGTCGTAATGATTAGAATTACCGCTGGAGAATCATATGCATGTTCTTCCACGTCTCAAGGGGTTTATGTTTCGAGTCCATGACTAGTACCCGCCCTTTGTCAGGTTGAATGATTAACAGAATATAGTGAAAGCTGCGCATGCATAACTCATCAATTATACACTTAACGTCGAGTAAGCAAAATAGAAAGTGTATACAAGGTCCTTCAAAAAAAAGTGTATACAAGACAATAACACTCACTCGAAGTTGTAAGGAAATAGTATTTTCCTTATGGTTTCTTGAAACCTTGACGCGTATACAATATTATCCTCCGTATCCTGGGGTTTTGTTTTGAGATTAGCTTGATGAACCCAATATGGGTCCACGAACCCAATGTCATAGATTTTTCCTCTGCTGCATTCGAGAATCTTCATTCTACATATTATAGTATGATTATATACATGCAATAAACAAGGTGAGATAGCTAAAGACTAAATTAATTACAGAATTAGTACTTACAGACAATAGGCACTAATGATCGATTTGTCCAAGGCGTCTTGATTGAATAATTGAAATAGTTCAATAAATTCAATGGCTATCATGTCATCTATTTCTTTCCTGTAATGCTTTTTTGTAACCCTCAGCATTATCTAGTTAGCCCCGGCCTTTGTGGCATGCATGTACCAGTTATGCAATCTTCGCATTTTTGTTGGAAGATTCTTTACCTTCTTAGGTTTGACGAGAGGTTTGTCATACTGGTATTTCTATGCTACTTCACCCATAGGGAAGTACTGTAACTGGGATAACTAGTAGGCAATACTCATACCTTGAGAAGCGGTCGCTTCTCCGTATAGTGCAACTACCTCTGGATCATACTGCTCTTTGGCTGCATATTTGCTCGACCCCACATTGGTATGGGAAATCACCTTGAGAGGGGCGCAAGATTGTTTTGTTTGTTCTCCGAGCTGGGCAAAATATTTCCTGCTTGCTCCAGTACTACTCTTTGATAGTTGTTGTGTCGCATGTGACTTGAGAATAGAGCGCTCATAGTCTGATGAAAGCTTTGGCTCGGGTTGGTGAAGGCCCTTTAGCATTTTGAACACTCGGGCTTTATCTTCTTCGGTGCTGGGGAACTCTGGCTCTTTCGCCTCGACTTAGCGAAAACTCTTGTCGTTCGCCTCGACGATCGCCGTAGTCTCCTCTTCAGTACAGTCATAAGCTCTCTTGGGAGGAACCTTTGGTACTTTTGGAAGAGGCTCCTGTTTACGTGTCGGCGATTGCTTACCACTCCGGCGAATAGCAGTGGTATGCTTACGCTTTTTCCCTAAGGCACCGACGATGGCTGCCGCAGCGGCGACGACTGCGTTGAAGACTGGTGAGGCGACGGAGCCGGGTGAGGCGACGAAGATGGGTGCGGCGACGAAGACGGCTGCCGCGGCGGCAACGACTGTCGTGGTGTGGAACACGGCAGTGCCATCGGGGATGGCAAAGAAGGGACACTCGGATGCAATCGGTGGCTCACGCAATGGGTTGGGCACGGTAGACTACAGACACAGCGACGTACCCAGGTTCGAGGCCCTCTCGGCGAGGTAACACCCCTACTCCTGCAAGATGAACTATATGAGGGGGCGAATGCCCAGTACAGATGCTTCTAGAGCTGTTTCCTTAGCAGTTATCGAGAGCTAGAGGAAGATTGGAACTAATGGCTAGCACTTCTATCCTTCTATTGTTGCCTACCTAGAACCCTAGCTCTGCCCTCCCTTATACACTGGTCTGGGGGGCAGATTACAAATCGGGTTGTAGGGTTTACTGTTTGGATATGGGTTTATAGGGTAGGGCCGGCTGCAGGGCCCAGCCGGTGGGCCAGGACCCAGTCCGCCCTTCTTTTAGTGTCACCCTCTTCTTTAGCCGTCACCCGGGCTTCCTTTTGGGCGTCATTCTTGCTTTAGCGGTCACCTGGACTGCTTTTACTAGTTAGCCGACCACTTTGCTTTATCCTCGTCGGGTAGCGTTGGTCGTGACGGCACACCAGCTTGCCTGATGATGAAGGAGGGACAGAGGCGTACCCCGCAAGGAGCATAAGCCCCTCTGTGCTCGAATCCAAGGTGAGACAGGTGGAAGTGGCCACCCGGCCGGTTCTTCTGGCCACCGGCTAGACGGGCCAGCCGGGAAAGTTCTAAGCCTAGCCGGGTGGCATTAGCCAACCGGCCGGAGTTGTCCTTCGTGAGGGCCAGGCGGCCTGTTCCTTCTGGAGTCGGCCTACTCTTGCCTGGCTTTTCCCACCTGGGGGTTATCCCCCCGACACTAGTCCCCGAGCGCGTATGGACTTGGCCGGTGGGTAAGGTCTTGCGTGCTCTTTTTGCGTCTCGATGTAGTTGGTGGCCCGTGTCCGGTTGCAGCTTTTGCTTTTGCTTTCCGGCTAGATTTAACCGACTACGGAATCTATGGCCGCCCACTGGGTGTTGACAGCGAAGGCAGGGACCGACTAGCGAAGGTAGATATGAAGCGTCAACTTGATGATATTGGTGATGACGTCAGCCATGATTGCTGCTCTAGCGCACATCACGTTAGTTGTACTTCCGCGTCACTGCGTTAGTTTTTGACAACTGCGCACGCCACTTGCCACAGCGGTTTCTTGGGGCGAGCGCGTCTCCTGGGGTGGATTTTCTATGGTTGGTTGTGATGGCGTAGAGGATCGGGAGCCGTAACGTCATGTGGCCGAGGGGCCTTGTTGCCATGCGTCGCGCGGAAGGTGAGGGAGCGATGGTGTCCTCCGCGAGGATAAATAGGGCTCTGAAGGGGAGCGGGGTGTTACACTTCCTCTTCCTCCGGCTCTCCTCATCCTTCCTCCTAGCGCGCCTTGTTCCTTGCGCCTCCTATCTGTTGCCACTGGAATCACCGCGTACCGCCCATCACGGAATCTTCTTCTGCCTATGTGCTGCCGGAGAAGCGAGGTGGGTGGTGCGGGTCCTTTGTGACTGATGATCTAGTCTACAAGTATCGGCGGGGTAGATTTCTTCCCTCGTCGATGCTTGTGAAGCATCGGCTTGCGCCGGAGGGGGAGCGGGTGCCGTACACTCGGCCGAGGGAGCGCGTCGTCTTCCTCGCGAACTTCGCCCACGGCTTCGGCCTTCCTGTCAGTCCCTTTCTCCTCCAACTGTTCGTCTTCTTCGACCTCCAGCTCCATCACCTTGGCGCGAACGCCATCGCGCAGTTGTCGCATCATGTGGCCTCTTGCGAGTCCTACCTTGGGGTGTGGCCTGAGGTGGCGAACTTTCTGAAGTTATTCCACTTCAAGAACCATAACACCATCAAGGACAGATTGCTGACGCAGACGGGTTGATGTGCCATATATCTACGGCCTTGTTCGCAGATGTCGCGGTTCGAGCTTCCCGACACCGTCAAGCTGTGGCAGCGCTCATATTTTTATGTGAGCAACGCCACAAAGGTGGACTGGATCTTCCTCCCTCCCTTTGTCAATGTTCCTTCGATGCAGAAGGGATGGACGACGAAGAGCATGGGCGCGGCAGCGGACCTCGACCGGATGGCTGCCCGGGTGGATGCGATGGTGGAGACGGATCGGCTCACCGCCTGGGACATCACGCTATCATGGATGGCACGTCGCGTGCTTCTGCTGTAGAAGTGGTTGCACAAGATGTGCCATATGTCGACCGTTGATGACCCGACATGGACGTTGTGGAAGGATGTGCCCTACCAGGACCTGCGGAACTGAATCTCCATGATCTCCAAGTTCCGTGTGGAGGCGACCTAGGCGTACTCCTGTCCGCCATACCATCGAGGCCGCCTTCCACCCCGGGTAAGTTGTTCTCTGGTTCCCTTGCATTTTTCTTGCGCTGTTGTTAGCTCTCCTTAGGTGCCTTATGCTCCCCTTTTTGAGTAGTTGTTTACGGCGCAGCTATCCGAAGATGGTATGGGTGACTTCGCTCTCCCATCCTTCTTGGCGGACAGGAAGCCAAAGAAGTACCCCCACACGGAGCTTGAAGGCTTTCCCATCCGGATGGACGACGGCCCCTCGAATCCTCATGGTAAGTTGCCGGTTGCAGCTCTTTCCTTCGTCCTGGCCCGTGGGGATGTGGCTTAAGACTTTGTTTTTGTTGTAGTCAATGCCACCGATGAGGAGGGCGTCCAAGAGAAAGCCGCGGCGAAAGCCTGTGGGAAGAGGGCAGCGCTTGTTGCTGCGCCGGCTCCAGTTGAACAAAAGAGGATGCGACGGGGGCGCAAAGACGCCGCTCTGCGATCCGTTGTCGGGTTAGCATCCTCCTTGCATATCCCTTGTTATTCTGTGGTTCTATTTGTGCTTTCTCTTATCTTCGTTCCATGCAGCGAGGCGATGTCGCTTGGTGATGGTGGTGCCACCGTCATTGATCCCCCCCTCCTCCGGCGGTTGAGGATGTGGTGAGGTCACCGGCTGCACCCGCGTCGGCTGCGCCTGCCGCGTCGTCTCTGCCCAGGGTTCCCTGACCACGGGGCTGCTACATCAGGTGCCGGCGTCCTCGCGGCTGGGGCAGTTGTTTGCGGCTGCACAGGACCCCGAGACCCCCCTCCTTTGTCCTGGGGCTGGCGTGAACCCGGCCTGGAGCAATGCTCCAGCCAGTTCTGCCAGGCCCGTCATCACGGAGGTGTGGCTGTGCAGGCGGCTGCAGCGGGCGGCGGCCAGCCGGGTGCTTCCGTGCCGGCTAGAAGGGATTTGGTGGTGGTCGCGCCTTCGGGTGCAGCTATTGATATTGACGAGGTCGTTGTTACCGGCTCGAGGCCAGCTCCGGCTGTGCTGACGCTAGGTGCAATTCTCGCCCATCTCTCGGGTGCGGCGCCTGTCGCACTCAACCAGGTTTGCCACCTGGTTGAGGGAATGGAGAAGGGCCTTGGCGAGGCCAAAATTTTGAGTGTTTTGATGGAGCTAGGTGTCTCTCCCCAATATATTCTTTGTTTTTCCAGCCGGTTTGTTGTTTCGTTTCTTACTCGTTTTCTCGCTGATGAGAGCTTTTTCGGAGTCGGTGAAGAACACCCTGGATCTAGGCCGTAAGATTGCTTCTTCTGACCTGTCTTGACGATTGGCTCCCTTTTCCCACTTTTTGTTGACCATCGGGTATCCTCCTACAACCATGATCCTGGATAAGGAGAGGGAGGTGGAGCGCCTCAAGGCTAAGGTTGCCCGGCTGGATGAGTCGAACCGGACGCGGCAAGCGCAGTTCGACCAACTAGCCGCGGGCAAGCATCAGCTTGAGGTTAGCGTGGAGAGGGGCAAGAAGGCAGCAGACATCCGGGCGGAGGCACTAAAGAATTTTGAGACGATCTCTGCCCAACAGGAGGAGACGATCAATACTCTCCGCTCCCGGGAGGGGGTGCTAACTCAGCACCTTCAGAGCATCTCGGAGATGGTCGTCAGTAAGTTCTTATGCTTCCTTCCATCGTGGTATCATGGTTAATTGAATCGAATCTCGCCACTCACTCCCGCCTTTGGTTGCATCTCATTACCCTGAGTCGACCGAGATGGCTCTGGCGAAACTGCATGTGGAGGAGGCTGGCCGCGACCTGACCGCCTTGGATCTGGTTAAGGTATTGGCAGAGGAGAGCAATTGTATTCATGCCGTTAGCAACGACCTCTTCCACTATATTTGGCTGGAGGCAGGTGATCTGCATGACATCTCCAGCTTAGTTGTTGCCTTGTCTTGTGGCATCGACGTGCTGGAGATCCACAAGGAGTGGGCGGCCCGAGGCGGTGTGGAGATGGCTCTGTCCTTGGTGAAGTCGTGGTATCCAGGGGCTGATCTCAGTGTGATCACTAGTGGTTTCCGTCTTGGGACCAGCTACGAGGGCCTTCGCGACAGCATTCCGGCGATCCGGTCTTGTGGGGTGAAGATTGGCACCTACGTGGACCTGGAGCATGATTTCCGCAACCCCGTCGAGCCGCTGCCGTTCCACTAGATCCCAGTGCCCTGGAATCCTACCGACGTTGCCCCCACCAGCCAAGCTCCTACAGCCGATGCTGGTGCTCTGTCGTTCGGTCCGTCTCCTGCTCCTACCGCTGATGCTGATGCTCCCTCTGCCGCTTCGGCTCCAGAACCTTGATCCCTGGTATGCCAGGTGTATTTGTCAAATTGGCTTTTTGTTGGTGCTACACTTTGGTTAACCTTTGTCGTCAGACTTTGAATTGTGCGCGGAACCTTCGTGTTTCGCTAAATGCCTTGGTGCCCCTTTCCGTCTTGAGCTCAATCCGCCTTGTCTGTTTGTTATTGGCGTTTTTGCCTTTACGCCTTCCTTGGTTGTAATTTTTGGAGCTGGAGCTGGCTGGGCCGGCCAGCCGGGTGGAAGCTTTTTGCCGTCTCGACTTAGTGTTGATGGGTGCGCGGGAGCGCGCCCACTAGGTGTAGTCCCCAAGGTTCGGGCCGGCTGGGGTAGCCAGCTGAGTCAAAGCTCTTTGTTGCCTTGACTTAGGTTGATGGGTGCGCGGGAGCGCACCCACTGGGTGTAGTCCCCGAGGTTTGGGCCGGCTGCGGTAGCCAGCCTGGTCGAAGCTCTTTTCCGCCTTGACCTAGGTTGATGGGTGCGCGGGAGCGCGCCCATTGGGTGTAGTCCCCGAGGTTCAGCCGGCTGGGGTAGCCAGCCGGGTCGAAGCTCTTTGCCACCTTATTTCCTGTCAAGTTGTAGCTCGTGTCATGCAAAACATAGCATTGTTTTGGGTTAGTTTCATTGTGCATTCGTTTGTTTGTAGTTATGATGAAACGCAAGGAGTGAAGGGCACCCTTTTCGAGCTAGGCAGTTAGCAACTCCCCTTTTCTCAGCGAGCATTGGCCTTTTGTTATTCTTGCCGACCGGCAGGCGGGTTGCGGTCTGCAGCCGGAACCGAAGGAATAGCTGAGTTGGCGTGCCTCATGATACTTCGGTTCGCTGTTGTTGGCTTAGCTTGTGCAGGCTACTGGTTCGCCTGGACACCCTTGTTTTCTTCCTAGGAATTTTCTTGTAGTAGGTGCTTCAAGCTTTTGCTCTTGACGGGTCGACAGCCAGCTGGCGATCTGAAGCCGGAACCGAAAAGTTTGCTCTAGGCACCCCGCACAATACTATGCCGCTTGCATAAACCAGGGGTGTCTAGGCCAGCCGGTAAGGGGATGGATGTGGTGCGCGAAATTGAGACAAAGTCCTTAGGACTGTGTCGAGGTTTCCAAGCTTGTTAATTTATTACATGAAAAGGAGAGATACATACACTTCTAGCTCAAGTGTAAAATGGCCGGAGTAGGCTCGCGTTCCATGGGCGTTCCGTCTCCTCGTCTGAGCGATCTGCCTTGTTCTTTACCAGCTGTTGGGCGTCAATCAGATAGTACGAATTGTTGTGCAGTGCCTGGCTGATGATGAATGGGCCTTACCATGGTGGAGACAGCTTGTGCATTCCTTTTGTGCTCTGGACCAGGTGCAACACCAGATCTCCTTTGTGAAAAGAAGTAGGCCAGATCCGGCTGGCGTGGTAGCGGCGCAGGTCCTACTGATAGATTGCTGACCTAGACAGGGCCAACTCTCGCGCTTCCTCGAGCTGGTCCACGTTGTCTTCTCGTGCTTCTTTGGCTTCCTGCTCCGTGTAAAGCTTCTTACGGGGTGCGTCGAACTGGATTCCCGTGGGGAGAACTGCCTCTTCCCCATAGACAAGGAAGAATGGTGTGAAGCCGGTTGAGCGATTCGGGGTGGTGCGCAGGCTCCAAAGCACGGTTGGCGGCTCCTCTATCCAGCATCCGGGTGATCTGATGAGTGGTTCGATCAGTCTTGGCTTGATCCCTGCGAGAACCAAGCCGTTGGCGTGCTCACACTAACCGTTTGACTGTGGATGCGCGACCGATGCCAGGTCCAGACGGATGCCCTTGTCTCTGCAGAAGCGAGCGAAAGCCCCCTTGGCGAAGTTGGTACCGTTGTCTGTGATGATGTTGTGTGATTAGCCGAATCAGATGATGATGTCCGTGAAGAATTTGATCACCATTGCTCCATCCAGCTTCTTGATGGTATTTGCCTTGATCCACTTGGTGAACTTGTCTACGGCTACGAGCAGGTGCGTCATACCGGATCGAGCTATTTTGAACGACCCAACCATGTCCAACCCCCAGACTGCAAATGGCCAGGTGATTGGTATCGTCTTGAGTGCCGCAGACGGCGTGTGTTTCAGCTGGCTGAATCACTGACAACCGTTGCATGCTTTGACTAGCTCTTGAGCGTCCTTCAGCGCTGTCGGCCAGTAGAAACCGTGGCGAAGGGCTTTGGCTGCTATTGCTCTTGACGAGGCATGGTGGCCGCACTTGCCCTGGTGTATGTCCGCTAGTAGCTTGGTTCCTTCCTCTTGGCTTACACATCGCTGGTAAATGCCTCTAACGATGCGCTTGTAGAGCTCGTTGTTGATGATGGTGTATGCGCTTTCTCTTAATCGCACTTGCCGTACCGCCACATCCTCTGTTGGGAGCTCGTCCTTGGGCAAGAAGTTCATGAACGGCTTCGCCTAGTCAGGTGTTTCCCAGATGGCATACACCGTCTGCATGATGAGCTTGATCTCCTCACAGATGGACGGTTTCGAAATGTCGGGAGGTTTGTCGGGTGGGAGCTTGCTGATGTCGCGAAACAGTCCCCGGGTGCGGCGTGGCGGTCTCCGGGTGCGGCGCGGCAGTCCCCGGGTGCGGCGCGGCACCGGCTATTCCTGGATTTGCGTCGAGTACGATGGAGTCGGATTCTGGTGACAGCGTGATGGAAGGCTTGCACATGTGCTCGAGGGAGACTCCGGGCGGTATGGCATGTCTTGTTGAGCCGACCCTAGCCAAGGCGTCAGCGGATTCGTTGTTGGCTCTGGGTACGTGGTGGAACTCGCATCCTTCAAAGCAGGTGCACAGCTGTTGAACGAAGAAACGGTAGAGTGCCATGTCTGTGTCCCTTGCATCCCATTCGCCGGAGACCTACTGCACCGCCAAGTCTGAATCTTCGAAGCATAGTATTCTCTGGATGCCTATCTGCTTGGCCATCTTGAGCCCGTGGATGAGTGATTCGTACTCGGAAACGTTGTTGGACGCTTTGAAGTGGATCTGGAGGATGTACTCTAGCCGGTCGCCTTTGGGCGAGGTTATCACGATTCCGACTCCGAGTCCTCCTCGCATCTTGGAGCCGTAGAAGTGTAGCTTCTAATACGTTGAATCAGGGACCGGTGGCATGTACTAGGTTTCTGCCCAATCGACGATGAAGTCGGCCAGTGCCTAGGATTTGATTGCCGTCCTTGGCTCATATTGGATGTTGTGTGCAGCGAGCTCGATGCCCCATTTTGCCACGCGCCCCGTGGCGTCCTTGTTGCCGATAATCTCCGCGAGCGGGGCCAGTGCCACCACCCGGATGGAGTGCTCTTGGAAGTAGTGCTTGAGTTTCTTGGTGGCCATGTACACGCCATACACCAGCTTCTGGTAGTGGGGGTAGTTCTGTTTGGAGAGCGACAATACCTCGCTTAGGTAGTATACGGGGCGTTGGAGCGGTTGGGCCTTCCCCTCTTCTAGCCTTTCCACTACCAGTACCATGCTGACCACTCTGTTTGTGGCAGCGATGTACATCAGCATTGGCTCCTTTGCTGTTGGTGCCGCCAAAATAGGCGGCAAGGTGAGCATGCGCTTGAGGTCCTGGAATGCTTCGTCCGCTTGAGCTGTCTAGATGAACTTGTCCGTCTTCTTCATGAGTTAGTACAGGGGGAGGGCTTTCTCACCCAGCCGGCTAACGAACAGGCTGAGGGAGGCCAAGCATCCGGTGAACTTCTGTACGTCGCGCGGGCTTTGTGGAAGTTCCATGCGCTCGATGGATCAGATCTTCTCCGGTTTCACCTCGATTCCTCGCTCGGAGACGAGAAAACGAGGAGCTTGCCGGCTAGGACGCCGAATACGCATTTCTCCGGGTTTAGTTTGATCTGGAAACGACGGAGATTATCGAATGTCTCCTTCAGGTCCTCGAGCAGTGTCTGCTGCTCCTTGGTCTTGATGACGACGTCGTTGACGTAGGCGTGCATGTTTTTACTGATCTGTGTCTGTAGGCATTTCTGCATGGAGTGCTGGTAGGTTGCTCCTGCATTTTTCAGACCGAAGGGCATGGTAGTGTAGCAGTAAGCCCCATACGGGGTTATGAACGATGTCTTTATTTGATCAGTTACATTGAGCTTAATCTGGTGATAACCCGAGTAAGCGTCCAGAAAAGACAACAGATCACATCCAGCGGTGGAGTCAATGACTTGATCTAGCTGCGGTAGAGCGAAAGGATCCTTGGGGCATGCCTTGTTGAGGCTGGTGTAATCAACACACATGTGCCATGTCTTGTTCTTCTTCAGCACCAGCACCGGGTTGGCCAGCCATTCCGGGTGGAAAACTTCCATGATGAAGCCGGTTGCAAGCAACCGCGTGATTTCCTCGCCAATGGTTCTTCTTTTTTCTTCTGCGAAGTGGCGTAAAGATTGTTTGACTAGCTTCGCATCCGGTCAAACATGAAGAGAGTGATCGGCGAGTTCCCTCGGGACACCTGGCATGTCTTTTGGGCACCATGCGAAAATGTCCCGATTATCACGGAGGAAGTCGACGAGCACGCTTTCCTATTTGTTGTCCAGGCTGTCTCCGACCAGTACAAACTTGCTTGGGTCCTCCTCGTTTAGTGGGATCTTCCTTGTGCCTTGCAAGGGCTTGAACTATGATTCTCTAGCCGGCTTAGGTTCTCTAGCCGGCATATCCTTCTACAGAGCCGCCACATTCTGCATTATGATGCGCTTCTCCTCAGGGATGATCATTGCTTCGGCTAGCTTGGAACCATCTGAGGCGCACTCGATCGAACGCTCTCCCTTTGGACCTGGCAGCTTCATCTTGAGGTACGCGTAGTGTGGCACTCCCATGAACTTGGTGACGGCTGGGCGCCCTAGTATGGTGCGGTTGGCGCTGGAGAGGTTCACGACCTCGAACTAGATTGGTCGCGATGAAAGTTTTTGTCGCTGCTGGAGATGACGATTAATGGGCAAACATCCGAACCCTGGGAACCACCTACAGCTCCAGGTGGCGAAGAGCCGACATCGAGGTGCCAATCCTTCTTGTCGATGTGGACTCCAGCCGGATCTTGCCGATTGGCAAGTGCGACAGGCCTGGTACTACTTCGTGGAACAAAGTGCTTGAGGGCTACAACTGGGACTCACTGATGCCGAGCCGCTCGAGGATGCTGCGGTACAGGAGGTTGATGCTGCTACCGCCATCGATCAGCACACGAGAGAAACGGCATGAGTGCTTCCTGGAGATGATGATGGGGTCGAGGACCAGTGCGTAGCTACCAGGTCTTGGTAGCACAGCCGGCTATTCTTCCTTGCTCCAATTGATCGCCTGGTCTGACCAATGCAGGTATTGGGGGACGGGGGACGATTGCGTTCACCTCCGCCCCGTTCCTCTGCTTGGCGTGCTTTGTCTCCGGCTCCGCAAGGAAGATGTGGTAGTTGCCCACTTGTCACGGATAACCGTCCTTATCGTCCTCGTGGCAGTTGCATCGCTCCCTATTGTCCGATGGGCCTCCGGCTGGCGGTGGAGGTGGTGGTGGGAGCCCGCCGGCTTCAGCCATCTTCTTCGTCCAGTTGCACTGGCGCGTTGTGTGGTTTGCGGGCTTGTTGCCGCTGCCATGGAACTTGCACGGCCCATCGAGCATGGAATCCATGGTGTACTTGGGCTGAGGCGGCCTGTCATCTGGCCTCTACCTTCGGCTGCCGCCTGCAGCAGGGTCCTCGTGCACAACAGCTACTTGCTTGGCGCCGTACCGGCTGTCCGACTGGTCGTCTTTCCTCTTGCCATGGCGGTTGTCGTGGCCGTGCCGCCTGGGGTGATGGTCGCCCGCCTGGCGGCGTTCCACTTGCTTGTTCGTGACAATTTGGCCTTGATCATCCACCATGATGGGCTTCTTCATAGCCGCGTCGGCGGTGGCATACTTATCCGCGATGGCCATGACCTGGGCCATGGTTTGCGGGTCTGACCGGCTGAGCTTATGCTTCAACATGGTGCCGTCTCGGCAACCGTTGGTGAAGAAATCTATTGCCTGGTGCCTACGCACCCCTTTGCACGAGTTGTGCATGCTCGTCCACCGGGTGAGGTAGGCGCGGTCGGACTCATCCTTGCCTTGTACGCAAAGGGCAAGCTCACGAGGTCGACCCAGCCGCTTGTATATTCCGGTGAAGTTGCAAATGAACGCTTCTTCGAAGTCTAGCCAGGCGTTAATGCTGTTGTCGGGGAGGTTGTTGAGCCATGTTCTTGCCGAGTCGACGAGCATGAGGGGGACGTAACGGACGGCCAGGCGGAGATTTCCGTTGGTGATTCCCACTGCGGTAGTGTATTGTACCAACCAATCCTCGGGCTTGACCGTGCCTTTATACTTTGGCATGTCCCTTGGGAGCGAAAAACACTTTGGAAACGACTCGTTTCGGATGCGCGAACCGAAACACTTCGGGCCAGCCGGACTCTCCTCCTCCAGCGATTGCTGCACGGGAGGTCGATGCGCTTCAGCGTGTCGTGAGTTCTCGGAGCCCGCCGCCCTTCAGACGTGGCGCAGGCGGGTCCTTGTTTGCATCTGCCCCTTCATCCGGACGCGCGTATTCTTCCCTTGGGAAGCTCCTGCTGCCGGGCGCGGCTTACGCTAGAAGCAGCGGCGTCTCGGTTGTGGCAGCCACAGATGCCAGATTCGCCACGCGGGCAACTATTTTTCCCAACTCCTCCCGGGGAGGACGCCTGCTGATGCTTGCTCCCCCCATGTGTCGTCTAATCCGCACCTTTGCAAACGACGATGTCTCGGGAGTTTCCCATCTGGCTGGGGGCGCCCTCGGCATGCTGCTTGTTAGCGGTGTCGACGAGGAGCTGGACGCGCTCCTGCTGGCGACAAAGCTCCTCGCTCTCGAGGTGTTTTAGTTCCACGGCTGCCGCCTCGACCGCTCTCATGTTGTTGGCGGGGGTGCTGTAGACGGGTCGCGCTACACCTGCATGTGAATCGGCGGCGCGGTCCAGTTCTGACGCTAGGTCGCATCCCCGATGCTGAATTTTCCTGACGAAGCCGTGAGCAGCGTTGTACTCATGCATGGTGGCATTTAGCCGGCGCTTGTTAGATGCGACCTTGGTGGCCTCCTCCAGGATCTTCTGGCGCGTAGCTTCGAGTGCGGTCGCGGTCGCTGCCAGATCCGCATCAACGATGACTGGAGTGTGCAAGTGCCGGATGGAGGCAGTGAGTGGATCTTGCTCTTGCTCAGGCGCGGAGCTCCCTCCTCCCGCGCGGCGCTCCTGAGGTAGGCGGTGGTTTTCGCGGGAGTTTACCACCATGACTTCGACGGAACCGCTCGCCGTGGTCGGGCTGCTGGCGAGGAGGCTGAGAGGCACGTCGCGAACGGAGGTGACCATGTTGGGGAAAACCTCGGCGACGGTGGCGACGTAGACGCGGATGTCCCCAAAATGCACGATGGAGCCGTTGGCGGGGAAGGTGTTCCCGTCGAAGCACGCAGCATTGTCGACGACGCAGTTGGATGCGCCAAACGTGAGAACGAGGCCGGCGGCTACGCCTTCACCGGCGATGAGCGGAAGTCCCGTGCAGAAGATGATCCCAGCCGAAAGCGCTGTGCCCCACGGTGGGCGCCAACTGTCGTGGTGTGGAACACGGCAGTGCCATCGGGGATGGCTAAGAAGGGACACTCGGATGCAATCGGTGGCTCACGCAATGGGTTGGGCACGGTAGACTGCAGACACAGCGACGTACCCAGGTTCGGGGCCCTCTCGGCGAGGTAACACTCCTACTCCTGCAAGATGAACTATATGAGGGGCCGAATGCCCTGTACAGATGCTCCTGGAGCTGTTTCCTTAGGAGTTATTGAGAGCTAGAGGAAGATGGGAACTAATGGCTAGCACTTCTATCCTTCTATTGTTGCCTACCTAGAACCCTAGCTTTTCCCTCCCTTATATACTGATCTAGGGGGGCAGATTACAAATGATGCTCTAGGGTTTACTGGTTGGATGCGGGTTTACAGGGCAGGTTCGGCTGCAGGGCCTAGCCGGTGGGCCAGGACCCAGTCTGCCCTTCTTTTAGTGTCACCATCTTCTTTAGCCGTCACCCTGGCTTCCTTTTAGGCGTCATTCTTGCTTTAACGGTCACCCGGACTGCTTTTGCCAGTCAGCTGACCACTTTGCTTTATCCTCGTCGGGTAGCGTTGGTCGTGACGGCACGCCAGCTTGCATGATGACGAAGGAGGGCCAGAGGCATACCCCGCAAGGAGCATCAGCCCCTCCGTGCTCTCCATCGAATCCAAGATGATTCGGGTGGAAGGGGACACCCGGCTGATTCTTCTGGCCACCGGCTAGACGGGCCAGCCGGGAAAGTTCTAAGCCCAGCCAGGTGGCATTAGCCAACTGGCCGGAGTTGTCCTTCCTGAGGGCCAGGCAGCCTGTTCCTTCTGGAGCCGACCTACTCTTGTCTGGCTTTTCCTACCAGGGAGTTACCCCCCCCTTCCCGACAACGACTGCGCTGGAGACGGGTGAGGCAGCGGCGAAGATGGCCTTGGCGTCTGATTTGGAAGCAAGATACATTCCTTTGGCCATAGAATGGTGATGTTTGTTGCTTCTCCCAGTTAAGTCACATCCCCTTCACCTACAGGGTAGTCAAGCTTCAAACCTTGAAAGGTGGGCATGATTTCATCCACCCTGACAACAGCGTAGCCCTGTGGAACCGGACGACAATGGTAAGTTGGTGCAGGTCCAATTGGTAAGGCATTGCCGACCACCACCTTCATTGATATGTTCACAACTTTGACCGAAAGCCAAGGCCATTTGGACCGAAATCCATGAAACCTCTAACATGATAGGTCATTTTGTGAAGGTTTTTTCGGGACATGATCAATATACCAAGTCCGATATTTTTCCTTGTAACTATGTCACATAATATGACACCACAAGAAGGATTTACATTGTTCGGACATTTTTTTGGATTTTTATGCCCGTTTTGAATTTTTCCCTTTTCGAACTAAGGTCGAACCGCCATGCATGAAGATAGGGGACGAGCATCGTTAGAACTTGCATTGGATCTCTGAAGAAACCACATATTGCGAGTCTAAAAATGATTTTTCCAAAAAAAATCACGGGCGTTAGCATGTACATGTAGTACAAACTGTTGGAGATATGCCCTATAGGCAATAATAAAAGTGGTTATTATCATATCTTTTTATTTACGATAAATGTTTACATTCATGCTATAATAGTACTAACCGAAAACATTAATACTTGTGTGATTTGTAAACTAAATTAGAGTCCCTAGTAAAGCCTCTTTGTAATACTAGCTTGTTGGTTAATAGATGATCGTGGTTTCCCGATCATGAACATTGAGATGTTGTTAACAACAAGATGATATCATTAGGATAATGGTATGACGGAGATACTCCTATAGATAAGTGTAGCATTAAGATCAAGTCATTTCAATAGTTCGTTTGTTATAAGCTTTCTGATACATAGTAACCTAATTCCTTCGACCATGAGATCATGCTAATCACCATCACCAGAAGGATGCTTTGATGACATCAAACACCACACCGTAACTAGGTGGCTATAAAGGTGGCATTGAGTGTTCGGAAAGTATGTGTTGAGGCACATGGATCTAGAGTGGGATTTGTCCATCCATATGACGGATAGATATACTCTGGGACCTCTCGGTGGAATGTCATCCAATTGGATTGCAAGCATGTGACTAGCTCACAAGGGATCACATATCTCGGGAACGAGAAAAGAGTACTTATCGGTAACGAGGTTGAACTAGGTATGCAGAGATACCGACTATCAAACCTCGGATAAGTAAACTATCGTGAGACAAAAGGAAATTGGTATTGTATGTAAGTGGTTCATTCGATTGCAAAGTAATCGTAGAAATATGTGGGAGCCATATGAATTTCCATATTCCTCTATTGGTTATTTAGCGGAGAAGTGTCTCGGTCATGTCCGCATAATTCATGAACCATAGGGAGACACACTTAAGGATTCGATGTTGTTTAGTAGATATGGAATATAAGTAGGGAGACCGAATGTTGTTTAGAGTCTCGGATGGGATCCGGGATATCACGAGGAGATCCAGAATGGTCCGGAGAATAGGATCCATATAAGGAAAGTCCGATTTCAGAGTTCGGGAATGATTTCGATGTTTTCATCGGAGAGGTTCTAGAAGGGTCTAGAAGGTTCACCGGACCGGAAGGGGAATGGTCCATGAATGTGTCATGGGTAAGTGGAATGATTGGGTCATATCCTAGGTCACTTGGTTTGGGCATTTGCGAGAGAGAATTAAAGCTCTAAATTGAAAGTCAAAAGGGATGTTTGAAAAGTCAAACTGGAACAATGGTTTCCTAGTGGAAGGAAAGAGTCCTTCCTTCAATCCAACTTGGTTTTGGGTTTGGATTCAAACTCTCCCCTCCCAAGGCTGCCCCCTCTCATAAATAGAGGGGGAGGGCTGCCCTAAACACACATGAAGCCAGCATCCCCACCCCATGCGCCGCCGCCTCCTAGCCGTCGTCGCGCCGCCGCCGGCCCGTCGCCGTCGCTCTAGCCGCCGCCGACTCCTCCTCCTCCACTCCGGCCTTCTAAACCTAGATCGCTGGAAAACCCTAGATCCACCATAACTCGCACAGGCTTAGGCGAAGCCCTGCGGGATCTTCCCTGTACTTCCGATGCCACGCTGTTGTGCTGCCGGAATCGCGAGGGGAGAACTACAACCTCTGCTGCCTGCTGGAACAAGGGAGAGGAAGGTCTTCATCAAGTACCGAACGTGTGACCGACTACGGAAGCGCTGCCGGAATGCAACGCCGGAAGGATTGTCTACGCGATCTTGAGATCGGCAAGTGTCCGACTACATCACCCACGAGAATCTGCTCTCGTTAACCGCTTTGGAATCTTCGAGGGTGAGTAATCTAATCAACTTGTTGCTACAATCTAGTAGATAGATCTTGGCTTGTTTGTTTGCATCCGGTAGAATTTTTTTGTTTTCCATGCTACGAACCCCTATAGTGGTATCAGAGCCGTGTCTATATGTAGATCTGTTGCACGAGTAGAACACAATGGTCATTGTGGGCGTTGATGCTTTTGTTGTCGATTGCTTCTTGTGTACTTTGCATCTTGCGGGGTGGTGGGATGAAGCAGCCCGGGCTAACCTTACATGACATAGTTCATGAGACTTGCTCCACGCTTGACATGCAACTTGTATTGCAAAGTACACACAGATCTGAATGTGGCGGACCCGTTGACTAAACCTCTCCCGAGGGCAAAACATGATCAGCACCAAACTGCCATGGGTGTTCGGTATATTACCATGTAATCTAGATTAGTTGACTCTAGTGCAAGTGGGATAATATTGGAGATATGCCCTAGAGGCAATAATAAAAGTGGTTATTATTATATCTTTGTGTTTATTATAAATGTTTACATTCATGCTATAATAGTATTAACCGGAAACATTAATACTTGTGTGATTTGTAAACTAAATTAGAGTCCCTAGTAAAGCCTCTTTGTAATACTAGCTTGTTGGTTAATAGATGATCGTGATTTCCCGATCATGAACATTGAGATGTTGTTAACAACAATATCATATCATTAGGAGAATGGTATGACATACATACTCCTATAGATAAGCGTAGCATTAAGATCAAGTCATTTCAATAGTTCGTTTTCTATAAGATTTCTGATACATACTAACCTAATTCCTTCGACCATGAGATCATGCTAATCACCATCACCAGAAGGATGATTTGATGACATCAAACACCACACCGTAACTGGGTGGCTATAAAGGTGGCATTGAGTGTTCGGAAAGTATGTCTTGAGGCACATGGATCAAGAGTGGGATTTGTACATCCATATGACGGATAGATATACTCTGGGCCCTCTCGGTGGAATGTCATCCAATTGGCTTGCAAGCATGTGACTGGCTCACAAGGGATCACATATCACGGGAACGAGAAAAGAGTACTTATAGGTAACAAGGTTAAACTAGGTATGCAGAGATACCGATGATCAAACCTCGGATAAGTAAACTATCGCGAGACAAAAGGAAATTGGTATCGTATGTAAGTGGTTCATTCGATCGAAAATTAATCGTAGAAATATGTGGGATCCATATGAATTTACAGATTCCTCTATTGGTTATTGATCGGAGAAGTGTCTCGGTCATGTCCACATAATTCACAAACCGTAGGGAGATACACTTAAGGATTCGATGTTGTTTAGTAGATATGGATATGGAATATAAGTAGGGAGACCGAATGTTGTTAGGAGTCTCGGATGGATCCGGGATATCACAAGGAGATCCGGAATGGTCCGGAGAATTAGATTCATATAAGGAAAGTCCGATTCCGGAGTTCGGGAATGATTTCGATGTTTTCATCGGAGAGGTTCTAGAAGGGTCTAGAAGGTTCACCGGACCGGAAGGGGAATGTTCCATGAATGTGTCATGGGTAAGTGGAATGATTGGATCATATCCTAGGTCACTTGGTTTGGGAATTTGCGAGAGAGAACTAAAGCTCTAAATTGAAAGTCAAAAGGGAGGTTTGAAAAGTCAAACTGGAACAATGGTTTCCTAGTGGAAGAAGGAAAGAGTCCTTCCTTCAATCCAACTTGGGTTTGGGTTTGGATTCAAACTCTCCCCTCCCAAGGCTGCCCCCCTCTCATAAATAGAGGGGGAGGGCTGCCCTAAACACACACGAAGCCAGCCTCCCCACCCCGTGCGCCGCCGCCGCGCCGCCGCTGGCCCGTCGCCGTCGCTCTAGCCGCCGCTGACTCCTCCTCCTCCACTCCGGCCTTCTAAACCTAGATCGCTGGAAAACCCTAGATCCACCATAACTCGCACCAGCTTAGGCGAAGCCCTGCGGGATCTTCCCTCTACTTCCGACACCACGCCGTTGTCTTTGCGAGAATCGCGAGGGGGAACTACAACCTCCATTTTCTGGAACAAGGGAGAGGAGGTCTTCATCGAAAATACCGAACGTGTTACCGATTGGAAGGCGCTTAGGAGCCGGAAGGATCGTCTATGCGATCTTTTAATCGGCAAGTGTACGACTACATCACCCACGAGAATCTACTCTCGTTAACCGCTTTGTAATCTTCGAGGGTGAGTACTCTAATCGACTCTTTGCTACAATCTAGTATATAGATCTTGGCTTGTTTGTTTGCATGCGGTAGAAAATTTTTGTTTTCCATGCTACGAACCCTTACACAAACCGAACCCAATTCCTACCGATTCGGCAGACATTTGTCCTTCTTAACCGGGATGGACGGAAAGGTTTGAGATCTCCTGGTTGGGAGATAGTCCATGTAAGGTGGTCTAGTATTTTAGAAAAATGGGACGGTAGCATTCTGGAACAGCATTTTGGTGGTTGCTTCACAAAACGACCCGTTTTTTGCGCTCGAAAAATGGAAAATGGCTTTTCCGTGCGACAAAAAGGAAAACTTCCTCCTGCAACATTGTTCCCCATCCCAATGTCCACATGCATGCATAATATGGGCATAGTATCACAAACTATGCCGCGATTCAGCATATAACATCGGTCATTTGGACCAAAATCCATAAAACCTCGAACATGATAGGTCAGGCTGAGGTGGGCAGCCTATAAATAGAGGAAAGGACCTATAAATAGAGGGAAAGGGTTCATCTTTAGTCTTGGTTGGAGGGATTTCGGCAGGCTGGGCCAGGCAGCACTAATAATAGGGGTGAGTGTTGACATTATGTCGCGCGGGTTGTACCTTGTCCCGGATGTCACCAACCGGGACTAAAGATGAAACTTTAGTCTCGGTTGGAGACACCAACCGGGACAAAACACGAGTCTGCACTAATAATAGGGGTGAGTGTAGACATTATGTCGTGAGTGTCGATACTATGCCGAGCTGCTTGTACTTTAAATTAGCATCCTTGTGAGTCTAGTCCTCCAGCCAGTTTGAGGCATCTCCAAGATGGTTTTCGAGAGTAGGGACACCACTACGGCCAGCTTGAGGGAGATGCCACCGGAGCCCAGTCCTCCGGCATCTCCAACAAGCTAGCCATAGAGGCACTCCCTAATATGTGAAACTAGCTAGTTAGCTCCCAGGCGTATTGATCTAGTTAGAGAAGTTACAAGCTGCAATATGGTGTGCGAGAGCAAGGACACCACTACGGCCAGTTTCATGGAGATGCCGCCGGAGCCCAGTCCTCTGGCATCTCCAAGAAACTAGTCATAGAGGCACTTCCTAATATGTGACCACGCGCGTTTGGAGATCAGATCTTAATGGTAAGTACGAATCGACACAACTTGTTCATAGTTCGGGAAAGTCGTAGTACGAATCGGGACTAAAGGCCCCCCTTTAGTCCCGGTCCAGCCACAAAACGGGACTAATACTCAAGACATTTATTAGTATTAAAAACTGAGACTACAAAATCGGGACTAAAGCCCCCCCCCCTATAGTACCGGTCTAGCCACAAACCGGGACTAACACTCAATACATTTATTTAACTTGGAAAATTGCAAAAATCATAAAATATCCTTCACAAAATGAGCTATCATGTCTCATGGCATTTAGGTTCACAATATGCGGCCGACCGGCCAGACATGAACTAGAGGTACACAATATGAGCATGAACTTCTTGGTGTATGTCCTTCCTTATGATCGCTTCAGACGTAACCATGGAGCATCTCCTTTACTTAACGGAATTCTTGGGTCAGTTTTCACTATGAAGGGCGGAATTTCATCGAACTTATTATAATCTTCTGACATGTCTGTCTTGTCCTCAATTCCCATGATGTTTCTTTTCCCTAAAAGAACTATGTGACGCTTTGGCTCATCATATGATGTATCCATTTGCTTATTTTTTTTTCTTTTTTTGGTCTGGAGGACATGTCCTTCATATAGAAAACCTGAGACACATCATTGGCTAGGACGAATGGTTCATCTTTGTAACCAAGATTGTTGAGATCCACTATTGTCATTCCGTATAACTGGTCTATCTTTACCCCTTCCCCATTTAGGTTGACCCATTTGCAGCGAAACAAAGGGACCTTAAAAGAGACTCCATAGTCAAGTTCCCATATCTCCTCTATGTAACCATAGTATGTGTCCTTTTGCCAATTATCGTATGTTGCATCAAAGCGGACACCACTGTTTTGGTTGGTGCTCTTTTTATCTTGGGCGATCGTGTAGAATGTATTCTCATTTATTTTGTACCCTTGGAAATTCAATATAGTAGAACATGGTGACGCGGCCAAAAAGTATAGCTTATCTCCAACAGTGGTGTCAATCAAGAGATGTGTCCGCATCCAACCGCCGAAAGACTTCATGTGTTCATCTATAATCCATGAGTCAGGCTTCCCCGGGTTTTTGGAGCGTATAATATTCTTGTGTTCCTCGATATATGGAGCTTCCAAGGTGGAATTATGTAGAATTGTGTAGTGTGCTTTAGTGAAAGAATCCCTGTCCCTACATATCATTGCTTTCTTTCCCAGCGTGACTTTTCCACTTAGTCTTCCCTCATGCCGCGAGTCAGGAACACCAATCGGCTTAAGGTCAGGAATAAAGTCAACACAAAACTCAATGAGCTCCTATGTTCCATATCCCTTGGAGATGCTTCCTTCTGGTCTAGCATGGTTATGACCATATTTCTTTAAGACTCCCATGAACCTCTCAAAGGGGAACATATTGTGTAGAAATACAAGACCGAGAATGGCAATCTCTTCCACTTGGTGAACCAGGAGATGTGTCATAATATTGAAGAAGGATGGTGGGAACACCAACTCAAAACTAACAAGACAGCTTCACAATGGGTACTCAAACATTTTCTGGTAGAAGGCCCTCAATGAAATCGGAAGCAATTGCGTCATAATCACGTGACACTCATGAGACTTCAGGTTTTAGAACTTTTTCTCTGTCATATTTATTATGCCCTTTATATTAGATGAGAAGCCAGACGGCACCTTGATACTGTAAAGGACTTCAAAAAATATTACCTTATCTGCTTTGGTAAGAGCATAGCTGGCACGACTTAAGTGACGCCCTTTATCCTTCTTGTTCTGTGTATGCATGTTCTTTGGGTCTTTCATAATTTTCTGGTCCTCCCGTGCTTCTAATGTATCTTTTTTCTTCCCATACACGCCTAGGAATCCTAGCAGGTTCACGCAAAGATTCTTCGTCATGTGCATCACGTCGATTGAAGAGCGGACACGTAGGACTTTCTAATATGGCAGCTCCCAAAATATAGATTTCTTCTTCCACATGGGTGTGATGACTCCTAGGTGGCGCCAGAGAACTTGGTGCTTTGATGTGGAGTCTTGTTGGCGCCAGAGAGCAAGGTGTGAAGAGCATAGCAGCAAGTCTTCCCTCAGTTGAGACCGAGGTTATCGAACCAGAAGGAGGAAGGAAACGTCACACAGGTGTTGCAAGCAACGCGGAGACCTGCACAACACAAACTCAAGACTTTGCCCCAACGAATCAGTGAGGTTGTCAAGCTCACCGGTTTGTTGTAACAAAGGATTAAACGTATGGTGTGAAAGGTAATGGTTTGCAGCAAGTAAACAGGTAACAGTGGAAGATGTATCAATGGTAAAGATTGGACCGGGGTCCATAGTTCACTAGAGGTGCTCTCCTTAAATAAACAACATGGCATGAAGGGTAAACAAATTACAGCTGGGCAATTGACAGGAACTGAGCAAGTCATAATGCAATTACTAGCCAGAAAGATCCTATGAGGTTGATTGGGCAATACAACAATATACATAGACCGTCATCCAACTGCATCTATGACTAGAAGTCCACCTTCAGGTTATCATCCGAACCCCCTCCAGTATTAAGTTACAAGCAACAGACAACTGCTTTAAGCAAAGTGTGTAAGGTAAACAGTCCACATGTTCCATGAACCAGAGACCGTTGTTTTATTTCTAGTAGCAACAACACATCTACAACCGAAGAGATTTATGTCACTTCCCTTGGGAACTAGAGGCATGAACCCACTATCGAGCATAAATACCTCCTCTTACTAGCAACTACTTGGCCAAGATAACCACTAGCAACGGAGAGAATGCAAGATCACAAACAACACAGACATGATAGAATCATAAAGATAAAACCATTAATCAAACCAACATGATAATCTCAATATCCATCGGATCCCCACAAACACAACATGCATGATTACAAATAGATTAGATCTTGATCATGAACGGAGCTCACAAGATCTATACATGAAAGCACAAAGGAGGAGATACAAACATATAGCTACTACATGGACCCATAGTCCAAGGTAGAACTACTCATGCATCATACCGGAGAGAAGGCCTCCAGGATGATCTCCCCTCCGATAGGGTGCCGGGAAGAACTTCAGATCCCCCCGATCTAGGGACGATGGTGGCGGTGGCTACAGACAGTTTCGTGGATTTCTGATCGGGTACTTAGGGTTTCTGCATCAGGGGCTTCTTAAGGGCGAAGGGGCGAGACCGGGAGGCGGCTAGGGCCACCAAACTCTAGCCAGGTGCGGGCCCACCTGCCCCCGCACCTGGGGTGGGTCTGCCCCCCTGGATGGCCCCTCCGGCTCTCCTCTGGACTTCTTGTTCCCCACGGAAAGTAATTGACTTTACCGTTTGTCCCGTCCAATTTCGAGAATATTTCTTTACTAACTTTTATGAAACCAAAAATAGCAGAAAACATGCATCTGGCATTGTTGCAACTTGTTAATAGGTTAGTACCAGAAAACATGTAAAAAGCACCTCAAAGTGTGGACAAAAATCAAAGTAGATACAAAACAAGCAAGGAGCATCAAAAATTATAGATATGTTTCCAACATATCAGGGTGCGTGTCCGGTAGCGACGTCGTTCGGAACTGATTGACCGCGAGACCTTTTCCAAAGATTACTTCTATGTCCTTGGCCATACAAAATACATCATCACTAGCAGGGAGTTCAGGCTACTTCCGGTGATCTGCCTCACCTTTGAAATGCTTGCCTTTCTTTCTTACGGGATGATTGGTTGGAAGAAATCGTCGATTCGCCAGGTACACAACCTTCTTGCATTTATGCAAATATGTACCTTCAGTCTTATCTAAATAGTTCGTGCATGCCTTATATACCTTGTTTGTCTGTCCTGAAAGGTTACTAAGAGCAGGCCAATCATTGATGGTTACGAAAAGTAACCCTCGTAGGTCAAATGGCTCCTATTTGTTCTCATCCCACGCATGTACACCTGGTTTGCCCCACAGCTGTAAGAGTTCTTCAACTAATGGCCTTAGGTACACATCAATGTTGTTGCCTGATTGCTTCGGGCCTTGGATGAGCACTGCCATCATAATGAACTTACGCTTCATGCATAACCAAGAAGGAAGGTTGTAGATACATAGAGTCACATGCCAGGTGTTGTGACTGTAGCTCTGCTCCCCAAAAGGATTCATGTCATCCGTACTTATACCAAATCATAAGTTCCTTGCGTCACCTGCAAAGTCCGGGAAGTCTCTCTCGATTTTTCTCCACTGTGACCCATCAGCGGGGTGTCTCAACTTCCCGTCTTTCTTACTGTCTTCTTTGTTCCATCGCAACAACCTGGCATGCTCTTTGTTTCTGAACATGCGTTTCAACCTTGGTATTATAGGGGCATACCACATAACCTTAGCAGGAACCCTCTTCCGGAGGGGCTCTCCCTCAACATCACCAGGGTCATCTCGTCTGATCTTATACCGCAATGCATTGCATACCGGACAATTATCTAAATTCCCATACTCCTTACCGCGGTAGAGGATGCAGTCATTAATGCATGCATATATTTTCTGCACATCTAATCCTAGAGGGCAGAGAGTCTTCTTTGCTTCATACGTACTCTTGCGAAGTTCGTTATGCTTTGAAAACTTCGGCTTCATTATTTTCAGCATCTTTTCAAATGCAGAGTCAGTTAGACCACACTCTACCTTCCCATCGCAGCAATTCCAATGTGGTACCGAGCTTTGTGCTGCCATCTTCGCAATTTAGGCACAACAATTTCGTGTGATCTTCTAACATGCCCCCAACTTTAACTTCTCATTTTCTGTTTCACGGTCTCGCTTTGCATCAGAAATGATCCAACCAAGTCATCAGCGGGCTCATCTGATGCCCGTTCTTCACCTCCTTCCTCTTCATTGTCTTCCATTGCAGTATCAGTGTATTCAGGAAACATATGATGATAATTGTTATCATCATCTTCTTCTTCATTGTCTTCCATCATAACCCCTTTTTCCCCGTGCTTGGTCCAGCAATTATAGTTGGGCATGAAATCTTTCATAACCAGGTGGCCGCGAATAATTTTCGAGGAAGAGTTCTCCTTGTTGTTCCGACATTGAACACATGGACACCGTATAAAACCATTCTCTTTGTTTGATGTAGCCACATCGATAAATTTATCCACTCCTTTAAGCCACATGGTCACCGTACATCCATTTCCGACCGTTCATCTGCATCATATAATTAAGTTTATCAGAAACGGAACATCATAAGTAGTGAAATGACCAATTCACATCGACACATGCATTGTATCAGTGACAGAGAAAAGAGAAGATTGCTAACCTCGATTGAGGGAAAGAAAGAGGAGAAAGCTCAAATGCGTCTCGGGCACCTCCTATATTTTTGTTCTGTGAGAAATTGAACGGGATCATTCACTCAAATATTTCATCAAACACCTCGCATGCATGCATAGGAAAAAAATAAACTAGCACACCTCTCACACCTTCCACCAAGAAAAAACGGAGGGAGGGGGGGCAGAGGGTTGTGGCGTCGTATTTATAGAGGCTGGCTCATACGTCCCGGTTTATAACATAAACCGGGACTAAAGGTGTGTGGGAGGCCACGTGTCTGGCGCGCACACTTTAGTCCCGTTACAAACCGGGACGCATACACCCTACCAACCGGGACGCATGCCTCCGGCGACAGGCCGGCCCGCTCGGAACATGACGCGTGCCAGCATTAGTCTTGATTCGTGACGAAACCGAGACTAATGCAGTCGGGGAAGCGAATGGATAGTCTGTTTTCTACAAGTGTTCTTCCCATGTCAGATGTCGCACAAACGTCACTGCGGGCATCATCACGCAGCACGCACGCACACGCACGCGCATGCACAGAGGGAAAAGGAAAAGACCCAGATAGGCTCAAACCTGTCGAAACAGCCGGCCTTTTGCAGCACTTCTCGGAGTATATACTGCCGTAAACCTGTCGACCGAAACGTCTTTGAGTTATTAGTTCCTGGGTGAGGAGTTCCCTGATTGCCACACATGCACCACATGATCGATTCCACTCAAAGTTAGTTTTGATCCCTGGATAGCGTATACATATATCCCTGGCATTGGCAAATTAATAAGTCAGAGGTTAAGAAAGTTTTCGAGTTATTAGTGTCGTCATGGGTCATGGGAGTCCGATCCTCTTTCCCACAGACGACTACTACGGAGTACATGATAAATTCCACTGGAAGTTGACTCATCATCAGTGGCTAAACAAGTTAAAGAAAAGTTGATCGGCCATCGAGTGATATGTGCGCACCTAGCTTCCAGTAAGTTATCTGTGTTGTACGCGATGTGTGTGTGCGTGCACTTTATGCCGACGGTGGACTCTCGGTGGTCAATACAGATATTGGGCACATTAATCCCAGTGAGTCATCCCAGTATAAGTCTTGGGAAAAGTTAAGAAGCACGACGTGACTTTGGCTGGTGCATGTGTAGTTTATCAGTTGATTTGGAGGCCCGCCCGATTACACGTAGATGGTCCATGATAGGATGGATCTTCGTGCATGCATGATCATCTGCTACATATATTCTTTTCTAGAATTTAATTGATTTCCTTTTTTTCTAGAATGCCAAGTCAGTTGATGAACTGATCTGTCCCTTGTTGCTACAGAAAACAACAAAGTACTCCAATAGTTAGAAAAATGACCTAAAAGAATGATACTCTTAATAGAACACTACTCTTTTCAAAAGTTATTAATGGCGGTCATGTCGTGGGAAAATTATTATGTGTATTTTAGCGGGAGGTGCGGTTTCCTTAGAAAGTATGGACATCGGAGGTATCGGGGAAGAGATTTGTACGCTCGGGTTATCCAGATTCGGCCCTTTCTTTGGAGATAAAGATATACTCCTGCTTTGTTGTATTGGTTATAAGTTGACTCAATTACAAGGTTTCACTGGTTGAGACTCTACGCTCAGGCGGCGACTTCTAGCTCTATGCTTGCGATTGATTCGCCTGTGTTGGGTTCTCTCTGTGGACGATTCTAGCTGACCTTATATACACGACCAACTTAGGGTTTACAAATCTTATGTGCCGGTACAGGAGTGGGAGTACTAACAGATACCGGCTAACATCTAGTACATTTCTTGTATGCCAAGTCTTGCATGCCGTATCACTCTGTGACTCTCTTGAACCGACTATGCCTCTTGAACCGACTATGTCCAAGATAGTTGGCCCAGGCCTTGTCTTCGTGTAAGCCCACCGGGGGTGGCTGTCAGTCGGCCATAGTGTTCTTTAGTCACGTGGGCCCTCTTGGCCTTGTGGACCATTTCCTCCTAGAGAGCCTACCAGGCTTGAGATATCTCCGACTGTTTCTCTCCCTTTGCGACACATGGAGTATGGAATATTCTACTCATGTCGCAAGGGAGTAGGAGTTTTTGTGTGCCTTTTCTCCAGATGGTTGGTTGATGTACATATATTCTTTGATGGAATTTAAATTTCAAACTAAAGTAATTCTAAAATTGTCAATATGACACTAAATCTCATATTGATAGGCTTTTGTGAACAAAAACTACATGAAGTGCACTTTCCAAACTAGTGTAGGTGTACTTTATGTGTTAGTGTATGTTTTCCCCTATCAGCGATGCAGTAGTAGTGTGTACTTTCCACGAAATATAGACATATTGTACAGAGCAATGTGCAAAAATAAAGAAAACAAGAAAACCAAGAGAAAAAAAAGAGAAAACTAGATAATAAAACAACAAAAGAGCGAATGAATCCCAAAGAATGGCTCCTCAAGTGTAGTTCTCGGGAAGGGCCCGTTTGGAAATCCGATTGCCATCCATTGTGGCGTGAGCGGCGAGTGGCTCACGTCACCTAAAGTGGGTCCACACGATCGACTGACTCATTCGAGCGGGGTTTTCATTTTTTTATTCTTTATTCTTTTCATTTATGTTCTATATTTCCTTTATCTATTGTTTTTAATGTGACTTATATTTTATTTTCCGTTTCTTTTCTTTTTCTTTTGTATGTTTGATATTTTGGAAAATATTCATAGATCTTGAAAAAGTTGTGTGTGGTTTAGAAAAATGGTCACGATGTTCCAAAAAGAATGTTCACGGGTTAAAAAATATCCATGGTCTTGTACATACGAACTCTGTCTTCTATAAAATTAAGGTACTTCGTGTACTCTTGAAAAAAAAAATCATGGGAATCTCCGTCAGCAGCCCAATAAAGTTGTAAACCATAAATTCAAATCAATCTATGCGGGTCAAGACAAGGTAAAGCCCATACCCGCAAACCTTGCCGAGCCCGTAGATTCGAGTCCAGTCCGACTGCCGTCCGCTCAGTGGGGAAAGCCATGCCGGCCGGACACTCCAGCTGGCTAGCCAACCAATAACTGCCGTAACTGTACCATTCCTTGGCTGGTCAATCGTCATCAACCTCCAGATCCGCGCCTGACAGGCGAATCGAAGACAGGGTTTTGATCCGATGGGAGCGGTGGTGACGGCCGTGATCGCAATCGCGGCAGTGGTGCTGGGCTGGATCACCATCGAGATGGCCTGCAAGCCCTGCCTCGAGACCGGCCGCCGTGCCATGGACCGCGCCCTCGACCCCAACTACGACCCCGACGACTCCCCAGCAGCCAACTCCACCGTGCCGCCCGCCAACGAGCCGCTCCTCGCCGATCTCTCCGCCGCCTCAGCAGCCGCGCCAGCCAAGGCCATCTGATGTGTATGTGTGTGCAACAGTGCTAGGCTTTACTTTTTTTCCTTGCTCCAGCCATGTTGTTTCTCTGTGCCTCCCCGGCGTGTTTCGTTATTGTGTTTTTGGTTACGGAGTGACAAGAACCCCGCTTGCTATGTTATGTATGTTATGCAATGTTGAGAAATGATATATGGTGCTGATCTCTATATAGGCTGGCTGCCCTCTATATATGATCATGATTGAGGCTTCACATTTCTATGCAACACATCATATTGCAATCTACATTTCTGAATTGGCACTGTAATCTATATATACACACATGTCAAGAGAAGAAATTTGAGCCAGCAGACTGGAGATATTTACAGTCTGGTACCGTATGATGTCAGTCCTGCTTCAATGGCGTTGCCTCATCATCATCTTCAGCCACATCTTCGTCCATGGCGTTATCATTTTCGTCTGCTGGAGTTTCAGGATCAGTGTCCATCTCTTCTTGCTCTGCATCATTTGGGCCGTCATCGACGTCGCCGTACACCTGAGAGCTCACCACATGCCCATGCAAGTCCTTGTGCTTCAGATTACCTATCACAAAATGTAGAAAAAAGAGTTGGCACTGCTGTAGCATAGAAAATCGTCGATCCAAAACGAGATATAGTTGATATGTAACTAGCTGACTAGTCCGTATAATTAGAACACTTGTGAAGAAATTGAAAATCAGACTGCAAAGTTTACCAATACAGCAGCGCTCCTCAGTAGAGCAGTGCTGCAGGAGGGCCTTCACTTGGAACACAAACCGCTCCATGGATCTCTTTGCAGCAGGTATCTTGCTCGTGATCATTGTTCGCTTATAACCCTACAGGAGATCAAATTACTGTTCTCAGCTTGGAGCGCACAATGCACATGATGGATCTGAGATTATTGACTGTACCCGGTCAAAAAACAAAGATTAAAGAATGTACCGAGTAAAAGGAGATTGTTAATTGTACCTTTGCCTCTGCACATATAGTTTGGATTATTCTTGTTGCTTTCTGAAGATCTTTAATCTGCATCAGTTTAAGTCGTCAGTAACAGTAAACGGCCACTGTCATTTGGCAGGACAGAAGGAAGCCGTGGTGCAAAAATAAGTAAATAATAAAAAGGAATGGCAGCTATTTACCATTTTAACAATATCTACACCATGTTGCCCAAACTGTGTCTCTAGAAAGTTGAAGGCTGCAGCACACAGAAAAAGGAACACTAAATTAAACATGTTTTCAATAAAAGGCAGCAAGAATACACCAACTATTGTTGACATGTTGGCAAATGCATGAACAGCTAATCCAAGAACAACTCCTCACCTTTAAGAAATGCATCCATGAATCGCCCCCCATATTTAACTGCCATTGCATGCATTGCAACCTATATTTTGTGATTCAATGTAAGATGCATCATTTTCAACCAGCAGTCTCATACATCAACAGTACACCATTTCCATACCTTCTCACGAGTCTTACACACACATATTAGACAAACAAACACACCTACTGATTTGAGAATTTCATCCAGAACATTTTCCATAGGTACTCCTGATTGTGATCTAGCCTTCAAGGCTTGCTTGATCTGGAGAAGAGGGGAGGAATTCCTCAGCAATCAAGGGATACTATTCTAGAGACGAAGATTTATCAGAGTTTTGACAGTAGTAGCAACTAAGTGTGCCATGCTTAGTTAAACAACTCACCATCTTGTTAAGATGTCCAGTGTTCTCCTCATGCTGCATTAGTAAATAAAAAAATTACAAGAGAAAACAAGAAAGCATTTGATAGTTCATAAATTCTCTGGGTACCAGATACTTACCAGCACACGGTACCATGAGTGGAAAGTTGAAGAACACAATGTTGGAAAGCCGTGCGGCATTTCTTGGGTAGTACCTCTAGTTTTGAGAGAAGTTTCCTTCAATTACGAAATAAGATGCTTACAGTGAGCTTTTTAAGGTGAAAATAACAACAATTCAATTGATATGGACTCTGATTGCTTGACCCAAGAAGTCGACCACCTTAGGCAACATCAAGTGAGCCAGCTCACCAAGCAGAAGTGAAGTTGATTCACTATTCCTAAGGTATATTTGTAATATCCTTGATATAAGGTCACCCTGACAAGCAATAAACATAGGGAATATTATCCTCTTAGAAATTAGTAAACAAGTGTATGCTTATAGGCGCCAACACATATATATGTCATTGAGTGTTATAGCTTACTTTACTCTGCCATCCATTTTCGGCATCTTCACTAGGAAAGTTAGAAGTTAGGAGCTTATGAGCTGATAGCGCAAGATGCTTCTGTAGAAAGGGAATAATCTCTTTGGAGCATCCTACGTGCATATTCTTCCCATTTGATTCCACAGATTTTTCCAACAGCACAATAATGGAATTTAGAATTGATTGCATGGTAATTAGCACGTCAGATGCCAGAATGTGTGAAAACGAACACACTGCATTAAGACAGAGTATTGGAATTAGGCCAAAAGGTCACATTATCTATCAGTCTCGACACAATTGCAAATGCTGAGTACCTGGATCAATAATAGCCTCAAACATTCTATATGCCCCACAGTACATATAATCAACATTACTAGGGACCAGAGGTGGACGGAACTCAGAAAGTTTGTCATCAAAATTTTCAGTTGGCTGGAAAGCCTGTAGTAACTCCTTCAGAACTGACATATTTTCTTGATTAAATAGATCTGGAATGCCAAGTAACTGCAAAAGGTATCATGTTATGTTAACATTACAATATGATTCTTTACTACCCGAAGTAAGAAAACAATATTCATGTTACAACCTTCCTGTAGCAGCCAAGAACCTCCTTAAATACTGAAGTGGCTATTGAAGACTTGGAGACCATCACATATGGTATGTGTGGGTTTCCTGCTGAATCCGAATCCGAACTCCAATTGTCTGGGCAGCTATCTGATCCTACAAAGTAGTAATAGTAGTGCTCCATTATGTCATTGATCAAATAAAAGAAAGGAGGGGTACCATCCTTGTGGTATTATAAATATATATCATCCCATTTACTATAAAAGGAACTACAAGCATAAGAGGATGATTGAAGCGTACTGCCTTTGATCATTGAAACTGCTCCATCTAGATGCTTCCTCAGACTCAAGAATAGTGGCTGGATTTTGCTGAGAAGTTCTCCTGTGCTTTTTTGGCAATGAGCATGAGTTGGTTTTGCTTGAGAAGTACTAAAGAACGGCTTGCTTGCCGGATTTAGATGATCTAATTTGTTGTGGAGATCACGGAGGAGATAGAGATATAAAGGCAGCTGAATAACAAAAACAGCAAGACCTCAATAATGACACCATAATTTAATAGCTATATGTAGTTGAAATCAAGTACCTCGGATTCATGATATGAATAAGTTGAATCTTGAGCCTGTTCAATAAATGGTGAGATTTTGAAAATAAATGCTTGAAAAAAATTAAGTCAAATTGAATGAAAACATACCTCTGAATAGTTTAATAAGGATAAACAAGTTACATTGAGAGTTCTGAATTTGAATCTCTGCATATCCAGCTGAACAGGTGCTTCCATCAAATCTACATGCCCAAGCTCACCAGAATTATAAGCCTCGTTTTCAACACCCTTTGACATCATTCCACATGGAAATGGTTGTGAAGAAGCTTTGTTTGTTTCTTGAGTGATCGTTACGCCAGCTCTTTTGAAAGCATCCAGTATCGTAGTTTGCTTGAGCTTCTCATCAGAATTCAATTTATCTGAAGCTGTTTTGTCCTTGCGGCCTTTTTTTCTTTTGTTCGAAGATGAGCCCTCCATGCTCTCTTCCTCCATTTTATTCCCATGGTTAAACTTACTGGTGCTAGTTGACCCAGCATAATCACCAAGATATCGCAGCTCAGGTAGAGATAGAGGATAAATTTTAAGAATGGCGTTTAACAAGCTCTCAAGCAATCTGCATTCATTTTACTTGAGTCAGAAACTTTACAAGGAACACTACAAAACCTTATCCAATCATCCATGAATAGTTATTTGGTGTGGTTCTTTGAAGATGGGCACAGTACAAGTAACATGCAATATTTATCCAGGTGTTGATACAGTACTCTCATCGATGTTCAAACAATACTCACATTAGGTTTCTCACACGCTTCAGAAGTTTAACCGATGTCTCATCCTTCACTCTCTGCGACACGTTATCAACTCTGGCCGCAACTTGTGTGCTGAAAGCGTTAAGCTGCCAATCATGCCACCAATTTTAGATATAGATATTGGATAATTTGAAACATAGTCAATAAGATCAGAAAATTCAAAGCATACCAACTCCCTAATCCAGTTTATGGCAAAGTACAGTGAGTGACACACTGTTTTTTTCTCCAGCGCTGACAAGCTTCCCCATCTAGATTCATCCAGGATCTGTTGGTTGTCCAAACCATGATTCATTCTTCTATTCAGTGACTCAAGCACATCTTTCTCTAACAGTATAAAATATAAATTTGCAAATTTTCCATATTACAGAAGTAGTGGCAGATTTACACTAATATATTTGTAACTTGTAATTGGCAAAAACTTCAAAATGGTTTTAAACATATAACATCCGCAGGTCGGCCCTTTTAAATGTGAATGGCAGTAGAGACTGATTATATAAACCTAGAAGATTTACTACGAGAAACTATTGTGGTATTGTTGATTACATGTAGGTCAGTTGTAGAGAAACATGTAACTTCATTGTGGCATCATGTTGTATGTGTTTTGGTGCAGCAAAGGCACTAATGTCTTTAAGACATCTAATGCAACAAAACTAATATTTAAAAAGCATTGTGTTCTTGTATCATTAACAAGGTAGGGATGTCCCTTCAAATTTCTAGAGAGCAGTCTGTATAACCTTGGCAGAGGGAAGATGCAAAGGACAGCCGAGGAGTGCATTTATTCCACCAAGTGAGCCTTCACTTCCTTTACGTTCAATCTTTGATACAAATATGAAAGTTAGTTTGACCATAAGAAGACATGCTCAAATACAAGGCTATGGCACTTACAGTAGTTAGAAGTAAAAATTGAGAAGGAAGGATCTGCAAGCAGGCTTGGGACCTGGTATGAGCATGCACAACAGTAGTAAAGTAGACCGCTATAATGACATAGTCAGACCAATTATTAACCAACCAAATAATGAGCTCGAATTGTACTTTTGGGGAGAGGTGGACACCAGAGGCAAAATATTTACACATATTGGGGAGATATTCCCATCCAAATTCATCCACAGTTCCCCTGAAACCAATGTGGCATCAATTACATTTGCACTTTCATCCTGTGTCAAATAGATAGGTACAAATCCATGGCATGGTAATAACTGTCAAAGCATTTCGCTAACCTTCAATGCTCCCACAGAGATACTTTTCTGACAACTGGCCATCGTCAAGATCAGCAAGAAAAAGGGTGTCAAATTCCGCAACGTGTTCCCCAACCCTGAAAAGACCAATTAGCGAAATGAGCTATCTTACATCGAAGCAGGGAAAGAGGAGCAAGAAGAAACATGGACCATACATCTTTTCACATGCAGCAACCATTTTATACATACCACTCAGTAATTGCAGAATGAAGAACACTGCTCTCAAATAAAGATGCTAATTCATCATAGAGAAGAATTAAGGGCAACGCCACAAATTTGCAGGAGTTAACAGCCATTTTTAGCAGTCCCAGGGCCTCCTCACAATTTGGTTGCTGCCAAACAAAATAACTTTACAAATAACAAAGGAACACTAGTATTTTACAAATGTAGAAAGGAAGCTGCCATGATCTAGAATACTTTAGATACAAGAAGCGCAGTTCAAGTAAAAAAAGGAACACTGTACCAGGCTGGGAATACAATTTGGTCAGCCAGGTGTTCTTAATTTTTTATGCCTGCTTCACCTATATAATATATATGGTACTATTTTGTACAGTTATTTTTTACATCCAGCTAACACAGTGTTTTCCTAATCATCAGTATGAAATTGTTCGTGTATGGTACAATGTGTCATGATTTATAATGTATGCGCATCACTTTAAAATATACCAACACAAGCAGCTACTTGACTAATTTTAATGATAAATTGATGCTTTTACTGATGCTCCTGTAAATGATAGTGTTCACATATAAAGGTATATTTGATATGCCCATCAGGTCAGAAAGCAATAGAATCCATTTGTCATGATTTTTTTAACATGAAAGGTACACTTATCCTGAATTTTTTCACGCTCAAACAAACCTCAGATGACGTGTGGTTCACAGCAGGATTAGCATCTGCAATAGCTGAAACTATCCTTAAAGCCCCAATTATTCCCATTCTCTTATACTTCATATCTGGATTGCTAACCTACAAGGTCCAAGCAGACAGAAAACAATAAGAAAAACCCCTAAACTGTAAACATCCTTCTTGGATGGAAGATTAAAGGGAAGTGATACGCTAATCCTGAATGTGATTGTACCTGCTTTCTCACTACCATAAGAAGTTCATTAGCAACAGAAGAGCCACCTGAAGCAGTATTGAAGCCAGCAGCCAGTGCCAAATGACAGAAGATCTCATAAACCTATTTTTTTCATGAACTGCTGTTTATGATCAGAAAAATCATGAGAAATAAATGAACAATACTTCACAAACCTTTCGAAGATTATCTTCATGAAAACTCTCCAGGTAATCTAAAATACCTATGTTGTAAAAGCCAATGCAATTCAGATTATTCGGCAATGGCAAGCTAAATAAGACGTGAATATGAACAGTACCAGTTATATGTGAAGCTATATGGATCAATTCCTCAGAGTGGTTAGAAGTCAGAGAAATCATAATATCCAAAGCAGAAGAAACTTCATAGCTGACCCCAGAACCTATATGAGTTATCAATGAGCCTATAAGCTGCACAAAATTGTACAGACATTAGCAAATGAAGAACAGACAAAACACACAAAGGACATAAAACTGGATAACATAAGAAAAACTGATCTATGCACCAAGAAACTGGATGTATCTCCTAACAGACAGATGAAAGCCTGCCTAAGCTTTATAGTTTGTACAAAAATGTAGATACGTTCAGATAGAAACTAATAGCTGTACCATCCATGGCCTAAAATGCTACTACTGCAGCTAATCTGGCAAGTGACAACACATGACCTCATCATTCGGATGTTTGATTGGCACAACAGTGCTATTTTGGTAACCACAGTGATATTACCTCTGACTTGATTGGTTCGCAATTGCGAGCCAGCTGGTTAAAGAAAACCAAAGTGATACGAAATAGAGCAGTATCAGAATCAGATTTTCTAACTAACCCTTCCAAAATTAAGGACTTACGATTAAGCTAGCTGGACAAAAACAATAACACAATTATCTTGTGTGCTGTTATGCTCTTATCAACAGAAACCAAGTCATGACCAGAGCTTCAAACGAGACTAAGTTCCCAATTACTATCAGTTCTTTATATTCTTCTTTGTCTTCGCATCGACCCTCTTCAATCACTATTCAGCACTAGAATTTATCCAGTGCGCACGCATGGCTCCAGTAGTAGACACCACAAATCACAGAGCAAGCTAGAGTGAGGATCAGTGCCTATGCCCAAATAATTCACAGAGATCTTGCAACCACACTTTAACTTTACACAAGAGGATTCACATCCTGCCTATTGATTTATCTTCATATGATGGACCTCATAGGCATTCAGTACAGCAGTTGATCAAGTGTTATTTCACCAAACAAATTGTGTGTATATATATATATATATATATATATATATATATATATATATATATATATATATATATATATGTGTGTGTGTGTGTGTGTGTGTGTGTGATATGCAACAATATCTGACCAACAACCTGCCCAAAACACTGAATAATGGGGAAAAACGAACTGACTATTTCCAAAACCAACAGCGCATTGTCAACTCACTCTGCCTATATAAATAAGTTCTTGATTTTCACTATGTTGAGGACAGCAAAAATAGTGTTGGCAACAAAAGGGTACCTCTTGCCTGGAAAAAGTATCATTGAATTCTTCAAACAAAGCTGTGAATAGATAGGTAGCAAATTCTCTAGCCTTCTCTTCCTTGCAAGCCAACAGGTAATCACTCACTGAGAGATATGACATGAAATGGTCCTAATTCAAGTTTAATCATGTCACAGTCAGCACGGATAGTCAACCATAAATGGTCATTCTACAGTCATTAAGGGATACTGAAGAACTGACCTTTACTAATTCAGTATTTCCATGAATGCATTGGTTAAACAGTGTCTCTCGGATGTATCCTTGTAAGATCTTGGACTTTAGTAATTTTTCAGCACTTTTCTGCAGAGCACCACCATTGGCATAGATGAGCATGATGAGCCAAACATCAATCACTTTGTGATCCCTTGGGTGGTCAACTGATTTCAACTCCTTCAAGAACGCCTCGCAAAGCATCTGCATCAATAACAAAGCAAAACCCCAGTTGAAACTCCAATGGGCGGTGCTGTATTTCCAAATAAAGTGCAGATTAACATAACCTACATTCTTAAACCGGAGGCCTGATCTCAAGGCATGAAGGATTGCCCCATCAGTGCTAGTTGCCGATGCCTTCCCTTTCATCTTCTTGCTCCGAGCAGCCCGTGGATCCACCACACCAACAAACTTCAGTTGCTCGCGGATTTGCGATATAATCCTCCCAGCATTGACTGGAGTGGCAGCCAGCAACAAGAACCTGAGCAAGTGTGGCATCTGGTCCGCATGAATCGTCCGGATGCACGATATTGCAACTGTCACCGCCTTCAAATATTCCCACCGCACAAGAAAAATAAGTCAGCCAACAATCCACACTGTCGTACACAAAATAAGATTGAAGGAAATCATTGCAACAGTCACCTGCTCCTGCAACTGCGTATTGAGGTTAAGGTCTGACAAAGTGTCGAGCACAGCAACCACAGCCTGGGAGTCCTCCTGCAGCAACGTCTCCAGCGCGGAGACCACAGCAGCATGGCTCTGGTCGCCCACAATCTCCGGGATCGACCCGATGATCTCCTTCTTGAGCCGGGGAGGCGCTACCGAGAGCACCTCCACGAGCTTGGTAACGAAAGTATCGGCATCGACAAGGAGATCAAGCCAGCGGAACTGTTTGATGATAAGCCTCCCTACGTCTTCCTGCAGCGGCACCCCATTGAGCGCGTCGTCATCAAAGTGCTCGGGCAGCTTGTCGAGGAGGAGCCCCATGAGGCCGGGCTGGAGCGTGGGGACAGAGAGGAGCGCCCGCGCGAGGCTGCTCTGCGAGCCTGGGGATGAGGGCAGGAGTAGCTGGCGGAGCCGCGTGGGGGAGTCGGCGAAGGCGGCGAGCCCTGCGAGGAGGCGCGCAGCGGCGGGGCCCGCGGCGAGAGCGCGGGTGAGGCGGGCCACGAAGGCGGGCGGCGACGGGAGGGAAGGGGGGAGGTGCGGTGGGACGAGGAGCGTGCAGCCAGCCTCGGCGAGGAGCGCCGCTGCCGCGTCGACGGCGGAGAGGTCGGTCGGGTTGGGCGCGGACGCTGACGCTGACGGCGGCGGATCGGGTGGTGTGGGCGCCGGCGGCGGGCGCTTCCGGGGGTTGCTGCGCTGCAGGAATACCATCGCCGATCGCCGGTACGACCTCGAAGCTTCTTCGGGAAGGAGGCGGAAGGGTTGGGGATTTTTGGGGGATTTTGGGGGAAATGAAAATTTTCGCGCCAGAGGGGGGACGCTTCTTACTTCACATTATTGTCTCTCGCAAAAAGTTTCTTGAATAGATGACATGTGGGGTCAAACTGTTAACGGTGACGGACCCACATGTCAGTGGTAAATGTGACAGCTAAGTAGCTAACGAAAGGGCTTAGTTGAGGGAATGGGAATGGATCTGAACCGTACAGTGCCCATCGGACGGCTGGTCCGTCTCGGAATGGGTAGACCTAACTCGAGGCAGGAGTGGTTCGTGGCGCTAGGGTTTAAGCTTCTTCGCCGCCGGGAGGGGTCGACAGCGAACACGACGAATCGGTTCGCGGAGCGGCTGCTGCAACCGCGAGGCCTTGATCCCTTGTTCTTTCAGGCACAGTTTCTTTCGATTCGATTTCATTCGTGATTTCGCAATCGAGCCAGCCGCTTGTGGTAGGGGATTGGATTTTGTTGGGGTCTTGTTCGGATTGACGAGATGGGGGATGTGGAGAAGAAGCTCGAGGCATACGAGGTGAAGAGGGAAGGAGAGGCTGAGATTCTCATGCTTAAGACCAACGCCGTCTTCTTCAACCCTGTCCAGGTGCATGCCCTGCTTTCTCCATCCCCCATTTCCTCGATTTTTTTTTTTTTTTTTGGGTTTTGGAGGAAACGGATCATGTTACTATTAAACCTAACAGCGAGGCTTGCAGATAGCCCAGTTTTCAAATCCATTGCAGAGATGTGTTATGGGTCAGTGACCTAAATCGAACACTGGGATTAAGTTTAGAAACTATATATTAGCGTGCAAAGATTTTGGTATGTATATGCTTCAATGGGTAGGATCTTGACGACGTGGTTAGCAGGAACTGCAAACTGGTAGTATGTATTTTCGGTGGTTGTCGGTCTGAGCAGAGATGAGAATACACATAGTTGTGTGAATCTTTCAGCTGTGTTTGGTGCGTAGTTTGCGTTTTGCTGAGTTGATAAACTCTGTGAGTTAGTTTGGTGCTTGCAATTTATGTCAGAGGTAGTTTTTAGAGGCCGGTGTTTTGTTCATGTAATGATCGATTTTGTTGAACAAGGAAGTTGCACATGTGATTGTTAATTAGCCAATCTGTGTTGATTCATCGTGAGGCTTTCTTTAATATCAAGTTTACTACCCTTGTTAGGTCCATAATCGAGACATGTCCATTGCTGTTCTAAGGACATTTGTAGCCAACCGCAAGGAAGAGCATGAGGAGATGATCAACAAAAGGAACAAATCACGTCAACATGTGAGTCAGGATATTCTGCCTAAAGCAGATGGAGATGGCACTTCAAGTGAACAACCCGCTTCCAGTAGCCTGGATGGTGAAATCAATGGTGATCATGGGAAGGAGCTACATCGGACTGTGGACAAGGCAGAAGGGTTGTCAACAGAAGCAACACATACACCTTCCTGGAAAAGAATAAGAGAACTCAACGCACCAGTTGTTCTGGAGGTGAGGCTGTACTATGTAAAGATCTTATTTGCTGGATTAATATGAGTGACATTTGGTTACGTATAATCAATTGAATAAGAATTGCAGGCATTGGCTGCTTCTGGCTTAAGATCTCTGCGCTATGCTCGTGAAATTGATGGACTTGGAAAGGTTGTTGCACTGGACAATGATGAAGGTCACTGACATGCTTGTTAAGTTGCTTTATAGATTTCTACTTGAGATCTAGATTACAAAACTTGTCATTATATGATTTTTCTTCATTTTTTCAGCCTCCGTTGAAGCTTGCAAGAGAAACATTAAGTTCAATGGTAGTGCTGCTTCTGATAAAGTGGAAGCACAGTTGGCTGATGCTCGAGTTTACATGCTTAGTCATCCAAAAGAGTTTGACGTGGTAATGCTTTTTACAATTCATTCATTTCTGTTTGTCACATATGGCTCTTTATCACCATTGGGACCTCCTGAGATCAGACTATCTGATGTAATACAAGAACTTACCCATGAGAATTTGATGCTTGTCTGTAATTATTGTCCCTCCTTCTATGGGTATTTTCTTCAGGATATATATTCAGAATCATTTGTCAGGAATTACCTTTGATCACTTTGCATTTTGGGTGAGCTTTCGGGTTTTCCTGCTTCATTGGCTTAATTCCCACTAAACTGGAACGATTGAAATAAACCACGGAAGAACATATGGCAAAATTGGGCTGCATTACGTCATCATCCTCCCCTCCTTTTTTTTGTATATTGGGTGGTTGCAATGGATGAAAAGCAGGGTGTTTGTTGAGAAGGTTATATATATGCCTCATATTATAGAGTATATCTGGCATTCTACCTTTTGGACCTCTCCTTAGTAAGCTTATGATAATTGCATCAGTGCGAGCTTGGCACTAGCACATTTGCTAACAGTAATCTGTCTTAGTGCATTTGTCTTTCTTATTTTGTTACATACTCATTAGCTTCCTTTTCTCATCTGCACTTTTTCTAGGTAGATCTTGACCCCTATGGGTCACCTGCAATATTTCTTGACTCTGCTGTACAAGCTGTTGCTGATGGAGGACTGTTGATGTGCACAGCCACTGACATGGCTGTCCTATGTGGTGCCAACGGTGAAGTTTGTTACTCGAAGTAAGTGTTAGGTATTACGATGACAGGGCAACCCAGCACTATCCTAACAAATAAGAGATAATGTGCCAATTAATAGTATCTTACTGTATTAGTTAACAATAATATCTTATACTGTCAAGAAAGTGTCAGTTTGTTAACATTAAATCCTATTGTTTACCCGTCAAAAAAATCCTATTGTTTAGGGGTTAACCATCTCTACATAAAGAGAGGAGCCTCACTCTCTGGTCAAACAATCAATAAAAGAAATATTTATCCTTTTCACAATTTAGTTTCTCTCTCTAGCCTAGTCTCATATACTCTTATGATCTAGCGATCATAAGTTCGTAAGATCTGGTGTTCAAGCCAACTGATGTTCTGCCTTCAATGACTAGTGGCAGAGTTTAAGTTCCCATGCCACCATGACTTCCCCCATTGTGGAAACAGAGGCAACGACACCGTGTCTGAGTGATGGAAACAAGATCTTTGTGCTAACTGCGATGAGCAGTATGTGTGTGGCCACCGCTGTGCATGGTTGTTCTTCATACGAGGTGGACAACTTTGACGATGTCAATGATGCTGTGTTGCTGACACACTGCCCACTGTAGTGCAGCAGGAACCTTTTGTGGTGGCAGGGAACCCTCTTGCGGTAGCACCTATGGCTTCAGAAATGGTAGCGTTGCTGCCTCCTTCGACGGGGTCTCCAGAGTCTGACAGCAGAGGAGAAGAGGACAGGGCTGCAACAGATAGTAGCACATGCAGTGCACAAGCTGGCAACAATGATTCTTTCATCAGTACTTAAGCCACTGGTGGCGATAGCGGCCGCTCTCCAACTGGTGGTTGCAGGTGTGACTTCCACGAAGGAGGCAGCAATGCTTTGGGATGGGGCAGAGACTATCTCCACAGCGAAGATGCATCTTGTAGAGGAAACAGTGGCGCTAACTAACACGTTGATGATGCAACTTACAGTGCAGAAGCTGCGTGCTGTAGCGTCGGCACTCGGAACAGGGATGGCAATGCTGGGGCTTGTCTCTACAAACCCTGGCCCATTATCTGTGGCCAGTGGGCGCCCGTTACCAGGCCCAGAACAGGAGCCCAAGTTGTAAGATATTGCATTGGCTTCAACTGAGAGCTCTCAGGGTTGGGCTGCAAGTACTCTACTGGCTGAGCTATGCATAGGTGGTGTTTGACCCAAACGAAGAGAATTGGTGCAGCACCATTAACATGGAGCAAATAAATCCATCATTTCAGCTTCAGAACGTTTCTTCTGGTGCAACCACAAGAAGTGTCAAGTCTGAGTTCCAGTATGATACTGGGCTGGAATCTGATTTCATGTCAACCTGGAGCTGCTTCCAAAGGGGTAGGTGGTGTTAGGGGTTAGGATGAGTGGCAGCCAGCCCCAGTCTATCTATCAAACTATAGATAATATCCAATTAATTAAGACTCTTATTAGTTAAGAATAATATCTAATAAGAACAACAAGCAAGTTGGGGTAGGCTAGATAAAACGCAACGACATGCAACAACCAATGAGCGAAGGGAGAAAAGGGTAAACAAAGTACAAGAAAAATAAATTAAGATTCTGGCACATGATTGCTGATTTCATCTGTATATGAGGATAGGAGCCACTCCCTCTATGACTAATCAGTCAATCAAAGAAATTTATCATTTTTACAGTTTAGTTTCTTAGTTGAGCCTAGTTTCGTCTACTCTATAATGTAGCGATCATAACAATAAGAACCATTTTACTAGTTCCAAGATGAAATTTGGGCCAACTATCGATTTTCTGATCATCAGTTATGTCTTGCAGATATGGTTCCTACCCAGTTAAAGGCAAGTATTGCCATGAAATGGCTCTGAGAATCCTCCTTGCATGCATTGAGGTATACAACAATGGTTAGTTGGTTACTATTGTGATATGGTATTTGTCCAAGTTGATCTCATTTAATGATTTCATTACTCAGTAAAAATAATATTATGTTATTTTTAGATGATATCTTCACTTCGACGCTAATTGGATCTAATGTGATAACCTATTATGTTAACAGATCCTAGTAAAGCACTCACTAGTTTTCTAGCATATGATGTGGAACTTTGCGGCTGTTGGTTTCTGAGTTTTGAGATACCTTATCTCCTATTATATTCCCTTGTTGACACAGAGCCATGCAAATAGGTATAAGCGTTTTATTGTCCCAGTTCTCTCCGTGTCTATGGATTTCTATATCCGTGTTTTTGTTCGAGTATTTACGTGAGTTCCTTCTTCTATACTGTCATTCTCATTCCTTTTCAATAAGATTACATGCATTGATTTTATTGTGGTGTGTCTAATTTCCAAACTTCATGTGCAGTTCGGCAAGTGAAATAAAGAATGCTCCTCTTAAGCTTTCCTATGTATATCAGTGTGTCGGGTGTGATTCTTTCCATCTTCAATGTCTTGGGAGAACTGTTACCAAGGTACACTTTTGGTGTACCATTTATATAATCTCAAAATTATCTTTCAATAACTATAGATAGGTTGACCATTGATTGAGGGCCTTTCTCTGTTTCACTTTTCTGGGGGATGTGAAGGGTAAGAGTGTGAAGTATGCACCTGGTACTGGTCCTGTTGTTCCTCAAGTGTGTAGCGATTGTGGGAAGAAATTTAATGTAGGTGGCCCAATATGGTCTGCTCCTATACATGATCAAGACTGGGTTCTTTCTACATTAGCAGGTGTCAAAGCAATGAAGGATAGGTATCCTGCGTACAATAAGATTACTTCAGTTCTGACTACTGTATCTGAGGTATTGCTATTACTTTCTTGTTACTGAAGCTGAGCATGTGGAAAGATTGTCTGTTAAGATTCTAAATGGGTTATTATTTTAACTTTCTTTAAGATGAATTATATCTTGAATTCTATGAAAAATGTTGATTATTCATCTGCGGCTCTTTTAAGCTCCCCACCACATGCTTTGTTAACAAAACTATGAATGCACTTTTAGAAGTATCCACTTAGTCAATTGAAATTATCTTTCTTAGTCCTCATTGCCAGCATGATTGTTCCACTGGTCCATTCATTCATGTAATGTCGGGATGCTCGATAATACATACCATGGAAGATGTTTCTCACTTCTTCCCACCCTTACGTACTTTCAATCTATGTTATTTGTGTGATGCAGGAGTTACATGATGTACAACTTTTTTTCAGTCAACATAACATTACTGGAACTGTCAAGTGCACTCCCCTATCTGCGGCTGTTTTCCGCTCTGCAGTTCTCAACGCTGGGTATCGTATCTCTAGTACCCATGTGAACCCACTAGGACTAAAATCTGATGCCCCTTGGGATGTTATCTGGGACATCATACGCTGCTGGGTATATCTCATTAAACTCTTTTCCTTGTGGCAGTCTGATGACTGCAGGTCTAGATTCCTTTTTGTTGTCTTACTGGATGGAGTGGATAGTCTTCTTTCGATCTAATACTGCAGTTCTTCTACACAGGTGAGGATACATCCTATCAAGGAACAGCCACAAGACTCTGCTGGAACAATGATCCTTTCAAAATCTCCTAAACTGGAAGTATGGGTTTTTTGTGCCCATATATTCTTGCTTCTATTATGCAATTCTCTGCCTGATTGGAAAAAAGTTGTACTACCATTGATGGTTGTCGTATTACCCTGTGGTTATGCAGGCAAACTTCTCCAGAGCAGTAGCTGCTGTCAGCAATGCTCAAGCAAAGAAGATCAGTCGGTTTCTTCCCAACCCTCAGCGTTACTGGGGTCCAAAAATTCGGGGTGGGAGGACGATCACAAGCAAACATGCTTCTCTATTAGGCCACGAGGCTGTAAACGGGGTCATTCGCCATGAAGACGGGAATGGTTTGGTGGTTGACAAGCTTGCTCCAGGAACTGAAGAAGGGGTCAGTAGGACTGAAGAGAAGTCCAGCGATGATGAATGTGTCACTGAACAGTGATATCATGGTCTTGTCAAAGTGACGTACTCCTATGAAGTTACCATCAAAATCTGTAGGCTTCATGCTGTTGTATCAGTTCAGTAGGATTGCAATTTCTTGAAGTGATTTTTTTAATCAGGAAACATATTGAAGCAACTGGCTTTTACTTGCTTATTAAAGAAATGAAACAAACTGAGACTAACCACACATGAGTATGTTCTTTTGTTGTCCATCCATGAAACAAACAGTGACTTTGACATCCAAGGTAAAAGTTTATCTTTGGCGAATTATGCAGGAAAAAATACCATGCCAAGCGGCACTGGCAAACAGGGTCAAAGTCAGCGCCCAATGCCCTCATCACTTCCCCATCGATCCTGGGATAGTCAAGTATACCTAGCCCTCATCACTTCCCCATCGATCCTGGGATAGTCAAGTATACCTGAACTAGTCATGATCACCAGTTGGTACCTCTGATAGTCATGCATACATGAACTAGTCGTGATCACCAGTTGGTACCTCTGGTGGGAGTGACGGCAAGCTACTGATGGTGAAAAGGTGAAGGACCCAGCAGGTATGGCCATTGCTATTGGAGCATTATACTCCAATTTTACTGCTGCCCATTCTTCTAAACCGAAGCTGCGAAGAAATGGTTAGACAAAGCCTTTGCGAAGTTTTGTAAAACTCAATGTTGATGCGTTTGATGCGGACATTTTCTGTGGCACTACACGTGCAGTAATCCGTGACTGTTTTAAAAAATTTGTTGCCGCGAACGTATTGTCGGCCGAGGTACATGCCTTGAAACAAGGTTTAATTTTGGTTCAAATTGTGGGATGCAACAGAGTTATATGCTGCTCTGACGGTCTCAATGTGGTCCAAGCAATGAATGATGGAGGCTACTCTAATGGAGCTTCAGCTGCAATTTTTTATGACTGCTATCACCTGGCATCCGAATTTCTAAGGGTTAAGTTTGAATATAATTTTCATGAAACAAACTCGGCAGCTCGTGAATTAGATAGGATAGCTCGGGAATCTGACCAACAAGTCTGGTTAGATGAGCCTAGGCTCTATTGTAACTCTTCTAGTTAATGATGTAATTTCTATTTCCAACGAATAAAGAGGTGTAGTTATGTCAAAAATAAATAAAACAGTGACTTCCAGATTTTTTTTTCACCGCTGCAACGATGGAACATTGTTTACCCTTTTTTTTTTCAGCTAGCGCATCTTTTTTTTATGGACCTCGCCTCGGGCATTTGCGAAACAAATGAGCTCTCAAGTCACGGCCCATTCCGCAAAAGAGAACCCCGGTAAACAGATCCTGTTACCCGGCGACGGCTCGAGCAAGAGCGATCCCTCGATCCCTTCCACCTCCTCCGTCGAGTTGAGCGGCAGCGCTGGTTGCGGTGGAGGCTCCAATCCCCCGTCCCCCTCTCGACTACCTTCCCTGCTTGAGGTACTGCCCCTTCTCCAGATCCCCTCTCCGTCGACTACTCGCCGGCGCTATCCTCCGCTCCTGGCCGTCCACCATCTCTCCTCCCGGATCAGTTTCAGCATACACAATTATTCTATTGTTTCAGACTTTCAGTCCACTTTCATTTTCAGATGTACGCATGTCAGCTGCTACGTTTTGATTTTTTTTTCCTTACTAGCTGGTTCAAAGAGGTCTCACGGCGCAAGGTTTGCGACGATGCCGAAGGCCGCGGGGGATGCCAAGCTCCTGATCCAGTCCCTAAACAAGGCCTATGCCGCCACGCCCACAAACCTCAAGGTACTCACCGTTCTCTATCTTATGTGTTAACGACCTGTGGCCATTCTCGACTAGTCGATCTCTGATCCTATTCTCATATGTCTGCAGATCATTGACCTGTATGTGATTTTCGCTGTGGCTACTGCCCTTGTTCAGGTAACTTTCGTCGCTTTTGGTATTGCCAAGGATATATGATTTAGGATGAAGTTGAAATCTTACTTGAACAACTTGATTATTCAAGAAAACAATGATACGGAGTGGATTTTGATATTATGAAATGGTTTGCTCTAGTACAGCATGAAGATTTAGGAAGGGTGATACAATGTTTGCTTATTATGTCACATTTGTCATTTCCGAATAGATGCAGGGTATCAACTTGCATTAATCTGCTGTACCTACTACATAAGCCATCTGACAACCAAATTCGTGTAGGTGTAAATGCCATGGATTGCTAGGCAACTGGATGCCCCTCAAAATTTGATTTGATAGATAAAAGTGTTTGCCGTGCTTTTCCAGAAGGATATAGTGCGTCCTAGCTAGATTCTTAGGTTCAATGCAAGTTTCCTGTAAGCACTTGTGCTTGCTGACTAAGCATTAGCCTTGTGTTCAGCTTACTCAAGTCATAAGTCTTATGTTCGCAGTTACCAAAATGCCGAGCCATTTACAAACTATTGAAATGATCCCTATTGTTGTGGCAAACCAGGTTGTTTACATGGGAATAGTTGGGACATTTCCCTTCAACTCTTTCCTCTCTGGTGTCTTGTCGTGCATAGGAACTGCAGTGCTTGCTGGTAGGAATTTCTTACCCCCTCTCAAATCCTGGTTACCCTTCCTTTTGAGTCCTTGGCTGCATTATATATAACTGTCTACTTTTTTGCAGTGTGCCTCCGTATTCAAGTCAACAAGGACAACAAGGAATTTAAGGTAACTCTATGTTCACTGTTAGTGTTGCTGCAATTGTCTCGTCTTCGGATCCAGCATAACATGGTTTGTCAAAACATTATCTGTAGGATCTTCCTCCAGAAAGGGCCTTTGCAGATTTTGTCCTGTGCAATCTTGTCCTTCACCTTGTGATCATGAACTTCCTCGGATAAGAAGCTGCCCTACAAGTTATTAAGATGCACTGTCCTAGTGTTTGAGATATTCATATGGTATCACACACTATCTATGTAATCCGAAAGTTCCTCTATGAACTATAACAGTTTGATGGATTTAGAGTTAACAATGTAAGAACATGAGAAACTTGCTTTCTTTCAAGGGGGTGAAGACTGGAAAGATCACTCAGTTTTATCATTTTTCTTTACTGTTGAAGTTGATTAAAGAAAAAAATTGATTGCCCTGATGGCTGATGCACTTTTGATGTGATGAACCATGAATTCAGTATCTGGTATAAGACTCTATGGAGCATTTGCTCTTTTTCCTTTCATTTGAGGAGTCACATGTCAGTGTTTACTTTTGGTTTGCAGATGCATGTCCCATCTTTTCAGAAAGAGGGCTTCCTCTTGTTTATCTTTCTTGTAGCAGGATCAGAGGTCTTCTCAGAAACTCATAACCATGAGACCCTTCTTTCATCCTAGGAAAATTATCATAATCATCCACTTGATGATTTGGTGCAGTTCGGACTTTGTGGGATGAACTAAAGAATAATCCTTTAGTTTTTTGTATCGTGGGGGAAACGTTACTGAAGCGAAAACTCATAGCATTCATGATTGCCGTACACCCTGTGTTTTATGCAGGCAAAGTTACCCAGAGCAGTAGCCGCTCTAAGCAACGCTCAACCGAAGAAGATCAAAAGAGGTTTGTTCCCAACCCTGAGCGGCGCTAGGGCCAGAAAGTTGGGGCTGGGAGGATGATTACACACAAACATACTTCTCTACAAAGTCACGAGGTTGTAAACGGGGTCATTCTCCACGACGACGGGAATAGTTTGGAGGTAGACAAGCCTGCTCTAGGAACTGAACAGAAGAATGGTTAAGCTCCCAGCAAAGAGTCAGAAGTCAAGTGACGATGAATGTGCCACTGAACCTTGATTGGTGTGATCTCGTTGAACCGACGTACTATCAAGTTAATCATCAAAATCCTTGGGGTGATCTTGTCTGAAATAGAGTTCTTGTGGCACAGTCCAACCAGTAGGAAGATCACCCGACAGTAATCCACTGGCCAGAAACTGTAAGCCAAACCTTCGAGCTTCGATGGCGCATACTTGTACTTATCGGCGGGGATCAGATCGGTCGCTGTACGTCCAGGATACGAGTTTTTGTTCACCAAAGATGACGAGCGCGCGAAGAGAAGGTCACCATGTCCGGTAGCCGCTGGTACTTGGTGATGTGGCATGCACGTACAGGGCCCACTTGTTAGGCCTTGTGTGTCTTGCATCGGCCGCTCCAACAGAATTTTGCAACACCCCTCCCCCCTCCCCCTCTCCTTTCCCCGTAGAACACTGCACGACAGATATAACCTTTGTAGGAGGGGATTATAATGGTTGTATGCAATTAATGAGCAAAGTGTCTTATACCTCGTCCATAGGTTCTATCATGTATGCCATGCTGTGTACTAGACCGGATGTGTCCAATGCTCTTAGTTTGACGAGCAGATATCAAAGTTATCCAGAAGTGATACACTGGACAGCCGTGAAGAACATCCTAAAGTACCTAAATAGGACTAAAGAAATGTTCTTAGTCTATGGGGGTGATGAACATCTCGTCGTAAAAGGTTACGGCGACGCTAGTTTCGACACCGACAAGGATAATTCTAAATCTCAGACAGGATACGTGTATATTTTGAATGGAGGAGCTGTGAGCTGGAGAAGCTGCAAGCAAAGCGTGATCGCGGGATCTACAGTAGAAGCGGAATACATGGCTGCTGCAGAAGCGTCAAGTGAAGGAGTTTGGATCAGGAACTTCATCACTGAGCTTGGCGTGGTTCCAAGTGCATTGGACCCACTGGAGATATTGTGTGACAACACTGGCGCCATAGCACTCGCTAAGGAACCAAGATATCATCCAAAGACCAAGCATATCAACCGCAAGTTTCATATAATCCGAAATTATATAGAAGATGGAGATCTGAAGATTAACAAAGTACAAACAGATCTGAATGTCGCAGATCCATTGACTAAACCTCTTCCACGTGTAAAACATGATCAGCACCTCAGTGCCATGGGTGTGAGATTGTTGCCAAATGTAAACTAGATTATTGACTCTAGTGCAAGTGGGAGACTGTTGGAATTATGCCCTAGAGGCAATAATAAAGATGTTATTATTATAATTCTTGTTCATGATAATGTTTATATTCCATGCTAGAATTGTATTAAGCGGAAACTTTAATACTTGTGTGGTTTGTGAACAACACCGTGTCCCTAGTACGCCTCTATGGACTAGCTCATTGATTAATGATGGTTAAGGTTTCCTAACCATGGACATGAGTTGTCGATTAATAATGAGATCACATCATTGGGAGAATGATATGATGGACAGACCCAAACTAAGCGAAGCAATTAGATCGTGTCATAGTGTTCATCTTTGCGAAGCTTTTCTTATGTCAAATATTGTATTCCTTAGACCATGAGATAATAAAACTCCCTGGTATCGCAAGAAATCTTTGAGGTCATCAAACGTCATCCTATGAGAGGGTGATCATAAAGGTGTCTCTCAGGTGATCGGAAAGTATCTGTTGAGTTGTATGTATCGAGATGGGATTTGTCCCTCCCAAGTCGGAGAGATATACTTCGGGCCCACTCGGTAATCGATATCAACACCGCTTGCAAGCATGTGGTTAAGGAGTTAATCACAAAGTGATATCGGAGGAACGAGTAAAGTACTTGCTGTGAACGAGATTGAACTAGGTATGATGCAAGACGATCAAATCTCGGGCAAGTAAAATATCGCGAGACGAAGGAATATATATATGGGATTGATTGAATCACGGCATCGTGGTTCATCTGATATGATCATCGATGAATGTGTGGGAGTCAATATGGGTTTCCAAACCTCGCTGTTGATTATTGATAGAAGATCATGTCTGCATATTCTCGAACCCGAAGGATCACACACTTAACGTGTCTCGACGCTAGGATAGATTGGATAATTGGTTTCTGAGTTTTTTGGTCTCGGATGGGATCCGGGACATCACGAGAGGTTCGGAGTGGTCCGGAGAATGAGATTCATATAAGGCGGTGCAGTTTTGGAGTTGAATTGTTTGGGTTAATCGGTATTGTATCGGAAGCTTCTAGAACCTTCCGGAAGGGGACCAACGTGGCCCCACCTTCCGGGAGGGGGCATGGGCCTATGAGGGAGTTCCCTGGCCGCATTGGGCCAGGGGCACAAGGCCACATAGGGCCCAGCCGGCCAAGAAGGGATAAACCCTAGCTTGGACCTTCTAGAAGGGGGGGTTCCTTGCCCCCCACTCTTCCTCCTTGGCCGCCGGTTTTGGCTTGGGGGAGGGGCTAGGGCAGCCGCCCACCCCTCTATATAAAGAGGGCTGGGGGCGCACCACCCCCCCCCCACACCTTCCCCTCCAACCCTAGCCGCCCTGCTGCCCTCCTCTCTCTCTCTCTCTCCCTCCCGACTGCGTGTAGGCGAAGCCCTGCTGCAGAAACTCTCCACCACATACACCGCGCCGTCGCGTTGTAGATCCAATCCGTCTCTCCACCATACTTGCTGGACCGAGGAAGGAGGAGACGTCGAGGTGATGCACGTGTGCATCTCACGGAGGCACCGCCACTTGTGGTGCTAGATCGGATCGGATCGCGAGGAGGAGAAGCGAGTACGACTACATCACCCACGTTCCCGAGCGTTCATCTGCGAATCTTCAAGGGTATGAAGATCTAATCCAATCTCTCTCGTTGTTTGCATCTCCTAGATTAGATCTTGGCTTTCCCTCTGTTCGCATCCGTAGAAAATTTATATTCACTATGCCGCGAAACCCTTCAGAAAGCAACATTTGTTGAAGTGTATGAATGAGAACTTGGAGAGAAAGAATATAAGGAAGGTGTTCATGAGGATAAAGATTCATATTTTTATCCAAAAGAAATTGTTACTTCTGATTTTGACATCAGTGCGGCTTAAGATGTCCTATTTGAAGATAATGTAGATTCATATGATGAATCCAAGAAGGAGAAAGGCAAACAAAAGGTTTACAAATGTGGCATCCCGCAAAACCACTACTAGAAAATCGCGTTGTTTTTGTGTATTACATCATCATGACCGCATGCTCATGTCATCATGCCACATTGCATTTGAGCATCGTCATGTCATCTTGCATTTGTTTGCATAAAACTATCTTCGAAAAATCTATTTTTGTCTTCCGAACGCCCCGTCTTTATTCAAACACAAAACCTGGGTCTCCGGATTATTTTGTTTCGTCTACCAACGGTTTGCAAAAGCCCCATTTTAAATAAATGGAAATTTTAAATTGTTTTTAGGAGGCAGCTCGCCAGGCCCGAAAGCCCAGCTGGCCACCTCCAGATAAAATCCTATCTACCCAGAAAACACCCAAGACTTTTCCCACCAAAAACCCTACCCCTTTCTCCTACCCAGCCCCCTCCACCTCACCCTGGCCAATCGCATTCCGCCACCTCATCCCCCTGACCAATCCCCTTCTTTTTCCCTCCACTCCTAGCCTACCACCTATCCCCACGGGCCCACCTCCTACCCTTTTTCCCACCCACCCCGCGTGGCCAACCGCCCGACCGGCCGCCCCCCTGGGCACGCGCCCCGCGCCCATCGCCCGGCCCCACCACTTCCCACCTCCTGTCCCCCCGCTTCTCACCAACCGCCCACCACCTCGCGACCCCCGCGCCTCCCTCCTCCCGCTGCAGGCCCCGCGCCCCGGCCGCCGTGGCCTTCTCCTCCAATCCGTCCAACCCCGCCGCCCTCTTCCCGACCTCCTCCATCGCCGTCGTTTCTCCTCTGCAGCGTCGGTGTCCGCGCCCTCTGCCTCGCCCGGTCCCTTGAGCCTCGCCTCTGGCGGCCCGTCGCTCGCCGGCCTCCGCGCATCCTCGGGCCACGACCCCGCCGCGGCCTTGCAGGTCCCGCCTCGCCGAGCCGCGTCCGCCGCCGGCCTCTCCGATCTTGCCCGCGCCTCCTCCCGGGTCGCCGCCTGCGCCCTTTCCCACCAACCCCGTATCCTCCCTGCTCCCGCTGCCAGGAAGCCCGACCACCACCGCGTCGCCCTTCTCCTCCCCCGTCGATCTGGAGCGCAGGCGAGCGCCTCCACCCCGTCCTCCGGCCGCCGCCTGAGACGCGCTCGCCACCGCCTTGGACGCCGCCCCCGAGCTCCTGTCTGCGGCCGCGGAAGCCCAAGCCCGACGGAGGCGCCGACCTCTGTCCTCCTCGTGTTCTTCCGGCCGCCTGCCTCGCTTCCTCCGGCCGAGCCGTGTCGGCCCTTGCCCTGAAGCGCGTGCCCGCCCACGGGAGCCCGACCCCGATCAGGTGATGGCACTCCGTCCATGTCTTGCTGCTGGCCGCCTGATCCTGCTGCCAAGCCCGCGCGTGGATGTGGCCGCCTTCAATCTGTTGCATGTCGGCTCTTCAGAACCTGTAGAGTTTGTTCTGTGAAGGGGATGTTCTGCCGGTGACTTTGATATCTGTAGAGGCTGCTATCTCGATGCTCCGTTTGTTTGCAAGGACACCTGGTCTGAGAAGGCTCTGATGTTGCCATCTACCGATAATAATACCTTGTATCCCAAGATCCTCCTCGGCAAACATTGCCTTGCGTCGATTCAAGATCGTCACCGACCACCGAAGACGCGGTACCCCAAGATCGCCTCCCCCGATTCGAAGGCCGTTGCCCCGAGGACGCCAAGACCCGAGTGCGCCGACATGGATCCGGTGACGCCAACACGCCAAGATCTACCACACGAAGACCGCACCGAACCGGTGACACTCGACGAACCTCCGGCAAGATCTTCGACATGGCCAAGATCTACCGCAACCGAGTCCGGCATCGACAAGTGAAGTCAGAACCACCAAGACCTTCGCCGCGGAACCCCCAAGGCCTTCGATGTGGAACCACAAGGTATACTACGCGGCCCCGAAGACCGGTCAAAAACGCCAAGTTCTCCTCATGAACCCCGAAGACCCGAACCCGAAGACGCCAAGGTCGCCGACGCAGCATGCCAAGTACTTCACCCCAGATGAGACAAGTACTTCTTCCCGGTACGCGGACCCGACAAGATCTTCGCGACGACAAGATCGACACCGACCAGGGCGAATCCGATGCGCCCCGACACCAAATCAAGTCCTTCTTCTCGGATGCGACAAGATCGACTTCCGTTGTCCGAGACCGAACCCCAGATCCGGACCCTGAGACCCAACCCCGAACCCCTCGGAGCCCAAGTTCGCCGAACCCTAATGTGATTCCCTATCCGAGACCCCATTATTTTTATAATATGACATTATCAACTGATGCATATTAAATTGATCATCCATGCATACTTGTCTGTGGTTTGGGGGCATTTTGCCAATTCATCTCATAATTGAATATGGAGTCGATATGCGGGATATCTTTGTCTTATTCCGGACTCCATTTAAATTGGTGTAGCGAACCGATGCCATGCTTCGCCCTGTTATTACAACATTTAAATTGCGGGGTAGTTAAATAACTCAAACCTAATAATAATTGTCGGGACCCCGGTTTCCGCTTAATATTGCCTTAATGCATCGCACCTTTGCCATGTCATACATCATACATGCATCATGCCCGATCTTCTACCGTAGTATTAAATAGTGCATCCAGTGTTTGTGCTAGTGTTTTGCTTATTCGCGGATTAGGCCGATGAGTTGATGCGAGTATCGACCCGATATTCGGATGAACCTTCGGCAATGTTTTCAGGCGAGCATCTCCCCCTTTCTACCTATCTTACTTTTATAGTATTTATTCCCCCTGTTGATATATTGCTATCTGTGTTGCGATGCTCTAGTTTTCGTACACGTGATATCCCTTGCAGCCTTATATTGCCTTGGACACATCCTATTACCTATTGTTTGGTAGATAGTTGGACTTGCGCGTCGTAGTCGCTGGCTCAAGTGCTGTTGCGTGTCGTCAAGTACCACAGTTGTTGGAGTTTTGCCGCATGTTTAATGATGGAGATGATCAAGACTTCAATTATTGTTTAATAACTAAAATTGAAGTAGGTAAATGCAGAGGCACCGGTAGGTAATAGACAATATTTGGATTTTAACCGCTCCTTTGGTGTCCGTGGGACCCGAGTTCTTGACACATTAGAGATCGAGCGCTAACCACGTGGGGTGTATGGGCACCCCATCGATTTAGTACCGATTCCAAATCTTGTCTTGGGGCCACAATTAGTTTGGGGCTTTATTACTATTCTGTCTTGATGCCATGATGTCTTGCTTTATTTACGATTGTCGAGGAGCACTGTCTTTGTTAGGATCGTGACACGTTTTATTTATGTCGACAAGCGGTCACACTTTCGGGTTCCCGATCGTTCTACCGTCTACACAAACCCGAGTCCGTCTGGAGACCGCCGACTTGCGGGTAGCTTAGTGGGGTGGCCCCGTGCTTGCTTTGGGTCGGAAAGCGTCGTGTCCGAAACCCGTCGACATACCGTTGGGTGTATGTTTTGTGATCTTGTACCTACGATCGACAACAAGGGTGTAGGTGCGTGTGGAAACTTTGGTGCACCCTGCGGTTAAATCTTTTCGAGAAGCCGTGTCCGCGGTTATGGACGACTTGGAGCACAGTTCTCGATCATAGACAACTATAACTAAAGTTTACTGTTATAATTTGATTTGTATCTGATATGACTAGTAATCAGCTTCACTACAACGGAATGGCTAAATAAAAGTACCAACAACTGCTGGGTTTGGGATGTCTCATGCTAAATGTATCTGACTAGTAAGTGTTGCAACTACAACGGAATGGTTAATTAAAAGTGCCCACTGCTTATTATATCAGGATGACTATCTATACCTGACTAGTAATTGCTGCAACGATAACTGAATAAATAAAACTGCCAACGGTGTGAGTTCCTCGGTTGACTTCCTCGTTTGGTCTCGAGGGGGAAACACCAGGATGGGTATGTTTGGTGGTAGTATCAGGTTGGTTCCGAATAGGTCTTTTCCTACCCCTCTCTGATAGCCGCTATTTTGTATCGAGTCTCTATAGGTTGTTCTAGTGCATCTTTGCCGCTTGATCCACCATACCTATGTAGGCGAGGACCGCGAATTCTAGCCTCGCCGTGTCTTGGCCTCGATCTTGAGCTCCTCTTTTCCTTTGCCCTTTGTCGGCACCCTTTTGTTTTAGCGGTTTCGGCGTTAGCAGGGTTACTCTTCTGGCTTGGCTTGGGCAGGGTTATGGACGCCATTGGTTATTCTTCAGGGCTCTTAGCCCCATTTGCATCTTGTCTGTAGTCGGACGCTGTATCATTTTCAAGGTGATTTCGATCTTTGTACTGTATATCTGCATTCTTGACTCTTTGAGTCGCTGTTGTACATATATGTTTTGTGGGTTCCATCGAGGACTATTGTGTAATGATATTACTTCGTTTTCCACCCGCACGCAAGTGCCTGGTGGGCACCTTTGAATCGTTTCTATGGGTTTTGGCGAAGCCTGAAACTTGCATAGGGCGATTCGAGGGTGTTACAGTGGTATCGAGCTCAGCGATTCGATACCCACAAGTCCAAATGTCAGGATAACCTAGCTAACGGCCGAAGTAGAGTGTCAAAACTATTTTTGCAAAATCGGTTGGATAGTTCTGATTAGGTCTGATTTTACTCCTTACCCCTCAGCTGCTCTCCTCTCACCTCTGCGTGTTTTGAATCCGCTCTCTTCTCTCTCTTCGAGTCCATGATTTCTCGTGGTTGGGTTCCATCGTACCTTCAGGGTTTCGCTTCCTCCTTTGGTAACGGTGTTGCTACATCGGGTCTTCATGCTATCCGAGGAATCCTTCGTCTGGTGGACTTCTCGTTGTTCCTCCTTTGTGCCTTCCGGTGTTTTCCGACGAGACGACATCATCTACGCCAGATCCGATGCAGAGTCTGCATCACTCCTTTGTTTCTGAACCTCGATTGTCGAGATCTTCAGTCTGATTCCGAGAATGGTTGCACGCTTTTCTACTGATTGTGCAGAGTAATAGTTTGGGTGCGTGATGGATTGGCCCCCATGCCGAATACTCACTCTATTCGCTTGTGTACATTGAAGTGGATGAGAATGCATCGGTTCCCTATTTCCATCAAAGCTAGAGGTGGCTTTATTTGTTGATACCTCTACCTTCGACCTTTTGTTCCCGGAGTGTTCTCTCGACGATCACGGACAACGACCTCTTGTTAGTGGTGTCGCGAGGATCTACACGATGTGAGAAGATTCAGATCGTCGCCCTTCTTCCCGGTACCATGAGGCGGATCTCGAGGGCGAGATCCATTGTTAGTGGTGTCAAATTGTGGCATCCCGCAAAACCACTACTAGAAAATCGCGTTGTTTTTGTGCATTGCATCATCATGACCGCATGCTCATGTCATCATGCCACATTGCATTTGAGCATCGTCATGTCATCTTGCATTTGTTTGCATAAAACTATCTTCGAAAAATCTATTTTTGTCTTCCGAACGCCCCGTCTTTATTCAAATACAAAACCCGGGTCTCCGGATTATTTTGTTTCGTCTACCAACGGTTTGCAAAAGCCCCGTTTTAAATAAATGGAAATTTTAAATTGTTTTTAGGAGGCAGCTCGCCAGGCCCGAAAGCCCAGCTGGCCACCTCCAGATAAAATCCTATCTACCCAGAAAACACCCAAGACTTTTCCCACCAAAAACCCTACCCCTTTCTCCTACCCAGCCCCCTCCACCTCACCCTGGCCAATCGCATTCCGCCACCTCATCCCCCTGACCAATCCCCTTCTTTTTCCCTCCACTCCTAGCCTGTCACCTATCCCCACGGGCCCCCCCCCTACCCTTTTCCCACCACAGTGTGGCCAACCGCCTGACCAGGCACGCGCCCCGCGCCCATCGCCCGGCCCCACCACTTCCTACCTCATGTCCCCCCGCTTCTCACCAACCGCCCACCACCTCGCGACCCCCTCCTCCCGCTGCAGGCCCCGCGCCCCGGCCGCCGTGGCCTTCTCCTCCAATCCGCCCAACCCCGCCGCCCTCTTCCCGACCTCCTCCATCGCCGTCGTTTCTCCTCTGCAGCGTCGGTGTCCGCCCTCGCCGCCCGGTCCGCGAGCCCGCCTTGGCGGCCCGTCGCTCGCCGGCCTCCGCGCAACCTCGGGCCACGACCCGCCAAGGCCTCGCAAGTCCCGCCTCGCGAGCCGCGTCCGCCGCCGGCCTCGCCGATCTTCCCCGCGCCTCCGCCCGGGTCGCCGCCTGCGCCCTTTCCCACCAACCCCGTCTCCTCCCTGCTCCCGCTGCCAGGAAGCCCGGCCACCACCGCGTCGCCCTTCTCCTCCTCCATCGATCTGGAGCACAGGCGAGCGTCTCCACCCCGTCCTCCGGCCGCCGCCTGAGTCGCGCTCGCCACCGCCTTGGACGCCGCCTCCCCGAGCTCCTGTCTGCGGCCGCGGGAGCCCAAGCCCGATGGCGGCGCCGACCTCTGCCCTCCTCGCGTTCTCCCGACAGCCTTCCTCGCTTCCTCCGGCCGAGCCTTGCGTCGATTCAAGATCGTCACCGACCACCGAAGACGCGGTACCCCAAGATCGCCTCCCGATTCAAGGCGTTGCCCGAGGCGCCAAGACCGAGTCGGCCGACATGGATCCGGTGACGCCAACACGCCAAGATCTACCACACGAAGACCGCACCGAACCGGTGACACTCGACGAACCTCCGGCAAGATCTTCGACATGGCCAAGATCTACCGCAACCGAGTCCGGCATCGACAAGTGAAGTCAGAACCACCAAGACCTTCGCCGCGGAACCCCCAAGGCCTTCGATGTGGAACCACAAGGTATACTACGCGGCCCCGAAGACCGGTCAAAAATGCCAAGTTCTCCTCATGAACCCCGAAGACCCTAACCCGAAGACGCCAAGGTCGCCGACGCAGCATGCCAAGTACTACACCCCAGATGAGACAAGTACTTCTTCCCAGTACGCGGACCCGACAAGATCTTCGCGACGACAAGATCGACACCGACCAGAGCGAATCCGATGCGCTCCGACACCAAACCAAGTCCTTCTTCTCGGATGCGACAAGATCGACTTCCGTTGTCCGAGACCGATCCCGCCGAGACCGAACCCCAGATCCGGACCCTGAGACCCAATCCCGAACCCCTCGGATCCCAAGTTCGCCGAACCCTAATGTGATTCCCTATCCGAGACCCCATTATTTTTATAATATGACATTATCAACTGATGCATATTAAATTGATCATGCATGCATACTTGTCTGTGGTTTGGGGGCATTTTGCCAATTCATCTCATAATTGAATATGGAGTCGATATGCGGGATATCTTTGTCTTATTCCGGACTCCATTTAAATTGGTGTAGCGAACCGATGCCATGCTTCGCCCTGTTATTACAACATTTAAATTGCGGGGTAGTTAAATAACTCAAACCTAATAATAATTGTCGGGACCCCGGTTTCCGCTTAATATTGCCTTAATGCATCGCACCTTTGCCATGTCATACATCATACATGCATCATGCCCGATCTTCTGCCGTAGTATTAAATAGTGCATCCGGTGTTTGTGCTAGTGTTTTGCTTCTTCGCGGATTAGGCTGATGAGTTGATGCGAGTATCGACCCGATCTTCGGATGAACCTTCGGCAATGTTTTCAGGCGAGCACCTCCCCCTTTCTACCTATCTTACTTTTATAGTATTTATTCCCCCATGTTGATCTATTGCTATCTGTGTTGCGATGCTCTAGTTTCCGTACCCGTGATATCCCTTGCAGCCTTATATTGCCTTGGACACATCCTATTACCTGTTGTTTGGTAGATAGTTGGACTTGCGCGTCGTAGTCGCTGGCTCAAGTGCTGTTGCGTGTCGTCAAGTACCACAGTTGTTGGAGTTTTGCCGCATGTTTAATGATGGAGATGATCAAGACTTCAATTATTGTTTAATAACTAAAATTGAAGTAGGTAAATGCAGAGGCACCGGTGGGTAATAGACAATATTTGGATTTTAACCGCTCACTGGTGTCCCGTAGGACCCCGAGTTCTTGACACCTGTTCCGAGATCGAGCGCTCTAACCACAAGTGGGGTGTATGGGCACCCCCATCGATTTATTACCTGATTCCAAGTACTGTACTGGGGGCCACAATTAGTTTGGGGCTTTATTACTATTCTGTACTTATGCCATCTTGTCTTTGCTTTATTCTGATTGTGCGAGGAGCACCTGTACTATTTAGGATCGTGACACGTTTATTTGTATCGACAAGCCCGATCACACTTTCGGGTTCCCGATCGTTCTGACCGTCTCGCAAACCCCGAGTCCGTCTCGAGACCGGCCGACCGTTGCGGGTAGCTTAGTGGGGTGGCCCCTGTGCTTGCTTTGGGTGCAGGAAGCGTCGTGTCCGAAACCCGTCGACATACCGTTGGGTGTATGTTTTGTGATCTTGTACCTACTGATCTGACAACAAGGGTGTAGGTGCGTGTGGAAACTTTGGTGCACCCCTGCAGGGTTAAATCTTTTCGAGAAGCCGTGTCCGCGGCTATGGACGACTTGGAGCACAGTTCTCGATCATAGACAACTATAACTAAAGTTTACTGTTATAATTTGATTTGTATCTGATATGACTAGTAATCAGCTTCACTACAATGGAATGGCTAAATAAAAGTACCAACAACTGCTGGGTTTGGGATGTCTCATGCTAAATGTATCTGACTAGTAAGTGTTGCAACTACAACGGAATGGTTAATTAAAAGTGCCCACTGCTTATTATATCAGGATGACTATCTATACCTGACTAGTAATTGCTGCAACGATAACTGAATAAATAGAACTGCCAATGGTGTGAGTTCCTCGGTTGACTTCCTCGTTTGGTCTCGAGGGGGAAACACCAGGATGGGTATGTTTGGTGGTAGTATCAGGTTGGTTCCGAATAGGTCTTTTCCTACCCCTCTCTGATAGCCGCTATTTTGTATCGAGTCTCTATAGGTTGTTCTAGTGCATGCTGCGCTGCCGCTTCAGTCCACCATACCTATGTAGGCGAGGACCGCCGAATTCTAGCCTCGCTGTCTTGGCCTCAAGATCGACGCTCCTCTTTTTCCTTTGCCCTTTGTCGGCACCCTTTTTTTAGCGGTTTCGGCGTCGTTAGCGTGGTTACCTCGGCTTGGCACAGGCGGGGTTATGGACGCCATTGGTTATTCTTCAGGGCTCTTAGCCCCATTTGCATCTTGTCCGTAGTCGGACACTGTATCATTTTCAAGGTGATTTGGATCTTTGTACTGTATATCTGCATTCTTGACTCTTTGAGTCGCTGTTGTATATATATATGTTTTGTGGGTTCCATCGAGGACTATTGTGTAATGATATTACTTCGTTTTCCACTCGCACGCAAGTGCCTGGTGGGCACCTTTGAATCGTTTCTATGCGGGTTTGGCGGGAAGCGCTGAAACTTGCATAGGGCCGATTCTGAGGGTGTTACAACAAAGAGGAGTATGATTAGGAAGAGGACTTATGGGCCCTAAGGTCATATGAAGATGATGTGCCAATGAAGGTTAAAATTTTTAGTGAAACTAATTTGAAGGATCCAAAGTTTCATGATAGGATGTTATTTGAGTCAGTGAAGATGCTGAGGAGAGCAATCACTGCATACCGTTGCATAAAATGAAAGGATCTCAAACTTCCAGTGAATGATAGGAAGAGGTTCAAAGTTGTATGTGTTGATGATTGCAAATGGTATATTTGGGCCTCATATGACAGTAGGGCCGAGTGCTTCAGGAACAAGAACTTTAATGTTGTGCACAACTACAGTAAAACATTTAAGGTGCATGGTTTGACAACAACTTTCCTAGCAGATCAGTATGTGAAGAGATTTAGGGCAGACCAAGATATGAATATGAAGAACTTTTTTATGATTGTGCAAAAAGAATGGAAACATGACACCAAAGAGATCAAAGTTGTAGAGAGCTAGGAGGCTGACTTTGAAGGTCATACGCGGTGTTAAAAAATCACAATACAAACTACTTTGAGACTATGCCAATTGAAAGACCAAAGGACGCCGCCCAGAGGGGGGTGAATAGGCTTTTAAAATTATTACGGCTTAGGCTAAAATAAATGCGAAATAAAACTAATGTTTAATTTATTGAGGACAAAAGCTAACCACTAGGTTCACCTAAGTGCGCCAACAACATATGATAAGCAATACAAGCAACAAGGTGATAGCACGATATAAAAACTTCAAGCACGATGGCTATCACAAAGTAAAGTGCATAAGTAAAGGGCTCGGTTGAGAGATAACCGATGGACGCAGAGACGAAGATTTGTTTCCCGAAGTTCACTTCCAAAGAAGCCACCTCTCTGTTGGAGAGGTGCGATGGCGCAATGCTCTCCGAACACCACAAATGGCTCACCTTGAGGGCTCTATGCTCACCCAACGCCACACAAGGCCTCACCCCGGATGCGGAAGCATGCAACTCACCGACGCCACAAAAGGCTCACCCTATTCTCCCGAGTGCGCACCACAAAATACGGGCACTCGCTCCACTATGGAATTCTTGAAGGCAGTCACCGAACCTGTACAAGATTGGGGCTATCTCCACAACTCAATTGGAGGCTCCCAACAACAAAGCCACAAAAGGCTACAACGCCACAAAATGCCAACAAAGTCACAAAAGGCTACAAGACCACAAAAGGTTAATAACCCAACCACATAACCGTCTAGGGTTTGAAGAACCCAAGAGTAACAAGCCCACAAGCTTGTACTCGCTGAATCTCCGAGGAGAACTCAAACCTATGCAACAAATGCAAGGGCAAGTCCTTCACTCCTGTAGAGCCCAGCCATCCGACGCGCCTAAACCTCTAGCTGGTATAACCCCACTACAAGGTTATAGCTTCTAGAGTGAGCACGCGCCGGCCCGGTTATCGCGTCTCAGCGTACACAAGTGAGTATGTACGCCGGCGACATACAAGCACCTATCAGATCACGCCATGTACAAAGAAAGGAAATATAGGCAACAAGATCCAAATATATATGTTTATAGATAGGTAGCACACAGAGGACAGATGTCCCAACAATACATCATACATCAAGCGAAAAACGTGATATAACATCCGAGTACGGATAAGATCCAAATAGGCATAAGATGCCAAGAAATAAGCAAGTGAGCTCCATACCCACACGTCTCAGGACTTCCTGGTAAGATCCCGACTACTGCTCGTAGTAGTCCTTATCAGCGTAATCGACATGCTAAGAACTAGACTCATCCACCTGATCTCACGTACCTGTACAGCGGGAATGAACCCAAAGCGAAAGAACATAAAGAAAACAAGAGCGTCAGTACTGAGGCCAGTACACGGCGAGACTAAAATTCAGCGGTCCTCGCCTACAAGGGGTATATGGTGTACTTAGCGGCTGCAAAAATTGCGACTGACTAACTTATAGAGACACACTATAACATCATCTATTAGAGTGAGATAAGAGGATGCTAAACGATAACATTAATATAACTCCAGGCATAACCCATCTGAGGCTTTCCCCCTCGAAAGCCAGTCGAGGAAGTAGTCCCGTGGAACACACACGTTGCAATTTTAGTTAAGTCATTGTTTAATTTATAAGACTAATTACTAGTCATATTATTAGGCAAGGCATTAGTGGTGTTGTCTATGATCATGACACTGTACTCCCGAGGCGTCCATAACTGTGGACACATGGCTTCTCGAAAAGATTTACCCTGCAGGGGTGCACAACTGTACACAAACGCATGTTCAACCCTTCAAGCACTAAAACGCAAATAGACGTGCCATCCAAGTCTCACAATAATAATTGTCCCATAACTACACGCACATCTAGGGGCATCACCTACTGAGTTTGACCCATACTAGAGATACAGCTGATTCTCCAGGTGGCACAACATTTGAGTCTACGGTCGGTCGATGATCGGAAGATAACTTGTAGAGCTCCATCCCACCTCTGACACAATATCCCAATTTATGCAATGCAAGCCATGGTAATCCACCAAAAATCATATCAAAACTCAACCCATGTCCGAGAATATATTATGCGTATGCACCACATGGAAAACCTATTTTGTAACCCCTTAGATATACGAATAGCGTCGATAGTTGAGGGGGAGATCCCAGAGGCCCCCATGTTTGGTTTGCGCGATTAACTCAGAACTGGTATCGTAGAACAAACGGTTCCTAGGTCGACTCAAGCAGTCCCCAAAGGTGGTCGCTGTCGGGGCCTTATCATTAGGTGAAGCCATTTACCAACAACATCAGATTAATATTTATATCAACAACATTATCCAGATTTCAAGTTCCACCTGTATGAGAGCATAGCTAAGCAAGCCTACGACTCGCAAGGTCAAATCTAGCTAAACAAACAAGGCAATAGGATAACCAAGGCAATATAGTAGAGCAGGTAAAATAAAGGTATGGTACTAAAACATCGATAATAAGAATAGCAATAGATCAATAAAGGAAGTAAAGACTATAAATGCAAAAATAGGTAGAAGGGGGTGAGGTGCTCGCCTGTCTGCTCAAAGGAAGGAGTCGGTGCAAACTCGAGAGGGTACTCGCACTGCTCAAACTCCTGCTGGTACTCGACAGGCTCGCCTTCTACTGATAAGAATAAAATGCCATACTTAGAAAGGAAATAACGCAATTAACACAAGAACGATGCGATGCAATCAATAATGTATCATGGCAGTATATGATGCGATATGTTTAATGATTCAAGTTTAAGTGGCCGAGAGACGAAAATAAGACAATAAAGTAAATCGGCCACATGTTACTTAGGTGTTCGGGTGCAATTTTATTAAGGTTCGATGATGCATGATGCAAAATAACAAATGGATATCACTATTGGTTTTGTGTCGTCGAGCTGATCGATTTAGACATATCATTTATAAAATTTGAAATTACGGACTAAAAGTTATTAAATTGCATTTTTAGGGTCAAAAGGGCAAAAATATCAATGTTGTAATAGTTGGGGTTGTTTCTGCAAAATTCCACTTAAGCCATTTTATTCATCTTAGAAAATCATTTACTTTTCATGTTGAAAATATTTGCAAATTCGAAATTGTTTGGAAGTTATTTAGATTTGAATGATTTTGCATTAGTTGAATTAATAGAAGAAATAGACAGGGGAAAAAATAAGTGATGGCCGCCATGGAGAGTTGGGCCGGCGACATGGTTATCTACCGCACTGCGCTGCTCTTCTTCCTCGCTGTTCTCGTCGTCGACCAACCATCACCGACCCCCCATTGTGAGGCCGACCTCTTTCCTCTTCCCGACTTCCCCCTTCTCTCCTCCGGTTGTGTCGTCGCGCACGCTACCGAACGTGTTCGCTGACAGACAACAACAACAGCAGTAGCACACATGTACACCTATGTCAGTCTAACTTCCTCGAATTTTTGCCGGCATCTTCTTTGCTCCTTTGCAAAAACTTCCTGAACGAAACTTGTTCTCCTACATCCTAGCTTTCCAACGCAACTTGAGGGCAGTCACCGAACCCGTATAAGATTAGGTCTATCTCCACAACTCAATTGGAGGCTCCCAACAATAAAGCAACAAAAGGCTACAACGCCACAAAATGCCAACAAAGTCACAAAAGTCTACAAGACCACAAAAGGTCAACAACCCAACCACACAACCGTCTAGAGTTCCAAGAACCCAAGAGTAACAAGCCCACAAACTTGTACTCGCCGAATCTCCGAGGAGAACTCAAAAATATGCAACAAATGCAAGGGCAAGTCCTTCACTCCCAAATTCCAACAAAGCTACAAAAGCTATTAGGGGAATAAGGGAGGAAGAACACAAGAGGAGAACACAAAACTCTCCAAGATCTAGATTCCAATGATTCCTTCACAAAGAAGGGATTTTATTTGGTGGGATTGTAGATATATATCTCCTCTCTCAAATCCCTCAAAGTGATGCAAGAATCATGGTATGGAGAAGGGAAGAGGGCAAGCTTTTGAATGTCAACAATGGAGGAGAGAGAGTGGAAGAGCTAGCAAAAATGGCCTAAAAAATTGGGGAAACAATAGGGAAGAGGGGGCCCTTAAAAAGGGCATGAGAAATCTGCCTGTTTGGATCAGATTCGCGCATCGCTGGAACTTCCGGTGCCTCCCCAGAACTTCCGGTAAATCAAAACACAAGTTACTGAACCTGACCGGAACTTCCGCTCAAGCAAAAACACAGGACAACATTGCACGAAAACTTTAATAACTTTTAATTCTGGACTCCGTTTTTGATGATCTTGGGTTCGTTTTGAAGAGAATGAAAAGCTCTACAATATTATGCAAAGAAACATCATAGTACAGCATGGAAGAATAAAACCAAATTGAGAAAGTTATGACCTCTCTAGAAGCGATGAACCGGTAAAACCTCCAAAACCCAAAACACAAGAAGTTGAGCTTGGAAACTCCGATTGGGATGAAACCAATTTTGTTGGAAAGATAAAACCAAGTAGAAACCAACAAAATACGAAATATTGGATACCACCAAGGGAGAAAAATATCAAGTATATATATGTGAGATATGTCCCAAGGTGTGGAGCCAGAAAAACCCGCATGATCAAGAACCGCAATAAGGTATGCAAGGTAAAACCTTATTTGATGAACTAGAGCTTGTTATGATGATGAACACAAGCTCTAGATCCTATCATGCACAAGATACAAATAACAACCAAGAAAGATTATGCTATATATGCAAAGGTTTGAGCTCTCTCTGAAAGATGCAATCGAGTCACTCACTCGAGAGCCCCTCTTGATTGTACGACTATCTATCCTAAACCCAGTCTCCCAACACTAGAAGAGACCGGTAAAATAGAAAAGCTATCAAGATCATACCTTTGCCTTGAGCAAACCTCTTCTTTGAACTTGTCTTCATCACCCCATGATCACGAGGATGGCAAGCTTCAAGCATGAGATCTTCTAGAGATGGCGCATCTTGAGCTCGCCCTTCTTCACCCCTTCTTGAGGTTGATCCATCTTGATGCAACTCTTTGCACATGTCTTGATCAACCTTCAAGCTCCTTCTTTATTCATGATTCCAATGGGCACAAAGCCGTTGGACATTTCTTCATCTTCCAACCTTGAGACCAACACATGGCCAAGCGATGCCAATGGACAAACCTACAAGTAAAACTCAATTTAATCATTAGTCCATAGAGATTGTCATTAATTACCAAAACCACACATGGGGCATAAATGCCCTTTCAATCTCCCCCATTTTTAGGTCTAGAATTCGAGCCGAGCCGAGCCAACTCGGCTCGACTCGCTAAAGCTCGTTCAACTAACGAGTTAGATCTACTCGGATCGTTTACAGAACGAGCTCATATTTGAAACTCGGCTCGACTCGGCAAACTCGCGAGTAGCTCGCGAACAACTCATTTAGATTGTTATAAGTTATGAATATGCGCACATATAAGAAAAATAGTAATTAACCTTCTAATTTGAAACTAGAACAACAATAGTACTTCCATAATAAAACGGAGAAAGATCAATGAAAAATATAGTAGCTCTACACCATTACAGGTTTAAGGAACATTCATAGTATGGCACTTATCTATGAAAATTTTCGAACTCTATATTTGAACGAGTTTAACGAGCTAAATGAGTAGCTCGCGAGTAGCTCATTTAGCTTGGGTGAACAAACAAGCTCAAATCAAAAACTTGGCTCGACTCGTTAGACACTAAGTTCGAGCCGAGTCGAGCTGTGTCACGAGTTACTCATTTAGCTCGCGAGTTTCGAGTTATAATTCCAGCCCTACCCATTTTGGTAATTGATGACAATCCCTTAGCGAGGGTTTAAATATGACAAATAACGACCAAAGTGGTTGTCCCAACATCAAATACTACACAAGTATGTGATGTTGGTACAACCACAATATATATAGCAAACTCCCCCCACACACAATCTATGCATGTGTGATGATCTTGAATTTCATTGCATAGATTGCCAACCATTACCGTTGGTTGAGTTTCCTCTATATATTCAACATGCAAAGCAACCACAAAGATGCAAGATCATGAGAGGCAAATGCTTAAGAACATACTCAAAGCAAAGGCCAACTTCCCTTAAACCCTCTAAAACTTCTCCCCCATTGACATCGATTGCCAAAATGGGTGAAAAGTTCTAGATGGCCAATATAGTGAGAATTCCTCCAACACAAGTCAAATGATGAGTAATTAGGAGGAAGTAAAACTATATTGAGGTCCCAAAGATTGCAAAAAGAAAAGAAATATAAATAAGCTTCAACAAATGAAGCAAGCAATCGAAAGGTCCAAAAGAACCAATTGAAAAAACAACAAATGGTACCAAATGGAAACGAAAAAAATGTTTAAATGAAAATGGGTATGCTCCCCAAGATTTATGCACAACTTAGAATAGTTGAAATTGAATACACAATGCACAAATATGGAATCCTTGCTCCCACATAAGCATTTAAACCACAAGAAATGAGAAAGAAGGCAAGTGTGCATTCTTAAATGAATTAGAGAAACTCCCCAAATATTATGCACCAATTATAGTAATTATATTTGGAAACAATGTGCACAACCATGGAATCCTCACTCCTACAAACTCATTTAACAATGCACACAAAGGTTAAAATTTTGGAAGCCACCAAAGTATCACAAAGAACTAAGAGGTGGTTTCCAAGAAATGCAAAAACAACTGAAGAATGATCTTCTCTTGTGTGTGTAAATTTCTAGGTGGAAATATCACAAATACAAATGCCCACAAAGAAATATGCACAAACAAAATAGATACTCAATAAAGCACATGAAAGGCAAAGAGGAAGTCATAGAATATACCAATAAGATGTTTTGCTTGAAAGCATGCCCAAGGGCTCAACTATATCTTATTGTACATCGATGAGCTTCAAACACCAACATACTCCATACTTTACGACTATTACCAAGGGAAGAAGGGGTAGAAGGAATATATGGATAAAGGCAACAAGTATCACAAAAAGAAAACAACTTTGTAAAAATACTCACTATTGCATATGAGAGATATTAAGGAAACGATATGCAACAAAGTTGCTAGATTGACATATTTGGGATTGGTGAATCATGAGAATGATTTTGTATAGTCCCCATTATATGCACTCATCTCAACATACACACATTTTCAATAGATAGAACTCTTCAAATCCAAATCAAGAAGCCTAACAAATACAAGAAAACAAATTCATGCCAACAAGCAACCTACAAAAGGTTGGGAACGAGATATGTATGCATGAGAGAGAGATACTTGTTACCGATATATAATTGGTGGGATGAAGATGATATGAATTTGTTGATCATCCTAGCTTGCATCCAATTTACATGTAGACGTCAGTTCTTCCTTGTTCTAGATACAAGCACCTACTATATATCCCTAATGTACCTAAAACACAATTAAGTACACTATGGTCCCCAAACAAATTGGGTCCAAGGTAGTTATAGCAACTACAATACATAGGAGAACCTCCACACAAACATTTGCATATTGATATGAAAATGAATTTCATGCACATCTTATACCTTTAGGATTTGGTGGAGTTTCCCCTATATATTGGATCAAAGAAAGCAAGCATGCCATAATATATACAAGAAGTAAATATGCATGCATAAGACTTTCAAGAACCAAAAGGAGATACAATTTGAACAAAAACACCAATTAAACCAATAAGACACACACAAAGGTGTGACTCGACAAAAGGTGTCCAAATTGTATCAAAGAACCAAATCATCACATGAAAGGGCACACGTTCAACAAATGAACTAGCAAGAGACAAAGAGATAAAAGATAGACAAAAATACCAAGGCTCAAGGATTTATCTCATCTTAAAAGAACAAAACAAGTGACAAGGAATGAGATAAAACCAACTCCAAACGAGATCAAGGAAACAACAACCAAAACAAACTCTTCACACTTTTCATGATGGCACTCAAAGTACCAACACAAAAAGGATCGAGCTTCCAAGCAAAAAGGAATGGATCAAATCAAGAAGCATAAAACAATGTTCTAGATAATATAGGAGAGATCCCCCATAAGTAGAGCATTATATATAATTTTGCCTTTGAATGCAAAATGCCCACAAATGAGATCATCACTACTACCTACACTAAATAAAACACAAGGGGATACAAATAAAATAAGAAGATCCACAAGAGACAAGGAAAGCTTAGGAGCAAATAGAAAAACATTTTCTTGGCCAAAGATAAGGCAAATAAGAAAAGGACAAAGTGAATATGATCAATAAAATATACCATATATCAAATACAAATTATCCAAGGACAAGAAGCAATGGGGATAATTTTCCCGAGGTAGTTGGCAAGGATATCCAAGATCACATTCACACAAGAAGCATATAACAAGATATAAGAAATAAGCTTTATGCTTTGAAAGAGATTCTTGATAGCTTCAAATAGTCACATAATTACTAGTGATTAGAGTGACTTTAAGAAAATGGTTCCCAAGAGTATATATAGATCCAAATATGATGAAACACATACCAAGAACCACTCTCACAAATAAGATCCAAAAAGTGAGCAATAAAAACATTCAAGCAAATTGGAACTTGTATGAGCAATTGTGCCACATAGGAGCTAGATAATTTCCAATATCAATTCTAAGTGGCACTACCTAAAATGTACACATTTTATAGGTTTATAATATGCAAAAATCATATGACTCCCCCATAATGTGATAAACCAAGAAATCTCAACAAGAGGCAAAAAGATCAAAATAGAGGTATTAATGGACATTATGGAAATGAGTTTATCATGAGAAAGACATACCACATAGAGACTATATAACCATAAAATATAGCTACTAAGTGGTTTTGCTCATGTACACACATTTTAGGATTGTGGAATGTTGTAACACCCCGGTTCTGAAAAGACCGTGGCCTCTATGTGACATGCCAATCACTGGATCGGTTCATTGGCCCACAATAGAGTAAGATAGATAACATAGCAAAATATCCGTGTATCATGAATAACGAAGATCCAGAGTACCATTATTACAATAAAAGCTTAGCACAAAGATAGCTCAAATTATTCAGGTAGCAACATAAGTAAAGTAAATCCTCCATTCTTCAAATTGCCCACAAGTGAACAAGTGCCGAGTGGAGTACCGTGGCCTATAACGATCAATCAGAATCGGAATAACCTGCAACATGAAACGTAGCAGCCCCGAAGGGTCAATACATGGAATGTATGGCAAGTAGAGCTAGTAATGGAGACAATAGTACTAACATCTACATGCATATTTGGCAAGTGGAGCTGTGTCTGGCTTGCATTTGCAAATACATTTGTCCTACTTCCATAAACAGTTTTTGATTTTCTTTGAAAAGATCCCAATTAAGTTAACCCAACAAGATTAAAACAATTATGAAATTAGAATGAGCGAGAAACATGTCATGGAATCAATATCTAGCAACTCAGATGTCCATAACCGCGGACACGGCTAATCGATTAGATTATACACTCTGCAGAGGTTAGTACACTTTACCCATGTGACTTGGCCAGCCCAGCTCGTACCACCACTCTCATTTAGGGTGATGATAGGGAGAAGTCCAAGAAGAGACTGTTCGGGAAGTAGCTCCTCAATCCCGACGCGCACCGGTCCAACCTACCAAAATTCTACATCTTTGGATACGCGGGTTCGAGTTACCACAACCTACTAAGTCCAACCAACCGCCCATTTCATTATTGGCACATGGTTGTACACGTAAGCTACACAATAAAGAAGCCAATCATTCTCTCTTGATACCTGGATGCCTTTCCGCAATGAAACCACCAAAAGCTATCAATACCATCACACCCAGGGGGTTCATTGATTAAGTTGTTTTAGTTTTCACAAACCAATACTTTGAGAAATCAAGTATTATTGATGTAACCCAGCCCTTGTTCAACAAGCACGGCTAAGCACATCTACCAACGGTGGTTCATCTACAAGGAAAGTCCTACCACATAATAGGACATAGCATAGCGATAGTATCATCCTACACTTGCATCTACAAAATACACGACAATGCATTGAAAATAGTAGGACGATATCATGAACAAAGTAACATCTACTTGCCTTGGTTGTAGCGGTCTGGAGCACAATCCTCACACGAGCAAGCGTTGCACTCAACACAATCTACACGATACAATTGCAATCATAAACAAACAATGCACAAGCATATGCAACAAATATGATGCATGAAATTCAAGAACGACAAGTGAATTGGGTGCTACAGCTACACCACAACATCCTATACCATAACACTACCGATTGCATGCATGGAAAATAGTTTTAGCGCTAGGGAAACTATTAGACAAAAGTAAAGCTCACCACTAGAGCTAGAAATTAAATAATTCACTACCGATAGTATAAGGTTTGTAAAATCTTGGGAAAATTCTACAGTAGGGGCATCGCTGATTAGAAACAGTACCAATTGGAATTACTCAAAAAGGAGTTATAAAACTTCCCGAGTAATTAAAACACTGCAGAAAGCCATTAGACAAATACTGCAGAAGTTTTTACTGTAAGCCTATCTTGTTAATTCACGATGAGATTCCCCTCGTTCATACGAGTTCAGGGACATATCACACGCAATTTTTGGAGCTACGGATCTTTTTCTACGAATTTATTACTCCAAAAAGGCCACTAACTAGTTTGATTAAACTGTACTAAACCTTGCAGTAAAAGTCTGAACCAAAGGTACAGAGAGATTCTACACGACTCACTGAACCCGTACATATTTTATTTGCAATTTTTGGCCAGGCGGTTTAATTTCTACACAATTTACAAGATTCTACCGAAATCTGCCAACTAAAAGGATTAACGAAATTGACCCAGTCAAGCGTAATCATTGACTGGTCAGCGTCTGACTGGGCGCTGACTGGGCGTCTGACTAGTCAATGCCTGAGTCTGACCGGTCAACTAATGATCTAGGCCACTGATCTGAGATCTGACGGTGGCTGCTGTCTTACCGGAAACGGATGGCGAAGCGGACCCCGGAAGGTGCTGCGAGTTCCGGACGGCGGTGTCTATCGGATCCAGCGTCGGGGTTCTTCCTGCACGGACGTACACAGTTAACTACGGGTCCGAGAAAAATAACATCGCGCGCAACAATGGCGCGCGTACGTGCGTGTATGCATGCGCGCATGCGATATGCGTGGCAGCGCTGGCGAAGCGGCGGCAACAGCGGCAAGGCAGCAGCGGCGGTGCATGAACGGGCAACGGCGGCGGTGGCGGCTGACGATGGCGGCAGCGCGCTGGCGAAAGCGATGGCGTCGCGCGCGGCGGCGGGCGGATGCACATCGGTGGCGGCGGCGGCGAAGTGCGGCTTCGGCGGCGCAGCGTCTGCGGCGCGCGGCGGCGCGGGCGGTCAGCGATGTGGCGGCGAGATGAGGCGGCGGCTTACCTCGGCGGCGGCGGTCGTGAGGCGGGTCGGCGTCGATGTGGCGGCGGCGGCAGCGGTGGCGGCAGCGGCAAAGGCGGGGAGGCGCGGGAGGCGTGCGCGGCGGCACGCGTGGAGGCGGCGGGGTCGGGAACTGGTTACGAGGCAGGTGGGGGTCCCTCTTTAAATAGTCCCTCGCGCGGATTCTACTCAGCTTCGGTCCAGAAGTTGACTCCAACTCGGAAATCGGTCCAGATTTTCGGACCGTTTTCCGGCGATTTACTAAAACGTCCGAGTCTTTTGCATACGAACTCCGATTGGAGCGATTCTCGCGCCTACGGGTTCGTATCGTCGAGGGGAACAACCTTTAGTCAAAGTTTGCGCGAAAACTCGAACCTACAGGGGTGGTTGTCGCAAGTCCTTCTAAAGCTTCCCGCAGGAAACTTGTATCGAAACAAAATAGGGTTTTGAAGATAGCGTTTCGCCGAACCTTTCTACCCGACGGTTTTGCATGGAAAGATATGATGCAATGCTATGAATGATATGCAAGACCAAATCTAAAATTTGGGATGTGACAAGACTAACCCCCTTAATATGAATCTCGTCCTCGAGATTCGGCGCGGCTAGCAAATAGGTGTGGGTAGTCCTCTCGGATGTCATCCTCACGCTCCCAAGTGGCTTCTTCTTCAGTGTGGTGGCTCCACTGTACTTTGCAAAATTTGATCGTCTTGGTTCGGGTAGTCCTCTCTGCTGTCTCCAGAATCTTGACCGGTTTCTCCTCATAGGTCAAGTCATTCTGCAGCTGAACCTCCTCTAGTGGTACAATGTCTCTCAATGGTGTGTCCACCATCTCTGGATGGCACTTCTTCAGCTGGGACACGTGGAACACATTGTGAACAACGGACAGAGCCTCTGGCAACTCCAACTGATAAGCAACTTCTCCTTTGCGTGCTAAGACCCGATACGGTCCAATAAATCGAGGTGCCAGCTTACCCTTAATTCCAAATCTCTTGATTCCACGAAGCGGCGATACTCTGAGGTATGCTCTATCACCTATCTCATACACCACTTCCTTGCGCTTGGCGTCAGCGTAGCTTTTCTGCCTTGATTGGGTTACCTTCAGCCTGTCCCTAATCAAGGCGACCTTCTCCTCAGCGTCCTTGATCAAATCAGGTCCAAACAACTAACGTTCTCCTACTCCATCCCATAGCAATGGTGTACGGCATCGTTTCCCATATAGCACATCGAACGGTGACGTCTTAATGCTGGTTTGATAGCTGTTGTTGTAGGAAAACTCCGCATACGGCAAATTCTCATCCCAACTAGATCCATGAGCCAAAGCGCAAGCTCTCAGCATGTCTTCCAAAATCTGATTCACCCTCTCGTGCATCCATCACCATGGGTGAAACGCTGTGCTAAACTCCAATCTAGTACCAAGTGACTCGTGCAGCTGGCGCCAGAAGTGTGAGGTAAATTGGGTGCCTCTATCAGATACGATGCTCTTGGGAACTCCGTGTAGGCACACAATCCTGTCCATGTAGATCTTGGCCAACTTTGCACTTGTATAGGTCGTCTTTACCGGTATGAAGTGGGCTACCTTGGTCAAATGGTCGATCACTACCCAAATGGAGTCATATCCTGACCTGGTCCTGGGCAATCCTGTGATAAAGTCCATCCCCACTCTATCCCACTTCCATTCCGGCACAGGCAATGGCTGTAGCAGTCCTGCTGGCTTCTGGTGTTCTGCCTTCACTCGGCTACATACATCACATAGGGCAATATGCTCTGCGATGTCTCCCTTCATGTTGTTCCACCAGAATCTGTCCTTTAGGTCCATATACATCTTCGTATTTCCCGGATGTGTGGAATATGGCGAGTCATGAGCTTCCTGCAGGATCGACTTCCTTATCTCGGGATCGTTGGGGACGCACAATCGATCTCCGTACCACAGGGTTCGTTGCTCATCCTCGCGGAATTCCCTTGCTCGACCCTCCTTCATCTTTTCCTTAACTTCATCTATCTCTTTGTCTCCTATCTGAGCCTTTATGATCCTGTCCTGTAGCGTTGGTTGGACTTCCATTGTTGCTAAGTATCCTTCAGATACTACCTCCAGCCTAAGGTCCTTGAATTGCTTGCACAAATCCTCAGGCAATTCACCAATTGTCAACCCATTGGCATAAACCTTCCGGCTCAGAGCATCAGCTACTACATTGGCATTTCCTGGGTTGTATTGTAGATTCATATCATAGTCCTTGATAAGCTCCAACCATCTCCTTTGCCTCATGTTTAGTTCCTTCTGTGTAAATATGTACTTCAGGCTCTTGTGGTCGGTGTACACATCACAGTGTTTTCCCATTAAGTAATGCCTCCATACCTTGAGCGCATGAACCACTGACGCTAACTCCAAGTCGTGTGTGGGGTAATTCCGCTCATGGTGCTTGATTTGTCGCGAGGCATATGACACTACTCTCCCATCTTGCATCAGCACACTCCCAAGTCCCTGTCGTGAAGCATCACAGTACACTTGGAAATCCTTCTGAAGATCTGGTAAACACATAATAGGCACGGTCACTAGTCGACGCTTCAGTTCCTGAAAGCTGGCTTCACATACATTTGACCATTTAAATTTCCTTTCCTTCTTCAGAAGTTCAGTCATCGGCTTAGCAATCTTGGAAAAGTTTTCAATGAATCTCCTGTAATATCCAGCAAGTCCCAGAAAGCTTGGAATCTCTCCAGCATTCTTGGGTGCTTCCCACTTTGTCACTGCAGTCACTTTGTTTGGATCAACAGCAATTCCTTCTCCTGACACTACGTGTCCAAGAAATCCAACGGTGTTAAGCCAGAATTCACACTTGCTGAATTTGGCATACAGCTTGTGTTCCCTCAGCTTCTCCATAATCAGTCTCAGATGTTTCTCATGCTCAGCATCATCCTTGGAATATATCAGTATGTCATCAATAAACACCACCACGAACTTGTCCAAATACTCCATAAATACCTTGTTCATCATGGTCATGAAGTATGCCGGGGCATTCGTTAGTCCAAAAGACATAACTGTATACTCATATAAACCATACCTAGTGGTGAAGGCGGTTTTTGGTACATCCTCCTCTCGGATCTTCAATTGGAAGTAGCCTGATCGCAGATCAATCTTGCTGAACACCTTTGCTCCTTCCAGTTGGTCAAACAAATCATTTATGTTCGGCAGAGGGTACTTGTTCTTGATAGTCACTTCATTCAGCGAGCAATAGTCCACCACTAATCTCTTGGTGCTATCTTTCTTTTCCACAAACAGAACAGGTGCTCCCCATGACGACGCACTAGGCTAAATGAATCCCTTTTCCAGCTGCTCTTTTAACTGTTTCTTCAATTCCTTCAGCTCATCCACATCCATATTATATGGTTTCTTTGCTATAGGTCTTGTTCCTGGCATCAGGTCGATAAGAAACTCTACTTCCCTGTCAGGTGGCATCCCTGGCAGTTCTTCCGGAAACACGTCGGGGTAATCCCTAATCACTGGTACAGTATCCATGCTAACCCCCTTAAGAGAATTCAACTTACACCTTCTCGGTCGTGCAGCCGACTTGAACCTAATCCTCTTACCATCCGGGGTTTTGAGTGAAACAGCTCGCTGTGCACAATCTATGTGTCCCCCATGCATAGACATCCAATCCATACCCAGAATAACATCTAATCCCTATGAATCCAACACTACCAAATGTGCAATGAAGTTGTGTGTTCCAATTCTCACAGTCAAGTCGCGGCATCCCGCGCTAGCTATCATATCTCCTCCAGGTGAACTCACTCTAATAGACCTTTTCATAGACTCAGTAGGTAACTTATACTTATCCACAAATGCCCTTGATATGAATGAATGCGATGCACCAGTATCGAAAAGTATAAGTGCAGGGTAAGTGTTGATTGGGAACTTGCCAATCACAAGGTCTGGCTCATCTGGAATCTCCTCCACATTCATGTGGTTCACTGTGGCCTTCTCGCCGTTGGTTGGCTTCAGTCCTTTCCTCTCCGGACAGTTGTCAGCATAGTGTCCCTTCTGATTGCACTTGAAGCACGTCACCTCACTCAGATCCTTCTTCACAAAGCTGCGATCACGGTTGCGGTCATGTCCACCGTGTCCTCTAGAGTGGTGAGAGTGTCCTCCCTTGTGGCTGTGGTGATTGCTCCTATGGTTGTCATGACGATGTCCATCGCGGCGGTCATGGATCCCATGGTCACTTCCTCCATGCTTGGAGTATCCATCATATGAAGTGCGAGACTTGTGGTGTGAACCAGAGTGGTGATTGTTGTTCTTTCTCTTGCGGTTCTCCACCTGCTTATGCTTCCCTTCCAAGATTCTGGCCTTGTCCATAAGCTCCTGGAAAGTGGGGAAATAAACCACAAGTAGCTGTACTGAAAGCTCATCACTGAGGCCATCCAGGAATCTCTCCCTCCTTTTTGCATCAGTGTCAACATCCTCAGGTGCATAACGGGACATGTTGTTGAACTCCTCAATGTACTCGGCCACGGTGCGATTGGTTTGGCGCAAGTTGCGGAACTCCTTCCTCTTCAGGCTCAGAACTCCTGAAGACATGTTGTTGGTCCTGAAACCTTTCTCAAACATTGCCCAAGTCACGGTATCCAGCGGTTGGGTGATCTGAAAAGTGTCCCACCAAGAAGCGGCCGGTCCCTCCAGTAGGTGAGCGGCAAACCTCACCTTCTCAGCGTCAGTGCATCCAACAGTTACTAGATCCTTGTTGACTGAACGCAACCAGTCGAGAGCAACCATTGGTTCCGTTGTAGTATAGAACTTGGCTGGCCTTAACCTCAAAAATCTGGTGAGAGCATTTCCCTGAGGCTGATTGTTTCCATTGTTGTTGTTCTGATTCGCCATGAACTAGGTCATCACTTGGGTCAGCTGTGCCTGAGCGGCCATGAGCTGCTCTATCTCAGTGGGTTGGCGGCGGGGAGGCATCTGCGGTTCAGCATAGGTAAGTTTAGAAAGAATTAACTACGATAATAGGATTCTACCCATGCATGTGATCAAACAACAGCAAGCAATAGCAGACAATCACAAGCAAGCAACACATCAACAAACAAGCGATCCAGCAACATCCCAGGTGTTATCCTAGCAGCATATACCTACTGAAATAGTTTTGCAAGAGCTGGCAATGGTTAACTAAACAATAGATCAACTACACAACCAAAACAACAATTCTGCCAGAACAGTCCAGCAGCGTTCACGAATTTTTCCGCCTGACTTAAACTCGTCAGAAAATTTAGCTGATTTTTTTGCATATAGCACAGAGAGTTTCGCATCAGCCCAATTGTTTTCAGATTTTTCCGAGTTACCAGAAAAATATGAAAAATCACGCAGTACTGTTGTATCAGCAGAAAAACTGCAGCGAAAATAACACAGATGATAACCAAATTTCCATAACTCTTTCATAAAATTTGCACAAATAAATCCTGGGATATTGGAGTACACAAATAAGCAACTAAACACTTTTAAACTAACACGAACTAAGCTTCACAACGATCGAGACTAATCCTAACGAATTCGTCTAACGTGGACTAATTGGTGGACTTCTATCTATTTCTTGAAGAGATTGAGGTAGGTCCTTGCGGTCATGCGTTGGCGCTTAGGCTCGCGGTAAAACCATGGAGGCGGAGTGTACACCTCTCCTGAACCATCACTTGAGACTTCAAACTCCACCTCTTCTGGATCCTCCTCTTCTTCATTCTCAGCTGCAACTGCAACAGCTTCATCTCCTCCACCATCATCGTCTCCATCATCATCATCCTCGTCCTCATCATCATCATCTCCACTGTCATCATCATCCCCATTGCTGCCATCATCTCCATTGTCATCATCAGAGGGCGGATTCAGCTGTGCTTGGAGAGCGGCAATCTGGGCGGTCATAGCTTCAATGGTTTGGTCCCTTTCCTAGACGGTCCCTTGCAACTGTTGTATGTTCTGGGTATTCTCTTGCACAGTGCCATGAAGGTGTGCTATGGTTTCATCTCTGGCTATCAGGGCAGTCTCCAGAACTCCCACAGCTTCATGCAAAGTGTCTATCTCCTGTCCTTGGACCACCATACCATTGCTTGTGAAATCTGCAATCTCCTTTATCATCCTCACCTTCTCTGCTAGAGCCCCATTCTCCCTTTCCATGTCCTCTATGTGCCTCCGACGGGGCGGCATGTTGTTCCTGTGGGGTAACCACAACGTTCCCATCCTCATCACACCTTCCATAGTCACGGTAGGGTGAATCTTCAGGCAGTAGGTGTCGGACATAGTGGCACTGGCGAGACAGGGCTTCATGTATGGCCAAGTTGATTCCAAGTCCCCAGTTGCAGTATGTTTTGGTGTAGACCAAGTGCGCGGGGTTTGGCAAGGCGGCATCTCTAAATATGAAGGTAGTGATCTCCCATGCATCCTCTCCATATCCATAGGTGTACAGGCTTCTTTCCTTGAACATAGGCAGTGGTAATACCAATGACTGAGAGAGCTGAGCTAACTGCCTTGCAAAGGGCCTTGGCGACTCCATGGTGACGTACTCAGTCCTGATGTCTCCCATCTATCAAGTAAAAGAGGAAAGTGTGAGAATAGCATATGGTAAGAATTTACGAGGGTGAAAGGCATAATATGAAAGACAGAGTTAATATAGGCTTTAGTAAATCTAGGGCTTCCTAATCCAATCCTAGGTCACGATCCTACAGTCGACACACGGGCTCTGATACCATCCTGTAACACCCCGATTCTAAAAAGACCGTGGCCTCTATGTGACATGCCAATCCCTGGATCGGTTCATTGGCCCACAATAGAGTAAGATAGATAACATAGCAAAATATCCGTGTATCATGAATAACGAAGATCCAGAGTACCATTATTACAATAAAAGCTTAGCACAAAGCTAGCTCAAATTATTCAGGTAGCAACATAAGTAAAGTAAATCCTCCATTCTTCAAATTGCCCACAAGTGAACAAGTGCCGAGTGGAGTACCGTGGCCTATAACGATCAATCAGAATCGGAATAACCTGCAACATGAAACGTAGCAGCCCCGAAGGGTCAATACATGGAATGTATGGCAAGTAGAGCTAGTAATGGAGACAATAGTACTAACATCTACATGCATATTTGGCAAGTGGAGCTGTGTCTGGCTTGCATTTGCAAATACATTTGTCCTACTTTCATAAACAGTTTTTGATTTTCTTTGAAAAGATCCCAATTAAGTTAACCCAACAAGATTAAAACAATTATGAAATTAGAATGAGCGAAACATGTCATGGAATCAATATCTAGCAACTCAGATGTCCATAAATCATGGACACGGCTAATCGATTAGATTATACACTGCAGAGGTTAGTACACTTTACCCATGTGACTTGGCCAGCCCAGCTCGTACCACCACTCTCATTTAGGGTGATGATAGGGAGAAGACCAAGAAGAGACTGTTCGGGAAGTAGCTCCTCAATCCCGACGCGCACCGGTCCAACGTACCAAAATTCTACATCTTTGGATACGCGGGTTCGAGTTACCACAACCTACTAAGTCCAACCAACCGCCCATTTCATTATTGGCACATGGTTGTACACGTAAGCTACACAATAAAGAAGCCAATCATTCTCTCTTGATACCTGGGTGCCTTTCCGCAATGAAACCACCAAAAGTTATCAATACCATCACACCCAGGGGGTTCATTGATTAAGTTGTTTTAGTTTTCACAAACCAATACTTTGAGAAATCAAGTATCATTGATGTAACCCAGCCCTCGTACAACAAGCACGGCTAAGCACATCTACCAACGGTGGTTCATCTACAAGGAAAGTCCTACCACATAATAGGACATAGCATAGCGATAGTATCATCCTACACTTGCATCTACAAAATACACGACAATGCATTGAAAATAGTAGGACGATATCATGAACAAAGTAGCATCTACTTGCCTTGGTTGTAGCGGTCTGGAGCACAATCCTCACACGAGCAAGCGTTGCACTCAACACAATCTACACGATACAATTGCAATCATAAACAAACAATGCACAAGCATATGCAACAAATATGATGCATGAAATGCAAGAACGACAAGTGAATTGGGTGCTACAGCTACACCACAACATCCTATACCATAACACTACCGATTGCATGCATGGAAAATAGTTTTAGCGCTAGGGAAACTATTAGACAAAAGTAAATCTCACCACTAGAGCTAGAACTTAAATAATTCACTACCGGTAGTATACGGTTTGTAAAATCTTGGGAAAATTCTACAGTAGGGGCATCGCTGATTAGAAACAGTACCAATTGGAATTACTCAAAAAGGAGTTATAAAACTTCCCGAGTAATTAAAACACTGCAGAAAGCCATTAGACAAATACTGCAGAAGTTTTTACTATAAGCCTATCTTTTTAATTCACGATGAGATTCCCCTCGTTCATACGAGTTCAGGGACATATCACACGCGATTTTTGGAGCTACGGATCTTTTTCTACGAATTTATTACTCCAAAAAGGCCACTAACTAGTTTGATTAAACTGTACTAAACCTTGCAGTAAAAGTCTAAACCAAAGGTACAGCGAGATTCTACACGACTCACTGAACCCGTACATATTTTATTTGCAATTTTTGGCCAAGCGGTTTAATTTCTATGCAATTTACAAGATTCTACCGAAATCTGCCAACTAAAAGGATTAACGAAATTGACTCAATCGTATGCATTGACTGGTCAGCGTCTGCTGAAGGCGCTGGGCGTCTGACTAGTCAATGCCTGAATCTGACCGGTCAACTAACGATCTAGGCCACTGATCTGAGATCTGACAGTGGCTGCTGTCTTACCGGAAACGGATGGCGAAACGAACCCCGGAAGATGCGGCGAGTTCCGGACGGCGGTGTCTATCGGATCCGGCGTCGGGGTACTTCCTGCACGGACGTACACGGTTAACTACGGGTCCGCGAAAAATAACATCGCGCGCAACAACGGCGCGCATACGTGCGTGTATGCGTGCATGCATGCGCGCATCACGATACAGCGGCAAGGCAGCGGCGGCAGCGGTGCGCGGCAGCGGCGGCGGGCTGCGACAGCGTCGCGTGCGGCGTGGCGGCAGTGGCGCGGCGCGGCGGGGAAAGCGGCGGCGGCGGCGAGATGAGGCGGCTTACCTCAGGCGGCGGTCGGCGGCGGCGATGCGGCGCGGGTGGCCAAAGCGGGCTCGGCGGCGCGGCGGCGACGCGTGGGAGGCGGGCAGAGGCGGCGGGGTCGGGCACGGATTACGAGGCAGGTGGGGGTCCCTCTTTAAATAGTCCCTCGCGCGGATTCTACTCAGATTCGGTCCAGAAGTTGACTCCAACTCGGAAATCGGTCCAGATTTTTGGACCATTTTCCGACGGTTTACTAAAACGTCCGAGTCTTTTGCATACGAACTCCGATTGGAGCGATTCTCGCGCCTACGGGTTCGTATCGTCGAGGGGAACAACCTTTAGTCAAAGTTTGCGCGAAAACTCGAACCTAAAGGGGTGGTTGTCGCAAGTCCTTCTAAAGCTTCCCGCAGGAAACTCGTATCGAAACAAAATAGGGTTTTGAAGATAGCGTTTCGCCGAACCTTTCTACCCGACGGTTTTTCATGGAAAGATATGATGCAATGCTATGAATGATATGCAAGACCAAATCTAAAATTTGGTATGTGACAAATGCCCAAGCATGACACTCCCCAAAAACGGAATAGTCTATTAATCCCTCATAAGAGCCAACTAGGATACCAACTAGAATCAATAAAGGCTCCAAACCAAGAAACACAAATACATGGTGTGCCAACCAACATACACAAATATAATTCATATATCAATATAAGTAAGTGGGAAGCACAACATGCACACACATATGCAAGGTACAAACCCAACATATACATGCACAAGGGAGCAAGTAACTATCAATATAAATGAGTTAAGCACAAGTTACCGCAAGGAGGAACATTGGATATATCATAGAAGCGTGAAAACCCAAATGACTTGACTTTGATAAAAGGCATTGATGAAGATCCCTAAATTCTTCATAAGGTAGCCAAGTCTCCAATGCCCTCCAAAAACACCTATTGATCAAGTTTTAGCTTGTTGGTCCTCAACCAAGTTGGGTCCTAAGAAGTTATTCACAATAGGCTTGGCCACCCAAATGGTTCTTTTCTTGACACCACTTTGGGCACCAACAAATTTGTAAAACACATTGCCACCCTCATCCTTACGAAGTGAATAAGCATCATCAATCAATATAGGATGGGATGAGGAGTTACCCATGGTGCATGAGGAAGAAAGGTGCCCCTTCTCACGACATATGTAGCAAGTTCTTCTCTTGCCATCTTTCTTCTTGGGAGGAGCTGCACCATGAATAAGAGCTTGAGGATTCTTGGGAAGTGGCCCATCTTGAGCTTGTGGAGGAGCTTGAGGTTGCTTCCCTCATTGCTTCTCACTAAGAGGCTTCTTCTTCAATGGGCAATCCCTCACATGATGCCCTTCTTCCTTGCACTTGAAGCACACAATGTTGGCCAGATTCTTCACTTGTCCTTGGCCCTTATTCTTGTTGCCCTTGTGCTTCATCACATTAGTGGGGTTGTTCTTGATGTTGGAGTTGAATCCAAGCCCACTCTTGTCACTTGGGGGTCGTCGCACACTTAGCATGTTCTTGAGTGTGGTCTTCTCTTCATGACACCTTTTCAAGTCATTCTTCAAAGAAGTTACTTGAGCCTTGATCTCTTTGATTTCCTCTACATGGTTAGTATCAACAACAATACTAGAGGAAGTAGATGATTCATTGTTAGAGCAACAAGGCAAGGAATGCAATTCATCACAAGATATAACATGGTTGTGAGAGGATGAATTACAAGGACTAGCACATGGCAATATAACATTTGGAGTATATATAGTGCTAATGTCCACATGAGGCCCACTAGATGTTACCTTTGACACAATGGCCTCATGATCTAACCTTAGCCTACCATGGGAGACTAGAAGATCCTCATGCGAGCTTGAGAGCTTGGCATGACTTTCTTCTAATTTCCCATAGTTGCTAGTTAGCAAAGCAAGTTGAGCCTTTAGCTCAACATTCTCCTTCAAGATAGATGCTTCACAAGAAATAGAGTTAGTAGCACAAGCACCATCATTTAATGCAAGAGGAGAGGGCAAATCGTAAAGCTCTTTTGAATAATAAGCTTTAAGTTTCTCATGTGACTCAGTGAGTTTGATGAGCTCACCCTTGATGACCCTAGAGCCATTGTTGAGGTGCTCAAAATCCTCAAGGAGTTTGGCATAAGAAACTTCAAGTTCATCATTTTTAATTTGAATGGCACTTGCCACCTCAAAATCTCTATCATGAGATTTCTTCACTCTAGATAGCTCTAGAGCAAAGGTCTCCTCAAGAGATTCCTTAGCGGTTTGTTCCTCTTCAAGAGCTTCATTTAGGTTGGCAATGTCATTAGCATACTCACGCTCAAGACTACCCATTTTGTCAATATTATCCTCATGCTCATCAATAAGTTGCCTACTTTATATAGCATAGGTTAATATCTCAATGAAAGTAGAGCAATCATTTTTATTTGGATGAAGAGCACGAAGGACTAGCCCCCTTCTCTTTTAAAGAAGCAACATCATCCTCTACTTCATCATGATCAACATTCACATCATCATGAGATATATTGGGATCCAAAGGAGAGGTTGCCTTTGAACCCTTTGCCATGAGGCACAAGTGAACATTGGGAGAAGATGATGATGGGGGAACACATGAAGATCCAATGGCAACCTTGCCTTGGCCCACACATTCTTCAATTTCCTCTAAATTGTTAGCAACACAAGTACTAGAGGAAATAGAAGCACATTTATCATGGCAACAAGGCAAAGGAAGCATATCATCATGATACATATTCAAGGCATTTGTACATGATATGCAAGGGCAATCAACACTAGGATGTAAATCACATGTGGTCCTACAACTGTTCATGCCAAAAGATACAACATTGCAATGAGATAGAGACAAAGGATCATGAATGTAAGTATCACTATCTACATTGCAAGTTCTATCACCACTCACCATATCATAACCTTGAGATAACTCATATGTTGGTGAAATGGAAGAAGATGAGAACTCATCACGGCCGGAGGTGGAGGGAACACAATCATCCTCATTAGTCTTGGAAACATCATATTTTGCTTGAAGCTTGGTCCAAATATCATGAGCATTCTGGAAAGGCATGATTGAAGAAAGAACTAAAAAGCTCACAACATTAACAAGCAACTTAGATGATTGATCTTCAAGATAAGATTTGTATCCTCCTCCAAAGATAGATTTTGGGGATCCTTAGGAGGAGACAAGCCCATATCTAGAATCCTCTCAATATTTGGGTCAATGACCCGAAAATGACTAAGCATGCGAATATGCCAAACATCATAATTTGTGCCATCAAATGTAAATGTGTGAGAGTGCACTAAACCCCTAGGAGACATCTTTACTCTCGAGGCGGTAAAGCCTAAAAGCGAGAGACCTCGCTCTGATACCAATTGAAAGTGCAATGGACGCCTCCTAGAGGGGGGTGAATAGGCTTTTAAAATTATTACGGCTTAGGCTCAAATAAATTTGGAATAAAACTAACTTTTAATTTATTGAGCATAAAAACTAACCACTAGGTTTACCTAAGTGCGCCAACAACCTATGCTAAGCAATACAAGCAACAAGGTGATATCAAGATATAAAAACTTCAAGCACGATGGCTATCACAAAGTAAAGTGCATAAGTAAAGGGCTCGGTTGAGAGATAACCGATGGACGCGGAGACAAAGATTTGTTTCCCGAAGTTCACTTCCAAAGAAGCTACGTCTCCGTTGGAGAGGTGCGATGGAGCAATGCTCTCCGAACGCCACAAATGGCTCACCTCAAGGTGTGGTGGCTCGATTCTCACCCAACACCACACAAGGCCTCACCCCGGATGCGGAAGCACGCAACTCACCGATGCCACAAAAGGCTCACCCTATTCTCCCGAGTGTGTGATGGCGCCTAGCACTGTCGTGGGACGCTTCGTTGGAAACCCCAAGAGGAAGGTGTGATGAGCACAGCAGCAAGTTTTCCCTCAGTAGAGACCGAGTTTATCGAACCAGAAGGAGGAAGGAAACGTCTCAAAGGTGTTGCAAGCAACGTGGAAACCTGCACAAAACAAACTCAATACTTTGTCCCAACGAATCAGTGAGGTTGTCAAGCTCACCGGTTTGCTGTAACAAAGGATTAACTGTATGTCGTGGAAGGTGATGAATGGTTTGCAGCAAGTAAACAATGGAAGATGTATCAATGGTAAAGATTGGACCGGGGTCCATAGTTCACTAGAGGTGCTCTCCTTAGATAAACAACATGGCATGAAGGGTAAACAAATTACAGCAGGGCAATTGATAGAAACTGAGTAAGGCATAACAATGCAATACCAGACAAAAAGATCCTATGAGATTCGATTGGGCAATACAACAATATACATAGACCACCATCCAACTGCATCTATGACTAGTAGTCCACCTTCAGGTTATCATCCGACCCCCCTCCAATATTAAGTTGCAAGCAACAAACAACTGCTTTAAGCCAAGTGTGTAAGTTAAACAATCCACTTGTTCCATGAACAAGAGACCATTGTTTTCTCCCTAGTGGCAACAACACATCTACAATCGAAGAGATTTCTGCCATTTCCTTGGAAACTAGAGGCATGAACCCACTATCGAGCATAAATACCCCCTCTTGGAGTCACTAGCAACTACTTGGCCAAGATAGCTACTAACAATGGAGAGCATGCAAGATCACAAACAACATAGACATGATATTATCAATAAGACAAGACCATTAATCAATCTGACATAGTAATCTCAATATCCATTGAATCCCCGCAAACACAACATGCATGATTACAAATAGATTAGATCTTGATCACGAACGGAGATCGATCTATACATGAAAGCACAAGGAGGAGATACAACCATCTAGCTACTACATGGACTCGTAGTCCAAGGTGGAACCACTCACGCTTCATACCGGAGAAGAAGGCCTCTGGGATGATCTCCCCTCTGGCAGGGTGCCGGGAAGAACTTTAGATCCCCCGATATAGGGACGATGGTGGCGGCGGCTACAGAAGGTTTCGTGGAGTTTTGATCGTGTGCCTATGGTTTCTGCATCGGGGTCTTCTTATAGGCGAATATGCGAGGCAGGGGGCCGCTAGGGGGCCCACACCCTGCCCAGGCGTGGGCCAGGCTTGGCCGCACATGGGGGGTGGCCACCCTGTGGCACCCCTTCGTCTCGTCTTCTGGATTCGTGTCGCCCACGGTAAAATATTGACTTTGGCTTTTGTCCCGTCCAATTCCCAGAATATTGATTTTCTGCCTTTCTAGAACCGAAAACGGAAGAAAACAGGCAACTGGCACTGTGACAACTTGTTAATAGGTTAGTTATAGAAAAGATATAAAAACACCTCAAAGTGTAGACAAAGCAAAGCAAAGTAGATACTAAACAAGCATGGAACATCAAAAAATAAAGATAAGTTTCTGACGTATCAAACATCCCCAAGCTTAACTCCTGCTCATCCTCGAGTAGGTAAGTGATAAAAGTATAATTTTTGAGGTGACATGCACCATCAAAACCAAGATTAAACCATTTGCAAGCATTGAAAGATGGGATCAAAGAACTCTAAACATGTGCATGAAAGATGGAGTTCTAACAATAAGGCATAGTAACTATGCATGCAACATGAAAGGCTACAAACAAAGATCATGCATAACATGCATTGAAAAACGTTTGTTTGTTTCACATACAGAAAACATGGCATAGTGGCATTCAGCTTGTCCCTCATGGAGTAGCAAATAGATGCATAGGACACCTTCAAAGTTCATAAGAGTGACTAGATATAAGTATCACAAGAACAAGTAATATCACAATATGCATCAATCAATAAGTTTTGGGACACTGCACACAGAATGGCAACTATGCTCTCTTAATGGTGCCTAAAAGTAGAAGGTGGAGACTCAACATAATAGTGGAAGAAAGGCCCTTCATAAAGGGAAGCAGGGATTTCAAGTTTCAAAAAGAGCTTCCAAAAATCATGGTACTTGTTAGCTTTCATCCCTCATTGCCCCTATCATAAGCATCTTGAAGTGATTAAGGTTAAAGTGAACAAACTATGGAGTATATGCTTGACAAAGTATAAGTTGGCAATCTCAAGTCCCTTGAATACGAGGGCCACACCTCATGCTACTCAACTTCAGTCACATGTAAGTTCTTGTCATAGTAAGTACATGTGTATCATAGAGAACCGCCAACAGGGTACCCCTTGCATATGGTACATGAGCTATCCCATAACCAAAATGACAAGGCAAGCAGACAATGAGCATATCAGCGATCTTTTTATTTACCATGTGCATAGCTTTTTATTGAGGATGCTTTATAGATAGCTCATTATGGCGATGCTGCAAGTTTCCACCATGATTAGGCATGGCTTAGGCTAGCAGCCCAGGAGTTTCTCTAACACAAAATACATAACTCCATGGACTTACAAGCTCCCTCTTTATTTCATACCGGTGACATTCATAGACAAAAGAGCATGATATCAACTATGTACAAAGTACAAGTGCAATATCGAAAACGTTCCCCATGACAGCATGGTTCTGCTAATTCCAACGTATAAGTGAAATCATATACAACGTAGACGACACAATGGTTCAAGTTTATTAGGGGCAAATAATATAAAGTGTGCCATCAAGTTCGTGAGGGCTTTAATCACTAAGTTTTCACATAACAAAATACTTTTTAATTGGAAGATAGCTGAAAACAAGAATATACTTGGAATGGTGTAACACACCATGCATAGGAATTTATAGTGGACACTTTGGAATAACTTGGTTTCTTGGGAGTTGCAAGCATGAGTAGAGCTTACTTATATAAGTGGAGGCTAGCAAAAGACTGGGAGCAACCAACTAAGAGAGCAATAATGGCCATAATCATGCTGAGCGACAAAGCATTACTAATCAAAGCATAGAGTGGTACTACAAGTCAAGGACTAAATGATCATAGAGGCTATGGTGAGTTGTTCATAGTCATAACATGGTGTGATCATGTGCCAAGTCAACCCAAACAAAGCATCAAAGGAGAATACCACAATACTATGCTTTTGCATGCTAAAACAACGCATAATTTCTTCAAGGCACACTAAGCAATCCCAATTGTTTGGAACAAGACATGCTACAACAATAATCACTAAGCATAAGGTCAACACAACACCTAGCATTTAATGCTAAAGTCTAATTCACAGTCAATGCAAGCTCCTCTTGCACTTTCAAGCAAGAACTTTTTACTCCTTTCCAACACCAATCGACTTATTTGCAACAACACAGCGATAACGGGGGTCCAACCTACTTTATTCAAGAAAACTAAACAAACTAAGCAAAGCAAACAAAAACTAAGACGCTCCAAGAACAACACAATGGTGCATGAAACAATAAAAACGAAGTGTCTAGACAGACCTGAGCTTTTTATTGATGAAGAACAAGGCATCCCCAAGCTTTGACGCTTGTACCTCTTGAATATTTATTTGGGTGACACCGGGGTGGCATCCCCAAGCTTGAGCTTTTGTCCATTCTTCATCTCATTATATCATTCTCTCTCTACACCTGAATTTTTTCCTTCATACAAAACTTCACACAATCTTCATTAGCAACATTAGTGTATTAAAAATATAATAGACCTTTAGGCCAAGCTTTGGAACAGCAAAACTTTTCACTAAAAACATAAGATACTGTATCAACTCTTTCAAAAAGCTCAATTCCCCAAAAGAGAACTCAAAAAGGAATCAATAAGAAGCAAATGCAAATAATGACAGAAATCTGTCAAAACAGACCAGCGGGTAGAAACTGATTTTTTTGAAAATCTTCTGTTGCTCAAATGAAAAAGTGTTGAACTAACGAAAGTTATATAACATACGAGGGAATTTATTTGTAAATTTTCAGCTCAATCCGACTTATAGAGACTCCTCACGAATGTTTTTGGTGGAGGACAAAAATCTGTTTTGGGACAGCAACTCCCCAAATCTTACTTCCCTCTCATTAGAGGTCATTATTGGCACAAAAAGCAAACAAAAAGGATAAGGAGAGGTCATTACTGAAGTAATAAATTTCAAGACTCAAGTAAACTCTTGGGTTATCTCCCAACAAGTACTTTTCTTTAACGCCTTTAAGTTAGGCACAAGAAGCAAGAAATCAAGTATTTTCAAATGAGGAAGCATTAACATAAAACCTTGCTTTCAAAGGTGGAGTAAAAAGCAAATTCTCTCTCCTCATAGGTAAGTGTTCAATACTTCCTCTGTTTTGGATTATAGGACCTACGCGCATACCTAAGTTATTAATTTAACCAACAAAATATAACTTATATATTACAAAAGTTATACCATTAGAAAATATAACCTGTAAAGTTTCCAATAGTATAATTGTTATGCTATACTATCTATATTTTATTGTTCAAATTTACAACCTAGTTATCCGCACGTGACTTATAATCCCAAACGTAGGGAGTACCTTTCTTGAATGGAAATTGATATTTAATGGTGCCTTCTTTCATATCAATGATGACACCAACAGTTCTAAGAAAAGGTCTTCCCAAAGTAATAGGACAAGAAGCATTGTATTCAACATCCAAAACATAGAAATCAACAGGGACATAAGCATTGTTAACCATAATGAGAACATCATAATACTCCCCATGAGTTTCTTCTTAGCATTATCATTAAGTGGGACATCCAAATAACAATCTTCCAAATGTGGCAAATCAAGCATTTCATAAATATTCCTAGGCATAATAGAGACAGTAGAACCAAGATAACATGAAGCTTTGAGATCAAAGTCATTCACTTGCATATTAATAATGGGTTCCCAACTATCTTCTACTTTCCTAGGAATAGAAGCTTTGTGTTTTAGCTTCTCTTCCTTAATCTTAACAAGAGCATTTGTAATGTGTTTGGTGAAAGCAACATGAATATCACTAGCATCAGGACTTCTAGCAAGCTTTTGCAGGAACAGAATCACTTCAGAAATATTGCAACCATCTATATCAAAATCAAACTTAGCATCACTAGTAGTAGACTCATTAGGCTTAGGCATTGTGGGAGGAGGAATAGGGACTTCTTGTGGTTTAGTGGTATCCATTCTAGTGATGGTGCACACACTATTGTTTCTATCAACTTCAGCTTCCCTTTACCACTTAGCATGAAGTTGGGCTAACAGTCTAACATTTTCATCAATAGTAACTTGTATGGCATGAGTGGCAGCAAAGGTACTTTCCATGGTTTCAGGTTTAGCAACCATTTTATTAATCAAGGAGTACTGTGCTTCAGACAAAGAGGATATAATTTTCTCAACATTCAAAATCTTTTCCTCTATAGTCTTGTTGGAAGTGGTTTGTTTACTAATAAAGTATTTGAGCATGACTTCAAGTTCAGAGGGGTCACTTCTAGCATTGTTGTAGGAGTTTCCATATGTATTGCCATTATTAGGAGGATAAGGCCTATAGTTGTTACCACCAAAATTACTCCTATAGGAATTGTTGTTGAAATTGTTGTTTCTAATGACGTTCACATCAACTTGCTCTTCTTGAGCAACCAAATAGGCTAAGGGAACATTATTTGGATCTAAAGGAGCTTTCCCATTAACTAGCATAGCCACAATAACATCAATATTATCACTCAAAGAGGAGGTTTCTTCAACAGAATTTACCTTCTTACCATGTGGAGCTCTCTCAGTATGCCATTCAGAGTAGTTAACCATCATATTATCAAGGAGTTTTGTTGCAGCACCCAGAGTTATGCCCATAAAGGTACCTCCATCAACTGAATCTAACAGGTTTCTTGAAGAGAAGTTCAAACCTGCATAAAAAGTCTGATAATCATCCAAGTAGTGAATCCATGAGTGGGACAATTCTTAACCAAAGATTTCATTTTTTCCCAAGCTTGAGCAACATGTTCATTATCAAGTTGTTTAAATTTCATAATGTCACTTCTCATAGATATAATCTTAGCAGGAGGGTAGTACTTTCCAATAAAAGCATATTTGCACTTAGTCCAAGAATCAATACTATTTCTAGGCAAGGATAGCAACCATTCTTTAGCTTTTCCTCTCAAGGAGAAAGGAAACAACTTGAGCTTAATAATATCTCCATCTACATCCTTATACTTTTGCATCTCACAAAGTTCAACAAAGTTATTGAGATGGGTAGCAGCATCATCAGAACTAGCACCAGAAAATTGCTCTCTCATCACAAGATTCAACAAAGCAGGCTTAATTTCATAAAAGGTAGCATCAGGAGCAGGTGGAGCAATAGGAGTGCTAAGGAAATCATTGTTGTTTGTGCTAGTGAAGTCACACAACTTGGTGTTCTCAGCAGAGTTCATTTTGGCAAAGGTGGGCAAGCCAAAAACATCAGCAACAGCAGCTAGAGCAGGAACTAATTTTTTGTGTTTTTTATAAGAGAAAGCAAACCAAACTAAACTATTTTTTTGTAGTTTTTGATAAAAAGAAGCAAAAAAACCAAGCAAAATAAACTAAGAAAAAAATACAAAGTGAAGAGAAAGGTTGAGGAGGACTCCCCTTGTGAAGACGTCCTTAGCCTCCCCGACAACGGCGCTAGAAAATCCTTCATGGCGCCCAGCACTATCGTGGGACGCTTCGTTGGAAACCCCAAGAGGAAGGTGTGATGAGCACAGCAGCAAGTTTTCCCTCAGTAGAGACCGAGGTTATCGAACCAGAAGGAGGAAGGAAACGTCTCAAAGGTGTTGCAAGCAACGTGGAAACCTGCACAAAACAAACTCAAGACTTTGTCCCAACGAATCAATGAGGTTGTCAAGCTCACCGGTTTGCTGTAACAAAGGATTAAATGTATGGTGTGGAAGGTGATGAATGGTTTGCAGCAAGTAAACAATGGAAGATGCATCAATAGTAAAGATTGGATCGGGGTCCATAGTTCACTAGAGGTGCTCTCCTTAGATAAGCAACATGGCATGAAGGGTAAACAAATTACAACAGGGAAATTGATAGGAACTGAGCAAGGCAGAACAATGCAATACCAAACAAAAAGATCCTATGAGATTCGATTGGGAAATACAACAATATACATAGACCACCATCCAGCTGCATCTATGACTAGTAGTCCACCTTCAGGTTATCATCCGAACCCCCTCCAGTATTAAGTTGCAAGCAACAGACAACTGTTTTAGGCAAAGTGTGTAAGGTAAACAATCCACTTGTTCCATGAACAAGAGACCGTTGTTTTCTCCCTAGTGGCAACAACACATATACAACTGAAGAGATTTCTGTCACTTCCCTTGGAAACTAGAGGCATGAACCCACTATCGAGTATAAATACCCCCTCTTGGAGTCACTAGCAACTACTTAGCCAAGATAGCTACTAACAACGGAGAGCATGCAAGATCACAAACAACACATACATGATAGTATCAATAAGACAAAACCATTAATCAATCTAACATAGTAATCTCAATATCCATCGGATCCCCGTAAACACAACATGCATGATTACAAATATATTAGATCTTGATCATGAACGGAACTCACAAGATCTATACATGAAAGCACAAGGAGGAGATATAACCATCTAGCTACTACATGGACCCGTAGTCCAAGGTGGAACTACTCACGCTTCATACCGGAGAAGAAGGCCTCCGGGATGATCTCCCCTCCGGCAGGGTGCCGAGAAGAAGTTCAGATCCCCCCGATCTAGGGACGATGATGGCGGCGGCTACATAAGGTTTCGTGGAGTTTTGATCGGGTGCCTAGGGTTTTTACATCGGGGGCTTCTTATAGGCGAAGGGGTGAGGCAGGGGGCCTCCAGGGGCCCCACACCCTTCCCTGGCGCGGGCCAGGCTTGGCCGCGCCGGGGGGGGGGGGGGGGTGTGGGCACCCTGTGGCGCCCCTCCGTCTAGTCTTCTGGATTCATGTCTCCCACGGTAAAATATTGACTTTGGCTTTTATCCCGTCCAATTTTGAGAATATTGATTTTCTGCCTTTTTGGAACCAAAAACACAAGAAAACAGGCAACTGACACTATGACAACTTGTTAATAGGTTAGTTCCAAAAAATATATAAAAACACCTCAAAGTGTAGACAAAGAAAAGCAAAGTAGATACTAAACAAGCATGGAACATCAAAAATTATAGATACGTTTCCGACATATCAGTGCGCACCACAAAAGACGGGCACTCGCTCCACTATGGGACTCTTGAGGGCGGTCACCGAACTCGTACAAGATTGGGGCTATCTCCACAACTCAACTGGAGGCTCCCAACAACAAAGCAATAAAAGGCTACAACGCCACAAAAGTCCAACAAAGCCACAAAAGGTTACAAGAGCACAAAAGGTCAACAACCCAACCACACAACCGTCTAGGGTTCCAAGAACCCAAGAGTAACAAGCCCATAAGTTTGTACTCACCGAATATCTGAGGAGAACTCAAACCTATGCAACAAATGCAAGGGCAAGTCCTTCACTCCCAAATTCCAACAAAGCTGCAAAAGCTATTGGGGGAATAAGGGAGGAAGAACACGAGAGGAGAACACAAAACTCTTCAAGATCTAGATTCCAATGATTCCTTCACAAAGAAGGGATTTGATTTGGTGGGATTGTAGATCTAGATCTCCTCTCTCAAATCCCTCAAAGAGATGCAAGAATCATTGGAGGGAGAAGGGAAGAGGGCAAGATTTTGAAGGTAAATAATGGAGGAGAGAGAGTGGAAGAGCTAGCAAAAATGGCCTCAAAAGTCGGGAAAACAATGGGGAAGAGGGGGCCCTTAAAAAGGGCAAGAGAACCGCCCGTTTGGGTCAGATTCGCGTACCACCGGAAGTTCCGTTTCCCAACCGGAACTTCCGGTAAATCAAAACACAAGTTATTGAACCTGACCGGAACTTGGGTCGGAACTTGGGGCGGAACTTTCGCTCAAGCAGAAACGTAGGACAACATTGCATGAAAACTTTAATAACTTTTGATTCCGGACTCCGTTTTTGATGATCTTGGGCTCGTTTTGAAGAGAACGAAAAGATCTACAATATTATGCAAAGAAACATCATAGTCCAGCATGGAAGGATAAAACCAAAATGAGAAATTTATGACCTTTCTAGAAGCGATGAACTGGTAAAACCTCCAAAACCCAAAACACAAGAAGTTGAGCTTGGAAACTCCGATTGGGATGAAACCAATTTTGTTGGAAAGATAAAACCAAGTAGAACCCAACAAAATGTGAAATATTGGATACCACCAAGGGAGAAAAATATCAAGTATATATGTGACATATGTCCCAAGGTGTGGAGCCAGAAAAACCCGCATGATCAAGAATCGCAATAAGGTATGCAAGGGAAAAGCTTATTTGATGAAATAGAGCTTGTTATGATGATGACCACAAGCTCTAGATCCTATCATGCACAAGATACAAATAACAACCAAGAAAGATTATGCTATGTATGCAAAGGTTTGAGCTCTCTCAGAAAGATGCGATCGAGTCACTCACTCGAGAGCCCCTCTTGATTGTACGACTATATATCCTAAACCTGGTCTCCCAACACTACAAGAGACCGGTAAAATAGAAAACCTATCAAGATCATACCTTTGCCTTGAGCATTCCACTTGATCTTGATGTATACCGTCTTGTCCTTCTCAAGATGGAACACCTTTCTTGTTTGCTCTTGCTTGATGAAGATGAAGACTTGCAAACTGCTCCCCCATACTCCATGGGGAAACCTCTTCTTTGAACTTGTCTTCATCACCCCATGATCACGAGGATGTCAAGATTCAAGCATGATATCTTCTAGAGATGGCGCATCTTGAGCTCGCCCTTCTTCATCCCTTCTTGAGGTTGATACATATTGATGCAACTCTTTGCACATGTCTTGATCAACCTTCAAGCTCCTTCTTTCTTCATGATTCCAATGGGCACAATGCCCTTGGACATTTCTTCATCTTCCAACCTTGAGACTAACACATGTCCCAAGCGATGCCAATGGACAAACATACACGTGAAACTCAATTTACACATTAGTCCATAGAGATTGTCATTAATTACCAAAACCACACATGGGGCATACATGCCCTTTCACTAATGAATTAATAAGAAGCAATCCAGGAAGTACTTTCTTCCCTTCACTTGATGAGTAGTCTAGGTTTCAATAAATGCTACATGAGGCTTCGAGCTTGCAAACTGGGGTTCCTTCAAGGAGCATACTAGTTATCTCTTTTGATGCCTGCCATATCAAGATAAGATACAAAGGATAGTTGTTGACAATTGATAGTATGTAACCAACCAACTATATTTCCCACTAGGAATTGTTGTAGTTGAATTGGAAGATTAGAAAATTAGAACTGGTATCTAGAGACTCTAAATCATGATCTTGGAATCATGAACACTATACCATATACTCTGATGTCATATAAGTAGAAAGTGAATCTCTACGCTTGTTTATAGTTTCTAGTCTATCTCATTTTCATGTTATTTCAATAAACCTAGGTGTTCCTAACACATGATGTTCTTCTTTACTTGTAGGGTATTATCAATGATGTCAAACATGTGTTCCCTGATGTAGAATTTTCAACAACAATTCAGAGGATGTTCTAAAGAACAATTGTGGAAGATAGTAATAAGCAGCACTATCACAAGTTGGTATGGGACCCGCCGGTTTTGGGTACGGGTTTAGCACCTCCATACTTGCACCTGACATCTCTCCATGTCCCATCGTCGGGTCCAATTTTCCACCAAACCCGCCACCCGCCCGGGACTGCGGGGACCCGGCAGGTATAAATACTCGCCAAACTCATAAGTTCACAAGTATATCATCCATTAGTCATCACAAAATCACAAATTCACAACTCACCGTAAAAAAGTTTATCACAAGCACAAATAGCAAATCTCAAGCACAAGAAAAATGCACAATAAGTCAATAACAGAAGACACTTTAGGGTTTGCACAATGTATGACATAAAGGGCCATGTGTCATGAGCTAAATACAACCAGATCTATGGGTTCATGGGTATGGGTTTCATACCCGCCTTCGCCAGACCTGGTGGGTCTGAAATTTTACCATTAACAGACACATGAATATTCTTTTCCGCCATACCCTTCTCCATTTGATGTGTGTACCCAGTGGTTTCATGGGTTATGGGTACCCATTACCATCTGGAGTCACAAGGTTTGAAGCAAACTTGGAAGGTATAACAGTTCTACATCCAGAAGCTCATGCTTGGCTAGATGAGTTGGAACCAAAAACTTGGGTTAGGGATTTTTAGAGTGAACTACCCAAATGTGATGTTCTATTGAACACCAACTATGAGGTCTTCAACAAGTAAGAAGATATAGAAGTTTGTACATTAGTATCTAGAGAGCCCTCCCTTATCATTAATTGACCACATTTATATTTTTTGAAACTAGTACATATTAGAAGTTACCTGTCCTATCAATGCTTGAAATGGTCAAGGGATAGGCAATGACAAAGGAACTAAAACAAACATAAATAGGAGGTTAAGTGGACAAGTTCTATATGCCCAAGAGACGGAAATTGGTTGGTGATGCCCACAAGTATAGGGGATCACTAAAATCTTCTATGGGAAGTATTATCCAAATTTATAGTTCGACTCAAGGAGAAGACAAGAATACTAATAAGACTTTAGCAATCGAGATGTCACCCTCAATCACACATGTATATCAATAAACATGCAAACAAAGTGGTAATTTATGGCAGTTGATTCAAAGGAGTAAATAAAGCAACATATTTCCAGTTTTCACTGGAAGTAATGTTGTGAAACTTTCAGTGGCTAAAACATAGGCATGAGGTGATAGCCGGGTGTTTGATACATCGGAAACGTATCTATAATTTTTTATGTTCCATGCTTGTTTAGTATCTACTTTGCTTTTCTTTGTCTATACTTCGAGGTGTTTTTATATGTTTTTCTGGACTAACCTATTAACGAGATGCCACAGTGCCAGTTGCCTGTTTTCTTCTGTTTTGGTTCCAAAAAAAGGTAGAAAATCAATATTCTCGGAATTGGACGGTACAAAATCCAAAGTCAACATTTTACAGTGGGGAACACGGAGCCAGAATACAAGACGGAGGGGAGCCACCAGGGGGCCACACTTCCTGGCTGCGGGGCCAAACCTGTCCCGTGCATGGGGAGGTGCGGATTCCCTGGCTGCCCCCCCCGCCTCGCCTCTTCGCCTATAAAGACCCCCCGATACCAAAACCTTAAGCACCCGATCAATATTCCACGAAACCGTCTCTAGCCGCCACCACCATCGTCCCTAGATCGGGTGAATTTGAAGCTCTTCTCGGCACCCTGCCAGAGGGGAGATCATCCCGGAGGCCTTCTACTTCATCATGCCAGCCTCCGGTATGAAGTGTGAGTAGTTCCACCTTGGACTACAGGTCCATGTAGTAGCTAGATGGTTATATATCCTCCTTTGTGCTACCATGTTTAAATCTTGTGAGCTCCATTCATGATCAAGATCATCTATTTTGTAATCATGCATGTTGTGTTTGCAGGGATCCGATGGATATTGAGATTACTATGTCAGATTGATTAATGGTTTTGTCTTATTGATTCTATCATGTCTGTGTTGTTTGAGATCTTGTACGCTCGCCGTTTCTAGTAGCTATCTTGGGCAAGTAGATGCTAGTGACTCCAAGAGGGGGTATTTATGCTCGATAGTGGGTTCATGCCTCTATTTAATCTAAGGGAAGTGACAGAAATCTCTAAGGTTGTAGATGTTCTGTTGCCACTAGGGAGAAAACAACGGTCTCTTGTTCATGGAACAAGTGGATTGTTTACCTTACACACTTTGCTTAAAGAAGTTATCCGTTGCTTGCAACTTAATACTGGAGGGGGTTCAGATGATAACCTAAAGGTGGATTACTAGTCATAGATGCATTTGGATGGCGGTCTATGTATCTTGTTGTATTGCCCAATTGAATCTCATAGGATAATGAATGTCTAGTATTGCATTGTTATGTCCTGCTCAGTCCTGTCAATTGCCCTGCTGTAATTTGTTTACCCAACATGCTGATACGTCCAAAATGTATCTACTTTTCCGAACACATTTGTTATTGTTTCTCCTCTAAACTTGTGTGATTTGGATACAACTAACACGGACTGAGACTGTTTTCAGAAGAATTAACTTGGTGTCTAGTTTTTGTGCAGAAAATCAACTATCAGGAAAAATCCCGGAAAATATGCCAAAAATCCTATTTCACCAGAAGATCCACGGAGCCAAAAGACGAGACGGAGAGGAGGACTGGGGGCCCACACCCCTGACAGGCGCGGGTGGCCCGAGCCCGCACCTAGGAGGTGCGGCCACCCTAGGCACCCCTCGGGCTCCCTCTTCGCCTATAAGTTACCCCTTGACCTAAAAACCGAGGGGGGTTCGACGTTTTTCCAGAAAGAGTTCCGCTGCGCTGCCACCACCAGAAACCAAGATTCGGAACCAGAAACTCCGTTCTGGCACCCTTCCGGGATAGGGAATTTGGGGAGGATCATCGCCATCGTCATCACCAACGCCTCTCCATCAACCATCAATGTTTCCCTCATCCATGAGTGAGTAATCCCCTGCTGTAGGCTATGAGGATGGTAGGGATTGGATGAGTTCTATCATATAATCGAATAAGATTGTTAGGGCTTAGTGCCTAGTATCTCTATTAGTGCTATTTGACTTTGTTGCAACTTGTTGTGCTTAATGCTTGTCACTAGGGCTCGAGTGCCATGATCTCAGATCTGAACTTATTATTGAATCATTATGATAGTATTGTTTGTGATCTTATCTGCAAGTTGTGTACACATATCATTGTCCGGATCCAAAGGCCCCGAAGTGACAGAAATTGGGACAACCGGAGGGGATGGCTGTGGTGTGAGGATCACATGTGTTCATGGAGTGTTAATGCTTTTCTCTGGTGCTCTATTAAAAGGAGCACCTTAATTGCCACTAGTTCCCTAGAGGCCCCGCTGCCACGGGTTGGCTGGACAAAAGATGTTGTGCAAGTTCTCATTGCGAGCACGTATGACTATATATGAAGCACATGCCTATGATTGTTTAGTACTTGGATGCTTATTCTTATTTATCTGCAATGCCCTAGATCTTGAAGTTACTTGTTTAGACTCGTCCATGCAACGCCCGTCCATCCATCCCTATGCCTACCATGATCATATCCCACTGTTTACTGTTACTGTTACTATTGCTCATGTTTTACTGCTGCTGTTGCTATCAAACTATTGCTACTGATAAACTTCTGTGAGCAAGATCTATTTCCAGGTGCAGCTGAATTGACAACTCAGTTGTTAAGGCTTGCAAGTATTTTATGGCTCCCCTTGTGTCGAATCAATAAATTGGGTAATACTACCCTCGAAGACTATTACGATCCCCTATACTTGTGGGTCATCAAGACTATTTTCTAGTGCCGTTGCGAGGGAGCATAGCTTTCTTTGTAAGTTCACTTGGATCTATTATTGTTCACTGCTAATCCTTTCATCATGGGGAAGTCTCGTGATGGAAAGTTTCCTATTTTACCATCCACTACAAGAAGAGGTACAGTCATAAACACCTTTGTTGCTCTTGATTCACCGTCCGTTATAAGTAATATTGTTACACCACCACCACATAAACATGCTACACACACTGCTACTACTGCTGAATCTGAAACTGCTTTTTATGCTCATGATGTTACTTCTACTGTTCTTGATGCGAGTGGTTCATTAGGTCCTTTCCTAGATGCTACTATGGCTAGTCTAGGAAATACTGAAACTCCTAGTGAATACACTATTACACTTGTTACCTCACCTGAGTCTAGAGAGAGTTATGATATTAATGATGGTTACATTGAGTTCACTGATGAATTTGTTGAAGAGTGTCGAAACACACATGGTACTAGTGCTATTAAGAGTCTCCTTGCAAGACGTACTATTATTCCTAAGTTGTCCTCTGATCCTAAGTTTGCCACCTCTCCCATAGATATTAAAGATAAAGATTATGATTTATCTCTTGATTTATCCTATTTAGACATTGTTTTTTTTTACCATAAACAGTAGGAGAGGCTCCTACTGTGGTACTATATTAATAACCAATAAATATTTACATCTGGATGCATAAAGCATCAAAGAAACAAAAAAGAGATTTCCACTAATCTGTATCTAAATTGTATCAATAAAAAAATCAATAGTGCTTTGAAGGTTTTGGTTGACCTTAAACCTTAGCAAATTCAAATCAGACTTTACTCTACTCTTCCAGCCTTCAATAGATTGTGCCACTCCTTGAAAAATTAGGTAGTTTCTTTCTTTCCAAATTCCCCAGGCTGCAATAACAAATAGCTCAAAAAAGAGCTCATGCTGAAAGTTTGCTCTAGCTTGTGTTAATTGGTAGAAAATACATGTACTATTTGACCATAAGATGTTCATTCTATCCCAACATGCAGCACTGAAAGGGCAAAAGAAGAACAAGTGCTGAATGGTTTCCTCCATATCTAAATTGCATAAAACACAATTGTGATTATACCCCTCTCCCATATTAAGATGTCTCCTTTTCAGCATGTTTTTAGTGTTGATCCTATTAGACAGTAATAACCAGGCAAAGAACTTCAGTTTTGGCCAGAGCTTTGATTTCCAAATCCAATTAAAATGAACCGGGGGCTGTAGTAGTCGAAAGCAGAATTTATAAAATTTAATAGATGTATAAGTAGATACCCATTTATAAATCCATCTGTCAGCACCTTCCTCACTTAAGTTGATGTTTTCAGTATAGGACTGGATTTGCTAAAATTCTGCCAAAGCTTCATCAGACAAACGGCAATGAAATAAATCCTGTAAATTTGAAGCTGCAGAGAAACTTCTCACTGAGATATCCTCATTAATGGCATAAGAATAAATTATAGGGAATTTCTCCTGTCTGATCGCATCCATCCAATCATCCTTCCAAAACAGGACAATGTCTCCTTGTCAAACACTACAAGAAGCTATTCCTCTAAATATAGGAGACAACTTCATAATTGTTTTCCACCAGAAAGAACCCACTAAGTCAACAGCATGAGGTATAGAATGTTGGTAATATGAATCCCACACTAGTTTAACCCAGGGAATATCTCTCCTATTATAGAATTTATCCAAAAAATTTAACAAAAGTCCTTGATTTTGTATTTTCATATTTAGGACTCCAAGACCCCCTTTATTTTTTGGTTTGCAGACCATCTCCCAAGCAGCCAAAGAAAGGCACTTCTCTCCATCATCTGTCTGTTTAGACCAAAGGCATCTCCTTATTTTATCAACATATTCCAAAAATTTTGGATGGATCTCAATGGTACACATAGTATATGTTGCAATGGATGTGAGAATAGCATTAACATAAGCTAACTTTCCAGCATGAGACAACAATAAAGTTGCACTAGTCATCTTCCTTTCAATTATGTCTACTAATGGCATTAGATCAGTAACAGCAGGTTTAGTTGATCCCATGGGCAGACCCAAATAGGTGAAAGGCATAGATGCAACCGAGCATCCAAATAAAGAAGCCAACTCTTGAGCTCTGTCATTAGAAATATTTATAGGAATCAGACTATATTTCAGAAAATTGATCTTTAGCCCTGTAGAAGCTGCATATTGTAACAAGATATTTTTCAGATTTAACACTTCCTCATTCTTAGCAGGTAAGACCAAAATTGTGTCATCAGCATATTGTATGATAGGGAATTTTCCACCACAGGGGATTGGAAGGTGCAGTCTATCTTCCAACAATTCCTTATTTATAACCACTTGAAGTAATTCAGAGGCTAACACAAAAAGCAGAGGAGATAATGGGTCTCCCTGTCTAACTCCCCTTTTGCAATGAAACACTTTCCCTAAAACACCATTTAAAAGAATAGCTGAATGCCCAGAAGAGAAAAGGCATTTTATCCATTTTAACCATAGATCACTGAATCCCATCTGTCTGAGAATATCAATAATTGTTTCATGCTCAATCATATCAAATGCCTTTTCAAAATCCAGTTTTAGGACAATAATCTCCCTCTTAGATTTATCACATTGATAAATAAACTCAAAAGCCCAAGCAAGACAATCTTGAATGGATCTTCCCTTAATAAAGCCATACTGATTTTCACTGACCAATTTTAGAATCCATTGTTGCAGCCTGTCTGCCAGTAATTTAGTTAAAAGTTTCAAACTAGTATTCAGTAAAGAAATTGGTCTGAAATCATTCACATTAACAGGATCTTCCTTCTTTGGTATTAAAGTAATAAGAGAATTATTGACACTTTCAAGAATAGCATTTCCTTGTCCAAATTCATCACACAGCTTGTAAAAGTCTGGAGCAATTATATCCCAACAAGCTTTAATGAAATAACCATTAAAACCATCTGGCCCAGGGCTCTTGTCAATTGGAATTTTTTGGACCACCTTATCAATTTCCTCCTTTGTGAAAGGAAGTGTAATATCCTCTAGTCCAGAGGTGTGTTCAAATAAATTTTGTAAGTTGAATTGCATAGCCTACAGTTCAGTAACCCCCAATCTGTTTTTGAAAGCATCAAATAAAAGTTGGGCTTTACCATCATGGTCATGAACTAAATTTCCATCAGTGTTGGAAAGCATTGCAATATTATTCCTCCTATGCCTTTCAGTAGCAACTCTATGAAAAAATTTAGTATTTTCATCTCCAAATTTTATCCATCTCTCAGTACACCTTTTCTTCATGTATTGTTGCTTGTATGATAAAAGCCTATTGATATGATTTTTAAGAATGTTCCTGAAATTCCATTCAGGTATAGTCAGCTGCCTTAATTGCTCTAACTGATCCACTTGATTTAACACTCTTTGGCAGTTATCAATTAATAATGAAAGTTTGGAAATTGATTTGCTCCATATTTTTAAAGCTCTTCTAGTATTTTTCAGCTTTAAATTTAATGCTGCAGCTGGGTTTCTTGTACCCACCGGAATTTGCCAAGCTGTAGCGACTGTTTCCTTAAACCCAGGATGATTGATCAAGTAATTCTCAAACCTGAACATCTTGCAACGAGGAATAGCAGATTGTATAGAAATTAGACATGGAACATGATCAGACACTGTTCTAGCTAGAACCTTAACAGTTGTATTAGGATAAGAGGAAGTCCAATTGTTGGAAGAGAGAAACAAATCCAGTCTTTCCCAAAGAGGTTCAGACTGCATATTACTCCAAGTATAGGGAGAACCTTGGAGAGGTAAATCCACTAAGTTTTGTGATCTAATAATGTCATTGAACAAAATCATATCCTCAATATTACCTCCAGGTCTATTTCTATCATTGGGTGATCTATAGAAATTGTAATCTCCAATTAGTAACCAGTTATCAGTGTCTTCAATCTCCAAATTATAAAGCCAGCTAACAAAATATTGCCTCTCCTCACCAGCACAAGGGCCATAAATATTTGACAGAAAACAACTACAATCAGAATGGGTTGAAGAGAACTTGAGAGTAATTGCCCAGGAAAGATTTTCAACTAACTCCCCATTAAAAACAGAACTATTCCAAATTACTAATAGTCCTCCAGAGTTGCCATCTGAGGGAAAAAACACAAATTTATCTAGCCTGCATGGACAAAAATTCCTGATGTAAGAATGGTCAAAACCCTCTTTTTTTGTTTCCTGTAAATATATAATGTCACACCCACAAGATTCAATATGTGCTCTCAAGGCATTATGTTTGCCATCAGCATTTAACCCTCTAACATTCCAACATAAAATGTGCCACTGTCTAAAAGTTGAATTCATTTCCAGATAATATAAAAAGTATGAGCAACCAAATTTGAAACAAAACAAGCAACAAACATCCTTATCAGACTAAAGCTAGCCTGAAGAAATGAATAAGCTAAGGAAAACTATTTTATTGAAATCTTGGAGATCTTAAGCATCATCTTCTCCAGGCTTCTCAAGCTTGTCATTCTCCAATTCTTCAGGAGGAATCCCACAAACATTTATGCCTATCCTCTGAAGCACAGAAACAGGAGTAGCAGCAGGAATAGGTGAGGTTGGATTATTGACTTCAGAGATCTTAGACTCCCCCCCTGATGCAATCTAATAGATGGAATCACCCTGTTCTTAACCTTGGACTTCCTCTTTAAATCCACTGTAAATATTATTCCTTGGGCTCCTACGAACAGCAGAAGTGTGAGTAGGCACCTTATCTTTCCTTCCAACTCGGCGAGTCTTTGCAAGAGTCTAAACTACTTCCCCCAAATCTTCAGACCCAGGAGCCACTGCATCAGAAGCAGCATCACAGACCATCAATGGTGAGTGAGGCTGAGGAGTATCCTGAAAGAATAACTTCCTAGCCACACGATGATTCTGAGAGAACACCTCCTTGTCAAGCTTCATCTTCTGATGGCAATGCTCTTCAAAGGAGAAGAAAGTTTTAACCAGACTAGAAGGTGGAACCGTAGGTCCCTATAAAGCTGTTGAACCAAGGAATAAATTAGGCATCTGCCAATTGATCATAACAGCACGAGCAATCATGAAAGTTGGTTGGAGTTCATCTGGTAGGTTGTCTGTACTACCACTTAATCTCCTTGCTCTTTCAGCACCTTGTGCAGAAGACTCCGCCAAATCAGAACTACTTGTGATAATCTGTAAAGTTTCAGACGAAGAGCCACTAGAATCAGAAACCATATCATTCCATGCAGTGAGTGTGCTATCTGCCAGACTGTTTAAAGATGGGTGTACACCGTCAGAAAAAAGTACTCCCTGCTCTCTCAAGATCTCCTGGTAATTGATCTGTCCTCTGGAAGGCAAGATCCTCAAAGGAGCCTGCACATTACTTTCATCTTGGTGATTTGGATGAACAACAACTCTAGTAATATCCTGAGAAATCCTAGCTCTTCTACCTCCATTGCCCCTATTACCAGCTTGACCAGCAGTTCCCTGAGTAACAATACCATTATGCTGCAACCAACTCTATAACCTCTGTTGGAAACGCAACTCAGCAGATTGGTGAGGTCCATAGAAAGGATGTGGATCACCATCCTGAGGAGCAGGGTCCTCAGAATCAACAGGAAGCACATGAATATGCGCATTCCACTGATCACTTCGTAGCAAGTAAACAGGAACAGCCCAAAGTCGACGATGTCCTCCCATCTAACGAAGGACCAGACTCTTAGGGACTAAATTCTCATCCATCAACCAAACCTTAACTAGAATACTTGCATGATTTTCATTGCTAGTGTTGTACCATAACTGAAGTTTTCCAAACAGACTAATAGACTTCTCAATCCAATATTCAGTTTGATAATCTAATGGAAAATTAAGCATCATAATCCATCTTTCCTGACCCAGATTAGCAGTTCTCATGTTTAAACCTTCATCATGCTTAACAAACGTGACACTAATCCATCCATTAATAGTGTAAGTTCTGCCCACAACTGAATCTCTAATAAAGGAAGTGGCAAAACTAAACAGACCAAGACCAATAGGATAATCCTCCATATGGCTAACCTGAAAACCTTGTCGATTCAACCGACGACGAAGCTCAATCCTTGCATGATGGTGCTGCTGAATTGGAACTTGCACATCAGTCTCAGCAATGACATAGGTGTCATGATTAAGTGGAGCCTCAGCAGAAACTGCCAAATCACTCCGAACTCTACGTCCTTATGGCCCATGATCAATAGCAAAACCATTGGGCACAAAGGAAAGAGGATTGCAGTGGTAATTCGCCATGGAAGGAACTTTGTGGAAACGCTCAAGCTGAAGAGAGAAGGTTCTGTCGATAAGCGAAGATGGGTTTACTGTTGCAGACTGAACCCCTAAGTCTAGCTCCTTGTTTAACTTAGGCTTCCAAATTTTTAGGCCTCTCAGTTTTTCAGTTCTGCAACCTAAAACTGAATGACCGTATCTCCAACAAAAACTACAACGTGGGATTGCCTTACAGTTGAACGCAACATGCCCCTCAGCAAGACACCGATGACAGAAGTTGTTGAGATTTTTGAGCACCCAAGTTTGTTTAACTGAACCACTCGAATTAAGGGATAGCGAGTCAGGAGTCCTAACAGAAAATGACTTAATCCTATCCAAAGTAACCACTTTAGCCCGAGCAACACACGAGATAACCCTCTCACAAGATTTTTTAACATGCCCCAATTGCAGACACCCCAGACAACGAACAGGGAAATGACACGATAACGTATCGTGACCCAGAGAAATACATCGAGTGCAACCATGTTTAAAGAGATTAACGTACCCGATAATTTCAGAGGGTGAATAATTTGCATCAATGAAATCCTGAATATGCTTCAATGAGCAAACTTCATGAGAAAAAATAGTCGTTGAAATACCTTGTCCAAACCTCAACGGTAATGAATTTGAAAAAGACGGTTCTGAACAAATATTCCCAGAATCCAGAGAGCCGTATGAACTTTGCGCAAATTTGAATTTACCAATCTGAAGATGATCAAAATCAAGACATGGAGATTCTTCCAACTGAGATGCTCGTAAGTAACTCAAATCCGTTTTAATGGCTAAGGATCTAGCAGCTGAAACATTGGCTTTTCCTTGAATGTTGCCAGGAACATTCCTGAGATAGAATGGGATGGAGCGCGGACGAGAGCTTCTGACCTTACTCCAATCATGATCAATGTCACCAATACGTTGAAAAACAGATGATTTAGCCGGGCTCTTACCAGAGTATAATCGGAATGAGCAACAGAATTCATTGCACTTATAGAAATCCAAAGCCCGAATAAAATGCCCCACACGATTAGAAGCAACCGAGAATCTGAAACTTAAATCATCCAGCCATGCAACCTTGAAATTTTCAGCAGATCCTCCCAAACACGATTCCAAGGCCAGCGCCACATTGCCAGAAGACAGAGGGAAAGAGAAATCCGAGAAGCAGACCACCAAAAAGAATTCCGACGAAGAACCCTCTTCATGGTGGACAGCAGAGTGAAAGCGGCGACGTACCTGACGGGCTACCTTCACACCCTGAGAGAAATCCCAAGAGATCAGAGAATCCATGATACCCTTGAGAGTTCCAGGAAGGATTAAGGGAGAAAATCACTGGTGGGAGATCCATGATCGCCGGCTAGAGGTGGAGGTGGAGGTGGAGGTGGGAGGTGGGAGATCCATCTTAAAGAGCATTCGAGAAGAGACAATTTATTTAGACATTGTTGAGAAAGAACCTTTTTGTGGGACTGAAAATGAGAGTGCTATGGCTCATATGAATAAGCTTTCTACTACAAGTGCTTTATTCTCTGATGATTTTAAGATGCGCAAGTACTTTTTTACTAAGATCTTCCCTTTTTCACTAAAAGGATAAGCTAGGGCTTGGTTTAATAGATTACCTTCTAGTTCCATTGATAGCCCTGATTGTTTCATTGCTTCTTTCTTCCAAAAATATTTTCCTCCCAGTGCTAGACATGCTGCTTTGCAGAGACTTTTTTATTTTAAACAGGGAGAAGAAGAGAAATTGCCTGAGTCATGGACAAGGTTCTGTGCCTTAATTCATGCACATCCTGGATGTCCATTGCCTAAAAATGAGCTTCTTGATATTTATTATAATGGACTATCTAATGATTCTAGGACATACCTAGATAGCTTTGCTTATTGTGTTTTCAGGAAAAGAACTCCTACAGATGCTGAAGAATTAATGGCTAAAATAAGCAAGAATTATGATGATTGGACTTCAAATGAGCTAAATACACCTGAGCCTATTACTCCTGAACCAGTTCTAACACCAACACCAAAGAAGAGGGGAGTTATTGCATTAAATGATAAAGTGATGAAGGAAGCTAAGAAGTGTCTAAAGGAGAAAGGTATTAGAGCTGAAGATGTGAAGAATCTACCTCCTATAGATGAATTATGTAAGCCAATTCCCCACTCATCTACTATTGAGGTACACTCTCTCCAACACTTTGATGAAGGTGATATTCCTTATGGTAAGCCTCCTGATCGATGTTTAGAGGAACTTGACATTTTTATTGTTAAACAAGGTAATTTTAATAAACAAGTTCATAATCATTTATTGGAAAACTCTGAGCTATTAATGAGTTGAAAGATATTATGGAGAGAACCTCTAATGATATTAAAATGCTTTGCAAAAACTTTCAAATGGTTCAAACCCAACTTGATCAACTTGCTAAGGTACAAAAGGATATGCTAGTTAATGCCTCAGGAGATAAACATGCTTATGGAATTAGAACTAGGAATGGTATAGCTACTCAAGATCCTTTATATCCTGAAGGACACCCTAAAAGAATTGAGCAGGATTCTCAACAAAGTGAAAGTGGTGGTAGTCCTCGTAAGAGAAAGAAAAAGAAACACAAAATAGTTGAGGAACCACTTGAACCTACTAGTATATTTGTCTCTGATGCTAAAACTGAAAGTGGTGATAAAAATGATGCTCCTGATAAGGAGGAAGTTGAGGAAGAACCTGAGAAGCACACTAAGAACACTAGATACACTAAGGAAGACTTTATTGCTAATAAACATGGTAAAGAGAGAGAACCTTGGGTGCAGAAACCTATGCCTTTTCCAGGTAAGAAACACAAGTCAAAGGAGGAAGAACACTACAACAAGTTTTGTGAGTGAATGTAACCTTTATTTTGCAAATTCCTTTGACTGATGCTATTAAGTTGCCTCCTTATTCAAAGTATATGAAGGATATTGTCTCTAATAAAAGGAAGATTCCTAATGAGGAGATTTTTTTACTTTTCTTGCTAATTATTCCTTCAATGGTAAGGTTCCAAAGAAACTTGGTGATCCAGGTATACCAACTATTCCTTGTTCTATTAAGAATAATTATGTTAGAACTGCTTTATGTGATTTGGGAGTTGGAGTTAGTGTTATGCCTTTTTCTCTCCACAAGAGACTTCAGTTAGACAAGTTGATACCAATTGATATATCTTTGAAAATGGCTGATAAGTCAACTACTATTCATGTTGGTATATGTGATGATGTTCCTGTTCAAGTGGCTCATAATTGCTTGGTTTTAACTGATTTTGTTGTGCTTGAGATGCCTAAAGATGATAATATGTCTATTATTTTTGGGAGACCCTTTCTTAATACTGCAGGTGCTGTCATCAATTGTAATCAAGGAAAAGTAACATTCAATATTAATGACAAAGAGCATACTGTTTATTTCCCCAAGAAGGTTGCTAAGAGATATTTCCTGAATTCCATTGAACATATTGAGAGCATCAAGGTTAGAGAAATATATTGTCCCATTCCACAAGAAAATTTTGAAACTATTATGATTGGGACCATAGCTATCAAGTATGAGGTAACATAATCACTTTGTGGAATACAAAATTTTGTTTCATATAATATTATTTTGGTAACAAGACTTGATCAACCTTGTTAACAAAAGGATTTTAATGAACAAAATAATGTTTTCACTGTGATTATACTTGCTCACTTTTACTTTTCTCCTTCCTAGTCTTTGCCTTTTCTTTTGCTAGCTTTGGTTTTGTTAGTTGTTTGCTTGTTAGAGTGTCTTAGAACTTCTGTAGTTTGGTTTTTGGTTTGCTTTTGCTTCTTCTAAAAAACTGTTTCTGCGAGAAAATCAATTTTCATACCCTGAAAATTGGCCAAAAATAAAGTTTCCCGAAAAATCCTAGAAAATTAAAAATAATTTTTTCCTCGAAAAAAGGGGCAGAGGGACACCTGGAGTGACCCAGGGGGCCACCCCAGGCACCCACACCCCTGGTGGGTGCGGCCTCCCTTCAGGTGGCGCCTAGGTGGGGTGTGGCCCACCTGGGCCCCTCCAAGGTGCCTCCTCCCATCCATCTTCTTTCTCTCTCTCTCTCGAAAAACACCAGAAAACTTTCTCAAGCTCGAGTTCCTGCTGTTCTTGCTCGCGATTTTTGATCTCCTTGCTCAGCCCATCTTTGTTGCTGATTTTTGGATGGATCGCTCCTTGGTATGTGCCTCCTCCGCTTGTCCAATTAGATTTGCGATTGGTAGATTGTATCTTGAGTATTTTGCTGCTATAGGTGACAGGTTTTGTGAGCTTGCATGCTTTTTCTATGCTTAGAGATTTCATTTTTATGCATGTGTAGCCCTCTAGCAAGTTCCTATAGTAGTTTCTCATCATTTATCAACTTGGAAATCACTTGGTTTGATGTTTGTCTAAAAATTTCAGAAAGGAAGATGAGTGCATATCCACTGAATCAATATGATTTGATGGTGCCTGAGCCAATGAAAGTTCATCGTGAGGAAGGAGTCTTTCCTTCCATATATCCATGTCATGGATTTATGAGAACCGCGGGAATCCTCCAGGATTTCCAAACTATGATTACCAATGCAGGGTTGGAACACTTTGTTGAAGGTGAACCTTTTCAGTATGTCAAGCTAACCATGTCTATTGTGCAGGACTTCCGGCTTACCTGGTCTTCATCTAATCCAATGGTCCATTATAAAATATACAATATAGCTATCGACCTGCCATTTACTGATTTCTGTGCAGCTATTAGAGTGCCCCATTGGGGATCTTGTGAGAAGATCAAGGAGAGTCCCAAGTCAATTATGGATTTATATGCTGAGATTTCCCAAGGTTTCGAATTCTCGAAGGAAAGTGGTAAAATTCCGAACATTCAGTTCCCAGCCATTAGATATTTTGCCTATTTCATTACCAAGTGTGTTCTTGCTAGAAAGATTGCTAGAAAGTTATCTTCTTTTGATCTAGCTTTTATTGCAGCCGCTTTGAATAGGAATAGATCTTATAACCTGGGTGCTTTGATAGCTTACCGTCTCACCACCAACCGCGAGAAGGGTGGAATTTGTGGAGGTATCATTGCTTCTAGGTTGCTAGATTTCCATGGTTTAGAGCCTCACCATTCAGATTATCGGTTCCCTATAGAGAGGCTTGATCTTGAATCCATGATTCAGCATGGTTTTGTTTCCTTGGGGGATACTGTGAGAAGTTTACCGTACGAACTATCTTTTGCCAAGTGTGGTTGGAGAGGGGGTAGGACCGAGAAAGTAGTTTATTTGCCTGCACCTGCTTTGTTTAATTTTGATAACAGACAAGGATGGTCGCTCAAGGAGGAGGAGTTTGACACATACATGGCGGAACTCTCCCAGCAAGAGGATAATGTTGGGGAGGATGCCTAAGATGATTCGGTTCAGCCCTCCAACTTGAGAGAGTCTTCATACCAGCAGACCTCCTATAATTGGGGCGCATCTTCTTCTTCATCGCAAGCGCCTGACTATGATCATTCCAATGATGACCCACCAGCTTGGGGTTACTATCCGCGCTATTGAGCCCCACTTAGGCCAAAATCCTAAGCTTGGGGAAGGTATACCGACATCACACTCATCTATATATCATGTTCGGTCGGTTCTTTGTACATCCATTGTTTCGCTTTCTTTTTGGTTTTTGTTTCTGCTTTATCAAAACAAAAAATACCAAAAATATTTTCGTTGTTTCTCTTGTTTTATTTCTTTGTTTTCTAGCTTTGGTTTGCCTTAAAGAAAAATCCAAAAATATTTTTCTTTGTTTGGTTTGTTTTTGCTTTATTTGTTTTGGCTTTGTTTGCTTGTTTAAAAAAAATCGAAAACACCAAAAATATTTGTTGTTATTCTTTGGTTTTGTGAGTTCTTTGCAGGGTTTAGCCGTCCTCAGTGGATTTTGGTTTCATGTTATTATTCAAGTCACACAATTGAAGGGCAATAATGAATATTAAGACAACTTGAGGTGTGGTAAGAGGCTGGTAATGAACTCTATTTTTTTCATTATTGTACATATACTCATAATGGTGAGCATGCTTCGTCTGTTCATGTAAGGTGTATGTTATTATGGATGCTTAGTAGTTCTTGCTTTCTTGTGATTAGCTCTAGCTTGCTAATAGTTTGTAGCATGTCATATGAATGTTTGCTTGCATTGTTTTATTCATAGTTCGGTATGATATTGTGGTATCCTCCTCTGAAATTTTCATGTGAATCGACTTGGCACATGTTCACGCATGCATATGACTAAACAATAGTCAGTAAGCCTCGATGATTTATTTTGCCTCAGAGTTCTTGTATCACTTTCATGCCATAATTAGTCATGTTTTGTTGCAAGCATGATTATGACAATTATTGCTCTCTCGTTTGTCGCTCCCTCTCTGTTGCTAGCCTTCACTTGCACTGAGTATGAGCTCTACTTGTGCATCCAACTCCCCAAAACCAATATTGCCAACAGTGTCCACCATACCTACCTATTATCATCATTTGCTATTTCAGTGCATATTCTATATGCCTTGTTTTCTTCCAAATAAAATGTTTGACTGCTTTGTGAAAGTTAGTTAGTAAAGATCTCACGAACTTGATGGCACACTTTATTTCTTGTGAATTTTTCAACTGCTATGAGCAGATGCGTAAACCCACACGATGTCGTCTGCAACGGTCCAACCATGTCAATCCCCCAAACTGCAAACGGCCAATTTATTGGTATGGTTCGCAATTCTTGAGTTGGTACATGTGGTTGTCAGGCATAATATTGACACCCGATGCATGTCTCAACCAGCTTGTCGGTGTCCGCCTTTGCGGTCAGTCAGTAGAATCCTTGCCGGAAGGATTTGAAGACCAAAGATCGGGGAGCGGCGTGATGCCCGCAATCTCCGAGATGAATCTCATGAAGGATATCCATACCTTATTGATGGGAAATGCATTTTAGGTATACACTCATGGTGCTTCTTTTGTAGAGCTGCCCATTGATTATGGTATAGCCCTTTGCTCAATGTAAAATTTGCTGACTTTCGACCTCGTCGATGGGCAAATTTCCATGTTCGAGATAATCCATGAAAGATTTTGTCCAAGCCAGAGGGGCTATTGTTACTACATTAACAAGAGTGAACTCTATCTAGATTCTCGGGGTCCGCTCCCTTCATGGATGGGGTCCATAGATGCTCCATAAAAACGCCTGGCAGAATTGGTTTGCGGCCCGATCCAAGCTTTGACAGCAGGTCAACCGCCTCATTTTCCTCCCTCTTGACGTGCTTGACTTTGTAGCCTTCGAAGCACTTGACTATCTCGTCTACTTAGTCTTGATATGCCACCATCATAGGGTTCCCCGTGTTCCAGGTGCCAGCCACTTGCTGGGCAACCAAGTCAGAATCTCCACAGCAAACTATGCGCTTGATGCCAATATCCTTGGCTACACGAAGTACGTGAATGAGTGCTTCATATTCCTCCATGTTGTTCATAGCCTCAAAGTGAATTTGCGACGTAGTGCAGTTTTTCTCCTGTTGGTGACTGTAGCAGCACACCAGCCCCTGAGCCATTGAGTAGCTTTGATCCATCAAAGTGCATTACCCAATACTCTAGTTCTGGTATGGGAGTATCATCTGGTGTTGGGGATATACTTTCCGGATATACCCACAGGACTCACTGACCAGGGTGGCCCACCAACGGGTTAGAGCTTTGCTTCACGGGAGGCCCAGTCAGAGAAAGAGGAGGAGCCAGTTCCGGCTACGACAAGGCCCAGAAGAGTTACCGACTTAGGCCTGTAGTGCCCCGGTGACTATATAAACTGGCCCAATGGGAGCCTTTAGGGCACAATACCACCAGATCATAGATCGACCATTACCAACTTGCACAGGCGAACCTCTCTTGTAATCCACTGTAACATCCGGCTTACACCGATATATTACTGGGTTGCTAGCAGGTGTAGGATCCGATAACCACAGTCGGATCTGAACCTGGGTAAAATTGTGTTCAACGCTCCTGGAACATACGACGTCTCACACCCCATATTTCCAACGCCACTAGGACCCCCTATGGCGTACTTGTCGACAGTCCGACGACAGTTGGCGCCCACCGTGGGGCAGGTGACCTTTGGAGCATCGTTCCAGGCGGAATCTGCGCGTGCAGGAATCGGCGAAACAATATCCATGGGTCGTGTGGTATACGCCAGGGATGTCCCTCTCTTCCTCCTCGACGAGACCTGGATTTCGGCTTCAAAACCCGTGACAACCTACACGATCATGTCCATCAGCGAGATCGATATCTATCTCGGTTTCGCTGAAGCTGCCCAACCCACCCTTGGGGTGATGACCATGGCGGAATAAAAATCCGGATCTAGTTTGTCCGTAGAGGCGGAAGAGTTCAAGATCCCGAAAACAATCAAACCCACCCAACCCACTCCTATAGTGGAAGAAGAGGCGGAAGACAAATCTGGATCTGATCTTCCAGACGAGATCGGATATACAGATGAAGAATATATCCGCTATGGATCCATCGTCCAAGACACCGTAGCAGAAAACTACCCTTGAAGCACATGATAGAGAAGAAGATGAAGCGCCCCAACATCGACTGGCGAAGCAATCGCCAGCATCATGGAGAACTTTGACATCGAAGAGGCGGAAACCCAGCTATGCCACTACCTGAAGAACATGAACAAGAAGAAGCAATGTTTCGTGTACCACATAAGCACTGGATCCGACTCTGTCGATGCTGGAGCTGGTAGAGATTCAGTTCTAGATGCAATCGAAGAAAACTCCGACTTACCTGGCTCACCAGCGGAGTCAATCACGTCGCAGGAACTTCGAGACTTCGACAAAGAGATGGAGGAGTATGAACAAGAGCACGTCTCCAAGAAAATGCAAGGTGAGCCGGAAAATTCTCCTAGTCCATATGATAGCATGGATGAAAGCTACACCTCGCAGGATGAGATGGATACCGGAGACTCTTTCGATATCCATAAGCCAACCATGAAGGAAAGTACCGACGGAAGTTTATCCCCTGATACCGGACCAAAAGCCGTCTTTGCCACTGGTATGCACGTTAAGGCTACTGGGTGGTCAAAGAAGAAGAAGAAGAACAACAAAAATCCTACAGCGGCAGAGCCGGACATAGAAGAAACCAACAAAGAAAAAGTTGATGAAGAGATCGAGATGGAGAATCGAGACGGAGAGCCGATTAATGGATACGTTGTCACCAAGGGTGCACGTGAAATTTACGGAGATGCTGTCACTATCCCAATCGCAACAACTTCGGATCTTACTCCGGATGCGTTGGAGAAAAGGGCTAAGGACCTGGAAAAACACCGCTTGTTTCTACTCGAAGAGGTTGCGCGCCTCGTCGAGATGAGACAGCAGTTAGACAGCGATCCTGCCAGATATCAGTCAGATTTCAAGCGACACCCAAACAAGACAAGGGGAGGTCCGTTTCTTGCTACCAAGAATCCGGATATCCACAAATATCTATTCGACGGAAAATATGGAGAGAAGATCTAAGTCTACAACATGCCATTGGAAAATGCTGTTGCAGCTCGCGCCATCCTCGCCAACAATCCGTCTCCACAGCAGGTCTAGCAGTGTGTTGCGTTGCTGGACAAAGGATTAAAGCAGCAGAAGACATCCGCGTCATTTAGTGGCAAGCTGGCCTCAAAATCCGAGTTTTGCCACATTGGCGCTGACCAAAGCGCTGATGTAAGGCTCCGCAGGGATACGACTCAGCGTTATCATCCCCATGGAGGAAGAAAATTCAAGAACCGGCTCAAACAGCCACTCTTGCAGGCCGGCACGTGACTGGGCAAGAGTTATTCCGGCCGCAGCCGAAGATGCCATCAGGGCAATGGTCCCCCATCAGGACCATCGTCGTCAAAATAATCGCTACAGAGAAGACCTGGAAATGCGCCGCCAGCGAGAGGAGCAAGATCGGCTAAGGATGCCACCACCGAGCCGTCCGGCTGGCAATGCCGGACGAAGAGATGATCCGGATCGTCCTGAATCTAGTAGGGTTGGTGCCTGAAGAAACATGCATCAGAGTCAGCATAATGAGGCTCCACCGGCACCACCAAGAAATCCAGCCGGAAATAATCCACCAGGGCCACCATCACCTCCAAGTAGCGACCATGAAGGATCCAGACGTATCAATGGAAGCCGAAGGGGTGGAGGCGGCAATGGTGAGAGGAGAAGTAGAAATCCGACTCCGCCACGCAGAAGCCGCGACCTCCAAGGCGCAGATCTCTGTCGCCAGACAACGCTCGCCATCGCATCGAATCAAACATAGAAGCGCGACGATACAAGGAAGAAGATGTGTATGTGGGACCCAAATACTTTGTACCACGTATACGTCAAACAAGATTTCTGGTTGACTTTGGCATCGCCAAACACATTCAACCCTACGACGGTGTAGCTTGACCAGATACTTATCTCCAGGATTTTTTCCAGGCTTGCTGCATCGCCAAAGGAGGAAATAGCTTGGTTGCAGTTCGATATCTCCCACTTATGCTAAGAAAGACGGCTCGATCATGGCTCAATGAACTACTAGAGAATTCAATTCACAATTGGTATGATATGCAAAGTGCGTTCTTTTCAAACTTCGAGGGAACATACAGGAGGCCCTGCACAGTCGGAGACTTGCAGCGCTGCACACAAAGACCCGGAGAAACCTGTCGGGATTACCTCCGACGCTGGATCGATACAAAAAACTCCTACGAAGGAGTAAACGAGAAAACTATGATAAAAGCTTTTATTGCAGGACTACTAGCAGCACTTGGCTGCCAGCAGCAACAACTTCCTTTGCCTTATGCTTCTTGGAGGCAGGGGCAACAACTTCTTGCACCTCATCATCCTCCATCGCCTCCGGGTCGTCTGAAGCATAGCCCTCTAGTGGAGCTAGCTCGGACTGGAGAGTTTCTCGAGCTGACAGAGTCGAAAAAGCATCGATGAAAATCGAGTCGGAGGAAGAACAGAAAAAGAACGACTGAAAGTACAAAGTCGCCTAGAGGGGGGTGAATAGGCTTTTAAAAATATTACTGTTTAGGCTCAAGTAAATGCGGGATAAAACTAACGTTTAATTTATTGAGCACAAAACCTAGCCACTAAGTTTACCTAAGTAAACCAACAACCTATGCTAAGCAATACAAGCAACAAGGTGATAGCAAGATATAAATACTTCAAGCACGATGGCTACAACAATGTAAAGTGCCATAAGTAAAGGGCTCAGTTGAGAGATAACCGATGGACGCGGAGACGAAGATTTGTTTCCCGAAGTTCACTTCCAAAGAAGCTACGTCTCCGTTGGAGAGGTGCGATGGCGCAATGCTCTCCGAACGCCACAAATGGCTGACCTCGAGGTGTGGTGGCTCGATGCTCACTCAACGCCACACAAGGCCTCACCCCGAATGCGGAAGCACGCAACTCACCGACGCCACAAAAGGCTCACCCTATTCTCCCAAGTGGGCACCACAAAAGGCGGGCACTTGATCCACTATGGGACGCTTGAGGGCGGTCACCGAACCCGTACAAGATTGGGTCTAACTCCACAACTCAATTGGAGGCTCCCAACAACAAAGCCACAAAAGTCTACAATGCCACAAAAGGCCAACAAAGCCACAAGAGGCTACAAGACCACAAAAGGTCAATAAGACCACAAATGGTCAACAATCCAACCACACAACCGTCTAGGGTTCCAAGTAACCCAAGAGAAACAAGCCCACAAGCTTGAACTCGCCGAATCTCTGAGGAGAACTCAAACCTATGCACCAAATTCAAGGGCAAGTCCTTCTCTCCCAAATTCCAACAAAGCTACAAAAGATATTGGGGGAATAAGGGAGGAAGAACACAAGAGGAGAATACAAAACTCTCCAAGATCTAGATCCCAATGATTCCTTCACAAAGAAGGGATTTAGCTTGGGGGGATTGTAGATCTAGATCTCCTCTCTCAAATCCCTCAAAAAGATGCAAAAATCATAGGAAGGGAAAGGGGAGAGGGAAAGCTTCTTCAATGTCAACAATGGAGGAGAGAGAGAAAGCCAAGAACCAAGAAAAGAGCTGTTACCCACGAAGGGGAAGAGGAGCCCCTTTTAAAGGGCTCCCAGATCTGCCCGTTATGGGAATCCACGACTCCTGGCCGGAACTTCCGGTGGGAGGCCGGAAGTTCTGGTGGCACACAGCCAACGGTCAAAAACTACTGAGCGAGAAACTAAAAAAACGAGTCCTGGTCGAAACTTCCGCCGGTTCACCGGAACTTCCGGTGGGAGCGAAACTTCCGGTGGAAGTTCCGACAGAAGTTCCGCCAAATAGACAAAACCAACACAGAAGATTACTGAATCATGAGCGGAACAAGAGCCGGAAATTCAACCGGAACTTTCGGCGGCAACTAGGCCTGAGCGGAACTTCCGGTCCCTGGCCGGAACTTCAGATGGGAGCGTAACTGCCGGTGGAAATTCTGACTGAAGTTTCATCAAATAGCACATCCAAAACAGAAGGTTACTAAACGTGAGCGGAAGAAGACCCGGAACTTCCACCGGAAATTTCGGCGGCAAAGATGCCCTAGCGGAACTTCCGGTTGGAAGTCGGAACTTCCGGTCAGGGAAATTCTAGAAACCGGAAAACCAGAAACGCAATAACTTTTGCATCCGAACTCCAAATGGGATGAAACCAATTTTGTTGGAAATATTGGGTATCACCTTGGGAGAAAATACCATGAACATATATGTGAAGTATCCCCCCAAGTTGTGGAGCCAGAAAACTCACAAGATCAAAAACCGCAATAAGATATGCAAGTGAAATCCTTAGATGATGAACTAGAGCTTGTTAAGATGATGACCACAAGCTCTAGATCCTCTCATGGGCAAGAACCAAATAACAACCAAGAAAGATTATGCTAGGAATGCAAAGGTTTGAGCTTTCTCCGAACGATGCAAACGAGACACCCGCTTGAGAGCCCCTCTTGATAGTACGGCTATCTATCCTAAACCCGGTCTCCCAACTAACAATACGAGACCGGCAAAAGAAAAGCCCTATCAAGAACATACCTTTGCCTTGAGCATCCCACTTGAACTTGATGTAGACCATCTTGTTCTTCTATAGTAGGAACACATTTCTTGGATGCTCTTTCTTGATGAAGATGAATACTTGCAAATTGCTCCCCCATACTCCATGGGGAAACCTCTTCTTTGAACTTATCTTCATCATTCCATGAGCACGAGGATGTCAATCTTCAAGCATGAGATCTTCTAGAGATGGCGCATCTTGAGCTTGCCCTTCTTCATCCCTACTTGAGGTTGATCCATCTTGATGCAACTCTTTGCACATGTCTTGATCAACCTTCAAGCTCCTTCTTTCTTCATGATTCCAATGGGCACAAAGCCCTTGGACATTTCTTCATCTTCCAACCTTGAGACCAACACATGGCCCAAGCGATGCCAATGGACAAACCTACAAGTGAAACTCAATTTAGACATTAGTCCATAGAGATTGTCATTAATTACCAATACCGCGCATGGGGCATACATTCCCTTTCAACGACGAAACGCGAAAGTAGAGTCGGAAACACTTACCGGAGTCAGAGGACGGTTGGTCTATACATCTTCATGGAAACTTCTTGAATCTTGCGTTCCACTCTTTCCTTGATCAAGAACTGCATGAGGGTCTTGTAGTCCTTCGCCAGAATCCGGCTAGAACTGACCCGCATCGTGTCCTTCTTGTCACTCGTAATCAGGTGCATGAGGTGATCTCTGTGGTGCTGGAGAGGCTGAATCCGGTGCTCCAGCCAGCAGTGGATCAAGTCGGATCCACGGAGCCCCTCATGCTTCATCAAAAATTTGATCCGCATCTTGGAAAGGATCAAAATATCCGACAACTCCGGCGCCTCCGTGTCCCATGAGTTCTGGTGGGAGGCGCCACCATTGGAGAATGCCAGAAGACCTTTCGCCTTGCCTGGGGCCGGAATATCCTTATGGTAGAAGAAATTTCCGACCCAGCGCTTGACAGACTCGCCAGCATTAATCCTAGGATAAACTCGATTTCTCCTAAGGAATAATATAGCACTGATAGAACGGCGTGCCCTGAGGCTCTCCTCCATGACTTGGAGTTCGGCGTTGTCCATGAAGTTGGGGATCTAGAGACCCCGCATCTTCCTTTCCTCCGCCTCCGATGAACCTGCCGCCGCCGCTCCTAACGATGAAGCCATAGATCTTGGAAAAAGAAGGGCTGGTGGGGGAGAAGAGATTTTTTCTCACGGTGCATAGATGAGAACTGGTGCGGAGTGCTCGAGCAGTACGAGGAAGCAATGAATGAATCGATGGAGAGGTGAATCTAAGAGAAAGGATTTTCTCCCCTCTTTATTTATCTCTGCATCAAGATTCATGCGATGAAACGCGTGATTAGCGCCACGCGTATAGGAGAGGGGGGATTTAGCTTCCTCGCGACTCTTCTTCCCCCTCGATTTTCGTGCAGGCATTGAAATGGTGTTCTGTTCCGTAAAGAACGGACCCACCAACGATCGTGCTGATGGAAATCCTATCAGCGACATGACTTGACCTATAAAGTTGTCAGTCAGCACTCCGCTGAAAAATCCGACTTATGTTTCAAACCAAGCAGGAAAAGACTAAGGTCAGAGCAATATATATCTGACTCGATTGACTCGGAATCCTACATTAGTAACATAGATCATAGATCAACCACAACCAACTCGCACAATACCACCAGATCATAGATCAACCACAACCAACTCGCACAGGTGAACCTCTCTTATAATCCGCTGTAACATCCGGCTTACGCCGATATATTACTGGGTTGCCAGCAGGAGTAGGATCCGATAACCGTAGTCGGATCTAAACCTGGGTAAACTTGTTCTCACCGCTCCTGGAACATCCGACGTCTCACACCCCATCTTTCCAATGCCACTAGTACCCCTTATGGCGTACTTGTCGACAACCGGCGACATATGGTAGCTCAGTACAGTCTGCAATAAAATCCGAGAAGGCTTGATAGTGTTGCATCTCTTGTAGGTGATTTCGAAGGCGGCAAGATAAATGCCCCACTTCACCACCCTTCCTGTAGCGTCGTTGTTGTTGATGATGTCGGATAGTGGAGCCTTGCTCACTAATGTGATTGGGTTCTCCTGTAAGTAGTGCCTTAGCTTCTGAGAAGCAAGGGAAACTCCATAAGCTAGCTTCTAGTAGTGTGGGTAATGCTGCTTGGACTCTGTCAAGACCTCGCTTACATAGTAAAATGGTCGTCGTACTCCGTACTCATGCGTTGATTCCTTCTGCTCCACCATGAAGACGATGTTGATAACCCGGTTGGTGGATGCCATGTAGATCAACATAGGATCCATTGACTTAGGTGCTGCAAGTATAGGCACAGAAGAAAGTATCATTTTCAGCTCCTTAAGCACAGCGTCCACCTTGTCTTCCCATACAAATTTGTCTGTCTTCTTCAGCAACTTGTATAGCAGCAGAGCCTTCTCTCCAAGTCGGCTGACGAACTGTCTTACTAATGCGATGCATCCTGTGAGCCGTTAAATGTCCTTCGGGCATGTCGGACAATTGAAGTTGAGGATGGCCTTGATTTTCTCTGGGTTGACCTCGATTCCACACTAGGAAATGATGAAGCCCAAAAATTTGCCGGATGGAACCCCTAAGATGCACTTATTGGGGTTAAGCATCATGTTGTACTTTCAGAGGTTATCGAAGGTTTCCTTTAAGTCAGAGATTAAGTCATTTTACTTTTTTGACAACAACGTGATATCGTCCACGTAAGCGTGAATGTTCTGACCAATTTGCTCATGGAGGCACCTTTACATAGTTTGCTGGTACATAGCACATGCGTTTTTAGCCCAAAGGGCATCGTGGCATAGAAAAATATATCGTAAGGTGTGGTGAACGAAGTGGCCAATTGGTCCGACTTCCTCATCTTAATCTGGTGGTATCCTGAGTATTCATCTAGAAAACACAGAAGTTCCGAGCCAGCCGTCGATTCAATGACTTGGTCAATGGGAGGCAAAGCAAATGGATCCTTCAGACACGCTTTGTACAAGCCGATGTAATCAACGCACATTGTTTAATTATTTGGTTCCCTTTTGGGGCACAAGTACAAGATTGGCCACCCATCGGGTGTGAAGAACTTCTCGGATAAAACTAGCCTTAAGTAACCTAGCTATCTCCTTGCCAATGGCGCGTCTCTTCTCATCCCCGAAGCTTCGTAGAGGTTGTTTCACCGGTTTGCATTTTGATCAATGTTTAAGATGTGCTCGGCAAGTTCCCTAGGTACACCGTCCATATCAGCAGGTTGCCAGGCAAGGATGTCCCTATTCTCACCAAGGTAATTGACGAGCGTGCTTTCCTATTTGGGATCCAGTTTTTTCCCAATGGCGGTGACCTTGGAGGCGTCGCCTACCAAAAGTTCCACCGGCTTGGTCTCGATGGCGGCCTTGAAAGCAGTATCAGAGTCAAAAATCTGTTTCTTCGGTGCCGGCATCTCCGAGGCATCGACCTGGCTCTAGATCTCCTTGAATTCTTTGCTATAGAGGACGACTTTCGCAAATGCTGCTTCTCCAATTTCACAGTCCCTTGCCTTTGATAAGCTTGTGGCAACGGTGATGACACCTTTTGGTCCGGGTATCTTGAGCTTGTTGTAGAAGAAGCATGGCTTGGCCATGAAGGAGTGCAAGATGTCACGTCCGAATATGACGTGGTACACGCTATTGAAGGGGACCACTTTGAAGGTCATGCGCTCTTGGTGGTTTATTGTTGACATCACCAAAGGCGACCGGAAGGGTGATGCACCCAAGGGACCGACCTTCCCGGCCAGGAACTACGCCATGAAACACGGTGCTGGTCCACCTTAGGTTGGTCTCCGTTGAGTTCATCTTGTGCAGTGTATCCAGGTACATGATGTTGATGCTGCTTCCACTATCCACTAGGCACTTGGTGAACTCGCAACCATCAATAGGGGGTTGATGACCATGGCATACTGGTTCTATGTTGGAATAAGGTCAGGATGATCCTTCATTTCCCATGTGATTGGAACTTTCGACTAGTGCAGGTACTGGGGAACTTGGGGTAGGGTGGCCATCAATATCCTCAAAGAGGTCTCATGTGCCCGGATAGTTGGGGTACCAAGGAAAGTGTGGTAGATGGGGCCTTCTTCTCGAAGGGGTTCTTGCCTTTGCCATCGCCCTTTTCGGCATGCTTGGGGTCTACGTCCTCGTCCATGTCACTTGAATCCTTGGAATCATATTCCTTCTTCTTCCCTTTGACCTTGCCTCGCGGTTGGTTCTTCCGGCTTCACTTGTAGCCAGACTCTGGGTATTCCTTGAGATCGTTGATGAACTTGCATTAGCAGTTGGTGTGAGTAGCTTTGCCATTGGCATCGAGGCATACGAATCATGGAATATTGCGGTACTCCGTGTACATTTAGGGAATGCGGGACGCTACCGAGGTAGTTTCACTACCACGCTGCTGCCCACGACCAGCCCGCCGGCCTCGGCCGTGTTGTCCGCCATCACCTCTGCCTACAAACGTCATGGCGACCATGTCGGAAGCTGGCTTTTCTTCTAGCGGATTCTTTTGCTTATTGTTGTTGTTCCTCTTGGATAGGGTTGGAATGGCTATTGCCGGCAGAGAGTCGCGGGAGTCATTGTCGGCAGCCGTGAACTCACTGGCTGATTGAGATCCAGCTTGTGATTGTCCTATAGGCGCTTCAACTTATGCTAGAGCGAGGTTCATTTTTCCAAACCATCGATGTAGGTGGCCATAGCGGTCGTATCGTGCACTCCTGTGAAGGATTTTTTCATATCTAGCCAGCGGGAGAGGTAGGCTCGAGATGTCTCGTCCTTTTCATGGATGCACCGCTATAGATCACCGACAGTGCAGGGACGCTTGTACTTAACCTTGAAATTCTTGGTGAACGCTTCATGCATGTCCAACTAATTGCATATGGACTTATCCGGCAAGTCATCGATCCATTAGCGAGCAGTGCCCATCAACATCAGTGGGAGGTACTTGAGACGACATTGGGGTTTCCCCCGGTGATCTTGACTGCTTTGTTGTATCCTGTAACCATGTAGCTGGCCTGGCAGTGCCGTCATAGGGCTTGATCGTCTTATCAATCCGGAAACCCTTGGGGTAAGTTGTGGCCCGTATCACAGGGTCAAAGAAACATGGTCCAAAGTGTTGTCCTTCCCAGGCCTCCTAAATCTTGTACAAGCGTGAACGTGCATCATATGGCTCCGGTTTTACTTTTTTCTTGTCGCCTCCACAGGAAGGGATGTGTGAACAACGCGGTCCTCCTCCGCCATGGTGGCTGCTAGGGGGCGATGGAGGCGGAGGCGACTGTGGGTTAGCCTTCTTGCTATTGCCCTCCTGTGACCCCTCACGCCTATTGCGGTTGCTTGTCGGACATGGAGGGTCATGGTGCGACTTGCTTCTATGCCCGTGGTTTCCACTCGCTCTCCGTCATGACGAGGCTGCTCCACATTTTCACGGATGACGATGCTTCCCTAGGGGCGTATAGGTGGAGGCATGCTCGTGCGGTGGTGAGCTTTTGGGTCTTCGTGATGCCGGGAAGATTGGGGCAGTGGGGGCGAGCAACGAGGGTGAGCCTTGCCTCCGTGGTTGGAAGATATGGTGATAGCATCAACCATGTTGTGTGTGTCCCTCCGTCTTCGTTATGATGAACCCGTTTGAGATCCAACATCGTGAGGGGATCTTGCCCTTTGTTTCTTAGGAGCGCTAGACTAGCAATATGTTGGGTCAGACTCTAGCCTCTGAGAGGTGGCCTTTTCCTGGTGCTTAACAGCCTTGGCAACAAGATCATAGACCTGATCCACAGTTGCGGGTGATCTATCCTACTCCAGTAGAGCATTGGCGATGACCAAATTGAGGGAGGGCGTTAGCATTACTTGCTTTCCATCTTTGTCAATGTATGGATTAGCTTGTGTTGGCTTCGAAGGAGCCCACCCCAAGTTGCATTTTACGCCAGGATCGTTGATGACGTGAGCCAGAGTTTTCTTGGGCTTCTGCTGCTTGAGCAGAGTCTTGTACTCGGCCTCCATGGCTCTAGTCGCCTCGATTGATTTCTGCACCTTGGCCAGATCTTGATCTAACTTTGCGCCTTGCTCCGCGATAGCATGCACCTCCTCCGGTAGTTGCTGGCGCTTCTCATCAAGCTGGACAATGTTCCGTATATGGTCCATGGTCACAGGCTCGATGAGCAAATTGTCGTACATCACTCTATCAACTGGAGTGATTTGGGCAGCTGCAGACGTAGATGGTGGTGGCAGCAGATTTGTGGGGTTAGCATTGCTTGGACCAGTGGGGAGTTCCTGCGGCTATTGCACTGGGATAGCCGGATGGGGCCTTTGCCTGAACATTCTCGGCGTCATCGGCCGGTCCCTTCCCATTGTTCCATGGCTTAGGAGGATCTGCTCCGGTTTGATATTCTTCCATCACACTCTCGATGGCGATGAACACCTCATGGGATGTGATGGCCTTGTCGGCCCGCTCCTTGCGGTGGATATCCTCCTCCATCTCCTTCATGGTAGAGTCGAGCTCTTCAGGGTTGACGTCAATTTCCTCCGAATCTACACTGATGTCGGCATAAAGTGCATCCAAAACAGAGTCGGAGGGTGCGGGAGCTTCTTCCATGGAGGATGATGATGTTGAGGAAGCGGTACCATTGGCCCGCGGTGGCGGTTGCGGCGGTGGATGTTGGGGATATGCTAAATGGGTACCACCATTGCATGTCTCTAATCTGGATAACCTGGGTGGCACACAGTTGGTAGCAAGGCCTATGGCCTAATATGAGGCCCAGTTAGATGGATCCAGAAGGGAGGACCATGCCGGATAAAGGAAGTCTATGGTGGAGTCACCGACATACCCGGAGCCTTGGAGTGCAAGACACATAGACTAGTTGTATCTAGTGTAGGACTCTATGACCTGTCCGGCGAGGACTCTTCCCTGCAACCCTAGGACCTGTCGCCTTTATAAGCCGGGCCTAGAGGATCCTTTAGGGCATGACACATCTCATATCGCGCACAGCGAACCAATCCCTGTAACTCGGCGTATTGCCCTTATAGTGATTTATAGAAGGATTAGGGTTCCGCCACCATCGTGGAACCTGAACCTGGGTAAGCTGTGTTACCTCGTACCCGTCAACCTGCCGCCTTACCCCACATCTCTAAACACGCTCTGTGAGGACCCCTCCATGGCGTACTCATTGGCAATACCACGACACAGGTGATCGCTGCTTTCCACGTCGACAAAGTGCGATCGCTACTTTCCAAACGCATGGGCCAGATCGAAGATGGTTACCAATACCCATCCACTATCATGGTATTTATTATGAGTACGCCATGGAGGGGTCCTCACAGTGCGTTTTTAGATACATGGGGGAAGGCTTTAAGTTGGCGGGTATGAGGTAACATAGCTTACCCAGGTTCAGGTCCCATGATGGTGACGGAACCCTACTCCTGTTATAAATCACTATAAGGGCAATACGTCGAGTTATAGGGATTGGTTCGTTGTGCGAGGTGTGGAGTTGAATGATCTAGGTTGTGCGCTAAAGGATGCTAAAGGTCCAGATTATAAAGACGTCAGATCCTAGGGTTACATGGAAAATTCCTAGCCGGACAGGTTATAGAGTCCTACACTAGTACCAATTAGTCTATGTGTCTTGCACTCCAAGGCTCCGAGTATGTCGGTGAATCCATCGTAGCCTTCCTATATCCGGCATGGGCCTCCCTTCTGGATCCATCTAACTAGGACGCCCAGCAGGCCATGGGCCTTGATACCAACTGTGGGTCACCCGGGTTATCCGGATTAGAGACATGCCATGGTCATACCCACTTAGCATATCCCCAACATCTACCTCACATGCCCATAGAAAATTACTCACACATGATGATGGGGATGAACTCATGGTAGTTGGTGATGATGTTGATGATGATGGTGGTGGAGAAGACCTCCAAATCCCACTCCCCGAGGTGAAGAGTAGGACCAATCTGACCCCCTAAATAAAGATCGTGGCTCTGGAGGCGCTCCGTTTCGCAAAACGCTTCATGCTTCTGGGAAACTAGGTTTTCCGGGTATATATGGGGGTACGCCAAAGGAGCGACCGGGACGATGTTCGACGTCCAAAAGGGCCTGGGTGGCGCGCCTAGGGGTGGGTGTGCCCCCTGGCCTCTTTTGGCCCTCAGGGATCCTCTCGCGTGCTTATTTTTCCCAAGTCGATTCTCTAGGTGAAAAAATCATCAGGTATTTTTTCCTTTGATTTATTGACGTCCAGAAGGTCCTAAAACAGCAAAAACATGAAAAATGAGGTTTTCTGCCTCCTAGAAATTAAATACCAATGAAATGGACTTTGTAGAAAAGTCTCGTAAATAATCTAAATATGCAAAAAACAATGATGGATCATGGTAAATATGATTCTAAACAGTGCATACAGGTCCTAAAAATGATGATGCAAAATGCAAATATCAACCCCCCAAGCTTAAACCGTTGCTCGTCCTCGAGCAAATAAGCGAATAGATCATGATCATGCATCAATGAGCTTATGGTTGACAAGAAAATACGAGCATGGCATCATCAACTTATGCATATTCACTTTTCCAAAATAAATATGAACTAACAACCATGCCAATATGGGCTACATAGATAGACATTATCATTTACCCCTTACTTTTGAACAAAAACTAACCATTACATGTTGGAAAATTAAACAAGTCTCAAATTTATCATACACTTCACTATTTGTAATAGCTTTGCATGGATTTTTACCACCCTTTAATTTACCCTTTGGATATTCCTTTGCAATAAAGATAAGTTTCTCATAAAACAAATAGTGGAAAAGAGAATTATTTAAGCAACCATATAGACATGACTATTTTGACTTTTGTCAAGAACTTTCACCACTTTTTACATGGCATTAGTTAACGGTCTTGCTCTCTTAGTAACCAGTATAAACCTTATTCATGGGTCTTTCAATCATGTATTCTCTAAACACCCTTTATATTTCACTTTCCATGGCTAGCCGAATTCTCGGGTGCCTACCTTTCAAACACTTTCCATAGAGCATATGAATTGAAATACCCATGACAACCATTCAGTTTACTAGTTGATTACTAAGCATAACAAGAGTATCTCATGTCCCCTTATCATCCTCCTCTTTCCAACTATTTATTTTATAAGACTTACTATCTCACCACAAATTCACAATGTTCCTTTTTAATAAGTGTTGCTTCTCTTGCATGGATCTTTCCTTATTTGCAAGTTCAGCTTGTTGATTAGTTCTATGCTTTTCCAACATGCTCAAGTTAATTTAGTTCAAGGCAAGATGTAAGTGAAATTTATACATATGGTGTGCACATCTGCATGAGTGTTACCCATAAATCCTAAACAAGAGAATCATGGATGACACCATACTTTATATTTCATTCAAAATCACTCAACCAAGGGTACATGATAATGCTCTAAGAGCTCTTAAAATTCTAGGAAAATCGATACCTAATGGACGCAAGCAAAAACCTACCAATTATTACGAACTGGATGCAAATATGATAACTAAAAAGCATAAAGTATGGTGGAACTCTCCCAAGCTTAAGTTGTTGTGGTATATCTCTACTTCTCCTTCTCTTTCTCCTTAGGGCTGTCGTGACGCTAAAGGTCCCTCGCATGCTTACCTTCCCTTTGGTTCGTACAAACCTAAAGGTGGCTAGGAACTCACTTCTCAGCTCATAGTAGGTCAGCTGAGGATGTCTTGAAAATTCCTCTAGCTTGGTTTTCTTCAAGAAATAAGTAAAATCTTCTTCTATGGATAGTCCCTTCAGCGTGTTGTGGTTAGGCCATTTGATGGCTTTCACCTTCAAGGCCTCTTCCTTAAAGATCATTTCATCTTCCCATTCTTGCTCTTCATCATAATTCGACAAGGCTCTTGAGCCTCTCCTTGGTCTTAAACTTCTCATGAGGCTTTTTCCCTTGTTCATGGTGGATGAGACCTTGCGGAACTAAGAATAAAAATCACTAAAAGATTAGATGTATCAAGTTATAATCATTTATAAATGCTCCAAAAATTTTCTACCAACAATTGCTATAAATCATTTCCACTAGAAAGCCTTAAATTCATGGATTTTCATGCATGAGATGTAGCACCAAGAGCAGCATTTTTCTCACAATATAAAGCATCATATAAAAAATAGCTTGGATGAGTGGAGGAGTCACATACCAATGAGAAATCCATCCAAAGAGATTTGAAAATGGCTGCCAAAACATGGAGATCGAGAAATAAGCAGCAAAGGAGTAGAGGAAAATATTTCGAGTGGTACCTGGCCAGGTTCTGAGAGGAAGTGAAGAACCTGGGTGGTTGGAGGCCTGTCAACACCCGAATTTTTAATCCCAGATGCCTGTTATGCCATACATACCAATCCTAGGATTACCATTTTTGGGAGAGATAACAGAATTGGATACCATAGTACATCATCCATTACAAACCATTCATACGGTTTTACACAAATAAGGATCTCATGATCCAGTTCTTAATACAACTCAAGCAGCGGAAATACGTAATAATAAAGGTAGCGTAGGCAAAGCTCCATCTTCGAGGTCACAGGCAATGCTGACGATGGGAGATGATCCTAGTTGTCGTAACCTTCCTGGGGTCCATCCTCCTGGTACTCCTCTTCGTAGTCTGGCCACGGGAATAGCCAGGGACAAAGCCATGAGTACTCTTTAAGTACTCGCAAACTAATACTAACAAGTGAAGGGGTTTTTTGTAATAGTACACTAAGCTCTAGGGTTGTTTTGCAAAAGCCAGATTTATCTCTACTAAGTTCAGAAGCAAGAGAAAACTAGTCATTTATAACACCTAAGTGGGAACTTGTATCTCATGTCACAACTCTGCTGTGGTCAAGTCAAAGTCTCAAGGCATTTCATAAGTCATTTTGAAAACATCTGACGGGGGAACAGTATGGCCACTCCAACTGTCTATAACCGCGGACGTGACTATTCAAATAGTTTGACACTCTGCAGAGATTGTACACTTTCACCACAACATTCGATACATCCGTCAGGAACAAATCCTGAATCCACCATACTCAGTATGCGGATAATCAATCCTAACCTTTAAATTACACGCCCTAGTATAAAGCACCTTTCCTGTGAGTTTGGCCTCCCAACCATGACCAACTGTCATCTTGGGTACTACACAGGTGGACAATCTTCACAAGGTAGCCTCAACCTAGACCTTGGCCGTGAGGGAACCAATACTAAGGTATATAAGCTTCCAGTCAAGCCCTACCCAATCTTCAGGTATTGTGGTTGTACGGTAAAATTGGAATGGTATCGCATCCACACAACCATCAGTTTTATAAAGGGATAAGGATCATGCCTCAACATTTTCATCACCAAAATCATCTGGTGTTCGGAAACACATGTCAAAACATCTCAGTAGAATGATCCATCATTCTAAGGTTTTCATAACCATTTTTCCACCAAGTATTCCCATCTAAAGTTGATCAAGTATTATGCTTAGCACTAGCATCTACACATGGGGGTGAGTACTAAAGAGGGGTGGTAAACAAGTGGGGTTTTACTAAGTTCAATCTCATGCCTGAGGATGACATCAAGATTATCTAGCTTAGGCCAAATTTTATGCTCTTTATGCAATCTTCAAAATCTTCCTAGAATCTACAAGTCACTTAAGTAAACTCTAAAAGAAAGCTTTGATAAAGAAATAAAGTAGAAAGCTTGCAAGTAAAACTAGGATTGGGTATCAAGTGGGTATGACCACATATGCTTAAGGTATATAGTTGGCATGGTAACAAGTAAGTGTTTGTTTGCATCAGTAGAGTATCTTGTAAGTGTTAGCTTGCCTTATGCAGAGCAGTGGTTGAAGTTCTCCTCGGCTTCTTCTTTGAAGTATCCCCCTTCCTCCTCGTATCCTTGGTCGGTAATAGCGTCTATAAATAAATACGAGGTACACAATCACCAAACAATACTTAACTACTTTCAATCATCACACAAAGGGGTCCTATAGATGATCTAGCATCATCACTAACATTACAAGACTAAGGCACTTGACTTAATGATTTTTGTTTTAGAAAAGTAATTTCTACTCATTTAAAAACTACCTAAGATTTAATATTCTCCAAACCAAACATGGGATCATGTTGACATATGTCATCACCACATATTTTAGTCCATGGGAATGTGATTTAAAGTGGTGTCACAATTTAATAAGGTTTTACCCTTTTATTTTAATTAAATAAGTGACTAGAAATGCCTATGTGGCATTCTTTTATTACTTGGACATTATTTCTTTAAGTAAACCCATAAATTTTTATATATTCTCAAAGGTATGGTTAAATGTGATTTTTGAGAGTTGGGATCAACACAAAATCTATCATGGTTTAAATTTGAAAAATGTTTGAATGCAGAAAAGCTTCTGCCTTGTTATTTTTACTAAGGATGATCTACAGATCTAAATGATTTGAATCCAACGGTCTTGGATTCAGCACTTCCAGACCTCTCTAACAAAATTGGTTTCATTCAATTTGGTTCACTGAATCGAGCTAGGTTGATTTTTGAAACTAGGTACAGAACTGTGTTTGAATGAAAATTGAAAAATCCAAATTCAAACAAATGGGCTGCGCGGGAAACGATACTAGGCCGGCCTGCGAAGCACAGCGCTTACGCGGGCTGGTTAAGTGGCTGTCCCCACACGTCAGTGAGACATGGGGTGCGAAGCGGTATGAGGCAATGTGGTGCATTAGATTAGAAGCAAGATCAACGGCTGAGGGTCGTCGTCGATGATGAACTAGTCACCAGCGAGCTCGAACCCTAGCGCGGCAGGTGGGGGTCGTGGGAGGCTTACCGGGGCTCAGGCGAGGGTCGATGAGGCGGGCGAACGACGAAGTCGACGACGACGAACCTCCTTGTACCGGCAGCTTCTCCTAGGGCGGCTCCAATCGCTGCCCCCCTTCTTCTCCAGAAGCAGCGGGCTCCGGTGAAATTCTGGCGAAGCGCTGCTCGCCTTGCTCCGGGAACGGGGTGGAACAATCAGTGAGGAGAGGGGAGTAGAATGGTGTGAAGAGTTTGAGTTGGGGTGGCCTCTATTTATAGTCTCGACGACGAGACCGAACGGGATGGGCAAGCGACGGTGGCGAGATGGCTACGGGCTGCTAGAGGCATGGTCGACGGTGGCGATCGCTTGATGGTCTCTTGGCGATTCTCTACAGCTTTAATGCGCGTGTAGGGGCGGTGGCAAACGGTCTAGAACACGCGATGCTCTACACGGCAGAGGCGGCGTCTTCGATGGCGAGCGGTGGCTGTGAGGCATGGGTCGGCCAACGAGGATGTCTGGCGGTCTCCTGGGACGGTGGTGATCGTGCATGCACGCGGCGAGGGCGGCGCGTGGTCTGTGGGCGTGTGTTGAGGGTGGCGCTCTGGCGCATGTTCGGCATGGTTGCTAGCAAGCTGGGCACGGTATGTGCGTGTGTTCCAGGGGCTGTCAAGGTTCGAGCGCTGGACAAGGAGTGGTGGTGGGGTGCTAGCTTGCTCCCAGACAAGGTTAGCGAGGCTAGTGATGCTCCTATCTTGCTGTCCACACTGGGGTGACATGGTGAGCTTCGGCTGTTCACCATTGATGACATTTCCAAGCTTACAGTGGGGCTAGTGCTTAGTGAGGTTTGCTAGATGATCTACTGAGGTTGTTGTGAGCTAGAGAGGGAACAAGTTAGGCTCAAATCACTGCTCACAATAGTGTTTAGGATTTGATTGATTTGAATCTGCAAGGTGCTTGATGAAATGGCCGCAAGAATTAAAGTTTTGAATTTTGAAAAGATTTTTGGTGGGTGTGCTAGGTAGGTGCTGGTGAGTCTGTGGATGCTTGGGTTTTGAATGTTGAGCTTGTTTGGGTGGTTTTTGAAAAAGTGGGATCTTCCCATATGATAAAGATTCAATTTTGAACTGTCCTTTAAACTAGGCATTCAAATGTTTTTGGATGATCACAAGGTGGTCCTTGGTACTTTGTTATGAGTACTATCAAGGGGTGTAAAGATCCAAACAATTTTCTGTTAAGTTTTGAAAGTTAGAGACAGCCAAAGTAGGCATGGGAGTTAATTTGGCAAAAATGACCATTCCCTTATTTTGTTTGTTTTGATTTATTTGTCTTTGGGAAAAGTGTGGGGATTGTTTAGATGAGGTTTATTTCACCTAAGAATACATTTACAAGAAAATAAACACACAAGCAAGGTGATTCAAAAGAATTCAAATTGGAATGCATACACACATGCATGCTTTCATATTTTTATTTAGAAAAGTTTTTGTTAACTCTAAATTTTGATGATTAGAGTTTGATGATCCAAGTTTAGTATTTTTGGGATGTTACAAACCTTCCCCCCTTAAACAAAATCTCGTCCCGAGATTTGAAAAAGGACGAAAAATGATTACATAGGATTTGAAGAGATCGGGAAACTCCGTCCTGATGTGATCTTCGCGCTCCCAGGTAGCTTCTTCTTCTGTGTGGGTGCTCCATTGAATCTTGAGAAACTTGATGCTTCGGGTTTGGGTAGTTCTATAAGCTTCTTCCAAAATACGGATGGGCACTTCGGGATATGTCAGGTCATCGTTGATCTCTATGGTCCGGTGATCGATATTCTTGAACACTTCGGTCTTCTCTGGAACTTCGAGACACTTGTGAAGTAATGAGATATGGAACACATTGTGCATAGCTGACATCTCTTTGGGTAGTTCCAATTGATACGACACTTCTCCTCGACGGTTCAGAATCTTGAAGGGTCCGATGTATCTGGGGGCTAACTTTCCTTTCAGTTGGAAACGTTGCATTCCCTTCAATGGCGACACTTTCAGATATACAAAATCTCCTATGTTGAAGGCGAGGTCTCGACGTCTCTTGTCGGCGTAACTCTTCTGTCTGGACTGGGCTGTCTTGAGGTTCTCACGAATCTTGTGAACCTTCTCTTCTGCTTCTCGTAGGATGTCGTGTCCGAAAATCTGACTCTCTCCTACTTCCGACCAGTTCAAAGGGGTGCGACACTTCTTTCCGTACATGAATTCAAATGGGGCCATTTCCAAACTGGCTTTATAACTGTTGTTGTATGAAAATTTTGCAAACGGCAGACAGTCTTCCCACTTAGATCCATATTCTAACACACATGGTCTCAGCATATCTTCGAGTATTTGATTTACTCGCTCCGTTTGTCCATCGGTCTGAGGGTGATAAGCGGTGCTAAAATCTAGGCGGCTTCCTAAACCTTCTTGGACTTTCTTCCAGAATCTCGAGGTAAACTGAGTTCCTCGATCTGATACGATGTTCTTGGGGACTCCATGCAAACTAACTATTCTAGCGATGTATTACTCCGCTAGCTTCGAACTCTGATATGTGGTCTTGGCGGGTAAGAAATGGGCGACTTTGGACAATCTGTCCACTATGATCCAGATAGAGTCATTTCCCCTACTAGAAGTAGGCAATCCGGTGATAAAGTCCATTCCAACAGAATCCCATTTCCATTACGGAATCTGCAAGGGTTGCAACAATCCAGCGGGTCTTTGATGTCCTGCCTTGACTCGCTGACATATATCACACTTGGCGATATAGCTTCCGATTTCTCTCTTCATCTTATGCCACCAAAATTGTTCCTTCAAATCTTGATACATCTTCGTTCCTCCGGGGTGGATAGAATAAAGAGTATCATGAGCTTCCTTCAGAATCACTTCTTTCAACTCAGAATCTGCTGGTACACAAAGCGTCCTTTGTACCACAGAACTCCTTCTTCGTCTTCGGTGAATCCGGGTACTTTGCCTGTACCGATACGACGCTTGATTTCGTTGATACTAGTGTTTCCTTTCTGCGCCTCTTTGATCTGGCTGATCAAAGTGGGCTGAAGTTCTATGCGAGCCAAAAATCCTTCACTCACTAATTCTATTCAAAAATCTTCCATCTCTTTGTGCAAGCTTGGTTGCTCCATCAAAATCATAGAGTTCAAGCGGCACGGCAATCTCCTAAGGGCATCTGCTACCACATTGGCTTTACCAGGGTGATAGTGAATGTCCAGATCGTAATCCTTGATTAGCTCAATCCATCTTCTCTGTCTCATATTCAGCTCCTTTTGAGTGAATATATACTTCAGGATCTTGTGATCCGAATAAATCTCACAACGGTTTCCCATCAGGTAATGCATCCATGTCTTCAGGGCTAGAACTACGGCTGCGAGTTCGAGGTCATGGGTGGGTAATTTTGCTCATGTTGCTTTAGTTGTCGATATAGATAAGATATAACTTTGCCTTCTTGCATTAGCACACATCCAAGACCGATCTTGGATGCATCACAATACACGTCGAAGGGCTTCGTGATATCCGGCATGATCAAGATTGGGGCTGAAATCAATCTCCTCTTGAGTTCTTGAAAACCCGCTTCACATTTGTCGGTCCATTCAAACTTCTTGTCCTTCTTCAGCAATTGGGTCATGGGTCTGGCGATACTCGAGAATCCTTCTACGAACTTGCGGTAATATCCCGCCAATCCTAGAAATGCACGAACTTGGGTTTGAGTGGTTGGGGCTTGCCAATCTTCTACATCTTTCACCTTTGCAGGGTCAACGGCAATTCCTCCGGCTGATACAATGTGACCGAGGAATCCTACCACCTATAACCAGAATTCACATTTGCTAAACTTGGCATACAACTGATGCTCTCTAAGGGTTCCAAGAATGGTCCTTAGGTGTAGCTCATGTTCTTCTTATGATTTGGAATAAATCAGAATGTCATCGATGAAAACAACGACAAGCTTATCCAGGAAGTCCATAAAAATCTTATTCATGAGATTCATGAAATAAGCGGGGGCATTGGTTAATCTAAAAGACATGACCGTATACTCGTATAATCCATATCTGGTGGTAAAGGCAGTCTTTGGAATATCCTCTGCACGAATTTTGAGTTGATGATACCCATTTCTAAGATCAATCTTAGAAAACACTTGGGCACCGGTCAACTGATCAAACAAATCTTCTATCTTGGGCAAGGGGTATTTGTTCTTGATGGTGACATCATTCAACTTCCGATAATCCGTACACAAACGGTTACCTCCATATTTCTTGTCCACAAACAAAACAGGTGATCTCCATGGTGACACACTTGGTTAAATCAATCCAATTTCCAACATGGCATCCAGTTGCTTCTTCAGTTCCTCTAGTTCCGACGGGTTCATACTATATGGTCTCTGGGCTATGAGTCCAGTTCCGGGGATTAGTTCGATGATAAACTCGATATCCCGATCTAGGGGCATACCGGGAAAAACATCTGGAAATACATCGGGGTATTCACAGACTATCCGGACTTGGTCAATGGTAGGTTGGGATATACTCTTGTTGCACTTGAATTGACGAGGTAAGGTTTCAGATATATGCTCGATTGATACTCTGGCTGTACTGGTCATGGTTATGGCTTTCTTGGCATAGTAAATCAATCCTTTATGTTTGGACATCCAATCCATTCCTAGTACTACTTCCAAATATTTAGTTCCGAGTACTATCAAATTAGCATAAAAATCTATGCCATGGATTCGGATAGGGACGGCTTTGCAAATTTTCCTAGCCTTGGTGGTTGATCCGGGAATTTGAATGATCATAACATGCTTCAGTTTGGTTGGTTGAATTTTACTAGTGAATGCAAATTCTTCGGTGACAAATGAGTGCGATGCACTAGAATCAAACAACACCCTAGCAAGTACTGAATTAACAGAAAACATACCCAAAGACGACGACCGGGCGCTCGAGCTTCTTCAGCATGCATGAGAAAAATACGGCCATTGCGGTTGAGCGAATTCCCTGGGGCAAATCTTCTTCCGGGATGAACACGACGCTGCTGCTGAGCTGGCGCATTGGCATTGGGGGCTACGGCATTCTTCTTGTTGGGGAACTCGTTGGATTATTGACCCTTATTTCCATAGTCATAACAAGTTACCTGCGACTTGTCCTTTGCTGCCACAGGCACAACATTGCTTCCAGTCCTTGGGGCAGTGTTGGTGTTGGCGGTAGCATTGTTGTTGTTGAACTTGGGTGGTGCACGGTTGAAATTGCTAGAGTTGCCGGGTGTAACACCCTCAGAATCGGACCTATGCAAGTTTTAGCGCTTCCCGCCAAACCCGCATAGAAACGATTCAAAGGTGCCCACCAGGCACTTTCGTGCGGGTGGAAAACGAAGTAATAACATTACACAACAGTCCTCGATCTGACCCACAGAACAGATATATATACAACAGCGACTCAATGAGTCAAGAATACAGATATAATATACAAAGATCCAAATCATCTTGAAAACGATAGAGCGTCCAGCTACGGACAAGATGCAAATGGGGCTAAGAGCCCTGAAGAATAACCAATGGCGTCCATAACTCCTGCCCAAAGCGGAAGGGTAACCCCGCTAACGACGCCGATCTCAAAACCTGCTTAAACAAAAGGGTGCCGACAAAGGGCAAAGGAAAAAGAGGAGCGTCGATCGAGGCCAAGACAGCGAGACTAGAATTCGGTCCTCGCCTACATAGGTATGGTGGATCGAGGCGGCAAAGATGCACTAAACAACCTATAGAGACTCGATACAACTGGCGGTTATCAGAGAGGGATAAGAATGACCTATCCGGATCCAACCTGAAGCTAACACTAAACAAACCCATCCTTGTGTTTCCCCCTCGAGACCAAACGAGGAAGTTAACCGAGGAACTCACACAGTTGGCAGTTTTATTTATTCAGTTATTGTTGCAGCAATTACTAGTCAGGTGTAGATAATCATCCTGATAAAATAAGCAGTGGGCAATTTTAGTTAACCATTCCGTTATAGTTACAACACTTACTAATCAGATACAGATAGCATGAGATAACCCAAAACCCAGCAGTTGTTGGTACTTTTATTTAGCCATTCCGTTGTAGTTGCAATACTTACTAGTCAGATACAATTGTCGCAAGCGACAAACCAAACAAGCAATTGTGGGCAGTTTTAGTTAGCCATTCCATTATAGTGAAGCTGATTACTAGTCATTATAAAGTCAAATTTATAGCACTACTTTAGTTATGCTTGTCTATGATCGAGATACTGTGCTCCAAGTCATCCATAACCGCGGACACGGCTTTCAGAAAGTTTTAACCCGGGTGCACAAATAGCAACACACACGATCAACCTCGAAAAACCAAATCAAAACCCAACGAGGCCTTCACGACAAAGCAATCACAGATTCAGAAATATTTCAGGGCTACCCTTAAAGTAGACCCGCAACGAAGCCGGCCGCTCGAGACGGACTCAAGGTTGGGGGACGGCTATGAACGATCGGGAACCCAAACTGGGCTTGTCGACACCGCGAATCGTGCCACGATCCTAAACAGACAAAGTGCTCCTCGCACAATCGAATAAAGCAAGAAAGCATGGCATAAGTACAGATAGTAACAAAACCTCAAACTAGTTTGTGGCCCCAAGAAATAAGATCGGATCAAGCTCTGGCTCGGGGGGTCCCATAATCCTCCGGATGTGGATAGCGTGATAAATCAAGGAACAGTATCAAGTACTCGGGGTCCCACGGACACAAGTGGGCGTTCGGAAACCAAATGTTATCTATCACCCACCGATGCCTCTGCTTACTTACTTCAATTTTAGTTGTTAAACAGGAATTAAAGTGAACGATAAGTAAAGCCATGATCATCTCCAACATCAAACATGCGGCATTACTCCAACAACTGTGGCACTTGACGACACGCAACAGCACTTGAGCAAGCGACTACGACGCGCAAGTCCAACTATCTACCAAACAACAGGTAATAGGATGTGTCCAAGGCAATATAAGGCTGCAAGGGATATCACGGGTACGGTAACTAGAGCATCATAACGGATAGCAATAGATCAACAGGAGGAATAAATACTATAAAAGTAAGATAGGTATAAGGGGAGATGCTGCTTTGAAAACATTGCCGAAGGTTCAACCGAAGATCAGGTCGACACTCGCATCAACTCAACGGCCTAGTCCGCGAAGAAGCAAAACACTAGAAGAAACACCGGATGGACTATTTAATACAACAGCAGAAGATCGGGCATGATGCATGCATGATGTATGGCATGGCAAAGATGCGATGCAATTAGGTCATATTAAGCGAAACCGGGGGTCCCGACAATTAATTAGATGGTTCATGTTATTTAACTACCCCGCAAATTAAATGTTGTATTAACATGGCCAAAATATAGCACCGGTTCGCTACATCAATTTAAATGAGGCCATTATAAGACTAGATTTGTCCGCATATGGGCCCCATATTTATTTATTAGGTGAATCGGCATAAGGCCCCCAAACCTCAGACAAGTATGCATGCAAGTATGACAATTAATATGCAACAAGTATATATCATTCAATAAAATAAGGTCTCGGGTTTGGGTTCACACATTGAGGGGTCTCGGCAATCTTGGGGTTCCGGGGTTCGGGGTCGGGTCTCAGGGTTCAGGGTTCGACGGGATCGTTCTCGGACAACTGAGGTAGATCTTGGCGTTCCGTGAAGGAGGACTTGATTCGGTGTCGGGGGCACATCGGATTCGTTCTGGTCGGTGTCGATCTTGTCGTGGCGAAGATCTTGTCGGGTCCGCGCCATCGAGTCGGTCTTGGCATTCGGGGTGAAGTACTTGGCATTCTCTAGGAAGTACTTGGCGTATCCGTGGCCTTCGGGTCGATGAACTTGGCATGCCATGGTTCGGTCTTCGGGGGTCCGGAAAGAAGAACTTGGCTCTCCGAGACGAGAGCCTTGGGTACGGGGTCTTGGTGTTCATGAAGTAGGTCTTCGGGTACATGGAGTTCTTGTCGCTTGGTATCCGTGTAGGAGAGCTCGAGGTCGATGGTGAACTTGTTTGGTATCGGGTTTTTTTTGAAGATCTTGGCGCGGCACCGATGAGCTTGGTCAACTCCTTGTTCTTGTCCGCTCCGAGGAGGTAGCCCAGATTGTCCCAACTTATTCGTCGGTGATAAACATGGACGACGTCGGTTCCGCGAGTTCCGTGTAGAAGACCTTGAATTGTCAAGGGTTACTTCGAGTGGCATTTGGTGGTTCCTGTAACTTGCCGTCAGAGACAAGCCGACAACGGAACACATTGACGGCCTACTAGCTTCACTGATCTGGTGTCAACTCTTCCAGACCAAAACACAAACACCTGCGAGGCACCGCGTGACCTAAGAAAGGCGATGGCGTGCGTGAGGCGGGTGCTGGCGGTCAGAGCCACGAGGCGACAGAGGTCCTGGCCAGGGGACCCAGGGTCTTCGAAGAGACGGGGACGGCCCCTTGGCGACGGGCCGACGAGGGAGCGCGCCGATCCTGCGGTGGCGAGCAGAGGTGGCGGCAGCGCGGCAGCAGGCGCAGAGGGACGCCGGGCGGCGCCGCAGTGGGGAAGAAATCTGCGCGCGAGACGGCAGCGGAGGGAGCGGCCCGGCCGAGGTGGCGAGCGGTCATGCGGAGAGGAGGGTCAAGGGGGGGTTCTGGGCGGTGGCGGACGCAGAGGAGGCGGTTCGCGGTCGAGGCGAAGAGAGCTACGACAGGCTCGGGCCATGGCGAGATGATGAGGCGTCGGGCCAGGCGGAGGGCGTGCAGCCGGCCGTGGGGGCGAACAGCGAGGGAGAGGGAGGAGGAGAGGAGGAGGGTGTGCCGCGGAGCTCGCGGGAGGCGGCGAAGGAGGAGGACGGCTCGGAGGTTGCCGAGGTCGGAGGGAGCCCGGGCGGAGGAAGGAGGGGCTGGGGCGGAGGCGGGTGAGCTGTGTGGGGTGGCAGGTGGTTGCGGGAGAGTGGGGGAGAGAGGTTGGGGAGGAAGAGAGAGGGAGGGGAGCGGACCGGGTCCAGGGGGAGGTGGGGCCACGCAGAGTGTCGGGTGGGAGAGAGAGGCGAGGCGGGGTCTGGGGCTGTGGAGTGGGCAGGCGCAGGCTAGGGGTTTGACCAGGAGGCAGGGTGGAGAGGGATAGGATTAGGTGGCGGCCTGGGATAGGTTAGGGGGAAGGGCAGGGTGACGTGGCGTCTCGCGATAGGAGGGGGTGAGGTGGAGGTGGGGTGGATAGACTAGGACAGGGTAAGAAAAGATTTAGGGGGGACTGGGTAGATATTTATCTGGGGAAGTAGACTGCTGCCAGCTGGGCCGATTTTATTCTGGGGTGGTCGTTCGGGTCGAATCGGCCCGTTCGACTGCCCCGCTAAAATAATTAACTATTTTATTTCAAACCGGGCTTTTTTTGCAAACCGATAGCAAACAAAACAAAATAATCCGGTGACCCGGGTTTTGCGTTTCAATAAAGACGGGGCGTTTAGAAAACACAAACAGGTTTTTCCGCAAATAGTTTTATGCAAGCAAATGCAATATGATGACGATGCTCAAATGCAATGCGGCATGATGACATGAGCATGCGATCATGATGATGCAATGCACAAAAACAACGCGATTTTCTAGTAGTGGTTTTGCGGGATGCCACAATTCGACACCACTAACAATGGATCTCGCCCTCGAGATCCGCCTCATGGTACCAGAAAGAAGGTCGGTGATCTGCATCTTCTCGCTTCGTGTAGATCCTCGCGACACCACTAACAAGAGGTCGTTGTCCGTGATCGTCGAGAGAACACTCCGGGATCAAAAAGGTCGAAGGTAGAGGTATCAACAAATAAAGCCACCTCTATCTTCGATAGAAAGAGGGAACCGATGCATTCTCATCCACTTCAATGTACAAAAGCGAATAGAAGGGGTAGTCGGCATGGGGGACAATCCATCACGCACCCAAACGATTACTCCTCACAATCAGTAGAAAAGCGTGCAGCCATTCTCGGAACCAGGCTGAAGATCTCGACAGGCGAGGTTCGGAAACAAAGGAGTGATGCAGACTCTGCATCGGATCTGGCGTAGATGATGTCGTCGCGTCGGAAAACACCGGAAGGGACAAACAAGGAATAAAGAATGGTAACACCGTAGACGGATTCATCAGGCAGCTTGAACACCGGACGGTAGAACACCGTTAACAGAGGAGGAAGCGAAACCCTGAAGGTACGACGGAAAACCCCACCACGAGAATTCCTGGACTCGAAGAAAAGATGAGAGAGCAGGTTCAAAACACGTCGAGATAAGAGGAGAATAGCAGAGGGGTAAGGAGTAAAATCAGACCTAGTCAGAACTATCCAACCGATTTTCAAAAATAGTTTTGACACTCTACTTCGGCCGTTAGCTAGGTTATCCTACAGGCTGGACTTGTGGGGTATCGCAACTGCTGAGCTCTGATACCACTCTGTAACACCCTCAGAATCGGACCTATGCAAGTTTTAGCGCTTCCCGCCAAACCCGCATAGAAACGATTCAAAGGTGCCCACCAGGCACTTTCGATGGTGGAAAGCGAAGTAATAACATTACACAACAGTCCTCGATGGGACCCTGAGCAGATATATATACAATGACTCAATGAGTAAAGAATACGATATAATATACAAAGATCCAAATCATCTTGAAAAGCGATAGGCGTCCACTACGGACAAGATGCAAATGGGGCTAAGAGCCTGAAGAATAACCAATGGCGTCCATAACCCTGCCAGGCCAAGCGGAAGGTAACCACGCTAACGTCGATCTCAAAACCTGCTTAAACAAAGGGTGCCGACAAAGGGCAAAGGAAAAAGAGAGGCGTCGATCTTGAGGCGATGCAGCGAGACTAGAATTGGTCTCGCCTACATAGGTATGGTGGACTGGCGGCAAGCATGCACTAAACAACCTATAGAGACTCGATACAACTGGCGGTTATCAGAGAGGGATAAGAATGACCTATCCGGATCCAACCTGAAGCTAACACCAAACAAACCCATCCTGGTGTTTCCCCCTAGAGACCAAACGAGGAAGTTAACCGAGGAACTCACACAGTTGGCAGTTTTATTTATTCAGTTATTGTTGCAGCAATTACTAGTCAGGTGTAGATAATCATCCTGATAAAATAAGCAGTGGGCAATTTTAGTTAACCATTCCGTTATAGTTACAACACTTACTAATCAGATACAGATAGCATGAGATAACCCAAAACCCAGCAGTTGTTGGTACTTTTATTTAGCCATTCCGTTGTAGTTGCAATACTTACTAGTCAGATACAATTGTCGCAAGCGACAAACCAAACAAGCAATTGTGGGCAGTTTTAGTTAGCCATTCCATTATAGTGAAGCTGATTACTAGTCATTATAAAGTCAAATTTATAGCACTACTTTAGTTATGCTTGTCTATGATCGAGAATCTTGTGCTCCAAGTCGTTAATAACCATGGACACGGCTTTGAAAGTTTTAACCCGGCGGGTGCACAAATAGCAACACACTCGATCAACCTCGGAAAAACCAAATCAAAACCAACGAGGCCTTCACGACAAAGCAATCACAGGATTCAGAAATATTTCAGGGGCCACCCTTAAAGTAGACCATAGCAAGCGGCCGTCTCCGAGACGGACTCAAGGTTGTGGGGACGGCTGTGAACGACTGGGAACCCAAAACTGGGCTTGTCGACACCGCGGAATCGTGCCACGATCCTAAATAGTATAGTGTGCTCCTCGCACAATCGTAAATAAAGCAGTAAAGCATGGCATAAGTACAGGATAGTAACAAAACCTCAAACTAGTTTGTGGCACCAAGAAATAAGACTGAATCAAGCTCTGGCTCAGGGGGGTCCCATAATCCTCCCGGATGTGGATAGCGCAATAAATCAAGGAACAGGTATCAAGTACTCGGGGTCCTACGGGACACAAGTGGTGATCGAAACCAAATATTATCTAGCACCCACCGATGCCTCTGCTTACTTACTTCAATTTTTGTTGTTAAACAGGAATTAAAGTGAACGATAAGTAAATCCATGATCATCTCCAACATCAAACATGCGGCATTACGCCAACAATCGTGGCACTTGCGACACGCATAGCGACTTGAGCAAGCGACTACGACGCGCAAGTCCAACTATCTACCAAAACAACAGGTAATAGGATGTGTCCAAGGCAATATAAGGCTGCAAGGGATATCACGGGTACGGTAACTAGAGCATCGCAACACAGATAGCAATAGATCAACAGGAGGGAATAAATACTATAAAAGTAAGATAGGTAGAAGGGGGAGATGCTCGCCTGAAAACATTGCCGAAGGTTCAACCGAAGATCGGGTCGACACTCGCATCAACTCAACGGCCTAGTCCGCGAAGAAGCAAAACACTAGAAGAAACACCGGATGGACTATTTAATACAACAGCAGAAGATCGGGCATGATGCATGCATGATGTATGGAATGGCAAAGATGCGATGCAATTAGGTCATATTAAGCGGAACCGGGGGTCCCGACAATTAATTAGATGGTTCATGTTATTTAACTACCCCGCAAATTAAATGTTGTATTAACATGGCCAAAATATAGCACCGGTTCGCTACATCAATTTAAATGAGGCCATTATAAGACTAGATTTGTCCGCATATGGGCCCCATATTTATTTATTAGGTGAATCGGCATAAGGCCCCCAAACCTCAAACAAGTATGCATGCAAGTATGACAATTAATATGCAACAAGTATATATCATTCAATAAAATAAGGTCTCGGGTTTGGGTTCACACATTGAGGGGTCTCGGCGATCTTGGGGTTCCGGGGATCGGGGTCGGGTCTCAGGGTTCAGGGTTCGACGGGATCGTTCTCGGACAACTGAGGTAGATCTTGGCATTCCGTGAAGGAGGACTTGATTCGGCGTCGGGGGCGCATCGGATTCGTTCTGGTCGGTGTCGATCTTGTCGTGGCGAAGATCTTGTCGGGTCCGCGCCATCGAGTCGGTCTTGGCATTCGGGGTGAAGTACTTGGCGTTCTCGAGGAAGTACTTGGCGTATCCGTGGCCTTCGGGTCGACGAACTTGGCACGCCAGGGTTCGGTCTTCGGGGGTCCGGAAAGAAGAACTTGGCTCTCCGAGACGAGAGCCTTGGGTACGGGGTCTTGGTGTTCATGAAGTAGGTCTTCGGGTACATGGAGTTCTTGTCGCTTGGTATCCGTATAGGAGAGCTCGAGGTCGATGGTGAACTTGTTTGGTACCGGGGTTTTTTTGAAGATCTTGGCGCGGCACCGATGAGCTTGGTCAACTCCTTGTTCTTGTCCGCTCCGAGGAGGTAGCCTAGATTGTCCCAACTTATTCGTCGGTGATAAACATGGACGACGTCGGTTCCGCGAGTTCCGTGTAGAAGACCTTGAATTGTCAAGGGTTACTTCGAGTGGCATCTGGTGGTTCCTGTAACTTGCCGTCAGAGACAAGCCGACAATGGAACACATTGACGGCCTACTAGCTTCACTGATCTGGTGTCAACTCTTCCAGACCAAAACACAAACACCTGCGAGGCACCGCGTGACCGAAGAAAGGCGATGGCGTGCGTGAGGCGGGTGCTGGCGGTCAGAGCCACGAGGCGAGGTCTGGCGGGGACCTGTGGTCGTCGACGAGGACGGGACAGCCTTGGCGACGGCGGCGAGGGCGCCGATCCTGCGTTGGCGAGCAGAGGTGGCGGCCAGGCGCGCAGAGGGCGACGTGGGCGCAGAGGGGACGCCGGCGGCGGCACCGCAGGTGGGGGAAGAAGATGCGGCCGCGGACGACGGCGCGGAGGAGGGAGCGGGCCCGGGTCGGTGACGAGGAGGCACGGGGTCGTGGCCGGAGAGGGAGGGTCTGGTGGCGGGGTTGGCGGGGCGATGGACGCAGAGGAGGCGGCGGTTGGTCGGAGGCGAGAAGAGCCAACCCTGGCGGCTCGCCACATGGCGAGATGAGGCCGACGAGGAGGCGTCGGGCCAGGCGGGCGGCCATGGCGCGGGGCGAAGCAGCGAGAGGAGAGGAGGAGGAGGAGGAGGGTGTGCTGGAGCTCATGAGGCGGCGAAGGAGGAGGACAGCTCGGAGGTTGCCGGCGGGTCAGAGGGGAGCCCGACGGCCGGAGGAAGGAGGGGCCTAGGGCGAGCGGCGGAGGCGGGTGGCCGGCGAGGTGCGCGGCGCGGGGTGGCAGGTGGTTGCGGGAGCTGGGGGAGAGAGGTTGGGGAGGAAGAGAGAGGGAGGGGAGCGGACCGGGTCCAGGGGGAGGTGGGGCCACGGGGGGAGTGTCGGGGTGGGAGAGAGGGAATGAGAGGGCCGGGTCTGGGGCGGGTGGGCAGGCGGGCAGGGGTTTGACCAGGGAGGGCAGGTGGGGAGAGGGGTAGGATTAGGTGGCGGCCTGGGATAGGTTAGGGGGGAGGGCAGGGTGACGTGGCGTCTCGCGATAGGAGGGGGTGAGGTGGAGGTGGGGTGGGTAGACTAGGACAGGGTAAGAAAAGATTTAGGGGGGACTGGGTAGATATTTATCTGGGGAAGTAGACTGCTGCCACCTGGGCCGATTTTATTCTGGGGTGGTCGTTCGGGTCGAATCGGCCCGTTCGACTGCCCCGCTAAAATAATTAACTATTTTATTTCAAACCGGGCTTTTTTGCAAACCGATAGCAAACAAAACAAAATAATCCGGTGACCCGGGTTTTGCGTTTGAATAAAGACGGGGCGTTTAGAAAACACAAACAGGTTTTTCCGCAAATAGTTTTATGCAAGCAAATGCAAGATGATGACGATGCTCAAATGCAATGCGGCATGATGACATGAGCATGCGATCATGATGATGCAATGCACAAAAACAACGCGATTTTCTAGTAGTGGTTTTGCGGGATGCCACACCGGGGTTGTTGTGATTTCCTCCGGGCCTAGGGTTTCCACGGTTGGGATAAGTCGAACGGTTCATCGGGGGTCTGTTGGTTCTTGGGGCAAATCCTGGAGATGGGTTAGGGCGATACTTTGGGGTCTGATGGGTTCCTGGCTGATGCATCATGCGACGCTTGCGGTTCTGATTGGCTTGGTTGATCTTTCCTTCCATCTGGATAGCAGAGTCGATAAGGTCTTCAATATCAGCAAAGGGGATATTGACTAACACAGTTTGCATCTCATCATGCAAACCATTCAGGAATCTCTCTTTCTTCTTGGCTTCGATGTCGATCTCATCCGGGGCATACCTAGCTAATGACAAAAATTTGTCACGATAATCCACTACAGTCATCCTTCCTTTCTTCAGTTCTCTGAACTCATCTCTCATTCTCTTGATCAAACCCGGTGGCACATGGGTTCTGCTGAACTTGACCTTGAATTCCTCCCAGGTCATCATCTGTCCTCCTGTCATTGCACAAACACTATTCCACGATGCTCTGGCATCTACGGCTAGATAGTGGGTGGCAAACAGAACATTCTCGTTGGCCTCCACTCCGGCGACTTCTAGGTTATTTTCCATGGTTTGCAGCCAATCGTCGGCATCTAGGGGCTCTTCTGACTTAGTGAAAATAGGTGGGTTGGTATTCTGGAAATTCTTGAGCTTAGATCCATGGTTGTGATGATTTCCTTGGCCTTGGTTGTTGTGGGCTAGCTGGGCTATCTGCTAAAGGGTGGCTAGGTTGGCTTGATGTTCGGCTCTTTCAGCTTCGTGGTCAGAAACCAACATTTGTAGGATCTGCAACATCGGGTCCGGGGATGAACAACTTCCTCTGTGCGGCATATGAAGATTGAATAAGATCATGAGAAAAGAGGGAAATTTCAAAGGTTCTGGGATTTTGAAAAGTTTTTAAAGTTTGACTCGGATTTTCTAGAAACTTGCTTTTCATTCATTCACTCATAGCACACGATACAACACACACCACAAAACAATAAAAACAGATGGTTTTAAGAACCATTCTGGAATCTACGATACAGTGGGACCGAATACTACTCACTATGCTAGTGCTCAAGTGATACTACTCCTCGGAGTCTGTGTAGTTGTCATCCTCATCATCATCGATGAAGGCGAAATCATGCTCATCGGTGAAGAAGTCCATAGCCTAATCCTCTAGAAAATCATCATCATCGCTGAGATAGGAGTAGGGGTCTCCACGAAGATCCTCTCCGGCATTCTCCCTTTCCTCCAATTGCATGTCTCTCTCGGGAATGGTCTCCTCCAAAGACGAGATACGGTGGTGAAGACGGGCAATGATGCGCTCTTTCTTGTCGAGCTGGCGGCGAGACTTGCGATCCTTTGCTAGCATGGAGATGGTTTGATCCTTCGTCTTGATGATAGCGGACTTGTGGTTGGAGTAGTCATGGCAATTGTCCAATTCCTGCTGGCGATCGTACATCATGAAGCTAAGGTGGTCCAATTGAGTCTTCATCTCGGGGTGGTATGGGGCTTCCAGTGGTTGTCCATTAGCATCACGCCTTGGGAAAAACTCAAAGCGGGTTCCCTTGATCTGGTTGATACTCTGCCCACACAGACGGGAAAGAGCTTCCTGCATGGCCCTGGCAAGTCCATCGAGCCAGTTGTTCTCTCTTAAGGTAAACTGAATTCCCTTAGCAGTGGGAGGTTCAATCTTTGATGGGGATATGCCTACAGGGGTATACCCAGCAGGACGTTTCCGACTGTCCCAAGAACTGGCGAGTGGGCCTGCAAGACGGCGACTGGATTGAAGCCCAGCGAGGAACCAAGCGATTGGAAGCTGAAGGCCCAGGCGAGTAGATAGGCCCAGTCGGATTAGGTTAAACGAGTACCGAAGCTTAAACTGAATCGGTTGAGATATGTAAACCCTAGGGGAGGTGAGCCTATATAAACCCCCCTGTAGGGCGAGTAGAGATACGTTCCATCATACACCTAAGCGACTTAGCCGCCGAGCTCGCCCATTGTACCACCTCCATAATACAATCTAGCAGAGTAGGTCTATACCCTCAGGGGCGAACTGGTAAAACCACCTGTCTTTGCCCTCATCTCGCACCGCAGATGGATGGCCGCCCTTGCCCCTTGTTCTACTACTGCCGCCGATTGCATCTGCCGTGACCATTCCCACGGCAGGCGCCCGTGGGGGCCTGGCCGTCGGCGGTGTTCTGCGGCGAGATCCAATCTGCCCATCAAAGGCAGTCGCCACCGGCCGCATGATAGCGATCGGCGAGATGCTCCAAATCTTGCGAGCAGCTACGCCCCGTGGCGCGACCCGTCACGCACAGCGTGATCCTGCCGATCGGCACGATCAGCCTCTTCGTCGGCCTCACCGACGTCATCGTCTCGAAGGACTCGGCTCGCATCCGCGAGTCGCCGCCACGCAATCGGCTCTCCGAGAGCCAGATCCGCACGATCCATCGCCTCGCCTTCGAGTACAACTCGGCCCACAGCGACGTGGCCGAAAACTCAGCGGCCGCAGGAGACATGTCCCTCGACAACGACGCCGACTCGGCGACCCCGGCGTCACTCGCCGGGTCCATCACCGCGGCTTCACCCGCGGGCTCCATCACTCAGGTCTCCAACGTGGGAGACTTCGAGGACCCCTCCATCCTCGGGATCTTCGAATTCGACTCCGGGTCAGAGAATTCCGCCGACCTCCACGACGGAACCGGTCGCCACGCCGCGACCTACATGGCGACCGGCACCGATCCGCCGGAGGATCCATTCTCCACCCCGATCCCTCCTAACGCCATGGCAACGGAGGTCGAGGAACTCCGCCTGAAACTGGCGGAGGCGGTGCGCAAGGAACAAGCCGAGCGCGAAAAATTCCGCCTCGAGCAAGTAACGGCGCAGGAGCTATCGCGCTACCACCAACAGCAGATCAGGTCGCGCCTGAACCCTACCGTTCAGGGGCGCGCCCTGAACTTCGACGACGAAAATGACCCGGCCCGTGTGGCCGAGCGCGCGATCTGCGAGAAAACGCGCCACCAGGAAGAAGCGCCCGACCCCCGCCAGGGTCGACGGCGATGGGCGCCCCGCCTCCACCCAACCGCACACCCCCCAGGGACCAGCCGCGGATAGTAGTCTCCTCACGGGAGCGAGACGCAAACAGCCTCCCACTGTTCTCCACCCCGATGGACAACCTCGTGGCAGGCCGAGCAGCAGCCAACAGCATCACGGCCACCGGCGACGGCGCCCTGCAGATCCAATACGTCAGGCCCTGCTCGCAAAGGCCGTCGAGCAGCAAAAGAGCGTCGACTCGCAGGCGAGTATACTCGCGTTCCTCGAAGCGGCCTCGGCGGCCGCCCAATGGCGGCAAACACACTCAACTGCCCACCGAGCCACTGCAGCTCAACACAGAACCATGACGGCACTCTCCTGTGACCCCAGCCGGCGACCAACCTCGCCGCCAACGGTCAACCCATCGACGCCCGCACCCATCATCAACAACCAAAGCTGGCGCGCCGCCCCGGCGACTGCGACACCCTAACCAATCGCGCGACGTCGAGCCCATGGGGTCGCCGATCGACTCGGCCCCAAGTTCTTGGACCAATGATCCGAGGCGAGAAGTACCCGCCAAACTTTAAGGCGCCAAGGAGATGAAAAATCGACCCTCGTGCGACCATCTGTCTGGCTCGACACATACCTCATGGCAATGGGGATCGCGGAGACACCGACCTTAGCCGCCCGTTACCTCCCACGATGATGGAGGGGCGTGCAGGCAGTGGATCAACACCCTCCCTCAGGACAGCATAGACTCCTGGGAGGAAATGCGCGACGCTTTCGTCAGGCACTTCGAATGCTCCTACACCCGCGCCACCACTATCGAGGAACTGGAGCGATGCGTCCAGGGACCCCGCGAGTCAACCCGCAACTGGGTCCAACGGTGGCAAGAACTCTGGTACAACGCGGTCGGCATCCACCCGGACACCGCGATCCATTGCTTCAAGCAACACTCTCACACACTCGACAACATCCCCGACCTCCTCGAGATCGCCAAACGGTACGCGGAGGAAGATCCAAACCAGGAAACTGACGACGAGTCAGGAGGTCAACGCCGCACGAGCGGAAACGGCAATGACGACGTCCGACCCTACGCTGAGTAACACTCGCCTCACCGGCAAGCGCCAGCGATGACGGGAGAGTCGACTTCATGCTAACGCCGCACGCAACGCGAGCCAAGAGCTTTCGCCCATGACGGAGGGCAACGCCGACGGCGGCAACTACAACCAAGCCAAGGTTTGACCCGTGGCTCTCCTTAACCAACCATGTGCGTTTCATAGCAGGAAGGAAGCCAACGCACACCACCACCGACCGCCACACCCTCGGGGAGATCGAGAAGGCACGGCGAGCAGGAGGACCACAACGACCCTCAAACGACGGAAAATTCGGCAAAGTGGCGGCTCGCTCCATACCTTCGAGCTTCAACACGGCGCGAAGAAGGTCATCGCCCGCGCCGCCGTCAACGGTGGCCCAGTGGGCGTTCCCAGTTCATCAACTGGTCGAGCAGCCCATCACCGAGAGCCGCCAAGACCACTCGCCACGCGCCAGTACCGGGACGAAGTCGCCCGGTGGTCAAGCCCAAGGTCGGCGACTCTGGCTCCCCAAGACATTGATGGACGGCGGCAGCTCCATCAACATCACTACCTCGACACCTTCAGCGGTGTGGCTCCCGATCGATGATCGAGACGACTCACACCACGTTCCACGGCATCGTCCCCAGTCGGAAGGCGTACCCGATCGGCAAGGTCACGCTACCAGTCACCTTCGGCACACCGGCAAACTTCCGCACCGAGCAGATCGTCTTCGAGCTGGTGCCCTTCGACAGCCCCTACCACTGCGTCCTAGGGCGCCAGACGTTCGCCAAGTTCATGGCAGCGCCCCACTACGCGTACAATGCGATGAAGCTCCCCGGGCCGTGCGGCGTCATCACCATCAACGGCGACCCCGACATGGCCGCCGAGTGCGAGGCCAAAGGAGCCGAGCTCGCCGACGCCGTCATCACGGCGGAGACCAACCATGCCGATGAGCTCGCTAAGTACGCGAGCGGGGTCAACAATGACGACCCCACAATACTCAAAAAGCCCAACTCGGAGGACGCAAACACCTCAACCTTCGAGGCCACTACGCACACCCGCACCGTCGAGCTGGTCCCAGGCGACTCCAGCCAGACGGTGACGATCGGGACGGGCATGAGCCCAGCATAGGAAGGCGCGCTTGTCGAGTTCCTCCGTGAGAACAGGGACATCTTCGCATGGAAGCCCTCTGACATGCCAGGGGTCCCTAGGGAGCTCGCTGAGCACAAGCTAAACGCCGACCCCAAAGTGCGACCTGTCAAGTAGTCGCTGTGGCCCTTCAATGAAGAGCGCCGCCGAGCAATCGCCGAGGAGGTGCAGCGTCTACTCGCTGCAGGCTTCATCTGGCCAATCAAATACTCCAAGTGGCTGGCAAAACCAGTCCTAGTCGAGAAGAAGAACGGGACCTGGAGGATGTGTATCGACTACACAAACCTGAACAGCGCCTTCCCAAAGGAGCAGTTTGTCCTCCCGCGGATCGACCAGATAATCGATTCAACCGCGGGCTCGGATTCGCTATGTTTCCTCGACGCCTACTCTGGGTACAACCAGATCAAAATAGCTGTCGAAGACGAGGATAAGACGGTGTTCATCACGCCATTCGGAGCCTTCTGCTACACCGCCATGACCTTCGGCCTCAAGAACATTGGGGCGACCTACCAGCGGTGCATGCAAGAATGCCTCGCGAGCCAAATTGGCCGCAACATCCACTTCTACATCGACGACGTGGTCGTAAAGTCCGCTCGCCAGGGCGACTTACTCGCCGACCTGGCGGAAACATTCGCCAACCTGCGAAAATACAAGATAAAGCTCAACCCAGGCAAATGCACCTTCGGTGTACCTGCAGGACAACTGTTGGGGTACGTCATCTCCAAACGAGGGATCGAGGCGAACCCCACGAAGATCGAAACGATCGCCCGGCTCGGCAAACCCGAGTGCCTGCGCGACGTCCAGAAACTAGCAGGCGATGGCGGCTCTCGATCTTCATTCCCTTTGGTAAAAGGCGATGCCCCTATACCGCCTGATGCGCAAGAACCCCACATTTTAGTGGGACAAGGAGGCGGGCGACACGCTTCGCGACCTCAAGAAGGTGCTACTCGCCGCACCGCTACTCGCCGCCCCCGCCGACAAAGAACCCATGCTGGTTTACGTCGCGGCTTCCGAGCGCTTCGTCAGCGCCGTCATGGTCGTCGAACGACCAGAGGAAGGAAAGGAGCGCCCAGTGCAACGATCGGTGTACTACATCAGCGAGGTCCTCACCGAGTCGCGCCAGCGGTACCCCCAGTACCAAAATGCTGGTATACGCGATCTTCAGAGCTCAGCGGCGCCTGCCGCACTACTTCCAGGAGCACCCGATCACGGTCGTTTCCTCGGCACCACCGCAGGACATCATCCGCAACCGTGAGGCGACCGGGCGGGTCGCCAAGTGGGCCGTAGAGATTGGCGTCCACAACATCAAATACGAGCCGCGAAAAGCAATCAAGTCGCAGGCCCTAGCGGACTTCATCGCCGATCGAAGAGGCCCGAGCAGAAGGCGCCATACCTCCATTCTTGGAGCACACTTCGATGGTTCCAAGAACGCGGACGGCGCAGGCGTAGGGATCGTGCTAACTTCGCCGAAGGGCGACAAGCTCCGCTACATCCTCTGCCTCGACTTCACACCCTGCACCAACAACATGGCTGAGTACGAGGCCTTACTCCACGGCATGCGAGCGGCCAAGGAGATGAATGTCAACCGCCTACGCTGCTACGGCTATTCTGACCTAGTCGCAGGGCAAGTCGCTGGCACCTGCGACGCCGTCTCCCCCACCATGGCGGCGTACCGCCAAGCAGTGGACAAGTTGGGCGGACACTTCACAGGCTACTCCGTCGAGTGGATCGACAGGCGAAAGAACGAGGAGGCCGACGCACTCTCTCGCATCGGGTCGGCTTGACTCGCACCACCCGCCGGCGTCTTCCTCGCACGATCACCAAGCCATCAGTCTCTCCCCCGAGGGAGATCGACATCAGAGTCCCGCTCCAACCAGAGGCAGCCCTGGTCGCTCTCGTCAACGAGCCAGACGACTGGACCAAGCCCTACATCGCCTAACTGGAAGCCGGCACCTTGCCGGCAGACGAGACGGACGCCCGGATGATCGCTCGCCGGTGCAAGTCCTACACCATCATCGACGGCGAGCTCCACAAGCGAAGTGTCACCAGCGTGTTCCAACGCTGCGTCCAACCCGCCGAAGGACGCAAGATCCTCCACGATATCCACTCTGGCGACTGCGGCCACCACGCTAGCGCCCGCTCTCTGGTCGCCAAGGCTATGTGACATGGCTTCTACTGGCCCACCGCACACGCCGATGCTGTAGACATTGTCCAGCGGTGCGCCGGGTGCCAGAAGTACGCCAACCAGACGCACGTGCCGAGCTCAGCACTCAAAACAATCCCCATCACCTGGCCATTCGCCGTGTGGGGCATGGACATGGTAGGCCCCTTCAAGAAGGCCCCCTCCGGCTACACCCACCTGCTAGTCGCAGTCGAAAAATTCACAAAGTGGGTGGAGGCCAAGCCAGTTCGGAAATGCGACGGGAAGACCGCCACAAAATTCCTACGCGAGCTCATATATCGCTACGGGTTCCCAAACATCATCATCACGGACAATGGCACCAACTTCGCCAAAGGAGCCATGGCTGAATTCTGCGAAGAGCACCACATCCGGCTCGACCTCGCGTCGGTCGCCCACCTGGAATCCAACGTCCAGGCAGAACGGGCCAACCAAAGCATCCTCCACGGCCTGAAGCCGCGACTCCAAGTACCACTCGAGCGCACCGCCGGATACTGGGTCGAGGAGTTGCCCTCTGTCATCTGGGGCATCCACACCTCAGTCAACAGGTCGACAGGGTTCACCCCCTTCTTCATGGTCTACGGCTACGAGGCAGTCATGCCCACCGACCTCGAGCACGACTCGCCGCGGATCGTCCACTACACGGAGGCCGCAAACGAGCTCGCCCGGCAAGACGGGGTCGATCAACTCGACGAGGCATGTGACCTCGCCGTCACGCCATCTACCAGCAGGACTCCGCCGCTACCACGGCCGGGTGAAGACTCGCACCTTCCAAGAGGCGACGGTGTTACGCCTCATACAGGACAAGAAGGGTATGCACAAGCTCTCCCCTCCGTGGGAAGGGCCATTCGCCATCGACGCCAGACGTGCACGAGCAGCGCCTACTACCTCATCGACGTCCGCGGGGACGGCGAACTCGACGTCAAGCGACCATGGAATGTGAACCTCCTACGGAAGTTCTACTCCTAGAACCCCACACATGTACTCTCCAGTCGCTATGAAATAAAAAGAAACGGTTATCGCAAAATTGCACCTACTCTCCATGTCTTGTGCCACTCGCACTCGTAATAACAGCGTTACGCTAATCGCAGAAGTCAACCTTTGGTATAGCGATCGGCACGGCTAAGTAGTGCGGTGCAAGAGCACTGAGTAACCTCAGGTCTTGCATCATCCATGAAAAACGCCTATCCGGAGCCCCATTGGAGTCGCCTAGCTCGACTGGTTCTACGAACCAAGACAACTGCCTTCGCTTCTTACAGTGACCATGGTCCTCCGCATCCTTGGCATAGCGACTCGAACGGCTAAGTACCACGCTCGGGGACTGAAGACCAGTTCATCGCGAGCGGTCCGGGAAAACGCCAAGTAGGAGAGCACGCCCAGGACTCGCCACGTTGACCCCCACGGGCGAGGCAGGAGTGCGCTCAAATTAATGCGCTAAGTCCTCAACCACCTCGAGTCGCCTAGAACAACCAAGTACCACGCTCGGGGACTCGGCCACCCGACCCCGTTCGCGCAAGGAAAGCGGCAAAATCTGAGCACTCAAGGGAGTCGCCTAGCGACTGGCTCTCCGAGCCTGGGCGAGTCGACCACAATGACAAAACACATAAAAACAACAAACATATCACATACGAGGTAAACCCCACAAAAGGGCGGACGCGCTCGGGGACTAGTTCAAACATCAATCACAAACACATGACAAATACCAAAATAGACACGATATCTCATTCCATTGCATGTCGCATTGTCTCATGTTACAAAATATGCCCGCATGGAAGAACTGCTCCTAACGCCACAAGGCAAACTACCCTACTCTGCAGGCTTAGACGACGACTCGCCAACACCCCGGCGATTGCGGATGAACGGCGTGTACGGGTTCGACGGATACGTCGTCAGTTCACCCGCCATCGCCGCGCGGAAGGGTTGCTCAACCTTGAGATCACGATGCGGCGGCTCGGGGTCGCCAGACACGACGACCGTCTCTTGGTACGGAAGGAGGTCGCCCATCGCCAAGACACGCTCCGAGTACTTGGCGGCGCGGTCCTGCAACTTGAGGACCTCGGAAAGCTCCACCGCGCCAGTCGACGATGGGTAGCCACTCGTCACATCATCGATGTCGAAGTCTTCGGGGAAGTGAGCAAGTCCAAGACTAAGCGTCGTCGCCGCCCCGCGCCGAAACGCCGACCGCGTCATGAATTCAACGACCGCGGGCGCCTTCTCCAAATACCTCCACACCTCAACGAGGTCGCTGGGAATCACTTCCGTGGGCGATATTTCCTGGAGATAGGCACGGATGCACGTCCCTGACAACGTCGCCGAATCGACAAGCATGCTCACACATTGCCGCGCGTCGAACGTGGTTGCTTCTTCCACGCTGTCGATGATGCGACCTGCGGGTAGAAGACAATAATGAGTACGACGGACACCATAAATGGCACAACTATTTAGAGAGGCAGACGTACTCACCAAGCAGCGGGCGGGCGAGTTCCGTGATGAAGCATTGAAGCGACGTATGGTCGTCCTGAAGCCCAGTAATAAGGACTTCCGACACTTTGCGATCCTCTTCACGGTAACTGTGGCGGCCTTAGCTCGCCTCGCCAGCTTCGCTTCTTCCTTGCCTCCGCTCGCGGCGCTCGAGGTTGGCGATCCGGCTGTTCACCGCACTCAAAGCCGATTGCGCCGCCACCAACTCACCGGGGACAAGCCTGACGAGCTTCCCTCGCCTTGGCAACATCACGAAGCCCTTTGTTCGCCTCTGGGCGATGGCCAGCTCCTTCTTCGCGTGCTTACGCCAATCGGCCGACTCAAGCCGACTCAGACCCTGCACATCACCAAAAGGTTAATCAAAGCAAAATTCCTAAGTGCTCACCGCTGAAATTCAGCGAGTGCGCACTCGAGGCAACAATCAAAAAATTCCTAAGTGCCCACCGCTGAAATTCAGCGATGCGCTCGGGACTGGCGATCAAAAATTCCTAAGTGCCCACCTGAAATTCAGCGCGCGCTCGGGAATAGATGCGAAAATAAAAATAAGACATTAAAAGAATCAGGCCGCTGCAAAGCACCGACCTGATCCTCGGGGACTGTATGTACCTGGATGGTTGCGCCAAGCATGCCGTGGAGTTGTATCGCGTCCACGGACGCGAGGAGAGCCGGTGTATGCCCACGATGTTGGTCGACTTCAGCATCGGCGGTCCTAGGAGCGTGGCTCCAGGGTGAAGTTCCACTCGCCGCGGCCGCCTTGGTCATGAAGCACGGAAAGGTGGCGATAGAGGCACCTGCCCCAAAGGAGGTCGGCTTGGCCGTTCCAGGCAACATAGCGCCCTCCTTCGTGGACGCGGCCGCCTCCGTTGCGGGTCCAGCTGGCGTGACCGCCGTGTCGTCAGAAATCGTGATGACATCGTCACCCTTGGCCTGCTTGCCGCCCTCCGCAGAGACGACGACCTCGTCCGCCTTCCTCTTGCGGGAAGGGTCCTCCTCGTTAACGACGGGTGGCACCTTATCCATGGTTGGATGGCCCATCCTTTTCACCCCGGTCCTGTTCAATAATCATGTAAGCAAGATAATTCAAGCGATTATGGAAGACAAAGGAAGGCGAGTGTACTCACTTAGCGACCGGAATGAAGCGTAGCCTCGTACGGAGGCCGGCTGGCTTCTCCAGTTCAGGGCCCAGTCGGCGGCTGAGCCCCATGTCAAGAACGTCGTGTGCCCAAGACACGGACGGCTTCTTCGTCGTCGAGGCTGCAACCGGAGCTTCTGTGACCTCTTCGACAGGAGCTTCCCTGGCTAATCGGCGCGGCGGGCGTCCCCAGCCAGGCCGGAGGCGAATGGCGGAGGCATCGACGCCAGGGGCACCTCGATGGTGGAGGTGTCCAACGCGGCTGTCATTGGCGGTGCCTCGTCCTTGGCCGGGCTGGGGGCGTCAGAACTGCTTGCCGAATGTGGCGGTGAGGCCGGCCTCGTCGGCTTGATCTTCGTCTTCCTTGGAGGCGCCTTCACCTCCTTTTCCTTCTTCTTCTTTTTCGAGGGAGTCGCCTGGCGGCGCGAGGTGGTTTCTGGAAGCTCGTCGTCGTCATCGTGACGCTCGAGGCTTTTACTTGCCTCAAGCTCTCGTTGATGTTGCCCACGGGTCTTGCGGAGTAGTGGGGAGACTTCCTCTTCGGATTCGTTGTCGTTGTTGCCCTCGTCGCTCCCGGCATTGCCCTTGGCGGGAGGCGACTCGCCCACGTCCTGGACGGAAGAGCTCGAGTTCTCATCGTCCAAAGGTGGGAGCCATCCTTCCACCACTTGGAATAACTACAATGAATACAAGATGAAATTAAAGTTACCGCAACTGCATAAAATGCGACTGCGAATGAAGTGAGGCGATTACCGTTGGGGCTGGACGTTTTGCGGTATAGGGGGCGACCCCAGCCTGTGCGTCCAGGTACACCGCCTGGGTGATTTTCTTCAGTGCTGGGAGGTAGTCCTCCAGCTTCCACTCGTCGAGGAAGGCCTTCGTCGAGTCTTCCGCCCGATGTCTTGGTACATGTAGTGCTCGCGCCGAGCGAACGAACCGCCGCCGAGCCAGCGATTGTCTGAGTTTATCGTCAGGCCCTTCTTCTTTAGACGCGGATGATGGAGCATCTTGTCGATGACCATCCGCTGGTCGTTGGGGAGCTTGCCGACTTGGAGACGGCGCGGCTCGGACCGATTGGCGGAGTACCGTGGGATCGCCGCCTCGCACTCCGGGGTCGCCTCCGCTACGTAAAACCACGACTTCTTCCAGTCGCTCGCTGCCTTGGCGGGCAGCATCAGGTCGAAGAATGAAGCCTTCGACTTGAGCTGGAAGGTTAGGCCGCCCGCGGCTAGCATTGGGCCGCCCGCTTCCTCGCGGCTGATCCGTCCGTGGAACAGATCTTGCCACAAGGGGAAGTAAGGCCGGCAGCCCAAGTAGCATTCGCAGAACGCCACAAATATGGCGAGCTGCTCGATGCTGTGGGGAGCCAGATCCGAAGGCTGGATCCTGTAGTAGGCGCAGAAGCGCCGGAAGAACAGGGACGTGGGGAACCCTAGCCCCCGTTCAAGGTGGCTGATGAAGCAGATGAACTCCCTCTCTCGCGGATTCGGGGTCGTCTCTACAGCTGCGGGAATGCACCAACAGCCGGCTCGCAAGATCCCGGCCTCCTCGAAGGAAGCCAGTTGCTCCCTCGTGCATTTAGATCTGCCCCACGGCTCGGTGGAGAGGGCCATGGCAGAGAAATTTGTTGGGGGTCGGGGGATTTCGGGACGGCTGGATCGTGATGCGAAGGGAGACGAAAGGTGTGCGCAATCGGAGGAAATGGCGAGGAGATGGTTCTCTGATCGCCTGCCATTCCTCTTATATAGCGGTTGTTACCCGCCAAATCAGGGAGCCGTTACAATGCGGTGATTACGCCAAAAGTTACCGTTGGATTACTCCAACGGATAGTTTGACCATGTGTAACGGTCCAACATCAGCCACTCGGCTCGCCGACCCAACCACTATGACAGTGATTCGCCGACTCGACTCGCCAAAGCTGCGAGCAGTATGATTAGTTTTTCCTTTATACAGGAGCCCGCCGCCGATTATTTGGATGTCTACTCGGCACCGTATGCTCCCGCCGGCCACCCATGCCTAATCGACGCGGCCTCGGGGACTGATGGGGATATGCCTACGGTATACCAGCAGGGCGTTCCAGCCCAGAACTGGCGAGTGGGCCTGCAAGATGGCGACTGGATTGAAGCCCAGCGAGGAACCAAGCGATTGGAAGCTGACGGCCCAGGCGAGTAGATAGGCCCAGTCGGATTAGGTTAAATGAGTACCGAAGCTTAAACTGAATCGGTTGAGATATGTAAACCCTAGGGAAGGTGAGCCTATATAAACCCCCCTGTAGGGCGAGTAGAGATACGTTCCATCATACACCTAAGCGACTCGCCGCCTAGCCGCCGAGCTCGCCCATTGTACCACCTCCATAATACAATCTAGTAGGAGTAGGTCTATACCCTCCGGGGGGCCAAACCTGGGTAAAACCCTGTGTCTTTGCCCTCATCTCGCACCGCAGATGGCTGGCCGCCCTTGCCCCTACTTCTACTAGTCGCTGGTGATTGCAGCATCTGCCGTGACCATTCCCACGACAATCTTTCGTCTGAGACTTGCAACAATTATCCACTGCAGATCTTCTCCTCCTTGATCATTGAGCTGAGCTCCGAAGAACTCGGCGTGCGGACGCTCTAGAAGTTCCGAAAGCTGGTCCAAATCCCTCTCAAAGATAAGGTCTCCTCCATTCCCCAACTGATAAAACTTGTTGTACTTCACGTCCATCTATTAAGAATATAGGATGAGTAAGTTAGTAGAGTGATCAAGTGTGTAACTACCTCGGTGAATTACGCTCCTAGATACAAGCCTGGATGAGCGGAAATGGTTGAAATAGTACGGTGGGGCCCAAAAGCCACTCACGGGTAGACCTTTCGGCCGTCCCAACCATTTCCAGTCATCGGGACAAATGCAGGCGTGTCGGCGGCGAAGGATCAACTACATATACAAATGAGTATGTATGCAAGCCACCATACAATAGTACATCGAGCCATACCATCTAAAAAGAAAGGAAATATATAGCATACGGCAAGATTCAAATGACCTAGATAGATATAATAGTTAGGATATTTCCTCATACATCACACATCAGAGTATCAGACGGAAGCGGCAAACAAGGTCCGAGTACGGATAAGAAGCAAATCGGCATAAGATGCCCAGAAATAAGCACATCCCGCCCACAGATCTCACGGATCCCCGTTCCCGGAATCTCTACACCGAACGATCGTTGCCCACATCATCAGCCTCTTCCACCCAGTATCCTTCCTGCGATTGTACCTGTTCATCTGAACCAATAATTTATCGTGTGAGACCCTAGGGGGCTCAGCAAGTCTTTATGCCTCTAAAGGGGACACCACCTGGGGTGGCGCAATTGCAGCAAAAAGATAAACCCTAACAGTTCTATAGAAACTCGCTACCCATCCGCCTAACCAAAGATAGACGGATGTCCGTGAATTAATGACAACAGTTAAAACAGTAATATCCACAGATCCATCCTCCTCCTCGCTTACCAACGAGGAAGCGGACGAACAACCTCCCATCTGTTGGCAATTTTATTAACCATTCCATGAGTGTTACACTATTTACTAGTCAATTACTTAGTCAAATTAAAAGCGGTACTTTAGTTATGCTTGTCTATGATCGAGAAACTGTGCTCCAAGTCGTCCATAACCGGACACGGCTTTGAAAGTTTTACCTGCGGTGCACAAATAACAACACACACTCGATCAACCTCGGAAAAACCAAATCAAAACCCAACGAGGCCTTCACGACAAAGTAATCACAGGATTCATAAATATTTGAGGCCACCCTTGGAGTACACCATAGCGAAGTTAGGCGACTTGAGACGGACCCTAGGTTTGTGGGGACGGTACATGGGAACCCAACCCAAAGCGGGATTGTCGATACAGCAACGGGTCACAATTCCTAAAGTCTGGTGCTCCTCGCAATCGTAATTAAACAGTAGCATGGCATAAGTGCAGGATAGTAAATAAAACCTCAAACTAGTTTGTGGCCCCAAGAAATAAGGCGAATCAAGCTCGCTCGGGGTCCCATAAGCCTCCCGGATGTGGATAGCGCGAATAATCAAGTAACAGGAATCAAGTACTCGGGGTCCTACGGGACACAAGTGAGCAGGAAAAAACAAATAGCAGATATTGCTCACCGGTGCCACTTTCATTAGTTATCCCATTACTACTCAGATTAAGTTGTTTAGGTACCACGTTATCCAACAGACACTCACATACCCTACACATGCTGTTCTACGACTCACATGGCTCAAACAACTCCTGTAGTAAGGGCTCATGGGATGGAGGGACAAGCTTGGTGGGGTTTAAAAGTAGAGGCTATGCAATACTTGGGATTCAGTTTAATGCAATCGCGACTCAATGATGCAAGAATAAGATAGAGGCAATAGGTACTATATGTATGCAAGCATGTGGTAGTGCTTGCCTGGCAACTCAGTTGAAGCGAGAGACAGATCTGGGTAGTGCTCCTGGTTCTCTTGATATATCCCATGCTCAGCGTCTATTCGAAGAAGAACCAAACAAACAAGGGCCAACATAAATAAAGTGCACAAGCATATGAATAAAATGCGACAAGCAAACAATCATGCCATGATAAATGATGCACAAGTTGCATGGCAATAATGTAGCATGGCATGGGTGTGGTGTAGAATACAAGAATATATCATTTTATTGAGTTTTGGCCACAATTCATTTGTAATAGTTGTTGTATACTATATATTTAGATGATGATGAATGCTGCAATTTAAGTCATACCATAAACAGAAAAGAAGGTCGAAAGGTGATCATTTTAGACATATCATTTGTTAAATTCGGAGTTATAAAACAAAAGTTATTAAATAAATAAGGAAAAGGGCATTTTATGTAATTATATTCAACTTGGAATTTAAAGTGTCCAAATAATATTTTGAATGGCATATTTGAGATCCTCACATTTTTCTGATTCAAAAACATATATTATTTGTATTATTTGGAATTATTAATTTAAATTTATTTTATAGTCAAAATTGTTAAATAGGGTCAAAGTCAAAGGTTGACTAATTAATTTAATTCTGAAAATATTTGATTAAAGATTTGAATTAACATTCAAAAATAAAACATTTTTCATATTAAGTTTGAATTCAAAATCTAAACCATTTGAAAATTATGATTTAATTCATATTTAAACAGTTTAAAAAAATATTTGAATTTGAATTGAAAAAGGTTACGGACTTTGTCACTTGACGGATGCTACCCACGCTTGACCAGGTGGGGCAGTCTTGGCCGGGGTAGGAGAGGACACGTGGGCTGGTTTGGGGGACATGGGTTGATTCCCCAAAAACACGGAGCCTCTTTACAAAAACACATCGGCCCGTGGGGCTAGGGGGCTGCGGGTTGAGCTTCTCGAAAGGGGAGGGTTATGTGCAAAGCTGCGGTATTGCTCGATTGACTGACAATCAAGAACAGATCGCGATTTAGGCTAGTGACTCCGAGTTTTTAGAGGACCAAGCGAGCGATCCTTTGCGTTTAAGGGATGGTGTCAAAGCGAAGGCGGAGGTCAAACCTAGCTCTTCAACTTTTGTGTTTGAAGATTTACGAAAAGAGCTCTAGAACTAGCAGGTTTGGGCGTTTAAAATGGGTAATTCCATCGAAGCAGCGGATGAAAAGCGTGCGGCGCCGAGATCTGGACGGACTTTGGAGGAAGATGGCGAAGCGAAGGATGCAATGCAAATCCGTAAAACCCAAAGATGAAGAGGATCTACAGGCTACAAGTTTTGTCAAGGGGTCATCGTCGGATCTTGGCTGCGTGGCGGCACAATGACGAATGAGGAAAAAAGCTGCGAGCTGCTGTCGCTGCGTTCTAATCGCAGACGGTGAGCGCGGGCGTGGCGCGACAGCGTCTGGTAGCAGGCGAGCTGAGCGCGACACGAGCGAAGGGAGAGGTACAAGGAGGGTAGGGCGGAAGGGTGCTCACCTAGACCGATTCCCGGAGAAAGCGAGGAGGAAGTGGTCGGAGGTGATGTCGGCGGCAGCGGCGTTGTTACATGCTGGCAGGAAGAAGAGGAAGCAGCGCCACGTCCGGCTCTGCTCGAGCTCGCGAGGTGGTCGAAGCTGCTGCACGCTCTCCGGCTCGAAGGGGATCAAAGCGACGGCGGCGTCGCTCTCTCGCCAAGCTCTCGGCGGGTGAGCATAGGCGGGCGCAGAGGTAGGGATGGCGGAGAGGAGGAAGGAAGACTAGGGTTCGAGGGGCCTCCGGCTTGGGGATAAGAAGAGGAGGTGGGCGGTGACGGCGGAGGCGGCCACACTCGCTGCCGTGAGCTGCGAGAGAAGGGGGATCGGGAGGAGGACGGTGAGCAGGGACGGCGTTGGTGAAGGGTCTTGGGCGAGGGGGTGGCTGCTCTCTCTCTTGGGCTGCTGGTGTCCAGGTGGCTGCTCTCCTCCCTCACTATTCTTCTTCTTTTTATTTTCATTTGTTTTGTTTGTTTTCAAATTCAAGCAACCTTTTTATTTCAAAACTGTTTGAATCTTGCAGATAGCTTTGAGCAGAGAATTTGGGAAGGCCAAGGATAGAAAAGAGGGAGAAAAAATAAACAGAAGAGGGGATGAGTGATGCCCACATGATCATGCAAGTATGGGGATGGTTGGGGAGGGGTAGGATTTAGGGTTAGATGGGGGATGGTGATTAGGGGGGTAGGTTTTAGAGATAGCAAGAGAGGTAGAAATATAAGGGGAGAGGTTGAGTGTTTTACAAAACAAAACAAGATCAAGCAAGATCAACAAGCTCAAGCAAGATAGCCAAAAGAGAGAAAAGTAGAAAAGGTGGTGATGGGGTAGATGGAGATGGAGATGAGGTTTTAAGCAAGATCAAAAATATATCAAGCCCAAAAGAAAAGCTAGAGATATAGATGAACCACCCAAACTCAAATAGAACCAAAGATGACCAAGGTTGATGATGGTTGCATGGCCCATGCAAATAATAAATGCCATGTATTCATATTGTGAAAACAACATAAAATCACATGGCTTTATTCCATGCATTCCCAAAAGGTGGAATAAGGCCAAGCAAAAGGGACTAGTATTGGATCCACCCAACCCACATGAGCTAGGTAAACTCGGATAAATGCCAGCTCATATTAATTGGATGGTGGAATTATAAGGTGGTGAAGAAAAGGTGGTGGAGTTTAATAAAAGATATGCCCCCAACTCAACTTGGGCATTTAAACAATATATCAACAACCAAATACAATATCAAGAGGCAAATACAATTAATGATGCATATGAGGTAAGAACCAAAACACAAGGGTTTTGTATGATGCTCAAATGCAAGGTGGCATGATGACATGAGCATGATATGATGATGATGCAACCATTATGTGTAGGAAGTAGCCATTTTATTACTAGACCAAGTAGCATTAAAAATGTTAGACAATTGGGATGCTACAACTCTCCCCCACTAAACAGGAATCTCGCCCCGAGATTCTAGGAAGAAGAAGAAGACACAAAGAGTGTAGGATAGTTGGCACGGAGTTCATCTTCACGCTCCCAAGTGGCTTCATCAACGGAATGGTGCGACCACTGCACCTTGCGAACTTGATGGACTTGTTGCAGTCCTTCTTTACATTGTCTCAAGGATTTTTGTGGGGTGTTCTTGATAAGACAGGTCTTCTTGGAGATCGATTATCTCATGATCCACAGTCCCTAGGGATCTTTGAAGCACTTCTTGAGTTGAGAGATGTGGAAAACATCATGGACTTTGAGTTTTTCCGGAGCTCAAGAGCATAAGCAACTTCTCCTCTTCTACCACGAATCTTGAAAGGACCGATGTATCTAGGAGCCAGCTTTCCTTTGATCTTGAGCGGTGTGTGCCTCTCATGGGAGTGAAACGAAGGTAAACGAGATCACCGGAGCGAGCATACACCATGTCCGGTGCTTCTTTCATAATTGCTCTTCCGGCGACTTTGAGCAATCTTCGTTTTCAAGAATGATATGCACCTTCTCCTCCGCTTGAGTTACAATATCGGGGCCAAACCAAATTCTTTCTCCGCACCGACCAACCAATCGGAGTTACGCATTGCCATAGAGAGCCTCAAATGGTGCCATCTTCAGACTTTTCTGGAAGCTGTTGTTGTAGGAGAATTCAGCATAGGGAAGACATTCCTCCCACTTCATGCCAAAAGAGATAACGCAAGCACGAAGCATATCCTCCAGAATCTGATTGATCCTTTCAACTTGTCCTTGTGACTGAGGGTGATAAGCTGTGATGAAGTTCAACTTTGTTCCCAAAGCATTTTGGAAACTTTCCCAGAATTTGGAAGTGAAGATGCTCCCACGGTCTGAACTGATCTCAAGCGGAACCCCATACAGAGAGACAATCCTGTTGATATAGAGCTCAGCCAACTGAATTCCAGAAATTGTTTCCTTGACGGGGAAGAAGTGAGCCACTTTAGAGAGCCTGTCGATGACAACAAAGATTGCATTGTTGCCCTTCTGCGGCCTTGGAAAGAGTGATGAAGTCCATCTCTACTTTCTCCAATTTCCATTCGGGGGTTTCAATGGCTGAAGACCGAAAGGTTTCTGATGGACAGCTTTCACTCTGCGGCAGACATCACACTCCGAGACATACTTGGCACAATATCGTTTCAAACCAGGCCACCAATATTGTGTTTTCAAGTCCATGTACATCTTTGTGCTGCCAGGATGGATAGAAAGAACAGAATAGTGCGCCTCCTTGAGAACTTGCTCTCTCAAACCCGGGTAGTTCGGAACAAACATCCGGTGTTCAACGAAAAGCGTGCCTTGATCATCGACGTGGAAGGACTCATACTTCGGAAGCTCAAGTTTAGAGATGATCTTTTGGTGTGCGGATCACCGTCGACGAGCGAATCTTTTCTTCCAAGAGAGGAGTAACCAGAAGGTTCAGGAGATGCCCTTGTTCCACAATTTCCAGGTTGAGCTGACGGAATTCCTCGCACAAGAGAGGCTGTTGTTCTTCCATCACTAGGTTGTTGACATAAGCTTTGCGGCTGAGAGCATCTGCCATGACAATAGCTTTGCCGAGTGTAGTTGATGGTCAAATCAAAATCATTGATTGCTTCAATCCATCTCCTCTGCCAAGGTTGAGATCGAGCTAAGTGAAGATATACTTCAAACTCTTGTGGTCAGAAAAGATCTCACAACGGTTGCCAGCAAGTAGTGCCTCCATAGCTTCAAAGCAAAGACAACTGCTGCGAGCTCGAGGTCATGTGTGGGATAGTTGATCTCATGCGTCTTCAACTGTCGAGAGGCATACGCAACCACTTGCTTTTCTTGCATAAGGACCGCACCCAATCCTTGCAAAGAGGCGTCACAGAATATCTGGAAAGGCTTGGATGTATCCGGAGGGACCAGGACTGTGGAAGTGAGCTTCTCTTTGAGTGTCTCAAAGCTTGCTTGACATGCCGGAGTCCAAAGGTATTTCTTGCCTTTCTTGAGGAGGTCTTTAAGAGGCTTCGCTATCTTCGAGAAGTTCTGAACGAAGAGACGGCAGTAACTAGCCAAACCAAGAAAACTCCGCACTTCTTTGACATTAACGGGAGGAAGCCAATCAACAATTGTCTTCACGCTCGGTTGACTGCAATGCCCTTGGCAGAGATGACATGACCAAGATAGGTTACTTCAGGCAGCCAAAACTCACACTTTGAGAACTTTGCATACAAGCGGTTCTCACGAAGCTTGTTTAGGACACACCGAAGGTGTTCTTCATGCTCTTCCTTTGACTTTGAATAGACTAGGATGTCATCCAGATATACCACAACGAACTTATCAAGGTACTCCATGAAAACCGAGTTCATCAGCCTCGAGAACGTAGCAGGTGCGTTGGTGAGACCGGAAGACATGACCGTGTACTCATACAGGCCATAGCGGGTGGTGAAAGCTGTTTTAGGCACATCTTCCTTGCGAATCTTGATTTGGTGATAACCACTCCTCAAGTCCAGCTTAGAGAATACCACAGCTCCAACTAGATGGTCAAAGAGATCATTAATCCGCGGAAGAGGATATTTGTTCTTGATGGTTTTAGCATTGAGAGCCCGATAGTCAACACAAATTCTATCAGTCATGTCCCGCTTCTTCACAAAGATTGCTGGGCTACCCCAAGAAGAAGTACTCTGTTGAATGAAACCCAACTTCTCTTGTTCATCAAGTTGACGTTTGAGTTCAGCCAACTCAGAAGGACCCATTTTATAAGGCCGCTTGGAGATAGTAGGCGTTCCAGGTTCAAGCTCAATTACAAACTCAACCTCACGATCCGGAGGCATACCCGGCAACTCTTCAGGAAAGACATCTGGGAACTCACGGACCACTGGTACACTCTGAATAGCTTCCATAGCATCATCATTCAGAGCCGCCAAAGAGAAAAGCTGGACAGCAGGAGTCAAACTTGGAGAAAAGACTATATGGCCTTCAGGAATCTTCAGAGAAACCGAGCGTTCAGCATAATCAATCACAGCTGCATTTGCTGTCAACCAATCCATGCCCAAGATGACATCAATGTCAGAATTGCCCAGAAGAATTAAGGACGCCGAGAACGAAGAGCCACCAATCTCAATTTGATTGCCATGGCTGATATGAGCAGCCCTCATGTTTGAACCAGGAGATAGCACCACCAGACGTGATAAAGGAACCTATCCAGGTCATGCTCTTGTGCAAACTTATGCGAAACAAAAGAATGCGATGCAGAATCAAACAAAACTCATGGGGGACTGAGTTAACGAAGCATACCCATCACAACTCGGTGTATGCTCACTTGAGCGGCGTTGACACAGTTGGCACGAGCAACGAGACCCGGCTTGGTGTTGATGTTGAGAGCCCGAGGTGGTGGTGCACGAACCAAAGGAGAGCTTGCTGCAGATCTTGGCGGGGTGGAGGAAGAGCTTTGTTTTTCAGACAGTTCAGATGCCCAGGGTCTCCACACGTGAAACAAGCACCAGGTGGACGTGGAGCAACGTAGCCAGGGACTCCGCCAGGCGCTCGAGGGTAGTGGTGGTTGTAGCCCCTGGGAGCAGCAGTGAGGAAGTTTGGTGGCCTTGACGCGTAGCTTGTAGGTCTTGGTGGAGCCGGGAGCGACGGTGGGGTGTTAGGAACCCAGACACGCCGCTTAGAAGGAGCTGACATAGCTGAAGAGCTTGGTGCATCACGGTTGTGTTTCTTTGACTCCTCAAACACTTGCCTACTTGCTTCCTCCTGCAGAGCTGTGTGCTGAAGTTCCAGGAAGGACGCCGGCCTTGCATGTGTGATTGCATATTTGACCGATGCATTGAGCCCTTGCCTGAACCTCTTTTGCTTCTTCTTGTCATCAGATATCTCATCGCCACCATAACGAGAAAGATTCATGAAGTTCCTGATGTAGGTGTTGACATTATCGTTTCCCTGCTTGAGGTTGAGAAAAGCTTCCTTCATCCTCTCCATGACAATTTCTGACAGATACTGCTCTTTGAACGCTCCAGTGAACCGTTCCCAAGTAGGCTGAAAACCAGTGCAGTTTGCCTTCAGGTAATTCTCCCACCAGAGAGTTGCATCTCCCTTCAGAAGGTGAGTAGCACACTTTACCCACTCTTGCTCAGGAACATCAGCAGTCTCGAGTAGCCTTGACATCTCACGCAACCAATCATCCGCATCTAGTGGTCGATCAGAAACATCAAATTGGTGAGGGTTGAATTTCAGGAAGCTTTTGATGTCTCCTCGCTTGGGAGGTGGAGGTAGTGGAGCAAACTCATTCCTCCGAACACTTTCCTCAAAGCGCTGCTGGTTCTGTTGCATTGCTGCCAAGGCATTGGCGATGTTTGACAACGCGGAACCCAGTTCAGGTGGTATGTCCTTATCAGAACGGCGTGGTGGAGCCATCCTGTGATTGATATAAAACACAAGTCAGTACTATAATGGAGAATAATAATAATCCAAAATAGTACCAAGATGGAATTAACCAAGATTAAAGGATACAATTTACTAAGATGATATTAAAATATCAACAAAGTTCAAAGCACCTAGAAGATATTAAGCATATCGCACACGACTGAAAGGAGTGTGGTACACAAATATATCAAAGAAAAAAAAATTCCACAAATTTCGGCATTAAAATACCAATAGATGCGCAAAATTACTTAACGAATCAAGATTAGTGACTCTACCAATTCAACATACAAAAGCGAATGATAAGAGTAGTGGTATGGTCGCGACTCCATCCCGCACTCAAATCATTACTCCGCACATGAATAAGTGGAACACATATCCTAACCCCTTCTTCTCACGTTGAACCTAAAGATTAGTAACTACGGAAGCGAACACCCCAAACAAGATAACGTCGGATAACAAAGAGTAAGACAGATCGGTATACAACGAATCGATAGATCGCGTCGGTTTGCAAAATCTGTCGGTATGGAATGTACCAACATTGATAACCAAAGGCTGATTAGATAACAACTTGGATGCAACAGATAGACAAGCGATTACACACACACACACACACATATAAACACACAACCTATGGTACTACGGAAACCCAGAACACGTGAATCCTAGTTTGAACTTTTAAGAAGAGGATTGAATACGTTACACTTCCTTACCGTAAAAGGGTGGGTGGGTGGGTAAGAAGAAAATGGAAGCAGTCCTACTCTCACGTTTTGTTTTTCCCTAGTATACATAACTACCAAAATATTTGCTAGATCGACAACGACCATTTGGTTTGAGACCTAAAAGGCGGATGGCTCGATACCAATTGTAACTACCTCGTGAATTACGCTCCTAGATACAAGCCTGGATGGCGGAAATGGTTGAAATAATGCAGTGGGGCCCAAAAGCCACTCACGGGTAGACCTTTCGGCCCCAACCATTTCGATCATCGGGACAAATGCAGGCGCGTAATCGGCGAAGGGATCAACTACATACACAAATGAGTATGTATGCAAGCCACCATACAATAGTACATCAGAGCCATACCATCTAAAAAGAAAGGAAATATAGCAACGCCATACGGCAAGATTCAAATGACCTAGATAGATATAATAGTTAGGATATTTCCTCATACATCACACATCAGAGTATCAGGCGGAAGCGGCAAACAAGGTCCGAGTACGGATAAGAAGCAAATCGGCATAAGATGCCCAGAAATAAGCACATCCCGCCCACAGATCTCACGGATCCCCGTTCCCGGAATCTCTACACCGAACGATCGTTGCCCACATCATCAGCCTCTTCCACCCAGTATCCTTCCTGCGATTGTACCTGTTCATCTGAACCAATAATTTATCGTGTGAGACCCTAGGGGGCTCAGCAAGTCTTTATGCCTCTAAAGGGGACACCACCTGGGGTGACGCAATTGCAGCAAAAAGATAAACCCTAACAGTTCTATAGAAGCTCGCTACCCATCCGCCTAACCAAAGATAGACGGATGTCCGTGAATTAATGACAACAGTTAAAACAGTAATATCCACAGATCCATCCTCCTCCTCGCTTACCAACGAGGAAGCGGACGAACAACCTCCCATCCGTTGGCAATTTTATTAACCACTCCATGAGTGTTACACTATTTACTAGTCAATTACTTAGTCAAATTAAAAGCGGTACTTTAGTTATGCTTGTCTATGATCGAGAAACTGTGCTCCAAGTCGTCCATAACCGCGGACACGGCTTTCAGAAATTTTTACCCTGCAGGGGTGCACAAATAGCAACACACACTGGATCAACCTCGGAAAAACCAAATCAAAACCCAACGAGGCCTTCACGACAAAGCAATCACAGGATTCATAAATATTTCAGGGGGCCACCCCTTGGAGTACACCATACGAAGTTAGCCGACTTGAGACGGACCCGAGGTTTGTGGGGCGGTAGTTTAATCGGGAACCCAAAACTGGGCTTGTCGATACCGCGTAAACGGGTCACAATTCCTAAACAGTACATGTGCTCCTCGCACAATCGTAATTAAACAGTAGCATGGCATAAGTACAAGATAGTAAATAAAACCTCAAACTAGTTTGTGGCCCCAAGAAATAAGACTGAATCAAGCTCTGGCTCAGGGGGGTCCCATAAGCCTCCCGGATGTGGATAGCGCGAATAATCAAGTAACAGGAATCAAGTACTCGGGGTCCTACGGGACACAAGTGAGCAGGAAAAACCAAATAGCAGATATTGCTCACCGGTGCCACTTTCATTAGTTATCCCATTACTACTCAGATTAAGTTGTTTAGGTACCACGTTATCCAACAAACACTCACATACCCTACACATGCTGTTCTACGACTCGCATGGCTCAAACAACTCCTGTAGTAAGGGCTCATGAGATGGAGGGACAAGCTTGGTGGGGTTTAAAAGTAGAGGCTATGCAATACTTGGGATTCAGTTTAATGCAATCGCGACTCAATGATGCAAGAATAAGATAGAGGCAATAGGTACTATATGTATGCAAGCATGTGGTAGTGCTTGCCTGGCAACTCAGTTGAAGCGAGAGACGGATCTGGGTAGTGCTCCTGGTTCTCTTGATATATCCCCTGCTCAGCGTCTATTCGAAGAAGAACCAAACAAACAAGGGCCAACATAAGTAAAGTGCACAAGCATATGAATAAAATGCGACAAGCAAACAATCATGCCATGATAAATGATGCACAAGTTGCATGGCAATAATGTAGCATGGCATGGGTGTGGTGTAGAATACAAGAATAAATCATTTTATTGAGTTTTGGCCACAATTTATTGTCATAATAGTTGTTGTATACTATATATTTAGATGATGCATGCTGCAATTTAAATCATGGATAGCATAAACAGAAAGGTCTCGTCGAGCTGATCATTTTAGACATATCATTTGTTAAATTCGGAGTTATAAAACAAAAGTTATTAAATAAATAAGGAAAAGGGCATTTTATGTAATTATATTCAACTTGGAATTTAAAGTGTACAAATAATATTTTGAATGGCATATTTGAGATCCTCACATTTTTCTGATTCAAAAACATATATTATTTGTATTATTTGGAATTATTAATTTAAATTTATTTTATAGTCAAAATTGTTAAATAGGGTCAAAGTCAAAGGTTGACTAATTAATTTAATTCTGAAAATATTTGATTAAAGATTTGAATTAACATTCAAAAATAAAACATTTTTCATATTAAGTTTGAATTCAAAATCTAAACCATTTGAAAATTATGATTTAATTCATATTTAAACAGTTTAAAAAAATATTTGAATTTGAATTCAGAAAAGGTTCTGGACTTTTGTCACCCAGCCAGATGCTACCCACAGCCACTGACCAGGTGGGGCCAGTCTTGGCCGATTTGGCGAGAGGGGGACACGTGGGCTGGTTTGGGGGACCGCGGGTTGATTCCCCAAAAACACGGGAGCCTCTTTACAAAAACACATCTGACGCTGACTGTGGGGCTAGGGGACTGCGGGTTGAGCTTCTCGAAAAGGGGAGGGGTTATGTGCAAAGCTGCCAGGCGCTGCTCGATTGGAGCCTGACGAACTGAAGAACAGATCGCGATTTAGGCTAGCTGACTCCGAGTTTTTAGAGGACCAAGCCGAGCGATCCTTTGCGTTTAAGGGGATGGTGTCAAAACGAAAGACGGAGGTCAAACCTAGCTCTTCAACTTTTGTGTTTGAAGATTTACGAAAAGAGCTCTAGAACTAGCAGGTTTGGGGCGTTTAAAAATGGGTAATTCCACTGTCGAAACTGACGGATGAAAAACGTGCAGAGGCGCCAGGATCTGGACGGACTTTGGAGGAAGATGGCGAGCAGAAGGATGCGAATTTCGCAAATCCGTAAAACCCAAAGATGAAGAGGGATCTACAGGCTACAAGTTTTGTCAAGGGGTCATCGTCGGATCTTGGCTGCAGCGGGCGGGGCACAATGACGAACAGAGGCGGAAAAAGCTGCAGGCGCTGCTGTCGCGCGCGTTCTAGTCGCAGACGGTGAGCGCGGCGTGGCGCTGCAGCGTGCGACAGGCGTGGCGAGCTGCCGGGCGCGACACAGCGAAGGGAGAGGTACAAGGAGGGTAGGCGGAAGGGTGCTCACCTAGACCGATTCCCAGAGAAAACGAGGAGGAAGTGGTCGAGGTGATGTCGGCGGCGGCGTTGTTCTGGCCGCCAGAAGAAGAGAACAATGGCGCCACGCCCAGCCTCCCGCCGAGCTCGCGAGGTGGTCGACGAAGGCTGCACGCCTCTCCGCTCCGGATCAAGGCGACGGCGCGGCGTCGCTCTCCTCGCCGAAGCTCTCGGGCAGGGTGAGCATAGGCGGGCGCAGAGGTAGGGGATGGCGGCGGAGAGGAGGGGAAGGAAGACTAGGGTTCGAGGGAGGGCCTCCGCGGCTTGGGGATAAGAAGAGGAGGGGGGTGACGCGGCTGACGGCGGGAGACGGCCACCTGCTCGCTGCCGTGAGCGCTGCAGAGAGAAGGGGGGATCGGGAGGAGGACGGTGAACAGGACGGCGTTGGTGAAGGGGTACTGGGCCAGGGGGTGGGCTGTTGCTCTCTCTCTTGGGCTGCTGCGGCTGGGCCGAGGTGGCTGCTGCTCTCCTCCCTCACTATTCTTCTTCTTTTTATTTTCATTTGTTTTGTTTGTTTTCAAATTCAAGCAACCTTTTTATTTCAAAACTGTTTGAACCTTGCAGATAGCTTTGAGCAGAGAATTTGGGAAGGCCAAGGATAGAAAAGAGGGAGAAAAATAAACAGAAGAGGGGATGAGTGATGCCCACATGATCATGCAAGTATGGGGATGGTTGGGGAGGGGTAGGATTTAGGGTTAGATGGGGGATGGTGATTAGGGGGGTAGGTTTTAGAGATAGCAAGAGAGGTAGAAATATGAGGGGAGAGGTTGAGTGTTTTACAAAACAAAACAAGATCAAGCAAGATCAACAAGCTCAAGCAAGATAGCCAAAAGAGAGAAAAGTAGAAAAGGTGGTGATGGGGTAGATGGAGATGGAGATGAGGTTTTAAGCAAGATCAAAAATATATCAAGCCCAAAAGAAAAGCTAGAGATATAGATGAACCACCCAAACTCAAATAGAACCAAAGATGACCAAGGTTGATGATGGTTGCATGGCCCATGCAAATAATAAATGCCATGTATTCATATTGTGAAAACAACATAAAATCACATGGCTTTATTCCATGCATTCCCAAAAGGTGGAATAAGGCCAAGCAAAAGGGACTAGTATTGGATCCACCCAACCCACATGAGCTAGGTAAACTCAGATAAATGCCAGCTCATATTAATTGGATGGTGGAATTATAAGGTGGTGAAGAAAAGGTGGTGGAGTTTAATAAAAGATATGCCCCCAACTCAACTTGGGCATTTAAACAATATATCAACAACCAAATACAATATCAAGAGGCAAATACAATTAATGATGCATATGAGGTAAGAACCAAAACACAAGGGTTTTGTATGATGCTCAAATGCAAGGTGGCATGATGACATGAGCATGATATGATGATGATGCAACCATTATGTGTAGGAAGTAGCCATTTTATTACTAGACCAAGTAGCATTAAAAATGTTAGACAATTGGGATGCTACAACTCTCCCCCACTAAACAGGAATCTCACTTGAGATTCTAGGAAGAAGAAGAAGACACAAAGAGTGTAGGATAGTTGGCACGGAGTTCATCTTCACGCTCCCAAGTGGCTTCATCAACGGAATGGTGCGACCACTGCACCTTGCAGAACTTGATGGACTTGTTGCGAGTCCTTCTTTCTGTTGTCTCAAGGATTTTTGTGGGGTGTTCTTGATAAGACAGGTCTTCTTGGAGATCGATTATCTCATGATCCACGGTCCTGCCGGGATCTTTGAAGCACTTCTTGAGTTGAGAGATGTGGAAAACATCATGGACTTTGAGTTTTTCCGGGAGCTCAAGAGCATAAGCAACTTCTCCTCTTCTACCACGAATCTTGAAAGGACCGATGTATCTAGGAGCCAGCTTTCCTTTGATACTGAAGCGGTGTGTGCCTCTCATGGGAGTGAAACGAAGGTAAACGAGATCACCCGGAGCATACACCATGTCCGTGTGCTTCCTTTCATAATTGCTCTTCTGGCGACTTTGAGCAATCTTCAGGTTTTCAAGAATGATATGCACCTTCTCCTCCGCTTGAGTTACAATATCAGGGCCAAACCAAATTCTTTCTCCTGCACCTGACCAACCAATCGGAGTTCTGCATTTGCGCCATAGAGAGCCTCAAATGGTGCCATCTTCAGACTTTTCTGGAAGCTGTTGTTGTAGGAGAATTCAGCATAGGGAAGACATTCCTCCCACTTCATGCCAAAAGAGATAACGCAAGCACGAAGCATATCCTCCAGAATCTGATTGATCCTTTCAACTTGTCCTTGTGACTGAGGGTGATAAGCTGTGATGAAGTTCAACTTTGTTCCCAAAGCATTTTGGAAACTTTCCCAGAATTTGGAAGTGAAGATGCTCCCACGGTCTGAACTGATCTCAAGCGGAACCCCATACAGAGAGACAATCCTGTTGATATAGAGCTCAGCCAACTGAATTCCAGAAATTGTTTCCTTGACGGGGAAGAAGTGAGCCACTTTAGAGAGCCTGTCGATGACAACAAAGATTGCATTGTTGCCCTTCTGCGACCTTGGAAAACCAGTGATGAAGTCCATCTCTACTTTCTCCAATTTCCATTCCAGGGGTTTCAATGGCTGTAGAAGACCGAAAGGTTTCTGATGGACAGCTTTCACTCTGCGGCAGACATCACACTCCGAGACATACTTGGCACAATATCGTTTCAAACCAGGCCACCAATATTGTGTTTTCAAGTCCATGTACATCTTTGTGCTGCCAGGATGGATAGAAAGAACAGAATAGTGCGCCTCCTTGAGAACTTGCTCTCTCAAACCCGGGTAGTTCGGAACAAACATCCGGTGTTCAACGAAAAGCGTGCCTTGATCATCGACGTGGAAGGACTCATACTTCGGAAGCTCAAGTTTAGAGATGATCTTTTTGGTGTGCGGATCACCAAGCTGACGAGAGCGAATCTTTTCTTCCAAGAGAGGAGTAACCAGAAGGTTCAGGAGATGCCCTTGTTCCACAATTTCCAGGTTGAGCTGACGGAATTCCTCGCACAAGAGAGGCTGTTGTTCTTCCATCACGAGGTTGTTGACATAAGCTTTGCGGCTGAGAGCATCTGCCATGACAATAGCTTTGCCCGGAGTGTAGTTGATGGTCAAATCAAAATCATTGATTGCTTCAATCCATCTCCTCTGCCGAAGGTTGAGATCAGGCTAAGTGAAGATATACTTCAAACTCTTGTGGTCAGAAAAGATCTCACAACGGTTGCCAAGCAAGTAGTGCCTCCATAGCTTCAAAGCAAAGACAACTGCTGCGAGCTCGAGGTCATGTGTGGGATAGTTGATCTCATGCGTCTTCAACTGTCGAGAGGCATACGCAACCACTTGCTTTTCTTGCATAAGGACCGCACCCAATCCTTGCAAAGAGGCGTCACAGAATATCTGGAAAGGCTTGGATGTATCCGGAGGGACCAGGACTGGTGTGGAAGTGAGCTTCTCTTTGAGTGTCTCAAAGCTTGCTTGACATGCCGGAGTCCAAAGGTATTTCTTGCCTTTCTTGAGGAGGTCTTTAAGAGGCTTCGCTATCTTCGAGAAGTTCTGAACGAAGCGACGGCAGTAACTAGCCAAACCAAGAAAACTCCGCACTTCTTTGACATTAACGGGAGGAAGCCAATCAACAATTGTCTTCACAGTTTCCGGGTTGACTGCAATGCCCTTGGCAGAGATGACATGACCAAGATAGGTTACTTCAGGCAGCCAAAACTCACACTTTGAGAACTTTGCATACAAGCGGTTCTCACGAAGCTTGTTTAGGACACACCGAAGGTGTTCTTCATGCTCTTCCTTTGACTTTGAATAGACTAGGATGTCATCCAGATATACCACAACGAACTTATCAAGGTACTCCATGAAAACCGAGTTCATCAGCCTCGAACGAAAGTGCGTTGGTGAGACCGGAAGACATGACCGTGTACTCATACAGGCCATAGCGGGTGGTGAAAGCTGTTTTAGGCACATCTTCCTTGCGAATCTTGATTTGGTGATAACCACTCCTCAAGTCCAGCTTAGAGAATACCACAGCTCCAACTAGATGGTCAAAGAGATCATTAATCCGCGGAAGAGGATATTTGTTCTTGATGGTTTTAGCATTGAGAGCCCGATAGTCAACACAAATTCTATCAGTCATGTCCCGCTTCTTCACAAAGATTGCTGGGCTACCCCAAGAAGAAGTACTCTGTTGAATGAAACCCAACTTCTCTTGTTCATCAAGTTGACGTTTGAGTTCAGCCAACTCAGAAGGACCCATTTTATAAGGCCGCTTGGAGATAGTAGGCGTTCCAGGTTCAAGCTCAATTACAAACTCAACCTCACGATCCGGAGGCATACCCGGCAACTCTTCAGGAAAGACATCTGGGATCTCACGGACCATTTGGTACACTCAATAGCTTCCATAGCATCATCATTGAGCCTCCAAAGAGAAAAGCTGGACAGCGGAGTCAAACTTGGAGAAAAGACTATATGGCCTTGAGGAATCTTGAGAAACCGGCGCTCAAAGATAATCAATCACAGCTGCATTTGTCACAACCAATCCATGCCCAAGATGACATCAATGTCAGAATTGCCCAGAAGAATTAAGGACGCCGAGAACGAAGAGCCACCAATCTCAATTTGATTGCCATGGCTGATATGAGCAGCCCTCATGTTTGAACCAGGAGATAGCACCACCAGACGACGTGATAAAGGAACCCTATCCAGGTCATGCTCTTGTGCAAACTTATGCGAAACAAAAGAATGCGATGCACCAGAATCAAACAAAACTCATGCAGGGACTGAGTTAACGAGAAGCATACCCATCACAACTCCAGGTGTATGCTCAGCTTGAGCGGCGTTGACACAGTTGGCACGAGCAACAGTAGACCCGGGCTTGGTGTTGATGTTGAGAGCCCGAGGTGGTGGTGCACGAACCAAAGGAGAGCTTGCTGCAGATCTTGGCGGGGGTGGAGGAAGAGCTTTGTTTTTCAACGGACAGTTCCAGTTCAGATGCCCAGGGTCTCCACACGTGAAACAAGCACCAGGTGGACGTGGAGCAACGTAGCCAGGGACTCCGCCAGGCGCTCCAGGGTAGTGGTGGTTGTAGCCCCTGGGAGCAGCAGTGATGAAGTTTGGTGGCCTTGACGCGTAGCTTGCAGGTCTTGGTGGAGCCGGGAGCGACGGTGGGGTGTTAGGAACCCAGACACGCCGCTTAGAAGGAGCTGACATAGCTGAAGAGCTTGGTGCATCACGGTTGTGTTTCTTTGACTCCTCAAACACTTGCCTACTTGCTTACTCCTGCAGAGCTGTGTGCTGAAGTTCCAGGAAGGACGCCGGCCTTGCATGTGTGATTGCATATTTGACCGATGCATTGAGCCCTTGCCTGAACCTCTTTTGCTTCTTCTTGTCATCAGATATCTCATCGCCACCATAACGAGAAAGATTCATGAAGTTCCTGATGTAGGTGTTGACATTATCGTTTCCTCGCTGAGGTTGAGAAAAGCTTCCTTCATCCTCTCCATGACAATTTCGACAGATATCGCTCTTGAACGCCTCCAGTGAACCGTTCCCAAGTAGGCTGAAAACCAGTGCAGTTTGCCTTCAGGTAATTCTCCCACCAGAGAGTTGCATCTCCCTTCAGAAGGTGAGTAGCACACTTTACCCACTCTTGCTCAGGAACATCAGCAGTCTCGAGTAGCCTTGACATCTCACGCAACCAATCATCCGCATCTAGTGGTCGATCAGAAACATCAAATTGGTGAGGGTTGAATTTCAGGAAGCTTTTGATGTCTCCTCGCTTGGGAGGTGGAGGTAGTGGAGCAAACTCATTCCTCCGAACACTTTCCTCAAAGCTACCGGTTCTCATTGCATTGTCGCCAAGGCATTGGCGATGTTTGACAACGGAACCCGCCTGTGGTATGTCCTTATCGAAGCAGTGGTGGAGCCATCCGTGATTGATATAAAACACAAGTCGATTTATAATGGAGAATAATAATAATCCAAAATAGTACCAAGATGGAATTAACCAAGATTAAAGGATACAATTTACTAAGATGATATTAAAATATCAACAAAGTTCAAAGCACCTAGAAGATATTAAGCATATCGCACACGATCGAAAAGGAGTGTGGTACACAATATATCAAAGAAAAAAAATTCCACAAATTTCGGCATTAAAATACCAATAGATGCGCAAAATTACTTAACGAATCAAGATTAGTGACTCTACCAATTCAACATACAAAAGCGAATGATAAGAGTAGTGGTATGGTCGCGACTCCATCCCGCACTCAAATCATTACTCCGCACATGAATAAGTGGAACACATATCCTAACCCCTTCTTCTCACGTTGAACCTAAAGATTAGTAACTACGGAAAAGAACACCCCAAACAAGATAACGTCGGATAACAAAGAGTAAGACAGATCGCGTCGGTATACAACAAATCAGATAGATCGCGTCGGTTTGCAAAATCCTGTCGTTATGGAATGTACCAACAGTTGATAACCAAAGGCTGATTAGATAACAACTTGGATGCAACAGATAGACAAGCGATTACACACACACACACACACATATAAACACACAACCTATGGTACTACGGAAACCCAGAACACGTGAATCCTAGTTTGAACTTTTAAGAAGAGGATTGAATACGTTACACTTCCTTACCAGAAAAGGGTGGGTGGGTGGGTAAGAAGAAAAATGGAAGCAGTCCTACTCTCACGTTTTGTTTTTCCCTAGTATACATAACTACCAAAAATATTTGCTAGACTGACAACGACCATTTGGCTGAGACCCTAAAAGGCGGGATGGCTCTGATACCAATTGTAACTACCTCGGTGAATTACGCTCCTAGATACAAGCCTGGATGAGCGGAAATGGTTGAAATAGTACGGTGGGGCCCAAAAGCCACTCACGGGTAGACCTTTCGGCCGTCCCAACCATTTCCAGTCATCGGGACAAGTACGGGCGGCGTAATCGGCAGGCGAAGGGATCAACTACATACACAAATGAGTATGTATGCAAGCCACCATACAATAGTACATCAGAGCCATACCATCTAAAAAGAAAGGAAATATAGCAACGCCATACGGCAAGATTCAAATGACCTAGATAGATATAATAGTTAGGATATTTCCTCATACATCACACATCAGAGTATCAGACGGAAGCGGCAAACAAGGTCCGAGTACGGAGAAGAAGCAAATCGGCATAAGATGCCCAGAAATAAGCACATCCCGCCCACAGATCTCACGGATCCCCGTTCCCGGAATCTCTACACCGAACGATCGTTGCCCACATCATCAGCCTCTTCCACCCAAAGATCCTTCCTGCGATTGTACTGCTTCATCCGAACCAATAATTTATCGTGTGAGACCCTAGGGGCTCAAGAAGTCTTTATGCCTCTAAAGGGACACCAATCGGGTGACGAATTGCAGCAAAAAGATAAACCCTAACAGTTCTATAGAAGCTCGCTACCCATCCGCCTAACCAAAGATAGACGGATGTCCGTGAATTAATGACAACAGTTAAAACAGTAATATCCACAGATCCATCCTCCTCCTCGCTTACCAACGAGGAAGCGGACGAACAACCTCCCATCTGTTGGCAATTTTATTAACCACTCCATGAGTGTTACACTATTTACTAGTCAATTACTTAGTCAAATTAAAAGCGGTACTTTAGTTATGCTTGTCTATGATCGAGAAACTGTGCTCCAAGTCGTCCATAACCGCGGACACGGCTTTCAGAAATTTTTACCCTGCAGGGGTGCTCAAATAGCAACACACCTTTGGATCAACCTCGGAAAACCAAATCAAAACCCAACGAGGCCTTCACGACAAAGCAATCACAGATTCATAAATATTTCAGGGCCACCCTTGAGTACACCCAACGAAGTTAGTGACTTGAGACGGACCCGAGGTTTGTGGGGCATGTGAAGCGATCGGGAACCCAAACTGGGCTTGTCGATACCGCGTAAACGGGTCACAATTCCTAACAGTACATGTGCTCCTCGCACAATCGTAATTAAACAAGAGCATGGCATAAGTACAAGATAGTAAATAAAACCTCAAACTAGTTTGTGGCCCCAAGAAATAAGATGAATCAAGCTCGCTCGGGGGGTCCCATAAGCCTCCGGATGTGGATAGCGCGAATAATCAAGAACAGGAATCAAGTACTCGGGTCCCACGGGACACAAGTGAGCAGGAAAAACCAAATAGCAGATATTGCTCACCGGTGCCACTTTCATTAGTTATCCCATTACTACTCAGATTAAGTTGTTTAGGTACCACGTTATCCAACAAACACTCACATACCCTACACATGCTGTTCTACGACTGCATGGCTCAAACAACTCTGTAGTAAGGGCTCATGAGATGGAGGGACAAGCTTGGTGGGGTTTAAAAGTAGAGGCTATGCAATACTTGGGATTCAGTTTAATGCAATCGCGACTCAATGATGCAAGAATAAGATAGAGGCAATAGGTACTATATGTATGCAAGCATGTGGTAGTGCTTGACTGGCAACTCAGTTGAAGCGAGAGACGGATCTGGGTAGTGCTCCTGGTTCTCTTGATATATCCCCTGCTCAGCGTCTATTCGAAGAAGAACCAAACAAACAAGGGCCAACATAAGTAAAGTGCACAAGCATATGAATAAAATGCGACAAGCAAACAATCATGCCATGATAAATGATGCACAAGTTGCATGGCAATAATGTAGCATGGCATGGGTGTGGTGTAGAATACAAGAATAAATCATTTTATTGAGTTTTGGCCACAATTTATTGTCATAATAGTTGTTGTATACTATATATTTAGATGATGCATGCTGCAATTTAAATCATGGATAGCATAAACAGAAAGGTCTCGTCGAGCTGATCATTTTAGACATATCATTTGTTAAATTCGGAGTTATAAAACAAAAGTTATTAAATAAATAAGGAAAAGGGCATTTTATGTAATTATATTCAACTTGGAATTTAAAGTGTACAAATAATATTTTGAATGGCATATTTGAGATCCTCACATTTTTCTGATTCAAAAACATATATTATTTGTATTATTTGGAATTATTAATTTAAATTTATTTTATAGTCAAAATTGTTAAATAGGGTCAAAGTCAAAGGTTGACTAATTAATTTAATTCTGAAAATATTTGATTAAAGATTTGAATTAACATTCAAAAATAAAACATTTTTCATATTAAGTTTGAATTCAAAATCTAAACCATTTGAAAATTATGATTTAATTCATATTTAAACAGTTTAAAAAAATATTTGAATTTGAATTCAGAAAAGGTTCTGGACTTTTGTCACCCAGCCAGATTACTACCACTTGACCAGGTGGGGCAGTCTTGAGGCTGAGGCGAGAGGGGGACACGTGGGCTGGTTTGGGGGACCGCGGGTTGATTCCCCAAAAACACGGGAGCCTCTTTACAAAAACACATCTGACGCTGACTGTGGGGCTAGGGGACTGCGGGTTGAGCTTCTCGAAAAGGGGAGGGGTTATGTGCAAAGCTGCGGTATTTGCTCGATTGAGCTGACGAATCAAGAACAAATCGCGATTTAGGCTAGCTGGCTCCGAGTTTTTAGAGGACCAAGCCGAGCGATCCTTTGCGTTTAAGGGGATGGTGTCAAAACGAAAGACGGAGGTCAAACCTAGCTCTTCAACTTTTGTGTTTGAAGATTTACGAAAAGAGCTCTAGAACTAGCAGGTTTGGGGCGTTTAAAAATGGGTAATTCCACTGTCGAAACTGACGGATGAAAAACGTGCAGAGGCGCCAGGATCTGGACGGACTTTGGAGGAAGATGGCGAGCAGAAGGATGCGAATTTCGCAAATCCGTAAAACCCAAAGATGAAGAGGGATCTACAGGCTACAAGTTTCGTCAAGGGGTCATCGTCGGATCTTGGCTGCAGCGGGCGGGGCACGATGACGAACAGAGGCGGAAAAAGCTGCAGCCGCTGCTGTCGCGCGCGTTCTAGTCGCAGACGGTGAGCGCGGCGTGGCGCGACGCGTGCAGGGCGCGACAGGGCGTGGCGAGGCTGCCGGGCGCGACACAGGCGAAGGGGAGAGGTACAAGGAGGGGTAGGGCGGAAGGGTGCTCACCTAGACCGATTCCCAGAGAAAACGAGGAGGGAAGTGGTCAGAGGTGATGTCGGCGACGGCGGCGTTGTTACTGGCGCCAGAAGAAGAGGAAGCATGGCGCCACGTCCGGCTCCTGCCGAGCTCGTGAGGTGGTCGAAGGCTGCGCACGCCTCCGGCTCTAGAAGGGATCTGACGCGCGGTGTCGCTCTCCTCGCAAGCTCTCAAGGGGTGAGCATAGGCGGGCGCAGAGGTAGGGGATGGCGGCGGAGAGGAGGGGAAGGAAGACTAGGGTTCGAGGGAGGGCCTCCGCGGCTTGGGGATAAGAAGAGGAGGGGGGTGACGCGGCTGACGGCGGGAGACGGCCACCTGCTCGCTGCCGTGAGCGCTGCAGAGAGAAGGGGGGATCGGGAGGAGGACGGTGAACAGGACGGCGTTGGTGAAGGGGTACTGGGCCAGGGGGTGGGCTGTTGCTCTCTCTCTTGGGCTGCTGCGGCTGGGCCGAGGTGGCTGCTGCTCTCCTCCCTCACTATTCTTCTTCTTTTTATTTTCATTTGTTTTGTTTGTTTTCAAATTCAAGCAACCTTTTTATTTCAAAACTGTTTGAATCTTGCAGATAGCTTTGAGCAGAGAATTTGGGAAGGCCAAGGATAGAAAAGAGGGAGAAAAAAATAAACAGAAGAGGGGATGAGTGATGCCCACATGATCATGCAAGTATGGGGATGGTTGGGGAGGGGTAGGGTTTAGGGTTAGATGGGGGATGGTGATTAGGGGGGTAGGTTTTAGAGATAGCAAGAGAGGTAGAAAGATGAGGGGAGAGGTTGAGTGTTTGACAAAACAAAACAAGATCAAGCAAGATCAACAAGCTCAAGCAAGATAGCCAAAAGAGAGAAAAGTAGAAAAGGTGGTGATGGGGTAGATGGAGATGGAGATGAGGTTTTAAGCAAGATCAAAAATATATCAAGCCCAAAAGAAAAGCTAGAGATATAGATGAACCACCCAAACTCAAATAGAACCAAAGATGACCAAGGTTGATGATGGTTGCATGGCCCATGAAAATAATAAATGCCATGTATTCATATTGTGAAAACAACATAAAATTGCATGGCTTTATTCCATGCATTCCCAAAAGGTGGAATAAGGCCAAGCAAAAGGGACTAGTATTGGATCCACCCAACCCACATGAGCTAGGTAAACTCAGATAAATGCCATCTCATATTAATTGGATGGTGGAATTATAAGGTGGTGAAGAAAAGGTGGTGGAGTTTAATAAAAGATATGCCCCCAACTCAACTTGGGCATTTAAACAATATATCAACAACCAAATACAATATCAAGAGGCAAATACAATTAATGATGCATATGAGGTAAGAACCAAAACACAAGGGTTCTGTATGATGCTCAAATGCAAGGTGGCATGATGACATGAGCATGATATGATGATGATGCAACAATTATGTGTAGGAAGTAGCCATTTTATTACTAGACCAAGTAGCATTACAAATGTTAGACAATTGGGATGCTACAACTCTCCCCCACTAAACAGGAATCTCGCCCCGAGATTCTAGGAAGAAGAAGAAGACACAAAGAGGGTAGGATAGTTGGCACGGAGTTCATCTTCACGCTCCCAAGTGGCTTCATCAACGGAATGGTGCGACCACTTCACCTTGCAGAACTTGATGGACTTGTTGCGAGTCCTTCTTTCTACTGTCTCAAGGATTTTTGTGGGGTGTTCTTGATAAGACAGGTCTTCTTGGAGATCGATTAGCTCATGATCCACGGTCCTGCCGGGATCTTTGAAGCACTTCTTGAGTTGAGAGATGTGGAAAACATCATGGACTTTGAGTTTTTCCGGGAGCTCAAGAGCATAAGCAACTTCTCCTCTTCTACCACGAATCTTGAAAGGACCGATGTATCTAGGAGCCAGCTTTCCTTTGATACCGAAGCGGTGTGTGCCTCTCATGGGAGTGACACGAAGGTAAACGAGATCACCCGGAGCATACACCATGTCCGTGTGCTTCCTGTCATAATTGCTCTTCTGGCGACTTTGAGCAATCTTCAGGTTTTCAAGAATGATATGCACCTTCTCCTCCGCTTGAGTTACAATATCAGGGCCAAACCAAATTCTTTCTCCTGCACCTGACCAACCAATCGGAGTTCTGCATTTGCGACCATAGATACCAATCCTAGGATTACCATTTTTGGGAGAGATAACAGAATTGGATACCATAGTACATCATCCATTACAAACCATTCATACGGTTTTACACAAATAAGGGTCTCATGATCTAGTTCTTAATACAACTCAAGCAGCGGAAATACGTAATAATAAAGGTAGCGTAGGCGAAGCTCCATCTTCGAGGTCACAGGCAATATTGACGATGGGAGATGATCCTAGTTGTCGTAACCATCCTGGGGTCCATCATCCTGGTACTCCTCTTCATAGTCTGGCCACGGGAATAGCCAGGGACAAAGCCATGAGTACTCTTTCAGTACTCGCAAACTAATACTAACAAGTGAAGGGGTTTTTTTGTAATAGGACACTAAGCTCTAGGGTTGTTTTGCAAAAGCCAGATTTATCTCTACTAAGTTCAGAAGCAAGAGAAAACTAGTCATTTATAACACCTAAGTGGGAACTTGTATCTCATGTCACAACTCTGCTGTGGTCAAGTCAAAGTCTCAAGGCATTTCACAAGTCATTTTGAAAACATCTGACGGGGGAACAGTATGGCCACTCCAACTGTCTATAACCGCGGACGTGACTATTCGAATAGTTTGACACTCTGCAGAGATTGTACACTTTCACCACAACATTCGATACATCCGTCAGGAACAAATCCTGAATCCACCATACTCAGTATGCGGATAATCAATCCTAACCTTTAAATTACACGCCCTAGTATAAAGCACCTTTCCTGTGAGTTTGGCCTCCCAACCATGACCAACTGTCATCTTGGGTACTACACAGGTGGACAATCTTCACAAGGTAGCCTCAACCTATACCTTGGCCGTGAGGGAACCAATACTAAGGTATATAAGCTTCCAGTCAAGCCCTACCCAATCTTCGGGTATTGTGGTTGTACGGTAAAATTGGAATGGTATCGCATCCAGACAACCATCAGTTTTATAAAGGGATAAGGCTCATGCCTCAACATTTTCATCACCAAAATCATCTGGTGTTCGGAAACACATGTCAAAACATCTCAGTAGAATGATCCATCATTCTAAGGTTTTCATAACCATTTTTCCACCAAGTATTCCCATCTAAAGTTGATCAAGTTTTATGCTTAGCACTAGCATCTACAAATGGGGGTGAGTACTAAAGAGGGGTGGTAAACAAGTGGGGTTTTACTAAGTTCAATCTCATGCCTGAGGATGACATCGAGATTATCTAGCTTAGAAAAAAATTATGCTCTTTATGCAATCTTCAAAATCTTCCTAGAATCTACAAGTCACTTAAGTAAACTCTAAAAGAATGCTTTGATAAAGAAATAAAGTAGAAAGCTTGCAAGTAAAACTAGGATTGGGTATCAAGTGGGTATAATCACATATGATTAAGGCATATAGTTGGCATGGTAACAAGTAAGTGTTTGTTTGCATCAGTAGAGTATCTTGCAAGTGTTAGCTTGCCTTGTGCAGAGCAGTGGTTGAAGTTCTCCTCGGCTTCTTCTTCGTATTATCCTCCTTCCTCCTCGTATCCTTAGTCGGTACTAGCGTCTATAAATAAATACGATGTACACAATCACCAAACAATACTTAACTACTTTCAATCATCACACAAAGGGGTCCTATAGATGATCTAGCATCATCACTAACATTACAAGACTAAGGCACTTGACTTAATGATTTTTGTTTTAGAAAAGTAATTTCCACTCATTGAAAAACTACCTAAGATTTAATATTCTCCAAACCAAACATGGGATCATGTTGACATATGTCATCACCACATATTTTAGTCCATGGGAATGTGATTTAAAGTGGTGTCACAATTTAATAAGGTTTTACCCTTTTATTTTAATTAAATAAGTGACTAGAAATTCCTATGTGGCATTCTTTTATTACTTGGACATTATTTCTGTAAGTAAACCCATAAATTTTTATATATTCTGAAAGGTATGGTTAAATGTGATTTTTGAGAGTTGTAATCAACTCAAAAGCTATCATGGTTTAAATTTGAACAATGTTTGAATGCAGAAAAGCTTCTGCCTTGTTATTTTTACTAAGGCTGATCTACAGATCAAAATGATTTGAATCCAACGGGCTTGGATTCAGCACTTCCAGACCTCTCTTACAAAATTGGTTTCATTCAATTTAGCTCACTGAATCAAGCTGGGTCGATTTTTGAAACTAGGTATAGAACTGTGTTTGAATGAAAATGGAAAAATCCAAATTCAAACAAATGGGCTGCGCGGGAAACGATATTGGGCCGGCATGCGAAGCACAGCGCTTACGCGGGCTGGTTAAGTGGCTGTCCCCACGCGTCAGTGAGACAGGGGGTGCGAAGCGGTATGGGGCAATGTGGTGTGTTAGATTAGAAGCAAGATCAACGTCTGAGGGTCGTCGTCGATGATGAACTAGTCACCGGCGAGCTCGAACCCTAGCGCGGCAGGTGGGGGTCGTGGGAGGCTCACCGGGGCTCAGGCGAGGGTCGACGAGGCGGGCGAACGACAAAGTCGACGACGACGAACCTCCTGGTACCGACAGCTTCTCCTAGGGCGGCTCCAATCGCTGGCCCCCTTCTTCTCCAGCAGCGGCGGGCTCCGATGAAATTCCGGCAAAGCTCTGCTCGCCTTGCTCCGGGAACGGGGTGGAACAATCAGTGAGGAGAGGGGAGTAGAATGGTGTGAAGAGTTTGAGCTGGGGTGGCCTCTATTTATAGTCTCGATGACGAGACCGAACGGGATGGGCAAGCGACGGTGGTCTCCTGGCGATGCTCTACGCCTTTAATGCGCGTGTAGGGGTGATGGCAAACGGTCCGGAACACGCGATGCTCTGCGCGGCAGAGGCAGCGTCTTCGACGGCGAGCGGTGGCTGTGAGGCATGGGGCGGCTAACGGGGATGTCTGGCGGTCTCCTGGGACGGTGGTGATCGTGTATGCACGCGGCGAGGGCGGCGCGCGGTCTGTGGGCGTGTGTCGAGGGTGGCGCTCTGGCACATGCTCGGCATGGTTGATGGCGAGCTGGGCACGGTCTGTGCGTGTGGTCCAGGGGCTGGCAAGGTTCGAGTGCTGGACAGGGAGTAGCGGTGGGGTGCTAGCTTGCTCACAGACAAGGTTGGCGAGGCTACTGCTTCTCCTAGCTTGCTGTCCACACTAGGGTGACATGGTGAGCTTCGGCTGTTCACCATTGATGACATTGCCAAGCTTACAGTGGGGCTAGTGCTTAGTGAGGTTTGCTAGATGATCTACTGTGGTTTCTGTGAGCTAGAGAGGGAACAAGTTAGGCTCAAATCACTGCTCACAATAGTGTTTAGGATTTGATTGATTTGAATCTGCAAGGTGTTTGATGAAATGGCCGCAAGAATTCAAGTTTTGAATTTTGAAAAGATTTTTGGTGGGTGTGCTAGGTAGGTGCTGGTGAGTCTGTGGATGCTTGGGTTTTGAAAGTTGAGCTTGTTTGAGTGGTTTTTGAAAAAGTGGGATCTTCCCATATGATAAAGATTCAATTTTGAACTGTCCTTTAAACTAGGCATTCAAATGTTTTTGGATGATCACAAGGTGGGACTTGGTATTTTGTTATGATTACTATCAAGGGGTGTAAAGATCCAAACAAGTTTCTGTTAAGTTTTGAAAGTTAGAGACAGCCAAATTAGGCATGCGAGTTAATTTGGCCAAAATGACCATTCCCTTATTTTGTTTGTTTTGATTTATTTGTCTTTGGGAAAAGTGTGGGGATTGTTTAGATGAGGTTTATTTCACCTAAGAATCCATTTACAAGCAAATAAACACACAAGCAAGGTGATTCAAAAGAATTCAAATTGGAATGCATACATACATGCATGCTTTCATATTTTTATTCAGAAAAGTTTTTGTTAACTCTAAATTTTGATTATTAGAGTTTGATGATCCAAGTTTAGTATTTTTGGGATGTTACAAGGCCATAATTCCACCTGGGGCCACAAGGACAGGGGAGCGCCTACCCTTACTAGGCGCACCACCTAGTCTTTCTTGGCCCTTGTTCACTTTCTGGCAGCGTCCTTTGGCAGGGTGGATCCTCTATGCAGAAAAATGGCTTGGGAATTATGTCATAATTTTGAAAAAAGTTTTCTATGTAAAACTTTCCTCAACACAAAAGTTATCAAAAATAGACATAAAATAATTAAAATAACTAATTTTTAAATGAAGGAATTAAAGTAAACTATAATACTACTGCAGAAATAATTAAATGGCAACCATCATATCATCATTGTCATGTTAAAAATGGGGTTGGTCAAGTCTCATTAATACTATGATAAGGATAGAAACAATGGTTCACTTTATTGTTTTTAGAAGAAAAAATTAAGGTACCTCGCAATGGATTCGAATAGTTCCAACCATTATTATTTCATACTTAGGCTTGGGAGGAGGAATAGTAATTTCAAAAATTCCAATTATAAGAACTTTTGGTTCAATGGCATTAACACTTCTCTTAGGTAACTCAATAGAATTATTCTTTGGAAAATATATAGTGTGCTCCTTCCCTTTCACATTAAATGTTACCTTGATTTCAGTACAATTAATCATAGCCCTTGTAGTATTTAGAAAAGGTCTTCCAAGAATAATAGATAAATTATCATCTTTAGGCATTTCTAATATAACAAAGTCTATGGGAATCTGCACATTAGCAATCATAATAGGAACATACTCACATATACCAATAAGAATAGCAATAGATTTATCAGCCATTTGAAGTGAAACTTCAGTAGGTACTAATTTATTTAAGTTAAGTTTCTTATAAAGAGATAAATGCATGACACTTACTCAAGCTCCAAGATCACATAAGGAATATTTCACACGAGTATTTTTAATGGTGCATGAAATAGTTGGAATACCTAGATCCCCTCTCTTTTCAGGTAGTTTTCCCTGAAAAGAATAGTCAGCAAGAATGGCAGTAATAGCTTCATTTGGTATCTTTCTTTTTAGTGACAATATATTTCATATATTTGGAATATGGAGGCACTTTAATAGCATCAACTAACGGAATTTGCAAGTATAGACTTTTTATCAATTCAATAAACTTCTCAAACCTTGCATCATACAAAGTTTTCATTACTCTTGGGGATAGGGTATAGGTCTTTGTACCCATGGATCCATTTTTTTATCTTTTGGTTGTGGTGGAGGCTTCTTCTTATTTTTTTTATCCCTTGATGATTGAGGGTCCTCACTTACAATAGGCTCAGATTCTTCATTATTCTCCTCTTCTTGTGATTCTTAATTTGGTTGGTACATTTCCATATCATCTTCTTCATTATTATTATCCTTAGTTCCAACACCATAGAGAGATACATCATTTTCATGAACTTCAGAATTCCCATTAGCTTCATTTTCATTGGGAGATTTTCCTGCAATTGACTTCTTTTTAAGAGCCTCTTGCTCTTTCCTTTTTGGTTGTTCATCAGGATAATCAGGATCCCGAGTGCTAGAGCCTCCCCTTGTATTAACTCCACAAATTTTCTTATTCTCATTAAGAACATTTCATACAACTTATTTTAAAGAGAAATCATTTGTTCAACTTGATTATTCATCATTTTGCAATGCTTAATAGTCATCTTAAGAGAGTCAACACAAGAGCCTACTCTGTTATGAAGAACATTTATCTTATGAGAGTTCTCTATTATTTCCCTTTAAATATTGTGAAAATATGTTTCTTGATGAGAAACAAAGTTGCTAGAATGATCAACATAAGATATTTCAGTAGGAGGTGATATCTTTCTATTACTTTCAGAAGGACATATATAATGAACTTGAATAGGGAAGCATGGTTTATCAATAGGGAATTTAAAACCCTTATCATAAAGTTCCTTTAAATGAGAAGTTTTAATACCCCTGTCCTCCATAGATTTATGAGATTTGTCCATATCTTCATTAGATAATATGAGAACACCTCTCTTGTTATGAGTCTTCTCACTTTCTCTTCTTCTTCTTCAATATGCCAATCATGATTACTTCAAAAAAATGCCAATCATGATAATTCTGAGTAATAGTGCTCAATAATTCCTTAGCTTCCTCAGTAGTCCCGTCTCTAGAAATATTTCATGCAACATTGTCTAGATAGGTTCTAGAACTTCCAGATAGTCCATTATAAAATGCATCAAGTAATTCATTATCCTTAAAACCATGTGCAAGACATCTCCTTCCAGTGGCGCAAAATCTCCCCCAAGCTTGGAGAATACTTTCTTCTTCGTTTTGTGTAAAGTTACTAATTTCAACTCTCATAGCATGTATTTTACTATCAGAAATATACTTATGGAAAAACAAATACAAGCATGCTTCCTTACTAGTAATGCACTTAGGAGATAATGATTCGTACCAAGTTTTTTCATCTCCTCCCAAAGAGAAGGGGAACAGTTTTAAGAAATAATAGCATTGTTGTATCTCAGTTTTCCAAATAGGCAAGCAGTATATTCTAAATTCATCAATTGATCATAGGGAAATTATTCTTCTTTACCATAGAATTTAGGTGCTTCAACTCTTTCTACTATTTCAGGGTTAACTCCAAAATCATAATCCTTATCTTTAATGAATATTGCAGGTTCTTTGCATTTACTAGCAACAGGAAATAGTTTTCCTAGAGAAAAGGTACTCAGAGTTTCTTCAATTTATCCTAGTCATCTAGATTAAGACTCATAAAAGCTTTAGTGAAAGAAATATCCTCTTCACTAGGTGTTTCTTTATAACTAGTGGCACTATATTTTTCATTAACATGTTCATCTTTATCATATTCAGATTCTATATAATCAGTGGATAAGGACTTAGATAAATCAGGCGTACCCTCTTTATCTTGGCCCTCATCCAATAAATATTTTTAAATACTAGTATACATCCTAGACAATGGTGAACTTGCTAGGATAGTAGTTTTATTTTTAATAGTAGTAGTTTAACAACATTAGGTGAAAAGTTTGGCCTAGAGGGCAAATCCGTACCTCATCTTGTAGTACAAGGCATAATATCCTTCTTAGCATCATCCTTGCTCTTTACCATGATGAGAGACAAGCAAGTACACCAAGTAAATGATAAAAGATGGACTTACCAAGAACCTAGGTTCCCCGGCAACGACGACAGAAAATATCTTGATGCCCACAAGTATAGGGGATCGCTGAAATCTTCTATGGGAAGTATTACCCAAATTTATAGTTTGACATACGTCACCCTTAATAATACATGTATATCAATAAACTTGCAAAGAAAGTGGTAATTTATGGAAGTTGATTCAAAGCAGTAAACCAAAGCAAAGCAGCAGATTTCCAGTTTTCACCAGAAGTAATATTGTGAAACTTTTAGTGACTAAAACACAGGCATGAGGTGATAGAGGGTTGTTACATGAATGATATCCATCATATAATGTATCATACTAACATGACATTTATCTCTAATTCAGTTGTGTGTAGGTGTGTGCTCCAAACATAATCATGTAGGGTTTCGTAGCATGGAAAACAAAATTTTCTACCGCATACAAACAAACAAGCCAAGATCTATCTACTAGATTGTAGCAACGAGTCGATAGAATAACTCACCCTTGAAGATTCCAAAGTGTTTAACGAGAGCGGATTCTCGTGGGTGATGTAGTCGTACTCTTCCCGATCTCAAGATCGCGTAGACGATCCTTCCGGCGCTACGTTCCGGCAGCGCTCCCGCAGTCGGTCACATGTTCGGTACTCGACGAAGACCTTCCTCTCCCTTGTTCCAGCAGGCAGCGGAGGTTGTAGCACTCTCCTTGCAATTCCGGCAAGACAGTGGTACAGGAAGTAGAGGGAGATCTCATGAGCCGCCTTAAGCCGGAGTGAGTATGGTGGAGTATGAGAGAGTCCCTCGACAATCTAGGGTTTAGACACGCCGAGGAGGGGGCTAGGCCGGCGTCTAGGGTTTCACCTAGGCGGCGGTGATTGCCCTAGGGCCGGCGGCGGCTATGGAGGCGGCGGCGGCTTGGGGCTAGGGTTTAGAGGAGTAGGAACTTGTGTCTAGGAGGGGAGACCTGCCCCTCCTTTTATAGGTGGAGGGGGGCGGCCAAGGGAGGAGTCCCTCCCTACTCGGCAGTGGTGCGCTTGGCGGTGGGAGGAGGACTCCCCAACTCGGTTTCCTCCTCCTTTTCCACTTCCAAAAATAGCCGTTTGACTTTCAAACTAGCCGTTTGACTTTTCAAACTAGGATTTGAATAAACCCACCTATTTTGTTCAGCGATGACACCGAGTACATGATGCAATCATACCAACTTGATATAACACATTCATGTACCCTTCCCCTCCGAGTCTTGGGACATTAGGAACCTTCTAGAACATTCCCGATGAAAACACCGGAATCATTCTCCAACTCCGAAACGGGACTTTCCTTATATGAATCTTATTCTCCGGACCATTCCGGATCTCCTCGTGATATCCCGAATCCCATTCGAGACTTCGAACAAAATTCGGACTCTTTCTCATCATTCCATAACTACTCAAACAACGTCGAATCCTTAAGTGTGTCTCCCTACGGTTCGTGAATTATGCGGACATGATCGAGACACTTCTCCGATCAATAACCAATAGAGGAATATGGAAATTCATATGGCTCCCACATATTTCTACGATTACTTTGCGATCGAATGAATCACTTACATACGATACCAATTTCCCTTTGTCTCACGATAGTTTACTTATCCGAGGTTATGATCGTCGGTATCTCTGCATACCTAGTTCAACCTCGTTACTGATAAGTACTCTTTTCTCGTTCCCGTGATATGTGATCCCTTGTGAGCCAGTCACATGCTTGCAAGCTAATTGGATGACATTTCACCGAGAGGGCCCAGAGTATATCTATCTGTCATATGGATGGACAAATCCCAGTCTTGATCCATGTGTTTCAACCAATACTTTCCGAACACTCAATGCCACCTTTATAGCCACCCGGTTACGGTGTGGTGTTTGATGTTATCAAAGCATCCATCCGGTAAAGGTGATATGCATGATCTCATGGTCGAAGGAATTAGGTTACTATGTATCAGAAAGCATATAGCAATTGAACTATTAAAATGACTTGATCTTTATGCTATGCTTATCTAAAGGAGTATGTCCACCATATCATTCTCCTAACGATATGATCTTGTTGTTAATAACATCTCAATGTTCATGATAGGGAAACCACAATCATCTATTAACCAACAAGCTAGTATTATATAGAGGCTTTACTAGGGACTTCAAATTAAGTTTACAAATCACACAAGTATTAATGTTTACTTGTTAATACTATTATAGCATGAATGTAAACATTTATCATAAACACAAAGATATAATAATAACTACATTTATTATTGCCTCTAGGACATATCTCCAACAGTCTCCCAATTGCACTAGAGTCATCTAATCTAGATTACATGGTAATATACCGAACACCCATGGCAGTTTGGTGCTGGTCATGTTTTGCCCTCGGGAGAGGTTTAGTCAACGGATCCACCACACTCAGATCTGTGTGTACTTTGCAAATCTTTATATCCCCATCTTGGATATGTTCTCGAATAGCGTGAAAACGTAGCTTGATGTGCTTCAGCTTCTTGTGTGACCTTGGTTCTTGCGCATTGGCTATGGCGCCCATGTTATCACAGTAGATAGACATTGGGTCCAGCGCACTAGGAACCACACCCAGCTCTGTAATAAACTCTTTCATCCATATCGCTTCTTGTGAAGCCTCCGAAGCAGCCATGTATTCCGATTCAGTTGAAGATTTCGCCACAAAACTTTGCTTTGCACTCCTCCATTAAGCTTTGCACCATTCAAAATAAATACGTATCCAGATTGTGATTTAGAATCATCCGGATCGGTGTTCCAACTAGCATCGGTGTAACCATTAACAACGAGTTATTCATCACCTCCATAAGAAAGAACCATATCCTTAGTTCTTCTCAAGTACTTAAGGATGTTTTTGACCACTGTCCAATGATCCACTCCTGGATCACTTTGATATCTGCTAGTTAAACTAACAACATATGCAATGTCGGGTCTAGTACATAGCATGGAATACATTAGAGATCCTATGGCTGAGGCATAGGGAGTCTTACTCATCCTTTCTCTATCTTCTGTCGATGTCGGACTTTGAGTTTTACTCAAGGTCGTATTGGGCAACATGGGCAAGAACCCTTTCTTGCTATCTTCCATTCCAAACCTCTTTAGAACTTTGTCCAAATATGTACTTTGTGTCAATGATATTGGGCGTCTCGATCTATCTCTATAAATCTTTATGCCTAATATGTAAGCTGCTTCGCCAAGATCCTTCATTGACAAACTATTATTCAAATATTCCTTGACACTATTAAGAAGGTCTACATCATTCCCAATCAACAATATGTCATCTACATATAGTATTAAGAATGCTACAGAGCTCCCACTCACTTTCTTGTAAATACAAGCTTCTCCATAAGTTTGTATAAAACCAAAACTTTTGATCACCTTATCAAAACGTTGATTCCAAATTCGGGATGCTTGCTTCAATCCATAAATGGACCGTTGAAGTTTGCATACCTTGTTAGCATCTTTAGGATCAACAAAATCTTTGGGTTGCATCATATACAACTCTTCATCAATGTCTCCATTGAGGAATGCTGTTTTGACATCCATCTGCCATATCTCATAATCATAATATGCAGCGATTGCTAACATAATCTTCACAGACTTTAGCTTCGCTACTGGTGAGAAAGTCTCATCGTAGTCAACTCCTTGAATTTGTCGAAACCCTTTTGCGACAAGTCAAGCTTTATAGATAGTAACATTACCATCAGCATCTGTTTTCTTCTTGAAGATCCATTTGTTCTCGACAGCCTTCCGGCCATCCGGTAAGTCCACCAAAGTCCATACTTGGTTTTCGTACATGGATCCAATCTCGGATTTCATGGCTTCTTGCCATTTATTGGAATCTGGGCTCATCATCGCTTCCTCATATGTCTCAGGGTCATCGATGTTGTCCACCAACATGACACTCATAACGGGATCATACCAATCTGGAGTGGTACGAGTTCTCGTTGACCTGCGAGGCTCTGTAGGAACTTCAACCGAAGTTTCATGATCATCATCATTAGCTTCCTCTCTAATTGGTGCAGGCACCACAGGAACTTCTTCCGGCGCTGCGCTACTCGCAATTTTGAGAGAAGTTTCGACAACCTCGTCGAGTTCTACTTTCCTTCCAGTCACTTCTTTCGAGAGAAATTCCTTTTCTAGAAAGGATCCATTCTTGGCAACGAAGATTTTGCCTTCGGATCTATGATAGAAGGTATACCCAATAGTTTCCTTCGGGTATCCTATGAAGACGCATTTTTCCGCTTTGGGTTCAAGCTTGTCCGGTTGTAACTTCTTTACATAGGCTTCGCATCCCCAAACTTTAAGGAACGACAATCTAGGTTTCTTCCCAAACCATAATTCATACGGTGTCGTTTCAACGGATTTAGATGGTGCCCTATTTAAAGTGAATGCGGCTGTTTCTAATGCATAACCCCAAAATGATAGCGGTAAATCTGTAAGTGACATCATAGAACGAACCATATCTAAGAGAGTTCGATTACGATGTTCGGACACACCATTACGCTGTGGTGTTCCCAGCGGTGTCAATTGTGAAAGTATTCCGCATTTCTTCAAATGCTCGCCAAACTCGTAACTTAGATATTCACCTCCACGATCAGAACGTAGAAATTTAATCTTCTTGTTACGTTGATTCTCTACCTCACTTTGAAATTCCATAAAATTCTCGAAAGTTTCGGACTTATGTTTCATGAAATAGATATACCCATATCTACTCAAGTCATCCGTGAAGGTAAGAACATAACGATAACCACCGCGCGATGCTACACTCATTGGACCACACACATCGGTATGTATGATTTACAATAAGTCCGTAGCTCGCTCCATCATACCAGAGAATGGAGTCTTAGTCATTTTACCCATCGACATGCCGCATCTTTCAAGTGATTCAAATCAAGTGATTCAATAAGTCCATCGAATGGTGTTTCTTCATACGCTTCACTCCAATGTGACCAAGACGCGATTGCCACATATAGGTCGAGTTATCGCTTTCGATTTCAAACGTTTAGCCTCAATGTTATTAATATGTGTATTTCCACTATCGAGATTCAACAAGAATAGACCATCTATCAAAGGTGCATGTGCATAAAACATATTACTCATATAAATCGAACAACCATTATTCTTGGACTTAAACAAGTAACCGTCTACTTAATAAACAAGATCCCGATATAATGTTCATGCTTAACGCAGGCACCAAATAACAATTATTTAAGTATAAAACTAATCCCGATGGTAGATGAAGGGGTAGCGTGCCGACCACGATCACATCAACCTTTGATCCGTTTCCCACGCGCATCGTCACCTCGTTCTTCTCTAGCTTCCGTTTATTCGCAAAGACTTTGTTTGGGTTACAAATATGAGCAACCGAACCAGTATCAAATACCCAGGCACTACTACGAGTACTAGTGAGATACACATCAATAACATGTATATCAGATATACCTTTCTTCTTGATGTTGTCGTTCTTCAAATCCGCCAAGTACTTTGGGCAATTCCGCTTCCAGTGACCTTCTCCCTTGCAGTAAAAGCACTCAGTATCAGGCTTAGGTCCAGCCTTGGTCTTGTTCGTTGGCGTGGTAACTTTCTTACCACCCTTCTTGAAGTGACCCTTCTGCTTAGACTTGCCTTTCTTGAATTTTGTGGTCTTATTGACCAACAACACTTGGTGCTCTTTCTTGATCTCCACTTCTGCAGATTTCAACATGGCAAAGAGTTCTGGCAACGTCTTGTTCATGTTTTGCATGTTGTAGTTCATCACAAAGTTCTTGTAACTTGGTGGTAGTGATTGGAGGACGCGGTAAATCCCCAAAGCATTAGGAATCACAATACCCAAGCTTCGAAGTTTGTTTGCGTGCCCAGACATCTTAAGCACATGCTCACTAATGGAGCTGCCCTCTTCCATCTTGCAGTTAAAGAACTTTTCAGAAGCCTCATAGCTTTCAATTGCCGCATGAGTCTCAAAGATCAATTTGAGATCCTCGACAATATCATATGGGTCTGAATTCTCAAACCTTTTCTGAAGCTCTGATTATAAACCATACAAGATAGCACACTGAATGGAGTCTTGAGTCCGAGTGAGGTAAACATTCTTTACTTTATCGGCAGCATCATTGCAGGTGGTCACCAATGTGCATCCAGCACATAGGTCAAATTACCAGCTATGAGGACAATCCTCAAATTGCGGAACCAATCCGCAAAGTTGCTTCCATTGTTTTTCAACTTTTCTTTCTCTAGGAACGCATTAAAATTGATGGTAGGGGCTGCCATTGATCTACAACATATTAGCAATAGTTTAGACTAAGTTTATGACAATTGAGTTCAAATTAATAATAACATTAATCTAGGTAAATCCCACTCAAAACAATATCCCTCACATTGTTTTAGTGATCACACGAACCAAATCCACCACATCAACACCGATCATCACGAGAGCTGATATAGTTTCAATGGCGAACAATCAACATGTTCATCATATCTACTATATGATTCATGCTTTACCTTTCGGTGATCCGTGTTCCGAGACCATGTCTGTACATGCTAGGCTCGTCAAGATCAAACCTTAGTTTCCGCATGAGCAAATCTGGCTTGCTCACGTTGTATACACTTGCGGAATCTAACACACCCGATCATCACGTGGTGCTTCGAAACAACAAGCTTTAGCAACGGTGCTAACTAAGGGTGAACACTTTATGACTTGAAATTCATGTGCATGAGGGATCATCTTATAATTCTACCGTCATCTACTAAGCAATACAAAATGCATAAAGGATTAACATCACATGCAATTCATAATATGTGATATGATATGGCCTTTCTTCTTTGTGCTTCCGATCTCCATCTTCTAGCACGAACATGATCTCCATCATCACCAGCATTGCATCAAGGTCAATGACGCTTCTCCATGGTTGTCGTACACCGGCTTCAAATATTACAACTACTTTGAATAGACACGCGGGTCTTAACATAAATTAAAGACAACCATATGGCTCCTGCTGGTTGCCAACTTACAATAAGGAACATTGCATACATCAAATATAATCACAATCATGGCCATATCACATCACAGCACACCCCTGCAAAACAAAGTTAGACGCCTCTACTTTCTTTGCATATTTTACATGGTTTGGGGCTTTCAATAAGTGTCGTTCTAACTTACGAACATGAACCACAACATTGATACTAGTATTGTTAATCACCCGTTGTAAATTGGATCTTAACTATGCTAGGAGAAACAGGCACCCGCAAAGCCACTTATGCAATACAAGTTGCATGTCAAGCGTGGAGCAAGTCTCATGAACGATGTCATGTAAGGTTAGCCCGGGCCGCTTCATCCTAATATACCGCAAGATGCACAGTACACAAGAAGCAATCGACAATAAAAGCATCAACGCCCACAATGACCATTGTGTTCTACTCGTGCAACAGATCTACATATAGACACGGCTCTGATACCACTGTAGGGTTTCGTAGCATGGAAAACAAAATTTTCTACCACATACAAACAAACAAGCCAAGATCTATCTACTAGATTGTAGCAACGAGTCGATAGAATAACTCACCCTTGAAGATTCCAAAGTGTTTAACGAGAGCGGATTCTCGTGGGTGATGTAGTCATACTCTTCCCGATCTCAAGATCGCATAGAAGATCCTTCCGGCGCTGCGTTCCGGCAGCGCTCCCGCAGTCGGTCACACGTTCGATACTCGATGAAGACCTTCCTCTCCCATGTTCCAGCAGGCAGCGGAGGTTGTATCACTCTCCTCGCGATTCCGGCAGCACAATGGCGTGGTACCGGAAGTAGAGGGGAGATCTCGCAGGGCTTCGCCTTAAGCCGGAGCGAGTATGGTGGAGTATGAGAGAGTCCCTCGACGATCTAGGGTTTAGACACGCCGAGGGGGCTAGGCCGGCCGCTAGGGTTTCACCTAGGCGGCGATTGCCCTAGGTGGCGGCTATGGAGGCGGCTTGGGGCTAGGGTTTAGAGGAGTAGGAACTTGTGTCTAGGAGGGGAGCCCTGCCCCTCCTTTTATAGGTGGAGGGGGCCGGCCAAGGGGAGGGGAGTCCCTCCCCTACTCGGCTTGGTGGTGCGCCGGCGGTGGGGAGGAGGGACTCCTCCCCAACTCGGTTTCCTCCTCCTTTTCCACTTCCAAAAATAGCCGTTTGACTTTCAAACTAGCCGTTTGACTTTTCAAACTAGGATTTGAATAAACCCACCTATTTTGTTCAGCGATGACACCGAGTACATGATGCAATCATACCAACTTGATATAACACATTCATGTACCCTTCCCCTCCGGAGTGCCGGACATTCCGGAACCTTCTAGAACATTCCCGATGAAAACACCGGAATCATTCTCCAACTCCGAAACGGGACTTTCCTTATATGAATCTTATTCTCCGGACCATTCCGGATCTCCTCGTGATATCCCGAATCCCATTCGAGACTCCGAACAAAATTCGGAATCTTTCTCATCATTCCATAACTACTCAAACAACGTCGAATCCTTAAGTGTGTCTCCCTACGGTTCGTGAATTATGCGGACATGATCGAGACACTTCTCCGATCAATAACCAATAGAGGAATCTGGAAATTCATATGGCTCCCACATATTTCTATGATTACTTTGCGATCGAATGAACCACTTACATATGATACCAATTTCCCTTTGTCTCACGATAGTTTACTTATCCGAGGTTATGATCGTCGGTATCTACGCATACCTAGTTCAACCTCGTTACGATAAGTACTCTTTTCTCGTTCCCATGATATGTGATCCCTTGTGAGCAGTCACATGCTTGCAAGCTAATTGGATGACATTTCACCGAGAGGGCCCAGAGTATATCTATCCGTCATATGGATGGACAAATCGATCTTGATCCATGTGTTTCAACCAATATTTTCCGAACACTCAATGCCACCTTTATAGCCACCCAGTTACGGTGTGGTGTTTGATGTTATCAAAGCATCCATCCGGTAAAGGTGATATGCATGATCTCATGGTCGAAGGAATTAGGTTACTATGTATCAGAAAGCATATAGCAATTGAACTATTAAAATGACTTGATCTTTATGCTACGCTTATCTATAGGAGTATGTCCACCATATCATTCTCCTAACGATATGATCTTGTTGTTAATAACATCTCAATGTTCATGATAGGGAAACCACAATCATCTATTAACCAACAAGCTAGTATTATATAGAGGCTTTACTAGGGACTTCAAATTAAGTTTACAAATCACACAAGTATTAATGTTTACTTGTTAATACTATTATAGCATGAATGTAAACATTTATCATAAACACAAAGATATAATAATAACTACATTTATTATTGCCTCTAGGGCATATCTGCAACAAATCATGCATGTAAGTTTGCATAATATCTTTTGTCCTGCCTACCCATTTCACCGAGGCCAACTTGGTACTACAGGCAATTAAGATCTACCTTTTCAAATAGACCAGAACAAAGTATTAACACTTCATGAACACACAATATCCTCAAACTATCATATCTTCCCATTGTTTTCCCTAACTGTCACCTTAGGGTTTTGCAGGTTCAACATGATAATAGGTAATACACTTTGCAAATATATGATTGGGAAATAGAAGTTTAGTACCGAAATCATGTCACTCGGGCCCTATAAACAAGCATTAAACATAGCAAAAGTGTACCAATACTCATACAAGAATGTCTACAAGATAAACACCTCAAATATCGATACATATGGATGATTACATGATGGATATCATCCAATCCCCATCCACCTCACATACCCACAGGAAATTACTCACACATGATGATGGGGAATGAACTCATGGTCGTTGGTGATGATGTTGATGATGATGGTGGTGGAGAAGACCTTCAAATCCCAATTCCCGGAGTGGAGAGCAGGACCAATCTGACCCTAAAACAAAGGACGTGGCTCTGGCGGTTCTCTGTTTTGCGAAACGTTTCGTGCTTCTAGGAAACTAGGTTTTCTGGGTATATATGGGGGTACGCAAAAGGAGAGGCCGATACAATGCTCGACAGCCAAAAGGGCCTAGGTGGCACGCCCCCTCGCCTCTTTTGGCCCTCGGGGCTCCTCTCGCGTGCTTCTTTGGCCCAAGTTGATTCTCCAGGTGAAAACTCATCATGTATTTTTTTCCTTCAATTTATTGACGTCCAGAAGGTCCTGAAACAAAAAAATACATGAAAAAGGAGGTTTCTGTCTCCTAGAAATTAAATACCAATGAAAGGGACTTTGTAGGATAGTTCTGTAAATCATTTAAATATGCAAAAATAATGGTGGATCATGGTAAATATGATTCTAAACAGTGCATACAAGTCCTAAAAATGATGATGCAAAAAAGAATCAGTTGGGTAATCAAAAAATTTCTATATTGATGGAGCTGGTGATGGTCTCTTTTGAGTTGGAGAAATGCATAACTCTACTAGTTCACTAAAAAAGTCTTGCTTCAAAGTTTCACAAAGGGAAGACCCCCACGCTCCTATTCAAACTTGACATCTGGAAAGCTTTTGACTCTATTCGTTGGGAATTCATTCTTGACCTCCTACAACATCGCGGCTTCCTGAGTCGATTCTATGATTGGATTGCCACTTTGCTCTCTACATCTTCTTCACGTGCGCTACTCAATGGCATTTCGAGTACCCCTATTAGTCATGGGAGGGTATTGCGGCAAGGGGACCCCCTTTCACCGCTTCTTTTTGTTCTCTCTATTGACCCGCTCTCCCTATTATTGGAAATATCAACCTATCATGGGCTTTTGCATAAGCTAAAAGGGAGGGGAAATCTTGAGAACATCCCTTTATGTCGATGATGCGGCGGTGTTTGTGGCTCCAATCAAATAGGACATTCAAAACTTAGCCATGATTCTTGAAAGCTTTGGGGAGGTCACCGACCTATGTACCAATTTCCAAAAGAGTAACGTTGTTCCCATCAGGTGTGCAAACATCAACCTTGAGGATGTTGTTGATGTCCTACCAGTGAATCAAGCTTCATTCCCTTTGAAGTACCTTGGGCTCCCTCTTTCGATTTGGTGGCTTAAAAGGGCGGATTTTCAACATCTTGAGGATAAATGCACCGGTAAGTTCCCAACTTGGAATGGGAAGTTCATCATGACGGATGAATGCAATGAGCTTGTCAAATCGTTTATCACCTCTCAATCAACCTATTACCTCACCTCCCTCGTCATTCCACCGGGTACTATAAAGTTCATCAACAAAATAGAAAGGGCCTTCCTTTGGTCAGCCAAGGAGAAGACAACCGGGGCCAAGTGTAAAGTAAACTGGCAAACTGTGTGTAGACCCAAAAAGCTTGGAGGTCTTGGGATCAAGAATCTTGATAATTTTGCGACGGCCCTTTGTTTGAGATGGCCTTGGTTTGAATGGAAAGACCCCATAAAAATTTGGGTGGGTTTCAGCAACCCTTGCTCCAAAGAGGACATGTGCATATTTTATGCCACGACCACCATCACCGTTGGAAATGGGCACATGAACCCTTTTTGGCATGCGCCTTGGCTTGAAGGAAGAAAACCAAAAGATATCGCACCACTCATCTTTGATGTGTCAATAATGAAAGCTTGGAAGGTCAACCAAGTGAAGGAGATATGCCCTAGAAGCAAATAATAAAGAGTTTTTTATGTATCTCATGTTCATAATATGTTTCTTACCGTGCTATAACTGTTTTAATATGAAACATTAATACACGTGTGGTATGTAAACAACCAGGTTTCTAGTTACCTCTAGGAAGCTAGCTCATTGGACAAGTGATGATCTAGTGGTTTCAAGATCATGGTGATAGTGCCGATTAACAATGAGGTCACATCATTGGAGAATGATGTGATAGACATTCACCCTAAAGTTAATCATAATGATATCTAGTTACTTAAAATGTTCATCACTGATGATAACATAAAGACACCATGGCTTATATACTTTGACTATGAGATAATGCATAATCACTGTTTTAGAGGGAGACATTGATGATATCAAGTATCAAGCCGTGAAAGGGTGATCATAAAGGTATCATTAGGTTTCCTGAAGAAATGGGTTGATGAGTTTTTATCAAGACCAGGATTTGCCAATCCAAGTAACGGAAAGATACATGTGGCCAACTCGGTCATGTTGCATTAAAGCGTATTATTAGATCATGGAATGCAACAGCACGGGAACGAGTAAACGATTTCATCGGTAATGAGATCGAACACAAGTATGGAGATGCTTGAGATCAAATATCGGATGACCTAGGCATCGTTTGGCAAAAGGAATAGCACTGCACAGTTAAGGTTCAAGCGATGAGATTAATCATGAGGGCATGGGGATCATTGTGGCCATCCAGGTCCCGATGTTGATCATTGATACAAGAGAGTCTTGGTCATGTCCGTAGCAACTCCAAGCCGAAGGGTGGCACACTTAAGGGTGGGAACGCTTTGGGATTGAATCGGCACCGAAGGAGAAACAAGAGAGAGAAATCGGAAAGGTTCCGGGTATTATCTGATGATGATCGGAAGAGGTCCGAAAGGAGTTTCGGTGTATAGAATATATTAATATATGTGTTTTATATTAATTAGTTGAATTAATATTAAAACATATTTTATTTTATATTTTTAAGGGTAGCCTTATTGTTATTGGGCCGCTTCTAGAAGGGCCCAATAGGGTAGGCGCCTAGGTAGAAGGGGGCCACCGGCCAAACCCTAGGGTTCCCACCCGCAGGGTGGGGCCCAGGGCCGGCGGCGACCAGCCTCCCCCTGGTGGCAGGCGGCATCTTGGGTGTTCGCACCCCAAACCCTAGAGTTTTCCCTACCCCCTCCCTACTATAAATAGAGGAGCCCCCTCCCCTCTATTTTCACCTAACAACAAGTTCTCTCCTCTCTCCCCTAAATCCTATAGCTCTCTCCATTAGATTAGATCTAGCCTTTTGGTTTATTTCTCCACCTCCGCACTACCGTCGTGTGTAGGACGGTCTGGCTTCTTTCTTCTTCTGCTGCTCTACTGGATCGAATCCCGGGAGACGTTCCTACACCATACTCGTGTAGATCTTCGAGGCGCAACACTTGGGGTGCCATATTCATCACTATACACCTACATGCGTAAGGTGTTCCACAGTCTTCAAGGGTATGAACTCCGTTCTTCCTCTCCGTTACTTATGTCTACATAGTATAGATCTTGGTGATCGTGCTTGTATAAGGATTTTTTGATTTTCTGCTACGAACCCCTTCAGTGGTATCAGAGCCAAATCTATGGTAGACATGTTGTACGGATAGAACACATAGTAGTATGTGGGCGTTGATTCTCTAGTTGCGACCCTCTTCCGTGTTTTTGTCATATCGCAGGATTGATTGATGAAGCGGACCGAATCGATCTTACTCGTAAGCTTATGCGAGACTGGTTCCACGTTCAACATATGGCTTGTTCCGTATAAGTGGCTAGCGGGTGTCTGTCTATCTTCCAATAGTGGATATGACTTTTACACCAGAGGGCCCTAAAAAGGGAGTGAAGAGGAAATCATTCATTCAATGTTGTGGCTCAATGTTCATAGGTGGGAAAGGGTTCTACCATGATAGCCCTAAAGCCACGCAAAACTTGAAAAAGGATAAAGTAGAAGCGTCTAACTTTGTTTTGCAGGGGCGTATGTCATGAAATGGTAATGGTAAGTTTATGAAACAATTGTCCATTGGAGCTCTCGATGGAGATCAAGGTGCTGCAACCATGTCATGGCACCATGCTTATGAAGTATCTTTTTGCTCATCTTGTTTGGCATAGTATATTAAGTTATAAAACGGTAGCTAAATAGGATGATCCCTCTAAAATTCCAACGATAGTGTTTCCCTCATGTGTGAACCACCAAGAAAGTTCTTCGGTATGAGGTAGGCCATGACGATCGGGTGTCAGACATACATACGTTCACATACAGTGGGTGTAAGAAAGGTTACACTGCAATACACATAAGTTTGAGTTGGTGAGCCTAGCATGTGCAGACATGGCCTCGGAACACAGAGACCGGAAGGTCGAGCATGAGTCACATAGATATGTGATTGCATTAAGAATGTCTACCTTTGGAACTATGTCATCGGGCGTGACGATCAGGGGTGATATAGAAAAATGGGATCATGTGATCACTAAGACGAATGGAGGGATGTTCGTCTTGAGTGGGAGCCTTGTTAATTTAAGTTTGTAGGAAAGACTTAAAACTTGTGCTTAGTGTATTATGAACTTGGTATAAACTCTTTGCAAATCCATTGTAGATGTATCGCCCACCCACCTGCAACCTTAGATCATTCCTAGAGAAGGACAAGATGAAAATTGATGGGACGAACTTCACCGCCTGGCATCGCACCCTAAGAATCCTCCTGACCCCCTACAAGCTCAACTATGTCTTAGAGGCAAAACTACCCTCCAAATCCACAAATACTGCCACTCAGGACGAAAAGAATGTCTAGAGGTCCAAGGCGGATGATGCCTCCCTCATTCAAAGTGGAGTGCTCAATGCCATGGAGTCAGATCTTCAAAGGTGTTTTGAGAACATGGCTGCATTTTAGATCCTTGAAGATCTCAAAGCCATCTTTGCTCCAAAGGCTCGGGCAGAGAGGTATGAAACTTCTGAGATCTTCTTCTCTGCTAGATGGAAGAGCATAGCAGTATAAGTGAGCACGTGGTCGAGATGTCTGGCTACGCTCAACGCTTGAACGCCCTGGAGTGCAAAATCCCGGACAAGATAGCAATTGATAGGGTTTTGCACTTGTTGCCTCCTAGCTATAAAGCTTTTGTGATGAACTACAACATGCAAGGGATGGTTAAAACCATTGCTGAGTTGTTCGCCATGCTTAAGACTGTTGAGGTAAAAATCAAGAAGGATCACACAGTGTTGATGGTCATTAAGACCACCAACTTTAAGAAAACAACAGCAGCTAAGGGCAAGAAGCCTAAGAGGGATGGCAAGCAAGTTGCCCGATCCCCTAAGATCCCAAAGCATAAGGCTGGCGTCGTGTGCTACTACTGCAAGGGAGACGAGCACTGGAAGCGCAACTGCCCCAAGTACCTCGATGACAAGAAATCTGGCAAGTTTTCCACAAAATACAAAGGTATATGTGATATACATGTTATTGATGTTTTCCTTACAAGCTCCATGAGAAACACCTGGGTATTTGATATCGGTTCTATTGCTCATATTTGTAACTCCCAGCAGGAGCTACGAAATAAGCGGTTCCTGGGAAAGGACGAAGTGACGACGCACATCGGCAACGGATCAAAGGTCGATGTCAAGGTCGTCAGTGATTTGTCTTTGCGTCTACCTTCAGGATTAATATTAGTTTTGAATAAGTGCTACTTGTACCTGCCTTGAGCATGAATATTGTGAGTGGATCTTTCTTTTTGCAAGATCATTATTCGTTTAAATCCAGAACAAGTGGTTGTTCTATTTTCATAAATGATGTCTTTTATGTTCATGCGTGTGTATGCAAAGGTTTATTCTTACTAGATCTTGATGTTGGTACACACATCCATAACATTGATGTTAATCATTGCAAGCATAATGACGATAATAACATGTACCTATGGCATTGCCGTCTTGGTCATATTGGCGTAAAGCGCATGAAGAAGCTCCATTCTGATGGACTTCTGGGATCACTAGACTTATAATCTCTTGATAAATGTGAGCCTTGCCTTATGGGAAATATGACCAGGACACCCTTCTCTAGTACTATGGAGCGGGTTGCAGATCTGTTGGGAATCATACATACAGATGTGTGTAGACCAATGAGTGTCTCGACACGCAATGGGTGTCGTTATTTTGTTACCTTCACTAATGATTTAAGTAGATACGGGTATATCCATTTAATGAAACATAAGTCTGAAACCTTTGAAAAGTTCAAAGAATTTAAGAATAAGGTAGAGAATCAACTCAACAATAAGATTAAGAATCTCTGATCCGATCGGGGAGGCGAATACTTAAGTTATGAGTTTGGCATGCACTTAAGGAACTATGGTAGTACCACAACTTACGCCATTCAGAACACCACAGCGTAATGGTGTGTCGGAACGATGTAACCGTACTCTATTGGATAGTGTTCGGTCCATGATGTCTTTGACTGATTTGTCTGTGTTGTTTTGGGGCTATGCATTAGAAACCGCTTCTTTTATTTTAAATAGAGCACCATCCAAATCAGTGGAGATAACCCCATATGAGATATGGCGTGGCAAGAAGCCAAAGTTTTCTTTGTTGGAGGTTTGGGGATGTGAGGCTTACGTTAAGAAACTACAGCCTGGAAAACTCGAACCTAAATTAGAAAAATGCATCTTTATGGGATACCCAAAGGAGACTATTGGGTATACCTTCTTTAACAAAGCCGAGGGAAAAATGTTTGTCACTAAAAACTACGTGTTTATAGAGAAAGAGTTTCTTGCAAAAGGAGTTAGTGGAAGAAAGATAGAGCTAGATGATATCATTGATCCTTCTCTCCAAGTACCGAGTAGCTCAACGTAAATTGTTCCAGAACCGCCCTCTATAGTGGAAGAAGAAACGAATGATAAATATAATAACATCGAGCTCCTATGGTTCAGAGATCAACAAGAGCTCGAGCTATCCTGGAGTGGCCTTGTGATGGCAACCTTGTTAGATGAACAAGAAGAACCCAAAATTTACAAAGAAGCAATGGAAAGTGCTGAATCCGAGAAATGGCTACAAGCCATGAAATCCGAGATAGGATCCATGCATGAGAACCAAGTTTGGAACTTGGTGGATCTCCCTGAAGGTCGAAAGGCTATGGAGAACAAATGGATCTTTAAGAAGAAGACATATGTTGATGGCAATGTGATTCTCCATAAGGAGAGACTTGTCGGAAAGGGTTTTCGACAAGTGGAAGGAATTGGATACAATGAGACATTCTCTTCTGTAGCAATGTTGAAATCTATCAGGATTTTACTAGTAATTGATGCATATTATGATTATGAGATATGGTAGATGGATGTAAAGACCGCCTTCCTCAATGGTCACATTGAATAAGAGTTGTATATGATGCAACCAGAGGGGTTCCTAAGGATGATGGAAAGGTATGAAAGCTTGAGCATTCCATCTATGGACTAAAGCAAGTATCCAGGAGTTGGAACAAGCGATTTGATCAAGTGATCAAGAGTTTTGGATTTTTCCAAAATAATCGAGAGGCTTGTGTTTATAAGAAAGTGAGTGGAAGCTTGGTGGCATTCCTAGTGGTATATGTGGATGACTTACTACTGATTGGGAATGATGTGGATTTATTAGGGAGCGTGAAAGAATATCTAAGAAGTCAGTTTTCTATGAAGGATCTAGGTGAAGCAGCCTATATATTGGGCATTAAGATCTATAGAGATAGATCAAAACGCTTGATAGCGTTAAGTCAAAGTACATACATAGATAAGATTTTGAAGAAGTTCAAAATGGAATACGCCAAAAAGGGTTTTGTGCCTCTTGTGAAAAGTGTGACGTTGAGTAAGACTCAATGTCCAGCAACAGATGCTGATAGAGAAAGAATGATTAATGTCCCCTATGCCTTAGCCATAGGTTCTATCATGTATGCTATGCTATGTACTCAACCCGATGTGGCCCTATCTCTTGGTTGGACAGGTCATTTCCAAAGTGATCCAGGAGTTGAACATTCGAAAGTTGTAAAGCATATCCTGAAGTATCTGAAAAGAATTAAGGATATGTTCCTAGTCTATGAAGGTGATGATGTAGATCTAAATGTAACGGGTTACATGGATGCAAGATGGAACACAGACTCCGATTACTCGAAGTATCAGATGGGATTCATATTTTTGGTGAATGGTGGCTTGGTAACCTGGAGAAGCATGAAGCAACCAGTGGTGGAACAGTCTTCAATGGAGTCAGAATACATCGCAGTTAACTCTGTGGCGAATGAAGCTGTATGGCTGCAGAATTTTGTCATTGAACTGGGAGTTGTTCCTAATGCGAATGACCCTGTTACAATCTACTGCGACAACACAGGTTCCATAGCAAACGCGTCAGAACCAAGAACTCATTACATAGCCAAGCACATCCAGCTTAGATTCCACGCCATTAGACAAAATGTGGAGAATGGTGAAGTAAATATTTGCAAAGTGCATATGGATCTGAATGTCGCAGACCCATTGACCAAAAGTATTCCATAAGCCAAGCATGAGCAACACCAGGATATTATTGGTGTTAGGTCATTACCTATTGTAAAACTAGATTAATTTGTACTCTAGTGCAAGTGGGAGATAAAGGAGATATTCCCTAGAAGCAAATAATAAAGAGTTTTTATTTGATGTATCTCTTGTTCATAATACATTTCTTACCGTGTTATAACTGTATTAATACGAAACGTTAATACACGTGTGGTATGTAAACAACCAGATCTCTAGTTACCTCTAGGAAGCTAGATCATTGGGAAAGTGATGATCTTATGGTTTCAAGATCATGGTAATAGTGCCGATTGACACTGAGATCACATCATTGGAGAATGATGTGATAGACATTCACCCTAAATTTAATCATAATGAGATCTAGTTACTTAAAACGTTCATCATTGATGATAACATAAAGACACCATGGCTTAAATCCTTTGACCGTGAGATAATGCATAAATACTGTTTTGGAGAGAGACATTGATGATATCAAGTATCAAGCTGTGAAATGGAGATCATAAAGATATCATTAGGTTTCCGGAAACATAAATACTTGTGTGTTTTGTAAACATAAAAGAGTCCCTAGTAAAGCCTCTTGTTAAACTAGCTTGTTGATTAATAGATGATCATGGTTTCCTGATCATGGATATTGGATGTTATTAATAACAAGGTCATATCATTAGAAGGATTATGTGATGGACACACTCCTATAGTTAAGTGTAGCATAAGATCAAGTCATTTAAAAGTTTGTTTGCTATAAGCTTTCAAATACATAGTAACCTAAATCCTTCGACCATGAGATCATGTTAATCACCATCACCAGATGGGTACTTTGGTGACATCAAACACCACTTCATAATTGGGTGGTTATAAAGGTGGCATTGAGTATTCTAAAAGTATGTGCTGAGGCACATGGATCGAGAGTGGGATTTTTCCATCCATATGATGGATAGATATACTCTAGGACCTCTTGGTGGAATGTCATCCAATTAGCTTGCAATAATATGACTAGGTTGAACTAGGTATGCAGAGATACCGATGATCAAACCTCGGGTAAGTAAAGTATCGCGAGACAAAGGGAAATTGGTATCATCTGTAAATGGTTCATTCGATCACGAAGTCATCGTAGAAATATGTGGGAGCCATATGAATTTCCAGATTCCTCTATTGGTTATTGATCGGAGAAGAGTCTCGGTAATGTCTGCATAGTTCACGAACCATAGGGAGACACATTTAAGGATTCGATGTTGTTTAGTAGATGTGGAATGTAAGTTAGAGACGGAATGTTGTTCGGAGTCTCGGATTGGATCCGGGACATCATGAGGAGATCTGGAATGGTTTGGAGAATAAGATTCATATAAGGAAAGTCAATTCCCGGGGTTCAGAAATGTGGTGTTTTCACCGGAAGCTTCTAGAAGGTTCTGGAAGGTCCACCACCCTGGGGGAATGGGTACTTGGAATGTGCCATGAAAATGTGGAACGGTTGCATCATACCCTATGTCACTTGGCTGGGCAATGTGAAAAGAGAAATCGAACTGTAGTTTGAATAGTCAAACTCCAATTTGAAAAGTCAAATCCCAACATTGAAAGTCAAAGTCCAAGTGGAGGGAGGAGAGGAAACCTACATGGGAGAGGTTTCCGTCTCCCTCCTTGCTGTCGGCCAACCAAGAGGAGTTGGAGGAGGACTCCCCTCCCCTAGCCGCCTCTCCCACCCATAAAAGGAGGGGGTGGGGTGCCCCCTTAGCTCTCACCCAAAACCCTAGGCCACCGCCTGCCCCTCTAGCCGTCAGCGCCCTAGCCCTCTAAACCGCCGCCGTCGTCTAGTCTAAATCCTAGACGCTGGCTGACCTCCTCCCCTCGGAGTCCAAACCCTAGCCTCCGAGGGCCTCTCTAAATCCACCATACCTGTTCCGGCTTAGGCAAGCCCTGCAGGATCTACTCCTCCACTTCCACCACCACACCGTCGTGCTGCTGGAATCGCGAGGAGATCTACAACCTCCGCTACCTGCTAGAACAAGGGAGAGGAAGGTCTTCATCGAATACCATACGCGTGACCGACTGCGGAAGCGCTACCGGAACGTGGCGTCAGAAGTATTGTCTGCACGATCTGCATGTGATATTAATCATTTTTATGCATCTTGTATTACTTAGATCGCGACGATAGCATTATAAGATGATCCCTCTCACTAAATATCAAGTAATAAAGTGTCCGTCCTTAGTAGGTACCGTTGCTAAGACTCATTATTTCAAAGCACAACATGATGATCGGGTGTGATAGATTCTACCTGTGCATACAACGGGTGCAAGCCAGATTTTCATATGCGGATACTAAGGTTTGTTGGAGATATGCCCTAGAGGCAATAATAAATGTAGTTATTATTATATCTTTGTGTTTATGATAAATGTTTACATTCATGCTATAATAGTATTAACAAGGAAACCATTAATACTTGTGTGATTTGTAAACTTAATTTGAAGTCCCTAGTATAGCCTCTATACTTCACTAGCTTGTTGGTTGATTAATGATTGTGGTTTCCCTATCATGAACATTGAGATGTTATCAACAACAAGATCATATCGTTAGGAGAATGATATGGTGGACATACTCCTATAGATAAGCGTAGCATAAAGATCAAGTCATTTCAATAGTTCAATTGCTATATGCTTTACGATACATAGTAACCTAATTCCTTCGACCATGAGATCATGCATATCACCTTTACGGATGGATGCTTTGATGACATCAAACACCACACCGTGGCGGGTGGCTATAAAGGTGGCATTAAGTGTTCGGAAAGTATTGGTTGAAACACATGGATCAAGAGTGGGATTTGTCCATCCACATGACGGATAGATATACTCTGGGCCCTCTCGGTGGAATGTCATCCAATTGGCTTGCAAGCATGTGACTTGGTCACAAGGATCACATATCACGGGAGCGAGAAAAGAGTACTTATCGGCGAGGTTGAACTAGGTATGCGGAGATCCAAGCGATCATAACCTCGGATAAGTAAACTATCGTGAGACAAAGGGAAATTGGTATCGTATGTAAGTGGTTCATTCGATCATAAGTAATCGTGAAATATGTAGGAGCCATATGAATTTCAGATTCCTCTATTGGTTATTGTTAGGAGAAGTGTCTCGATCATGTCCGCATAATTCACGAACCGTGGAGACACACTTAAGGATTGACGTTGTTTGAGTAGTTATGGTATTATGAAAGAGACCGAATGTTGTTTGAGTCTCGGATGGGATCCGGGATATCACGAGGTGATCCGGAATGGTCCGGAGAATAAGATTCATATAAGGAAAGTCCCGTTTGAGTTCGGGAATGATTGTGTTTTCATCGGGAATGTTCTAGAAGGTTCGGATTGTCAGGCACTCCGGGAGGGTACATGAATGTGTCATTACATATTGGAATGATTGCATCATGTACTAAGTGTTCTTGCTGTTCCAAAACATGAAAGTCAAATTGCGTTTGAAAGTCAAGCGGCTAAAACGAAGAAACTGTGGGAAAGCAGGCTGTGGGAAACAAGCAAGAGGAGTTGGAACCAACTTTGGAGGAGGTTGGACTCCTCGGGGCGCCAGCCCTAGGCCGAGTTGGGAGGACTCCTCCTCCCTGGCGCCAAGGCCCCTCCACCTATATAAGGAGAGGCTCCTCCTAGACACACAACTTTCCACCTCTAAATCTCCGGTTTAGAGCCGTTTTGGTTTAGAGCTTCTAATTGCTTTAGCCAGTGGTTTAGAGCCTTCTAATTGATTTAGAGCCTTCTAATTGGTGTGTCTAATTACTAGACCACTAATAGCCTCTCTCATAAGCTCCACCATACTACTTGGCTTAAAGCGAAGCCTGGATTTCCCTCTACTTAGGTACCACGCCGTTGTCTTCGGAATCATGAGAGTGCTACAACCTCCATTTCTTTGGAACAAGGGAGAGGAAGGTCTTCGTCAATCGAGCGTGTGACCCGGCTGGGGCGCCTTAGGAGCGTGGCCGGAAGGATCGTCTACACGATCTTGAGATCGGAAAGAGTACGACTACATCACCCACGAGAATCCGCTCTCGTTAAACACTTTGGAATCTTCGAGGGTAAGTTATTCCATCGACTCGTTGCTACAATCTAGTAGATAGATCTTGGCTTGTTTGTTTGTATGCGATAGAAAATTTTTGTTTTCCATGCTACGAACCCCTACAAGGTTAACCTTGACGAGTCTAGCATGTACAGACATGGTCTCGGAACACGTAATACCGAAATTTAAAGCATGAGTCATATAGCTGATATGATGAACATGTTGATTGTTCGCCTTTGAAGCTACATCATCTCTCGTGATGATCGGACTTGGTGTAGTGGATTTGATTCATATGATCACTAAAACAATGTGAGGGAAAACAATGTGAGGATGTTGTTTTGAGTGGGAGTTCAAATAAATAATATGATTAAAAGTTGAACTCAATTTATCATAAATTAAATCAAAGTGAATTTGCATACTTGTTGTAGTCATTGGCCAGAAGTGCGCGCATCGTGTGCAGCTCCTACACGTCCTGGTGACATAAAATCACGACATCGTCCGCATAGAGGGAGAAAGTTGTTACCAACTCACAAGTAGCAACGCGCCTCGGGATCCCGAACTCCATGGATTTAGCCATCACCCTATTCAGCGTGTTGATGAACAACACAAACAATATCGGTGACAGGGGGCCCCCCTGTCTCAGGCCCCGTCTATGCCAGATCGGGGGGCCTGGCTCACCATTGAGCATCAACCTGGAGCTAGCCATCGAAAGGAGGATAGCGACCAGTTCACGAAATCTAGGGCCTAGTCCAACCTTCCGAAGCACCTGGAAAAGCAGCGCCCAAGATACGGAGTCGAATGCTTTGTCTATGTCGAGCTTTAGCATTACCCGTGGCTCCTTCAGCCTATGGAGCAGGCACGCCGTCTGCTGAACCAACATGAAGTTATCATGTATGCAACGCTTCTTGATGAAGGCACATTGGTTCAGGTCCACCAACATGTCTAGCTTTGGGGCCAGCCTTGAGGCCAACACTTTTCTCGCGAGTTTGGCAAAGATGTGGATAAGGCTAATGTGCATGTAGTCTCCGAGGCTGGCCGCGTTGCTGCTCTTGGGCAGTAGAATAACCAGAGCCTGGTCCAGTCCCTGAAACCCGCACCTATCATAGAGAATTGGGGAAAGTTTTTGCTCCAGTTTAAAAAAAACTATGTTATTTTGTGTGGAGTAAAAGACCGGCACTTGCAGAAGATGGCAACAATCAAGAATTTCATGCCCACCTCTTTTACTCTATTGAACAAATATGTTGCACAAGAATATCGGGACAGAGGAGCTCAGAGGTTCGACCTTATTGTTGTAGATCTTTGGCCGTCTCTTCACTGCATGCGACAACTCCTACCAGTAGACTAGAGTCATGCAACACAAAGGGCAGACCAAGACGCGCCGGATCCGACTGACAGGATCCAACACCCTACTCCCCTCTGGTCATAGTGGAGAGCGTAACATGCATAAGTTAATATTCTATGTTAGAGCAAGTCTAACAACACCCTTAAAGGAGACATCAACGTTTTACAAAGATCTCACTTGTTTCAAAAACTTGTAGCCGGAGATGCACCTACTTGCAACTACAAGGTCATGAATAATGAGTATTCAATGGGATATTATCTAGCCGATGGCATATATCCCGAATGGGCAACTTTTGTGATGTCCATCAAAGATCCCCAACATGAAATAGAAGCTATATTTGCCAAGGCACAAGAGGCGGATCGCAAGGACATTGAGAGGGTTTGGGTGTTTTACAAGCAAGGTTTGCTATTAGGTCCAGATCGATTTTAGGACAAGAAAACCCTTGTCAACATCATGAAATGTTGTGTGATTCAACACAACATGATCATCAAGGATGAGAGAGGGTTAAACTTGACGTGCTTCTATGATAATGTTGGCACTCGAGTGCGTCTCGAAAGAAGCCCCAACCACCTTGAAGCATTTATAGAAAGCCATCGGGATATTGAAAATAAGGAAACTCATAAGCAGCTCGTCACTGATCTCATCCAGCACCACTGGCAGCTGTATGGCCAAAGCACTCGCGCTCGTTCATGATCTTTCCTTGTTTTTCTTCGGCTATGTGAGATGAACCATTCGAGAATATTTGTTGATTTATTTGATTCGAACAATCATTGTAATTTGATTGAAATAGTGTTGTAATAACTTGGATGATATTTGTTTGATCCTGTGAACTATTATTTGATGTGTTTAATTGTTGTATTTCCATTTGCATGTGAAAGATAGGCTAAACTCCTCTTTTTACGGGCTGAAATGCGCCGGCGGAGATCAGCGCCCTTATTCACAACCCGTGAAACAGAATATTCACAGGTTGTGAATAAGGTCGCTGATCTCCGCCGGCACATTTCAACCCGTAAAAATATGGTACGGGCGCCCTTACTCACGTTTTACGGTCCGGACGAATAAGGGTGCTATTAGTCATGCTCTTACTACCTTCATAGTGAGGAGTATTATGCAAAGTCTTATTTATTCACATGTAGACTCATCTTACCTTAGGGTGTGTGATGTTATGATAACATAGCTTGTTACCACAAGGCTCTCTTTCATCATTTAATGACATGCAATATCACCAAATTTCCCAGTTGACACTGCATGTAGATGCATGTTACTACCTATATTATAACAAGTTTAATAAAAGAACCGGTTGTTGGCTATATAGAAATGCCATGTCAGCTATAGCCAACATAATAACCCACCAATACAATAAACCATCTAAATTTATATGCCTTATTCTAAGAAACGGAGTGAATACTATAGTTGACTAGATATTATTGTACCTACTATTACTCCTGTAGGGGTTCGTAGCATGGAAAAAAAATATTTTCTATCGCATACAAACAAACAAGCCAAGATCTATCTACTAGATTGTAGCAACGAGTCGATGGAATAACTTACCCTCGAAGATTCCAAAGTGTTTAACGAGAGCAGATTCTCGTGGGTGATGTAGTCGTACTCTTTCCGATCTCAAGATCGTGTAGACGATCCTTCCGTATGCGTTCGGCAGCGCTTCCATGATCGGTCACACGTTCGGTACTCGAAGAAGACCTTCCTCTCCTTGTTCCAAAGACGTGCGGAGGTTGTAGCACTCTCCTCGCGATTCCGCAAGACAACGGCGTGGTACTAAGGAAGTAGAGGAAATCATGAGGCTTCGCTTAAGCCGGAGCGAGTATGGTGGAGTATGAGAGAGGGCTATTAGTGGTCTAGAGATTAGACACACCAATTAGAAGGCTCTAAACCGCAGCTAAAGCAATTAGAAGCTCTAAACCAAAACGGCTCTAAACCGGAGATTAGAGGATAGGAACTTGTGTGTGAGGAGAGTCCCCGCCTCCTTTTATAGGTGGAGGCTGGCGTGCCGAGGAAGGGAGGAGTCCTCCCCAACTCGCCAAGGCTGGCGGGCTTGGAGAGAGGGACTCCTCCTCCAAGTTGGTTTCAACCTCCTCTTGCTTGTTTCCCACAGTTTCTGTTTCCCACAGTTCCTGTTTCCATGACTTCCTGTTTTAGCCGTTTGACTTTCAAACTGGCAATTTGACTTTTCAGTTTTGGAACAGCAAAAACACTTAGTACATGATGCAATCATTCAATGACACATTCATGTACCCTCCCCCCCCCCGGAGTGTCGGACAATTCGGAACCTTCTAGAACATTCCCGATGAAAACACCGGAATCATTCCCGAACTCCGAAACGGGACTTTCCTTATATGAATCTTATTCTCCGGACCATTCCGTATCACCTCGTGATATCCCGGATCCCATCCGAGACTCCGAACAACATTCAGTCTCTTTCTCATAATACCATAACTACTCAAAACAACGTCGAATCCTTAAGTGTGTCTCCCTACGGTTCGTGAATTATGCGGACATGATCGAGACACTTCTCCGAACAATAACCAATAGAGGAATCTGGAAATTCATATGGCTCCCACATATTTCTACGATTACTTTGCGATCGAATGAACCACTTACATACAATACCAATTTCCCTTTGTCTCACGATAGTTTTACTTATCCGAGGTTATGATCGTCGGTATCTCTGCATACCTAGTTCAACCTCGTTACTGATAAGTACTCTTTTCTCGTTCCCGTGATATGTGATCCTTTGTGAGCCAGTCACATGATTGCAAGCTAATTGGATGACATTCCACCGAGAGGGCCCAGAGTATATCTATCCGTCATATGGATGGAAAAATCCCACTCTTGATCCATGTGTTTCAACCAATACTTTCCGAACACTCAATGCCACCTTTATAGCCACCCAGTTACGGTGTGGTGTTTGATGTCATCAAAGCATCCATCCGGTAAAGGTGATATGCATGATCTCATGGTCCAAGGAATTAGGTTACTATGTATCAGAAAGCATATAGCAATTGAACTATTGAAATGACTTGATCTTTATGCTACGCTTATCTATAGGAGTATGTCCATCACATCATTCTCCTAATGATATGATCCTGTTGTTAATAACATCTCTATGTTCATGATCGAAACCATGATCATATATTAACCAACAAGCTAGTTTAACAAGAGGCTTTACTAGGGACTCTTATTTTAGTTTACAAATCACACAAGTATTAATGTTTCCGGTTAATACAATTATAGCATGGTATGTAAACATTTATCATAAGTGTGAAGATATGATAATAACCACTTTATTATTGCCTCTTGGGCATATCTCCAACAGTCTCCCACTTGCACTAGAGTCAATAATCTAGTTTCAAACCTTTGTGTATTCAACACCTATGGATTTCCGTGTTGTATGTACCATTGCTAGTGGTCAATCGATCTCCGGATCTGACACTTCCAGGTCCGTGTGTAATTGCATGTCTTTGCGTCTCTATGCATCACTCATTCTCTAATGAGATGGCTTTGTATAAATTTGGTCTTTCGGTGTGACCTTTAGTTCTTTGGGGTTAAAACATGTTGATAATATTGTCGCACAATATATCTTCATAGTATTATCCCTCTGTGAACTACACCTAGTTTGATAACAAACTACTTGACACAAATGCCCTCTTTTGCTGCTATAATAGCAGTCATATACTTAGCCTTTTGTTGTAGTATCTGTCACAATGTCTTAACTTTGGAACTCATCCAAATCCATTATGGAACTTATTTTCCATTATATTGTGCCACCCTTAGTTTAGATTGAGATAAACTTAATTTGTACTTTGTGACAAAGCTAGTATCAATGTAGTACTTTTACAATGAACTAACCATCTATTTGTCACTTCTACAAATAATATACTCTTAGTTCTTCCAAAAGATCATAAGAATATCCTTACTATTTTCCAATGATTATCTTATGAATCATTCTGGTATATGCTCATAACATTTAGAGCATAGGACATATCTGGATTTGTACATATCACAGTATGATTGATATAAATACTCTTTGTGATTTCATACATCAAGTATCAATCTATACTTGATTATTTGTTTCACTTTACCAAATGTCAATACACTTGAATATATCATCAACATTGAACTCTTTCAATCCTTTACGTGCAAGAACCTTTTCTTGTAGTTTCTATATTGAACTCATTCAACATCTCGTCTATGTATACGGCACAACCATATTAGCGTCTATTGATGCCAAATATTTGGGTTTTGCCTAAGTCTTTCATCGGGATGAAATTCTTAATATGTGTTAATAAAAGATACATTATTTCCAATCAACAATATGTCTTCCACATAATGTATTAGAAACATGTCTTAGTGCTCCCACTTAATTTCTTGCAAATGCAAGCATCTTCATTGTCTCTAATGAACTTTTAAACTCCTTTAACAGTTGCATCATAGTGAAGATTCCAACTCCGCGATGCTCACTTCAACCATTGAAGTTTGCATATGCCTTTAGCATCCTATGATTTAACAAAAACCCTTTGGACCATGTTATGCACATGTCCTAGGTAACAATTCTATTAGAAGAACTTGTTTTGTTTATTCAACTACCATATAACAAAATTATATGTAGTGGTTGCTACATTAATCCGTCTAGACTAAATATCGCTTATGAAAGATCAAATCTTGTCATAGTCAACCTTTGAACATTGTTGTGAACTCTTTCCCAACATGTCGACTATTTCATAGATGTGAAACATCCATGTCTATTTCTGTATAGATCCAAATCATTGTAAGGTCTTGTACCTTCGGAGGGTCTTTCAAGTTCAAATCTTGATCTCTCGTATATGGAACTATCACGGATTTTATGGCTTCAAGCCATTTTACGAGTCGGGGCCCATCATCGCTTCTTTGCATGTAAATCGTTCATTATTCTCAAATAATGATTCAACCCTCAAATCTTGGTATTTGATTGTTTACTCGACCTACTTGTTTCAATAGGAACTTAGATCTTCGTGACCACAACCTTTGAGGCACGTGAGCCATGAGCATTGTTGCTGCCTCCGGAACAATTTTCGGCGTTGCGCAACTCTGCACATACAGCTAAGGTTCTTTTAACCTTATCAAAGTTCTATTGTCCTCCCACTTAACTTTTCACGAAAAATTCCTTCTCAAAGAAACTTGACGTTTTAAGTGACAAACACTTTTGTCTCCGATGTTATGGAGGATCACTTAACAGTTATTCGAAATAACATACAAAGACAGGTTCATCCGACTTTGGTTGCAAACATCTTTCTTATGCATAGCATACCAATGTTTAAGAAAGGACAACTTGGGTTTTATCCCAAACCATAACTTTATATGGTGTCATTTCAACGGATTATGATGGAGCTCTTTTCAGTGGAAAAATGGTAATCTCTAAAACTTTTAATCTTTAAAATATAATGGCAGTTTTATGAATTATACCTTTGATCTTACCATGTCAAACAAGGTTTAATTACATATCTCGAACACTCCATACTCTTATGGTGTTTCGGGAAAATGCAAATCCACGGAACGATTCCTTAAATCTTAGGTATTATGCTAAACTTGTAACTCAAATATCTTCCTTTATGATCTTATCATAAACTATTTATATTCTTGTTACAATGATTTTGCACTTCATCTTGAAAATCTTTGAACTTTTCAAATATTTCACACTTCATCCTTATTAAGTAAATATTCATATATTCACTCAAATTTTCGAAGAAAGCATATGAAGTTGAAATCCATCGCTTTTAAATACACATAATGGCCTTCGTACAACAATATGTACAAGTTCCAATAAGCTAGTCATTCGTTCCCTTTTGGCCTATGAACGAAGTTTCAATTATCTATAGGAAAGTTTCACAAGTGTCATTTGATCAAAAATCAAAAGACTCCAAAATTCCATCCACATGGAGTTTCTTCATGTTTTCTTTCCAATATAATTTAAACGGCGATGTCACTTCCTAAGTGATCTTTCAATCAATTTGTCTTTCGACATTTTTAGCACAAGTTTTATGGATGTGATTTCTCCAACGAGATTTGTGAATCATCCATCTTATATAGATTACGGCAATTATTTGAACAACCCTTTTGTTCTCATAATACCTGATAAAAGAAATCTTGAAGGCAAGCTTTGATGTTTAACGAGTAACACAATAACCCTTTATTTTGTTCTCGATGAACATCATCACATATTCTTTTGCTAGTTACTTAGGCCATTGTAGTTCATGAATTGTGTTGTTTCGTATGAAGATTCACACCAACAAATTCAGTATCAAATACTTAAGAACCACATTGTTTAATAAGCAAAGAATATAGCCATAACATGTATATCATCTATATACTTAAACTGAACAATTCTAGTCTTTTCTTTTCTGCCATATACTTATGAGATTCTCTTTCAGTATTTCCTTTTCTGTTTGAAAGAATCTATCAACATCAATTAGTGGAGTCATACATATGACACATAGTCCAAAGCGTGTATAGTTAAATACCAATGTCTTTGTACTTGCACTTTGAAGTAGATCGCCATTATCAAATGTTTGGTGTTCTTTCAAATTCCTTTCTTTAGTAATCTCTTGGTGTAGTAAACATTTTACCTACATCAAATATTCACCCTCATCATGGATTTATCCATGATGAAGCTACTTTTAGCTTATAACGGTGAATCATGAGTATAATGTTGCTCTCCAAATCCTTTTGGACGATTAGGACAACTAGTGTCTCCAACCTTTTGCAAATTCTCATCAAATATGAGAACATGACTTTAGCCATATTATACTCTACCATGTTGCAACCAAAACTTCGTTTCAGATATCACAATATCTTCCACACATCATGGTTTCTGAAACAACTCTTTCAGATCCTAGATAACCTTGATATTAAGACAATCCTTTGAATATCAAGAATCATGGAAACAAACATGATACTTATACACTAACACTTGGAATTGTTACTCTTGATTTAATACTAATTATTAAACTTCATGGAGTAACCGGAACTTACTGAAAGTTTGCAATAGGACTTTTAAACTTTAGATTAACACTTCAAAACAATACGATACCAGTTCGTAAAGTAACTAACCAGAATTCTATAGTTCTGTTATCTCAATTATAACTAAGCGCAAGGTGGTAAACGGATGCCAATGACGACAACAGCTATGCAAATTCACTTTGATTTAGTTTATGATAAATTGAGTTCTAATTAATAATTAAATTAATCTAGGTGAACTCCCACTCAAAACAATCTCCCTCACATTGTTTTAGTGATCACACGAACCAAATCCACCACATCAAAACCGATCATCACGAGAGTTGATATAGCTTCAATGGCGAACAATCAACATGTTCATCATATCTACTATATGACTCATGCTCTACCTTTCGGTAATCCGTGTTCCTAAGGCCATGTGCATACATGCTAGGCTCGTCAAGATCAAACCTTAGTTTCCGCATGAGCAAATCTGCTTGCTCACGTTGTATACACTTGTAGAATCTAACACCCGATCATCACGTGGTGCTTGAAACAACAAGCTTTAGCGGTGCTAACTAAGGGTGAACACTTTATGACTTGAAATTCATGTGCATGAGGGATCATCTTATAATGCTATCGTCTACTAAGCAATACAAGATGCAAAAGGATTAACATCACATGCAATTCATAATATGTGATATGATATGGACTTTCTTCTTTGTGCTTCGATCTCCATCTTCTAGCACGAACATGATCTCCATCATTACCGACATTGCATCAAGGTCAATGATGCTTCTCCATGGTTGTCGATCCACGGCTTCAACTATTACAACTACTTTGAATAGACACGCTGGTCTTAACAGAATTTAAAGACAACCATATGGCTCTGGGTTGCCAACTTACAACAAGGAACATTGCATACATCATATATAATCACAATCATGGCCATATCACATCACGACACACCCGCAAAACAAAGTTAGGCCTCTAATTTTCTTTGCATGTTTTACGTGGTTTGGGGCTTTCAATAAGTGTCGTTCTAACTTACGAACAAGAACCACAACATTGATACTAGTATTGTCAATCACCGTTGTAAATTGAATCTTAACTATGCTAGGAGAAACAGGCGCCATAAAGCCACTTATGCAATACAAGTTGCATGTCAAGCGTGGAGCAAGTCTCATGAACGATGTCATGTAAGGTTAGCCCGGCGCTTCATCCCAACATACCGCAAGATGCAAAGTACACAAGAAGCAATCGACAATAAAAGCATCAACGCCCACAATGACCATTGTGTTCTACTGCAACAGATCTACATATAGACACGGCTCGATACCCTTTGTAGGGGTTCGTAGCATGGAAAACAAAATTTTCTATCGCATACAAACAAACAAGCCAAGATCTATCTACTAGATTGTAGCAACGAGTCGATGGAATAACTTACCCTCGAAGATTCCAAAGTGTTTAACGAGAGCGATTCTCGTGGGTGATGTAGTCGTACTCTTTCCGATCTCAAGATCATGTAGACGATCCTTCCGGCTGCGTTAAGCGGCGCTTCCGATCGTCACACGCGTTCGTACTCGACGAAGACCTTCCTCTCCTTGTTCCAGCATGACGGAGGTTGTAGGACTCTCCTCGCGATTCCGGCTGGCGTTGTCAGGAAGTAGAGGGAAATCTGAGGCTTCGCCTTAAGCCGGGCGAGTATGGTGGAGTATGAGAGAGGGATATTAGTGGTCTAGAGATTAGACACACCAATTAGAAGGCTCTAAACTGCAGGGTAAAGCAATTAGAAGCTCTAAACCAAAACGGCTCTAAACCGGAGATTAGAGGATAGGAACTTGTGTGTAGGGAGGAGGCCCCTCCTTTTATAGGTGGAGGGCTGGCGCTTGAGGAAGGGGAGTCCTCCCAACTCGCCAAGGCTGGCAGCCGGCTTGGAGGAGAGGGACTCCTCCTCCAAGTTGGTTTCAACCTCCTCTTGCTTGTTTCCCACAGTTCCTCTTTCCCACATTTTCCTGTTTTCCAGTTTCTGTTTTAGCCGTTTGACTTTCAAGCGGCAATTTGACTTTTCAGTTTGGAACAGCAAAACACTTAGTACATGATGCAATCATTCAATGACACATTCATGTACCCTCCCCGAGTCTTGGGACAATTGGAACCTTCTAGAACATTCCGATGAAAACAGGAATCATTCCCTAACTCAAACGGGACTTTCCTTATATGAATCTTATTCTCGGACCATTCCGGATCACCTCGTGATATCCGGATCCCATCCGAGACTCGAACAACATTCGGTCTCTTTCTCATAATACCATAACTACTCAAAACAACGTCGAATCCTTAAGTGTGTCTCCCTACGGTTCGTGAATTATGCGGACATGATCGAGACACTTCTCGAATAATAACCAATAGAGGAATCTGGAAATTCATATGGCTCTACATATTTCTACGATTACTTTGCGATCGAATGAACCACTTACATACGATACCAATTTCCCTTTGTCTCACGATAGTTTTACTTATCCGAGGTTATGATCGCGGTATCTCGCATACCTAGTTCAACCTCGTTCTTGATAAGTACTCTTTTCTCGTTCGTGATATGTGATCCTTTGAGCAGTCACATGATTGCAAGCTAATTGGATGACATTCCACCGAGAGGGCCCAGAGTATATCTATCCGTCATATGGATGGACAAATCCACTCTTGATCCATGTGTTTCAACCAATACTTTCCGAACACTCAATGCCACCTTTATAGCCACCCGATTCACGGTGTGGTGTTTGATGTCATCAAAGCATCCATCCGGTAAAGGTGATATGCATGATCTCATGGTCCAAGGAATTAGGTTACTATGTATCAGAAAGCATATAGCAATTGAACTATTGAAATGACTTGATCTTTATGCTACGCTTATCTATAGGAGTATGTCCATCACATCATTCTCCTAATGATATGATCCTGTTGTTAATAACATCTCTATGTTCATGATCAGGAAACCATGATCATATATTAACCAACAAGCTAGTTTAACAAGAGGCTTTACTAGGGACTCTTATTTTAGTTTACAAATCACACAAGTATTAATGTTTCCGGTTAATACAATTATAGCATGGTATGTAAACATTTATCATAAGTGTGAAGATATGATAATAACCACTTTATTATTGCCTCTTGGGCATATCTCCAACAACTCCCGCTATTACTCCTCGCATCGACAGCGCGAGGAAATGCCTTGGATTGGCCGAAAGAGAGGAGACGTATCAGAGCATCTCCACTAGCATTCCCAGGACGCTGATCCCAGGGCATTTTTTTGGTCCGAACACCAAAAATCAGCCTAGTCGCATTTCCAGGAACCTGTTTTCGTCCGGATTCGGGCAAACTTTGGTCCGGGCTTCCCAGGCCATTCCCAGGATCCCGGGAACGCCCTAGGAACGCCGAACGAAGTGAAAACGGGCGTGGGCTAGCTATGTCGGCAAGAGAAGGCCGAAATCACGCCCTTTTCTTGCTTCCCCTCCCACCTTTCTTTCCCATTACCCCCACTCCCGCCACTTCGTCGAGCTCCCGCCTGCCATGCCGCCCAAGAGTTTCGTCAAGCCCATATCTAATCTTGGCGAGGTTTTGGGGGAGAAGAAGTCGAGAAAGCCGAGAGCGCCAGTGATGAAGCCGGAGGGCGTGTCCAGCGCCGAGTGGCTATCCACTATGCAGAGGAGGAAGATCTCGTCGGATGAACAAAAGGAGAGAAAGGAGAGGGTGAAGCTCAGGCAAGAATAAGAGCACGCCGACGAGCAGACGGCGATGAGGGCGAATTAGGAGAAGCAGGCGGCGGCGTCGCACGCGACAATGATGGCGGTGATGTATCCCCCCACTGCGGAATCCAGGCAAGTGTCGGTTCGCCGGCTGGATTCTCGCCGATCTCTCCGGCGGGCTTCCAGGAGAGCCAGGCGAACACTCGGCAGAGGTACTCCTCGTCCCCCGAGTTCGATAGCGGGTTCAACCTGAACATGGTCTTCCCCTGCCCCGCGCCTCACCCTCCTTCGGCCTTCAACGTCGACATCAACATCCCCTACTCCACCTCTCCAGCATACGCAGTCCCTTCGTCGGCGATGCGCCGCGGCCCACTGCCATTTGGCAGAAGCTCGTCCCAAGCAACCTACGGCGAGGCTGACGCACACAGCCTGTTCGACGGAATGCCGGCCGGCATGTCGACCGAGACATACATGCATGATATGATCACCCAAGGTCGGTCGTCAACCCCTCCTTCTTCACGCAAGAACAGTGTCGGGCCGATGTCGAACACGGCATCGAGTCTCAGGATTTTGCCGACCTCGATGCCGAAGAGACGCAGGCCAAACCGACGCAGGACGAGGACGCCGAGGTTGACGTTGTGCTTTCGGCGAAGGGCAAGAAGAAGCCGGTCACATCGGCCTCGGAAGCGCGGATCAAGTGGACGGTGCCCGAGGACCTTTGTCTCGCCGAAGCCTGGAAACCAGTGAGTATGGATCCCATCACCGGTGCCAACCAAAACTCCGACAACTATTGGAAGCACGTGAAGCTAGTGTTCGACGAGCGTAGCCTTTACGGCCCGAAGTATAGCAAAATTCATATGGGGCGAGGGGAGAAGGCCATGACCAACCATTGGGGGCTCATCCAGCATGCGTGTAGCAAGTGGCACATCTGTGTGGAGGAGGTCGAACGCACTAAAGCCAGCGGGGAAAACATGGACAACAAGGTATTATTGAACACTAGCCAAAGTTATGAAAAGCTCAGGCATATCTTGACACACTTTGTCTTCCATTTTGCAGCTCCTTCGTGCACTCGCTTTGTACCGGGACGACATGAAGGCGGAGTTCAAGTTCCACCATGTGTTCACCGAGATCGAGCACTACCAAGACCAAGGAAGGCATGTACAACCTGGAGGCCCCTCCCCTGCTGTCGGCGAAGAAAGGCCGGCGATCAGCCAGAAGAAGGCGAAGATGCTCAAAGCCGCCGGACCTCCCGCTGAGAGCCTCCAGGATTCAATTGAGAAGTGCATCGCCGACTCGAGGGCACACGCCGAGAAGAGCGACGAGAGGTGGACGCAGCTGCTGCATAACCAATGGCAAAAGATGGACCTCCTCAAGGCCAACTACGCCGCCAAGAAGAGGAACACATATCTCCAGTTCCTGATGGGCAGCGAGGACACGTTGACGATGAGTTCGCCGGTCAAGGCCTGGTACATGGCGCGCCGCAATGCCATCCTCCAGGAGGACAACGCCGAGATCACGCCTTCACCTGCGCCGAACGGCCCTGTGCCGAATGCCACTGCTACTCCGAGCTCCGCTTCCACCTCCTCCAACCAGTCGGCGTCCGCCGGCGAGACGCCCGACCCTGCCGCATCGACCACGCCACAAGAGCCCATCCCCAGCGACGACTGATGACCGAGCCTTTTTACCCGACTATGTAATAATTTGTCGCCGGACTTGTTGGACGTAATTCTGTCGAACACCTTTTGGCCGAGCTCTCGCCGGCGGAAATGATAAAAAATCGAATATGTCGCTATTTTTTTTCAACTGAGAACCCGGCCTAGGAACACGAGTGGGAAACTCGGCATTTCCAGACTGAAATCAAGTTTCGTCCGATAAAAAATCCAGATTTCAGTCTGGAAACATCCAACGAGTGGGATGCTTTCAAGGTACTGTAGCACAGAGAGAAGAAGAGATACAAATAATGAGCCAATGAGCCCCCGTCAACATTTATTTTCTTGGCAAGGCATTTTGCAGGGCCGCCGTGACAGAAAATCAAAATATTGACATATGACGATGTCACAGCTTCATAATCATTCCACTTGCCCTTCCACACAGTTCCAGCCTCGTTAGTCGTTCCCTCACCGCCAAATCCCAAGACCGACCACACCCATGGCCAGCTCACCGGCCCAGCCGCCCCGCCGCGTGGTAGTCTGCGGCGGTGGCGTCGTCGGCGCGTGCACGGCCTACTTCCTCTCCACCCACGCCGCCTCCCCCACCGTCCCGACCCTCGTCGAGAAGTCCGCACCCGCCTGCGCCGCCTCCGGCAAGGCCGGCGGCTTCCTCGCCCTCGACTGGAGCGACTCCACTCCCTCGCTCTCCGCGCTCGCGCGCGCCTCCTTTGCCCTTCACGGCCGCCTCGCTGCCGCACTCGACGGCGCCACCGCGTACGGTTTCCGCCCCGTCAACACCCTCTCCATCTGCCTCCCCTCCCAGCCCCCCGCCGAGCCCGCATCGCCCCACCCGCTCCTCCCTTCCTGGGTCGACCCGTCCGCCTCCGCCGCGCCGCCGCGCGTGCTCGGAACCCCGGACACCACCGCGCAGGTCCACCCGGGCCTCTTCACCAAGGCCGTCCTCGCCGCGTCGGGTGCGGAGGTTGTCATCGGCGAGGTGGAGCGCGTGGTGGTCCGCGAAGGGCGCGTCGTCGGCGTCGATGTCAAGGGGCGCGGCGTGGTGGAGGCCGACGCCGTCGTGCTCGCGCTTGGCCCGTGGTCCGGGCGCTTTGAGTTGGTCAAGGAGGTGTTCGATGTGTCCGGGCTCAAGGCGCACAGCATCGTGCTCCGGCCGCGCAACCCCGACAAGATCACGCCGCACTGCCTGTTCCTGAGCTACCAGCCGGAGCCTGGCGCCAAGATGCTCGACCCTGAGGTCTACCCACGGCCTACCGGTACGCCGTTGAGCCGATTTTTGTGTGGATCAAACTGAACTGATCTCATGCTTATGGAGTATGTTTTTCTTGCTGTTTATCATTGAGCAGGGGAAGTATACATCTGTGGAATGAGCAAGGACGAGGACGTTCCAGATGATCCTGCAACGATTGTCGGTGAGCCCGACTCGATTGCAATGCTTCACAAGATCGCCGGGAGGGTGTCCAGCCAGCTGAAGACAGGGGAAGGTGCAGAGGTAGTCGCGGAGCAGGCGTGCTACCTGCCGTGCACCAATGACGGGCTGCCAGTCATCGGGGAGATGCCCGGGGTGAAGGGATGCTACGTCGCAACCGGGCACAGCTGCTGGGGCATCCTCAATGCTCCAGCTACCGGTGCAGCACTCGCCGAGCTCATCCTCGACGGACAGGCCAAGATTGTTGATCTTGCGCCGTTCAGCCCGGCAAGATTTCTCAAGAAGAGTAGGCGCGGAGTGTAACCGCGTGCAGTTTGTTTGATCTGAGGTTCCAAACTTGGCAACAGAATAAAAAGGCATCCGCGGTTGTAAACTCTCTGAGAGATCAAAGAATGTACGGATAAATAAAGTTTGAACACTTGCTGTTGAGATGGATACATCTTTGTTTTAGCTGATGGTGTTACAAGCTGTTACTAGCAAACATGATAACGAATGTTCTCCATGAGAACATCGTTGGATGCACACAATGATTTTTTTTTTTTAGAAAAGTGCATATATTAATATCAGAAGATACCAACTACACTCAGGCTCTGCAACGACGCAGCACCGCTCTAGTGGTAATACGGATACACACTTTCAAAAAAGAAAGAAGAATTAAAAAAGAAAAGTCCTGCTACAGTGACTCATTCATTGAAACAGCGATACTACCACCACCAAGACAGTACCAGAAATCCAGCTTCTCCAAAAAAGGAACAATGCACAAACACCGTCATCGTCCAATCAAAGATTTAGGTTTTCATCCTGAAGAAATTCTACACTCTCAAAACAATGTCTTCAACAAGGCCATTGCCACGCACAGTCAATTAAGACCAGACCCTGGGTTTTCACCCTGAAAGATAGGACCGTGAACCTCTCCTACAGTCGCCCCCACTTGCATGCAACTGCTCCAAGTCACGAATCACCAAGCCAATCACAAACACCGTCATTGTCCAATCAAAGATTTAGGTTTTCATCCTGAAGAAATTCTACACTCTCAAAACAATGTCTTCAACAAGGCCATTGCCAGACACAGTCAATTAAGACCAGACCCTGGGTTTTCACCCTGAAAGATAGGACCGTGAACCTCTCCTACAGTCGCCCCCACTTGCATGCAACTGCTCCAAGTCACGAATCACCAAGCCAATTCTTCATCACCACCTAGACTCGAACCACCATTGTCAGTCTACAGATTTTGGTCTCCATGACATTCTTCGTCAGCACCATGGAACGAGGACATGCCCATGATATTAACAGCCAACAAAGCTTCGAAGTGCACCATCTGAAACCAAACGGTCAGAGTAAAACATGTGTGCGCACGGCCGAATCACATCCGATCCAGCAATCTTATAGCATGATCACACTGATGGAGTACGCCGGCAGATCCTTCCAGAACACGACACAGAAACCAGATCAATGTAAACAAACATCAGGCAGATCTTCGTCTTAGCTTGAGAGGAATCAAGGACTGCCACCTTTATTGAAACCGAGTCAGCAGCCCCCACGCCACCCACCGGCAACTAGCAGGATCCACCCGGCCGACCACTTCGACGGAGAGGGAGGTCACCACCACCCTGCCGGGACAGATGCCCCAAGCTTCCTCATATCACGAACATGGCCCGGGGAACCTGGGAGCCGGCGTAGGGCGACGAGCGAACAGTAGATCGCGGCCCGCCTATGCCCATCTGGGCCAAGATCAGATCCTGACTCCCGCTGTCGCTTGCACCCGTCTACCGGAGGTCCTCCGGCCGCCGCACACCGCCATCTCCCGGCCAGGAGCGGACGCCCCCGCCAATCCCCGCCGAACGCGGCCGAGGTAACTGATGCACACATGAACTGCAAAGACAATTCCTGACAATTGCATAATCATGCGAACGATAATGTGAAGTTTGCAGCAAAAGATTAGCACTTGAGACATAATGTCGCATTATTATGTGTTCAACCAGATAACTGCGTCGCACAATGTAATTGCCACCAGAATCCCAGGAGGCAGCTTCCAAATTCAGTACAGTAGATACTACTACTCTAATTCCCAAACTGAACAGGATTTGCCAGTGGTACATTATGTTTTTCACACCTTTAAGAAATCTAACCACAATTTTTTCAAGGTACTGATCTTTCTAATGCTTTCAGTCCAAGTATAGGGTTGCCTTCTTCACCGCTTCAAAAGAGGTTTGCAGCCTCCAATCTCTCTGTTTCTTGTTCAACGGCCTCCCTTTCCCAGCTCGGTTCTCATTGACGTCCGCGAGCTTCCAAACACAGTGTTCTGCTTGAATGTCTACTGACTCTAGCAAGAAAATACCATCCATCTGATCTAAAACAAGGCCATCGCCTTCAGCACGGTATTCTACCCTCACTGCCATGTCTTTAAAGCGATCCAGATCATTGGGCACCTTCAGAAGTCGCTCTGCTCCTGGTGATGAGATCTGAAAGACAAGATTAATTCTTTGTAAGTGGCTGCAGAATTCAGGAGCAAACATTGTGCAAGGAAATTTGATAGGCTGGCTTGCCTCAAGCGCCAGGTCCAGGGGTATTTCGCCTCTTTCGATTATCTCATCCAATTTCTGCTTGTAGAGTCTGTTGAAATTCTCTATTTCCTCTATACCAGGGCACCCATATCTGTAGAGATTCTCAGACAGGGAAGGAGGTAAGATTGCAATATGCCTATGCTGATGAAGAAGATATTTTTGGTGGTATCAATCTATTCAACATCCAAGATCACTAATGCAACAAGGCACAACAATCAAATGACGACAGGCTGCAACCATGCACAATAACCAATAGGTGATTGTCATATGCATTTTGACATGGAACTTTTTCGGGTATTAACTATTAACCAGTTTAAATGAACACTTATATGGGCCAGAAAAGTGTAGGTACTACTTGATCTCAGACATGAAAGGAGGTAAGATTGCAATTTTCCAATGTCAATTCAATGATATAAAAAAACAATTCGGATCAGGTTAGACAACATCCAAAGATCACTAATGCAACAAGGCACAACACTGAAATGCCAACATTGCTATAGGCATTTTGACATGGAACTTTTTCGGCATTAACTAGTTTAAACAAACAGTGATATGTGGCAGTAAAGTAGGTGCTACATGATCTCCTCAAAATAAGTTGAAATGTCTAAGTTTAAGAACGTCATGCTGCAGGCACAGAATTGGACACTGAACTCTGAGTGAAAAAAGGAACTAGCTATATTATCATGGCACATCATGGTGGACTGACACCGCACAAAATTAAATGGGTTGCCGAACATTATGTGAAATGCATAATTACAAGAACTTATTACTTTCAAAAATCTACCTAAGGGCGCATTTCTGCAGAAAGGCTATACGAAATATGTCTGTCGTACCATTTTTTATTTCTTCTAGACAGCACAGCATGAGGCCATTGAATTTCAAAGTTTAAGGCTACCCATATCCAAATTAATTCAATATGGAGAAATGTTTTCAGTTTTCTATTGCAGTATGAATATCACAACCACTAATGGTTGTAGGCACAGCTCTTCTTGGTAAAGCCACGCTCGATCATATTGATACTGGAGAAGTATAATCACCCACATCTCGGCCAAAGAGAAGTACTTGCTCTGTTCCTAAATATAAGACGTTTTTTGGCAAGTAAATCTGGCTTGCTAAAACCCATATTTAGGAACGGAGGGAGTATATTACAGTTAGCAAATGAGACCCAGCAAGCAAGCCTGCCTCCAGTTCGACAGTCGTGAACTCACAAACCTGTTGGTGAGCTTGTCCAGCCGCACGTAGACGTATCCCTTGGGCGACACCTTGAAGGCGAACATGGCAATGTCATCGCCGAAATGCTCGGCAAGAACCTCCTCGGCCGCCGCAAGAGCGCGCGCGCCCCACTTGACGTCCCGCAGGACGACGCCGCCGCCGCTGCCGCCGTCACCGATCTGAAACGAACAAATGAGTCAAGAACAGGCCCAACAGCATTTGGGCGTGCATGCTCCAGGCGGGGAGTTGCAGAGCCGAACTACCTCGGGATCGTCCTGTTCGTCTTCATCCTCCTCCCATTCCTCCGCCTCTTCGTCCTCCCCTTCGTCCGCGCCCGGCTCACCAGGGCCGGCGCCGCCCTGCGCTTGGTTCGCCAGGGAGCGCGTCTGCGCCGCAGGTACGGTCGAAGCGCGCGACGCGGGAAGGAGTCTCCTGTAGCAAGAAGTGGAGGAAGCGCGCGAGAGAACGACGCGGCGGAGGCAGGACGACGACGTGGCGGCGGCGGGGGGGCATTTCGTCGAGCATCTGGTGAGGAGCGCGCGGAGCGCCAGAGACCGAGCGTGCGCAGCCATCTTGGATCGACTCGACTCGGTTTGCTCGGTTCGAGTTTGATATTGCGATGCTTCGTCCACGAATAGGAACACTCGTCACTCGTCAGTCATCACGCACCGAAGGTCCACAGTCCACACCGGTTTTTTTAGGGGTATATAGACATGTAGTGCCAGCCCAGTTAGGCTTGGGAAGGGCCAATTAGGCCCATAACATCTCAAACTGGGTGGCACGCCACGTGAAAGCCCAATCACTTCTTCTAACCATAGGCGACATTATTTCTCTGTACCCTCCTCGAGAGCGGCGGCCATGGCGTCCACCACCGTCAAGCTCATCGGCAAGTGCTCTGCTCCCCTCCCTTTTACTCCTGCATCAACACCACCTTTTGCTCTCCACTTTCTCTTTTTTCCAATTCGGCGGTTTACTGCTCTTACCCAAACTGACTAGTTACCCCCTCCTAATCTTCTACCCCGTCTCCGGCACGGCCTCCAGACATCGCCGTCAACTTCACTGGTAGGACCTCCTAATACCTCCGGAACACCATCAAGCTAAAATCGGTCTTATTCTTGTTTCGTTCATGGCGAATTACTGATTCAGTCCGACCATCCTCTCGTGTCCTGTGTCGTTCTTCTGCTGCTTCTGCGAAGATGGCATGTTTAAGGGTATGTACCACGGAAAACAGTGCCACTCAGCCGACATCCCAGCTGTTCTCGCACGAGCCTGGGCCGCCGGCGTCGACCGCATCATTGTACGACTACCTGCTCTGCTGTGCCTCCTGTTTGTTCTGCTCCGGTCGCTTGGTCCAAAATTGGTATGCTAAGCCTGGCTCTTGGTTCGTGCGTTGACAGGTCACCGGAGGATCGCTCAAGGAATCCAGGGAGGCGCTCGAAATCGCCGAGACCGATGGTAAGCCCTGATGCTCTGTTGGTGTTTATTATCGGATGTCCTTCTTGGTGCATGTAAGGTGTTTGATGTAATGCACGTGAGGAGCTTTCTTGTGTCCGTGGAATGCAGGGAGGCTGTTCTGCACCGTGGGTGTCCACCCGACAAGATGCGGGGTAATACTATTGTTGGATGCTATTTCTTTCCTCTTGGGTGACTGATATTGAGATTGATATGTGTGTACTTGTGCTTTGGTCATGTAACTATTTCTTTTCTGATGGTTAGGAGTTTGAAGAGAGTGGAGACCCGGAAGGACATTTCCAGGCGCTGCTGGCTCTGGCAAAAGAAGGCATCGAGAAGGGCAAGGTGTGTTTATGGATCTTATGGTTACTGGATTGAAAATTTACATGAGGATTAAACTGCACAATAGAAGGATAGGCGTATGCTCTACAGCTGTAGTGATGGACTTTCTTGCAAGTCGTAACATTTGGAAGGCCTGGATATTAATTTGCTTACAAACAATCGGATCCTAAGAATCTTGTCAATTAGGAAAAGGCCCCATTTGTTGCTCGCTAAAATACTGAAGATCAAATACTTATAGTTAACAAGCTCACATGTAATGAAGAATTTCCTAAATAATTGATCTCTCATGGAATAGAAACTTAGTACTCATTTTCTTGTTTCTGCTCTTTGGACATTATACATGCCACCTTATGTGTGGATCCATTTCTGCAGGTTGTGGCGGTTGGCGAATGTGGTTTGGATTATGATAGACTTCACTTTTGTCCTTCAGATATACAGAAGAAGTATGGTCCCATACAAGTGCAAAGGCAAACAGCAGTGATTTTGCGTTTTTTTCCTGAATGGTTTATTTCATTTTAGGTATTTTGAGAAACAATTTGAGTTAGCTGAAGCAGTAAAGCTGCCAATGTTTCTTCACATGCGTGCTGCTGGCAAAGACTTCTCTGAAATTGTATCACGAAATGGGTACAGGTAAAGGTTTATCTGTAGACCATTATGGCGGGATAAGTGATAATCAAGTAATAAGCATTGTTGCATACACTCCATTGTCCTACATCAGGAAACAGAAGTCGACATATTAACTATGCTTTAATTTATCCTGTTCTGAAACTTATACATGTTATTATATCCTCTATTTAAGTCTAAAACTACATTTCCATATTGCAGATTCCCAGGCGGGGTTACACATTCCTTCACTGGTACTGCAGACGAACGCGACAAGCTCCTTTCTTTTGAAAAGATGTTTATAGGTCATTTCCCTCCCTTGTGATGATAAAAACCTGCATATGATGCAACATGGTTATTGTAAAATTTGAGCAACACAAACATTCTTTCATTAGTGTGAAAAACCTATTTTCACTTTAATTAGCTTAATGGCTTTTATGGTAGAAAACCTCGATTTGGTAATGGCACGGCTCACATGAAGTAGCATTAGCTTTTCTATTATAATTCGTTAATCTCTGGCAAATTTGAAGTCTTCATGCACCACTGCAGGTATTAATGGCTGCTCCCTGAAGACTAATGAAAACCTTGAGGTTGTACGAGGCATTCCTGCAGAGAGGATGATGGTAGAGACAGATTCTCCATATTGTGACATTAAAAATACTCATGCTGGAATCCAGTTTGTAAAATCTGTCTGGCCATCCAAGAAGAAAGAAAAGTACGAACCTGGTTCAACAGTTAAGGGTCGCAATGAGCCTTGTTTAGTCAGGTATGTGGAAGCAGTTGTGTATAAATTCCAAGTGCTTTCTTGGTTAAGCAAATTTTTGGACATGGCTCCAAGGTCTTAACTTTCTGTATCAGGTTGACTTGACACCTGAAATGATTGTTTTCTATTGATGCACCCAGTGTTGTGTTTATTTTCTGAAGAGACACACCAACACTTATGCTCTTTACTACAGAAACATTGAAGTACTCCCTCAGTCTCGAATTAGATGTCGGAGATTTGACTAAATTCGCATGTATCTATACACTAAAACGCGTCTAGATACATGCGAATCTAGATAAATCTCCGACATCTAATTCGATACGGATCATTCACGATTCAGTACTCTGCAATGCAGAATCAAAATGTTGATGGGCTAGAATTGAGTTTGTTAGGTCTTTTATTTAGTTCAAATCTATGTTTGCACCTGGATTTTGCCTCCAAATCTATTTAATAACTAGAGATTTACCAATTCCAGGCAAGTCCTTGAAGTAGTCGCTGGATGCAAAGGAATTGCTGATATAGAAGGCTTGAGTAAAACTCTGTACCACAACACATGCAGGTACCGGTCACTAACTTGTATACACCCCCCTATAAGCACTTATCTAATGAATTTAGTCTTGAGATTGTTTTATGATGCTAGCACCAGCTCTCCCTTGTGTCCAGTTTTCAGATGATGTGATTATTATCTTTCTACCGTGCAGGCTCTTCTTTCCTCAGGACCTTGATGCTTCTGCCGATGCACAGCTTGAGGGTGGTATTGGTACTGATGTCCAGCAAAGCTGATGAGGCAGAGTGATTAGTTTTGAAACTTCTCGTCCTGTTTGGTCTGCTATTCAGTTTTGTGTTGCAATATGACCGTCTGAAATATTTTTCGTGTCCTAATATTCTTGTACTTTGATAATTGTCATTTTGCAATGCCATTCATGTCCCTACAGTCTACAGATGTTAAAGTGATTACATGTAGTACCCCTAGATTTTCACTGTGAAGAAACTTTATTACAGAAAAAATGATCTAAAACTACAATTGACAATAGCTAAAACCCAGAGTATCGCTCCAATTTATTTAGCCAAACCCATGAGTCAGCCCACTATACATAGAAGTACATCCCAACAGAACCAATTTTTGTGAAGCATTGTAAATCGACATATTTTCTGAACCATATATATATATTACAAAAGTAGATGGTACTGGGAGCTCCTACATGGCTAATATTCTAGTTTCTGCAGCTGAAGTCTCACTGGTGTCTCACTCCTGTCAAAATTTAACCCAGGCCAGTACATCTTGGATTCAAATGGCACAATTTGGTAAACTAGTTACCCACAGCTTACAACTCAATCATTTCTAGCTGTCGATCAGTTACCAATAACTGGCAGTTGTCTGTAAGTTGCTCTCATCCATATCCGCTTTGAATTGCTCTGAAGCACTGGTTGCCTCCACCTCTGTCCCAGAACCATCTGAGGCTGTTTCCTCTTGTCGTGATGACACCGTGCTAGGAGTTGAAGCAGCTGGAGGGTTCTGTGCTGCCAGACTAAGTCGAAGTGGCCTCCCATCCAGTTCCTGCATTGCCATGAGATAAATGCGTCAACCAACCACTATTTTTGCCAGTGAGCGCAAGTAAATAAAACATGATTGGGAAATCTTAGGGTACTAGCCACTGTGTACAATCTATGATTATGTAATGTGCATGCTTATAGATCTATCCATTGCATTTTTTTCGATAAAGATCTATTCATTGCATTAAGTACATAAATAAGCCATGCTTTGTCCAGACTTTGGTTAACACATGCTATCTCCACAAATACTACAGCTGTACCAAGCAATAATCATAATATTAGCGCTACATTTTATAGTTAAATTTTCAACTACAAGTATATTCATATTTTGCACGACTGTGTTTTGTCCATGCTTTTGTATCAGTTGGATTGTGGTAATTCAATAAATGCGATGTAGTGGAATTTTTTTGTTGTAGATTGCAAAAGACATACCACACCGTCCATGGCCTGCACGACAGCCTTTGCGTCCTCAATTGTCTGGAAGGAGACGAACCCAAAACCCCTTGACCGACCAGTGTCTCGCTCAAAGATTACCCTGGCGCCAACAAAACCAGGCTGCCCCTCAAACGCTGCCTTGAGTGCGTCGGCCCGCACACCCCACCCCAGGTTTCCAGCATAAACTTTGTATGTCCCATCGTCAACGACGCGCAAACTAGTTCTTGCAACTGCAGCCGATCCCACTGTCCTCTCTCCTCCCCGTGGCACCTCCGGGAAATTCACCCTGACCGTCCTCCCTCCCAGCAGCTGCATTGACACATAGATGTGACAACACATAGGTATTCATGGCCAAGAACAAGAACACACTTCTGTTGAATGGATAAGAATTGACCAATTGGTGTGAAACTCACAGCCCCGTTGAACATCTGGACGGCCTTGGTGGCCTCCTCAGCGGTGGCCATGGTGACGAAGGCAAACCCACGGCTCCGGTTGGTGATTTTGTCATAGATTATCTGCAGGAGGGCAACCATCAAACCATGATCCTTGACAGGAATGTGTTTCTAGGAGGCCAGAGACAGGCACAAAATTGAATATATGACTTGGATTGCAGGTACCTGAGCGTCATCTACGCTGCCGGCCTCGGAGAATGCCGCGGTGAGCTCGGGGGCAGTGAAGGTGTAGGGCAGGTTGCCGACGTAGATTCTCCCGGGCTCTTGTCCCAGCGCCGGCCTTGTTCTCGGAGGATAGTAACCGCGAACTGCCTGGACCTCTGGTTCTGCCTCCTCCTCTCCCTCTTCCTCCACGTACCCCTCCCCTTCCTCCTCCTCCTCAGAGTAATATTCTCCGTCCGAAGAGAGCTCTTCGCTGGAAGCGGCCAAGGCGGGGAGGAGAATGGGGTGGCGACGGTGTGAGGGAAAAAGGCGGATGCCAACGCCGTGCTGCTGGAAGCTCTTGAAGCTGAAGCAAGGAGGAGGGAGCAGGATGCTATTAGCGACGGCGGCGGGGCGGAGGAGAGAGCGGAAGGCGGCGACGGCGGTGGCCATGACCGTGGAGGCGAGAGAAGCGAGGAGGTTGGTGGTGTGGTACTGTGGTGTGTCCGGCTGCTGCTGCTAATTCCCTTATCCGATGCCTATTGGGCCGCACTTAAACGGGCTATGCTTATTGGGCTTGGCCTGTGTGATCCTTTCCTCGAGACACAGGAGTGCAACGACCCACTAAGGATCCCCTGTCCGTCTCCGAGGACAACTCAGCTGACTGAGCGGCGGCGGCGGCACGAACACTTCTTCTTCCTCCCCAAGAAGAAGCAGAGCACACCTCAAAAGGCAGAGCACGCCGCCCGTGAGACTCCCAAATCACTTCTTTTCCCCACTGAATCTAAATCTCGCGCGAGAAATTTCTCAATGGCGTCGGTCGCGTCTGATATCGATCCCGCCGCGGAGCCTCAAGTCGTCGTCGAGGAGTCGTCCAGCGCGGGAGGCAGCGAAGTGGAGGCGCCCAGGGAGGCCGCGGCGGTAGAAGTGGTGGTAGAGAAGGAGGCGTCCGAGGGGGAGGCGAAGGAGGAAGAAGGGGAGTGCGGGTTCTGCCTGTACATGAAAGCTGGGGGTTGCGAGGAAGCGTTCGTGTCGTGGCAGCAGTGCGTGGAGGCGGCGGAAAAGGAGGGTTCCAACATGGTCGAGCGCTGCGCCGAGGCAACCATCAACCTCAAGAATTGCATGGACGCCCACGCCGACTACTACGAGCCCGTCCTCCGGGTTGAGAAGCAAGTCTCCGACCAAGCCGAAGTCGCCACCGCCGCTGCTACTGCTGACGCAGACAAGATCAAGGTAGAGGAATCCACGTCCTCCCCGGACACTGATGAGACGAAGAAGGAAGAAGCCGTTGTTGATTCCGCCGCCTCTCCTGCTGATGCGAAGGAGGAGGTGATTGAGCAGGCTGCTTCCTCCACGACCGCCGAGGAGGTGAAGAAAGAAGAAGCAGTTGTCGAGAAGGTCGAGTCCTAGTCTTTGGGTAACTAACAATTGGTGGGTAGATTTTTCAGCTTGCCGTATTTTTGTCTTCACTGTGAATTATGATCGGATAGAGGTTCCTGAGGCTAATTTGTATCCCCTTGTGGGGGAAATAAGGTTGTTCTTGGAATAATTGTTGGACATGAGGCGTGGTTTACTGAAGAATATCTTGATGCTTTTATATGATATATTAATATACCCAACATGGTTGTTTCTCGATGCATTGACATTATTTTGCTGCTTAAGTCGTTGTTGACAGCTATATAGAATTACTCCTGGTGACTGTAATGACATGATATACAATTTGCTGAAGAATTTTGTGATGCTTTTATGTGATAAGTTAGATATTCACCATGCTTGTTGCTTGATGCATTTATATTCTAGCACTAATTCAGTTGTTGTGTTAAGCTGAAACTACTCTACTCATGATAACTGATATCTACTAAAGCGACCTTCAGTTGCAATTCATTAAAATCAGTAGAGTTTACCTTCAAGATTTTAGGATTTTAGAATTTAGACTTCGTTCAAGCCAAATGATGGATTTGACTAGTCACTCGGTAAATTAGTTCTTGGTCAAAGCTGTAATTATATCTTATAAATTGTACGGGCAAAATTACAGATAAGTATTTAGGCCTAGTTTGGCAACAAAGTTTTTTCAAAACTGAAGTATATCAATACCATATTATTCTAGTGCCTAGCAAAGTGATACTTCAGTTTTTCTCTTTTTCCCAGTTTTAGAAAAAAGAGGGTCTGACTTCTTACTCAAATACTTAAAAAAAAACCATGTTTTTGGAGAATACTTCAGTTTTGAAACCATATTATTTGGTGCATCCAAACACCTCAAAGTATTTAATACTTCAGTTGTTTCAGAGCCAAAAGTACTTTGATACCAAATGGGGCCACTCTACATGAACAAAACAGCGGTTATCTACATGCTCTCAGTATTCTATTTTGAATATATTTCTAGTTTACTGAAGAATTTTCTGATGCTTTTATATGATGGGTTACATATACTCTTTTTGTTGCTTGGTGCATTGACATTATATGTATCTGGTTTAGTCAAGTTACTCTCGGTGACTACGATGTCTAATGCAGCTCCTTTGAGTTCTAGTGGAAATTTGAAATAAGTTTCAGTTGGTTATTGCCATTGATATCAGCATATCTTGCATTCCATTACTGAACAGGGATTTCTTAGCTTTCTATTTGTCCTGGGGCTTCAGTTTGCATCGGCTATACCACTAACACATGTGGTGAAAGATGAAAAGAAACAGATTATAGGAACACAGAGTGGAATAATTTTATCGCCATTGTATTTGATTGGAGAAACTGGCTTACTATGCTCGTTTGTGGTTATGATTTGGGACATGTTTGGTTAGATTCAGGTTTATATCTTTCAGTAATTTCTGGTACTCTTTTGGTTTAGATGCAATCTTTTGTGCCAATCTGTACAAATAAAAATCAGAATGTGGCTGATGCAAGGTTCAGAAACATATAGTGGCTAATAACCTGACTGATATCGTGACCATTTTGGGTTTGTGGGGATAAGCGGATAATAAGGTGTAAGTTGCTGAGTTGATGTCCTTGCCTCCAATGGATTAACCTTTACTAATGTCATGGCCATGTAATTGATTGTTGGCCTATTGCTAGGAGTGTTACTGCTAGATTGTTATATTCTTCAGTAGCTTGAGATGAAACACTGAAAACATTTTACCAAGGGAAAAAACCATCCTTGGATTCTGTTATAACTACCCGTTCTCTGATTTGTCTGGTTCTGGAGTCGGACTTATATTTACACTAGTTGAATACCTTACTAAATGTCATGGCCGTGTAATTGATTGTTGGCCTATTGCTAGGAGTGTTACTGCTAGATTGTTATATTCTTCAGTAGCTTCAGATGAAACACTGAAAAATTTTACCAAGGGAAAAAACCATCCTTGGATTCTGTTATAACTACCCGTTCTCTGATTTGTCTGGTTCTGGAGTCGGAGTTATATTTAACTAGTTGAATACCCGTGCTTTGCAACGGAGCTTAAATATGTATAATAAATCATCGTCTTCTTACCCCTCTTCTTATGTGTTTGGCTTAGTCTTGTTGCTATCATAATTCATACGAGTGATTAAAGAGACCATCTCTATAACATCCTTCACACTCTTTCCCTCAATTGAACACTCAACTTTCCTTTCCTCGTTGCAGAGCCACTCAGACCCATATATGTAGATCATGTTCCACTACCCCGTGCCACTCCTTAGTTATCACATGTATGCAAACCCCTCTCTCTGGCTGTTCTATGTCTCCCGACTACAACTATATATACATCTCTCTCTCAAGTCTCAACTTTGTCTAAATAAGCTCTCTTGCCACTTGATTTCCCCATGGTTGGTTTGCTCTCCCCCTTTCCGGACATGGTCATGTAATATAGCATCTCCACGTCGCCCACGTCGACCACATCCTGAAAATCGAGCCAACCCTTGAGAGCAACACGTGAGCACATGTCGAGCCCTACCTCACCAGTGCTCCATACGTTGAGGACTCGTTTCACCATGTTAGCCCATGTCTATACCTACCTCACTATCGGTCTATACATTGGGGCCCCATTCAACCGGTGATGAAACCGATCTGACAAGGAAAAGGCCCATTTAAATTTGGTTGCCCTTGACATGGAGTGATATTTGGAAAATCTGAACTACTCCAACAACAACATGAAACAATACAATAAGGTTTTCTACTCCTTCCGGTTTCTCTAAATCATTTTTTTCATTAATCTGCTCATGGCTTCTCAGATGTGTTCTCTACTACAACTTGTTTTCCTAAATCCGTTCTCCATCTTCGTGGTCAAACGGTTTCTTGATGGATGATGTTCCTCACTGGTGGCATGAGATGCTCATGTCGGTTGATTGACGCTATCATGGCCGTGAAGCTAGGCGATGATGGCAGCATGAGAAAGGCCTGGGCGGCAGCGTTCATCTTCCTAATCTTCATGTATGTTCGGGTGGTCATTGTCCGAGTTTGCATCCACGAAGTAGTTTCTCTAGCTGCCATATCTGTATTTAGACTTGATCTTTATGTGTCGGTGTATGTTATTGCTGCATTAGAAAGAAGAGATAAGGTTTTCATTTATTAGCACCTTAGGACGTGTTTGGTTCGGCCTTTTTTCCCCGGTATCCGATTACATCGTGATCTGATTCCGTTAAACATGTTTGCCTAGCAAGGTCCGTAAATCGATACCGTGTAATCGGATTACGGCTTAGCTTTAATCTGATTCCGCTGACTCTCCTCCGGAAACAAATCTCGTTACCGGATGGACTGAATCAGCCATAGCGAAAGCCTCCGTATACGTCTCCGCCTCCACCTCCGATTCCCTCTGGTCTCTGCCCCCACCCTTCTCTCGCACCGCCGGCGATGGTGACCATGGCGGCAGATCTCCCGCAACTCCCTCTCCGTCACAAGCAACGCGCGGCCGGAGGAGTAGTCGCCGGAGGAGCAGCGGCGGCCACGGATCCCCTTCACTGACCAGCGTTGGTGGCTCCTGATCTCCCCGTCGACTTCCTCTTTGCAGCCAACAGGCCGGGAAGAAGCAGCATCGTTGTCTCATGAAGAGCACGGGCAGCGCTTCATGATAGCCAGAGGCGGTTGCCGACCCTGTTTGCAAAGCAGATTATTTCTTGATTGCTGCCGCGTTCTGAAGTCGAACCAAACAAAATAAGAGAAAGTCCCATTACGCCGCAATCCCACCGTAATTCGATTCCCTTGCCGTTTACGTTAACGTTGGTGGAAACAAACACGTCCTAATGTAACCATGATCATCGTGATCTAGCTCTTCCATGATCAGCGACAGCGAGGCATAGCCGTGTAGGTTCTTGCATGTTTTCTTCGCCTTGGCAAGCTTGTTTGCTTTTAGGTGCTCAGCACAATCTTACACGTAAGAAAATTTTGAAATTTTATATAAGCTTTGTGGAGAAGGGCAGTCAGATTTAGAGATCATGCTACTGACCTCTTTGATCTCATCTCTCTGAGCTTTCCATAGCTGTTCTTGCTACACCTGGTTGCAAAACAACCTCATCAACAGGCCAGGCGTAAGGTTCAGCAACTGAATAGAAGGAATATAGATCTGTACATGTCAAATAAATATTCGTAGACGTGCATCAAAGAGTCTGACATCTGCTTCCATAATTCCTTCATTTGTTCTATGACTATTCCTTTATCTAGCTGAATCTTCCTTACCCTCTACATTGCCACGAACACCTTAGCCTGCATGCCATGTCTGCTACAAGCAGAGCCGGTCTGCTTCATTAGCTACATGGGCACAGCCAAAAACAAAGAGCTTTATTCATCTTTTACATAAATAATTACAATCTTGAGCAACCTACCGTGTGGCAGTTTAAATCATAAAATATATTGTGCATCTCACTCGTAGTATCATAGTACGTGGGATGGAAACCGCTTTATGATCAGTTAAAACCGCTTTATGGAGTAGTACTTTTTTTCAAATGTCAACTAGTAGAAAACATCATTGATATGCAAGATATGTTTTACCCAATAATCGGGCAAGCTATCTCATAGCATAAAGAATACTACATACATACTGATTTCATTTGGCAAATTTTTCCTAAAAGCAGTCGTTCGTCAGCCGCTCACCATGCCGATGCCGAGCCGCGGGATTTTTTTACAAATATGACGGTCGGCAAAGTCTCATCGCCAAAACTGATCCTTTCTTAACTCTATTGTCAAAAATAACCTTGCGGAACTTGCAAAAGGTGACACATATAACGTCCCGCCACAACATCCGGCGGAGCTAACCTCCCGCCAACCACGATGTCGAAAGGGACATACCGCCAGTCCCATGGACGGAATGTGACTTGTAAGCTGGGGGAAGGGCCAATTCTTAATTGCATTCACTAATTAAGCCCTACATAGATGATGGCCTGAGGCATGCATCGCTGTTGGGAGCAGAGAGAGAAGGGTTAGTAAATGCATGCTTTGGGCAAACTTCTTTAATCAGCAGCCACGTCTCCTCCCGCCGATGGCATGGGCGGTATTGTTGCCCCCGCATGTCCCCGTGGCGGGATGCGAGGTCTGCCACCTGAGGTGACGGGATGTTACACGTGTCAGCTTTTACTCTCTCCGCCGGGTCATTTTTGGCAATAGAACTGAGCAGTGGTCTGTTTTGGCGATAGAAATTTGGAGGGGTTCATATTTGTAAAAAAATCGAGCCGCGGTAGGACGAGTCAAAACAATACACTCTTCTGGTCAGATCACATTAATCGGTCCAAGACAAAAAATCACGAGATCAAAGTCAAATCTCAGGCACGCCATCTCGTCTTGTTGCAGCCAAAGACCAGATCGCCACCTGCTGCTCCATTGTACTCCCTCTTTTTAAAATATAAGATGTTCTACATTTACGAAGCAAATGTATTTAGACTTTTACATGGGTATGTCTTATGGATGTCCGATGTTAGCATATCCGGTCCAGCCCAACATAATCCCATGAAGAAGGCATGTCGTAATCATGAAGCCCAGGGGGATTCCAAGCCCGGTAAAGACTCGACTCCTTGGTGGACACGTCTTCTTTGGATAGAAACTTGAAAGGAAAACTCTAATACTGTAACCGACTCATCTTATCCTGAGACCTGGTCTATCTATATAAAGGCCAGACGGGCATGTCGAGGAGGACCTCACCTCATAACCATAGCATACACCTCGCCTGATCTCATATGCGCACCCTTATAACTTTTGGCATCGCCATTAACAACGAGCAGACAAGCAGGAGTAGGGTTTTCCTCCCGGGGGCCTGAACCTTGGTAAACCTCGTGTCCTAGTGTTGCGAGTTCGTTAGCCGTTCCGTGATTTCCAGCGTCCCCTCCTCCAAAACCCAAGTCCATAACAGTGGGTAATGATGATCCAAACCTCGTCAATTGGCGTCGTCCGTGGGAACCGGGGATGCTGATGGAGCGGCCGCGACGGCCACATCCACCGCAATTTTCAACTCCTCTGCGACGAGGAACCACCTCCTCTTAGGCACCATCAACTTCACCGTCCACTCGCCGGCGACCCGCTAGAACTTCAATTTCGTAGGAGACGGAGTCGATATGATGCTCAGGAGCCTCTGCTTCCAGGTAGGCCAGATTGACACCCTTAGCCTCCCTGAACGGGTGGCGCCTCTGGTAATTGCGCCTGCCTCATGCGTGCCACCAATCGGTGCCCTAGACACACCCTCGCTAACGTACTATTCGGATGACAGCAACAACTGCAACTCCGATCTGTACGACCCTCCTACGGAGGAAGGAACCTACGGTTCCGGATCTGAGAGCTGCGAGAGTAACGATCTCCCCCACTGCTACATGTGCGCGGTCGTCGTCGATGATCACGTCGACAACGGAGCCAATCCACCGGCTCCCCCTACCGCTGGGAATGGAACCGAACTGCAGGCTCCTAACACCACGGATGGGACGCACCCTCCCAACATCAATGCCAACGGCGCACCTCTGCCAAATCCCAACGGGAACAGGCCACCTGAAGCCACCAACGGTGGCTATCCCGCTCTCCAGTAGATCCATCTCAACGATGCCCAATGGGAAAGAGTTTGGGAGTTCATGCGAGGTACAAACCCTCTTCCAATCGACGCCTCTCGTGAAATGTTGATGGGCTATCACTGGCTCCTCATAAAGGAGCATAATCGGAAAGTCAAGAAGAATAGAGAGCTCGAGAAACGCAGGCGAGTAGATGATGAGTCAAGTGCTCGACGAGCCGCACTCTCCTCCATCCATGGATCTTCTTTGAAAGGAAACAATTGCAACGCCGCCTACAAGAGCCGCTCCCAACTGGAGCACATGGATCCCAACGCCCGACGCGAGACCACCATGGCACTTGACCTATCCTTCATGTCGATGGACTCGCATGGTGATGGCGCCTGATAGCGCTTCGTCGGGAAACCCCAAGAGCAAGGTGTGAAGAGCACAACAACAAGTCTTCCCTCAGTAAGAAACCGAGGTTATCGAACCAATAGGAGGAAGGAAACGTCTCAAAGGTGTTGCTAGCACCTTGGAAACCTACACAACACAAACCCAAGACTTTGCCCCAACAAACAGTGAGGTTGTCAATCTTACCGGTTGTTGTAACAAAGGATTAACTGTATGGTGTGGAAGGTAATAGTGGTTTGAAGCAAGTATGTAGGGGTTCGTAGCATGGAAAACAAAAAATTTCTATCGCATACAAACAAACAAGCCAAGATCTATCTACTAGATTGTAGCAACGAGTCGATGGAATAACTTACCCTCGAAGATTCCAAAGCGGTTAACGAGAGCAGATTCTCGTGGGTGATGTAGTCGTACACTTCCGATCTCAAGATCGCAGAGCGATCCTTCCTACAAGGCGTAAGCAGCGCTTCCGCGATCGGTCACACGTTCGGTACTCGACGAAGACCTTCCTCTCCTTGTTCCAAGAAATGGAGGTTGTAGCACTCTCCTCGCGATTCCGGCAGCACAACGACGTGGTACCGGAAGTAGAGGGGAGATCCCGCAGGGCTTCACCTTAAGCCGGAGCGAGTATGGTGGAGTATGAGAGAGAGATCTATTAGTGGTCTAGTGTTTATACACACCAATTAGAAGGCTCTAATCCGAAGGCTAGTGCAATTAGAAGCTCTAAACCAAAACGGCTCTAAACCGGAGATTACAGGATAGGAACTTGTGTGTCTAGAGGAGGAGGCCCTGCCCCTCCTTTTATAGGTGGGAGGGCCAAGGGAGGAGTCCTCCCAAGTCGGCCTTGGTTGGCGCGCCGGCTTGAGGGACTCCTCCCAAGTCGGTTCCAACCACCTCTTGCTTGTTTCCCACAGTTTCCTGTTTAGCTGTTTGACTTTCAAACCGCCGTTTGACTTTTCATTTAGGATTCAATTTAATCCTTTATTTGGAACAGCGAGAACACTTAGTACATGATGCAATCATTCCAATATGCAATGACACATTCATGTACCCTCCCCGAGTGCCGACATTCCGAACCTTCTAGAACATTCCCGATGAAAACACCTAATCATTCTCGAACTCCTAAACGGACTTTCCTTATATGAATCTTATTCTCCGGACCATTCCGGATCACCTCGTGATATCCGGATCCCATCCGAGACTCCAAACAACATACGGTCTCTTTCTCATAATACCATAACTACTCAAACAACGTCGAATCCTTAAGTGTGTCTCCCTACGGTTCGTGAATTATGCGGACATGATCGAGACACTTCTCCGATCAATAACCAATAGAGGAATCTGGAAATTCATATGGCTCCCACATATTTCTACGATTACTTTGCGATCGAATGAACCACTTACATATGATACCAATTTCCCTTTGTCTCACGATAGTTTACTTATCCGAGGTTATGATCGTCGGTATCTCTGCATACCTAGTTCAACCTCGTTTACTGATAAGTACTCTTTTCTCGTTCCCGTGATATGTGATCCCTTGTGAGCCAGTCACATGCTTGCAAGCTAATTGGATGACATTTCATCGAGAGGGCCCAGAGTATATCTATCCGTCATATGGATGGACAAATCCCACTCTTGATCCATGTGTTTCAACCAACACTTTCTGAACACTCAATGCCACCTTTATAGCCACCCTGTTACGGTGTGGTGTTTGATGACATCAAAGCATCCATCCGGAAAAGGTGATATGCATGATCTCATGGTCGAAGGAATTAGGTTACTATGTATCAGAAAGCATATAGCAATTGAACCATTGAAATGACTTGATCTTTATGCTACGCTTATCTATAGGAGTATGTCCATCACATCATTCTCCTAATGATATGATCCTGTTGTTAATAACATCTCTATGTTCATGATCAGGAAACCATGATCATATATTAACCAACAAGCTAGTTTAACAAGAGGCTTTACTAGGGACTCTTATTTTAGTTTACAAATCACACAAGTATTAATGTTTCCTGTTAATACAATTATAGCATGGTATGTAAACATTTATCATAAGTGTGAAGATATGATAATAACCTACTTTATTATTGCCTCTTGGGCATATTTCCAACAGTCTCCCACTTGCACTAGAGTCAATAATCTAGTTTCAAACCTTTGTGTATTCAACACCTATGGCTTTACGGTGTTGTATGTACATGATTGCTAGTGGTCAACTGATCTCCGGATCTGACACTTCCAGGTCCGTGTGTAATTGCATGTCTTTGCGTCTCTACGCATCACTCATTCTCTAATGAGATGGCTTTGTATAAATTTGGTCTTTCGGTGTGACCTTTAGTTCTTTGGGGTTAAAACATGTTGATAATATTGTCGCACAATATATCTTCATAGTATTATCCCTCTGTGAACTACACCTAGTTTGATAACAAACTACTTGACACAAATGCCCTCTTTTCGCTATAATAGCAGTCATATACTTAGCCTTTTGTTGTAGTATCTGTCACAATGTCTTAACTTTGGAACTCATCCAAATCCATTATGGAACTCACTTTCCATTATATTGTGCCACCCTTAGTTTAGATTGAGATAAACTTAATTTGTACTTTGCGACAAAGCTAGTATCAATGTAGTACTTTTACAATGAACTAACCATCTATTTGTCACTTCTACAAATATTACACTCTTAGTTCTTCCAAAAGATCATAAGAATATCCTTACTATTATCCAATGATCATCTTACGAATCATTCTGGTATATGCTCACAACATTTAGAGCATATGACATATCTGGATTTGTACATATCACAGTATGATTGATATAATTATTCTTTGTGATTTCATACATCAAGTATCAATCTATACTTGATTATTTGTTTCACTTTACCAAATGTCAATACACTTGAATATATCATCAACATTTAACTCATTCAATACTTTATGTGCGACAAGAACCTCTCTTGTAGTTTCTATATTGAACTCATTCCATATCTTGTCTATGTACTTCTGGCACAACCATATTAGCGTCTATTGATGCCAAATATTTGGGTTTTGCCTAAGTCTTTCATCAGGATGAAATTCTTAATATGTGTTAATAAAAGATACATTATTTCCAATCAACAATATGTCTTCCACATAATGTATTAGAAACATGTCTTAGCGCTCCCACTTAATTTCTTGCAAATGCAAGCATCTTCATCGTCTCTAATGAACTTTTAAACTCATTTAACAGTTTCATCACAGTGAAGATTCCAACTCTGCGATGCTCACTTTAACCATTGAAGTTTGCATATGCTTTTAGCATCCTTTGAATTAACAAAACCCTATGGACCGTGTTATGCACACGTCCTAGGTAACCCTTCGATTAGAAGAATTTGTTTTGTTTATCCAACTATCATATAACAAAATTATATGTAGTGGTTGCTACATTAATCCGTCTAGACTAAATATCGCTATGAAAGATCAAATCTTGTCATAGTCAACCTTTGAACATTTTGTGAACTCTTTCCCAGCATGTCGACTATTTCATAGATGTAAAACATCCATGTCTATTTCTTTATAGATCCAGACACAACTGTAAGGTCTTACACCTTTCTCGAGGGTCCTTCAAGTTCAAAACTTGATTTCTCATGAATGGAACTATCACGGATTTTATGGCTTCAAGCCATTTGGCGGAGTCAGGGCCCATCATCGCTTCTTTGCATGTAGTCGGTTCATTATTCTAATAATGATTCAACCCTCAAATCTTGGTATTTGATTGTTCATCCGACCTACTTGTTTTCAATAGGAACTTGGATCTCCGTGACCATAACCTTTGAGGTACGTGAGCCATGAGCTTTGTTGCTGCCTCCGGAACACTTTTCGGCGCTGCGCAACTCTGCACATACAGCTAAGGTTCCTTTAACCTTATCAACATTCTATTGTCCTCCCACTTATCTTTTCACGAAAAATTCCTTCTCAAAGAAACTTGACGTTCTAAGCGACAAACACTTTTATCTCCGGTGTTTTATGGAGGATTACTTAACAGTTATTCGAAATAACATACAAAGACAAGTTCATCCGACTTTGGTTGCAAACATCCTTTTTATGCATAGCATGTCAATGTTTAAGAAAGGACAACTTGGGTTTTATCCCAAACCATAACTTTATATGGTGTCATTTCAACGGATTATGATGGAGCTCTTTTCAGTGGAAAAACGGTAATCTCTAAAGCTTTTAATCTTTAAAATATAATGGCAGTTTTATGAATTATACCTTTGATCTTACCATGTCAAACAAGGTTTAATTACATATCTCGAACGCTCCATACTCTTATGGTGTTTTGGGAAAATGCAAATCCACGGAACGATTCCTTAAATCTTAGGTATTATGCTAAACTTGTAACTTAAATATTTTCCTTTATGATCTTATCATAAACTATTCATATTCTTGTTACAATGATTTTGCACTTCATCTTGAAAGTCTTTGAACTTTTCAAGTGTTTCATACTTTATCCTTATTAAGTAAATATTCATATATTCACTCAAATTTTTGGAGAAAGCATATGAAGTTGAAATACATCGCTCTTGACTACACATAATGGATTTCGTACAACAATATGTACAAGTTCCAACAAGCTAGTCATTCGTTCCCTTTTTGCCTATGAACGAAGTTTTAATTATCTCTAGGAAAGTTTCACAAGCGTCATGTGATCAAAAATCAAAAGACTCCAAAATTCCATCCACATGGAGTTTCTTCATGTTTTCTTTCCAATATAATTTAAACGACGATGTCACTTCCTAAGTGATCTTTCAATCAATTTGTATTTCGACATTTTTAGCACTAGTTTTATGGATGTGATTTATCCAACGAGATTTGTGAATCATCCATCTTTTATGGATTACGGTAATTTATTTGAACAACCCTTTTGTTCTCATAATACCTGATAAAACAAATCTTGAAGGCAAGCTTTGATGTTTAACGAGCAACACAATAACCCTTTATTTGCTCTCGATGAACATCATCACATATTCTTTTGCTAGTTACTTAGGCCATTGTAGTTCATGAATTGTGTTGTTTCGTATGACGATTCACACCAACAAATTCAGTATCAAATACTTAATAACCACATTGTTTAATAAGCAAAGAATATAGCCATAACATGTATATCATCTATATACTTAAACTGAACAATTCTAGTCTTTTCCTTTCTGCCATATATTTATGAGATTTTCTTTCAATATTTCCTTTTCTGTTTGAAAGAATCTATCAATATCAATAGTGGAGTCATACATATGACACATAATCCAAAGCGTGTATAATTAAATACCAATGTCTTTGGACTTGCACTTTGAAGTAGATCACCTATCATCAAATGTTTGGTGTTCTTTCAAATTCCTTTCTTTAGTAATCTCTTGCTGTAGTAAACATCTTACCTACATCAAATATTCACCCTCATCATGGATTTATCCATGATCAAGCTACTTTTAGCTTGTAACGGTGAATCGCAAGTATAATGTTGCTCTCCAAAACTTTTTGGAGGATTAGGACAACTAGTGTCTCCAACCTTTTGCAAATTCTCATCAAATATGAGAACATGACTTTTGCCATATTATACTCTATCATGTTGTAACTAATACTTCATTTCAGATATCACAATATCTTCCACACATCATGGTTTCTGAAACAACTCTTTCAGATCCTAGATAACCTTGATATTAAGAGAATCCTTTGAATATCAAGAATCATGGAGACAAACATGATACTTATATACTAACACTTGGAATTGTTACTCTTGATTTAATACTAATTATTAAACTTCATGGAGTAACTTAACTTCTTGAAAGTTTGCAATAGGACTTTTAAACTTTAGATTAACACTTAATACAATACGATACCAAAGTAAAGTAACTAACCAGAATTCTATAGTTCTATCATCTCAATTATAACTAAGCGCAAGGTGGTAGCGGATGCCAATGACTACAACAACTATGCAAATTCACTTTGATTTAATTTATGATAAATTGAGTTCTAATTAATAATTAAATTAATCTAGGTGAACTCCCACTCAAAACAATATCCCTCACATTGTTTTGGTGATCACCTAACCAAATCCACCACATCAAAACCGATCATCACGAGAGTTGATATAGCTTCAATGGCGAACAATCAACATGTTCATCATATCTACTATATGACTCATGCTCTACCTTTCGGTAATCCGTGTTCACGAGGCCATGTCTCATACATGCTAGGCTCGTCAAGATCAAACCTTAGTTTCCGCATGAGCAAATCTGGCTTGCTCACGTTGTATACACTTGTAGAATCTAACACACCCGATCATCACGTGGTGCTTCGAAACAACAAGCTTTAGCAACGGTGCTAACTAAGGGTGAACACTTTATGACTTGAAATTCATGTGCATGAGGGATCATCTTATAATGCTACCGTCTACTAAGCAATACAAGATGCATAAAGGATTAACATCACATGCAATTCATAATATGTGATATGATATGGCCTTTCTTCTTTGTGCTTCCGATCTCCATCTTCAAGCACGAACATGATCTCCATCATTACCGGCATTGCATCAAGGTCAATGACGCTGCTCCATGGTTGTCGTCCACCGGCTTCAACTATTACAACTACTTTGAATAGACACGCGGGTCTTAACATAAATTAAAGACAACCATATGGCTCCTGCCGGTTGCCAACTTACAATAAGGAACATTGCATACATTAAATATAATCACAATCATGGCCATATCACATCACTGCACACCCCATGCAAAACAAAGTTAGACGCCTCTACTTTCTTTGCATATTTTACGTGGTTTGGGGCTTTCAATAAGTGTCGTTCTAACTTACGAACAAGAACCACAACATTGATACTAGTATTGTTGATCACCCGTTGTAAATTGGATCTTAACTATGCTAGGAAAGCAGGCACATAAAGCCACTTATGCAATACAAGTTGCATGTCAAGCGTGGAGCAAGTCTCATGAACGATTTCATGTAAGGTTAGCCCAGGCCGCTTCATCCCAACATACCGCAAGATGCAAAGTACACAAGAAGCAATCGACAATAAAAGCATCAACGCCCACAATGACCATTGTGTTCTACTCATGCAACAGATCTACATATAGACACGGCTCTGATACCACTGTAGGGGTTCGTAGCATTGAAAACAAAAATTTTCTATCGCATACAAACAAACAAGACAATATCTATCTACTAGATTGTAGCAACGAGTCGATGGAATAACTTACCCTCGAAGATTCCAAAGCGGTTAACGAGAGCAGATTCTCGTGGGTGATGTAGTCGTACACTTCCGATCTCAAGATCGCTTAGACGATCCTTCCGGCGCTGCGTTCCGGCAGCGCTTCATGATCGGTCACACGTTCGGTACTCGGCGAAGACCTTCCTCTCCCTTGTTCCATGACGGCGGAGGTTGTATCACTCTCCTCGCGATTCCGGCTGTGACATGCGTGGAAGTAGAGGGAGATCCCAGCAGCCTTAAGCCGGAGCGAGTATGGTGGAGTATGAGAGAGAGAGCTATTAGTGGTCTAGTGTTTAGACACACCATTTAGAAGGCTCTAATCCGAAGGCTAGTGCAATTAGAAGCTCTAAACCAAAACGGCTCTAAACCGGAGATTAGAGGATAGGAACTTGTGTGTCTAGAGGAGGAGGACATGCCCCTCCTTTTATAGGTGGGAGGGGCTGCCAAGGGAGGAGTCCCTCCCAAGTCGGCCTTGGTTTGGCTACCGGCTTGGAGGACTCCTCCCAAGTCGGTTCAACCACCTCTTGCTTGTTTCCCACAGTTTCTGTTTTAGCGTTTGACTTTCAAGCGGCGTTTGACTTTTGTTTAGGATTCAATTTAATCCTTTATTTGGAACAGCGAGAACACTTAATACATGATGCAATCATTCCAATATGCAATGACACATTCATGTACCCTCCCCGAGTCTTGGGACATTCGGAACCTTCTAGAACATTCCCGATGAAAACACGGAATCATTCCCGAACTCGAAGCGGACTTTCCTTATATGAATCTTATTCTCCGGACCATTCCGGATCACCTCGTGATATCCGGATCCCATCCGAGACTCGAACAACATTCGGTCTCTTTCTCATAATACCATAACTACTCAAACAACGTCGAATCCTTAAGTGTGTCTCCCTACGGTTCGTGAATTATGCGGACATGATCGAGACACTTCTCCGATCAATAACCAATAGAGGAATCGGAAATTCATATGGCTCCCACATATTTCGCGATTACTTTGCGATCGAATGAACCACTTACATATGATACCAATTTCCCTTTGTCTCACGATATTTTACTTATCCGAGGTTATGATCGTCGGTATCTGCATACCTAGTTCAACCTCGTTCTTGATAAGTACTCTTTTCTCGTTCCGTGATATGTGATCCCTTGTGAGCCGTCACATGCTTGCAAGCTAATTGGATGACATTTCACCGAGAGGGCCCAGTATATCTATCCGTCATATGGATGGACAAATCCCTCTTGATCCATGTGTTTCAACCAACACTTTCGAACACTCAATGCCACCATTATAGACACCCTGTTACGGTGTGGTGTTTGATGACATCAAAGCATCCATCCGGAAAAGGTGATATGCATGATCTCATGGTCGAAGGAATTAGGTTACTATGTATCAGAAAGCATATAGCAATTGAACTATTGAAATGACTTGATCTTTATGCTACGCTTATCTATAGGAGTATGTCCATCACATCATTCTCCTAATGATATGATCCTGTTTTTAATAACATCTCTATGTTCATGATCAGGAAACCATGATCATATATTAACCAACAAGCTAGTTTAACAAGAGGCTTTACTAGGGACTCTTATTTTAGTTTACAAATCACACAAGTATTAATGTTTCCTGTTAATACAATTATAGCATGGTATGTAAACATTTATCATAAGTATGAAGATATGATAATAACCTACTTTATTATTGCCTCTTGGGCATATCTCCAACAAAGTAAACATGAACAGTGGAAGATGTATCAATGGTAAAGATTGGACCAGGGTTCATATTTCACTAGAGGTGTTCTCCTTAGATAAACAAAATAGCATGCTGGGTAAACAAATTAAAGCAGGGCAATTGACAGGACTGAGCAAGGCATAGCAATGCAATACTAGACATTCATGATCCTATGATATTCGATTGGGTATACGACAAGATACATAGACTGCCATCCAACTGCATCTATGACTAGAAATCCACCTTCAGGTTATCATCCGAACCCCCTCCAGTATTAAGTTGCAAGCAACAGATAACTGCTTTAAGCAAAGTGTGTAAGGTAAACAATCCACATGTTCCATGAACAAGAGACCGTTGTTTTCTCCCTAGTGGCAATAGCACATCTACAACCTTAGATATTTCTATCACTTCCCTTAGATTAAATAGAGGCATGAATCCACTATCTAGCATAAATACCCCCTCTTGGAGTCACTAGCATCTACTTGGCCAAGATAGCTACTAGAAACGGAGAGCATTCAAGATCACAAACAACACAGACATGATAGAATCAATAAGATAAAACCATTAATCAATCTGACATAGTAATCTCAATATCCATCGGATCCTTGCAAATACAACATGCATGATTACAAATATATGATCCTGATCATGAACGGAGCTCACAAGATCTAAACATGATAGCACAAAGGAGGAGATACAACCATCTAGCTACTACATGGACCCGTAGTCCAAGGCGAAACTACTCACGTTTCATACCGGAGGCTAGCATGATGAAGAAGAAGGCCTCCGGGATGATCTGCCCTATGGCAGGGTGTTGGGAAGAGCTTCAGACCCCCCGATCTAGGGACGATGGTGGTGGCGTCTATAGACAGTTTCGTAGAATATTGATTGGGTACTTAGGGTTTAGGCATCGAGGGGTCTTTATAGGCGAAGAGGCAAGGCAGGAGGGTCGCCAGGGCGGCCACACCCCCTAGGCACGGGCCCACCTTGGCCGCACGACCAGGGGGTGTGCCCCCCTGGTGGCTCTCCTCCGTCTCGTATTCAGGCTCCGTGTTCCCCACGGTAAAATATTGACTTTGGCTTTTGTCCCGCCCAATTACGAGAATATTTATTTTCTGCCTTTCTGGAACCAAAAACAGAAGAAAACATGTAACTGGCATTGTGACATCTTGTTAATAGGTTAGTACCAGAAAACATATAAAAACACCTCAAAGTGTAGACAAAGCAAAGAAAAGTAGATACTAAACAAGCATGGAACATCAAAAATTATAGATACGTTTCTGACGTATCAAGCATCCCCAAGCTTAACTCCTGCTCATCCTCGAGTAGGTAAGTGATAAAAAGAATAATTTTGAGGTGACATGCACCATCAAAATCAAGATCAAACCATTTGCAAGCATTGAAAGCTGGGATCAAAGAACACTAAATATGAGCATGAAAGATGGAGTTCTAACAGTAAGACAAAGTAACTATGTATGCAACATGAAAGGCTACAAAGAAAGATCATGAATAACATGCATTGAAAAACGTTTGTTTGTTTCACATACAGAAAACATGACATAGTGGCATTCAGATTGTCCCTCATGGAGTAGCAAATAGATTAATAGGACACCTTCAAAGTTCATAAGAGTGACTAGATACAAATAGCACAAGAACAAGTAATATCAACAATATGCATCAATCAATAAGTTTTGGGACAATGCACATAGAACTAAGAATGGCAACTATGCTCTCTTAACTGATGCCTAAGGATAGAAGGTGAAGACTCAATATAATGGTGGAAGAAAGGCCCTTCATAAAGGGAAGCAGGGATTTCAAGTTTCATAAAGAGCTTCCAAAAATTATGGTATTTGTTAGCTTTCAGCCCTCATTGCCCCTATTATAAGCATCTTGAAGTAATTAAAGTTAAAGTGAACAAACTATGGAGTATATGCTTGACAAAGTATAAGTTGGCAATCTCATGTCCCTTGAATATGAGGGATGCACCTCATGCTACTCAACTTTAGTCACCTGTAAGTTCTTGTCATAGTAAGTACATGTGTATCGTAGAGAATCGCCAACGGGGTACCCCTTGCACATGATACGGGAGCTATCCCATAATCAAAATGACAAGACAAGCAGACAATGAGCATCTCAGCAATCTTCTTATTTACCATGGGAATATGGTGCTTTTTTCTCTCTTTCCTCTTTTCAATATGCCTCTTTTTTTATAAGAAGAAAGCTTCATAGATGTCATTATGGTGATGCTGCAAGTTTCCACCATGATTAGGCATGGCTTAGGCTAGCGGCCCAGGCGTTTCTCTAACACGCATACATAACTCCATGGACTTATAAGCTCCCCTTTTATTTCACACCGACGACATCCATAAACAAAAGAGCATGATATCAACTGTGTACAAAGTACAAGTGCAATGTTGAAAGCGTTCTCGATGACAGCACAGTTCTGCTAATTCCAACGTATAAGTGCAATCATATACAACATAGATGACACAATGGTTCAAGTTTATTAGGGGCAAGAAAAATAAAGTGTGCCATCAAGTTTGTGAGAGCTTTAATCACTAAGTTTTCACATAACAAGATATTTTTTAATTGGAAGATAGATGAAAACAATAATATACTTGGAATGGTGTAACACACCATGCATATGAATTTATAGTGGACACTTTGGAATAACTTGGTTTCTTGGGAGTTGGATGCATGAGTAGAGCTTACTCGTACAAGTGGAGGCTAGCAAAATACTAGAGCGACCAACTAAGAGAGCAATAATGGCCATAATCATGTAGAGCAACAAAACATTACTGATCAAAGCATAAAGTGGTACTACAAGTTAAGGACTAAATGATCATAGAGGCTATGGTGACTTGTTCATAGTCATAACATGGTGTGAGAATGTGCCAAGTCAACCCAAACAAAGCATCAAAGGAGAATACCACAATACTATGCTTTTGTATGCTAAAACAACGCATGATTCCTTCAAGGAACACTAAGCAATCCCAATTGTTTGGAACAAGTCATGCTACAACAATAATCACTAAGCATGAGGTCAAACAACACCTAGCATGACATGCTAAAGTCTAAGTCACAGTCAAAGAAAGCTCCTCTTGTACTATTTAAGCAAGAACTTTATACTCCTCTCCAACACCAATCAAATTATTTGCAACAACACAGCGAGAACGGGGGTCCAAACTACTTTATTCAAGCAAAATAAAAACAAAGTGTCTAGAAAGACCTGAGCTTTTTATTGATGAAGAAGGGGATGCCTTGGGCATCCCCAAGCTTTGACGCTTGTACCTCTTGAATATTTCTTGGGGTGACACAAGGTGGCATCCCCAAGTTTAAGCTTTTGTCCATTCTTCATCTCATTACATTATTTTCTCTCTACACCTGAAAATTTTCCTTCATACAAAACTTCACACAATCTTCATTAGCAACATTAGTGTATTCAAAAGATAATGGACCTTTAGGTTTAGATTTATAACAGCAAAAATTTCACTAAAAACACAAGCTACTATAGAAATTCCCTCAAAAAGCTCAATTTCCCAAAAAGAACCCCAAAATGAATCAATAAGAAGCAAATGCAAATAATGGCAGAAATATGTCAAAACAGACCAGCAGGTAGAAACCGATTTTTTCGAAGACCTTCTGTTGCTTAAATCAAAAAGTGTTGAACTAACTAAAGTTAGCTAACATACTGAGAGATTTATTTGCAAAATATCAGCTCAATCCAACTTACAAAGATTCCTCACGAATGTTTATGGTGGAGCACAAATATCTGTTTCGGGACAACAACTCTCCAAATCTTACTTCCCTCTCATTAGAGGTTATTCTTGGCACAAAAAGCAAACAAAAAGGATAAGGAGATGTCATTACTGAAGTAATAACTTCCAAGACTCAAGAAAATTCTTGGGTTATCTCTAAACAAGAACTTTTCTTTAACGCCTTTAAGTTAGGCAAAAGAAGCAAGAATCAAGTATTTTCAAATGAAGAATTAAGATCAATACTTGCAATCTCTTCAAATTAGGAAAGGTTTCTCATCAAAATGAGTTTTGGAGGATCCCTTCTCATCTCTCCTTGTTTCACTACTTTCATCAAAAGGGTTTTCAGGAACAATCCAATCAAAATTCTTTTTTAAGGCTTCATGCATTCCTACAAGTTTAAAAGGTATGGGTATCTTAATTTACTCTCTAGGTTTGGTTTTATCTAAAGTACCATAACATCTATGCATGAGCCTAGCATATTAAAACATTCAAAGACCTTTTTGTCTTCCTTAGCAAAATCATTCAACTCTTTTAGTAAAGTTTCTAGGATAAAATCTCTCTTTTCAGGGTCCTCTTCATCTTTTAGTTTGAGAAACAAAATTTGCATCATGGGGTTAAGGTTAACAAACCTAGCCTCCAACATATGAACTAAAGAAGCTGCAGCAATTTCATAATTAGGAGCAAGTTCTGTTATAGATATATCCTCAATATCCTCATGTTTGCTAACATGATTAAAAAATTCTTCAATATTTTCTTTCCCAATTATGGAGCCACTACCTAATGAAAGGTCTTTCAGGGTGAACTTGGGGACCAACATGATGAGCTAGAGAAAGGTGAAAACTAGAGTAGGAACTAATTTTTTTGTGTTTTTGATAGGAGAAAGCAAACCAAACTAAACTATTTTTTTTTGGAGTTTTTGATAAAAAGAGGCAAAAAAACCAAGCAGAAGAAACTAAGCAAAACAAAAACAAAGTAAAGAGAAAGGTTGTGAAGGAATCCCCTTATGAAGACGTCCTTAGCCTCCCCGGCAACGACGCTAGAAAACTTGTTGATGGCGCCTGATAACGCTTCGTCAGGAAACCCCAAGAGCAGGGTGTGAAGAGCACAACAGCAAGTCTTCCCTTAGTAAGAAACCGAGGTTATCGAACCAGTAGGAGGAAGGAAACGTCTCAAAGGTGTTGCTAGCAACTTGGAAACCTGCACAACACAAACCCAAGACTTTGCCCCAATGAACAGTGAGGTTGTCAATCTCATTGGTTGTTGTAACAAAGGATTAACTATATGGTGTGGAAGGTAATAGTGGTTTGCAGCAAGTAAACAGGAACAGTGGAAGATGTATCAATGGTAAAGATTGGACCGGGGTCCATAGTTCACTAGAGGTGTTCTCCTTAGATAAACAAACATAGCATGTTGGGTAAACAAATTACAGCAGGGCAATTGACAGGACCGAGCAAGGCATAACAATGGAATACTAGACATTCATGATCCTATGAGATTCGATTGGGCAATACAACAAGATACATAGACCTCCATCCAACTGCATCTATGACTAGAAATCCACCTTCAGGTTATCATCCGAACCCCCTCCAGTATTAAGTTGCAAGCAACAGATAACTGCTTTAAGCAAAGTGTGTAAGGTAAACGATCCACTTGTTCCATGAACAAGAGACCGTTGTTTTCTCCCTAGTGGCAACAACACATCTATAACCTTAGAGATTTCTGTCAATTCCCTTAGATTAAATATAGGCATGAACCCACTATCTAGCATAAATACCCCCTCTTGGAGTCACTAGCATCTACTTGTCCAAGATAGCTACTAGAAACCGAGAGCATGCAAGATCACAAACAAAACAGACATAATAGAATCAATAAGACAAAACCATTAATCAATCTGACATAGTAATCTCAATATCTATTGGATCCCCGCAAACACAACATGCATGATTACAAATAGATGATCTTGATCATGAACGGAGCTCACAAGATCTAAACATGGTAGCACAAATGAGGAGATACAACCATCTAGATACTACATGGACCCATAGTCCAAGGTGGAACTACTCACGCTTCATACCGGAGGCTGGCATGATGAAGAAGAAGGCCTCCGGGATGATCCCCCTCCGGCAGGGTGCCGGGAAGAGCTTCAGATCCCCCCGATCTAGGGATGATGGTGGCAGCAGCTACAGACGGTTTCGTGGAATATTGATCGGGTACTTAGGGTTTAGGCATCGGGGGGTCTTTATGGGCGAAGAGGCAAGGCAAGGGGTCGCCAGGGCGGCCGCCCCACCCCCCAGGCGTGGGCCTACCTTGGTCGTGCGGCTAGGGGGTGTGGCCCCCAAGTGGTTCTCCTCCATCTCGTATTCAGGCTCCGTGTTCCCCACGGTAAAATATTGACTTTGGCTTTTGTCCCGTCCAATTCCGAGAATATTGATTTTCTACCTTTGTGGAACCAAAAACAGAAGAAAATAGGCAACTGGCACTGTGTCATCTTGTTAATAGGTTAGTATCATAAAACATATAAAAACACCTCAAAGTGTAGACAAAACAAAGCAAAGTAGATACTAAACAAGCATGGAACATAAAAAATTATAGATACGTTTCCGATGTATCACATGGCAACGTGATTCCTAAGACGCTGCATGCCGTGGTCATAGCAGCTAATACGTACCTGCTCGCAAATCAACCACCCGTAGGGGATCCACGATCCGCTGTCCTTAAATCTGCGATTGCAGGCCTCGGCCTCGTCGGAGCCGCGCTAACTAGAGAAGAGCCTCCGGAGCTGAAGAAGAAGGATGAAGTAAAATTTACAAGGAGATACACATCCTCGTCTGACAAGGAAGATCACGACTTATCGCGGCGACACCACAACCCACGGCGAAGGAGCCGCAACTACGACGCCCGTAACGATCTCAATCAGCGCAAGATCAACAGATCATGCTCAAAATGTGCATGCTCCACGGAATCGGAGGATGAAGAAACAGAGCTCTACGGCGCCAGATGGTTCAGCAGGGCCATACAGTAGACGGGGATGCCCAAGGGCTTTAAGCTCCCTTCGGACAACCCAAAGTTCGATGGCGTGCAGGAGCCGGAGATTTGGCTGGACGACCACATCTCGTCAGTCAAGCTCCATGGCGGGAGCAAGAACACTTCTATGCAGTGCCTACAACTGCAGCTGAAAGGCGCGACCATGGCTTGGCTTAATAATCTCCCCTTCGGATCCATCCGCAGTTGGGAAGAGCTAGTCTACTGCTTCATCCACAACTTCAAGGGCACCTGCAAGAGACCAGCCATCGAAGAGTTGCGCGCCTGCTGCCAGCGATCGAACGAGTCCATCCGCTCCTACGTCCATCGGTGGTCCATGATTAAGAACTCCACCGAAAACATCTCGGAAGAAAGAGAAATCAACGCCTTTAATGGCGGTGTAAGACACCGTGAGCTCAGAGAGGAGCTGGGCCGGATCAAGCCCCAAACCATTGATCATCTAATGGATATCACCAATTGCTGGGCAGATGGCAAAGATGCCATCAACCGAACACGTTCGAATGATGAAGACGATCTCAGCCATAGATGTGACCGTCGAGGAAAAAGAAGAGCACGCGTCTACGACGACCGCGAGGAGATCGATATGGTCGTGGCTGGCTACACCGACCGTCGCAAAGATCGGAAGCGTAGCAGCGGATACCGCAATGGCAGCTACCGGGATGGCGGGAAACCCGCGCAAACATGGCAACACCGCACCCACGAGGATGAGCCATCCGTGTTTGACAAATTGTCAGGTCCATACACCATCCACTTCTACATCTACAAGTGTCAACACCCGGATTTTTAATCCTAGATGCCTGTTATGCCATACATCGCAATCCCAGGATTACAATTTCTGCGAGACATAACAGATTTGATATCACAGTACATCATCCATTACAAAACATACAGATTTGATATCCCAGTCTTAATAAAATTCAAGCAGCGGAATAATGTAATAATAACGATAGCGTATGCGAGGCTCCATCTTCATGATCACAGGCAATGCTGACGATGGGAGATGATCCTAGTTGTCGTAACCTTCCTACGGTCCATCGTCCTGATAGTCCTCTTCATAGTATGGCCACGGGAATAGCCAGGGACAAAACCATGAGTACTCTTTAAGTACTCACAAACTAATACTAACAAGTGAAGTGGTTTTGAGTAGGATTACTAAGCTCTATGTTGTTTTGCAAAAATCCAGATTTACCTTAACTAAGTTCAGAAGCAAAGAAAGCTAGTTCAAAGTTTTATAACACCTAAATGGGAACTTGAATTTCATATCACAACCCTGTTGTGGTCAAGTCAAGTCATGAATCATTTCATAAGTAATTTTGAAAACATCTGACGACGGAACAATATGGCCACTCCAACTGTCCATAACCACGAACACGGCTATTCGAATAGTTTGACATTCTGTAGAGGTGGTACACTTTCACCACAATATTCGATACATCTGTCAGGAACAATCCTGAATTCACCATACTCAGTATGCGGATAATAAATCCTAAACTTTGAATTACACGCCCTAGTATAGGCACCTCTCCTATGAGTTTGGCCTCCCAACCATGACCAACTGTCATCTTGGGAACTGCACAGGTGGACAACCTTCACAAGGTAGCCTCAACTCAAACCTTGGCTGCAAGGGAACCCATACTAAGGTATATAAATTTCCATTCAAGCCCTACCCAAATTTCGGGTATTGTGGTTGTACGGTAAAATTGGAATGGTATTGCATCCAGACAACCATCAGTTTTATAAAGGGTTAAGGCTCATGCCTTAACATTTTCATCATCAAAATCATCTAGTGTTTAAGAACACATGTCAAAACATTTCAGTAGAATGACTCATCATTCTAAGGTTTTCATCACCAAGTATTCCCATCTAAAGTGATCAAGTTTTATGCTTAGCACTAGCATCTACAAGTGGGAGTAAATACTAATGAGGGGTGGTAAACAAGTGTATATTATCTACGTTCAATCTCATGCCTCAGGATGACATCAAGATTATCTAACTTAGGCCAAGTTTTATGCTCTTTATGCTACCTTTAATAATCTTTCTAAGCTCTACAAATTACCAAGTAAACTTTACTAGAAAGCTTTGATAAAGCAATAAAATACTAATATTGCAAGTAAAACTAGGATTGGGTATCAAGGGTGTAAGATTGCAAGGATTAGCTTGCTAAGTCAACTTGTATAGTGAGACTTGCAAGGTTGCCAGTATAGGCTTGCTAATGTATTAGTATAAGCTTGCAAGGATTAGCTTGCTAAGTTGCAAGTATTAGCTTGCCTTGAGTAGAGCAGTGGTTGAAGTTCTCCTCGGCTTCTTCCTCGTAGTACTCTCCTTCCTCCTCGTATCCTTGGTCGGTACTAGCATCTATAAATAAATACGAGGTACACAATCACCAAACAATACTTAATTACTTCTATTTATCACACCAAGGTTTTCACTAGATGATCTAGGATCATCACAAACATCACAAGGATTAAGGCAATAGTTTTATTTCCTTTATTTTAGAAAAGTAATTTCTACTCAGTGAAAAACTACTTAAGATTTAATATTCTCCAACTAAAACATGGGATCATGTTGACACATGTCATCACCACATATTTCAGTACTTGGGAATGTGATTTAAAGTGGTGTCAAAATTTAATAAGGTTTAACCTTTTTATTTTAATTAAATAAAGTGACTAGAAGTGCCTATGGGGCATTCTTTTATTGCTTGTCCAATATTTCTGCAAGTAAACCTAGATATTTATATATATTCATAAAGGTCTAGTTAAATGTGATTTTTGAGAGTTGGAATCAACTAAAAAACTTTTATGGTTGAATTTTGAAAAATGTTTGAATGCACAAAAGCTTCTGCCTTGTTATTTTTACTATAGGTGATCTACAATTCCAAATGAATTGAATCAAACGGGCTTGGATTAAGAATTCCAATATGTTTCTAACAAAATTGGTTTCATGCATTTTGGTTCAGTGAATTGACCTGGGTTGATTTTTGAATCTAGATACAGAACTGAGTTTGAAACTAAAAGAATAAACCTAAATTCAAACTACTGGGTCACGCGGGAATCAAAATGGGCCGGCCCACAGTGCACAACGCACGCGCGGGTGAGTTTAAGTGGATGAGCCCACCAGTCAGCGAGACAGGGGGTGCGAAGCGGTATGGGGTGATCTAGACCGCACGATCAAACTCTAATCCAACGGCTGTGATCTATCATCTCCGTCGGGCAACGCCGGTGAGACAGAACCCTAGCGCAGCCAATGGGGGTCTACGGGGGATAAGGCAAGGGTCGGCGATGGGGGCAAACGACGAAGTCGACGATAGCGAACCTCCTAGTATTGGCGGCTTATCCTGGGGCGGCTCCAATCGCTGGCTCCTTTCTTCCTCCTCCGCGCACCTCAGCCAAATTCGCGAATCGCTGCTTGATCCAGGTGAGGGGTGCTTCGAGAGAGAGTGAGTGTTGGTGTGAAGAAATCGAGTGGGGGTGGACTCTATTTATAGTGCCAAGAGGGGACCGAGGGGCACGGGTGGAGCTCGTCGGTGTCGTCGTCACAACGAGCTATTGGCATGGGCAACGGTAAAGGGCAGTGCTGTGCTCTCTGGAAAATCTCAACAGCATGGTCGCGAGTCGTGGTGCGGTTCCAGACGGTCGGAACGCTGCGGTGCTTTGGGCGGGTCCAACGGGCATTTTTATGGCGCACGGGCTCTCCTGGTCACGCGGCGACGAACGGGCGTGTCTGTGGGGTTGCTAGGATGGTGGTGATCACGCTTGCACGCGGCGAGGGCGGCGCGCGATCTGCGGGCGCGTGTTGAGGGTGGCGCTCTGGCACGCTCTCGGCATGGCGCAAAGGCATAGGGAACGACGTTTCTAGAGTGGTCAGTGTCCCAGACATGGTGGCTAGGCTTGGTGTTTCTCCTAGCTTGATGTGGATAGTGGGGTGGCAAGGTGAGGCTCGGCCTGCTCAGCATTGATGGCAATGGCAAGCTCACAGTGGTGCTAGAGCTTGCTAACTAAGCTAGATGATCTACTAAATGTCTGCTATGAGCTAGAGAGGGAACAGGTTAGGCCAAATCACTGCTCACAATAGTGTTTGATGTTTGTTTGATTTGTGTTTGCAAGGTGTTTGATGAAATGGCCGAAAGAGATTCAAATTTGAATTTTTGGTTCAAACTTGGTGGGTGTATTAGTTACATACTAGGGTGTCTCTGGTTAGTTGGAAAGGTCAAGGTGAATTGGTTTGGTTGGTTTTTGAAAATGGGTGATCTTCACATATGTTAAAGATTCAATTTTGAATTGTCATTTGAATCAAGTTGCCAAATGTTTCTGTAAGTTTGAAAGGTGGGCTTGGGTTCACTTTTACTCGATCTAGAAAGAGGTGAAAAGAAATGTAATTGTTTCTGTTTGAAATCTTGGACTAGAAACACTCAAAGTGGCCTAGTGAGCAAGATTGGAAAAAATGACTATTTGCTTGTTTTGTTTGTTTTTGATTTTTCTCTTGATTTGTTTCTGCTTGGATTTGATTTAGATGATGTTATTTTCATATTTAAACCAATCCTTTATATTTAGAACAATCACACAAGTCCATTCATGCATTCATACAATCATCACATACACACATGCATTCATATGATTTTGATTAACCAAAGTTTTTGTTACGCTAAATTTGGTGATTGGAATTTGATAATCATGATCAATATTTTTGGGATGTTACAACAAGCATGATGGCAAGAAGAAAGCCAGACATCTGCTTAAGGATTACAGGGAGTTCCAAAAACTACATGAGGGATACACACAGTTGCGGTGCGACGCAGTGAATCAGGGGTTTGGCCTTGCCCCAGGAGCCATTGCATATGGCGCCCCACCGCCACCGCCCAGAGCACCTGTAACATCCCAGTATTTAGGATTAAACGAAGGGTAGATTTAGGATTTTGTGCATCTGCATGCATGCATATGAAAATCCAGGTAAATTTTTCGCCAAATTATAAGACTAGAGTGATCAGAATTCTCACTCCGATGAATTAGGTTTAGTGTCATCCAAGGGGAAGTGTGATGAATTTTGACATGACCTTTATTGTTTTCTGGAATTATGAGGGAAAAAATTTGAATTATAAATAATTATTCACTATAAGATAAATACAAGAATTGTAAACAAAAGTATAAAGATTATTTAAGATCAACATTACATTGTTCTTTTACAATAAAAGAATAAAGGAAAAATTATAATAAAGCAATGAAATGAATTAAAAAATGAAATAAATGAATGATATTAATACTTAGAAGAAATGAAATACAATTAAGAATAAAGAATACTAAAGTTTTTACAAATAAGTAAGAACTGAATTCTTATTAATAAATATTGAATAATAATTACAACTTAAGAATATAAAATAAGAAATTACACTTTGTTTCAACTATAGACAAAATATTTATTATCCTCACAATCACAAGTACAAATAAAATATAAGAATAATTGACTTTACAAAAAGAGAAAGAATTTAACTTCATTAAAAGTGATTACAGTAGTACAATGACCTTACAGATATTCAAAGAAAATGAATTAAATTACAAAAAGTAATAAAAGAAAACCTAAACTAATTACTAAATCATCCCTAATCTAATCTTCTATGGTCTTCTATCAGTATGTTTGTGCCTGCAAATCAACTCAAACAAAACAAGAGAAAAGGAGTAAGGGGTTAGTGTTGATTAGTCTTGTTCTCAGTTTAGCAATGAAATGCATTGCTATTTACATCATTGAGCAGAGTAAAATGAGGTCCAAATGGAGTAGTATCTGTTCTTATTTCAAATCTAGCCTCAGAACCACATCATAGGCAAACATGGGCAAATTTCACCAATTGAGAAGAAAGTAAAAAGTAAAATAGTAATACCTATAAAAATATCTAGTTTCAGTTGATCTGATCCATTTGAGTGATGCAAGCACACCAACAGCTCACACAAAACATGCAAATGTGTGTGCCTTGTCAACACATCAAGTCATGTATTAGAAGGAGAATAGGAAGCATCCGTAGCAAAGCAACCTGCCTGCTTCTTCTTTCTCCATTCCAGAACCCCATCAGAGTATATTCACAATCCACAGAACCAACATCAGATCTCTCTCCAGAGCACATAAGAACACCGTCACATTATCCATTTCCACACATATAGCAGAGCACTGCTTGATTGCAGTCACCAGCAAACCACCATAAACCAGAGCCACTATGGTTATCTAATCAAGAAGGAGGCCAGTAGAAGATTAGGGAGGATAAGGTCAACTAGATCAAAACAAAAGCACTAGGAAGAGATATTCAAGATTAACTCAATACACACCAAGCATCATGATACGTCGGAAATGTATCTATAATTTTTTATGCGCCATGCTTGTTTTGTATCTATTTTGCTTTGCTTTTTCTATACTTTGAGGTGTTTTTATATCTTTTCTGGAACTAACCTATTAACAAGTTGCCACAGTGCCAGTTGCCTGTTTTATTCTATTTTTGGTTCTAGAAAGGCAGAAAATGTATATTTTCGGAATTGGACGGGACAAAAGCCAAAGTTATTATTTTTCCGGAGCAACACGGAACCACGAAGCAGAGACAGAGGGGGGCCACAGGGTGGCCAAACCCCCTAGGCGTGGGCAAGCCCTGGGGGCGCCTGGAGTGGGTGTGGGCCCCCTGGACCCCCACCGACCTTGATTCCTGCGGCTATAAGAAGCCTCCAACCCAAAAACCCTAAAGAGTCCAGAAGAAATCCACGAAAACCTCCGTAGCGCTGCCGCCACCGAAAGGTAGATTCGGGGGATAGAAAGTCTCTATTCTGGCACCCTGCCGGGACGGGGAAGTGCCCCCGAAGCCATATCCATCGATCTCCATCGCCATCTTCATCACCGTTGCTGATTCCCATGATGAGGAGGGAGTAGTTATTCCTAGGGCTAAGGGCTCTACTGGTAGCTATGTGTTCATGTCTCTCTCTATGCATAATCTTGTGGTCATGAGCTTTGTAATCAAGTAGATCTACCTTGCTACTCAAGTGCTTCATTAGATCTCTGCTGTCCCCATGTGTGTGAAAGTGACAACATGCACGCCATGGTGGCACTTAGGTTTGAGTCTACATAAATACTCTTTGTGCTTTAATAGATCTATGCTTTTCCCCACGTGTGTGAAAGTGACAACGTGCATACCGTGTGTGGCACTTTGGCTAGATTGAATATTTGTTATGAGTTATATTTGGAGTTGGATGTCTCTATGAAATTGTGGTGCTTGTTGGAACCATCTAGCACTCAAGGTGACAGTGTGGGGTTATCTGGATTGGGGGAAGGCGGACTTTGAGGTGTGCTGTTATAGACCTACCATGGATTAGAGTGTCCAACCGGAGAGTAGTTAAGAGTAGTATCATGAAGAGAGGATATTTATATGAGAGAGTGTTCACTAGTGAAAGTATGATCCCTAGGCCTTGTTTCTAAGCATTCAAACACCGTTTGCATCTAGATCTTTTGCATGTTTGCTTGCTTTGGTATTTACCTCACCGTCAAGCTATTTTCTGGCACCGTTACCACTTTTATTTCACTATCTCTTCGCCAAACTAGTGCACCTATACACCTGACAAGTGTACTGGGTGTGTTGGGTACACAAGAGACTTCTTGTATCTTGATTGCATGATTGCTTGAGAAGGAATACCTTTGACCACTTCCTCCCTGAGTTCAATAAACCTTGTGCAATCCACTTAAGGGAAACTTGCTGCTGTTCTAAAAACCTCTGCACTTGGAGTCCCAACAACTGTCTACAAGAATAGAAGTGCGTAGACATCAAGCTCTTTTCTGGCGCCGTTTCCGAGGAGGTAAGGTAAAAGGTGCTCACATCCTCCGGTGTGAGTGATCGAAGTTATTTCCTTTAGATTCTGCAATTTTATATTTTTGTTTCTTGTTTTCACTAGTTAGGCTTTATGGAAAACAACAAAAAAATTTAGAGAGCTCTATAGTGTTTATCTTGAGTTAGGACATGAAGTGTTTGAAGAGAAAATTTAAAACCTATGGAACTTCATTTGCATGCTAATAGTAATGTTATTAGTAAGAATTCTTTGGACACCATTATTGCTAATGCTATGGAAAAGTCTAAGCTTGGGGAAGCTAGTTTTGATGAAAATGATCTTTTTAGTCCCCCATCTTTAGAGGAGAAAATTTGGTTTGATGATACTATACCTCCAATATATGATGATTACAATGATGAATATGATATTTTCAGTCCACCTACTATTGAGGAGGAAATTAATTGTGATTACAATATGCCTCATATATTTGATGATTATGGTGATGAGAATAATAATGCTAGCTATTTTGTTGAATTTGCTCCCACTACAATTAATAAGAATGCCTTTGCTTATGTGGAGAGTAATAATCATTTTATGCATGTGGCTCATGATAAGAATGCTTTATGTGATAGTTATATTGTTAAATTTATTCATGATGCTACTGAAAGTTATTATGAGAGAGGGAAACATGGTCTTATGTATCTCAACAATATTAAGTTTCCCCTCTTTATGTTGAAAATTTTGAAGTTGCATTTGTTTTGCTTTCCTATGCTTGTTGCTTTGTGCTTTCATGACTTGTTTCTTTACAAGATTTCTATGCATAGGAAGTGGGTTAGACTTAAATGTTCTTTGAATGTAGAGGTCCCAACCTGATAAGGTAGAGATCCATGTGTTTACAATGCTTGTCCCTGGATCAATAGCTAGCATCCACAGTTTAAGATGTAATATCAAGAAACAAAGGTCATAGTAAAACTTTATAACCAAGAATAAAATAATTCATTACATCTTACATAGCTCATTTGGCTATCTCATTGCAATGCAGCAGAAATAACTATATAGCATGGAGTCCTTCATCTTCAAAGTGCCACAGGCAATCATGTTGGTTGTAGACTTGTAATCCTAATCAACACACTTCACTAACATCAAACAAACCTACAACATAACAAGTTACAGCCACAAGGGTCAATACATTTGAATTGTATTGGCAAGTGATACTATGATAGGGTAGTGGTATCTATCTTCCATATGCATTTGGCTAAGTGGAGCTTAGGCTTGCTTTGCTCAAAATAGATTTTCCTTATCCTTTGAAAACACTAAGTTTTTGTTTTGTCAAAATCACCCAAGGAACAACCAATAGAATTGGTTAACCTTTAACCCTTGTTCAACCACAAGCTTTTAACTTAGAAATTGGGATGAGGAGATCCTTGATAGCTTCCGTGTATTGATGCTCAAATTTTCCATTGCTGGGGACACGGCTAAGTACTTAGATTTTACTCTCTCGAGAGGTGGTGCACTTTCCCCACAAGACTCGACATGCATTGAGACAAGATATTTTAGAATCCTTCCCTTAGACCAAAATGGACGCGCTCCAAACCTATCACCCCTACCACCAACTGTCCATCTGGCTAAGTTATTGCAACCTATATGATCCAGGCAGAGCCCATATTGCCATGTGGCTGCACTTGAAACTTCTCAACATTTTATATCTCAAATCTCTTTGTTCCTGGGTGGCATTCTACACGTGAGATACACAAGGTAGGCCATGAAAAATGGGGCCCTGGTAACCACTCAACAAAAATCCATCCAAGCAATTACCACTCAACAAAAAATCACTCAAAAATAATTTTAAAATCAAAGCAACATTTTTATCTTACTAGAAATTATTTTTATTCAAGGAAAAATTCCTTAGTGTCACAAAATATACCTTTAAATCCAAAAGTTGGTTTTTATGGTAAGTAGTTTCAAAACAAACCATTTGCAAAAGATTTTACCCTAAAAACATTTTTAGAATAAATTTTATACACAAAATAAGCCTAAATATGTTTCTGCAAAAACACCTAATTTTATAGAAGCAAATTACCAAACTAAGGGCATGGTTGCAAAGGTTTCTTTTTCCTGATTCCATTGATATAAAGTTTGTAAATTTTGGACGTGTAGATTTAATGTTATGAAATTTTCAAATCTAAACACTAAATAGAAATGTTTCTACTTTTAAAACGAAGTATGTGCCATGCGTGATGACCTTACTGGCTGAGAAAGGTTCATGTGGATCACGCAGCTACGGCCGTTGGTTGTAACTTAAATCGCATGGTGCAGATCAATGCATACCGCTTCGTTAATAAATCTATCACAACGCTTAGATCTAGATCAGATGGCTCACAACACTCTGCCAAGATCTGGCGGCACTGGCGCGAAGGAGAGCGGTGGTGCGCTCTTCTCGCGGTGGTTCCAACGAAACAGGAATCAAGGAAGGAAGAGGGATGGCTCACCGTGTTCGCAGGAGAGTGGAGAAGCTCAACGTGGTCGTTGTAGTGACAGGGGCACACGGTGCTGCTCGCGATTGCTCGCCGTAGTTATCGTCTGCGTCAGGCACTTCTGTTCGTCGTTGTTGGCGAGGTTATGGGTCATGCCAAGGCAAGAAAAAGGGTGTGTCATATGCGCACGAGAGAGGAGGTTGTAGAGATAGCAACCGGAGAGGAGGGGGCGGTCTGTGCTTACGGGGAGAGGTCGCTGAAGTGGACACAGTCGACGGCGGCGCTCTATTGAATACGAAGTCGAGTATCTGGGGCGTGCGTGTGCAAGCAGGAGATACGTGCAGACTCGGGAAACGCTAGCGAACACGCTCGTGAGGTTTAGGGGCAATGGGGCGGTGAGGGCTGGCCGGAATCGGCCGGAGTAGCTCGTCGGGGACAGTGGGTTCACACGAGAAATTTGTGTAGCCTGGTGGCGGAGGGGAAGTGGGGTCTAAGGGGAAAGGTAGAGGGGAGGAAGGCTCCTTTATCTTGCGTGATCGCTAGGCGAATTATTCCTGCATTCAATGAATTGAATCCTCGAATCAAATGGCAGAAACGGTCGTGAGGTGAGGGCGAGGTCAGCGCGGGGTGGAGACGATGATGCGCTAGCGGTGGGCCTTGCGGTCAGTGAGATGGGGGTTCACGTGTGGGGTCTGGTCGTTAGTGACTGAGGGGCTTCGTTTGCGGGTGACAAAAAGAGAACGACAAAGAGAGAGGGGGACGCCGGGTGGGCTGGCTGTTGGGCCTGTTGGGCTAGGTTAGTGGATTGGGTCCTGGGCTGGTTTGCTTTCTCTATTTTTTTCTTCCTGAAACCTTTTTCTTTTTCTGTTTTCATTTTCTGTTTTGAATTTATTCAAATGTTTCAAACACATATTTTATTTCAAAACTTTTCCAAACTTTCAGTAAGTTTTAATACTGTTTATTAATGTATTTTAAAGACCATTTTGGAATATTTCTTTTATTCATTTATGGTTTATATTTATTTATAATAGGCACTTGTCTTCATTTAAATTAGATTTTAAATATATTTTCAAACTTCTATTTGAATTCTAATTTTTACCAAACCTTTTTCAGTAGGTTTTATTTATTCATTTGAGTGTTTAAATAATTCACTTTGAATTATTTCGAATATTAATATGATTTAATGTTCATTTAAATTGGGCATTTGTCTTTATTCAAATAAAATCATATCTGGTTTTAAACCCATATAAATTTTATTCAAATAATTCTTTTTAAGTTAATTAGATAAATTTTTAATCCACTTCGGAAAACTCCAATTTATTAATTTCTCATGATTTATTTAATCATTTACCTTAGGGATTTTGTCTTTATTCAAATAGAATTGAATTTGGGTAATGCCATATAATTTTATTTGGATATTCTTTATCCCTCTATTTTATATGGATTATCTTCATTCCATTTGCTTATGGATTTAATTCAAGTTTTAAGTTGTCTTCTAAATAATTTCCTTGGAATTTATTATTTAGTTTAGGCAATTTTTCTTTATTTAAATAAAATTGGATATTGTTGAATACTTATGATTTTATTTAAATAATATTTTACTCCTTTTTATTATTCAATAAACTTTCATTTGTTTATGGATTTGGCCAAGATTTAATTTTTCTTTTTAAATATTCCTTATTTATATATTTATTTCTTTCTTTCTTTGCCTTATAAAATCCATATCTTTTTTATTTATAGATCCTAAATTGGTGATTCCAATTTGTATGATTTATTTAATATTTGTTTATCTTCCTAAATCCTTTTAGGATTAATTTTCTCACAATTTGGTATGGATTTTTAGCTAGGAGCTTTATTAGCTTTGATATTTATTTTCTTTACCTTATTAAATTCATAAGTTTTTGTCTATGGCTCCAAATTGAATGAAACCAATTTCTATGGTTTTATAATATTTGTATTTATCATTTTTGATCATTTATAAATGTTTGTTGACAAATTTTTATATGGATCAAATCGTTAGTCTTAGGGTGATCTTGGAAATGATTTTCTTCTATCAAGATTTGGGATTTTGATTTAACTTTTCCAAGTGTTTAAATTTCAAGATACATTCATTGATGAATGTATTTCACTTCATTGAAATTTTGTTGGATTCCCTTTTTATTCAAATTTTGTTCAAGAAGGGTTTTGATGTTTCCATTTAGAAGCAAAAAGTTTCTTTTCACCCTAAATTTCAACAATTGTTTCTTTTGTTTATTTATTTTTCACATTTCAAAATTTGGAAAATTTTGGGATGTGACAGGCTACCACCCTTAAAAGAAATATCATCCTGAGATTTGGGAAGGCTAGAGGTTACAAGTTGGCTTCAAGGCAACTAGAGTACTACCACCCTTAAAAAGGTTTTCAACTAGATTACATCTAGGCTTACTTGGGGTCTTGATGTAACTTCTCTGGACAGTTTCTTGCATAATGGCCTAGATCTTTGCATTTGAAACACATCAATTGGATAATATCCTTCTTCTTCTTTGGCATCATCATTTCTTGTTTATTTCCTTGACTCTTCTTCTTTTCTGGACATTATTTGACATAGTGTCCCATCTCTTTGCAATGGTAACATTGTACCTGTCTAATGTCTTGCTTGCTGGGGTTGGGACATTTCTTCTTTTTGGGTCTCTCTAGAGCTAGGAGTTCTTCTAGTTCATGTTCTTCATATCTCACCTCAAAGGTGGGAAATCTTTCTCTCTTCTTGGGGCAAACACTAGAGATATGACCTTCTTCTCCACATGAGTAGCAACACTTGGTGGTCACTTTGTATGTGGCCTTATGAGGCATGGTTCTAACTTTGCCTTCATCCTTCTTGGCAGAAGTTGTTCCCTTATGGAGGTTTCCAAACATTTGCCATCTTGTTTCATTTGTTGAACTATAGGATAGATGGGGAATTGGATAGGGACATGATCATTTCCTTCACATAGGAAACAAGTCACTTGAGATGTGGAGCATTGTTTAGTTGGATGTTTCTCTTAAAAATTAGGGCATTGATCCACATGCTCTTTGTAAGTGTGTCCTATGTATCCACGAATATTGCAAGCTTGGGTTCCTTCTATAATATCATCCTTGATATCATTGTTGTCACAATCCCCTTGGGTAAGGTTGTCTCTCATGTTAATCATTTGATTGGTCATCCTTTGCAACAATTGGGATTGGATTTCCAAAAACTTTTGCATGGTTGGCTCTAACTCATTGTTGTTGACGAAAAACTGAGTTCTCACTTGATTCAACTGGGCTTGGGTTGCTAGAAGTTGTTCTCTCATGTGTATCTCTTGGTTGTTGTTGTTGTCACCATCCTTGATGTTGAGGTGTCTTGGAGAAGTCATCTGTTTGGGTTGGATTGGGATTAGAATAGGCAAAATATTCTAGAGAATAAGTCTAATCATACACATCACAATTCACACAAGCAATGTGCAAGAAATTACAAACAAACATTCCACTCAAACAACAAGGTTCAAGCACATTTTTAGGCAACAAAATATTTTTGCAACACTACATAAGTTGGTGTGATGGATCTAAACTAAACACTAGTATGGTGGTCCAACTATATGGTTCACTTGAGATCATTCCATCCTTCTTAGTTGTTTTTTCTTGAATGAGATCATGGTTTCTTTGGAAAAAATTCTTGCATCTTGGTCACAAAACTTCAAAGGTGATGATGATTTCTTCTAGGTTGTGTTTCCTTAGTCTTCAAGTCTTGAGTTACATTCTTGTCTCACTTGTATTCCTTAGTGATGTCCAAGTTGAAGTCCTTGGTGAAACTAAAGTTGAAGTCATTGGTAATGTTGAAGTCTTTGCTCATGGTGGAGGCTTTGTCCATCAAGTTGAAAAGAGGGGAGATGCAGAATCAAAACAAAAAAGGTTGAGGAAAGAGTTTACAATATTGTTTATAAATAATTTTTAACAAATACAACTCCTATTTTTCTAAGGGGTTTTGCCCAATCCTAGGATTACAATCCTACAGGCAACACAGTGCTCTGATACCATCTGTAGAGGTCCCAACCTGATAAGGTAGAGATCCCTGTGTTTCCAATGCTAGTCCCTGTATCAATAGCTAGCATCCACAATTTAAGATGTAATATCAAGAAACAAAGGTCATAGTACAACTTTATAACTAGGAATAAAATAGTTCATTACATCTTACATAGCTCATTTGGCTATCTCATTTCAATGCAGCAGAAATAACTATATAGCATGGAGTCCTTCATCTTCAAAGTGCCACAAGCAATCATGTTGGTTGTAGACTTGTAATCCTAATCAACACACTTCACTAACATCAAACAAACCTGCAACATAACAAGTTACAGCCACAAGGGTTAATACATTTGAATTGTATTGGAAAGTGATACTATGGTAGGGTAGTGGTATCTATCTTCTATATGCATTTGGCTAAGTGTAGCTTAGGCTTGCTTTGCTCAAAATATATTTTCCTTATCCTTTGAATATACTAAGTTTTTGTTTTGTCAAAATCACCCAAGGAACAACCAATAGAATTGGTTAACCTTTAACCCTTGTTCAACCACAAGCTTTTAACTTAGAAACTGAGATGAGGAGATCCTTGATAGCTTCCATGTATTGATGCTCAAATTGTCCATTGCCGGGGACACGACTAAGTACTTAGATTTTACTCTCTCGAGAGGTGGTGCACTTTCCCCACAAGACTCGACATGCATCAAGACAAGATCTTTCAGAAGCCTTCCCTTAGACCAAAATGGACGCGCTCCAAACCTATCACCCCCTACCACCAACTTTCCACCTGGATAAGTTATTGCAACCTATATGATCTAGGCAGAGCCCATATTGCCATGTGGCTGCACTTGAAGCTTCCCAACATTTGACATCTCAAATCTCTTTGTTCCTGGGTGGCATTCCACAAGTGAGATACACAGGGTAGGCCATGAAAAATGGGGCCCTGGTAACCACTCAACAAAAATCCATCCAAGCAATTACCATTCCACCCAGGTGATTCATTCACTTAGTAGTTTTATTAACCAAAAAAATAAGTCAAAAGACTTAGCAAAATTTCCATAGCATGTATATAAACCACCCTTGTTTGCTACTAGTTAGGCTAAGCATGATAGTAGTAGGAATCTTAAAACTTAGGGAAAATTCTACTAAGGCATCATCTACTAGGATTTCCCATGGCATAGTTAACACATAGAAAATTTCATGCAAGTCCTACTTAGAAATATCACTAATGCATAGTCAAAATATTTGGACAAAAATGTATGAAGCACCACTTGCGTTTTTAGTAGAGAATATGGTTCACTCCTTGATCCTGCAATAGTCACACTCTTCAAAGTTCACTACAATTCAATCAAGGCACAAATTCAAACTAGAATTCAAACAATTCACCACATAAAATAAACAAAACAATGCATGCAAGCATGCAAAAGATTGTTTTATTTGTAAAGGTGGTTCCTAATAGGTTATAAACATTTTAAAACACCTATTGGTCATTTATAAAAGTGGCAAAACCATTTAAAAGCAAGTTAGTGAAAATGACCACTTTAAATCATCTTTGTTTTGTGAGAATGATTTAAATCAAAGTAATATTTTGTAGTGTTAGATAAATATATTTTTAAACACAAATATTAGTGTTTATGGTCAAAGTGTTTTAAAACAAATCCATTTTCAAAAGGTTTCACTCAAAAATCATTTTTAAATCAAAGCAACATTTTTATCTTACTAGAAATGCTTTTTATTCAAGGAATAATTCCTTAGTGTCACAAAATATACCTTTAAATCCAAAAGTTGGTTTTTATGGTCAGTAGGTTCAAAACAAACCATTTGCAAAATATTTTACCCTAAAAAAATTTTTAGAATAAATTTTATACACAAAATAAGCCTAAACATGTTTCTGCAAAAACACCTAATTTTACAGAATAAAATTACCAAACTAAGGGAATGGTTGCAAAGTTTTCTTTTTGCTGATTCCATTGATATAAAGTTTGTAAATTTTGGACGTATATATTTAAAGTTATGAATTTTTCAAATCTAAACACTAAATAGAAATGTTTCTGTTTTTAAAACGAAGTCTGTGCCACGTGTCACGATATTACTGGTCGATATCGTGTGGATCACGCAGCTACGGCCGTTGGATCTAACTTAAATCGCACGGTGCAGATCAATGCATACCGCTTCATTAATGAATCTATCGTAGCGCTTAGATCTAGATCAGATGGATCACAGCACTCTGCCAAGATCTGGCAGCGCTGGCGCAATGACGAGCGGTGGTGCGCTCTGCTCGCGGTGGTTCTGGCGAAATAGGAAACAAGGAAGGAAGAGGGATGGCTCACCGTGTTCGCAGGAGAGTGGAGAAGCTCAACGTGGTCGTTGCAGTGATAGGGGCGCACTGTGCTTCTCACGATTGCTCGCTGTAGTTGTCGTCGGTGTGACGCACTTCTGTTCTTCGTTGTTGGCGAGGTTATGGGTCACACCAAGGCAAGAAAAAGGGCGTGTCTGTTGGAATTATGCCCTAGAGGAAATAATAAAGATGTTATTATTATAATTCATGTTCATGATAAAGTTTATATTCCATGCTAGAATTGTATTAAGCGGAAACTTTAATACTTGTGTGGTTTGTGAACAACACCGTGTCCCTAGTACGCCTCTATGGAATAGATCATTGATCAATGATGGTTAAGGTTTCCTAACCATAGACATGAGTTGTTAATTGATAATGAGATCATAACATTGGAGAATGATGTGATGGACAGACCCAAACTAAGCAAAGCAATTAGATCGTTTCATCTTGTTCATCTTTGCGAAGCTTTTCTTATGTCAAATATTGTATTCCTTAGACCATGAGATAATACAACTCCCTGGTACCGGAAGAAAGCTTTGAGGTCATCAAACGTCATCCTATGAGAGGGTGATCATAAAGGTGTCTCTGTGTGATCGGAAAGTATCATTGGGTTGTATGTATCGAGATGGAATTTGTCCTCCCAAGTCGGAGAGATATACTTGGCCCACTGTAATCGATATCAACACCGCTTGCAAGCATGTGGTTAAGGAGTTAATCAAAAGTGATATCGGATTACGGAACGAGTAAAGTACTTGCGTGAGCGAGATTGAACTAGGTATGACGACCGACGATCGAATCTCGCAAGTAAAATATCGCGAGACGAAGGGAATATATATATATGGGATTGATTGAATCACGGCATCGTGGTTCATCCGATATGATCATCGATGAATGTGTGGGAGTCAATATGGGTGCCTGACCCCTGTTGATTATTGATAGAAGATCATGTCTGCATATTCTCGAACCCGCAGGGTCACACACTTAACGTATCTCGACGCTAGGATAGATTGGATAATTGGTTTATGAATTTTTGTTCGGAGTCTCGTATGGGATCCGAGATATCACGAGAGCTTCCGGAATGGTCTGGAGAATAAGATTCATATAAGGCAATGCAGTTTTTGGAGTTCGGAATTGTTCCGGGTTAATCGGTATTGTACCGGAAGCTTCTAGAACCTTCCGGAAGGGGACCAACGTGGCCCCACCTTCCGGGAGGGGCATGGGCCTATGAGGGAGTGTCCTGGCGCATTGGGCACAAGGCCCCATAGGGCCCAGCCGATCCTAGAGAGTTTAAATCGTTTAAACTAGAGATAGGGTTTCTAGAAGAGGGGAGAGTCCATGCCCCCCACTCCTTATCCTTTGGGCTTGGGGGAGGGGCTAGGGCTGCGCCCCCCCTCTATATAAAGAGGGGTGGGGGCGCACCAAACCCCTACACCTCTCCTCCAAACCCTAGCCGCCTTGCTAGCTTTCCTCTCTCCCTCCCGACTGTTTGTAGGCGAAGCCCTGCTGCAGAAATTCTCCACCATATACACCACGCCGTCGTGTTGTAGATCCAATCTATCTCTCCACCATACTTTCTGGTCCGAGGAAGGAGGAGACGTCGAGGTGCTGCACGTGTGCATCTCACGGAGGCACCGCCACTTGTGGTGCTAGATCGGATCGGATCGCGAGGAGGAGAAGCGAGTACATCACCCACGTTCCGATTTAACGTTCCTTCGCGTAATCTTCAAGGGTATGAAGATCTAATCCAATCTCTCTCGTTGTTTGCATATCCTAGATTAGATCTTGGCTTTCCCTCTGTTCGCTCCGTAGAAAATTTTGATTTACTATGCCGCGAAACCCTTCAGTGGTATCAGAGCTAGATCTATGCGTAGATGTGTTTCACGAGTAGAACGCAACATGGTTGTTGCGGGCGTTGATGTTTTCTGTTGTAAGCCTCTTGTTTGTGTTCTTCTTATGACACGGGATAGTGAGATTGAAGCGGTCCAGGCCAACCTTACGCTACGTCGTCATGAGACCGGCCCGCACTTGACGTGTGGCTTGTTCCACACATGCGGTGGATGTCGTTTCTCTCACTATAGTTGTCATGGGATTAACACCGGAGTTTGGCAACCATAATATCACCGTTGTGGCTTTTCGTAGGTAAGAATCGTTCTTAGCATCTACTCCCATAAGCCACGTAAAACATGCAACAACAAAGTAGAGGCGTCTAACTTGTTTTTGCAGGGAGTGTTTTCTGTGATATGGTATGGCCCAAGATGTGATGTGTATAATGTATGCGATGATCATGTTTTGTAATGTTTCACGACTTGCATGTCGATGAGTACACAACCGGCAGGAGCCATATGGTTGTCTTTATAATTGTGTATGACCTACGAGTCAACTTCTTATACGCCATGTAATAGCTTTACTTTATCGCTAAGTAGTTAGCAATAGTTGTAGTTGCTATTCGTGGTGAAGGCAATCATGGTGGAGTGATGGAGATCATGCCGGAACGCACAAGATGGAGATCATTGCGTGAATATTGGCTATACCATGTCACATAAAGTTATATGCATGTGATGTCTATCCTTTATGTATATTATTATGCTTAGATCGCGACGGTAGCATTATAAGATGATTCCTCACTTAAAGATCAAGATAAAAACTGTGTTCTCCCCAAGTATGCACCGTTGCGAAAGTTCGTCGTGTCCAAGCATCACGTGATGATCGGGTGCTATAGACTCTACGCTCACATACAACGGGTGCAAGCCAGTTTTGCACACGCGGAAATACTTGGGTCTAGCTTGACGAGCCTAGCATGTACATACATGGCCTCGGAACACAAGAACCTAAAGGTTAAGCATGAGTCATATGAATGATATGATCAACACTTTGTTGTCCACCACTGAAACCACATCTCTTCTCGTGATGATCGGATTAGGTGTGGTGAATTTGGATCGTGTTCACTAAAACAACTTGAGGGATGTTGAATTTAGTGGGAGTTCATTTAGTAATTTGATTAAGTTGAACTATTTATCATGAACATAGTCTAAATTTTACTTGCAAATACTGTAGATCACATGGCCAAATCCAACTTCAACTTCAACGTTTTTGCTGAGAAGGAAAAGCTTAGAAACAATGGGTCTAACTTCACCAATTGGTTCCGCAATCTAAGAATCATTCTGTCTGGCGGACAAAAGGACTATGTCCTTGGGAAAGCGTTAGGTGACCCCCCTGCTGCAACTGCGCCAGCTGATGAGAAAGCTGTCTATCAGTCGCGCAAAGATGATTATGGTGTGATTAAGAGCACCATGTTGTTTGCTATGGAACCGGAACTTCAAAATCATTTTGAAACCTATCCCGGGCCCTTTGAGATTCTCGAGGAGCTGAAAACCATGTTTCAGACTCAAGCCCGTTCTGAGAGATATGAGATCTCTGAGAAGTTCTTTAACTGCAAGATGGAGGAAGGGAGTTCCGTTAGTGAGCACGCCATAAAGATGTCGGGCTACACTCAACGCCTTGAGCAACTGGAATGCACGATTCGGAGGAGCTCAAGATTGACAGGTTCGCAATCACTCCCTCCCAGCTACAAAAGTTTTGTAGTGACTCATAATCAGATTGGCTCCACTGATACGATCACCGAGCTCTTCGCAAAGCTGAAGGCTGCGGAGGTGGACATCAAGAAGGATAATCATGTGTTGATGGTCAACAAGCCCTCCTTTAAGAAAGGTAAGGAGCAAAGAAGCCCTTCAAGGGGCAAGCGCAATGCTCCCGAGAAGAAGCTCAAGTCTGGTCCTAAGCCGGACATCGAGTGCTTCTATTGCAAGGACAAGGGTCCTCGAAGCTTAATCGTCCAAGTACTTAGCGACAAGAAGGTGGCACCATCAAAGGTATATTTGATATACATGTTATTGATGTTTTCCTTACTAGCCCTCGTTGTAGTGCCCGGGTATTTGATACCGTTCGGTTGCTAATATTTGTAACTCAAACAGAGCTACAGAATAGACGCGGCTTGCGAGGATGAGGTGACGATGCGCTGGCAACGGATCAAGAGTTGATGTGATGGACGTCGCACGCTCTCCTTAGTTTTACCTTGGATTAGTTTTAAACCTTAATAAGTGTTATTATGTACTGCGTTGAGCATGAACATTATTTCTGGATTGTGTTTATTGCAAGACGGTTATTCATTTAAATCGGAGAATAATGGTTGTTCTATTTATATGAGTAACATCTTTTATGGTCATGCACCTCTTATGAATGGTTTATTTCTTCTAAATCTCGAAAGGGATGAAACACACATCCATAACATTGAGGCTAAGAGATGCAAAGTAGATAGTGATAATACTACTTATTTGTGGCACTGTCGTCTAGGTCATATTGGTGTAAAGCGCATGAAGAAACTCCATTCTGATGGACTTTTGGAGTCTCTTGATTTTGAATCATTTGACACATGCGAACCATGCCTCATGGGCAAGATGATCAAAACCCGTTCTCGGTATGATGGAGCGAGCAACGGACTTGTTGGAAACCATACATACCGATGTATGCGACCGATGAGTGTTTCGACGCGGTGGATATCGCTATTTCCTCACTTTTACCGATGACTTAAGTAGATATGGGTATATCTATTTAATGAAACATAAATCAAACATTTGAAAAGTTCAAGGAATTTCAGAATGAAGTGGAGAACCATCGTAATAGAAAGATTAAGTTTCTACGATCCGATTGTGGAGGTGAATATTTGAGTTATGATTTTCTCACGCATCTTAAAGCAAGTGGAATCGTTTCACAACTCACGCCACCCGGAACACCACAGCGCAATGGTGTGTACGAGCGGAATCGAACCCTATTAGATATGGTCCGATCAATGATGTCTCTTACTGATTTGCCGTTATCATTTTGGGGTTATGCATTAGAAACCGCTGCATTCACTTTAAATAGGGCTCCATCTAAATCCGTTGAGACGACACCGTATGAACTGTGGTTTGGTGCTAAACCTAAGTTGTCGTTTCTTAAAGTTTGGGGATGCGAAGCTTACGTCAAGAAGTTGATGCCGGACAAGCTCGAATCCAAAGCGGAGAAATGCGTCTTCATAGGATACCCTAAGGAAACTATTGGGTATACCTTCTATCACAGAATCGAAGGCAAAGTGTTTGTCGCAAAGAACGGTTCCTTTCTTGAGAAGGAGTTTCTCTTGAAAGAAGTGAGTGGGAGGAAAGTAGAGCTTGACGAGGTTATTGAACCTTCTCTTGAATTGGAGAGTAGCGCAGCACTTGAAATTGTTCCAGTGCCGCCTGCACCAACAATAGAGGAAGCTAATGACAAGGATCATGAAGCTTCGGACGATGCTGCTACTGAACGTCGCAGGTTGACAAGGTCGCGTGCCCGTCTTGAGTGGTACGGCAACCCTATCTTGACTGCCTTGTTAGTAGAAGACAGTGAACCTACGAACTATGAGGAAGCGATGATGAGCCCAGACTCTGAGAAATGGCTAGAAGCCATGAAATCCGAATTGGGATCCATGAGCGAAAACCAAGTATGGACTTTGGTGGACCCTCCTAGCGACCAAAAGGCCGTTGAGTGCAAATGGATCTTCAAGAAGAAAACGGACGCGGATGGTAATGTTACCGTCTATAAAGCACGGCTTGTCGCAAAAGGTTTTCGACAAGTTCAAGGTGTTGACTACGATGAGACTTTCTCTCCCGTAGCGATGTTTAAGTCCATTCGGATTTTATTAGCAATTGCTGCGTTTCATGATTATGAAATATGGCAGATGGATGTCAAGACTGCTTTCCTCAATGGCAACATTGATGAAGAGTTGTATATGATGCAACGCGAAGGTTTTGTCGATCCTAAGGATGCTAGTAAAGTATGCAAACTTCAGCGTTCCATTTATGGACCGAAGCAAGCATCTCGGAGTTGGAACCTTCGTTTTGATCAAGTGATCAAGAGCTTTGGATTTGTTCCAAATTGCTACGAATCTTGCATCTACAAGAAAGTGAGTGGGAGCTCGGTGACGTTTCTGGTACTACATGTGGATGACATATTGATTATCGGAAATGACATCAACATGCTTAACGATGTGAAGAGTTATTTGAACAAGTGTTTTTCAATGAAAGACCTAGGTGAAGCTGCTTATATATTGGGCATCAAGATCTATAGAGATAGACAAAGACGCCTGATAGCTTTAAGCCAGAGTACATACCTAGACAAAGTTCTGAAAAGGTTGAATGGATAAGGCAAAGAAAGGTTCGTGCCTATGTTGTCAGTAAGATATTGAGCAAGGCTCAATGTCCATTCTGAAATGATAGGGAAGCTATGAGCAAAGTGCCTTATGTCTCGGCCATAGGTTCTATCATGTATGCCATGTTGTGTACTAGACCGGATGTGTCCAATGCTCTTAGTTTGCCGAGCAGATATCAAAGTGATCCAGGAGTGGAACACTGGACAGCCGTGAAGAACATCCTAAAGTACCTAAATAGAACTAAAGAAATGTTCTTAGTCTATGGGGGTGATGAACAGCTCGTCGTGAAAGGTTACGTCGACGCTAGTTTCGACACAAGGATGATTCTAAATCTCAGACAGGATACGTTTATATTTTGAATGGAGGAGCTGTGAGCTGGAGAAGCTGCAAGCAAAGCGTGATCGCGGGATCTACAGTAGAAGCGGAATACATGGCTGCTGCAGAAGCATCAAGTGAAGGAGTTTGGATCAGAAACTTCATCACTGAGCTTGGCGTGGTTCCAAGTGCATTGGACCCACTGGAGATATTGTGTGACAACACTGGCGCCATAGCACTCGCTAAGGAACCAAGATATCATCCAAAGACCAAGCATATCAACCGCAAGTTTCATATAATCCGAGATTATATTGCAGATGGAGATCTAAAGATTAGCAAAGTACATACATATCTGAATGTCGCAGATCCATTGACTAAACCTCTTCCACGTGTAAAACATGATCAACACCTCAGTGCCATGGGTGTGAGATTGTTACCAGATGTAAACTAGATTATTGACTCTAGTGCAAGTGGGAGACTGTTGGAATTATGCCCTAGAGGCAATAATAAAGATGTTATTATTATAATTCATGTTCATGATAAAGTTTATATTCCATGCTAGAATTGTATTAAGCGGAAACTTTAATACTTGTGTGGTTTGTGAACAACACCGTGTCCCTAGTACGCCTCTATGGACTAGCTCATTGATCAATGATGGTTAAGGTTTCCTAACCATAGACATGAGTTGTCAATTGATAATGAGATCATAACATTGGAGAATGATGTGATGGACAGACCCAAACTAAGCAAAGCAATTAGATCATTTCATCGTGTTCATCTTTGCGAAGCTTTTATTATGTCAAATATTGTATTCCTTAGACCATGAGATAATACAACTCCCTGGTATCGCAAGAAATCTTTGAGGTCATCAAACGTCATCCTATGAGAGGGTGATCATAAAGGTGTCTCTCAGGTGATCGGGGTGATCGGAAAGTATCTGTTGGGTTGTATGTATCGAGATGGAATTTGTCCCTCCCAAGTCGGAGAGATATACTTCGGGCCCACTCGGTAATCGATATCAACACCGCTTGCAAGCATGTGGTTAAGGAGTTAATCACAAAGTGATATCGGATTACGGAACGAGTAAAGTACTTGCTATGAACGAGATTGAACTAGGTATGACGGTACCGACGATCGAATCTCGGGCAAGTAAAATATCGCGAGACGAAGGGAATATATATATATATATATATATATATATATATATATATATATATATATGGGATTGATTGAATCCTGGCATCGTGGTTCATCCGATATGATCATCGATGAATGTGTGGGAGTCAATATGGGTGCCCAGACCCCGCTGTTGATTATTGATAGAAGATCATGTCTGCATATTCTCGAACCCGCAGGGTCACACTTTAACGTATCTCGACGCTAGGATAGATTGGATAATTGGTTTATGAATTTTTGTTCGAGTCTCGATGGGATCCGGATATCACGAGAGGTTCGGAATGGTCCGGAGAATAAGATTCATATAAGGAAATGCAATTTTGGAGTTGAATTGTTCGGTTAATCGGTATTACCGAAGCTTCTAGAACCTTCCGGAAGGGGACCAACGTGGCCCCACCTTCTGGGAGGGGGCATGGGCCTATGAGGGAGTGTCCTGGCCGCATTGGGCCAGGGGCACAAGGCCCCATAGGGCCCAACCGATCCTAGAGAGTTTAAATCGTTTAAACTAGAGATAGGGTTTCTAGAAGAGGGGAGAGTCCATGCCCCCACTCCTTATCCTTTGGGCTTGGGGGAGGGGCTAGGGCTGCGCCCCCCCCCCTCTATATAAAGAGGGGTGGGGGCGCACCAAACCCCTACACCTCTCCTCCAAACCCTAGACGCCTTGCTAGCTTTCCTCTCTCCCTCCCGACTGTTTGTAGGCGAAGCCCTGCTGCAGAAATTCTCCACCATATACACCACGCCGTCGTGTTGTAGATCCAATCTATCTCTCCACCATACTTGCTGGTCCGAGGAAGGAGGAGACGTCGAGGTGCTGCATGTGTGCATCTCACGGAGGCACCGCCACTTGTGGTGCTAGATCGGATCGGATCGCGAGGAGGAGAAGCGAGGCGACTACATCACCCACGCCGATAACGTTCACTGGCTTGAATCTTCAAGGGTATGAAGATCTAATCCAATCTCTCTTGTTGTTTGCATCTCCTATATTAGATCTTGGATTTCCCTCTGTTCGCTCCGTAGAAAATTTTGATTTACTATGCCGCGAAACCCTTCAGTGTCAGATGCGCACGAGAGAGGAGGTTGTAGAGATAGCAACCGGAGAGGAGGGAGTGGTCTGTGCTTACGGGGAGAGGTCGCCAGAGTGGACATAGTCGATGGCGGCGCTTTGTTGAAGACGAAGTCGAGTATCTGGGGCACGCGTGTGAAAGCGGGAGATACTGGAAGACTCAGGAAACGCTGGCGAACAAGCTCGTGAGGGTTAGGGGCAGTGGGGCGGTGAGGGCTGGCAGGAATCGGCCAGAGTAGCACGTCGGGGACAGTGGGTTCACGCGAGAAATTTGTGCAGCCTGGTGACGGAGGGGAAGTGAGGGTATGAGGGGAAAGGTAGAGGGGAGTAAGGCGCCTTTATCATGCATGATCGCTGAGCAAATTATTCCTGCATTCAAACGAATTGAAGCCTCGAATCAAATGGCAGAAACGGTCGCGAGGTGAGGGCGAGGTCAGCGCGGGGTGGAGACGATGATGCGCTGGCGGTGGGCCTCGCGGTCAGTGAGATGGGGGTTCACGTGTGGGGTCTGGTCGTCAGTGACTGAGGTGGTTCGTTTGCGGGTGAGAAAAAGAGAACGACAGAGAGAGAGGGGGACGCCGAGTGGGCTGGCTGTTGGGCCTGTTGGGCTAGGTTCGTGGGTTGGGTCCTGGGCTGGTTTGCTTTCTCTATTTTTTCTTCCTGAAACCTTTTTCTTTTTCTATTTTCATTTTCTATTTTGAATTTATTCAAATGTTTCAAACACATATATTATTTCAAAACTTTTCCAAACTTTCAGTAAGTTTTAATACTGTTTATTAATGTATTTTAAAGACCATTTTGGAATAATTATTTTATTCATTTATGGTTTATTATTTATTTATAATAGGCACTTGTATTCTTTTTAATTAGATTTTAAATATATTTTCAAACTTATATTTGAATTCTAATTTTTACCAAACCTTTTTCAGTAGATTTTATTTATTCATTTGAGTGTTTAAATAATTCACTTTGAATTATTTCCAATATTAATATGATTTAATGTTCATTTAAATTGGGCATTTGTCTTTATTCAAATAAAATAATATATGGTTTTAAACCCATATAAATTTTATTCAAATAATTCTTTTTAAGTTAATTAGATAACTTTTTAATCCACTTTGGCAAATTCCAATTTATTAATTTCTCATGATTTATTTAATCATTTACCTTAGGGATTTTGTCTTTATTCAAATAGAATTGAATTTGATTAATGCCATATAATTTTATTTGGATATTCTTTATCCCTTTATTTTATTTGGATTATCTTTATTCCATTTGCTTATGGATTTAATTCAAGTTTTAAATTGTCTTCTAAATAAATTCCTTGGAATTTATTATTTAGTTTAGGCAATTTGTCTTTATTTAAATAAAATTGAATATTGTTCAATCCTTATGATTTTATTTAAATAATATTTTACTCCTTTTTATTATTCAATAAACTTTCATTTGTTTATGGATTTGGCCAAGATTTAATTTGGATTTTTAAATATTCCTTCTTTCTTTGCCTTATAAAATCCATATCTTTTTATTTATAGATCCAAAATTGGTGATTCCAATTTGTATGATTTTATTTAATATTTTTTTATCTTCATAAATCCTTTAAGGATTAATGTGCTCACAATTTGGTATGGATTTTTAGCTAGGATCTTTATTAGCTTTGATATTTATTTTCTTTACCTTATTAAATTCATAAGTTTTTGTCTATGGCTCCAAATTGGATGAAAACAATTTCTATGGTTTTATAATATTTGTATTTATCATTTTTGATTATTTATAAATGTTTGTTGACAAATTTTTATATGGATCAAATCCTTAGTCTTAGGGAGATCTTGGAAATGATTTTCTTCTATCAAGATTTGGGATTTTGATTTAACTTTTCCAAGTGTATAAATTTCAAGATACATTCATTGATGAATGTATTTCACTTGATTGAAATTTTGTTGGATTCCCTTTTTATTCAAATTTTGTTCAAGAAGGGTTTTGATGTTTCCATTTAGAATCAAAAAGTTTATTTTCACCCTAAATTTCAACAATTGTTTCTTTTTTTTCACATTTCAAAATTTGGAAAATTTTGGGATGTGACATTGAATTTTCTTCTTTATGCTCTCTTTTAACTCAATTCATATTTCCTATGTGAGAATCTTTGAAACTATCATGCCTAACTTAAAGGCATTAAAGAAAAGTACTTGTTGGGAGATAAACCAAGAGTTTTCTTGAGTCTTGGAAGTTATTACTTCAGTAATGAACTCTCCATATCCTTTTTGTTTGTTTTTTGTGCCAAGAATGACCTCTAATGAGAGGGAAGTAAGTTTTGGGGAGTTGCTGTCCCGAAACAGATTTCTGTCCTCCACCATAAAAATTCGTGAGGAGTCTCTGTAACTAGGATTAAGCTCAAAATTTACTAATAATTCCCCAGTATGTTAGATAACTTTTGTTAGTTCAACACCTTTTGATTTGAGCAATAGAAAGTTTTCGAAAAAATTGGATTCTACCTGCTAGTCTGTTTTGACAGATTTCTACCATTATTTGCATTTGCTTCTTATTGATTCCTTTTCTGGTTCTTTTTGGGAAATTGAGATTTTTGAAGGAGTTGCTATAGTAGCTTGTGTCTTTAGTGAAAGTTTTGCTGTTTTTAAATTAAACCCAAAGGTCTATTATCTTTTGAATACACTAATGTTGCTAATGAAGATTGTGTGAAGTTTTGTATGAAGGAAAAATTTCAGGTGTAGAGAAAGAATGATGTAATGAGATGAAGCATGGACAAAAGCTCAAGCTTGGGGATGCCACCCCGGTGTCACCCCAAGAAATATCCAAGAGGTACAAGTGTCAAAGCTTGGGGATGCCCAAGGCATCCCCTTCTTCATCAATAAAAATCTCAGGTCTTTCTAGACACTTTGTTTTTATTGGTTCATGCACAATTGTGTTGTTCTTGGAGCGTCTTAGTTTTCGTTTTTGGTTTTAGTTTGCTTAGTTTGATTGAGTAAGTTGGTTGGTTACACCACACTTCTTTCGGAGAGAGACACACTCTGTTTTCATTGCCTAGAACACTCGTTGTCATTCTCTGTGCAGTGTCCCAAAACTTATTGATTGATGCATATTGTGATATTACTTTTTCTTGTGCTATTTGTTTCTAGTCACCCTTGTGAACTTTGAAGGTGTCCTATGCATCTATTTTCTACTCCATGAGGGACAAGTTGATTGCCACTTTGCTATGTTTTCTGTATGTGAAACAAACAAATGTTTTTCAATGCATATTATTCATGATCTTTGTTTGTAGCCTTTCATGTTGCATGCATAGTTACTATGTACTATTGTTAGAACTCCATCTTTCATGCACATGTTTAGAGTTCTTTGGTCGCATCTTTCAATGCTTGCAAATGGTTTGATCTTGGTTTTGATGGTGCATGTCACCTCAAAAATTATTCTTTTTATCACTTACCTACTCAAGGACGAGCAGGAGTTAAGCTTGGGGATGCTTGATACGTCGAAAACGTATCTATAATTTTTGATGCTCCATGCTTGTTTTGTATCTATTTTGCTTTGCTTTGTCTATAATTTGAGGTGTTTTTAAATCTTTTTTGGAACTAACCTATTAACAAGTTGCCACAGTGCTAGTTGCCTGTTTTCTTCTGTTTTTGGTTCCAGAAAGGCAGAAAATCAATATTTTCGGAATTGGACGGGACAAAAGCCAAAGTAATTATTTTTCCCGGAGCAACACGGAACCACGAAGCAGAGCCGGAGGGGGGCCACAGGGTGTCCAAACCCCCTAGGCGCGGGCAAGCCCTAGGGGCGCCTGGAGGGGGTGTGGGCCCCCTAGACCCCCACCGACCTTGATTCCTGCGCCTATAAGAAGCCTCCGACCCGAAAACCTTAAAGAGTCCAGAAGAAATCCACGAAAACCTCCGTAGAGCCGCCGCCGCCGAAAGGGAGATTCGGGGGATAGAAAGTCTCTGTTCCGGTACCCTGCCGGGACGGGGAAGTGCCCCCGGAGCCATCTCCATCGATCTCGATCACCATCTTCATCACCGTTGCTGATTCCCATGATGAGGAGGGAGTAGTTCTTCCTCAGGGCTAAGGGATTTACCGGTAGCTATGTGTTCATCTCTCTCTATGCATGATCTTGTGGTCATGATCTATGTAATGAAGTAGATCTACCTTGCTAATCAAGTGCTTCATTAGATCTCTGTTCTCCCCATGTGTGTGAAAGTGAAACCATGCACGCCATGGTCGCACTTAGGTTTGAGTCTACATAAATACTCTTTGTGCTTTAATAGATCTATGATTTTCCCCACGTGTGTGAAAGTGATAGCGTGCATACCGTGTGTGGAACTTTGGCTACATTGAATATTTGTTATGAGTTATATTTGGAGTTGGATGTCTCTATGAAATTGTGGTGTTTGTTGGAACCATCTAGCGCTCAAGGTGAAAGTGTGGGGTTATCTAGATTGGGGAAGGCGGACTTTGAGGTGTGCTGTTATAGCCCTACCATGGATTAGAGTGTCCAACCGGAGAGTAATTAAGAGTAGTGTTATGAAGAGAGGATATTTATATGAGAGAGTGTTCACTAGTGAAAGTATGATCCCTAGGCCTTGTTTCTTAGCATTGAAACACCGTTTGCATCTAGATATGTTGCATGTTTGCTTGCTTTAGTCTTTAACTCATCGTCAAGCTATTTTCTGGCACCATTAACACTTATATTTCACTATCTCTTCGCCGAACAAGTGCACCTATACACCTGACAAGTGTATTGGGTGTGTTGGGGACACAAGAGACTTCTTGTATCTTGATTGCAGGATTTCTTGAGAGCGAATACCTTTGACCACTTCCCCCCTGAGTTTGATAAACCTTGGGTAATCCACTTAAGGGAAACTTGTTGCTGTTCTACAAACCTCTGCACTTGGAGGCCCAACAACTGTCTACAAGAATACAAGTGCGTAGAAATCACATTAGCATATAGTTCTCAACATCAGGTTGCTATTCATCTCTAAGCCAGCCTGAGTACTTAATATCAATTCTTCTCCTACTTTTTCCCAAGATGGTTTTGGGTGAGAGGGAGATCTCAGTATAGTGTAGAAGTGCTACACTAGTTCATCCTAGAGCTGTTAAAAGCCAACAAAGTATCTGTTCTTATCTTATAAAGATTTGGCCTCAGCCTGTTGCATCCTTGGCTTGGACAAAACCTTAAGGAAACCAATCATGCTACCTAGCCACTATTGTGCACACTCCTGGTATGGAGACACCACATCAGCATCAAGGGAAGCAGATACCAACAATAATAATAGAATCTGTTCTTATTCTTAAAACTAGAGCCTCAGCCTTTTGCATCATAGGCAAGGGTTGGACTAAAACTTGGTCAAGTAAATCTGTAGCTGAACATGTAGTTGATCTAGACAACTGTGCATCCTCCTAAGAGGTACCACAACAACTAGATCATCTACAGAAGCCACAAATATTGCATACAAGACATAGCCAACAAATCAAAGCATCTACTTTATAAAATCTTAAATAAGAAATCATTTTCCTAAGTGATGGTCACCAGGAATTATTTCAAATTAAGTTGCTGATCAATTACTAACCAACATATTCCTCAGCCAACTCTAGATTCCTTACAAAGATATCAAGCCTCATATTTAGCTAATGTGTTGTTCACCACTATACTCAATCCAAAAGGAAGCACCATAGTGGCAAACATCATATTAACAACCACCAGATAATTTATTAACTAGTTAACCATTTAGTTAAAGTTCTTCAAATATAATCTATCATTTTCCTATCTTAGAAAGCTAGGAATCAATTGCACCATCGTTTCACTGTCAACAATGATAGGAAGTTAGATTTTTTCTCAAGTTCCCAATCTACAGCAAGGCTGCAACCATCATTCTACAATCCACCAACACTTAGACAAGTGGATCAGGATTTAACCATATATTGTTTACAAAATACCTTTGCAAGCAAATCCAAATGGAACAAAAATCATTTTCCTAGTCACCACTCTAGGAATCATTTCATTTCAAACATCATTTTACCCAGCTTATAATCCACAGAAAATAGCCACAAAGTATCAGATTAAGTGCACCCAGGAGAGAGTTATCATAGTAATTGAATCCCATCGTTTGTGTTTGAATTAAAACAATCTACACAATACCATATCCAGTGAGCTAAACTGAGCCATAAGGATCCCAAAAGTACTTGACCAAGATAAGCCATAAGTATGTGAACACATAAATTGGAAATAACTGGAAACAGAGAACCTGAACCCCCATCATCAAATCAATTCTAATCACAGTCAAGAAATATAAAAATGTTTAAGGCCTTGACACTGAATCCTTTGAGCCTAACAGTAGAGAGTTACAGAGAAGCATCTCCGGAGTTTAGCAAGGGAAGGATCAGAAGAAGGGAAAACAAGGTTAAGCAAGAGAAAGAAATAGAGAAGAGAGGAGAGGCAGAGGAAGAACACCTACCTTTGGCAAGGTACTGCTCGCCGAAGAGGAGGCAGACGTCGTTCTGAACCAAGCAACATCACAGCGGCACAGAGAGCACCGAGTGCTAAACACTACGCCGAGCTGCAACCTGCGGCAATTGGCGCCACCAGTTCGTCACCGCAAGCAGCTGTGATCAACGACCACCAAAACACCACCACCCTACCCTCTTTGCATCATCAGGTCCACACCAAAAAACCACAAGGTCGCCAGCAAGCTCTAAAGCCATGGGCGGCGAGAACCCTAGAACTAGATAATCGAAGGGGGTGAGTTCAATAGGGCACCATATGCAAATTGAATTGTATGGAAGAGTACGGCTGAGATCGGCGGGGCTATGGTGGCTGGCGGTGGTGTCCGTAACGACCGGTGTTCGTCAGAATTTTTCAAGCGGCACAGAGCACTGCCATGGGAGAGCTCGGGATTGTTCTCAAGAGAGAGATGCGAGAGGGGTGAGGGAGCCTGCGTCATGTTGACCCCGAGCCGGACCTGGCTGGGCCGGGCCAGTCATGTTACCAACCAAATAGGCCAGAAAATAAAAGGCATAAGCAAAAACTTTAATAAAACAATGACCAAAATACATCTGTAAATGTTTAAGCTCTAAAAAATGTAGAAAAATCTTAAAAATATATTTAATACATCAAAATGTTTATTAATATAATATACCTAAGCAAATTATAATACTATTTATTTGAGTGAAATAAATTGCAACTAAATATTAACACCCTTAAATATCTAAATGAAATTTAATAAATTTAGAAAAAAATCTTAAAATAAATAAAAATCACTTTTATGCATAAAAGGAAATATGTTATCTCATAAAAATACTAACTTAAAATTTTACAAATAAAATTTTAAGAAAATATTTAAAGACATTAAATAATTAAGAAAATTTATAAAAATAAATAAAGATAATGCCTAAAAATAAATAAAATTCATTTTTAAGATTTTAAGTAAGTATATTTACTAGAAAAATACTAATTATATTATTCCAAAAACATTTTAAAAAGTCCCTAGATCAAATAACTTTAATTATCTAAATTATTAAAATAAGATAGTTGTTTTGTTAATTATTTAAAATTATTTCCTAAGTAAGAAATGATCATATTCAAAACATAGTACTTTAATTCTAAATAGTCTGAACCTATAATTATAATTTAGGATCCAATCCAGGTGCAACCAATTAACTTATAATATTTTTTAAAATCTTTAACTAACTATAAGTCAAAGATTTACAAAGTTATTTTTGCAAATCATTAACTTATATTAGAAGTAAATGGTTTCAATTTATATATAATCATACTTAGTAAACTTGGTATTCACTAAATAAATTATAAAACAAATTCACCTATTTTTATTTATATAGAAAAATCTTATAGTATAATCAATAAATATTACACATGCTAGAATTAAATCTTCAAAACAAAGTTTCATAACTCCAAGATTTCATCTTTGATTATGCTATTAAAAAAACTAATAGTTGATAATGCTACAAGAGTTCTATTTCAAGTCCAATTATATTGTTCTAGTTTACTTGGGTCTAATACACCCTATGCTAGGTATATAATGCTTCAAGATCATTTGAACCTTATTACAAAACCATAGCTTCAATCCTATTAATCTTCAGAGTTGATTAACTTAACATAAATAATATTTTCTTCAAATGTTATTCTTTTTGCCACTTCAAAAGAAACACTCTATTATTTTTTTAGGTCATAACAACTCTAAACACAAGCCTTGTAAAAGCTACAAGATACCACTCAACCTTAATCATGTATCATGAGTATACTTCAACATTTATGCCTGATAAATCAATCTTAACCTTCTTGCAACTATACTCTTTTGTGAAGTAAACTTGAAGATAAACCAAACCTTAAAATAAATCATCTAAGTCCATCTCACTTGTAATGATTGGGGAATTACTTGGGACTTTACATTATGTATCTCATTACTTATGCATAACAACATATTGCTTGTTTAAACATTGTCCTTACCGGGCAATGATGATATTTTTGTAGAACCCGAGGTCCAGGGTCAAGTCGAGACATTCGACTACAATACTTCGCCATATCAAGGCAAGTTCACACTTGCTCATGTCCTTTGATTATTTTCTGTAAAGTATTTTGCAAATCCAGTGTTATCATCACCTACATTTCAAAAAGGTCAGAAACAACTATTTTCATAATAATATGATTATAGGTTATTTACCATGAGGTAATAACCTACTATGAAAGTTCCGGTGGTAAAGGAACATATTATCTAGGACTTAGAAACCAATGTCGCCAGTGATTCTTGCGCTCTATATTACGCGTTAACCATGAGATCTATATGGCTCTAGGGAGGTCAGCTGGATCGGATCCCTTTCGCATGCATCGGACACTGTTATGGGCATTTGTAAGTTGTAGATCGTGTGTCTAGCCATTTTATACGGGGGTCTACCATGGATCTGGGATCACAAAAGACAGATTTCTAGTGTTAATGGTTGTTGTGTGTATCCAACTAAGGTATAGCCATTTTATACAAGGAAAATTCTACCTTGAGTGTGGACATACAACAATTGCGCTGTATGCGGGGTCGTGGAGAAGGACAATGATTGGCTTGGATCTTAGTATGGGCCCCACACCAAGGAAGTGTGGACGAGAATGCAACTCGGATGTGCAACAAAGCTAAGATCTCTCATGGGTAAAGCAACACACCTCTGCAGAGTGTAAGAACCATAAATTGTTACTCCCTATTCCGAGAAGGAGCTGCGAACGCTGCAACAAAGGAACTCCATGAAAGTTCCGGTAAATCTGTGAAGGGTGACGGACATAGCTTTTCAGAATAAAAGCAACCTTTGAAGAAATGTTTACGAAAACTTTTATTGCCTACTGTAACATCCCAAATTTCATCAAATACAAAATCATGTTATTGCATTCATATCATCATGGCATTATTATCTTGCACAAATTTTTTCAAAGCTAAACCCTAAATAAAACCATATTTAAACCCCTTTTTATATTATATATATGGGGCATGGTTTTATTTTATTTTCATGATCCAAAATGATTTGTGATTGAATAGATGTGTTTTACTCACTTTTGGACACAAGGATCACAACACAAAATTTGGTGAAAGTTTGAATTCAAATGGATTTGAAATAGCCATTCAAATTCTATTTAGAAAATCAAAACAGAAAAAGGAAAAAGAGAAAAGGAGAAAAAAATAGCAGCAGCAACCATTTTGGCCCAGTTAACCCTAACAGTCCACTAAGCCCACCCGGGGAACCCCACTCCCTCTTTCTCACCCTCACGCACACCCTCTCTATCACTACCCAGTGGCCCCGTAGCCACGTCAGCTTCATCGTCCCCAAACCCCGCCCACGACCAGTTCCTCTGCCGTTTTCCCCGTAGTCACTGCCGCGTTTTGATTTCTCTTAATTAACAATGAATGCACGCGTGATTCCCTTCCCCGCTCTGGATACATAATCCCCTCCCCTCCGTAGCATTTCCCCTCACCTAGCCAGTACCAAGCGCCGCCAGGCTACTCTAATTTTCGCTTGCACCACTGCGGCACCGAGCAGCTCCGGCGAGCTATTATGGTAAGATCAGAGCACACATTTTCCTCTGGTTCACACAACCTACTTTGACATCGCCTTGCGCATCTTCTCATACCTTTGGTTTGTCTTATATCTCCCCACGTCACCGTCACCGTTAACTTCTGCAAGCACCCGAGGTGCCGTTTATCTCCGACGAGGTTTTCCGCCTGTGTCCGTGTGCCCCTGTCCAAGCCAAGTGCATGTTGAGATTCACCATCTTCCTTCAAGATCGGTAAGCATCAGCACCACCCTACCCATCTAGCCTCGCCGGCGTGTCACCAGCAGTAGCGTCACTGCCACCAGAGCCATTGCTGCCGCTGGTTTCTGGTCGAGTTGATCTGGCCGTTTGGATCTAGATCTAGCGCCCAGGATTAGATTTAGAACGAAGGGGTAAGTTTAGATCTGAGCCGTTGGATTCATTTTAGATCTAATGGCGTGGAAATGTGATCCAGCGTGAACCGGTACGCGCCAATCATACGCTGCCGTGGGTCACTGGTTTAGATTTAAAATCTGATTTTTGATCTATTAGTTATTCAAACTTGTATATTCAATAACTTTTGATCTGTTTGTCCAAAAATTACAAATTTTATATCAATGGATTCATAAAAATGATATCTTTGTAACTATGGCCTTGGTTTGGCCATTTGCTTTGGAAAGTTAGGATTTTATGCAGAACCATTTGTAGGCTTATTTTGGCTATATAAAATGTTTAGAAAATTATTTTAAAGTAAATTTTAGTTTATTTAGACCAGAGAGTATGATTTTTATTCATTAATGTTTAGTTTGTTTTGAAAAGTGTGACAAATCACTCATTTGCATTTTGCATGCATTCATATATATTTTTGTTTGTATATTGAATGTGAATTTGGTGTTATGATTTTAAGTGTAGATTTTGGTGATTGTGGAGAGTGTGATTGTGAGGATTTTACCTATTCCCCAAGCTACCAAGGCAATTGATGCTTCATATTTTTGTCCTATTATTTTATCTATGCATTAGTGATATTTTGAGTAGGATTTGCATGGAGATTTTTCTAAGTATATGCTATGCTATGGTGGATCCTATAGATAATATCTTGGTAGGAATTTTCCGTAAGTTAAGAGACTTGCTATGTTGGCATGATTATACTAGCTTGTAGAATTCAAGCATGGAATATTCATGTTATGATACTATGCAAAGTTTATGCCTATGTTTTTGATTAATAAAACAACATGTTAATGAATCACCTGGGTGGAATAGAAAGATTGGTTTGTGTTGAGTGGTTACACGAGGCCCATGTCTATGGTTTACCTTGTGTATCACACTTGTGGTTGGCACCCAGGAACAAAGAGCTTTGAGATGTTTAGTTTTGAGAGGGTAAAACCTAAGTACTTAGCCGTGTCCCCGGTAACGGACATTTTGAGCCTCAAAGACATTGAAATGATCAAGGATCTCCTCATCCCAATTTCTCTAAGTTAAAACTTGGTTGAACAAGGGTAAAGGTTCACCATTGTCCATTGGTATTCCTTGGGTGTTTTCATCAAACAAAACTTAGTGTTTCAAATAATAAGAAAAATCTTATTTTGAGCAAAGCCAACCTGAACTACACTTAGCCAAATTCATATAGTTATTAGATGTTACTATACTACCATGGTATCACTTGCCAATAAAATTACAAATGTATTGACCCTCTGTGGCTATATTATGTTGCAGGTTACTCTGATGGTGACTAGGGTTATGAGTCTACACTCAACATGTTTGCCTGTGGCACATGAAGATGAAGACTTATTTATTCTGTTAAGTATTGTGAACTCTATGTATTAGCCTTGGGCTAATGAGTTGTAAGAACTATGTATCTCTGGATATTACGATGTAATAATGACCTTTGTATCTGTGTACTTCATCTTAAACTGTGGATGCTAGCAATTCGATCCAGGGACTAGCATTGCAATTACAGGGGCCTTTACCTTAAATGGTGAGGTCTTATAGATGGTATCAGAGCACTGTGTTGCCTGTAGGATTATGACCCTAAGATGGATTAGACTAAGGAAACCACTAGGAAAAATGCAACCCTTTGAAAATTCCACACTTGTCTCTTTTCTTCTCGTAAACCTTTCCTAATTTTCTTTATCATCTCTATTTGTAGATGGCTGCCATCAACAAAGCCGTCAAGAAGGGACCACTCATGATCATGACCTTAGAATGTGAGACGGAGTTTCCCAAAGCACTCAAAAACCTCTTGGTTAGCTTGGGAATACATGGTGAAGCCGTGTACAAAGGATTTCCTATCATGGGTGAAGGAGAAGAATATTGGTGGGTACAACTCCACTTGTATAAAAACAAGGGGGACAACCACAAAGAGTCGGGATTCTGCATGGTCACCAACTCTGAAATGCACATGTAATTCTTTGACTCTTCAAGGAATGCAGCAAGGAACGCCATCAAGGAACTTGGTGAAAGACTCAAGTGTAGAATGCTCAACACTCAAAATGACCTTAGAGAGGAGAAGAAGTATACCCAAGACTTAGAGACCGCCATAAAACGTCTAAGGGAAGATATTATAGACTTAGAATATGAGTGAGAATGGTGACGTATACCAATAGTTGGACAACCACACTAGTCGTTTTCTCGCGTTAATAATTTGATCATACCAAGCTATGTGGTATGGCAAAAAATTTTCTAAGTTATGTTTGAACCATAGTGCTTGTGGTTGAATGGTGTATGCTATGACTTGTGTGTTTGAAATGAATTGTGTGTTTTTAGAAAGCTTTTGTTTCTACTTTCTTGTGTTTTACTCTTTACTTGTGTTGTATCTAATTTTCTCTATCCTATGCAATAGATGACTAACTTTGTTATCAGCACCGTCGAGGAGTTCAAGGGAAATCATTTTGGATCTTGTATTGTGGATCTCACTAGTGTGCTCAATCTTCCCCTCCCTAACATTAAGGGACTTTAGCTTAGGAAGTTCAAGAGGAAGGATCTATGGGGATTTAGAGTCTTGCAGCCAGGACGCCAGTTGGAGCCACCCACCGAGGAGATTGCTTTCAAGATACTCCATGACGACAAGGAGAAGGGACTCGACATTGCCATGAAGGAGCTACTTGGTAGTCTATGTGGACGTCACTCCACCGAGCTCAGGGGCCTCTACTTCCACCCATTTGGGAGACGTGACGAGGAGGGAGAGGCCGTAGTGTACGATGATGCCACTAGAGAGACTATTGAGCCTGTACATCTCTATCTTCAGGACATAGAGAGCCTCGTTAGGCACCTTGACACCGATAGGACCAACGTCATGCTTAGAAATGACGAGCTTCGCGTCTAGTTGAGGGAGAAGGACAAGGCCTTCAAGGATAAGGACGAGTGCATCAAGGAGATGGAGGCTAGGTTCGAGAAGAAAGACAAGAGGTTCAAGAATCAAGATAAGAGAGTGCAGGATAGGAACAAGAGGATCAATGAGATGAAGGCCGAGATATAGATCAAGGATCTTGAGTTAGAGACACAGCAGGAGGTGATTGAGAGGCTGCGTTCGCAGAAGAGAGCTCTTCGGGCGAAGATCGATGCTTTGACCACCAGCGTGGAGGAGTACAAGTCAGGAATTGAAGCAGCAAGACTTACTCTAGTGGATGAGGAAGTTGAGATGGACGAGTAGTGTTGATTACTTGACTATCTATCCATCTATCATCATTTTATTTATCGAGTCACATTGATTATCCAACATGTGGATGACTATGCTAGTGTGTTTACTTTGCAAAACTTGTTGTTCATATTGTTAAACTCTAAGATTATCTTGTGCTTGCTTATTTGTGATTGTTGCTATGTATGGTGTTGTGCATCTTAGCATCTATGGGTTATATCTCGTTACTTATCCTTGTTGAAACCATAGATGCCTCGCCGTCGTGCCAATCCCAACAATAACAACAATAATAACAATGGCAATGAGATACAGCAGATGATGACAGCCCAGACTCAGTTGATGCAAATGATGACCCAGTTTATGGCTAATCAAAATTAGAACCAAAACAACAACAACAACAACAACAATCAAAACAACCCACCAGCCTTTGATATGCTTACAAGGTTTCTGAGTTTGAGGCCTGCAAAGTTTTCTGGAACCACTCATCCTATGGTAGCCAATGACTGGTTACGTTCTATGAACAAGGACTTGGTCACTGTTGGTTGCACTGATGAGCAAAAATTCAGGTTTGCAGCACATCTGCTAGAAGGACCAGCAGCTACTTGGTGGGATAATTTCCAAATTACCACCCCTATTGAGGAAATGACTTGGGCAATGTTTGAGGATGGATTCTGCACTACTTATATGTCTTCAAGAGTGATGAGTTTGAATAAGAAGGAATTTCACAACCTTAAGCAACGCCACCACAGTGTTGCAGAATATATTGAGGAGTCCAACAATCTGGCAGACTATGCACCGGATGAGGTTAACACTGAAGCAAAAAGGAAGGAGAAGTTCCTTGAGGGACTGAATGATGAGATGTGCATGCAAATATCTGTTGCATATGTTCCAACTTATCAATCCTTGTGTGACAAAGCTACCATCTTGGAAAGCAAAATGAAGCAAGCGGAGAACAAGAAGAGAAAGCATCACTTTGATAAGCATAGTTCTGGATTGTCACACAAGTGTTCCCATGGTGAAGATAGTGGAGGTTCTGGATCCCACAAACACGGGAAATATAACAACCACCACAACAGTAGCTACCACCATGATAGCAAGAATCACCGTAGTCATGACAATGGTGGATATAAGAACCACAAGAGTGGACACAAGAGTCACCACAGTGTAAATGGCAATGTGAGTCAGCCTGCTAAGAGAGACATTAGTCAGGTTGAGTGCTTCAAGTGCAAAAAAACTAGGCACTATGCCAATGAATTCCCAAAAAAGAAGACTGATGGAGCCAGCAAGCCAAACCCTTTTCAGAAGGGTCATGTGAACCACATCAATGTGGAGGAAATCTATGAGGAGTCCGATGCTGTGGCTGGTAAGTTCAAGATTAATTATTTTCCAGCACTTGTCCTTTTTGATACCGGCGCATCACATTCATTCATATCAAGAGCATTTCTAGACAAAAATAGACTTCCAACTGAAACTATTGGATGTCCTATTGAAGTAAGCTCTCCAGGTGGAGAGATGATAGTGAATTTTGGATGTCATGATCTAGTAATAGAGTTTGGAAAGTATAAGTTTCTAGTTAGTCTGATAATCCTAGATTCCCAAGGATTGGATGTAATTTTAGGCATGGATTGGATGACTAAGTATGAGGGAGTAATAGATTGTGCCAATCGTACTGTTACACTCACAACCCTAGATAAGAAACGGATTAGGTTCAAGTATAACTTTGAGTCCAAAGGGAGTAAGCTAAATTCTCTTAAGGGGTTAGCATAAACAGTGTATCGGTGGTGAAAAAGTACCCAGATGTGTTTCCGGAGGAATTACCAGGAATGCCACCAGATAGAGATGTGGAGTTTTTGATTGACTTACTGCCAGGATCTAGACCAATAGCAAAGAGACCCTACAAGATGTCAGTTAATGAGTTGAAAAAGCTCAAGAAACATCTTGGAGAACAATTGCAGAAAGGATTTATCCAATCAAGTTCTTCGTCTTGGGGTGCACCAGTTCTGTTGTTGAGAAAAAGGACAGAAGTCAAAGGCTATGCATAGATTATAGATCACTCAATGAGGTGACTATAAAGAACAAGTACCCTTTACCTAGAATCAACGATCTCTTTGATCAGCTAGAAGGATCCCGTGTGTTCTAAAAAATTGATCTTCGATCAGGCTACTTTCAGCTAAATATTAGAGAGCAAGACATACCTAAGACTGCTTTTACCACTAGGTATGGATTGTATGAGTATACTGTGATTCCATTTGGATTAAAAAATGCACCAGCTTATTTCATGAACATGATGAACAAGGTGTTCATGGAGTTTCTTGACAAGTTTGTTATCGTATTCATCGATGACATTTTGATCTATCCCAAGAGCAATAAAGAGCATGAAGAACATTTGCGTTTGATTCTTGAGAAACTCAGGGAGCACAAGTTGTATGCCAAGTTTAGTAAGTGTGAATTTTGGTTGAATGAAGTTGTATTTCTTGGACACATTGTGTCTAGAGATGGTATAGATGTCGATCCCGCAAAGGTGTCAGCTGTAACTGAGTGGGAATCTCCCAAGTCAGTTAAAGAAGTTCGTAGTTTCCTAGGCTTGGCAGGATACTATAGAAGGTTCATCGAGAATTTCTCAAAGGTGTCTAAGCCAATGACAGAATTTCTCAAGAAAGAGAAGAAGTTTGATTGGACGGAAGGTTGTGAAACCAGTTTCCAAGAGTTGAAGAAAATACTAGTGTCAGCACCAGTTTTGTGTCTACCAGATCTAGAGAAAGACTTCCAAGTTTATTGTGATGCATCACACCAAGGATTGGGTGGAGTATTGATGCAAGAAGGAAAATTTGTGGCTTATGCCTCGAGACAACTCAAGACTCATGAAGTAAATTATCCTACTCATGACTTAGAGTTAGCCTCTATTGTCCAGGCACTCAAAACATGGAGACATTATCTTTTGGGAAAGTGTTGTGAAGTGTTCACAGATCACAAGAGATTGAAATATATTTTCACTCAGAAGGAACTCAATATGAGACAAAGAAGGTGGCTAGAGCTCATCAAGGATTATGACATGAGTTTGCAATACCATCCCGGTAAAGCAAATGTTGCAGCGGATGCTTTAAGCCGTAAGGTTTATGTGAATGGCCTTACCAAAGTAAAATTGACAGATGATTTGTGTGCCCAATTTAAGGAGCTAATATTGGAGATAGTGCCTAAAGGATATCTCATGTCTTTGGAAGTTCAGCCAACACTGTTGAATAAGATCAAAGAATCCCAAAAGTTGGACAAGGAAATGGAAGAGATTAAGAGTAAAATTAGTAAAGGAAAGGCAAAAGGATTCCATGAAGATGAACAAGGAACTTTATGGTATGGACAGCGTATCTACATTCCACAAGATCTGGAGCTTCAGAAATTGATTCTGCACGAAGCACATAATTCACCTTATTCTATTCATCCAGGTAACACCAAAATGTACATGGATGTGAAGGAAAGATTTTGGTGGAATAATCTTAATAAAGATATCGCAGAACACATTGTTTTGTGTGATGTGTGTAGTAGAGTGAAGGCAGAACATCAGAAACCGGCATGGTTATTGCAACCACTACCTATACCTGATTGGAAGTGGGATAAGATTGGTATGGATTTTATCACCGGACTGCCAAGGACCAGATCTGGATATGATTCTATATGGGTTGTTGTGGATCGCCTAACTAAAGTGGCTCATTTCATACCCGTGAAGACTACTTATACAAGTGCTAAACTGGCTAAGATCTATATGAATATGATTTTATGTCTGCATGGAGTACCTAAGAGTATTGTGTCTGATAGAGGAACTCAGTTCACTTTGCATTTTTGGCAACAACTGCATGAATCATTGGGAACAACACTAGAATTCATCACAACATTTTATCCTCAGACTGATGGACCGACCAATCAGATTTTGGAAGATATGTTGAGAGCATGTGCACTAGACTATGGATCTAGTTGGGATGAAAGTCTGCCATACGCAGAATTCTCTTACAATAACAACTATCAAGCAAGCATAGAGATGGCTCTGTTTGAATTCCTTTATGGAAGGAAGTGTACTACGCCATTACTATGGAATGGAGTAGGAGAAATAAATTTGTTCGGACCAGAACTGATCAAGGAAGCTGAAGAGAAAGTCAGATTGGTAAAGGACAAATTGAAGATAGCCCAGTCCCGACAAAAGAGTTACATAGATCCAAAGCGTAGGGAAGTCACCTATAAGGTAGGTGATAGAGCCTATCTTAGAGTCTCACCACTTCGTGGTGTCAAGAGATTTGGAGTCAAAGGAAAATTGGCACCTCGATTTGTTGGACCATTAAAAAATATGACCCACAAAGGAGAAGTGGCTTATGACTTAGAATTACCAGAATCACTGTCTGCAGTTCACAATGTGTTTCATGTGAGTCAGTTGAAGAAGTGTCATCCGGAGATGGAAGAAACTTCATTGAAGGACACTATACCATTGGAAGAGGTACAGTTGGAGAGTGATCTCACATACAAGGAGAAACCTTTCAATATTCTTGAGACAGCAGAAAGACTCAGTCGTACTAAGACTATCAAATTCTGCAAAGTACAGTGGAATCATCATACCGAAGAAGAAGCAACTTGGGAAATAGAAGATGACCTTCGGAAAGATCACCCTCACCTATTTGCTAGCCAATCCAAATCTCGAGGGAGAGATTCATCTTAAGGGGGTTAGATTTGTAACATCCCAAATTTCATCAAATGCAAAATCATGTTATTGCATTCATATTATCATGGCATTATTATCTTGCACAAATTTTTTCAAAGCTAAACCCTAAATAAAACCATATTTAAACCCCTTTTTATATTATATATGGGGCAAGGTTTTATTTTATTTTCATGATCCAAAATGATTTTTGATTGAATAGATGTGTTTGACTCACTTTTGGACACAAGGATCACATCACAAAATATGGTGAAAGTTTGAATTCAAATGGATTTGAAATAGCCCTTCAAATTCTATTTACAAAATCAAAACAGAAAAAGGAAAAAGAGAAAAGGAGAAAAAAATAGCAGCAGCAACCATTTTGGCCCAGTTAACCCTAATAGTCCACTAAGCCCACCCGGGGAACCCCTCTCCCTCTCTCTTTCTCACCCTCACGCACACCCTCTCTCTCACTACCCAGTGGCCCCGTAGCCACGTCAGCTTCATCGTCCCCAAACCCCGCCCGCGACCAGTTCCTGTGCCGTTTTCCCCATAGTCACTGCCGCGTTTTAATTTCTCTTAATTAACGATGAATGCACGCGTGATTTCCTCCCCCGCTCTGGATACATAATCCCCTCCCCTCCGCAGCATTTACCCTCACTTAGCCAGTACCAAGCGCCGCCAGGCTCCTCTAATTTTCGCTTGCACCGCTGCGGCACCGAGCAGCTCCGGCGAGCTATTCTGGTAAGCTCAGAGCACACATTTCCCTCTGGTTCACACAACCTACTTTGCCATCGCCTTGCGCATCTTCTCATACCTTTGGTTTGTCTTATATCGCCCCAGGTCGCCGTCACCGTTAACTTCTGCAAGCACCCGAGGTGCCATTCATATCCGGCGAGCAATCACGGTAAAACCCGAGCGCCCCTTGACCTCTAGTTCATGATACTGTGTTCATTGTGACCTTGCGCACTTGCTGATGCCCACTATTTGCCTTATTGCGTCCTAGGTCATCGCCTTTGTCTCCAGCAGTGAGCACCCGACGCTAGGTCAAGCTCCGACGTTTTCCACCTGTGTTCGTGTGCCCCTGTCTAAGCCAAGTGCACGTTGAGCTTCACCGTCTTCCCGCAAGCTCGCTAAGAATAAGCACCACCCTCTAAACCTCTAGCCACGCTAGCGTGTCACCAGTAGTAGCGTCGCCGCCGCCAGAGCCATTGCCGCCACTGGTTTCTGGTCGAGTTGATCTGGCCCTTTGGATCTAATCTAGAGGTCAGGATTAGATTTAGAACAAAGGGATACGTTTAGATCTGAGCCACTGGATTCACTTTAGATCTAACGGCGTGGAAACATGATCCAGCGCGAACCGGTACACGGAAATTAGACGCTGCCGCGTGTCACTGGTTTAGATTTAAAATCTGATTTTTGATCTATTGGTTATTCAAACTTGTAACTTCTGAGGCATGTGGTGGCTCTGAGGTGAGTTTCTTCCGGCCATCGCCGGCGCAACTCCGGCGTCGGTGCCCACCCCCATGGATTCTCCGGTTGGTAGTTGGAAGGTCACCTACACAAGTGCAAGCTCTGGTGGTAAGTTTGTTGAAGGCTCTCTGATTCTTTCTTCGGATGATTGGCTGGTGCTTCTAAATGCCAAAGGTTTTCCTTTGGATGGAGAGGTTATCGAAAATGGGGAGAAGATCTTGATTGGATGCGGTGACCCAGCATACCACTGCATGATGTAGTATACCATAGTCGTTGACATAACACCAATGAAACACCGTTCACTAGTATTACATCCCTCAGAATGGCACAACAGAAACACAGCGGGTCCAACACATGGCTAAAGGTTACAACTCACTCTTTACATAAGATCCATAGAACCCTCTAGGTTAAATATAGAGAAAGAACTTCTTACGGATAAGAATCAAAGTTAAATAACACAAGATCAATTATACTATTAAGTCTAGTATTCTGGCTAAGAGGTTGGCATTGCTGCTATCGCAACGCACTACAGAAATAGGTTCTTTGGCTAGAGATTATGTTCCTATCTAATCAATAACTTCGTCTTCACTTGAGTTGAGGTATATGTTGTCTTCCTTGTCTTTATTGAAAAGCTTCAGCTGAGCATGATAAGTCCTGGGGCATAACTTGATGTAGACGTCATCTTAATGGCTTCAGAATCTAGCAAGGGTTAAGAAGATACTTTGAGTACGAGCGTACTCAGCAAGTTCACTAGAAAAGGAGTGTTTGATGCACTATAACTACAGCCACATACCGTAGGTCGTAGGTAATGCAAGTTTTTATAAACATTTCTTCAAAGGTTGCTTTTATTCTGAAAAGATATGTCCGTCAGCCTTCACGGGTTTACCAGAACTTTCATGGAGTTCCTTTCCCGCCGCATTCGCAGCTCCTTCCCGGAACAGGGAGTAACAAGTTACAGTTCTTACACTCTGCAGAGGTGCGTCACTTTACCCATGAGAGATCTTAGCTTTGTTGCACATCCGAATTGCAGGTTCGTTCACACTTCCTTGGTGTGAGGCCCAGACTAAGATCCAAGCCAAGCACTGCCTTCTCTGCGGCCCCGCATGTCTCCTTGGCGTACGCCAGCCCACCTATTGAATTACGTTAATGGCAGTACAGACCGTTCAGATGCCGGAACTATCATGGGACGTTGAGGGCTCCCACCCATATGCTGCATATCCTCTACGAATTACCATAAATAATATGCACGCTACGAGTGATAACAGCCATGACCCGCACATCCAGCTCCATGCGAGAGGGAAAAGATATAGCTGACTTCTCCGTCCCATTCCAAATATCATGGTCAACGCATAATATATGGTGCAAGAATCACTGGCGACATTTGTTGTTAAGTCCTAGATAATATGTTCCTTTACCACCAGAACTCTTATAGTAGGTTATTACCTCATGGTAAATAACCTATAATCACATTATTATGAAAATAGTGTTTTCTGACCTTTTTCAAATGCAGGTGATGACAATAGTGGATTTTCAAAATACTTTACAGAAAATAATTAAAGGACATGAGCAAGTATGAACTTGCCTTTTGTGATTGCAAGATTATGCACTCACGGTCTTCGAGTCAGTGTATAAGATCCAAAATCTGAAATCCGCATCATTGGTCTGGTAAGGACTATTTTTTAAAGAAGCAATATGCTTTTATGCATAAGTAATGTGATGCACGTTCTAAGCGCAAATCCCGGGTATAACGTTGTTTTAGGGTTTAGATTTAGAAAATGGTTACTTTGGAATGTGTAGTCTTTTTAGATAAGTTTCATAGTTGTACTTTTATTAGAGTTTATGAGTGGTTGTAAACAACACATATGTAGGAGTAGAGTATACATACTTATGACATACTAGTTAGGATTACTTATACAAGAGTTCTTGTTTAAAGTAGCAAAAAGGATAACCTTCAAAGAAAAGTTTCTCTTCTAAGGTCTAAACAAACCTTGTGGTTAGTTAGTGGTGGTTGATATTATTTGTTTGCTTATATGGTTTGGCTTGAGTTGCTTTATAGCTTAACTACTTCAAACCAAAGTTAACTATAAAATATATAGTAATATGTATTGTATTATATTTAGATTCTTGAAGACTAAAGTTAACTTTAAAAATATAGATAGCCTTGAAAGTATAGTACTTATACATTTGTATCTTGGGTATCTGAAATGTTTTCTTTAAGTTACTTAAGAATGGTCATTCTTTTGACTTGGGTACTGGTTTCTTGATTCTATAATAGAGTAATATCATTTATCTTTGATAGATAAGTGAGTATAGTTTATAATCTAAAACATACTATCAATTAACTACTTATGGATTTATATAATGTTGTGGTAGTTTTTGTAATTTGGTGGTTAACATGGTTTAGAAAAGGTTTGGTGTATTCATAAGTTGTTCTTTAAGGTTTTTTATTATGAATTAAAATATTTTGAGAATAAAATCTTCACTTAGGGTTGATGATAATTTAATAAAAAGATACTTATAATGTTTTAAACCATTTAAGCTTCATTTTATTAATATTTAAGACTAATACTATTTATTACACTTGATTTACTCATTTTAGGAATGTTAGTCATTTTTATTTATCCTTATATGAATTATTAATGACGTAGAGTTCTTAAAATATTTAATTTTTTTATTTACCTCAGAAGTAAAATATTAGATTTTTAACATGTAGATATTAATTTTGTGATCATTTTGGTGTATCACATTTATTTTTGTGATTTATAAATAATAAGATATGATTTTTATAATCCTTATTACTTTATAATTACTTAATAAATAATAAATATTCAATGAAGTGAACTAAAAAGACATTATTATATTTTTAAATTAGAAATTTTATTTTTCTAAGATTTTTGGTATTTTACTTATATTATTAACATTTATCATTATAGGAATATGAATTATTAAAGTTTTATTACTTATAAAACCATTATTAAATAATATTTATTTAAATAATCAGCATAATATTATTTGATAATAGTTTTAAGTTGTAGATTTTATTTTTCTGAAATTTTTCATATATTATAGATATTTTTTTGAACTATAAATTAAAAGTTATTAATTAGACAAGATTTAATCATTTATTAAATTTCTGGTATATTATTAATTGGATTATAACATTTTATTTATTTCCTAACAGAAAAATACTTTTTACACCGTACCAAGAGTTAGCCCCAGTCACTGACCCGTGGGCAGGGGTCCACCTCATCTCTCAGGTGAAAGAAATACATTTGTTACTGTCCCAGTCTTTACCCCCCAGTCAATGACATATGGGCCCTAGGCCATGTCATCAGCCACGTGGGCAAGGACCAGTCAAACTAGCTGACGTGGTTCAACCATGAGGTGAGCATGATGCAACGATGGCGTCAGCACCACCACCATCGTCGGTGAGTGGTCACCAGCGACGATCTACGGCGTCCTAGCAAACAAAATGGACCTAGTTCGAATCAGTGCAACCTACTGAACCTGAAAGTGGCGTTGCCGCTCGGAAATGGTCACTGGAGCCTCAGCTCCGACAAGCTCCGACGGTGGCTTACGGTGAAACGGCAATTTACAAAGAGATCAGACAATTCGAGGATGCTAGAAGGTTCAGGAACTTACTCTGATGATGATAGAGTGGTCGGCGAGGATAGGCACGGTCGGAAACGAGCTCCCCGACGAGGATTCCGACGAACTGCTACAAAGAAGAACGGCAAAATTCACCCGCTCCGATGCTCCCTGTAGCATCCCAGTTGTCTAACACCTGTAATGCTACTTGTTATAATAATAAAAAGGGCCACTTCCAACATATAATTGTTGCATCATTATCATATCATGCTCATGTCATCATGTCACCTTGCATTTGAGCATCATATAAAACCCTTTTCTTGTTTGGTTCTTATCTCATGTGCATGATTAATTGTAGTTGCCTCTTGATATTGTATTTGGTTCTTAATATATTGTTAAATGCCCAAGTTGAGTTGAGGGCATCTCTCTTATCGACTCCACCACCTTTCTTTCACCACCTTATATTCCACCATCCAATTAATATGAGCTTGGCATTTTAATTTGGGTTATCTCTAGCTCATGTTGGTTGGTTGGATTCCACCCATAATCTTTTGCTTGGCCTTTGCCCACCTTTTGGGAATGCAAGGATTAATGCCACATGAAATAATGTTGTTTTCACAATATAACCACATGGCAAATATTGTTGCATGGGCCATGCAAGTGCCACCTCTTTCTTGGCTTTGGGAATGTTTTAGCTTTGTTTGCATGGATCATCTTTTCTTTGTTTAAAGCTTGTGTGGGCTTGTAGTATTCTTCACCATATCATCTAAACCTCTATCCCCATCTCCATGCACACACATGTGATCATGTGTGAGCATAAGGAAAATCCTATCACCATATCTTTTCTCTCCCTTCCTCTCTCTTTTCCTTGCCTTGATCTTGTGTGAGCTTGTCTAGAGCATGCATGATCAAGTAAGTACCTCTCCCTCTACCTAGCTCCCTCTCTCCCTCCCATGCCATAACCATCCTAGATAAAACCCTAAGCTACACTTAGTCCAAACCAAACTCCAATCCACCCCCCTAGCTTACCCCCTCTCTTCCTCGGCCTCTTCCCGCTCTTCCATGCAGACCCCACCCCAGCACCATCCTACCATCTAACCATGCCATCACCGACCCCCCCAAACCTAAACCCTAGTCCCACACTACTAGACGAGCCGGTTCCCCCCTCTTCCTCTCTTCTCTCCCTGCCCTAGGGGCCCCCCCTCCATACCTGCCTACCCGAGCCCCCTCTTCAGCCTCGCCTGGCCCAGCTCACCCACCAGCTGCCCTGCCTGGCTCACGTGAAGGGGATAGGCGACACCGACGCCACCCTGGCCATCTTCCCCTCCCCCACGCAACCCTCCTGCCCCCTCCTGTTCTTATCCACACCCCTCCGTCTCTGCCTCGCCCAGATACTCCCCGTCCACCCCAGGAACCTTCCTCCCTCCTTCCTCCCTTCCCCAGCTCAGCCATGTCCTCCACGTACCTCTAAACCCTAGCGCGGCCAGATCTGCAGGAGAGCGGAAGGAGCCGTGCGAGAGGGTGCCCACGACGACCAGAAGCTTCGCCTGCCTCCCCTGCAACGACTAGGACCGCCGGAAGCCACGGGACCTCGCCGGAGGAGCTTTGCCGCCGCCGTGTCCGTGGGTGCAGAAGTTTCCGTTCGTCAGCCTCGCCAGCGATCACCGTCCCCTCTGGCCGAATCAACCTCGCCGGCAAGCCCCTGGTGAGACCATCGCCTCCCTAGACATGTCCCTTTGCCCCCTAGTGCATCGTAGCTCCGGCGCCGCCGTCGAACACCCTGCGTGCGTCGCGCGCGCCGCGCTCTGGCGACGGCAGCGGCAACTGCAGCTCTGCCGCCAATTCCTGGCGCTCTGACCCTCTACAGGAGTTGGGTTCTGAACAAAAGTTGTAGCCCTAGAGTTCTTCTTCGTTTTTCCTTTTTGGGTCATCTCGTTTCCTCCAGCGTGCACGTCGCCATCGTCGTCGGAAGTCGCCATCCAGCGCAAGACAGCGTCTGCCAGCAGTAGCCCGGCAAGACGTTTTGCAGATAGGCCCTCCCCCTTTTTCCCGCCTAAACCCGCAGCCCCTGCGACCCCACCTGCCAGCGCCCGCGAGCTTTTTGCAAAAAGGGTCCGAAGCTTTCTTGTTTTTCCACCCGCGGTCCCTGGATCGTCCACGTGTCGACGCTAGACAGCTGCGCCAAGCGTGGCCCGCTAGACCTCACGGGCCCATACGCGGTGCCTCGGGCTAGGCATGCTGAGTGCAAAAGGGTTCTGCGTGCGTGGCCGCCTAGTCGAATCTGACCCCACCTTTGTCTGTGAGTAGCTCCGTCGAGTAGAAAAGTCCGAATCATGCATTTGATTCAAAATCTTCTCAAACCAATTCAAAATAGTTCAAATTCAAATCTGTTTAAAACTAAACAAATTCATAACTTATTCCTGGTTTAGAATTTGAATTCAAACCTTATATGAAAAATGATTTGTTTTTGAATGTTAATTCAAATCTTTATTCAAATATTTTCAAAAATTAACTTAATTAATTAACCTTTGACTTTGACCATTTTGACTAAATTTGACTAAAAATAAAATTAAATTCATAATTCCAAATAATACAAATAATATATGTTTTTGAATCAGAAAAATGTGAGGAATTCAAATATGCCATTCAAAATATTATTTGAACCTTTTAAAATTCCAAGTTGAGTTAAATTACACAAATGCCACTGGAATTAAATAATTTCACAACTTTTGATTTATAATTCCAAATTTAACAAATGATATGTCTAAAATGATCAGCTCGACGAGACCTTTCTGTTTATGCCATCCATGACTTTAATTGCAGCATGCATCATATAAAAATATAGGGTACAGCAAGTGTTATGACAACTAAATGTGAACCAAAACCCCATTAAAATGTTGTTACTTGTCTTCCACACCTTACCATGCCATGCTACCTTATTGCCATGTAAATTGTGCATCATTCATCATGGCATGATTGTTTGCTTGACGCATCTTATTCATATGCTTGTACTCTATATTCATGTTGGCCTTGTTTGTTTGGTTTTTCTCGGATAGACACTGAGCAGGGGTTATATCAAGAGAACCAGGAGCACTACCCAGATCCGTCCCTCACTTCAACTGAGTTAAGCAAGCACTTCCACATGCTTGCATACATACGATACCTATTGCCTCTATCTTATTCTGCATCATTGAGTCGAATGCATTAAATTGAATCCCAAGTATGCATAGCCTTTACTTTTAAACCCCACCAAGCTTGTTCCTCCATCCCATGAGCCATTACTATAGGAGTTGTTTGAGCCATGCAGTCGAGAACAACATGTGTAGGGTTTGTGAGTGTCGATGGATAACGAGGTACCTAAACAACTTAACTTTGAGTAGTGATGGGATAACTAATGAAAGTGGCACCGGTGAGCAACATCGCTATTTGGTTTTCCTGCTCACTTGTGTCCCGTAAGACCCGAGTACTTGATTCCTGTTCCTTGATTTATCGCGCTATCCACATCCGGAGGTATATGGGACCCCCGAGCCGAGCTTGATTCCGTCTTATTTCTTGGGGCCACAAACTAGTTTGAGGTTTTGTTTACTATCCTGTACTTATGCCATGCTACTTGCTTTATTTAAATTGTGCGAGGAGCACACTTTATCGCTTAGGAATTGTGACCCGTTACGTGGTATCGAGATCCCGTTTGGGGATCTGCTGTCGTTCTGCGCCCCACAAACCTCGGGTCCGTCTCAAGTAAGCTAACCGTTCGGGTGTACTCAAGGGTGGCCTGAAATATTTCTGAATCTGTGATTGTTCATCATGAAAGCCTCGTTGGGTTTTGATTTGGTTTTCCGGTTGATCGGCGTGTGTTGCTATTGGTGCACCCGGTAAAACTTTCTGAAAGCCGTGTCCGCGGATATGGACGACTTGGAGCACAGTTTCTCGATCATAGACAAGCATAACTAAAGTACCGCTTTAATTTGACTAAGTAACTTGACTAGTAAATAGTGCAATACTCATGGAATGGTTAATAAAATTGCCAACGAATGGGGGGTTGTTCGTCCGCTTCCTTGTTGGTAAGCAGGGAGGAGGATGGATCTGATGAGATTACCATTATAACTGTTGTTCTTAATTCACGAACATCCGTCTATCATTGGTTAGGCGGATGGTTAGCGTTTATCTGTAGAATTGCTAGGGTTTATCTTTCGCTGCAATTGCGTCACCCCAGGTTGTGTCCCCTTTAGCGGCATTAAGACTTGCCGAGTACCCTTAGGGTCTCACACGATAAATTATTGGTTCAGATGGACAGGTACCTCCACAGGACGGATACTGGGTGGAAGAAGCCGAGGACATGGGCAACGATCATTCGGTGTAGAGATTCCGGGAACGGGGATCCGTGAGACCTGTAGTTGGGATGTGCTTATTTCTATGGCATCTTATGCCGATTTGCTTCTTATCCGTACTCGGATTTTGTTTGCCGCTTCGCATGATACTCGATGTGTGTTGTATGAGGAAGTATCCTAAAATATAGATCTACCTAGGTCATTTGAATCTTGCCGTATGGCGTTGCTATATTTCCTTTCTTTCTAGATGGTATGGCTCGATGTACTCTTGTATGGTGGCTTGCGTACATACCCACTTGTGTCGTAGTTGATCCCTTCTGCCGATTCGCCCGTCTGACAGGTCCCGTTGAGAGGGTAGTGGTTGGGACGTCTGAAAGGACTACCAGTGAGTGGCTTTTGGGGCCCCACCGTACTATTTCAACCACTACCACTCATCCAGGCTTGTATCTAGGAGCGTAATTCACCGAGGTAGTTACACTCCCCTTGATGCAAGATTCTACCCCGAGGATCTACGGAGGAAGGCGCTCCTCCATGGCTGCTCAGAGTGGTGTGGGGAGATGTGATTCGACGGTGAGGGGTGGCTCCGGTGAGCTAGGGTTTCGGTCCCGTTCGCATCTGAGAGGATAAGGAGGAATTGGAGATAGGGATTGAGGCAGGGCGTCGCGGTGGCCTTCTTATCCCCTCCCCAGCAGCGTTGATCTTGGCGTAATAACGATGATGACGGCGGCGTGGCGAGCTCCGCCAATGAAATGTGCGTGTGATGACGATGATGGCTGTTTTGCGGATAACCCCCTGACGATCTTTGCTTCTCAACCCACAGTCCTTTGTTGTCCCTACTTGTCAGTCATAGAAGAAAAATAACTGGGCTGGTTACTGGGCTGTTGTGGGCTGCACAGGGCCGTCAGATAGGTGTAGGGGTGTTGGGCTACGACCAGGTTTGGTTTTTATTTGTTTTATCCTTTTTCTATTTTCTGTTTTCTTATTCAGATTTGAATTTGATTTATATTTTGAACTTTTATTTGTAGGATTTCTTTGCTGGACCATTTCAATAATACTAAAACATAATAATATTATTTGTGAATTTTTATTATATATATCTTATTATATTCCTTTTATTTTCTTAATATATGAACCCCTTTTAATATTTTGTAAAATCTCTTCTTATTATTTTATTTTCCTCCTTTAGTTATGGATTTCTTGAATGATATATTCTTATTTGCTTATCAACTTAACTTTAGTTGGCTCATATTTTGACTAGAAACTTTTATATGTATAATGATCCTATACCATTATTTGATGCATGAAATATAAAAGTCATTGATATATTCATTACTGCTTCCATTGATTTGGAACATGACAATGTACAATTCTATTATAATAAACCAAGAGGTTTAAGGTTTTGTATTATGCATATCTACCCTAAGGTTTAGGGTCTTTAATATCTTTAGTCTTCTTTATGGATGTGGTTAAAGATTCAATAGCTAAACATATTGTTTTCTGTTTGGGATATTTGATACTCTCACCTTTAGTACTATAAATTTATATCTAGAATATTTCATGGAAAAGAATTGATAAATATATACTTAAGCACATATAGTTATGATGGTTGGAATTAACAGAGATGGGCTTATGTGATTTGCTATAGGGAAATATTTATATAAAGTGTTATAGACATCAGATGATGGATCAATAGTATGAGAGGGACATTATTTTTGGTTTAAGATTTAGAGTTGGTTGTTTAACAAGAATGTCTATTTTCCATTCTTCACTATCCTTGACCTTTAATTAAAGAATTCCTTTCCTAGATATAATACTTCTTCCTATCCATCATCATAGTTAGTATGATGAGCTTTACTTCACAAGAATGTTCTTATTCACCTTTTATTCTTCTAAACTCATGGATTAATCAATGAGTTTGATACTAAAGTATTTCATAGTTTTCTCATATCTTTGCTTGGTTATACCCACTATTCTACTGTTGATAATCATCAATCCAACAAGTAGTTCTTTCAAACTCCATTCATAATCTTCCTTAATCATCCATCACTAATCTTTCTCTAAAGTTGACTAACCTTTAAGATGAATAACACTACTTCTATAACTCTATGTTATACTAGCTTTTATTGAATAATATCATCCTATATTCTCTTGACTCTAAGGGCTCACACTTAAATCCCTGAATTAAATTTATGTGGTTTGTAATGACTACTCTAGGATAGCTTACCTCTACTAGGGTTTCAATCATGTTTTATCCACCAATACCACTTGTACATGACATAAGTACTCAACCTTGGTGAATAAGGCTTGATCCTTATAATCTTTTGATCCATTATGATTTAGGTTTCCAGTTGGCTAAACAAGGCTCCATCAATACAAAATTGCAGTTGTATGATAATTATCTTCTGTTTAGTTCTATTGGGTTAAGAGATATAATTCATTAACTATACCTTCTTGATTCAATAGGGCTACTCCTAGTAACTATCTCCAGACTTCATCCTTGTAATCTTCTTTTTATCAAGGAAGAATTTAACTCCATCAACTATCTTATTGATTGGATTCTTTTCAATCATTCTTATCAAATAAATGACATCTGAAACTAGCATCACTATTTACCTCTTCTTAGTTGTTTCTTTGTAGACACTTATTTGTAAGCTGTGTTATGATCAAATACTTGATATGTTGGGAATGGATGAATCAATAGTTGATTTCTCAACATTGATTAACAACAAATATTGAAATATAACTCAATAGGGATGATAAGGATTGATATGGAAAGAAAGGTATAGGTGAATGATCTAAACTCAGTTTCTTTCCTACTCAATATTGCTTAAGAAGTAGGGTTATACCTTACCATGATACTCAGGTATATGTAGATGAGTTTAAGATATAGTGGTTAAATTCATATTTGGTGTTATATCCTTAAATTGGTACTCATGAGCGATTATAATTGATACTATGATATGATCACCTAAAGATCAAATATAAATCATAATGTATTAGGTTTTATCTTTTATTTCATTTGATCTACCCTTTGGTTAAATCTCCCTTACCCGAAGTAAGGTTTTAGCAAAGTCCTATTGAAACTTATTGCAGTCAACTTGATGATCTACTTCTTATTTCATCAAGTTAAGAGAATCTTCAATCACCTTGACAAGTTTTGTTTAAAAGCGCAAAATTTATTCGGATTTTCTATGCATGAATGCAATGCACACATCTGGGTTTAGCTTATTTCTAAGCTCTAATGCTGGGATGTTACATTGGATCTATGGTGAGGTTCCCCTCTCACCTGGCCAGATCTAATGATGTCTTGATCTCTCTGGATGGTTTCTTTGGTAGATCTCCTTCTCCAGATGGATCAGATGAAGATTTCTCTCCGAGGTGGCATGATCTCTGTTTCTCCCTTGATAAGCAATTTCCAGGGTTTCTGATCTTGAATTCTCATGCAAAAATATTGGTTCTTCTCAATCAAAATGAAGTGATCATTGATGCTAGATATCTGCTTAAGGATGAAAAAATTGTGGAAGGGGCAGAGATGGAATTGCCAGTTTTAAAAATCCGTGTTGGTGCTCAAATTATTTCCAATTTGTCTATGAGCACTCCATAATGCTCCAAGGTAAAGAAGGATTTTGTCATGGGGAAGATCTCTTCAAAAGTTTCCAAAATTGACATGCCTGTTGATAAGATGGAAGCTATGACTGAATCTATTGATCCTGTCTAGAAAGAGTTTCCTAAACCCTGTGTTACCGAACAAGTTCAAGTGGATCCTACCCTATCTGGTGCAATTTCATTGGATTTCAATGTTGGAAAGAAGTTTGATAGTGATATTCCTTCTAAATTTGGTCATTCAGTCAATTTTCGTCCTGGTTTTCGTAGAAGACCCTTTTTCATGGTTTGATCTTTTGGCAGAGCTAATTTCAAACTTGATGTTCATACTATGGGTATTACTCTCAATCTTGATTTGGAGGATCTGCTGCTCTCTTCCAAGTTAGACTTCTTTAGGATAGAAATTTCAGATTTACAGTTGCTTACAGGGAGGTTGGATTTGAAATTTACGATTCTTCAAAATTTTATTTTGAACATTTTATTATGTTCATCAATCTCTGGGGTGATGGTGGGCCTAATTGGCAGGCGAAAGAAAGAAAATTTTACCACGAGGAAGATCTTGCTTGGAAAACTGTCACGACCAAAAAATCCTCGCCATGAAATTCTATTCAGACCTCAGGTGCTAGCCGTTTGGGCATTAAGTCTGTCTTTGACCGTTTAAAATTTCCTTTACCATCACCAAAATCACCGGTCAACCGTCAAGTTAATTCGGTGGTTTCTATTGATTTTAAGACAAATCACTCTCGGTCTTTTGCTGATCTGTCATTAATGGTAATACTGGACAAATGGACTTGATTGCCGACTCTCCCGCGCGCGTGAAATAGGGCTCATTAACTCTGCCTGGGCTCCTTCCATTTATGCGCTTCCCATCCTTCCAAAAAAGGGAATGGCCCAATGATTCATTCCTTTCTTGGTTTAAGGCCCATCCCAATACGAAAATTCAGCCCCAGGTCTTCTCCTGTCTAAAAGACTTCTTGATTTCTGGCCACTCTTTCACTGCTGCAATAGTTGCAGAGCACCCCGTCTCCTCAACTCCCCCACCTCTAAAAACCCCAACTTATCCTCCCCCTGGCAAGACCTCGTCGCCGGTGGAAACGAAGCAATGGCGAATATTCCTATTGACCCTGCACCTTTTCTGCCTCGGGGCTTTAAGATTATGCAGGTTGAAGGCCGGGTAGGGCTTCGAAGGGTGGTGGTTCCTCGCTAGTTCCTGAATGAACATATGACATTGACTCAATTCATCCTCTGCCTCCTGGCCCTGTCCCTTTCCTAAATATTCGTGATGTGCTTCTGGATTTCCTTCATAATGAGGCCAGAGTTGGTTTTGGTGAAGTTCAAGCCTACCCTTTTGGTGCGACTTATGTATAGTTCAACCATGTTAGTGACAGAGATAGACTGGTTAGGGAGAGTCCCATTGCTTTTCAAGATGTGTATGTCTCCTTTGTCAAGCATAACGAGGGGACTAATTGGCGTCAAGTTCAATTTAATAATGAATGTTTGGTTATGCTTGTTGGCCCCCCTAGACCATATGAACACAGAGGACCTCAATGCTATATTTAATGGCATTGGCAAGATGATGTTGTGGGAAAGGGATCCTGAAAACAAAGGCAGAATCCTTGCTAAGGTGAGAGTGACTGACCTGGCTGACATTCCAAAGAGTGTCAGAATGACACTTGGAGACAGTGAAGCCTCTGAATCTTGGACTTTTTCAGTTGATATCCTGCTCAGTAACCTTCTTGGAGGGGGGCCACCTAATGAAGACCCTGCTCCTGATGATGGGGAGGACCCACACCCTGTCCCTGTAGTGGCTGCTCCTTTTGCCCCCCCACCACCTCCACTTCCCTCTCCACAAGATGACAATGTTGGTGAGTGGGACCAGTGGGTGGTGCAAAATGTTTCCCAAAATGTGCCTGCTGGAACCATTCAAGAGGATGGAGAAGAGCTTCAACCAGACAATCTCCATTCCCCTCCCCATGTTATTCATAGTGGGATAACTAACTCCTCCCCTGAGCAGGCAGTAGACCCTACTTTTATCCACCCTACTAATTCCAGTGAACAGGAGGTGAACCAAGCCCCCACTTCTAGCCAGGAACTTGCTAGAGTTTAGCTGCAAGATGTTGGTATTGGAGATGGCATGCTTAGTATTCTTGATGCATATGCTGATTCTGATGAACATGGTTTCATCCCTGCTGATCTAGACAATGTGGATGGGGATGGTGATTTTTTGATGGAAGACACCAACTTGGTTGAACCAAATGAGGCTCACCTCTAGATTGGAATGGCCTACACTCACTTCATGGCAACTCCTGACCTCTTGAAAACAAAGTTCAGGTTCTCTCAACATGGTATGGATATTTGGGACAGATTCTTTGCTCCTCACATCCAAAGTCAGTCTTCTTCATAGAAGATGGCAAAATTTGAGATTCCTGTAAGTTGGTTTAATTTCATTACTCTTATGCTTATCACCCCTGAGAAATTTAATTGGGCAAAGAACTTTATTTCCCCACCTCTTTGGGAAATTACTAAAGAGCCTATTGCAAGTGAATCTACAATTTCATTCTTGGTTCCTCAGGAATGTATTACTCAGTATGCCCCTCTATGTGTTCAGGATTCTTTGGATCCTGGCTCTCTTGAGAAAACTACCTCTGCTCCATCAAAGAAAAGGAGAGGAGAAGGTCCCATTGTTGAGACTGAGGTGAGAAGAAGTCCCAAAATTGTTGAACTTAATGGTGGTTTCAAAAGCCATATCAATTGCTCTGATATTAATTGTCTATCCTTTTATGCTGAACCACCAACTCTCCGCACTAAGGTGGTTAAAAACCTGGCTATTAATTTTTGTAAGGTGGCTGAAAAGAACCTTGACACAAAGTTGCAGAAGAAGAGCAAGATTGCTGACAAGATAATAAGGACACCTGGTGCAACCAAAAGGACTACTGGAGTTGCTTCTAGTTCCAATCAGGGAGATAAGAAGAAGAAGGAGGCTGCTAGGCCCTGTGGGCAGAAGGCCAAAAATAAGATGAATAAATAAGTTTCCAATGTTAGGAAAACTTTGCTTTTGGGTTGTCATCCTTGGATCTGTGATCCAATGGATTGTCCTTGTTATTTATTAGATCATGAGATTCTGGAATATTGTATGGTGGAAGTACCTTTATTTTGATGGACCATTTTATCCCTTAAATGTTTCTGTCACTATGTTTCTCCCTGGCCTGGATGTTATATCATGTTTTGATAGACATCAAACCCTTTATCTCAATTATAGTTTCCATGGATAGTAAAGGAATTTGGAAAATTTTAAACTGGAACTTGAGAGGCATCAATTCTGAGAAAAAATGGGTGGCTCTTTCCCAAAAAATCTTGGAATCAGAGTGTGATATCATTTGCCTTCAGGAAACAAAAAGGGAAAATTTTGATGAAGAATTTATCAGGAAATTTTGTCCAAAGAGATTGAATAAGTTTGCTTTTCTACCTTCAGTTGGGGCCTCTGGGGATGCAATTATTATCTGGAATGGGAATCTCTTTGATGGAGAGATGGACTTCCAAAATGAATTCTCTATTTCTGCCAAGTTTACCTCTAGGCTTTCCATTGATTCTTGGATTCTTACCAATATCTATGGTCCTTGTCAACCTAAAAAAAAGCCTTATTCATTGATTGGTTGTCCAATATTGATATGCCTGATGACATTGACTGGTTGCTCATTGGAGATTTCAATTTTATCAGGAAACCTTCTGATAGAAATAAAGTGGGTGGTGTAGGGGTTCGTAGCATGGAAAACAAAAATTTTCTATCGCATACAAACAAACAAGCCAAGATCTATCTACTAGATTGTAGCAACGAGTCGATGGAATAACTTACCCTCGAAGATTCCAAAGCGGTTAATGAGAGCAGATTCTCGTGGGTGATGTAGTCGTACACTTCCGATCTCAAGATCGCGTAGACGATCCTTCCGGCGCTGCGTTCCGGCAGCGCTCCCGTAGTCGGTCACACGTTCGATACTCGACGAAGACCTTCCTCTCCCTTGTTCCAGCAGGCAGCGGAGGTTATAGCACTCTCCTCGCGATTCCGGCAGCACAACGGCGTGGTACCGGAAGTAGAGGGGAGATCCCGCAGGGCTTCGCCTTAAGCCGGAGCGTTATGGTGGAGTATGAGAGAGCTATTAGTGGTCTAGGGTTTAGACACACCAATTAGAAGGCTCTAAACCGAAGGCTAGGGCAATTAGAAGCTCTAAACCAAAACGACTCTAAACCGGAGGCTTTGGCTAGGGTTTAGATTAGAGGATAGGAACTTGTGTGTCTAGAGGAGGAGGCCCTGCCCCTCCTTTTATAGGTGGGAGGGGCGGCCAAGGGGAGGGAGTCCCTCCCCAAGTCGGCCTTGGGTGGCGCGCTGGCTTGGAGAGGAGGGACTCCTCCCCCAAGTCGGTTTCAACCTCCTCTTGCTTGTTTCCCTCAGTTTCCTGTTTTAGCCGTTTGACTTTCAAACTGGCCATTTGACTTTTCAGTTTTAGGATTCAATTTAATCCTTTATTTGGAACAGCGAGAACACTTAGTACATGATGCAATCATTCCAATATGTAATGACACATTCATGTACCCCTTCCCTCCCGGAGTGCCGGACATTCTAGAACCTTCTAGAACATTCCCGATGAAAACACCGGAATCATCCCCGAACTCCGAAACGGGACTTTCCTTATATGAATCTTATTCTCCGGACCATTCCGGATCACCTCGTGATATCCCGGATCCCATCCGAGACTCCAAACAACATTCGGTCTCTTTCTCATAATACCATAACTACTCAAACAAAGTCGAATCCTTAAGTGTGTCTCCCTACGGTTCGTGAATTATGCGGACATGATCGAGACACTTCTCCGAACAATAACCAATAGAGGAATCTGGAAATTCATATGGCTCCCACATATTTCTACGATTACTTTGCGATCGAATGAACCACTTACATACGATACCAATTTCCCTTTGTCTCACGATAGTTTACTTATCCGAGGTTATGATCGTCGGTATCTCTGCATACCTAGTTCAACCTCGTTACTGATAAGTACTCTTTTCTCGTTCCCGTGATATGTGATCCCTTGTGAGCCAGTCACATGCTTGCAAGCCAATTGGATGACAGTCCACCGAGAGGGCCCAGAGTATATCTATCCGTCATATGGATGGACAAATCCCACTCTTGATCCATGTGTTTCAACCAATACTTTCTGAACACTCAATGCCACCTTTATAGCCACCCTGTTACGGTGGGTTTGATGACATCAAAGCATCCATCCGGTAAAGGTGATATGCATGATCTCATGGTCGAAGGAATTAGGTTACTATGTATCAGAAAGCATATAGCAATTGAACTATTGAAATGACTTGATCTTTATGCTACGCTTATCTATAGGAGTATGTCCATCACATCATTCTCCTAATGATATGACCCTGTTGTTAATAACATCTCTATGTTCATGATCAGGAAACCATGATCATATATTAACCAACAAGCTAGTTTAACAAGAGGCTTTACTAGGTATTGTTTTATGTTTACAAATCACACAAGTATTAATGTTTCCGGTTAATACAATTATAGCATGGTATGTAAACATTTATCATAAGTATGAAGATATGATAATAACCACTTTATTATTGCCTCTTGGGCATATCTCCAACAGGTGGTGATGTTAATAACATGCTTCTCTTTAATGAAGCCATCAGTAACCTTGGTATTGTTGAACTCCCTTTAAAAGGAATAAAATTCTCCTGGAGTAATATGCAGAAAGATCCACTCTTGGAGAGATTAGATTGGTTTTTCTCATCACCCTCATGGACAATCTCGTACCCATCCTCTTTTTTCTATTCCCTTTCCAAACCTACATCTGACCATACACCTTTTGTGATCTCAATTGTCACTAGAATCCCTAAGGCTTAGGTGTTTAGATTTGAGAATTATTGGCTTCAACATAGTGATTTTAAGCAGACTGTGCAAAATGCCTGGGATATCCCCATGGGGTATGCAGACAGTGCAAAAAAGATAAATGCCAAGCTTAAGAATGTTAGAAGAGGACTCAAGCTTTGGGCAAAATCTCTTCCTTGCCTTAAACACATAATTTCAAAAGTTAATGAGTTCATTGATTTTTTGGACTTGTTGGAAGAATTCAGGACCCTAAGCATCTTTGAGTGGAACCTAAAATACATTCTCAAGACTCACCTGATACAATTACTTCAGAATCAAAGGTCTTTTTGGAAACAAAGAGGAAAGATAAAATGGGTAAAACTTGGTGATGATAACACAATTTTTTTTCATGCCAAAGCAACTGCTAGCTACAGAAATAACTATATCTCCATGCTGAAGAATGAGAACTCCTCTGATATCTATGATCATGATGGAAAGGCCAGCATTCTTTGGAATGATTTTAAGAGTAGAATGGGCTCCTCTGACATGCCAACAATGCACTTTAGCCTACCAGAGCTGTATAATTGACACATGGATTCTGATAGCTCTGCTACTCTGGAAGCCCCTTTCACAGAAAAGGAAATTGAGGATGTCATTCAAGATCTTCCTAATGAGAAGTCTCCTGGGCCTGATGGCTTCAACAATGAATTTATCAAGTCCTGTTGGAACATTATTGGAGCAGATGTTACTCAATTGATTCAGGATTTTTATCATGAAAAGATTTCTCTGGAAAAGCATTAACTCTGCTTTCATCACTCTCATTCCAAAGACTAAATCCCCTGTGCATACTACTGATTTCAGGCAAATTTATTTATTGAACAGTGTGTTCAAAATCATTACAAAACTCCTTGCCAACAGACTCCAAACTATCATCCTCAAGCTTGTGCATAAAAACCAATATGGTTTTCTCAAGAATAGATCCATTCAAGATTGCCTTGGTTGGGCATTTGAGTACCTCTTTCAATGTCATCAATCAAAGGTGGAAATTGTAATCCTAAAGCTGGACTTTGAAAAAGCTTTTGACAGAATTCAACATTCCACCATTATAAGCATCATGGAAGCAAGAGGATTTGGAACTAAATGGATTAATTGGATAAAAATGATTTTCTATACTGGGAACTCATCTGTGCTCCTAAATGGAGTACCTGGAAAAAATTTCTACTGTAGAAGAGGAGTCAGACAAGGTGATCCATTATCACCTCTTCTATTTGTGCTGGCAGCTGATTTTCTGCAAACCCTTCTAAACTCTGCCATGAATAAGAATCTTTTCATCCTTCCCATCCCTTGCCCTGCTTGTCCTGATTTCCCTGCGATCCAATATGCTGATGATACCTTAGTTGTCATGAAGGCTGTCTCAAGACAATTACTTTGCCTTAAATCAATGTTAATTGTTTTGCCACTTCTACTGGGCTGAAGGTTAATTATGCCAAATCAAGTATGATGCCTATCAACCTAGACCCTAAAAGACTACTTCATTTCTCTTCTACCTTTGGATGTAAGATGGGTAGCCTCACCTTCACATATCTTGGACTCCCTTTCAGCCTGAACAAGCCCTCTCTAGATTTCTACCTTCCTATGGTGCAGAGGGTTCAATTCAGACTTGGAGGAATTGCAGATTTTTTGAATTATGGGGGAAAACTTAAAATGGTCAAGTCAGTTTTAACATCACTACCACTATTCTTCATGAGATCACTTGATGTTCCCATTACAATCAAGGACCAGGTAGTTAAATACATGAGACACTGTCTATGGAGAAAAAAAACCGCCGATGTTCAGGCTAAAGGCACTACAATGGTTGCTTGGAAAAAGTTTTGCAGGCCAAAGAATCAAGGTGGTCTGGGAGTTCTTAATCTTAATATCCAAAATACTGCTTTGTTGCTCAAGAATCTTGATAAATTTTTTAATCACCATGATATCCCTTGGGTTCATCTTGTCTAGGAATCTTATTATAACCAAGGTAAACTTCCTGGTTATCAATTGGAAGGATAATTCTGGTAGAAGGCCCACCTGAAACTCATTGATGCCTACAAGGCAATGGCTAAATGTCAACCTGGAAATGGAAAAACTGGCTATTTTTGGTATGATCTGTGGGATAAAGAATGTATGCAATTTCAGATGCCTCATCTGCTCTCCTATGCAAAGAACACCAGAATTACTGTCAAGGAGGTTGTTCAGACTAAATATCTTGAGGACCTCTTTAATCTTCCTCTATCTCAACAAGATTTTTCTGAGTTTGAACAACTTGAATTGAGATGCCAACAGATTAATCACTTGTCAACAACTGATAAATGGACCTACATTTGGGGCAGTGAAAAATTTTCTATTAAAAAAGCCTATGAGGCTATGGCAAGCTATCAACCTGCTCCTCCACATTTCACCTGGATATGGGATTCTTCTTGCTAGGCTAAACATAAATTCTTCGTCTAGCTACTTCTTCTGGATAGACTAAATACAAGGAATCTTCTCAAAAGGAAAAATTGCTCTCTACCAAAATACAATTGTGCAGTTAGAAACTGTCACTCAGAAGAAACTTTGATTCACCTTTTTTGGAACTGCACTTTTACTGCTGAATGCTGGGATTACATTTGTCCCCATAGAGATCAGAGACTCTCTGTGTTTGAGGCTTTTCAAGACATAAAAACCAAACTCAACCTTCCTTTTGCCATGGAGATAATAATTTTAGCTGCTTGGGGAATATGGATCTGTAGAAACAACAAAATAATTGATAATGTCACACCACAATTCTCTACCTGGAAGGTGGTATTTCTACAAGAAATGAGATGGGTCAAACTAAGAATAAAAAAGAAGCATGGTCCCCAATTTGATAGCTGGTTTCAGACTCAAGTACATTAGTGGGTTACTTCTGGTAAACACAATGTATCACCTATAATGATCTACTCCATTGTAACCATGTAATTCTACTCTGTACTATGATACAATGATTATATAATAAAGAAAAAAGTTGCAGCGGGGGTTCCCTCCCCTACTGTTTTCCCTAAAAAAATTCAATAACTTTTGATCTGTTTGTCCAAAAATTACAAATTTTATATCAACGGATTCATAAAAAATGAGCTATTTGCAACTATGGCCTTGGTTTGGACATTTGATTCGTAAATTTAGGATTTTATGCAGAACCATTTGTAGGCTTATTTTGGCTATATAAATTGTTTATAAAATTATTTTAAAGTAAATTTTAGTTTATTTAGACCTGAGAGAGTATGCTTTGTATTCAGTACTGTTTATTTTATTTTTAAAAGTGTGAAAAATCATTCATTTGAATTTTTCATGCATTCATATATATTTTTGTTTGTATATTGAATGTGAATGTGGTGTTATGATTTTATGTGTAGATTTTGGTGATTGTGGAGAGTGTGATTGTGAGGATTGTACCTATTCCCCAAGATACCAAGGCAAGTGATGCTTAATATTTTTGTCCTATTATTTTTTCTATGCATTAGTGATATTTTGAGTAGGATTTGCATGGAGATTTTTCTAATTATATGCTACGCTATGGTGGATCCTATAGATAATATCTTGGTAGAAATTTTCCCTAAGTTAAGAGACTTACTATGTTAGCATGATTATCCTAGCTTGTAGAATGCCATGGTGGAATATTCATGTTATGATACTATGCAAAGTTTATGCATATGTTTTTTATTAATAAAACAACATGTCAATGAATCACCTGGTTGGAATGGAAAGATTGGTTTGTGTTGAGTGGTTACACAAGGCCCATGTCTATGGTTTACCTTGTGTATCACACTTGTGGTTGGCCACCCAGGAACAAAGAGATTTGAGATGTTTAGTGTTGAGAGGGTAAAACCTAAGTACTTAGCCGTGTCCGCGGTAAAGGTTAACCAATGTCTATTGGGGTTCCTTGGGTGTTTTCGTCAAACAAAACTTAGTGTTTCAAGTAAGAAGAAAAACCTTATTTTGAGCAAAGCCAGCCTGAACTACACTTAGCCAAATTCATATAGTTATTAGATGTTACTATACTACCATGGTATCAGTTGCCAATACAATTCCAAATGTATTGACCCTCTGTGGCTGTAACTTATTATGTTGCAGGTTACTCTGATGTTGACTAGGGTTATGAGTCTACACTCAACATATTTGCCTGTGGCACATGAAGATGAATACTTATTTTTTTTGTTAAGTATTGTGAACTCTATGTATTAGCCTTGGGCTAATGAGTTGTAAAAACTATGTATCTCTGGATATTACGGTGTAATAATGACCTTTGTATCTATGTACTTCATCTTAAACTATGGATGCTAGCGATTCGATCCAGGGACTAGCATTGCAATCATAGGGGCCTTTACCTTAAATGGTGAGGTCTTACAGATGGTATCAGAGCACTATGTTGCATGTAGGATTATGACCCTAAGATGTATTAGACTAAGGAAACCACTAGGAAAAATGCAACCCTTTGCAAATTCCACACTTGTCTCTTTTCTTCTCGTAAACCTTTCCTAATTTTCTTTCTCATCTCTATTTGTAGGTGGCCGCCATCAACGAAGCCGTCAAGAAGGGACCCCTCATGATCATGACCTTAGAATGTGAGACGACGTTTCCCAAAGCACTCAAAAACCTCCTGGTTAGCTTGGGAATACATGGTGAAGCCATGTATAAAGGATTTCCTATCATGGGTGAAGGAGAAGAATATTGGTGGGTACAACTCCACTTGTATAGAAACAAGGGGGACAACCACAAAGAGTCGGGATTCTGCATGGTCACCAACTCTGAAATGTACATGTCATTCGTTGACTCTGTAAGGAATGCAGCATGGAATGCCATCAAGGAACTTGGTGAAAGACTCAAGTGTAGAATTATCAACACTCAAAATGACCTTAGAGAGGAGAAGAAGTATACCCAAGACTTAGAGACAGCCATAACGTCTAAGGGAAGATATTATAGACTTAGCATATGAGTGAGAATGGTGACGTATACCAATAGTTGTACTACCACCTCGCCAAATTCCTTGCCCCGACCACTCCGCCATGGTGCTCGAGGCTTAGATCAGTGGATTTGATATGAGTCGTGTGTTTATGGACGGCAGCAGCGACATCAACCTCATTTTTGCCAGCACAATCGCAGCTATGCAGATCCCGCTATGCAGCCTGGAGGAATCAGATACAACGTTCCACGACATCGTCCCATGGGAAAGGAGTGTACCCCCTGGACAAAATATGGCTCAACATCATCTTCGGCACCCCCAAGAACTCCAGGCGTGAGCGTCTTGAGTTCGAGGTGGTCGACTGGCCCTCAGAATTCCATGCAATCCTCGGTCGTGTGGCATTTACAAGATTTTTGGTAGTACCGCACTATGCGTATCTCCTGCTAAAAATGCCAGGACCCAATAGTGTCATCATAGTCATTGGGAGCTTTACCAAGTCCGATAACTGCGATAGAGACTTCAACAGAATCTCCCAGTCCTTTGGCATGCAAGAAGAGATCACAAGGTTAAAGGAGTCGACAGACAACAGTCTACCCCCGATGACAAAGCAAAACACACATGACTGAGCCTTTGACTATGCAGTCAACACCAAGGCGGTGCAGATCCACCCGACGGACCCCACCAAGACGACCCTCATCGCTAATAACTTGAGTTCTGCATAGGAACTTACACTCGTCAAATTCTTCCGTGAGCGCTGGAAAATTTTCGCCTGGTACGGACATGCCAGGAGTTTCTAGAGAATTCGCCGAGCATGCACTCAATGTTTATCCCGATGTGCGACCGGTCAAGAAGATGATGCATCGACTGTACGAGGTCAGAGCTAAATAAATTGGCATTAGAGTCAATAGACTCCTCGATGCTAACTTCATAAGGGAAATCAATGAAAGCACCTGGGTAGCTAACCCCGTGCTAGTTCCCAATAAGGACACGAACATCCTATGAATGTGCGTGGATTTTTTAGCCCTTAACAAGCACTTCCCAAAGGATCACTCCCCCCTACCGTGGATCGATCAAATCACCGATTCCACCACAGGATGTGAACGACTCTCGTTCCTTTACGCCTACTCAGGCTACCATCAGATTCGACTGAAATCCGAGGATCAAGAAAAGACGGTGTTCATGACGCTGTTTGGGGTTTTCTGTTCAATACGATGCCCTTCGAGATCAAGAATGCATGCGCAACCTATCAAAGGTGCATGCAGGCCCGCTAAATAGGTCGAAACATCCAAGTCTATGTCGAAGACATAGTGGTAAAGACCAAGGAGAGCCGAGCATTGATCGACGACCTCCACGAGACATTCGACAACCTCGATCGGTTTAGGATCAAGATGAACCCGGAGAAATGCGCCTTCGGCATACCATCTGGGCAATTGATTGGGTACTTCATATCCTAGAGGGGCATCGAGGCTAGACCGAAGAAAATCAAATCTATACTAGCCATGGGAAAGCCGAAGGACGTCAAAGGAGTTCAGCGGCTAGCTGGGCAAATCGCAGCGCTCAATAGGTTCATTAGCCGCATGGGTGAAAAGGATCTCCCCTTCTACCAACTGCTCCGCAAAACTGAGAAATTTGAGTGGACGGCCGAAGCTGATGAGGCATTCAAAGACCTCAAACGCCTGCTCTCTACATCTCCTGTGTAGTTGACGCTAACGGAGAGAGAGCCCATGGTACTCTACATTGCTACAACACACCAAGTGGTCAGCACGACACTTGTGGTCAAACAACCCGAAGAAGACAAAACCCACAGGGTACAGTGCCCTGTATATTACCTCAGGGAGGTACTGACTCCTACAAAACAAAGGTATCCCCATTACGAAAAGCTCGCCTATGGCGTATTCATGACTTCGCGTTGGCTACACCACTACTTCCAAGAGCATCAGATTGTGGTCGTCAACGACACACCACTATCACACACCCTCAACAACCCCAAGGCCATGGGACGAGTGGCCCTATGGGGCATCGAGCTATCCCCGCGGGACATCATGTACGAAGGTGCACCACGATGAAATCGTAGATGCGCACTCACTTCTTCGTACACTGGATGGAGCTGTAGCTGCTCGACACCTCGGACATTTCCTAGCTCTAGACTATGCACTTCGACGGATCTAAACGTGATGCCGGAGATGGAGCTGAAGTAATCTTAACATACCCCCAAGGGGACACGATGAGATATGTGCTGCTGATGAGGTTCCGTGCATCCAACAATGAGGCTGAATACAAGGGCGCTGATCCATGGCATGCGAATGGCTAAAGTCTGCGGTGCCACGCGACTAGTCATCTATGACAACTCCAACCTCGTCGTCCAACAGAAGATGAACCAGTGCAATGCCATTAGCGACAACATGGTCGCTTACCGTGACCTCTACAACTTAATCGAAGGAGACTTTGACGGCTGCGAACTCCGGCACATCGGCCGAGAGAGCAATGAGGAGGCCCACAAGCTCACTAACATTGGCTCCACCTACACCCCAGTACCACCGGGCGTGTTCCTCAAACAAATCAGCGAGCACTCCATTAAGCGCAAAACTCCCAAGGGCGCAACCGACGCCATGGGACACTCGGGGGATACGCCACCCGAGGAAACTTAAGCATCCAAAGAACTAGAGATGGAAATCGTGATGGTGAGCCTCATGCAAGTCTTGGCAATCGAGAAAACATGGACTCAACCATACGTCAAGTATCTGTTGAGCAAGAAACTGCCGGATGACCCGGCGGACCTAGACATATCGCCCGCCGTTCAAAAGCCTTCACCATCATCAACATCGAGCTATACAAGCAAAGCATCATCGGGGTGCTCTAGCGATGCGTTACCAACATCGATGGGAAGGACATCCTCCTCGAAATGCACGAAGGCATCCATGACCACCACGCCGGTAGCCGCGCCCTGGTCACCAAGGCTTTGCGAGCTGGCTTCTACTAGCCAACCACAATGCACAACACCAAGGAAATCGTTGATAAGTGTAACGCATGCCAACGGTTCGCCTATAAACCACATGCACCCGGCTCATAGATACGACCCATACCATTGGCCTGACCCTTCGCCCAATGGGGACTCTACATGGTCCGCAAGCTGCAAAAATCCTCACTCGAAGGATACGTCTACCTCCTGGTGGAAGTCGACAAGTTCACCAAGTGGATCGAGGCTACGCCCGTCACCAACCAAACTAGTGTCGCTGCTGTCAAGTTCTTCTAGTCCATTGTCTATAGGTTCGGAGTGCCCCACAATATCATCACCGACAATGGCTTGCATCAACGTCACAGACTCCTCAATGGCGCACCCGCAGACCAACGACCAGGTCGAAAAGGCCAACGGCCTCGTATGCAATGGGATCAAAAAGCGACTCATGCGCCCTCTCGAACGACTGGCAGGAGACTAGGCCGATGAACTTGTAGGGTTCGCATCATAGAAAACAAAAAAATCCTACGATGGGAACAACTATGTACCAAGATCTATCTACTTGATACAAACAACTGGCTGATGTATATCCGTAGAGAACATACCCTTGAAGATCGACAAAGCTTAACGAGTTAAACTCGTGGTTGATGTAGATGATCTCTTGCCGATCTCAAGATCGAGAGGAAGTCCTAGCGCCGCAAATCAGCAGCACATACGTGCTCGCACACACGTCCGAGGAACCGAGCAACCTCCGCCTCCTCGCTCCAGCGATGCAGCGGAAGCACAACTCTTTCTTGCCGAATAGCCACCGGGAACATGTATCTCGCTAGTCCGAGACCATGGGGGATAAATTCTATAGGGGGAGAGAGATCCTTCACGAGGAGGTGTGAGTGAGAGAGAGGAGGGGGGGTGCCTTTTATAGGAGGAGGGGGGCCAAGGGGGTGGACACCGGCCATGGGGCTTCCCCCTCCCCTCCTTCATTCATGTGGGTGGACACTCCACTCACAAAAATCTCTTCAATTCCCTCCACTCAAAATCCCACTCAAAATTTCTATTAAATTTCCACCAAATTTAATGCAAACTCTCATTAAATAAAACTCCTTTTATTTATTAAGAATTTTTTCAATTACTTTAATCACAAACATTCACATATAACCCCTTGCTAGTATTTCATTACACATGCAAAAACACTTTCTGCAATTTCACCCGAAAACCTGTTTCGGTATCTAGTGAAATAAATTCCTGCATTTGTTATTCTTTCCGGCATGAAACTTTTGCTCCAATTGTATGTTGGTGTCTCTTAAGTGTGTCACCCTACGGTTCGTTAATAATGCAGACATGATCGAGACCCCTCTCAGATCAATAATCAGAAGCGGGAACTGGAGACCCATACTGACTCCCACACATTCAATGATGACTTTCTTGTGATCATCAGAACCTTTTACGCTAGTATCTCAATCCCTTTGTTTCACGATATATTACATGTCCGGGATTCGATCATCGATATCTCCATACCTAGTTTGATCTCGTTACTGACATGCACTCTTTTCTCATTCCCGTGATATAACATTCTAGTGATTAAATCACTTGCTTGCAAGATAACCAATGTGATATCACCGAGAGGGCCCAGAGTATATCTATCCGTCATCGGGATGAACAAATTCCACTCTCGATCCATGGGCCTCAACATAACACTTTATTAGTTCTGAACCCATCTTTATAATCACCCTGTTACGGTGTGACGTTTGATGTTATCAAGAAACTCTTCTGGTGTTAGTGATTGACATGATCTCATGGTATAAGGATTAGGATCACTTCGTAAGTTGTTATAGCAATATAAACTCAATGACTTTGATTGTAATGCTATACTTCGGATGAATGCTCATCACACCATTACACTAATGTTGTGATCTCGTTATTAACAACATCCAATGTCCATGATCAGGAAACCTTGATCATCTTGTTAATCAATGAGCTAGTTTATGAGAGAGGCATAACTAGGAACTTTCTGTTTGTTTATTAAACACACATGTATTAACGTTTCCGTATTAATACAATTATAGCATGCAAAATAAACATCTATCATATACTTGGAATACACATAATAAACACTTTATTATTGCCTCTCAGGGCATATTCCCTTCAGAACTACCCTCCGTCCTCTGGAGCCTGCACACAATGCCAAACAGCGCCACTGGCTACACACCCTTCTTCATGGTGCACGGAGCTGAAGCAATGCTACCCGCTGAGGTACGCTACAAGGCCCCACGGGTCGTCACTTACAGCGAGTCCAAATCAATGGCCACACTTGAAGACACCGTTGACCTGTTGGATGAAGCACGTGACATTGCCGCTGCTCGTTTGACGGTGTATTAGCAAAGCCTCCAAAACTACCACAGACGACAGCCGCGTCCATGATCCTTCGTCGAAGGAGATCTCGTCCAGCGGCTCAAGAAAAAGGGGCACCTGAATCTCGAGTCACCATGGGAAGGCCCCTACATGGTCACCGTAGGCATACCAGGTGGCGCCTACCGCCTCAAGGACGTCGCGTCCGGAGTAGCATATTCCAACCCCTAGAACGTCACATAATTGCGATGCTTCTACCCTTAGCTATTTTTACTTACAATAAGGCTTTTCAGCCAGGCTATTCAGCCGAACCCTGTATCCCCTACTATGAGATGAATAAAAGCTAAGTTCCTTAGCCAATACAACTGTCCTTATGCAACTTTTTACATTCATACAATATGCTCGAGGGCTACGCCTCGCCCAACGACTTCGTCGAATCCTACATTTAACGCATTCACTTGAGTACCTGAACACGTCAGGCTAATGAAAAGGACATGCAAACTTTATAAACAACAGAGCATTACATGCAAAACACATTTTTAAAAATTTACAAGGGCATCAACAGCCCAACAGTAACTGAACAAATTTTACATTGCCCTAAACTAATTTTGCAGGAAAGAACAGTCATCCATGCTATAGAAGAACGTTGGTACGATCGTCGAAGAGCCGCACGATATCTTCAGCATGGCGAGCCACCGCCTCATAGTGAGGTCGCATGTTCCACGCCATACCATCCGGCGGAATGGGCGGCCCTGCCGCTATCTGTGCCAAGTCCTTGTCTTGGTGATGGATTCGAACAAGGGCCAGCGCTGCCTTTGCACTCGCAACAAGCTGCTGGTGCACAAGCCCCTTCATGAATCCGTGCTCCAAAACTTCCCCAATAGTCCCAGGAAACTAGACGGATCCGCATCCAGAGCGAACATGGCATCCCAAATAGACGCGAATGACAATCTCACGTGCTTTAACACCTGCAGCACCTGATGGACACGATCATGTACCATCGCAACCACGGTTTCTCAATCGCGGTCAATCCAAAAAACCCAGCCTCCAACTCCTATTGGGTGAGGCAATTGAGTCGAATAAAATGCTCTCTTTCTCTTCCCGTGGAAGAAGATTGACAACTGCAAACAGAAACATCTCAGAAAATACAAACAACAGACATAGCTGGAAAGCAATAAGAGGTACTCGATGGGAACTTACACTGAAGTTGTTCGCCAATCTGTTGAAACTCTTCGAGCACATACTGTCGTGGGAATGGCCACGGAATATGCTACCAGGGGTAGCGAGTAGTAGGATTGGGGCAAAAGCGATCAACCAGCTGCGGAGCGAGATGAGGGCAAAGAAACAGGGGTTTACCCAGGTTCGCCCCCCATAGGGTAAAGACCTACTCCCGCTAGATTGTATTATTGCTTGAGTACAATGGTGGCGAGATCGGCGGCTAGGCGGCGAGTCAATGGGGTGTATGATGGAACATGAGTACAGAGAGTACCATAGGGAGGTTTTTATAGGGTCACCTCACTAGTGTTTGCAGATATACAACCGAGTCAGTTAAGGACTCATAGGATTTGACCTAATTCGACTGGGCCTATCTACGCTTCTGGGCCTCCAGCTTCCAGTTGCCAGGTGTCGTGGGAATGACCACGGCAGATGCTGCAATCGGCAGCGAGTAGTAGAACGAGGGGCAAGGGCGGCCAGCCATCTGCGGTGCGAGATGAGGACAAAGACACAGGGTTTTACCCAGGTTCGGCCCCCCGGAGGGTAAAGACCTACTCCTGCTAGATTGTATTATGGATGTGTTTACAATGGGCGAACTCGGCGACTAGGCGGCGAGTTGCTTGGGTGTATGAGGGAACGTGTCTCTACTCACCCCATAGGGAGGTTTATATAGGCTCACCTCCCCTAGGGTTTACATATCTCAACCGATTCGGTTACAGCTTCGGTAATCGTTTAACCTAGACCGACTGGGCCTATCTACTCGCCTGGGCCTTCAACTTCCAGTCGCCTGATACCTTGCTGGGCTTTGATCCACTCGCCGTTCTGCAGGCCCACTCGCCAGCCCTTGGTCCAGTCGGAAACGTCCCGCTGAGTATACCCCAGTAGGCGTATCCCCATCAGTAGTCCCCGAGGCCGTCGTTGATTAGGCGTGAGTGGCTGCTGGCAGTCGGAGTATACGGCTTCAAGTTGGCATCCAGTCGAATCGTCGGCGGGCTCCTGTATAAAGGAAAAAACTCGGTGAACCGAGTCGCGTCCTGGGCGAGTCGAGCCAACGAGACGCGGTCTCGGCGAGTGACTTAACGAGCCGAGTGGCTGGAGTTGGACCGTCAGGAGTGGTCAAACTAGCCGTTAAGGTAACTCAACGGTAACTTCTGGCGTAATCATCGCGCGGTAACGGCCCCCTGATTTGGCGGGCAACTCCTGCTATATAAGAGGAATGGTAGGCTATCGCAGAGCCAACCGACCACCATTCCTGCCGAAAAGCGCGCATCTCCTTCCTTTGCTCGCGATCCAATCGACCTGAAATCTTTCGATCCCCAACCAACCTCTTCGGCCATGGCCCTCTCCACCGAACCTTGGGGCAGATCCAAATGCACAAGGGCGCAGCTGGCCTCGTTCGAGGAGGCCGGAATCCTGCGAGCCGGCTATTGGCGTATCCCCGCAGCCGGAGACACGACCCCAAACCCGCGAGAGAGAGTTTGTCCGCTTCACCAGTCATCTCGGCGGGGTTAGGGTTTCCACATCTGTTCTTCCGGCGTTTTGCGCCTACTACGGATCCAGCCTCGATCCGGGTCCCACAAGATCGAGCAGCTCGCCATCTTCGTATGCTCGCAGTGCTACTTGGGCTGCCGGCCCTACTTTCCCTTGTGGCAAGATCTATTCCATGGACGGATCAGCCGCGAGGAGGCGGGCGGCCCAATGCTAGCCGCGGGCGGCTTGACATTTCAACTCAAATCCAAAGCTTCCTTCTTCGACCTGATGCTGCCGGCCAAAGCAGCGAGCGACTGGAAAAAGTCATGGTTCTACGTGACCGAGGCGACTCCGGAGGACGAGGCGGCGATCCCGCGGTACTCGGCCAACCGCTCCGAGCCACGCCATCTCCAGGTCGGCAAGCTTCCCGACGATCAGCGGATGGTCGTCGATGAGATGCTCCAGACCATCCGAGGTCTGAAGAAGAAGGGGCTCCAGACAATAAACTTGTACAATTGTTGGCTTGGGCGGCGGCTCGTCCCGCTCGCCCAACGCGATCATTACATGTAGCAGTACACGGGCCGGGGAGACTCGACGAAAGCCTGCCTCGACGAGTGGAGGCTGGAGGACTACCTCTCGGCGTTGAAGAAGATCACCCAGGCAGTATACGTGGATGCGCAGGCCGGGATCCCCCCCTACACCGCGAAGCGTCCGGCTCCAACGGTAATTTCTTTGTCTTGTTCGCAGTCGCAGCGTATGCAGTCGCGGTAATTCTAACTCCGTTTCGTATTCATCGCAGCTGTTCCAAGTGGTGGAAGGGTGGCTCCCACCCGCTGACGACGAGAGCCCGGGGCCATCTGCCCAGGATAGAAGCGAATCGCCACCCGCCAGGGGCAATAAGGACGACGAGGATGAGTCCGAAGAAGAGATCGCCCCACTGGTCCGAAAGACCCGCGGGCAACATCAGCGCGAAATCGAAGCGAGCAGGAGCCTCGAGCGCCACGACGACGACGAGCTCCCAGAGACCTCTGGCCAGCCACTCCTTCGAAGAAGAAGAAGAAGGAAAAGGAGGCGAGGGCCCCCCCGAGGAGGAAAACGAAGCCGCCGAAGATGGCCTCGCCGTCGCACTCAGCGAGCAGTTCTGATGCTCACAGCTCGGCTGGTGAAGGCGTGGCCTTGGCGACAATTGCGCTAGATGCGCCATCTCTGGAAGTGCCGCTGGCCTCGATGCCTCCGCCATTCGCGCCGGTCTCTGAGCTAGGGAAGGCTCCGGCTGTGGCGACTTCGCCTCGCAAGGAGGCCCCGAGCGTGGCGGTCTCTCCCCGCAAGGAGGCTCCGACCGCAGCGGCTCCAATTCGCGAGGAGGCCCCCGCCGAAGGTGTCCCAGAGGCGCCAGCCGCGGCCTCAACGACGAAGAAGCCGTCCGTGTCTTGGGCCCACGACGTCCTGGAACTGGGGCTTAGTCAACCGGGCCCCGAGCTGAAAACCGCCGTCTTGATCGGCTGCTTTCATTCCGATCGCCAAGTAAGTTCATTCGCCTTCTCTATTTTCTATAAGTACTTGATTGTCTTTTATTGACTTGATCGATATGCGGACCGAGTGAAAAGATGGGCCACCCGACCGGGCTAAGGTACCTCCGCCATGAAGCGAGGAGGATCCTTCCGGCAAGAGGAAAGTGGACGAGGTCGCCGTCTCAGCAGAAGGCGGCAAGAAGGCCAAGGGCGACGTCATCGTTACTGTCTCTGACGATGCGGCGGCCGCACCGGCCGGACCCGCAGTAGAAGCAACCGCATCTACAAAGGATGGCGTTTGATGCAGACCGGAGGAAGCGACTTTTGGGCGGTGCCTCGATCGCTACCTTCCCCGCAGAACCAAGGCGGCCATGGCAGCGGTCGCCCCGAGCCTTGCTCCGGGACCACCGACGCTGAAGTCGAACAACGCCGGGCACACGCTGGGCGCTTGCGTCTGTGGACGCAATACAACTCCACAGATGCTTGGTGCAGCTATCCGTACCTCCGGTCCCGAGGATCAGGTCGGTGCTTGCAGCGCGTGATTCTTATAGTTTTTCGCTTTTGTACTTTCGCATCCAGTCCCGAAAGCTTTTCGCTAAATTTTAGCGGGTGGGCACCGAGCAATTCGTGATCGCTAGCCCCGAGCGCTTTTCGCTAAATTTTAGCGGTGGGCACCGAGTAATTTCGTGTTTTGACTTTGATGATGTGCGTGGTCCGCAATGGAGTCGGCGGAGCGATTGGCTGCAAAACAGCGGTTGAAAATGAGCTGGCCACTATCCGAGAAGCAAACAAGGAGCTTCAGTTTGCTGCAGGCGGAGGTGGCTCGCCAGGAGCTTGTCCCTGCTGGTGAGCTGGTGGCGGTGCGATCTGCGTTAAGTGCTGCTGAACAGAAGGTCGCCGACCTCGAGCGTGAACTGCGGGAGGCAAAATAAGAAGCAAGCTCGGCGAACGGGCGAGCTAAGGCCGCCATTGCGGCCGCGGAGGAAGATCGCAAGGTATCGGAAGCCCTCATCGTTGGGCTTCAGGACGATCATACGTCGCTTCAGAGCTTCATCACGGGACTCGCCCGCCCGTTGCTTGGTGAGTCCGTCTTCCCTTCCTTGCAGTTGTATTGTTTGTGGTTTCCGTGGCGCTCATAACTGCCTCCTTCTCGCAGGTCGTGTTATTGGTAGCCAAGAAGAAGCGAACTCTCTTGACGCGAGGGAGTGCGTAAGCATGCTCGTCGACTCGGCGACGCTGTCGGCGACGTGCATCCGCGCCTACCTTCAAGAGATGTCGCCCACGGAGGTCATTCCCAGTGACCTTGTTGAGGTGTGGGAATATTTGGAGAAGGCGCCCGCGGTCGTAGAGTTCATGACGCGGTCGGCGTTCCGGCGTGGAGCATCGACAGCGCTGAGCCTGGGACTCGCCCACTTCCCCGAGGATTTCGACCTCGACGATGTGACGAGTGGGTATCCTTCGTCGACTGGCGCGGTGGATCTGTCCGAGGTTCTCAAGCTGCAGGAACGTGCCGCCTCGTACTCGGAGCGCGTCTGGGCGATGGGCGACCTGCTTCCCTACCAGGAAACGGTCGTCGCGCCGAACGACCCCGAGCCGCCGCATCGTGACTTCAAGGTTGAGCAACCTTTCCGCTCGGCGATGGCGGGTGAGCTGACGACGTATCACAAATCCGACACCGCGTTCATCCGCAGCGCCGGATTACAGCGCCATCGTCGGCTTTGCAGAATAGGATAGTTTGCCTAGATGTGTTAGCAGCAGTTCTGCCATGCGGGCATAATTTGTAATATAAGACAATGCGATATGCGATTGAATGGAACGTTGTGTTCATTTTGCTATTTGTTTGTGTGTTTTGGATTGATTTTGGATGAGTCCCCGAGCGCGTCCGCCCTTTTGTGGGGTTCACCTTGTATATGATGTTTGTTGTTATCATGTGTTTTGTTAGTTTAGTCGACTCGCCCGAGCTCGGAGAGCCAGTCGCAAGGCGACTCCCTTGAGTGCTCTGTACTTTACCGTTTTCCCATACGCGAACGGGGTCGGGTGGCCGAGTCCCCGAGCGTGGTACTTGGTAGTTCAAGGCGCGACTCGAGGGTGGTTGAGGACTGAGCGCATTGGTGTAAGCGCGTCACTCCTGCCTGGCCCGGAGGGTCAGTCGCGTGGCGAGTCCTGGGTATGCTCTCTTACTTGGCGTTTTCCCTGACCGATCGCGACGAACTGGTATTCAGTCCCCGAGCGTGGTACTTAGCCGTTCGAGTCGCTATGCCGAGGATGCGGAGGACCGGGGTCGCCGTGAGAAGCGAGGGCAGTTGTCTTGGTTCGTAAAACCAGTCGAGCTAGGCGACTCCAATGGGGCTCCGGTTTGGCGTTTTTCGTGGACGACGCAAGACCTGAGATGACTCAGTGCTCTTACATCGCACTACTTAGCCGTGCCGGTCGCTGTACCAAAGGTTGACTTCTGCGTTTTAGCATGACGCTGTTTATTACGAGTGCGAGTGGCACAAGGCATGGAGAGTAGACGCAATTTGCAGTAACCGTTTCTTTTATTTCATAGCGACTGGAGAGTACATGTGTGGGGTTCTAGGAGTAGAACTTCCGGAGGAGATTTACATTCCATGGTCGCTGACGCCGAGTTCGCCGTCCCCGGGACGTCGATGAGGTAGTAGTCGTTGCTGTCTGGCACGCTCGATAGCGAACGGGCCTTCCCACGGAGGGAGAGCTTGCGTGCCCTTCTTGTCTGGATGAGTCGTAACACCAGGTCGCCTTCCTGGAAGGTGCGGGTTTTCACCCGTCGGTTGTGGTAGCGGCAGAGCCCTTGCTGATAAATGGCGGTACGCGATCGAGCGAGGTCGCGTGCTTCGTCGAGTTGGTCGAGCCCATCTTGGCGGGTCAGCTCGTTTGCGGCCTCCGTATAGTGGACGACCCGCGGCGAGTCGTGTTCGAGGTCGGTGGGCATGACTGCTTCGCCAGAGACCATGAAGGGAGTGAATCCCGTCGACCTGTTGACCGAGGTGCGGATTCCCCAGATGACGGAGGGTAGCTCTTCGACCCAGCATCCAGCGGTGCGCTCGAGTGGTACTTGGAGTCGCGGCTTCAGGCCGTGGAGGATGCTTTGGTTGGCTCGTTCCGCCTGGCCATTGGACTCCGGGTGTGCGACTGACGCGAGGTCGAGCCGGATGTGGTGCTCTTCGCAGAATTCGGCCATTGCTCCTTTGGCGAAGTTTGTGCCATTGTCCGTGATGATGCTGTTGGGGAACCCGTAGCGGTATATGAGCTCGCGTAGGAACTTAGTGGCGGTCTTCCCGTCGCATTTCCGGACTGGCTTGGCCTCCACCCACTTCGTGAATTTGTCGACGGCGACTAGCAAGTGGGTGTAGCGGAGGGGCCTTCTTGAAGGGGCCTACCATGTCCATGCCCCACACGAATGGCCGTGATGGGGATTGTTTTGAGCGCCGAGCTCGCACGTGCGTCTGATTGGCGTGCCGGCATCCGCGCATCGCTGGACGATATCGACGGCGTCGGCGTGTGCGGGCCAAGAAGCCGTGTCGCATAGCCTTGGCGACCAGGAGCGCGCGGCGTGGCCGCGATACCGAGTGGATGTCGTGGAGGATTTTGCGCCCTCTTGGTTGGACGCAACGTTGGAAGACGCCGGACGCCGCGCTTGTGTAGCTCGCCGTCGATGATGGTGTAGGACTTGCATCGGCGAGCAATCATTCGAGCGCTTGTCTGCCTCGCTGCGGTGCCGGTTTCCAGGTAGGCGATGTAGGGCTTGGTCCAGTCGTCTGGCTCGTTGATGAGTGCGACCAAGGTTGCCTCTGGTTGGAGTGGGACTCCGATGTCGATCTCCCTCGGGGGAGAGACTGATGGTTTGGAGATTGTGTCGAGGAACACGCCGGCGGGTGGTGCGAGTCCAGCCGACCCGATTCGAGAGAGGGCGTCGGCCTCCTCGTTTTTCCGCCTGTCGATCCACTCGACAGAGTAACCGGTGAAGTGGCCGCCCAATTTATCCACCTCTTGGCGATACGCCGCCATGGTGGGGGAGACGGCGTCGCAGGTGCCAGTGACTTGTCCCGCAACGAGGTCGGAGTCTCCGTAGCATCGAAGGCGATTGACGCTCATCTCCTTTGCGGCTCGCATGCCGTGGAGTAGGGCCTCGTACTCAGCCATGTTGTTGGTGCAGGGCGTGAATTCGAGGCGGAGTATGTAGCGGAGCTTGTCGCCCTTTGGTGAAGTCAGCACTATTCCCGCCTGCGCCGTCCGTTCTTGGACCCGTCAAGCAGGCTCCAGAATGGAGGTACGGCGGCTTCTGGCTCCGGGCTTCCCGCCGGCGATGAAGTCGCCTGCTCAGGACTTAATCGCCTTCGTGGCTCAGATTTAATGTTGTGGACGCCGATCTCGACGGCCCACTTGGCGACTCCGCGTCGCCTCGCGATTGCGGATGATGTCTTGTAGTGGCGCGAGGAGACGACCGTGATCGGGTGCTCTCGGAAGTAGTGCGCAGCGCCATTGAGCTCAAGACCGCGTATACCAGCTTTTGATATCGGTGGCGCGACTCGTGAGGACCTCGCTGATGTAGTACACCGCCGGACCGGGCGCCTTTCCTTCCTCTGGTCGTTCGACAACCATTACGGCAGACGACGACGCGGACGCCGCGACGTAAACCAGCATAGGCTCTTTGTCGTGGTGCGGCGAGTAGTGGTGCGGCGAGTAGCACCTTTTTAAGGTCGCGGAGCGCGTCGTGCGCCTCCTTGTCCCACTGGAAGGTGGGGTTCACGCGCATCAGGCGGTATAGGGGCATCGCCTTTTCGCCCAGGCGGGGGATGAAGCGACTGAGAGCCGCTACACGCCCGCCAGCTCGGACGCCGCGCAGCACTCGGTTTGCCGAGCCGGGCGATCGTGTCGATCTTCGGGTTTGCCTCGATCCTCGCTTTGGAGACGACGTACCTAGTAGTTGCCCGGCGGTACGCCAAGGTGCACTTGCCGGGTTGAGCTTTATCTTGTACCTCCGATTGGCGAAGGTCTCCGCTAGGTCGGCGAGTAGGTCGCCTTGGCGAGCGGATTTCACGACCACGTCGTCGATGTAGACGTGGATGTTGCGGCCAATTTGGCTCGCGAGGCATTCTTGCATGCACCGCTGGTAGGTTGCCCCGGCGTTCTTGAGGCCGAAGGTCATGGCGGTGTAGCAGAAGGCTCCGAATGGCGTGATGAACGCCGTCTTCTCCTCATCCTCGACAGCCATTTTGATCTGGTTATACCCGGAGTAGGCGTCGAGGAAACATAGCGACTCCGAACCCGCGGTTGAATCGATTATCTGATCGATCCGCGGGAGAACGAACTGCTCCTTTGGGCAGGCGCCGTTCAGGTTTGTGTAGTCGATACACATTCTCCAGGTCCCGTTTTTCTTCTCGACCAGGACTGGGTTTGCCAGCCACTTGGAGTATTTGATTGGCCGGATGAAGCCGGCAGCGAGCAAGCGCTGCACTTCCTCGGCGATTGCTCGACGGCGTTCTTCATTGAAGGGCCGTAGCGACTGCTTGACGGGTCGCACTTTGGGGTCGGCGTTCAGTTTGTGCTCAGCGAGCTCCCTAGGGACACCAGGCATGTCGGAGGGTTTCCATGCGAAGATGTCCCTATTCTCACGAAGGAACTCGATGAGCGCGCCTTCCTATGCTGGGCTCATGCCTGTCCCGATCACACCGTCTGGCCGGGTCGCTGGGACCAGCTCGACGGCGGGTGTGGCCGTGGGCCTCAAAGGTTGAGGTGTTTGTGCCCTCCGAGTTGGGCTTCTTGAGTATTCAGGGTCGTCATTGTTGACCCCGCTTGCGTATTTGGCAAGCTCGTCGGCGTGATTAGCTTCTGCCGCGATGACGGCGTCGGCGAGCTCGGCTCCTTTGGCCTCGCATTCGGCGGCCATGTCGGGGTCGCCTTTGATGGTGATGACGCCGCACGGCCCGGGGAGCTTCATCGCGTACGCCTGGCGCCCCAGGACGCAGTGGTAAGGGCTGTCGAAGGGCACCAGCTCGAAGACGATCCGCTCGGTGCGGAAGTTTGCCGGAGTACCGAAGGTGACGGGTAGCGTGACTTTGCCGATCGGGTACGCCTTCCGACCGGGGATGATGCCGTGGAACGTGGTGTGGGTTGTCTCGATCATCGACTGCGGGAGTCGTAACCGCCGGAAGGTGTCGAGGTAGAGGATGTTGATGGAGCTGCCTCCGTCCATCAGTGTCTTGGGGAGCCAGTAGTCGCCAACCTTGGGCTTGACCACCAAGGCGACCGCCCCGGTACTGGCGCGTGGCGAGTGGTCTTGCCGCTCCGGTGATGGGCTGTTCCGACCAGTTGAGGAACCGGGGACGTCTGTTTGGGCCACCGCTGACGGCGACGGCGCGCGGGCGATGACCTTCTTCTCGCGCCGTGTTGAAGCCTGTGAAGGTGTGGAGCCGGCTACTTTGCGAATTTTCCGCCATTTGGCGGGTCGTTGTCGGGGTCCTCCCGCGCGTGCCGTGCCTTCTCGATTTCCCTGAGGGTGTGGCAGTCGGCGGTGGTGTGCGTGGCGGGCTTTCCTTCCCTGCTGTGAAACGCACATGGTTGGTTAAGGAGGGCCGCGGGATCGAACCTTGGCTTGTTCTTGTAGTTGCCGCCATCGCGTCGTTGCCCTCCGTCACGGCGGTAGCTCTTGGGCTCGCGTTGTGTGTGCCCAGCGTTGGCGACGAAGTCGACTCGCCCGTCGTTGCGGCGCTTGCCTGTGAGGCGGGTGCCGCTATAGCGTAGGTCGGTTCGGCGTCCGCCGTCGTTGCCGCCCGTGCGGCGTTGCCCTCCTGACTCGTCGTCGATTTCTTGGTTGGGGTCCTCCTCGGCGTACCGTTTGGCGATCTCGAGGAGGTCGGGGATGTTGTCGAGTGTGCGGGCGTGTCGCTTGAGCTTGGCGACTAGAGGCTCGTAGCGACACGAGGTCTTGAAGCAATGGATCGCGGTGTCCGGGTGGATGCCGACCGCGTTGTACCAGAGCTCTTGCCACCGTTGGACCCAGTTGCGAGTCGACTCGCGAGGTCCCTGGACGCATGCCCAGGTCGCCGATGGTGGTGGCGCGGTGTAGGAGCACTCAAGTGCTCGACGGCGTCTCGCATTTCCTCGTGAGTCGATACTGCCCGGGGAGCGTGTTGATCCATTGCCCGCACGCCCCTCCATCATCGGGAGGTAACGGGCGGCGAGTAGGTCAGTGTGACCCGCGATCCCCATTGCCATGAGGTATGTGTCGAGCCAGACCGCGGGGTCGTACGAGGAGTCGTATTTTTCTATCTCCTTTGGCGCCTTGAAGTTTGGCGGGTACTTTTCGCCTCGGATCATTGGTCCGAAGCACTTAGGCCCTAGTCGACTGAGCGACCCCATAGGCTCGCCATCGCGGCGGTTAGTTAGGGTGTGCCGCAAGTCGTCGGGCTGGCGTGCGCGCCAGTTTTGGTTGTTGATGATGTGAGTGCGGCGCCGATGGGTTCTCCGTTAGCGGCGACGAAGTTGGTCGCCGCCCGGGATCGTTAGGAGAGTGCCGCGTTCACGGGTCGGCGTTGGAGCTGCAGTGGCTCTGGTGGCGGGCAATTGAGGGTGTTTGCCGCCGCTGGGCGGCCGCTTGAGGCCGCCCTGCTTCCCGAGGAGCGCGAGTATACTCGCCCTTGCGAGTCGGCGCCCGCTCTTTGCTGCTCCACGGCCTTTGCGCAGCGACCTGACGCATCGATTTGTAAGGCGCCGTCACCGGTGGCCGTGATGCTATCGCCGCTGCTCGCCTGCCACGAGGTTGTCCATCGGGTGGAGAAGCGGTGGGAGGCCGTTCGCGTCTCGCTCCCGTGAGGAGACGACTATCCGCGTCGGTCCTCGGGAGTGCGGTTGGGTGGTGGTGGGGCACCCATCGCCGCCGATCTGGCGGGGCCGGGCGCTTCTCCCGGTGGCGTTGCTCGCAGACGCGCGCCGGGCGCGAGCCGGTCGTTGTCGTCGAAGTTCAGGGCGCCTGAACGGTGGGGTTCAGCGTGACCTGATCCGCCGCTGGTGGTAGCGTGATGCCTCGCGCTGTCACTTGCTCGAGGCGAAACTTTCGCGCCGCCCGCTCTTTTGCGCATCGCCTCGCCAATTTCAGGCGGAGTTCTCGACCTCCGCCGCCGTGGGCGTTAGGAGGGATCGGGGTGGAGAAAGGGTCCTCCGGCGGATCGGTGCCGGTGGCCTTGTAGGTCGCGGCATGGCGACTGGTTCCGTCGTGGAGGTCGGCGGAGTTTTCCGACCCGGAGTCGAATTCGAAGATCCCGAGGATGGAGGGGTCCTCAAAATCTCCCGCGTTGGAGACCTGGACGATGGAGCCCGCGGATGAGGCCGCGTGATGGATCCGGCGAGTGACGCCGGGTCGCCGAGTCGGCGTCGGTGAGGGCCGCATCTTCGCGGCCGCTGAGTTCCCGCCACGTTGTGGGCCGAGTTATACTCGGAGGCGAGGCGGTGGATCGGCGACCTGGCTCTCGAGAGCCGATCGCGTGGTGGCGATTTCGCGGATGCGAGCCGAATCCTCCGGTGATGACGCCGGTGAGGCCGACGAAGAGGCTGATCGTGATTGGCGGGATTACATCGCGGCGTGACGGGTCGCGCCGACGTAGCGCCGCTCGCAAGATCCGGATCATCTCGCCGATCACTATCATACGGCCGTGGCGACCGCCTGCTGATGGGCAGATTGGATCTCGCCGCGAACACCGCCAGACCGCCAGCCCCACGGTGGGCGCCAGCCGTGGAATGACCACGGCAGATGCTGCAATCGGCAGTAGTAGAACGAGGGCAAGGGCGCCAGCCATCTGCGGTGCGAGATGAGGACAAAGACAGTGGTTTTACCCAGGTTCGGCCCGGAGGGTAAAGACCTACTCCTGCTAGATTGTATTATGGATGTGTTTACAATGGGCGAACTCGGCGACTAGGCGGCGAGTTGCTTGGGTGTATGAGGGAACGTGTCTCTACTCACCCCATAGGGAGGTTTATATAGGCTCACCTCCCCTAGGGTTTACATATCTCAACCGATTCGGTTACAGCTTCGGTAATCGTTTAACCTAGACCGACTGGGCCTATCTACTCGCCTGGGCCTTCAACTTCCAGTCGCCTGATACCTTGCTGGGCTTTGATCCACTCGCCGTTCTGCAGGCCCACTCGCCAGCCCTTGGTCCAGTCGGAAACGTCCCGCTGAGTATACCCCAGTAGGCGTATCCCAATCACCAGGTTTCAGCTTCAGTCGCATTCTAGTCGCCGTCCTGTAGGACCACTCACCAGGGTCTTGGTCCAGTAGGAAATGTCCTGCTGGGTATACCCCATCCGGCATATCCCCATCAGTAGTCCCCGAGGACAGCGTTGGTTTAGTGCAGGTGTTATTTGGCAGTCGGAGTAGGCGGGTCCAATTTGGACTCCCAGTCGAATCGGTGGTGGACTCCCTCAATGCACGAAGGAGTCTTTTGTATGTCTTCAGTCACAACATTGGCGAGCAGGTCGAGTCGTAGTATTGACGAGCAGGTAGAATCGCAACATTGGCGAGCAGGTCAAATCACAACATTGGTGAGCAGGTCGAATCGCAGCATTGGCAAGTCGAGTGAGTGAAGTTGGACCGTTAGCACAGTCAAACTAGACGTTGGGTAATTCCAACGATAAGTTCAGCGTAATTACCGCGAGTGGGAAGCACCTCTTTATAAGAAGAGTGACAAGAAGAGCTGCAAACCTTTCTTCGCATTCCTCCACCACTGTGCACCCTTAGCCTTCCGCCTCCTCCCGATCCAGAATTTCTGGACCGAGTCGAATCTTGATCTTATCGATGGCGCCTCCAAGGGATTTGTGGGGCAAATCCAAGTACACCGAAGCCTCCTGAAATCTTTCCAAGACACGGGAATCCTCTGCAAGGGGAAATGGCGAATCACCGCGGCCAGGGAGATGGAGCCAAATCCCCACTCTGGAGATTTTATCTGCTTTCTCGGCCATCTAGAGAGGGGACTCGGCTTCCCTACTTTGGTCTTCTTCTGACGGTTCTGCGCGTACTACGTGATCAAGCCGTCACATCTAGGGCCACACAGCATTGAGCAGCTCACCATTTTAATGGCGTTCTGCGAGTGCTATTTGGGGTGTCACCCCTACTTCCCCCTGTGGCTGGACCTTTTCCATGGCCGCCTCAGCCACGAGGGGGCAGGCGGGCCGATTCTGGTAGCAGGCAGCGTCACCTTCCAACTGAAGGCCAAAGCCACCTTCCTGGACCTGATGGTGCTAAAGAAAGCCGCAAGCGAGTAGAAGCGAAGCTGGTTTTACGTAAGCGAGTCGACACCCGATGGCGAGGTGTCGCTCCTGATGTATACCTCCGAGAGGAGCGAGCTGCACTGGTTGTTGATGATCAAGCTCCCCGACGACCAGAGGATGGTTTTCGATGAAATGCTGACACAAATCTAGACGCTGAAGAAGGATGGTATGTAATCCATTAACTTGTACAACTGCTGGCTCGGGCGGTGAATGGTGCCATTGGCCTGCCGGTCTCACTGGATGTACCAGTACGCTGGCAAGGACGATGACATGAAGGCATGCTCGGTGACCTGGGACGCCGACGATTACGTTGTCGTGCTGAGGAAGATCACGGAGGAAGAGTACATCAACCCGAAGGCCGGGATCGCTCTGTACACCGCCACGGGGAAGCGCCAGGCGCCAACATCAAGTCCCTCTTTGAATTTGCAGTTGCAGTATTGCGGCCGCGGTTTGCAAATGTTGTTTTGCTTTTTTCAGTTCTTTCAGGTTCTGTAGAACTGGCTCCCTCCTGTCGATGAAGAAATCCCCAAGGAGCTCGGAGGCGACTCGGTTGATTCCTCCGACGGTGAGGACGAGGCGGTGGAGGTTGCCACGCCTGCGCCGTGGCTCAGAAGACCCGTGGTCAGAAACAGCGGGAGATCCAGGCGAGTCGAAGCTTCGAGGAACACGACAATGATGAAGACAACATGCAAGAGCTCAGCTCGTGGTGAGTGGCTACACAAGAAAAGCTCGTGCGGAATCCGAAGTCACTCGCGGAGAAGAGGAAGCCGGTGTTACCGCCCAGATCGGCGACAGTTTTTGTGTGAGACGAGGAGAATGACGACACGGAGACTGGGGCGTCAACAAAAGTTCTAGAGGATCCAGCTCCGATAAAGGGATCGGTAGTAGAGGCCGTGGTGGAGGACGAGATCCCACTCATGGCGATCCCGCCGCCGTTCTCGGTGGTCACGGGGCCAGGGGCTACCGCGGCCATGGAGTCGAGTTACTCACCACTGTGGGGGGCACCTATGTTGCCTGGGACGGAAGTGCCCATGGCTACGGCCTCGTCGTCGAAGAAGCCCGTAGTGTCATGGGCCGTGAGAGTGTTCGAAAGGGGGCTCACTCGCAAGCTGGGCACAGAGTTGGAGAAGCCGGCTCACATCGGCACTGTCCTTCGCTTCATTCCCGTCGCCAAGTAAGTTTGCACCGGGTGCCCCGTTGTAGTTTTTGGGGTCGCTTGATGGATTGTTGACCAAGTCACTTTGCATGACCGGTGCCAAGAAGATTGGCCACCCTTTGGTAGCCAAGGTTCTGCCAGTCACACCTAGAGGGGAGGCCGGCCCTTCCAAGAAGAGGAAGGGTGATGCAGTCGAGGCGCTAGTCGAAGGAGCGAAGAAGAAGCAGGAGGGCGACTGCACTGCTATGGCGGAAGGGCCAGTAGACGCGCCGGTCGAGGCGCTAGTCGGATCCGCCGTTGCCTTAGAGGGTGAGGCGGTCGCGAGCTCGTAGCTAGGAAAGTTGACCGTGACGGCATGGGCGTCGGTCCCTGCGGCGACAACTGCGATGTTCCCTCGCTTCGTGGAGAGAGCATCTGTAACATCCCAGCATTAGAGCTCAGAAATAAGCTGAACCCAGATGTGTGCATTGCATTCATGCATAGAAAATCCGAATAATTTTCGCGCTTTTAAACAAAACTTTTCAAAGTGATTGGAGCTTCTCTCAACTTGATGGAATTGAAGTAGATCATCAAGTTGATTGTGCTAAGTTTCAATATGACCTTTGCTAAAACCTTATTTGATTAAACATGATTTGATCTAAGGGTAGATCAGCTATAATAAAATGTTACTCATAATTCATTGCTTAAATAATTAATATATGATCCTTAAGGGATCATATCATAATATTTAGCACAACAACTCATAAATGCCAAGTTAAGATTACAACTTAAGTAATAAGAATGTAATGACTAATCCTGACTTACCTTATTCTTATCTATTCTTGCTATAAATATCATGGTAATACCTAACCTTAACTCTTTAGTAAGTTTGAGTAGGAAAGAAACCAAGTCAAGATCATTCACCATATATCTTTCTTTCCATATCAATCCTTATCATCTCTATTGAGCTATATTCCAATATCTGTTGTTCATCAATGTTGAGAAATCAACTATTGATTCACCAGTTCTCAATCTATCAACTCTTAACCATATCATAGCATACATTTAAGTGCCTATAAAGAAACAACTAAGACGAGGTAAATAGTAATGCTAGTCTTAGATATTATCTATAGGATGGGAGTGATTGAAGAGAATAAAATCAATGTGATAATTGATGGAGTTAAACTCACTCCTAAATTAATAGAAGAGTATCTGAGGTAGAGATTATAAGGATGAATCTTAAAGATAGTTACTAGTAATAATTCTATTGGATCAATTGGGCATAGTCCATTAATAACAGCTTTAATCCAAGTAAAGATACTAAGAAGATAATTTCAATACAATTGTAAGGTTGTATTGATAAATCCTTAATTAGCCAACTGAAAATCTAAGCTATAAATGATTAAATGATTATAATGACCATGTCTTGCTCACCAGGATTGTTTACCTATATCAAGTATAAGTCACATTGGTGGATAGAACATAATTGAAATCCTAGTATAAGATAAGTTATCCTAGAGTAGTTATTACATGTCACATTAATATAATGTGAGGTTGGAGTATGAGTTATTAGAGTAAAGTAAATGTAGGATAGTATGATAAAATCAAAGCCAGTATAGCATAGAGGTATGGAAGTAGTGTTATTCATCTTAAAGGATAGTAAGCTTTAAAGAAAAATAGTTGATGTATACATCTGCTGTAAAGGTATTGGTGATGGATGATTAAGGAAGATTATGAGTGGAGTTTGAAGGAAATACTTGTTGGATTGAAGGTTATCAACAATAGAGTAGTGGAGATAACCAAGTATGGATATGAGAAAACTATAAAAGCTTCAGTGTCAAGCTCATTGGATTTATCAATGGGTTTAGAAGAATAATAGGTGAATAAGAATATTTTTTTGAGAAGTAAAGCTCGTCATGTTAACCATGATGATGGATTGGAGGAAATAGAATATCTAGGAAAGGAATTCCTTAATTAGAAGTCTAGAATTATGATTTATGGAAGATAGTAATTCTTGGTAAACAACCAACTTTAAATCTTAAACCAAGTATAATATCCATTTCATGTTATGAATTCCTCATCTTATATCTATATCACTTAATAGGAATATTTTCCGATAGCAAATTACATAAGCACATCTCTGTCAATTCCAATTATCATAATTATATGTGCTTAGGAGTATCTTTATCATTTCTTTTCCATAAAATATTTTAGATGTAACTTTCTATTTTAAAAAGGTGATGTCATTAAAGATCACAAACAGAAGACAATATGCTTAGTTATTAAATCTTTACTCACATCAACAAAAGAATATAAGTAAAATAAGAAACCTAAACCTTGAGTAAGCATTTACAATTCAAACCTTAACCTCTATGTTAATCTTAATAGAATATATACATGGCCATTTTATAAATTAATGGAAGTAATGTTAACCATATTAATTTCCTTTGTATATTATGCATCAAATAAGGATATATGATCATTATGTATAAAAGTTTCTATTCAAACCATGAGCCAACTAAAGTTAAGTTTTATAAATAATAATAAAATATCATATAATAAAGCGATGGTTTAATATAGAAATAAAATTAATAATATAGGCTTCTACAAAATATTAAAAGGAGATTTATATAAAGAAAATAGAGAAGTATATATAAATAAAATATTTATCATTAAGGTTTACAAAATAAATCTCAATCAATAATATTTGTTGCTCGAAGTTTTTAGCAAATAAACTTTGTTAGAAAAGTTCAAATTAAAGATTATATACAAATCTGAAAAGGAAAAAAGAAAATAGAAAAAAGGAAAACAAATAAAAACAAAAACTGGCCGTGGCCCAACTTCCCTCTTCTTACTTGTCGCCCATGTGCAGCCCACAAAAGCCTAGTAGTCAGCCCATCTCGTTTTCTTTAGTGACTAACGGGTGGGACTAAAGAAGGATTACGGGTTGAGAGAAAAGAAGTGGAAGGGGGTTTTCTGCAAAACCGTCTTTGTCGTCTACCTCGCCTACTGGAAGCAGCTCGCTGGCCGGAGCTCCGCCGTCGATGAACCACCGCGCTGTGATGCGTGCTTCCACTCCTGGATGGAAGGGATAAGAATGCCACGACGCCGTCTGCTCGTCCTCATCCCCATTTCCCCCCTCTGTAGCTCTCTCTCTCTCTCAATTTCTTCATCAGTGCCGAATCCCTAGCTTGCCTCGTCGTTGAGCCACACCTCCACACACTCTTCCAAGTATCCATGGAGAAGCCCCGTCCTCCGTAGATCCTCTAAGTAAAATCTTGCATCAAGGGGAGCACTGTAGTGGACGAATCCTCGTTAGAGAGCTCGCCTCCGACCACGCCTGTCCTCGTCGACCTCTCTACAGTCATTAGGGTGAGTTCCTAAACCTTCCAGTATTCCTAAATCATCATATCTTGTCGTAAAACATCGTCACGCCTTATTCCACCGTCGGAGCTCGGCGAAGCCGAGGCTCCGATGACCATTTTCGGGCGGCGCCACCACCAATAGGTCGCTTGGGATATCCTCTTTCCAATGAGCCTAACCGGAGCCCCGCGCATGCACCAAATCATCTGATCCATCATTGATCTTATTGGATCAAGTTCCGATGACGTCATGCCAACGTCACCCTCAGCCTAGTCAGCCAGTTTGACCCAGTCTTTGTCTTGCGTGGCAGATGACATGGCCTAGGGCCCACATGTCATTGTCTGGGAGTAGAAATAGGGTCGGTAACTAATACATTTACTAATCTGAGTGCGGAGGTGGCCACTACCCACTAGTCAGTGACTAGGTCTAGGTGTGAGTGTGGTGTAAAAAGCTATTTCATGTTTAAGAAAGAATAAATGATATAAACTCAAATATAAATATTCCAGAAATGAAATAAAATGATTAAATCTTGATAAATCAATAATTTTTGTTTTATAATTCAGAAAAATATGTGTAATATATGAAAAAAATTAGGAAAATAAAATCTATAACTTAAAACTATTATCAAACAATATTATGTTAACAATTTAAATAATTATTGTTTAATAAAGATTTTAAAAGTAATAAAACTTGATAATTCATATTTTAAATAATAGTAAATGTTAAAAATATAAATAAAATACCAAAAATCTTAGAAAAATAAGAACTATAGTTTAAAACTATAATCTTACACTATTTTCACTTAATTAAATATTTATAAGGTATTTATAAAGTAGTAAATCTTATAAAAATCATATCTTCTTACTTTTAAATCACAAAAATAAATGTAATATATCAAAATGACCACAAAAATAATGTCTACTTTAAAAAAATGTATAATATTCCACTTTTAATTCATTTAAGGGTAAATAAAATTTTGTTAATATTTCTAAAATTAGCCAATGGAGTCTAAAAAATAGTATTAGTCTTAAATATTGATAATATTAAGTCAAAATGGTTCAACACATTTTAAATACAATATTATTTGGTTTATCATTCAACATTAAGTGTATATCATTATTCCAATGGAGTTATCAAATATTTAATTCTCAAGATTATTATTTTGAGTTAATAAAATATATTACCAATGTTTCAATCTCAAGTTATAAACATACCAAAACACCATACTAAGTCTATAAGTAGTTAAATAATATCATTCCTTTGTTTATAACCATAATCACTCATCTATAAAAAGGTAAATGATACTATTCCATTATAAAATCAAGAAACCACTACACCAAGTAAAAACAAAACCATTCTTAAGTAAACTTAAGAAAACATTACCAGGTATACAAGATACAAATAACATAAGAATTACATTTGCAAATCATGTATGTTTTTAAAGTTAACTTTAGTCTCAAGACTTATAAACATTATGTCTAATAAACTACATATGTTTTTATAGTTAACTTTGGTCTATTCCAATTAAGATAAAAAGCATCTCAAGTCCAAACTAATCAATCACACACCAAAGGATATTGAACGCATCCTATTAACAATAAAGATTGTTTATACCTTAGAAAATGAATCTTTTCTTCAAATTCTTTTTGCCACTTCAAAACAACAATTCTTATATAAGCAATCTAAAGTAGCATTTCACAACTATGTGTGTCTCATTATTTTATGATATTGTAACTACATATTGTCTCACACACACTCACGAGCACTAAAAAGAAGCACAAGTGTACAACTCATCTAAAAGTACAACACATTTCAAAGACATCATTTATAGTATACAAAACCTAGAACAACGTTATCCCCGGGATTCGCGTTTATAAAGAGCATCACATTACTTATGCATAAAAGAATTTTACTTCTTTAAACATTAGTCGTTATCGGACCAATGATGCTGATTTCAGATATTGGATCTTATATTATCTTGAAGACCGTGAGTGCATAATCTTGCAATCACAAAAGGCAAGTTCACACTTTCTCATGTCCTTTGGTTATTTTCTGTAAACTATTTTCGAATCCAATGTGGACATCACCTGCATTTAAAAAAGGTCTGAAAACACTATTTTTATAATAATGTGATTATAGGTTATTACCATGAGGTAATAACTTACTATAAGAGTTCCGGTGGTAAAGGAACATATTATCTAGGACTTAACAACCCATGTCGCCAGTGATTCTTGCGTCGTATATTACCCGTTAACCATGAGATTTGGAATTGGACGGAGAAGTCAGCTGTATCTTCTTCCTCTCGCATGAAGACGAATGTGCAGGTCGTGGATGTTATCCTCTTAGCATGCATATGAATTGGTAATTCATAGAGGATATGCAGCATATGGGTGGGAACCCTCAACGTCCCATGATAGTTCTGGCATCTAACGGTCTGTACAAACCATTGCCGTTATTTGATATGTGGGCATGGTGTACACCAAGGAGGCATGCGAGGTCGCAAAGGGGTAGTGATTGCCTTGGATCATCTTCTGGGCCCCACATCATGGAATTGTGGACGGGAATAAGCTGCCCGGTTGTGCAACAAAGAGTTGATCTCTCATTGGTAAAGTAACGCACCTCTATAGAGTGTAAGAACTATAACTTGTTACTCCCTGTTCTGGGAAGGAGCTGCGAATGCTGTGGGAAAGGAACTCCAAGAAAGTTCTGGTAAACCCGTGAAGGCTGACGGACATAGTTTTTCAGAATAAAAGAAACCTTTGAAGAAATGTTTATGAAAACTTGCATTGCCTATGACCTATGGTCTGTGGCTGTAGTTATAGTGCATCAAACACTCCTTTTCTAGTGAACTTGCTGAGTACGCTCGTACTCAACGTATCTTCTTAACCCTTGATAGATTCTGAAACCAATATAGACGACATATACATCAAGTTATGCTCCAGGAATCATCACCCAAAGCTAAAGATCTCCTATGTAGACAAGGAAGTCAACATATACATCAATTCAAGTGAAGACGAAGTTACTGGTTAGGTAGGAATATACTCTCTAGCCAAAGAACCTAATTCTGTAGTGTATTGCAATAGCAGCAATGACAACCCCTTAATTAAAATATTAGTCTTAATAGTAAAATAGTTCCTGCATTGTTCATCTTTGATTCTTCTTTATAAGAAGTTCTTTCTCTCTCTTTAACCTAGAGTATTCTCTGGATCTCGTGTAAAGAGTGAGTTGTAACCTTTATCCATGTATTTGACCCGCTGTGTTTCTGTTGTGCCATTCTGAGGGATGTAATACTAGTGAACGGTGTTCCATTGGTGTTATGTCAACGACTATAGTATACTACATCATGTAGTGGTATGCTGGGTCATCGTAGTTGAAGTTGCATCGTGCCGACTTCCAACGCAACAACTCTTTCTTTGTTGCCGACTCGAATATCAACCTCGCCTCTTTCTATGCTCCTAGTTCTTACCAGTCCCTGCAACGAGTTGCAGATGTGAATAACTAATCCGGTATCATATACCGAAGAACTATTAGGTGCATCAGCAAGATAAATGTCTATTACATTGCAAACAAGTGTACCTGAGTCGGAAGTCATACCTCCACTCTTGGCTTTGTCAGCCAAGTACTTGCTGCAATTCCTCTTCTAGTGGCCATCCGCCTTGCAGTAGAAGCAAGTGGATCCGGCTAAAGGAGATGGATTAGACCTGAGGAAGCGCTTGGGACCGGGTCCTGATCCTGCTTTCCTCCCGACTTAGCCTTCTTCTTAGTCCAAGAACTCTTCTTGAACTTAGCCTTATTCTGTACCATCAATACTTGACTGGCTCCCTTCTTGAGATTCGCCTCTGCCTGCTTGAGCATCCCATGTAATTCAGTGAGCTTCTTATCCATACCATGCATGTGGTAGTTCGAAATGAACTGCCCATATGCCCTAGGAAGAGAGTTCAGAATTATATCCATAGCGAACTCTTCGCTAATGCGGTGGCCAAGCCTTTCCAGAGACTGCATGTAACCAACCATTTTGATCACATGCGGACTTAGTGGATCACCATCCTTAAGCTTGCAACTCAGCAAAGCCTGAGAGACTTGGTACCTCTTAGTCTTCGCCTGAGCATGGAACATACTTTTGAGGCTTTCGATCATATCGTAGGCCTCAACATTCTCAAACTGCTTTTGCAAGTCCAGTTCCATATGAGCAAGCATAAGAAAACTAATATCTGTCTACGCATCCTTAGCCCGACGGTAGGCATTGGTGGCAGCGACAGTTGCATTCTCATTCAGCTCATCTGGAAGTGGGTTGTCTAGGACATGGTCCTTCTTTTCTTGTTTGAGAACAATTCTCAGATTTCGATACTAGTTGGTAAAATTAGTGTCGTTCAATTTATCTTTCTCAAGAATGGTTCTCAACACAAAACCGGATATCTGAGAGTGACTGCTACTTGGTGCCATGATCCACAACAGAAATATGCAAAACACTTAAGACATGTATTCATAAAAGAGCAAGCATATTAAACACTTTAATATTATATGCTCCCACTAGAACCAACACCCCTCCGATGGTTGCTTAGTGATTCAGGACCCTAAATAAGCAAGTCGTCTAGTGAGCTTTAGCATCACCGCTAGCCGCCAAGTGATCTAGGTAGACAACTCTTTATCAATCACATCTCATACGACTCCTATTGGACGGGTGGCATCACATGCCCCGGCTCCCATCTGACCTTTCCCTGATCCCCACAACCGTTGTGATAGACCCGTATATCTTATCGAGTGTTTCCGCAGTAAGAGTCTGACTCGAAAACACCTAGTCGGAAAGGATTGGCAGTGCCTCAATTTTATGAGCCCACTACCAAAAATGTTAGACTTGTGATGGTGCAAACACTGGCGGGAAAACCGACTAGACCTTCTTTTGAGGGATTAAATTTTACCGACTATCTAATAGAGGTAAAACAGAGACATATCAACAACACAAAATAAAGCAATTATAATATGAAATGGTATGGCCCTCTTCATGGCGATCTCCATCTCCACAAAGCCTGTAATCCGACTCGTGCCAACTCTTGTAACTTGCCGTCTTACTCCATCTTGCCGACATGTACTACGATTTGCATGCCATCCGGGTTCTCCAAACAACAACACTAGCTTAGTAAAGTAAATTACAAGGAGAATCCGGCACGCTGGTCGTTATACAATAATATGACAACACCTAGGCTCCAGCCGGCTGACAAAACCGTGATTCACAGATCACGTATGGATTACACACATACATCACATGCATATGAACCACACCATTCACAACTTCCTGCAAAAACAAGTTATGCATAGATACAATATCTATCGGCGTTGTGAAACTCACAATGATGTCTAACGCGCTACGTGAGGGCGAAGCCGGCGGTATGGATTCTGACCATCGTTCTGACTCGATCAAACTCTTTGATCTTTGATCACCGCTTCTGGATTTACGTGTCACAGTCTACCCCGATGGCGGAAGCCGACCAGTAGGGGTATGTCGTTGAACGACCTCAGCAGTAAGATCACGGAAATCAGATCTACCATTCCCCGAGTACAGTTGATCCAATCAACCTCGTACAAAACCGATCTATCTCATAGATCGAACACCAAAACAGCACATAGATCTCATCTACAGCCAACCGCATATCACATATGCGAGATCTCGAGCCTAAAACCAGAAGATATCGCTCTGATACCACTATTGGGCCACGTACAGATAAAACAAAACTTTTTCCTCTAACATGGTGATTCCAAGATCTAGCTGAGGTAGAAGGCCACGAGGTTTACCACTAGACGCGCAGTTGTGGATTAGATGAAGCGCGTCAGTTGCAGTTCACTCCTTTGTGATCTTATCATCTTGGTGCTGATTGTACAACACCTCTGCTGGTATCCACACGTACAAGGAGGAGCACCGGCGGCGAACTGCTGGGTTCGTAACGATGGTAGGAATGCTGTGGAGCTAGGGTTTCCAACACATGGAATGACCTAACCGATCAACAATTAACCTTTCTGGGTTACTATGCTAAACTATATATAGGGAGTGAACGTGGGCTCCACTTTCATGGCTCATTCACCAAAGCCCATATAATACCAGTCACCGTGAGTCCGACTCACTGACTTAGTCCAAATCCGGCTCGGATCTAACCCAACCAGATTTCCAGTTCAGATCCAATCCGAACTTGCTCCCGCTCTTAAGTGTGTGATCCTGCAGGCTCATGGCTACTTGGACACGATTAGAGTCCGACTCTCAGTCGATCAGTCGGTAGCGGCTCCTAGCAGAACGTGCCGACTCCCAAGTACCAAAGAGTCATGAAGACTTTCCTTTCCAATGTGACTTATGTCCGAGTCCCTTTTGCCTCACAATATACATTGTCAAACTATAGGCTAATAATTGTCATCCCTTAAATAGTTCGTCTCTCTTCTCGATCCGAGATAAGTGATTCACCCAACTAACTCTTAGTCGATCGCCTTGGTTAACACGTAACCGAGTCGTGCATGGCCGTGCTTTCCAAATCATATCATCCGAGAGGGCCCAGAGAATATCTCTCCAAGTGGAGGGGCAAAATTCCATCTTGGTTATTCACATCACGTAGCTTGATTCTCAGTCGACCCGAACTCTGCCTTTATAACTGCCTAGTTACAGATCAATGTTTGACAGAACCTAAGTCGATGTTCCTTAACTCGGACTATGCAATAACCTCAGGTCTAAGGATTATATTGATTGAGATAAACAAATGACAACTTGTTCGTTGTACCTCAATATGGGTCAATCCGACTCGCTAAACTCTTTAGCCGAATCTATGTAAGTCGGAATAGCATCTCCATACCCATGACAAGTGGAACCGAGTTATCAAGATGACTTTCACATTGGTCTAAGTGAAGGGTTCGCAGCATAGAAAACAAAAATTTTCCTACGATGTGAACTATATACCAAGATCTATTTATACTAGATACAAACAACGGGCGGATGTATATCCGTAGAGAACATACCCTTGAAGACCGACAAAGCTTAACGAGTTCAAACTCGTGGCTGATGTAGACGATCTCTTGCCGATCTCAAGATCGAGAGGAAGTCCTAGCGCCGCAAATCAGCAGCGCATCCGTGCTCGCACACACGTTCGAGGCACCGAGCAACCTCCGCCTCGCCTCCAGCGCAATGAAGCACAACTCTTTCTTGCCGAATAGCCACCGGAACATGTATCTCGCTAGTCCGAGACCATGGGGATAAATTCTAGAGGGGAGAGAGATCCTTCACGAGGAGGTGTGAGTGAGAAGTGAGAGGAGGGGCTCCTTTATAGGAGGAGGGGGAACCCCAAGGGGTGGCAGGCGCATGGGGGCTGCCCCTTGCCTCCCCTCTTCATGTGGGTGGACACTCCACTCACAAAACTCCTCCAAATTCCTCCACTCAAAATCCCACTCAAAGATCCCATTAAATTTCCACCAAATTTAATGCAAACTCTCATTAAATAAAACTCTTTATTTTATTCAGAATTTTTTCAATTACTTTAATGACAAACATTCACAAATAACCCCTTGCTAGAATTATATTTCACATGCATAACCACTTTATGCAATTTCACCCAAAAACCTGTTTCGATATCTAGTGAAATAAATTCCTGCGCTTGTTTATTCTTTTCGCATGAAACTTTTGCTCCAATTGGATGTCGGTGTCTCTTAAGTGTGTCACCCTACGGTTCGTGAATAATGCGGACATGATCGAGACCCTCTCGATCAATAATCGAAGCGGATCCGAGACCCATACGACTCCCACACATTCAACGATGACTTTCTTGTGATCGCGGAACCTTTACGCTAGTATCTTAATCCCTTTGTCTCACGATATATTACATGTCCGAGATTCGATCATCGGTATCTCCATACCTAGTTTGATCTCGCATCGACATGCACTCTTTTCTTCCCCGTGATATAACATTCTAGTGATCAAATCACTTGCTTGCAAGCTAATCAATGTGATATCACCGAGAGGCCCAGAGTATATCTATCCGTCATCGGGATGAACAAATTCCACTCGATCCATGAGCCTCAACATAACACTTTATTAGTTACGAACCCATCTTTATAATCACCTGTTACGGTGTGACGCTTGATGTTATCAAGAAACTCTTCGGTGTTAGTGATTGACATGATCTCATGGTCTAAGGATTAGGATCACTTCGTAAGTTGTTATAGCAATATAAACTCAATGACTTTGATCGTAATGCTATACTTCGGATGAATGTTCATCACATCATTACACTAATGTTGTGATCCCGTTATTAACAACATCCAATGTCCATGATCGTGAAACCTTGATCATCTTGTTAATCAACGAGCTAGTTTATGAGAGAGGCTTAACTAGGAACTTTCGCTTGTTTATTAAACACACATGTATTAACGCTTCCGTATTAATACAATTATAGAATGCAAAATAAACATCTATCATATACTTGGAATACACATAATAAACAATTTATTATTGCCTCTCGTATATTCCTTTAGTCTCCCACTTGCACTAGAGACAATAATCTAGTTACATAGTGATATATCTAACACCCATTGAGTTCTCGTGTTGATCATGTTTTGCTCTAGGAGAGTTTTAGTCAACGGATCTGCTACATTGAGATCCGTATGTACTTTACAATCTTTATATCTCCATCCTTGACATGCTCATGGATGGAGTGAAACCGCGCTTAATATGCTTGGAATGCTTGTGAGACCTTGGCTCTTTGGCATTGTAATGGCACCATTGTTGTCACAATAGATCACCATTGGGTCCAACGCTTGCCACAACTCCTAGTTCGGATATGAACTCCTTCATCCAAATCGCTTCGAGCCGCTCAAGCAAAGAACATATTCGCCTCCGTTGTTGATCCCGCTACCACAGGTTGTTTGGAGCTCCTCCAACTAACGCCTCCGCCATTCATGAGAAATACGATCCGGATTGAGACTTAGAGTCATCCGGATCGGTCAAAGCTAGCGCCGACATAACACTTAGCGACGAGCTCTTCACCTCCAGATACAAGAAACATATCCTTAGTTCTTCGTAAGTACTTAAGGATATTCTTGACCGCTATCCAAAGGTTCAACCTAGATCCGATTGGTACCTACTAGTCAAACTAATAGCGTGTGCCACATCCGGTCTTGTACATAGCATGGCGTACATTATAGAGCCTATGGCTGAAGCATAGGGACTTTGTCCATTATCTCTCTTTCTTCCGCCGGCGGACTTTGAGTCTTACTCGGTGTCTTGCCTTGCAACATAGGTAAGAACCCCTTCTTACTTCCGTCCATTTTAAACTTCTTTAAAATCTTATCAAGGTATGTACTTTATGATAGCCCTATTAGGCGCCTAGATCTATCTCTATAGATCTTTATACCTAATATGTATGACGCTCACCTAGGTCCTTCATTGAAAATTTGTCGTTTAGATAACTTTTAACACTGTTTAAAGTTCTATATCATTTCGATCAATAATATGTCATCCACATATAATATCGTAAATGCCACATTGCTCCCACTCACTTTCTTGTAAATACAAGCTTCTCCATAAGTTTGGACAAATCCAAACTCTTTGATCACCTCATCAAAGCGGAGATTCCAACTGTGATGCTTGCTTCAATCCATAGATGGATCTGAAGCTTGCACACCTTGTTAGCATCCTTAGGATCGACAAAACCCTTTGGTTGTATCATATACAACTCTTCTTCAATATTACCATTGAGAAACGCGGTTTGACATCCATCCGCCATATTTCATAATCGAAATATGCAGCAATTGCTAACATAATCCTAATCGACTTTAGCATCGCCACGGAGAGAAAGTCTCATCGTAGTCAACTCCTTGAATTTGTCGAAACCCCTTTGCGACAAGTCGAGCTTTATAGATGGTCACATTACCATCAACATCGCTTTTCCTTTTGAAAATCCATTTGTTCTCCACGGCCTTCGGTCGTGAGGTAATTCCACCAAGTTCCAAACTTGATTTTCATACATGGATTCCATCTCGGATTTCATGGCTTCTAACCATTTGTTGGAATCCGGGCTCATCATCGCTTCTTCATACGTCGCAGGTCATTATTTTCATCAACCATGAAATTTATGACAGGATTTCCGACTCGGAGTCGCACGTCTGTTTGACTGCGAGGTTCGGTAGTACTCTCTTCGGAGTTTCATGATCATTATCATTAGTTCCCTCTTCAACAGGTGGAGCCAACTCCGAACGACTTCCCATGCGCTACTCGCCATACTTTGAAGAGAAGGTTCCACAACCTCTTCGAGTTCTACCTTCCGACTACTCACACCTTTCGAGAGCACCTCTTTCTCTAGCAAGGATCCATTCTTGGCAGCAAAAACCTTGCCCGCGGTTCTGTGTTAGAAGGAATACCCAATAGTTTCTTTAGGGTATCCTATGAAGACGCATTTTCCGCTTTGGGTTCGAGTTTATCCGTTGAAGTTTCTTCACATAAACATCGCAACCCCAAACTTTAAGAAATGACAGCTTAGGTTTGTTTCAAACCACAATTCATACGGTGTCTTTTCAACGGATTTAGATGGTGCCCGATTTAAAGTGAATGCAGCAGTTTAGTGCATAACCCCAAAAGACAACGGCAAGTCCGTGAGACATCATAGATCGAACCATATCTAATAAAGTACGACACGACGCTCGACACACCATTTCATTGTGGTGTTCGGCAGGTGTGAGTTGTGAAACAATTCCACACTCTTTCATGTGAGTGCTAAACTCAGAACTTAGATACTCACCTCCACGGTAATCAAGAAATTTGATCTTTCTATTACGATGATTTTCCACTTCATTCGAAATTCCTTGAACTTTTCAAAGGTTTCAGACTTGTGTTTCATCAAGTAGATATAACCGTATCTACTCAAATCATCCGTGAAAGTAACAAAATAACGATATCCACCTCACGACACACTCATTGGACCACATACATCAGAATGTATAATTTCCAATAAATCTGTCGCCCGTTCCATTGAACCGGAAAACGGCGTTCTAGTCATCTTGCCCATAAGGCATGGCTCACATGTATCAAATGATTCATAATCAAGTGATTCCAAAAGTCCATCCGAATGGAGCTTCTTCATGCGTTTAATGCCAATATGACCTAGACGGCAGTGCCACATATATGCGGATATATCATCATCAAGTTTAATCCTTTTAGCATCAACATTATGAATATGTGTAACATTATCATCGAGATCTAACAGAAATAAACCATTCATCATCGGTGCATGACCATAAAAGATTTCATTCATATAAATGGAACAACCATTGTTCTCAGACTTAAATGAATAACCACTTTGCATCAAACATGATCCAGATACAATGTTCATGCTCAGTGCAGGCACCAGATAACATTTATTTAAGTTTATGACTAATCCCGACGGTAAGTGGAGAGGTAGCGTTCCGACGGCGATCACATCAACACTTGATCCATTGCCGACACGCATCTTGACCTCACCCCTTGCTAGCGGTCGCCTGTTCAGACCGATTCGAGTTACAAATATTAGCAACGAACCGTATCAAATACCCTGTGCTCTGCGAGCACTAGTCAAGTACACATCAATAACATGTATATCATATATACCTTTGTTTGCCTTGGCCTTCTTGTCCGCCAGATACTTGGGAAGTTATGCCCAAAGCTGGCCCTTACAATAGTAGCACTTTATCGACTTAGGTCCAACTCGGGTTTCTTTTCAGGCAACAGGCTTGCCGCCTTACTTCCTTCCGCTTTCCTTCTTGTCTTTCTTGAAACCAGTGTTCCTATTGATCATCAACACTTGATGTTCCTTTTGATCTCCACTTCAGCTTTTAAGCATTGATGAAGCTCGGGAGACTTCTTCATGCCTTGCATATTATAGTTCATCACGAAGCTCTTATAGCTAGGTGGCAGACCGCAAAACACGATGGATGCCTAAGTCAATGGGAATCGTTATTCCCAAGGACACAAGCTTGTCGGCAGAATCCGACATCTTGAGTACATGCTCACTAACGGAGCTGTGCTCTTCCATCATGCAGCTAAAGAACTTTTCTGAAGCGTTGTAGCTCTCTACAGCAACATGTGTGTCGAAAATCATTTTCAACTCACCCATTGTATCAAAAGCATTGCCGCTTTCAAACGCCAAGTTCGGCTCTAGCCCATACAATATGCCGCAATGAACTAAGTTGTGGTCCTCCGACGAGTCGATAGACATTCTTCTCCTCGTCGGGGCATCATCAAAGGTGGGGCCTAACGGCGCTTCTAGCACATATTTCTTTTGTGCAGCAGAGAGGAGAATCCTCAAATTCATGGCCCATTCAATAAAGTTGCTACCGTTCGTTGCTAGTTTCTCTTTCTCCATGAACGCATTGAAATTAAAAGCAGGTGGTGCCATCTACAACAGAATTTGTAAAGTTTAGACTAAGTGTATGATAGATTGAGTTCAACTAATCTATATTACGAATGAACTCCCACTCAAAAGCGACATCCCTCGTGTCCTTTTGGTGATTACATGAACCAAATCCACTACACCAAGTCCGATCATCACGTGAGTCGGTATAGCTTCAAAGGCGAGCATCAAATGGGCATCATATCAACTGTATGACTCATGCTTAACCTTTCGTCGTGTTCCGAGGCCATGTCTGTACATGCTAGGCTCGCCAAGTTAGAACCTTAGTATTTGCGTGTAACTGTTTTTACACCAAGTATGGTCGAGGATCCAAGTACACCCGATCATCACGTGATGTCTTGGAGCGAAAACATAATCGGTGCATACTAAAGGAAGAACACATTCTTATCTTGATATTTAAATGAGGGATCATCTTATTATGCTTAACAAAGCACTAAACAAGCAATATAAGATGCAATCAAACATCATATGTTTATTAGTGAAATTATATGGTTCCCGCAGATGATCTCTATCATGTGCATCGTGGTATGATCACTATCATACCTATATGTGTAAATCCATCTATGGGTTTTTACGCTATGTGTGTGTAAGAGTATCATCTCATACTTCTACTTACAACACTACCATATCATAACACTAGCCCAAAGAACAATCTAAACTAGACGCCTCTAATTTATCCATTGCAAGTTTTACGTGGCTTAGGGCTTTCGAGATAGAACCGTTTACCTACGAACATGAACCACAACGAGGATAATCAAATTGTTGACAACTCGCTTGCAAAATAGATATTGACTATAGTAGGAGAGATGACACCGCTAGCCACTTATGCAAACTAGTTGCATGTCAAGCGTGGAAAAGGTCTCATGTGCGAGGACATGTAAAGTTTGTCCGGGCCGCTTCATCCCACTATGCCACCAATATCCAAAATCACAAGAAAGGAGCAACAACATGATCATCATCGCCCACATACTCATATGTGTACTACCCGTGTAAAGTATCTATGCATAGATCCGGCTCTGATACCACTGAAGGGTTCGCAGCATAGAAAATAAAAATTTTCCTACGATGTGAACTATATACCAAGATATATTTATACTAGATACAAACAACGGACGGATGTACATCCGTAGAGAACATACCCTTGAAGACCGACAAAGTTTAACGAGTCCAAACTCGTGGTTGATGTAGACGATCTCTTGCCGATCTCAAGATCGAGAGGAAGTCCTAGCGCCGCAAATCAGCGCATCCGTGCTCGCACACACGCTCGAGGCACCGAGCAACCTCCGCCTCCTCGCCCAGCGATGCAGCGGAAGCACAACTCTTTCTTGCCGAATAGCCACCGGAACATGTATCTCGCTAGTCCGAGACCATGGGGGATAAATTCTAGAGGGGGAGAGAGATCCTTCACGAGGAGGTGTGAGTGAGAAGTGAGAGGAGGGGCTCTTTATAGGAGGAGGGGGAACCCCAAGGGGTGGCCAGCATGGGGCTGCCCCTTGCCCTCCCTCTTCATGTGGGTGGACACTCCACTCACAAAACCTCCAAATTCCTCCACTCAAAATCCCACTCAAAGATCCCATTAAATTTCCACCAAATTTAATGCAAACTCTCATTAAATAAAACTCTTTTATTTTATTCAGAATTTTGTCAATTACTTTAATGACAAACATTCACAATAACCCCTTGCTAGAATTCTATTTCACATGCATAACCACTTTATGCAATTTCACCCAAAACCTGCTTTGGGTATCTAGTGAAATAAATTCGCGCTTTGTTTATTCTTTCGCATGAAACTTTTGCTCCAATTGGATGTCGGTGTCTCTTAAGTGTGTCACCCTACGGTTCGTGAATAATGCGGACATGATCGAGACCCCTCAGATCAATAATCGGAAGCGGGATCCGAGACCCATACGACTCCCACACATTCAACGATGACTTTCTTGTGATCGTCGGAACCTTTTACGCTAGTATCTTAATCCCTTTGTCTCACGATATATTACATGTCCGAGATTCGATCATCGGTATCTCCATACCTAGTTTGATCTCGCATCGACATGCACTCTTTCTCGCTCCGTGATATAACATTCTAGTGATCAAATCACTTGCTTGCAAGCTAATCAATGTGATATCACCGAGAGGGCCCAGAGTATATCTATCCGTCATCGGATGAACAAATTCCACTCTCGATCCATGAGCCTCAACATAACACTTTATTAGTTCTGAACCCATCTTTATAATCACCGTTACGGTGTGACGCTTGATGTTATCAAGAAACTCTTCCGTGTTAGTGATTGACATGATCTCATGGTCTAAGGATTAGGATCACTTCTTAAGTTGTTATAGCAATATAAACTCAATGACTTTGATCGTAATGCTATACTTCGGATGAATGTTCATCACATCATTACACTAATGTTGTGATCCCGTTATTAACAACATCCAATGTCCATGATCAGGAAACCTTGATCATCTTGTTAATCAACGAGCTAGTTTATGAGAGAGGCTTAACTAGGAACTTTCTGTTTGTTTATTAAACACACATGTATTAACGTTTACGTATTAATACAATTATAGCATGCAAAATAAACATCTATCATATACTTGGAATACACATAATAAACAATTTATTATTGCCTCTCAGGGCATATTCCCTTCACTAAGTTGTGTGCCCAGCACAACCTCAATGACCAAGGACATTTAGTACAAACAACATGAATGTATAGTTCCACAACCGAATCACATATTCAATGATACACATTAGATGTTTATACAAGGACAACTTAATATTTTTATGAATACAATAGGAAATATCATCATACATGATTGCCTCTAGGGCATATTCCCAACACTGTAGGCCACGTAGGATGCTAATCAGCAGTTGCAGGCGACTGTAGGCGGGTTGAGGACACCTCTATAACTTGTATTCTTGTTGTTGTGCGAGTATTTGACTGTATTCTTCATTCCGCCAGAGGACCGCACCGCCGCGATCGCCAACGCCCGTGAGGGTTATGTTCCAGTTGCCGAACTAGAGTCTATGAAGTCAACGCTAGCCATAGAAGAGGGGCAGATCGCCTTATTAGCAAAGGAGCTAGAGGCGGCGAGGAAGGAGATGACCTCGTCGGAAGATAGGGCCAAGGCCGCGATCGTCGCGAAAGAGGGTGAGCATAAAGTCTCCGATGCGCTCGTTGCTAGTTTGCAAAATCAGCTGTCATCCCTGGAGAATTTCGTCACAGAGTGCTGCCACCCGCTTCTTGGTGAGTGCCTTTTCCTCGTTTTTCTTTTGGTAGCGGTAGGGGAGTCCCCAAGCGGGCGAGTCACCGAGCTAGTGATTCGCCGAGCTAGTGAGTCCTCAGGAAGGCGAGTCCCCAGGCGGGCGAGTCCCCGAGAGGGTGAGTCCCATAGGTGCACTTCCTTGACAATTTTAATTTCTGGTATTCGCAGGCGCAATTTGTCAGGGGGAGCCGGAGGTGCAGACATACGACGCCAACAAGTGTGTGACCGCAGTAGTGGATGCAACCACCCTCTCGACAACGTGTGTCCAGGCCATCTTTAAGGGGATCTCGCCCTCCGAGGTGATCCCTAGTGGGTTGACAGAGGTGCGGCGCTACCTCGAGGAAGCGCCTGCCGTGGTTGAGTGGATGACGTAGTGGGCCTTCCGCCGTGGAGTCACGACTGCGCTGAGTCTTGGACTCACGCACTTTTCGGATGACTTCGATCTCGACGATGACACCAACAGGTATCCTTCGGCGACTGTCTTGGTGGAGATCGCGGAGCTGCTGAAGCTGACCGCCAAGGCCACTCCCTTTGCGGAGCGGGTGTTGGAGATGGGTGATTTTCTGCCATACCAGGAGATGGTGGTGGCGTCGAATGACCCTGAACCGCCGCATCGTGATTTGAAGTCAGAGTATCCTTTCTGGTCAACGATGGCGAAGAGCTTGATGACGTACCCGGCGAACCCTTTATCCGGTTAGGGGTGGTGGCGGCGCATCCTCTTCGAAGCCTGTGGAGTAGAAAATTTCCCTGGGGCGTTTATGTTAGTGGTAGCGACTGGATCCTTTTGTATGAATCCTCGACAATGAACAATGTATTTTTGTTGTTGAGGAAATGGAAAAACATGAATCATTTTGCATTTCTTTGTGATTTCTATTTGTTGTGCGAGTCCCCGATCACGTCCGCCCTTTAATAGGGTTTACCTCGCATGTGTATAAGTTTGTTTGTTTTAGACTATTAGTTTAGTTAGAGTCGACTCGCCGTGGCTCGTAGAACCAGTCGCTTGGTGACCCCAAGGGGTGCTCTATACTTGGATGTTTTTCTGGACGTGAGCGGAGTCGATTAGGCAAGTCACCGAGCATGGTAGTTAGCCGTTCTATTCGCATGCCCAAGGTAGGTGAGGACATGGTGCATTGTTTGTAACACGTCTATCCACCTGAATCGGAAAGCCAGTCGTGTGGCGAGTCCAAGGCACGCTCTCATACTTGGTGTGTTCCCGAGCCGCATGGGTTTAGACTTGGGAGAGTCCCCGTGTGTGGTCCTTAACCGTTCGAGTTGCTGTGCACGAGGATGTGGAGGACCAGTCGCTGTATGAAGCGTGTGCGGTTATCTTGGCCGGGTGGGCCAGTCGAGCAAGGCGACTCCGATGGTGGCTCCGGATTGGTGTTTTCATGGATGACACAAGGCCCGAATACTTTCGGTGCCCTTGTTCCACACTAGTTAGCCATGCCAGTCGCTCGATCAAGGGTTGACTTCCGTGGGTAGCGTATTGCTAAGATTATGAGTGTGATTGGCACAAGAGTTTTGGAAAGTATGCACAATTTGTGTGAGTCGAATTTATTGCATTTTATAGCGGAGGAGTACAAGTTGGAGATTTATATGTAGAACTTCTGGAGGAGGTTTATATTCCATGGACGCTTGATGTCGAGTTGGCCGTCACCTTGTACGTCAATGAGGTAATAGGCATCATTGCCGAGGACTCGCCCTATGACAAATGGTCCCTCCCATCAGCGAGAGAGCTTGTCCATGCCCTTCTTATACTCAATGAGTCGCAGGACCAGGTCGCCTTCTTGGAAGGTGCAAGTCCGGACTCTTAGGCCGGGGTAGCGACGGAGTCCCTACTGGTAGATGGCGATGCGGGAGCGAGCTAGGTCACATGCTTCATGGAGCTGGTCTGTCAACACCCGGGATTTTTTAATCCCAGATGCCTGTTATGCCATACATCGCAATCCCAGGATTACCATTTTTGTGAGATATAACATATTTGGATACCATAGTACATCATCTATTACAAACAGTACATAAGGTCTTACACAAATAAGGATCTCATGATCCAGTTCTAAATACAACTCAAGCAGCAGAAATACGTAATAATAAAGGTAGCGTAGGCGAAGCTCCATCTTCGGGGTCACAGGCAATGCTGACGATGGGAGATGATCCTAGTTGTCGTAACCTTCCTGGGGTCCATCCTCCAGGTACTCCTCTTCATATTCTGGCCACGGGAATAGCCAGGGACAAAGCCATGAGTACTCTTTAAGTACTCGCAAACTAATACTAACAGTTAATTAAGGGGGTTTTTGTAGTAGGACCCTAAGCTCTAGGGTTGTTTTGCAAAAAGCCAGATTTACCTCTACTAAGTTCAGAAGCAAAGAAGCTGGTTGAATTTTTATATCACCTAAGTGGGAACTTGTATTTCATATCACAACTCTGTTGTGGTCAAGTCAAATCCTCAATCCATTTCACAAGCCATTTTAAAAACATCTGACGGGGAACAAGATGGCCATCTAATCGTCCATAATCATGACGCGGCTATTCGAATAGTTTGACACTCTGCAGAGATTGTACACTTTCACCACAACATTCGATACATCCGTCAGGAACAAATCCTGAATTCACCATACTCAGTATGCGGATAATCAATCCTAACCTTTCAATTACATGCCCTAGTATAGGCACCTCTCCTGTGAGTTTAGCCTCCCAACCATGACCAACTGTCATCTTGGGTACTGCACAGGTGGACAATCTTCACAAGGTAGCCTCAGCTCAGACCTTGGCCGTGAGGGAACCCATACTAAGGTATATAAGTTTCCAGTCAAGCCCTACCCAATTTTCGGGTATTGTGGTTGTACGGTAAAATTGGAATGGTATCGCATCTAGACAACCATCAGTTTTATAAAGGGCTAAGGCTCATGCCTCAACATTTTCATCATCAAATCATCTGGTGTTCGGAAACACATGTCAAAACATCTCAGTAGAATGACTCATCATTCTAAGGTTTTCATAACCATTTTCCACCAAGTATTCCCATCTAAAGTTGATCAAGTTTTATGCTTAGCACTAGCATCTACAAGTGGGGGTAAGTACTAATGAGGGGTGGTAAACAAGTGGAGTTTAACTAATTACAATCTCATGCCTTAGGATGACATCAAGATTATCTAGCTTAGGCCAAATTTAACGCTCTTTATGCAACCTTCAATTATCCTCCTATAATCTACATGTCACTTAAGTAAACTCTAAGTAATAGCTTTGATAAAGAAATAAAGTAGAAAGCTTGCAAGTAAAACTAGGATTGTGTTATCAAGTGGGTATGATCACATATGCTTAAGGCATATAGTTGGCATGGTAACAAGCAAGTATTAGCTTACATGGGTCAACTTGATTAGTAAGGCTTGCCTTGTGCAGAGCAGTGGTTGAAGTTCTCCTTGGCTTCTTCGTAGTATCCTCTTTCCTCCTGGTATCCTTGGTTGGTACTAGCGTCTATTAAATAATACGAGGTACACAATCACCAAACAATACTTAACTATTTTCAATCATCACACAAAGGTGTTCTATAGATGATCTAGCATCATCACTAACATTACAAGATTAAAGAATTTGCATTATTTATTTATTTTTAGAAAAGTAATTTCTACTCATTGAAAAACTACTTAAGATTTAATATTCTCCAAACCAAACATGGGATCATGTTGATACATGTCATCACCACATATTTCGGTAGATGGGAATGTGATCTAAAGTGGTGTCACAATTTAATAAGGTTTAACCTTTTTATTTTAAATAAATAAAGTGACTAGAAATGCGTATGTCGCATTCTTTTATTACTTGAATATTATTTCTGTAAGTAAACCCAAATGTTTTTATATATTCTGAAAGGTATGATCAAATGTGATTTTTAAGAGTTGGAATCAACTCAAAAGGTATTATGTTTTAAATTTGAAAAATGTTTGAATGCACAAAAGCTTCTGCCTTGTTATTTTCATCAAGGGTGATCTACATATCCAAATGATTTGAATCCAACGGGCTTGGATTAAGCATTTCAGTACCTTTCTAACAAAATTGGTTTCATGCAATTTGGTTCACTGAATCGAGATGGGTTGATTTTTGAAACTAAGTACATAACTAAGTTTGAATTAAAATAGAAAAATCTAAATTCAAACGCTTGGGCTGCGCGGGAAAGGTTAATGGGCCGGCCCAGTGTCACTCCGTAGCGCGGGGCTCAGCTTTCAGGGGATTCCACCCATCACTGGATAATAACACGATATCGAACGACTACAGCTCATCGTCCACGTCGGGAAGCGCCGACGAGACAGAACCCTAAAACGGCAGGTGGGGGTCGTGGGAGGCTCACCGGGGCTCAGCCGAGGGTCGGCGATGGGGGCAAACGACGAAGTCGACGACGAAGATTCTCCTGGCACCGACAGCTCCTCGTATGGCGGCTCCAATCAATGGCTTCCTTCTTCTCCAGCAGAGGTGAGCTCCGATGAAATTCCGGTGATGCGCTGCTCGCCTTGCTCCGGGAGTGAGGTGGGGTGGTTCTGAGTGAGAGGGGAGTGAACTGGTGTGAAGAATTCAAGCGGGGGTGATCTCTATTTATAGTGGCGAGAGGGGACCGACGGGCGCGGGCTGAGCTCGTCATGGTCGACGACACAGAGGGATATCGGCGTGGGTGATGGTATGGGCGGTGTTGTGCTCCCTAGCGAAGATCAACGGCGTGGTGGCGAGGCGTGGGGCGGTGCTGATCGGTCGGAACGCTTCGGCGCTCTAAGCGGGTCCGACGGAGGTTTTGATGGCGCACAACGCACGTGGTCGCGCGTAACGGCGGTGTCTGCTGGGTTGGGTGGTGGTGATCACGCTGCACGCTGGCGCAGGGCGTAGGCGCGATGGTGGCGCTGTATGCGCTTCAGGCTCGCTGCAGAGGCTTGGCATGGCTTGGGCGTGTGGTCCAGTGGCTGGCATTGCTCGAGGCTGGGATAGGGCGTGGCGGTGGGGTGCTAGCTAGCTCCCAAACAAGGTTGGCGGGGCTAGTGTGGCCTCTAGATTGTCGGCGACAACGGGGTGGCAAGTTTGCTCTCGGCCTGCTCACCATTGATGGCTAGGCTTGCTTACAGTGGTGCTAAGGATAGTTAAAAGAGCTAGATGATCTACTAAGGACTAGTTGCAACCAGAGAGGGAACAAGTTAGGCCCAAACACTATTAAAAACAGTGAATTTGATTTGGTTGATTTGAATCTGCAACCTGTTTGATGAAATGGCCGCATGAACTTGAGTTTTGAATTTTGAAAAGATTTTTGGTGGGTGTGCTAGGCATGTGTCGAGGATTCTCTGGGTGCTTGGGGTTTGAAAATTTAGCTGGTTTGAGTTGTTTTGGAAATAGTGGGATCTTCCCATATGAAATAGATTCAATTTTAAATTGTCATTTAAACTAAGCATTAAAATGTTTTTGGATGATCACAAAGTGTGCCTTGGTACCTTATTATGAGTACTATCAAGGGGTCCAAAGATCCATACATGTTTCTGTTTAGTTTTGAAAATTAGAGATAGCCAAAGTAGGCATGGGAGTTAATTTGGCCAAAGTGACCATTCATTTAATTTATCTGTTTTGACTTGTTTGTATTTGGGAAAAGTTTGGGGATTGTTTAGATGATGTTTATTTCTCCTAAGAATCATTTTACAAGCAAAGAAACACAGAATCATGGCAATTCAAAATAATCCAAATTTTAATACACACATATGAATGCTTTCATATTTTTAGTTGGAAAAGTTTTTTATTAACCCTAATTTTGGTGATTAGAGTTTGATGATCCATGTTTAGTATTTTTGGGATGTTACAAACCTTCCCCCTTAAACAAAATCTCGTCCCGAGAGTTGAAAAAGGACGAAAATATTACCTAGGATTTGAAGAGATCGGGAAACTCCGTCCTGATGTGATCTTCGCGCTCCCGGGTAGCTTCCTCTTCTGTGTGGTTTCTACACTGAATCTTGAGAAACTTGATGCTTCGGGTTCTGGTAGTTCTAAAAGCTTCTTCCAAGATACGGATGGGTACTTCGGGATAGGTCAGGTCATCGTTGATCTCTATGGTCCGGTGATCAATGTTCTTGAACACTTCCATCTTCTCCGGAACTTCGAGGCACTTGTGAAGTAATGAGATATGGAACACATTGTGCACGGCTGACATCTCTTCGGGCAGTTCCAACTGATACGCCACTTCTCCTCGACGGTTTAGAATCTTGAAGGGGCCGATATATCTAGGGGCTAACTTTCCTTTCAGCTGGAAACGCTGCATTCCTTTCAATGGCGACACTTTCAGATACACAAAATTTCCTATGTTGAAGGTGAGGTCTTGACGTCTCTTATCGGTGTAACTCTTCTGCCTTGACTGGGTTGTCTTGAGGTGCTCACGAATCTTGTGAACCTTCTCTTCTGCTTCTCGTAGGATGTCGGGTCGGAAAATGTGACTCTCTCCTACTTCCGACCAGTTCAAAGGGGTGCGACACTTCCTTCCATACATGAATTCAAATGGGGCCATTTGCAAACTAGCTTGATAACTGTTGTTGTATGAAAATTCTACAAACGGCAGACAGTCTTCCCATTTTTATCCATACTCTAACACACAGGCTCTCAACATGTCTTCGAGTATTTGATTTACTCTCTCCGTTTGTCCATCGGTCTGAGGGTGATAAGCTCTACTGAAATCTAGTCGGGTTCCTAAACCTCCTTGGACTTTCTTCCAGAATCTCGAGGTAAACTGAGTTCCTCGATCCGATACTATGTTCTTGGGGACTCCATGCAAACTGACGATTCTAGTGATGTATAACTCCGCTATCTTCGAACTCTGATATGTGGTCTTGACGGGTAAGAAATGGGCGACTTTGGATAATCTGTCCACTATGACCCAGATAGAGTCATTTCCCCTACTAGAAGTAGGCAATCCGGTGATAAAGTCCATTCCAACGGAATACCATTTCCATTCCAGAATCTGCAATGGTTGCAACAATCCAGCGGCTCTTTGATGTACCGCCTTAACTCTCTGACATATATCACACTTGGCGATGTAGCTTCCGATTTCTCTCTTCATCGTATGCTAGCAAAATTGTTCTTTCAAATCTTGATACATCTTCGTTCCTCCGGGGTGGATAGAATAAAGAGTATCATGAGCTTCCTTCAGAATCACTTCTTTCAACTCAGAATCTGCTGGCACACAAAGGCGTCCTTTGTACCACAGAACTCCTTCTTCGGTGAATCTAGGTACTTTGCCTGTACCGATACGACGCTTGATTCCAGCGATACTAGCATTTCCTTTCTACGCCTCCTTGATCTGGCTTATCAAAGTGGGTTGAAGTTCTATGCTAGACAAAAATCCTTCACTCACTAATTCCATTCGGAAATCTTCCATCTCTTTGTGCAGACTTGGTTGCTCCTTCAAAATCATGGAGTTCAAGCGCCACGACAATCTGCTGAGGGCATCTGCTACCACGTTGGCTTTACCGGGGTGATAGTGAATGTCCAGATCGTAATCCTTGATAAGCTCAATCCATCTTATCTGTCTCATATTCATCTCCTTCTGAGTGAATATATACTTCAGGCTCTTGTGGTCCGAATAAATCACACAATGGTTTCCCATCAGTTAATGCCTCCATGTTTTCAGGGCTAGAACTACGGCTGCGAGCTCGAGGTCATGGGTTGGATAGTTCTGCTCATGTTGTTTCAGTTGTCGAGATAGATAAGATATAACTTTGCCTTCTTGCATTAGAACACATCAGACCGATCTTGGATGCGTCACAATACACGTCAAAGGGCTTCGTGATATCCGGCATGATTAAGATTGGGGCTGAAATCAATCTTCTCTTGAGTTCTTGAAAACTCGCTTCACATTTGTCCGTCCATTCAAACTTCTTGTCCTTCTTCAACAATTGGGTCATGGGTCTGGCGATACTCGAGAATCCTTCTACGAACTTGCGGTAGTATCCTGCCAATCCGAGAAATGCACGAACTTGGGTTTGAGTGGTTGGGGCTTGCCAATCTTCAACATCTTTCACCTTTGAAGGGTCAATGGCAATTCCTTCGGCTGATACAATGTGGCCGAGGAATCCTACCTCCTGTAACCAGAATTCACATTTTCTAAACTTGGCATACAACTGATGCTCTCTAAGGGTTCCAAGAATGGTCCTTAGGTCTAGCTCATGTTCGTCTTCTGATTTGGAATAAATCAGAATGTCATCAATGAAAAAAACGACAAACTTATCCAGGAAGTCCATAAAAATCTTATTCATGAGATTCATGAAATAAGCGGGGGCATTGGTTAATCCAAAATACATGACAATATACTCGTATAATCCATATCTGGTGGTAAAGGAAGTCTTTGGAATATCCTCTGCGCGAATCTTGTGTTGATGATAGTCTGTTCTAAGATCAATCTTAGAAAACACTTTGGTACCGGTCAACTGATCAAACAAATCTTATATCTTGGGAAATGGGTACTTGTTCTTGATAGTGACATCATTTAACTTCCGATAATCCGTACACAAAGGGTTACCTCCATCTTTCTTGTCCACGAACAAGACAGGTGATCTCCATGGTGACGCACTTGGTTGAATTAATCCAATTTCCATCATGGCATCTAGTTGCTTCTTCAGTTCCGCTAGTTCAGACGGGTTCATACTATATGGTCTCTGGGCTATGGGTCCTGTTTCGGGGATTAGTTCGATGATAAACTTGATATCCCGATCTGGGGGCATACCGGGCCAATCATCAGGAAATACATCGGGGTATTCACAGACTATCCGGACTTGGTCAATGGTGGGTTGGGCTATACTCTTGTTGCACTTGAATTGACGAGGTAAGGTTTCAGATACATGGTCGACTGATATTCCGGCTGTACTAGTCATGGTTATGGCTTTCTTGGCACAGTCAATCAATCCTTTATGCTTGGACATCCAATCCATTCCTAGTACTACTTCCAAACCTTTAGTTCCGAGTACTATCAGATTATCATAAAAATCTATGCCATGGATTCGGATGGGGATGGCTTTGCAAATTTGCCTAGCTTTGGTGGTTGAACCGGGGATTTGAACAATCATAACATGCTTCAGTTTGGTTGGTTGAATATTACTAGTGCATGCAAATTCTTCGGTGACAAATGAGTGTGATGCACTAGAATCAAACAACACTCTAGCAAGTACTGAATTAACAAAAAACATACCCAGCATGACGTCTGGAGCTTCCTGGGCTTCTTCAGCATGCATGAGAAAAAGACGGCCGTTGCGGTTTAGCGAATTTCCTGGGGCAAATCTTCTTCCGGGCTGAACACGACGCTGCTGCTGAGCTAGGGCATTTGCATTGGGGGCTACGACATTCTTCTTGGGGCACTCATTGGAGTAGTGACCCTTATTTCCACAGTCATAACAAGTCACTTGCGACTTGTCCTTTGCTGCAACAGGCACAACATTGCTTCCAGTCCTCGGGGCAGTGTTGGTGTTGGTGGTAGCATTGTTGTTGTTGAACTTGGGTGGTGCACGGTTGAAATTGATGGGGTTGCCGGGGTTGTTGTGATTTCCTCCGGGCCTTGGGTTTCCACGGTTGGGATAAGTAGGACGGTTCATCGGGGGTCTGTTGGTTCTCGGGGCAAATCCTGGAGATGGGTTAGGGCGATACTTTGGGGTCTGATGGGTTCCTGGCTGATGCATCATGCGACGCTTGCGGTTATCATTGGCTTGGTTGATCTTTCCTTCCATCTGGATGGCAGAGTCGACAAGGGCTTCAATATCAGCAAAGGGCATATTGACCAACACCGCCTGCATCTCATCATGCAAACCATTCAAGAATCTCTCTTTCTTCTTGGCTTCAGTGTCGATCTCATCCGGGGCAAACCTAGCTAATGACAATAATTTGTCACGGTATTCCACTACGGTCATCCTTCCTTGCTTCAGTTCTCTGAACTCATCTCTCATTCTCTTGATCAAACCCGGTGGCACATGGGTTCTGCTGAACTTGACCTTGAATTCCTCCCAGGTCATCATCTGTCCTCCGGTCATTGCACGAACACTGTTCCACCATGCTCTTGCATCTTCGGCTAGATAGTGGGTGGCAAACAGAACTTTCTAGTTAGCTTCCACTTCGGCGACTTCCAGGTTGTTTTCCATGGTTTGCAGCCAATCGTCTGCATCTAGGGGCTCTTCCGACTTAGTGAAAACGGGTGGGTTGGTGTTCTGGAATTCTTGAGCTTAGATCCATGGTTGTCCTGATTTCCTTGGCCTTGATTGTTGTGGGCCAGCTGAGCTATCTGCTGAAGGGTGGCTAGGTTGGCTTGACGTTCGGCTCTTTCATTTTCGCGGTCAGAAACCAACATTTGCAGGATCTGCAACATCGGGTCCGGGGATGAACCACTTCCTCCGTGAGGCATCTGAAGATTGAGATAGATCATGAGAAAAGAGGGAAATTTCTAAGGTTTAGGGACTTTGAAAAGTTTTTAAGGTTTGACTCAGATTTTCTAGCTACTTGATTTTCATTCATTCATCCATAGCACACAATATAACACACACCACAACAAAGGAAAGCAGATGGTTTTAAGAACCATTCTAGAAACTACAATACAGTGGGACCGAATACAACTCACTACGCTAGTGCTCAAGTGCTAGTACTCCTCAGAGTTGGTGTAGTCGTCATCCTCATCATCCTCATCGTCATCGATAAAGGCAATATCATCCTTATCGGTGAAGAATTCCATGGCCTGATCCTCCAGAAAATCATCATCATCGCTGAGATAGGAGTAGGGGCCTCCATGAAGATCTTCTCCGGTATTCTCCCTTTCCTCCAACGGCATGTCTCTCTTGTGGATGGTCTCCTCCAAATCCGAGATACGGTGGCGAAGACGAGCAATGATGCGCTCCTTCTTGTCGAGCTAACGGCGGCGAGACTTGCGATCCTTTGCTAGAATGGCGATGGTCTGATCCTTCGTCTTGATGATGGCGGACTTGTGGTTGGAGTAGTCACGGCAATTATCCAATTCCTGCTGACGATTGTGCATCATGAAGCTAAGGTGGTCCAACTGAGTCTTCATCTCGTGGTGGTATGGGGCTTCCAGTGGCTGTCCCATAGCATCATGTCTTGGAAAAAACTCAAAGCGAGTACCCTTGATCTGGTTGATACTCTGCCCACACAGACGGGCACGAGCTTCCTGCATGGCCCTGGCAAGTCCATCGAGCCAGTTGTTCTCTCCTAAGGTGAACTGAATTCCCTCGGCAGTGGGGGGTTCAATCTTTCCTCGGAGACTTGCAACAATTAGCCACTGTAGATCTTCTCCTCCTTGATCATTGAGATGAGCTCCGAAGAACTCAAGTGACGCCCAAGTTCCGAAAGCTGGTCCAAATCCCGCTCAAAGATGAGGTCTCCTCCATTCCCCAACTGATAAACTTGTTGTACTTAACATCCATCTAAAATAATATAGGACGAGTAAGTTAGTAGAGTGATCAAGTGTGTCAAATTTTATGTATTTTGCAAGAGTTTTTGAGGAACATGAATTTTCATGAAAGAATCAAAGTGATAAGAATGGGAATAAGTTTTTGTAAATATTTGCTTCCTTTGGTTTTGAAACTAATATTTTGATTCGAACGTCCAGTCTAACTAGGGTCTCCTATGGTCAGGATGGCTCTGATACCAACTTGTCAACACCCGGGAATTTTTAATCCCAGATGCCTGTTATGCCATACATCACAATCCCATGATTACCATTTTTGCGAGACATAACAGATTTGGATACCACAGTACATCATCCATTAAAAACCATACATAAGGTCTTACACAAATAAGGATCTCATGATCCAGTTCTTAATACAACTCAAGCAACGGAAATACGTAATAATAAAGGTAGCATAGGCGAAGCTCCATCTTCGGGGTCACAGGCAATGTTGACGATGGGAGATGATCCTAGTTTTCGTAACCTTCCTTGGGTCCATCATCCTGGTACTCCTCTTCATAGTATGGCCACGGGAATAGCCAGGGACAAAGCCATGAGTACTCTTTAAGTACTCGCAAACTAATACTAACAGTTAAGGGGGTTTTTGTAGTAGGACGCTAAGCTCTAGGGTTGTTTTGCAAAAAGCCAGATTTACCTCTACTAAGTTCAGAAGCAAACAAGTTGGTTGAAGTTTTATATCACCTAAGTGGGAACTTGTATTTCATTTCACAACTCTGTTGTGGTCAAGTCAAATTCTCAATCCATTTCACAAGTCATTTTAAAAACATCTGACGGGGGAACAATATGTCCACTCCAACTATCCATAACCGCGGACGCGGCTATTCGAATAGTTTGACACTCTGCAGAGATTGTACACTTTCACCACAACATTCGATACATCCGTCAGGAACAAATCCTGAATTCACCATACTCAGTATGCGGATAATCAATCCTAACCTTTCAATTACATGCCCTAGTATAGGCACCTCTCCTGTGAGTTTGGCCTCCCAACCATTACCAACTGTCATCTTGGGTACTGCACAGGTGGACAATCTTCACAAGGTAGCCTAAGCTCATACCTTGGCCGTGAGGGAACCCATACTAAGGTATATAAGTTTCCAGTCAAGCCCTACCCAATTTTCGGGTATTGTGGTTGTATGGTAAAATTGGAATGGTATCGCATCCAGACAACCATCAGTTTTATAAAGGGCTAAGGCTCATGCCTCAACATTTTCATCATCAAATCATCTGGTGTTCGGAAACACATGTCAAAACATCTCAGTAGAATGACTCATCATTCTAAGGTTTTCATAACCATTTTCCACCAAGTATTCCCATCTAAAGTTGATCAAGTTTTATGCTTAGCACTAGCATCTACAAGTGGGGGTAAGTACTAATGAGGGGTGGTAAACAAGTGGAGTTTAACTAATTACAATCTCATGCCTTAGGATGACATCAAGATTATCTAGCTTAGGACAAATTTAATGCTCTTTGTGCAACCTTCAATTATCCTCCTAGAATATACAAGTCACTTAAGTAAACTCTAAGTAATAGCTTTGTTAAAGAAATAAAGTAGAAAGCTTGTAAGTAAAACTAGGATTGGGTTATCAAGTGGGTATGATCACATATGCTTAAGGCATATAGTTGGCATGGTAACAAACAAGTATTAGCTTGCATGGGTCAACTTGATTAGTAAAGCTTGCCTTGTGCAGAGCAATGGTTGAAGTTCTCCTCGGCTTCTTCTTCGTAGTATCCTCTTTCCTCCTCGTATCCTTGGTCGGTACTAGCGTCCATGAAATAATACGAGGTACACAATCACCAAACAATACTTAACTATTTTCAATCATCACACAAAGGTGTTCTATAGATGATCTAGCATCATCACTAACATTACAAGATTAAAGCATTTGCATTATTTATTTTTAGAAAAGTAATTTCTACTCATTGAAAAAATACTTAAGATTTAATATTCTCCAACCAAACATGGGATCATGTTCACACATGTCATCACCACATATTTCTGTAAATGGGAATGTGATTTAAAGTGGTGTCACAATTTAATAAGGTTTAACCTTTTTATTTTAAATAAATAAAGTGACTAGAAATGCCTATGTGGCATTCTTTTATTACTTGAATATTATTTCTGTAAGTAAACCAAAATGTTTTTATATATTCTGAAAGGTATGATCAAATGTAATTTTTTAGAGTTGGAATCAAGTCAAAAGCTATTATGGTTTAAATTTGAAAAATGTTTGAATGCAGAAAAGCTTCTGCCTTGTTATTTTCATCAAGGGTGATCTACAGATCCAAATGATTTGAATCCAACGGGCTTGGATTAAGAATTTCAGTACCTTTCTAACAAAATTGGTTTCATGCAATTTAGTTCACTGAATCGAGCTGGGTTGATTTTTTAAACTAGGTACAGAACTAAGTTTGAATTAAAATAGAAAAATCTAAATTGAAACACTTGGGCTGCGCGGGAAAGGTTAATGGGCCAGCCCAGTGTCACTCCGCAGCGCGGGGCTCAGCTGATAGGGGGGTTCCACCCATCAGTGGCTCATAACACGCGAAGCGGTATGGGGCGATCTCGGCCGCACGATCTAAGTCTAATCGAATGGCTACGACTCATCGTCCTCGTCGGGAAGCGCCGGCAAGATAGAACCCTAAGGCGGCAGGTGGGGGTCGTGGGAGGCTCACCGGGGCTCAGGTGAGGGTTGGCGATGGGTGCAAACGACGAAGTTGACGACGGCGATTGTCCTGGCACCGGCAGCTCCTCCTCAGGTGGCTCTAATCGATGGCTTCCTTCTTCTCCAGAAGCGGCGGGCTCCGGTGAAATTCCGTTGATGCGCTGCTCGCCTTGCTCCGGGAGTGAGGTGGTGTAACATCCCAAAAATATTAAACTAGAATCATCAAACTGTAATCATCAAATTTAGGGTTAACAAAATCTTTTCTAAAATAAAATGAGAAAGCATTCATGTGTTTATGCATCCCATTTTGAATTCTTTTGAATTGCCTTGATTATGTGTTTCTTTGCTTGTAAAAGGATTCTTAGGTGAAATAAACACCATCTAAACAATCCCCACACTTTTCCCAAAGATAAATAAATAAAAACAAGCAAAATGAGGGAATGGTCATTTTGACCAAATTAACTCCCATGCCTACTTTGGCTGTCTCTAACTTTCAGAACTTAACAGAAACTTGTTTGGATCTTTGCACCCCTTGATAGTACTCATAACAAAGTATCAAGGCCCACTTTGTGATCATCCTGAAACATTCAAATGCATAGTTTAAAGGACAGTTTAAAATTGAGTCTATATCATATGGGAAGATCCCACTTTTTCAAAAACCACTCAAACAAGCTCAACTTTTAAAACCCAAGCATCTACAGACTCACGAGCACCAACCTAGCACATCCACCAAAAATCTTTTCAAAATTCAAAACTTGAGTTCTTGCGGCAATTTCATCAAACACCTTGCAGATACAAATCAAACAAAATCTAAACACTATTGTGAGCAGTGATTATTGCCTAACTTGTTCCCTCTCTGGACACCACTAGCCTTAGTAGATCATCTAACAACCTAAACTAATCTATAGCACTACTGTAAGCTAGCCATTGTCATCAATGGTGAGAAGGCCGAGTGCACCCTTGCCACCCACATGTTGACAGCGAGCTAGGAGAAGCACCAAGCCTAGCCAACATGTCTGGGAGCAAGCTAACAACCCACCGCCACTCTCTGTCTAGCGCTCGAACCTTGCCAGCCCCTGGACCACACGCAGAGACCATGCCAAGCTCACCAGCAACCATGCCGAGAGCGCGCCCCGTGCGCCACGCTCGACAGACGCCCACAGACCGCGCGCCGCCCTCGCCGCGTCCATATGCGATCACCACCGTCCCAGCAACCCCGCAGACACGCTCGTTCGCCGCCGCGCAGACCACGCGCGCTGTCCGCCATAAAAACTTCCGTCGGGCACGCGCAGAGCACCGCCGTGTTCCGACCAATCTGCACCGCCCCACGCCTCGCCACCACATCGTTGAGCTTCGCCAGGGAGCACAGCACCACCCCTATCGTCGCCCACGCCGATAGCCCTCTGTGTCGTCGACCACGACGAGCTCAGCTTGCGCCCATTGGTCCCCTCTCTCCACTATAAATAGAGGCCACCCCCAGCCGAATTGAGCACGCCACCTCACTCCCCTCTCACCCAGAACCATCCTGCCTTAGTCCCGAAGCAAGGCGAGCAGCGCATCGCCGGAATTTGGTCGGAGCCCGCCGCTGCTGGAGAAGAAGGGAGCTAGTGATTGGAGCCGCCCCAGGAGAAGCTGCCGGTACCGGGAGGTTCGCCGTCATCGACTTTGTCATTCGCCCGCCTCGCCTACCCTCGCCTGAGCCCCGGTGAGCCCCCGACGACCCCCACCTGCCGTTTTAGGTTTCTGTCTCGCCGGCGCTGCCCTACGTGGACGATGAACTAGGGCCGTTAGATTAGAACAAGATCCCACGGATCACATTGCCCCGTACCGCTTTGCACCCCCTCGTCTCACTAACGCGTGGGGACAACAACTTAACCAGCCCGCGTAAGCGCTGGGCTTAGCAGGCCGGCCCAGTATCGTTTCCCGCGCAGCCCAGTCGTTTGAATTTAACTTTTTCCATTTTATTTCAAACACAGTTCTGTACCTAGTTTCAAAAATCAACCCAGCTCGATTCAGTGCACCAAATTGTATGAAACCAATTTTGTTAGAAAGGTCTTGAACTGCTGAATCCAAGCCCGTTGGATTTAAATCATTTGAACCTATAGATCAACCTTGGTAAAAATAACAAGGTGGAACCTTTTCTACATTCAAACATTTTTCAAATTTAAACCCTAAAAGCTTTTGAGTTGATTCCAACTCTCAAAAATCACATTTGATCATACCTTTCAGAATATATAAAAACATTTGGGTTTACTTACAGAAATATTGTTCAAGTAATAAAAGAATGCCACATAGGCATTTCTAGCCACTTTAATTAATTAAAATAAAAGGGTTAAACCTGATGAAATTGTGACACCACTTTAAAATCGCATTACCATGGACTGAAATATGTGGTGATGACATGTGTGAACATGATCCCATGTTTGGTTTGGAGAATATTAAATCTTAAGTAGTTTTTCAGTGAGTAGAACTTACTTTTCTAAAAATAAAATCAATAAGCCAAATGCTTTAATCTTGTAATGTTAGTGATGATGCTAGATCATCTATAGAACCACTTTGTGTGATGATTGAAAGTAGTTAAGTATTGTTTGGTGATTGTGTACCTCGTATTTATTTATAGATGCTAGTACTGACCAAGGATACGAGGAAGAAGGAGGATACTACGAAGAAGAAGCCGAGGAGAACTTCAACCACTGCTCTGCACAAGGTAAGCTTATACTGATACTGTGCAAGCCTTACTAATCAAGTTGACCTATGCAAGCCAATACTTGCAAGCTAACACTTGCAATTTAGCAAGCCTTACTAATCAAGTTGACCTATGCAAGCCTAATACTACTAGTTGAATGTGCAAGCTAACACTTGCAAGATACTATACCTATGCAAGCAAATACTTGCTTGTTACCATGCTAACTATATGCCTTAAGCATATATGATCATAACCACTTGATAGACCAAACCTAGTTTTACTTACAAGCTTTATATTTTTTTCTTTATCAAAGCTAGTACTTAGAGTTTACTTAAGTGACTTGTAGATACTAGAAAGATAATTGAAGGTTGCATAAAGAGCATAAAATTTGGCCTAAGCTAGATAATCTTTATGTCATCCTAAGGCAAGAGATTGAACTTAGTTAAACTCCACTAGTTTACCACCCCTCCTTAGTACTTACCCCCACTTGTAGATGCTAGTGCTAAGCATAAAACTTGATAAAGTTAGATGGGAATACTTGGTGGAAAAATGGTTATGAAAACCTTGGAATGATGGATCATTCTATTGAGATGTTTTGGACATGTGTTTCCGAACACCAGAAGATTTATGGTGATGAAAATGTTGAGGCATGAGCCTTATCCCTTTATAAAACTGATGGTTGTCTGGATGCGATACCATTCCAATTTTATCGTACAACCATAATACCCGAGAATTGGGTAGGGCTTGACTAGAAACTTATATACCTTAGTATTAGTTTCCTCACGGCAAAGGTTTGAGTTGAGGCTACCTTGTGAAGATTGTCCATCTGTGCAGTACCCAAGATGACAGTTGGTCATGGTTGGGAGGCCAAACTCACAGGAGAGGTGCTTATACTAGGGCGTGTAATTGAAAGGTTAGGATTGATTATCCGCATACTAAGTATGGTGAATTCAGGATTTGTTCCTGACGGATGTATCGAATGTTGTGGTGAAAGTGTACAATCTCTGCAGAGTGTCAAACTATTCGAATAGCCGCGTCCGCGGTTATGGACAGTTGGAGTGGCCATACTGTTCCCCCGTCAGATGTTTTCAAAATGACTTATGAAATGAATGGAGACTTTGACTTGACCACAACAGAGTTGTGATATGAAATACAAGTTCCCACTTAGGTGTTATTGTAGGGGTTCGTAGCATGGAAAACAAAAAATTTCTATCGCATACAAACAAACAAGCCAAGATCTATCTACTAGATTGTAGCAACGAGTCGATGGAATAACTTACCCTCGAAGATTCCAAAGCGATTAACGAGAGCAGATTCTTGTGGGTGATGTAGTCGTACTCTTTCCGATCTCAAGATCGCATAGACGATCCTTCCGGCGCTGCGTTCCAGCAGCGCTCCTTGATCGGTCACATCGTCAGATTCGACGAAGACCTTCCTCTCCTTGTTCCAGCAGTGAAGGTTGTAGCACTCTCCTCATGAATCCGGCAAAGACAACGGCGTGGTACCGAAAGTAGAGGGGAGATCTCGCAGGGCTTCGCCTTAAGCCGGAGCGAGTATGGTGGAGTATGAGAGAGGCTTTAGTGGTCTAGGGATTAGACACACCAATTAGAAGGCTCTAAACAGAAGGCTAGGGCAATTAGAAGCTCTAAACCAAAACGGCTCTAAACCGGAGGCTTTGGCTAGGGTTTAGATTAGAGGACAGGAACTTGTGTGTCTAGAGGAGGAGGCCCTGCCCCTCCTCTTATAGGTGGAGGAGGGCGGCCAGGAGGAGGGGAGTCCCTCCCCAACTCGGCCTAGGTGGTGCGCCGGCTTGGAGAGGAGGGACTCCTCCCCCAAGTTGGTTTCAACCTCCTCTTGCTTGTTTCCCTCAGTTTCCTGTTTTAGCCGTTTGACTTTCAAACTGGCCGTTTGACTTTTCAGTTTGGGATTCAATTTAATCCTTTATTTGGAACAGCGAGAACACTTAGTACATGATGCAATCATTACAATGCAATGACACATTCATGTACCCTTCCTCCTGAGTCTGGGACATTCAAGCACCTTCTAGAACATTCGATGAAAACACCGGAATCATTCCCGAACTCCGAAACGGGACTTTACTTATATGAATCTTATTCTCCGGACCATTCCGGATCACCTCGTGATATCCCAGATCCCATCCGAGACTCCTAACAACATTCGGTCTCTTTCTCATAATACCATAACTACTCAAACAACGTCGAATCCTTAAGTGTGTCTCCCTACGGTTCGTGAATTATGCGGACATGATCGAGACACTTCTCCGAACAATAACCAATAGAGGAATATGGAAATTCATATGGCTCCCACATATTTCTACGATTACTTTGTGATCGAATGAACCACTTACATACGATACCAATTTCCCTTTGTCTCATGATAGTTTACTTATCCGAGGTTATGATCGTCGGTATCTTTGCATACCTAGTTCAACCTCGTTACCGATAAGTACTCTTTTCTCGTTCCCGTGATATGTGATCCCTTGTGAGCCAGTCACATGATTGTAAGCTAATTGGATGACATTCCACCGAGAGGGACCAAAGTATATCTATCCGTCATATGGATGGAAAAATCCCACTCTTGATCCATGTGTTTCAACCAATACTTTCCGAACACTCAATGCCACCTTTATAGCCACCCAGTTACGGTGTGGTGTTTGATGTCATCAAAGCATCCATCCGGTAAAGGTGATATGCATGATCTCATGGTCTAAGGAATTAGGTTACTATGTATCAGAAAGCTTATAGCAAATGAACTATATTAAATGACTTGATCTTTATGCTACGCTTAACTATAGGAGTATGTCCATCACATCATTCTCCTAATGATATGACCCTGTTGTTAATAACATCTCTATGTTCATGATCAGGAAACTATGATCATATATCAACCAACAAGCTAGTTTAACAAGAGGCTTTACTAGGGACTCTTTTATGTTTACAAATCACACAAGTATTAATGTTTCCTCTTAATACAATTATAGCATGGTATGTAAACATTTATCATAAGTATGAAGATATGATAATAAACTACTTTATTATTGCCTCTTGGGCATATCTCCAACAGTCTCCCACTTGCACTAGAGTCAATAATCTAGTTTCAAACCTTTGTGTATTCAACACCTATGGCTTTACGGTGTTGTATGTACACGATTGCTAGTGGTCAACTGATCTCGGATCGACACTTCCAGTGTGTGTAATTGCATGTCTTTGCGTCTCTACGTATCACTCATTCTCTAATGAGATGGCTTTGTATAAATTTGGTCTTTTGGTGTGACCTTTAGTTCTTTGGGGTTAAAACATGTTGATAATATTGTCGCACAATATATCTTCATAGTATTATCCCTCTGTGAACTACACCTAGTTTGATAACAAACTACTTGACACAAATGCCCTCTTTTGCTGCTATAATAGCAGTCATATACTTAGCCATTTGTTGTAGTATCTGTCACAATGTCTTAACTTTGGAACTCATCCAAATCCATTATGGAACTCACTTTCCATTATATTGTGCCACCCTTAGTTTAGATTGAGATAAACTTAATTTGTACTTTGTGACAAAACTAGTATCAATGTAGTACTTTTACAATGAACTAACCATCTATTTGTCACTTTGTCACATCCCAAGATTTTCCAAATCTTGTAATGTGAAAATAAATGAATATAATAAAACTTTGTTGATTTTCAGAGCCAGAAGAAACTTTTTGAGTTTAAATGGAACCTCAAACCCATTTGAATTAAATAAAATCCTAAAGGAATTTAATGAGTTAAACATTTAATTAAAGGAAGTTAAAAATGTTTTCGAAATTACTATTTTGGAATCATTTAATAAAAGAATTGGTATTCAAAGAAAAGATGAGTCTATAAATAAAGATTATTTCACAGAGCCAAATTAAACCTTGGCCCAGTACTTAAAATAAAATGTTTTGTTTGATTAAAAATAGTAAAGGTTTATTTAAATAAAGTAATAAGGATTTAATATCCAAGATTTTATTAATAAAGGTTTTATTATTTCTAAACCATCAAAACTTGTTTATTTAAAATAAGTTTCCAAGTATTTTATATTCTCTAATAAAACATACTAAAGTGTTTTGGCTTTATTTTAGATATCAAAATAAATATCTCAATAAAAACAAATCCTATTTGATTTAATAATGAAAGTCTATTATAATTAATTAATAATGGATTCCACAATAAAAGGCTATTTGTTAAACAAGTTTCCCAATTATTCTTTATTTCCAAATAAAATTTACTGTTTGGTTTTGAAAGCATTTGGAATTCAAATGAGGATTTTATTAAATAAACCAAACCCTTTTTATTAATAAATCATGGACCATTTTATTTAATAAATGGATTCTAAAAGAATTAAAATATTATTTTTTTGAATTTTGGATTTTGGTTCATGTTACTAAACAGAACTAAGTTCAATATTACAAAGTATGAGTGTTATTTGAATTTATTTGAACCATGTTTGTTTGATAGAGAAATTCAAATCAGAAAATGGAAATAGAAAAGAATAAAACAAACAAGCAGAAAAAAATATGGAAAAGGACAGACCCAACCCAGCAGCCCAGGAAGCCCAGTCCAGCCCAGTACTCCCTCCCCGAAGGAAAACATTTTACACCCAGATACTGACCCACTGAGTCAATGAAAACCAGGACCCACTTCTCCCTCTCACTCACTCGCCGACGAGACGATCCCCACCTCCTCTTATTCCTCTCCCGAACCATTTTTCTGCACCGCAAAAGAAACCCTTGAGAGCCGACAAGTGGACCCGTCCTTCCCTTTCCCACCGACTGAGGACCCCACCGCCACCTCCTCCTTCTTCCCCGCGCGACGACCACGCCCTCTCCCTCGCTGCCGTTGCTGCCTTCAAACCGCGGATTCAATTCGCCTTAACGCGACCGCCGTTACTCGAGTTGATCACGCAGACGAAACGCCGTGTCTCCCTATAATTCCCTCTCGACACCCCGCTACGCGCCTTAGACCGCCCTCAATTCCTCCCCGAGCACCCTCTGCTCCGACGAGCTCCCATCTCTGATTCCGACCAAACCTGACCGCCCCTTGCCTCCTCGACCGTGCTCTCGTGATCCCCACCTCCTGGCGATCATCTCCGTAGCCCAGCTCGTCCCCGAGCGTCCCAGAGCATCGACAACGACGATACCGAGCGAGCGCCGCCGTCTTTCATTGCTCCGTCAAGCAATCCAGGTGAACACCGACCACCCCGCGCCTCCTAGATCACGCGCACAGCATCGCCTTACTCTTGCGCATCTGAACTTGCTTCTGTCTTGCCTTAGGGCGATCTACAGCGACAACCCGTCGTCAACCTGAGCGCCACCGTCTGTCTGCAAACTTCGGCGGAACCTCTCTGGTAAATCAGACTACCCCAACCATTCTCGTTCACGCTCACAGCTCCGCCATGATCTCCTACGTCTAACCCAGTCCTCCGTTTATCTTCTCGTGGACCACAGCCTCGTCTTCGACCGTGGACAGAACCGTCCGTCGCCGTCCACTACTCCGGCGAGGAATCGCGGCTGAACCAGAGCGCCCCTCATCGAACCGTCAGTACCTTGAGCTTCACCGTGACCCCCTGAGCCCGGTGAGCAACCCCTCCTTCTCCCCCACCTCTTATAGCGTCGCCTCCGTCGTCTACCGACCGCTCCGCCGCCGCTAGCCACCACAGCGCCGCCCACTTTAGGTCGAGCCTGCCGCAACCGTTCGATCTCGATCCACTGGCTAGGATAGAGTCACTTATCGAAGGGGTATGGAAGCATCTGCGTCGTAGGATTTTCTTTAGATCCAGTGGCTCACGTAGCTCGATCCCAGCGAACCGGTACCGACGAATTAGATTAAGACACGTGTCTCTGCTGGTTGGACTTAAAACAGAATTGATCTAATTGATGTTCAATTTTGTAAATTCCATAACTTTGGATCCACACGTCCAAAAATTACAAATTTTATGTCGTTGGATTCAGGAGAACAAACCCTAGCCAACCATGCCATTGGTTTAGAAAATAGTATCTGTTAACTTGTTTGAAATTGCAGATCCTTTTGTGAGCTTGTTTAGAGTAGAAAAGTTGTTTAAAATTGATTTTAGGAATAAAACCTTTGCAAAATGGATTTATGTGACCATACTGACCCTAGGAACCAACCCATGGTTTTGAAAATGAAATTAGAAAAATTTAGAATGGATTACTTGAATTAGTCTATTTCTAGCTAAATAAAGATAAGGGTTTTATTATGAAAAAGATTTTTTGGAATATAAACCTTGGGAAAATATTTTGATTCAAAGCTACTGAACCAAAACACCAAGACTTGAGAGTTAGAAACTTTTGGTGAGAAACTTAAAGATTTTTGATTTAATAAAACCATTTTTCCACCATATAAATATTGAATGAAATTTTAAAATAGTTCTTGGGCAAAACCCTCTAACTAAATGACTTTGCCATTTTGGTAAATGACCAATGTGGACTTTACAAAGTTATAAACCTAGTGGAGACCATCCTTACAATAGAACCACCCTTTGCATACTTATGCATGACTTAGTTTTCTTCTTGCCTTGTGTGTGTGATTTTGTTTGAGTAATGGTGGTTTGGAATGTTAGTTGATTTGGTGTTTGCTTGATTGACTTGTAGTGAAATTAGCAAAGTGTGAGACTAGCAAGATCAAGGAGTGAACCCCCATTCCCTATCAAAAGGCAAGTTACACTATCATTCAAATGACCTACTATTTTCATTATACTTAGTGGATTCTGAAAATTTGCATGAAAGGATATTTTTATACTTATGCTATGATAAATCCTAATAGGATTCCCTATACACTCCTTAGTGAAAATATTGAAGTTGTACATGCTTAGCCATGCTATGTTTTGAAAAGAGATACATGTTGAGATTTTACAAAGATTGAGAAATACTTATGTTTTACATAATAAAACAAGGACTCAATGAACCACCTAGGTGGTGGATACTTTAAGTTTTGGAGAAGGTGGCAACAAAAGAAACCATGTCTATGGAAATCACTTTGTGTTGTGCTCCAAAAGAAAACCACCTAGGAAACTTAGAGATTGAACATGTTTCTCCAATTGTGGCTTTCGTGTACAACCACATGCTATTATGGCTCTGGCTTAGTCAACTACATTAGGAAGACCCATACATTGTCTTTAGTTACCGGACATGGGGATCTGGAATGCTTCATGGGGGCTGAAGGCAAGCTAGCAATGATGTATGGGAGGACCTCTTGGAAAGACTTCACACTCTCGTCCGGTACTCCATCTTGGTGAGCACTAATCCAGAGGCCACCGGTGGCAACAAGATGGGATTGTGTCATGTGGGTAAAGTGTACTCCTTCTGCAGGTTAATAAAATCTAAGTACTTAGCCGTGTTCCGGTTATGGACAATCTTGAGCAACTAAAGTTTGAACTATGGGAGATCTCGACATTCTAACTTCTAATATAAAAACTTGATGCACTTGGGGGTACCAAGGAATTCAAAGAGATTTTGTTAAGCTTGTTGCACTTGGGGTTACCAAGGTGCTCAAGAGCATGATGTACTTGGGGTTACCAAGGAACTCATGAGTTTTGATAAAACTTGTTGCACTTGGGGTTACCAAGTGGCTCAAGAGATTTTGACAAGGACTTGAACACTTGAGTTTCTACCAAGGAGTTCAAGGAACTTGGAAAAGAAATTTGACAAAGGACTAAAGACCCTTTTTGAAAAGATAGGATAAAATGTTGCTTTATGCAAATAAGCCTTAAACTCTACTTAGCCAAATATGCATATAATGATAGGAGCCACTCTTATTATACATAGAAGTGAATCTTGCCAATACAATTCAAAATGTATTGACCCTTGGGGCTGTAACTTATATTGTTGCAGGTTGATTGTTTTAAAATGAAGATTGTTTAATTGACTAGGACTACAAAGTCTACAACCAACATTTGCCAGTGGCAATTTGAAGATGAAGGACCCATGACTATAGTTATTCCGCTGCAATGTAATGTAATAGCCAAAGGAGCTATGTATGATGTAATAAAATTATGTTATTCCTGGTTATAAAGTTATAATATGACCTTTGTATCTTGATATTACATCTTAACTGTGGATGCTAGCTATTGATCCAGGGACTAGCATTGTAAAACACAGGAGGAATCTACCTTATTATTAGGTTGAGGCCCCTACACACTTCTACAAATAATATACTCTTAGTTCTTCCAAAAGATCATAAGAATATCCTTACTATTGTCCAATGATCATCTTACAAATCATTCTGGTATATGCTCACAACATTTAGAGCATAGGACATATCTGGATTTGTACATATCACAGTATGATTGATATAAATACTCTTTGTGATTTCATACATCAAGTATCAATCTATACTTGATTATTTGTTTCACTTTACCAAATGTCAATACACTTGAATATATCATCAACATTGAACTCATTCAATCCTTTCTGTGCGACAAGAAACTCTCTTGTAGTTTCTATATTGAACTCATTCGATATATTGTCTATGTAATTCTGGCACAACCATATTAGCGTCTATTGATGCCAAATATTTGGGTTTTGCCTAAGTCTTTCATCGGAATGAAATTCTTAATATGTGTTAATAAAAGATACATTATTTCCAATCAACAATATGTCTTCCACATAATGTATTAGAAACATGTCTTAGCGCTCCCACTTAATTTCTTGCAAATGCAAGCATCTTCATCGTCTCTAATGAACAGTTTCATCACAGTGAAGATTCCAACTCCGCGATTCTCATTTTAACCATTGAAGTTTGCTTATGCTTTTAGCATCCTTTGAATTAACAAAACCCTATGGACCGTGTTATGCACATGTCCTAGGTAACGATTCTATTAGAAGAACTTCTTTTGTTTATTCAACTACCATATAACAAATTATATGTAGTGGTTGCTACATTAATCCGTCTAGACTAAATATCACTATGAAAGATCAAATCTTGTCATAGTCAACCTTTGAACATTTTGTGAACTCTTTCCCAACATGTCGACTATTTCATAGATGTAAAACATCCACTTCTATTTCTTTATAGATCCAGACACAACTGTAAGGTCTTACACCTTTCTCGAGGGTCCTTCAAGTTCAAAACTTGATTTCTTGTGTATGGAACTATCACGGATTTTATGGCTTCAAGCCATTTGACGGAGTCAGGGCTCATCATCGCTTCTTTGCATGTAGTCGGATCATTATTGTCAAATAATGATTTAACTCTCAAATCTTGGTATTTGATTGTTTACCCGACCTACTTGTTTTAATAGAAACTTAGATCTCTGTAACCACAATCTTTGAGTCACGTGAGCCATGAGCATTGTTGCTGCCTCCGGAACACTTTTCGGCGCTGCGCAACTTTGCACATATAGCTAAGGTTCTTTTAACCTTATCAAAGTTCTATTGTCCTCCCACTTAACTTTTCACGAAAAATTACTTCTCAAAGAAACTTGACGTTCTAAGCAACAAACACTTTTGTCTCCGGTGTTTATGGAGGAATACTTAACAGTTTATACAAAGACAGGTTCATCCGACTTTGGTTGCACTCATCTTTCTTATGCATAGCATACCAATGTTTAAGAAAGGACAACTTGGGTTTTATCCCAAACCATAACTTTATATGGTGTCAATTCAACGGATTATGATGAAGCTCTTTTCAGTGGAAAAACGGTAATCTCTAAAGCTTTTAATCTTTAAAATATAATGGCAGTTTTATGAATTACACCTTCGATCTTACCATGTCAAACAAGGTTTAATTACATATCTCGAACGCTCCATACTCTTATGGTGTTTCGGGAAAATGCAAATACACGGAATGATTCCTTAAATCTTAGGTATTATGCTAAACTTGTAACTCAAATATGTTCCTTTATGATCTTATCATAAACTATTTATATTCTTGTTACAATGATTTTGCACTTCATCTTGAAAATCTTTGAACTTTTCAAATATTTCACACTTCATCCTTATTAAGTAAATATTCATATATTCACTCAAATTTTTGGAGAAAGCATATGAAGTTGAAATCCACCGCTCTTGACTACACATAATGGATTTCGTACAACAATATGTACAAGTTCCAATAAGCTAGTCATTCGTTCCCTTTTGGCCTATGAACGAAGTTTTAATTATCTATAGGAAAGTTTCACAAGCATCATTTGATCAAAATCAAATAGACTCCAAAATTCCATCCATATGGAGTTTCTTCATGTTTTCTTTCCAATATAATTTAAACTGCGATGTCACTGCCTAAGTGATCTTTTAATCAATTTGTCTTTCGACATTTTTAGCACTAGTTTTATGGATGTGATTTCTCCAACGAGATTTGTGAATCATCCATCTTTTATGGATTACGGCAATTATTTGAACAACCCTTTTGTTCTCATAATACCTGATAAAACAAACCTTGAAGGCAAGCTTTGATGTTTTAACGAGCAACACAATAACCCTTTATTTGTTCTCGATGAACATCATCACATATTCTTTTGCTAGTTACTTAGGCCATTGTAGTTCATGAATTGTGTTGTTTCGTATGACGATTCACACCAATAAATTCAGTATCAAATACTTAAGAACCACATTGTTTAATAAGCAAAGAATATAGCCATAACATGTATATCATCTATATACTTAAACTGAACAATTCTAGTCTTTTATTTTCTGCCATATATTTATGAGATTCTCTTTCAGTATTTCCTTTTCTGTTTGAAAGAATCTATCAACATCAATAGTGGAGTCATACATATGACACATAGTCCAAAGCGTGTATAGTTAAATACTAATGTCTTTGGACTTGCACTTTGAAGTAGATCACCATTATCAAATGTTTGGTGTTCTTTCAAATTCCTTTCTTTAGTAATCTCTTGGTGTAGTAAACATTTTACCTACATCAAATATTCACCCTCATCATGGATTTATCCATGATCAAGCTACTTTTAGCTTGTAACGGTGAATCGCAAGTATAATGTTGCTCTACAAAACCTTTTTGGAGGATTAGGACAACTAGTGTCTCCAACCTTTCGCAAATTCTCATCAAATATGAGAACATGACTTTTGCCATATTATACTCTATCATGTTGCAACCAAAACTTCGTTTCAGATATCACAATATCTTCCACACATCATGGTTTCTGAAACAACTCTTTCAGATTCTAGATAACCTTGATATTAAGAGAATCCTTTGAATATCAAGAATCATGGAGACAAACATGATATATATACTAACACTTGGAATTGTTACTCTTGATTTAATACTAATTATTAAACTTCATGGAGTAACCGGAACTTACTGAAAGTTTGCAATAGGACTTTTAAACTTTAGATTAACACTTCAAAACAATACGATACCAGTTCGTAAAGTAACTAACCAGAATTCTATAGTTCTATCATCTCAATTATAATTAAGCGCAAGGTGGTAAACGGATTCCAATGACTACAACAACTATGCAAATTCACTTTGATTTAGTTTATGATAAATTGAGTTCTAATTAATAATTAAATTAATCTAGGTGAACTCCCACTCAAAACAATATCCCTCACATTGTTTTAGTGATCACACGAACCAAATCCACCACATCAACACCGATCATCACGAGAGTTGATATAGCTTCAATGGCGAACAATCAACATGTTCATCATATCTACTATATGACTCATGCTTTACCTTTCGGTGATCCGTGTTCCGAGACCATGTCTGTACATGCTAGGCTCGTCAAGATCAACCTTAGCTTCCGCATAAGCAAATCTGTCTTGCTTACGTTGTATACACTCGCAGAATCTAACACACCCGATCATCACGTGGTGCTTCGAAACAACAAGCTTTAGCAACGGTGCTAACTAAGGGTGAACACTTAAGAACTTGAAATTGTGTGCTTGAGGGATCATCTTATAATGCTACCGTCGTCTACTAAGCAATACAAGATGCATAAAGGATTAACATCACATGCAATTCATAATATGTGATATGATATGGCATTTCTTCTTTGTGCTTCCGATCTCCATCTTCAAGCACGAACATGATCTTCATCATTACCGGCATTGCATCAAGGTCAATGATGCTGCTCCATGGTTGTCGTCCACCGGCTTCAAATATTACAACTACTTTGAATAGACACGCGGGTCTTAACAGAAATTAAAGACAACCATATATTCCCGCCGACTTACAATAAGGAACATTGCATACATCATATATAATAACAATCATGGCCATATCACATCACAGCACACCCCTGCAAAACAAAGTTAGACGCCTCTAATTTTCTTTGCATGTTTTACGTGGTTTAGGGCTTTCAATAAGTGTCGTTCTAACTTACGAACAAGAACCACAACATTGATACTAGTATTGTCAATCACCCGTTGTAAATTGGATCTTAACTATGCTAGGAGAAACAGGCACCCGCAAAGCCACTTATGCAATACAAGTTGCATGTCAAGCGTGGAGCAAGTCTCATGAACGATGTCATGTAAGGTTAGCCCGGGCCGCTTAATCCCAACATACCGCAAGATGCAAAGTACACAAGAAGCAATCGACAATAAAAGCATCAACTCCCACAATGACCATTGTGTTCTACTCGTGCAACAGATCTACATATAGACACGGCTCTGATACCACTGTAGGGGTTCGTAGCATGGAAAACAAAAATTTTCTATCGCATACAAACAAACAAGCCAAGATCTATCTACTAGATTGTAGCAACGAGTCGATGGAATAACTTACCCTCGAAGATTCCAAAGCGATTAACGAGAGCAGATTCTCGTGGGTGATGTAGTCATAATCTTTTCGATCTCAAGATCGCGTAGACGATCCTTCCGTGCCAAGCGTTCGGCAGCTCCCGCAATCGGTCACACGTTCGTACTGACGAAGACCTTCCTCTCCTTGTTCCAGCAGCGTGGAGGTTGTAGCACTCTCCTCGCGAATCCGACAGCACAACGACGTGGTACCGGAAGTAGAGGGGAGATCTCGCAGGGCTTCGCCTTAAGCCGGAGCGAGTATGGTGGAGTATGAGAGAGGCTTTAGTGGTCTAGGGATTAGACACACCAATTAGAATGCTCTAAACCGAAGGCTAGGGAAATTAGAAGCTCTAAACCAAAACGGCTCTAAACCGGAGGCTTTGGCTAGGGTTTAGATTAGAGGATAGGAACTTGTGTGTCTAGAGGAGGAGCCCTGCCCCTCCTCTTATAGGTGGAGGAGGGCCGGCGGCCAAGGGGAGGGAGGGGAGTCCCTCCCAAACTCGGCCTAGGTGGTGCGCCGGCTTGGAGAGGAGGGACTCCTCCCCCAAGTCGGTTTCAACCTCCTCTTGCTTGTTTCCCTCAGTTTCCTGTTTTAGCCGTTTGACTTTCAAACTGGCCGTTTGACTTTTCAGTTTGGGATTCAATTTAATCCTTTATTTGGAACAGCGAGAACACTTAGTACATGATGCAATCATTCCAATGCAATGACACATTCATGTAACCCTTCCCCTCCGGAGTGCCGGACATTCCGGCACCTTCTAGAACATTCCCGATGAAAACACCGGAATCATTCCCGAACTCCGAAACGGGACTTTCCTTATATGAATCTTATTCTCCGGACCATTCTGGATCACCTCGTGATATCCCGGATCCCATTCGAGACTCCGAACAACATTCGGTCTCTTTCTCATAATACCATAACTACTCAAACAATGTCGAATCCTTAAGTGTGTCTCCCTACGGTTCGTGAATTATGCGGACATGATCGAGACACTTCTCCGAACAATAACCAATAGAGGAATCTGGAAATTCATATGGCTCCCACATATTTCTACAATTACTTTGCGATCGAATGAACCACTTACATACGATACCAATTTCCCTTTGTATCACGATAGTTTACTTATCCGAGGTTATGATCGTCGGTATCTCTGCATACCTAGTTCAACCTCGTTACCGATAAGTACTCTTTTCTCGTTCCGTGACATGTGATCCCTCAGAGCTCCACATGCTTGCAAGCTAATTGGATGACATTCCACCGAGAGGGCCCAGAGTATATCTATCCGTCATATGGATGGACAAATCCCACTCTTGATCCATGTGTTTCAACCAATACTTTCCGAACACTCAATGCCACCTTTATAGCCACCCAGTTACTGTGTGGTGTTTGATGTCATCAAAGCATCCATCCGGTGAAGGTGATATGCATGATCTCATGGTCGAAGGAATTAGGTTACTATGTATCAGAAAGCTTATAGCAAATGAACTATATTAAATGACTTGATCTTTATGCTACGCTTAACTATAGGAGTATGTCAATCACATCATTCTCCTAATGATATGACCCTGTTGTTAATAACATCTCTATGTTCATGATTAGGAAACCATGATCATATATCAACCAACAAGCTAGTTTAACAAGAGGCTTTACTAGGGACTCTTTTATGTTTACAAATCACACAAGTATTAATGTTTCCTGTTAATACAATTATAGCATGGTATGTAAACATTTATCATAAGTATGAAGATATGATAATAACCTACTTTATTATTGCCTCTTTGGCATATCTCCAACAGTCTCCCACTTGCACTAGAGTCAATAATCTAGTTTCAAACCTTTATGTATTCAACACCTATGGCTTTACGGTGTTGTATGTGCACGATTGCTAGTGGTCAACTGATCTCCGGATCTGACACTTCCAGGTCCGTGTGTAATTGCATGTCTTTGTATCTCTACGTATCACTCATTCTCTAATGAGATGGCTTTGTATAAATTTGGTCTTTCGGTGTGACCTTTAGTTCTTTGGGGTTAAAACATGTTGATAATATTGTCGCACAATATATCTTCATAGTATTATCCCTCTGTGAACTACACCTAGTTTGATAACAAACTACTTGACACAAATGCCCTCTTTTGTTGCTATAATAGCAATCATATACTTAGCCTTTTGTTGTAGTATCTGTCACAATGTCTTAACTTTGTGTCACATCCCAAATTTTCGATTTGGTCTTGCATATCATTCATTGCATCGCATCATATCTTACCATGCATTACCGTCGAGTAGAGAGGATCGACGAAACGCTATTTGCGAAAACCTATTTTTGTTTAACCCGAGTTTCCTGGGAGCTTTAGAGGACTTCGACAACCACCCTGTAGGTTCGGTCTTTCGCGCAAACTTGTTGAAGGTTGTTCCCCCGGCGACATGAACCGTAGGCGCGAGAATCGCTCAATCGGAGTTCGTATGCAAAAACTTCAGACGTTTAGTAAACCAAGAGACTTGCAATAACCACCAGGTTCGAGTTTTCGCGCAAACTTCGACTGAAGGTTGTTCGACGTTTAGTAAACCGACGGTCCAAAAAATCGGACAGATTTCGAGTTATAGTCCAACAGATTTTTTTTCTTTCCTTTTCTCACGCGTGGGACTATTTGAAGGCCGCCCTCGGAAATCGTGCCCGACCCGCCTCCTCGAACCCGCCGCCACAACTCGGGTTCGTCTCGCCCTCTTTCCGTTCTCTCCATCCGCCGCCGCCGTAGTTGACCGTGTGTTAGAACCACGGCCGGAACCGTCGCCGCCGTCGGCGTTGACTAGTCAGACGTTGACTGGTCGACGTCAGGCGCCGATCATCGTTGGTGGGTCAATTTCGTTAATCCTAGTTGGCAGATTTGGTAGGATCTTGTAAATTGCGTAGAAATTAAACCGCTTGGCCAAAAATTGCAAATAAAATATGTACGCGTTCAGTGAGTCGTGTAGAATCTCGCTGTAGCTTTGGTTCGAACTTTTACTGTCAGGTTTAGTACAGTTTAATCAAACTAGTTAGTGGCCTTTCCGGAGTAATAAATTCGTAGTAAAGTTTCGTAGCTCAAAAATCGCGTGTGATATGTCCCTGAACTTCGTGTGAACGAGGGGAATCTCATCGTGAAATAAAAAGATAGGCTTACAGTAAAAACTTCTGCAGTATTTGTCTAATGGCTTTCTGCAGTGTTTTAATTACTCGGGATGTTTTATAACTCCTTTTTGAGTAATTCCAATTGATACTGTTTCTTATCAGCGATGCCTTTGCGGTAGAATATTTCCAAGATTTTACAAACTGTTTACTACCGGTAGTGAATTATTTAAGTTCTAGCTCTAGTAGTGATCACTACTTTTGGTTAATAATTTCCTTGCCAAATCTATTTTCCATGCATGTATTCGGTAGTAATATGTATTAGTACTATGTGGTGCAGCTGTAGCACCAATTCGTTCTTGCATTCATGCATCATTTTGTTGCATATGTTTGTGAATTGTTTGTTTATGAATGCAATTGTGTCGTGTAGATTGTGGAGTGCAACCCTTGCTCGTGTGGATTGTTCCTCCGACCGCTACAACCAAGGCAACTAGATGCTACTTTGTTCATGATATCGTCCTACTATTTTCAATGCATTGTCGTGTATTTTGTAGATGCATGTGTAGGATGATACTATCGCTATGCTATGTCCTATTATGTGGTAGGGCTTTCCTTGTAGATGAACCACCGTTGTAGATGTGCTTAGCCATGCTATGTTGAGCGAGGGCTGGGTTACATCATTGTTACTTGTTTTCTCAAAGTATTGGTTTGTGAAAACTAAAACAACAATCAATGAACCCCAGGTGTGATGGTATTGATAATTTTGGTGGTTTCATTGCGGAAAGGCACCGGTATCAAGAGAGAATGATTGGCTTCTTTATTGTGTAGCTTACGTGTACAACCATGTGCCAATAATGAAATGGGTTGGTTGGACTTAGTAGGTTGTGGTAACTTTCGAACGAGATGTAGAATTTTGGTAGGTTGGACCGTCGGGATTGAGGAGCTACTTCGAACAGTCTCTTCTTGGACTTCTCCTATCACCACTCAAAATGAGAGTGATGGAGCTGGGCTGGCCAAGTCACATGGGTAAAGTGTACTAACCTCTGCAAGAGTGTATAATCTAATCGATTAGCCGTGTCCCGGTTATGGACAACTGAGTTGCTTGATATTGATTCCATGACATGTTTCTCGCTCATTCTAATTTCATAATTGTTTTAATATTGTTGGGTTAACTTAATTGGGATCTTTTCAAAGAAAATTCAAAACTGTTTATGAAAGTAGGACAAAGTTATTGCAAATGCAAGCGGACACATCTCCACTTGCCAAATATGCATGTAGATGTTAGTACTATTGTCTCCATTACTAGCTCTACTTGCCATACATTCCATGTATTGACCCTTGGGGCTGTTGCGTTTATGCTGCAGGTTATTCGATTCGATTGATCGTTATAGGCCACGGTACTCCACTCGGCACTTGTTCACTTGTGGGCAATTTGAAGATTGGAGGATTTACTCGCTTTTGTTGCTACGAACAATTTGAGCTAGCTCTATGCTAAGCTTTTACATTGTAATAATGGTACTCTGGATCTTGTAGATCATGATACGGTTATTTGCTATGATTATCTATCTTACTCTATTGTGGGCCAATGAACCGATCCGAGGATTGGCATGTCACATAGAGGCCACGGTCTTATCGAACCGGGTGTCAGGATCGTGACCTAGGATTGGATTAGGAAGCCATAGAATTACTAAAGCCTATATTAACTCTGTCTTTCATCTTATGCCTTTCACCCTCGTAAAATTCTTACCATATGCTATTCTCACACTTTCCTCTCTTACTTGATAGATGGGAGTGAGTATGTCACCATGGAGTCACCAAGGCCCTTTGCATTAGCTCAGCTCTCGGATTGCCACGCCCATGTTCAAGGGAAGAAGGCTGTACACCTATGGATATGGAGAGGATGCATGGGAGATCACTACCTTCATATTCAGAGATGCCTTGCCAAACCCGTGCACTTGGTCTACACCAAGATATCCCCACACCGAACGGGGACTTGGAATCAACTTGGCCATACATGAAGCCTGTCGCCATAATGTCCGACACCTACTAAGCAGATTCACCCTACCGTGACTATGGAAGGCGTGATGAAGAGGAACATTGTGGTTACGAACAACATGCCGCCCGTCGGAGGCACATAGAGGACATGGAAAGGAGAATGGAGCTCTAGCGAGAAGGTGAGGATGATAAAGGAGATTGCAGATTTTACTAGCAATGGTATGGTGGTCCAAGGATAGGAGATTGCCACTTTGCATGAAGCTGTGGGAGTTACGGAGAATGCCACGATAGCGGAGATGCAACCATAGCACATCTTCATGGTATGCAGGAGAACACCGGAACATACAAGAGCGCAGGGGACAGTCCGGAAAGGATCAAACTATTGAAGCTATGATAGCCCAGATTGCGCTCTCCAAGCACAGCTGAATCCACCCGGATGATGACAATGTAGATGATGGCAACAATGGGGATGATGATGACAGTGGAGCGATGATGATGATGAGGACGAGGATGATGATGATGAAGACAATGATGGTGGAGGAGATGAGGCCGTTGAGGATGAAGAAGAAGAGGAGGATCCAGAAGAGGTGGAGTTTGAAGTCTCAAGTGATGGTTCAGGAGGTGTACACTCCGCCGCCATGGTTGTACATGACCGCAAGGACCTACCTCAATCTCTTCAAGAAGTAGATAGAAGTCCACCAATTAGTCCACGTTAGGCGAATTCGTTAGGATTAGTCTCGATCGTTGTGAAGCTTAGTTCGTGTTAGATTAAAAGTGTTTAGTTGCTTATTTGTGTACTCCAATACCCCAGGATTTATTTGTGCGAATTTTAATAAAAGAGTTAAGGCAATTTGGTTATCATCTGTGTGTTTTTCGCTGCAGTTTTTCTGCTGATACAGCAGTACTGCGCGATTTTTCATATTTTTCTGGTAACTCGGAAAAATCTGAAAAAAATTGGGCTGTTGCGAAACTCTCTGTTCCATATGCACAAAAATTGGCTAAATTTTCTGACGAGTTTAAGTCAGGCGGAAAAATTCGTGAAAGCTGCTGGACTGTTCTGGCAGAATTGCTGTTTTGTTGATTAGATGATCTATTGTTTAGTTAACCATTGCCAACTCTTGCAAAACTATTTCAGTAGTTATGTACTGCTAGGATAACACCTGGGATGTTGCTGGATCGCTTGTTTGTTGTTGTGTTGCTTGCTTGTGATGCTATTGTTTGTTGTTGTTTGATCATATGCATGGGTAGAATCCTATGTTGATTCTTTCTAAACTTACCTATGCTGAACGCAGATGCCTCCCGTCGCCAACCCACTGAGATGGAGCAGCTCATGGCCCAAGTGATGACCCAGTTCATGGCGAATCAGAACAACAACAATGGAAACAATCAGCCTCGAGATGCTCTCACCAGATTTACGAGGTTAAGGCCAGCTAAGTTCTCTCTTAACATGGAACCAATGGTTGCTCTCGACTGGTTGCGTTCAGTCAACAAGGATCTAGTAACTGTTGGATGCACTGATGCTGAGAAGGTGAGGTTTGCCGCTCACCGGAGGGACCAGCCGCTTCTTGGTGGGACACATTCGGATCACCCACCGTGACTTGGGCAATGTTTGAAGAAGGTTTCAGGACCAACCACGTGTCTGGAGTTCGAGCCTGAAGAGGAAGGAGTTCATAACTTGCGCCAAACCAATCGCAGTACATTGAGGAGTTCAACAACCTGTCCGTTATGCACTGAGGATGTGGACACGATGCCAAAAGGAGGAGAGATTCTGGATGGCCTCGGTGATGAGCTTACAGCTACTTGTGGTTTATTGCCCCACTTTCCAGGAGCTTATGGACAAGGATCTTGGAAGGAAACACAAGCGGTGGAGAACCAAGAGAAGAACAACAATCACCACTCTGGTTCACACCACAAGTCATGATGGATACTCCAAGCAAGGGGAAGTGACCATGGGAGCCGTGATCGTCACCACCATGGGGGCGAGGGACATCGTCATGAAAACCATAGGAGCAGCCACCACAACCACAAGGAGGACACTCTCACCACTCTGGAGGACACGGTGGACATGGCCTTGTAGTGATCGCAACCGTGAAGAAGGATCGAGTGAGGTGACATGCTTCAAGTGCAAGCGAAGGGGCACTATCTCGACAACTGTCCAGGAGAGGAAAGGACTGAAGCCAACCAGCGAGAAGGCCACGTGAACCACATGAATATGGAGGAGATTCGGATGAGCCTGACCTTGTGATTGGTAAGTTCCCAATCAACACTTACCTGCACTTATACTTTTTGATCTTGGTGCATCGCATTCATTCATATCAAGGGCATTTGTGGATAAGTATAAGTTACCTCTTGAGTCTATGAAAAGGTCTATTAGAGTGAGTTCACGGAGGAGATATGATAGCTAGTGCGGGATGCCGTGACTTAACTGTGAGGATTGGAACACACAACTTCATCGCACATCTAGTAGTGTTGGATTCACGATTAGATGTCATTCGGGTATGGATTGGATGTCTATACATGGGGACACATAGATTGTGTGTTTCACTAAAACCCGGATGGTAAGAGGATTAGATTCAAGTCGGAAGGTGTAAGCTGAATTCTCTTAAGGGGTTAGCATGGATCTTGTGCGGTGATTAAGGATTACCACGGCGTGTTTCGGAAGAGCTGCCGGTATGCCAGAGATGTAGAGTTTCTTATCGACTGATGGGAGCAGGACCTATAGCAAAGAAACCATATAAGATGGATGTGGATGAGCTGAAGGAATTGAAGAAGCAGTTGAAGGAACAAGCTGGAAAAGGATTCATTCAGCCTAGTGCGTCGTCATGGGGAGCACTGTTCTATTGTGGAGAAGAAACACCAAGAGATTAGTGGTAGACTATCGTGAATGAAGTAACCATTAAGAACAAGTACCCTCTCGAACATAAATGACTTGTTTGATCAGCTGGAAGGAGCAAAGGTGTTCAAGATTGATCTGCGATCGGACTATTTCAATTGAAGATCCGAGAGGAGGATGTACCAAAACCGCCTTCACCACTAGGTATGGTTTATATGAGTATCTGATTATGTCTTTTGGACTAACGAATGCCGACCGCATACTTCATGACCATGATGAACAAGGTATTTATGGAGTATTTGGACAAGTTCGTGGTGGTGTTTATTGATGACATCTTGATATATTCCAAGGATGATCTTTGAGCATGAGAAACATGATTATGGAGAAGTGAGAGAACACACGCCAAATTCAGCAAGTGTGAATTCTGGCTTAACCTTGTTGGTTTCTTGGACACGTAGTGTCGGAGAAGAATTGTTGATCCAAACAAAGTGACCCGATAGCAGTGGGGCGCCCAAGAATGCGGAGAGATTGAAGCTTTTGGGACTTCTTGGATATTACGGAGGTTCATAGAAAACTTTTCCAAGATTGCTAAGCCGATGACCGAACTTCGAAGAAGGAGAGGAAGTTTGAATGGTCGGGGCGTATGTGAAGCCAGCTTGAGGCAGAGCGTCGACTAGTGACCGCTTTGTTCTATGTTTACGAGATCTTGAAGGATTTCCAAGTGTCTTGTGATGCCTCACGACAAGGACTTGGGAGTGTCTTGATGCAAGATGGGAGAGTAGTGTCATATGCCTCGCGACAACTCAAGCACCATGGCGGAATTACCCACGACTTGGAGTTAGCGTCGGTGGTTCATGCGCTCAAGGTATGGAGGCATTACTTAATGGGAAAACCTTGTGATGTGTACACCGACCACAAGAGCTGAAGTACATATTTACGAAGGAACTGAACATGAGACAAAGGAGATGGTTGGAACTTATCAAGGACTATGATATGAATCTGGTACCACCGGAAAGGCCAATGTAGTAGCGGATGCTCAGGCAGGAAGGTTTATGCCAATGGATTGACAATTGGTGAATTGCACGAGGATTTGTGCAAGCAATTCAAGGACCTTAGGCTGGAGGTAGTATCTGAAGGATACTTGGCTACAATGGAAGTCAACCAACGCTTGAGAATCGGGAAGGCTCAAGTGGGAGACAAAGAGATAGATGAAGTTAAGGAAAAGATGAAGGAAGGTCGAGCAAGGGAATTCCGAGGATGAGCAAGGTACCTTGTGGTATGGAGATCGTTGTGTGTGCCCAGCGATCCGGAGTTAAGGAAGTTGATTCTGCAGGAAGCTCATGACTCGCCGTATTCCATACATCGAAGATGTATATGGACCTAAAGGACAGATTACGGTGGAACAACATGAAGGAGACATCGCGAGCATATTGCCCTATGTGATGTAGTGAAGCGGGACACGATTGCTACAGCCATGGATTGGAAGTGGGATAGAGTGGGAATGGACTTTATCACAGGATTGCGGGACCAGGTCGGGATATGACTCTATTTGGGTAGTGGTCGACCATTTGACCAAGGTAGCCCACTTTATACAGTGAAGGCGACCTATCTGAGTGCAAAGTTGGCCAAGATTTACATGGACAGATTGTGTGCCTACGGAGTTCCCAAAATCGTATCCGATAGAGGCACCCAATTTACCTCGCACTTCGGCGCCCCGAGTCACTTGGTACTAGATTGGAGTTTACAGCGTTTCACCTGGTGATGGAGAGGGTGAATCAGATTTTGGAGGACATGCTAAGAGCTTGCGCCTTGGCTCATGGTTCTAGTTGGGATGAGAATTTGCCGTATCCGAGTTTTCCTACAACAACAGCTATCAAACCAGCATCAAGGCGTCACCGTTCGACGTCTTGTATGGGAAAGCAGTGCGAACACCATTGCTATGGGATGGAGTAGGAGAGCGTCGGTTGTTTGGGCCTGATTTGATCAAGGGCCGAGGAGAAGGTCGCCTTGATTAGAGTGAAGGTAGCACAATCAAGGCAGAAGAGCTACTGGCGGCGTAAGCGCAAGGAGGTGGTGTATGAGATAGGTGATAGAGCATACCTCGGTATCGCCCGTGGAACTAAGAGATTTGGTATTAAGGGGGCACCTCGATTTATTGGACCATATCAGTCTTAGAAGGAGAGGTTGCTTATCAGGTTGGGTTGCGGAGGCTGCTGTTCACAATGTGTTCCACGTGTCTGAAGAAGTGCCATCCGGAGATGGTGGATACACCATTGAGAGATCTTGTACCGCTAGAGGAGGTTCACTTGAGAATGATTTGACCTATGAGGAGAAACCGGTCAAGATTCTAGAGAGAAAGGACTACCGTACCAAGATAATCAAGTTTTGCAAGGTGCGTGGAGTCACCACAGAAGAGGAAGCCACTTGGGGCGTGAAGATGACATCCGAGAGGACTACCCACACCTATTTGCTCGAATCTAGGGGCGAGATTCATCTTAAGGGGTTAGTCTTGTCACATCCCAAATTTTCGATTTGGTCTTGCATATCATTCATTGCATCGCATCATATCTTACCATGCATTACCGTCGAGTAGAGAGGATCGGCTATTCGAAAACCTATTTTGTTGTTTCTGCGGGGAGCTTTAGAGGGACTTGCGACAACCACCCCTGTAGGTTCGGTCTTTCGCGCAAACTTCGACTGAAGGTTGTTCCCCTCGACGATACGAACCCGTAGGCGCGAGAATCGCTCCAATCGGAGTTCGTATGCAAAAGACTCGGACGTTTTAGTAAACCAAGAGACTTGCAATAACCACCGTTTTCGCGCAAACTGAATCGCTCAATCGGAGTTCGTATGCAAAGACGTTTTAGTAAATCCGGGAACGGTCCGAAAATTCGGACAGATTTCGAGTTATAGTCAACCGTGGACCGATTTTTTTTCTTTCCTTTTCTCGCGTGGGACTATTTGAAGGGACCCGCCTCCTCTCTTTCCGTTCCGTGCGTCTCCATCCGCCGCCGATCGCAGCGTTTATTGAGCCGTAGTTGACCGTGGGAGTTATCAGCGGCTTAGATAATTTCGTTAATCCTATTAGTTGGCAGATTTGGTAGGATCTTGTAAATGAAATTAAACCGCTTGGCCAAAAATTGCAAATAAAATATGTACGCGTTCAGTGAGTCGTGTAGAATCTCGCTGTAGCTTTGGTTCAGACTTTTACTGTCAGGTTTAGTACAGTTTAATCAAACTAGTTAGTGGCCTTTCCGGAGTAATAAATTCGTAGTAAAAGTTTCGTAGCTCCAAAAATCGCGTGAGATATGTCCCTGAACTCGTGTGAACGAGGGGAATCTCATCGTGAAATAAAAAGATAGGCTTACAGTAAAAACTTCTGCAGTATTTGTCTAATGGTTTTCTGCAGTGTTTTAATTACTCGGGATGTTTTATAACTCCTTTTTGAGTAATTCCAATTGGTACTGTTTCTTATCAGCGATGCCTTTGCGGTAGAATATTTCCAAGATTTTACAAACTGTTTACTACCGGTAGTGAATTATTTAAGTTCTAGCTCTAGTAGTGATCACTACTTTTGGTTAATAATTTCCCAAAATCTATTTTCCATGCATGTATTCGGTAGTAATATGTATTAGTACTATGTGGTGCAGCTGTAGCACCAATTAAACCCGTTCTTGCATTCATGCATCATTTTTGTTGCATATGTTTGTGAATTGTTTGTTTATGAATGCAATTGTGTCGTGTAGATTGTGTGGAGTGCAACCCTTGCTCGTGTGGATTGTTCCTCGACCGCTACAACCAAGGCAAGTAGATGCTACTTTGTTCATGATATCGTCCTACTATTTTCAATGCATTGTCGTGTATATTGTAGATGCATGTGTAGGATGATACTATCGCTATGCTATGTCCTAGTATGTGGTAGGGCTTTCCTTGTAGATGAACCACCGTTGTAGATGTGCTTAGACATGCTATGTTGAGCGAGGGCTGGGTTACATCATTGTTACTTGTTTTCTCAAAGTATTGGTTTGTGAAAACTAAAACAACAATCAATGAACCCCAGGTGTGATGGTATTGATAATTTTGGTGGTTTCATGGTATCAGAGAGAATGATTGGCTTCTTTATTGTGTACAACCATGTGCCAATAATGAAATGGGTTGGTTGGACTTAGTAGGTGAGATGTAGAATTTTGGTAGGTTGGAGCGGCGTGGGATTGAGGAGCTACTTCTCTCTTCTTGGACTTCTCCTATCACCACTCAAAATGAGAGTGATGGTACGAGCTGGCCAAGTCACATGGGTAAAGTGTACTAACCTCTGCAAGAGTGTATAATCTAATCGATTAGCCGTGTCCCCGGTTATGGACAACTGAGTTGCTTGATATTGATTCCATGACATGTTTCTCGCTCATTCTAATTTCATAATTGTTTTAATATTGTTGGGTTAACTTAATTGGGATCTTTTCAAAGAAAATTCAAAACGGTTTATGAAAGTAGGACAAAGTTATTTGCAAATGCAAGCGGACACATCTCCACTTGCCAAATATGCATTTATATGTTAGTACTATTGTCTCCATTACTAGCTCTACTTGCCATACATTCCATGTATTAACCCGTCATTCGATTCTGATTGATCGTTATAGGCCACGGTACTCCACTCGGCACTTGTTCACTTGTGGGCAATTTGAAGATTGGAGGATTTACTCGCTTTGTTGCTACGAACAATTTGAGCTAGCTCTATGCTAAGCTTTTACATTGTAATAATGGTACTCTGGATCTTGTAGATCATGATACGGTTATTTGCTATGATTATCTATCTTACTCTATTGTGGGCCAATGAACCGATCTTGGCATGTCACATAGAGTGTCACACTTTGGAACTCATCCAAATCCATTATGGAACTCACTTTCCATTATATTGTGCCACCCTTAGTTCAGATTGAGATAAACTTAATTTGTACTTTGTGACAAAACTAGTATCAATGTAGTACTTTTACAATGAACTAACCATCTATTTGTCACTTCTACAAATAATATACTCTTAGTTCTTCCAAAAGATCATAAGAATATCCTTACTATTGTCCAATGATCATCTTACAAATCATTACGGTATGCTCACAACATTTAGAGCATAGGACATATCTGGATTTGTACATATCACAGTATGATTGATATAAATACTCTTTGTGATTTCATACATCAAGTATCAATCTATACTTGATTATTTGTTTCACTTTACCAAATGTCAATACACTTGAATATATCATCAACATTGAACTCATTCAATCCTTTCTGTGCGACAAGAAACTCTCTTGTAGTTTCTATATTGAACTCATTCAATATCTTGTCTATGTAATTCTGGCACAACCATATTAGCGTCTATTGATGCCAAATATTTGGGTTTTGCCTAAGTCTTTCATCGGAATGAAATTCTTAATATGTGTTAATAAAAGATACATTATTTCCAATCAACAATATGTCTTCCACATAATGTATTAGAAACATGTCTTAGCGCTCCCACTTAATTTCTTGCAAATGCAAGCATCTTCATCATCTCTAATGAACAGTTTCATCACAGTGAAGATTCCAACTCCGCGATGCTCACTTTAACCATTGAAGTTTGCATATGCTTTTAGCATCCTTTGAATTAACAAAACCCTATGGACCGTGTTATGCACATGTCCTAGGTAACGATTCTATTTGAAGAACTTGTTTTGTTTATTCAACTACCATATAAAAAATAATATGTAGTGGTTGCTACATTAATCCGTCTAGACTAAATATCACTATGAAAGATCAAATCTTGTCATAGTCAACCTTTGAACATTTTGTGAACTCTTTCCCAACATGTCGACTATTTCATAGATGTAAAACACCCACGTCTATTTCTTTATAGATCCAGACACAACTGTAAGGTCTTACACCTTTCTCGAGGGTCCTTCAAGTTCAAAACTTGATTTCTCGTGTATGGAACTATCACGGATTTTATGGCTTCAAGCCATTTGACGGAGTCAGGGCTCATCATCGCTTCTTTGCATGTAGTCGGATCATTATTGTCAAATAATGATTTAACTCTCAAATCTTGGTATTTGATTGTTTACCCGACCTACTTGTTTTAATAGAAACTTAGATCTCCGTAACCACAATCTTTGAGTCACGTGAGCCATGAGCATTGTTGCTGCCTCTGGAACACTTTTCGGCGCTGCGCAACTTTGCACATATAGCTAAGGTTCTTTTAACCTTATCAAAGTTCTATTGTCCTCCCACTTAACTTTTCACGAAAAATTACTTCTCAAAGAAACTTGACGTTCTAAGCAACAAACACTTTTGTCTCCGGTGTTTATGGAGGAATACTTAACAGTTTATACAAAGACAGGTTCATCCGACTTTGGTTGCACTCATCTTTCTTATGCATAGCATACCAATGTTTAAGAAAGGACAACTTGGGTTTTATCCCAAACCATAACTCTATATGGTGTCAATTCAACGGATTATGATGAAGCTCTTTTCAGTGGAAAAACGGTAATCTCTAAAGCTTTTAATCTTTAAAATATAATGGCAGTTTTATGAATTACACCTTCGATCTTACCATGTCAAACAAGGTTTAATTACATATCTCGAACGCTCCATACTCTTATGGTGTTTCGGGAAAATGCAAATACACGGAACGATTCCTTAAATCTTAGGTATTATGCTAAACTTGTAACTCAAATATCTTCCTTTATGATCTTATCATAAACTATTTATATTCTTGTTACAATGATTTTGCACTTCATCTTGAAAATCTTTGAACTTTTCAAATATTTCACACTTCATCCTTATTAAGTAAATATTCATATATTCACTCAAATTTTTGGAGAAAGCATATGAAGTTGAAATCCACCGCTCTTGACTACACATAATGGATTTCGTACAACAATATGTACAAGTTCCAATAAGCTAGTCACTCGTTCCGTTTTGGCCTATGAACGAAGTTTTAATTATCTCTAGGAAAGTTTCACAAGCGTCATTTGATCAAAATCAAATAGACTCCAAAATTCCATCCATATGGAGTTTCTTCATGTTTTCTTTCCAATATAATTTAAACTGCGATGTCACTTCCTAAGTGATCTTTTAATCAATTTGTCTTTCGACATTTTTAGCACTAGTTTTATGGATGTGATTTCTCCAACGAGATTTGTGAATCATCCATCTTTTATGGATTACGGCAATTATTTGAACAACCCTTTTGTTCTCATAATACCTGATAAAACAAACCTTGAAGGCAAGCTTTGATGTTTTAACGAGCAACACAATAACCCATTATTTGTTATCGATGAACATCATCACATATTCTTTTGCTAGTTACTTAGGCCATTGTAGTTCATGAATTGTGTTGTTTCGTATGACGATTCACACCAAAAAATTCAGTATCAAATACTTAAGAACCACATTGTTTAATAAGCAAAGAATATAGCCATAACATGTATATCATCTATATACTTAAACTGAAAAATTCTAGTCTTTTATTTTCTGCCATATATTTATGAGATTCTCTTTCAGTATTTCCTTTTCTGTTTGAAAGAATCTATCAACATCAATAGTGGAGTCATACATATGACACATAGTCCAAAGCGTGTATAGTTAAATACTAATGTCTTTGGACTTGCACTTTGAAGTAGATCACCATTATCAAATGTTTGGTGTTCTTTCAAATTCCTTTCTTTAGTAATCTCTTGGTGTAGTAAACATTTTACCTACATCAAATATTCACCCTCATCATGGATTTATCCATGATCAAGCTACTTTTAGCTTGTAACGGTGAATCGCAAGTATAATGTTGCTCTACAAAACCTTTTTGGAGGATTAGGACAACTAGTGTCTCCAACCTTTTGCAAATTCTCATCAAATATGAGAACATGACTTTTGCCATATTATACTCTATCATGTTGCAACCAAAACTTCGTTTCAGATATCACAATATCTTCCACACATCATGGTTTCTGAAACAACTCTTTCAGATCCTAGATAACCTTGATATAAAGAGAATCCTTTGAATATCAAGAATCATGGTGACAAACATGATATATATATACTAACACTTGGAATTGTTACTCTTGATTTAATACTAATTATTAAACTTCATGGAGTAACCGGAACTTACTGAAAGTTTGCAATAGGACTTTTAAACTTTAGATTAACACTTCAAAACAATACGATACCAGTTCGTAAAGTAACTAACCAGAATTCTATAGTTCTATCATCTCAATTATAATTAAGCGCAAGGTGGTAGCAGATTCCAATGACTACAACTATGCAAATTCACTTTTATTTAGTTTATGATAAATTGAGTTCTAATTAATAATTAAATTAATCTAGGTGAACTCCCACTCAAAACAATATCCCTCACATTGTTTTAGTGATCACACGAACCAAATCCACCACATCAACACCGATCATTACGAGAGTTGATATAGCTTCAATGGAGAACAATCAACATGTTCATCATATCTACTATATGACTCATGCTTTACCTTTCGGTGATCCGTGTTCCGAGACCATGTCTGTACATGCTAGGCTCGTCAAGATCAACCTTAGCTTCCGCATAAGCAAATCTGTCTTGCTTACGTTGTATACACTCGCAGAATCTAGCACACCCGAACATCACGCGGTGCTTCGAAACAACAAGCTTTAGCAACGGTGCTAACTAAGGGTGAACACTTAAGAACTTGAAATTGTGTGCTTGAGGGATCATCTTATAATGCTACCGTCGTCTACTAAGCAATACAAGATGCATAAAGGATTAACATCACATGCAATTCATAATATGTGATATGATATGGCATTTATTCTTTGTGCTTCCGATCTCCATTCAAGCACGAACATGATCTTCATCATTACCGGCATTGCATCAAGGTCAATGATGCTGCTCCATGGTTGTCGTCCATCGGCTTCAACTATTACAACTACTTTGAATAGACACGCAGGTCTTAACAGAAATTAAAGACAACCATATGGCTCCTGCCGGTTGCCGACTTACAATAAGGAACATTTCATACATCATATATAATAACAATCATGGCCATATCACATCACAGCACACCCCTGCAAAACAAAGTTAGACGCCTCTAATTTTCTTTGCATGTTTTACGTGGTTTAGGGCTTTCAATAAGTGTCGTTCTAACTTACGAACAAGAACCACAACATTGATACTAGTATTGTCAATCACCCGTTGTAAATTGGATCTTAACTATGCTAGGATAAACAGGCACCCGCAAAGACACTTATGCAATACAAGTTGCATGTCAAGCGTGGAGCAAGTCTCATGAACGATGTCATGTAAGGTTAGCCCGGGCCGCTTCATCCCAACATACCGCAAGATGCAAAGTACACAAGAAGCAATCGACAATAAAAGCATCAACGCCCACAATGACCATTGTGTTCTACTCGTCTGAGATCTACATATAGACACGGCTCGATACCCTTTGTAGGGGTTCGTAGCATGGAAAACAAAAATTTTCTATCGCATACAAACAAACAAGCCAAGATCTATCTACTAGATTGTAGCAACGAGTCGATGGAATAACTTACCTCGAAGATTCCAAAGCGATTAACGAGGCGATTCTCGTGGGTGATGTAGTCGTACTCTTTCGATCTCAAGATCGTGAGCGATCCTTCAAGTGCGTTCGTTAAGCGCTCATGATCGGTCACATGTTCGGTACTCGACGAAGACCTTCCTCTCCTTGTTCCAAAGAAATGGAGGTTGTAGCACTCTCCTCGCGAATCCGACAAAGACGGCTGTGGTAGTAGGAAGTAGAGGGGAGATCTCGCAGGGCTTCGCCTTAAGCCGGAGCGAGTATGGTGGAGTATGAGAGAGGCTTTAGTGGTCTAGGGATTAGACACACCAATTAGAATTCTCTAAACCGAAGGCTAGGGCAATTAGAAGCTCTAAACCAAAACGGCTCTAAACCGGAGGCTTTGGCTAGGGTTTAGATTAGAGGATAGGAACTTGTGTGTCTAGAGGAGGAGGCCCTGCCCCTCCTCTTATAGGTGGAGGAGGGCCGGCGGCCAAGGGGAGGGAGGGGAGTCCCTCCCAAACTCGGCCTAGGTGGTGCGCCGGCTTGGAGAGGAGGGACTCCTCCCCAAGTCGGTTTCAACCTCCTCTTGCTTGTTTCCCTCAGTTTCCTGTTTTAGCCGTTTGACTTTCAAACTGGCCGTTTGACTTTTCAGTTTGGGATTCAATTTAATCCTTTATTTGGAACAGCGAGAACACTTAGTACATGATGCAATCATTCCAATGCAATGACACATTCATGTACCCCTTCCCCTCCGGAGTGCCGGACATTCCGGCACCTTCTAGAACATTCCCGATGAAAACACCGGAATCATTCCCGAACTCCGAAACGGGACTTTCCTTATATGAATCTTATTCTCCGGACCATTCCGGATCACCTCGTGATATCCCGGATCCCATCCGAGACTCCGAACAACATTCGGTCTCTTTCTCATAATACCATAACTACTCAAACAACGTCGAATCCTTAAGTGTGTCTCCCTACGGTTCGTGAATTATGCGGACATGATCGAGACACTTCTCCGAACAATAACCAATAGAGGAATCTGGAAATTCATATGGCTCCACATATTTCTCGATTACTTTGCGATCGAATGAACCACTTACATACGATACCAATTTCCCTTTGTCTCACGATAGTTTACTTATCCGAGGTTATGATCGTCGGTATCTACGCATACCTAGTTCAACCTCGTTCGATAAGTACTCTTTTCTCATTCCGTGATATGTGATCCCTTGTGAGCCAGTCACATGCTTGCAAGCTAATTGGATGACATTCCACGAGAGGGCCCCAGTATATCTATCCGTCATATGGATGGACAAATCCACTCTTGATCCATGTGTTTCAACCAATACTTTCCGAACACTCAATGCCACCTTTATAGCCACCCATTTACGGTGTGGTGTTTGATGTCATCAAAGCATCCATCCGGTAAAGGTGATATGCATGATCTCATGGTCGAAGGAATTAGGTTACTATGTATCAGAAAGCTTATAGCAAATGAACTATATTAAATGACTTGATCTTTATGCTACGCTTAACTATAGGAGTATGTCCATCACATCATTCTCCTAATGATATGACCCTGTTGTTAATAACATCTCTATGTTCATGATCAGGAAACCATGATCATATATCAACCAACAAGCTAGTTTAACAAGAGGCTTTACTAGGGACTCTTTTATGTTTACAAATCACACAAGTATTAATGTTTCCTGTTAATACAATTATAGCATGGTATGTAAACATTTATCATAAGTATGAAGATATGATAATAACCTACTTTATTATTGCCTCTTGGGCATATCTCCAACAATTATATCATTTCAACTAGCTTCTCTTACTTCTGAACATAGTAGATGTAAATCTGGGTTTTTGCAAAACAACCCTAGAGCTTAGTGCCCTATTACAAAAACCCCCTTCACTTATTAGTATTAGTTTGCGAGTACTTAAAGAGTACTCATGGCTTTGTTCCTGGCTATTCCCGTGGCCAGACTATGAAGAGGAGTACCAGGAGGATGGACCCAGGAAGGTTACGACAACTAGGATCATCTCCCATCGTCAGCATTTCCTGTGACCCCGAAGATGGAGCTTCGCCTACGCTACCGTTATTATTATTATGTAAGTCCTTATGTATGGTTTGTAATGGATGATGTACCGTGGTATCCAATTCTGTTATGTCTCGCAAAAATGGTAATCCTGGGATTGCGATGTATGGCATAACAGGCATCTGTGATTAAAAAACCGGGTGTTGACAAGTTGGTATCAGAGCCATCCTAACCATAGGAGACCCTAGTTAGACTGGACGTTTGAATCAAAAACTTATTTTCAAAACCAAATAAAGCAAATATTTACAAAAACTTATTCCCATTCTTATCACTTTGATTCTTTCATAAAAATTCATGTTCCTAAAAAAATCTTGCAAAATACATAAAATTTGACACACTTGATCACTCTCCTAACTTACTCATCTTATATTCTTTTAGATGGACGTGAAGTACAGCAAGTTTTACCAGTTGGGAAATGGAGGCGACCTTATCTTTGAGAGGGATTTGGACCAGCTTTCGGAACTTCTGGAGCGTCTGCACCCCGAGTTCTTCGGAGCTCAGCTCAATGATATAGGAGGAGAAAATATACAGTGGATAATTGTTGCAAGTCTCCGAGGAAAGATTGAACCTCCCACTGCTGAGGGAATTCAGTTTACCTTAAGAGAGAATAACTGGCTCGATGGACTTGCCAGGGCCATGCAGGAAGCTCTTGCCCGTCTGTGTGGGCAGAGTATCAATCAGATCAAGGGTACCCGCTTTGAGTTTTTCCAAAGGCGTGATGCTAATGGACAGCCACTGGAAGCCCCATACCACGACGAGCTGAAGACCCAATTGGACCACCTCAGCTTCATGATGTACGATCGTTAGCAGGAGTTGGACAATTGTCGTGACTACTCCAACCACAAGTCCGCCATCATCAAGACGAAGGATCAGACCATCGCCATGTTAGCAAAGGATCGCAAGTCTCGCCGCCGTCAGCTCGACAAGAAGGAGCGCATCATTGCCCGTCTTCGCCACCGTATCTCGTCTTTGGAGGAGACCATCCATGAGAGAGACATGCAGTTGGAAGAAAGGGAGAATGATAGATAGGATCTTCATGGAGACCCCTACTCCTATCTCAGCGATGATGATGACTTTCTGGAGGATCAGGCTATGGATTTCTTCACCTATGAGGACGATTACGCCTTCATCAATGACGATGAGGATGATGAGGATGACGACTACACCGACTCCGAGGAGTAGTAGCACTAGAGCACTAGCATAGTGAGTAGTATTCGGTCCCACTGTATCGTAGTTTACAGAATGGTTCTTAAAACCATCTGTTTTCCTTTGTTGTGGTGTGTGTTTGTATCGGGTGCTATGAATGAATGAATGAAAAGCAAGTTGCTAGAAAAATCTGAGTCAAACTTTAAAAACTTTTCAAAATCCCAAAACCTTAGAAGTTTCCCTCTTTTCTCATGACCTATCTCAATCTTCAGATGCCACGCGAAGGAAGTGGTTCATCCCCGGATCCGATGTTGCAGATCCTGCAAATGTTGGTTTCTGACCGCGAAGCTGAAAGGACCGAACGCCAAGCCAATTTAGCTACCCTTCAGCAAATAGCTCAGCTATCCCACAACAATCAAGGCCACGGAAATCAGGACAACCATGGATCTAAGCTCAAGAATTTCTAGAACACCAACCCACATGTTTTCACTAATTCAGAAGAGCCCTTAGACGCCGATGATTGGCTACAAACCATGGAAAACAACCTAGAAGTCACCGGAGTGGAAGCTAATGAGAAAGTTCTATTCGCCACCCATTATCTAGCCGGAGATGCCAGAGCATGGTGGAACAGTGTTCGTGCCATGACCGGAGGACAGATGATGACCTGGGAGGAATTCGAAGTCAAGTTCAGTAGAACTCATGTGCCGCCGGGTTTGATCAAGAGGATGAGAGATGAGTTCAGAGAACTAAAGCAAGGAAGGATGACCGTAGTGGAATACCGTGACAAATTCTTGTCATTAGCTAGGTATGCCCCGGATGAGATCGACACCGAAGCCAAGAAGAAAGAGAGATTCTTGAATGGTCTGCACGATGAGATGCAGACGGTAATAGTCAATATCCCCTTTGCTGATATTGAATCCCTTGTCGACTCTACCATCCAGATGGAAGGAAAGATCAACCAAGCCAATGAGAACCGCAAGCGTCGCATGATGCATCAACCAAGAACCCATCAGACCCCAAAGTATCGCCCTAACCCATCTCTAGGATTTGCCCCGAGAACCAACAGACCCCGGATGAACCGTCCGACCTATCCCAACTGTGGAAACCCTAGGCCCGGAGGAAATCACAACAACCCCAGCAACTCTAGCAATTTCAACCGTGCCCCACCTAAGTTCAACAACAACAATGCTACCGCCAACACCAACACTGCCCCGAGGACCGGAAGCAATGCTGTGCCTGTTGCAGCAAAGGACAATTCGCAAGTGACTTGTTATGACTGTGGAAATAAGGGTCACTACTCCAACGAGTTCCCCAACAAGAAAAATGCCGCAGCCCCCAATGCAAATGCCCAAGCTCAGCAGCAACGCCGTGTTCATCCAGGAAGAAGGTTTGCCCCAGGGAATTCACTCAACCGCAACGGCCGTCTTTTTCTCATGCATGCTGAAGAAGCTCAGGAAGCGCCAGACGTCGTGCTGGATATGTTTTCTGTTAATTCAGTACTTGCAAGAGTGTTGTTTGATTCTGGTGCATCGCATTCATTTGTCATCGAAGAATTTGCCTGCACTAGTAAGATTCAACCAACAAAACTGAAGCATGTTATGATCGTTCAAATTCCCGGTTTAACCATCAAGGCTAAGCAAATTTGCAAAGCCATCCCTATCCGAATCCATGGCATAGATTTTTATAATAACCTAATAGTACTTGGAACTAAAGGTTTGGAAGTAGTACTAGGAATGGATTGGATGTCCAAAAATAAAGGATTGATTGACTGTGCCAAGAAATCCATAACCATGACCAGTACAACCGGAATATCAGTCGAGCATATAACTGAAACCTTACCTCGTCAGTTCAAGTGCAACAAGAGTATAGCCCAACCTACCATTGACCAAGTCCGGATAGTCTGCGAATACCCCGATGTATTTCCAGATGTTTTGCCCGGTATGCCCCCAGATCGGGATGTTGAGTTTATCATTGAACTAATCCCCAGAACCGGAAACATAGCCCAAAGACCCTATAGTATGAACCCGTCCGAACTAGCAGAACTGAAGAAGCAACTGTAGGGTTTCGTAGCATGGAAAACAAAATTTTTCTATCGCATACAAACAAACAAGCCAAGATGTATCTACTAGATTGTAGCAAAGAGTCGATGGAATAACTTACCCTCGAAGATTCCAAAGTGTTTAACGAGAGCGGATTCTCGTGGGTGATGTAGTCGTACTCTTCCCGATCTCAAGATCGTGTAGACGATCCTTCCGGCGCTGCGTTCCGGCAGCGCTCCTGCAGTCGGTCACACGTTCGGTACTCGACGAAGACCTTCCTCTCCCTTGTTCCAGCAGGCAGCGGAGGTTGTAGCACTCTCCTCGTGATTCTGACACGGCGTGGTACCTGAAGTAGAGGAGATCTCATGAGGCCGCCTTAAGCCGAAGCGAGTATGGTGGAGTATGAGAGAATTCCTCGGCGGTCTAGGGTTTAGACACACCAATTAGAAGGCTCTAATCCGGAGGCTAGGGCAATTAGAAGCTCTAAACCAAAACGGCTCTAAACCAGAGTCTAGGGCTAGGGTTTAGATTTAGAGGATAGGAACTTATGTGTCTAGAGAGGAGGAGCCCTGCCTCCTTATATAGGTGGAGGTCCGTGGCCAAGGGGAGGGGATTCCCTCCCCAACTCGGCTTGGAGGTGGGGCGCCGGTTGGAGGAGGGATTCCCTCCCCAACTCGGTTTCCCTCTCCTTCCTCTTTCCCTCTTTCCAATTTTAGCCATTTGACTTTTCAAACTTGCTATTTGACTTTTCAATTTAGGATTCAATTTAATCCTTTATTTGGAACAGCGAGAACACTTAGTACATGATGCAATCATTCCAATATGCAATGACACATTCATGTACCCCTTCCCCTCTGGAGTGCCGGACATTCCGGAACCTTCTAGAACATTCCCGATGAAAACACCGGAATCATTCCCGAACTCCGAAACGGGACTTTCCTTATATGAATCTTATTCTCCGGACTATTCCGGATCACCTCGTGATATCCCGGATTCCATCCGAGACTCCGAACAACATTCGGTCTCTTTCTCATAATACCATAACTACTCAAACAACGTCGAATCCTTAAGTGTGTCTCCCTACGGTTCGTGAATTATGCGGACATGATCGAGACACTTCTCCGAACAATAACCAATAGATTAATCTAGAAATTCATATGGCTCCCGCATATTTCTACGATTACTTTGCGATCGAATGAACCACTTACATACGATACCAATTTCCCTTTGTCTCACGATAGTTTACTTATCCGAGGTTATGATCGTCGGTATCTCTGCATACCTAGTTCAACCTCATTACCGATAAGTACTCTTTTCTCGTTCCCGTGATGTGTGATCCCTTGTGAGCCAGTCACATGCTTGCAAGCTAATTGGATGACATTCCACCGAGAGGGCCCAGAGTATATCTATCCGTCATATGGATGGACAAATCCCACTCTTGATCCATGTGTCTCAACCAATACTTTCCGAACACTCAATGCCACCTTTATAACCACCCAGTTACGGTGTGGTGTTTGATGTCATCAAAGCATCCATCCGGTAAAGGTGATATGCATGATCTCATGGTCGAAGGAATTAGGTTACTATGTATCAGAAAGCATATAGCAATTGAACTAATGAAATGACTTGATCTTTATGCTACGCTTATCTATAGGAGTATGTCCACCATATCATTCTCCTAACGATATGATCTTGTTGTTGATAACATCTCAATGTTCATGATAGGGAAACCACAATCATTTATCAAATAACAAGCTAGTGATGTATAGAGGCTATACTAGGGACTTTCAAATTTAAGTTTACAAATCACACAAGTATCAATGTTTCCTTGTTAATACTATTATAGCATGAATGTAAACATTTATCATAAACATAAAGATATAATAATAACTACATTTATTATTGCCTCTAGGGCATATCTCCAACAGCAACTGGATGACATGCTGGAAATTGGATTGATTCAACCAAGTGCGTCACCATGGAGATCACATGTCTTGTTCGTGGACAAGAAAGATGGAGGTAACCGTTTGTGTACGGATTATCGGAAGTTGAATGATGTCACTATCAAGAACAAATACCCATTGCCCAAGATAGAAGATTTGTTTGATCAGTTGACCGGTACCAAAGTGTTTCCTAAGATTGATCTTAGAACTGGTTATCATCAACTCAAAATTCGTGCTGAAGACATTCCCAAGACTGCCTTTACCACCAGATATGGATTATACGAGTATACCGTTATGTCCTTTGGATTAACCAATGCCCCCGCTTATTTCATGAATCTCATGAATAAGATTTTATGCACTTCCTGGATAAGTTTGTCGTTGTTTTCATCGATGACATTCTGATTTATTCCAAATCGGAAGAAGAACATGAGCTACACCTAAGGACCATTCTTGGAACCCTTAGAAAGCATCAGCTGTATGCCAAGTTTAGAAAATATGAATTCTGGTTACAGGAGGTAGGATTCCTCGGTCACATTGTATCAGCCAGAGGAATTGTCGTTGACCCTGCAAAAGTGAAAGATGCCAAAGATTGGCAAGCCCCAACCACTCAAACCCAAGTTCGTGCATTTCTCGGATTGGCGGGATACTACCGCAAGTTCGTAGAAGGATTCTCGAGTATCGCCAGACCCATGACCCAATAGCTAAAGAAGGACAAGAAGTTTGAATGGACCGACAAATGTGAAGCGAGTTTTCAAGAACTCAAGAGGAGATTGATTTCAGCTCCAATCTTAATCATGCCGGATATCACGAAGCCCTTCGACGTGTATTATGAGGCATCCAAGATCGGTCTCAGATGTGTGCTAATGCAAGAAGGCAAAGTTATATCTTATCTATCTCGACAACTGAAACAACATGAGCACAATTACCCAACCCATGACCTCGAACTCACAGCCGTAATTCTAGCCCTGAAGACATGGAGGCATTACCTGATGGGAAATCGTTGTGAGATTTATTCGGATCACAAGAGCCTGAAGTATATATTCACCCAGAAGGAGTTGAATATGAGGCAGAGATGATGGATTGAGTTAATCAAGGATTACGATCTGGACATTCACTATCACCCTGGTAAAGCCAACGTGGTAACAGATGCCCTTAGCAGATTGCCGTGTCGCTTGAACTCCATGATTTTGAAGGAGCAACCAAGCTTGCACAAAGGGATGGAAGATTTCCGAATGGAATTAGTGAGTGAAGGATTTTTGGCTAGCATAGAACTTCAACCCACTTTGATCAGCTAGATGAAAGAGGTGCAGAAAGGAAATGCTAGTATTGACGGAATCAAGCATCGTATCGGTACAGGCAAAGTACCCGGATTCACCAAAGACGAAGAAGGAGTTCTGTGGTACAAAGGACGCCTTTGTGTACCAGCAGATTCTGAGTTGAAAGATGTGATTCTCAAGGAAGCTCATGATACTCTTTATTCTATCCACCCCGGAGGAACTAAGATGTATCAGGATTTGAAAGAGCAATTTTGGTGGCATAAGATGAAGAGAGAAATCGGAAGCTATATCGCCAAGTGTGATATATGTCAGCGAGTCAAGGCAAGACATCAAAGACCTGCTGGATTGTTGCAACCATTGCAGATTCCGGAATGGAAATGGGATTCCGTTGGAATGCACTTTATCATCGGATTGCCTACTTCTAGTAGGGGAAATGACTCTATCTGGGTCATAGTGGACAGATTGCCCAAAGTCGCCCATTTCTTACCATTCAAGACCACATATCAGAGTTCGAAGTTAGCTGAGTTATACATCGCTAGAATCGTTAGTTTGCATGGAGTCCCCTAGAACATCGTATCGGATCGAGGAACTCAGTTTACCTCGAGATTCTGGAAGAAACTCCAAGAAGGTTTAGGAACCCGCCTAGATTTCAGCACCGCGTATCACCCTCAGACCGATGGACAAACGGAGCGAGTAAATCAAATAATCGAAGATATGCTGAGAGCATGTGTGTTAAAATATGGATCTAAATGGGAAGATTGTCTACCATTTGTATAATTTTCATACAAAAATAGTTATCAAGCTAGTTTGCAAATGGCCCCATTTGAATTCATGTACGGAAGGAAGTGTCGCACCCCTTTGAACTGGTCGGAAGTAGGAGAGAGTCGGATTTTTGGACCCGATATCCTACGAGAATCAAAAGAGAAGGTTCAGAAGATTCGTGAGCACCTCAAGATAGCCCAGTCTAGATAGAAGAATTACGCCGACAAGAGACGTCGAGACCTCACCTTCAACATAGGAGATTTTGTGTATCTGAAAGTGTCGCCATTGAAAGGAATGCAGCGTCGAGGAGAAGTTAGCCCCCAGATATATCGGACCTTTCAAAATTCTGAACCGTCGAGGAGAAGTGTCGTATCAATTGGAACTACCCGAAGAGATGTCAGCCGTGCACAATGTGTTCCATATCTCATTACTTCGCAAGTGCCTCGAAGGTCCGGAGAAGACGGAAGTGTTCAAGAATATCGATCACCGGACCATAGAGATCAACGATGACCTGACCTATCCCAAAGTACCCATCCGTATTTTGGAAGAAGCTTTCCGAACCACCAGAACCCGAAGCATCAAGTTTCTCAAGATTTAGTGGAGCAACCACATAGAAGAGGAAGCTACCTGGGAGCGCGAAGATCACATCAGGACGGAGTTTCCCGATCTCTTCAAATCCTAGGTAATCTTTTCGTCCTTTTTCAAATCTCGGGACGAGATTTTGTTTAAGGGGAGAAGTTTTGTAACATCCCAAAAATATTAAACTAGAATCACCAAACTCTAATCATCAAATTTAGGGTTAACAAAAACTTTTCTAAAATAAAATGAGAAAGCATTCATGTGTGTATGCATCCCATTTTGAATTCTTTTGAATTGCATTGATTATGTGTTTCTTTTCTTGTAAAAGGATTCTTAGGTCAAATAAAAATCATCTAAACAATCCCCACACTTTTCCCAAAGACAAATAAATCAAAACAAGCAAAATGAGGGAATGGTCATTTTGACTAAATTAACTCCCATGCCTACTTTGGATGTCTCTAACTTTTAGAACTTAACAGAAACTTGTTTGGATCTTTGCACCCCTTGATAGTACTCATAACAAAGTATCAAGGCCCACTTTGCGATCATCCAGAAACATTCAAATGCATAGTTTAAAGGACAATTTAAAATTGAATCTATATCATATGGGAAGATTCCACTTTTTCAAAAACCACTCAAACAAGCTCAACTTTGAAAACCCAAGCATCTACAGACTCACCAGCACCAACCTAGCACACCCACCAAAAATCTTTTCAAAATTCAAAACTTGAATTCTTGCGGCCATTTCATCAAACACCTTGCAGATACAAATCAAACAAAATCAAAACACTATTGTGAGCAGTGATTCTTGCCTAACTTGTTCCCTCTCTGGACACCACTAGCCTTAGTAGATCATCTAACCTAATCTCTAGCACTACTGTAAGCTAGCCATTGTCATCAATGGTGAGCAGGCCGAGTGCACCCTTGCCACCCACATGTTGACAGCGAGCTAGGAGAAGCACCAAGCCTAGCCAACATGTTTGGGAGCAAGCTAACAACCCACCGCCACTCCCTGTCCAGCGCTCGAACCTTGCCAGCCCCTGGACCACACGCACAGACCATGCCAAGCTCGCTAGCAACCATGCCGAGAGCGCGCCCCATGCGCCACGCTCGACAGACGCCCACAGACCGCGCGCCGCCCTCACCGCGTGCATACGTGATCACCACTGTCCCAGCAACCCCGCAGACACGCTCATTCGCCGCCGCGCGGACCACGCGCGCTGTGCGCCATAAAAACTTCCGTCGGGCACGCGCAGAGCACCGCCACATTCCAAACAATCCACACCGCCCCACGCCTTGCCAGTACGTCGTTGAGCTTCGCCAGGGAGCACAACACCGCCCCTACCGTCGCCCACGCCGATAGCCCTCTGTGTCGTTGACCACGACGAGCTCAGCTTGCTCCCGTCGGTCCCCTCTCGCCACTATAAATAGAGGCCACCCCAAGCCGAATTGAGCACACCACCTCACTCCCCTCTCACCCAGAACCACCCCGCCTCCCGTAAAGCAGCAGCATCGCCGAATTTGGCCGAGCCGCTTCTTGGAGAAGAAGGAGCCAGCGATTGAGCCGCCCAGAGAAGCTGCAGGAGGTTCGCCGTCGTTGACTTCGTCGTTCGCCCGCCTCGCTGACCCTCGCCTGAGCCCCGGTGAGCCCCCGATGACCCCCACCAGCCGCGTTAGGTTTCTGTCTCGCCGGCGCTGCCCTACATGGACGATGAACCAGGGCCGTTAGATTAGAACAAGATCCCATGGCTCACATTGCCCCGTATCGCTTCGCACCCCCTCGTCTCACTAACGCGTGGGGACAACAACTTAACCAGCCCGCGTAAGCGCTATGCTTAGCAGGACGGCCTAGTATCGTTTCCCGCGCAGCCGAGTCGTTTGAATTTAACTTTTTCCATTTTATTTCAAACACACTTCTGTACCAAGTTTCGAAAATCAACCCAGCCCGATTCAGTGCACCAAATTGAATGAAACCAATTTTGTTAGATAGGTCTTGAACTGCTGAATCCAAGCCCGTTGGATTTAAATCATTTGAACCTATAGATCAACCTTGGTAAAAATAACAAGGCAGAACCTTTTTTGCATTCAAACATTTTTCAAATTTAAACCCTAAAAGCTTTTGAGTTGATTCCAACTCGCAAAAATCACATTTGATAATACCTTTCAGAATATATAAAAACATTTGGGTTTACTTACAGAAATATTGTTCAAGTAATAAAAGAATGCCACATAAGCATTTCTAGCCACTTTAATTAATTAAAATAAAAGGGTTAAACCTTATTAAATTGTGACACTACTTTAAAATCACATTCCCATGGACTGAAATATGTGGTGATGACATGTGTCAACATGATCCCATGTTTGGTTTGGAGAATATTAAATCTTAAGTAGTTTTTCAATGAGTAGAAATTACTTTTCTAAAAATAAAATCAATAAGCCAAATGCTTTAATCTTGTAATGTTAGTGATGATGCTAGATCATCTATAGAACCCCTTTGTGTGATGATTGAAAGTAGTTAAGTATTGTTTGGTGATTGTGTACCTCGTATTTATTTATAGACGCTAGTACTGACCAAGGATACGAGGAAGAAGGAGGATACTACGAAGAAGAAGCCGAGGAGAACTTCAACCACTGCTCTGCACAAGGCAAGCTTATACTGATACTGTGCAAGACTTACTAATCAAGTTGACCTATGCAAGCCAATACTTGCAAGCTAACACTTGCAAAGCAAGCCTTACTAATCAAGTTGACCTATGCAAGCCTAATACTACTAGTTGAATGTGCAAGCTAACACTTGCAAGATACTATACCTATGCAAGCAAATACTTGCTTGTTACCATGCTAACTGTATGCCTTAAGCATGTATGATCATAACCACTTGATAAACCAATCCTAGTTTTACTTACAAGCTTTATATTTTTTTCTTTATCAAAGCTAGTACTTAGAGTTTACTTAGAGTTTCTTGAAAGATAATTGAAGGTTGCATAAAGAGCATAAAATTTGGCCTAATCTAGATAATCTTTATGTCATCCTAAGGCAAGAGATTGAACTTAGTTAAACTCCACTAGTTTACCACAACTCCTTAGTACTTACCCCCACTTGTAGATGCTAGTGCTAAGCATAAAACTTGATCAACTTAGATGGGAATACTTGGTGGAAAAATGGTTATGAAAACCTTGGAATGATGGATCATTCTATTGAGATGTTTTAGACATGTGTTTCCGAACACCAGATGATTTATTGTGATGAAATTTTGAGGCATGAGCCTTAGCCCTTTATAAAACTGATGGTTGTCTGGATGCGATACCATTCCAATTTTATCGTACAACCACAATACCCGAGAATTGGGTAGGGCTTGACTGGAAACTTATATACCTTAGTATTAGTTCTCTCACGGCCAAGGTCTGAGCTGAGGCTACCTTGTGAAGATTGTCCACCTGTGCAGTACCCAACAGTTGGTCATGGGTGGGAGGCCAAACTCACAAGAGAGGTGCTTATACTAGGGCGTGTAATTGAAAGGTTAGGATTGATTATCCGCATACTGAGTATGGTGAATTCAGGATTTGTTCCTGACGGATGTATCGAATGTTGTGGTGAAAGTGTATAATCTCTGCAGAGTGTCAAACTATTCGAATAGCCGCGTCCGCGGTTATGGAAAGTTGGAGTGGCCATACTGTTCCCCCGTCAGATTGTTTCAAAATGACTTATGAAATGAATGGAGAATTTGACTTGACCAGAAGAGAGTTGTGATATGAAATACAAGTTCCCACTTAGGTGTTATAACATTTCAACTAGCTTCTCTTACTTCTGAACTTTGTAGATGTAAATCTGGCTTTTTGCAAAACAACCCTAGAGCTTAGTGCCCTATTACAAAAAACCCCTTCACTTGTTAGTATTAGTTTGCGAGTACTTAAAGAGTACTCATGGCTTTGTCCCTGGCTATTCCCGTGGCCAGACTATGAAGAGGAGTACCAGGAGGATGGACCCCAGGAAGGTTACGACAACTAGGATCATCTCCCATCGTCACCATTGCCTGTGACCCCGAAGATGGAGCTTCGCCTACGCTACCGTTATTATTACGTATTCCGCTGCTTGAGTTGTATTAAGATCTGGATCATGAGATCCTTATTTGTGTAAGAACTTATGTATGGTTTGTAATGGATGATGTACTGTGGTATCCAAATCTGTTATGTCTCGCAAAAATGGTAATCCTGGGATTGCGATGTATGGCATAACATGCATCTCGGATTAAAAAACCGGGTGTTGACAGGTGGGGTGGTTCTGGGTGAGAGGGGAGTGAACTGGTGTGAATATTTCGAGCGGGGGTGATCTCTATTTATAGTGGCGAGAGGGGACCGACAGGCGCGGGCTGAGGTCGTCGTGGTCGACGGCACAGAGAGCTATCGGCGTGGGCGATGGTAGGGGTAGTGTTGTGCTCCCTGGCGAAGCTCAACGGTGTGGTGGCGAGGCGTGGGGCGGTGCTGATCGGTCGGAACGCTTCGGCGCTCTAAGCGGGTCCGACGGAGGTTTTGATTGTGCACAACGCACATGGTATGCTCGGCAGCGAACAGGCGTGTCTGCGGGGTTGCTGGGGTGGTGGTGATCACGCCTGCACGCGGCGAGGGCGGCACGCGGTCTGTTGGCGTGTGTCGAGGGTGGCGCACGGGCGCGCTCTCGGCATGCTCACAGAGAGGCTTGGCATGGCTTTGGCCTATGGTCCAGTGGCTGGCATTGCTCGAGGCTGGGACAGGGAGTGGCGGTGGGGTGCTGGCTAGCTCCCAGACAAGGTTGGCGGGGCTAGTGTGGCCTCTAGCTTGCCGGCGACAACGGGGTGGCAAGTTTGCTCTCGGCCTGCTCACCATTGATGGCTAGGCTTCCTTACCGTGGTTCTAAGGATAGTTAAAAGAGCTAGATGATCTACTAAGGACTAGTTGCAACCAGAGAGGGAACAAGTTAGGCCGATAACACTATTAAAACAGTGAATTTGATTTGGTAGATTTGAATCTGCAACCTATTTGATGAAATGGTCGCATGAACTTGAGTGAATTTTGAAAAGATTTTTGGTGGGTGTGCTAGGCATGTGTTGAGGATTCTGTGGGTGCTTGGGTTTTGAAAATTGAGCTGGTTTGAGTGGTTTTTGAAATAGTAGGATCTTCCCATATGAAATAGATTCAATTTTAAATTGTCATTTAAACTAAGCATTAAAATGTTTTTGGATGATCAAAAGTGGGCCTTGGTACCTTATTATGAGTACTATCAAGGGGTGCAAAGATCCATACATGTTTCTGTTGAGTTTTGAAAATTAGAGATAGCCAAAGTAGGCTTGGGAGTTAATTTGGCCAAAGTGACCATTCACTTAATTTATTTGTTTTGACTTGTTTGTATTTGGGAAAAGTTTGGGGATTGTTTAGATGATGTTTATTTCACCTAAGAATCATTTTACAAGCAAAGAAACATAGAATCATGGCAATTCAAAATAATCCAATTTTTAATACACACATATGAATTCTTTCATATTTTTAGTTGGAAAAGTTTTTGTTAACCCTAATTTTGGTGATTAGAGTTTGATGATCCAAGTTTAGTATTTTTGGGATGTTACATGGTCGATCCCGTCTAGGCGTGCGACCTCTTTGTCAGCCTTTGCGTAGGTGACGACCTGAGGCGAGTCGTGTTCCAGGTCTATTGGCATGACGACCTCGGTGCAGTACACCATGAAGAAGGGTGTAAATTTTGTTGACTGGCTGACGGAGGTGTGAATTCCCCATAGGATGAAGGGGAGCTCTTCGACCCAGCATCCCGGAGTTTGCTCGAGGGGGACCTGTAGTCGTGTTCTAAGGCCGTGGAGAATGCTTTGGTTGGCACACTCTGCTTGGATGTTCGACTCCAGGTGGGCGACTGAGGAGAGGTTGAGCCGTATGTTGTACTCGTCGTAGAACTTTGCCATGGCGCCCTTTGCGAAGTTGGTGCTGTTGTCTATGATGGTGCTGTGTGGGAACCCATACCGATATATGAGCTCGTGGAGGAATTTGGTGGCGGTCTTCCTGTCGCCCTTCCTGACTGTCTTGGCCTCGACCCACTTAGTGAATTTGTCGACTGCGATGAGGAGGTGGGTATAGCCATAAGGAGCCTTTGTGAATGGGCCCACCATGTCCATGCCCCATACGGCGAATGGCTAGGTGATTGGGATCGTCTTGAGCGCCAAACCAGGGATGACATCTGGTTGGCATATTTCTAGCACCTGACGCAACATTGGACGATGTTGATGGTGTAGGCATGCGCGGTGAGCCAGTAGAAGCCATGTCGCATGGCCTTGGCGACTAGAGACCGGGCACCAGCATGGTGGCCACAGTCGCCGACGTGGATGTCCTAGAGGATCTTGCGTCCTTCCCCTGGTTACATGCAGCGTTGGAACACACCGGTCACGCTGCGCGTGTGGACCTCGCCGTTGATGATGATAAAGGATTCGTAGCGTTGTAATATCATGCGTGCCTCCATCTCATCTGCCGGTAGGTTCCCGCAGTCGAGGTAGGCGAGGTACGGTGCGGTCCACACGCTGTGTTCTGAGACCATGGTGACTAGGGCGGGCTCGGGTTGTAGCGGTATGTCGATGTCGATCTCCTTTGGCGGGGAGACCGAAGGCTTGTGGATGGTGTCGAGGAAGACGCCCGTGGGTGGTGTTTGCCGAGTCAATCCAATGCGGGAGAGGGAGTCGGCCTCCTCGTTCTGGCACATGTCGATCCACTCGACGGAATAGCCGGTGAAGTGGCCCCCCAGCTGGTCCACCGCTTGGCGATATGCCGCCATGGTGGGGGAGACGGTGTCGCAGGTACCGGCGACTTGTGCAGCGACGAGGTCGGAGTCGTCGTAGCACCATAGGCGATTGATGTTCATTTCCTTGGCGGCCCGCATGCTGTGGAGGAGGGCCTCATATTCGGCCATATTGTTGGTGCAGGGCGTGAAGTCGAGTTGTAGCATGTAGCGAAGATTGTCACCTTTGGGGGTGGTGAGTATGACCCCAGCTCCTACGCCATCCGTGTTCTTGGACCCGTTGAAGTGGAGCGACCAGTAGTGGAGGTATGGCAGCTTCTCTGGCTACTGCGCTTCTTCCCAGTTGGCAAGGAAATCTGCCAGGGCCTGCGACTTGATCGCTTTGCGTGGATCGTACTTGATGTTGTGGATGCCGATTTCGATGGCCCACTTCATGACCCTCCCAGTCGCCTCGCGGTTGCGGATAATGTCCTACAGTGGCGCGAAGGAGACGACTGTGATGGGGTGATCCTGGAAGTAGTGCGGGAGCCATCGTTGGGCTCGAAAGACCGCGTATACCAGTTTCTGATATTGTGGGCAGCGCTGCCGTGAGTCCGTGAGGACATCGCTGATGTAGTAGATGGGGCGCTGTATGGGCACTCCTTTCCCTCCTCCGGTCGCTCGACGACCATCACGGCACTGACGACCCGCGTGGATGCCGTGACGTAGACGAGCATTGTCTCTTTGTCGAGAGGAGCGGCGAGTAGGGGTGCTACGAGTAGCACTTCTTGAGTGCTTTGAGCGTGTCATCTGCCTCTTTGTCCCATTGGAACGTGGGGTTTTTGTGCATCAGGCGGTAGAGAGGCATTGCCTTCTCGCCGAGCCGGGGGATGAAGCGGCTGAGGGCCATGACTTGATCGACTAGTTTTTGGACGTCATGGAGGCACTCGGGTTTGCCGAGTTGTGCGATGGTGTCAATCTTGGTGGGGTTCGCTTCGATTCCCCGCTTGGAGACCACGTACCCAAGGAGCTGTCCGGTGGGCACGCCGAAGGTGCACTTCCCTGGGTTGAGCTTGATCTTGTACCTCTACAGATTTGCGAAGGTTTCGACCAGGTCGGTGAGCAGGTCGCTCTGGCGATTGGACTTGACCACCACGTCGCCAATGTAGACGTGGATGTTGTGGACAGTTTGGAGGTCGCTCTAGCGATTGGACTTGACCACCACGTTGCCAATGTAGACGTGGATGTTGTGGCCAATTTGGCTCGTGAGGCGCTCCTGCATGCACCGTTGGCAGGTCGCGCCGATGTTTTTGAGGCCGAACGTCATGGCGGTGTAGCAGTAGGCACCGAATGGCGTGATGAACGCTGTTTTATCCTCGTCCTAGACCGACATCTTCATCTGGTCGTAACCAGTGTACGCGTCAAGGAAACACAACGACTCCAACCCCGCGATCGAGTCGATGATCTGGTCGATGCACGGTAGGGCGAACTGCTCCTTTGGGCAGGCGTTGTTGAGGTTGGTGTAGTCGATGCACATTCTCCAGGTCATATTATTTTTCACTACCAGGACTGGGTTTGCCAGCCACTTGGAGTACTTGATTGGCCGAATGAATCCTGCGGTGAGTAGACGCAACACTTCTTTGGCGATTGCTCAGCGGCGCTCTTCATTGAAGGGCCGTCAGATGGCATTAAGTTTGTGTTTACATGTCGCACTTTGGGGTCGGCATTAAGTTTGTGTTCAGCGAGTTCCCTCGGGACACCTGGCATGTCAGATGGCTTCCATGCGAAGATGTCGCGATTCTCACAGAGAAACTCAATGAGCGTGCTTTACTATGTGGGGCTCATGTTTGTCCCGATGGTGACCATCTGGTTGGAGTCGCCCAAGACCAGCTCGATGGTGTGGGTGTGCGTGGAGGCTTTGAACACTGTCGACCCAACATTTTCTGCGTTGGGCATCTTCAGGATCGTGGGGTTGTCCTTGTCGATGCCACTCGTCTATTTGGTGAGTTCGTCAGCGTGGTTTGTTTCTGCGGCGATGATAGCGTCCGTGAGTTCAGCGCCTTTTTCGTCACACTCCACGACCATGTCAGGGTCACCATGGACGGTGATGATGTCGCATGGTCCTGGGAGATTCATCATGTTGTAGGCGTAGTGTGGTGACGCCATGAATTTGGCGAATGCTTGCCGGCCCAGGACGCAGTGGTAGGGGCTGCAGAAGTTCACGAGCTCAAAGATGATCCGCTCGATGTGGAAGTTGGAGGGCATGCCGAAGGTGACGTGTAGCGTCACCTTGCCTATCGGGTACGCCTTTCGACTGGGGGAAATGCCGTGGAAGGTGGTGAGGGTCGACTCGAGCATCGACTGCGGGAGTTGTAGCCGTCTGAACGTGTCTAGGTAGAGGATGTTGATGGAGCTCCAGCCATCCATCAGCATCTTGGGGAGCCATTCGTCAGCCACTTTGGGCTTAACCACCAGGGCGACTCGCCTGAGGTACTCGATCTATGGAGAATGGTCCTCGCGACTCCTTGTGATGCGCTGCTCGGACCCGTTGAGGAAGCGGGGGACGTCGACTTGAGACACCGCATTGATGGCGACTACACAGGCAATCACCTTCTTATCGCGCTTGGTGCTGAGCCCAGTGAATGTGTGCTGCGAACCGACGTTGTTTCCAAACCCGCCGGCATTGCCGTTTGGCGGGTTGTTGTTGGGGCCTTCCCTTGCTTGCATTGCCTTATCGATCTCCTTCAGGGAGTGGCAGTCGGCGGTGGTGTGAGTGGGGGTTTCCCCTCCCTGCTGTGGCAGACACAGGTCTAGTTGAGCAGAGCTGCATGGTCGAATTTCGTCCTCATGCGGTAATTTCTGCTGTCGCGTGCGGTGACCTAGCATACCACTGCATGATGTAGTACACTATAGTCGTTGATATTACACCAATGAAACACCGTTCACTAATATTACATCCCTTAGAGTGGTACAACAGAAAAACAGTAGGTCCAAGACATGACTATAGGTTAGAACTCAACTCTTTACACAAGCTCCAGAGAACACTCTAGGTTAAAGAGAGAGAAAGAAACTTCTTACAAAGAAGAATCAGAAATAAACAACTCCAAAACTATAATACTATTAAGATTAATATCTTAACTAATGGTCTGGCATTGCTGCTATTGCAATACACTACAGAAATAGGTTCTATGGCTAGAGATTCTATTCTTAACTAATCAGCAACTTCGTCTTCACTTGAGCTGATGTCTATGTTGACTTTCTTGACTTCATTGAAGAGCTTTAGCTATTGATGATGATTCCTGGAGCATGGCTTGATGTAGTCATCGTATGTACTGGCTTTAGAACCTATCAAGGGTTAAGAAGATACTTTGAGTACGGGCGTACTCAGCAAGTTCACTAGAGAAGGAGTGTTTGATGCACTATAACTACAGCCACAGACCATAGGTCGTAGGCAATGCAAGTTTTCATAAACATTTCTTCAAAGGTTGATTTTATTATGAAAATCTATGTCCGTCAGCCTTCACGGGTTTACCAGAACCTTCATGGGGTTCCTTTCCTGCCGCGTTCGCAGCTCCTTCCCGGAACAGGGAGTAACAAGTTACTGTTCTTACACTCTGCAGAGGTGCGTTACTTTTCCCATGAGAGATCAAATCCTTGTTGCACAACCGGGCGGTCTTTCCCGTCCACACTTCCTATGGTGTGGGGCCCAGAAGATGATCCAAGACAGTCACTGCCCCCTTCGCGACCTCGCATGTCTCCTTGGTGTACACCATGCCCACATATTCAATTACGGCAATGGTTTGTACAAACCGTTAGATGCTAGAACTATCGTGGGACGTTGAGGGTTCCCACCCATATGCTGCATATCCTCTACGAATTACCAATTAATATGCACGCTACGAGTGATAACAGCCATGACCTGCACATCCGGCTACATGCGAGAGGAAGAAGATATAGATGACTTCTCCGTCCCATTCCAAATCTCATGGTTAACGCGTGATATACGGCGCAAGAATCGCTGGCGACATTGGTTGTTAAGTCCTAGGTAATATGTTCCTTTACCACCCGAACTTTCATAGTAGGTTATTACCTCATGGTAAATAACCGATAATCATATTATTATGAAAATAGTGTTTTTGGACCTTTTTCAAATGCAGGTGATGACAACACTGGATTTGTAAAATACTTTGCAGAAAATAATCAAAGGACATGAGCAAGTGTGAACTTGCCTTTTGTGATTGCAAGATTATGCACTCACGGTCTTCGAGACGACATAAGATCCAATATCTGAAATCTGCGTCATTGGTCCGGTAAGGACTAATGTTTTAAGAAGCAATATGCAGTTATACATAAGTAATGCTATGCATTTTTTTAAAACTCCCAAATTGAATCCCCAATACTTTGAGTGAAGTGAATTCAAGTGATTCTTTTCAGATTTGGTTTATCTTCAAATTTTACTTTACAAGTAATGACCTTTATAAGGAACCTAAGTGTTAACAATCCAAAATATGTAAGTATAGTTTAAGATGATGTGATTATGGTGAATTGTCATGTGGTGACTATGATATAAGTCCTTGGGATTGAGTTGTTAATAGTTGAAGAACTTATTATGAGATTATTGTTTGAAGTGGCAAAAAGAATAACATTTGAAGAAAAGATTTCCTTCCTAAGGTTTAAACAATCCTGATAGGTTTTAGAATATGATTGATAGAATGTGATTGATGTTGTTTATGCTTGCTTGAATAGTTTGGACTTGAGATGCATTATGTCTTAATTGAAATAGACCAAAGTTAACTATAAAAACATAAGTAGTTTATTAGACATAGTTTTTATAAGCTTTTGAGACTAAAGTTAACTTGAAAAGGTTAAGTAACTTAAGATGTAATATATTTTAATTATTCCCCACTTTTAGATTTATGATAGGTATAACTAAGGTGTGGAATTATTCACTTTATATTTAAGTGACTGATTTAGATTAAATTTGTTTTGCTTATTAAGAAAATACTTTGTATTTATTTAATGGGAGCATAATTAGATTATCTTAGTAATTTGTTAGAATTTAAAGTTATGTTAATAATGGTTAAGATATAATGATTATTCACCATATTATATAAATGGGTGATACCCAATGTTTATTTAAAAGGGATTCTTAATAAGATTTTTAAAATAATATTTTAAAGTTAAAGTCTATACTTAAATTTGATTACGAATTTAAGTTATAGGTTTGGAATTTAGGATAAAGACACTAAGTGCTCAAGGTTTTATAAAAAATATGATTATTTCTTACTTAATAATTGTTTTTAAAGAATTCACAAAATAGGTATTAGGTAAGGATTTATTATTTAAAATATTAGAGACTTACCTAATAATATATTTAATATTTTTATAGTGTAATATATTTATTCAAGACCTTGAAAATGAATTTTATTTATTTTAAGGTATTATATTTATTTTTATAAAATCCATTCAAGAATTAAGTGTCTTTAATTATTTGTTTTATGTTTTATTTGTAAAACTCTAAGTTAGTATTTTTATAAAATAGTAGAGTTATTTTGATACACAAAAATGATTTTTTATTTATTTCTAGGGTTTTCTTTATTTTGTAAAATTTCATCTAATATTTAATGGTGTTAATAATTGTTTTACTTTATTTTTATTTTAAACAAATAAAGTTATATTTTTATTAGGTAGATAATATTTTTGTGAACATTTTGATATACTATATGTATTTGTAGGATTTTTATTTATTTTTTTACAACTAATATTATATTGAGGCTCCCTTGGTAATTATTATCTCCTTTATCTTTTTATTTATTTTCTTGATATCATTTTACCTTGGTCCCACCAGTCAGTCTGGCCCATGGTTGGGCTAGACCAACCCGATTCGTGGACCAAGCCGGTCAAACTGACCCACTCGGTCTAGTGCGTCCTCCTCCTCGCTCGAATCCTTCTCTCTCTAGGCGATCCCCTGGTGCCGTCGCCGCCGTTCCTTGATCCTGGCCGGCTCCGGCCACCACAGCCGCCATCGTGGTGTGAAATGATGCGGTGGATGACACTGCATCAATGGCCCCAGCTCGATTTGATGCTCGAGCTCTCTCCTAGCCGCGCTTCCCTCTCTAATGGCTAGGGTTTGCGCTGTTGCCGAGGATGTGGTGCTCCGACGCTCCTCTGGCGTCGCCCTGGTGCCTTGGTGAGGAGATAGTGTCGTCTTCCTCACTTGATCTCTATGAACGCGGCTTGGAGCGGGTTGCAGTGCCCTCTGGGTGCTCCCCGTGTCGCCGTGTTCATCCTCGACACCGACCACTGCTTCCTCTTCACACTCTAGCGAGGACCACGGTAAGTCTGATTCGCCTCCCCCTTATTCTCTGTCTCCCTTTAAATTCCTTATTGCTACTTGGACAACCCTTAATTGGGGCTAATCCCATGTTCTAGGGTTCATCTGCTTGATGAAATTAATTGGGACCTGTGGTTCAATTGAGTTAGGATTAGTGAATTCTGGTATTGTCCCTTATACATGGTCTTTGATCTTGTCCATGATTAATGAGCTTCAGTAAAATTACTAGCTTATGTGATATCTGTTCACTGGCTGTAGTTCAGTCTAGTGGCTTGCTTTATTTGGGATGGCTTTCAGATGTGATTAGTTTAATGAATGATTCCTAGTTGATGTGACTAGGAAGATGATCTAAACTCTTCTAAACTTATATGAGAGGGTAGTTTTTAAATTCTGGATGATCCTATGAAATGAAGATTGTGATTTTCGGCTGTCCTTTCTTTAGGAGTTACTACTGTGGTGCCTCCACCCTGGAGTGTGCATAGTAGTGACCTTGGCAGCTTACTATGATGCTTAATACTTGGATGGTGGATGATATATGAAAACCAACTCTAAGTGTGCTAGGATATGCACTCCTCTGCTGGTGATAATAGCAGTATACTAATTGATTCCTGGCCCATTAGCTAGGAAAATGATTTAAATTCATTTTCAAGTGAGATTGGGTGGTTATGTATGTATGTTGTCAACATGACAGTAATTGACTACATGATTCCTAACTATGGCTTCTAGGAAAATGGTATGAATTAAATTGATTTTCATTTTTAAGTGGAAATGTGATACTATGTGGATACTTTCCACAGGACAGTACATGTTGAAATGCTTCATAGTTATAAAAACTGATGGTATGGATTGGATTTGTTGCTAGGTAGCTTTTACTTGGATTTGGTTACACAATTACCATCTGGTTGTTGATGGTGTTAAAGTTGTGACACCTCAATTGAGGATACACAATTGTTTTATAAACATTGACTAGCCAGATCTGGTGTTGTAGCTAATTATCTCAAGTTTTAGTTGCCAGCAGGAATCCTTTCTATAACCAAATGATGGATTTACTTGAGTAAGCCAATGATGTAAAACTGAGGCATTACTTTTGTTGCACATGAACAGATACTCTTGTTGCCCTTTTGTTAGCTCTAGGATGATTTTGGAGTAGCACTACTACCCAGACTGAGAGCTCTTTCTCCCACACAACTCCATGCTCAGAAATAAAAAGACAAGAATAGATGCTATACTGATCTAAGAAACCAACCTGCTGGTGTTAAGTACAACAGTGGCTTGGGGAATATGTGCTTGTAGTGATTCTTGTGATGGATCTTGATCAGGTTCCATCTTTTTTTATTGCTGGTAAGCTTCTGAAAAAAAAAATCCTTCTCCTCCTTGTGGTGTTGATCTTCTACTGTCCTCCTTGTTGCACACCTGACATGCTTCTCCTTGTGCTGCTTGAGCTTGCTCAGGTTACTAGGTTGATCTGTTGGCTGATTTGTGTAAATTGTTGTGGTGGATTTGTTGTGAATCTGGTGATGACCAGTGATATCTTATGTTGCTCTGAGAATAGAGAGATAAGATGTGTGTACAGGGAAAACCCCCATGTGTAGCCGTGGCTTCCTTTTCTACCTTGATTGCATCTCTGCTAGCTTGACAGCACACTGGTGCATGCAGATGAGTGAGCTGCTTTCAACTGGCCCCCACTGGGGTGCAAGTTTCCACCCCTAGATATTTTTCTATGGATGAGATCAAGGAATGATGGATATTTTCTGGTTGTAACATTGTCTTTTCTACTTTACATGCCAGGTGTACATGTTGATTTAGCTTCTGCTGATGTGGATATTCCTGGTTGGCTGTCATTCTTTATATTTGCTAAACTTGTCACTGTAAGAATTAGCCAGTCTAGCTAATTATTACTAAACTTGACTAGCATGTATATTTGACTTCTTGTTTCTTTTAAGTTTAAACTTATCTAGAGCTAGAGGGTATTATAGCTTGCCTAAGATTGGAAAAATTGGTTACTTTGACCCACATATACCTCTCTCTATTTCAAGTGTATAGAAGCATTTGATCCATGTCCTAGATGTTGCCTAGATTTGGTAATTCCCTCTGGTTCTAGGTTGTGGAATTTAGGATTACTTCCTAAATTCCCTAACTAAGTTTAATAAATTAAATTTCCTCACCTATGGTGGGGCAAACATTTTAACTTAACAAAATGTTTCCTTTCTTTTGTTGTTTATTCTGCAGGAATGAAGATAAAGAGAAGAAAAGAAGATACAAGATTTAGCTTAGGCCCAATAGTTAAGGTTTTAGTATAGGTTCTTATATTTGTTATAAATTTTTATTTTATCCTTTTATTGCAACAATAGTGTAACATTGTCTTATGTAATAAATTATTCCATATTGTTTTATTTGTAACTTGTATTTATTAAATGTTTATACCTTACTTATAAACAAGAATTCAATTCTTATTTATTATTAAATTCATTTCTTAATTGTAATTTACTCTTATTCTTTTATTGTAAAAGAACAATGCAATACTTAATATATTCTTATAAGAAAGGATTCTTTTATATCAATATTATAATCATTTCCCTTTACTTAATTATTGCATTATTATTTCAGATTTTCCAAATTCAAAATTAGAATTGAATTTAGAATTTAAAGTAAATTTCAAATTTTACCCCTCCAAAAACACATATAATATTTAAAGGTCATGTCAAAATCTTCCGCACCTATTCTGATGTTCCTATCAGAACAAGAGAGATATCGATCCCTCTATAGCTTCTTTAGTTTTGCGCGAAAATTCTCCGGATTTTCTTATGCATGAATGCAATGCACAAACATGTGTCCTCTAAAATTCTAGGCGCTAATCCTGGGATGTTACATCGCGGTAGTTTCCTCCATTGCGGCGAAGGTTCTTCGAGTCGCGTGGCGCGTAGCCGGCGTTGGCGATGAAGTCGACTCACCCATCACCGTGGTGCTTCCCGATGAGGCGAGTGTTCCTGTAGCACATCTTGTGCTGCCTCCCGTTGTCGTGGCCTCTTGGGCTGCGCCTTCCACCCGACTCGTCGTCGAAGTCCTGGTTGGGGTCCTCCTCCGAGTAGCGCTTGGCGATTTTGAGGAGGTCGGGGATGTTGTCGAGCGTCCGGTAGACCCTCTTGATCTTGGCGACCAAGGGTTCGTACCGAGACACGTTCTTGAAGCAGTGGATCACCGTGTCCGGGTGGATGCCGGAGGCGTTGATCCATAGGTCCTGCCACCACTGTACCCAGCGGCGGGTTGACTCGCGTGGTCCCTGGATGCATCATTCCAAGTCTTCGATAATGGTGGAGCAGGAGTAGGATCCCTCGAAGTTCCTAACAAAGGCCTCGCGCATGTCCTCCCACGAGTCGATGCTATCCGTGGGAAGGGTGTTGATCCATTGCCGAGTCGTTCCTCCATCATCAGGGGGAGGTAGCGAGCGGTAAGCAGGTCGGTGTGTCCTACAATCCTCATCGCCATGAGGTATGTGTTGAGCCACACCGTTGGATCATATGTCGGGTCGTACCTTTTGATCTCCTTCGGTGCCTTGAAGTTGGCGGGGTACTTATCGCCTCAGATCATTGGTTGGAAGCAATGAGGGCCGACTCGGCTGAGGGAGCCTCTTGGCTCGGGGTCGCCGCGGTTGGTGAGGGTGTGCCTCAGGTCGTTGGAACGGCATGCCCTCCAGGTTTGGTTGCTGATGATGTGTGTTCGCGCGTCGACCGACTGACCGTTAGCGGCGGCCGTGTTGTTTGCCGGTCGCGGATCGTTGCTAGAGAGCGCGGGGTGCATGGCCCGTAGATGTTGCTGCAGGGGCTCGGGTAGTGGGCATTCCCGAGTGTTGGCGACCGTTGGGTGGCCGCTCAAGGTCGTCCTGCTTCCAAACGAGTGGTAGTACATCCTCCCCTACATGTTGACTCCCACAACTTGCTGCTTGACGGCCCTGGCGAGTGGAGTCTAGGCGTACTTGACCTATAGTACGCCCTCTCGTGTGATGTTGAGGTTGGAGACTGCTGCCTGCACCGCGATCACATTGTCCATCGAGGTGGAGTACAACGGGAGCCCATTTGCGTCGTGAGCTTGTGGAGAGATGATGACCCTTGGCTGGTCGGGGGGAGGCGTACGACCCGTGGGCGGCGGGGGAGCCCCAGGCACTGGCGATCTGGGTGGGGGCGGCTGCTACTTCCTGGTGGCGCGTTCTTGCAAAACTCGTGATCAGTTATGCGGGCGTGGTCGTTGCCGTCACTGAAGTTCAGCGCGCGGCCCTGAATGTTGGGGTTCATGCGGCTCCTGATGCGGCACTCGTGGTAGAGTGACAGCTCCTGCGCCATTTTCTGCTCGAGGGGTAATTTCTTGCGCTCAGCTTGCTCCTTGCGTGCTGCCACCTCCAGCTGCAGGCGAGCTTCCTCAACCTCTACCGCCGTTGTTGTCGATGGGACTGGCGTGGAGAAGGGGTCTTGCGGGGCGTTCGTGCTGCCCGCCATGTAGGTCACAACAAAGCGAATGGATCTGGCACGGAGGTCGCTAGAGAGTTCCGACCCGCGTCGTCTGTAACCGCGTCAGTTTCAGTCGTGTTGCTGTTGGCCGAGTCATACTCGGAGGCAAGGCGGTGGACGGTGCGGATCTAGCCTTTCAAGAGCAGATCGTGTGGCAGCGATCCGCGGATGATCGCCGTCTCCATGGGGTCGATGGCGTCCGTGAAGCCGATGAACAGATTGATAGTGCTGACTGGCATTATGGCGCTATGCGTGACTGGGCGTGACGCCGAGACGTAGCTATTGGGCAAGATCTGAAGGATCTCGCCGCACGCGATCATGTGGCCGGTGGCGATCGACTAGTTGATTGGCGAATAGGGTCTCGCCGCAGAAATCAGGACAGAACGACCATGCCCCACGATGGGCACCACTATCGTGGAAATGGCCACAACAGATGCTACCAGGGGTAGCGAGTAGTAGGATTTGGGGCAAGAGCGATCGGCCATCTGCGGAGTGATATGAGATCAAGGACATAGGGGTTTACCCAGGTTCAGCCAGACCTACTCCTACTAGATTGTATTATTTCTTGAGTGCAATGGTGGCCCTCGGCGGCTAGGCGGTGAGTCGATGGGGTTGTAACACCCTCAGAATCGGACCTATGCAAGTTTTAGCGAAACCCGCCAAACCCGCATAGAAACGATTCAAAGGTGCCCACCAGGCACTTTCGTGCGGGTGGAAAACGAAGTAATAACATTACACAACAATCCTCGATGGGACCCACAGAACAGATATATAAACAACACGACTCCATGAGTCAAGAATACAGATATACGGTACAAAGATCCAAATCACCTTGAAAAGATGGAGCGTCCGACTACGGACAAGATGCAAATGGGGCTAAGAGCCCTGAAGAATAACCAATGGCGTCCATAACCCTGCCCAGGCCAAGACGGAAGGGTAACCCTGTTAACGGCGTCGATCTCAAAACCTGCTTAAACAAAAGGGGTGCCGACAAAGGGCAAAGGAAAAAGAGGAGCGTCAAGACGAGGCCAAGACAGCGAGGCTAGAATTCGCGGTCCTCGCCTACAAAGGTATGGTGGATCAAGCGGCGGCATGCACTGGACAACCTATAGAGACTCGACACTACTGGCGGCTATCATAGAGGGGTAAGGAAGACCTATTCGGATACAACCTGATACTACCATCAAACAAACCCATCCTGGCGTTTCCCCCTCGAGGCCAAACGAGGAAGTCAACCGAGGAACTCACACAGTTGGCAGTTTTATTTATTCAGTTATCGTTGCAGCAATTACTAGTCAGGTTTAGATAATCATCCTGATAAAATAAGCAGTGGCCACTTTTAGTTAACCATTCCGTTGTAGTTGCGACACTTACTAGTCAGATACAATTGGCATGAGATAACCCGTAAACCCAGCAGTTGTTGGTACTTTTATTCAGCCATTCCGTTGTAGTTGCAATACTTACTAGTCAGGTACAATGGTCGCAAGCGACAATCCAAACAAGCAATTGTGGGCAGTATTAATTTGCCATTCCATTATAGTGAAGCTGATTACTAGTCATTATAAAGTCAAATTTATAGCAATAAACTTTAGTTATGCTTGTCTATGATCGAGATACTGTGCTCCAAGTCGTCCATATCCGCGGACACGGCTTTCAGAAAGTTTTACCCGGCCGGGGTGCACCAATAGCAACACACGCTCGATCAACCTCGGAAAAACCAAATCAAAACCCAACGAGGCTTTCACGACTAAACAATCACAGAATCCAGAAATATTTCAGGGGGCCACCCCTTGGAGTACACCCGCAACGAAGTAAGCTAGCTCCGAGACGGACCCGAGGTTTGTGGGGCTGGCGGTAAACGACAGCAGATCCCCAAACGGGGACTGTCGATACCGCGTAAACGGGTCACAATTCCTAAACAGTACAGTGTGCTCCTCGCACAATTTAAATACATAAGTAGCATGGAATAAGTACAGGATAGTAAATAAAACCTCAAACTAGTTTGTGGCCCCAAGAAATAAGACTGAATCAAGCTCTGGCTCAGGGGGTCCCATATACCTCCCGGATGTGGATAGCGCGATAAATCAAGGAACATGTATCAAGTACTCGGGGTCCTACGGGACACAAGTGGGCGTTCGGAAACCAAATGTTATCTATCACCCACCGATGCCTCTGCTTACTTCAATTTTAGTAGTTAAACAGGAGTTAAAGTGAACGATAAGTAAAGCTATGATCATCTCCAACATCAACCTGCGGCAATACTCCAACAACTGTGGCATTTGACGACACGCAACAGCACTTGAGCAAGCGACTAACGCGCAGGTCCAACTATCTACCAAACAACAGGTAATAGGGTGTGTCCAAGGCAATATAGGGCTGCAAGGGGTATCACGGGTACGAAACTAGAGCATCGCAAATACGTATAGCAATAGATCAACAGGAGGGAATAAATACTATAAAAGTAAGATAGGTAGAAAGGGGAGATGCTCTGAAAAACATTGCCAAGGTTCAACCAAGATCGGTAAGCTCACATCAACTCAACGGCCTTATCCGCGAAGAAGCAAAACACTAGAAGAAACACCGGATGCAATATTTAATACAATGGCAGAAGATCGGCATGATGCAGGTATGATGCGTGGCATTGCAAGGTGCGATGCAATTAGGTCATATTAAGCGGAACCGGGGTCCTGACAATTAATATATGGTCCAAGTTATTTAACTACCCCGCAATTTAAATGTTGTTTAACATGGCCAAAATATAGCACCGGTTCGCTACATCAATTTATATGAGGCCGATATGAGACTAGATTTTCCCGCATATGGGCCCCATATTTAATTATTAGGTGAATCGGCATAAGGCCCCCAAACCACAGACAAGGATGCATGCAAGACAATTATTATGCGACAAGTTGTATTATGTTATAAAATAGGGTTTTCGGGAAGGGGTTCACACATTAGGGTTCGGCAGATCTTGGGGTTCCGGGGTTCGGGGTCGGTCTCAGGTTCAAGGTTCGACGGGTTCGTTCTCGGACTCCGGAGGTAGGTCTTGGCGCGTCCGGGTGCGGGACTTGGGTCGGTGTCGGGGCGCATCGGATTCTCCTAGTCGCTGTCGTTCTTGTCGCATTCGCAGTCTTCGGGTCATGTCGACGGTCATGGCGTCCGGAAGACGATCTTAGCGGTCCGGGGAAGATCTTGGGGTTCCGTGTCGGCGGCCTTCGGGTACGGGGGTCTCGGCGACCTTGGCGGTTCCGAGGGGAATATCTTGGCGTGCCGAGGGTCCGGGATCGGTCTCGAATCCATGAAGCAGATCTTGTCGGGGCCTCATGTCGGTCTTGGGTTATCATGTCGGCGTCCTCGGTGTTCCGCGGTGAAGGGCTAGTCGTCTTGGTGCCGAGCTTGGCGGTCATCGGGGTTCGGGATCTGGTTCTTGAATAAGATCTTGGGAGAGGCATCGCCATGCTCGGGTTACGTGACGAGGGTCTTGGAATCCGGCGCTGATGGTCTTCGGGTTTGGTCTTGGATCGGCTTCAAGAAGATCTTGGTGAGCCTCTTAGGAGCAGGAAACTTGGCCGTCCGGCATACGCATGCGAGGCGGCTCAAGCATCTCGGGCAGGGCGTCCGCGCTGGAGGTGAGCAGGGCCCGGCGGCGGTTGCCTGCGAGGCAGCGACGCGCGCGGTGGTGGGAGGGAGCACCGGTGAGCGGCGTCGGCGACTTGAGGAGGGAGACGCTGCGGCGGCAGTGTGGTCCACCCCGGACGGCGGAGATCGCACCGGCGGAGGCGGCCCACGTGGCAGCGTGTGCTGGGGAGGCGGTGGCCGCCGGCGAGGGGTGGCGGCGTCCGACGGAGGCGCCACCGCCGAAGCTCGGGCGGGCCGACGCCGAGCAGAGGCGGCGGGCGAGGTCATGGGCGACGGCCATGGAGGGGCGGCGCGGAGGAAAGGGGCGGGCAGCGAGCGTCGGGCACGGAGGGGAAGGGGTGGCTCGCGAGCCTGGCGGGCGGAGGTAGGCGACGCGGGGTCGGGCCGAGGCGAGGACGGGACGCCGGGCGGGCGATGCGGCAGCGGGCGGCCCCGGGAGGGAGCGGCACGGGCGGCAGACGGTTTGGGAGGCGCGGCCGGGCGCTGGGCGCGGGCGGGCGGCGGAGGAGCAGGGAGCTCCGGCGAGGGTTGGCGGCCAGCGGAGCGAGGCAAGGTGGCGGGACGAGCGCGGCGAGGAGAGGAGGGGGGCTTGGCGCGGCGGGAGGAAGAGGAGCACGCGGCCAGGGGGGCGGTTGGCGTGGTGTGGTGGGTGCGTGGTGTGCTGGGGCTGTGGGGGCCACAGGGCAGAGAGACAGGGGCGCGGGTGGGGGTGTGAGTTGTGTGGGCCGGCTGGGTGGGCCAGGGGCTGTCGGCGGGGCCAGGGTGGGGGTTGACCAGGGGAAGAAGAGAGAGAGGGGCATGAAGGGCCAAGGATGAAAGGGCCCAATGGCAAGGAGAGATTAGGAGGGTGGGTAGGATGTCTGGGTGAGAAAAGGGGTAGAGGGGAAAAAGGGGATGGTGGATTGATGAGGTGGCAGGTGGGTAGGTTTTGGGTGAGAGGGTGAGGTGGCGAGCTGAGAGTGGTGGGTAGGATAGGTTTTGGTGGGACTAGGATTTAGGGGGAGGGGCTGTTTTAGTATTTGTGTTTGTTTGGTTCTGTTCAAATTAAACAAAGCCACTTTGCAAAATAGTTTTTAGGGAAACAAAATATCGGATACGCTCGGGGTTTTGTGTTTGAAAATAAGAGGGGTGTTTGTACAAATCAAAACTAGGCTTTTCAAAATAATGCAGACAAACAATGCATGATGATGACGATGCAATGCACAAATTCAACGCGATTTTCTAGTAGTGGTTTTGCGGGATGCCACAATTCGACAGCACTAACAATGGATCTCGCCCTCGAGATCCGCCTCATGGTACCGGAAGGAAGGTCGGCGATCTGCGTCTTCTCGCATCGTGTAGATACTCTCGACACCACTAACAAGAGGTCGTTGTCCGTGATCGTCGAGGGAACACTCCGGAAACAAAAGGTCAAAGGTAGAGGTATCAACAATTAAAGCCACCCCTAACTTCCGTGGACAGAGTAAAACTGCTGGGTCCACTGATTCGGTGTACAAGAGCGAATGATAAGAGTAGTCGGATGGTGATCAGTCCATCGCGCACCCAAACCATTACTCTGCACACGAATAGGCGGATTATGCAACCAACTCTCGGAATCAGACTGAAGATCTCGACAAGCGAGGTTCGGAACAACGGAGTGATGCAGACTCTGCATCGGATCTGGCATAGAGGATGTCGTCGCATCGGAAAACACCGGAAGGCACAAACAAGGAACAAAGAATGGTACCACAGCAGACGGATTCCTCGGGCAGCATGAACACCAGACGGTAGAACACCGTTACCAAAGAAGGAAGCGAAACCCTGAAGGTACGACGGAAACCCAACCACGAGAAATCCTGGACTCGAAGAGAGGGAAGAGAGCGGAACCAAAACGCGTAGAGATAAGAGGAGAATAGCAGAGGGGTAAGGAGTAAAATCAGACCTAATCAGAACTATCCAACTGATTTTGCAAAATAGTTTTGACACTCTACTTCGGCCATTAGCTAGGTTATCCTACAGGCTGGACTTGTGGGGTATCGCAACTGCTGAGCTCTGATACCACTCTGTAACACCCTCAGAATCGGACCTATGCAAGTTTTAGCGAAACCCGCCAAACCCGCATAGAAACGATTCAAAGGTGCCCACCAGGCACTTTCGTGCGGGTGGAAAACGAAGTAATAACATTACACAACAGTCCTCGATGGGACCCATGTACAGATATATAAACAACACGACTCCATGAGTCAAGAATACGAATATACGGTACAAAGATCCAAATCACCTTGAAAGATGGAGCGTCCGACTACGGACAAGATGCAAATGGGGCTAAGAGCCACGAAGAATAACCAATGGCGTCCATAACCCTGCCTGGGGAAGGAAGGGTAACCGCTACTTGGCGTCGATCTCAAAACCTGCTTAAACAAAAGGGGTGCCGACAAAGGGCAAAGGAAAAAGAGGAGCGTCAGTACTGAGGCCAGTACACGGCGAGGCTAGAATTCGGCGGTCCTCGCCTACAAAGGTATGGTGGACTGAAGCGGCAGCGGCGGCATGCACTGGACAACCTATAGAGACTCGACACTACTGGCGGCTATCATAGAGGGGTAAGGAAGACCTATTCGGATACAACCTGATACTACCATCAAACAAACCCATCCTGGCGTTTCCCCCTCGAGGCCAAACGAGGAAGTCAACCGAGGAACTCACACAGTTGGCAGTTTTATTTATTCAGTTATCGTTGCAGCAATTACTAGTCAGGTTTAGATAATCATCCTGATAAAATAAGCAGTGGCCACTTTTAGTTAACCATTCCGTTGTAGTTGCGACACTTACTAGTCAGATACAATTGGCATGAGATAACCCGTAAACCCAGCAGTTGTTGGTACTTTTATTCAGCCATTCCGTTGTAGTTGCAATACTTACTAGTCAGGTACAATGGTCGCAAGCGACAATCCAAACAAGCAATTGTGGGAAGTATTAATTAGCCATTCCATTATAGTGAAGCTGATTACTAGTCATTATAAAGTCAAATTTATAGCAATAAACTTTAGTTATGCTTGTCTATGATCGAGATACTGTGCTCCAAGTCGTCCATATCCTGACACGGCTTTGAAAGTTTTACCCGGCGGTGCACCAATAGCAACACACGCCGATCAACCTCGGAAAACCAAATCAAAACCCAACGAGGCTTTCACGATGAACAATCACGGATTCAGAAATATTTCAGGGGCCACCCTTGGAGTACACCATAGCAGTAAGCTAGCTCGACGGACCCGAGGTTTGTGGGGCGGAAACGATAAGCAGATCCCCAAACGGGGACTATCGATACCGCGTAAACGGGTCACAATTCCTAAACAGTATAGTGTGCTCCTCGCACAATTTAAATACATAAGTAGCATGGCGTAAGTACAGGATAGTAAATAAAACCTCAAACTAGTTTGTGGCCCCAAGAAATGAGACTGAATCAAGCTCTGGCTCAGGGGGGTCCCATATACCTCCCGGATGTGGATAGCGCGATAAATCAAGGAACAGGTATCAAGTACTCGGGGTCCTACGGGACACAAGTGGGCGTTCGGAAACCAAATGTTATCTATCACCCACCGATGCCTCTGCTTACTTCAATTTTAGTTGTTAAACAGGAGTTAAAGTGAACGATAAGTAAAGCTATGATCATCTCCAACATCAACCTGTGGCAATACTCCAACAACTGTGGCATTTGACGACACGCAACAGCACTTGAGCAAGCGACTAACGCGCAGGTCCAACTATCTACCAAACAACAGGTAATAGGGTGTGTCCAAGGCAATATAGGGCTGCAAGGGGTATCACGGGTACGAAACTAGAGCATCGCAACACAGATAGCAATAGATCAACAGGAGGGAATAAATACTATAAAAGTAAGATAGGTAGAAAGGGGGGAGATGCTCGCCTGAAAAACATTGCCGAAGGTTCAACCGAAGATCGGGGCGAAGCTCACATCAACTCAACGGCCTTATCCGCGAAGAAGCAAAACACTAGAAGAAACACCGGATGCAATATTTAATACAACGGCAGAAGATCGGCATGATGCAGGTATGATGCGTGGCATGGCAAGGTGCGATGCAATTAGGTCATATTAAGCGGAACCGGGGTCCCGACAATTAATATATGGTCCAAGTTATTTAACTACCCCGCAATTTAAATGTTGTTTAACATGGCCAAAATATAGCACCGGTTCGCTACATCAATTTATATGAGGCCGATATGAGACTAGATTTGCCCGCATATGGGCCCCATATTTAATTATTAGGTGAATCGGCATAAGGCCCCCAAACCACAGACAAGGATGCATGCAAGACAATTATTATGCGACAAGTTGTATTATGTTATAAAATAGGGTTTTCGGGAAGGGGTTCACACATTAGGGTTCGGCAGATCTTGGGGTTCCGGGGTTCGGGGTCGGTCTCAGGTTCAAGGTTCGACGGGTTCGTTCTCGGACTCGAGGTAGGTCTTAAGCGTCCGGTGCGGGACTTGGGTGTCGGGGCGCATCAGATTCTCCTAGTCGCTGTCGTTCTTGTCGCATTCGCGGTCTTCGGGTCATGTCGACGGTCATGGCGTCCGGAAGACGATCTTAGCGGTCCGTGGAAGATCTTGGGGTTCCGTGTCGGCGGCCTTCGGGTACGGGGGTCTCGGCGACCTTGGCGGTTCCGAGGGGAATATCTTGGCGTGCCGAGGGTCCGAGATCGGTCTCGAATCCATGAAGCAGATCTTGTCGGGGCCTCATGTCGGTCTTGGGTTATCATGTCGGCGTCCTCGGTGTTCCGCGGTGAAGGGCTAGTCGTCTTGGTGCCGAGCTTGGCGGTCATCGGTGTTCGGGATCTGGTTCTTGAATAAGATCTTGGGAGAGGCATCGCCATGCTCGGGTTACGTGACGAGGGTCTTGGAATCCGGCGCTGATGGTCTTCGGGTTTGGTCTTGGATCGGCTTCAAGAAGATCTTGGTGAGCCTCTTAGGAGCAGGAAACTTGGCCGTCCGGCATACGCATCTGGCGGCTCAAGCATCTCGGGCAGGCGTCCTGCTGGAGGTGAGCAGGCCGTGGCGGTTACTGCGAGGCAGCGACGCTGCTGTGGTGGAGGGAGCACCGTGAGCGGCGTCTGACTCGAGGAGGGGAGACTGGCGGGCGGTGTGGTCCACCCCGGACGGCGGAGATCGCACAGCGGAGGCGGCAGGCAGTGGCGTGTCGGGAGGCGGTGGCGCCCGGCGAGGTGGCGGCGTCGACGGAGGCGCTACCGCCGAACTCTGCGGGCGGCGGCCGACGCAGAGGCGGCGGGCGAGGCCGCGCGACGGGCGCTGGGAGGCGGCCGGAGGAAAAAGGGGCGGGCGAGCTGGGAGAGGAGGGAGCGGTCGCGGGCACAGAGGGGAAGGGGCGGCTCCGGCGAGCTTGGCGGGCGGAGGTAGGCGGACGTCGGGCGGGAGGCGAGGACGGGACGCCGACTGCGGCAGCGTCTGAGGAGGCGGTCGGAGGCAGACGGGTCGGGGGAGGCGCGGGGCTGTGGCGGAGGAGCAGGAGCTCGGCGAGGTTGGCGGCCAGGCGAGGTCATGGGACGAGCGGCGAGGAGAGAAGGCCTTGGGGCGGGGGAGGCGGCAGGAGCGGGGGAGGGGTCCGGCGAGGCGAGCCATGGCGCCAGGGTGGTTGCGGACGGAGGGAGAACTGCGGCGAGCTGGAGGGAGGGGACGGCTAGCACGGGCGAGAGAGAGAGCCAGGGAGGAAGAGGAGCACGCGGCCAGGGGGGCGGTTGGCGTGGTGTGGTGGGTGCGTGGTGTGCTGGGGGCCAGGCGTAGAGACAGGAGGCTGGTGGGGTGTGAGTTGTGTGGGCCGGCTGGGTGGGCAGGCTGTCAAGGGGCAGGGTGGGGTTGACCAGGGGAAGAAGAGAGAGAGAGAGAGAGGGCAGTACATGAAGCCAATGACAAGGGAGAGATTAGGAGGGTGGGTAGGATGTCTGGGTGAGAAAAGGGGTAGAGGGGAAAAAGGGATGGTGGATTGATGAGGTGGCGGTGGGTAGGTTTTGGGTGAGAGGGTGAGGTGGCGGTGAGAGTGGGTAGGATAGGTTTTGGTGGGACTAGGATTTAGGGGGGGCTGTTTTAGTATTTGTGTTTGTTTGGTTCTGTTCAAATTAAACAAAGCCACTTTGCAAAATAGTTTTTAGGGAAACAAAATATCCGATACGCTCGGGGTTTTGTGTTTGAAAATAAGAGGGGTGTTTGTACAAATCAAAACTAGGCTTTTCAAAATAATGCAGACAAACAACGCATGATGATGACGATGCAATGCACAAATTCAACGCGATTTTCTAGTAGTGGTTTTGCGGGATGCCACAGGGGTGTATGATGGAACGTGAGTACATGGAGTACCCTAGTGATGGGGATATTCCTACCGGAGTATACCCAGCAGGACGTTTCCGACTGGCCCAGGAACCGGCGAGTGGGCTGGGGGACGACATCGGATCAAGACCGCGTGGATTCAAGCGATCGAAGTCAAGGCCAGAGAGTAGAGAGGCCCAGTCGGATTAGGTTAAACGATTGCCGAAACCTTAACTGATTTGGTTGAGATATGTAAACCCTAGGGGGGTGAGTCTATATAAACCTCCCTAGAGGGCGTGTAGAGGATACGTTCCATCATCCACCCAAGCGACTCGCCGCCGAGCTCGCCCCATTGTACTTCCATCATAATACAATCTAGCAGGAGTAGGTCTTTACCCTCCGGGGGGGCGAACCTGGGTAAAACCCTGTGTCTCCGCCCTCATCTCGCACCGCAGATGGCTGGCCGCCCTTGCCCCATGTTCTACTACTCGCTGCCGATTGCAGCATCTGCCGTGGTCATTCCCACGACACCTAGTGAGGTTTTTATAGGGGCACCTCACTAGGGTTTACAGATATACAACCAATTCAGTTAAGGACTCGAAGGATTTGACCTAATCCGACTGGGCATATCTATGCTTCTGGGCCTCCAGCTTCCAGTCGCCAGGTTTCAGCTTCAGTCGCATTCTAGTCGTCGTCCTGCAGGCTCAATCGCCAGGGGCTTGGTCTAGTAGGAAACATCCTGCTGGGCTGTAACACCCTCAGAATCGGCCCTATGCAAGTTTCAGATATTCCCGCTAAACCCGCATAAAAATGATTCAAAGGTGCCCACTAGGCACTTGCGTGCGAGTGGAAAACGAAGTAATATCATTACACAATAGTCCATGATGGAACCCACAGAACATATATATATCGACTCCAAGAGTCAAGAATACAGATATATAGTACAAAGATCCAAATCACCTTGAAAACAATACAGCGTCCGAGTACGAACAAGAAGCAAATTGAGCTAAGATCCTGAAGAATAACCAATGGCGTCCATAACCCTGCCCAGGCCAAGCCGGAAGGGTAACCCTGCTAACGACGTCAATCTCAAAACCTTCTTAAACAAAAGGCCGACAAAGGGCAAAGGAAAAAAAGAGAGCGGTCAGTACTGAGGCCAGTACATGGCGAGAATAGAATTCGGTGGTCCTCGCCTACATAGGTATGGTGGACTGAAGCGGTAGCGCAGCATGCACTAAACAACCTATAGACACTCAATACAACTGGCGGCTATCAGATAGGGATAAGAAAGACCTATTTGGATCCAACCTGAAACTATCACCAAGCATACCCATCCTGGTATTTCCCCCTCGAGACCAAACTAGGAAGTTAATCGAGGAACTCACGTAGTTGGCAGTTTTATTCATTCATTCCATGGTGGTTGTCCAACTTACTAGTCATATCAGATGCAAGTTATATTATAACTGTAAACTTTAGTTATAATTGTCTATGATCGAGAACTGTGCTCCAAGTCGTCCATAACCGTGGACACGGCTTCTCAAAAAGATTTAACCCTGCAGGGGTGCACCAAAGTTTCCACACGCACATACACCCTTGTTGTCAGATCAGGTAGGTACAAGATCACAAAACATACACCCAATGGTATGTCGACGGGGTTTCGGACACGACGTTTCCCAGACCCAAAGCAAGCACATGGGGTCCACCCCACTAAGCTACCCGTAACAAAGTCGGCCGGTCTCCGAGACGGACCCAGAGGTTTGTGACGATGGCTGTAAACGACTGGGAACCCGAAAGTGTGGCTGGGATTGTCGATACGGCGAAAACGTGGCACGGGGTTCCAAAACAGTACAGGCGCTCCACGCGCAATAGTAAATAAAGCAATAAAGCATGGCATAATCATGGCATAAGTACATGATAGTAATAAAGACCCAAACTACTTTGTGGCCCCCGGTACAGTACTTTGAAATCAGGTACTAATCGATGGGGGTTCCCACACACCCCACCTGTGGTTAGAGCACTCAATCTCGGAACAAGTGTCAAGAACTCGGGGTCCTACGGGACACCAGTGAGCGGTTAAAAACCAAATATTGTCTATTACACATCGGTGCCTCTGCATTATTTACCTAATCTCAATTTTAGTTATTAAATAATAATTAAAGTCTTGATCCTCTCCGCCATTAAGCATGTGTCAACCACCCAACAACGATGGAACATCGACGACGCGAAGCAGCACGTGAGCAAGCGACTACGACTCGCAGGCCGACTATCTACCAAACAACAGGTAATAGGAGGTGTCGATGGCAATATCGGGGCTGCAAGGAATTATAAAGGGACACTGAATCTATAGCATCGCAACACAGGTAGCAATAGACCAAATGGAGGAAGTAAAGACTAGAAATGTAAACTAGGTAGAAAGGGGAGAATGCTCTCCTAAAAAACATTGCTGAAGATTCATCCGAAGAACGGGCGTCACTCGCATCAACTCATCGGCCTAATCTGTGAAGAAGCAAAGCACTAGCAGAAACACCGGATGCAATATTTAATACTACGGCAAAAGATCGGGCATGATGCATGTATGATGTATGGCATGGCAAGGATGCGATGCAATAGGCAATATTAAGCGGAACCAGGGTCCCGACAATTAATTAATAGGTTCATGTTGTTTAGATACCCCGTAATTTAAATGTTGTTATAACAGGCAAAACATGGCATCGGTTCGCTACACCAATTTAAATGGAGCCAATATAAGACTAGATTTGACTACATTTGGACTCCATATTTAATTATGAGGTGAATCGACATAATTCTCCCAAACCAAACAATATGCATGCGAGAATGCTCAATTTAAATGCAATAAGTACAGATATCATTTATAGAAATAGGGCTTCGAGAAAAAGGGGTCACACATCGGAGTTCGACGGTCTTGGGGTACTATGGTTGGGGTTCGGGGGATCGGTCTTCGGATCCGTGAAGGCGACCTTGTCGAACCGGCAGCCTCTGAGTTCCATGTCGACGATCTTGAATCCATGCTGGAGAACTCGGTCCGGGAACATTCCTTAGGGTATTTGAGGATCTAAGGCGGAGTTCTTGGTGTCTCGAGAGGTGCAGGTCGGTGTTGATCTTGTCATCGGGTGGCAATTATCGCGTCAACACTACCTCGCCAGCCTCACGGGGTGGAAGTCGGTTGCTTCGATTCAGTCTCGGGGCCAACGCATACTTGGTTCGGCTCTACCATCTTCAAAACACAGGAGCACACATAGAGCACCAAACAACAGCAGGAACTCACTGGGTCGACCCATCTGGGCTAAACCAGCGTATGGGGACACTGGTGCTGTGGGCCGCACCTGTGAGCAGGGAGGGTGCACTGGGAAAGATGGAAGAGGAAGGCGGGTGACCATGGAGATGCAGGGACGCGAGGGGAAGCACGTGCAGCAGAGGTTGGTGCAGAGAGGAGGCAGCGCAGGAAGATGGTGGCGACGCTCGAGGGGAGCCTCTGCAGTGGGGACCAGCGCGAGGACAGGAGTGCGCAGGGCGCTGGCGGGGTCGGGAAAGAGGAGGACCGCGTGGTGGTGGGGGTGCCTGTGGTGGCAGCGCAGGGAACAGGCAGAGGCCCGAGGGCGTCGGGCCAGGACGAGGTGGACGGGCGGCAGAGGAGCTTGATGGGGGCGCGAACGATGCTGCGAGACGGTGCCGAGGCGACGCCGGGAGGAACGACAACGGACAGCGCCTGGCGACCTTGCAGGCGCGACACGCGGAGCACGACGTCGCGGAGGCGGCTGGACACAGGTCGGGGAGGAGGACACAGAGGAGGCGGGGAGGTCGACGTGCTCGGAGAAGAAGGCCAGGACGGCAGGACGCTGAACCGAGGCGGCGGGGTCCTGGTGGGGCGAGCTCGGGGTGGCGCCAGGGCATCGGATGCGGTTGGTGGCACGGTTGCGTGCGTGTTCTGTGCGGGGAGTGGCAGCGGCAGGGTGAAGGATGGGTGGCTTGGCAGAGAGGGAGGGAGGCCGGCGGCACGAGGAGAGGGTCAGGCCTGAGGAGTGCCTCGCGGGCATGGGGGGCAGAGGTGAGGCGGTCGCTATTGGCGGCGGGGATCCGAGACGAGAGGAAGGACGCGAGAGAGAGGACGGGGCGGGGGCGTGTCGAGTTGGGCCAGGAGCGGGGCCGGGGTTGGTGCGTTGCGTGTGTTGTGTACGACGCGGGAGTGCATGCTGCGGGGCTGGGTTGGTGTGGGGCCAAGAAGGAGCGGGTTGGGTGTATCCGGCGGCGCCAGGGGTAGGACTAGGTGAGTTTGGTCTGGGAATTCTAGGGTTAGGGTTTCGGTGGGGCTAGAGTTTAGATAGATTAGATCTAGGGTCAGGATTAGCCGGGGTGGTAGGCTACTGCCAGCTGGGACTTTTGGGCCTGGCCGGTGGCGGACTCCCTCGGAACAAAATAGATTTATTATTTATTATTTTAAAACAAAACATTTGTAAAAGGGTTTTAGAAAAATAAAAGATCCGGACAGATCTAGGGTTTGGATTGGACGAAGAGGGGAATATCTAGAAACAAAATAGGTTTTTAGAAAATAGTTTTAGGCAAACAGATGCATGATGAAGTCATGATGAAGCACAAATACAAAGACAGGCGATTTTCTAATAGAGGTTTTACCCCGGGGTGCTACATGGGCATACCCCATCTGGCATATCCCCATCACATACTCCTCCCTTGCAATAGTCCACCCTGTTTTGGATTTCCAAACGTCAGTATGGCCATGGATGACGAGGACGTCTCTCTCCAAGCTTCAGATGCAGTCATGCAGCAATGGCAACTATGACACTTCACTTGCTGTTGATTGAGCAGTGGATAACAGAGTCGACGAATTCACAGGATCAACATTTGAAGGACCCTATAAGTCATACAGGTTGCAAAGTATAAGGGAAACGCAACTGGCCACAACAGGAAAGGATAAAACATCTATTCACATAAAGAACCACTACGTGGTATCCTCGAAAGTCACACAGTACAAAATATTACAAGACAGGTAGAAAAATCATGATAGTCCTAAGCGAGCAACTAAGAAGCAGAAGGACCCTAAGGATTAGCCACATCCGAGGCAACTTCAGTCTCTGAGGCTTGCGCCGCGGCCACCCGCTGCTGCTCTAATGCATAGGTCGCTAGTAACCCAATCCGGTGTGGGCCGTAATTCTTGCAGTGTGAGGCAAAGGGGCCGAAGGCTACCTCAGTGAAATCCGCTGCCACTGGCATCCTGGAGGTGGCCTGGCACAGGTCGAACTGCATGCTAGACGCCAACGCCATAAAATCGCTAGGCCCAGGGTGGAACTCGCGCCCTTCTGGGTCTTCTTGTACTCTTCGGGCGAATCCCCTGCTAGAGCCTTCACTAGGGCGTCCAAGTCATCTAGGGCTACGCCCTTCGGAAAGATCTCCCGATTAAAGCGACCGAGGACCTCTTTGGCCTTAGCCAAAGTCTCGATGGTGGAGCTGCAACGGTCTTCGACCACAACAACCACATCCACGAGGGGGTCCCCGTGATCCAATACATCGTGGTCAAACTCAATGCCAGTGGCATATGTAGATGCGTCAAAAAAAGGTTCAGATCACAAGAAAGCAAAGCACCAAAAAACTCAAAGGAAGAAAAGTACGGGAAACTCTAGTGACTTACCAGACAACGCATTAGCAGCAGCCATAAGCTGCTCCATCATCGCCTTCTCCCGTGATGCTGCATCAACCGCGAGTTTTTCCTCGCGCTCCTTGGCCTCTTGCTTGAAGCGCCCGAGGGCCTCCACAACATATTTTGCCCTGGTCTCCACTTGGCTTCGAATCTTTCCGAGTGAGTCTAACTTGCGGAGAGCCTTGTTGTTCTCGTCTATAAAAACCAGAATATAAGCGTCAAAAAACAAACTCCACCATATGCACCCAAAGAAAATAGGCAGCAATGCGCACACCCTAGAGCTGTTGGAAACTTTCCTCTAGGGAAAGATACTGTTGCCCAAGATTTTGCAGGTCATGAACGAAGGGCTGTATCAAGAAAATACCAGTCAGAAGAATAAAAGGCTCGGGGGCTCGGCTACAGCAATCAAGTAATACTTACATGGCCACCTGAAGACTTTGAAGGTGCATCTTGTGCCTTCCGGGTAACAACTGCATGAGTCCTCGGCTTTGAGGAACTCGATGCGTCATCACCAGAATTGGCCAGTATCTTTGACTACACGACTACATCTTCAGTTCCATCCTTGATGGATTCATCCGAGGAATACCTCTTGATAGATCATAACAAGCGAGTCATTTAAAGCGTCAAAAGAAGCAAAGTTGGCATTACAAAAGCATCAGACACTCACAAGGGGATGTCAGAGAGGTTCAGAAATAGCGTTATCTTCCTTTTCTTGGCCTTTAACTGTGGAGCCACCACCCGGATCAGTACTGCCGGATTCAGAGAGGTTGCACCCTCACTCGGAGCATGCTGCTCCAAGGAAGTCGGCCCTTTTGGGGTTGGAAGTGTCAAGGCATCCGAAGCTTCACTTCGGGTTCTCTTTAGAGACTGATTGTCGCTAGGCTCGAGGGCTTCTTCATCCGCAGGAGACTAGGCCACAGGAATGGTGGACTCAGAATATGCATCCCCACCATCCGGTGCCTCCGAGTACTTCTCAGGAATAGGAGGAAACATGCCCTCCACCTTGAGATCCTATACACTCAAAGGACTTTTCATCAGACAGAGGTTCAAGTAAAAGCTAGCAACAGCTACAATGCATCATGCACAAATAACACATACCCGAGGGACCTTGTTCCACGCGCTGAAGGAAGCAGTCGATGACTCTGCTGGCAAAGCCTCGTCGACCTTGAACTTGAGCAGTGGCCTGATGATGTGGCCTAACAGTACAACTTCGTTGGGAGACCCCAAGGGGAAGGTATGATGAGCACGACAGCAAATTTTCCCTCAGTTATGAAACCAAGGTTATCGAACCAGTAGGAGCAAGGAAACAACTCCAAGGTGTTGCTAGAAACTTGGAATCATGCGCAACACAAACTCAAGAGTTTGCCCCAACTTAAAGTGAGGTTGTCAATCTCACTAGTTTGCTGAAAACAAAGGATTAAACATACAGTGTGGAAGGTAATGGTTGCTTGCAGAAAGTAAACTATAATAGTAGATGATGTAACAATGGTAAAGATTGAACCAGGGTCCACAATTAACTAGAGGTGTTCTCCTTAAGATAAATAACATAACATGCTGGGTAAACAAATTACAGCGGGGCAATTGATAGGAAGCAAGCAAGGCATAACAATGCAAATACTAGACATTCATGATTCCTATGAGATTTTATTGGGCATTACAACAATATACATAGACTGCCATCCAACGACATCTATGACTAGTAATCCACCTTTAGGTTATCATCCGAACCCCCTCCAGTATTAAGTTCCAAGCAACGGATAACTATATTAAGCAATGTGTGTAAGGTAAACAATACAATTGTTCCATGAAACAAGATTGTTGTTTTCTCCCTAGTGGCAACAACACATCTACAACCTTAGAGATTTCTATCACTTCCCCAGATTCAATAGAGGCATGAACCCACTATCGAGCATAAATACTCCCTCTTGGAGTCACTAGCATCTACTTGGCCAAGATAGCTACTAGAAACGTAGAGCATGCAAGATCTCAAACAACACATACATGATAGAATCAATAATCAAGAAGACATGACAGAATCAATAATCAATCTGACAATAGTATCTCAATATCCATCGGATCCCCGCAAACACAACATGTATGATTACAAATAGATGATCTTGATCATGAACGGAGCTCACAAGATCTAAACATGATAGCACAATGGAGGAGAAACAACCATCTAGCTACTATATGGACCCATAGTCCAAGAGTGAACTACTCACGCATCATACCGGAGGCTGGCATGTTGATGAAGAAGGCCTCCGGGATGATCTCTCCCCTCCGGCATGGTGCCGAGAAGAGCTTCAGACCCTCCCCGCGATATAGGGACGATGGTGGCGGTGGCTACAGACTGTTTCATGGAGATCTGATCGGGTACTTAGGGTTTTGGCATCGAGGGCTTTTATAGGCGAAGAGGCGAGGAAGCGGCCAAGGGGGCCACACCCTGCCCAGGCGCACCCTAGGGTTGGCCCGCGCCTAGGGGCTGTGGTCGCCCTGTGGCCCCCCTTCGTCTCTCCTCTGGACTCCATGTTCTCCTTGGTGAAATATTAACTTTGGCTTTTGTCCAGTCTAATTCCGAGAATATTTCCTTACTAGCTTTTCTGAAGCCAAAAAAGCAGAAAACAAGCAACTGGCACTGTGGCATCTTGTTAATAGGTTAGTCCTAGAAAATGTATAAAAATACCCCAAAGTGTAGAGAAAGCATAGCAAAGTTGATACTAAACAAGCATGGAACATAAAAAATAATAGATACGTTTACAACGTATCAAGCATCCCCAAGCTTAAATCCTGGTCGTCCTCGAGTAGGTAAGTGACAAAAAGAATAATTTTTGAGGTGACATGCACCATCACAATCATGATCAAACCATTTGCAAGCATTGAAAGCTGGGATCAAAGTACTCTAAACATGAGCATGAAATATGAAGTTCTAACAATTAGAAAAAGTAACTATGTTGCAACATGAAAGGATACTGTTAGACCCCTCCTTTATAAGGATAGGATCCCTGTGATTGCAATGCTAGTCCCTGGATCAATGCTAGCATCCACAGTTTAAGATGAAGTACACAGATACAAAGGTCGTTTATTACATTCATTCCGGAGATAAACATAGTCTTTTACAACTCAGGGCCATAGGCCTAATACAAGAGTTTTTAGGAATAAGTAAATAAACACAAGTCTTCATCTTCATGTGCCACAGGCAAGCATGTTGAGTGTAGACTCATGACTCCTACTCATCATCGGAGTAACCTGCAACATCACAAGTTACAGCCACAGAGGGTCAATACTTTGGAATAGTATTGGCAAGTGATACCTTAGTATATTTTAAGTGGTCTATAGTTCTATATGCATTTGGCTAGTGTAGCTTGGCTTGCTTTGCTCAAAATTAAGTTTTACTTATTAGTTGAAATTGCTAAGTTTTCTTTTGTCAAACATACCCAAGGAAACCATCAATAGATATTGAGGTCCTTCACCCTTGTTCACCCACAAGTTTTTAATTTAGAAGTTGGAGTGATGAGATTCTTGGGGCTTCCATGTCTTGATGCTCAAGTGTCCATTTCCTTGGACAAGGCTAAGTACTTAGGTTTTCCATCTGCAGAGGTTGTGCACTTTCCCCACCAGACTTGGTTTCCCAAGACAGGACCTTTCAGAAGCTTTTCCTTAGTCAAAATGGACGCGCTCCAACCTATCAACCCAACTACCACCCTCTGTCCAAATTGACTAAGTTCTGGCAACCTATATGATCATGGCAGAGCCCATAATTGTTAGGGGTCCCAACCTGATAAGGTAGAGTCCTCCTGTGTTTACAATGCTAGTCCCTGGATCAATAGCTAGCATCCACAGTTAAGATGTAATATCAAGATACAAAGGTCATATTATAACTTTATAACCAGGAATAACATAATTTTATTACATCATACATAGCTCATATGGCTATTACTTTACATTGCAGCGGAATAAATATAGTCATGGGTCCTTCATCTTCAAAGTGCCACAGGCAGATGTTGGTTGTAGACTTTGTAATCCTAAACAATCAATCTTCACTTAAAACAATCAATCCTGCAACATACAAGTTACAGCCACAAAGGGTCAATACATTTGAATTGTATTGGCAAGTGATACTCTTAGTAGTATGGTGGAGTCTATCATCTATATGCATTTGGCTAAGTGGAGTTGAGGCTTGCATTGCTCAAAATAGATTTTTCTTATCATTTGAAAATAAATAGTTTTGTCAAAAACTTTCCAATGCTTCTCTCAATCAAAGACTGAAGATCCTTCTCGAGGCATCTACAAATCAAAGACAAGTGCTTGGTAAAATCATTTTCCTCAATCCAAGATTTCAAGATCCTTATATCAAGCCATCTTTCCATCAAAGATTGAAGAATACACACAATCCCTTGTTCACCCACAAGTTTTATTTAGAAATTGGAATGATGAGATTCTTGATTGCTTCCATGTCTTGATGCTCAAATTGTCCTTTACCAGGGACATGGCTAAGTACTTAGATTTTACACTCTGCAGAGGTGGTGCACTTTACCCACAAGACTTGGTTTCCCAAGACAAAATCTTTCAGAAGCCTTCCCTTAGACCAAAATGGACGCGTTCCAACCTATCAAAACACTACCACCCACTGTCCATTTGGCTAAGTTCTTGCAACCTATATGATCATGGCAGAGCCCATATTGCCAAGTGGTTGCACTTGAAGCTTCTCAACACTTGACATCTCAAATCCCTTTGTTTCCTGGGTGGCCATCCACAAGTGAGATACACAAGGTTAACCATAAATATGGGCCTTGTGAACCACTCAACATAACCCAATCTTTCCATTCCACCCAGGTGTTTCATTAACTTAGTTGTTTTATTAAACAAAATCACAAGTCCTTAGACTTAGAATATTTTTCCATAGTGTGAATATATATTCCACCCATGTTTTCTATTAGCTAGGCTAAGCTTGGTAGTAGTAGGAATCTCTAACTTAGGAAAATCCTACTAAGGATTCATCTACTAGATTTTCCTATAGCAAGATCTATACTTAGCAAAATCCATGCAAGTTTTACTTAACAAAATCACTAATGCATAGAAAAAGTAATAGGGCAAAAAGTATGAAGCATCACTTGCCTTTTTGGTAGAGTATAGGTTCACTTCTTGATCTTTGTAACAATCACACTCTTCAAGTTACTACAAATAAATCAAGCAAGACACAAACTCAATCTACCAATCAAGCAAAACAACACATAAATAACAAGGTCAAAGTGCATGCAAGCATGCCAAGCTTTGTTTTGTTTGAAAAAGTGGTTTCTAGTGGGTCATAGTCATTTGGGTACATCTAATGGTCATTCTCTAAAGTGGCCAAGTCATTTGCAAAAGGTTTCACTCAAAAACCATTTTCAAAACAAAGTGTTATTTTTATGTGGTGTAGAAATATTTTTACTAAGGCATTAGCCCATAGGGTTCACCAAATGAGTTGCTATTGCAAAACTTGGTGTTTTTAGGTCAGTAGGTTTGGTCCAAACCATCTACTAAAAATTTCCTTCCTTTAAACATTTCCCTAATAAAATCACTAATTTTATTTGGCTAGAAATGGACTAAACTAATTAATCCATTCTAAACTTTTCCAAATTCATTTTCCAAACCATGGGTTGGTTCCTAGGGCCAGTAGGGTCACAATAAACCAATTGGCAAAGGTTTGATCTCAAAATTCATTTTTAAATGATTTTTATAATGTTAGCAAGTACACAAAAGAATCTGCAAATTCAAACAAGCTAACAAATACTATTTGCTAAACTAAGGCTAGGGCTGGCTAGGTCTTGTTCTCCTGAATCTTTTGATATAAAATTTGTCAAATTTGGACGTGTGGTTCAAAAGATATAAAGGTTTGAAAATGGCATTTAAATCTGTTTTATAACATCTCTGGCCACGTGTCTGATTCCCATTGGTTCATACCGGTTCAGTGTGGATAGCTGGTGTGGGTCGCACGATTCACATAAAACGGACGGTGTGGATTCATCCAGGCTTGAGCTAGGCTGGAGGCTTGGCTCACGGCGTGTGGCTCGGCTAGGCGCGGCTCTATCTAATCGTGTCCGTCGAAGTGAGATCAAAGGGTGGGACAGAGGGCTGGCTCGGGTGGCTCTGGTCACCGGCGATGAGGACGGCGGCGCTCGGGATGTCTGGCGAGGTTGTGGTTCTGAAGACGCGTTGGAGACGAGAGCGATGCAAGTTACAGGCAAGGCGATGGCGTTGGGCGGTGTCTGTTGCTTCTGGAATGGTTCCTAAAGGCGGAGTTGGTGGCGGCGTCGCTGCGAGATGTTGTCGTCGGAGGTGAGGTTTGGCGTGCTGAGGCAAACAAACCAGACGGTTAGCTGCGTCTGATCTTGAGGTCCGAGAGTGTCACGGATAGTCTGGGCGATCTGTACTCACCGGAAATCTCGTCGGAGAAGGCAGACGGCGGCTTGTCGAGCCGTCAAAGGCGGCAACAGGCGCCATGAGTAAGCTGCTGATTCTGAAAGGTTCTCGTGGATTTACGAGCGGCTGCGTGCTCGAGGAGGAGGCGTGTGTTGGCGGAATCGGTGAGGAGGGTCGCCGGAGGCGGAGAGGTGCTGGGCAAAATCCTCGGCACAGGCGTGTCGAGGAGGGCGTCTGGGAAGCAGAAGAGGGGAGGCGCTTTAAGGTGCTTGATCGCGGCGAGGAATTAACTAGGCGTTAAGGCGTAATCAAGTCGAGACTTTATGTCTGCAGCGAGAAGGAAGAACAGTTAATGCGGGGTGGAGAAGAAGGAGGCGGTGTGGGGTCGTTGTGTCGATGGAAAAGAGGGAGGAGGGTCCACATGTCGGCGACTTGGCGGCTGTTTCAGCGTGAGGAAAACGTTTGAGGAGGGAAAAGGAGGCATTTGGTGGGCTTCGTGGGTTCTGGGTTGGGTTGGTTCTTTTATTTTTTTTTACGATTCCTTTTCTTTTCTATTTCTATTTACTGATTTGGATTTCAAACAACAATTCAATCAATCCAAATAAATTCATACAAACGCCACATTTCAATTCTTTGAACTTGGTTGTGTTTATCAACATAAACCAACATTCCAAATTAAATAATATTTTTATTCCTTTTAAGATCTATTTAATATAAAATAGACCATAGTTATTTAATCAAATATGTTATGATTTATTTAATAAATCTCAATTTAAATTCAAAATATTTTCAAATTCAAATCTGTAGGTTTTATTTGTTAATAAAGAATATTTTGAAGACTTGTTTAAAATAATATAATCCTTTTATTTTAGGGTCCATTAACAATTAAGTAAAATGGGTCTTAGTTATTAAATCAAATAGGGTTTGATTTTTATTAATAAAATCTTTATTTGAAACCTAAATATTTTCCAAATCAAATTAGTAGGTTTAATTTGGGAAATATATAATATTGTAACTTTGTTTAAAACAAAATAACCTTTTATTTTAGTATCCATTATTAATTATTATAATAGACTTTCTTTATTAAATCCAATAGGATTTGTTTTATTGAGATATTTATTTTGAAATCTAAAACAAAGCCAAAACATTTTAGGTTTTATTAGAGAATATAAAATACTTAGAAAACTTATTTTAAATAAATTAATAAGTTTTAATGTTTCATTTAAATTGGTAAGACCTTTTATTTTAAAAGAGTTTGGATATTAATTATTTTATTTAAGAAATCCTTTATTATTTTTAATTAAACCTTTGCTATTTTATTTTAAAATAGAATGTTTTAATTCAAAAGCTTGGTCAAGGTTTAATTGGTTTTATAAAATAATCCTTATTTGTAAATCCATCTTTTCTTATCAAATCCTTTTATTAAAAGATCCAAAATGGTAATTCCAAAACATCTTAATTTCCTTTATTAAATGTTTATCTTTAAGAATCCCTTTAGGATTTTATTTAATTCAAATGGGTTTGAAGTTCCAATTGAATTCAAAAAGTTTCTTCTGGCTCTGAAAATCTAACAAAGTTTTATTTTATTCATTTATTTTCACATTACAAGATTTGGAAAATCTTGGGATGTGACAGGCTACCACCCTTAAAATAAATCTCGTCCCGAGATTTGGGAAAGGTAGGGTTGCAAACAAGTTCAAACAACTAGGGTACTACCACCCTTAAAATATTTTCAAACAAAAATTACACATTGTCCTTCTTGGGATCCTGGGAAAACTTCCTCTTGGAAAACTTTTGCATAGTGTCCATTGTTTCCATAATTGACTTATGGTCCAAGGTTGAGTTTCTCCATAGGCTTGATCAACTTGTTCTTCATCTTTTCTGGACAGTTGCTTGCATAGTGTCCTGGGTTCTTGCAATTGTAACATATCACTTGGCTGATATCTCTCAAAGGCTGGTTTATCTTATGTTTTATATTTTCTGGACAGTAGTTTGCATAATGTCCAAACTCTTTGCCATATTTGCACATCACTTGGCTAAAATTCTTCCTTATCTTGGGTTTCACTAGCTTTTGTTTGTCTTCTTGTCTCTTCTTCTTTTCTGGGCATTCATTGGCATAGTGTCCCATCTCTTTGCAAGTGTAACATTGCTCTTGAGTAATATCCTTCTTGCTAGTGTTGGGAAATTTCTTTTTCTTCTTGGGTCTCTCCAAAGCTAAGAGTTCTTCTAGTTCATGTTCTTCATAGGTGGGAGATCTTTCTCTCTTCTTGAGGCATTGATCTTCATGTTCCTTGGATGCATGATCCTTGTCTCTAAAAATATTGCTAGTTTTGGTTCCTTCTAGAATAACATCTTTGTCATCCTTGTTGTCATTAGCTCCTTGGGAAAAGTTTTCTCTCATGTTGATCACTTGAGTAACTAATCCTTGCAACAATTGGGATTGAAGTTTGAAAATCCTTTGTATGGCTGGGTCTAGTCCATTGTTGTTGGCTAAAAGCTGAGTTGTCTCTTGGCTCAACTGGTTTTGGGTTGCTACAAGTTCTCTCATGTTGTCTTCTTGGTTGTTGTTGGTGTCTCTTGGAGTAGTCATCTGTTTGGGTTGAATTGGGATTAGAATAGGCAAGATATTTCTAAGGAATTACTTCTAATCACACACATCACAATTCACACAAGCAATGTGCAAGCAATCACAAACAAACATTTCACTCAAACAAGGTTCAAGCACATACTTAGTCAACAAATTTTTTTTTTTTGTTGCACCACATAAGTTGGTGGTTTGACTTGACTAAATTATGGTGGTCCATCTATATGGTTTACTTGTGATTTCCTTTCCTTCTTGGTTGATTCTTCTTGCATGATATCTTGGTTTCCTTGAGATAAACTCTTGGTTACACTACTTCAAAGTTGTTGATGGCTCCTTCTTATTTTGCATTCCCTCAGTCTTTAAATCTTGAGTAGGTTTTCCTTGTTTCACTTGTGGTCCTTAGTAGTATTCAAGTTGGAGGTCCTTGATGAATATGCTGAAGATGTTGAAGTCATTAGAGTTGAAGATGTTGAGGAAGTCTTTTGCATATGATGTAGTCTTTGGTCATGGGGTAGGTTTTTCCATCAAGTTGAAGTAGAAGAGATGTAGAGCTGAAACCAAAATGGTTGAGGAAAGAGTTTACAAGTGTTTTGTAAATAAGTTTTTGGAACAAAATATCACTCCTATTTTTCTAAGGGTTTTTGTCCAATCCTAGGGTTTACAAATCCTACAGGCAACACAATGCTCTGATACCATCTGTTAGGGGTCCCAACCTGATAAGGTAGAGTCCTCCTGTGTTTACAATGCTAGTCCCTGGATCAATAGCTAGCATCCACAGTTAAGATGTAATATCAAGATACAAAGGTCATATTATAACTTTATAACCAGGAATAACATAATTTTATTACATCATACATAGCTCATATGGCTATTACTTTACATTGCAGCGGAATAAATATAGTCATGGGTCCTTCATCTTCAAAGTGCCACAGGCAGATGTTGGTTGTAGACTTTGTAATCCTAAACAATCAATCTTCACTTAAAACAATCAATCCTGCAACATACAAGTTACAGCCACAAAGGGTCAATACATTTGAATTGTATTGGCAAGTGATACTCTTAGTAGTATGGTGGAGTCTATCATCTATATGCATTTGGCTAAGTGGAGTTGAGGCTTGCATTGCTCAAAATAGATTTTTCTTATCATTTGAAAATAAATAGTTTTGTCAAAAACTTTCCAATGCTTCTCTCAATCAAAGACTGAAGATCCTTCTCGAGGCATCTACAAATCAAAGACTGAAGTGCTTGGTAAAATCATTTTCCTCAATCCAAGATTTCAAGATCCTTATATCAAGCCATCTTTCCATCAAAGATTGAAGAATACACACAATCCCTTGTTCACCCACAAGTTTTATTTAGAAATTGGAATGATGAGATTCTTGATTGCTTCCATGTCTTGATGCTCAAATTGTCCTTTACCAGGGACATGGCTAAGTACTTAGATTTTACACTCTGCAGAGGTGGTGCACTTTACCCACAAGACTTGGTTTCCCAAGACAAAATCTTTCAGAAGCCTTCCCTTAGACCAAAATGGACGCGTTCCAACCTATCAAAACTACCACCCACATCCATTTGGCTAAGTTCTTGCAACCTATATGATCATGGCAGAGCCCATATTGCCAAGTGGTTGCACTTGAAGCTTCTCAACACTTGACATCTCAAATCTCTTTGTTTCCTGGGTGGCCATCCACAAGTGAGATACACAAGGTTAACCATAAATATGGGCCTTGTGAACCACTCAACATAACCCAATCTTTCCATTCCACCCAGGTGTTTCATTAACTTAGTTGTTTTATTAAACAAAATCACAAGTCCTTAGACTTAGAATATTTTTCCATAGTGTGAATATATATTCCACCCATGTTTTCTATTAGCTAGGCTAAGCTTGGTAGTAGTAGGAATCTCTAACTTAGGAAAATCCTACTAAGGATTCATCTACTAGATTTTCCTATAGCAAGATCTATACTTAGCAAAATCCATGCAAGTTTTACTTAACAAAATCACTAATGCATAGAAAAAGTAATAGGGCAAAAAGTATGAAGCATCACTTGCCTTTTTGGTAGAGTATAGGTTCACTTCTTGATCTTTGTAACAATCACACTCTTCAAGTTACTACAAATAAATCAAGCAAGACACAAACTCAATCTACCAATCAAGCAAAACAACACACATAAATAACAAGGTCAAAGAAGTGCATGCAAGCATGCCAAGCTTTGTTTTGTTTGAAAAAGTGGTTTCTAGTGGGTCATAGTCATTTGGGTACATCTAATGGTCATTCTCTAAAGTGGCCAAGTCATTTGCAAAAGGTTTCACTCAAAAACCATTTTCAAAACAAAGTGTTATTTTTATGTGGTGTAGAAATATTTTTACTAAGGCATTAGCCCATAGGGTTCACCAAATGAGTTGCTATTGCAAAACTTGGTGTTTTTAGGTCAGTAGGTTTGGTCCAAACCATCTACTAAAAATTTCCTTCCTTTAAACATTTCCCTAATAAAATCACTAATTTTATTTGGCTAGAAATGGACTAAACTAATTAATCCATTCTAAACTTTTCCAAATTCATTTTCCAAACCATGGGTTGGTTCCTAGGGCCAGTAGGGTCACAATAAACCAATTGGCAAAGGTTTGATCTCAAAATTCATTTTTAAATGATTTTTATAATGTTAGCAAGTACACAAAAGAATCTGCAAATTCAAACAAGCTAACAAATACTATTTGCTAAACTAAGGCTAGGGCTGGCTAGGTCTTGTTCTCCTGAATCTTTTGATATAAAATTTGTCAAATTTGGACGTGTGGTTCAAAAGATATAAAGGTTTGAAAATGGCATTTAAATCTGTTTTATAACATCTCTGGCCACGTGTCTGATTCCCATTGGTTCATACCGGTTCAGTGTGGATAGCTGGTGTGGTCGCACGATTCACATAAAACGGACGGTGTGGATTCATCCAGGCTTGAGCTAGGCTGGAGGCTTGGCTCACGGCGTGTGGCTCGGCTAGGCGCGGCTCTATCTAATCGTGTCCGTCGAAGTGAGATCAAAGGGTGAAACGAGAGCTGGCTCACCGGTGGCTCTGTCACCGGCGGCGATGAGGAGGCGGCGGCCTTCGGGATGTCTAAAGGCGAGGTTCTGGTGGTTCCTGAAGGCGTTGGAGACGGAGGCGATCGCGAAGTTCGGCAAGGCCGATGGCGTTGGAGGTGTCTGTTGCTTCTGGAATGGTTCCTAGGCGGCCGGAGTTGAGCCGGGCGTCGCTTGCAGATGTTGTCGTCGGAGGTGAGGTTTGAGGCGTCTTGAGGCAAACAAACCAGACGGTTAGCTGTCTGACGTCTTGAGGTCACAGTAGTGTCACGGATAGGTGCTTGGCGATCTGTACTCACCGGAAATCTCGTCGGAGAAGGAAGACGGCGGCCAGCTTCGTCAAAGCCGACGCCAGGCGCCCGCGGTAAGCTCATGTTGAGAAAGGTTCTCTGGATTTCGAGAACGGCTGCGTGCTCGAGGAGGCGGAGAGGCGTGTGTTGGCGGAATCGGTGAGGAGGGTCGCCGGAGGCAGGAGGTCTGGCAAAATCCTCGGCACTGGGGCGTGTCGAGGAGGAGCGTCTGGGGAAGCAGAAGAGGGAGACTGGCGCTTTAAGGTGCTTGATCGCGAGGAATTAACTAGGCGTTAAGGCGTAATCAAGTCGAGACTTTATATACTGTGGCGAGGAGAAGGGAAGAAACGATTCGTGCGGTGGAGAAGAAGGAGGGCGTGTGGGGTCGTTGTGTCGTGGGAAAAGAGGAGAGGAGGGTCCACATGTCGTGACTTGGCGGGCTGTTTCAGCGATGAGGAAAAACGTTTGAGAGGAAAGGAGCTGGGCATTGGTGGGCTTCGTGGGTTCTTTGGGTTGGGTTGGTTCTTTTATTTTTTTCTTTTCGATTCCTTTTCTTTTCTATTTCTATTTACTGATTTGGATTTCAAACAACAATTCAATCAATCCAAATAAATTCATACAAACACCACATTTCAATTCTTTGAACTTGGTTGTGTTTATCAACATAAACCAACATTCCAAATTAAATAATATTTTTATTCCTTTTAAGATCTATTTAATATAAAATAGACCATAGTTATTTAATCAAATATGTTATGATTTATTTAATAAATCTCAATTTAAATTCAAAATATTTTCAAATTCAAATCTGTAGGTTTTATTTGTTAATAAAGAATATTTTGAAGACTTGTTTAAAATAATATAATCCTTTTATTTTAGGGTCCATTAACAATTAAGTAAAATGGGTCTTAGTTATTAAATCAAATAGGGTTTGATTTTTATTAATAAAATCTTTATTTGAAACCTAAATATTTTCCAAATCAAATTAGTAGGTTTAATTTGGGAAATATATAATATTTGTAACTTTGTTTAAAACAAAATAACCTTTTATTTTAGTATCCATTATTAATTATTATAATAGACTTTCTTTATTAAATCCAATAGGATTTGTTTTATTGAGATATTTATTTTGAAATCTAAAACAAAGCCAAAACATTTTAGCAGGTTTTATTAGAGAATATAAAATACTTAGAAAACTTATTTTAAATAAATTAATAAGTTTTAATGTTTCATTTAAATTGGTAAGACCTTTTATTTTAAAAGAGTTTGGATATTAATTATTTTATTTAAGAAATCCTTTATTATTTTTAATTAAACCTTTGCTATTTTATTTTAAAATAGAATGTTTTAATTCAAAAGCTTGGTCAAGGTTTAATTGGTTTTATAAAATAATCCTTATTTGTAAATCCATCTTTTCTTATCAAATCCTTTTATTAAAAGATCCAAAATGGTAATTCCAAAACATCTTAATTTCCTTTATTAAATGTTTATCTTTAAGAATCCCTTTAGGATTTTATTTAATTCAAATGGGTTTGAAGTTCCAATTGAATTCAAAAAGTTTCTTCTGGCTCTGAAAATCTAACAAAGTTTTATTTTATTCATTTATTTTCACATTACAAGATTTGGAAAATCTTGGGATGTGACAATAATGCCAAGTGGTTGCACTGTTAGCTTTCTCAACATTTGGCCTCCAAATCCCTTTGTGCCTGGGTGGCATTCCACAAGTGAGATACACAACCCAAGTCCATGGCCTTGTGTAACCACTCAACATAACCCAATCAATCCATTCCACCCAGGAGATTTATTTGACTTAGTTGTTTTATTAAGAAAATATAAGTCTATTGACTTAGAATATTTTTATCATAACCATATAGATGTTCACCACCCTAGTTTACTATAAGCTAGGCTAAGCAAAGTATGGTATCTTAACTTAGGAAAATTTCCCTAGCAATTCTACTACTTCACTCTACTTAGGATTTCCCATCTTAGCACCAAGCAAAATATCATGCATTTACTTTAGCAAAATATCTAATGCAAGTATAAAACTTAGGATAGGAAATTCATGATAATATCACTTGCCTTGGTAGTGGAGAGTAGCACTCCTCACAATCACAATCACTATCAAAATCTACACAAGAGACAATAGCACACAATTACACACAATATAAATACAATCAAAATAATATGAATGCATGCATGCAAGAATTTACTAAATGGTGATTTTGAAAATTATACCAAGTATGTTCATGAGCACAGAAACTTAACAAGGCTCAAAATTGCCAACTACACTTATTTGGCCCAAAAATAACTACAAGAATAAAACTATATCTAAAATAGCCCTAAACATGTTTCACAATAAAAATCATTTTAACTGTTACTATATGCTAATCCAAAGGTATATTCTGATAGGCCTTGTCTTGCTGAGTTCAACGATATAAAGTTTGCAAAATCCAACGTGGCATTCAAAAGTTATAAGCATTTGAAGTTTGAATCTAAATCTGGTTTTAATTTCTTTTAAACTAAACCTAGCCACGCGTCATGTTTTCATTCGCCCGTGCAGTTCGCACCGGATCGTCTCCGTGCCGTTGGATCTAACTAACAATGCGGCTCAGATCTGCCCTTACCCCTTCGTTAAGTGATCTGTTTCTACGCGTGGGATCAAGATCTAACGGCTACAATCTATCAACCAGAAATGGGCGGCGCTGGCGGTGTTTGACCGGCGGCGGCGTGTCTGTCTACGGTGGTGCCGGCGCTCTGGGCCGTTCTAAGATGCAAGGATGTGCTTACCAGATCCGTGAAGGCGTGCTGAAGCTCGACGTGGTACTCGTTCGCGAAGGGGCGCTCGGAGATGGGCTCTGGACCTCGTCGGAGTTTCGTCTGGCGTCAGGCGAGGGTTGTCGGAGTTGCTGCCGTCGTTCTGCGTCGCCTGAGCACGAATCGATGGGTTTAGAGGATGCGCAGGACAACTACGAACATGCTCGAGTGAATAAGAAGGCAGGGGGCGCTCGAAACTTACTGGAATTGCTCGCCGGAGTTTGCGAACGCGTCTGCCACGGTCAGTTGTCGACGTTGGCGAGGTTCCTCGTCGCCCTAAGTCAAAACAGGGGTACTATCAGATGCGCAAAAGCGAAGTGGATTGAGCGTGTCGATCAGAGATCAAGGCGGTGGCTACTTACGAAGGGGTCGCGGAGTTCTTGCGAGACGGTGGCGGCCGTTGTTGGCGTTGCCAAGGCTAGGGATCATGCGAAGCAAGCGGCGAGTGTCGAAGATGCGTATGAGTTCACTGAACAAGATGGTGTGAATGAGAGGAGGGGAGCTCGAGACTTACCGAATTCGCGGTGATCGTCGGAGGCGGCGGGTTGCAGAGAGCAATGCGCGCGACTGGGGCGTTCGGTGCTCGGGTTTTGGGGAAAAGAAAAGAGACAGAGGGTTTCTTATAGCTTGCTCATGGCGAGAATCACGAGCCAATAACTCGAATTGATGCCGCGAATCAAGACCGAAGCGCCCGCTTGATTTGAGGAATGAATGGGTCGTCGGGTGGAGACGACGTCGTGGGGTTAGCCCACTTGTCGTGATATGCGGAGTTTTCGTGGGGTCCGGTCGGTTGATCGCGTCGTCATGCGTGAGAGGAGGAAAAGAAATGCCGGGTGGGCTTCTTGCTGGATTGGTTCTTGGGCGATTGGCGCTTGGCCTTTTCCATTTCTTTGCCCTTTTCTTTTTCTGTTTTCTATTTTCTGAATTGATTTTGACATGTTTTCAAATCCTTTTTGAATTCAAACAAGTTTGGGGATCCTTGTGGGGTTCTGTGGTTTCAAATGCAGTTATTTAACTAAGTGGTTACTTTGTAGGGTTTGGTTATGCTTGGTCTTCAAAATGAACAGAGATTTTTGCTATAGTTGTAATTATTTGAATTTAGGGTTTTGAATCACTTCTAAGTTTTGAATCATGGTAGAGTTTCACACAATCATTCCAACAATGGAGTCAAATAAACAAGTACTTAAGCTTCCAAATTTCAATGTGTGATGGTCCTCTTGGAATCAAATGTCCACATGAAATCATAGACTCAACTTCTGTTTCTAAGTGATTTTTGATAAACCCTAAATGAATGAATGAGATGCATATATGGTTGAAATGAGTTTTGAAACCATGATTTTTGGGATGTTACAAATCTAACCCCCTTAAGATGAATCTCGCCCTCGAGATTCGGTTTGGCTAGCAAATAGGTGAGGGTGGTCCTTTCGAAGATCATCTTCTCTTTCCCATGTTGCTTCCTCTTGAGTGATGGTTCCATTGCACTTTACAAAATTTGATAGTCTTGGTCTGGTGACTCTTCTCTGTCTCTAGAATTTTGTGAGCTTTTCCTCATAAGTGAGATCACTTTCTAGCTGAACTTCCTCCAAAGGTATGGTATCCTTTAAAGAAGACTCTTCCATTTAGGGAGACACTTTTTGTGACTCACATGAAATCGTTATGGACGGTGATAGAGATTCGGTAATTCCACTTCATATGCAACTTCTCCTTCGACTTAGAATCTTGAATGGCCCGACGTATCTTGGTGCCAACTTTCCTTTGACTCCAAATCTTTTCACTCCACGGAGTGGTGATACCCTGAGATAGGCTCTATCCCCAACTTCGTAGGTGACTTCTCTACGCTTAGAATCCGCGTAGCTTTTCTGTCGGGATTGTGCTATCTTCAACCTGTCCTTAACCAATTTAACTTTTTCTTCGGCGTCCTTGATAAGATCAGGTCCAAATAAACTTCTTTCTCCCACACCATTCCATAACAATGGGGTGGTACACTTCCTTCCGTAGAGTAACTCAAACGGTGCCATTCCAATACTTGATTGATGGCTGTTATTGTAAGAGAACTCCGCGTAAGGCAAACTTTCATCCCAACTTGCTCCATAATCTAGAGCACAAGCTCTCAACATGTCTTCAAGAATTTGGTTGGTTCTTTCCGTTTGTCCATCCGTTTGAGGATGAAAAGCAGTACTAAACTCCAATCTCGTTCCTAAGGATTCATGAAGTTGTCTCCAAAAGTGAGATGTGAACTGGGTTCCCCTATCTGACACAATACTCTTTGGCACACCGTGAAGGCATACAATCCTGCTCATGTAAATTTTTGCTAACTTGGCACTTGTATAAGTTGTCTTCACGGGTATAAAATGAGCCACTTTGGTTAGGCGATCCACTACTACCCATATGGAATCGTATCCCGATCTAGTCCTTGGTAATCCGGTGAAATCCATACCAATATTTTCCACTTCCATTCAGGAATAGGCAATGGTTGAAGCAGACTGCTTTGGTTTACGGTGCTCGCTTTGACTCTGCTACATACATCACACAAAGCGATATGTTCGGCTATGTCCCTTTTGAGATTGTTCCACCAAAATCTTTCTTTCATATCCATGTACATCTTGGTGTTTCCCGGATGAATAGAATATGGAGAGTTGTGACCTTCTTGTAAGATCAGTTTTCGCAACTCAGGGTCTTGTGGAACACATATACGTTTCCCGTGCCATAATGTACCCTGTTCGTCAACATGGAAACTCTTGGCTTTCCCTAGACCAATGTTTACTTTAATCTTTTCAATCTCTTCGTCAGTCTTTTGAACTTCTCGGATCTTGTCCAAAAGAGTGGGTTGAACATCTAAGGACATGAGATGTCCTTCTGGTACAATCTCCAATCTGAGTTCTTTGAATTGCTTACACAAATCATCTGGCATTTCTCCTTTTGTAAGGCCATTTACAAATGTCTTACGACTTAGAGCATCCGCTACTACATTTGCTTTACCGGGATGGTATTGCAAACTCAAGTCGTAATCCTTGATAAGTTCTAGCCATCTTCTTTGCCTCATGTTGATTTCCTTCTGGGTGAAGATATACTTCAAGCTCTTATGATCGGTGAATACTTCACACCGCTTACCTAAAAGGTAATGTCTCCATGTTTTGAGTGCATGAGCAGAGGCTAACTCCAAATCATGAGTAGGGTAGTTTACTTCATGAGTTTTGAGTTGTCTCGAAGCATAAGCTACGACTCTACCATCTTGCATAAGTACAGCACCCAAGCCTTGATGAGAGGCATCACAATACACTTGGAAATCCTTTTCCAAATCTGGTAGACATAGAACTGGTGCTGTCACAAGTCTCTTCTTTAATTCTTGAAAACTGACTTCACAACCTTCAGACCAAGCAAACTTCTTGTCTTTCTTTAGTAATTCTGTCATAGGCTTAGCAACTTTTGAGAAATTCTCAATGAACCTTCTGTAGTAACCTGCTAAGCCAAGGAAACTACGAACTTCTTTCACATTTTTAGGTGATTCCCAATCTGTCACAGCTGAAACCTTAGCAGGATCAACTGCCACACCATCTTTTGTCATCACATGACCAAGAAAACCAACCTTCTCTAACCAAAACTCACACTTGCTGAATTTGGCATATAGTTTATGTTCCCTCAGTTTCTCAAGTATCAAGCGTAAGTGTCTTTCATGCTCTTCCTTGCTCTTGGAGTAGACTAAGATGTCGTCGATGAAAACGACAACGAACTTGTCAAGGAACTCCATGAATACCTTGTTCATCATATTCATGAAGTATGCTGGAGCGTTGGTTAATCCAAAAGGCATCACAGTATACTCATACAATCCATACCTTGTGGTGAATGCTGTTTTGGTATGTCTTGCTCTCGTATCTTGAGTTGAAAATAACGACGAAGATCAATCTTCGAGAATACACATGCTCCTCCTAGCTGATCAAATAAGTCGTTGATTCTTGGCAAAGGATACTTGTTCTTGATTGTAACCTCGTTGAGAGAACGGTAGTCAATACATAATCTTTGGGTTCTATCTTTCTTTTCTCTGAACAAAACTGGGCTCCCCAAGATGAAGAACTTGGTTGAATAAACCCTTTACATGAATCGTTCCCTAGTTGTTTCTTGAGCTCCTTCAATTCATCAAGACATTTTATGCGGTCTCTTAGCTATTGGTCCCGATCCGGCACCAAATCTATCAGAAACTCCACATCTCTATCCGGTGGCATTCCTGGCAACTCTTCCGGAAACACATCCGGATATTCACACACAACTGGTACACTTTCCATGCTAACCCCCTTAAGAGAATTTAGCTTACTTTCTTTGAATTCAAAGTTTGACTTAAACTTTATTCTTTTTCCTTCGGGGGTTGTGAGTGTAACTGAACGATTGGCACAATCTAATACTCCCTCATACCTAGCCATCCAATCCATTCCCAATATTACATCCAACCCTTGGGAGTCTAGGATTATCAGACTTACTGGGAACTTATGTTTACCAAATTCTATGATAAGATCTCGGCATCCAAGGCTTGCTACCATGTCTCCCCCTGGAGAACTAACCTTTATTGGACACCCAATGTTTTCTGATGCAAACCCATTTCTATCCACAAATGCCTTTGATATGAATGAATGAGATGCACCAGTATCAAAGAGTACAAACGCTGAAATTGAGTTGAGTCTGAACTTACCAGCCACGGCATCAGGTTCTTCATAGACCTCCTCCACATTGATGTGGTTAACCTGTCCTTTCTGAAATGGATTTGGCTTGTTAGGTCCTTCAACTTTCTTTTCAGGGCACTCATTAGCATAATGCCCCAGCTTCTTGCATTTGTAGCACTCAACCTGACTGAGGTCCTTTTTGACATACTGACCTCCACCTCCACTACCATTTCCACTGTGGTGGCTCTTATATCCACCCTTGTGGTTCTTGTACTTATCATTGTCATGACTACGATGTTTGTCATGGCGGTTGTGGTTGGTGCTTGTTGAACTTCCCATGTTTATGGAATCCGAGCTGCCATGTCATCATAATGGGACCGTTTGTGAGGCGATCCCGAGCTGTGTTTGTCGGAGTGTTTCCTCTTCCTACTCTCGACTTGTTTCCTTTTACTCTCCAAAATAGCAGCCTTGTCACACGAGTGATAAGTTGGAACATATGCTACTTGATAACTGTAGGTTCAGTTCATCATTCAAGCCTTCCAAGAACTTTTCCTTTCTCTTGGCATCGTATCAACCTCGTCCGTGCATAGCGCGATTGTTGAATTCTTCTACATATTCGCCCACCGCTGCGATGGCGCTTCAAGTTGTGAAACTCCTTCTTTTCAGACTCATTATCCCCGAGATATGAGCTGAAACCCATCTTCAAATATATCCCATGTCACTTCATCAATGGGAGTGGTGATTTGGAAGTTATCCCACCATGTGGCGGCTGGTCCTTCCAACAGATGTGCTGCGAATCTGACTTTTTCAGCATCAGTGCAGCCTACTGTCACCAAGTCTTTGTTCACAGAACGCAACCAGTCATTGGCTGCCATGGGATCAGTTGTTCCCGAAAACTTTGCTGGTCTCAGACGCAAAAATCTGGTGAGCATATCGAAACCCGGAGGGTTGTTGTTGTTGTTGTTGTTGTTGTTGTTGTTGTTGTTGTTGTTGTTGTTGTTGTTGGGGTCATTGTTGTTGTTGTTGTTGTTGTTGTTATTCTGGTTTTGGATGAACGTTGTCATCATTTGCATAAGCTGTGTTTGCGCATTCATCATTTGTTGCATTTCTGGGGTGATGTTGTTAGGGTTGGGGTTTGCGCGACGGGGAGGCATCTGTGGTTTATTCACATAGATAAGAATGATATACCCATAGATGTTTTATGCACAATACAACATAAACAAGCACATAATAAGCAACACAAGAAAATAAAGTTCAACAACCACATAACAAGTTCATGAAGTGTTACACACAAGTGGCAAGCCATCCACATGTCGGATGGTCCAAAACGAGTTCACAAAACAAGTATGAATAACAAGATAAACGAGTGATCATGTCTACTCATCAACGTCAATCTCCTCCTCGACGAAGGTAAGACCTGCGTTCTCCATCGCGGTCTTGTTCTCCTCAATCGTAGTGGTCAAGGAATCGATCTTGGCCTTGAGAGCCCTCTTCTGGGAGCGAAGCCTCTCAATAACCATCTGCTGCTGCTCAAGCTCGAAGTCCTTAGACTACACCTCCTCTGTCATGTCCCGGATTCTCTTGTTCCTATCCCGGACGCGTTTCTCTTGACTCTTGAATCTGCGGTCCTGGGTCTCAAATTTTGTCTCCATCTCTTTGATCATCTCATCCTGTGCAAAAAAGCTTGTCCTTCTCATGGCTGCACAAGCTCGTCATTACCAAGCATGACGTTCGTCTGTCCGTATCTACGTGTCCGAGAAGAGTCTCCAAGTCACGAAGATAAAGACGCGTATCGGCTCATGGCGCTCCTCGAGTCGTCCTCAAAGTCGATGGACTCTCCGTCATCATCACGTCTCAAGACGTGAAAGTGAGTACCCCTAACTCATGCGGGTGGCGGCCTCAGGTCGTCCTATCGGTCTGCATGACTACCTCCATGCCTCTCTCCATCGCCGTGCATCAACTTGAAGACGATGGCCTCTGTAGTGGGCTCAGTCTGGCGTCCTGGCTGGGTCACCTTGAAGCCCCAGAGGTCCTTCCTCTCGAATTTGGTGAGTGGGTACACCGTAATGGTGAGAAGAGGGAGGTCAAGCAGAGTGGTAAGCTCAACGATACGGGGACCAAAGCAGTAACTCGAAACTCCTCAACGGTGCTGATGGCAACAGGCATCTATTTATAAGATTAAAAAGTTAGAACAAAGCAATTCAAGATAGATTAAGACAACATTCACACATATCCATGAAACATAATTGTCACACAAGCCATGCATACATGAATTCATTACATCATTCAAGGTCCATACTTATTAAAATATCTTTTGAAAGTAAGGTGATAAGTGGTGGTCCAACTAGCGAAATGCCATTACAATCCAATCTCACGGGACCTATTATTGAACACAATGTTCCTAGAGGCAATCCACCAATCTTGTTCCCTTGACTCTATCACTAAGTCTATAACATCTCCCCTTATTTCTTGGTTGTTGTCTTCCAATTCTTGAGTAAGTTCCTTCTCTTTCTCTAAGTCCTTTTGGAGGTTGAGCATTCTGCACTTGACTCTAGCACTAAGTTCCTTGATAGTCCTCCAAGCTGCATCCCTGGCTGACTCAAAGAATGTGGTGTGCATTGTAGTATTGGTGTACATGCAGAATCCTCTTTCTTTGTGGTTGTCTTCCTTGTTTTTGTACAAGTGAAGTTGTACCCACCAATATTCCACTCCTTCATCCTTCACGGGAAAACCTTTGTACACGGCTTCACCATGTGCATCCATTGCTTCCATGAGGTCCTTGAGAATACTGGGAAACTCCGTCTCACACTCTAAAGTCATGGTCATGAGTGGTCCCTTCTTCACGGCTTCGTTGATGGAGTTCATCTACAAAGGAGGTTGAAAAAGATTAGAAAAGTTTTACGAGAAGAATAGACAAGTGTAGAAGTAGTTGAAAAACTTTTTCCTTAGTGGTTTTCAATTCCTAGGGTCATAATCCTACAGGCAACACAGTGCTCTGATACCATCTGTTAGACCCCTCCTTTATAAGGATAGGATCCCTGTGATTGCAATGCTAGTCCCTGGATCAATGCTAGCATCCACAGTTTAAGATGAAGTACACAGATACAAAGGTCGTTTATTACATTCATTCCAGAGATAAACATAGTCTTTTACAACTCAGGGCCATAGGCCTAATACAAGAGTTTTTAGGAATAAGTAAATAAACACAAGTCTTCATCTTCATGTGCCACAGGCAAGCATGTTGAGTGTAGACTCATGACTCCTACTCATCATCGGAGTAACCTGCAACATCACAAGTTACAGCCACGGAGGTCAATACTTTGGAATAGTATTGGCAAGTGATACCTTAGTATATTTTAAGTGGTCTATAGTTCTATATGCATTTGGCTAGTGTAGCTTGGCTTGCTTTGCTCAAAATTAAGTTTTACTTATTAGTTGAAATTGCTAAGTTTTCTTTTGTCAAACATACCCAAGGAAACCATCAATAGATATTGAGGTCCTTCACCCTTGTTCACCCACAAGTTTTTAATTTAGAAGTTGGAGTGATGAGATTCTTGTGGCTTCCATGTCTTGATGCTCAAGTGTCCATTTCCTTGGACAAGGCTAAGTACTTAGGTTTTCCATCTGCAGAGGTTGTGCACTTTCCCCACCAGACTTGGTTTCCCAAGACAGGACCTTTCAGAAGCTTTTCCTTAGTCAAAATGGACGCGCTCCAACCTATCAACCCAACTACCACCCTCTGTCCAAATTGACTAAGTTCTGGCAACCTATATGATCATGGCAGAGCCCATAATGCCAAGTGGTTGCACTGTTAGCTTTCTCAACATTTGGCCTCCAAATCCCTTTGTGCCTGGGTGGCATTCCACAAGTGAGATACACAACCCAAGTCCATGGCCTTGTGTAACCACTCAACATAACCCAATCAATCCATTCCACCCAGGAGATTTATTTGACTTAGTTGTTTTATTAAGAAAATATAAGTCTATTGACTTAGAATATTTTTATCATAACCATATAGATGTTCACCACCCTAGTTTACTATAAGCTAGGCTAAGCAAAGTATGGTATCTTAACTTAGGAAAATTTCCTAGCAATTCTACTACTTCACTCTACTTAGGATTTCCCATCTTAGCACCAAGCAAAATATCATGCATTTACTTTAGCAAAATATCTAATGCAAGTATAAAACTTAGGATAGGAAATTCATGATAATATCACTTGCCTTGGTAGTGGGGAGAGTAGCACTCCTCACAATCACAATCACTATCAAAATCTACACAAGAGACAATAGCACACAATTACACACAATATAAATACAATCAAAAATAATATGAATGCATGCATGCAAGAATTTACTAAATGGTGATTTTTGAAAATTATACCAAGTATGTTCATGAGCACAGAAACTTAACAAGGCTCAAAATTGCCAACTACACTTATTTGGCCCAAAAATAACTACAAGAATAAAACTATATCTAAAATAGCCCTAAACATGTTTCACAATAAAAATCATTTTTAACTGTTACTATATGCTAATCCAAAGGTATATTCTGATAGGCCTTGTCTTGCTGAGTTCAACGATATAAAGTTTGCAAAAATCCAACGTGGCATTCAAAAGTTATAAGCATTTGAAGTTTGAATCTAAATCTGGTTTTAATTTCTGTTTTTAAACTAAACCTAGCCACGCGTCATGTTTTCATTCGCCCGTACCGGTTCGCACCGGATCGTCTCTCCGTGCCGTTGGATCTAACTAACAATGCGCGGCTCAGATCTGCCCTTACCCCTTCGTTAAGTGATCTGTTTCTACGCGTGGGATCAAGATCTAACGGCTACAATCTATCAACCAGAAATGGGCGGCGCTGGCGGTGTTTGACCGGCGGCGGCGTGTCTGTCTACGGTGGTGCCGGCGCTCTGGGCCGTTCTAAGACGCAAGGATGTGCTTACCAGATCCGTGAAGGCGTGCTGAAGCTCGACGTGGTACTCGTTCGCGAAGGGGCGCTCGGAGATGGGCTCTGGACCTCGTCGGAGTTTAAATGCGGCGTCGGCGAGGTTCGGAGTTGCTGCCGTCGTTCTGCGTCGCCTGAGCACGAATCGATGGGTTTAGAGGATGCGCAGGACAACTACGAACATGCTCGAGTGAATAAGAAGGCAGGGGGCGCTCGAAACTTACTGGAATTGCTCGCCGGAGTTTGCGAACGCGTCTGCCACGGTCAGTTGTCGACGTTGGCGAGGTTCCTCGTCGCCCTAAGTCAAAACAGGGGTACTATCAGATGCGCAAAACGAAGTGGATTCAGAGCGTATCGATCGAGATCAAGGCGGTGGCTACTTACGAAGGGGGTCGCCGGAGTTCTTGCAGGAGACGGTGGCGGCCAGTTGTTGACGTTGCCAAGGCTAGGGATCATGCGAAAGCAAACGGCGAGTGTCAGAAGATGCGTATGAGTTCACTGAACAAGATGGTGTGAATGAGAGGCAGAGGGGAGCTCGAGACTTACCGGAATTCGCGGTGATCGTCGGAGGCGGCGGGTTCTGCAGAGAGCAATGCGCACTGGGCGTTCAGGCTTTCGGGGTTTTGGGGAAAAGAAAGAGGGGACAGAGGGGTTTCTTATAGCTTGCTCGCGAGCGAGAATCACTGCGCCAATAACTCGAATTGATGCCGCGAATCAAGACCAGAAACGCCCGCTTGATTTGAGGAATGAATGGGTCGTCGGGTGGAGACGACGCGTGGGGGGTTGGCCCACTTGTCGATATGCGCAGGTTTTCGGTGGGGTCCGGCGGTCGGTTCGATCGTGCGTCCGTGCGTGAGAGGAGAAAAGAAATGCCGGGTGGGCTTCTTGGGCTGGATTGGTTCTTGGGCGATTCGCTTGGCCTTTTCCATTTCTTTGCCCTTTTCTTTTTCTGTTTTCTATTTTCTGAATTGATTTTGACATGTTTTCAAATCCTTTTTTGAATTCAAACAAGTTTGGGGATCCTTGTGGGGTTCTGTGGTTTCAAATGCAGTTATTTAACTAAGTGGTTACTTTGTAGGGTTTGGTTATGCTTGGTCTTCAAAATGAACAGAGATTTTTGCTATAGTTGTAATTATTTGAATTTAGGGTTTTGAATCACTTCTAAGTTTTGAATCATGGTAGAGTTTCACACAATCATTCCAACAATGGAGTCAAATAAACAAGTACTTAAGCTTCCAAATTTCAATGTGTGATGGTCCTCTTGGAATCAAATGTCCACATGAAATCATAGACTCAACTTCTGTTTCTAAGTGATTTTTGATAAACCCTAAATGAATGAATGAGATGCATATATGGTTGAAATGAGTTTTGAAACCATGATTTTTGGGATGTTACAGATACAAACAAAGATCATGAATAACAATGCATTGAAAGACATTTGTTTGTTTCACATATAGAAAACATAGCATAGTGGTATTCAGCTTGTCCCTCATGGAGTAGCAAATAATAAATGCATAGGACACCTTCAAAGTTCATAAGGGTGACTAGATATAAATAGTTCAAGAACAAGAAATATCAACATTATGAATCAATCAATAAGTTTTGAGGCAATGCACATAGAACTAAGAATGACAACTATGCTCTCCTAGTTGGTGCATAAAAAAAGAAAGTGTAGACTCAATAAAAGTGGAAAGAAGGGCCCTTCATAAAGGGAAGCAGGGATTTCAAGTTTCATAAAGAGCTTCCAATAATTATGGTACTTGTTAGCTTTCATCTCTCATTGCCCCTATCATAAGCATCTTCAAGTGGTTAATGTTAAAGTGAACAAAGTATGAAGTATATGCTTGACAAAATATAAGTTGGCAATCTCATGTCCCTCGAGTACGAGGGCCATTCCTCATGCTACTCAACTTTAGTTACTGGTAAGTTCTTGTCATTATAAGTACATGTGTATCATAGAGAACCGCCTACCCCTTGCCCCATGACACAGGAGCTATCCCATATCAAAATGACAAGGCAACAGATAATGAGCATCTCAACAATCTTCTTCTTTACCATGGGAGAATTTTTCTTTCCCTTTTTTTTCTTTTGAAGATGCTTCATAGATTGCTCACTATGGTTATGCTGCAAGTTTCCACCATGATTAGGCATGGCTTAGGCTAGCGGCCCAGGCGTTTCTCTAACACACATACATAACTCCATGAACTTATAGGCTCCCCTTTTATTTCACACCACTGACATCCATAAACAAAAGAGCATGATATCAAGTGGATAGATTTTTACAAGTGTTGAAAGTGTTCCCCATGACAGCATGGTTCTGCTAATTCCCAACTTATAAGTGCAAGCTTATACAACATAGATGACACAATGGTTCAAGTTTATTAGGGGCAAGAAAAATAAAGTGTGCCATCAAGTTTATGAGAGCTTTAATCACTAATTTTCACATAACAAAGTAACTTTTTAATTAGAAGGTAGATAAAACAATAATTTACTTGGAATGGTGTAACACACCATGCATAGGAATTTATAGTGGACTCTTTGGAATAACTTGGTTTTTTGGGAGTTGGATGCATGAGTAGATCTTACTCATACAAGTGGAGGCTAGCAAAAGACTGGGAGCGACCAACTAAGAGAGCAATAATGGCCATAATCATGCAGAGCGACAAAACATTACCAATCAAAGTATAAAGTGGTACCACAAGTTAAGAACTAAATGATCATAGAGGCTAAGGTGACTGGTTCATAGTCATAACATGGTGTGAGCATGTGCCAAGTCAACCCAAACAAGCATCAAAGGAGAATACCACAATATAATGCTTTTGTATGCTAAAACAATGCATGATTCTTGCAAGGCACATTAAGCAATCTCAATTGTTTGGAACAAGTAATGCTATTGCAATAATCACTAAGAATAAGGTCAAAAAAATATCTAGCATGACATGATAAAGTCTAAGTCACAGTCAAATCAAGCTCCCTTTTGTACCACTTAAGCATGAAGCTTTCTACTCTTTTCCAACACCAATCAACTTATTTGAAACATCACAGCGAAAGCGAGGGTCCAACTACTTTATTCAAGCAAACTAAAAAAATGAAAACCAAAAACGAAAACTAAGACGCTCCAAGAACAACACAACAGTGCATGAAACAATAAAAACGAAATGTCTAGAAAGAGACCTGAGAATTTTATTGATGAAGAAAGGGGATGCCTTAGTCATCCCCAAGCTTTGACACTTGTACCTCTTGAATATTTCTTGGGGTGACACGGGGTGGCATACCCAAGCTTGAGATTTTGTCCATTCTTCATCTCATTACATCATTCTTTCCCTACACTTGAAAATTTCCTTCATACAAAAATTTACACAATCTTCATTAGCAACATTAGTGCATTCAAAAGTAATAAACCTTTGGGTTTAGTTTCAAAACAACAAAACTTTCATTTAAAAGATCAATTTACCAAAGATAACTCAAAAAGAAATCGATAATAGGCAAATGCAAATAATGGCAGAAATCTGTCAAAATAGACCAGCAGATGAAAACCGATTTTTTAGAAAACCTTGTGTTGCTAAAATAAAAAAGTGTTGAACTAAAAAAAGTTAGATAACAACCTGGGGCATAAGCACGAAAAATTAAGCTCAATCCTACATATAGATATTTTTCACGAATTTTTACAGTGAAGCACAAAAATCTATTTCGGGACAGCAACTTCCCCAAATCTTACTTCTCTATCATTAGAGGTTATTCTTGGCACAAAAATAAAAAAAAGGATAAGGAGAGGTTATTACAGAAGTAATAACTTCCAAGACTCAAGAAAAATAGTGGGTTATCTCCTAAGAAGTACTTTTCTTTAAGGCCTTTAAGTTAGGCACAAGAAGCAAGAATCAAGTATTTTCAAATGAAGAATCATTGACATCAAATTTGGTTTAAAAGGAGGAGCAAAAGGTAAATTGTATATCCTTATAGGGAAGTGTTCAATATATTTCTTGAATGAGAATTAATATTTAATGGTTCCTTCTTTCATATCAATGATGGCACCAACAGTTGTAAGAAAAAGGTCTTCCCAAAGTAATAGGACAAGAAGCATTGCATTCAACATACAAGACATAGAAATCAATAGGGACATAAGCATTGTTAACCATAATAAGAACATCATTAACACTCCCCATGAGTTCCTTTTTAGAATTATCATCAAGTGGGACATCTAAATAGAAATCTTCCAAAGGTGGCAAATCAAGCATTTCATAAATATTTTTAGGCATAATAGAGACAATAGAACCAAGGTCACATGAAGCTTTGAGATCAAAGTCATTCACTTGCATATTAATGATGGATTCCCAACTATCTTCTACTTTCCTAGGAATAGAGGATTTATGTTTCAATTTTTCTTCCTTAATTTTAATGAGAGCATTTGTAATGTGTTTTGTAAAAGCCATATTCATAGCACTAGCATTAGGACTTCTAGCAAGCTTTTGTAGGAACATAATCACTTCAGAGATATTGCAACCATCAAGATCAAAATCAAACTTTGCATAACAAGTAGTAGACTTATTGTTTACCATATTTTGAAGAATTACAACATTCTCATTGGGTCTAGGCATTGTGGTAGGAGGAATGGGGACTTCTTGTGGTTTGCTAGCATCAACATAGGTGGTAGTAATAGTACAAATACTATTGCTTCTAGCAATTTCAGCTTCTCTTTCCCACTTAGCATGTAATTTAGCTAAAAGTCTAACATTTTCATCAATAGTTCGTGCCCGGGAAAACGGCTAAGTACAGAGGACCCCTTGGAGTCGCCCAGCGACTGGCTTTCCAAGCCATGGCGATTCGACCGCAACTTACTAACAATTTAAACAACATACATATACATAAAAATGAGGTAAACCCCATAAAAGGGTGAACGCGCTCAGGGACTCGCACAACCAACAATCAAATAAAAAACATTAACAAAAGCATCCTTGCATTCCTTATAGAAGAAAATTTTGTTCGCTTACAAGGGAAGTTACATATCTATTCTAACTAACGCCAGTCGGCAAACTAGTCTACTCCGCAGGCTTCAACGACAAGGCGCCACCACTCCTGCGACAGTGGATAAAGGGAACCCACATGTTCAAAGGGTATGTCGTGAGGGAACCCTCCATGGCTGCTCGGAATGGCTGCTCCACCTTGAAGTCGTGGTGAGCCGGCTCGGGGTCGTTCGGGGCGATGACCGTCTCCTGGTATGGAATAAGGTCACCCATCGCCCACACCCGGTCAGCGTACACCACAGCCTGCTCGGTCAGCTTCAGCACTTTGGCGATCTCGACCGTGCCTGTCGATGAAGGGTACCCGCTCATGACATCATCGAGGTCAAAGTCGTCGGGGAAGTGTGCGAGCCCAAGGCTCAGCGCAGTCGCAGCACCATGACGAAAGGCCGGCCGCGACATGAAGTCAACCACAGCCGGGGCCTTCTCCAGGTAGCGCCAAACCTCGACGAGGTTGCTGGGGATCACCTCCGTGGGCGAGATCTCCTAAAGGTACGCCCGAATGCAAGTCGCTGACAGAGCGACAGAGTCAACCAGCGTGGTGACGCATTGCTACGCGTCATACGACTGCGCTTCGTCAGCATCATCAGTAATCCTGCCTGCAACACACAAGCAAACAGTAAGGAAGGCTCCAGCAAAACAAAGCGACCCGCACGCTCGGGGACTCGCCAAAAAACAAAGAGCTCACCAATCAACGGGCGATAGAGCTCCGTGATGAAATCCTGAAGACCGGAGAGTGTCGTGGTATTGCCGACGAGTACGCCATGGAGGGGTCCTCATAGTGCGTGTTTAGAGACGTGGGGGAAGGCGGACGGTTGACGGGTATGAGGTAACACAGCTTACCCAGGTTCAGATCCCACAACGGTGGCGGAATCCTACTCCTGCTATAAATCACTATAATGGCAATACGCTGATTTACAGAGATAGGTTCGCTATGTGAGGTTGTCTGAAGTTGTCTATGATTGTGCCCTAAAGGCTCCCACAGGCCCGACTTATATAGTTTCCAGGTCCTAGGGTTACAGGGAAAATTCCTAGTCGGACAGGTTACAGAGTCCTACACCGTCTATTACTAGTCTTGCGTGTCTTGTACTCCAAGGCTTCGGGTACGCTGGTGACTCCACCGTAGACTTCCTTTTATCCGGCATGGGCCTCCCTTATGGATCCATCTAACTGGGCCGCCCAGCAGGCCATCGGCCATGCTACCAACTGTGGGCCACCCGGGTTATCCGGATAGGAGACATGCTATGAGGATACCCATATAGCATATCCCCAACAGTAGCCCCAGGAGAACTCCGAGATCTTGCGCTGTCTTGCCTCTTCACATTGAATGATCCGTCTAGATGGATGTTGGCAAATTGTCAAGCAATATCTTGTAGTCCTCCCAAAGAACCCTGCAAGGTTTCCTCCATCTTCAACCAGTAAGCCGAAGAATTGCTGAATCTTCCATCATAATCTTCCATAGCCGGACTGGATCCGTCCATGCCGGAATCTTCTGATGTGATGGTTCATCTGCCTATGTCAGCTAGGGCGACGTAGATGTAGGTCAGCAACGCCTCATAACTCACATATGCGGAGAACGCAATCATTTCCACTTTTCCCGCGTGAGCGATATGAACCATTGGCGGCGACGGTTGGGACGTGGAAATATTTCCGTGCACGTCCGCACACATGTCGTCTACGTGGTAACCGTCCGATCAAGCTGCACGAATCTCGATGCTAGAGATCATAAATAGTAACTGCGGTGGAAAATTTAGTTTTCACCTCATTCTCTCCTCGCATCATCTTCTTCCTCCAGCGAGCGCCCCCTCGAGCTCTCCGCGCAACTTGCGAAAAACCCTAACTCCCAATCTCGCCAGTCACATCCAAACACTCGCAATGGCCAGCAGTAGCTCTTCTCCTTCAATGGCGGCGTCGGGCGAAGCCGCGACGAAGCCAGTGAGCTCCGTCGTCGTGCCCCCAGAGGGCCTGGTCATCCCCGTTTCCGCGGTGGTCGAGACCACCGGCGGCGACCACAATCCAGCGGCGCTAGATCTGCTGCAAGAGGAAAACGACTCCCACAAAGGCGACTAGTGCGGTTCGGACATCACGAACCACGATAATAAGGAGTTGATCATCGAGGGCTACCTCCCCGCGACGGAGGGGCTCGCCTGGCAGGTGACGCCATCCGGCGAGGTCACACCTTCTCCCCAAGCCGAGAAAAGGTGTACCTCAAAGCACAATTGGTATGCGGCGTCTCCCTGCCCATCTCTAACTTCTTCCTTGCTGTCCTTAATCACTACCGAGTACAGCCCCAAAACCTCTCTCCCAATAGTATCCTAGCGCTTAGCAATTACGCGACGCTTTGCGAGGGTTACCTAGGGATTAGGCCTAGGCTAGATCTCTTTATCTATTTCTTCACCGTCAAACGCGAAGCCAGAGCCATCAAGGATGAACTTAGAAATTGTGGCACCATTAGCTTCAAGATCCGTCCTGGCCGGCGGGTCCCCAACATCGTCGGCCACGAGTCCTGCAAGAACTGGCAGCATACTTACTTCTACGGCCCAGGTATCCCTCTAGCCGGCCGAGAAGTAACGTACCCGGACTTCGTCGATGGAGCCGCCGCCGAAACTTCGACATGGAGATCACAGACCTCCCTTCCCTCCGACATCGACACTTCCCGCGCTATAAGGCGGATATAGTGGTTCGTAGAGACGGGTTTGACCATCTTGGACCTAGCCATGTGCTGGTTCATCAGGCGAATCCAGCCTCTGCAGCACCGCTCGAAGCTGATGCACGAGTATACCAGCGATAGAAGGGATAGCCTCCGCATCTCCGTGGACAATTTCTCGAGTGATTCCGTCAAGCTCCGCCTCAAGGAAATCGTCAAGGTGAAGGACAAGAAGTGTGGCTTCACCATCACCTACGACATGTTCGTAGAGATCAAGTGCCCAAATGTAACTGTTTATTTTCCGTGTATGACATATACTCTAGTTCTCCCGTCTAGCCGTTACCATGTCATCTAACACGGAGGTTCTTTAACTTAACACCTTAGCGACATAGAAGAGGACAGCATGGCTCCTCAAATCTATGATCCAAAGATGAAGGAAGTCACCGTCGTGTCTGACAATGATGCTCCGTTGGCGCGAAGGCAGAAGAGCTCCACCTCTGACGCTGCTGACAGAGGCAAGAAGAAGAAGACGGAGGGTGGAGCCTCCAAAAAGACTACCGCCGCCCTGGAGGCGGAGAAAATAAAGACTACTTGGATCCCTTTTGACAAAGCACCCCCTCTTATGTAATCTTCTTTCCCTCCAACATTGTCTATTTATCTGTCTTATTCCTGTACTTATGCATTTTGCACGTTTCAGAACGAAAGCCACAACCAGCTTAAAGAAGACCTCCAAAACATCGGGGGCCTCTAGAACCATCAAGGACATGCTGCATCGCGACGCATCTCCCTCCATTGCCCCTGTCACTCCCATTGTCAAGCCTTCCTCTACTCCTATAAGCTCACAAGCTAAGGAAGCATATGGACCTTCCGCCATGGAAGTGGACTCAGGTGCCTCTACCGAGATTAATGTTGTCGGCGAGCAGGCAACGCAGGAAAGTGTCGCACACCAAATGGCTGAATCTCCGGCTGAGGATGCCATCGGTTGTGGTAAGGAGGTGGTGGAAGCTGGTACTTCTGCCGAAGGCGGCGCCCCCGCACCAAAGAAAATGATAGAGTACCCAAAGATAGTCTATTTGGTACTTACACTGGGTAGCACTGCTCTGGTTCCTAGTGCGGCACCGACATATCGAACGTGTGGTCTAGAGGAGCTTCTCCGGCAAGCAGAGATCTTGCAAGGAAACAATGTATCCTTCGGCTAGCTGCTGCTGAGAGTGCTACCAATCTCAAGATCATTGCACTTGTAAGTTTTATTTGCCTTTTGCTTTTCATATGAATATCCCACTGTAGCCCCCGAGGATGTAGACGGAAAACCATAGGTCTTTGCGTCTAGATGCTCTAAGAGTGACTAAGCTAGAAAACTTCTCACTGTAGCCCCCAAGCATATAGATGGAATGAATTATTCCGACTAGATGCTTTAAGAGTATCATACGTCGTGTTTATAAATTTCAATACTATAGCCCCCAAGCCTCTAGTTGTAACTAAATTAGTTTCGACTAGATTCTTAAAGAGAAGCTAAGCATACATCCGAGTTAAAAACTTTATACTGTAGCCCCCAAGCTTCTAATCGAAAACTGAATTAGTTCCGATTAGATGCTTAAAGATAGATTAAGCATATTGCTAAGTTAAAAACTCTCGCTGTAGCCCCCGAGGGTCTAGGTGGAAATTTTCCGGATAGATGCTCCAAGTAGACCAAACAACGTTTAACTTATATTTTTCCATAGAACGAGAATGCTCGGAGATGCATGGCCAAAGACAAGTACCAGAAGATGTGCCCTTACTTGGAAACCGAAAAGGGTAAAACTGCCTTCTTGAAGGAACAGATCATCAAGAGCAAGCGTCTATTTTTTCCTTTCTTTTTCGTATTCCGACTTCAACTTGTGTATTCTCCGAGTACTCACTGTCTACTTTGCTTTCATCGACTTGTAGAAACCATTGCCAAGGCTAAGGACATTGTCGAGCAATCCAAGCACATTCAAGAGCTGGATAGCGAGAACAAGATCCTTAAGCAGGAGAGGAAGGACATGTTGAAGATGCATGAAGAATCAATGAAAGCCTTGCAGGACTCCGCCACCAAGGAGATGAACCGCTTGAAGGAGGAGATTTATATCTTAAGAGATCATAAGAAAGCCGCCAACGAGCAGAATCAACGCCATCATGAGGCGTACAAGCTCCTTCAACAGGAACGGGCCTCCTTGGTGGATACCCTCTGGCAAGCTGAGGCTAGCATCTTCAGTAAGTGATTCTTCGTCTTGGATTTCTGTAGTCTAGATACTCTGAATTTTTGAACTCATGTGCTCCTTGTCAGAATTTGTAGCTCCTATGGGTTTAACCCGGTCGCCTCCTCCGGCAAAGGAATGTATGGTTCTTGCCAGAAACTTCATCAATACTGCCATCGCGCAAGCCAAAGAGATTGCCAAACCCCTCCAGATCGATATTAGGCATTGGACTGTGGCGAAGTTATCGGAGATCCTGCGCCGAGCCCCCGAGCGTATTACAAGCTGGAAAGCTTCATGTGCATGGGCCGGTGTAAGGATGGTGTTGTCCATGGTTAAGGCACATTACGAGGATGCCGACATCGACACGGTAACCTCTGGGATTCTCGATGTAGATGACGATGGAAAGAAGATAAACCATAAGTCCATCTTATCGTCACTCGCGGGTTATGACACCAGAGTTGCCGAATTGGTCGACGTCAACGTCTTCGTGCCAAGGAATACCATCGATGGCGGCGACCAAAGCTCCTCTGAGTCCCTCAACACTGCCGACTTCGAGGGTGATTCTCCTGCTGCCGATGACGCTGCTTCCAAGTCGCCTGTGCCAAAGGAATGAAAAACAACTTGTAATATTTGTTTCATCTTTGATGCGTATGCGGAAAAAACTATCTATTAACTTAAGGTGGAAAACAATGATGTATGTCCTGCTACTTAAGAACTAGTTCCAGCATGTATATATTTTTAAGCAAGTGTTGGCTTATCCATTACTTTGGTTCTTATGCTTGACTTTTCGTGAGTCGGAAGACTCGTTGTCGGAACCATGCACTCAGGTGATGATGCCCAATGGCACCTTCAATAACCTAAGCACAAAATCACTGACAATAAGTGCTGAAAGTCACTACTCCATAATCCACATAAAAACGACAAAGAACGTGTAGACCAGAAAACTTAAGCTAACGCCCGTAGGCGGAATTTTCACAAGTGCAATCGCAAAACTTGTGCATAAAGGTTTTCTATGATCCAAAAATGAATACTAAAGGAGGTAAAAGACTCAGAAATATGAGTGAAACAGCGAGCTTTATTTCATTGATCATATAAGAGGTGCACAATTAGATAAAAAATGCTAAGTGTAAAAAGGACGTAGCTGTGCTATGTTCCATGGCCGATCAAGCCCCGGGTAGTCATCATCCGGGTCACGTCGCTTACGCTTATGATCCTCGTTGGTTCTATCCTTCAGTTCATTATTACCAACGATGTAGTAAGACCCATTGAGTAGCGCCTTTCTTATGATGAACGGTCCTTCCCATGGCGGGGATAATTTGTGTGACTTCTTCTGCTTAAGTCGGAGCACCAAATCCCCCTCTTTAAACGAGCGATGACGAACGCGGTGACTATGGTAGTTGCGTAGCTTCTGCTGGTAGATGGCGAATCTTTGGCATGCCAAAACACGCTCCTCCTCGAGAAGGTCCACATCTAGGCGTCTGGATTCTTCAGCGTCATCTTCGTCGTAGGCGGCAACTCTTGGTGCATCGTGAAGTATGTCGGAAGGTAGGATGGCCTCTGCTCCATATACCATGAAATAAGGGATGTAGTCGGTGGATCTGTTGGGTGTAGTTCGTAAACTCCACAGTAAATATGGCAATTCTTCCGCCCAGGCTCCAGCTTCTCTATGTAGCGGTCCCTCAAGATGTGGCTTTATTACCTGCAGAATTAATCCATTGGCTCGCTCAACCTGACCATTGGATTGTGGATGTGCCACCGATGCAAGGTCATGTCGGATGCCCTTCTCCCAACAATAAGCCTCCACTTCTCCAAGTGACAAGTTGCTGCCATTGTCGGTGATAATGCTATGTGGGAGACCAAATCTCACCACTAGATCCCGGACAAACCTGAGGGCAGTTGCCCCATCAAGCTTTCTAATGGGTTTAGCTTCTATCCATTTAGTGAATTTATCAACTGCTACTAGCATATGTGTAAACCCACATGGTGCCATTTGTAACGGTCCCACCATGTCTATCCCCCAGACTGCAAACGGCCAAGTTATTGGTATTGATCGCAATTCTTCAGCAGGAACATGTGGTTGCCGGGCATAATACTGGCATCCCATGCATGTCTCAACCAGCTTATCGGCGTCCGCCTTTGCGGTCAGCCAGTAGAATCCTTGCCGGAAGGCTTTCACGACCAACGATCAAGGAGCGGCGTGATGCCCGCAATATCCGAGATGGATTTCGCGTAGGATTTGAATACCTTCAAGCTGGGAAACACACTTAAGGTATACACCAGTAGTGCTCCTTTTGTAGAGTTGTCCATTGATTATGGTATAACCCTTTGCTCGTCGTACTATTTGCCGTCTTTCGACCTCGTCGTCGGGCAAAGTTCTGTGTTCGAGATATTCCATGAACGGTTTTGTCCAAGCCGGAGGGACCATTGCCACCATGTGGAAGAAAGAGTCAGCTCTATTCGGGTTGTCAATGTCGGCTCCCTTCACGGATGGTGTTCGCAGATGCTCTAGGAAAACTCCTGGAGGAATTCGTTTGCACCCCGATCCAAGCTTAGATAGCAGATCGGCCGCCTCATTTTGCTCCCTAGGTACATACTTGAATTCGTAGCCCAAGAAGCTCTTGGCTATCTCGTCCACTTCGTCTCGATATGCCGCAATCATAGGGTTCGGTGCATTCCAGGTGCCAGCCACCTGCTGGGCAACCAAGTCGGAATCTCCATAGCAAACTATGCGCTTGATGCCAATATCCTTGGCTACGCATAATCCGTGAATGAGTGCTTCATACTCTGCTATGTTGTTCATAGCCTCGAAGTGGATTTGCAGAACGTAGTTTAGCTTGTCGCCAGTTGGTGACTGTAGCAATACACCAGCCCCCGAGCCGTTGAGCAGATTTGATCCGTCAAAGTGCATCACCCAGTACTCTGGTTCCAGCAACGGAGTATCATCTGGCATCTCCGTAAAATCTGCGATAAAGTCCGCCAAGGCTTGTGACTTGATAGCGTCGCGTCTCTTGTAGGTGATCTCGAAGGCGGCAAGTTCAATGCCCCACTTCGAGACCCTTCCCGTAGCGTCGTTGTTGTTGATAATGTCGGACAGTGGAGTCTTGCTCACCACTGTGATTGGGTGCTCCTGAAAGTAATGCCTCAGCTTCCCAGAAGAAAGAAATACTCCATAAGCTATCTTCTGGTAGTGCGGGTAACGCTGCTTGGACTCCGTCAAGACCTCGCTCACATAGTAAACTGGTCGTTGAACTCTGTGCTCATAGCATGGTTCCTTCCGCTCTACCAGGACGACGATGCTGATTACCCGGTTGGTTGCCGCCATGTAGATTAACATGGGCTCTCCAGGCTCGGGTGCCGCAAGGATGGGCGCTGACGAAAGAATCTCCTTGAGCTGCTTCAATGCTACATATGCTTCATCCGTCCATGTAAATTTGCCCGCCTTCTTCAGCAACTTGTACAGCGGCAGAGCCTTCTCCCCAAGTCGGCTGATGAACCGACTAACTGCTGCAATACAACCTTTTAGTCGTTGAATGTCCTTTAGGCATGTCGGACGGTTTATGTTTAAGATGGCCTTGATTTTCTATGGGTTGACCTTGATTCCACGCGGGGAAACGATGAAGCCCAACAATTTGCCGACTGGAACCCCGAAGACGCACTTCTTAGGGTTAAGCATCATGTTGTATTTCCGGAGATTATCAAAGGTTTATTTTAAGTCAGAGATTAAGTCATTTGACTTTTTATACATCACCGTGATATCGTCCACATAGGCGTGAACGTTCCGACCAATTTGGTCGTGAAGGCAATGTTGCATTGTCCGCTGGTACGTAGCACCTGCGTTTTTCAGCCCAAAGGGCATTGTAACATAACAAAACGTGCCATATGGGGTAGTGAACGAAGTGGCCAATTGGTCTGACTTCCTCATCTTGATCTGGTGGTATCCTGAGTATGCATCGAGAAAACACAAAAGCTCCGAGCTAGTCGTCGAGTCAATGACTTGGTCAATGCGAGGCAAAGCAAACGGATCTTTGGGGAAAGCCTTGTTTAAGCCGGTGTAATCAACGCACATTCTTAATTCTTTGGTTCCCTTTTTGGGGAAAAGTACAGGATTGGCCACCCATTGGGTGTGAAGGACTTCTCGGATAAAACTATCCTTAAGTAACCTAGCTATCTCTTTGCCTATGGCGTGTCTCTTCTCATCTCCAAAGCGTCGTAGAGGTTGCTTCACTAGTTTTAATTTTGGATCAATGTTTAAGTTGTGCTCGGCAAGTTCCCTAGTTACACCTTTCATGTCGGCAGGTTGCCAGGCAAAGATGTCCCTATTCTCACGGAGGAACTCAACGAGCGCGCTTTCCTATTTGGGATCCAGGTTCGTCCCAATGGAGGTGGTCTTGGAGGCATCTCCTACCACAAGTTCCACCGGATTAGTCTCGATGGCGGCCTTGAATGCAGGAGCAGAGTCGGAAATCTGTTTCTTCGACGTGGGCATCTCTGAGTCATCGACCTTACTCTGGATCTCTTTGAATTCTTCGATGTAGAGGACAGCTTCCGCGAAGGATGCTTCATTAATCTTGCAGTCCCTTGCCTTGGTAAAGCTTCCGGATACGATGATGACACCGTTTGGTCCGGGTATCTTGAGTGTTGTATTCGAAGCATGGCTTGGCCATGAACGTGTGGAATATGTCGCGGCCGAATATGACGTGGTACACGCTCTTGAAGGGGACCACCTCAAAGGTCATGCGCTCTTGGCGGTAATTATTAACATCGCCAAAGGCAACCTGAAGTGTGATGCACCCAAGGGACCGAGCCACCCGACCAGGAAATACGCCATGGAAGATGGTGTTGGTTTGCCTAAGGTTTGCCTCCATCAAGTTCATCTTCTGCAGTGTATCCAGGTACATGATGTTGATGCTGCTTCCACTATCCACCATACACACTTGGTGAACTCCACGCTGTCAATCAAGGGATTGATGACCATGGTGTATTGGTTCTCTGTAGGGATGAGGTCTGGGTGATCCTTCTTGTCCCAAGTAATTGGAACCTCCGACCAGCGCAGGTACTGGGGGTAGAGTGGCCATCAGTATCCTCATAGAGGTCTTCTGTTGTCGGACTGTGGGGGTGCCAAGGAAAGTGTGGTAGACTGGTGCCTTCTTCACCAAGGGGTTCTTGCCTTTGTCGTCGCACTTGGCGGCGTGCTTGGGGTCAACATCCTCGTCCATGTCACTTGAATCCTTGGACTCCTCCTTCTTCTTCCCCTTGCCCTTGCCTCGCGGTCTGTTCTTCCGACTTCTCTTGTATCCGGACTCTGGGTCTTCCTTGAGGTCGTTGATGAACTTGGTGTCGATTGGTATGGGTGGCCTTGCTATTGACATCAAGGTGTACGAGGCATGACATATCGCGGTACTCTTAGTAGGTTTGGGGAATGCAGAGCGGTGCCGAGGTAGTTTCACTTCCTCGTTGCTGTCCACGACCAGCTCCCCGTCCTCGGCCACGTTGTCCGCCATCACCTCGTCCTGCAAAGGTCATGGCGACCATCTCGGGAGATTGCTTTTCTTCTGGAGAGGTTTTCCGCTTTGTACTGGTGTTCCTCCGAGATTGAGTTGGAACGGCCGTTGCCGACAGAGAGCCGCGAGCATCATCGTAGGCAGCTGCGAACTCACTAGCCAACTGAATCATCTGGTTCAAGTCAAGCTGGTGATTGTCCTGCAAGAGCTTCATCTTATGTCGGAGAAACGTGCCCCTTTCCAACCCATCGATGAAGGGGGCCATGGCGGTCTGAGCGTGCACTCCTGCGCAGGAATTCTTCATATCTAGCCAGTGGGAGATGTAGGTGCGAGATGTCTCGTCTTTCTCTTGCACGCACCGCTGTAGATCTCCAACAGTGCAGGGACATTTGTACGTACCCTCGAAGTTCTTGGTGAACGCCTCTTGCAAGTCCAACCAATTGTACATGGATTTTTCCGGCAAGTCGTCAATAAATTGATGGGCTGTGCCCGCCAACATCAATGCGAGGTACTTGATGGCAATGTTGGGGTTACCCCCGGAAATATCTACCGTGTTGCCGGAGACCTGCAACCATGTAGCTGGCTTAGCGGTGCCGTCATAGGGCTTGATGGTCTTGTCAATCCGGAAACCTTTGGGGTAAGTTGCGGACCGTATCGCAGGTCCGAAGCAACATGGTCCCAGGTATGGTCCTTCTCGGGCCTCGTGGATCTTATCGATCCGCGAACGTGCATCGTACGGCTCCGGGTTTTTCTTCTTCTTGTCAACAGGGGATGGGCTGCGTGAACGACGCGGGCCCCCTCCGCCATGGTGACTGCTAAGTGGCGATGGAGGCGGAGGTGGCGGTGGGTTAGCCTTCTTGCTATTACCCTCTTGCGATGCCTCACACTTGTCGCGATTGCTTGCCAGACGCGGAGGGTCATGGCGCGACCTGCTCTTGTGTCCTTGGTTGAGCTCTCCGTCATGACGGGTCTGCTCCACGTTATCACGGATGACGATGCCGCTCTGCCTTGGCTGGGGCATATCCGTACGATGGTGAGCCTTGGGATCTTCGCGATGTCGGGGGGATCGGGGCGGTGGCGAAGGGCGGCGAGGTCGGGCCTTTTCTCCATGGTCGGAGGATATGGGGATAGCCTCCTTCTTGTTGCGCGCATCCCTCCGTCTTCATTCTAATGAACCCGTCTGGGACCCGACGTCAACAGGAGATCTGTCCCTTGGCGGATTATGTTGGCTAGACTGGCAAAACGCTGGGTCAGACTCAATCCTCTGAGAGGTGGCCTTTTTCCTGCTGCTTCACCGCCTTGGCCACTAGGTCATAGACCTGCTCCACTTCCTCAGGAGATCTATCCTGCTCTAGAAGGGTCTTGGCGACGGCGAGGTTGAGGAGTGGAGTGGGCATCACCTGTCTGCCTTCACTGTCAATGTATGGCTTGTCTTGTGCCGGCTTCAGGGGAGCCCATCCTAGGTTTCGCCGTACACCAGGATCGTTGATGACGCGAGCTGGAGCTTTCTTGGCCTTCTACTGCTGCAGAAGAGTCTTGTACTCGGCCTCCATTGCTCTGGCTTTCTCTATGGATTTCTGAGCGTTGACCAGATCTCGATCTAGCTTAGCGCCTTGCTCCGCGATGGCCTGCGCTTCCTCCAGCAGCTGTTGACGCTTCTCGTCAAGCAGGGTCACGTTCCGGATGTGAGCTACGGTCAGTGGCTCGATGAGGAGGTTGCCATACATCACTCTATCAGCTGGAGTAACTTGGGAAGCAGCAGGCGTAGATGCCGGAGGCGGAAGGTTTGCGGTGTTGTTGTTGCTCGGGCCGGTGTCGAGTTCCTGCGGCTGCTGCACTGGGTTAGGCGGAGGGGCATGACCTTTGCGCGATCATCATAAGCAGCGACAGGTGGTCCCTTCCCCTTGTCCAGCACTATAGGCGGGGCTCGTCCGGGTTGATCTTCATCCATCGTCGTCCCAATGGTGACAACACCTCTCGAGACGTGACGGTGTTGTTGGCTTGCTCGTGGCGCATGTACTCCTCCTCCATCTCCTGCATGGCGGAGTCTAGTTCCTCTGGACTGAAATCTATCTCCTCTAAATCTGCACTGAAGTCGGTGTATAGCGCGTCAATCACAGAGTCGGAGGGTGCCAGGACTTCTTCAATGACAGTCGGTGGAGGTGCAACAGCAGTGATGATGACTGGAGGTGGCGGCGCGACTGCGGTGATGGCGGCCGGAGGCGGTGGTGGCGGTGGCTGAATCGAAGGGGCTCCGTCAATGAGCGCAAGCGCTGTCTGAGCTGCCGCTTCAGCCTCCGCTTAGTTATTTATGGTGTTTACCATTCCTTCGAAGGTAAGGCGTCCCCATGCCTGTTGCCATCTTAGAGAATGTCGGAGGAGCGTGCCATGGTCCAGTCCTTCCACAAAGTGATATATAGTGCGGTGACCCAGCATACCACTGCATGATGTAGTATACTATAGTTGTTGACATAACACCATGAAACACCGTTCACTAGTATTATATCCCTCAGAATGGCACAACAGAAACACAACGGGTCCAATACATGGCTTAAAGGTTACAACTCACTTTTACATAAGATCCAGAGAACACTCTAGGTTAAAGAGAGAGAAATAACTTCTTACGGAGAAGAATCAAAGTTAAACAACACAAGAATGATTATATTATTAGGTCTAATATTCATACTAAGAGGTTGGCATTGCTGCTATTGCAATGCTCTACAGAAATAGGTTCTTTGGCTAGAGATAATATCCCTATCTAATCGGTAACTTTCGTCTTCACTTGAGTTGAGGTATATGTTGACTTACTTTTCTTCATTGAAGAGCTTTAGCTGGTCTTGAAAAGTCTTGGAGCATATCTTGATGTAGTCATCGTTTTAATGGCTTCAGAATCTAGCAAGGGTTAAGAAGATACTTTGAGTACGAGCGTACTCAGCAAATTCACTAGAAAAGGAGTGTTTGATGCACTATAACTACAGCCACAGACCGTAGGTCGTAGGCAATGCAAGTTTTCATAAATATTTATTTAAAGGTTGCTTTTATTTTGAAAAGCTATGTCCATCAGCCTTCACGGGTTTACCAGAACCTTCATGGGGTTCCTTTCCTGCCGCATTCGCAGCTCCTTCCCGGAACAGGGAGTAACAAGTTACAATTGTTACACTTTGCAGAGGTGTGTTACTTTACCCATAAGAGATCAACTCTTTGTTGCACAACCGGGCAGCTTATTCCCGTCCATAATTCCATGATGTGGGGTTCAGAAGATGATCCAAGCCAATCACTGCCCCCTTCGCGACCTCGCATGCCTCCTTGGTGTACACCATGCCCACGTAAAGAATTACGGCTATGGTTTGTACAAACCGTTAGATGCCAGAACTATCGTGGGACGTTGAGGGTTTCCACCCATATGCTGCATATCCTCTGCGAATTACCAATTAAAATGCACGCTACAAGGATAACATCCACGACCTACACATCTGGCTTCATGCGAGAGGAAGAAGATATAGCTGACTTCTCCGTCCCATTCCAAATCTCATGGTCAACGCGTAATATACGGTGCAAGAATCAATAGCGACATTGGTTATTAAGTCCTAGGTGATATAGTTCTAAACAGTGGTATCCCAACTGTCAGATTTAATAGATTAACTGACCACCCTGGATCAATAATCAATAGTCCTCATTATTATTGGAAAATAGTGTTTTCTGACCTTTTTAAAATGCAGTTGAAGACAACACTGGATTTGTAAAATACTTTACAGAAAATAAACAAAGGACATGAGCAAGTGTGAACTTGCCTTTTATGATGGCAAGATCATGCACTCACGGTCTTCGAGTCAATGTATAAGATCGAAAATCTGAAATCAGCATCATTGGTCCGGTAAGGACTAATGTTTAAAGAAGCAGTATGCTTTTATGCATAAGTAATGTGATGCACGTTTTAAGCGTAACTTCCAGAAATAATGTTGTTCTAGGGTTTGGATCTGAAAGTGGTTACTTTGGAATGTGTGGTCCTTTTAAATAAGTTTCATAGTTGTACTTTTATTAGAGTTTAGGAGTGGTTGTAGACAACACATTTGTAGGAGTAAAATATAGATTGTTATGACATACTAGTTAGAATTACTTATGCAAGGTTTTTTATTTTAAGTGGAAAAAAGGATAACCTTCGAAGAAAAGATTTCTCTTCTAAGGTCTAAATAAACCTTGTGTTTAGTTAGTGATGGTTGATGTTATTTGTTTTAATCAAATGGTTTAAGCTTGAGCTGCTTTATAGATTAACTACTTCAGACCAAAGTTAACTATAAAACATGTAGTAATGTGTATGGTATTATATTTAGACTCTTGGAGAGTAAAGTTAACTTTAAAATATATATAGTTTTGAAAATAGGATACTTACACATTGGTATCTTGTATATCTAAAATGTGTTCTTTAAGTTACTTACGAATGTTTGTCCTGATACTTGAGATAATGGTTTCCTAATTCTATGATAGAGTAGTATCATTTACCTTTTATAGATAACTGAGTAGAGTTTATAATTCCAGATATAATTCCATTTAACTACCCTTAAACTTTCTATAGTGTTGTGGTAATTATTGAAATTTGATAATTTAAAGTAAATGGAAAGGATCTAATTTATTCACAAGATGTTCTTTAAGGTTTTTATCATGAATTGGAATCCTTTGAGAATATAATCTTCACTTAGAGTTGAAGATAGTTTAATATAAAGATGTTTATAATGTTTTTAAACCATTAGAATTTAATTTCATTAATATTTAAGATTTGTACTATATATTAAACTTAATTTACTTATTTTAAGGATATTAATAAATGTAGCTTATCCTTTTATGAATTATTAATGAAGTAAATAAGTTTATATTTGAGTTGTTAAAATATTTAAATTTTTATTTCACTCAAAAGTAAAATATTAGATTTTTAATATGTAAATGTTATTTTTGTGATCATTTTGGTATATTACATGTATTTTTGGTGATTTATAAGTAACAAGATATAATTTTTATAATTCTTATTACTCAATAATTATTTAATAAATGATAAATATTTATTTAAGTGAAATAATAATACATGATTATATTTTAAATTAGAATTCTTATTTTTCTAAGATTTTTTTGGTATTTTATTTATATTTAAAAATTTATCCTTATAGAAATATGAATTATTTTTATTACTAAATATTTATTTAATACTATAATATTAATGAATAATGAAAGTTTATTTATTTTTATTATTTTTCAATAATTTTGTAAAATTCCATAAGGAATATATAAATTACAAAATTTCTTATTGAAGTTTAAGTGTTCAAAACTTTATATTTTATTTTATTTGAACATAGTGGATTATTGTGAATCCAAAAATATTTTATTTATAATTTTTGGACTTTTATTTTATTTTCTGTAATTTTATTAAGGTCAAGGGTATTTTGGTCTTTTCTAATGGATCAATAGATTTATTAAATAACTTGGGCTGGCCCCTTGGGCTTATTGGGCCAGGGTGCCCCAATAGGGCAAAGTCAAATGACTACCCCGAAGGGTTTTGGCCCAACCAGCCCATTCTGTCTCCCTCTCTCCCTCGACCTTATCCTTTCCTCCCCTGCCTCGACCCCGTGGCCGGCGATGCTGCTACCATCGATTCCTGCCGCCGTCAGCCGTTCTGGCCGCCGCCGTGGTGCAAGTTGGGGTTGTCGACAACGCTTGCTCGTTCTATCCACTTAAATTTGACTCCGGGGCTTCCCCGTGGTCAGTTCCACCCCATTCCCGAACCCTAGGGTTCGGAAAAGATGTTGTCTCCACCGCCACAATACCGCCTGTGGTGGTGTGCTTTTCGATGCTTTGTGGCTGGCAGTGTAGTGCAATTCGGTGCCCTTTGGGTGCTCCTGTCTTGCCATGATGCGTTGGCCTCTGCTTCCTCTTCGATTAATCAGCGAGGACCTCGCACTACTAGGAAAATGGTCGTTTGTGGCGCACCTGAAAGGCCCATCTGTGGCGCACCAGTAGTGCGCCACGGTTGTGTAGAGATAGGCGAGCACCACCTAGTGCGCCACGAAGTTTGGCATGGTGCGCTACCCTTTTATCTTCGTGGCGCACTACCGGCGCCACTAAACATCCATGGTGCGCTTTAGGGGTAGGTAAAACATGTGATGTATTTTTTTTTTTTTTTAATTTCCATGCCGATTATATGCAATCAGATTATATACAATATTACAGAGATATACACACGGATACAAGATATACAATTATATATATAAATACTCGATATGAAAAACAAGATTGAAACAAATACATATAGATAAGTCTCATACATGAATACATAGTCCAAGTTACATTGTTTTGATCATGTTACAAAGTAGTAGTTGGTGACATGCGAATACATGTGTCGATCGAACAAGTTAGAGCTAAGCTCGCTTAGACATCTAAACTAGCTAGCTAGACACAAATGCGGATAAATACCCAAAGAAGATAAGCATGATCACCGCTGACGAAGGTGTAGGTCTTCATCCGGTTCCTTGTCCTAACTCCCGCTAGATAGCTGTATCTATCTTCCGCCTCGCCATAGTGTTGTACCCTTTGTAGCTATTAAACGGTGCACTGTCTCCGGTCTTCCCAATCATCGAGACTCGAACCCGTCCCTTGTACCGACGTACCACGTCATCTACAAGTTGACAATAATAACTAAGGTGATTGAAAAAACATGTATAATTAAAGTGCATATGAAGACACACTTATAGAAAGTACTCTTAAATCAAAAGAGCAAACTCAAAAGCATGCCTCATATATAACTAGCTAGGTCGTTGGACACGAATTGCTTATGACGGACCGTTAGCCAAGTAGGATGCACAATTCACGGACTTGTGCATATCACAAGGCTAACAATCCGCCATAGCACATTCACATATATATTGTGCCACGACATTTCAATCATCGGCATATTCTCGAAAAGACAAAATAACTCGAAAAGCATGCCTCATATATAACTAGCTAGCTCGTTGGACAGAATTGCTTATGACGGGACTGCTAGCCAAGTAGGATGCACAATTCCCGGACTTGTGCATATCACATAACAATCCCGTCATAGCACATTCACATATATATTGTGCCGACATTTCAATCATCGGCATATTCTCGAAAAGACAAAAATAACTCAAAAGCATGCCTCATATATAACTAGCTAGGTCGTTGGACACAGAATTTCTTATGACGGAGTTAGCCAAGTAGGATGCACAATTCGGACTTGTGCATATCACAAGGCTAACAATCCCGTCATAGCACATTCACATATATATTGTGCCGACATTTCAATCATCGGCATATTCTCGAAAAGACAAAATAACTCGAAAAGCATGCCTCATATATAACTAGCTAGCTAGGTCGTTGGACAGATTGCTTATGACGGAATTGTGAGCCAAGTAGGATGCACAATTCCTAGACTTGTGCATATCACAAGGCTCACAATCCGTCATAGCACATTCACATATATATTGTGCCACGACATTTCAATCATCGGCATATTCTCGAAAAGACAAAAATAACTCGAAAAGCATGCCTCATATATAACTAGCTAGCTAGGTCGTTGGACAGGAATTGCTTATGACGGACCGTGAGCCAAGTAGGATGCACAATTCCCGAACTTGTGCATATCACAAGGCTCACAATCCCGTCATAGCACATTCACATATATATTGTGCCACGACATTTCAATCATCGGCATATTCTCGAAAAGACAAAATAACTCGAAAAGCATGCCTCATAACTAGCTAGGTCGTTGGACAATTGCTTATGACGGACCAAGTAGGATGCACAATTCACGGACTTGTGCATATCACAAGGTGATCCGTCATAGCACATTCACATATATATTGTGCCACGACATTTCAATCATCGGCATATTCTCGAAAAGACAAAATAACTCACACTTGTCGTCCGAGAACCAAAGAGTAAGCAAAAACCAAAGAGTAAGCAAAAAACCAAAGAGTAAGCAAAAAACCAAGCATTGATTGATATATAATAATAATAAAAATAAGTAAGCGGTGATACATAAACCTAATAAGATAAGTACACTTGTCGTCCATGTACACACACACAAAGGTCATCTATAGTTTGCAACTACAACTAGGCCAACATCAAGCCTTCGGCTCGGCTTAGGGAACGGAGGACGCCTCCTCGTCATGAACTTCCTATAGTCACCCCTACATCTCTAGGCGATCTTCTATGTCACGGTTATTCGGATATTTCCTCCGAGAAGATCCCCGAAGACATGACATCACGAAGATGATTGCCCAAACTGCTGGATGCGATACATCTCTTGTCTAATATCCGAATCATTGATCTTGGCCTTTATTGCTTGAGATGATCAGAATTCTGCTGGTCAAGTAGGAACGCCTCATGTGATGGAGTGCGAGTAGGCTTCCTTCTTCTTTTCCGCTTCACGCAGGGAACTCTTACGTGGTTGAAGGCGTGCCGAACTTGACCTTCTTACGCAATTTGGTGCCCGTCGAGGCAAAGCGAGAGCATCATCGAACTTCCTTGATCTTGTCGTAGTTTTTCTTCTTTTCTAGACTCCCGATTCAAATACGTGGCGTGGGAATGCTTGGCGATAAGGAGATGAGCGAGTGTTCATCTCGTAAAAAATTCAAATGGAATGTGTTGAAAAAGAATGATGATGATCTAATAAAGCCAATCGACGGTGGCGTGAATAACGACTTACTCGGGAAAGTAAGGCACGAGAATGTATTCCTTTGTCTTGTTCGCCACGAGGATTCTTTTAGGTACGAGGCCACGGGGGAACCCAAGCAGCCACGCATGTAGTAGGGGTCCACTATAGCGATGCCGGTGTGTTCTCTCTAATGATCTGCGTGGCCGAGAGAAAAGGCGGACCATGGTATAGTGCATGGGTATAGGTGGAACATATTGAAGATGTCCTCGAACGCAGGAAGAACAGATCCATGGGGAAGTGTCGAAAGCCCAAGCCTGGTGGCACCTTAACCACGAATTGCGAGGATCTTTCTCCGATAGAAGGCGTCTCTCTATCATGCGCCGTCATGCACACTCGCTTTCCGAAGCGAGCTTCCGCAAATTCTTAGGTAGCATGGGCTCACCCGCCATGAATCCTCCACATAATACCCTCGGGTCTTGGTGGCCCGTCCGAAACCTGATCGGATTCGTTGTTGACGCCTCGAGCTGCTAGATTTTCTTTTCCTGCCCTTTTTCCTTTTGGAGAGCGCTGAGCACCGCCGCCTATGTAGTGTGTCGGGGCTTAGAATAAAGGGCGGTTGGTTGTATCGGTGGCTCAGTAAGGCGCAAGCTGGGCGTCTCGAGAACCAAACAGACGCTTGGCGATAGTGGCTTTCGGGGCCACCTAGGTCTTCTAGTTTTGTTGCCAAGAAGTGATCATTCCAGTCTTGAAGTCCTCGGCGGATCCTGCGCCATGTGATCATCAACATGATCATCCGACCCACCGCGTGGAGGTGACGGCCACCGCTTGTCGTGGCGTGATGGCCCCGCCGTCCCCAAACGGATCATGCTCTTTGGCCATAGCATGAACAAGCAAGCAACATCGAGGAGCGACTCTTCTTCATCCGCTCCAGGGGTTGAATGGGAGGTTCTGGTCGCCGCAGCCTTAGCACCCGACTAATTTTAACCACGCTTATCCGCATCGGCTTTGAGTGGAGCGTCGCTGCAAGGTTGAACGATGGTACCCTTGGCAACATCCTCACTCGTTGTTCACGTAGCATAAGAGAGTGCAAGGAACATCCGTCTGCGGAAAACATGTCTGGCGTCGTCGGGCGAGACGCCACAAGAGTAATATATAGATGGCATGAAAGGGTAATTAAAGCAATTTGTTTACCGTGATGGCGTCGAGATCGGCTAATGTCGCTGACGCACCGAGCGTGCAAACGGGCGGAAGAGACTGCTTGATGGCGCGGTCGGTGTATTCTCCCTACCGACGGGTGCTTGAGCTCCGGTGCCGCGGCGATGGCACCAACATGTACTCGGCGCGGTGATGGCGGAGTCACCAACACTTGCGGCGCCAAGCGGGCGGAGTCACGAACACGTAGTTCGCTGATTCGTCGGCGCGTTGTTCGAGTGGTCTGACCATGCTTGGAATCGCACGGCCCTACTCGACCACCCGCACTCCGCTATTGACTCCACCAAGGTAGGCGGGAAGGACGTAGGGTGATTGCCAGGTTGTCTTGGACGATCTGCGGGATCCGCGCCACTTGTGCCTTAAGTTCTTGAACCTCTCTTTTCCTCCTCGCTCCTTCCCGGCGCCACATGCGTCCTCGCGGTGGACCAAAATGATCCACCCAATTCTTACCCGAGGCGGCCAGACGGCTTCTTCGTAATCGCTCTATTTTCTTGGCGGTTCATCGCCATAAAGGGTTATCCCGGGTGGCCGTCGACCGGATGAGGAACCAGGATCCATGACTAGCAACAATTTCCTCCTCCAGAAGAAGTAACGGTGAATCATTTAGATCATCGATTAGATTGCAATCGTGTTGATCACCGGTAGATTATACTTACCACAATTTCCTCGAATTCCTTCACCGCAGGATCCGCGGTGAGTTGTTTGTTTTGGGTCCACATGGTAGCGGGCCTGATGAAGTTTCGAACCTGCGGGTTCGAATTTAGCAAAGGGTTTTCTATCCCTTGGATCTATACTCTTCGTCCTCCTTATTCCATTTGGCCTCGGGTTCAGTATCCACGGATCCGAGATGGTGATGACCTATATTCATCGCTGCAGCCTTTCCCGATTACTATTGGCGGGCTCTTTGATTCACACCTCTCCTTGAACTCCGGGCGATCTTGGTGATGCGGGTCAATCTTCCGGATCTCCTCGAGACTTTTTCCTTCTTTATAGATCTTCTTCTTTATCCGGGTTCTCCAGTGGCGGCGGTGCTCATCTTTGTGAGGGCGGTTGTTTACCGTTCCCATGATAATTTGTGTTACGATACTTAGCGGGGAACTTGTATAAGAGGAGTGGGCCATTATCTTTATGGGAGATTCTCGGTGTTGATCGAGATGGTTGTCCGGTGATCGCCGCCACTTGCCCACCGTGCCCTTTGACGACAAGGCGGGCTCCAAAGGAACCCTGGGCTCACTGTAATTTCCTCCTTCTTAGGAGGGTTGCTACCACTCCGTGCCCTCGCCATCGGTGGTTTCATCGTCCCCGTTCCTTGGCTTCTTCCTCGTCTTCCATCTCATCATCCTCGCTCTCCGAAGGATGGTATTCTTCATCGTCTTCAGACTGGCCGCCTCGAATGTCAATTGTTTATTCGGAGTTCTCCTTCCAGCCGATGCGCTTAGAACATCCAGCCTCGTTATCACACATCTTTGCACTAATAAAAACAAATAATTGGTTAAATGCGGAAAAATCCGGCATGACCTTTGCTAATTTTCTTAAACTAGAGTGCCCGATTTACGCCAAACGGAAGTTAATCAACATTCGGCAAAAATCGGGACTCGTTTCATACAAGCATACACACATAATAAAGTGCTTCATATACAAGCACAAGCACAATTTCAAGGTGCTATGATTCCAATGAAGCAATGTCATTGTTCTAACCACAATGGATGCCCACAATCTGCTACAATAAGCCCAAGACCATAGCTAAAATATAAGCCCACAACTGCTACAATAAGCCCAAGACCATAGCTAAAAATATAAACCCATGATATATGCTGATACATCAAGGATCAGGATTTATAACTATTGAATCAGTTACCTATAACTCGAAAGTGGATTTATAACTATAATCGAATCAAAAGGACCTGTGTAACATTGTCCATATGCACAAAAGGAAATGCACTTTCTTATACAACTAAAAAAGGGAACTTGGTTTCATGAAACCTTGAGTTACAGCAGGTTCATAGTTAGTGAGTGCAATGTTACATGTTTTGACTTGCGGAACAACAACTAGCTCAAGCTACAACTAATCTTGAAACAAGAATGACTTCATTTCATAAGTTCATTCGAAACATGTAATGACTTCATCAAACACGAACAACTAGTTAAGTTCATTTCTATGAACAAATGATAGCAAGCAAATGAGAATACAACAATCCTTGTAGATAAAGCACCAAGGATTTGGAATATACATCGGACTAAGGACCAAGGATTTCTATACTATATAAAGCAAATGACAACAAATCCTTGAGATAAAGCAAACCCTTGCGATAAATCCTTGCAGACTAAGAACCAAGGATTTCTATACTACTTCAGACTAAGCACCAACAATCCTTGCGGATAAAGCAAATGATAAGCGACATGTTTGCTTGCAGATAAAGCAAACATGTTCTACTTCACTAAGGACCAAGGATTTGTATACTAGAAGATCATTACAAAGCATATTTGTAGAGAAAATAGAATTCAGATAGAGAACCAAGGATTTGGAATCCGGTGCCACACTAAAATACACAACATGTTAACAAGATACATATATCCAAGCATCAATCTTAATTCAATCATTTTCTAGGAATCAATCATAAATGATTTTCCTAGTTTAAATATAAAAATCACTCTATACTTATAGCTAGGCTAGCTTTTTCTCATATTATCTCAGATATGTATATCGGCATATTATACTACCAGAAATCATTTTTCTAGGAATCAAGCATATTATACTATATATATCTTTGGCTAGCTCTCATCTCATATTTATCGGCTAGGCTTGCCATATTTTCTCTATATATGAAAATTAAAGTTTGGTGCTTGCCATATTTACTGCCATATGAAAATTAAAGTTCCATATCCTTGTTTATGTATGATGACATGATAGAAACCATGTAATGGATAGAAACCATCCAAACCAACCAGAACCTATCAGCCTTTAAATCTATATATCGGGCATGCTTTATTTTGCTAAACCACAATCAACCCTAACCATGGAGTTATCTTTTCAACACCATGGCTTGTCTGAAACTTATATTCGAAACTTGTCTGAAACTAGGAGTAAGTAAACATGCAAGAAATTTTCCATGGCAAATCAAACTTGCTTTGAAACTTGTCTGAAACTAGGAGTTATCTTGGTTCAACACCATGGCTTGTCTGAAACTTATATTCAAACTTGTCTGAAACTAGGAGCACATTTTGTCTAACCCTAACCCTCGAGGAGAGAGAGGGAGAAGGATAGAGGGAGGCGGAGCTCACCTCGAGATTGCTCGAGGAGAGAGGGAGATGGCAGCGAGGGCTGGTGGATGCGTGGCGTGGCGGCCTCCTCCTGGCGTGGCGGGCCTCCTCCTCTGGCGTTGCGTGGCCTCCTCCTCCTGGCGTGGCGTGGCGGCCTCCTCCTCCTCTTGGCGTGGCGTGGCGGCCTCCTCCTGGCGTGGCGGCGGCGGCCTCCTCCTGGCGTGGCGGCGGCGGCGCCTCGATGCGGGGATGGGGATGGGGATGGACGATGTGTCTGATGCGGGGATGGGGATGGGGATGGGATGCGATTGACTAGTCGCTAAGTGCGCTACGGATAACCGTGCGCACTTAGCGTGTGGGTTGGACAATCGATAAACTTGGTCGTCCCACTAGTTAACACTAGTACTCACTTACCCCTTTGGTTCGCCCTTAGCTCTATTCTAAGCGACGATGAGCACCTGGTTCGACTCGGTGCTCCACTTTTTATTTTACTTTAAAATACTTTAAAATGTTCCAAAAATACTTTAAAATGTTCCAAAAGTGGTGATACATGCCATACAAATTTTGTTTTGTTTTAAAATACTTTTAAATATTCCAAAAATGCCCAAAAGTGGTGATATATGCCATAGAAGTTTTATTTTGATTTTAAAATACTTTTAAATATTCCAAAATACCCAAAAGTAATAATATTCCAAAATGCCCAAAATATGATTTAAAGTATAACTAAATTTCATAATAATTTGTCCATGAATATTACAATCTTTTTCTAATTACAATATTTTTTGAGCTAGCGTTTTACAATCTTTTTCCCTTCTTTGTCGCGGTTGAATAATTTAGCCCGGCACTTTAATGTTTCTTCTTTCGAGCGGGCTACCTTTTTGGGTAGGGTTGTCCTTTTTCTTCTTGTGATGTATGTTGCATCGTAGTCGCCGTCATCTTCAATCTTTGGATCGCCGTCTTGGTGAAGTCTTGCTCATTGGCGACTCCATCCATTCCGATGATGTTCCTTTTCCTCTCCTCACGACAACACGGCTAGGCTTTGTCGGGTCGGTAATGAAAAAACATTGGTCCACTTTGGTAGCGTACCCACGGTTCATTTTGCCACGTTTGCCGTGACCTTGGATTTGGCTGCTTGGTATAACCATGGTTGTGAAATACGGTCTTCTCTTTCGACGTTCTTTGCCCATCGACACGGAACATCGGCACCTTTTCTCCACAAGAGTCGAGCTCCCGGATCTCCTCGATTCTTCCGTAGAATCTTTCCTTCACGTTGTCATCGTGTAGAATTCGTACTTTGAGTTCGATAATCACACTTGTTGTCCTTTTCCTCCGTGTAGAATGTAGCCGTTGATATCATACCGATAGGTCACCAGGTTTTGCATCGGTCCTGCGATAAGGTGAATATGATCTTTTCCGTGTCGGAAGAATGCGAGCTGGGATTATCAAGGCGTCGCCTAAACCAACGCGTGAAATCTGAGTTGTGCTCTTTGATTATTTCTCCTGCGTCCTCTGTATGCACTTCTTCTCGATTAACCTTTTGTGCTTGTACCCAAGGATCGACCAGTTCTAAATGAGCGCGACGAGGTTTGCTCGATCAAAGTCTGCGTCGAAAATCGGTTCCGTGATGCGATGCGACCCTCTCGGTGACCAGATCCGTCGAGCTTGCCAAGGTGTCCTGGGACGGAAGACCGGGGTTCTCGATGTCTAGATAATTTGCGAAAGAGATGCACTCTTGCCGAAAGCCCTTGGCTATGCTTCCATCGGACGGGACACATTGCGACGTATCCTTTGATGTGTCCGTTCATCCTTTGACGCCATCATGCTGCGGAGAAACATCGGCCCGAGTTGTCGATGTCCTCCACGACATGGACCAGCAGATGCACCATAATGTCGAAGAATGCGGGTGGGAAGTAGACCTCAAGCTCACATAGTATCACCACGATCTCCTCCTGTAGCCTTCCGAGCTGATTCAAGCCAATCGACTTCCTAGAGATGACGTCGAAAAACTTGCAGGCCAAATAACGTTTCACGGACGTGCTCGTCCATTATCCCTCTTAGTGCGACCGGAAGTACTGCGTCATTAGCACGGCGTGAGACTTCATGCCGAACCTCTGCCGCCTCGTCTAGGTATCGCTTATCTTGCCGTAAGGAAATTTGACTCCTAGAAGGCACTTGAAAACTGTTTGATCTCATCCTGGCTTAGAGTGAAGCAAGAAGGAGGGCAATATTCGTTCTTCTTGAACTTTTACCCTTCCGACCTTGTGTCGTCTCCGACTCATGATCATCGTCATCTTCACGATCATCGGGAGTAGTCGTCCTCGTGAAGCTCCTTCCGGATACCCAAGCATATCGGTCGTGCCTTGCTTTGGACCATCTTTCGTCCTATCGGCATGTTGATTATGGTGGCGACCAGACTCTCGCTTTTTCGTGATATGCATGATGTCGAGGCTATGAGGCGTCGGAGAAACTTCGATATGGCAACTCGAGCAGACCTTGTTTTCCATACCTTCATCGGCTTGTCTTGTTGTGCCTCTTTCGCTTCTTTCGTGCTTAGGACAATCTTTCCAGTTTTCAACAACTCTTCCACTTCTTCGCTGCTCCTACGCTCGGGATTCCTCGGTCTCTGATTTGCCATCGAACAGGTCTCCACGTTTTCTCCATGGATCATTCTTGAGCCACCTCGGCGCCATGAACACGGTTTTCGATGACCGGATCTTTCTCTAGTTGGAGATAGCTTGTGTTATCCATGCACCTAACGCGTGGAATCCTTGGATAACCTGCCCGAGATATACCCGCAACTGGATAGTCTTGCACCCGTAGTGACCAACGCGGCTCTCATAGTGAAATAATCTTGTGCGACGTCGTAAGTATTGGCTCGATTCCCATAACGTGGCTAGCTCCTCTTTCAACAGCCCGAGATACAGATTGATGTCGGTACCAGGTTGTTTCGCCCTTGAATTAGCATACTCATTTGTATGTACTTCTTCTTCATGCACAACCATGGAGGAGGTTGTACATCCATACAAACAGCCAAGTCTTTGTGCGTGCTGCTACCGAACGGATTGAGTCCATCGGTGCTCGCACCAAGCCTGATGTTCCTCGAATCTCCATCGACTGGGAATTCGAGGTCCAATGCTTTCCACTGCTAGCATCGAAGGTGCGTCGACTCATCCTTTCGGGTCATCATCATCTCCTGGCTTCTTCCTTTCCGCATGCCATCGCATGAGCTTCGCTTCCTTAGGGTCCGAAATAGCGCTGCGAGGGTAATAGGAAAGTACCATACCACTTTTCGAGGTGCTTTCTTCCCTTTCTTGTATCGACTCACGCTACCGACACCGACATGTGGTTTTCTCGCCCTCGCCTCGATAAATGATGCAATCGTTGATGCATACGTGATATCTAACGGGTAGATCGAGAGGCGATTTTCTTGGCATCCTCGATACTAGTTGGACATGTGTTCCCCTCCGGAGACGATCGTGCGAATGCCATCATATCGTGAAGCTTGCGTCGCTCAATTTGTGCTTTGCCTTCATCTCCATAGCCTTGAGCGTTACATTCAACCGGGTATCATCGCCTGCATCCTTCATACAATGGAGTAACCGCGTCTTTCTCAAGTTGCGCAAGCTTGGCTTTCTCTCTAGCAGCCTCGGCGTTACTCGTCGCTTGAGAAGCAGCTCTTGCACATAAGGGTCCCGCACCACTGACGTTGTTCCATCGTCGCTCCTCCGCCATCTAGATCATCATCATCCTTCACCATCTCCGGAGCCTCTTCATCATCTCGCCGTTCTCGCCGTGATGATGATCACCGTCTCCATCATCTACGCCATCGCTTATCCAACGAGTGTATCCATCCATGAAACCATGGCGAGCGGTGTGCTCGCAGATTCCGAATCTGGGTCGATCACCCATTGAGTTTGCATCTTCTGCACGGACATCTTATATCTCTTGTTATTTCGTATCATGTCGGCCGTCACATTTCAAAAATCTAGCCACAATGCCTTCGCTCATTATGCGGACCATTTTGCTCGCACGATGTACACGGTACAATTTTGAAGTCTATTAGAACCACATAATGAATGCATGCATGCAATGGTCGATAGAAAATTTCGGCATGACCTATCCTAAAATTAGGACCTTTGCGAAATGCAAAGTCTTGCCAAAATGGAAATGAATCAACATTTTGGCAAAACAATGGCAACTTGTTCACATACAAACACAAGAGAGAGAGAGATCCATACACACATGAACATATCATTATCCTCTCCATACACACATGCATGAGCATCATCGATACTCTCCATATACACACACATATGACCATCGATCCTAGCTCTCACACATACACACATCATGACATGAGCATCGATCATCTACATACATATGAGCACATGCATCATCCATATACACATGAACACATCCTTACATGGACAACTTACCTAGATGAGAGACCGGTCGCGAGAAAGATGGAAAGGAGAGGTGCGTCGACGACCGGAGACGGATAGATGAGAGACCGGAGACCTCCTCTATTACTTATGTAACATCCAAAGCAAGTTTTACATGCTAAAAATGGTGAATGTGTGGAGAAATTGAGGTGGGAAGGAGAAGATCCCGACTAGATCTAAGGAGGAAGAAGAAGGGCAAAGTGAAGTGTGGGGTGGTGGATGTGGTCACACATGTGCACATAAAGTGCTGTCTTAAAAAAATCGACACATCCGTGGCGCAACAAGGCGCCAGAATCTAAACTGTGGCGCACTATGCGAGTGCCACAGATGCCTCCCTGTGGCGCCTTTGGGAGTGCGCCAGTTAGTGGCCGTCTGGGCGGAGGTGGGCATGCGCTGGCGCACCATGCACAAGTGCGCCACAGATGACCCTAACAACCGTGGCGCACGGGTGCATGGTGCGCCTGAAGTTTGGCGTGTGGCCAACAAGGCCTGCCCATATCTGTGGCGCACTAGGGTCATGTGCGCCACGGTTGTTCTAGTTACTAGTAGGGCCCGCCTGGTGAGCCACGCCTGTTTTAGCCATGGGGCACTTCAACCATGTGAGCCACGGATGTGCTGATTACCTATAGCCGTTTTCCTAGTAGTGTCGGGTAAGTTATCTTTGTGGTGTTTGTCCATGCTACTGCCATGATTCTCCCTGTGTATCTAGTGGCTTCATGTCGAGTGACTATGTGCTGGTTGAGTTCATCTCTGGATTAGAGTTCTTGCTCTGATTAGGGTTCACAACCCCCTGTTGATCATATCTATGATGCTTTAGATCTAGTATTGTTCATATCTGATTATGAGAAATGATTGTCTGCTGTGGCTAATGATTGTTAGTGGCTTTGATGATACTAGTTGCCTGTCAGATTAATTCTGGTGGTAATACACCATGATCTATGCTAGTGTTTCAATGAAATCCTTGATCGGATTATGTTGTTGGTCTGAGAAGTTTACTCTACTGTCAGAATGATTATGCTGACAGTAGCTTCTCTCAGTAGTTGCTTACTGCAATTATAATGCTGGCTTGTATGAGATTATACTTAATGAATCAAATCATTACCTGTAATGATTTCTGTGGATGTATAGATGAATTTAAGGTTAATTCCTGGCACTTGGCTTCAGGAAAATGATATTCATTGATTTGTCCCCTTTTATCTGTGAAATCTAAGTAAAGATTGGTTTTAGCTCATTAAAAATCTTGTCCTTGTGATACCATTGTATTCTGGCACACAAGTGATTTCGTTTTTATTTCTAGGCTTAGCTTGATTATGCTTGTGATTAAAACTGATAAGATGATATGGAAGCTTTTATTAATTTTCCTGCCTATGATGTTGTTCTGAGGCTCTAGGATGTAATTCCTAGTTGGTTGAGTATTAGTTTGTTTGAACCTTGCAAGATTAGAGGTGCTACTCTCTCTGAGAGATGTGCCCTGATCTGATAAGATCAATTGAAAATGATCTCAGTTGCAAAAATAACACTGAACCAAGTGATGCTGGTCTGAGGGTTTAGTGCTTGTGGTTTAGCTTGATTTCTTATTCTTATACTTGAAATCTATAAGATAGATGCACTCCTCTTGGGTGATTATTGAGAGATTATCTCATAAAACAACACATGCTTATATTTCGATAATACTAAGAAATCATGTGATGTTTTTATGAGGCTCACCACAGATTCTGATGTGGATGTAGTAGATTGATGATGATCTTGATCTTGATCTTGATCGGTTGTTGCTGGGATCCTGAGCTTGCTCTTGAGCTTGCCTACTCCTCCTAGCTCCTGAGCTTGGCTTTGCTGTCCACCACATCCACCCCCCTCCTTATGTCACCATTCTGGTGATTTTTGGGTTGATCTGGCTGGTTAGGTTTGGCTGCTGTCTACACTTGTTGTTCTTGTGTGATGTATTGTGGAGTGATGCACTAGTGCTTTCCCCATGGCTGTGTTGTGGTTTTGTGGTATCTGGTTGTGCTTGTGGGATCGACAACACACCCTGTGCATGCTTGTGTGTGTAGCTTGTGTGCCTGCTATGCACATGTGGATAAGTTCAGAAAGTTTGAACTTACTATTACCAAACTACTTTTACCTGGCTGGTGAATTGGTCCCTTTCGGCTGTCATTTGAATTCTGGCTTTAAATTTATGAAAGATGAAATCTTTCATATTGCTGAAACTTGCCCCTTTTTGATATTTCTCAATGATGAGTTTGTCATGTGCACCTCACTGACATATCTGAGAGAAATTTACTAACACTATTCTTATTTTGTTTTCTATTTAATCTTTGTTTTGCAGGTACAAAGATAAGGATGAAGATTTTAGATATAGGATTGTTAGTAGATAAACAATTATAATTTTCTTATTCTTTTGTAATTCTTCTTTTATAATTCTTGTAATCTTTATTTGGTTCATTTGTAATAAAGATTATATATTTATTAATAAAGAATATTCTTATTCTTTACTCTGGTGTAAATTGTGAATTTTGGAATAATCTGAATAAGTTCATTTTTTGTAACTTGTTTATGTATATGAAATGAATTTCATATACAATATTGTTTTTAGATAAGATTTAAGTTATAATACTTTCCTTTTAATTAATTTAAGATTCAAATCTTAAATCAAAATCTTTTAAATTATAAAACACTTAAGTTTTAGAATCCAAACTCATTTCAAAACACATATTATTCCTTTAAGATCATATCAAAGTTTATAGCAATCCTCCTTTAAGACTAAACCTATTCTCAAAGTAAGAAAGAAACATTGATCTCTCAAAAATTTTATTTGGCGAAAATTTTACCCACATTTTCACAAATGAATGAATGCAACAATTCATATTCCCAAAGCTACCCTTCGATAGATCCTATATACTGGGATGTTACACATTTTGTCATCATTGGGGTAGTGGGCCATATCGGCTCGTATACGGAGCCACCTGGCCAGGTAGTCGCGGGGGTTTTCGCCCTCTATCTGAACGCAACGTGCCAAATCGAAGATGGTAACCACGCCGACGAACTTGGATCTCTGCTGTCCAGACGCACGGGCGAAGCCGGCGGACTTGCAGCGATCTTCCACTTTATATCCTGCACAGGGGCGGTTTGGGTGGGCCTTGAATTTTTCCGATCTTTGTCGGCCAACTCCGAAGAGAGATCCAACATTGATCCTTCCGCGAACGTATTCTGCCCGTAGGCGGTCCGTGCGGGCCTTGATGTTCCTCCGACTCCCAGGGAACTAGTGCCCGAGTCGGTTTGGCCAATGAAGAGGTGGATGTCTCCGATAGGAACGATCGAACATCCCGTAGGGTTCGTCTTCGCCGGGATCCATAACTCGTCGGGAGGGACGATCGGAACATTGTCGGAGAAGAGAACGCGACAGATGGCTACGGTTTTGCCGATTCCCGCGAAGATCTTGGTCCTCACCGGCTGAAGAGCCTGAAGCGCCTCTTGCCCCATGGTGGGCGCCAACTGGCGTGGTATTGACGACGAGTACGCCATGGAGGGGTCCTCACAGCGCGTGTTTAGAGACGTGGAGGAAGGAGGACGGTTGACGGGTACGAGGTAACACAACTTACCCAGGTTCAGATCCCACAATGGTGGCGGAATCCTACTCCTGCTATAAATCACTATAATGGCAATACGCCGAGTTACAGAGATAGGTTCGCTGTGCGAGGTTGTCTGAAGTTGTCTATGATTGTGCCCTAAAGGCTCCCACAGGCCCGACTTATATAGTCGTCAGGTCCTAGGGTTATAGGGAAAGTCCTAGCCGGACAGGTTACAGAGTCCTACACCGTCTATGCTGGTGACTCCATCGTATCCTTCCTTTATCCGGCATGGGCCTCCCTTGTGGATCCATCTAACAGGGCCGCCCAGCAGGCCATGGGCCATGCTACCAACTATGGGCCACCCGGGTTATCCGGATAGGAGACATTCTTTGAGGATACCCATATAGCATATCCCCAACAGAGAGGTCATCCTGTAGCCCGGCGACAAGAGCATCTGACATCTTCCGCTCCTCAGCAGTAGCAACAACTGCCTTGGCCCTCCCATCTGTCGAGGTCGCCTCCGCCTTTGCCTCCTTGAGCTCCCGCTCCAAGTTGGCGATTCGCTTCTCCACGATGCTCAAGGATGACTGCGCAGCCGTCAGTTGGCTCGCCGGGACCATACCTTTACGAGCCTTCTCCGTCGCGGCCGCATGATCGTCTGCATCAACAAAACCATGAATATGAAGAGAGCAAGCGATATGACAAATAACAAGCAAAACGACCACTCACCGGCAGTCGCTCGAAGCTTCTCGTTCGTTCCTTGGACAACAAGGAGCTCCTTCTCCAGACGCTCCCTAGTGGCAAGTCGCTCCGCCAACTCGCGCTATAGGCCCTGCACAATCATGGAAGCATTAGCGAAGAAATTCCTAAGTGCCTAGTCGCCGAAATTCAGCGACTAGCCACTTGGGCATTGGACAACGAAAAAATTCCTAAGTGCCTAGCCGCTGAAATTCAGTGACTAGCCACTCGGGGACTAGACAGCGAAAAAATTCCTAAGTGCCTAGCCGCTGAAATTCAGAGACTAGATACTCGGGGACTGGACCTCAAAATCAATAAGGATCCGACGACTGAAGTTCAGTGGCCCGATCTGTTGGGTTTAGTAGCATGGAAAACAAAAAATTTCTACCGCATACAAACAAACAAGCCAAGATCTATCTACTAGATTGTAGCAACGAGTCGATCGAATAACTCACCCTCGAAGATTCCAAAGTGTTTAACGAGAGCGGATTCTCGTGGGTGATGTAGTCGTACTCTTGCCAATCTCAAGATCGTGTAGACGATCCTTCCGGCGCTGCGTTCCGGCAGCGCTCCCGCAGTCGGTCACACGTTCGGTACTCGACGAAGACCTTCCTCTCCCATGTTCTAGCAGGCAGCGGAGGTTGTAGCACTCTCCTCTCGATTCCGGCAGCACAATGGCGTGGTACCGGAAGTAGAGGGGAGATCTCGCAGGGCTTCGTCTTAAGCCGGAGCGAGTATGGTGGACTATGAGAGAGCTCCTCGGCGATCTAGGGTTTAGACACACCAAGGAGGGGGCAAGGCCGGCGGCTAGGGTTTGCCCTAGGCGGCGGCGAGTGCCCTAGGCGGCGGCTATGGAGGGCGGCGGCTAAGGTTAGGGTTTAGAGGGGGCAACTTGTGTGCTAGGAGGGGCAGCCCTGCCCCTCCTTATATAGGTTGGAGGCGCCGGCCAAGGGGAGGGGAGTCCCTCCCCAACTCGGATCCCAAGTGGGCCGGCGGTGGAGGGGAGGAACTCCTCCCCAAGTAGGTTTCCTACTTCCCCTCCACCTTCCAAAATAGTCGTTTGACTTTTCAAATTGGTGTTTGACTTTTCAAACTAGGATTTGATTAAACCATTTATTTTGTTCAGCGATGACACCTAGTACATGATGTAATCATTCCAACTTGATATGACACATTCATGTACCCTTCCCCTACGGAGTGCCGGACATTCCGGAACCTTCTAGAACATTCCCGATGAAAACACCGGAACCATTCTCCAACCCCGAAATAAGACTTTCCTTATATGAATCTTATTCTCCAGACCATTCCGGATCTCCTCGTGATATCCCGGTTCCCATCCGAGACTCCGAAAAACATTCGGTCTCTTACTCATTATTCCATAACTACTCAAACAACGTCGAATCCTTAAGTGTGTCTCCCTACGGTTCGTGAATTATGCGGACATGATCGAGACACTTCTCCGAACAATAACCAATAGAGGAATCTGGAAATTCATATGGCTCCCACATATTTCTATGATTACTTTTGCGATCGAATGAACCACTTCCATACGATACCAATTTGCCTTTGTCTCACGATAGTTTACTTATCCGAGGTTATGATCATCGGTATCTCTGCATACCTAGTTCAACCTCATTACTGATAAGTACTATTTTGTCGTTCCCGTGATATGTGATCCCTTGTGAGCCAGTCACATGCTTGCAAGCTAATTGGATGACATTCCACCGAGAGGGCCCAGAGTATATCTATCCGTCATATGGATGGACAAATCCCACTCTTGATCCATGTGTATCAACCAATACTTTCCGAACACTCAATGCCACCTTTATAGCCACCCAGTTATGGTGTGGTGTTTGATGTCATCAAAGCATCCATCCGGTGAAGGTGATATGCATGATCTCATGGTCGAAGGAATTAGGTTACTATGTATCAGAAAGCATATAGCAATTGAACTATTAAAATGACTTGATCTTTATGCTACGCTTGTCTATAGGAGTATGTCCACCATATCATTCTCCTAACGATATGATCTTGTTGTTAATAACATCTCAATGTTCATGATAGGGAAACCACAATCATTAATTAACCAACAAGCTAGTATTATAAAGAGGCTTTACTAGGGACTCTATTTTAGTTTACAAATCACATAAGTATTAATGTTTCCTTGTTAATACTATTATATCATGAATGTAAACATTTATCATAAACACAAAGATATAATAATAACTATATTTATTATTGCCTCTAGGGCATATCTCCAATAGCCTCCCACTTGCACTAGAGTCATCTAATCTAGATTACATGGTAATATACCGAACACCCATGGCAGTTTGGTGCTGGTCATGTTTTGCCCTCGGGAGAGGTTTAGTCAACAGATCCGCCACATTTCAGTCTGTGTAATTTGCAAATCTTTATGTCCCCATCTTGGACATGTTCTCGAATAGCGTGAAAACGTAGCTTGATGTGCTTCAGCTTCTTGTGTGACCTTGGTTCTTGCGCATTGGCTATGGCACCCATGTTATCACAGATGAATGACATTGGGTCCAGTAGCACTAGGAACCACACCCATCTCTGTAATGAACTCTTTCATCCATATCGCTTCTTGTGAAGCCTCCGAAGCAGCCATGTATTCCGATTCAGTTGAAGATATCACCACAACGCTTTGCTTTGCACTCCTCCAGCTAACTGTTGCACCATTCAAAGTAAATACATATCCATATTGTGATTTAGAATCATCCGGATTGGTGTTCCAACTAGCATCGGTGTAACCATTAACAACGAGTTGTTCATCACCTCCATAAGAAAGAACCATATCCTTAGTTCTTCTCAAGTACTTAAGGATGTTTTTGACCGCTGTCCAATGATCCACTCCTGGATCACTTTGATATCTGCTAGTTAAACTAACAACATATGCAATATCGGGTCTAGTACATAGCATATCATACATTAAAGATCCTATGGCTGAGGCATAGGGAGTCTTACTCATCCTTTCTCTATCTTCTGCCGATGTCGGACTTTGAGTTTTACTCAAGGTCGTATTAGGCAACATGGGCAAGAACCCTTTCTTGCTATCTTCCATTCCAAACCTCTTTAGAACTTTGTCCAAATATGTACTTTGTGACAATGATATTAGGCGTCTCGATCTATCTCTATAAATCTTTACGCCTAATATGTAAGCTGCTTTGCCAAGATCCTTCATTGAAAAACTATTATTCAAATATTCCTTGACACTATTAAGAAGGTCTACATCATTCCCAATCAACAATATGTCATCTACATATAGTATTAAGAATGCTACAGAGCTCCCACTCACTTTCTTGTAAATACAAGCTTCTCCATAAGTTTGTATAAAACCAAAACTTTTGATTACCTTATCAAAACGTTGATTCCAACTTCGGGATGCTTGCTTCAATCCATAGATGGACCGTTGAAGTTTGCACACCTTGTTAGCATCTTTAGGATCGACAAAACCTTTGGGTTGCATCATATACAACTCTTCATCAATGTCTCCATTGAGGAATGCTATTTTGACATCCATCTGCCATATCTCATAATCATAATATGCAGCGATTGCTAACATAATCCTCACAGACTTTAGCTTCGCTATAGGTGAGAAAGTCTCATCGTAGTCAACTCCTTGAATTTGTCGAAACCCTTTTGCGACAAGTCGAGCTTTATAGACAGTAACATTACCATCAGCATCTGTTTTCTTCTTGAAAATCCATTTGTTCTCGACAGCCTTCCGGCCATCCGGTAAGTCCACCAAAGTCCATACTTGGTTTTCATACATGGATCCAATCTCGGATTTCATGGCTTCTTGCCATTTATTGGAATCTGGGCTCATCATCGCTTCCTCATATGTCGCAGGGTCATCGGTGTTGTCCACCAACATGACACTCATAACGGGATCATACCAATCTGGAGTGGTACGAGTTCTCGTTGACCTGCGAGGCTCTGTAGCAACTACAACCGAAGTTTCATGATCATCATCATTAGCTTCCTCTCTTATTGGTGCAGGCACCACAGGAAATTCTTCCGGTGCTACTACTCGCAATTTAGAGAGAAGGTTAGACAACCTCGTCGAGTTCTACTTTCCTTCCAGTCACTTCTTTCGAGAGAAATTCCTTCTCTAGAAAGGATCCATTCTTAGCAACAAACATTTTGCCCTCGGATCTATGATAGAAGGTATACCCGATAGTTTCCTTCGGGTATCCTATGAAGACGCATTTTTCCACTTTGGGTTCAAGCTTGTCTGGCTGTAACTTCTTTACATAGGCTTCGCAACCCCAAACTTTAAGGAACGACAATTTAGGTTTCTTCCCAAACCATAATTCATACGGTGTCGTTTCAACGGATTTAGATGGTGCCCTATTTAAAGTGAATGCGGCTGTTTCTAATGCATAACCCCAAAATGATAGCGGTAAATCTATAAGTGACATCATAGAACGAACCATATCTAAGAGAGTTCGATTACAACGTTCGGACACACCATTACGCCGTGGTGTTCCCGGCGGTGTCAATTGTGAAAGTATTCCGCATTTCTTCAAATGCTCGCCAAACTCGTAACTTAGATATTCACCTCCACGATCAGAACGTAGAAATTTAATCTTCTTGTTACGTTGATTCTCCACCTCACTTTGGAATTCCTTAAACTTCTCGAAAGTTTCGGACTTATGTTTCATGAAATAGATATACCCATATCTACTCAAGTCATCCGTGAAGGTAAGAACATAACGATAACCACGCGCGATGCTACACTCATTGGACCACACACATCGGTATGTATGATTTCCAATAAGTCCGTAGCTCGCTCCATCATACCAGAAAATGGAGTCTTAGTCATTTTACCCATCAGACATGCTTCGCATCTTTCAAGTGATTCAAGAAGTCCATCGGAATGGAGTTTCTTCATGTGCTTCACTCCAATGTGAACAAGACGACAGTGCCACATATAGGTCAAGTTATCGCTCGATTTCAAATGTTTAGCCTCAATGTTATTAATATGTGTATTTCCACTATCGAGATTCAATAAGAATAGACCATCTATCAAAGGTGCATGTGCATAAAACATATTACTCATATAAATTGAACAACCATTATTCTCGGACTTAAACAAGTAACCGTCTCGCAATAAACAAGATCCCGATATAATGTTCATGCTTAACGCAGGCACCAAATAACAATTATTTAAGTATAAAACTAATCCCGATGGTAGATGAAGGGGTAGCGTGCCGACCGCGATCACATCAACCTTTGATCCGTTTCCCATGCGCATCGTCACCTCGTTCTTCGCTAGCTTCCGTTTATTCTGCAGCACCTGTTTCGAGTTACAAATATGTGCAACCGAACCAGTATCAAATACCCAGGCACTACTACGAGTACTAGTGAGATACACATCAATAACATGTATATCAGATATACCTTTCTTCTTGATGTGCCGTTCTTCAAATCCCCCAAGTACTTTGGGAAATTCCGCTTCCAGTGACCTTCTCCCTTGCAGTAAAAGCACTCAGTATCAGGCTTAGGTCCAGCCTTGGTCTTCTTCGTCGGCGCGGTAACTTTCTTACCACCCTTCTTGAAGTGTCCCTTTTGCTTAGACTTGCCTTTCTTGAATTTGGTGGTCTTATTGACCATCAACACTTGGTGCTCTTTCTTGATCTCCACTTCTGCAGATTTCAACATGGCAAAGAGTTCTGGCAACTGCTTGTTCATGTTTTGCATATTGTAGTTCATCACAAAGTTCTTGTAACTTGGTGGTAGTGATTGGAGGACACGATAAATCCCCAAAGCATTAGGAATCACTATACCCAAGCTTTGAAGTTTGTTTGCGTGCCCAGACATCTTAAGCACATGCTCACTGACGGAGCTGCCCTCTTCCATCTTGCAGTTAAAGAACTTTTCAGAAGCCTCATAGCTCTCAATTGCCGCGTGAGTCTCAAAGATCAATTTGAGATCACGGACAATATCATGTTGGTCTGAATTCTCAAACCTTTTATGAAGCTCCAATTCTAAACCATACAAGATAGCACACTGAATTGTGGAGTACTGAGTCTTCCGAGCGAGGTAAACATTCTTTACTTCATCGGTAGCAGTAGCTGCAGGTGGGTCACCTAGCGGTGCATCCAGCACATAGGTCAAATTACCAGCTATGAGGAAAATCCTAAAATTGCGGAACCAATCCGCGAAGTTGCTTCCAATGTTTTTCAACTTTTCTTTCTCTAGGAACGCATTAAAATTGATGGTAGGGGCCGCCATTGATCTACAACATATTTGCAATAGTTTAGACTAAGTTTATGACAAATTGCGTTCTAATTAATAGTTAAATTAATCTAGGTGAACTCCCACTCAAAACAATATCCCTCACATTGTTTTAGTGATCACACGAACCAAATCCACCACATCAACACCGATCATCACGAGAGTTGATGTAGCTTCAATGGCGAACAATCGACATGTTCATCATATCTACTATATGATTCATGCTTTACCTTTCGGTGATCCGTGTTCCGAGACCATGTCTGTACATGCTAGGCTCGTCAAGATCAAACCTTAGCTTCCGCATGAGAAAATCTGGCTTGCTCACGTTGTATACACTTGCGGAATCTAACACACCCGATCATCACGTGGTGCTTCGAAACAACAAGCTTTAGCAATGGTGATTACAAAGGGTGAACACTTTAGGACTTGAAATTCATGTGCATGAGGGATCATCTTATAATGCTACCGTCGTTAACTAAGCAATACAAGATGCATAAAGGATTAACATCACATGCAATTCATAATATGTGATATGATATGGCCTTTCTTCTTTGTGCTTCTGATCTCCATCTTCAAGCACGAACATGATCTCCATCATCACCGGCATTGCATCAAGGTCAATGATGTCGCTCTAGGGTTGTCCTCCACCAGCTTCAACTATTACAACTACTTTGAATAGACACGCGGGTCTTAACAGAAATTAAAGACAACCATATGGCTCCTGCCGGTTGCCAACTTACAATAAGGAACATTGCATACATCAAATATAATCACAATCATGGCCATATCACATCACAGCACACCCCTGCAAAACAAAGTTAGACACCTCTACTTTCTTTGCATGTTTTACATGGTTTGGGGCTTTCAATAAGTATCGTTCTAACTTACGAACAAGAACCACAACATTGATACTAGTATTGTCAATCACCCGTTGTAAATTGAATCTTAACTATGTTGGGAGAAACAAGCCCCCGCAAAGCCACTTATGCAATAGAAGTTGCATGTCAAGCGTGGAGAAAGTCTCATGAACTATGTCATGTAAGGTTATCCCGGGCCGCTTCATCCCACCATCCCGCAAGATGCAAAGTACACAAGAAGCAATCGACAACAAAAGCATCAACGCCCACAATGACCATTGTGTTCTACTCGTGCAACAGATCTACATATAGACACGGCTCTGATACAACTATAGGGGTTCGTAGCATGGAAAACAAAAAATTTCTACCGCATACAAACAAACAAGCCAAGATCTATATACTAGATTGTAGCAACGAGTCGATGGAATAACTAACCCTCGAAGATTCCAAAGTGTTTAATGAGAGCGGATTCTCATGGGTGATGTATTCGTACTCTTGCCGATCTCAAGATCGCGTAGATGATCCTTCCGGCGCTGCGTTCCGGCAGCGCTTCCGCAGTCGGTCACACGTTCGGTACTCGACGAAGACCTTCCTCTCCCTTGTTCCAGCAGGCAGCGGAGGTTGTAGCACTCTCCTCGCGATTCCGGCAGCACAACGGCGTGGTACCGGAAGTGGAGGGGAGATCTCGCAGGGCTTCGCCTTAAGCCGAAGCGAGTATGGTGGACTATGTTAGAGAGCCTCGGCGATCTAGGGTTTATACGCACCAAGGAGGAGCAAGGCCGGTGGCTAGGGTTTGCCTAGGCAGCGGCGGCGGCAGCAGGAGGTGGCGGCGCCGGTAGCTAGGATTAGGGTTTGCGGGGTGTGGTGTTGTGTGCTTGGAGGGGCAGCCCTGTCCCTCCTTATATAGGTGGAGGGGGCGCGCCAAGGGGAGGGGAGTCCCTCCCCAACTCAGTCTCCAAGTGGGCCGGCGGTGGAGGGAGGGAACTCCTCCCCAAGTAGGTTTCCTACTCTCCCTCCACCTCACAAAATAGCCGTTTGACTTTTCAAATTGGCGTTTGACTTTTCAAACTAGGATTTGATTTAACCCTTTATTTTGTTCAGCGATGACACCTAGTACATGATGCAATCATTCCAACTTGTTATGACACATTCATGTACCCTTCCCCTCCGGAGTGCCTGACATTCCGGAACCTTCTAGAACATTCCAGATGAAAACACCGGAACCATTCTCCAACCCCGAAACAGGACTTTCCTTATATGAATCTTATTCTCCGGACCATTCCGGATCTCCTCGTGATATCCCGGATCCCATCCGAGACTCCGAACAACATTCGGTCTCTTACTCATCATTCCATAACTACTCAAACAACGTCGAATCCTTAAGTGTGTCTCCCTACGGTTTGTGAATTATGCGGACATGATCGAGACGCTTCTCCGAACAATAACCAATAGAGGAATCTAGAAATTCATATGGATCCCACATATTTCTATGATTACTTTGCGATCGAATGAACCACTTACATACGATTCATATAAGGAAAGTCCAAGGTTACTTATCCGAGGTTATGATCGTCGGTATCTCTGCATACCTAGTTCAACCTCGTTACCGATAAGTACTCTTTTCTCGTTCCCGTGATATGTGATCCCTTGTGAGCTAGTCACATGCTTGCAAGCTAATTGGATGACATTCCACCGAGAGGGCCCAGAGTATATCTATCCATCATATGGATGGACAAATCCCACTCTTGATCCATGTGTCTCAACCAATACTTTCCGAACACTCAATGCCACCTTTATAGCCACCCAGTTACAGTGTGGTGTTTGATGTCATCAAAGCATCCATCCGGTGAAGGTGATATGCATGATCTCATGGTCGAAGGAATTAGGTTACTATGTATCAAAAAGCATATATCAATTGAACTATTAAAATGACTTGATCTTTATGCTACGCTTGTCTATAGGAGTATGTCCACCATATCATTCTCCTAACGATATGATCTTGTTGTTAATAACATCTCAATGTTCATGATAGGGAAACCACAATCATTAATTAACCAACAAGCTAGTATTATAAAGAGGATTTACTACGGACTCTATTTTAGTTTACAAATCACATAAGTATTAATGTTTCCTTGTTAATATTATTATAGCATGAATGTAAACATTTATCATAAACACAAAGATATAATAATAACTATATTTATTATTGCCTCTAGGGCATATCTCCAACACGATCCTCAGGGACTGGACATGCCTTGAAGCTCCATTGCATCCACCGACGGGAGCACGAGCGAAGTGCGCCTGCGTGCCGATCGACCTCCGCGCCGACGACCTCAGGCACCTGGCTCGATGGCGCTGACACACTCGTCGTGGAGGCCTTCGCCACAAAGCGAGGGAACGCTGCTACTGCTGCCCCTGCGCCACTCGAGGTTAGGCCCGTTTCCTCGACTGACGCCACGGGCTCCACCCGCTGCGACTCCGCATCCACCGTGACCTTCGAGGCCGCATCCGCTCCAATCGGAGCTTCGCTCGGGGCGACCGCCGATTCGTCCAAAATCGTGACGACCTTGTCGCCCTTTTCCTTCTTTGCGCCTTCAACAGGCGCCTCGACTTCGTCGCCCTTCCTCTTCTTCGAAGGGTCGACTAGCGCATCCGCGGCACCCAACGGGACCTTGGCCATCGAAGAGTGACCTATTTTTTTTCACCCCAGACCTGCAAAACAATGTTATTAGCAAACTCGCTAGTCGGATATGAATTGATAGGACAAACAAAAAACTCAGGAATACTCACTTGGCGACTGGGATAAAACGCAGGCAGTACGAATGCTGGCCAACTTTTCCAACTCCGGCCCCAGTTTCTGACTGAGACCCGTCTCGAACACGCTCTGTACCCAAGACACCAACGGCTTCTTCGAGGACGAGGCCACGGCAGGAGGATCAGCGGCGATCGTCGCGGGTGCTCCCCTCGGTGGAGAGGTCCCCGTGGCTGGAGCGGTCCCGAGCCCGGTGACTGGGACAAAGGGTGGCGGCAGTGACGCCAGCAGCACCTCGCCCTCTACAACAGTCGCGTCGGTCGTCGCGGTCGCATGCGCTGGTGCGTTGGCCCTAGATTCCTCGGCCGCACTGGTAGCATCCGAGCTACTCGGGGACCGAGGCGGTGACACCGGCTTGTCCGGCCTCTTCTTCTTCTTCGGTGGCGGTGGTTTCTTCTTCGACGGTGTAGCCTCGTGTTGTGAGGTGTGCTCGGGAAGGTCGTCATCGTCCTCGTCATGAGCCTCGAGGCTCTTGCTGGCCTCGAGCTCGCGTTGATGCTGCCCACGATTTTGCGAATCGTGGGTGCGGCGACCTCTACGGCCTCGTCGCCATTGTCATCGTCGTCACCCCTATCACTCCTGACGCCGCCCTTGTCAGGCGAAGACTCCCTATCATCCTCGGTGGACTCATTCGAGTTCTCGTCATCTGCTGGTGGAAGCCAACCTTCCACCACTTGGAACAACTGCAACAACAAGATGCGATTAGCACAATCGCGAATGCAAATCTACGACTGCGAGTGCACAACAAAGAAAGGACTTTCCATTGGAGCCTTGTGCTTTGCGGTGTAAGGGGCGACACCGGCCTTCGCGTCGAGATACTCCGCCTCTGTGATCTTCTTCACGGCCAAGGTGTAGTCGTTGATCCTCTACTCGGCATGGCAGGACTTTGTCGGGTCGTCCTTGCCCGTGTACTCGTACATGTAGTGGGCGCGACTGGCCAGAGGCACTAGTCGCCGCCCACACCAGCAGTTGTACAGATTGATGGTTTGGAGGCCCTTCTTCTTCAAATTGCGGATCGTGTACAACATCTCATTGACGACCATCCGCTGGTCCAGCGGGAGCTTGGTAATATGGAGCCGACATAGCTCGGGCCGGTCGGCGGAGTACATCGTAAGCGCCACCTCGTCATCCAGCGGCGACTCGGTCACGTAGAACCAACTCTTCTTCCACTCGTTTGCCGCCTTCTTCGGCAGCATCAGATCGAAGAAGGACGCCTTCAACTAAAAGGTCAGGCCGCCGGCAGCCAGCATCGGGCCGCCTGCCCCTTCGCGACCGATCCTCCCGTGGAACAGATCTTGCCATAGGGGGAAATATGGCCGACGGCCTAGGTAGCACTCGCAAAATGCCACAAAGATGGCGAGTTGCTCGATGCTCTGCGGTCCTAGGTCTGACGGATGGATGCCGTAGTACGTGCAGAAGCGGCGAAAGAAGAGGGAGGTGGGGAATCCGAGCCCCTCTCCAGGTGGCTGGTGAAGTAGATGAACTCTCCCTCGCGTGGATCTGGTACCACTTCTTCGGCCGCGGGGATGCGCCATCTCCCGGCGCGGAGGATCCCCGCCTCCTCGAATGATTTTTAACAGCACCTTCGTGCACTTGGATCTACCCCATGGCTCTGTCGAAGGCGCCATCACTTGGAGGATCTAGGGATGTGGGTCGCTATGGATCGCTCTAATCGCTGCTTAGGAGCAGAAGACAAGGAGTGCGCGAGATCGGAGGAAGTGAGGAAAATGATCGTCCTTCACCATTCACTCTCCTTATATAGCGGTTGTTACCTGCCATATTTGGGGAGCCATTACCGCGCGGTGATTACGTCGATATTACCATTGGGTTACCCAATGGCTAGTTTGACCAGCGCTGAAGGTACAACTTCGCCTACCAGACTTGCTGGCTTCAGCGACTCGACGATTCGCCGACCAAATCTCCCTAGCTGCGATTCCACTACTCGCCGACCCATTCGCCGTGCTGCGATTCGACTGGTTGCTGTTATTGTGACTAAGATAACAAGTTTCCTCTTTCATTTAGGGACTCCTGCCAATTCGACTGGGCGTCCAAATTGGACCCGCATACTCCGACTGCCAACGAACACCTGCGACGAATAAACGATGGCCTCGGGGACTACTGATGGGGATATGCCGAGTGGGGTATACCAAGCAGGACGTTTCCTATTGGACCAAGCTGCCAGCGAGTGGGCCTACAGGACGGCGACTGGATCAAGACTTAACAGGGAGCCAGGCGACTGGAAGCTGGAGGCCTAGAAGCGTAGCTAGGCCCAGTCGGATTAGGTCAAGTATCCTCCGAATCCTTAACTAATTCGGTTGTAGATATGTAAACCCTAGCGAGGTGAGCCTATATAAACCTCCCTAGGGTACGCATAGAGGACACGTTCCATCATACACCCCCTGCGACTCGCCGCCTAGTCATCGACCTCGCCCTTTGTACTCTCTCGTCAATAAAATCTAGCAAGAGTAGGTCTTTACCCTCTGGGGGGCCGAACCTGCGTAAATCCTTGTGTCTCTGCCCTCATCTCGCACCGCAGATGGCTGGCCGCCCTTGCCCTTCGTTCTACTACTCGCTGCCGATTGCAGCATCTGTCATGGCCATTCCCACGACACAAAGGAGGAAGAACACTATAACAAGTTTTGTGAGTGGATGAAACCTTTATGTTTGCAAATTCTTTCGACTGATGCTATTAAGTTGCCTCCTTATTCAAAGTATATGAAGGATATTGTCTCTAATAAAAGGAAGATTCCTAATTAGGAGATTTCTACTTTGCTTGCTAATTATTCCTTCAATGGTAAGGTTCCAAACAAACTTGGTGATCCAGGTATACCAACTATTCCTTGCTCTATTAAGAATAATTATGTTAGAACTGCTTTATGTGATTTGGGAGCTCGAGTTAGTGTTATGCCTTTTTCTCTCTACAAGAGACTCCAGCTAGAAAAGTTGATACCAACTAATATATCTTTGAAAATGGCTGATTAGTCCACTACTATTCCTGTTGGTATATGTGAGGATGTTCATATTCAAGTGGCTCATAATTGCTTGGTTTTGACTGATTTTGTTGTGCTTGAAATGCCTGAAGATGATAATATGTTTGTTATTCTTGGGAGACCTTTTCTTAATAATGCAGGTGCTGTCATTCATTGCAATCAAGGAAAAGTAACATTCAATATTAATGACAAATAGCATACTGTTTATTTCCCCAAGAATGTTCTTAAGAGCTATTGCCTAAATTCCATTAAAAATATTGAGAGCATCAAGGTTGGAAAAATATATTGTCCCATTCCACAAGAATTCTTATGATTGGGACCATTGCTATAAAGTATGAGGTAACATAATCACCTTGTGGAATGCAAAGTTTTGTTTCATATAAGATTGTTTTGGTAACAAGACTTGATCAACCTTGTTAACAAAAGGATTTTAATGAACAAATAATGGTTTCACTATGGTTATACTTGCTTTCTTTTACTTTTCTCCTTCCTAGTATTTGCCTTTCTTTTTGCTACTTTTGGTTTTGTTAGTTGTTTACTTGTTGGAGTGCCTTAGAACTTCTGTAGTTTGGCTTTTGGTTTGCTTTTGCTTCTTCTAAAAAAACTGTTTCTGCGAGAAAATCAATTTTCATACCTTGAAAATTGGCCAAAAATAAAGTTTCCCAAAAAATTCCAGAAAATTCAAAATAAACTTTTCCTCGAAAAAAGGGGCAGAGGGACACCTGGAGTGACCCAGGGGGCCACCCCAGGCACCCACACCCATGGTGGGCGCGACCCCCTACAGGTGGCGCCTAGGGGGGTGTGGCCCACCTGGGCCCCTCCAAAGTATCTCCTCCTAGACATTTTCTTTCTCTCTCCCGAAAAACACCAAAAAACTTTCTCAAGCTCAAGTTCCTACTATTCTTGCTCGTGATTTTTGATCTCCTTGCTCAGCCTCTCTTTGCTGTTGATTTTTGGAGGGATTGCTCCTTGGTATGTGTCTCCTCCACTTGTCCAATTAGATTTGTGATTAATAGATTATATCTTGAGTATTTTGCTGCTATAGGTGACAGGTTGTGTGAGCTTGCTTGCTTGTTCTATGCTTAGAGATTTCATTTTGATGCATGTGTAGCCCTCTAGCAAGTTCCTATAGTAGTTTCTCATCATTTATCAACTTGGAAATCACTTGGTTTGATGTTTGTTTTCAGAAAATAAGATGAGTGCATACCCACTGAATCAATATGACTTGATGGTTCCTGAACCAATGAAAGTTCATCGTGAGGAAGGAGTCTTTCCTTCCATATATCCATGCCATGAATTTATGAGAACTGCGGGAATCCTCCAGGACTTCCAAACTATGGTTACTAATGCAGGGTTGGAACACTTTGTTGAAGGTGAACCCTTTCAGTATGTTAAGCTAACCATGGCTGTTGTGCAGGACTTTCGGTTTACTTGGTCTACATCTAATCCAATGGTCCATTATAAAATTTACAATATAGCTGTCGACCTGCCGTTTACTGATTTCTGTGCAGTAATTAGTGTACCTCAGTGGGGGCTAATGTGATAAGTTTACCATATGAATTTCCCAGCAAGGTTGGAGAAAGGGTAGGACTAAGAAAAAAGTTTATTTATCTGCACCTGCTTTGTTTAATTTTGATAACAGACAAGGATGGTCGCTCACGAAGGAGGAGTTTGACACATATGTGGCGGAGCTCTCCCAGCAAGAGGAGAATGTTGGAGAGGATGCCGAAGATGATTCGATTCAGCCCTCCAACTTGGGAGAATCTTCATACTAGCAGCCCTCATTTGATTGGGGCGCGTCTTCTTCTTCATCGCAAGCGCCGGACTATGATCATTCCTATGATGAGCCACCAGCTTGGGGTTACTACCCGCGCTATTGAGACCCACTTAGGCCAAAAGCCTAAGCTTGGGGAAAGGTATACCAACATCACACTCATCTATTCATCATGTTCGGTCGGTTCTTTGTCTATCCATTGTTTCACTTTCTTTTTTTGGTTTTTTGTTGCTGCTTTCTCAAAAACACCAAAATACCAAAAATATGTTCGTTGTTTCTATTGGTTTTTTTCTTTGCTTTGGTTTGCCTTAAAAGAAAAATCAAAAAATTTTGCTTTGTTTGCTTTGCTTGGTTTGTTTTTTTTGCTTTTTTTGCTTTGTTGGCTTGTTTGAAAAAAATTCGAAAACACCAAAAAATATTTGTTGTTCTTCTTTCGTTTTGTGAGTTCTTTGCAGGGTTCAGCCGTCCTCAGTGGATTTTGCTTCCATGTTATTATTCAAGTCACACAAGTGAAGGGAAATAATGAAGATTAAGACAACTCGAGGTGTGGTAAGAGGCTGGTAACAAACTCTATTTGTTTTCATTTTTGTACATATACTCATCATTGTGAGCATGCTTAGTATTTTCATTGTAAGGAGTGTGTTACTGATGGATGCTTAGTAGTTCTTGCTTGTCTATGATTAGCTCCAGCTTGCTAATAGTTTGTAGCATGTCATATGAATGTTTGCTTGCATTGTTCTATTCATATTTTGGTATGATATTGTGGTATCCTCCTCTGAAATTTTCATGTGAATCGAGTTGGAACATGCTCACGCATGCATATGACTAAACAATAGTCAGTAAGCCTCGATGATTTATTTTGCCTCAAAGTTCTTGTATCCCTTTCATGCCATAATTAGTCATGTTTTGTTGCAAGCATGACTATGTCAGTTATTGCTCTCTCGTTTGTCGCTCCCTCTCTATTGCTAGTCTTCACTTGCACTGAGTATGATCTCTACTTGTGCATCCAACTCCCCAAAACCAATATTGCCAACTGTGTCCACCATACCTACCTATTATCATCATTTTCTATTTTAGTGCATATTCTTTATGCCTTGTTTTCTTCCAAATAAAATGGTTGCCTGGTTTGAGAAAGTTAGTTATTAAAGCTCTCACGAACTTGATGGCACACTTTATTACTTGCATTTAATAATCATGAACCATTGTGACATGTCCATGAAAGTTATATGCTTTCAAATTATATGTTGGGAGTTAGAAGAACTGTGTTTTCATAGGGAACTCTTTCAACACTTTTTGGATATCCAATCCAGTTTATACCTTGCTCTTTTGTTTGCGGATGTCGATGGTGTGAAATAAAAGGGGAGCTTGTGAGTTCATGGAGTATATATATATGTGTGTGTGTTAGAGAAACGCCTAGGCCGCTAGCCTAAGACATGCCTAATCATGGTGGAAACTTGTAGCATCACCATACTGAGCATTCTGTGAAGCATCCTCAATAAAAAGCTATGCACATAGTAAATAAAAAGATCGCTGAGATGCTCATTGTCTGCTTGCCTTGTCATTTTGATCACGGGATAGCTCCTGTATCATGTGCAAGAGGTACCCCGTTGGCGGTTCTCTATGATATGCATGTATGTACAATGACAAGAACTTGCAGATAACCAAAGTTGAGTGGCATGCGGAGCGGCCCTCGTACTCAAGGGACATGGGATTTCTAGTTTATGGTCTATCAAGCATATAACTCATATTGGACCTCACTTTCACCTTAACCATATGAAGATGCCTATGATAGGGGCAATGAGAGCTCAAAGCTAATGAGTACCTTCCTTTCAGCATTAGGAAGCCTTTCAAACTTTTCAAAACCTTTTTCACTTCCTTGTTGAGTCACCACTTATTCTATGAGCACCTTCTTGAGAGCATAGTTGGCATTCTTGTGTTTTTCTCAAAACTTGATTAATTATGTCATGACTTTGATGCTTGTATCTCTGATATTTTTACCTCTAGTCTTCACATGAACTTCAAAGGTGCCATAGCATTTATATTGTGCTCTACAAATAAAGCCAAGCGAGATACCACTCTATCATACCTTACTATGAGAATTTCAATGTTGCTTATATTTATGTTCCATGCTACTTATTTTTATTGAGTTGGTTTCTCTTCATAGCTTGCAATAACTATTTGGTAGACTTGGTTGCATGCTTCTTATTATGAATGGTTTAAGTATCTACTCATGTGCTAATAATATATACATCATATGAAGAAAATGTGTTCGTGAAAGTTCTTTTATCGCACTCAGTTTTCAACTGAATTGCTTGAGGACAACCAATAAGATAATGTAGAGGTCCCAACCTTTAATAAGGTAGAGATCCCTGTGTTTACAATGCTAGTCCCTGGATCAATAGCTAGCATCCACAGTTAAGATGTAATATCAAGAAACAAAGGTCATAATACAATTTTATAACCAGGAATAACATAAACTTTATTACATCATACATAGCTCTTTTGGCTATTACATTACATTGCAGCAGAATATCTATAAGCATGGGATCCTTCATCTTCAAAGTGCCACAGAAAAACATGTTGGTTGTAGACTTGTAATCCTAATCAATCATCTTCACTAATATCAATCAAACCTGCAACATAACAAGTTACAGCCACAAGGGTCAATACATTTGAATTGTATTGGCAAGTTTCACTACTAAGTGGAAATATGTGGATCCTATCATTACATGCATATTTGGCTAGGTAGGGTTTTAGGCTTGTTTGCAGAAAGCAATAATGTTTTTCCTATCTTTTCAAAATAGTTTTGATCTTTTCTCAAAATATTTCTGAGCTCCTTGGTACACCCCAAGTGCTTCAAGTCTTTCTCAAAATCTTTTGAGCTCCTTGGTACACCCCAAGTGCTTCAAGTCTTTTTTTATCACTTTCAAGTTTTTCTTTTAGAAATTGGAATGTCGAGATTTCCCATAGCTTCAGGCCTTAGTTGCTCAGTATTGTCCATAACCGGGGACACGGCTAAGTACTTAGAATTTTTATCTTCTGCAGAAGTTGTACACTTTACCCACATGACACAATCTCATCTTGTTGCCACCAGTGGCCGCTGGATAAGCACTCACCAAGATGGAGTACTGGCAGATTGAGATTGTGACGAAGTCTTTCCATAGGGTCCTCCCAATACACAATGCTATCTTGTCTACCAGGCACCAATGTAGGGTTCAGAGTTCCCTCATTTAGTTAACCTGAAGAGGCCAATGCATGGGTCTTCCCAATGTAGTTGACTAAGCCAGTGCCCATTTAGCATGTGGCTATACACGGAAGCCACTATACGAGAAACATGTTCAATCTCTAAGTCCCTGGGTGGTTTTCTTTTGGTGCACACACAAAAAGAGATTGCCATAGAAACATGGTTCCTTTTGTTGCCACCTTGTCCAAAACTTGAGTATTCCTTGTCCACCCAGGTGGTTCATTGAGTACTTGTTTTATTATATAAAACATAAGTCTTTTCTCAACTTCATAAATCTCAACATGTATCTCATCTTAAAAGATATAAAGCATGGCTAAGCATTTTACAACTACATTGTTTTCACTAAGGAATATATAAGGGTATCCTATTAGGATTTAGCATAGCAAAATATAGTAGTCCTTATCATGCATGTTTCAAAATCCACTAAGTGTAATGAAAAATAGTAGGACTTTGGATGATAGTGTAACTTGCCTTTTTGGTAGGGAATGTTGGTTCACTTCTTGATATTCCTAATATCACACTCTTCTAACTTCACTACAAATCAATCAAGCAAACACAAATTCAACTAGCATTCCAACCAATATTCAATCAAATTAATCACACATAAAATAATAGAAACGAAGTCATGCATGCAAGCATGCATGCAAAAGATAGTTTTATTTGCAAAGGTGGTTTCCACTAGGCTCTAAACATTGTAAAGTACAAAGTGGTCATTTTCTAAAGTGGTAAAACCATTTTGTAAAAGGGTTTTATTTATAAGCCATTTCTTAAATCAAATCATTATTTCATGTGGTGGAAAATGTTTTTAGCCAAGCAAAAAATTTATATTGTTCACAAAATAAGTTGTTAATTCACAAATATTGGTGTTTAGGGTCAGTAGGTTTGAATCAACACATTTTCCAAAGGTTTTATTCAAAAATCATTTCTATAGCAAAATCAATATTTTTATTTGGCTAGAAATGAGCTAATTCAATTATTCAATCCTAAACTTCACAAAATACATTTTAAATCCATAAGTTGTTTCCTAGGGTCAGTAAGTTCACATTAAACCATTTTGCAAAGATTTCAACTCAAAAATCATTTTGGAATAAATTTTATATCCTAAAGCATGGCTAAGCATACACAAGTTTCTGCAAAAACAAACATTTTAACAGAAGCTTTTTACTAAACAAATGGCTTGGTTGGCTAGGTCTTGTTCCACTGATTCCATTGATATAAAATTTGCAAATTTTGGACGTGCGGATCAAAAGTTATAAGGTTTACAAATTTGCATAACAATCTGATTCAAAAATTTGTTTTAAATCAACTAGTGCCACGCGGCGGCTTGCTATTGGCTGATACCGGTTTGGTCAGATCGAGCTCGCTGGATCATTGGATCTAACTAAGATTGAGTGGCGCAGAGGCACACGATACCCCTTCGTCTACGTTCTATCACAGCCAGACGATCAAGATCTAACGGCTACAGCGAGGCTACCAGGAACTGGCGGCGCTGCGCGGCGGTGAGCGGCCGTGGTGTGTCTGGCTACGGCGGAGCTGGTTCTAGAGGAAGCGAGGAAGGTAACAGAGATGCTCACCGTGCTCGCAAGGTCGAGGTGATGCTCAACGCGTGGTCAGCTTGGCAAGGGGCGCTCAGACGCGACGGGGATTCCTCGCCAGAGTAGGTGGTGGCGTCGGGCGACTCTGGAGGTCGTCGAGGGCGACGCTGCGGTACACTTCGAGGGAAAACAAGGACAGGGTTAGACGCGGGCGAGTGTGGGCTTCACTTGAGCATGACTGAGAGGGTTCGGGGCGGTCTGTCTTACCAGGGGGAGGTCGCCGGAGTGTCAGCAAGGGACGGTGGCGCTCAGATGTTGTCGAAGCCGAGGCTCTAGGGAGAGCGCGGGCGAACAGGAGGCACGGGCAGGTGCGCCTGGAGGTGGCGATCACGGCTGCTTCGAGGAGGCAAGGCGGTGGTTCGGCCGAATCTATGGAACTCGCCGGAGACTATGGCAATGCGAGGTGAAATTGTCGCAGCCTAGAGGCAGAGGGGAAGTGGGTTCTGAGGGGAATCAGAGAGGAGGCGAGGGCGTTTAAGGCAGCGTGGTCGCGGGGTGGAGTAATCGCCGCTGTTAACACGAATTGATCGCCGGAGTAATGGCAGCAACGGCAGGGCGACGTGATCAGGGGGAAGACGACGCTGAGGTGGCTCTGTGGGACATGCTTGGCAGCGAGAAAGGGAGAGAGGGAGAGGGGTCCACTCGTCAGTGTCTGCGCGGGTGGGTTTTTTCGGTGGAAAACGATTCGCGCGTGGGGAAAGAAGTTGGGCTGGAGCTGGGCTTGCTAGGCCAGGTGGGTTGGGTCAGGTCTGATTCTATTTTTTTCTTTCAGATTGCTTTATCTTTTTCTATTTTGATTTTCTGTTTTGAAATTCAATCAAACAATTTAAACACTAATTCAAATCAAACTTCCACTAAACTTTATATTGTGTTTAGTTCTGTTTAAGAACACAAATCAAAGTCCAAAATAAAATAATATATTTATTCTTTTTAGGATCCATTTATTAATTAAATAAAATAGTCCTTGGTTATTAAATCAAATAGGATTTGATTTATTTAAAACTCCATTTGAAATCTAAATATTATCAAAACCAAATAAGTAGGTTTTAATTGAAAATATATAATACTTGGAAAACTTGTTTAAAATAATTTTAACAATTTTTGATGTTTTTAATTAAAATGGGAAAAACCTTTACTTTAATAAAATTGGTTTATTAATAAACTCTCATTATTTTACTTAAATAAACCTTTACTCTTTTAATCAAAGCAACCATTTTAATTCAAAATGTTGGCCAAGGTTTAATTTGTCTCTATAAAATAATCCTTATTTATATTTCTACCTTTTCTTTTGAAAACAAATCTTTTTATTAAAAGATCCAAAAATAGTAATTCCAAATATATATTTTTTTACTTTATTGTTTATTTATCTTTTTAAATCCCTTTAGGATTTGTTTGATCAAATAGGTTTGAAGGTTTCCAGTTGGAATCAAAAAAAATTCTTCTCACCCTGAAAATCAACAAAGTTTTATTTTATTCATTTATTTTTCACATAACAAGATTTGGAAAATATTGGGATGTGACAGGCTACCACCCTTAAAATAAATCTCGTCCCAAGATTTGGGAAGGCTAGGGTTACAAGTAGGCTCAAAGCATCTAGGGTACTACCACCCTTAAAAATTTTCCAACTAAATTACATATTGGCTTGCTTGGGATCTTGGGGAAACTTATCTGGGCAAACATCTGCATAGTGTCCTTTGTTTCCACACTTGAAACATGTGACAAGGCTGGAGATCCTTCATAGGCTTGTTTATCTTGTGCTTCATCTTTTCTGGACAGTTGCTTGCATAATGTCCTTGGTTACCACAATTGTAACATGTGATAAGTTTGAGTTCTTCACGTATCTCTTGTGGACAGGTTGCTGCATAGGGGCCTAGCTCTTTGCAGTTGTTGCACCATACTTGGCCAATCTCTTTATACTTCTGTTTCTCTGGACATTCACTAGAATAGTGTCCCATTTCTTTACAATGATTACATTGCACCTGGCTTTTGTCCTTCTTTTTCTTTTTGGGTTTCTCCAAAGCTAGGAGTGCTTCCAGTTCATGTTCTTCATATGTTATCTTATAGGTAGGAATGTCTACTGCTTTCTTTGACCTTCTATTGCTCCTTGGATAATTCATATGTCTCTTCTTTGGTCCTTTAAATTGGGTTGTATTGCATGGAGGTATAAGTGGAGATTTTCCTTTGTCCTCATCCTTCTTGGTAGACCTGGATCCCTCTTGATAGTTTGCAATCAGTTGTTGCACTCCACCTTGTTTCCTTTGTTCAACTATGGAATAGATGGGGCATTGGATAGGGACATGATTATTTCCTTCACATAGGTAACAAGTAGCTTGAGAGGTGGGACATTTGCCAACTGGATGTTTCTCTTCACAGTTGGGGCATTGATCTCCATGCTCCTTGGAAGTGTGATCCTTGTCTCCACAAATATTGCAAGCTTTGGTTCCTTCTAGAATAACATCTTTGTCATCCTTGTTGTTATAAACTCTTTTGGAAAAGTTGGTTTCCATGCTGAGCATTTGATCTGTCACCTTATGAAATAATTGGGCTTGGTTTTCCAAAAACTTTTGCAGGGTTGGATCTTCCCCACTGGTGTTGGCTATGAATCGAGCTGTCATTTGGTTCAACTGGTTTTGGGTTGCTATAAGTTCTCTCAAGTTGTCCTCTTGGTTGTTGTTGTTATCATCAACCTTGATGTTGGAGACTCTTGGAGTAGTCATCTGTTTGGGTTGAATTGAGATTAGAATAGCAAGATATTTCTAAGGAATCAATCCTAATCACACACATCACAATTCACACAAGCAAGGTGCAAGCAATCACAAACAAACACTCCTTTCAAACACAAGTTTCCAAACATATTCTTAGGCAACCAAAAATATTTTTGTTACACCACATAAGTTGGTGGGTTTGACTTAACTAAAAATGGTGGTCCATCTATATGGTTCACTTGTGATCTTTCCATCCTTCTTTTTGGTTGTTTCATCTTTCATGAGATCATGGTTTCCTTGGTAAAACTCTTGGTCACAAAAACTTCAAAGGTGATGATATTTCCTTCTAAGTTGTGTTTCCTTAGTCTTTAAGTCTTGAGTAACATTTCTTGTCTCACTTGTAGTCTTTAGTAATATCCAAGGTTGAAGTCCTTGGTGAAAATGCTGAAGATGTTGAAGTCATTAGAGTTGAAGATGTTGAAGTCATTAGAGTTGAAGATGTTGAAGTCATTAGAGTTGATGATGTTGAAGTCATTAGAGTTGAAGGAGTCCTTTGCACATGGTGAAGTCTTTGGCCATGGGGTAGGTTTGTCCATCAAGTTGAAAATAGAAGAGATGTAGAATCAAAACCAAAATGGTTGAGGAAAGATTTTACATGATTGTTTGTAAATACGTTTTGGAACAAATACAACTCCTATTTTTCTAAGGGGTTTTGTCCAATCCTAGGGTTACAAATCCTACAGGCAACACAATTCTCTGATACCATCTGTAGAGGTCCCAACCTTTAATAAGGTAGAGATCCCTGTGTTTACAATGCTAGTCCCTGGATCAATAGCTAGCATCCACAGTTAAGATGTAATATCAAGAAACAAAGGTCATAATACAATTTTATAACCAGGAATAACATAAATTTTATTACATCTTACATAGCTATTTTGGCTATTACATTACATTGCAGCAGAATATCTATAAGCATGGGGTCCTTCATCTTCAAAGTTCCACAGGCAAACATGTTGGTTGTAGACTTGTAATCCTAATCAATCATCTTCACTAATATCAATCAAACCTGCAACATAACAAGTTACAGCCACAAGGGTCAATACATTTGAATTGTATTGTCAAGTTTCACTACTAAGTGGAAATATGTGGATCCTATCATTACATGCATATTTGGCTAGGTAGGGTTTTAGGCTTGTTTGCAGAAAGCAATAATGTTTTTCCTATCTTTTCAAAATAGTTTTGATCTTTTGGCAAAATCTTTCTGAGCTCCTTGGTACACCCTAAGTGCTTCAAGTCTTTGTCAAAATCTTTTGAGCTCCTTGGTACAACCCAAGTGCTTCAAGTCTTTTGTTATCACTTTCAAGTTTTTCTTTTAGAAATTGGAATGTCGAGATTTCCCATATCTTCGGGCCTTAGTTGCTCAGTATTGTCCATAACCTAGGACACGGCTAAGTACTTAGAATTTTTATCTTCTGCAGAAGCTGTACAGTTTATCCACATGACACAATCTCATCTTGTTGCCACCAGTGGCCGCTGGATAAGCACTCACCAAGATGGAGTACTGGCAGATTGATATTGTGACGAAGTCTTTCCATAGGGTCCTCCCAATACACAATGCTAGCTTGTCTACCAGGCACCAATGTAGGGTTCCGAGTTCCCTCATTTAGTTAACGTGAAGAGGCCAATGCATGGGTCTTCCCAATGTAGTTGACTAAGCGAGTGACCATTTAGCATGTGGTTGTACACGGAAGCCACTATACGAGAAACATGTTCAATCTCTAAGTCCCTGGGTCGTTTTATTTTGGTGCACACACAAAAAGAGATTGCCATAGAAACATGGTTCCTTTTGTTGCCACCTTGTCCAAAACTTGAGTATTCCTTGTCCACCCAGGTGGTTCATTGAGTACTTGTTTTATTATATAAAACATAAGTCTTTTCTCAACTTCATAGATCTCAACATGTATCTCATCTTAAAATATATAAAGCATGGCTAAGCATTTTACAACTACATTGTTTTCACTAAGGAATATATAAGGGTATCCTATAAGGATTTAGCATAGAAAAATATAGTAGTCCTTATCATGCATGTTTCAAAATCCACTAAGTGTAATGAAAAATAGTAGGACTTTGGATGATAGTGTAACTTGCCTTTTTGGTAGGGAATGTTGGTTGACTTCTTGATCTTGCTAATATCACACTCTTCTAACTTCACTACAAATCAATCAAGCAAACACAAATTCAACTAGCATTCCAACCAATATTCAATCAAATTAATCACACATAAAATAATAGAAACAAAGTCATGCATGCAAGCATGCAAAAGATAGTTTTATTTGCAAAGGTGGTTTCCACTAGGCTCTAAACATTGTAAAGTCCAGAGTGGTCATTTTCTAAAGTGGTAAAACCATTTTGTAAAAGGGTTTTATTTATAAGCCATTTCTTAAATCAAATCATTATTTCATGTGGTGGAAAATGTTTTTAGCCAAGCAACAATTTTATATTGTTCACCAAATAAGTTGTTAATTCACAAATCTTGGTGTTTAGGGTCAGTAGGTTTGAATCAACACATTTTCCAAAGGTTTTATTCAAAAATATATTTCTATAGCAAAATCAATATTTTTATTTGGCTAGAAATGAGCTAATTCAATTATTCAATCCTAAACTTCACAAAATACATTTTTAAATCCATAAGTTGTTTCCTAGGGTCAGTAAGTTCACATTAAACCATTTTGCAAAGATTTCAACTCAAAAATCATTTTGGAATAAATTTTATATCCTAAACAAGCATACACAAGTTTCTGCAAAAACAAACATTTTAACAGAAGCTTTTTACTAAACAAATGGCTTGGTTGGCTAGGTCTTGTTCCCCTGATTCCATTGATATAAAATTTGCAAATTTTGGACGTGTGGATCAAAAGTTATAAGGTTTACAAATTTGCATAACAATCTGATTCAAAAATCTGTTTTAAATCAACTAGTGCCACGCGGTTTGGTCGATCAGGCTCGCTGGATCGTTGGATCTAACTAAGATCGAGTGGCGCAGAGGCACACGATACCTCTTCGTCTACGTTCTATCACAGCCAGACAATCAAGATCTAACGGCTACAGCGAGGCTACCAGGAACTGGCGGCGCTGCGCGGCGGTGAGCGGCCGTGGTGTGTCTGGCTACGGCGGATCTGGTGCTAGAGGAAGCGAGGAAGGTAACAGAGATGCTCACCGTGCTCGCGAGGTCGAGGTGATGCTCAACGCGTGGTCAGCTTGGCAAGGGGCGCTCAGACGCGACGGGGATTCCTCGCCGGAGTAGGTGGCGGCGTCGGGCGGCTCTGGAGGTCGTCGAGGGCGACGCTGCGGTACACTTCGAGGGAAAACAAGGACAGGGTTAGACGCGGGCGAGTGTGGGATTCACGTGAGCATGACTGAGAGGGTTCGGGGCGGTTTGTCTTACCAGGGGGAGGTCGCCGGAGTGTCAGCAAGTGACGGTGGCGCTCAGATGTTGTCGAAGGCGTGGCTCTGGGGCGAGCGCGGGCGAACGAGAGGCACTGGCAGGTGCGCCTGGAGGTGGAGATCACGGCTGTGCGCTCGAGGAGGCAAGGGGCGGCAGGGTTCGGCCGGAATCGTTTGCGGAACTCGCCGGAGACTGTGGCAATGCGAGGTGAAATTGTCGCAGCCTGGAGGCAGAGGGGAAGTGGGGTCTGAGGGGAATCAGAGAGGAGGCGAGGGCGTTTAAGGCAGCGTGGTCGCGGGGTGGAGTAATCGCCGCTGTTAACACGAATTGATCGCCGGAGTAATGGCAGCAACGGCAGGGCGACGTGATCAGGGGGAAGACGATGCTGAGGTGGCTCTGTGGGACATGCTTGGCAGCGAGAAAGGGAGAGAGGGAGAGGGGTCCACTCGCCGGTGTCTGCGCGGGTGGGTTTTTTCGGTGGAAAACGATTCGCGCGTGGGGAAAGAAGTTGGGCTGGAGATGGGCTTGCTAGGCCAGGTGGGTTGGGTCAGGTCTGATTCTATTTTTTTCTTTCAGATTGCTTTATCTTTTTCTATTTCGATTTTCTGTTTTGAAATTCAATCAAACAATTTAAACACTAATTCAAATCAAACTTCCACTAAACTTTATATTGTGTTTATTTCTGTTTAAGAACACAAATCAAAGTCCAAAACAAAATAATATATTTATTCTTTTTAGGATCCATTTATTAATTAAATAAAATAGTCCTTGGTTATTAAATCAAATAGGATTTGATTTATTTAAAACTCCATTTGAAATCTAAATATTATCAAAACCAAATAAGTAGGTTTTAATTGAAAATATAGAATACTTGGAAAACTTGTTTAAAATAATTTTAACAATTTTTGATGTTTTTAATTAAAATGGGAAAAACCTTTACTTTAATAAAATTGGTTTATTAATAAACTCTCATTATTTTATTTAAATAAACCTTTACTCTTTTAATCAAAGCAACCATTTTAATTCAAAATGTTGGCCAAGGTTTAATTTTTCTCTATAAAATAATCCTTATTTATATTTCTACCTTTTCATTTGAAAACAAAACTTTTTATTAAAAGATCCAAAAATAGTAATTCCAAATATATATTTTTTTACTTTATTGTTTATTTATCTTTTTAAATCCCTTTAGGATTTGTTTGATCAAATAGGTTTGAAGGTTTCCAGTTGGAATAAAAAAAAATTCTTCTCACCCTGAAAATCAACAAAGTTTTATTTTATTCATTTATTTTTCACATAACAAGATTTGGAAAATATTGGGATGTGACAGGCTACCACCCTTAAAATACGAGATTTGGGAAGGCTAGGGTTACAAGTAGGCTCAAAGCATCTAGGGTACTACCACCCTTAAAAATTTTCCAACTAAATTATATATTGGCTTGCTTGGGATCTTGGGGAAACTTATCTGGGCAAACATCTGCATAGTGTCCTTTGTTTCCACACTTGAAACATGTGACAAGGCTGAGATCCTTCACAGGCTTGTTTATCTTGTGCTTCATCTTTTCTGGACAGTTGCTTGCATAATGTCCTTGGTTACCACAATTGTAACACGTGATAAGTTTGAGTTCTTCACGTATCTCTTGTGGACAGGTTGCTGCATAGGGGCCTAGCTCTTTGCAGTTGTTGCACCATACTTGGCCAATCTCTTTATACTTCTGTTTCTCTGGACATTCACTAGAATAGTGTCCCATTTCTTTACAATGATTACATTGCACCTGGCTTTTGTCCTTCTTTTTCTTTTTGGGTTTCTCCAAAGCTAGGAGTGCTTCCAGTTCATGTTCTTCATATGTTATCTTATAGGTAGGAATGTCTACTGCTTTCTTTGACCTTCTATTGCTCCTTGGATAATTCATATGCCTCTTCTTTGGTCCTTTAAATTGGGTTGTATTGCATGGAGGTATAAGTGGAGATTTTCCTTTGTCCTCATCCTTCTTGGTAGACCTGGATCCCTCTTGATAGTTTGCAATCAGTTGTTGCACTCCACCTTGTTTCCTTTTTGAAACTATGGAATAGATGGGGCATTGGATAGGGACATGATTATTTCCTTCACATTGGTAACAAGTAGCTTGAGAGGTGGGACATTTGCCAACTGGATGTTTCTCTTCACAGTTGGGGCATTGATCTCCATGCTCCTTCAAAGTGTGATCCTTGTCTCCACAAATATTGCAAGCTTTGGTTCCTTCTAGAATAACACCTTTGTCATCCTTGTTGTTATAAACTCTTTTGGAAAAGTTGGTTTCCATGCTGAGCATTTGATCTGTCACCTTATGCAACAATTGGGCTTGGTTTTCCAAAAACTTTTGCAGGGTTGGATCTTCCCCACTGGTGTTGGCTATGAATCGAGATGTCATTTGGTTCAACTGGTTTTGGGTTGCTATAAGTTCTCTCAAGTTGTCCTCTTGGTTGTTGTTGTTATCATCAACCTTGATGTTGGAGACTCTTGGAGTAGTCATCTGTTTGGGTTGAATTGAGATTAGAATAGCAAGATATTTCTAAGGAATCAATTCTAATCACACACATCACAATTCACACAAGCAAGGTGCAAGCAATCACAAACAAACACTCCTTTCAAACACAAGTTTCCAAACATATTCTTAGGCAACCAAAAATATTTTTGTTACACCACATAAGTTAGTGGGTTTGACTTAACTAAATATGGTGGTCCATCTATATGGTTCACTTGTGATCTTTCCATCCTTCTTTTTGGTTTTTTCATCTTGCATGAGATCATGGTTTCCTTGGGAAAACTCTTGGTCACAAAAACTTCAAAGGTGATGATATTTCCTTCTAAGTTGTGTTTCCTTAGTCTTTTAGTCTTGAGTAACATTTCTTGTCTCACTTGTAGTATTTAGTAATATCCAAGGTTGAAGTCCTTGGTGAAAATGCTGAAGATGTTGAAGTCATTAGAGTTGAAGATGTTGAAGTCATTAGAGTTGAAGATGTTGAAGTCATTAGAGTTGATGATGTTGAACTCATTACAGTTGAAGAAGTCCTTTGCACATGGTGAAGTCTTTGGCCATGGGGTAGGTTTGTCCATCAAGTTGAAAATATAAGAGATGTAGAATCAAAACCAAAATGGTTGAGGAAAGAGTTTACAAGATTGTTTGTAAATACGTTTTGGAACAAATACAACTCCTATTTTTCTAAGGTGTTTTGTCCAATCCTAGGGCTACAAATCCTACAGGAAACACAATGCTCTGATACCATCTGTAGAGGTCCCAACCTTTAATAAGGTAGAGATCCCTGTTTTTACAATGCTAGTCCCTGGATCAATAGCTAGCATCCACAGTTAAGATGTAATATCAAGAAACAAAGGTCATAATACAATTTTATAACCAGGAATAACATAAATTTTATTACATCTTACATAGCTATTTTGGCTATTACATTACATTGCAGCAGAATATCTATAAGCATGGGGTCCTTCATCTTCAAAGTGCCACAGGCAAACATGTTGGTTGTAGACTTGTAATCCTAATCAATCATCTTCACTAATGTCAATCAAACCTGCAACATAACAAGTTACAGCCACAAGGGTCAATACATTTGAATTTTATTGGCAAGTTTCACTACTAAGTGGAAATATGTGGATCCTATCATTACATGCATATTTGGCTAGGTAGGGTTTTAGGATTGTTTGCAAAAAGCAATAATGTTTTTCCTATCTTTTCAAAATAGTTTTGATCTTTTGGCAAAATCTTTCTGAGCTCCTTGGTACACCCCAAGTGCTTCAAGTCTTTGTCAAAATCTTTTGAGCTCCTTGGTACAACCCAAGTGCTTCAAGTCTTTTGTTATCACTTTCAAGTTTTTCTTTTAGAAATTGGAATGTCGAGATTTCCCATATCTTCGGGCCTTAGTTGCTCAGTATTGTCCATAACCGAGGACACGGCTAAGTACTTAGAATTTTTATCTTCTGCAGAAGTTGTACAGTTTACCCACATGACACAATCTCATCTTGTTGCCACCAGTGGCCGCTGGATAAGCACTCACCAAGATGGAGTACTGGCAGATTGAGATTGTGACGAAGTCTTTCCATAGGGTTCTCCCAATACACAATGCTAGCTTGTCTACCAGGAACCAATGTAGGGTTCCGAGTTCCCTCATTTAGTTAACCTGAAGAGGCCAATGCATGGGTCTTCCCAATGTAGTTGACTAAGCCAGTGCCCATTTAGCATGTGGCTGTACACGGAAGCCACTTTACGAGAAACATGTTCAATCTCTAAGTCCATGGGTGGTTTTCTTTTGGTGCACACACAAAAAGAGATTGCCATAGAAACATGGTTCCTTTTGTTGCCACCTTGTCCAAAACTTGAGTATTCCTTGTCCACCCAGGTGGTTCATTGAGTACTTGTTTTATTATATAAAACATAAGTCTTTTCTCAACTTCATAGATCTCAACATGTATCTCATCTTAAAATATATAAAGCATGGCTAAGCATTTTACAACTACATTGTTTTCACTAAGGAATATATAAGGGTATCCTATAAGGATTTAGCATAGCAAAATATAGTAGTCCTTATCATGCATGTTTCAAAATCCACTAAGTGTAATGAAAAATAGTAGGACTTTGGATGATAGTGTAACTTGCCTTTTTGGTAGGGAATGTTGGTTCACTTCTTGATCTTGATAATATCACACTCTTCTAACTTCACTACAAATCAATCAAGCAAACACAAATTCAACTATCATTCCAACCAATATTCAATCAAATTAATCACACATAAAATAATAGAAACAAAGTCATGCATGCAAGCATGCAAAAGATTGTTTTATTTGCAAAGGTGGTTTCCACTAGGCTCTAAACATTGTAAAGTCCAAAGTGGTCATTTTCTAAAGTGGTAAAACCATTTTGTAAAAGGGTTTTATTTATAAGCCATTTCTTAAATCAAATCATTATTTCATGTGGTGGAAAATGTTTTTAGCCAAGCAACAATTTTATATCGTTCACCAAATAAGTTGTTAATTCACAAATCTTGGTGTTTAGGGTCAGTAGGTTTGAATCAACACATTTTCCAAAGGTTTTATTCAAAAATCATTTCTATAGCAAAATCAATATTTTTATTTGGCTAGAAATGAGCTAATTCAATTATTCAATCCTAAACTTCACAAAATACATTTTTAAATCCATAAGTTGTTTCCTAGGGTCAGTAAGTTCACATTAAACCATTTTGCAAAGATTTCAACTCAAAAATCATTTTGGAATAAATTTTATATCCTAAACAAGCATACACAAGTTTCTGCAAAAACAAACATTTTAACAGAAGCTTTTTACTAAACAAATGGCTTGGTTGGCTAGGGATTGTTCCACTGATTCCATTGATATAAAATTTGCAAATTTTGGACATGTGGATCAAAAGTTATAAGGTTTACAAATTTGCATAACAATCTGATTCAAAAATCTGTTTTAAATCAACTAGTGCCACGCGGCGGCTTGCTATTGGCTGATACCGGTTTGGTCAGATCGAGCTCGCTGGATCGTTGTATCTAACTAAGATCGAGTGGCGCAGAGGCACACGATACCCCTTCGTCTATGTTCTATCATAGCCAGACGATCAAGATCTAACGGCTACAGCGAGGCTACCAGGAACTGGCGGCGCTGCGCGGCGGTGAGCGGCCGTGGTGTGTCTGGCTACGGCGGAGCTGGTGCTAGAGGAAGCGAGGAAGGTAACAGAGATGCTCACCGTCCTCGCGAGGTCGAGGTGATGCTCAACGCGTGGTCAGCTTGGTAAGGGGCGCTCAGACGCGACGGGGATTCCTCGCCGGAGTAGGTGGCGGCGTCGGGCGGCTCTGGAGGTCATCGAGGGCGACGCTGTGGTACACTTCGATGGAAAACAAGGACAGGGTTAGACGCGGGCGAGTGTGGGATTCACGTGAGCATGACTGAGAGGGTTCGGGGAGGTCTGTCTTACCAGGGGGAGGTCGCCGGAGTGTCAGCAAGTGACGGTGGCGCTCAGATGTTGTCGAAGCCGTGGCTCTGGGGCGAGCGCGGGCGAACGAGAGGCACTGGCAGGTGCGCCTGGAGTTCGAGATCACGGCTGTGCGCTCGAGGAGGCAAGGGGCGGCAGGGTTCGGCCGGAATCGTTTGCGGAACTCGCCGGAGACAGTGGCAATGCGAGGTGAAATTGTCGCAGCCTGGAGGCAGAGGGGAAGTGGGGTCTTAGGGGAATCAGAGAGGGGGCGAGGGCGTTTAAGGCAGCGTTGTCACGGGGTGGAGGAATGGCCGCTGTTAACACGAATTGATCGCCGGAGTAATGGCAACAACGGCAGGGCGACATGATCAGGAGGAAGACGACGCTGAGGTGGCTCTGTGGGACATGCTTGGCAGCGAGAAAGGGAGAGAGGGAGAGGGGTCCACTCGTCGGTGTCTGCGCGGGTGGGTTTTTTTGGTGGAAAACGATTCGCGCGTGGGGAAAGAAGTTGGGCTGGAGCTGGGCTTCCTAGGCCAGGTGGGTTGGGTCAGGTCTGATTCTATTTTTTTCTTTCAGATTGCTTTATCTTTTTCTATTTCGATTTTCTATTTTGAAATTCAATCAAACAATTTAAACACTAATTCAAATCAAACTTCCACTAAACTTTATATTGTGCTTAGTTCTGTTTAAGAACACAAATCAAAGTCCAAAACAAAATAATATATTTATTCTTTTTAGGATCCATTTATTAATTAAATAAAATAGTCCTTGGTTATTAAATCAAATAGGATTTGATTTATTTAAAACTCCATTTGAAATCTAAATATTATCAAAACCAAATGAGTAGGTTTTAATTGAAAATATAGAATACTTGGAAAACTTGTTTAAAATAATTTTAACAATTTTTGATGTTTTTAATTAAAATGGGAAAAACCTTTACTTTAATAAAATTGGTTTATTAATAAACTCTCATTATTTTATTTAAAAAAACCTTTACTCTTTTAATCAAAGCAACCATTTTAATTCAAAATGTTGGCCAAGGTTTAATTTGTCTCTATAAAATAATCCTTATTTATATTTCTACCTTTTCATTTGAAAACAAATCTTTTTATTAAAAGATCCAAAAATAGTAATTCCAAATATATATATTTTTTCTTTATTGTTTATTTATCTTTTTAAATCCCTTTAGGATTTGTTTGATCAAATAGGTTTGAAGGTTTCCAGTTGGAATCAAAAAAAATTCTTCTCACCCTGAAAATCAACAAAGTTTTATTTTATTCATTTATTTTTCACATAACAAGATTTGGAAAATATTGGGATGTGACAGGCTACCACCCTTAAAATAAATCTCGTCCCGAGATTTGGGAAGGCTAGGGTTACAAGTAGGCTCAAAGCATCTAGGGTACTACCACCCTTAAAAATTTTCCAACTAAATTACATATTGGCTTGCTTAGGATCTTGGGGAAACTTATCTAGGCAAACATCTGCATAGTGTCCGTTGTTTCCACACTTGAAACATGTGACAAGGCTGAGATCCTTCACAGGCTTGTTTATCTTGTGCTTCATCTTTTCTGGACAGTTGCTTGCATAATGTCCTTGGTTACCACAATTGTAACACGTGATAAGTTTGAGTTCTTCACGTATCTCTTGTGGACAGGTTGCTGCATAGGGGCCTAGCTCTTTGCAGTTGTTGCACCATACTTGGCCAATCTCTTTATACTTCTGTTTCTCTGGACATTCACTAGAATAGTGTCCCATTTCTTTACAATGATTACATTGCACCTGGATTTTGTCCTTCTTTTTCTTTTTGGGTTTCTCCAAAGCTAGGAGTGCTTCCAGTTCATGTTCTTCATATGTTATCTTATAGGTAGGAATGTCTACTGCTTTCTTTGACCTTCTATTAATCCTTGGATAATTCATATGTCTCTTCTTTGGTCCTTTAAATTGGGTTGTATTGCATGGAGGTATAAGTGGAGATTTTCCTTTGTCCTCATCCTTCTTGGTAGACCTGGATCCCTCTTGATAGTTTGCAATCAGTTGTTGCACTCCACCTTGTTTCCTTTGTTCAACTATGGAATAGATGGGGCATTGGATAGGGACATGATTATTTCCTTCACATAGGTAACAAGTAGCTTGAGAGGTGGGAAGTTTGCCAACTGGATGTTTCTCTTCACTGTTGGGGCATTGATCTCCATGCTCCTTGGAAGTGTGATCCTTGTCTCCACAAATATTGCAAGCTTTGGTTCCTTATAGAATAACATCTTTGTCATCCTTGTTGTTATAAACTCTTTTGGAAAAGTTGGTTTCCATGCTGAGCATTTGATCTGGCACCTTATGCAACAATTGGGCTTGGTTTTCCAAAAACTTTTGCAGGGTTGGATCTTCCCCACTGGTGTTGGCTATGAATCAAGCTGTCATTTGGTTCAACTGGTTTTGGGTTGCTATAAGTTCTCTCAAGTTGTCCTCTTGGTTGTTGTTGTTATCATCAACCTTGATGTTGGAGACTCTTGGAGTAGTCATCTGTTTGGGTTGAATTGAGATTAGAATAGCAAGATATTTCTAAGGAATCAATTCTAATCACACACATCACAATTCACACAAGAAAGGTGCAAGCAATCACAAACAAACACTCCTTTCAAACACAAGTTTCCAAACATATTCTTAGGAAACCAAAAATATTTTTGTTACACCACATAAGTTGGTGGGTTTGACTTAACTAAATATGGTGGTCCATCTATATGGTTCACATGTGATCTTTCCATCCTTCTTTTTGGTTGTTTCATCTTGCATGAGATCATGGTTTCCTTGGGAAAACTCTTGGTCACAAAAACTTCAAAGGTGATGATATTTCCTTCTAAGTTGTGTTTCCTTAGTCTTTAAGTCTTGAGTAACATTTCTTGTCTCACTTGTAGTCTTTAGTAATATCCAAGGTTGAAGTCCTTGGTGAAAATGCTGAAGATGTTGAAGTCATTAGAGTTGAAGATGTTGAAGTCATTAGAGTTGAAGATGTTGAAGTCATTAGAGTTGATGATGTTGAAGTCATTAGAGTTGAAGAAGTCCTTTGCACATGGTGAAGTCTTTGGCCATGGGGTAGGTTTGTCCATCAAGTTGAAAATAGAAGAGATGTAGAATCAAAAGCAAAATGGTTGAGGAAAGAGTTTACAAGATTGTTTGTAAATACGTTTTGGAACAAATACAACTCCTATTTTTCTAAGGGGTTTTGTCCAATCCTAGGGTTACAAATCCTACAGGCAACACAATGCTCTGATACCATCTGTAGAGGTCCCAACCTTTAATAAGGTAGAGATCCCTGTGTTTACAATGCTAGTCCCTGGATCAATAGCTAGCATCCACAGTTAAGATGTAATATCAAGAAACAAAGGTCATAATACAATTTTATAACCAGGAATAACATAAATTTTATTACATCTTACATAGCTATTTTGGCTATTACATTACATTGCAGTAGAATATCTATAAGCATGGGGACCTTCATCTTCAAAGTGCCACAGGCAAACATGTTGGTTGTAGACTTGTAATCCTAATCAATCATCTTCACTAATATCAATCAAACCTGCAACATAACAAGTTACAGCCACAAGGGTCAATACATTTGAATTGTATTGGCAAGTTTCACTACTAAGTGGAAATATGTGGATCCTATCATTACATGCATATTTGGCTAGGTAGGGTTTTAGGCTTGTTTGCAGAAAGCAATAATGTTTTTCCTATCTTTTCAAAATAGTTTTGATCTTTTGGCAAAATCTTTCTGAGCTCCTTGGTACACCCCAAGTGCTTCAAGTCTTTGTCAAAATCTTTTGAGCTCCTTGGTACAACCCAAGTGCTTCAAGTCTTTTGTTATCACTTTCAAGTTTTTCTTTTAGAAATTGGAATGTCGAGATTTCCCATATCTTCGGGCCTTAGTTGCTCAGTATTGTCCATAACCGGGGACACGGCTAAGTACTTAGAATTTTTATCTTCTGCAGAAGTTGTACAGTTTACCCACATGACACAATCTCATCTTGTTGCCACCAGTGGCCGCTGGATAAGCACTCACCAAGATGGAGTACTGGCAGATTAAGATTGTGACGAAGTCTTTCCATAGGGTCCTCCCAATACACAATGCTAGCTTTTCTACCAGGCACCAATGTAGGGTTCCGAGTTCCCTCATTTAGTTAACCTGAAGAGGCCAATGCATGGTTCTTCCCAATGTAGTTGACTAAGCCAGTGCCCATTTAGCATGTGGCTGTACACGGAAGCCACTATACGAGAAACATGTTCAATCTCTAAGTCCCTGGGTGGTTTTATTTTGGTGCACACACAAAAAGAGATTGCCATAGAAACATGGTTCCTTTTGTTGCCACCTTGTCCAAAAATTGAGTATTCCTTGTCCACCCAGGTGGTTCATTGAGTACTTGTTTTATTATATAAAACATAAGTCTTTTCTCAACTTCATAGATCTCAACATGTATCTCATCTTAAAATATATAAAGCATGGCTAAGCATTTTACAACTACATTGTTTTCACTAAGGAATATATAAGGGTATCCTATAAGGATTTAGCATAGAAAAATATAGTAGTCCTTATCATGCATGTTTCAAAATCCACTAAGTGTAATGAAAAATAGTAGGACTTTGGATGATAGTGTAACTTGCCTTTTTGGTAGGGAATGTTGGTTCACTTCTTGATCTTGATAATATCACACTCTTCTAACTTCACTACAAATCAATCAAGCAAACACAAATTCAACTAGCATTCCAACTAATATTCAATCAAATTAGTCACACATAAAATAATAGAAACAAAGTCATGCATGCAAGCATGCAAAAGATTGTTTTATTTGAAAACGTGGTTTCCACTAGGCTCTAAACATTGTAAAGTCCAAAGTGGTCATTTTCTAAAGTGGTAAAACCATTTTGTAAAAGGGTTTTATTTATAAGCCATTTCTTAAATCAAATCATTATTTCATGTGGTGGAAAATGTTTTTAGCCAAGCAACAATTTTATATTGTTCACCAAATAAGTTGTTAATTCACAAATCTTGGTGTTTAGGGTCAGTAGGTTTGAATCAACACATTTTCCAAAGGTTTTATTCAAAAATCATTTCCATAGCAAAATCAATATTTTTATTTGGCTAGAAATGAGCTAATTCAATTATTCAATCCTAAACTTCACAAAATACATTTTTAAATCCATAAGTTGTTTCCTAGGGTCAGTAAGTTCACATTAAACCATTTTGCAAATATTTCAACTCAAAAATCATTTTGGAATAAATTTTATATCCTAAACAAGCATACACAAGTTTCTGCAAAAACAAACATTTTAACAGAATCTTTTTACTAAACAAATGGCTTGGTTGGCTAGGCCTTGTTCCACTAATTCCATTGATATAAAATTTGCAAATTTTGGACGTGTGGATCAAAAGTTATAAGGTTTACAAATTTGCATAACAATCTGATTCAAAAATCTGTTTTAAATCAACTAGTGCCACGCGGCGGCTTGCTATTGGCTGATACCGGTTCGGTCAGATCGAGCTCGCTGGATCGTTGGATCTAACTAAGATCGAGTGGCGCAGAGGCACATGATACCCCTTCGTCTATGTTCTATCACAGCCAGACGATCAAGATCTAACGGCTACAGCGAGGCTACCAGGAACTGGCGGCGCTGCGTGGCGGTGAGCGGCCACGGTGTGTCTGGCTACGGAGGAGCTGGTGCTAGAGGAAGCGAGGAAGGTAACATAGATGCTCACCATGCTCGCGAGGTCGAGGTGATGCTCAACACGTCGTCAGCTTGGCAAGGGGCGCTCAGACGCGACGGGGATTCCTCTCCGGAGTAGGTGGCGGCGTCGGGCGGCTCTGGAGGTCGTCGAGGGCGACGCTGCGGTACACTTCGAGGGGAAACAAGGACAGGGTTAGACGCGGGCGAGTGTGGGATTCACGTGAGCATGACTGAGATGGTTCGGGGCGGTCTGTCTTACCAGGGGGAGGTCGCCGGAGTGTCAGCAAGTGACGGTGGCGCTCAGATGTTGTCGAAGCCGAGGCTCTGGGGAGAGCGCGGGCGAACGGGAGGCACTGGCAGGTGCGCCTGGAGGTGGAGATCACGGCTGTGCGCTCGAGGAGGCAAGGGGCGGCAGGGTTCGGCTGAAATCGTTTGCGGAACTCGCCGGAGACAGTGGCAATGCGAGGTGAAATTGTCGCAGCCTGGAGGCAGAGGGGAAGTGGGGTCTTAGGGGAATCAGAGAGGGGGCGAGGGCGTTTAAGGCAGCGTTGTCACGGGGTGGAGGAATGGCTGCTGTTAATGCGAATTGATCGCCGGAGTAATGGCAACAATGGCAGGGCGACATGATCAGGAGGAAGACGACGCTGAGGTGGCTCTGTGGGACATGCTTGTCAGCGAGAAAGGGAGAGAGGGAGAGGGGTCCACTCGTCGATGTCTGCGCGGGTGGATTTTTGCGGAGGAAAACGATTCGCGCGTGGGGAAAGAAGTTGGGCTGGAGCAGGGCTTGCTGGGCCAGGTGGGTTGGGTCAGGTCTGATTCTATTTTTTTCTTTCAGATTGCTTTATCTTTTTCTATTTCGATTTTCTATTTTAAAATTCAATCAAACAATTTAAACACTAATTCAAATCAAACTTCCACTAAACTTTATATTGTGTTTAGTTCTGTTTAACAGCACAAATCAAAGTCCAAAACAAAATAATATATTTATTCTTTTTAGGATCCATTTATTAATTAAATAAAATAGTCCTTAGTTATTAAATCAAATAGGATTTGATTTATTTAAAACTCCATTTGAAATCTAAATATTATCAAAACCAAATCAGTAGGTTTTCATTGAAAATATAGAATACTTGGAAAACTTGTTTAAAATAATTTTAACAAGTTTTGATGTTTTTAATTAAAATGGGAAAAACCTTTACTTTAATAAAATTGGTTTATTAATAAACTCTCATTATTTTATTTAAATAAACCTTTACTATTTTAATAAATGCAACCATTTTAATTCAAAATGTTGGCCAAGGATTAATTTTGCTCTATAAAATAACCCTTATTTATATTTCTACCTTTTCATTTGAAAACAAATCTTTTTATTAAAAGATCCAAAAATAGTAATTCCAAATATTTTTTTTAACTTTATTGTTTATTTATCTTTTTAAATCGCTTTAGGATTTGTTTGATAAAATAGGTTTGAAGTTTTCCAGTTGGAATAAAAAAAATTCTTCTCACCCTGAAAATCAACAAAGTTTTATTTTATTCATTTATTTTTCACATAACAAGATTTGGAAAATCTTGGGATGTGACAGCTAAGCTTGGGGGAGTTGATACGTCCAAAACGTATCTACTTTCCCAAACACTTTTGCTATTGTTTCTCCTCTAAACTTGTGTGATTTGGATACAACTAACACGCACTAACGCTGTTTTCAGCAGAATTACCTTGGTATCTAGTTTTTGTGCAGAAAATCAACTATTAGGAAAAATCCTAGAAAATATGCCAAAAAATTATATTTCGCCAGAAGATCCACGGAGCCAGAAGACGAAACGGAGTGGAGGCCTGGGGGCCCACACCCCTGCCAGGCATGGTTGGGCCCTACCCGCGCCTAGGGTGTGCAGCCACCCCAGACACCCCCTCGGGCTCCCTCTGCGCCTATAAGTTACCCCTTGACCTAAAAACCGAGGGGGGTTCGACGTTTTTTCAGAAAGAGTTCCGCTCCTGCTGCCACCATCAGAAACCAAGATTCAGATCCAGAAACTCCGTTCTGGCACCCTACCGAGACGGGGAATTTGGAGAGGATCATCGCCATCGTCATCACCAACGCCTCTCAATCAACCATCGATGTTTCCCTCATCCATGAGTGAGTAATCCCCCACTGTAGGCTATGGGGATGGTAGGGATTGGATGAGTTCTATCATGTAATCGAATAAGATTGTTAGGGCATAGTGCCTAGTATCTCTATTAGTGCTATTTGACTTTGTTGCAACTTGTTGTGATTAATGCTTGTCACTAGGACCCGAGTGCCATGATCTCAGATTTGAACTTATTATTGAATCATTATGATAGTATTATTTGTGATCTTATCTGCAAGTTGTGTACACATATAATTGTCCAGATCCAAAGGCCTCGAAGTGACAAAAATTGGGACAACCGGAGGGGATGGTTGTGGTGTGAGGATCACATGTGTTCATGGAGTGTTAATGCTTTGCTCCGGTGCTCTATTAAAAGGAGCACCTTAATTGCCAGTAGTTCCCTAGAGGCCCCGCTGCCACGGGCTGGCTGGACAGAAGATGTTGTGCAAGTTGTCATTACGAGCACGTATGACTATATATGGAGCACATGCCTAGGATTGTTTAGTACTTGGGTGCTTATTCTTATTTATCTGCAATGCCCTAGATCTTGAAGTTACATGTTTAGACTCGTTCATGAAACGCCCGTCCATCCATCCCTATGCCTATCGCGCTCGTATCCTACTATTTACTGTTACTATTATTATTGCTCCTGTTTCACTGCTAATGTTGCTACTACAAACTGTTGCTACTGATAAACTTTTGTGAGCAAGAACTATTTCTAGGTGCAGCTGAATTGACAACTCAGTTGTTAAGGGTTGCAAGTATTATTTGGCTCCCCTTGTGTCGAATCAATAAATTGGGTAATATTACCCATGAAGACTGTTGCGATCCCCTATACTTGTGGATCATCAAGAAGCTTTAATCACTTTGACAAGTTTTGTTCAAAAGCGCGAATTTTTTTCGGATTTTCTATGCATGAATGCAATGCACACATGTGAGTTTAGCTTATTTCTAAGCTCTAATCCTGGGATGTTACAGACTCTACCCCTTAAAATAAACTCCGTCCTCGAAGTTCGTATACTCTCACATTTTGGAATGAGGAATTGTCTTGTATTAATTATGATATTTCTCAACTCCATGGTAACCTCAAATGGGAATAATTGTAGTATCCCATATCCAAATATTTTCCTTGAATTCTTATCATACTTGACAATCTCCACTTGGTGTCTCCAATATCCCAAAGTTCCTTTTACTTTAATCCCTTAGGAACATGTCCTTATTATAAACTCCTTAAATTGGGGTCTCTTCTTTAGTTCATTTCCTCGTTTAGGTATCCTAATCGAACTCCTTTAATTTAATCATTGAGCTTCCTTATTATACTATGTAAGGTCTAGGAAATCTCACTAAAACAGAGTTTTAAATTTTATTAGACAATAGTTGTGGCCAAAAGACTAAATTTTTGTTTTGTCAGTGTATGGTTTGTATCGGTAGTCCTTCCGAAGATTGGTTTTGAACCCATATAGTCCATACCCATTGTAATTTCCTCTTCATCTATTCATGTCTAATTGGATGTGCGTTATTCCCTCTTAAGGATCACTTAAGAGTTGTTCCTCTAGAATTAGTCTATTAGGATTAATTTATTTTATCCCTTCAAGCTTTTACTTTAGCAGACTTTAGATAATATTTTATTATTACCTTAAGTACTTCTTCAACTTCCTTTTATTAATCTCCTTAAGGTTTGAGCACTACTATTTTGAAGTAAACTTCGATCTTTCACCCAGACATAGTTATGAAAGTACTTTTATAATGATGACTTCTTTTAACCTTATGAAAATAAGGGTTTAATGTTGTCATTGTTTAGTACTTATTCTCCAACCTTTTCTCAGAAAGTCGGATAACAATACTTCCATTTTATGTTTACTCTCCCCCTTAGGGTTTACTAATGGTCTCCAAACTGTGTATATAATAACCATTGGCTTTATAACTAGAATGTTGGTCTTTGTCTAGCTTATACTCTACCTATTTAAGGTCTCATGTAAGAAATTACGGTATACCCACACAATTGTGGATCTCCGTAGTGAATCTGTCAACATTATTTGGCTTACTAGTTGTTTGGACATTCTTGCTTTGGTAGACTTGCTTTCACGAGGCATCTCAAAAGACGGTCGCTTTACTTTCATACTCATTTATGTCTTACCTAACTTAGGCCAAGTTTTATGCTCTTTATGGAATACTGAGATGATATGGTTAACTAAGTTAACTAATTACCAGTTGCGGATCAAATACCATCTGCGAACCATCCTAGGGTGTATGTATTACCCTACGGTTTTTCGACGTACCACTGGCATTCTCTCTGAATTATCAGAGCTTGAATACCATTTTCCAAAGGTTCTTCTTTGGACCTTTTCATGATACTTCCATGGACTTGATACAACAACTTCATTAACTTCTTAGCAACATCACCTACATTGGTTGAATCTTAAGTTCATCACTTCTTGTTGCTCTATATATTTCATACATTAACCTTCCTTCTTATTGTTGACTAACAATTATCTGAACTTGATTCTTCCTTCAAATTTCGTTGATACTCCTTATACTTTGATTCACTCTTCATATAAGTCTTCATCTTGATCTTTAGAACTCGTCACTCCCTTACACGAATTCCCGTTCCTATCTAGGTCTATAACATCAAGTAGTAACTGGATGTTGCAACATGCATTTCCACACCAAGTCAAACTTCATGTACAGATCTAGTCAATCAAGAATATCCAAGAAAAACAAATCAATCCAAATGTAGTACATATAACATATAATATTCTAAGCCAGGAATATAGTAGTTGAGTATAATATCTCTAGAATTCAGGCTTAGTTGTGTAGTATATGACACCTCCTCGTATAGGTTTACATCGTGATACTTAGCACATAGGTTCAAACTATTATTTATCTCAATATTTACCCAAATTGCTCAATTGCAACAGGATAATTTTAAACAAAGTGGTCTCAATTTGGTTTTGACTAACCTTTTGTCTCACTTTTGGAATGACTGGTCATAACCAACCTTTCTTTATTAGTAAACTAACCTCACATGATCTCTCCAAGTGAATAATAGGTTTCTGTTGAACACCTAGAACTAAATTTTATCAGGAATTATGACACTTATGACTTCTATCATAGTTGTACCATGTTATTTTCTTACTTCTACCTCATGATAATTTACTAATTATTGTCATTTTTTACACTTACATCATGGTTTTGGAGCTAATATCACCATGATCTTGTTATGTTTTACCTATACATCATGATTTAAGAGCTAATATCACCATGGTGGCTTTACTTCTTATTGTATTATTATTATCTTTAACATAATTCACTCCTTCACTTAGAATTATTAAGTGAATCCCACATGATTTACTACCCACTATAACTATACATGCTCTAATGGTCTTCATTATATGTCTTTTATTAACAACTAACAATAAGATTTTACCGCCTTACTTGAATTCTACAGTTAGGCTACACCATTTGTATTACTTCAATTGACATACTAAACTTAATTCAAATCTACTATGACCAATTGATTTTCCTAAAGTATCTTGGTGGGTTATGTCTCCTTAGGAAGACACCGAATAACACTTTACTGAGAAAATATAGATAACTACTCCTAATAAAGGCGACTTAAGAATCCAACTTAAGTGTGACAAGGTTATCCTCAAGTGGATACTCATCACAAGTCATCAGAATATTTGGTTTAGATAAGATGGCTTTCTATAGTCACTATCCAACCTACAGATCTTGCTAAAAGGGTTTTAATCCTAAGGTCAAAGCATATGCTCTGATACCAGCTGTGGTGACCCAGCATACCACTTCATGATGTAGTATACTATAGTAATGGACATAACACAAATGAGACACCGTTCACTAGTATTACATCCCTCAGAGTGGTACAACAGAAACACAGCTGGCCCAAGACATGACTATAGGTTACAACTCGACTCTTTACATAAGATCCAGAGAACACTCTAGGTTAAGGAAAGAGAAAGAAACTTCTTACAAAGAAGAATCAAAAATAATCAACTCATAACTATTATGCTGTTGGAGATATGCCCTAGAGGCAATAATAAATATAGTTATTATTCTATCTTTGTGTTTATGATAAATGTTTACATTCATGCTATAATAGTATTAACAAGGAAACATTAATACTTGTGTGATTTGTAAACTAAAATAGAGTCCCTAGTAAAGCCTCTTTATAATACTAGTTTGTTGGTTAATAAATGATTGTGGTTTCCCTATCATGAACATTGAGATGTTATTAACAACAAGATCATATCGTTAGGAGAATGATATGGTGGACATACTCCTATAGATAAGCGTAGCATAAAGATCAAGTCATTTTAATAGTTCAATTTCTATATGCTTTCTGATACATAGTAACCTAATTCCTTCGACCATGAGATCATGCATATCACCTTCACCGGAAGGATGCTTTGATGACATCAAACACCACACCGTGCGGGTGGCTATAAAGGTGGCATTGAGTGTTCGGAAAGTATTGGTTGAGACACATGGATCAAGAGTGGGATTTGTCCATCCATATGACGGATAGATATACTCTGGGCCCTCTCGGTGGAATGTCATCCAATTAGCTTGCAAGCATGTGACTAGCTCACAAGGGATCACATATCAGGAGCGAAAAGAGTACTTATCGGTAACGAGGTTGAACTAGGTATGCAGAGATACCGACGATCATAACCTCGGATAAGTAACCTTGGACTTTTCTTATATGAATCGTATGTAAGTGGCTCATTCGATCGCAAAGTAATCATAGAAATATGTGGGATCCATATGAATTTCCAGATTCCTCTATTGGTTATTGTTCGGAGAAGCGTCTCGATCATGTCCGCATAATTCACAAACCGTAGGGAGACACACTTAAGGATTCGACGTTGTTTGAGTAGTTATGGAATGATGAGTAAGAGACCGAATGTTGTTCGGAGTCTCGGATGGGATCCGGGATATCACGAGGAGATCCGGAATGGTCCGGAGAATAAGATTCATATCAAGAAAGTCCTGTTTCGGGGTTGGAGAATGGTTCCGGTGTTTTCATCTGGAATGTTCTAGAAGGTTCCGGAATGTCAGGAACTCCGGAGGGGAAGGGTACATGAATGTGTCATAACAATTTGGAATGATTGCATCATGTACTAGGTGTCATCGCTGAACAAAATAAAGGGTTAAATCAAATCCTAGTTTGAAAAGTCAAACGCCAATTTGAAAAGTCAAACGGCTATTTTGTTAGGTGGAGGGAGAGTAGGAAACCTACTTGGGGAGGATTTCCCTCCCTCCACCACCGGCCCACTTGGAGACCGAGTTGGGGAGGGACTCCCCTCCCCTTGGCGCGCCCCCTCCACCTATAAGGAGGGAGGCTGCCTCAAGCACACAACACCACACCCCGCAAACCTAATCCTAGCTACGGGCGCCGCCACCTCCTTTGCCGCTTGGCTGCCTAGGGAAACCCTAGCCGGGCCTTGCTCCTCCTTGTGTATAAACCCTAGATCGCCGAGGCTCTCTAACATAGTCCACCATACTCGCTTGGCTTAAGCGAAGCCTGCGAGATCTCCCTCCACTTGTACGCCCGTTGTCTTTGCCAGAATCGCGAGGAGAGTGCTACAACCTCCATTTCTTTGGAACAAGGAGAGGAAGATCTTCGTCAATCGAGCGTGTGACCGATTGGAGCGCTCTTGAACGCAGCGGAAGGATCATCTACGCGATCTTGAGATCGGCAAGAGTACGAATACATCACCCATGAGAATCCGCTCTCATTAAACACTTTGGAATCTTCGAGGGTTAGTTATTCCATCGACTCGTTGCTACAATCTAATATATAGATCTTGGCTTGTTTGTTTGTATGCGATAGAAATTTTTTGTTTTCCATGCTACGAACCCCTACAGTGGTATCAGAGCCGTGTCTATATGTAGGATCCGGTGGCTAGAAGAAGAGATTGACCCGATTTTGGCTCAAAATAGAAAAGAAATAGATCTGTGTTAGAGAGACAAATCCGTAGGTCAAATAGAAAAACTCAGAACATGAAATTTGTGGGGAATCATTATTCCTACCTTCTCTCCAAAGGAATTTGGATTTGAAGAAACGAGCGTGAGTAGATCTTGGATTTACACCGTAAGATCTGAAATATTGCGATATGAAATTCTCCGGCTGTGGTGGATGAAAATAGGTGAGGTTTGTCGGGATTGAAAGATTTCGACGATCCCTACAACTTCCGTTTTTTGACCGAAGGCAAACGACAAAGTCTAGATGAGTTAAAAGGCGAAATAAGATTCGGGCATATGTAGATTCGGGATTTCGAGGAGAGAAACTCGTACAGCTGTGGCTCCACGAGTTTATATGGAGATTTAGGATGTTGTAGAGATAGGTATTGGAGTAGGGAACAAGTAGAAACAAACGGAAGTCGATTCGGAGTTGTAGATAAAAAGTTATAAGAGTTTGAGTAGAGATAGGTCTAGAAAACAGATTTTTGCACGGAAATTAAAGCACTAGGATCGATCGTTCTCTGTACGCGGTTGCTCTGGCTGGTTCGTCGGTCCTTGCTGGGCCAGCCCGTTAGATTTTTTTCTTTTTTTTTTCTTTTTTTTCTTTTTTCTTTTTCTATTTACTTGTTTCCCTCATATCTTTTGCATACAAACTCCAAATGACACGATTTTTGTTTCTAAATTTTTATAATATCGAGTAGATCATTATAGGATCAAATTTGTAATCTTTTTACTAGTTTGGAAGTAGTGGATTTATAAATCCTTGTATATTTCATTTTATTTATATCTTTATGTGTTTGTATTTGTTCCATAACTTTTTCATACTACCTCCAAATGAGCTCAATTTTGTTTCTAAAAATTTGTAGTATTAATTGGATCTCTTTAGGCTATAATTATCAATAATCGTTGTCTCAGCAATAGTGGGTTTTATAAATTCAATTTAATTTCCTTTAGGAATATTTGGGCGAATCAACTATAGGATTTAGATACCAGGATTTGGATTTAGTTTGTGAGAACTTTGCATGGATGTAATGAAATGCTTATGAATGCTTCATGATTTTCATTTTGAAATCTTGCACACCAATTCTACAATCCATAATCAATCCATGCCCTTTTGCCTATATGGCTACTTAGGTCATAACAAAAGAATATAAGATTTTGAATTCAAGGTTGAGAGGATTTTCTATTCAAAAATTTTCTTCTCATTAAGAATTTTCAACATAGTCAAACAATCAATCAAACTTATTTATTTATTTCACATTCCAAAATTAGGAAAATTTTGGGATGTGACAGTTGCTAAAGCTTGTTGTTTCGAAGCACCACGTGATGATCGGGTGGGTTAGATTCCGCAAGTGTATACAACGTGAGCAAGCCAGATTTGCTCATGCGGAAGCTAAGGTTTGATCTTGACGAGCCTAGCATGTACAGACATGGTCTCGGAACACGAATCACCGAAAGGTAAAGCATGAATCATATAGTAGATATGATGAACATGTCGATTGTTCGCCATTGAAGCTGCATCAACTCTCGTGATGATCGGTGTTGATGTGGTGGATTTGGTTCGTGTGATCACTAAAACAATGTGAGTGATATTTTTTTTGAGTGGGAGTTCACCTAAATTAATTTAACTATTAATTAGAACTCAATTTGTCATAAACTTAGTCTAAACTATTGCAAATATGTTGTAGATCAATGGCGGCCCCTACCATCAATTTTAATGCGTTCCTAGAGAAAGAAAAGTTGAAAAACAATGGAAGCAACTTCGCGGATTGGTTCCGCAATTTGAGGATTGTCCTCACTGCTGGTAATTTTACCTATGTCTTTGGATGCACATTGGGTGACCCACCTGCAGCTACTGCTACCGATGAAGTAAAGAATGTTTACCTCGCTCGGAAGACTCAGTACTCCACAGTTCAGTGTGCTATCTTGTATGGTTTAGAATCGGAGCTTCATAAAAGGTTTGAGAATTCAGACCCACATGATATTGTCCGTGATCTCAAATTGATCTTTGAGAGTCACGCGGCAATTGAGAGCTATGAGGCTTCTTAAAAGTTCTTTAACTGCAAGATGGAAGAGGGCAGCTCCGTCAGTGAGCATGTGCTTAAGATGTCTGGGCACGCAAACAAACTTCAAAGCTTGGGCATAGTGATTCCTAAAGCTTTGGGGATTTATCGTGTCCTCCAATCACTACCACCAAATTACAAGAACTTTGTGATAAACTACAATATGCAAAACATGAACAAGCAGTTGCCAGAACTCTTCAACATGTTAAAATCTGCAGAAGTGGAGATCAAGAAAAGCACCAAGTGTTGATGGTCAATAAGACCACCAAATTCAAGAAAGGCAAGTCTAAGCAAAAGGGACACTTCAAGAAGGGTGGTAATAAAGTAAACGCACCGACGAAGAAGACCAAGGCTAGACCTAAGCCTGATACTGAGTGCTTTTACTTCAAGGGAGAAGGTCACTGGAAGCGGAATTGCCCAAAGTACTTGGCGGATTTGAAGAACGGCAACATCAAGAAGAAAGGTATATCCGATATACATGTTATTGATGTGTATCTCACTAGTACTCGTAGTAGTGCCTGGGCATTTGATACTGGTTTGGTTGTTCATATTTGTAACTCAAAACAGGTGCTGCAGAATAAACGGAAGCTAGCGAAGAACGAGGTGACGATGCGCGTGGGAAATGGATCAAAGGTTGATGTGATCGCGGTCGGCACGCTACCTCTTCATCTGCCATCGGGATTAGTTTTATACTTAAATAATTGTTATTTGGTGCCTGCGTTAAGCATGAACATTATATCAGGATCTTGTTTATTGCGAGACGGTTACTTGTTTAAGTCCGAGAATAATGGTTGTTCGATTTATATGAGTAATATGTTTTATGCACATGCACCTTTGATAGATGGTCTATTCTTATTGAATCTCGATAGTGTAAATACACATATTAATAACATTGAGGCTAAATGTTTGAAATCGAGCGATAACTCGACCTATATGTGGCACTGTCGTCTTGGTCACATTGGAGTGAAGCGTATGAAGAAACTCCATTCTGATGGACTTCTTGAATTACTTGATTTCGAATCACTTGAAAGATGCGAAGCATGTCTGATGGGTAAAATGACTAAGACTCCATTTTCCGGTATGATGGAGCGAGCTACGGACTTATTGGAAATCATACATACCGATGTGTGTGGTCCAATGAGTGTAGCATCATGTGATGGTTATCGTTATGTTCTTACCTTCACGGATGACTTGAGTAGATATGGGTATATCTATTTCATGAAACATAAGTCTGAAACTTTCGAGAAGTTTAAGGAATTTCAAAGTGAGGTAGAGAATCAACGTAACAAGAAAATTAAATTTCTACGTTCTGATCGTGGAGGTGAATATCTAAGTTACGAGTTTGGCGAGCATTTGAAGAAATGCGGAATACTTTCACAATTGACACCGCCGGGAACACCACAGCATAATGGTGTGTCCGAACGTCGTAATCGAACTCTCTTAGATATGGTTCATTCTATGATGTCACTTACAGATTTACCGCTATCATTTTGGGGTTATGCATTAGAAACAGCCGCATTCACTTTAAATAGGGCACCATCTAAATCCGTTGAAACGACACCTATGAATTATGGTTTGGGAAGAAACCTAAATTGTCGTTCCTTAAAGTTTGGGGTTGCGAAGCCTATGTAAAGAAGTTACAGCCGGATAAGCTTGAACCCAAAGTGGAAAAATGCGTCTTCATAGGATACCTGAATGAAACTATTGGGTATACCTTCTATCATAGATCCGAAGGCAAAATCTTCGTTGCCAAGAATGGATCCTTTCTAGAGAAGGAATTTCTCTCAAAAGAAGTGAATAGAAGGAAAGTAGAACTCGACGAGGTTATCGAACCTTCTCTCGAACTTGCGAGTAGCACAGCACCGGAAAAAGTTCCTGTGGTGCCTACACCAATAAGAGAGGAAGCTAATGATGATGATCATAAAACTTCGGTTGTAGTTGCTACAGAGCCTCGCAGGTCAACGAGAACTCATACCACTGCTGATTGGTATGATCCCGTTATGAATGTCATGTTGGTGGACAACACCGATGACCCTGCGACATAGGAGGAAGCGATGATGAGCCCAGATTCCAATAAATGGCAAGAAGCCATGAAATCCGAGATTGGATCCATGTACGAAAAACAAGTATGGACTTTGGTGGACTTACCGGATGGCCGAAAGGCTGTCGGGAACAAATGGATTTTCAAGAAGAAAACAGATGCTGATGGTAATGTTACTGTCTATAAAGCTCGACTTGTCGCAAAAGGTTTTCGACAAATTCAAGGAGTTGACTATGATGAGACTTTCTCACCTATAGCGAAGCTAAAGTCTGTGAGGATTATGTTAGCAATCGCTGCATATTATGATTATGAGATAGGCAGATGGATGTCAAAACAGCATTCCTCAATGGAGACATTGATGAAGAGTTGTATATGATGCAACCCAAAGGTTTTGTCGATCCTAAAGATGCTAACAAGGTATGCAAACTTCAACGGTCCATCTACAGATTGAAGCAAGCATCCCGAAGTTGGAATCAACGTTTTTATAAGGTAATCAAAAGTTTTGGTTTTATACAAACTTATGGAGAAGCTTGTATTTACAAGAAAGTGAGTGGGAGCTCTGTAGCATTCTTAATACTATATGTAGATGACATATTGTTGATTGGGAATGATGTAGACCTTCTTAATAGTGTCAAGGAATATTTGAATAACATTTTTTCAATGAAGGATCTTAGCGAAGCAGCTTACATATTAGGCATAAAGATTTATAGAGACAGATCGAGACGCCTAATATCATTGTCACAAAGTACATATTTGTACAAAGTTCTAAAGAGGTTTGGAATGGAAGATAGCAAGAAAGGGTTCTTGCCCATGTTGCCCAATACGACCTTGAGTAAAACTCAAAGTCCGACAACGGCAGAAGATAGAGAAAGGATGTGTAAAACTCCCTATGCCTCAGCCATAGGATCTCTAATGTATGCCATGCTATGTACTAGACCCGACATTGCATATGTTGTTAGTTTAACTAGCAGATATCAAAGTGATCCAGGAGTGGATCATTGGAAATGATCAAAACATCCTTAAGTACTTGAGAAGAACTAAGGATATGGTTCTTTCTTATGGAGGTGATGAACATCTCGTTGTTAATGGTTACACCGATGCTAGTTGGAACACCGATTCGGATGATTCTAAATCACAATCTGGATACGTATTTACTTTGAATGGTGCAGCAGTTAGCTGGAGGAGTGCAAAGCAAAGCGTTGTGACGAGATCTTCAACTGAATCGGAATACATGGCTGCTTCAGAGGCTTCACAAGAAGCGATATGGATGAAAGAGTTCATTACAGAGCTTGGTGTGGTTCCTAGTGCGCTGGACCCAATGTCAATCTACTGTGATAACATGGGTGCCATAGCCAATGTGCAAGAACCAAGGTCACACAAGAATTTGAAGGACATCAAGCTGCGTCTTCACGCTATTCGAGAACATGTCCAAGATGGATACATAAAGATTTGAAAAGTACACACAGATCTGAATGTGGCGGATCCGTTGACTAAACCTCTCCCGAGGGAAAAACATGATCAACACCAAACTGCCATGGGTGTTCGGTATATCACCATGTAATCTAGATTAGATGACTCTAGTGCAGGTGGGAGACTGTTGGAGATATTCCCTAGAGGCAATAATAAATATAGTTATTATTATATATTTGTGTTTATGATAAATGTTTACATCCATGCTATAATAGTATTAACAAGGAAACATTAATACTTGTGTGATTTGTAAACTAAAATAGAGTCCCTAGTAAAGCCTCTTTATAATACTAGCTTGTTGGTTAATAAATGATTGTGGTTTCCCTATCATGAACATTGAGATGTTATTAACAACAAGATCATATCGTTAGTAGAATGATATGGTGGACATACTCCTATAGATAAGCGTAGCATAAAGATCAAGTCATTTTAATAGTTCAATTGCTATATGCTTTCTGATACATAGTAACCTAATTCCTTTGACCATGAGATCATGCATATCACCTTCACTGGAAGGATGCTTTGATGACATCAAACACCACACTGTAACTGGGTGGCTATAAAGGTGGCATTGAGTGTTCGGAAAGTATTGGTTGAGACACATGGATCAAGAGTCGGATTTGTCCATCCATATGACGGATAGATATACTCTAGGCCCTCTCGGTGGAATGTCATCCAATTAGCTTGCAAGCATGTGACTGGCTCACAAGGGATCACATATCACGGGAACGAGAAAAGAGTACTTATCGGTAATGAGGTTGAACTAGGTATGTAGAGATACCGACGATCATAACCTCGGATAAGTAAACTATCGTGAGACAAAGGGAAATTGGTATCGTATGTAAGTGGTTCATTCAATCGCGAAGTAATCGTAGAAATATGTGGGAGCCATATGAATTTCCAGATTCCTCTATTGGTTATTGTTCGGAGAAGCGTCTCGATCATGTCCGCATAATTCACGAACCGTAGGGAGACACACTTAAGGATTCGACGTTGTTTGAGTAGTTATGGAATGATGAGTAAGTGACCAAATGTTGTTCGGAGTGTCGGATGGGATCCGGGATATCACGAGGAGATCCGTAATGGTCCGGAGAATAAGATTCATATAAGTAAAGTCATGTTTCAGGGCTGGAGAATGGTTTCAGTGTTTTCATCGGGAATGTTCTAGAAGGTTCCGGAATGTCCGACACTCCGGAGGGGAAGGGTACATGAATGTGTCATAACAAGTTGGAATGATTTCATCATGTACTAGGTGTCATCGCTGAACAAAATAAAGGGTTAAATCAAATCCTAGTTTGAAAAGTCAAACGCCATTTTGAAAAGTCAAACGGCTATTTTGTGAGGTGGAGGGAGAGTAGGAAACCTACTTGGGGAGGAGTTACCTCCCTCCACCGCCGGCCCACTTGGAGACCGAGTTGGGGAGGGACTCCCCTCCCCTTGGCGCGCCCCCTCCACCTATATAAGGAGGGGCAGGGCTGCCCCTCCAAGCACACAACACCACGCCCCGCAAACCCTAATCCTAGCCGCCGGCGGAGCCACCTCCTGTTGCCGCCGCCTAGGGCAAGCCGCCGCCGCCGCTGCCTAGGCAAACCCTAGCCACCGGCCTTGCTCCTCCTTGGTGCGTCTAAACCCTAGATCGCCGAGGCTCTCTCTCATAGTCCACCATACTCGCTCCGGCTTAAGGAGAAGCCCTGCGAGATCTCCCCTCCACTTCCGGTACCACGCCGTTGTGCTGCCAGAATCGCGAGGAGAGTGCTAGAACCTACGCTGCCTGCTGGAACAAGGGAGAGGAAGGTCTTCGTCGAGTATCGAACGTGTGACCGACTACGGAAGCGCTGCCGGAATGCAGCGTCGGAAGGATCGTCAACGCGATCTTGAGATCGGCAAGAGTATGACTACATCACCCATGAGAATCCGCTCTCGTTTAACACTTTGGAATCTTCGAGAGTGAGTTATTCCATCAACTCGTTGCTACAATCTAGTAGATAGATCTTGGCTTGTTTGTTTGTATGCGGTAGAAATTTTTTGTTTTCCATGCTACGAACCCCTACATATGCTAATAAGATTAGCATCTAACTATTTGTCTTGCATTGCTGCTATTGCAATACTCTACAGAAGTAGGTTCTATGGCTAGAGATTATAATGCTATCTAATCAGCAACTTCGTCTTCACTTTAGTTTATGTATATGTTGACTTTATTGGCTTCATTGAAGAGCTTTAGCTTTTGATGATTATTCCTGGAGCATAAGTTGATGTAGACGTCGTCTGTATTGGCTTCAGAATCTAGCAAGGGTTAAGAAGATACGTTGAGTATGAGAATACTCAGTAAGTTCACTAGAAAGAAGTGTTTGATGAACTATATCTATAGACAAAGACCATAGGTCGTAGGAAATGCAAGTTTTCTTAAAAATTTCTTCAAAGGTTGCTTTTATTCTGAAAAGCTATGTCCATCAACCTTCACAAGTTTACCAAAACTTTTGTGGAGTTCCTTTCCTTCTGCGTTCATAGATCCTTCCCGGAACAGGGAGTAACAAGTTACACTTCTTACACTCTGTAGAGGTGCGTTACTTTACCCATGAGAGATCTTAGCTTTGTTGCACATCCGAGTTGCAGGCTCGTTCGCACTTCCTTGGTGTGAGGCCCAGACTTAGATCCAATACAATCATTGCCTTCTCTGTGACCCCGCATGTCTCCTTCGTGTACGCCAGCCCACATATTGAATTAAGGCAATTGGTAGTACAGACCGTTCAGATGCCGGAACTATCATGGGACGTTGGGGGTTACCACCCATATGCTGCATATCCTCTATGAATTACCAATCAATGCACGCTACGAGGATAATGTCCATGACCCGCACATCCAGCTCCATGCGAGAGGGGAAAGATACAACTTACTTCTCCGTCCCATTCCAAATCTCATGGTCAACGCGTAATATACGACACAAGAATCACTGATGACATTGGTTGTTAAGTCCTAGGTAATATGTTCCTTTAACACCGGAACTTTCATAATAGGTTATTACCTCATGGTAAATAACCTATAATCATATTATTATGAAAATAGTGTTTTCTAACCTTTTTGAAATGCAGGTGATAACAACACTGGATTTGCAAAATAATTTACAAAAAATAATCAAAGGACATGAGCAAGTGTGAACTTGCCTTTTGTGATTGCAAGATTATGCACTCACGGTCTTCAAGACAATATAAGATCCAATATCTGAAAACAACATCATTGGTCCGGTAAGGACTAATGTTTAAAGAAGCAACATGCTATTATGCATAAGTAATGTAATACAATTTCGTAAACTCGAATCCCCGGCATAAGTGTTGATCTAGGTTTTGGATACTAGAAATGGTTTCTTTTTAATGTGTTGCTCTTTTAGATAAGTTTCACACTTGTGCTTCTTATTAAGTTTTGTGAGTGTGTGTGAAACAACATGTCATTATAATATCATGCAACAATAAGATACAAAAATGTGGAATGCTACTCAAAGACTGCTTATATAAGAATTGTTTTATCTTCAAATTTTACTTTACAAGTAATGGCATTTATAAGGAACTTAAGTGTTAACAATCCTAAATATACAGGTAGAGTATAAAATAATGTGATTTTGATAAATTATCATCTGGTGACTATGATAAAAGTCCTTGGTTTAGTTGTTAAGAGTTGGAGATATTATTATAAAATTTATTGTTTGGAGTGGCAAAAAGGATAACCTTCGAAGAAAAGGTTTCTTTTCTAAGGTTTAAACAATCTTTATGGTTAATAAAATATGGTCGACGTCTCTTGGTGTTTACATGGTTAGTTCGTTCTTGAGATGCATTAGGTCTTAATTGAAACAGACCAAAGTAAACTATAAAATACATAATAAAGTCTTTATCATAGTGTTTATAGTCTTGTAGTCTAAAGTTAACTTTAAGGACATAGATGGACTTAAGGCATAATGCTTATGATATTTGTACTTTGTTTACTTCATAATGTTCTCTTAAATTTACTTAAGAGTGTTAATACTTCTATTTGAGTAGTAATTTCTTAATATTATAATGGAATAAAATCATTTATCTCCTTATAAATGTGTGGTTATGGTTTTTGAATAAGTAAACAATATTATTTAACTACTTATAGATGAATGATATCTATTCAAAAATTGTAATTAATATGTTTTTGGATTATATGAATTTCATACTATCAATATTTAAGTCAAATACTATTATTAGGCCTTAGATGTATAATTTTAGAAATATTAGCAACTTTTTATTTACCCTTATATGAATTATGAATTAAGGAATTAGATTTAAATTCAAGTTATAAGAGTGTTTGATTTTTATTTACTTCAAAGGTGGAATCTTATATTTTTAACATGTAGGTATTTTTTTTGATTATTTTGGTATATTACATTTAATTTTGTGATTTATAAATAATAAGATGATTTTTTTAACATTTATTACTTCATAAACACTTAATAAATAATAGATATTTAATTAAGTGAAATAATAATAGATAGTTTTAAATTATACTTCTTATTTTTCTAAGATTTTTGATATATTATTTATATTTTGAACATTTACCAATATTATAATATGAATTACCAAAGTATTATTACCTATAAAACCTTAATTAAATAATATTTATTTAAATAGTTAACATAATAATGTTTGATAATAAAGTTAAATTATAGATTTTATTTTTCTAAACATTTTCATATATTAAACATATTTTTCTAAATTATCAAACAAAAGTTATTGAATTTACAATGTTTAATCATTTTATTTAATTTCTAGAAATTATTTATGTTTGAATTTATATTGTTTTTTCTATTTACTAAATAGGAAATAACTTTTTACACTCGGTCTGGTTCTAGCCTAAGTCACGGACAAGTGGGATCAGGCCACGTCGGCTGCCACGTTTGCGTGGACTGGTCAAACGAGTGGACCAAGTCAAGGTGACGCAGGCACGACGTCGGCGTGACGTCGGCATGGCCCCATTTCGTCGGCCACCCCCAGATGGTTGCCAAAACCGGCGTTTGTGAGCGCGCGCGGCCAAGTGGAACTACGCATTTGAACAAGTTGAGCATGGGGATGCTATTAGTGGTCGCGCCGCCCTCTATTGGTCATCAGAATAACTACAACGGTGACGACCGACGATGGTGGACGGTGGTGCTATGGTGCGAGCCTGCTTGGGAGCGCGATAGAGATAGACGAAGGATGCATGAGCATCAGTGACTCACCCAGGTTGTAGCGTTGGTGTCGGTAAGGACAGATGCGGTCGGAGGCGAGCTCTCCGACGAGAATTCCGACGAACCACGACGGAAGGGAACAACAAAATTCGCCCTCCCAGAGCTCCCCTTGATGTTGTACTCCACCCCAAGGATCTACGGAGCATGGTGCTTCTCCAGGGCTACTTGGAAAAGAGAGGGGAGGTGCTCAATGACGGTGATTCGTCGGCGAGGTTAGTTAGGGTTTTGGCTCCATGGGAAAATCGAGATATAGGGCTTCAGAGGAGGAGAATGGGGATAAGAATGATCGAGAGCAGAGCTCCACGGCATTCTTATCCTCCCCAGGTGTCGGCAGCATGAATCTGGACGGAGATGGACACCACGGCACGGCAGCGGACGGCGGTGATGCTGACAGGAAGCTGCTTGTGATGTCGAGAGGAAGACGACGATACACATTTTTGCAGAAAACCCCCTGGAGCAATCTTACTCTAAACCCGCAGTCCATCCTTGGTCCCACCAGTCAGCCAGAGAGAAAGGCAAAGAGCTGTCCTCGCTGGACCGTTACTGGGCTGCTATGTGCTGCACGTGAGTACCAGATAGAGAATATAGGAAATGGGCCTCGGGCCAATACGGTTTAATGTTTTTCCTTTTCCTTTTACCATTTTGAATTATGTTTTCACAATTCCTTTTTAAATAAGAATTTCTTAAGTTTTAAAACATATCCAGAATTTGTGTAACTTTATAAAATTACTGCAAGGATTATTGTGGTTATTTGTTTTAATATACTTTTAGGTATTTGTATGAATCCTATCTTATTTAGGAACTTTCTTTAATTTTTCCTTAATTGTCTATTGATATTTGTGGTTTTAAGATACCTATAAAATCATTAGAGAGGCTTTATATATATATATAATTATTATGTATAATTAATGCCTTAATTTGGTGGTGAATAATGTTTTAATAATATTGGTTATGACAATAAATATACATTTATATTTATGATTGAAATAGAAGTAAGGGTTTTGAATTTTAACTGTTTACCATGAATTTTAGGAGTTTTAATATTCTTGTATATCCTTTTATTGATGTGATTAAATATTAGTGGTTAAGACATATTGTCTTTATGTTTGTGATCAAGAATGATATCACCAACTAAAGTAAAATAAGGGAGTTATTCTCTAGGATGGCTTAAGAGATAGAATTTATAATTATAGTTTCCAAACACATATGATTTTAATGTTTTGGAATGGCAAAGATATGCTTGAGTGATTTTCTATAGGAAAATATTCCTATAAGCCATTGTAGAAATAAGATGATTGATTGTAACATCCCAAAAATATTAAACTAGAATCATCAAACTCTAATCACCAAATGTAGGTTTAACAAAAACTTTTCCAATAAAAACATGAAAGCATTCATATGAGTGTGCATTAACACTGGGATTCTTTTGAATTGCCATGATTATGTTTCCTTGCTTGTAAAATGATTTTTAGGTGAAACAAACATCATCTAAACAATCCCCAAACTTTTCCCAAAGACAAACAAATCAAAGCAAACAAATTAAGTGAATGGTCACTTTGGCCAAATTAACTCCCATGCCTACTTTGGCTATATCTAACTTTCAGAACTTAACAGAAACTTTTTTGTATCTTTGCACCCCTTGATAGTACTCATAACAAAGTACCAAGGCCCACTTTGTGATCATACAAAATCATTCAAATGCATAGTTTAAATGACAGTTTAAAATTGAATCTATATCATATGGGAAGATCCCACTTTTTAAAAAACCACTCAAACAAGCTCAATTTGCAAAACCCAAGCATCCACGGTATCACCAGCACATGCCTAGCACACCCACCCAAAATAATTTCAAAATTCAAAACTTGAATTCTTGCGGCCATTTCATCAAACACCTTGCAGATGCAAATCAAACAAATCCTAAACACTATAGTGTGCAGTGATTCTGGCCTAACTTGTTCCCTCTCTGGTTACACTAGCCTCAGTAGATCATCTAGGAAACTTAACTAAGCTCTAACCCCACTTTAAGCTTGCCAGTATCATCAATGGTGAATAGGACGAGAGCACCCATGTCACCCTAGTGTGGACAGAAAGCTTGGACAGGAACTAGCCGTGCCAACCTTGTCTAGGAGGTAGCCCATGCCTCACCGCCCCTCTCGACCAGCCCTGCCTCGCAGACAGCAACCAGAACCGCCAGGAACGCCACGCCCGCGCCGCTGACGACAATGCCGACGCGCACCACAGAGCATGCACTGTTCCCACGCAGCCCGACCACCTCGAGCCCTTGCCGCCCGCCAGCCTGCACCCCACCGTCCCAGGAGACCGCCAGACATGCCCATTTCACTTCCCGTACCCCGTAGCCATCGCTCGCCGCGGAGTTTGCCGCCTCTGCCTCGCAGAGCACCGAGCGTTCCCGACCGTTTTCCACCGCCCCTACAAGCTCATTTACACCTTAGAGCATCGCCAGGAGACCACCGATCGATCGCCAACCTCGACAATGCCTCTAGCAGCCTGTAGCCGTGTCGCCATCGTCGCCTGCCCATCCCACTCGGTCTCGCTGTCGAGCCTATAAAAGGAGGCCACCCCCAGCCGATTGAAGCACACCATCTCACTCCCCTCTCACCCAGAACCACCCCACCTCATTCCCGGAGCAAGGCGAGCAGCGCATCGCCGGAATTTCACCGGAATCCGCCGCTGCTGGAGAAGAAGGACGTCATCGATTGGAGCCGCCCCAGGAGGAGCTGCCGGTACCAGGAGGTTCGCCGTCGTCGACTTCGTCGTTCGCTCGCATCGCCGACCTTCTACTGAGCCCCGGTGAGCCTCCCACGACCCCCACTGAGCCGCTAGGGTTCGAGCTCGCCGGTGACTAGTTCATCGTCGACGACGACCCTTAGCCATCGATCTTCATTCTAATCCAACGCACCACATTGCCCCGTACCGCTTCGCGTTTAAAGAGTCACTGACCAGTAGACCCGCGCTGGAGAGTGACACTGGGCCGGCCCAATAACCCTTCCCGCGCAGCCCACTCGTTTGAATTTAGCTTTTTCTACTTATATTCAAACTCAGTTCTGTACCTAGTTTCAAAAATCAACCCAGCTCGATTCACTGAACCAAATTGAATGAAACCAATTTTCTTAGAAAGGTTTTGAAATGCTTAATCCAAGCCCGTTGGATTCAAGTCATTTGAATCTATAGATCAACCTTGGTAAAAATAACAAGGCAAAAGCTTTTCTGCATTCAAACATTTTCAAATTTAAACTATAATAGCTTTTGAGTTGATTCCAACTCTCAAAAATCACATTTGATCATACCTTTCAGAATATATAAAAACATATGGGTTTACTTATAGAAATAATGTTCAAGTAATAAAAGAATGCCACATAGACATTTCTAGTCACTTTATTTATTTAAAATAAAAAGGTTAAACCTTATTAAATTGTGACACCACTTTAAATCACATTCCCATGTACTGAAATATGTGGTGATGACATGTGTCAACATGATCTCATGTTTGGTTTGGAGAATATTAAATCTTAAGTAGTTTTTCAATGAGTAGAAATTACTGTTCTAAAAATAAAATCAATAAGACAAATGCGTTAATCTTGTAATGTTAGTGATGATGCTAGATCATCTATAGAACCCTTGTGTGTGATGATTGAAAGTAGTTAAGTATTGTTTGGTGATTGTGTACCTCGTATTTATTCATAGACGCTAATACCGACCAAGGATACGAGGAAGAAGGAGGATACTACGAAGAAGCCGAGGAGAACTTCAACCACTGCTCTGCACAAGGCAAGCCTAATACTACTGGTTGAATGTGCAAGCTAACACTTGCAATTATGAAAGTTAGATAACATATGCAATGCACTAAGCATGCTTGGTTGGACACATTTGATGATACCCAATCCTAGTTTTACTTGCAAGCTTCATACTTTATTTATTTATCAAAGCTATTACTTAGAGCTTACTTAGGTGAATTGTAGATTCTAGAAAGATAATTGAAGGTTGCATAAAGAGCATAAAATTTGGCCTAAGCTAGATAATCTTGATGTCATCCCAAGGCATGGGATTGAACTTAGTTAAACTCCACTAGTTTACCACCCCACATTAGTACTCACTCCCATTTGTAGATGCTAATGCTAAGCATAAAACTTGATCAACTTTAGATGGGAATACTTGGTGGAAAAATGGTTATGAAAACCTTGGAATGATGGATCATTCTATTGAGATGTTTTGACATGTGTTTCCGAACACCAAATGATTTTGATGATGAAAATGTTAAGGCCTGAGACTTAGCCCTTTATAAAATTGATGGTTGTCTGGATGCGATACCATTCCAATTTTATCGTACAACCACAATACCTGAAGATTGGGTAGGGCTTGACTGGAAACTTATATACCTTAGTATTGGTTCCCTCACGGCCAAGGTCTGAGCTGAGGCTACCTTGTGAAGATTGTCCACCTGTGCAGTACCCAAGATGACAGATGGTCATGGTTGGGAGGCCAAACTCACATGAGAGGTGCTTATACTAGGGCGTGTAATTGAAAGGTTAGGATTGATTATCCGCATACTGAGTATGGTGAATTCAGGATTTGTTCCTGACGGATGTATCGAATGTTGTGGTGAAAGTGTACAATCTCTGCAGAGTGTCAAACTATTCGAATAGCGCGTCATGATTATGGATTGGGGCCATCTGTTCCCCGTTAGATGTTTTCAAAATGACTTGTGAAATGGATTGAGAATTTTGACTTGACCACAACGGAGTTGTGATATGAAATACAAGTTCCCACTTAGGTGTTATAAACTTTCAAATAGCTTTTCTTGGTTATAAACTTGGTAGAGGTAAATCTGGCTTTTTGCAAAACAACCCTTGAGCTTAGTGTCCTATTACAAAAACCCCCTTCACTTGTTAGTATTAGTTTGCGAGTACTTAAAGAGTACTCATGGCTTTGTCCCTGGCTATTCCAGTGGCCAGACTATGAAGAGGAGTATCAGGAGGAAGGACCCCAGGAAGGTTACGACAACTAGGATCATCTCCCATCGTCAGCATTGCCTGTGACCCCGAAGATGGAGCTTCGCCTACGCTACCGTTATTATTACGTATTTCCGCTGCTTGAGTTGTATTAAGAACTGGATCATGAGATCCTTATTTGTGTAAGACCTTATGTATGGTTTGTAATGGATGATTTACTGTGGTATCCAATTCTGTTATGTCTCACAAAAATGGTAATCCTGGGATTGGGATGTATGGCATAACAGGCATCTGGGATTAAAAATCCGGGTGTTGACATTGATCAAACATAGGAGATAGGTATTAAATTGGTTATGGAATTAAGGTTGAGTGTTTACCAATAATTCCTATCTTCCATACTTCGTAATTCTTGAATTCTACTTAAGGAATTCCTTTCCTAGATATACTACTTCTTAATATCCATCATCATGTGTTAACATGATGAGATTTACTACTTATACTTTTACTAATAACTTCTCCCTCTAAATCCATTTGTAAATCCAATGAACTTGACACTAAATATCTATATGATCTCCTCATAGAGATAATTATCATCTCTAGATTACTTCTTATGAATCTAATTCCACTTGAATGATTACTCTCTTACTTCATATATTACTTTGTAATCTCACTTATAAATCTTAGAAGCTTGCCACTGAAGCTTTTCATAACTTTCTCATATCTCCACTTGATTATATCAAATTACTAATGGTAACCTTCAATCCAAAAAGTGGTTATTGTTAACTCCATTCACGCTCTTACTTTATCATTCATCACTAATGTTACTCCAATAGATGAATATATCAAATCCTAATTCATTCAAATGCTTACTATACTTTAAGAGGAATAACACTATTTCAATAACTCAATGATACTCTAGCTTCAGCTTAGTCATACTATCTTATCTCTACTTATCTCCACTATCTTATATTCCAACTTCACATTATATCATGGTGACTTGTCATGACTAACCTAGGATAACATATCTATACTAGGGTTTAATCATGTTATATCCACCAATGTCACTTATATATGATATAATCATTCACTCTTAGTGACTTAATCATGATCATTATAATCCTTTGATCATTTATGGTTTAGGTTTCCGTTTGGCTAATCAAGGCTTTATCAATACAACATTATAGTTGTATTATAATTATATTCTAAGTATCTCTATTTGACTAAGAGATTTATTCATTGACTATACCTACTTGATCCAATAGGATTACTCCATGTAACTATCTTCAATATTCATCCTTATAATCCTCTTTGTTACCACATATACCTTTATTTCAAATAACTCTTCTATCCAGTCAGGAGTAAGTTAACTCCATCAATTATCATATTGGTTTAATTCTCTTCAAAATCTCCCATCATATAGATGATATCTAAAACTAGCATTACCACCTACCTATTACTCCTTTCTTTATAGGCCTTAAGTGAATGCTATGATAAGGGCAATAGTTGATAGATCAAGAATTGATAAATCAATAGTTGATCACTCAACATTGATTAACAACAGATATTAGGATAAAATTCAGTAGAGATGATAAGGATTGATATGGAAAGAAAGATATGTGGTGAATGGTCTTGACTTGATTTCCTTCCTACTCAACAAGTGATAAGTAATTAGTGGTTAAGAACTACCATGATTCTCATGGTAGGAAATGGATAAGAATAATATAGATCAAGGTTTGATTATTGGATTCTTGTTAATTGAGTTATATTCATATCTTGGTATTCATGGGTTGTTGTGATGAATACTATGATATGATCTCTTAAGGATCTGATATTAATCATCTAAGCAATGTATTATGGTTTAATTTTATTACATTTGATCTACCCTTAGATCAAATCATGTTTACCCAAAATACGGTTTTAGCAAGGTCATATTGAAACTTATCGCGGTCAACTTGATGATCTACTTCAATTCCATCAAGTTAAAAGAAGCTTCAATCACTTTGACAAGTTTTGTTCAAAAGCGCGAAAATTATTCGGATTTTCTATGCATGAATGCAATGCACACATCTGAGTTCAGATTATTTCCAAGCTCTAATGCTGGGATGTTACAGAAATAGATCATGCTACTTCCACAAACCCATAGTCCAGAGGTGGAATACTCCAACTTCATCATGGTGATGAGGGTGGTGACATTGGAGAAGGTAGAGATCCCTCCAACGGCAGCTCTGGCGAAGTCCCCCCTCCAATCTTCGCTGGTTCTGGCTCTGTTTTGGTGTTTCGGTGTTCCTGTGGTGCCTCTCTCCAAGAACTCCCGAGGGGTCCTTTATATGGTGGTTTTTAGGTCATGCGAAGGTTGTGGATGAAACATTGAAGCGAATCAACGGCTGAGGAGGAAAAGAGCGTGCATGGGTGGCGTAGCCACCCTTACTAGGCACTCCACATGGTCTCTTTTGGGCCTCCTGTCTCATGTGGTGAAGTCCAAGTGCTCCAGGTGCTTCTCTTGATGAAATATTAGCGCTCCCGAAAGCCCAGCTCCATTTGACTTCGTTTAGGTTCCTGAAAGGTAAAAATACACAAAACAGGATTTTCCTGTCCTACAGAGTTATAACCAAAATAAAGGGGATCATTGGTAAATCCCCATAAATCAATGTAAAACATAGATATAACATCATATATTTAGCAAATATGTGGGAATTCATACCAACAAACTACAAAGTTCATGTATGCATTTTACATGCATCACTATGGCTCTTTTCTTTTTGGTAGTTTTGGAATAAGAGAAACAAATAAGTAAGTAACTAATTTTTTTGGTTTTCAATGGATAACAAAAAATAAAATAATAAAAAGAAATAAACTAAAAACAAATATAAAACTAAAAACAAGGTCTCTAGTGACCTCACCAGGATAGCGAATTACTTCATCAACAACGGTGGCAGAAAAAGGGTTGATACCTTCGATCCGGATTATGGATGCAGTATTGTACTTTTTCCCTTGTAAACCTAGTTTTATCGAACCTTGGGAAACAATTGTTGTATGGAAATATGAGGGACGTCTACAAGAGTTGTTTATTCGTTTTACCTTACGTTTACCGGACCTTTCTAGTTTACTTTGAATCGTTGGTTGTTGCAATGGATGGAAATAGGCCATGATTGAAGATTCACCTGCGGATGCACATAAATATGAGATAAAGATAATAATAAGCGCATTCATGTGTGAAATTATCTAATATAGATAGGGTTGTGGGCAGCACATCTATAAACACTAAAGCCCCTGCGAGCCACATGCATAACAATTTTATTTTGGTCCAACTGTTATACCACGAAGCACGGGGTTATAGCAATTATGAAGTACAATACAGATAAAAGCCTTAAGAATGGTGATGTTGATCTTACTCCCAAGTGGATCTCTAAACTAAGACCGTACTCCCCTTGATATCACTGGGTTTTGCATGAAGTCGTCGTTCACCACTCATATTACCTCAAGCCTTTATCAATCTTGGGATCTTGGGTACCTACAAGTCCATGGAAACAAGAAACAACGAAACAAATATACATATCTCCTATTCAATCACCACCCAGTATTCCCATGTATTAGATGCACATAATCGCTGCGAGGTTTCGCTCCACCCGTATCCCGTGAGGACTACTCACTCATAACAATAAGATCAAGGGTAGAAAACATCATGCAAAATACTTAGATTGAAATAAAAATTCTTACAATAGTCGCCAAATCACAAGGAGATATGAAGTACAAGATGATGGCTATGGCTACGGAGTGGATGGAGGATGAAGAGGATAAACTATGGTGATGTTGAAGTGGTGGATCTCCTTCGATGGTATTACGATGCAATCTGAGAATGGTGGCTCTCTTTGCTTCGGAGTCTCAAAATATATAGACGCATACATGAAAGTTGTTGCGTTTAACCTAGCGAAGCCGTCGCCACATAGTACGAGTGGGGCTTGCCCGTATGGCTGGTCGTTAAGCCTTCAGGAGGATCCTCTTCGATCCTAGTTTACTTGGTTGAGTAGGAAACATGATAATCTTTAATAAATGCTCCTGATTTTGCCTTTAAAGTGTGATTTCCTGTGCAACACAAATTAACACGAAGGATTGCATAAATTATTAGTAGCAAGTCTAGAGATATTCTTGGTCAATTATTTGACTTAAAATGCAATTTAAATATGGACAAAGATTACTATTTTCACAGCCATCAACCATATTGATGAGTTCAACCATGGAAGCAAAACTTACTACTTTAGGCCCCCTTCTTTTTAGATTCTATTGCAGATTCGTGGTCCACAACCTCTAAAGCCTAAAAGAATCGTCTAACTTCTCGCCTACTTATTTTCACCATGAATCTAAAATCACGTGTATTCATATAAGCAGCCCGTGACCTGCTTTTGGGAAGATTCCCTCGATTCCCCCTCTAGGCCAAAACGGTACCACAAAGCTACCCTTAGGGTTGCAAGTAATTACAGCAAACTGCCACCCAATCGTTGGACAAGGAATGGTTTGGCCTCGCAACATGAACGCATCAATCATCCACACCCGAGCTCGCCTGCATGCATCGAGGCCTAGGGTTCCTCCTACACTGCTGCTACCGGCCGCCGTCACCGCCCACTGCCACCTGTGAGGCCGCCAATAGCTCGAAGCTCCGTCGCCGACGCCCATCACCTCGTCTGCCGCCCCACCCGCCACCTCGGTCGTCGCTCCACCCTCGCTTCTGGCGCCTCCCACGTGACATGGGTATGCCGAACATGCACCCAACTATATGCTACCTGGTGCGGCTCAATAGAAGGCCCACTCGACGACCCACCAAGGTCCACGATCCCCATGACGGTTCGGCTGTACGAAGCACATATGGACACGGATTCCCAAGCGCACAAGAGAAGTAAAGCTTAAGACTAGAGTTTGAATATAACTTGTTACCAATTTGTATTGGTACCTGAGACCTAGCCTCCCCATATATAAAGGCTAGGAGGGTCCAACGAGGAGGACACGATACAATAGATTGCACCACAACAGATCTACAGATCTCTACGAACACCTCATACACACACCTCACGCCAGATTGTATTTGTGCACCCCTGTAACCTTTGGTTCTGCCGTAATCAAGAACACACAAGTAGGAGTAGGGTTTTTCCTCCGGGGGCCTAAACCTGGGTAAACCTCGTGTCCCCTTGTTGCATGTCCGTTAACCCTCTCGTGATCTCCAACATCCCCATCTTCTCCGCTAGAACCCTCATCAATTGACGCCGTATATGAGAACAGGGGATACTAATATTACGATCGTGACGGCTCCATCGTTGGCAATTTACGATTCGTCGATTTCTAGAGAGTAGATCTATTTCGCTCGGGATCATGAAGAAATTCCGGTTGTACGCGTGAGTGCTGGGCTAGACATCTCCACCGCCTTGTCGTGCATACGTGTGGCAACACCGTCATCGCTGCCTAGATGAGGCTGGATCAGAACGCTCCGTAATTAAGGGCCGAGTCTCGGTGGAGTACTGCCCAATGTCAAAGTTTAGGGTCGAGACGTATCAGGCGACGTGAGAAAAAAATCCATGCATCACTGACAGCTGACGCAAGTTTCAAGATGCCATGTTTGTCTTCCAAGCGTGGAGATCAGCAGAAACTCCCTAGACGATCTCAAAGTTTTAAGAAAAAAAGAAATCTAGAAGAAGCGACATATACATGGACCAAGTCTTCCGTGCGTAGCTACCGGTGTCATGGATATACCCTACGGGTGCACAATGTTGGCATACCCGGTCCAGCCCATGGAAAGCTCATGAGAGGACGCGCGGCCCATGAAGATTTCGGGTGGCCCAATCCCATGACGATTTCAACTCCTTGGAGGACAAGTTTAGGTTAGATACAATTTCAAAGGGTATCAACCCTAATCTGTAACCGATCTGACCTATCCTGAGACCTGGCCTATCTATATAAAGTCCAGGAGGGTACGGCAAGAAGGACCTTCAACTCACCTCATACAGACCTTCATGCCAGATCGCATCTGCGCACCCCTATAACCTTCGGTTCCGCCATAATCAAGAATAGACAAGCAGGAGTAGGGTTTTCCCTCTGAGGGCCTGAACCTGGGTAAACTTCGTGTCCCCGTGTTGCTTGCCTATTAACCGTTCCGCGGCTTCCAGCATCCCCATCTTCTCCAAAACCCAAATCCATAACAATGAGCATTGATAAGATAGAACCTCGTCAATTGGCGCCGTCTATGGGAACCGGGGACGCTGATCGTGCGGTCATGACGGTTCCATCCGAAGCGATCAACAATTCATCAGCAACGGAGAGTCACCTCCTCTTTGGCGCCTTCAACTTCACTGCCCCTCAAAGATTTCGATTCCATAGGCGATGGGCCTGAGATGTTGTTCGGGAGCTTTTGCTTCCAGGTGGGGCAAACCGGCACCCTCCGCCTCCCAGAGCGGGTGCCACTACCATCCATCGGGCCCGCTTCATGGGCCCCACCCATCGACGCCCTGCGTATGTCAACGCTGACAGGCAATTCGGATGAGAGCAGCAGCTACAACTCCGATCTGTGTGGTCCCCCTTCGGATGAAGGAACCTACGGTTCCGGATCTGAGAGCTACGGCAGCAGCAACCCACTTCGCGAGTGCTACCTGTGCGCCGTTATTAACAACGGGGTGGATCCGCCGCTAGGTTTGGGCGCCCTACCACCCCCAAATCCCCCTCCCAACCCCCAGGTCGAGAACGAGGCAAATAGGGGAAACCCGGCCAACATAGCCGCTGAGGGCAGCAATCGCGGCTATGACCAGATTAACATCAACAAGGAAGGTTGGCGCCAAGCACGCGAAGCCGTGCAAGGCAATAAAATCCTACCCGTGGGTGCCTCATGTGACCTGCTGATGGCCTACCACTGGCTCCTGATCAATGAGCACAATCGAAAGGTGAAGCTGCAGGAAGAGCTCGAAAATCATAAGCAGACAACCGCAGAGTCAAGCGCACGGTGAGGTGCGCTCTCGGCCGCTAGCGGCTCCACTTCACATGGCAACAATGCCAACAAGTACCGCTCTCTTATGGAGCGCATGGACCCTGCCACGTGACGCGAGGTCACCAGGGCCCTTGAGACGTCCTTCATGATGATGGACTCACAAGGCAACGTCATGCCGAAGACGCCGCAGACTGCGATCATGGCGGTCACCACCTATCTCGTGTCCAACCTGCCCCTGGCGGGTGACCTGAAGAACACAATGCACAAGTCTACGCTAGCTGGCCTCGGACTTGTCAGAGCTGCGCTCCATGACAAAACTCCTGTGAAGCCGAAGAAAAAGGCCGCGGTCAAATTCACTCGAAGCCGCACACCCTCAATTGACGAGGAGGAGCATGACCTGCCTCGACGCCGTCGGAGCCCGGAACACCGCAGCAGCAACTACGATGCTCGTAGTGAGCTCACCCAGTGCAAGATCGATAAATCACGTGCTAATCGTGCGTGTTCCACTGAGTCTGAAGAGGAGGACGACGGAGAGCTATGTGGAGCCAGATGCTTCAGCAGATCCATTCGGTAATCGCGGATGCCAAAAAATTTCAAGCTCCCTTCGGAAAATCCGAAGTTTGACGGCACGCAGGAGCCAAAGGCTTGGCTCGACGATCACCTGTCGTCCGTCAACCTCCACGGTGGGAACAAGAACACCGCCTTACAGTGCCTTCAGCTGCAGCTGACAGGCGCAACCAGGCTCTAGCACAGCAGCCTATCCTCCGGATCCATCCGAAGCTAAAAAGATCTGGCTTATAGCTTCATCCGCAACTTCAAGGGGACAAGCAAGAGGCTAGCCTCAATCGAAGAGCTATGGGCCTGCACCCAGCGGACCAACGAGTCCATCCGCTCATACATACTACGCTGGTCCCACATGTAGCACCCCGGGCAAATCCACTACTAGAAAATTGCGTGTTAAATAATACTTTTTGCATTGTCATGTCATCATGCATGATTTATGTAAAACTATTTTCTAAAAGCCTATTTTTGTTTTCTAAAATTACCCTTCTTTTATTTGGAAACAAAGTCTCATAATTATCTGCTAAACTATTTGACTAAAAAGTATTTGCTAAAAATATTTAAAACAAAAAAAAAGAAATAAATATTTTACAAAATAGTAAACCTAAATCTAGACCTAAACCATCCAGGCCCAAAAGGCTCAGCCGGCTGAAACTCTAACCATCTACCCAAAAACCAAACCCTAGATCCCCTTGCCCTACGCCCAACTCCCCCACCCCGCCGCCGCTGTGCACAACACCCACGCCTCCGCCCCACCCACTTACGCGTTGGAAGCACGCACACCGCCCACACCCAACCACCTCGCTCCCCTGGCCCCGTTCTCGGGCCCACCTCCCTCATACCTGCTCCCTCCTTGCCGTTTCCGCCCTAGCCCACCATCCCGCGTTTGATGCACGCGCCGCACTCCCGTCCTCCCCACGATCCCATCGCCCACCTTGTCTCTCCTCGTCCGCCGCCAAGCCCGGCCCAGCGCCTCCTCCTCCTTGTCTACGTTGTCCTGCCCTCCTCGAGATGCGCCGGCCACTTCGTCCTCCAGGTTCCACCTCCGCCCGAGCCGTCGCTCTTCTCTCCTGCGACCCGTCCCCCATCTCCACCATGCACGACTCCTCCTGCGCCTGACCGCCACCTCGCCAGGCGCCGCCCCGTCGACCTTGCGCCGGCCTCGCCTTCCCTCCTCGCCTCCATCCCGAGCATCACCTCTGGTCGCCATGCCCGAGCTCGACCACAGGCGCCTCTGCCTTCTCTGGCCGCTGTCGCGCCTGCAACCCCTCCTCCCCACCTGTGCAGCAGAGCACCTCTCCACGGCCTCCATCCTTCTATGGTCGGCCACCGACCCTAGTGGCCCGCGTCCAAGCTTGTCGTCGTTCCTCTATTTTTCCGAGCGCCGACGTGGACATCTTCCCGTTTTGGGGCCCTCGGCCGCTGCCGCATGTGTGCTTGTGTGCTTGCTAGCACATTTGCGTTTATCTATCTCGCCTTTTGTGAAGCCTGTATTCACCATGTGTTGGCCATCAGGTGTTGATAAATCTCGGCTACGTCGCCCTCCATTTGTGAACCCGAAGAGTGTTACCTCTCGAAGACCACACAATAATTTTGACAAGATCGTTAGCGTCACTCAAAGCACAAGACTGATATGAAGGGACCTTCGGGACGAGAACTATGTCAGTCAAGATCATCGGGAGACCCTGGAACGCCAAGAACTTCTACACGGAATTGAAATACCCCAAGTTCTCCTTCATAGACGGCAAGTTCCTCGTCACGGACCCAAAGACCATCAAGCCCTGACACGGATCCAAAGCCCGAAACCGAACCCCTCCAAGCCCCCAAGATCGTCAATACCCAATGTGTGACCCTATCTGAGACCCCCCCCTTATTTTTATAATACATGATATGTACTTGTTGCATTTTATTGTTCATACTCGCATGCATAACATGTGGGTTGGGGGCTTTTGTCGACACACCTATAATAATTAAACATGGAGGCCATATGCGGGCGAATCTAGTCTAATATTGGCCCCATTTAAATTTGTGTAGCGAATCGATGATAAAATTTCGCCTTGTTAAGACAACATTTAAATTGCGGGGTAACTAAATAACTTGAACCTATTAAATAATTGTCGGGACCCCGGTTCCGCTTAATATTGCCTAGTCGCACCGCATCCTTGCCATGCCATACATCATACATGCATCATGCCCGATCTTCTGTCGAAGTATTAAATAGTGCATTCCGCATTTTCTTCTAGTGTTTTGCTTCTTCACGGATTAGCCCGATGAGTTGATGCGAGAGTCGACCCGATCTTCGGATGAGCCTTCGGTAATGTTTTCAGGCGAGCATTCTCCCCATTTCTACCTATTTTACATTTATAGTCTTTATTTTCTCCTGTTGATCTATTGCTATCTGTGTTGCGATGCTACAGATTCCGTGCCCCGTTATACTTCCCGGAAGCCCTTATATTGCCATGGACACCCCCTATTACCTGTTGTTTGGTAGCTAGTCGGCCTCGCGAGTCGTAGCTTGCTCAGGTGTTGCTTCGCGTCGTCGATGTTCCATCGTTGTTGGGTGGTTGGCACATGCTTAATGGTGGAGAGGATCAAGACTTTAATTATTGTTTAATAATAAAATTGAAAGTAGGTAAATAATGCAGAGGCACCGGTGGGTAATAGACAATATTTGGTTTTTAACCACTCACTAGTGTTCCGTAGGACCCCGAGTTCTTGACACCTGTTCCGAGATCGAGCGCGCTAATCACAGGTTGGGTGTGTGGGCACCCCCATCGATTAGTACCTGATTTCAAAGTACTGTACTGGGGGCCACAAAGTAGTTTGGGGCTATATTACTATCCTGTACTTATGTCATGCTTTACTGCTTTATTTACGATTGCGCGTGGAGCGTCTGTACTGTTTTGGAACAAATGTGGAATGTTTTCGCGGTATCGACAAGCCTAGTCACACTTTCGGGTTCCCAGTTGTTTACAGCCATTGTCACAAACCTTTGGGTCCGTCTCGGAGACCGGCCGACTTCGTTGCGGGTAGCTTAGTGGGTGGCCCCCATGTGCTTGCTTTGGGTGCAGGAAACGCGTCGTGTCAAAACCCGTCGACATACCGTTGGGTGTATGTTTTGTGATCTTGTACCTACCTGATCTGACAACAAGGGTGTAGGTGCGTGTGGAAACTTTGGTGCACCCCTGCAGGGTTAAATATTTTCGAGAAGCCGTGTCCGCGGTTATGGACGACTTGGAGCACAGTTCTCGATCATAGACAACTATAACGAAAGTTTACTATTATAATTTGACTTGTATCCAATATGACTAGTAATCAGCTTCACTACAACGGAATGGCTAAATAAAAGTATCAACAACTGCTGGTTTTGGGATATCTCATGCTAATTGTAACTGACTAGTAAGTGTTGCAACTACAACGGAATGGTTAACTAAAAGTGCCCACTGCTTATTATATCAGGATGACTATCTGTACCTGACTAGTAATTTCTACAACGACAACCAAATAAATAAAACTGCCAACTGTGTGAGTTCCTAGGTTGACTTCCTCGTTTGGTCTCGAGGGGAAATACCAGGATGGGTATGTTTGGTGGTAGTATCAGGTTGGTTCCGAATAGGTCTTTCTTATCCCTCTCTGATAGCTGACAGTTATATCGAGTCTCTATAGGTTGTTTAGTGCATGTTGCGTTGCCGCTTCAGTCCACCATACCTATGTAGGCGAGGACCGCCGAATTCTAGTCTCGCCGTGTACTGGCCTCAGTACTGACCGCTCTCTTTTTCTTTTGTCCTTTGTCAGCACCCCTTTTATTTGAAGCAGGTTTTGAGATCGACGTCGTTAGCAGGGTTACCCTTCCGGCTTGGCCTGGGCAAGGTTATGGACGCCATTGGTTATTCTTAGGGCTCTTAGCCCCATTTGTTTCTTGTCGGTAGCCGGACGCTGTATTATTTTCAAGTTGATTTGGATCTTTGCATTGTGTATCTTTATTCTTGACTCATGGAGTCGTTGTTGTATATATCTGTTCTGTGGGTTCCATCGTGGACTATTGTGTAATGATATTACTTCGTTTTCCACCCGCACGCAAGTGCCTGGTGGGCACCTTTGAATCGTTTCTATGCGGTTTGGCGGGAAGAGCTAAAACTTGCATAGGGCCGATTCTGAGGGTGTTACAGAGTGGTATCAGAGCTCAGCAGTTACGATACCTACTGGTCCAGCCTGTAGGATAACCTAGCTAACGGCCGTTTTAGAGTGTCAAAACTATTTTGGAAAATAGGTTGGATAGATGTGATTAGGTCTGCTTTTACTCCTTATCTCTCTGCTATTCTCCTCTTACCTCAACGTGTTTTGAATCTGCTCTCTTATCTTTTCTTCGAGGTCAGGAATTCTCGTGGTTGGGTTTTCGTCGTACCTTCAGGGTTTCGCTTCCTCCTCTTGTAACGGTGCTTCGACATCCGGTCTCCATGCTATTTCATGAATTTTTCATCTGGTGTACCTTTCAGTGGACCCAAAAATCCGTTAAAAAATTTCTTTGTATCTTCCGGTGTTCTCCGACACGGTCATCTATATCAGATATGATGAGAATCTCCATCCCTCCTTTGTTTCCAAACCTCGCTTGTCAAGATCTTCAGTCTGAATTCTGAGAGTTGGTTGCATAATTTACCAGTCATGTGCAGAGTAATGCTTTGGGTGCGCGATGGACTGATCACCATCCGACTACGCTTATCATTTGCTCATGTGCATTGAATTGGTGGATAAAGCAATTTTACTCCTTCCATGGAAGTTAGAGGTGGCCTTATCTTTTGATACCTCTACCTTCGTCCTTTGTTTCTCTAGAGTGTCCTCTCGATGAACGTGAGCACTGACCCTTGTTGGTGGTGTCGCGGATTTCAAGACGGAGAAATAATCCTTGTCAGTGGTGTCGCCAAGATCTACACGAAGCAAGGAGATTTAGATCGTCGGCCTTCTTCCCAGTACCAGGAGGCGGATCTCGAGGGCGAGATCCATTGTTAGTGGTCTCGAATTGTAGCACCCCGGGCAAATCCACTACTAGAAAATCGCGTGTTAAATAATACTTTGTGCATTGTCATGTCATCATGCATGATTTATCTAAAACTATTTTCTAAAAGCCTATTTTTTTCTAAAATTACCCTTCTTTTATTTCGAAACAAAGTCTCATAATTATCTGCTAAACTATTTGACTAAAAAGTATTTGCTAAAAAGATTAAAAAAACAAAAGAAATAAATATTTTACAAAATAGTAAACCTAAACCGGCCAGCCCAAAAGGCCCAGTCGACTGAAACCCTAACCATCTACCCAAAAATCAAACCCTAGATCCCCTTGCCCTACCCCCAACTCCCCCACCCCGTCGCCACTGTGCACAACACCCATGCCTCCACCCCACCCACGCACGCGTTGGAAGCACGCACACCGCCCACGCCCAACCACCTCGCTCCCCTGGCCCCGTTCCCGTCCCCACCTTCCTCATCCCCGATCCCTCCTTGTCATTTCCGCCCTGGCCCACCATCCCGCGTTTGATGCACGCGCCGCACTCCCCGTCCTCCCCACGATCCCATCGCCCACCTTGTCTCTCCTTGTCCGCCGCCAAGCCCGGCCCCGCGCCTCCTCCTCCCTGGCTGCGTTGTGTTGCCCTCCTCGGCATGCGCCGGCCACTCCGCCCTCCAAGTTCCACCTCCACCCAAGCCGCCGCTCTTCTCGCCTGCGACCCGTCCCCCATCTCCACCATGCACGACTCCTCCTACGCCTAACCGCCACCTCACCAGGCGCCGCCCCATCGACCTTACGCCGGCCTCAACTCCCCTCCTCGCCTCCATCCCGAGTGTTGCCTCCGGTCGCCATGCACGATCTCGACCACGGGCGCCTCTGCCTCCTCTGGCCGTTGTCGCACCGGCGACCCCTCCTCCCCGCCTCTGCAGCAGAGCACCTCTCCACGGCCCCCATCCTCCTATGGTCGGTCGCTTACCCTAGTGGCCCGCGTCCAAGCTTGTCGTCGTTCCTCTGTTTGCCGAGCGCCGACGTGGACATCTTCCCATTTTGGGGCCCTCGGCCGCTGCTGCATGTGTGCTTGTGTGCTTGCAAGAACATTTGCGTTTATCTGTCTCGCGTTTTGTGAAGCCTATATTCACCATGTGTTGGCCATCAGGTGTTGATAAATCTCGGCTACGTCGCCCTCCGTTTGTGAACCCGAAGAGTGTTACCTCTCGAAGACCACATAATAATTTTGACAAGATCGTCAGCGTCACTCGAAGCACAAGACTGATATGAAGGGACCTTCGGTACGAGAACTATGTCAGTCAAGATCGTCGGGAGACCCTGGAACACCAAGAACTTCTTCACGGAATTGCAATACCCCAAGTTTTCCTTCACAGACGGCAAGTTCCTCGTCACGGACCCAAAGACCATCAAGCCTTGACATGGATCTGAAGCCCGAAACCGAACCCCTCCAAGCCCCCAAGATCGTCAATACCCAATGTGTGACCCTATCTGAGACCCCCCTTATTTTTGTAATACATGATATGTACTTGTTGCATTTTATTGTTCATTCTCGCATGCATAACATGTGGTTTGGGGGCATTTGTCGACACACCTATAATAATTAAACATGGAGGCCATATGCGGGCAAATCTAGTCTAATATTGGCCCCATTTAAATTTGTGTAGCGAACCGATGATATAATTCCGCCTTGTTAAGACAACATTTAAATTGCGGGGTAACTAAATAACTTTAACCTATTAAATAATTGTCGGGATCCTGGTTCCGCTTAATATTGCCTAGTCGCACCGCAACCTTGCCATGCCATACATCATACATGCATCATGCCCGATCTTCTGTCGAAGTATTAAATAGTGTATTCGGTGTTTTCTTCTAGTGTTTTGCTTCTTCACGGATTAGCCCGATGAGTTGATGCGAGAGTCGACCCGATCTTCGGATGAGCCTTCGGAAATGTTTTTAGGTGAGCATTCTACCCCTTTCTACCTATTTTACATTTATAGTCTTTATTTCCTCCTGTTGATCTATTGCTATCTGTGTTGCGATGCTATAGATTTTGTGCCCCGTTATACTTCCCGGCAGACCTTATATTGCCATGGACACCCCCTATTACCTATTGTTTGGTAGCTAGTCAACCTTGCGAGTCGTAGTTGCTTGCTTAGGTGTTGCTTCGCGTCGTCGATGTTCCATCGTTGTTGGGTGGTTGGCACATGCTTAATGGTGGAGAGGATCAAGACTTTAATTATTGTTTAATAACTAAAATTGAAAGTAGGTAAATAATGCAGAGGCACCGGTGGGTAATAGACAATATTTGGTTTTTAACCGCTCACTGGTGTCCCGTAGGACCCCGAGTTCTTGACACCTATTCCGAGATCGAGCGCGCTAACCACAGGTGGGGTGTGTGGGCACCCCCATCGATTAGTACCTGATTTCAAAGTACTGTACTGGGGGCCAAAAAGTAGTTTGGGGCTTTATTACTATCTTGTACTTATGCCATGCTTTACTGCTTTATTTACGATTGTGCGTGGAGCGCCTGTACTATTTTGTAACAAATGTGGAATTTTTTCGCGGTATTGACAAGCCCAGTCACACTTTCGGGTTCCCAGTCGTTTACAGCCATTGTCACAAACCTGTGGGTCCGTCTCGGACACCGGCCGACTTTGTTGCAGGTAGCTTAGTGGGGTGCCCCCCATGTGCTTGCTTTGGGTCTGGGAAACATTATGTCCGAAACCCCGTCGACATACCGTTGGGTGTATGTTTTGTGATCTTGTACCTACCTGATCTGACAACAAGGATGTAGGTGCGTGTGGAAACTTTGGTGCACCCCTACAAGGTTAAATCTTTTCGAGAAGACGTGTCCGCGGTTATGAACGACTTGGAGCACAGTTCTCGATCATAGACAACTATAACTAAAGTTTACTGTTATAATTTGACTTCTATCCGATATGACTAGTAATCAGCTTCACTACAACGGAATGGCTAAATAAAAGTACCAACAACTGCTGGGTTTGGGCATGCTAATTGTATTTGGCTAGTAAGTGTTGCAACTACAACGGAATGGTTAACTAAAAGTGCCCACTGCTTATTATATCAGGATGACTATTTGTACCTAACTAGTAATTGCTACAACGACAACCAAATAAATAAAACTGCCAACTGTGTGAGTTCCTAGGTTGACTTCCTCGTTTGATCTCGAGGGGAAATACCAGGATGGGTATGTTTGGTGGTAGTATCAGGTTGGTTCCGAATAGGTCTTTCTTATCCCTCTCTGATAGCCGACAGTTATATCGAGTCTCTATAGGTTGTTTAGTGCATGATGCGCTGCCGCTTCAGTCCACCATACCTATGTAGGCGAGGCCGCCGAATTCTAGTCTCGCCGTGTACTGGCCTTAGTACTGACCGCTTTATTTTTCTTTTGCCCTTTGTCAGCACCCCTTTTATTTGAAGCAGGTTTTGAGATCGACGTCGTTAGCAGGGTTACCCTTCCGGCTTGGCCTGGGCAAGGTTATGGACGCCATTGGTTATTCTTAGGGCTCTTAGCCCCATTTGTTTCTTGTCCGTAGCCGGACGCTGTATCATTTTCAAGTTGATTTGGATCTTTGTATTGTGTATCTGTATTCTTGACTCATGGCGTCGTTGTTGTATATATCTATTCTGTGGGTTCCATCGTGGACTATTGTGTAATGATATTACTTCATTTTCCACCCGCATGCAAGTGCCTGGGGACACCTTTGAATCGTTTCTATGCGGGTTTGGCAGGAAGCGCTAAAACTTGCATAGGGCCGATTTTGAGGGTGTTACACCACATCAAGAACTCTGCCGCACACATCTCCGAAGAAAGAGCAATCGACGCCTTCAAGGATGGGGCCAGGCGCCTAGATTTCAAGGATGATCTCGGGCGCATCATGCCCAAAACCCTTGACCACCTCATGGACATCGCTAATCGTTAGGCAGACAGCGACGATTCCGTCAACCGAACACATTCGGATGATGAAGACGACTTTGGCCGCAGGTGCGAACGCCACAGCAAGAGAAGATCGCACATCTACGAAGATCGCGACAGAGTCGACATGGTTGCGGCTGGATACGCCGATCGCCGCCACAACGGCAACCGCAACAGCGGATACCGTAGCGGCAACTACTGCGACGGTGGACAACCCACGCAAACGTGGCAACGTCGCAAACGTGACAACGAGCCTTCGGCATATGACAAGTTGTCTGGTCCGTATACCATCCACTTCTACATCAACAAACACGATGGTAAGAAGAAGGTCAGCCACTTCTCAAGGACTACCGAGAGTTCCAGAAGCTCAGCGAGGGCCTCACCCAAATGCGATACCAGACTGTGAACCCTGGATCCGTACCTGCTCTAGGTGCCATCGCCCACGGAGCTCCTTCACCACCACCTGGTGGACCGTCATAGCCGCCGGTCGCACCAGCACCAAAAAACGGTGTAGATGGGTACCCACAACCCAAAGGAGCCCTGATGATCTAGTAGGGATACCCAACCAACAGGGTGCAGAAGAAGATCACCCGCCAAGTCAGCCTGGTCGTGACCTCCCCACCAGCCATACCTGAGTACCTCAGCGGCTCGGAGTCCTGCATCATGTTCGACCGTTCGGATCACCCACGCCGGATACCTTGCCTAGGTCATGCTGCCCTGGTGCTCGAGGCCTAGATCGGAGGGTTCGAAATGAGCCACGTCTTCATGGATGACGGCAGCGGCATCAACCTAATGTTCGCCAACACACTCGCAGCAACGTGGATCCTGCTGTGCAGCCTGGAGCAATCCGACATGACGTTCCACGACATAGTCCCAGGGAAGGGCATAAACCCCTGGGCAAGATATGGCTTGATTCCATCTTCGACAAGCCCGACAACTTCAGGCGCGAGCGACTAGAGTTCGAAGTGGTGAACTGGCCATCACAGTACCATGCCATCCTAGGACGCGTGGCATTCACAAGATTCCTGGAAGTACCGCACTATGTGTACCGGCTACTGAAGATGCCAGGACCTAGGGGCATCATCATTGTACAAGGAAGCTTCACCAGGTCTAAAAACTGCGACAGAGACTTCAACAGAATATCTCAGTCATTCGACATGTAGGAGGATCTCACAAGACTCTGGGAGATTACAGACAATAGGGCACCCCTAGTCACCAGGCAAAATGCACCTGATATGTCATTCGAATCCGCAGTCAACACAAAGAAGGTGCAGGTTCACCCGACGGACGCCTCCAAGATGGCGTTGATTTCCAATGACCTGAGCCCCGCATAGGAAGGCACGCTCATCGAATTCCTCCATGAGCACTGGGAAATCTTCCCCTGGTATCCTGCGGACATGCCAGGAGTTCCCAAAGAATTCGCCGAGCATGCACTCAATGTGCTTCCAGATGCGAAGCCAGTCAAGCAGTCGATGCGTCAGCTGTCCGAGCCAAGATCTGAAGCCATTGGAATCAAAGTCAACAGACTCCTCGACGCCAACTTTATCAGGGAAATCAAAGAAAGAGAGTGGCTGGCCAACACCGTGCTGGTCCCCAAAAAGGACACGGACATCCTGCGGATGTGCGTGGACTTCACATTGCTGAACAAGCACTGTCCCAAGGAACACTTCCCTTTACCAAAGATCGATCAAATCATCGACTCCACTACAGGATGCGAGAAACTCTCCTTCCTCGACGCCTACTCAGGCTACAACCAAATTCGACTGAAGGTCAAAGATCACGATAAAACAGCGTTCATCATGCCGTTCAGAGTGTTCTGCTACAACACCATGCCCTTCGGGCTAAAGAACACATGCGCTACTTACCAGAGATGCATGCATGCATGTCTGAAGAACCAAATTGGCCACAACATCCAAGTCTATGTCGGCGACATAGGAATCAAGACAAAAGAGGCGAGGACGCTGATCGGCGATCTCTGCGAGACATTCTATAACCTTGATCGCTACAAAATTAAGTTGAACCCAGACAAGTGCACCTTCGACGTCCCGTATGGACAGTTACTCGGGTACTTCATCTCCCAACGTGACATTGAGGCGAACCCGAAGAAAATCCGGGCCAAACTGGCAATGGATAAGCCGAAGAATCTCAAAGGAGTCCCGCAGCTAGCCAGGCGAATCGCGGCACTCAGCAGGTTCATTAGCCGGATGGGTGAAAAGGCCCTCCCCTTCTATTAGTTGATGCGCAAGACAGACAAATTCGAGTGGACACCCGAAGCAGACGATGCGTTTGAGGACGTCAAGCGGCTACTCTCCACCTCACATGTCCTGGTCACGCCGAAGGAACGTGAGCCTTTGCTACTGTACATTGTAGCAACACATCAGGTGGTCAGCACCGCACTCATGGTCGAACGACCTGAAGATGGCAAGACCCATGGGGTCCAACGCCCAATCTACTACCTCAGCGAGGTACTGACCCCGACAAAGCAGAGGTACGCTCATTACCATGAACTCGCCTATGGTGTATTCATGACGACGTGTTGGCTGAGCCACTACTTCCAGGAGCACCAGATCATGGTCGTCAACGATGCCCCGCAGTCAATTCTCCTGAACAACCCCGAAGCCACAGGGCGCGTAGCCCAGTGGGGAATCGAGCTGTCTCCTCGAGACATCATCTATGAGCAACGCACTACCATCAAGTCCTAGGTCCTCCCTGACGTCTTCGTCCACTGGATGGAACTCCAGCTACCGGACACTCTGGACATGTCGCAATCCTGGATGATGCACTTCGATGGCTCCAAGCGCGAGGCTGGAGCAGGGGCCAGTGTCATATTGACTTCTCCCAAGGCGACAAGATGAAATACCTCATTCGGATGAAATTCTGAGCCTCTAACAACGAGGCTAAATATAAGGCTCTCATCCATGGCATGAGGATGGCTAAGGTGTGCGGCGCAACACGCCTTGTCATCTATAGCGACTCGAACCTCGTCATACATCATATGATGAACGAGTGCGACGCCCATAGCTCCAACATGATCGCGTACCACGCGCTCTACAACTCACTCGAAGGGGACTTTGACGGCTGCGAGCTTCGGCATGTCTGTAGGGAAAGTAACGAAGAGGCCGACAGGCTCGCCAACATTGGCTCCACCTGCGGACGGGTGCCACCAGGAGTGTTCCTCAAACAAATCTGCATACCCTCCATCAAGAGGAAATTCCCAAAAAGCTCAGCCGAAGAAGCAGAGAACTCGAGGGCTGCGCTACCCGAAGGACAAGAAGGACCCAAAAAGCTCGACACAGAGGCCGAGTTGGTCAGCCTGATGTAGGTCATGGTGGTTGAAGAAATATGGATGCAATCGTACCTGCGGTACCTGATAAACAATCAGCTACCCGATGACCCGACAGATGCCCGCTGCATATCTCGCTGGTCAAAAGCCTCACCATCATCAATGGAGAGCTGTACAAGCGTAGCATTTCAGGTGTTCTCCAACGATGTGTCACCATTGGTGACGGAAAAAGCATCCTCCAAGACATTCATGAGGGTATCTGCGGCCATCACGCAGGCAGCTGCGCCCTAGTCGCAAAAGCTCTACGAGCTAGGTTCTACTGGCCAACTGCAATGAACGACGCTAAGGACATAGTCTAGAGGTGCAACGCCTATCAAAGGCATGCGCCAGGATCCGAGCTGAGGCCAATACCGGTGGCCCGGCCCTTCGTCCAATGGGGCCTCGACATGATTGGCAAACTACCCAAGTCCTCGCCAGGAGGCCACATCTTCCTCCTGGTCGCAGTCGACAAATTCTCCAAGTGGATCGAGGCCATGCCCGTCACCAATCAAAGCGGAAAAACTGCTGTCAAGTTTTTCGAGTCTATTGTCTATAGGTTCGTTGTGCCACACAACATCATAACAGACAACGGCTCGAACTTCATCTATAAGGAATTCCGAGACTTCTGCGGTAATCTCGGAATCAACATATCATATGCCTCTGTGGCGCATACGCATACCAACTGAAAGGTCGAAAAGTCCAACGGACTCATAGGCAATGGCATCAAGAAGCGCCTACTATGCCCACTCGAAAGGCTTGCGGGAGCCTCTGCAGATGAGCTACCCTCCGTCCTCTGGAGCCTACGAACAACGCCAAATAGCTCAACTGGATATACGCTCTTCTTCATGGTGCATGGAGCAGAAGTCGTGCTACCTGCTGAAGTATGCCACAAGGCCCTACGGGTTGTCGCTTACAGCGAGGCTGAATCATCAACCACACTCAAAGACGTCGTTGACACACTCAATGAGGCACGCGACATCGCTGCAGCCCGCTTAGCAGTGTACCAGCAAAGCCTCCGCAACTACCATAGCCGTCGGTTGCGCCCAAGGTCCTTCGTCGAAGGAGACCTCGTCCTGCGACTCAAGCAAGAAGGGCACTAGAAGCTTGAGTCACCCTGGGAAGGGCCCTACATCATCACCGAAGTCATCCCAGGTGTCGCCTACCGCCTCATGGACATCGCATCAGGAGTCGAATACTCCAACCCCTGGAACGTCGCTCGACCGTGATGCTTCTACCCCTAGTTACCCTTTACTTTCAATAAGGCTAGTCAGCCAAGGCTAATCAGTCGAACAATGTACATCTTTGTTTGCAATGAATAAAAGCTAAGTTCCTTAGCCTAAATATCTTTTTCTCCTTGCATTATTTGTTGCTGAACAAGCTCGGGGGCTGTGCCTCACCCTACGACTTCGTCGACTGACAACAACGCATATAACCTGAGTAGCTGACCACGTTAGGCTAACAAAAAGTATATGCACATTATATAATCATACAATGCACTGCGTGCCAACACAACCTTCACAAAGGGCATTAAAAGCCCACTCGAATAAATACATAATTTACATTATCTCACTTTTACTTTATAGGACTTAACCTCGCTACAGCAGAACGTTCGTCCGCTCCTGAAATAAATCTACAATTTCTTCAGCGTACTGCGCCATAGCCGCATAATGGGGACGCATATCCCATGAAATGCCTTCTCGGGGGGAGGCGGCCCAGCCGCTATCTCCGCTAGATAAATATCACCACGATGCAGTCGAATAAGAGATAGGGTTGCCTTCATGCCCGCTATTAGCTGATGGCACACTAGCTCCTTCACATGACCTGCATCTCGAAACTTCCCGAGCAAGCCTAGAAATCTAGAAGGTGCAGCATCCAAAGGAAACATAGTGGCCCAAATATATGCAATAGACGACCTCGCCCGCTTCAGAACCCGAAGTACTTGGTGTAAGCGATCTTGCATCGTCGCAAGGACGATTGCCCGATCACGGTCCATCCAGAAGAAGCCGCCAGCCTCCAAGTCTTGTTGCATCAAGCAATTCATACGAATAGCGATGTGCTCTTTCTCTTCCTTCAGAAGAAGCTTTACAACTACACACAGCATGAGGTGAGCCAACATAAAAATAAGGCGAACTCGAAGAAGAAGTAGATCACAATTACTCACATTGGAGTTACTTGCCCATCTGCTGCAATTCCTCTAGCAGAAACTCCTCCCTGGCAATGGAGCGCTCAGCCTTGGACTTCCACACATCCGCGTGACCACAGATGTTAAGGGTATCCTTCTCCAAATTTCTGATGCGGTCCCGCAAGAAGGGTAACTGGGATGATTCGCTCAACGATGGGCAAGGACCAGGAGCAGGACAAGGAGTGATCACCGGAGCCTCACCCGAAGGCCCCTAGGGGTAAAACAGGCAAATATGAATATCACAGACTCTTTTGACAGTTGTTAAAAGACAGATTTATATAGATAAATAAAGCCACCTCATGGCAAAGTGAGACTTGTTCATTCAAAAGGTGTTACAAAGACAGCAAAAGGATAAAAGGCTATACTAGCTACAATAGAAATGGACCTAAGCGCCGGCACCCGGAGCAGCTTCGGAGCCAGAGTGCCTACTCTTGGCTACTCGTTGCTGCTCTGCTGAATAGTCGTCTAGGAGGTCGATGAGCTTAGGACAAAAATGTTTACAGCGGGAGGCAAAGGTGGCAAAATCTACCTTCGAGCTATCTGCCATCGTCGGCATCTTGGACGTGACCTGGGCCCGGTCCAACTCGGCTCCGGACGCCATGGCCATGTCCAGCCCCATGGCAGCACCAACCCCTTTCTGCTTGCGTTTGTACTCTACCAGACCGTCGCCTGACAGAGCATCCGCAAGGGAGTCGATGTCCTCGAGGGCAACGCCCTTGGGGGTGACCTCCTTGTAGAAGCGCGTGAGCACCATGTTGGCCTTCTCAAGGGAGCCGACAGCAGAAGTGCAACGATCCTCGATCGCCGTAATAGCATCCGTCAGAAAGTCCCCATGCTCCAGCGTGGTGCGATCAAATGAGATGCCAGAAGCATCTGGAAAAGAAAGGCAGGAAAAAATTCGAGTGAGGAACAAGCAAAGGCACCCTAAGACATGGAAGACAAAAAAGGAGACAAGTGTAGCTTATCAGAGATAACCTTCGCAGCAGCCATGAGCTTGTCAGCCATGGCACTCTCCCGAGTGGCTGCAGCGGCCGCGAGCTGCTGCTCACGATCTTCGGCCTCCTTCTACTGGCGCTCAAGGGCCTCAGTAGCATCCGTCGCCTTCTTCTTTGCCTGGCCGAGGCTCTTTTCGAGAGCATTCAGCTACGAAGAGAAGCATTGTTCTCATTTGCAGCATGGATAAACATTGGATGAATACAACATCAAACTTGATGCACTCGAAAAATAGTAAAGAAGACGCCCACGCACCTCAGAGCTTCTTAAGCTCATCCTCCACCGCCAGATGCTGCTGGATAAGGAGGTTGGCGCTATGGACAAAAGGCTGCAAGGAACCAAGCAAGCCTTATGAACAAAAAGGGCTCGGGGGATCCCCCTATGCAAATAGAAAGAACAACACTTACGTGTTCAGGAGTGGACTCCGAAGGTTTTCATATACTCTTTCGAGTCACGAGTGCACGAAACTCCCGCTTCGCGGAGCTCGAATCCTCGTCCTCGGAATTCGCCACCACCTTGGGAAACGAAGCTGACGGCTTCGATTCTGCGATCACCTCTTCGATGCCCTCGTCGGGCGACTCCTCCGAGTGATTAATGCTAGCACTTATCAGATTAATAACAAGCTAATACCTAGCACACGAATAGGGTAACAAGGCTTAAGCAGGACGACTTACGATTGGATATCTGACAAGTTGAAGACAGGAGGATCCTTCTCCTTCTTCTTCTTGGTCAAAGGCTACAGGGCCACCACCCGAATCGGCATGGCAGGAAAAGGTGCAGATGATGCACCCTCATCCTCGCCATGCTGCTCGAGGAAGGACGGACCCCTTGGTGTTGGTGGAGTTGCCCCATCCGAAGATTCACTCTGGGAGCGTTTTCGGGTGTGCCCTTCGCTAGGCTCGGGGGCTTCCGCGATAGGAGACTGCACCGAGGGAAGCTCGATTCGGACTCCGCCGCTTCATTATCCGACGCATCCGTAAACTTCTTAGGTAGAGGGGCCATCATCCCTGCTACCTTGAGATCCTGCAAATAGAGCCACGCGCAACTACAAGTTTTTGCACCTGTGGAACTACTTTCTTGGCACTAAATGGGGAGGTCAAGGATTTCCCCTGGAGATCCTCGTCGGCCTTGAACTTCAGCAAAGGCCGAAGAGCTCTATCAAGGTCACCCGAAGATAACTCCTTAGGCAAAACCCTTGTTGGATCACTGCGGCCAGCATACATAAACAGTGGGTGCGCCCTCGCTTGGAGAGGCTGTACCCAACGCTTGAGTAAGGTGCGGATGATGTCGACACCATTGACCTCCTTGCCAGTGACCAGCTAGAGAGACTCCACCCACTTGTATATCTTCTCCACCTCTGTAGATTCACCCTTCAAGATGTCATTTCCCCACGACCTCTTTCGGATGATCTCTTGGTCGGCGTCGAAGGGAGCAAGGACATAGTGCTAACCGTCCAGTTTGACGTCACGGATGTAAAACCACTTCCTGCGCCAGTACTGGACAAACTCGCAAATGGAGAAGGAGAAGAATTGAACGGTGGAGCCGATGGAGATGATGCAGCCACCAAGTGGATAGACACAACTGGAGCCAGACTGCCTCTTCACAGAATAGAGTTTCCGGAAGAGGCCAAAGTGCGGCTCGATCCTGACCAACACTCGCATAGAGTGATGAAATAAGCAATATGAAGAAGAGTATTGGGAGACAGATGATGCAACTGAATCCCGTAGAAAAAAAGGAGTCCACGAAAGAATTCGTGGACGAGCAAAAAGAGACCCCGGACGATTAAAGCGTAAAATATCACCCGAAACCCTTCGGGTGGGCGAGGAATTACCTCTTGGACAGGGAGGATGATGTCTTCCTTCTCCTTGGAGATAAGGCCGGAATCACGAAGCTTGGGCAAATCCGCCTCGCACATCTCTGTGTGCTTCCACCCACCGTCGGTGGTGCGGGCCAGAACAGCAACCTTCTTGCCAGCACCGGCGGCACCCGATCCCGCTGCAGCAGCTGGTGCCTTCTTTGGCTTTCCCATCTTTGAGCAGCGAGTGCGGTGATGCGAGCGAAGGAAAGAGGAAGGAAAAGTGTGGAGAACGTCCAGTGCACAACAAAGGGCTGAGCTCATGAAATTGGTGGCAATAGAGATGAGGCAGGATAAAATGCAGAAGGGTAAAATCACTGTTTTTCCTTGCGGTATAAAAGGATGAAGATGACGCACGGGAGCCGTTGATTGAGAAGCTCTAGCGTGCACCTCAGATCTCACCATACACGTGTCAGTATCAAACCGAACCGTCACCAACACGCCGTCCACTACGCGCGAAAATCGAGGAGACGTCATAACTTTTGCCATGCCTTCGTGTGACTAGTCAACGTCAAGTCAGGCGGTGGGACCCACAATCTTCCCGTCGCATCATCTCTGCTACCGCAGATGGTTGAGATCACCAATCGTCAGCAATGACGCCATCAAGACAAAGCCAGTAACGGCTCAAAGATTTCGACTAATCATACAAGTACTTACTCGAGACCATGACTCGATAAACTACTCAGGGGCTACTCCTCTCAGGAGCGCTGGCAAGTTTTAGCGAAACCCGCCAAACCCGCATAGAAACGATTCAAAGGTGCCCACCAGGAACTTTCGTGCGGGTGGAAAACGAAGTAATAACATTACACAACAGTCCTCGATGGGACCCACAGAACAGATTTATATAACAGCGACTCAATGAGTCAAGAATACAGATATAGTATACAAAGATCCAAATCACCTTGAAAATGATAGAGCGTCCGACTACGGACAAGATGCAAATGGGGCTAAGAGCCCTGAAGAATAACCAATGGCGTCCATAACCCGCCGTGCCAAGCCGGAAGGGTAACCCCGCTAACGACGTCGATCCCAAAACCTGCTTAAACAAAAGGGTGCCGACAAAGGTCAAAGGAAAAGAGGAGCGTCGATCGAGGCCAAGACAGCGAGGCTAGAATTCGGCGGTCCTCGCCTACATAGGTATGGTGGACTGAAGCGGCAGCGGCAGCATGCACTAAACAACCTATAGAGACTCGATACAACTGGCGGCAACCAGAGAGGGGTAAGAAGGACCTATTCGGAACCAACCTGATACTATCATCAAACAAACCCATCCTGGCGTTTCCCCCTCGAGACCAAACGAGGAAGTCAACCGAGGAACTCACACAGTTGGCAGTTTTATTTATTCAGTTATCGTTGCAGCAATTACTAGTCAAGTATAGATAATCATCCTGATAAAATAAGCAGTGGGTCATTTTAGTTATCCATTCCGTTGTGGTTGCAACACTTACTGATCAGATACAATTAGCATGAGATAACCCCAAAACCCAGCAGTTGTTGGTACTTTTATTTAGCCATTCCGTTGTAGTTGCAATACTTACTAGTCAGGTACAATGGTCGCAAGCGACCCCAAGCAAGCAATTGTGGGCAGTATTATTTAGCCATTCCATTATAGTGAAGCTGATTACTAGTCATTATAAAGTCAAATTTATAGTACTACTTTAGTTATGCTTGTCTATGGTCAGAATCTTTGCTCCAAGTCGTCCATAACCGCGACACGGCCAGAAAGTTTTAACCTGGCCGGGTGCACAAATAGCAACACACACTCGATCAGCCTCAAAAACCAAATCAAAACCCAACGAGGCCTTCACGACAAAGCAATCACAGGATTCAGAATATTTCAGGGGCCACCCATTGAGTAGACCAAGAACGAGTAAGCTAGCTCCGAGACGGACTCAAGGTTTGCGTCAATGGCTGTAAACGACTGGGAACCCGAAAGTGTGGCTGGGCTTGTCGATACCGCGAAAACACTCCTCTTACCTAAACAGTACAGTGTGCTCCTCGCACAATCGTAAATACAGAAGTGGCATGGCATAAGTACAGGATAGTAAATAAAACCTCAAACTAGTTTGTGGCCCCAAGAAATAAGAATGAATCAAGCTCTGGCTCAGGGGGGTCCCATAATCCTCCCGGATGTGGATAGCGCGATAAATCAAGGAACAGGTATCAAGTACTCGGGGTCCTACGGGACACAAGTGGGCGTTCGGAAACCAAATATTTTCTATCACCCACTGATGCCTCTGCTTACTTCAATTTTAGTTGTTAAACAGGAATTAAAGTGAACGATAAGTAAAGCCATGATCATCCCCAACATCAACATGCGGCAATACACCAACAACTGTGGTACTTGACGACACGCAACAGCAATATAGCAAGCGACTACGACGCGCAAGTCCAACTATCTACCAAACATCAGGTAATAGGATGTGTCCAAGGCAATATAGGGCTGCAAGGGATATCACGGGTACGGAAACTAGAGCATCGCAACACAGATAGCAATAGATCAACAGGAGGGAATAAATACTATAAAAGTAAGATAGGTAGAAAGGGGGAGATGCTCGCCTGAAAATATTGTCGAAGGTTCATCCGAAGATCGGGGCGAAGCTCACATCAACTCAACGGCCTTATCCGCGAAGAAGCAAAACACTAGAATAAACACCGGATGCAATATTTAATACTACGGCAAAAGATCGGTCATGATGCATGTATGATGAATGACATGGCAAAGATGCGATGCAATTGGGCAAGATTAAGTGGAACCAGGGGTCCCGACACTTAATTGGATGGTCCAAGTTATTTATATACCCCGCAAATTAAATGTTGGATTAACATGGCAAAAGATAGCACCGGTTCGCTACACAGATTTAAATGAGGCCAATATAAGACTAGATTTGCCCGCATATGGGCCCCATATTTAATTATGAGGTGAATCGGCATAAGGCCCCCAAACCACATGATTATGCATGCAAGTATGGCAATTAATATGCAACAAGTTGTTATATATGATAAAATAGGGTTTCGGGGAGGGGTTCACACATTAGGGGGTCTCGACGAACTTGGGGTTCCGGGGTTCGAGGTCGGTCTCAGGGTTCAGGGTTCGACGAGGGCGTCCTCGGACTCCGGGATCGTCCTCGGATAACGGGGCAGATCTTGGCGCAGCCGGGATGAAGGGCTTGGTGCGGCGTCGGGGCGCATCGGACCCGCCCTGGTCGGTGTCGTTCTTGTCATTGCGAGGCTCTTGTCGGGTCCGCGCTTTGGATTCCGTGAGGCGATCTTGACGCTCCGTGCCCGTGGAGTAGAACTTGTCGTCCGGCGGTAGATCTTGTCGATTCCATTCCAACGGCCTTGTTGTTCTGCGGCGAAGATCATGGGGTCTCCGGGTTCGGTCCCGTGATGAACTTGGTTTACGGCAATCTCTTCTACGTCGACGAACTTGGAGGTTCGGTTATCGATTGTCGGTGTCGATCTTGGTCCCGCGTTGCTGGTCTGGTGCGATTTTGGCGACCGGGGGTTTCTCCGCGTCAGTGGTGCGTCCGTGATGTAGATCTTGTGATATCGGCGTCATCGGGTTCCCCCTCGCGCATAGGTCGACGAAGCCCGTCACGATGCAGATCTTGGTTCCGGCTTGAGGAGTTCTTGTCGGTGGTCTTGACAATGGGTCATCAACTGCCACCGGGTTCGATACGGTCTTCAGGGATTGGACTTTGAGTGTCTAGTCCTGAGGTAGATGGTACTTCTTCAAGAACACACTAAGAAGCGATAAGGTGACTGATACAACATCTCCCGAATCGGAATTCTGCAACACATGCCAAACAAAAGTGCATCAAGCATTGCAACACTAGGAAACGCACATGCCAAAATATGGAAGCGAGTCCAGAGGTGGGAGCGCCGCTGCCTTGGCGATGACGGCTTTGCGAGGGAAGCGGCGATACTGGACGGGGCGTCTGGCGCCCATGGACGGAGGGGCGGCTCGGGACGACCTCGCAGAGGAAAGCCGGGCGGCTGGATGCTGCAGGGGTGGCCGCGCAGGGACGACAGACGGCGGAGGTCGCAGAGGCGGCCAGAGGCGCACGGGGACGGGAGGCAGGTGAGGGCCGGGGCGGAGACGGCCGGGGGAGACGAGGGCGGGCGTGGCGACACGCCGTCGAGGAGCTCGGAGGCGGCGGAGGAGCTGCGCAAGGCCGGGAGGGGCGAGCGCGGAGCGGGCGAGAGGAGGGGCGAGCGGAGGTTGGGGAAGGCCATGGAAGCGGATGTTGAGGAGGGCGCCAGGGGCCGGGCGAGCGAGAAAGGGAGAGGGCGAGGTCACGGAGGAGCGGAGGGCGAGAGCTCGCCGGCGAGAGCAGATGGAGGAGGGGGCGCGGTGGAGGTCGCCGGCGGTGAGGCGGGGCTAGGCGCGGCGGTGGAGCGGAGGTGGGAGGGCGAGCGGCTTCGGCGGCGTCGGTGGAGGCCGCGGAGGGCGGAGGAAGAGGAGGCGGATGGGCGGCCAGAGGGGAGGGGAGGATGGTCGCCGGAGGAGCTCGAGTGGGGCGGAGTGGAGGCGAGCGGGAGGAGGAGGGGCGGTGAGGGGCGAGCGCGGGCGGCCGGGGTCGCGAGCGGGGCTTGCAGAGGTTGCAGAGAGGATGGAGGAGGAAGAGAAACAGGGGAGGGGGCGAGCGCGTGTGGGCCAGGGGCGGGGCCAGGACGGGTGCGTGGTGTGCTGGGTGTGGGTTGGTTGGGGCTGGGTGAGAGAGGTGGAGAGAGAGGCTGGGGTGAGGTGGCAGTGTGGGATAGGTTAGAGGGGAGGGAGAGGGTGAGGTGGCGAGAGATGATAGGCTGGGGTGAGGTGGAGGGGTGTGTGGGTAGACTAGGGCTGGTAGAAAAAGGTTTTTGGGTTGGGCCGTTTTGGAACTGGGGTGGTCGTTCGGGTCTATCCGGCCCGTTCGACTGCCCCACTAAAATAATATAATATTTTATTTGTTTTAAATGCACCGTTTGCAAACCGATAGCAGTCAAACAAAAATAATCCGGAGACCCGGGGTTTGCGTGATAATTAAGATGGGGCGTTTTAGAAAACAATTTGGGTTTTCCCGAAAATAGTTTTATGCGAACAGATGCAAGATGATGACGATGCTCAAATGCAATGTGGCATGATGACATGAGCATGCGGTCATGATGATGCAATGCACAAAACCAACGCGATTTTCTAGTAGTGGTTTTGCGGGATGCCACAATTTGACACCACTAACAATGGATCTCGCCCTCGAGATCCGCCTCATGGTACCGGGAAGAAGGGCGGCGATCTGAATCTTCTCGCTTCGTGTAGATCCTCGCGACACCACTAACAAGAGGTCGTTGTCCGTGATCGTCGAGAGAACACTCCGGGAACAAAAGGTCGAAGGTAGAGGTATCCCCAAATAAAGCCACCTCTAGCTCCGATGGGAAGAGGGAACCGATGCATTCTCATCCACTTCAATGTACAAAAGCGAATAGAAGGGGTAGTCGGCATGGGGGCCAATCCATCACGCACCCAAACTATTACTCTGCACAATCAGTAGAAGAGCGTGCAACCATTCTCGGAATCAGACTGAAGATCTCGACAAGCGAGGGTCGGAACAAGGGAGTGATGCAGACTCTGCATCGGATCTGGCGTAGAGGATGTCGTCGCGTCGGAAAACACCGGAAGGCACAAACAAGGAACAAAGAATGGTACCCCAGTAGACGGATTCCTCAGGCAGCATGAACACCGGATGGTTGAACACCATTTATCAAAGAAGGAAGAGAAACCCTGAAGGTACGACGGAAACCCAACCACGAGAATTCCTGGACTCGAAGAAAGAGACGAGAGCGGATTCAAAACACGTAGGGGTAAGAGGAGAACAGCAGAGGGGTAAGGAGTAAAATCAGACCTAATCAGAACTATCCAACCGATTTTTGCAAAAATAGTTTTGACACTCTACTACGGCCGTTAGCTAGGTTATCCTCTGATTTGGACTTGGGGTATCGTAATCGCTGAGCTCGATACCACTCTGTAACACCCTCGAATCGGCCCTATGCAAGTTTTAGCGAAACCCGCCAAACCCGCATAGAAACGATTCAAAGGTGCCCACCAGCACTTTCGCGGTGGAAAACGAAGTAATAACATTACACAACAGTCCTCGATGGGACCCACAGAACAGATTTATATAACAGCGACTCAATGAGTCAAAAATACAGATATAGTATACAAAGATCCAAATCACCTTGAAAATGATAGAGCGTCCGACTACGGACAAGATGCAAATGGGGCTAAGAGCCCTAAAGAATAACCAATGGCGTCCATAACCCCCAGCCAAGCCGGAAGGGTAACCACGCTAACGACGCCGATCCCAAAACCTGCTTAAACAAAAGGGTGCCGACAAAGGGCAAAGGAAAAGAGGAGCGTCGATCGAGGCCAAGACAGCGAGGCTAGAATTCGGTCCTCGCCACATAGGTATGGTGGACTGAAGCGGCAAAGATGCACTAAACAACCTATAGAGACTCGATACAACTGGCGGCAACCAGAGAGGGGTAAGAAGGACCTATTCGGAACCAACCTGATACTATCATCAAACAAACCCATCCTGGCGTTTCCCCCTCGAGACCAAACGAGGAAGTCAACCGAGGAACTCACGCTTGGTTTTATTTATTCAGTTATCGTTGCATCAATTACTAGTCAAGTATAGATAATCATCCTGATAAAATAAGCAGTGGGTCATTTTAGTTATCCATTCCTTTGTGGTTGCAACACTTACTGATCAGATACAATTAGCATGAGATAACCCCAAAACCCAGCAGTTGTTGGTACTTTTATTTAGCCATTCCGTTGTAGTTGCAATACTTACTAGTCAGGTACAATGGTCGCAAGCGACCCCAAGCAAGCAATTGTGGGCAGTATTATTTAGCCATTCCATTATAGTGAAGCTGATTACTAGTCATTATAAAGTCAAATTTATAGTACTACTTTAGTTATGCTTGTCTATGGTCGAGATACTGTGCTCCAAGTCGTCCATAACCGCGGACACGGCTTTCAGAAAGTTTTAACCCGGCCGGGGTGCACAAATAGCAACACACACTCGATCAGCCTCGAAAAAACCAAATCAAAACCCAACGAGGCCTTCACGACAAAGCAATCACAGGATTCAGAAATATTTCAGGGGGCCACCCCATTGAGTAGACCCGCAACGAAGTAAGCTAGCTCCGAGACGGACTCAAGGTTTGCGTCAATGGCTGTAAACGACTGGGAACCCGAAAGTGTGGCTGGGCTTGTCGATACCGCGAAAACACTCCTCTTACCTAAACAGTACAGTGTGCTCCTCGCACAATCGTAAATACAGAAGTGGCATGGCATAAGTACAGGATATTAAATAAAACCTCAAACTAGTTTGTGGCCCCAATAAATAAGAATGAATCAAGCTCTGGCTCAGGGGGGTCCCATAATCCTCCCGGATGTGGATAGCGCGATAAATCAAGGAACAGGTATCAAGTACTCGGGGTCCTACGGGACACAAGTGGGCGTTCGAAAACCAAATATTTTCTATCACCCACCGATGCCTCTGCTTACTTCAATTTTAGTTGTTAAACAGGAATTAAAGTGAATGATAAGTAAAGCCATGATCATCCCCAACATCAACATGCGGCAATACACCAACTACTGTGGTACTTGACGACACGCAACAGCAATATAGCAAGCGACTACGACGCGCAAGTCCAACTATCTACCAAACATCAGGTAATAGGATGTGTCCAAGGCAATATAGGGCTGCAAGGGATATCACGGGTACGGAAACTAGAGCATCGCAACACAGATAGCAATAGATCAACAGGAGGGAATAAATACTATAAAAGTAAGATAGGTAGAAAGGGGAGATGCTCGCCTGAAAACATTGTCGAAGGTTCATCCGAAGATCGGGGCGAAGCTCACATCAACTCAACGGCCTTATCCGCGAAGAAGCAAAACACTAGAATAAACACCGGATGCAATATTTAATACTACGGCAAAAGATCGGTCATGATGCATGTATGATGAATGACATGGCAAACATGCGATGCAATTGGGCAAGATTAAGTGGAACCAGGGGTCCCGACACTTAATTGGATGGTCCAAGTTATTTATCTACCCCGCAAATTAAATGTTGGATTAACATGCAAAAAGATAGCACCGGTTCGCTACACAAATTTAAATGAGGCCAATACAAGACTAGATTTGCCCGCATATGGGCCCCATATTTAATTATGAGGTGAATCGGCATAAGGCCCCCAAACCACATGATTATGCATGCAAGTATGGCAATTACTATGCAACAAGTTGTTATATATGATAAAATAGGGTTTCGGGGAGGGGTTCACACATTAGGGGGTCTCGACGAACTTGGGGTTCCGGGGTTCGAGGTCGGTCTCAGGGTTCAGGGTTCGATGGGGGCGTCCTCGGACTCTGGGATCGTCCTCGGATAACGGGGCAGATCTTGGCGCAGCCGGGATGAAGGGCTTGGTGCGGCGTCGGGGCGCATCGGACCCGCCCTGGTCGGTGTCGTTCTTGTCGTTGCGAGGCTCTTGTCGGGTCCGCGCTTCGGATTCCGTGAGGCGATCTTGACTCTCCGTGCCCGTGGAGTAGAACTTGTCGCCGGCGGTAGATCTTGTCGATTCCATTCCAACGGCCTTGTTGTTCTGCGGCGAAGATCATGGGGTCTCCGGGTTCTGTCCCGTGATGAACTTGGTTTACGGCAAACTCTTCTATGTCGACGAACTTAGAGGTTCGGTTATCGATTGTCGGTGTCGATCTTGGTCCCGCGTTGGTGGTCTGGTGCGATTTTGGAGACCGGGGGTTTCTCCGCGTCAGTGGTGCGTCCGTGATGTAGATCTTGTGATACCGGCGTCATCGGGTTCCCCCTCGCGCATAGGTCAACGAAGCCCGTCACGATGCAGATCTTGGTTCCGGCTTGAGGAGTTCTTGTCGATGGTCTTGACAATGGGTCATCAACTGCCACCGGGTTCGATACGGTCTTCAGGGATATGACTTCGAGTGTCTAGTCCTGAGGTAGATGGTACTTCTTCAAGAACACACTAAGAAGCGATAAGGTGACTGATACAACATCTCCCGAGTTTTTAGAACTGGAATTCTGCAGAACACATGCGACCAAACAAAAGTGCATCAAGCATTGCAACACTAGGAAACTGCACATGCCAAAAATATGGAAGCAGAGTCCAGGAGGTGGGAGCGCCGGCCGTGGCTGCTGGCGATGACGGTTGCTGCAGGGAAGCAGCGATACTCGGGGACGTGCGGCGTCCAGCGCGGACGGAGGGGCGGCTCGGGACGACCTCGCAGAGGAAAGCCGGGCGGCTGGATGCTGCAGGGGTGGCCGCGCAGGGCCGACAGACGGCGGAGGTCGCAGAGGCGGCCAGAGGCGCACGGGGACGGGAGGCAGGTGGGCCGGGCGAGACGGCGGGAGGCGAGGGCGGCGGCGGCACGCCGGGAGGAGCTCGGAGGCGGCGGGAGGAGGCGCAAGGCGTCGGGGAGGGCGAGGCGGCCGGCGGAGCGGGGCGAGAGGAGGGGCGAGCGGAGGTTGGGGAAGGCCGGCGGTGGAGCGGATGTTGGAGGGAGGGGCGGCGCCGGCGGGGCCGGGCGACGAGCAGAGAAAGGGGAGAAGGGCGGAGGTCACGGAGGAGGAGCGGAGGGCGAGAGCTCGCCGGCGAGAGCAGATGGAGGAGGGGGCCCGGTGGAGGTCGCCGGCGGCGAGGCGGGGCTAGGCGCAAGTGGAGCGAGGTGGAGGGCGAGCGGCCACAAGGCCGGTGGAGGCATGAGGGCGGAGGAAGAGGAGGCGGATGGGCTGCCAGAGGGGAGGGGAGGGTGGTCGCCGGAGGAGCTCGAGTGGGGCGGAGCGGAGGCGAGCGGGAGGAGGAGGGGCGGTGAGGGGCGAGCGCGGGCGGCCGGGGTCGCGAGCGGGGCTTGCAGAGGGTGCAGAGAGGATGGAGGAGGAAGATAAACAGGGGAGGGGCGAAAGGCAGGGGCTGTGGGCGGGGCAGTGGGTGTGGCTGGGTGTGGGTTGGGGCTGGGTGAGAGAGGTGGAGAGAGGCTGGGGTGAGGTGGCAGTGTGGGATAGGTTAGAGGGAAGGGAGAGGGTGAGGTGGCGAGAGATGATAGGCTGGGGTGAGGTGGAGGGGTGTGTGGGTAGACTAGGGCTGGTAGAAAAAGGTTTTGGGTTGGGCGTTTGAACTGGGGTGGTCGTTCGGTCTATCCGCCCGCTCGATCGCCCACTAAAATAATATAATATTTTATTTGTTTTAAATGCACCGTTTGCAAACCGATAGCAGTCAAACAAAAATAATCCGGAGACCCGGGGTTTGCGTGATAATTAAGATGGGGCGTTTTAGAAAACAATTTGGTTTTTCCCGAAAATAGTTTTATGCGAACAGATGCAAGATGATGACGATGCTCAAATGCAATATGGCATGATGACATGAGCATGCGGTCATGATGATGCAATGCACAAAACCAACGCGATTTTCTAGTAGTGGTTTTGCGGGATGCCACATCCGTGGTGACAAAACTTCGGATGATGTATCTACGACGTAAAGATAAGCCCTCCAGATATCATCTGATGGCCTGGTAACACACCTGACTGCGCTCTGCCAGTAAACCCCCGTGTTAGCAGGCACGATGAAAATCACGATGGACGCATTGGGTACATCACTTAAAAAACTCTGGGATTCGACTCCTATAAGGCCTCAATGCCCTGAGTCGAATTACGCCAGCATTCATTCCGGATTCAAGTCCGGGGACTCGTGTCTGATGAAGATCGTGTTGTTTTGTCCTATGACAGTTAACTGGCCCTGATCCGTCAGATGAGCCAGGCACACGCATCAACAATCCCTATGAGATAAACGTTTTTTCCTGAAAAACAGGTTCAACTCGAAATCACCCGAAAGATTGTGGAGTCTACAGCCGAATCTACGATTCAATTGAACACTCGGGGGCTACTGACATGGATATACCCTATGGGTGCACAATGTTGCCATATCCGGTCCAGCCCAAGGAAGGCCCATGAGAGGATGTGTGGCCCTTAAAGATTTTGGGTGGCCCAAGCCCGTGGTGATTTCGAATCCTTGGAGGACAAGTTTAAATTAGATAGAATTTCAAAGGGTATCAACCCTAATCTGTAACAGACCCGACCTATCCCGAGACCTGGCCTATCTATATAAATGCCAGGAGGGTGGGCGAGAAGGACCGTCAACTCACTCATACACACCTTCATGCTAGATCGCATCTGCGCACCCTGTAACCTTCGGTTCCGCCGTAATCAAGAACAGACAAGCAGGAGGAATGTTTTTCCTCCGGGGGCCTGAACCTGGGTAAACTTCGTGTCCCGTGTCGCTTGCCTGTTAACCATTCCGCGACTTCCAGCATTTCCATCTTCTCCAAAACCCAAGTTTATAACAATGGGCATTGATGAAATCGAACCTCGTAAACCGAAGACGACATAAAAATGATTCCCATAGGATTATCCCAAAAGAGAGCATCGTAGGGGACCTCACGTGCTCATGTGAGATAAATCGTTAATACCAAATATTACGACCAACGACAAGTGTTCGAGTCAGATTATTATGTCAGGTGGCCTGCATCTAACGTGCAAAAATAAAGAGCAAAGGATTTGGAGCGAATTAGCCGGCCAAAGTGCTACTCCACGTCCTCATATGGACCAAAAAGAAAAGAGATCGCTCAACATGCTAGCTAGAGCTAGCTTGTATGTACGTATGTACCTATCAAAGACAAACAATCTAGTATATCGATGAGTCATCGGGCTGCATCAAAAAGTCAAAAGATACTTGACTTCACCGCAACCATTTTGTTTTCGCCTCGGCCAACAATGACTTCATCCATGGAATCGAATTTGTCCGGTTAAATGTCACGCGACACATCGTCGCGTCGACTCCGTCCAACTACATTGACTCTATGCTCGGGGGCTGCTCCGACATCAGCATGCGATCTGCTAAATCTTCGGCTGCGGCAACCCTCTACAGTCTTCGACTGCGACGAACACTGCCGCCATCGGATACGACAACCTGTTGAGTCTTCGACTGCGACGACCCGATACGGTCTTCGGATGCAATGGCCCAGTGTGGTCTTCGATTGCGATAATCTTCAGATGCGGAACTCGCTGCTGCCATTGACCCCAGGAACCCGTCGCTGCTACAAGTGCGGTCCTCTGTGTCGACTACGTCCGCTGCGTGACCCACTACCGCGTCTACTACGTACGCGGTCACATCAACTTTGTCCACGAAAACTTCCAATAAAACTAAGTTTCCCTGTACTTAGAGCTGATTTCTTTTTTAACTCGCACTCGAAACACTCAGGGGTTGCGCCCTCTTCGAGAAACCTAATGTGCCATCGGCTCCACACACTGGAGCACCTCGAACGCGATAGCCCGAGTAACTGATTCTGCCTGACCGTCGAATCCTTGAACTTCGAGCACCTCGACAAGGTACTGATAATAATGGTAATTAGGCTAACAAAAAGGCCTAGCATACAGTGTAAAAGTTTCGACTTGACCAGCACCAGAATCTTACTATACAAGCCAACAAGGAACTATTTTTTACAAGATACAAGTACTTCACAATTCTTGATATTTTTTGCATCCTATAAAGACTTTGACTGCCACGAGCTATTGTATCAGATCCTCCAACGAAGTCGACCAACGTCAGTTGCGTCAACAGATGCCAAGACCCGAGTCGACACTCTCCTTGGATGACCATGTCGATAGACGCAACGCTGGTCGTGCACCCGACAGAAGCGACTACGTCAACTCACTCGACTAAAACGCCGCATGACTCTACTACCTCGACTCTGACCGCATCGTTGAATATTGGATCATTATGCGTGAGATGCTGACTTGATGCACTTCTGGGTCAGTGGTTTCTCCTCGCATGAGTATCCACTCGAGTCTACGACTCGACTAGACACTCGGGGGCTACTCCTATCAGGAGCGTTGGTCGGGCACCATATGTACTTTTAGGTCAGCAGTATGCCCACGAGATTGCCAACTATAACTGCACGATACAAGACTCGAGTCTCTGCCCGAGTCTACGACTCCTCCAGACACTCGGGGGCTACTCCAAATTGGAGCGCTAGTCGCGCACACAGAAGATCTTCGAGTGACACGCTTTGATTCCTCACTCGAATCAACGATACTCGTCGCCCCATGCGACCTCCTAGCCAGCAACCTGGAGCTCGATTTTGTGCTCCCCATGTATTCCTCCTACCAGCAGCCTCTGCCACATGTACAAATTCCTTTCTGAAGAGAGATGAATTGGGAAAGAACTCAACACACTTTGTTATTCAGTCAAGGTGGTGTTTAAATATAGCTTGTCCAACCGATCGGTCATCGTGTGATACCATGATCTCTAGCTAGCTCTAACTACTTATCGTGGGGGGGAGTGGTGTGCGTGTGTGTTGACTAGGTACACTATATAGGGTAGTACACACACGATGTATGGTAATTTGAGTATGATGTTCTTCTAGTAATTCATAATGCTTGATAGTATTATTTTTTTGCATTTTAGGGGCATTGTAGACATTCCACCACTCAACACATCAAACAAGCAAAATTTCCAGAAGCCAAAAAGAAGGGTCCATCCTAGCTTCTATGAGCTTCTCCCCGCCACAGATTCTCCCCATGGTTTTCCAGAAGCTAGCTTATGGAAAAGAAGAAGCTAAAATAAGTCGGCCTTATACACAACCATGTTGAATCAACATGGCTACATGAGATATTGATGGACTTGCCCATGGTTTAAAAGCTTGTGCGACAATCCTTTTGAATTGTGACAATCAAACTGTTATGTCAAAGTAAACAATTCTGAGACTAAGGAGAAGTCATCAAGACACATAAAGAGATTTTTGAAATCTGTCAGGAAGTTCAGAAACTCTGAAGTAATAATTGTTACTTATATTCAAATAAATAAAAACCCGTTAGATCCCTTAGCAATGGGACTATCACAAAATTTTATATAAAGTTCATTCAGAGAGATAGGTTGAGACCCATGGATGTCACATCATAGTGGTAACATAACATATGTGATTGGATATCATGTAAATTAGGATTTGGGAAGAACAAGCTAATGGTTTAACTGAGGAGAGCATTGTATAACCTATCTATATGCCTATAACCTTAATGTGTTTTCATTGGCTATAACTAGCAAAGATTCTGTTATACATGGCATTATTGAAAGAACACACATATATGAGGTCTACTGTAAAAGTCACAATCCATGAGATTTGGGTGATGTGTAGTAAACTCATGAAGAGACCAAAGAGTACGACGCATATGCTCCAACCCGTGGGGTAGGCTACTAGAAGTCATGTACTGGTTATGATTTTGAGTGAAATATATTCGCACCAAACTTGCAATTCAAGGTTTGTTTATTGTTCAATTTGTTGATAGATGTATCTCAATACTCTAGGCATAAGTTCAACTTAACAGTCTCTACTGAAACACTCATATATAAAATAGTAGTGGGGATTAGCAAATCTTCAAATGAGCATTTGAGATCTGGTGGGGGATCGTTAGAAATAAATGTGCTAATACCATTGCCCATGTGTGATTTTAGTTTTTTATTAAATCTGAAAGCCCATTTTTGTGGAAACCCATTATGATGCAACCCATGTTGGTGGCAGCTCATGTGTGAGTGTCAAGAAGAGTGAGAGACCGAGAGCTAAGTTTAGTCTCACTTAAAAGTTGGAAGAGAGTTGCTCCACCTTATAAGGTGGAGTGTCTCACAACTTGGTAAGTGGGTGATAAGGAAAGTGCTACCAGGGAATCATATTTGTGGTGGTGTTAATGATGATACCCATGTTTCGCAATCTCAATTATATCACACTAATTTTGTTTGATGTCTCAGATGTCCAGAAGAAGTTTAAATCCAAATTTCAGTATTGCCAAAGTTTTTAAGTAACATAATTGTGTGCAACCAAAGCAACCAAAGTTTTTAAAAAGTTTTTAAGTAACATAATTTGATGATGCTACTAAATTCTTCTATGTTTACTTGTTGAAAACTAAAGATGAGGCTTTAGACTACTTTAAAATTTATAAGGCCAAAGTCTAAAATCAACTAGAGAGAAAGATCAAGCGTCTTAGGTCGGATCGTGGTGGTGAGTATTTTCCTAAAATATTTGAACAATTCTATGAGCAACATGGTATTATTAAAACAGGGTTGCCAAGAGGAAAACCCACACCCTAACTAATTTGGTCAATTCCATGTTAGCCACTACTTGTTTATCAAAGGAATGGTAGGGGGGATTTCTTGATTTCATGTCATGTCCTGATTAGTGTTCCTACCAAGAATAAAGAGAAGACCCCTTATGAAGAGTGGGCGAGGAGAAAACATCACTTTCATACTTGTGCACTTGACGGTGTTTGGCGAAGGTCGACATATCGATTAGCAAGAAACGCAAGCTCGGGGCAAAGAAATTGGATTATATGTTTCTAGGATATGCTCCATAGAGTGTTGGCTATAGATTTTTAGTGGTTAAATCCGAGGTATCTGATATGCATGTTGATAATATAATGGAATCTCATGATGCAATATTCTTTGAGAATATGTTTCCTATGAAAGATATGCATATCACTGCTAGAATTTCTTCTATAATATTTCCTGAATCTAGTTTATCTATTGAGAACTTGGAACAACCATATGAGGAAGTCCTTGAGAAGGATGACGTTGAATCTCCCAAAGGAGAAAGAGACAGAGAATTATAAAATCCTATGGTAATGATTTCATCGTGTACCTTGTGAATGATACTCCCAGATCCATTACCAAGGCATGCATATGCATCTCGTGATGCAAATGATTCAAGAGAAACTGTCCAAAACAAGATGGATCGATTCTTTCTGATGGAATTTGGGGATTATGATAACGACCCAATGGTTGTAAACCTGTGGGTTATGAGTGGGTGTTCAAGAAGAAACTAAGGTCTGATGTTACTATTGAGAAGTAGAAGGCACGTCTTGTAGCAAAGGACTACACATAGAAAGAAGGTGAAGATTACTTTGAAACGTATTCACCTGTCCCTATACTGACCACCATTCGAGTACTACTTTCTCTGACTTCCTCTTATGGTTTTATCATTCATCAATTGGATATGAAGACAACTTCCCTTAATGGAGAGTTGGAAGAGGGGATCTATATGGATCAGAAAGATGGGTTTGTGGTAAAGGGTGAAGAGACAAAGGTGTGTAAGTTGTGAAAATATTTATATGGCCTGAAACAAGCACATAAGCAATAGCATGAGAAGTTTGACAAAACTTTACTTTCTGTTGGCTTTGTCATTAATATGGCTGATAAGTGTGTTTACTATCGCCATGGTGGAGCAATGGTGTTATATTATGTTTGTACATGGATGAGATTCTGATCTTTAGTAAAAAAATGAAAGTGATATATGATGTTAAATATTTCTTGTAAAATATCTTTGATATGGAAGATTTGGGAGAAACTGATGTGATTATGAACATCAAGGTTATTAAGAAAGGGAATGGGATTACTTTAGCGTAATCTCATTATGTTGAGAAGCTATTGATCTGATTTGGCTTTATTGACAACAATATTTCTCCAACATCTTATGATCCTAGTGTGACATTATGAAAGAGTAAGAAGGAACCAACACATCAGTTGAAATATTCACAAATTGTTGGTTCTCTCATGTACTTAGCAAACTCTACCAGACCCGATAACTCTTTTTCTATGAGAAAGTTTAACATGTTCATGTATAATCCGAGTATTGATCATTGCCATGCACTCAAAAGGGTCATGTGTTATCTATGTGCTACATTGGGCTACGTGATTCACTATTTAGGGCACCCTGCTGTGCTTAAAGGATATAGTGATTCGAACTAGATATGTAATGTTGATGAACTCTATGCCACAAGCGGGTATGTGTTTACTCTTGGAGGTGGCGTGGTGTAAAGAGGTCTCGTAGACAGACCATATTGACAATTTCAACCATGGAAGCAGAACTTACTGCTTTAGGCCCCCTTTTTTAGCTTCTATAGCAGATTCGTCGTCCACAACTGCTAAACCCTAAAATAATGGACTAGCTTCTCTCCTTCTTATTTTCATCGCCGCGAATGCGAAATCATTGTATTCCTAGAAGCAGCTTGCGACCTGCTTTTGGTCAAATTCCCGAGATTTTTCCTATAGGCTGAAACGATACCGCGAAGCTACCCTTTTGGTCGCAAGTATTTATAGCAGCAATGGTTTGTACTTGCAGGAATGCATCAATGAATCCACGCCTGAGCTCGCATGCACGTGTCAAGGCCTAGGGTTCCTCCTGCGCAGATGCCATCGGCCGTCGTCGCTGCCCGCTGCCGCTAGTGAGGCCGACGGTGGCTTGGAGCTCCGTTACCGACGCCCATCACCTTGTTTGCCCCCCACCCTCCATCTTGTCTGCCGCTTGACCCCCGCTCCTGACGCCACCCACGACCAAAGCCAAGTACCACCTCCGCCCTCCGCCTCATGAGAACTCCTATAAAGTGACCCTGGGCTTGATTCCGTCCTCCCCATGTCTTCCTCCCAGCAACAACCTTTGTCGCATGTACAAATTCCTTTTTAAAGAGAGATGAACTGGGATTGAACTGAACACACTTTGTTATTCAGTCAAGGTGGTGTTTAAATATAGTTTGTCCTCAACCGATCGGTCATTGTGTGATACCATGATCTCTAGCTAGCTCTAACTGCTGATCGTGAGGGGAGGGATGGCGTGCATGTGTGTTGACTAGGTTCACTATACAGGGTAGTACACACACGCACTCAGTTTATGGTAATTGGAGTTTGATTTTATGCTCCCCACAATTTTTCAAAAGATAGCTTATGGAGAAGCATAAGCTAAAAAGAAGTCAGCCTTAGACACAACCACTTTTGAGTTACCATGGCTATGAGAGCTCTTGATGGACCTGCTAGTGGTTGAAATTCTTATGTCGGTAATTCTTTTGAATTATGACAATCGGACTGTTATGTCAAAGTAAATAATTTTAAGAATAACGCGAAGTCATCAAGACACGTAAAGATATGTTTAAAATTTGTCAGGAAGTTGAGAAACTCTAGAGTAATACCTGTTATATATATTCAAATAGACAAAAACCTGTTAGATCCCTTAGCAATAGGACTATCGTGAAATGTGACATAAAGCATCGAGAGATATGGTTTGAGACCCATGGATGTCACATTATAGTGGTAACATAACCTATGTGATCGGATATCCTGTAAATTAGGACTTAGGAACAACAAGCTAATGGTTTATCCGATGAGAGTATTTTATAGGGATCTATTTTATAATCCTATCTAAGATGCATAACTCTCAAAATCTGTAAGGCAGGTTGATAACATGCCTTAATGTGTTTCCGTTGGCTATAACTAGCAAAGATGTTGTTCTACATAACATTCTTGAAAGAACACACCTATATGAACTTGACTATAAACATATCAGTCTGTGAGATTTGGGTGATCTCTAATAAACTCATAAACAGACCAGAGAGTATGACACATATGCTTCAACCCGAGGGGTAGGTTATCGGAAGCCATGTATTGATTATGATTTTCAGTGAAATCTATCCGTACCAAACTTGTAATTTAAGGTTTGTCCATTGTTCAAATTGTTGATAGACGTAGGTCAATACTCTAGACGGAAGTTCAACTTAATAGTCTCTGTTGAAACACTCGTATATAAACAAGTAGTGAGGATTGGCAAATCTTCAAATGAGGATTTGAGATCTGGTGGGGATTATTAGAAATAAATGTGCTAATAGCATTGCTTATAGTTGCACCAGCTTATAAGATGGAGTGTCATATATCTTGGTAAGTGAGTAAGAAGAAGTGCAACACGCGTGCTCCTGCTCCGTCGATGCCACTTGCTCGCATGCTTGTCTCGATGCGATGCGTGTGTCGCGTTTGTGGGATGGGCCTCTAGCCGAGCTTCATCTCCCAACGGGGCATTGAGGCAAACCCGAAGAAAATCCGGGCCATACTGGCAATGGAGAAGCCAAAAAATCTCAAAGGAGTCCTGCAGCTAGCCGGGCGAATCGCGGCACTCAGCAGGTACATCAGCCGAATGGGTGAGAAGACCCTCCCCTTCTATTAGCTGACGCACAAGACAGACAAATTCGAGTGGACACCTGAAGCAGACAATGCGTTTGAGGACGTCAAGCGGCTACTCTCCACCTCACATGTCCTGGTCACGCCGAAGGAACGTGAGCCTTTGCAACTGTACATTGCAGCAACACATCAGGTGGTCAGCACCGCACTTGTGGTCGAACGACCTGAAGATGGCAAGACCCATGGGGTCCAACCTCCAATCTACTACCTCAGCGAGGTACTGACCCCCGAAAAAGCAGAGGTATGCTCATTACTATGAACTCGTCTATGGCGTATTCATGACGGAGCGTTGGCTAAGCCACTACTTCCAGGAGCACCAGATCGTGGTCGTCAATGATGCCCCGCTGTCCAACATCCTAAACAACCCCGAAGCCACAGGGCGCGTAGCCCTGTGGGGCATTGAGCTGTCTCCTCGAGACATCATCTATGAGCAGCGCACCGCCATCAAGTCCTAGGTCGTCCCTAACTTCTTCGTCCACTGGATGGAACTCCAGCTACCGGACACTCCGGACATGTCGCAATCCTGGACGATGCAATTCGATGGCTCCAAGCGCGAGGCTGGAGCAGGGGCCGGTGTCATACTGACTTCTCCCCAAGGCGACAAGATGAAATACGTCATTCGGATGAAATTCCGATTCTCTAACAACAAGGCTAAATATGAGGCCCTCATCGATGGCATGAGGATGGCTAAGGTGTGCGGCGCAACACGCCTTGTCATCTACAGCGACTCGAACCTCGTCATACAGCATATGATGAACGAGTACAACGCCCATAGCTCCAACATGATCGCGTACCACGCTCTCTACAACTCACTCGAAGGGGACTTTGATGGCTGCGAGCTTCGGCACGTCGGCAGGGAAAGTAAAGAAGAGGCCGATAGGCTCACCAACATTTGCTCCACCTACGTACGGGTGCCACCAGGAGTGTTCCTCAAACAAATATGCATACCCTCCATCAAGGGGAAATTCCCAAAAGGCTCAACCGAAGAAGCAGAGAACTCGGGGGCTGCGCTACCCGAAGGACAAGAAGGACCCAAAAAGCTCAACACAGAGGCCGATTTGGTCAGCCTGATGTAGTTCATGGTGGTTGAAGAAATATGGACGCAATCGTACCTTCGGTACCTGATAAACAATCATCTACCCGATGACCCGACAGAATCCCGACGCATATCTCGCTGGTCAAAAGCCTTCACCATCATCAATGGCGAGTTGTACAAGCATAGCATTTCGGGTGTTCTCCAACGATGTGTCACCATTGGTGACAGAAAAAGCATCCTCCAAGACATTCATGAGGGTATCTGCGGCCATCACGCAGGCAGCCGCGCCCTAGTCGCAAAAGCTCTACGAGCTGGGTTCTACTGGCCAACTGCAATGAACGACGCCAAGGACATAGTCTAGAGGTAAAACGCCTATCAAAGGCACGCGGACAAGCCACGCGCGCCAGCATCCGAGCTGAGGCCAATACCGTTGGTCTGGCCCTTCGTCCAATGGGGCCTCGACATGATTGGCAAACTACCCAAGTCCTCGCCGGGAGGCCACGTCTTCCTCCTGGTCGCAGTCGACAAATTCTCCAAGTGGACCGAGGCCATGCCCGTCACCAATCAAAGCGGAAAAACTGCTGTCAAGTTTTTCGAGTCTATTGTCTACAGGTCCGGCATGCCACACAACATCATAACAGACAACGGCTTGAACTTCATCTAGAAGGAATTCTGAGACTTCTGCGGGAATCTCGGAATCAACATATCATATGCCTCTATGGCGCATACGTAGACCAACAGACAGGTCGAAAAGGCCAATGGCATCAAGAAGCGCCTACTATGCCCACTCGAAAGGCTTGCGGGAGCTTGGGTAGATGAGCTACCCTCCGTCCTCTGGAGCCTACGAACAATGCCAAATAGCTCAACTGGATATATGCCCTTATTCATGGTGCATGGAGAAGAAGTCGTGCTACCTGCTGAAGTATGCCACAAGGCCCTACGGGTCGTCGCTTACAGCGAGGCCGAATCATCAACTGCACTCAAAGACGCCATCGACACACTCAATTAGGAACGCGACATCGCTGCAGCCCGCTTAGCGGTGTACCAGCAAAGCCTCCGCAACTACCATAGCCGTCGGTTGCGCCCAAGGTCCTTCGTCACAGGAGACCTCGTCCTGCGACTCAAGCAAGAAGGGCACTAGAAGCTCGAGTCACCCTGAGAAGGGCCCTACATCATCACCGAAGTCATCCCAGGTGGCGCCTACCGCCTCATGGACGTCGCATCAGGATTCGAATACTCCAATCCCTGGAACGTCGCACGACCGTGATGCTTCTACCCCTAGTTACCCTTTACTTTCAATAAGGCTATTCAGCCAAGGCTACTCAGCCGAACAATGTACATCTTCGTTTGCAATGAATAAAAACTAAGTTCCTTAGCCCAAATATCTTTTTCTCCTTGCATTATTTGTCGCTGAACAAGCTCGGGGGCTGCGCCTCACCCTACAACTTTGTCGACTGACAACAACGTATATAACCTGAGTAGCTGACCATGTTAGGCTAACAAAAATGATATGCACATTATATAATCATACAATGCACTACGTTCCAATACAACCTTTATAAAGGGCATTAAAATCCCACTCGAATAAATACAGAATTTACATTATCTCATTTTACATTGCAGGACTTAACCTCGCTACAGCAGAACGTTCGTCTGTTCCTCACATAAATCCACAATTTCTTTGGCGTACTGCGCCATAGCCGCATAATGGGGACGCATATCCCATGACATGCCTTCTCGGGGGGAGGCGGCCCAGCCGTTATCTCCGCTAGATCAATATCACGACGATGCAGTCGAACAAGAGATAGGGTTGCCTTCATGTCCTCTATCAGCTGATGGCACACCAATTCCTACGCATGACCTGCATCTCGAAACTTCCCGATCAAGCCTAGAAATCTAGAAGGTGCAGCATCCAAAGGAAACATAGTGGCCCAAATATATGCAAGAGATGACCTCGCCCGCTTCAGAACCCGAAGTACTTGGTGTACGCGATCTTGCATCATCGCAAGGACGATCGCCTGATCACGGTCCATCCAGAAGAAGCCACCAGCCTCCAAGTCTTGTTGCGTCAAGCAATTCATACCAATAGCAACGCGCTCTTTCTCTTCCTTCAAAAGCAGATTTACAACTGCACACAGCATGAGGTGATCCAACATAAAAATAAGGCGAACTCGAAGAAGCAGCGGATCACAATTACTCACATTGGAGTTACTTGCCCATCTGCTGCAATTCCTCCAGCAGAAACTCCTCCCTGGCAATGGAGCGCTCAGCCTTGGACTTCCACACATCCGCGTGACCACGGATGTTAAGGGTATCCTTCTCCAAACTTCGGATGCGGTCCCGCAAGAAGGGTAACTGGGATGATTCCCTCAACGATGGGCGAGGACCAGGCGCAGGACAAGGAGTGATCACCGGAGCCTCACCCGAAGGACCCTAGGGGTAAAACAGGAAAATATGAATATCACAGACACTTTTGACATCTGTTAAAAGACAGATTTATATACATAAATAAAGACACCTCATGGCAAAGTGAGACTTGTTCATTCAAAATGTGTTACAAAGACAGCAAAAGGATAAAAGGCTATACTAGCTACAACAGAAATGGACCTAAGAGTCGGCACCTAGAGCAGCTTCGGAGCCAGAGTGCCTACTCTTGGCTACTCGTTGCTGCTCTGCTGAATAGTCGGCTTGGAGGTCGATGAGCTTAGGACCAAAATGCTTACAGCGGGAGGCAAAGGTGGCAAAAGCTACCTTCGAGCCATCCTCCATCGTCGGCATCTTGGACGTGACCTGGGCCAGGTCCAACTCGGCTCCTGACGCCATGGCCATGTCCAGCCCCATGGCAGCACCAACCCCTTTCTACTTGCGTTTGTACTCTGTCGGAGCGTCGCCTGAAAGAGCATCCGCAAGGGAGTCGATGTCCTCGAGGGCAACGCCCTTGGGGGTGACCTCCTTGTAGAAACGCGTGAGCACCATGTTGGCCTTCTCAAGGGAACCGACAGCAGAAGTGCAATGATCCTCGATCGCCGCAATAGCATCCATCGAAAGGTCCCCGTGCTCCAGTGTGGTGCGATCAAATGAGACGCCAGAAGCATCTGGAAAAGAAAGGCAGGAAAAAATTCGAGTGAGGAACAAGCAAAGGCATCCTAAGACATGGAAGCCAAAAAAGGAGACAAGTGTAGCTTATTAGAGATATCCTTCATAGCAGCCATGAGCTTGTCAGCCATGGCACTCTCCCGAGTGGCTGTTGCGGCCGCGAGCTGCTGCTCACGATCTTCGGCCTCCTTCTTCTGGCGCTCAAGGGCCTTAGTAGCATCCGTCGCCTTCTTCTTCGCCTGGCCGAGGCTCTTTTCGAGAGCATTCAGCTACGAAGAGAAGTATTGTTCTCATTTGCAGCATGGATAAACATTGGATGAATACAACATCAAACTTGATGCACTCGAAAAATAGTAAAGAAGACACCAACGCACCTCGGAGCTGCTTAAGCTCATCCTCCACCGCCAGATGCTGCTGGATAAGGAGGTTGGCGCTACGGACAAAAGGCTGCAAGGAACCAAGCAAGCCTTATGAACAAAAAGGGCTTGGGGGCTCCCCCTATGCAAATAGAAAGAACAACACTTACGTGTTCAGGTGTGGACTCCAAAGGTTTTCATATACTCTTTCGAGTCACGAGTGCACGAACCTCCCGCTTCGCGGAGCTCGAATCCTCGTCCTCGGAATTGGCCACCACCTTGGGAAATGAAGCTGACGGCTTCGATTCTGCGATCACCTCTTCGATGCCCTCGTCGGGCGACTCCTCCGAGTGATTAATGCTAGCACTTATCAGATCAATAACAAGCTAATACTTAGAACACGAATACGGTAACAAAGGCTTAAGCAGAACGACTTACGATTGGATATCTGACAAGTTGAAGACAGGACGATCCTTCTCCTTCTTCTTCTTCTTCTTGGTCGAAGGCTACAGGGCCACCGCCCGAATGGGCATGGCAGGAAAAGGTGCAGATGATGCACCCTCATCCTCGCCATGCTGCTCGAGGAAGGACGGACCCCTTGGTGTTGGTGGAGTTGCCCCATCCGAAGATTCACTCCGGGAGCGTTTTCGGGTGTGCCCTTTGCTCGGCTCGGGGGCTTCCGCGATAGGAGACTGCACCGAGGGAAGCTCGGATTCGGACTCCGACGCTTCATTATCCGACGCATCCGTAAACTTCTCAGGTAGAGGGGCCATCATCCCTGCTACCTTGAGATCCTGCAAATCGAAGACAAGAAGATGAACAATTGTCAGTATGAATAGCAAACAGCTAGCATTCGAAATAGAGCCACGCGCAACTACAAGTTTCTGCACCTGTGGAACTACTTTCTTGGCACTAAATTGGGAGGTCAAGGATTTCCCCTGGAGATCCTCGTCGGCCTTGAACTTCAGCAAAGGCCGAAGAGCTCTATCAAGGTCACCCGAAGATAACTCCTCAGGAGAAACCCTTGTTTGATCACTGCGGCCAGCATACATAAACATCGGGTGCGCCCTCGCTTGGAGAGGCTGCACCCGACACTTGAGTAAGGTGCGGATGATGTCGACACCATTGACCTCCTTGCCAGCGACCAGCTAGAGAGCCTCCACCAACTTGTAGATCTTCTCCACCTCTGCAGATTCACCCTTCAAGATGGCGTTTCCCCACGACCTCTTTCGGATGATCTCTTAGTCGGCGTAGAAGGGAGCAAGGCCATAGTGCTAACCATCCAGTTTGACGTCACGGATGTAAAACCACTTCCTGCGCCAGTACTGGACAAACTCGCAAATGGAGAAGGAGAAGAATTGAACGGTGGAGCGGATGGAGATGATGCAGCCACCAAGTGGATAGACACAACTGGAGCCAGACTACCTCTTCACGGAATAGAGTTTCCGGAAGAGGCCAAAGTGCGGCTCGATCCCGAGCCAACACTAGCATAGAGTGATGAAATAAGCAATATGAAGAAGAGCATTGGGAGACAGATGATGCAACTGAATCTCGTAGAAAAAAAAGGAGTCCATGAAAGAATTCGTGGACGGGCAAAAAGAGACCCCGGACGATTAAAGCGTAAAATATCACCTGAAACCCTTCGGGTGGGAGAGGAATTACCTCTTGGCGGGGGAGGACGATGTATTCCTTCTCCTTGGAGATAAGGCCGGAATCACGAAGCTTGTGGAAATCCGCCTCGCGCATCTCTGTGTGCTTCCACCCACCGTCGGTAGTGCGGGCCAGAACAGCGACCTTCTTGCCAGCACCGGCAGCACCCGATCCTGCTACAGTAGCTGGTGCCTTCTTTGCCTTTCCCATATTCGAGCAGCGAGTGCGGTGATGCGAGCGGAGGAAAGAGTAAGGAAAATTGTGGAGAACGTCCAATGCGCAACGAAGAGCAGAGAGCTCATGAAATTGGTGGCAATAGAGATGAGGCAGGATAAAATGCAGAAGGGTAAAATCACTGTTTTTCCTCGCTGTATAAAAGGACGAAGATGACGCACGGGAGCCGTCGATTGAGAAGCCCTAGCATGCACCTTAGATCTCACCATACACGTGTCAGCATCAAACCGAACCGTCACCAACACGCCGTCCACTACGCGTGAAAATCGAGGAGACGTCATAACTTTTGCCATGCCTTCGTGTGACTAGTCAACGTCAAGTCAGGCGATGGGACCCACGATCTTCCTATCGCATCATCTCTTCTACCGCAGATGGTTGACATCACCAATCGTCAGCAATGACATCATCAAGACAAAGCCAGCAACGGCTCGAAGATTTCGACTAATCATACAAGTACTTACTCGAGACCATGACTCGATAAACTGCTCAGGGGCTACTCCTATCAGGAGCGCTGGCTGCGCACATGAGAAATTGCAAAGGTAACGTCACCTCAAAATTATATTCAAGTCCTACGTAAGGTCTACGACTCTACTATGGACTCGGGGGCTACTCCCATAGGGAGCACTGATCGTGCATCCGAAAAATGTGTCCTTCGGACTAATAAAGAACAAATAGCTAAATTAAAGTCTCTGCTCGATTCTACGACTCGACCCGACACTCGGGGGCTACTCCCATAGGGAGCGCTGGTCGCGCACCCTATGAATTATTCGACTGAGATCCTTCAGATCAAATACTACAAACAAACTTTCGACAACTTTGCCCAAATTAACGCTAAGTGAGAAACAGTCTCCTTGGCACCCGAAACACCTCCGTGGTGACAAAACTTCGGATGATGTGTCTACGACGTAAAGATAAGCCCTCCAGATATCATCTGATGGCCTGGTAACACACCTGACTGCGCTCTGCCAGTAAACCCCCGTGTCAGCAGGCACGATGAAAATCACGATGGACGCATTGGGTACATCACTTAAAAATCTCTGGGATTTGACTCCTATAAGACCTCAATGGCCTGAGTCGAATTACGCCAGCATTCATTCCGGATTCGAGTCCGGGGACTCGAGTCTGATGAAGATCGTGTTGTTTTGTCCTATGATAGTTAACTGGCCCTGATCCGTCAGATGAGCCAGGCACACGCATCAACAATCCCTATGAGCTAAACGTTTTTTCCTGAAAAACAGGTTCAACTCGAAATCACCCGAAAGATTGTGGAGTCTACAGCCGAATCTACGATTCAATTGAACACTCGGGGGCTACTGACATGGATATACCCTATGGGTGCACAATGTTGCCATATCCGGTCCAGCCCAAGGAAGGCACATGAGAGGATGCGTGGCCCATAAAGATTTTGGGTGGCCCAAGCCCATGGTGATTTCGAATCCTTGGACGACAAGTTTAGATTAGATAGAATTTCAAAGGGTATCAACCCTAATCTGTAACCGACCCGACCTATCCTGAGACCTGGCCTATCTATATAAATGCCAGGAGGGTGGGCGAGAAGGACCTTCAACTCACTCATACACACCTTCATGCTAGATCGTATCTGCGCACCCCTGTAACCTTCGGTTCCGCCATAATCAAGAACAGACAAGCAGGAGGAATGTTTTTCCTCTGGGGGCCTGAACCTGGGTAAACTTCGTGTCCCCGTGTCGCTTGCCTGTTAACCGTTCCACGACTTCCAGGATTCCCATCTTCTCCAAAACCCAAGTTTATAACAATGGGCATTGATGAAATCGAACCTCGTAAACCGAAGACGCCATAAAAAATGATTCCCATAGGATTGTCCCAAAAGAGAGCATCGTAAGGGACCTCACGTGCTCATGTGAGATAAATCGTTAATACCAAATATTACGACCAACGACAAGTGTTCGAGTCAGATTATTATGTCAGGTGGCCTGCATCTAACGCATAAAAATAAAGAGCAAAGGATTTGGAGCGAATTAGCCGGCCAAAGTGCTACTCCACGTCCTCATATGGAACAAAAAGAAAAGAGATCGCTCAACATGCTAGCTAGAGATAGCTTGTATGTACGTATGTACCTATCGAAGACAAACAATCTAGTATATCGATGAGTCATCGGGCTGCATCGAAAAGTCCAAAGATACTTGACTTCACCGCAACCATTTTGTTTTCGCCTCGGCCAACAACGACTTCATGCATGGAATCTACTTTTTCCGGTTAAATGTCACGCGACACATCGTGACGTCGACTCCGTCCAACTACATTGACTCTACGCTCGGGGGCTGCTCCGACATCAGCATGCGATCCGCTAAATCTTCGGCTACGACAACCCTCTACAGTCTTCGACTGCGGCAACCACTGCCGCCATCTGATATGACAACCTGCTAAGTCTTCGACTGCGACGACCCGCTGCGGTCTTCGGATGCGATGACCCAGTGTGGTCTTCGATTGCGACAATCTTCAGATGCGGAACTCGCTGCCGCCATTGACCCCAGGAACCCGTCGCTGCTACGAGTGCGGTCCTCTGTGTCGACTACGTCCACTGCGTAACCCGCTACCGCGTCGACTGCGTACGCGGTCACATCAACTTCGTCCACGGAAACTTCCAATAAAGCTAAGTTTCCCTCTACTTAGAGCTGATTTCTTTTTTAACTCGCACTCGAAACACTCGAGGGATGCGCCCTCTTCGAGTAACCTAATGTTCCATCGGATCCACACACCGGAGCACCTCGAACGCGATAGCCCGAGTAGCTGATTCTGTCTAACCGTCGAATCCTTGAACTTCGAGCACCAAGACAAGGTACTGATAATTATGGTAATTAGGCTAACAAAAAGGCCTAGCATACAGTGCAAAAGTGTCGACATGATCAGCACCAGAATCATACTATACAGGCCAACAAGAAACTATTTTTTATAAGATACAAGTACTTCACAATTCTTCATATTTTTTGCATCCTATAAAGACTTTGACTGCCACGAGCTATTGTATCAGATCCTCCAACGGAGTCAACCAACGTCAGTTGCGTCAATAGATGCCAAGACCCGAGTCGACACTCTCCTTGGATGACCATGTCGATAGACGCGACGCTGGTCGTGCACCCGACAGAAGCGACTACGTCAACTCACTCGACTAAAACGCCGCATGACTCCACTACCTCGACTCCGACCCCATCGTTGAATCTTGGATCGTTATGCGTGAGACGCTGACTCGATGCACTTCTGGGTCAATGGTTTATCCTCGAATGAGTCTCCACTAGAGTCTACGACTCGACTTGACACTCGGGGGGATACTCCTATCAGGAGCGCTGGTCGCGCACCCTATGTATTTTCGGGTCAGCGGTATGCCCACGAGATCTGCCCGAGTCTACCACTCCGCCAGACACTCGGAGGCTACTCCAAACTGGAGCGCTAGTCGCGCACACAGAAGATCTTTGAGTGTCACGCTTTGATTCCTCACTCGAATCAATGATACTCGTCGCCCCATGCGACCTCCTAGCCGGCAACCTGGAGCTCGATTTCATGCTCCCCATGTCTTCCTCCCAGCAGCAGCCTCTGCCACATGTACAAATTCCTTTCTGAAGAGATATGAACTGGGAAAGAACTCAACACACTTTGTTATTCAGTCAAGGTGGTGTTTTATAGCTTGTCCAACCAATCGGTCATCGTGTGATACCATGATCTCTAGCTAGCTCTAACTACTGATCGTGGGGGGAAGTGGTGTGCGTGTGTGTTGACTAGGTACACTATATAGGGTAGTACACACACGGTGCATGGTAATTGGAGTATGATGTTCTGCTAGTAATTCATAATGCTTGATAGTATTATTTTGTTGCATTTTAGGGGCGTTGTAGACATTCCACCACTCAACACATCAAACAAGCAAATTTTCCAGAAGGCAAAAAGAAGGGTCCATCCTAGCTTCTATGAGCTTCTCCCCACCACATATTCTCCCCACGGTTTTCCAAAAGCTAGCTTATGGAGAAGAAGAAGCTAAAATAAGTCGGCCTTATACATAAACATGTTGAATCAACATGGCTACAAGAGATCTTGATGGACTTAACCATCGTTTAAAAGCTTGTGCGACAATCCTTTTGAATTGTGACAATCAAACTGTTATGTCAAAGTGAACAATTCTGAAACTAAGGAGAAGTCATCAAGACACATAAAGAGATTTTTGAAATCTGTCAGGAAGTTCAGAAACTCTGAAGTAATAACTGTTACTTATATTCAAATAAATAAAAACCCGTTAGATCCCTTAGCAATGGGACTATCACAAAATTTGATATAAAGTTCATTGAGAGAGATAGGTTGAGACCCATGGATGTCACATCATTGTGGTAACATAACATATGTGATTGGATATCACGTAAATTAGGATTTGGGAAGAACAAGCTAATGGTTTAACTGAGGAGAGTATTTTCCAACCTATCTATGTGAAGATGCATAACTCTCAAAATCTGTAAGGCAGGTTGACAACATGCCTTAATGTGTTTCCATTGGCTATAACTAGCAAAGATTCTGTTATGCATGGCATTATTGAAAGAACACACCTATATGAGGTCTATTGTAAAAGTCACAATCCATGAGATTTGGGTGATGTCTAGTAAACTCATGAAGAGACCAAAGAGTACGACGCATATGCTCCAACCCGCGGGGTACGCTACTGGAAGTCATGTATTGGTTATGATTTTGAGTGAAATCTATTCGCACCAAACTTGCAATTCAAGGTTTGTTTATTGTTCAAGTTGTTGATAGATGTAGCTCAATACTCTAGGCGTAAGTTCAACTTAACAGTCTCTACTGAAACACTCATATATAAAATAGTAGTGGGGATTAGCAAATCTAAAAATGAGCTTTTGAGATCTGGTGGGGGATTGTTAGAAATAAATGTGCTAATACCATTGCCCATGTGTGATTTTAGTTTTTTATTAAATCTGAAAGCCCATTTTTGTGGAAGCCCATTATGATGCAACCCATGTTGGTGGCAGCTCATGTGTGAGTGTCAAGAAGAGTGAGAGACTGAGAGCTAAGTTTAGTCTCACATAAAAGTTCGAAGAGAGTTGCTCCACCTTATAAGGTGGAGTGTCTCACAACTTGGTAAGTGGGTGATAAGGAAAGTGCTACCAGGGAATCATATTTGTGGTGGTGTTAATGATGATACCCATGTTTCGCAATCTCGTTTATATCACACTAATTTTGTTTGATGTCTCAAATGTCCATAAAAAGTTTAATTCCAAATTTCAGTATTGCCAAAGTTTTTAAGTGACATAATTGTGTGCAACCAAAGCAACCTCGAAAGCCTCATAAGGCAGCCGAGGAGAGAAACTTGGCACATCTAGAACTCATACATTCTGATCTATGCGAGATGAATGTTGACCAAAGGTGAAAAGACATATTTCATGACATTGATTGATGATGCTACTAAATTCTTCTATGTTTACTTGTTGAAAACTAAAGATGAGGCTTTAGACTACTTTAAAATTTATAAGGCCAAAGTCTACAATCAACTAGAGAGAAAGATCAAGCGTCTTAGGTCGGATCGTGGTGGTGAGTATTTTCCTAAAATATTTAAACAATTCTATGAGCAACATGGTATTATTAAAATAGGGTTGCTAAGAGGAAAACCCACACCCTAACTAATTTGGTCAATTCCATGTTAGCCACTACTGGTTTATCAAAGGCATGGTAGGGGGGCTTTGTTGACTTCATGTCATGTCCTGATTAGTGTTCCTAACAAGAATAAAGAGAAGACCCCTTATGAAGAGTGGGCTAGGATAAAACATCACTTTCATACTTGTGCACTTGACGGTGTTTGGCGAAGGTCGACATATCGATTAGCAAGAAACGCAAGCTCGGGGCAAAGAAATTGGATTATATGTTTCTAGGATATGCTCCATAGAGTGTTGGCTATAGATTTTTAGTGGTTAAATCCGAGGTATCTGATATGCATGTTGATAATATAATGGAATCTCATGATGCAATATTCTTTGAGAATATGTTTCCTATGAAAGATATGCATATCACTGCTAGAATTTCTTCTATAATATTTCCTGAATCTAGTTTATCTATTGAGAACTTGGAACAACCATATGAGGAAGTCCTTGAGAAGGATGACGTTGAATCTCCCACAAGGAGTAAGAGACAGAGAATTATAAAATCCTATGGTAATGATTTCATCGTGTACCTTGTGAATGATACTCCCAGATCCATTACCAAGGCATACATATGCATCTCGTGATGCAAATGATTCAAGAGAAACTGTCCAAAACAAGATGGATCGATTCTTTCTGATGGAACTTCGGGATTATGATAACGACCTAATGGTTGTAAACCTGTGGGTTATGAGTGGGTGTTCAAGAAGAAACTAAGGTCTGATGTTACTATTGAGAAGTAGAAGGCACGTCTTGTAGCAAAGGACTACACATAGAAAGAAGGTGAAGATTACTTTGAAACGTATTCACCTGTCGCTATACTGACCACCATTCGAGTACTACTTTCTTTGACTTCCTCTTATGGTTTTATCATTCATCAATTGGATATGAAGACAACTTCCCTTAATGGAGAGTTGGAAGAGGGGATCTATATGGATCAGACAGATGGGTTTGTGGTAAAGGGTGAAGAGACAAAGGTGTGTAAGTTGTGAAAATATTTATATGGCCTGAAACAAGCACATAAGCAATAGCATGAGAAGTTTGACAAAACTTTACTTTCTGCTGGCTTTGTCATTAATATGGCTGATAAGTGTGTTTACTATCGCCATGGTGGAGCAATGGTGTTATATTATGTTTGTACATGGATGAGATTCTGATCTTTAGTAAAAAAATGAAAGTGATATATGATGTTAAATATTTCTTGTAAAATATCTTTGATATGGAAGATTTGGGATAAACTGATGTGATTATGAACATCAAGGTTATTAAGAAAGAGAATGGGATTACTTTAGCTTAATCTCATTATGTTGAGAAGCTATTGATCTGATTTGGCTATATTGACAACAAGATTTCTCCAACATCTTATGATCCTAGTGTGACATTATGAAAGAGTAAGAAGGAACCAACACATCAGTTCAAATAATCACAAATTGTTGGTTCTCTCATGTACTTAGCAAACTCTACCAGACCCAATAACTCTTTTTCTATGAGAAATTTTAACATGTTCGTGTCTAATCCGAGTATTGATCATTTCCATGCACTCAAAAGGGTCATGTGCTATCTATGTGCTACATTGGGCTACGTGATTCACTATTAGGGCACCCTGCTGTGCTTAAAGGATATAGTGATTCGAACTGGATATGTAATGTTGATGAACTCTATGCCACAAGCGGGTATGTGTTTACTCTTGGAGGTGGCGTGGTGTAAAGAGGTCTCGTAGACAGACCATATTGACAATTTCAACCATGGAAACAGAACTTACTGCTTTAGGCCCCCTTCTTTTTAGCTTCTATAGCAGATTCGTCGTCCACAACTGCTAAACCCTAAAATAATGGTCTAGCTTATCTCCTGCTTATTTTCACCGGCGCAAATGCGAAATCATTGTATTCCTAGAAGCAGCTTGCGACCTGCTTTTGGTCAGATTCCCGAGATTCTTCCTATAGGCTGAAACGATACCGCGAAGCTACCCTTTTGGTCGCAAGTAATTATAGCAGGAATGGTTTGTACTTGCATGAATGCATCAATGAATCCATGCCTGAGCTCGCATGCACGTGTCAAGGCCTAGGGTTCCTCCTGCGCAGATGCCATCGGCCGTCATCGCTGCCCGCTGCCGCTAGTGAGGCCGACGGTGGCTTGGAGCTCCGTTATCGACGCCCATCACCTTGTTTGCCCCCCACCCTCCATCTTGTCTGCCGCTTGACCCCCGCTCCTGACACCACCCACGACCAAAGCCAACTACCACCTCCGCCCTCCGCCTCATGAGAACTCCTATACAGTGACCCTGGGCTTGATTCCGTCCTCCCCATGTCTTCCTCCCAGCAACAACCTTTGCCTCATGTACAAATTCCTTTTTAAAGAGAGATGAACTGGGATTGAACTGAACACACTTTGTTATTCAGTCAAGGTGGTGTTTAAATATAGTTTGTCCTCAACCGATCGGTCATTGTGTGATACCATGATCTCTAACTAGCTCTAACTGCTGATCGTGAGGGGGGGTGGCGTGCATGTGTGTTGACTAGGTACACTATACAGGGTAGTACACACACGCACTCAGTGTATGGTAATTGGAGTTTGATGTTCTGCTCCCCACAATTTTTCAAAAGATAGCTTACGGAGAAGCATAAGCTAAAAATAAGTCAGCCTTAGACACAACCACTGTTGAGTTAGCATGGCTACACGAGCTTTTGATGGACCTGCTAGTGGTTAAAATTCTTATACCGGTAATTCTTTTGAATTATGACAGTCAGACTGTTATGTCAAAGTAAATAATTTTAAGAATAACGCGAAGTCATCAAGACACATAAAGAGATGTTTAAAATTTTATGGAAGTTGAGAAACTCTAGAGTAATAACTGTTATATATATTCAAATAGACAAAAACCTGTCAGATCCCTTAGCAATAGGACTATCGTGAAATGTGACATAAAGTGCATCGAGAGAGATGGTTTGAGACCCATGGATGTCACATTATAGTGGTAACATAACCTATGTGATCGGATATCCTGTAAATTAGGACTTAGGAACAACAAGATAATGGTTTGTCCGATGAGTGTATTTTATAGGGATCTATTTTATAATCCTATCTAAGATGCATAACTCTCAAAATCTGTAAGGAAGGTTGATAACATGCCTTAATGTGTTTCCGTTGGCTATAACTAGCAAAGATGTTGTTCTACATAACATTCTTGAAAGAACACACCGATATGAGCTCGACTATAAACGTCGCAGTCCGTGAGATTTGGGTGATCTCTAATAAACTCATAAAGAGACCAGAGAGTCTGACACATATGCTCCAACCCGAGGGGTAGGCTATCAGAAGCCATGTATTGATATGATTTTCAGTGAAACTATCTGTACCAAACTTGCAATTTAAGGTTTAAAATTGTTGATAGACGTAGGTCAATACTCTAGACGGAAGTTCAACTTAATAGTCTCTACTGAAACACTCGTATATAAACAAGTAGTGAGGATTGTCAAATCTTCAAATAGGGATTTGAGATCTGGTGGGGATTATTAGAAATAAATGTGCTAATAGCATTGTCTATAGTTGCACCAGCTTATAAGATGGAGTGTCCTATATCTTGGTAAGTGAGTAAGAAGAAGTGCTACACGCGTGCTCCTGCTCCGTCGACGCCACTTGCTCGCACGCTTGTCGCAATGCGATGTGTGCGCCGCGTTTGTGGGATGAGCCTCTAGCCGAGCTTATCCTTTTTCTACTTAGAAAAACTATTACGAATTTGATAGACGCATTAACAATTATAGTTCAAGTAATCCCGATTCATAAGCTACTGTATCCAACCTGAACGTGCGAGACATGGACTCGAGCCACCTTGTGTCCATTATTGGACTTTTCTGGACGGCTTTATGGCTTTATATAAATGCATATGTGTCTTTCATCTCGTGACACGCTAGCACAGTAGATTGGTCTGTCTCCTCTCTTCTTGCATGGCCAACGAAGTTTGCCCTATCCACGCCTGTCGTGGTATTGCCGACGAGTACGCCATGAAGGGGTCCTCACAGTGCGTGTTTAGAGACGTGGGGTAAGGCGGACGGTTGACGGGTACGAGGTAACATAGCTTACCTAGGTTCAGATGCCACAACGGTGGCGGAATCCTAGTCCTGCTATAAATCACTATAATGGAAATACGCCGAGTTACAGAGATAGGTTCGTTGTGCGAGGTGACTAGAGAGTCTAAGTTATCATGCCCTAAAGGCTCCCATAGGGCCGACTTATATAGTCGCCAGGTCCTAGGATTACAGGGAAAATTCCTAGCCGGACAGGTTACAGAGTTCTACACCGTCTATTACTAGTCTTGTGTATCTTGCACTCCAAGGCTCCGGGTACGCTGGTGACTCCACCGTAGCCTTCCTTTATCCGGCATAGGCCTCCCTTCTGGATCCACCTAACTGGGCCGCCCAGCAGGCCACAGGCCATGCTACCGTCTATGAGCCACCCGGGTTAGTCGGATAAGAGACATGCTATGAGGATACCCATATAGCATATCCCCAACAGTATCCCCCGGAGGAACTCCGAGATCTTGCACCGTCTTGCCTCTCCTCATGGAATGCTCCGTCTAGGTGGATGTCGGCAAACTGTCAAGCAACATCTTGTAGTCCTCCCAAATAACCCTGCAAAGTTTTTCTTCGTCTTATATGAGTAAGTCGGAGAAATGTTGAATCTTCCATCGTATGCTCCCGTTGTCGGATTAAATCCGTCCATGCCGGAATCTTCGATGGGACGGCTCATCTACCATGTCAGTTATGGCGACGTAGGCTGTAGTTCAGCGACGCCTCGCAACTCACACATGCAGAGAACGTAATCATATCCAATTTTACCGCGCGAGCGATACGAACCGTTGGCGGCGGCGGTTGGAGACGTGGCGAAATTACCGCGCACGCTCACGAACACGTCGTCTATGCGGCAACCGTCCGATTAGCTGCACGAATCTTGATGCAGAGTAGGATAAATAGTAACTGTGGGACACTTGCCACTTTTTCACCCCATTCTCTCGCGTCGTCGTCTTCTTCCTCCAGCCGCACGCCTCCTCGAGCTCTCCATGGAAAACCTCGAGAAACCCTAGCCTCTCTCTGCACCAGTCGCTTCCTTCCATTCCTTCCATGGCTAGCAGCAGCTCCTCCCCGTCGATGGCGGCGTCGAGCGAAGCCACGGCGAAACTGGCGAGCTCCGTCGTCGTGCCCCCGGAGGTCCTGGTCATCCCCGTGTCGGCGGTGATTGAAACCACCGGCGGCGACCACAATCTGGAGGTGCTGGAGCCCCTGGAAGAGGAGCCAGACTCGCACAAAGGCGACTGGCGTGGCTCAGACATCACCGGACGCGACATCCAAGAGATGGTTGCTGAGGGTTACCTCCCCGCGATGGAGGGGGCAGCGCCGGCCGGCGAGGTGACCCCTTCTCCCCAAGCCGGAGAGAAAGTGTACCTCAAGGCGTAATTGGTACGCGGTGTTTCCCTGCCCATCTCTCACTTCTTTTTGTCTGTCTTGAATCACTTCAAGGTCCAACCCCATAACCTCTCCCCCAATAGTATCTTAGTTCTTAGCAATTTCGCGGCACTTTGTGAGGGTTACCTAGGGATTAGGCCTAGGTTAGACTTGTTTGTATACTTCTTCACCGTCAAACGTGAAGCCGGACACAGTAGAGAGGAGCTTAGGAACTGCGGCACCATAAGCTTCAAGATCCGTCCTAGCCGGCGGTTCCCCGACATCGTCGGCCACGAGTCGTGTAAAAACTGGCAGCGGACGTACTTCTACGGCCCCGACATTCCTTTGGCGGGCCGAGAAGTAACGTACCCGGACTTCGTGGATGGAGCCGCCACTGAAGTCTCCTCATGGCGGTCCCATGCCTCCCTTTCCTCCGACCTCGACGCTTCCCGCGCAATAAGGCGGATTGAGTGGTTCGTAGATACGGGTCTAACCGGCTTGGACCTATCCATGTGCTGGTTCATCAGGCGGATCCAACCTCTGCAGCACCGCACGAAGGTTATGCACGAGTACACCGGCGACCGAAGGGATACCCTCCGGATCTCCGAGGACAACTTCTCGAGCAACTCCGTCAAGTTCCGCCTTAAGGACATCGTCAAGGTGAAGGATAAGAAGCATTGCTTCACCCTCACCGATGACATGTTCGTAGACGGCAAGTGCCCAAAGGTAGATATTTATTTTCCGTGTATGACATTGCTCCAATTTTTCCGTCTTGCCAATACCATCTTGTCTAACACGATGATTTCTCACTTAACAGCTTAGCGATCTAGAGGAGGGCAACCTGGCTGCCCAAATCTACGATCCCAAGATGAAGGAAGTCGCGGTTCTGCCCGACGACGATGCCCCGTTGGTGCGAAAGCGGAAGAGATCCACCTCTGACGCTGCCGACGGAGGTATGAAGAAGAAGACGGAGGGTGGAGCCTCCAAAAAGATTACTGCCGCCCTGGAGGCGGAAAAGAAGAAAGCCACCGGGATGTTTGCCAAAGCGCCCCCCCCCCCTAGTGTAAGCCTCTCATTCTCCGACATTGTCTCATTTATCTGTCTTATTCCTGTACTTACGCATTTTGCATGTTTCAGGAAGAAAGCCACAACCAGCCTCAAGAAGTCCTCCAAGACTCTTGGGGCTTCTAGAAATATCAAAGATATGCTGCATCGCGACTCCTCCCCTGCCATCGCCCCTGCTACTCCTGTCGTCAAGCCCTCCTCTGCTCCGACAAGCTCCCAAGTCCAGGAGGCACCAGACCCTTCCGCCATGGGAGTGGACTCTGGCGCCTCTACCGAACTAGCTGTTGTCGGCAGCGGCATGTGAGAGTGCTTCTCTTCAAATGGCTGAAGCTCGGCTAAGGATGCCATCGGTAGCGGCAAGCGGTGGTGGGAGCTGGTACTGCCAAGGCGGCGCCTCTCCCCGTAAACCCTTCGAGTTCCCGAAGATTGTTTACCCGGCGCTCATGCCGAGTAACACAACTATGGTTCCTGGAGGAGTGCCGTCATCTCCGACGTGCGGTCTTGAGGAGCTACTCCGGCAAGCGGACATCTTGCGAGGGAACAGCATTGCCTTTGGCAAGCTGCTGGCCGAGAGCGCTACAAGCCTCAAGATCATCGCACTTGTAAGTTTTACTTTACCTTTTGCATTTCGTATGAGTATCCCACTATAGCCCTCGAGGATGTAGACGGAAAACCATAGGTTTTGTATCTATATGCTCTAAGAGTGACTAAGTTAGAAAAAACTCTCACTGTAGCCCCCAAGCATTTAGATGGAAGAAATTATTCCGACTAGATGCTTTAAGAGTAGCATACATAGTGTTTATATTTTTCAGTGTCGTAGCCCCCCAAGCCTCCAGTTGTAACTGAATTAGTTCCGACTAGATGCTTAAAGAAAAGCTAAGCATTTTCCGAGCTAAAAACTTTATACTGTAGCCCCCAAGCTTCTAGTCGAGAACTGAATTAGCTCCGACTAGATGCTTTAAAGAAAAGCTAAGCATATTGATAAGTTTTAAAAACTCTCGCTGTAGTCCCCGAGCACCTAGATGGAGAATCTCCGACTAGGGGCTCCAAGCAGACCAAACAGTGATATAACTTTGTATTTGTTTCCATAGAATGAGAATGCTCGGAGGGGCATGGCCAACGACAAGTACCAGAAGATGCGCGCAGACCTTGAAGTTGAAAAGGGTAAAATCGCCATCTTGAAGGAACAGATCATCAAAAACAAGAGTCTGTTTTCTTATTACACATTTCCGTCTTATTTTTGTGCCCACAATCTCCGAGTACTCACTGTGCATTTTGTTTTCTCCGACTTGCAGAACATGTCGCCAAGGCCAAGGACATTGTTGAGCAGTCCAAGCATATCCAACAGCTGGACAGCGAGAACAAGATCCTGAAGGAGGAGAGGAAGGAGATGATGAAGATGCACGAGGATTCTATGAAAGCCTTGCAGGATTCCGCCTCTGCGGAGATCAACCGCTTGAAAGAGGAGCTTGCGATCCTAAAGGATCAGAAACAAGTTGCCGATAAGCAAAACCTTCGCCATAACGAGGCGTTTAAGCTCCTCCAACAAGAGAAGGAATCCTTGGCGGACATCGTCTGGCAGGCCAAGGCCAGCATCTTCAGTAAGTTTCCTCCGCCTTGTATATCTGTAGTATGGATACTTAGAATTTATTGAACTCATGCAATTCTTGTCGGAATTTTCAGCGCCTATGGGGTTAACCCGCTCGCCTCCTTCGGACAAGGAATGCATGATTCTTGCCAGCAACTTCATCAACACCGCCATCGCCCAAGCCAAGGATATTGCCAAGCCCCTCCAGATTTATATCAAGGCCTCGGACTCCGTGGTGAAGTACTCGAAGATTTTGCGCCGAGCCCCCCGAGCGTGTCGCGAGCTGGAAAGCCTCATGCGCACGGGCTGGCGCAAGGATGGCGTTGTCTATGGTGAAGGCACACTATGAAAATGCCGACATCGACACGGTGACATCTGGCATCCCCGACGTGGATGATGACGGCAAGGAGATCGATCACGAAGCCATCTTGTCATCACTCGCGGGGTATGATACCAGGGTTGCCGAGTTGGTAGATGTTGACGTCTTCGTGCCCAGGAACTTTCTCGACAACGCCAACCCGGATTCCTCCGAGTCTCATCACAGCGCCGATGCTGAGGGTGATTCTCCGGCTGGTAATGATGTGGCCTCCAAGTCTCCTGCACCCAAAGAATGAAAAACACTTTGTAATTTTTGTTTCACCTCTGGAGTGTGCGCTGGAAAAACTTTGTTGATGTAATCTTAAGGCGGAAAACAATGGTTATCATATCCTACTACTTAAGAATTAAGTTTCAGCATGTATATTTTTTAAGCAAGTGCTGGCTTATCCATTACTCTGGTTCTTATGCTTGACTTTTCGTGAGTCGGAAGACTCGTTGTCGGAACCATGCGCTTAGGTGATGATGCCCAATGGCACCGTCAATAACCTGAGCACAAAATCGCCGACAATAAGTGTCGAAAGTCACTACTCCAGAATCCACATAAAAACAACAAAGAACGTGTAGACCAGAAAACTTAAGCTAACGCCCGTAGGCGGAATTTTCATAAGTTTAGTCGCAAGACTTGTGCATAAAAGTTTTATATGATCCAAAAATGAACACTAAAGGAGGTAGAAGACTCAGCAAAATGAGTGAACCAAAGAGCTTTATTTCATTGATCACGTCGCTTACGCTTATGATCCTCGTTGGGTCTATATATCCTTGAGTTCACGATTGTCGACAAGGTAGTAAGACCCATTGAGCAGCGCCTTGCTTATGATGAACGGTCCTTCCCATGGCGGGGATAATTTATGTGACGTCTTCTGCTTAAGTCGGAGTACTAAATCCTCCTCTTTAAACGAGCGATGCTGAACGCGGCGACTATGGTAGCTGCGTAGCTTCTGCTGGTAGATGGCGGATCTTTGGCATGCCAAAACGCACTCCTCCTCGAGAAGGTCCACATCTAGGCGTCTAGATTCTTCAGCGTCATCTTCGTTGAAGGCGGCAACTCTTGGTGCATCGTGGAGGATGTCGGAAGGTAGGATGGCTTCTGCTCCATATACCATGAAATAAGGGGTGTAGCCGGTGGATCTGTTGGGTGTAGTTCGTAAACTCCACAGCACAAATGGGAATTCTTCCACCCAGGATCCAGCTGCTCTATGTAGCGGTGCCTCAAGACGTGGCTTGATTCCCTGCAGAATTAATCCATTGGTTCGCTCAACTTGACCGTTGGATTGTGGGTGTGCCACAGATGCAAGGTCAAGTCGGATGCCTTTGTCACAGCAATAGGCCTCCACTTCTCCGAGTGACAAGTTGCTTCCGTTGTCGGTGATGATGCTATGTGGGATACCAAATCTCACCACTAGATCCCGGACAAATCTGAGGGCAGTTGCCCCATCAAGCTTTCTAATGGGTTTAGCTTCTATCCATTTGGTGAATTTGTCAACTGCTACAAGCAGATGCGTAAACCCACATGGTGCCGTTTGTAATGGCCCCACCATGTCTAGCCCCTGCATCGCAAACGGCCAAGTTATTGGTATTGTTCGCAATTCTTCAGGGAACATGTGGTTGTCGGGCATATCTGGCATCCTGCATGTCTCAACCAGCTTGTCAGCCTTCGCATGTCACCAAGAGAATCCTTGCCGGAAGGCTTTCGCGACCAACGATCGAGGAGCGGCGTGATGCCCGCAATCTCCGAGATGGATTTCGCGTAGGATTTCCATACTGTAACACCCTCAGAATCGGACCTATGCAAGTTTTAGCGAAACCCGCCAAACCCGCATAGAAACGATTCGAAGGTGCCCACCAGGCACTTTCGTGCGGGTGGAAAACGAAGTAATAACATTACACAACAGTCCTCGATGGGACCCACAGAACAGATATATATAATAGCGACTCAATGAGTCAAGAATACAGGTATACAGTACAGAGATCCAAATCACCTTGAAAAGATACAGCGTCCGTCTACGGACAAGAAGCAAATGGGGCTAAGAGCCCTGAAGAATAACCAATGGCGTCCATAACCCTGCCCAGGCCAAGCCGGAAGGGTAACCCTGCTAACGACGTCGATCTCAGACCTGCTTAAACAAAAGGGGTGCCGACAAAGGGCAAAGGAAAAAGAAGGAGCGTCAAGATCGAGGCCAAGACAGGCGAGGCTAGAATTGGCGGTCCTCGCCTACATAGGTATGGTGGATCGAGCGGCAGCATGCACTAAACAACCTATAGAGACTCGATACAACTGGCGGCAATTAGAGAGGGGTAAGAAAGTCCTAGTCGGAACCAACCTGATGCTACCATCAAACAAGCCCATCCTGGCGTTTCCCCCTCGAGACCAAACGAGGAAGTCAACCGAGGAACTCACACCGTTGGAAGTTTTACTTATTCAGTTATCGTTGCAGCAATTACTAGTCAGGTTTAGATAACCATCCTGATAAGATAAGCAGTGGGCACTTTTAGTTAACCATTCTGTTATAGTTGCAACAATTACTAATCAGATACAATTAGCATGAGATAACCCAAAACCCAGAAGTTGTTGGTACTTTTATTTAGCCATTCCGTGGTAGTGAAGCTGATTACTAGTCAAATCGGATACAAGTCAATTTATAACAATAAACTTTAGTTATAGTTGTCTATGATCAAGCACTGTGCTCCAAGTCGTCCATAACCGCGGACACGGCTTCTCGAAAAGATTTAACCCTGCAGGGGTGCACCAAAGTATCCATGCACTTCACCCTTTTGCGGATCGGTTAACATACACCCATCGGTATGTCGGCGGGCCTAAGTCACGACGTTCCAGACCCAAAAGCAAGCACGGGGGGGCCCCACCAAGTTGACACCATAACGAAGTCGGCGGTCTCGAGACGGACGGGTTTGGGCAACGCTGTGAACGACAAAGAATCCAAACGGGACCTCGACACCGCGAAACGTGGCCCGATCCTAAACAGTACAGTGTGCTCCTCGCACAAACGTAAATAATGCAGTAGCATGGCATAAGTACAGGATAGTAAAAACACCTCAAACTAGTTTGTGGCCCCCAGTACAATACTTTGAAATCAGGTAATAATCCATGGGGGGCCCATATCTCCCCACCTGTGGTTAGCGCGCTCGATCTCGGAACAGGTGTCAAGAACTCGGGTCCTACGGGACACAAGTGGGCGGTCGGAAACCAAATATTACCTATCACCCACCGATGCCTCTACTTAATTCAATTTTAGTTGTTAAACAGGAGTTAAAGTGAACAATAAGTAAAGCCATGATCATCTCCAACATCAACATGCGGCAAACCTCCAACAATGGTGGTACTTGATGACAAGAAAAACACTTGAGCAAGCGACTACGACACGCGGGTCCAACTATCTACCAAACAACAGGTAATAGGATGTGTCCAGGGCTATATATGGCTGCAAGGGATATCACGAGTACGAAACTAGAGCATCGCAACACAGATAGCAAAGATCAACAGGAGGGAAATAAATACTAGAAAAGTAAGATAGGAAGAAAGGGGGAGATGCTCGCCTGAAAACATTGCCGAAGGGTTCAACCGAAGATCGGGGCGAAGCTCACATCAACTCAACGGCCTTATCCGCGAAGAACCAAAACACTAGAAGAGACATCGGATGCACTATTTATTACAACGGCAGAAGATCGGCATGATGCATGTATGATGAATGACATGGCAAAGATGCGATGCAATTAGGTCATATTAAGTGGAACCGGGGTCCCGACAATTAGTTAGATGGTTCTAGTTGTTTAAAACCCCCGCAAGTTAAATGTTGTTTAACATGGCAGAAGATAGCACCGGGTTCGCTACACAAATTTAAATGAGGCCAATATAAGGCTAGATTTGCCCGCATATGGGCCCCATGTTTAATTATTAGGTGATTCGGCATAAGGCCCCCAAACCACATGAATGTATGCATGCAAGACAATTATTATGCGACAAGTTGTATTTCAATTATAAAAATAGGGTTTGTGGGAGAGGGGTTCACACATTAAGGGGTTTCGACGAACTTGGGGTTCGGAGGGTTGGGGGTGCGGGGTTGGTCTCGGGGTCCAGGGTCCGACGGAAACGGCGGGAGCGGAAACAAGACGGAGAACTTGTCGCCTGTGGTCTCGTGTCCGGGGCGCATCAGATTCTTCCGGTCGGTGTCGTTCTTGTCGTTGTGCCGGTCTTGACGGGTCCCACGGGGTCGGTCTTGCCGTTGCGAGGATCTTGTTGGGCCCGCGCAGTAGATCTTAGTGTTTCGGGCATACTCCGGTCCTCGGATCCGTGAGGGCTCGGGGTCTTGACGGGGTTCAGCCTTCGAACGTCGGGATCGGGGCCTCACGTCATCGGATCCGGGAAGGGTTCATGGCGTTCCGTGAAGGAGGCCTTCGCGTTCCATGATGAAGATCTTGATACCGGGCCGTCCTTGCCGGGCATACTGCAGATTACCTCGCCACTTGTCGATCTTGTCGGGTTTTGCATCGGGAACCTTGCAACAGCGGTACTCATGTTTCTAGGGCTCGAACGCGGGCCTTGTGGGGAAGGGCGGCAGCAGGGCTGCACCAACGGCGGAGGCCGCAGGGAGGGAGGTGGAGGAGACCGCACGGTGGTGGTGGCTGAGGGAGCGAGGACGCCGGCTGGGTGGCGGAAGGCGCTGCAACGGCGATCGCCGGCGAGGACGACGGGGCGGCCGGCTTGCAGACGGAGGGGCGGATCGACGGCGAGCGGCGGGCGGAGACCGGCGCCGGCGAGGAGAGGGAGCCCGCGGAGAGGAAGCAGCGGCTCGGCGGAGGAGCACCGCGGCCGCGGGGCGAAGGCGAGCGGCGACACTCGCCGGAGCGGGAGGCGCAGCGCCAGGTGGCCGAGAAGGGGCGGCGACGGGAAGGGGAGTTCGAGGCGGGGCGGCTGCCGGGGTCCGTGGGCGGCTCAAGGAGGATGCGGCTGACGACGAGCTCGCCATGAACGGAGGAGGCGGACTGGAGGAGGGAGCGGAGCGGGAGCCGGAGAGGGAGGGCGTGGCGGGAGAGAAGGGAGAAAAGGGAGGGGCGAGGCTGTCAGGGAGGGAGTGGGGTTCACTGGGGCGTGAGGGGGGCGCAGTGGGTCGGGGGTGGTGGGCTGGGCGGTGGCCAAGGCTGAGGAGGAAAGTGGGGTGGGTAGTCTTTGTGTTGTGTGCACAAGTGTGTTCTGTTTGGTGTGTGTGGCAGGAGAGAGAGTGGGGGGAAGGGAGAGAGGGGTGAGCCAAGTGGCAGAGTTAGATTGGTTAGGGGGGAGGGTGAGAGTGAGGTGGCAACAAGCGATTGGTCCGGGCGAGGTGGAGGCTGGGTGTGGGTAGTTTAGTTGGTAGGTTTAGGAATAGAGGTGGGCCGATTTAAATCCTGGGGGTGGTCGTTCGGGTCAATCGGCCCGTTCGACTGCCCCCACTAAAATAAATAAATATTTTTATTTACTTTACAAACACCGTTTGCAAACCGATATCAGACACACAAAAATAATCCGGGGACCCGGGGTTTGATATTTAATTAAATATGGGGCGTTTTAGAAAACAAAACGGGCTTGCGAAAATAGTTTTAGACAAACAACACATGATGATGACGATGCAATGCACAAATTCAACGCGATTTTCTAGTAGTGGTTTTGCGGGATGCCACAATTCGACACCACTAACAAGGGATCTCGCCCTCGAGATCCGCCTCATGGTACCGGAAGGAAGGTCGGCGAGCTGCGTCTTCTCGCTTTGTGTAGATCCTCGCGACTCCACTAACAAGAGGTCGTTGTCCGTGATAGCCGAGGGAACACTTCGGAAACAAAAGTTGAAGGTAGAGGCATCAACAAATAAAGCCACCTCTAGCTTCCGTGGACGGAGTAAAATCGCTGGATCCACTGATTCGATGTACGAGAGCGAATGATAAGAGTAGTCGGATGGTGATCAGTCCATCGCGCACCCAAACCATTACTCGGCACACGAATAGGCGAATTATGCAATCAACTCTCGGAATTAGACTGAAGATCTCGACAAGCGAGGTTCGGAACAAAGGAGTGATGCAGACTCTGCATCGGATCTGGCGTAGATGATGTCGTCGCGTCGGAAAACACCGGGAAGCACAAACAAGGAACAAAGGATGTACCACAGACGAAGGATTCCTCGACTAGCATGAAGACCAGATGTAGCAACACCGTTATCAAAGGAGGAAGCGAAACCCTGAAGGTACGACGGAAACCCAACCACGAGAATTCCTGGACTCGAAGAGAGAGAAGAGAGCGGATTCAAAACACGTAGAGGTAAGAAGAGAACAGCAGAGGGGTAAGGAGTAAAACCAGACCTAATCAGAACTATCCAACCGATTTTCAAAAATAGTTTTGACACTCTACTTCGGCCGTTAGCTAGGTTATCCTACAGGCTGGACTTGTGGGGTATCGCAACTGCTGAGATCTGATACCACTCTGTAACACCCTCAGAATCAGACCTATGCAAGTTTTAGCAAGACCCGCCAAACCCGCATAGAAACGATTCGAAGGTGCCCACCAGGCACTTTCGTGCGGGTGGAAAACGAAGTAATAACATTACACAACAGTCCTCGATGGGACCCACATAACAGATATATATAATAGCGACTCAATGAGTCAAGAATACAGGTATACATGCAGATCCAAATCACCTTGAAAAGATCTGGCGTCCATCTACGGACAAGAAGCAAATGGGGCTAAGAGCCACAAGAATAACCAATGGCGCCCATAACCCTGCCCAGGCCAAGCGAAGGGTAACCCCGCTAACGACGCCGATCTCGGACCTTAAACAAAAGGTGCCGACAAAGGGCAAAGGAAAAAGAAGGAGCGTCGATCGAGGCCAGTACACGGCGAGGCTAGAATTCGGCGGTCCTCGCCTACATAGGTATGGTGGACTGAGCGGCAGCGGCAACATGCACTAAACAACCTATAGAGACTCGATACAACTGGCGGCAATTAGAGAGGGGTAAGAAAGTCCTAGTCGGAACCAACCTGATGCTACCATCAAACAAGCCCATAATGGCGTTTCCCCCTCGAGACCAAACGAGGAAGTCAACCGAGGAACTCACACCGTTGGCAGTTTTACTTATTCAGTTATCGTTGCAGCAATTACTAGTCAGGTTTAGATAACCATCCTGATAAGATAAGCAGTGGGCACTTTTAGTTAACCATTCCGTTATAGTTGCAATAATTACTAATCAGATACAATTAGCACGAGATAACCCAAAACCCAGCAGTTGTTGGTACTTTTATTTAGCCATTCCGTGGTAGTGAAGCTGATTACTAGTCAAATCGGATACAAGTCAATTTATAACAATAAACTTTAGTTATAGTTGTCTATGATCAAGCACTGTGCTCCAAGTCGTCCATAACCGCGGACACGGCTTCTCGAAAAGATTTAACCCTGCAGGGGTGCACCAAAGTATCCACAGGCACTTCGACCCTTTTGCCGATCGTTAACATACACCCATCGGTATGTCGGCGGGGCCTAAGTCACGACGTTCCCAGACCCAAAGCAAGCACGTGGGGGCCACCCCACCAAGTCGACACCCGCAACGAAGTCGGCCGGTCTCCGAGACGGACTGGGGTTTGGGCAAACGGCTGTGAACGACAGCAAATCCCCAAACGGGACCGCCGACACCGCAAACGTGGCCCGATCCTAAATGAAGACAGGTGTGCTCGCACAAACGTAAATAATGCAGTAGCATGGCATAAGTACAGGATAGTAAAAACACCTCAAACTAGTTTGTGGCCCACAGTACAATACTTTGAAATCAGGTAATAATCCATGGGGGGCCCATATCTCCCCACCTGTGGTTAGCGCGCTCGATCTCGGAACAGGTGTCAAGAACTCGGGTCCTACGGGACACAAGTGGGCGGTCGGAAACCAAATATTACCTATCACCCACCGATGCCTCTGCTTAATTCAATTTTAGTTGTTAAACAGGAGTTAAAGTGAACAATAAGTAAAGCCATGATCATCTCCAACATCAACATGCGGCAAACCTCCAACAATGGTGGTACTTGACGACAAGCAAAACACTTGAGCAAGCGACTATGACACGCGGGTCCAACTATCTACCAAACAACAGGTAATAGGATGTGTCCAGGGCTATATATGGCTGCAAGGGATATCACGAGTACGAAACTAGAGCATCGCAACACAGATAGCAAAGATCAACAGGAGGGAAATAAATACTAGAAAAGTAAGATAGGAAGAAAGGGGGAGATGCTCGCCTGAAAACATTGCCGAAGGGTTCAACCGAAGATCGGGGCGAAGCTCACATCAACTCAACGGCCTTATCCGCGAAGAACCAAAACACTAGAAGAGACATCGGATGCACTATTTATTACAACGGCAGAAGATCGGCATGATGCATGTATGATGAATGACATGGCAAAGATGCGATGCAATTAGGTCATATTAAGTGGAACCGGGGTCCCGACAATTAGTTAGATGGTTCTAGTTGTTTAAAACCCCCGCAAGTTAAATGTTGTTTAACATGGCAGAAGATAGCACCGGGTTCGCTACACAAATTTAAATGAGGCCAATATAAGGCTAGATTTGCCCGCATATGGGCCCCATGTTTAATTATTAGGTGATTCGGCATAAGGCCCCCAAACCACATGAATGTATGCATGCAAGACAATTATTATGCGACAAGTTGTATTTCAATTATAAAAATAGGGTTTGCGGGAGAGGGGTTCACACATTAAGGGGTCTCGACGAACTTGGGGTTCCGAGGGTTCGGGGTTCGGGGTTGGTCTCGGGGTCCAGGGTCCGACGGAAACGGCGGGAGCGGAAACAAGACGGAGAACTTGTCGTCCAGGGTCTCGGTGTCCGGGGGCGCATCGGATTCTTCCGGTCGGTGTCGTTCTTGTCGTTGTGCCGGTCTTGTCGGGTCCCACGGGGTCGGTCTTGCCGTTGCGAGGATCTTGTTGGGCCCGCGCAGTAGATCTTAGTGTTTCGGGCATACTCCGGTCCTCGGATCCGTGAGGGCTCGGGGTCTTGACGGGGTTCAGTCTTCGGACGTCGGGATCGGGGCCTCACGTCATCGGATCCGGGAAGGGGTCATGGCGTTCCGTGAAGGAGGCCTTCGCGTTCCATGATGAAGATCTTGATACCGGGCCGTCCTTGCCGGGCATACTGCAGATTACCTCGCCACTTGTCGATCTTGTCGGGTTTTGCATCGGGAACCTTGCAACAGCGGTACTCATGTTCCTGGGGCTCGAACGCGGGCCTTGTGAGGAAGGGCGGGCAGCAGGGCTGCACCAACGGCGGAGGCCGCAGGGAGGGAGGTGGAGGAGACCGGGCACGCGGGTGGTGGCTGCAGAGGGAGCGAGGACGCTCGCTGCGGTGGCGGAAGGCGCTGCAACGGCGATCGCCGGCGAGGACGACGGGGCGGCCGGCTTGCAGACGGAGGGGCGGATCGACGGCGAGCGGCGGGCGGAGACCGGCGCCATGAGGAGAGAGCTCATGGAGAGGAAGCAGCTTCGGCGGAGGAGCACCGGCCATGGGCGAAGGCGAGCGGCGACACTCGCCGAGCGGGAAGCGTCGGTGGCCGGAGAAGGGAACGGCGACGAAGGGGAGCCTGAGGCGGCGGCGCTGCTGGGTCCGTGGGCGGCTCCGGGAGGATGCGGTGACGACGAGCTCAAGGCGAACGGAGGCGGCGTCGCATGGGAGGAGGGCGCGGCAGCGTGAGCCAGAGAGGGAGGCGCGGCGGGGCGGGAGAGAGAGAGGGCATGGCGGGGGGTTCATGAGGCGTGAGCGGCGGGCTCGGCTGGTGTGGCGAGGGGGACTCGAGGCGGGACGGGCGAGGGAGAGCGGGCTGGCGGCTGGGCGGAGGCCAAAGTGGTGGGAGGAGGCGCGAGGTTGGCCGGACTTGGGGGAGAGGGAGGAGCGGGAGGCGCTGGGAAGGGAGGCGTGGGGGGAGAGAAGGGAGAAAAGGATGGGCGAGGGAGGCTGGGAGGAGTGGGGTCCGTGGCGTGGGGGGCTGGGGTGAGTGGTTGGGGTGGGCCAGTGTTGGGGTGGGGGGTGAGGCAGGTGGCCCGCTGGGGAGGAAAGTGGGGTGGGTAGCTGCTGTGTTGTGTGCTGCGCGCGCGTGTGTGCTGTTTGGTGTGTGTGGCAGGAGAGAGTGGGGAAGGAGAGAGGGCAGCCAAGTGGCAGAGTTAGATTGGTTAGGAGGGTGAGAGTGAGGTGGCCAAGCGATGGTCCGGGCGGTGGAGGTGGGTAGTTTAGTTGGTAGGTTTAGGAATAGAGGTGGGCCGATTTAAATCCTGGGGGTGGTCGTTCGGGTCAATCGGCCCGTTCGACTGCCCCCACTAAAATAAATAAATATTTTTATTTACTTTACAAACACCGTTTGCAAACCAATATCAGACACACAAAAATAATCCGGGGACCCGGGGTTTGATATTTAATTAAAGATGGGGCGTTTTAGAAAACAAAACGGGCTTGCGAAAATAGTTTTAGACAAACAACACATGATGATGACGATGCAATGCACAAATTCAACGCGATTTTCTAGTAGTGGTTTTGCGGGATGCCACACATACCTTCTAGCTGGGAAACACACTTTAGGTATACACCAGTAGTGCTCCTCTTGTAGAGTTGCCCATTGATTATGGTATAACCCTTTGCTCGTCGTACTATTTGCCGTCGTTCGACCTCATTGTCGAGCAAAGTTCCGTGTTCGAGATATTCCATGAACGGTTTTGTCCAAGCCGGAGGGATCTTTGTCACCATGTTGACGAAAGAGTCAGCTCTATCCGGGTTGTCGATGTCGGCGCCCTTCACGGATGGTGTGCGTAGATGCTCTAGGAAAACTCCTGGCGGAATTTGCTTGCGCCCTGATCCAAGTTTAGATAGTAGATCAGCCGCCTCGTTTTGCTCCCTAGGCACATACTTGACTTCTTATCCCAAGAAGCTCTTGGCTATCTTGTCCACTTCGTCGCGATATGCCGCCATCATAGGGTTCCGCGCATTCCAGGTGCCAACCACTTGCTGGGCAACCAAGTCGGAATCTCCACAACAAACTATGCGCTTGATGCCAATATCCTTGGCTACACGCAGTCCGTGAATGAGTGCTTCGTACTCCACCATGTTGTTTGTAGCCTCGAAGTGGATCTGCAGAACGTAGTGTAGCTTGTCTCCTTTTGGTGACCGTAGTAGTACACCAGCCCCCGAGCCGTTGAGCAACTTTGATCCGTCAAAGTGCATCACCCAGTACTCTGGTTCTAGCAGTGGAGTAGCGTCTGGCATCTCCGTCCAATCTGCAATAAAATCTACCAAAGCTTGTGACTTGATAGCGTCGCGTCTCTTGTAGGTGATCTCGAAGGCGGCAAGTTCAATGCCCCACTTCGCGACCCTTCCTGTAGCATCGTTGTTGTTGATAATGTCGGATAGTGGAGTCTTGCTCACTACTGTGATTGGGTGCTCCTAAAAGTAATGCCTCAGCTTCCGAGAAGCAAGGAATACTCCATAAGCTATCTTTTGGTAGTGCGGGTAACGCTGCTTGGACTCCGTCAAGACCTCGCTTACATAGTAAACTGGTCGTTGAACTCCGTGCTCGTAGCTTGGTTCCTTCCGCTCTACCACGACGACGTTGCTAATAACCCGGTTGTTTGCCGCCATGTAAATTAACAGGGGCTCCCCAGGCTCGGATGCTGCAAGGATAGGCGCTGAGGAAAGAATCTCCTTGAGCTGCTTCAATGCTGCGTCTGCTTCGTCTGTCCATGTGAATTTGTCTGCCTTCTTCAGCAACTTGTACAGCGGCAGAGCCTTCTCTCCAAGTCGGCTGACGAACCGACTAACTGCTGCAACACAACCTGTTAGTCGTTGGATGTCTTTTAGGCATGTCAGACGGTTTATGTTTAAGATGACCTTGATTTTATCCGGGTTGACCTTGATTCCGCGCTGGGAAACGATGAAGCCCAATAGTTTGCCGGCTGGAACCCCGAAGACGCACTTCTTAGGGTTGAGCATCATGTTGTATTTTCAGAGATTATCAAAGGTTTCTTTTAAGTCGGAGCTTAAGTCGTTTGAGTTTTTAGACATCACCGCGATATCGTCCACATAGGCGTGAACGTTCCGACCAATTTGGTCGTGAAGGCAATGTTGCATTGTCCGCTGGTAGGTAGCACCTGCGTTTTTCAGCCCAAAGGGCATCGTGACATAGCAAAACGTGTCGTATGGGTAGTGAACAAAGTGGCCAATTGGTCTGACTTCCTCATCTTGATCTGGTGGTATCCTGAGTATGCATCGAGAAAACACAAAAGTTTCGAGCCAACCGTCAAGTCAATTACTTGGTCAATGAGAGGCAAAGCAAACGGATCTTTGGGACATGCTTTGTTCAAGCCGGTGTAATCAACGCACATTCTTAATTCATTGGTTCCCTTTTTGCGGACAAGTACATGATTGGCCACCCATCGGGTGTGAAGGACTTCTCGGATAAACCTAGCCTTAATTAACCTAGCTATCTCTTTGCCAATGGCGCATCTCTTCTCATCTTCGAAGCGTCGTAGAGGTTGTTTCACTGGTTTACATTTTGGATCTATGTTTAAGCTGTGCTCGGCAAGTTCCCTAGGTACACCTTTCATATCGGCAGGTTGCCAGGCAAATATGTCCCTATTCTCACGGAGGAACTCGACGAGCGCGCTTTCCTATTTGGGATCCAGGTTCGTCCCAATGACGACGGTCTTGGAGGCATCGCCTACCACAAGTTCCACCGGCTTGGTCTCGATGGCGGCCTTGAACGCAGGAGCGGAGTCAGAGATCTGCTTCTTCGACGCGGGCACCTCTGAGTCGTTGACCTTGCTCTGGATCTCCTTGGATTCTTCGCTGTAGAGGACAGCTTCTGCAATGGTTGATTCGTTGATCTCGCAGTCCCTTGCCTTGGTAAAACTTCCGGATACGGTGATGATACCGTTTGGTCCGGGTATCTTGAGCTTGTTGTATACGAAGGATGGCTTGGACATGAACGTGTGGAATATGTCTTGGCTGAATATGACGTGGTACACGCTCTTGAAGGGGACCACTTCAAAGGTCATGCGCTCTTGGCGGTAATTATTAACGTCTAAAAAGGCTACCTGAAGCGTGATGCACCCAAGGGACCGAGCCTCCCGACCAGGAACTACGCCATGGAACATGGTGTTGGTCCATCTTAGGTTTGCCTCCGTCAAGTTCATCTTCTGCAGTGTATCCAGGTACATGATGTTGATGCTGCTTCCACTATCCACCATGCACTTGGTGAACTCTATGCCGTCAATCAATGGGTTGATGACCATGGCGTACTGGTTCTTCGTGGGCACAAGGTCTGGGTGGTCCGTCCTGTCCCAAGTTATTGGAATCTCCGACCAGCGCAGGTATTGGTGGACTGGGGGGAGAGTTGCCATCAGCATCCTTAGAGAGGTCTTCTGTTGTCGGACGGTGGGGGTGCCAAGGAAAGTGTGGTAGACTGAGGCCTTCTTTGCGAAGGGGTTCTTGCCCTTGTCATCGCTCTTGGCGGCGTGCTTGGGGTTAACGTCCTCGTCCATGTCACTTGAATCCTTGGACTCCTCCTCCTTCTTCTTCCCCTTGCCCTTGCCTCGCGGTCTGTTCTTCCGAATTCGCTTGTAGCCGGACTCCGGGTCTTTCTTGAGGTCGTTGAGGAACTTGTAGTGTCGATTGGTATGGGTGGCTTTGCCATTGGCGTCGAGGTGTACGAGGCACGACATATCGCGGTACTCTTCGTAGGTTTGGGGAACATGGAGCGGCGCCGAGTTGGATTCACTTCCTCGTTGCTTCCCGCGGCATGCTCCCCTTCCTCGGCCATGTTGTCCGCCTTCTCCTCGTCCTACAAAAGTCATGACCATGTCGGTAGATTGCTTTTCTTCTGGAGCGGTTTTCCGCTTTGTACTGTTGTTCCTCCGAGGTTGAGTTGGAACGGCCGTTGCCGGCAAAGAGCCACGAGCGTCGTCGTCGGCAGCTCCGAACTCACTAGCTAACTGAATCATCTGATTCAAGTCAAGCTGATGATTGTCCTACAAGCGCTTCAGCTTATGTCGGAGCAACGTGCCCCTTTCCAACTCATCGATGAAGGCGGCCATGGCGGTCTGGGCGTGCACTCCTGCGCAGGAATTCTTCATATCCAGCCAGCGGGAGAGGTAGGTGCGAGATGTCTCGTCTTTCTCCTGCACGCACCGCTGTAGATCGCCCACAGTGCATAGACGCTTGTATGTACCCTCAAAGTTCTTGGTGAATGCTTCTTGCATGTCTAGCCAGTTGTAGATAGATCTCTCTGGCAAGTCGTCGATCCATTGACGGGCCATGCCCGCCAACATTAACGGGAGGTACTTGACGGCGACATTGGGGTTGCCTCCGGCAATCTCCACCGTGTTGTCGTAGTCCTGCAACCATGTGGCGGGCTTGGTGGTGCCATCATAGGGCTTGATGGTCTTGTCAATCCGGAAACCTTTGGGGTAAATTGCGGACCGTATTGTAGGTCCAAAGAAACGTGGTCCCAAGTATGGTCCTTCCCGGGCCTCGTGGATTTTATCGATCCGCGAACGTGCATCGTATGGCTCCGGGTTCTTCTTGTTGTCAATAGGGGACGGGCTGCGTGAATGACGCGGGCCTCTTCCGCCATGGTGACTGCTTGGCAGCGACGGAGGCGGAGGTGGCGGTGGGTTAGACTTCTTGCTGTTACCCTCCTGCGACGCCCCACGCCTATCGCGGTTGCTTGTCGGACGCGGAGGATCGTAGTGTGACCTGCTCTTGTGTCCTTGGTGGCGCTCTTCATCATGACGGGTTTGTGCCGCGTTGTCGCGGATGACGATGCCGCACTGCTTTGGTGGGGGCATATCCGTACGATGGTGAGCCTTGTAATCTTCGTGACGTCGGGGGGATCGGGGCGGTGGCGATGGGCGATGAGGTCGGGCTTTTTCTCCGTGATCGGAGGATATGGGGATAGCATCCTTCCTATTGCGCGCATCCCTCCGTCTTCGTTCTGATGAACCCGTCTGTGATCCGACATCCTGAGGAGATCTGTCCCTTGGAGGTTTGTACTGGCTAGATCGGCAGAGCGCTGGGTCAGACTCAAGCCTCTGAGAGGTGGCCTTTTCCTGCTGCTTTACCGCCTTGGCCACTAGGTCATAGACCTGTTCTACTGCCTCAGGCGATCTATCCTGCTCCAGAAGGGTCTTGGCGACGACAAGGTTAAGGAGTGGGGTGGGCATCACCTGCTTGCCTTCACTGTCAATGTATGGCTTGGCCTGTGCCGGCTTCGAGGGAGCCCATCCTAGGTTGCGCCGTACACCAGGATCGTTGATGACGTGAGCTGGAGCCTTCTTAGCCTTCTGCTGCTGCAGTAGAGTCTTGTACTCGGCCTCCATTGCTCTAGCTTTCTCTATGGACTTCTGCGCATTAACCAGGTCTCGATCTAGTTTAGTGCCTTGCTCCGCGATGGCTTGCGCTTCCTCCAGCAGCTGCTGGCGCTTCTCGTCAAGCTGGGTCACGTTCTGGATATGATCAACGGTTAGTGTCTCAACGAGGAGATTGCCGTACATCCCTCTATCAGCTGGAGTAACATGGGATGCTGCCGACGTAGATGCTAGAGGCGGCAAGTTTGTGGTGTTGCTGTTGCTCGGACCGGTGCCGAGTTCCTGCGGCTACTGCACTGGGTTAGGCGGAGGAGGCATGACCCTTGCGCGATCATTGTCGACAGCAATAAGTGGCCCCTTCCCCTTTTCCAGTGAAGTAGGCGGAGCTTGCCCGGGTTGGTCTTCATCCATCACCGTCCCAATGGTGACGAACACCCCTCGGGACATGACGGTATTATTAGCTTGCTCGTCGCGCGAGTACTCCTCCTCCATCTCCTGCATAGCGGGGTCTAGCTCTTCTGGACTGAAGTCTATTTCCTCTGAATCTGCACTGAAATCAGCATAAAGTGCGTCAATGACAGAGTCGAAGGGTGCTAGGACTTCCTCGATGACGGGCGGTGGAGGTGCAACAGCATCGACGATGACTGGAGGTGGTAGTGCTGCTGCGACGATGGCGGCCGGAGGCGATGGTGGTGGTTGAATCGGAGGGGCTCCGTCAATGAGCGCAAGGGCTGTCTGAGCTGCCGCTTCGGCCTCCGCGTAGTTGTTGACGGTGTTCACCATGCCTTCGAAGGTAAGTCGGCCTGACGCCTGTTGCCGCCTTAGAGAATGTCGGAGAAGCGTGCCATGGTCCAGTCCTTCCACAAAGTGATAGATGGCATCATCATTGGGGTAATTGGCCAGGTCGGCCCGTATGCGGAGCCATCTGGAGAGGTAGTCACGGGGGTTTTCGCCCTCTCTCTGAATGCAGCGCGCCAGATCGAAGATGGTAACCACGCCGATGAACTTGGATCTCTGCTGTCCAGACGCACGGACAAAGCCGACGGATTTGCAGTGATCTTCCACCTTTATATCCTGCACAGGGGCGGTTTGGGTGGGTCTTGAATTTCTCTGATCTTTGCCGGCAAACTCCAAGGGGAGATCCGGCATCGATCCTTCCGCGAACGTATCCTGCCCGTAGGCGGTCCGTGCGGGCCTTGATGCTTTCTGATCTTTGCCGGCAAACCCCAAAGAGAGATCCGACATCGACCCTTCCGCGAACGTGTCCTGCCCGTAGGCGGTCCGTGCGGGTCTTGATGCTTCTCCAACTCCCAGGGAACTAGTGCCCGAGTCGGTTTCGCAGATGAAGAGATGGATGTCTCCGATAGGAACGATCGAACACCATGTAGGGTTCGTCTTCGCCGGGATCCAGAACTCGTCGGGGGGGGGGACGATCGGAACGTTGTCGGAGAAGAGAACGCGACCGATGGCTACGGTTTCGCCGATTCCCGCGAAGATCTTGGTCCTCGCCCGCTGAAGAGCCTGAAGCGCCTCTTGCCCCACGATGGGCGCCAACTGTCGTGGTATTGCCGACGAGTACGCCATGGAGGGGTCCTCACAGTGCGTGTTTAGAGACGTGGTGTAAGGCGGACGGTTGACGGGTACGAGGTAACACAGCTTACCCAGGTTCAGATCCCACAACGGTGGCGGAATCCTACTCGTGCTATAAATCACTATAATGGCAATACGCCGAGTTATAGAGATAGGTTCGCTGTGCGAGGTGACTAGAGAGTCTAAGTTATTGTGCCCTAAAGGCTCCCATAGGCCCGACTTATATAGTCGCCAAGTTCTAGAGTTACAGGGAAAAGTCCTAGCCGGACAGGTTACAGAGTTCTACACCGTCTATTACTAGTCTTGTGTATCTTGCACTCCAAGGCTCCGGGTACGCTGGTGACTCCACCGTAGCCTTCCTTTATCCGCATGGGCCTTCCGGATCCACCTAATCGCTGGGCCACATGCCATGCTACCGACTATGGGCCACCCGGGTTAGTCGGATAAGAGACATGCTGTGAGGATACCCATATAGCATATCCCCGACAACGCCGTTTAAAACCACTCGTCTTTACGATCCTGTAAAAAAAAGCGTATAAAGATTTTAGAAAGCACTTTCAAGTTCGTCATCACACCTTGTCTTTCTGGTTGTCAAGCAAAACCGCGTGCATGTTGTCTACTATGCTATCTTCGACCGATTTCTACAACCTCTGCGCCAATGGCTTTCTCGTCTACGAACGCTCACTACATGTGCTGTGTTCTGATTTATTCTTTTAATACGGCTGTTATAGGGTTTGCACTGCTACTGTTGATTAATCATATTAGAGTTTCGTATAATTATAGTTACTATAGTCATGTTTTATATTCTCAAATTAATCCTAAAAATATTGGCTAATAGTAATATAAGAGATCCACCGATGCACATATGCGCACGTGACGACAAAGAGTGACCCATGTTTCTCACCAACGTACGTATGGCACCAACCTTGGGATGCTCTGCATGCTCCACACGTGTGTCTGATCGAGTTTCGAGCAGACACCAAAATGATGCAACGTTATAGCTTGGTGCCGAGACATCAGCCATGCATGCCGGCCGACGCACCGCTGGCCGGCTGCAAGCTGCGACACATGTGTGGGATCTGAAGACTGATGGGCCTCCACGAGACGAGTCAGTTCGCAGCGAGCTTTACACCAACGTATGCCTACCTACCTACCCTGCTCATTTGTTAACCTGCTCGGTTCGGTTGCTGGCAAAATCTATAATCCTCCTCCTCCTCCTCTTTAGTACACGCATCGGGATCCCATTGTGTTTCGCCTATAAAAACGGAAGTGTATATGTAGAAGTATCTTTCTGCGAAAACACAAAAGAAGATAAAAAACAGGAATATTTGCATCTTAATGAAAAAAAATACTTTCCTGGAGAAAAGCGAAACTGACGGCCCCCAATTCAACTGGTCCGTATCCGATTCTCCATTGCGAGACTGGCGAAAACCGCACTACGGGACAAGCATCTTGGCACACAGATCATAGCCCGGATGCATCCAACGGCCATAATCCATCCTTACCCTTCGCACGCCGCCGACAGCCGTCCATCCCTCGTCAGCCTCCACCCTGAAACCAAACCCCTCGCTCCACGCCCACTGACCCGATGACCCCCACCCGTCCTCAGGCCTACATGTCACCGAGCGAAACATCCGTGCCGCTCTAGATATTCCTGCCACGTCACCATACGCCTGCCCCCACCGAGCCGAGAGTAAATGAAAGAAGGAAAGCGAGAGCAGAGAGGCGGACGCGAGACGGGACTGGCGCCACTCCATTCCAATTCCTTCTCTTCCCTTCCTTCCATCCTAGCATCCCGCAGATTGATTGATAGATAGATAGATAGAAACTCCCGATTTCGGTCGCCCGGGATGAGATTCTGGCCCCGGTTTTGAGCGATTCGATTTGATCCTGGCCCCCGAGCGAGGGCGCCTATTAATTCCCACCGATTTGGTGCTGGGTTACCGGCCAAATTAATCTGCTCGCCATGACGCTCACCGTGTTCTCCCTCCTCCTCTTTGTCTCCCTCGCGGCGCTGCTCTTCCTGGCCCCGCGTGTGTCGCCGCCTCCGCAGAAGCTGCTGGGTCGGGGTGGCGACGACAAGCCGCTCGCCGCCGCGGGGGTCGCTTTTGGTTTCGCTGCGAGCGGTGGAGGAGATGCGGCAGGAGTTGGGGAGGGAGCGGAGGATCTCGCACTGTTCCGGCGCGTGACGCTGGACGCCGGAGAGGGGTCTGCTGTGGCTACGGCGCCCAAGGTGGCCTTCTTGTTTCTCACTAACTCCGACCTCACCTTCGCGCCGCTCTGGGAGCGCTTCTTCGCGGGCCACGGGGACCGCTTCAACGTCTACGTGCACGCCGACCCGACGGCGCGGCTGCTGCTGCCCCCTACGCCCTCCTTCCGGGGCCGCTTCGTGGCGGCCAAGCCCACGCGCCGCGGGGACCCGAGCCTCATCGCGGCGGCGCGCCGCCTGCTCGCCGCCGCGCTGCTCCACGACGCCGCCAACGCCTACTTCGCGCTCCTCTCCCAGCACTGCGTCCCGCTCCACTCCTTCCCGCGCCTCTACAACACGCTCTTCCCGCCCAGGGCCGCGCACCACCACCGCCTCCCGAGCTACATCGAGGTGCTCACCGCCGAGCCACAGATGCCCGACCGCTACGTCGCTCGCGGGGAGGACGCCATGCTCCCGGAGGTGCCCTTCGACCGCTTCCGCATCGGCTCCCAATTCTTCACGCTCGCCCGCCGCCACGCCGTGCTCGTCGTCCGTGAGCGTCGGCTCTGGCACAAGTTCCGGCTGCCGTGCCTGCCGGATACGCAGTGCTACCCGGAGGAGCACTACTTCCCGACGCTGCTCGACATGGCCGACCCCGCCGGCTGCGCAAGGTACACGCTCACCCGCGTCAACTGGACCGACAGCTTCGATGGCCACCCGCACACTTACAGTGCGCCAGAGGTGTCGCCGCGGCTCATCACCGAGCTGCGCCAGACCAACAGCTCCACCCACGACCACATGTTCGCGCGCAAGTTCGCGCCCGACTGTCTTAGTCCGCTCATGGCCATCGCTGACACGGTTATCTTCAAAGATTGATCCATGCGGTGCCCTGCTGCACCATAGCTGCACGTACGAGGTATGAACTAGCACCTGATTTCTTGAATGTTTCAGAGTTCTAATTTCTAAATATTACTGCTTCTTAATAATGTTCCCAAGCCATTGGTGCAATATTGGTCACACATTTACAACCGCTAGATTATCGAAACCTATTTGGAAACGTCAATACCAATTCCCTTATTAAATTGAGACGATGCCACATTTCGTAGACGTCATAACTGAAGAACACTGAATGCTAATTTGCATCTTCTAGTATCTGTTTTTGTTTTGCCCTGCGTGATTTGTAAGCATGTTGCTCAATGCGGCTAGTGGAGAAAGTGACGCCTCAATCAGTCTTTGCATCTCGCCAAAACTACAGACGAACTCCTTTCGACCGATGAGATCATGCACGACAGTGATATATCTTGAGACCCCCAGAGTGAAGTGTTGAACGACTGTAAAACTCAGTGTGCTGCTAGTGCTACGCATTGTCTTTGCATTCGACTACCGTCTCTTCGGATTTGAGTTGTTGGTTTGTTCCTAGTAAAATCTAGCTACTCCTGACTAAGAAACCTCATCACTTTTGCAGGTCTATCAGTTGGACTCGCGCGCGTGCAACGACGAAAGCGGTGTCTTGTGTTAGCATTTTCACAGTTTCAGACCGATCTCTCTCTGTCCTCCTCTGTTTTTCTCCTCCTGTAGTTCTCTGTAGACTTTAGTGGCAACAACCTAATGCGAAGCGGCAGGTGTTGCGTCTCATGATCCATCCATCTGCTATGTTACCACCTAAGGCTGCTCTTCTGTTGAAATGGATAAAGTGATGGATTGTGAGTGTGTTCTGTTCAGCTGAAACAGAGAAACCTTGAAAATAACCGAGGTTTGAAATAGTCTTTCTGCATCGTAGCACCAGCTTGTGCACTACTCAGCATGCCTTGGGTGGCAAAACGTATGCACGCGATGTGCACACTCAGCATGTTTGTGACAGAACGTATGTACGGTAAGTGGCAGGATCGATGCTTGGGAGGTGATTAAGAGCACCTCCAGTCGGGCTCCCTGGAGGAGCCTTTGGGTCTTCACAGCAGAAAAAAAAACAGCCTTCAGAGCTTCACAGCAAAAAAAAAAAAATTCAGCGTCCAGTGAGCCTCTGGCAAAAAACTATGTCCACATAGGCTCATCTTTGGCACGTCCAAGTGGGGCCCCAATAGCGTCTCCAAACCCATTTTTGGGCTCACACCAGCGGTCCCAATAACCGAACCGGGTGATACATTCCGACGGTTTACATGATGTTTAAGGTGCACCCTTAGGAGGCCACGACACCTTTGGAGGTGGCATGGACAGACGACCCTTCGCGAGGCCTTGCCTTGCAAGGAGACGACCTCAAGAGGATGCTTTAGGGAGAAGAATCCCTATGTTATACTCTACTGCGCTGCAGGGCCTTGGATGCTTTGAAGCATGTGCAGGGTCCCGATTTGTAATAGGCCCCGATTGGTAAACTCACCAAAAAGTTGGTGGGCGAGGCGAATCCCGACAAAGGGGTGCGGCATCCCTGCGCTCCCAGTTCGCCTCGGTAAAGAAAGGTCCGGTCCGCCTCCTTTTCTGTAAGGAGAGGATGGACGACCTCAGCGTGTGCAGACCTCCTCATTGCCACTTTCGTGCAAGGAAGAAAGCAGACAGCATCGGGTGAAGACAAGCGACGTCAAGGAGCTCACTTTACAGTAGAGCGAAGAAGCCCTCGGCGTCTAAGACCCGGTCCATGCAAAGTAGTCTTGTAGACCGGGATCTCGAGGAGTGGCATTGTGGTAGCCATTCCCACCTAAGAATTGGGGAAAGAGGCTTGTCGCTGCTATATAAGGAGCCTTTTTCCTACGTTAGAAAGGGTTGATGCCAGAGATCTGAAACCCTAGACTTGTCATGGTGGTGGCACGGCAGATGCCATAGGTAGGCTAAAGATGGGATCAATGTGTACTAGTGGGATCCAGGGCTCTCAAGATCTTTCCTTTAGATAAACAATGGTGTACACTTGCTTCTTAAGATGTATCAGAGAGAGGAGGAAGAAGAACTAAAGAGCTCTCCTAGGGTTTCTCCTCTACAGAATCAATTGACCTCTTCTAGGACGCCTTGGCTCACCTTATAAAGGGGTGGCCAGGTTATACTTAGGGCTGAGCTGGGCAGCATATTCCCAGGATATGCCCTTCCTAAAGAGGTAATTCGGCGTCCTCCTTTCCACTGTCTCCCTTCTCTGCACGACAAAGACACAATGACCCATGACATGTGACCGTTGGGCACAGTGGACTGTCACCTCTGTTGGAGATATGCCCTAAAGGCAATAATAAAAGTGGTTATTATTATATCTTTGTGTTTATGATAAATGTTCACATTCATGCTATAATAGTATTAACCGGAAACATTAATACTTGTGTGATTTGTAAACTAAATTAGAGTCCCTAGTAAAGCCTCTTTGTAATACTAGCTTGTTGGTTAATAGATAATCGTGGTTTCTCGATCATGAACATTGAGATGTTATTGACAACAAGATTGTATCATTAGGAGAATGGTGTGATGGACATACTCCTATAGATAAGCGTAGCATTAAGATCAAGTCATTTCAATAGTTCGTTTGCTATAAGCTTTCTGATACATAGTAACCTAATTCCTTCGACCATGAGATCATGCTAATCACCATCACCGGAAGGATGCTTTGATGACATCAAACACCACACCGTAATTGTGTGGCTATAAAGGTGGCATTGAGTGTTCGGAAAGTATGTGTTGAAGCACATGGATCAAGAGTGGGATTTGTGCAGCCATATGATGGATAGATATACTCTGGGCCCTCTCGGTGGAATGTCATCCAATTAGCTTGCAAGCATGTGACTGGCTCACAAGGGATCACATATCATGGGAACAAGAAAAGAGTACTTAACGGTAACGAGGTTGAACTAGGTATGTAGAGATGCCGACGATCAAACCTCGAATAAGTAAACTATCACGGGACAAAGGGAAATTGGTATCGTATGTAAGTGGTTCATTCGATCGCAAAGAATCGTAGAAATATGTGGGAGCCATATGAATTTCCACATTCCTCTATTGGTTATTGATCAGAGAAGTGTCTCGGTCATGTCCGCATAATTCACGAACCGGGGAGACACACTTAAGGATTTGATGTTGTTTAGTAGATATGGAATGTTAGTAGGAATACCGAATGTTGTTTGGAGTCTCGGATGGGACCTAGGATATCACGAGGATATCCGGAATGGTCCGGAGAATAAGATTTATATAAGAAAAGTGCGATTCCGGAGTTCGGGGATGATTTCGATGTTTTCATCGGAGAGGTTCTAGAAGGGCCTAGAAGGTTCATCGGACCGAAATGGGAATGGTCCATGAATGTGTCATGGGTAAGTGGAATGATTGTAGCATATCCTAAGTCACTTTGTTTGGGCATTTTGCGAGAGAGAATTAAAGCTCTAAATTGAAAGTCAAAAGGGAGGTTTGAAAAGTCAAACTGGAACAATGGTTTCCTAGTGGAAGAAGGAAAGAGTCCTTCCTTCAATTCAACTTGGGTTTGGGTTTGGATTCAAACTCTCCCCTCCCAAGGATGCCCTCCCTCTCATAAATAGAGGGGGAGGGCTGCCCCAAACAAAACACAAGAGCTAGCCCTCCCACCCGTGCCACGCCGCCTCCGCGTCGCCGTGCCGCCGCCGGCCCATCTCCGTCGCCCTAGCCGCCGCCGACTTCTCCTCCTCCTCCTCTCCGGCATTCTAAACCTATATCGCCGAAAACCCTAGATCCACCATAACTCGCACCGGCTTAGGCGAAGCCCTGCGGGATCTTCCCTCTACTTCCGACACCACGCCGTCGTCCTGCCGGAATCGCGAGGGGAGAACTAAAACCTCCGCTGCCTGCTAGAACAAGGGAGAGGAAGATATTCATCAAGTACCGAACGTGTGACCGACTGCGGAAGCGCTGCCAGAACGCAGTGCCGGAAGGATTTTCTATGCGATCTTGAGATCAACAAGTGTACGACTACATCACCCACGAGAATCCGCTCTCGTTAACCGCTTTGGAATCTTCGAGGGTGAGTACTCCAATTGACTCGTTGCTACAATCTAGTAGATATATCTTGGCTTGTTTGTGTACATGCGGTAGATTTTTTTTGTTTTCCATGCTACGAACCCCAACAGTGGTATCAGAGCCGTGTCTATATGTAGATCTGTTGCACGAGTAGACCATAATGTTCATTGTGGACGTTGATTCTTTTGTTGTCGATTGCTTCTTGTGTACTTTACATCTTGCGGGATGGTGGGATGAAGCGGCTCGGGCTAACCTTACATGACATCGTTCATGAGACTTGCTCCACGCTTGACATGCAACTTGTATTGCATAAGTGGCTTTGCGGGTGCCTATTTCTCCCAACATAGTTAAGATTCAATTTACAACGGGTAATTGACAATACTAGTATCAATGTTGTGGTTCTTGTTCGTAAGTTAGAACGACACTTACTGAAAGCCCCAAACCACGTAAAACATGCAAAGAAAATTAGAGGCGTCTAACTTTGTTTTGCAGGGGTGTGATGTGATGTGATATGGCCATGATTGTGATTATATATGATGTATGCAATGTTCCTTATTGTAAGTCGGCAACCGGCAGGAGCCATATGGTTGTCTTTTAATTCCTTTAAGACCTGCGCGTCTATTATTAAAAGTAGTTGTAATAGTTGATACTGGTGGACGACAACCATGAATCGGCTCCATTGACCTTGACGCCATGCCGGTGATGATGGAGATCATGTTCATGCTTGAAGATGGAGATCGGAAGCACAAGAAGAAAGGCCATATCATATCACATATTATGAATTGCATGTGATGTTAATCCTTTTATGCATCTTGTATTTCTTAGTTCACGACAGTAGAATTATAAGATGATCCCTCTAGCACAAAAATTTCAAGTTATAAAGTGTTCATCCTTAGTAGGCACCGTTGCTAAAGCTCGTTGTTTCGAAGCACCACGTGATGATGGGGTGTGTTAGATTCTGCGAGTGTATACAACGGGAGCAAGCCAGATTTGCTCATGCGGAAGCTAAGGTTTGATATTGACGAGCATAGCATGTACAGACATGTTCTCGGAACACGGATCGCCGAAAGGTAAAGCATGAGTCATATAGTAGATATAATGAACATGTTGATTGTTTACCATTGAAGCTACATCGACTCTCGTGATGATCGGTTTTGATGTGGTGGATTTGGTTCGTGTGATCACTAAAACATTGCGAGGGATATTGGTTTGAGTGGGAGTTCACCTAGATTAATTTAACTATTAATTAGAACTCAATTTGTCATAAACTTAGTCTAAACTATTGCAAATATGTTGTAGATAAATGGCGGCCCCTAACATCAATTTTAATGCGTTCCTAGAGAAAGAAAAGTTAAAAAACAATGGAAGCAATTTCGCGGATTGATTCCGCAATTTGAGGATTGTCCTCAATGCTGGTAATTTGACATATGTGCTGGATGCTACCGATGAGGTAAAGAATGTTTTCCTTGCTCGTAAGAATCAGTACTCCACAGTTTAGTGTGCTATCTAGTATGGTTTAAAATCGGAGCTTCAGAAAAGGTTTGAGAACCATGACCCACATGATATTGTCCGAGAACTCAAAATGATATTTGAGGCTCACGCAGCAGTTGAGAGTTATGAGGCTTCTGAAAAGTTCTTTAACTGCAAGATGGAAGAGGGCAGCTCCGCTAGTGAGCACATGCTTAAGATGTATGGGCACACAAGCAAGCTTCAAAGCTTGGGTATAGTGATTCCTAATTCTTTGGGTATTCACCGTGTCCTCCAATCACTACCACCAAGTTACAAGAACTTTGTGATGAACTACAATATGCAAAACATGGACAAGTCGTTGCCCGAACTCTTGTCCATGTTAAAGTCTGTGGAAGTGGAGATCAAGAAAGAGCACCAAGTGTTGTTGGTCAATAAGACCACCAAATTCAAGAAGCAAGGCAAGTCTAAGAAAAAGGCAAACTTCAAGAAGGGTGGTAAGAAATTTACCGCGCCGACAAAGAAGACCAAGGCTGGGCCTAATACTGAGTGCTTTTACTGCAAGGGAGAAGGTCACTGGAAGAGGAATTTCCCTAAGTACTTGGCAGATTTGAAGAATAGCAACATCAAGAAGAAAGGTATATTCGATATACATGTTATTGTTGTGTATCTCACTAGTACTCGTAGTAGTGCCTGGGTATTTGATATTGGTTCAGTTGCTCACATTTGTAACTCGAAACAGGTGCTGCAGAATAGACGGAAATTAGGGAATAATGAGGTGACGATGTGCATTGGAAATGGATCAAAGGTTGATGTGATCGCGGTCGGAACGCTACCTCTTCATCTACCATCGGGGTTAGTTTTATACTTAAATAATTGTTATTTGGTTCCTGCGTTGAGCATGAACATTATATCTAGATCATGTTTATTGCGAGAAGGTAACTTGTTTAAGTCCGAGAATAATGGTTGTTCGATTTATATGAGTAATATGTTTTATGCACATGCACCTTTGATAGATGGTTTATTCTTATTGAATCTCGATTGTAGTAATACACATATTAATAATATTGAAGCTAAACGTTTGAAATTGAGCGATAACTCGACCTATATGTGGCACCGTCGTCTTGTCACATTGGAGTGAAGCCTATGAAGAAACTCCATTCCGATGGACTTCTTGAATCACTTGATTTCGAATCACTTGAAAGATGCAAAGCATGTATGATGGATAAAATGACTAAGACTCCATTTTCTGGTATGATGGAGCAAGCTACTGTTGGAGATATGCCCAAGAGGCAATAATAAATATAGTTATTATTATATCTTTGTGTTTATGATAAATGTTTACATTCATGCTATAATAGTATTAACAAGGAAACATTAATACTTGTGTGATTTGTAAACTAAAATAGAGTCCCTAGTAAAGCCTATTTATAATACTAGCTTGTTGGTTAATAAATAATTGTGGTTTCCCTATCATGAACATTGAGATGTTATTAATAACAAGGTCATATCGTTAGGAGAATGATATGATCGACATACTCCTATAGATAAGCGTAGCATAAAGATCAAGTCATTTTAATAGTTCAATTGCTATATGCTTTCTGATACATAGTAACCTAATTCCTTCGACCATGAGATCATGCATATCACCTTCACCGGAAGGATGCTTTGGTGACATCAAACACCACACCGTAAATGGGTGGCTATAAAGGTGGCATTGAGTGTTCGGAAAGTATTGGTTGAGACACATGGATCAAGAGTGGGATTTGTCCATCCATATGACGGATAGATATACTCTGGGCCCTCTCGGTGGAATGTCATCCAATTAGCTTGCAAGCATGTGACTGGCACCCAAGGGATCACATATCACGGGAATGAGAAAAGAGTACTTATCAGTAATGAGGTTAAACTAGGTATGCAGAGATACCGATGATCATAACCTCGGATAAGTAAACTATCGTGAGACAAAGGGAAATTGGTATCGTATGTAAGTGGTTCATTCGATCGCAAAGTAATCATAGAAATATGTGGGAGCCATATGAATTTCCAGATTCCTCTATTGGTTATTGTTCGGAGAAGTGTCTCGATCATGTCTGCATAATTCACGAACCGTAGGGAGACACACTTAAGGATTCGACGTTGTTTAGTAGTTATGGAATGATGAGTAAGAGACCGAATGTTGTTCGGAGTCTCGGATGGGATCCGGGATATCACGAGGAGATCCGGAATGGTCCGGAGAATAAGATTTATATAAGGAAAGTCCTGTTTTGGGTTTGGAGAATGGTTCCGGTGTTTTCATCAGGAATGTTCTAGAAGGTTCCAGAATGTCCGGTACTCCGGAGGGGAAGGGTACATGAATGTGTCATAACAAGTTGGAATGGTTGCATCATGTACTAGGTGTCATCGCTGAACAAACTAAAGGGATAAATCAAATCCTAGTTTGAAAAGTCAAACGCCAATTTGAAAAGTCAAACGGCTATTTTGTTTGGTGGAGGGAGAGTAGGAAACCTACTTGGGGAGGAGTTCCACTCCCTCCACCGCCGGCCCACTTGGAGACCGAGTTGGGGAGGGACTCCCCTCCCCTTGGCGCGCCCCCTCCACCTATATAAGGAGGGGCAGGGCTGCCCCTCCAAGACACAACACACACCCCGCAAACCCTAGCTCCTAGCCGCCGGCGCCGCCACCTCCTGCTGCCGCCGCCGCCTAGGGCAAGACGTCGCCGCCTAGGGAAAACCCTAGCCACCGTCCTTGCATCCTCCTTAGTGCATCTAAACCCTAGATCACCGAGGCTCTCTCATAGTCCACCATACTCGCTCCGGCTTAAGGCGAAGCGCTGCGAGATATCCCCTCTACTTCCGGTACCACGTCGTCGTGCTGCCGGAATCGCGAGGAGAGTACTACAACCTCCGCTGCCTGCTGGAATAAGGGAGAGGAAGGTCTTCGTCGAGTACCGAACGTGTGACCGACTGCGGAAGCGCTGCCGGAACGCAGCGCCGGAAGGATCGTCTACACGATCTAGAGATCGGGAAGAGTACGACTACATCACCCACGAGAATCCGCTCTCGTTAAACACTTTGGAATCTTCGAGGGTGAGTTATTCTATCGACTCGTTGCTACAATCTAGTAGATAGATCTTGGCTTGTTTGTTTGTATGCGGTAGAAATTTTTTGTTTTCCATGATACGAACCCCTACAATGGTATCAGAGTCGTGTCTATATGTAGATCTGTTGCACGAGTAGAACACAATGGTCATTGTGGGCGGTGGTGTTTTTATTATCAATTGCTTCTTGTGTACCTTGCATCTTGCGGTATGATGGGATGAAGCGGTCGTGCTAACCTTACATGACAGCGTTCATGAGACTTGATCCACGCTCAACATGCAACTTGTATTGCATAAGTGGCTTTGCGGGTGTCTGTCTCTCCCATTATAGTATAGATCCAATTTACAACGGGCAATTGATAGTTCAAACATCAACGTTGTGGTTCTTGTTCGTAAGTTAGATCGACACTTATTGAAAGCCCCAAACCACGTAAAACATGCAAATAAATTAGAGGCGTCTAACTTTGTTTTGCAGGGGTGTGCTGTGATGTGATATGGCCATGATTGTGATTATATTTGATGTATGCAACGTTCCTTATTGTAAGTTGGCAACCGGCAGGAGCCATATGGTTGTCTTTAATATATGTTAAGACCCGTGTGTCTATTCAAAGTAGTTGTAATAGTTGAAGCCGATGGACAACAACCATGGAGCAGCGTCATTGACCTTGATGCAATGCCGGTGATGATGGAGATCATGTTCGTGCTTGAAGATGGAGATCGGAAGCACAAAGAAGAAAGGCCATATCATATCACATATTATGAATTGCATGTGATTCTAATCCTTTATGCATCTTGTATTGCTTAGTTAACGACGGTAGCATTATAAGATGATCCCTCATGCACATGAATTTCAAGTTCTAAAGTGTTCATCCTTAGTAAGCACCGTTGCTAAAGCTTGTTGTTTCGAAGCACCACGTGATGATCGGGTGTGTTAGATTCCGCAAGTGTATACAACGTGAGGAAGCCATATTTGCTCATGCGGAAGCTAAGGTTTGATCTTGACGAGCCTAGCATGTACAGACATGGTCTCGGAACACGGATCACCGAAAGGTAAAGCATGAATCATATAGTAGATATGATGAACATGTCGATTGTTCGCCATTGAAGCTACATCAACTCTCGTGATGATCGGTGTTGATGTGGTGGATTTGGTTCGTGTGATCACTAAAACAATGTGAGGGATATTGTTTTGAGTGGGACTTCACCTAGATTAATTTAACTATTAATTAGAACTCAATTTGTCATAAACTTAGTCTAAACTATTGCAAATATGTTGTAGGATCAATGGTGGCCCCTACCATCAATTTTAATGCGTTCCTAGAGAAAGAAAAGTTGAAAAACAATGGAAGCAACTTCGCGGATTGGTTCCGCAATTCGAGGATTGTCCTCAATGCTGGTAATTTGACCTATGTCTTTGGATGCACTGGGTGACCACTTTATCAGAATGATGCTACTGATGAAGTAAAGAATGTTTACCTCGCTCGGAAGACTTAGTACTCCACAGTTCAGTGTGCTATCTTGTATGGTTTTGAATCGGAGCTTCAAAAAAGGTTTGAGAATTCAGACCCACATGATATTGTCCGTGAACTCAAATTGATCTTTGAGACTCACGCGCCAGTTGAGAGCTATGAGGCTTTTGAAAAGTTCTTTAACTGCAAGATGGAAGAGGGCAGCTCCGTCAGTGATCATGTGCTTAAGATGTCTGGGCACGCAAACAAACTTCAAAGCTTGGGTATAGTGATTCCTAATGCTTTGGGGATTTACCGTGTCCTCCAATCACTACCACCAAGTTACAAGAACTTTGTGATGAACTACAATATGCAAAGCATGAACAAGAAGTTGTCGGAACTCTTCTCCATGTTAAAATCTGCAGAAGTAGAGATCAAGAAAGAGCACCAAGTGTTGATGGTCAATAAGACCACCAAATTCAAGAAAGGCAAGTCTAAGCAAAAGGGACACTTCAAGAAGGGTGGTAAGAAAGTTACCGCACCGACGAAGAAGACCAAGGCTGTACCTGTTGCCTGCCAAAACCCACCGGCGAGCAGCGACGAGCAACACGAAGAGCCGGGAGGCTCCCAGAACTGCTGGTGGGCCCTGGTCCCTCGGGCAACGGCCCGCAAAACTCCGGCACACGTCCTGGCTTGGTTCGAGATGCACCTGACCTATACCTGGTCGAAGGTGAAGGATTGCCGATTGATTTCTGCATGGTAAACAAGTATCGTAAAATTCGAGCCGTGACGGCTCCTGTTTCTCGTGAATCTCCTAGAGCCGATTATCCCCATGGTTACGCATTTAGATTTACGATAACATGGGGTTTTGCTTTATCATTACAAGTTAAATCGATCTCGACGCTTTTAACGTTTTCACCACGAATCGGAACGTCCCACGTAATTGAGCCTGGTATATACAAAGATGATAGGAAACTAACCCTAGAGGAGGCCTAACAACCGACATAAAGTCAATTACGGAACAACTTCTCTAGAACTAGTAAACCACGCCCTTACGTACTCGGATCGTTCAACCCGTTTGCAAGGCCTGACTACGTAGATATCAAACTAAACCTTGGTGAACCAGGCATAACCATAACAGATCGAATCAGCTAAATAAAGATCAAGCAAGATGCTACCCTTGCACTTGGGAAAAGGGTGCAAAGGTAGCGAGGTAACTAGAGGTAGCATAAATCAAACAATTATAACGAAAAGCACCGATGCTAGCCTCAACAAATCTATGATAGTAGTGTTACTCGCCATCAACAAGGCTTCAAGAGTAACACCAAATAACGATAGTAAAAATCGCCTAGATCGCAAGATGCGATCTAGGCGATGACACTTACCCGAAAGAAACCCTAGAAACAAGGGGTATGGCGTCTTGAGATTGTGTTTGTTGTGAACGTGATTGTCCTCTTTTTTCGATAACCTTAGGTACATATTTATAGTCCGGAGACTTTCTATCTTTGGAATAACTCTACAACTCTATCTTTACCTAAACTGAAACGGAACCTACTATGATACAAGATACACGGGCAATTTAGCCCAAATCCACGTACAAGGCCGATTCAACAACACGTTGAATATACGTATCTTCCAAGCCCATCTTGATCACGGCCCATCTCCTTCTTTGGCCAAAATATGGCGATAACACATGCCCCCTGGTTTTGGGAATAATAATTCCGAAACCACTCTGCTGATGTTTTTTCTTCCCCCTCCCTTTTTTTTCTTCACATCGGGTTACGCGTTGCAGAGTAGAATCGTCACGCCACCTCCTCATCATGATGCCCTGTCTTCTCAACTCCTTCGCAGTGCATGATTTGACGATTTTGGCAGCACATTCTGGGAAACCGCTATGGCATTGAACCGCCTCCCACTATTCCCCTTATTTAAATTCATCTGAGCAGTTCGCAGTCCCCATCTTCCTCCAGTAGCCAAAAAACCCTTCTTCCTCCGCCGAAAAACCCTCTTTCTCCGCCATGGCCTCCTCTGCTTCATCTGGCCTGTCCTCCCAAGCCTCCAACTCAATGAGCGACCGAGAGCCGACGCCAGAGCACCCGCCGACGGCGGCGTACAACACTCTCGCCCCACGATGGTGGGACGAGAGGGATTGGGATTTCGCCGTCTGGTCGGAGGACGACGCGTCCCTGACCGACGGCGAGGAGGGCCTGCAGTTCCTTGCCGATGGAGAACTGGAGGCAGACAGCACCGACGACGCCATGTCCTGGGACGGCGTCGACTCCTCCGACGAGGAGGAGGAAGAGGAGGACACCTCCTCCGAGGAGTACCAGCCGGTGAAGTACTTCCGCGCCGGGTCCAACGAGGACACCGAGGACGACGACGAGGACGAGGAGGCCCCCGCTGGTTTCTTCAAAGAAAAATAAGACGACACCGGCAGAAATACCGAGGACAGCGAACAAGACGGCGGCGACGACAGCGGCGACGACCTCGGCCTCTAGATTAGGAATTAGTAGTAGCAGTAGTAGTAGATTTCCCTTTTGTAATCAATCAGCCTTTTGTAAGCAATCAGCTTTTGAATGAATGAATGAAAATCTGTTTCTCGAAGATTGCTTTTTTCGCCCCAATTTTGCCGATAGCCAAAATAGGCCGATGCTCCAGAAGCCGATAGCAACGTATCGGCTTTCACCTTGCTACGCTCATACAGTCAACCAAGCCACAGCTCAAAGAGCCGATGCACATCGGCTTTCCCAAAAAACGTTGACAAGGTCAAAACTTGGTCGCATATTTAGGCAAATCTAAGCGACTGCTTTTCAGTTTCAAACGGTAACCTGCGACTCTCTTCAAAAAGGGCGACCTAGATCTCCAATTACCCACCGACCAGATTGAGCTCACAGCGACAAGAACCCTCAATCCTCAACTGCATAGATCCATCTCCGCCGGCAAACTAGATGGCGGAATCGTCCAACACCAATCCAGAGGTCTCCGGTCTGAAGGTACGCCTACTCCTCGTAGTCTGAACGCGATGTTAGAATTTAATGGCGAACACCTGAATTAATGCCTTTATTCCACCATTAAACTTTCTAGGTCTCAGACATTCTGCTGCCGCATCCTTCTCTCCCAAATTCCCTCTGTCTTGGCCCTCGTACAGATTCTAGTCCTGCCCATCTGATTTCTTGCGAAGCAAACAGAATCCCCTTCGTAAGCCAAGACCTAGATCTGAACTCTTGGGCCGACTGCCTGCGAGCCTGGCCTAATCCCCCTGAACATTGGGTCTCTTGGTTCAGCAGAGTAGCTAGAGCTTATCAATCTCAATGGGAAACCACAGGAATAGCCGATGCCTTGCATTTATCCTTGTCTCCTCTTGAGAAACATGAGAACCTCCTGAAAACCATCGGCTACTTCTGGTCTGACGCTCTGAACTGTTTTATGTTCGGTCATGGCCCTATGTCACCAACCTTGTTAGACGTGGTGATGATCACTGGTCTGGATGTTACATCACCCAGCCCCTCTGCTTTTAAACTGACCAAAGTCCCCTACAAACTGTCTTCCAAAACAGACTGCACGAACTGGGGTGCCTACCTCCAACGCCATATGAAAACAAAGGGCCCTGTCTCAGAGAAAGAACATACAGCCTTTCTCAACTTCTGGCTGGAGCATTTCATATTCTGTGGCCCTTCCCTTGCCCCAACCAAAAACTATCTCTCCTTAGCCACTTAACCGCCAAAGGTACTCAACTTGGCCTTGCAACTGTTCCTTGGAGAAGTCTATCGATATCTCCGTTGATGTCTCGGCTGTTCTCAGCATAGCGATCAAACAAAGGTCCTTGGTGGTTTATTCAGCTATAGGCTCAGCTGTATTTTCAAAATCACATCCCAAACTTCCCCCTTTTGGCGAGCTGCACCTTTCCAGATGTAAAAGGGAAGCAGATCCGATGCACCAGCTATGGCCAAGCTTTGTATAGACTGCCAGGCAGTAAGCTGACCCCTCAGGAGGCATCCAAGTGGTTCAGCGCTTTCTTCCAAGGCCTGGACAATCCTACCTTCTTCCCTTACATGGAGGAATCAGAACACTTTGAAAATCCACTCTCCTTCAGGCTGGACAATTTTGCCGATGACACTAGCACTCGGCAGCTCTTTTCCACCGTGATTCGTCCCTGTTTCCTTCCAGTTGGCATGAGTACGTCCAACAGAATAATCAAACCTGGGTATGAATTCGACCAGCCAGTCGTAGTGGCTCGCCAATTTGGCCTTGGACAAGTACCTCCCCATTTCTTTCTTCACCACCTTACGGAGAGTAGAGCCGACCTGCCTGATCCTCTCACCAGCCAAAGGTGCTATTCCTTCTTTGATGCTCTGACCATCCCAATTCCCAACGACCTCACCTTTGTCTCATCAACCGATGGCTTTGAAGACTGGTGGTCAATGTGGAAGACTCACGCCTTCAGGAGAGCTCTGGGACCGTTCTTTGAAACAAATCGTCGACTATGACATCCCCGTGGAACAGGTACCACCACTTGCAAATTTTCTTGATGCAGCTTACACATTATTCTTCTATTGATCCATTCTTTCTCTTTGCAGCAACAAGATGGCCCTGAACCTACGCATAGTGATGGCTCCCCCTTCGAGTTCTTTCCACCAGCTCCTGTGGTTCTTTTCTGCAAAAATTCGCCACCTCTAAAAAAGGTCATAATGCAGAAACAGCCGATATCACCACAATCGGCTTCCAATAACCCAACAACCTCTAAGCCAACCGCCCCTCGAGTTCCAACTAAAACAAGAACGACGACGAGGAAGGTAGCTGCCAGGAAGACCTTGAAGCGCCGGAGCCCTTCTCCAGAAAGCTCGCATGTAGGGTGATCTATGCCTTGGTCGATCCCTCTAATTCTTCCATCCTTGCAGACATGCTTGTGCTCACTGGTTCTCCTTTTTTACAGGCTTCCGTCGAAGACACCTCCAGCGAGAACACTCAGATCAATCGAGGAGAACCGGACCCAACAGATTCTGAGAGGACCATCACACCGAGCCAGCCAGATTCATCACCATCGGCTTCCAGGAAAAGGTCTTTTCCGAACCCATCGCCCCGAGCACCGCCGAGGCGGGGGCCAGTGGGTCCCAAGAGAGCTCGCAAAGGACTGCAAGCTTCTTCGTCGAGCCAGGAGGTTTCGAAAATCATCACCCTTTACGCTCTTACCACTTACTTATTTTGATCTTCCGATTAATCATTATTTATACCGGCTAAACACCTTCCATGCAGACGACTGGTGTTTCTAGTGGAAAGCAAAGGCCGATGCCTTTAGCCAAACCGGACCTAGCAATCCCCGAAGGTGCAGATGAAACGGCTACCACTCCGGCCAATCCCCCAGCAACCACACACAAGTCGATCGTCTCCTCATCGGCTATCCCCTCGATCTTAGGAGATGTACGTTTAGGTTCTTTCGGCTCATCCTTACATGTTTGGACGCACACTGACGCTTTTCGGGCTGCCAGAGTTGTGATATTTCAGGTTTGCTGACGTTCGACCCTGAATCCATCGAACCAACTCCCTCCGTTGTTGCTGATGAACCACGAGCCAGGGTTGTTCCACCTCAATTCCAGCGTCTCAAAGCCCTGCTGTCCTCCCCAATCGAAGAGCTAATCGAGGGTTCTGAGGAGGTGAAGAGCGTCCTGGCTGAAATAAAAGACCAACTCCCAGTAGCATTGCAGGTGAAGCTTTGGCCAGTTGTAACTCTGTCTTTCTACGGGCCAAGGGTGAAGTTAGCTCGTGAGGATCGATCTGCGCCCAACTCCCACCGAAATCCAATATCGCATGCAGATGCCAACTCAACGAGAAAAGGCGTCGGATGCCAAACCGACACCTCACAAGATGCCGAGCTCGCATCCTTGAAAAGGGAGTTGGAAGATCTTGAAGAGAAGGTCCGGGCGACTAAACAGCTCATTCGTGACAAGGAAGAATCCATCGCCCGCTCTCAAGACGAAGCAGAAAGCCTCAAAGCTCAAATGAAGACCGATCTGGAAGAAATACGTGCCCTGAACAAGCAGCTAGTGACGGGCAAGGATGAAGACGACGAAGCCGAGATCGCCGAGGTGGATCGTGTCCGTGCTGACGCCCTCCACGCCTTCGAAGCATTTCTTCAGTAGCTCGTATGTGTACGCCTTCGAAGCATTTCTTCAGTAGCTCGTATGTGTAAACTGGCACCTGTTTGTAACATATGTGAACCTCTAGAGTCGATGACCGTGCATCGGCTATATATTTTTGTTTTTATTTGGCCGATTTTATGTATCGGCCCCCACATTTTACTGTCCAACGTCTCACGTGCTTTTACTTGGCCGATTTCATGTATCGGCCCCCATATTTTACTGTCCATCATCCCACATGCTTGGGAAATATCTCTTGAGATGTTGACCGTTGACCGCCACTGGGAATTTTACGCCGTCCAGCTCCTCAAGCATGTATCGTTTCCTCTTAAAACTTGATCGACCTACGGCCCGTGCCAATTTGGAGACCATTTACCATATGTTGCATCCTTAGTCCCTAATGGCAACACTTCCCACACCGATCACCAACGTGGAACTCCTTTGGCCTCACTTTCTTGTTATATGCACGAGCCACCTTGGCCTTGTTCTCTTTGATTTTCTCAGCGACCACACCGAGCTCGATTAAATCCTCAACACTGTCACTCATCAGGGTTGCATATTCTTCAGTTGTTAGATTGTCCTGAAAAGTAACACGCCTCGATCCAGCCGTAATTTCCCAGGGCAATACGGCTTCTTGACCATATACCAGATGGTATGGCGAGGTTTTTATCGCTCCATGGCATGACATGCGATAAGCCCATAACGCCTCTGACAAAACCTCGTGCCAACGCCTAGGGTGCTCATCGACTTTTCTCTTTATCAGCTTGATGAGGCTCTGGTTGGATGCTTCAGCTTGCCCATTTGCCTGAGCATAGTATGGAGATGATCTGATCAGCTTGATCCCGTGTCCTCACAGAACTTTCTAAACTCATGAGAAATGAAGACCGAACCTCCATCGGTCGTGATAGTTTGGGGAATCCCGAATCTATGGATGAAATGTTCTTTCACAAAATTGATGACATCCTTTGAGTTTACTGACTTCATCGGGACAGCCTCCACCCATTTAGTGAAATAATCAGTGATGTCCAAAATCCACATGTGGCCTTTGCTTGATGGAGGATTGATTTTGCCGATCATATCCATGCCCCAACCTCGGAATGGCCAAGGCTTGATGATGGGGTTCATTGCTGACGCGGGTACCATATGAATTTTCCCAAATTTCTGACATGCTTGACACCCTTTGTAGTACTTGAAACAGTCCTCAAGCATGGTGGGCCAATAAAACCCTGATCGCCTGATCAACCATTTCATCTTGTGAGCCGATTGGTGAGTTCCACAGGCGCCTTCGTGTACCTCGTGTAGGAGCCGATTGGCTTCGGCTGTCCCAGCATTTGAGCAATAACCCTCCAGTCCTGTAAAACATGTCATCCCCGATAAGCACATACTTCATGGCCTTGTACCTTATCCGTTTAGGTGCCCCCCGAGCCGAATCCTTCAAGTAATTGAAGATATCGGCTCTCCGTCGGCCAGTGAACTGCACGAACATCGGCCCTCTGCTACATCCTTGTAGCCTGAAGCCATTTGGGCAAGATCATTCGCCTCGGTATTCTGCGACCGCGGGATCCAGGTGAAGTTTATGTATCGGAACCGCGCCATCAGCTCACGGCAGTGCAACCATAATGGGAAGAGGGACTCGCTCTCGCACTTGTATTCCTCCGTGAGTTGGGAAATCACCAACTTGGAGTCTCCAAAAATTTCCACTGCTTCTGCTCCAGCTTCGATGACCAATTCCATTCCCTTGCGTATCGCCTCGTACTCAGCGACGTTGTTGGTGCGAGGGTCAGATAACCTGATGGAGAAGGAAAATGTTGCCCCCCGGGGCGACACGAGTAGCATGCCGATGCCACACCCATCGTCACAAACCGATCCGTCGAAAAACATCGCCCACGCTCGTATAGACAATGCTGCTATATTAGTGTTGATCCTTTCAGCGATAAGGTCGGCCAACGTCCTTAATCGCTGGCGGGTTGATACCGGATGTCAAACTCCGATAATGCAAACATCCATTTGCCCAGTCGGCCTTTCAACATAGGAGCCGACAGCATGTGCTTTATGACGTCTGATTTGCATATGATGATAATCTCCGCTGACAGCAAAATGTGGCGCAGCTTGGTGCAGGTGAAAAACAGGCAGAGGCACAACTTATCGATATCAGGATACCTTGTCTCTGCATCCAGCATCCTTCTGCTTATGTAAAATACGACTCGCTCCAGCCCATCATAAACTTGCACCACCATCGAGGCGATGGACGTGTCAGCTACTGACAAGTAGATGTAGAACGGTATGTCCGGCTGGGGCGGAACCAATACTGGCGGCTTCGTCAGATATTCTTTGATCTCGTCGAAGGCTCGTTGTTGTTCTTCCCCCCAGCGAAATTCCTCGTCAGATTTAATTTTCACTAGTCCCATGAATGGCTCTATTCTTCCTGACAGATTGGAGATGAATCTTCTGACGAAGTTGATCTTGCCGATGAGAGACTGCAGTTCTTTCTTTGTGGTGGGTGGCTTCATTGTTCGCACTGCCTCGACTTTTCAGCCGATCTTAATTCGCGTTCATGGACCAAAAACCCAAGAACCGACCGTCACCGAAGGCACACTTCTTTGGATTCATCTCAGAGCGAATTTTCTTGTTCGGTCCAGACGCGTTCAGATCGTCCAAGTGTCCTCGCATCGAAGCGACTTGACCACCACGTCATCGATGTAAATTTCCACCGCTTGCCGATCAGGTCATGGAAAATGTAATTCATGGCTCTTTAGTGCGTGGCGCCGGCATTCTTGATCCAAACGTCATGACTACATACTCAAACAACCCCACCGACAGGGACTCTGAATGCAGTCTTGTGTATGTCTTCTGGAGCCATAAAAATTTGGTTGTAACCGGCATTGCCATCCATGAAGCTCAAGATCTTATGACCAGCCGCTGCGTTGATTAACGTCTCTGCTACCGGCATCGGATACTCATCCTTTGGAGTAGCTCTGTTGAGATCCCGAAAATCTATGGCAACACGCCAGCGGCCGTCCTTTTTCTCTACAGGTACGATACTAGAAATCCACTCAGCATACCTGCATGGCCTGATTAACTTGGCTTGCAACATTTTCTCGACCTCCTTCTTGACTTCTTCCAGAATTTCGGCCTTCATCTGTCGTGCTCGCTGCTGGAATGGCCGAAATCCTTTTTTAAGCGGGAGTCGATGCTCAATGATGCTCCTGTCTAACCCAGGCATCTCTGTGTAGTCCCAGGCGAAGCAGTCTGGATATTTTTTCAACAGGGCTATCATCGGACCCCGCAGACTCGGATCTAACTTCTTGCTGATAAATGTTGGTCGTGGCTTATCCCCAGGACCAATGTCGATTTCTTCTAGTTCATCAGCGGATGTAAACCCATACCCTAGCTTTCCACACCGTCAAATCGATGCTAAACACAGGGCAAACAGTAGGTGAGGGTAACAAAAATAATTTGGGCCGATTGCCTGAATCGGCCCCCTTTTTGATTGCATTAGTCAAGGATGGTTTACACCTTATTGTTTTACAATGGCAGGGCATCTCCCTGCTACGACTACGTGATCTGCTTGTCGTATGATTGCTGCTTTTTATTTTTTGTGGCCGATCGCGAGGATCGGATGTACCACGTACGATCGTGGACTTTGCTACTCTGTCAGGCCAGTGGATAAGACCAGCCTCACCCCGTTTTTTGTAGCTTCAATGCGCTCACAGCCGTCTAGACTGATTCCAGAGATCGGCTCTTGGTCTTCTGCTTCCCAGACGTTCATGCCAGCTATGGAGATCTCGATAGAATCATCTGCATGGATGACCTCCACTTCATCTCCATCCCACTGTATTAGGCACTGGTGCATTGTGGACGGAATGCAGCAATTAGCGTGAATCCAATCTCTCCCTAGCAAGACAGCGTAGGTGCTTTTGCTGTCCACGACGAAAAATGACGTGGGTATGGTTTTCCTGCCCACGGTCAGATCCACGTTCAGTACGCCTTGCGTTCAAGTCGACCGTTGAAGTCGCTTAACGTGACGTTGGTTTTGATCGATCTGCGGTGGAGCGTCCCCAAACGCCGTAGCATAGAGTATGGCATTATATTGATCGCCGCTCGGTGTCCACCAACATCTTCTTTGACAGGTTTGCCCATTGATGTAACCTCGTAGGTTGTGGCTTTCGATGTTTGTAACCCTTCTCACGTGGCTTCTCAAAGATAATCGGCCGTGGGCGCAACTGTGCCATCGGTAGCTCATTGGTTCTTTGGCGCGAATTGCAGGAAGTATGAACACCATGTTTGTGCCAGGCCGATGTCTTTGCATCGGCTTTTACCGTTTGGGGCGCCACTCTTTCTTTGCCAGGCGGTCTTCCGTTTCAAGGTGCCGCTAATTTTAACGGCCAGATCGGGCGTGCTTTCTTTAAAGCGTGAGATATCTGCGCTTCTTCCTCCAAGTTACGCAGCCGCACTCTACGCTTTTGGGTATGTCCGAGTCCGGGCACCACCTTGGACGGTGATATCATCTTTTCTTTGTCATCCCTTGGCTTCTCGAGGTCTTTTGCTCGAGCGGACTCCTATCAGAACGGCCTTGAGGTGGAGAGGCCCTAGACGTTGAACACAAACTGGCCCGTGTCCTCACCTGTCCACATTACGGCGGTTGTCGATTGAGGCAATCGGCTCATTCCGCATCCCAGCAATACTTGAAGAAAGGACAATCCCAATGTTTGTTCGCCTTCCTTTTCTTTTGACGATCCCCTAGCGAGGTGCTCATATCCTTCATCGTCTCCATCGGCCGGCGACGTTGGTCATCTTCGACGCTCATACTTGTTAAGGAGATGCGTGGAATGTGGCTTCCGATATCGCACTCTCCTCACTGTTCTCTGTTAAATACCGTTTGTCATTGCTTTGGGCGATCGCGTGGACCAGCCTCCTCTTTCTTTGCCCGAGAGCGACCACCTTCCTCCTTATGTGTCATGGTGGTACCCAAACCCCGCCATATTAACACCGAACGAGAAATCCGGTGATGCCTCGGAGTGATTGAGTCCTACCATATTGACGCCGGGAATGGGTTTGTGTCCACTTTCATGGCGAATCGCCCAAGGATCGACGGCCTTGTTCTATCGCCGTTTGGATCCGCGACGTAACTCTTTGCAATCATTGGTGGTGTGGGTGAACGAGTGATGCCACTTGCGTATGGTCTCCTGCTCATTTCGAGCCGTAGGGATTTTGTGGCCTTCGGTAACCTCATCCGCTTCTCCTTCAAGAATCGAATATCCGCTCGGCTTTGCTCACCTCGCGATCGAACCCTTTTGCAGGCCCTTGCTGTTTCACCCATTTGGGATACAGATCGCCTCGAGCCCATTCAGCACGGCCACCTCCTGGTCTTGTGTAGGATCATCTTCTTCAGATCGACCAGGCCTATCGGACGCTTGAACTTGTCTTGGTACAACTCGTGGTGGCGCTGTTCAGACATTGTCACCGGGCCATGTGCGCCAATGAGTTGTACTCTACTTGGAAAGCGGATCCTTGATGGGTGCCGAGAGAGACCCAACATCGCTAGCTCGACGCTTCTTTCGCTTAAACGAGCTGAGTAACATCGGTTCTGACACCCCGGCGCTGGATGTACTCGCCACGATTTCTCCCGCTGCACCGCGCCAGTTCGCAATGCCGCCTCAAGAGCCTCGAATGATATCGAATATGGAACTGCTCTTCCAGTTGCTTCCAGTCTGAATCGAATCAGTGGCAGCGAGGTGTACCACCCAAAAGCTGGTCTGTCGAGATTGCGCAAAGAACCTTACGCTGCAGTGATCGATCTGAAATCATGCCCAATCTGCGGTATCGGCTCACGTGCTCGATCGAGCTCGATCCTTCCGATCCGCTGAACCTTGAGAACTCGGGAGCCGATACTTGGGAGGCAGGATCGATCAAACTTCTGGGGTACGGCTTTGAATAGCCGATTGTCCTTCTCTTGCACGGCGAACTGGTCTCTCAAGATGGTACGGATTTGCTCCACCGGTTGAGCTGCAGGGCTAGATTCTCATGACCCGTTCGGTGGCATACTTGCTAGCCACGCTTTGTCGGCGTCCATCCTGCATATCGCTGCTCGAACGCCTTTGAAACCCTACTCCAGAACTCACGCAGAAATCCCTGCGGTTGCAATCTGGTTGGTGCGTGTCAGGTTATTGCAGTCCGGCACGTAAGTGCACACATATCCATGTGGGATTTCTTTAGGTGGTTCAAACAGGAACTGGCAATCGCCTGGGTCGCCTCCGACCTTGTAGACGACGTACGCCGCTGCCCCTGGCGGCTCCGGAGCTGCAAGTGTGAATGGCAGCGGTGGCCTGGCCTGGAGCGGTCTTTCTCCCTGGTGAGTCCCCAGAGTAGGCCCCGACGGAGAATACTGATGTTTCATGATCTCCTGAACTACGCGAACTGCGATTCTCTCAAAAGCGTTCACCAGGCTCTCAGAATGGCGGTGAAGAGAATGAGCCACCATGTAGTTGACCTCCTGTCGCAGAGCTCTGGTGCGCTCCTCTGAAGGAACAGACAGATCCACCTCATCAAGAGCACCCTCGGGTGAGAACCCCCTACACTTGATGCCATGCTTACGGGTCCTCTCAAAAGAGCCGATGAGGTCGGCTTCGAAGAGAGTTTTGATCTCGTCATACGCCTTGTGCTCTTGAGCAGCTCGTCAGACGAATCGGGTTTGTCCCCCATCTCGGCGTCGGATGTTGATGCATGTTGTTGAAGGTCCCACCGGCGTGCGAGAATGTGTTGCCTGCCAAAACCCACCGGCGAGCAGCGAAGCAACACGAAGAGCCGGAGGCTCCTGTAACTGGTGGGCCTGGTCCCTGGCAACGGCCCGCAAAACTCCGACACGCCTGCTTGGTTCGAGCGTGCCACCTGACCTATACCTGGTCAGGAAGGTGAAGGATTGCTTCGATTGATTTCCTGCATGGTAAACAAGTATACGTAAAATTCGAGCCGTGACCGGCTCCCAGGTTTCCCTGTGAATCGGCTCCTAGAGCCGATTATCCCCATGGTTATGCATTTAGATTTACGATAACATGGGGTTTTGCTCTATCATTACAAGTTAAATCGATCTACGACAGTTTTAGCGTTTTCACCACGTAACTGGAACGTCCTACACGTAATTGAGCCTGGTATATACAAAGGATGATAGGAAACTAACCCTAGAGGAGGCCTAACAACCGACATAAAGTCAATTACCGGAACAACTTCTCTAGAACTAGTAAACCACGCCCCACGTACTCATCGGATCGTTCAACCCGTTTGCAAGGCCTGACTACGTAGATATCAAACTAAACCTTGGTGAACAAGGCATAACCATAACAGATCGAATCAGCTAAATAAAGATCAAGCAAGATGCTACCCTTGCACTTGGGAAAAGGGTGCAAAGGTAGCGAGGTAACTAGAGGTAGCATAAATCAAACAATTATAACGAAAAGCACCGATGCTAGCCTCAACAAATCTATGATAGTAGTGTTACTCGCCATCAACAAGGCTTCAGTACGAGTAACACCAAATAACGCATAAGTAAAAATACTGCCTAGATCGCAAGATGCGATCTAGGCAGCATGACACTTACCCGAAAGAAACCCTAGAAACAAGGGGTGGCGATGCGCCGAGATTGTGTTTGTTGTGAACGTGATTGTCCTCTTTTTTCGATAACCTTAGGTACATATTTATAGTCCGGAGACTTTCTATCTTTGGAATAACTCTACAACTCTATCTTTACCTAAACTGAAACGGAACCTACTATGATACAAGATACACGGGCAATTTAGCCCAAATCCACGCACAAGGCCGATTCAACAACACGTTGAATATACGTATCTTCCAAGCCCATCTTGATCACGGCCCATCTCCTTCTTTGGCCAAAATATGGCGATAACAGTACCCAAGCCTGATACATAGTGCTTTTACTGCAAGGGAGAAGATCACTGGAAGCGGAATTGCCCAAAGTACTTGGCGGATTTGAAGAACGGCAACATCAAGAAGAAAGGTATATCCGATATACATGTTATTGTTGTGTATCTCACTAGTACTCGTAGTAGTGCCTGGGTATTTGATACTGGTTTGGTTGCTCATATTTGTAACTCGAAACAGGTGCTCCAGAATAAACGGAAGCTAGCGAAGAATGAGGTCACGATGCGCGTGGGAAACGGATCAAAAGTTGATGTGATCGCGGTCGGCACGCTACCTCTTCATCTACCATCGGGATTAAGTTTATACTTAAATAATTGTTATTTGGTGCCTGCAGCATGAACATTATATCGGGATCTTGTTTATTGCGAGACGGTTACTTGTTTAAGTCCGAGAATAATGGTTGTTCGATTTATATGAGTAATATGTTTTATGCACATGCACATTTTATAGACGGTAAATTCTTATTGAATCTCGATAGTGGAAATACACATATTAATAACATTGAAGCTAAACGTTTGAAATCGAGCGATAACTCGACCTATATGTGGCACTGTCGTCTTGGTCACATCGGAGTGAAGCATATGAAGAAACTCCATTCCGATGGACTTCTTGAATCACTTGATTTCGAATCACTTGAAAGATGCGAAGCATGTCTGATGGGTAAAATGACTAAGACTCCATTTTCTGGTATGATGGAGCGAGCTACGGACTTATTAGAAATCATACATACCGATGTGTGTCTCCCAATGAGTGTAGCATCGCGCGGTGGTTATCGTTATGTTCTTACCTTCACGGATTACTTGAGTAGATATGGGTATATCTATTTCATGAAACATAAGTCCGAAACTTTCGAGAAGTTTAAGGAATTTCAAAGTGAGGTTGAGAATCAACGTAACAAGAAGATTAAATTTCTACGTTCTGATCGTGGAGGTGAATATCTAAGTTATGAGTTTGGCGAGCATTTGAAGAAATGCGGAATACTTTCACAATTGATACCGCAGGGAACACCACAGCGTAATGGTGTGTCCGAACATCGTAATCAAACTCTCTTAAATATGGTTCATTCTATGATGTCACTTACAGATTTACCGCTATCATTTTGGGGTTATGCATTAGAAACTGCCGCATTCACTTTAAATAGGGCACCATCTAAATCCGTTGAAACGACACCGTATGAATTATGGTTTGGGAAGAAACCTAAATTGTCGTTCCTTAAAGTTTGGGGTTGCGAAGACTATGTAAAGAAGTTACAGCCGGACAAGCTTGAACCCAAAGCGGAAAAATGCGTCTTCATAGGATATCTGAAGGAAACTATCGGATATACCTTCTATCATAGATCCGAAGGAAAAATCTTTGTTGCCAAGAATGGATCCTTTCTAGAGAAGGAATTTCTCTCGAAAGAAGTGACTGGAAGGAAAGTAGAACTCGACGAGGTTGTCGAACCTTCTCTCGAACTTGCGAGTAGCGCAGCACCGGAAGAAGTTCATGCGGTGCCTGCACCAATAAGAGAGGAAGCTAATGATGGTGATCATGAAACTTCGGTTGTAGTTGCTACAGAGCCTCGCAGGTCAACGAGAACTCATACCACTCCTCATTGGTGTGATCCTGTTATGAGTGTCATGTTGGTGGACAACACCGATGACCCTGCGACATATGAGGAAGCGATGATGAGCCCAGATTCCAATAAATGGCAAGAAGCCATGAAATCCGAGATTGGATCCATGTACTAAAACCAAGTATGGAATTTGGTGGACTTAACGGATAGCCGGAAGGCTATCGAGAACAAATGGATTTTCAAGAAGAAAACAGATGCTGATGGTAATGTTACTGTCTATAAAGCTCGAATTATCGCAAAAGGATTTCGAAAAATTCAAGGAGTTGACTACGATGAGACTTTCTCACCAGTAGCGAAGCTAAAGTCTGTGAGGATTATGTTAGCAATCGCTGCATATTATGATTATGAGATATAGTAGATGGATGTCAAAACAGCGTTCCTCAATGGAGACATTGATGAAGAGTTGTATATGATGCAACCCAAAGGTTTTATCGATCCTAAAGATGCTAACAAGGTATGCAAACTTCAACGGTCCATTTATGGATTGAATCAAGCATCCCGAAGTTGGAATCAACGTTTTGATAAGGTAATCAAAAGTTTTGGTTTTATACAAACTTATGGAGAATCTTGTATTTACAAGAAAGTGAGTGGGAGCTCTGTAGCATTCTTAATACTATATGTAGATGACATATTGTTGATTGGGAATGATGTAGACCTTCTTAATAGTGTCAAGGAATATTTGAATAATAGTTTTTCAATGAAAGATCTTGGCGAAGCAGCTTACATATTAGGCATAAAGAATTATAGAGATAGATCGAGACACCTAATATCATTGTCACAAAGTACATATTTGGACAAAGTTCTAAAGAGGTTTGGAATGGAAGATAGCAAGAAAGGGTTCTTGCCCATGTTGCCCAATACGACCTTGAGTAAAACTGAAATTCCGACAACGGCAGAAGATAGAGAAAGGATGAGTAAGACTCCCTATGCCTCAGCCATAGGATCTCTAATGTATGCCATGGTATGTACTAGACCCGACATTGCATATGCTGTTAGTTTGACTAGCAGATATCAAAGTGATCCAGGAGTGGATCATTGGACAGTGGTCAAAAACATCCTTAAGTACTTGAGAAGAACTAAGGATATGGTTCTTTCTTATGAAGGTGATGAACAGCTCGTTGTTAATGGTTACACCGATGCTAGTTGGAACACTGATCCGGATGATTCTAAATCACAATCTGGATACGTATTTATTTTGAATGGTGCAGCAGTTAGCTGGAGGAGTGCAAAGCAAAGCGTTGTGGCGAGATCTTCAACTGAATCGGAATACATGGCTGCTTCGGAGGCTTCATAAGAAGCGATATGGGTGAAAGAGTTCATTACAGAGCTCGGTGTGGTTCCTAGTGCGCTGGACCCAATGTCTATCTACTGTGATAACATGGGCGCCACAGCCAATGCGCAAGAACCAAGGTCACACAAGAATCTGAAGCACATCAAGCTAAGTTTTCACGCTATTCGAGAACATGTCCAAGATGGGGACATAAAGATTTGCAAAGTACACACAAATCTGAATGTGGCGGATCTGTTGACTAAACCTCTCCCGAGGGAAAAACATGACCAACACCAAACTGCCATGGGTGTTCGGCATATTACCATGTAATCTAGATTAGATGACTCTAGTGCAAGTGGGAGACTGTTGGAGATATGCCCTAGAGGCAATAATAAATGTAGTTATTATTATATCTTTGTGTTTATGATAAATGTTTACATTCATGCTATAATAGTATTAACAAGGAAACATTAATACTTGTGTGATTTGTAAACTAAAATAGAGTCCCTAGTAAAGCCTCTTTATAATACTATCTTGTTGGTTAATAAATGATTGTGGTTTCCCTATCATGAACATTGATATGTTATTAACAACAAGGTCATATCGTTAGGAGAATGATATGATGGACATACTCCTATAGATAAGCGTAGCATAAAGATCAAGTCATTTTAATAGTTCAATTGCTATATTCTTTCTGATACATAGTAACCTAATTCCTTCGACCATGAGATCATGCATATCACCTTCACCAGAAGGATGCTTTGGTGACATCAAACACCACACCGTAACTGGGTGGCTATAAAGTTGGCATTGAGTGTTCCGAAAGTATTGGTTGAGACATATGGATCAAGAGTGGGATTTGTCCATCCATATGACGGATAGATATACTCTGGGCCCTCTCGTTGGAATGTCATCCAATTAGCTTGCAAGCATGTGACTGGCTCACAAGGGATCACATATCACGGGAACGAGAAAAGAGTACTTATCAGTAACGAGGTTGAACTAGGTATGCAGAGATACCGACGATCATAACCTCGGATAAGTAAACTATCGTGAGACAAAGGGAAATTGGTATCGTATGTAAGTGCTTCATTCGATCGCAAAGTAATCATAGAAATATGTGGGAGCCATATGAATTTCCAGATTCCTCTATTGGTTATTGTTCGGAGAAGTGTCTCGATCATGTACGCATAATTCACGAACCGTAGGGAGACACACTTAAGGATTCGACATTGTTTAGTAGTTATGGAATGATGAGTAAGAGACCGAATGTTTTTCGGAGTCTCGGATGGGATCCGGGATATCACGAGGAGATTCAGAATGGTCCGGAGAATAAGATTTATATAAGGAAAGTCCTATTTCGGGGTTGGAGAATGGTTCCGGTGTTTTCATCGGGAATGTTCTAGAAGGTTCTGGAATGTCTGGTACTCCGGAGGGGAAGGGTACATGAATGTGTCATAACAAGTTGGAATGGTTGCATCATGTACTAGGTGTCATCTCTGAACAAAATAAAGGGATAAATCAAATCCTAGTTTGAAAAGTCAAACGCCAATTTGAAAAGTCTAACGGCTATTTTGTTTGGTGGAGGGAGAGTAGGAAACCTACTTGGGGAGGAGTTCCTCTCCCTCCACCGCCGGCCCACTTGGAGACCGAGTTGGGGAGGGACTCCCCTCCCCTTGGCGCGCCCCCTCCACCTATATAAGGAGGGGCAGGGCTGCCCCTCCAAGAGACAACACACACCCCGCAAACCCTAGCTCCTAGCTGCCGGCGCCGCCACCTCCTGCTGCCGCCGCCTAGGGCAAGCCGCCGCCTAGGGCAAACCCTAGCCGCAGGCCTTGCCTCCTCCTTAGTGCGTCTAAACCCTAGATCACTGAGGCTCTCTCATAGTCCACCATTGTAAGATCCCTCCTTTATAAAGGAAAAGGATCCCTGTGATTGCAATGCTAGTCCCTGGATCATTGCTAGCATCCAAAGTTTAAGATGAAGTACACAGATACAAAGGTCATTTATTACATCCATTCCAGAGATAAACATAGTCTTTACAACTCCAAGGCCACATGCCTAATACAAGAGTTTGAATAGGTAAATAAATAAAAGTCTTCATCTTCATGTGCCACAGGCAAACATGTTGAGTGTAGACTCATGACACCTAATCCTCATCAGAGTAACCTGCAACATCACAAGTTACAGCCACAGTGGGTCAATACTTTGGAATAGTATTGGCAAGTGATACCTTCGTAAAATTTTAAGTGGACTAGATACTATATGCAATTTGGCTAAGTGTAGCTTGGTTTGCTTTGCTCAAAATAGGTTTTTCCTATTAGTTGAAATCACTAAGTTTTTCTTTGTCAAAACTTTTCCCAAGGAACCACCAATAGACATTGAGGTCCTTCACCCTTGTTCACCCACAAATTTTTACTTAGAAATTGGGATGAGGAGATTCTTGATAGCTTCCATGCCTTGATGCTCAAGTTGTCCATTGCCATGGACTTGGCTAAGTACTTAGATTTTTCCATCTGCAGAGGTTGTGCACTTTCCCCACCAGACTTGGTTTCACCAAGACAGGACCTTTCAGAAGCCTTCCCTTAGACCAAATGGACGCGTTCCAACCTATCATCCCACTACAACCATCTATCCAAATGGCTAAGTTCTAGCAACCTATGTGATCTAGGCAGAGCCCACATTGCCAAGTGGCTGCACTAGAAGCTTCTTAACACTTGGCCTCTAAAATCTCTTTGTTCCTGGGTGGCTTACCACAAGTGAGATACACAAGGTAAACCATAGAAATGGGCCTTGTGTAACCACTCAACATAAACCAATCCTTCCATTCCACCCAGGTGTTTCATTAACTTAGTTGTTTTATTAGGTAAAACACAAGTCCAAAGGACTTAGAAATATTTTCATCATAGCATGTATATATTTTACCAACCCTTGGTTACTACTAGCTAGGCTAATCATGTCATAGATAGTAACTTAACTTAGAAACTCCCTAGCATTTCTATAACTACTAGGATTTCCCAACATGGCATATCAGCAAAATATAGCATGCAAGTCTAACAAAATATTTCTAATGCTTAGTAGAAAACATAGGAATGATAATATTCATGAAGTACCACTTGCCTTGGTAGTTGGGAGAGTAGCACTCCTCACAATCACAATCACTAGCACCAAAATCTACACAAAGATTGGTAGCAACAAATTACACATAAAACATATACAATCAAAAATATATGCATGCATGCAAGATGGTAAATGATGATTTTTAGAATTCAACCAAGCAAGTAAACAGTACTGACTCACTAACAAGTTAAAAACTTGCCAAACAATGTTGATTTAACCCCTAAAACAAATCCTAAACAATTCATAAACTCAAATAAGCCATACACATGTTCCTTCAAAATAAACCATTTTAAAAGATGCAAAAAATCAATAACATTGCATATTTTGAAAGAGCTTGTTCTCCTGATTCCAACGGTATAAAATTTGTCAAAATATAACGTGGGAATCAAAAGTTACAATCATAACAAATTTGAACAATAATCAGATTCAAATTCTGTTTTAAATCTAAACTGCTGCCACGCGGCGCTATCCTATTGGCGCTTACCGGTTCGCACGGATCGGTCGACGCAGATAGTTGGATTAAAGTGATCGTGCATGGCTCAGATCTAAACGTACCGCTTCGTTAAGTGATTCTATTGCACGCGTTAGATCTAGATCTAATGGCTCTTGTTCAAACGACCAAGGTCTGGCGGCGCGCGACGACGGCGAGCGGCGACGCGCTCGGTCTACGGCATCGCGGTGGATACAGAGAGGGCTGGGGTCAGTGGAAATGCTTACCAGACTCGCAGCGACGCACTGAAGCTCAATGCGGTGGTAGATTGGCAAGGGGCTCGCTGTAGTGGCTGTGCGATCTCGTCGGAGTGGATGACAGAGTCGGGCTCGGGTGGACGGCGACATTGGCGAGGTTCTGCTCCGCCCTAACGCAAACGAAGGGCATCAGTGTGTGCGCATAGGTCAGGCTAACAAGTCAGCGTCAAAGGGAAGGCACGGGGCGATCAGATTTTAGCTCAATCTCTCGTCGGAGTTGGAGACAGCGTCGGATGCTCACGGTGCTCGTCGAAGTCGAAGCTCTGGATCACAAACAGACGGACAAATGGGATCAGGAGGCGCGCAAAGAATTTGCGAAGCGACTCGTATGAACCAGAGGGGAAGGGGCGCACGGGGTTTACCAGGATTGGTCGCCGGAGTAGGTTCTGTCTATGGCGGCGGAAGGGCGAATACTGGCAGCCTGGTGGCGAGAAGGGTGTGCAATGTGGGAGAAAATGACCGCGAGGGGGAGAGGTTCTTATAGCCGGAGCTGGGCGTGGAGTTACTCGCGGAATCAATGGGAATCAACGCGGCAGTGACTGCGGCGAGTAACGGCGGCGTGAGCGTCGCAGGCGCGCGTGATTGACGAAGACGACGACGGGGTCACGGGTCCACTTGTCAGCGAAATAAACAGAGGGGAGGTGGGGTCCTGGCGTCAGCGACTCTGTGGGTGCGTCTGCGGGTGAAAGAGAGAGAGGGAGGACCCGGGTGGGCTAGATGGGCTGCGTCTGTTGCTGGGCTCAAATACTGGCGCCGGCCTTTTTCTATTTCCTTTCTCTTTTTCTTTTTCAGAACTGATTTTCTAGAATGATTTTCAAATGATTTCAAACTCTATTTGAATTCAAACTTTTTCCAGGATTTTGTAGGGTGCAACATTCACACTTCTGGGCATAAAATCAAGTGGTCACTTTGTATTAGCTTGGTCCTTTTGTTCAAACAAAATAAGCAGTGCTATAGCACATGATTGGAATAAGTTTTGGAAATGGTTTCTGATTCATATTTGTTTTGTAAAAATTTCACCAAACTTCAACAATCAAACACAACAACAAGAGAGCAAGCAAGTCTTGGTTTAAAACAAATAACTCTTCAATTGAGAGTGGCATTAGACTAATAGCTGTTCACATAAAATAATGAGCTCATATGCTCCTGTTTTTGAAGTGTTTTGTTTGAAATGAAAAACATATGCTCATGGATGCATGGATGATATGCATAAGTTTGAAACATGATTTTAGGGATGTTACAAATCTAACCCCCTTAAGGTGAATCTCTCCCTCGAGATTCGGATTGGCTAGCAAATAGGTGAGGGTGGTCTTTTCGAAGATCATCTTCTCTTTCCCATGTTGCTTCCTCTTCGGAATGATGATTCCACTGCACTTTGCAGAACTTGATAGTCTTAGTCTGTGTGACTCTTTCTGCAGTCTCAAGAATCTTGATAGGTTTCTCTTCATAAGTGAGATCACTTTCCAGTTGAACCTCCTCCAAAGGTATAGTATCCTTCAAAGAAGTTTCTTCCGTTTCTGGGTGACATTTCTTAAGTTGACTCACATGAAACACATTATGGACAGCTGACAGAGATTCTGGAAGTTCTATTTCATAGGCAACTTCTCCTTTACGACTCAGAATCTTGAATGGTCCAACATATCTTGGTGCTAATTTTCCTTTGACTCCGAATCTCTTTACTCCACGAAGTGGCGACACCCTAAGATAGGCTCTATCACCAACTTCGTAGGTGACTTCTCTACGCTTAGGATCTGCGTAGCTTTTCTGCCGGGACTGTGCTATCTTCAACTTGTCCTTAACCAACTTGACCTTCTCTTCGGCTTCTTTGATAAGATCTGGCCCGAATAAACTTCTTTCTCCCACACCATTCCATAACAATGGGGTGGTACACTTTCTTCCGTAGAGAAACTCAAATGGTGCCATCTCAATGCTGGCTTGATAGCTGTTGTTATAAGAAAATTCTACGTAAGGCAGACTTTCATCCCAACTGGCTCCATAGTCTAGGGCACATGCCCTCAACATGTCTTCAAGAATCTGATTAGTCCTTTCTGTTTGTCCATCAGTTTGAGGATGAAAAGGAGTACTGAATTCCAACCTCGTTCCCAATGACTCATGTAGCTGTCTCCAAAAATGGGAAGTGAATTGAGTTCCCCTATCAGACACAATACTCTTGGGCACTCCATGTAGACATACAATTCTACTCATATAGATTCTGGCTAACTTAGCACTTGTATAGGTTGTCTTCACGGGTATGAAATGAGCCACTTTAGTTAGGCGATCCACTAATACCCAAATAGAATCGTATCCTGACCTGGTCCTTGGTAATCCGGTAATGAAATCCATACCAATCTTGTCCCACTTCCAATCAGGAATAGGTAGTGGTTGAAGCAAACCTGCTGGTTTCTGATGTTCCGCTTTCACTCTACTACACACATCACACAAAGCAATATGTTCGGCGATGTCCTTCTTGAGATTATTCCACCAAAATCTTTCTTTCATGTCCATGTACATTTTGGTGTTACCCGGATGAATGGAATACAGAGAGTTGTGTGCTTCTTGCAAAAT